>OX422211.1:376842083-381642083 GCA_949130495.1 Sambucus nigra
GAGACGATACTAGCAATCCAACCAACTAGGGCGCCCAGACACCCTATATACTGTGCATATCTCTACAAATATCACTCGGATCCTACTAACCTTAAATTATAAAATACTCCTAACTCATGATTTCTACTACACATTTGTGCAACCACAAGTGTACCCATTCCATCTCCGATAGACCATGTATATCCCAACTTCCGACGTTCGTTAAGGTTCATGTGTGGAACGTGTCACAAGCGATATCCAAACAGGAACCCCCTGATACACTACTTTTTAGCATTGTCGGTCATCAATATCCATGGGTCCATAGCACATAACTAAGATAACTCAAATCATGTTCCCCGACACTGAAGTCAAATCATTCACTCCCAATCGCTCAAGGAGTAATTCATCATTACTCCATCACTATCACTAAGTCCTTATCACTAGATTAATAACGAGCTATGTCTCTCCGTTCAATGGTAAATTTGAAATACCTTGAATCGTATCAGTAAAAGTCCCCATGCATCAGGATCAAATGTAACAAGACAACGATACTCTTCGAAGTCTACGATTCAATATAATATATATGCAGGTTCGACCCTCTTTCAGGTGATACCTCGCAAAATAAGATATCTCACCCTATAATAGCGATCACGATAGCCTTATCCTACAATCTACTACTTCTCAAACTCTCGGTATCTAGTCACTACACAAGATACTAACATGATCTGCTCTTTTAACTCTCAAAAGGAGCAAAAACTACCACACAATATAAATATCAAAGAATCTCGCTATATTATGACGCACCCACATCACCTAACTCACCCCATACTCATAAGGATAAAATAAAAATAAAAATTTACCTCCATTCATTATCTACCCTTTCTGGTTGACGGGTTCCTGAATGTAATTCTTGCGTCATAATTGACCCAAGATTTTCTGCAGCGGTTGTACATCTAGTACCTCATCTTGTAGTTACCCATATCTTGCTCTGGCTAATCCCTCTTCATATGGCCCGTCTCTCCACAACTGAAGTAACTACAAGAAAAACTTCCTTGCCTCTGTCCCTAGCCCTAATGGCCTTCCTCGTTATTCCATTGGCCCTGGCGTCCCTGAGGAAATGAATGTTATTGCTATCTCTACTAAGGACCCTACTAGCCCTGTCCAAATCCATCACCCTCGAATCAATAACCTTCGAATCTAAATCTCTTAGCCCGATCCCCCTACTCTAAATCTTATTCCTACTGTCATGGTGCCCCACTAGCACTGTTCCCACATATATTCCCAATCTGACTGGTCTCCCTTACTCGTTGGCTCCTCTTCGTGTGGAAGAGTTGATCCTAATAATGAAGTAGGGCCACATTAACAACCTCTGCGTACGTCTCCAATGCCCAATTACCCAACAAGTGCTGTCGAATTTTCCAGTTAAGTCCATCCATGAATTTTCGCATCCTTTTCCCTTTAGTGTTCACTTCTTCCTTCACAAAATTTTCTAAATGAGTGAACTCTCTTTGTACTCCGCTATAGTCTGATCTCCCTGAGAGACATTAAGAAACCTCCACCGCATCTCTGTCTGGATAGTGGATAAAAAATACTTACAGTCAAACCGTGCCCAAAACTCCCCAATAATCATCACATCTCTATCCTCTGTTGTCACTACACCAAATCTGTCGAATTGTCACGGTCATTGACCTTGACAAGTTCAACTTATCAAGGTCAATAACCGTGACAATTCCTGGGGAGATAACTTTTTTTTTCTCAGACTTGTCACGGTCATTGACCGTCACAAGTTCTTTAGAATTGTCATGGTCATTGATCGTCACAAGTTTATCACGGTTAAGGACCATGACAAGCCCGTGATAATGGTTAAAAAATTATCACGGTCAATGATCGTGACAATTCTGGGCAGAATTGAAAAAAAATCTGCTGGGTAGTTTGGCCACTGCCACTGCCCAGTAGTATATTTGTACCTGTTATAGAAACATTGTACCTGTTCAAGCATCATATATCCAAATAAAATAGAGATAATGCAAATATACATTCAAAATAGAGACAATATGCATCACGATGTAATCCAAATATAATTCAAATGTACCAACTTAAAAATAATTCAATTCAAATAATGTCACTACATGTCTTGGGTAAGGTTAACTCTGAGGAGGTGAGTAGGCAAAATTGACACACTGACTAATATACATCATGCCGCATTGTTCGCACAACCACAATGTGGAGTTCTCCTTCCCGGGTATCACATGCGTGACGAGCATCTTGGACTCGATGTCTTGAAGCTCACATCCATGAACAGGTGCACCCTGGACGATATTCGGGTCCCTCAACCCTTGCCCTATCCGCTGGCCATCAAATATGTTCAGTATAAACACGCTCGGCCAACCAAGTGTCGATAGCTATCGGTCGAAAGGAGCCAAATATGGAAGTGGACCATCAAAGTCTGCACATGTCGGTGATGAAGAAACGAGGTCCATATCCTCGTCATCCTACACCTCGTCCTCCTGAACCTCCTCCTCCACCACCTTCTCCTTCTCCTTCCCTTTACCCTTACGGTTTCCTCCTAACGAACGCTTCATGAATGAGAACATATCTTAGACCGTCGTCTCCAAACGGGACAGCTTCGCGTCATGCGAGTCCACCGTTCAAGCCAACTCGATGTCGCTCGTCTCCAATCCGATGATCCTAGATTTGGCCACCCGCGAGCTCACCCCCTTGTCATCCCCTTGGGATCAGCGCCAAGCACTTGCCTGACTGCATCAGTGGACAAAGATGCCTTATCGGCATCAGACTATGACTCATGCACTTCCTTAAACTTTGCCTGAAATGATAAAAAACACATTATTAGTAAAATAAGTAAATTAAAAAATTATAACATAATTAATAAAAAGTAAACTGTCAGATTACTTACAATCGTGATCGCGATGCTCGGGGACACCTCCTTATCCTTCCCCTTCTTCGTCCGAAGAGCCACATAAGTATCGAGCCTATGTGGCCTACCCCCAGAGCCACTCCCTGTCCCCTGAAATAAAATACGGTAAAATTAGTATTGGCCCCGCAAAGTAAAATAATGCAGAATAATATATTTCTGTAGTTAGAGAAAACTTAAATCTTACCATCATCCTATGGTCCACCTCGGCGTAAGACGTTCGTCCGGAGTAGTGCACGTCCGTCTTTTTTGCCCAATTCCCCCCCCCCCCCGATTGGCGAGATGCCAATTGTCTCTCCCCGATCTCATTGTCAATGAACTTTTGCCATTGTGCCAATGAGATTGGCTCCTTCGGTGGGACAGATTCATGCATTAGGATAACGGACTCTCGTGTCTTTCCAAAGTACCAGGTCCGCATATTTTTCTTCCACGTCTTGTGTTGCTCCCTCAACTGCTCCAAAACATAATCGTGTAGCGTTGGATCTAGGCTGAATTGTTCCTGTCCAACAAATACCATGTTAGTTGCGAATAAATATAAATATAAATATAAAATGAAATTGAAATCAAAATCGAAATCGAAATCGAAATTGAAATTGAAATTGAAATTGAAATTGAAATTGAAATTGAAATTGAAATTGAAATTGAAATTGAAATTGAAATTGAAATTGAAATTGAAATTGAAATTGAAATTGAAATATAAATTTAAATACATTACCTGTAGTGCCACCCAAACAACTAACTTGAGCTCATATGGCACCTCCTTCCATCTAATGTACCCCGGGCCGATGATCGTCTTTACCAGCTCGAGGGATCTCGCTAATAGCCCCGACTTATTCTCGATGGCCATCCCCAATTTTCCATATTTTGGGAGCCTAGGGGCTGAGGAGCCCTCGTCGCCTCCACTACCACCGAGCCCAGACGACATCATCATAACCGGCATCATCATCCTCGCCTTAATACCTAAAGGAGACATTTGTTGTAAAAGAATGTTATTAGTACAAATCAAAATGAATTAGAAGAAGACATGCAAATATGTACAATTACTACAAATAAAAATAATTGTTGCTGTTAAACATCCCCACCCCCACCCCTACTGCCCACACACACGCACACTACATAAGAGTGAAAATGATAAAGTGCAAATCAATTAAAAGCATTAAAAATGGATGTTTCGGTACAAATTGGAATACTTATTACAAATTGATAAATTGGTTAAAATTTGGGTTATCATAAAAAATGGATTGCTATTCGGTAGGAGTATCCAAGTCATCCACACTACTATTTAGATGCTTTGGCGCGTGTTGGACAATTAACCATGGATCGTTGTTGATATAATCCGAATAAAACAACCTTTTGAAATGAACAAACAAACGGCTCATCACTCACGTGGTCGTTGCTCTTCAACTTGGTGACAGGATCAACTTTACAAGCATTTTTATCCTCAACTCTTACCCAGTCACAGTAAAATACAACCTCTTTAAAGCTTATATATTCCAATTCAAATATATTTCGAATTACACCATAGTAAGTCATTTCATCTTCAACGAGGTTTTTATCTTTTGCGCTCGCTCGAAAGAAAGTAAGAGCCTTGTATGAAATGCTCGAGTTCTGTACATTTGTACTTTCTTCATACACTTTAGCGCCAAAAATGTAACCATTCAATCGATACTTTTTGTACTCTTATGCCACGAAAAAGGGTCCAGTGGCTAGGCGAGCAAGCCGTCGCATCACCCGTTTTTAAGAGCTGAGAATATAGATAAATTAATTATATTAGTTGTAAAATTTGAGTGTAATGTAACGTTATATAACGACCATTTTCATTATAATTACCCCTTGTGTCAACCACAGCCTAAATTCGCTGTCTGATTGTACCATTATTTTCATCTTTTATTGTTCACACAGGCTTCATATTTTCTGCATATTACAAAATTAATCATGTATAAAATAATCTAAAATAATTTTAAACACTATAATAATCGAAACTTACTTTCTCTATTCTTCGACATCTTCATGTGTGTCAAATAGATAACAAGCTACTTGTTCATGTTGCAAACTCGTTAATTTCACTCATTTTCCCATCCATTGACCACCATCATCGAAGAACTCATCAGTGTCATCAACGCTGGTCGAGTCAGGCATATATTCCTGAGTGTATATTGATGACTCCACGGTGATGTATTCCTCTGTAATTGATCCTGTAATGTATCGCGTATTCTTGACGTAATCTTTAAAAATTTCATCAATCTTTCAAACGAACACATCCACTGAGATCCAACTGGGCCACAAAGAAGTTCCTCGTCGCATAGGTGTACCAACAAGTGAACACTTATGTCAAACAATGCTGGGGGAAAGTACTTCGCCAACACACAAATCGCTTCGGTTACCGCTAATTTTGCGGCCACTATGTGTTCTCGATTGACTACCTTCTCACACAAGAGTGAGAAGGTAATACTAATTTGCATAATAGCCCTCCGCAAATTGTTGTTATTGGAGAAACGGTGCTTAAACAATAGAGGAACCAATTGCATGATCACATGCCAATCGTGGGACTTACACTTATGTAAATAATGAGTAGCATAATTCAGAATCCTTTGCAAATTGGACAAAAAATTAGATGTGCCCTTCAAATTATATATTGTGTCTAAAAGCACCTTCCACCACACGTTAAAGTAAACGCACCAGGAGGAATTATTGTCCTTCCCCTACTATCTTCTTTCAACCATAGTTGTGGCTTAAGTTTCAACGATTTAAGGTCTTTTCGTGCATTTTCTCCATCCTTCGAATCACTCCCCCCAAGGCAAGTGCCCATAATATGTTTAGCTAAGTTCTTCTCTACATGCATCATATCCAATACATGGCTCACCGGGTTATTCTTCCAATAAGTCAAGTCAAATAAAATTGACCTCCTAGACCATGCCTTTCTTGTCTCAGTTTCATTCCCAGTTGGGGTCTTCTTATGCTTGACATTCTTAAATTTTGGATTCTTACCTAGAATATTAGGGCCACATTCAGAAGATTTACTTTCAATTTGTGAACCTGAAAGTTGTCTCAGCGGTAGCCTATGTTCAACCCCGCCCAATAAAAAATTAGAACCTTTTTCAAATCTGAAACTATGAGCCGGGGGTAAAAAACTCCTATGGCAATGGTATACATTTTTTTAGCTAAAGGATAGACGAAGAGATTTAGTCTCCTCTCCATAAATAGGACACCCCAAATAACCATGTACTACACAATCGGATGATGTCCCACAAGCTGAAAAATCATGAATTGCCCACATCAACATAGCTTTCAGCGTAAACTCTTCTTTTCTAAAAGAGTAAATTGATTGCACACCCTATTCCCACAACTCATTTAATTCTTCTACCAAAGGAGCCAGGTAGACGTCGATGTCATCACTTGGTGCCTTTGGCCCAGGTATCAACAAAGCCATCATCGAAAATTCAGGTCTCATACATTGTGAAGGAGGGAGGTTGAGTGGGGCTAGGATCACTGGCCATACACTCTAATTGGTGCTTATATTTCCAAATGGATTGAAACCATCTGTTAATATAGCCAAATGGATGTTGCGTTATTCTCGAGCAAAATCGGGATACTCATAATTCATCCTCCTCCAGGCTGTAGAATCAATAGGATGGCGCATGATATTACCCCCTACTTTTGCCCTAGCATGCCAAGTCATTGCCTCCACTATCCATGGTACTGTGAAAATTTCCTTTAATCTAGGCCCAACAGGAAAATATTTCAACACGTTTTGAGGAACTTTTGAGCTTGTGCCTTCTTTACTAGTAGATTGGACATATCTAGGTTCATCGCATACCAAACAACGATCAATATTTTCATACTCCTTTTGGTATAGTATGCAGTCATACACACAAGCATTAATCGATTTATACTTTATTCCCAAACCTTTGAAACTGTTCTTCATAACAGGATAGCTATTTGGAAGCGTATTCTCCTTGGGTAGTAAGCCCTTCACCCATTTCAGAATTCGTGTCTCGCTATTGCCAGAGAAATCGTACTGCGTCTTCAAACTGTGCAAACTAACCATGGCATGTAAAGTTGTTTGATCTTTCTCACTGCCAGAGTTTAACGGTTGGGTTGCCTTAAATTTTAAACTTTGGTAGTCATCGTCAAGGTTTATCAAGATATCTTCACGAGCACTTGAACCTTGTACATCATCAGTAACCTCATTCCCCTCTTCTTTATAAACTCCATACGCATCATCAACTAAATCCTCTAACATATTATGATCTACGTCGTCCCCTTCTACATCTATCCTACTTGTTGAAGGTCGTTGTGAAGGTTGGTCGGGGACAAATGGAACTTTCAATTCATCGTGAAAACTCCAAAATTGATAACTATCTTGCATACCCGATCTTAACAATTGTATTTCAACTGTTTTCCACTCAAATACCTTAACATTCTTACACCTAGCACATGAACACGAAAACTCTTCATCATTATGACATCTCTTTGCGTATTTCACAAATTCATTAGCACCTCTGCGAAACACATCACCCCTTCTATTTGTCTCACCCATCCACTCTTTGTATTTTGGATATCCCATCACAGCTACCACAACTAATTACCTATTAAAGGTAAGAAGCGTATATTCATGGATTAGTATAAACAAAACTTAGATTTATAGTATGTTTCATTTAATTATGTCTTATTTATATTCGATTTTTAAATTTTAACTTCAAGTTCAATTTATAATAGAAATTTCTATTTCCTCCATATCCTCTAAAGGGTGAGTGGTCCTATCCCATTCAAGATCGCATTTTTTAGCAATATACTTAACAGCTCATGAACATTGTTACGATTTGAGAAAAATGCGACAACATATCCCCATAGTTCTCCAAGTACACGATGTAGATTGGCAAGTGTGAGTGTTATTTCAATTAATCAATTGAAATAACAGTCACACTTATTAATCTAGTTTGTACCCAGAGAACATTAAGATACGACTGCAGAACTTCCTCCAAAAGTAACAACTTTAAGTCACTAAGAATATTATTACACAGAAATTATGCAATCTCAAACTGTCCAAACGGGACAATTCGAGAGATCTCATTACAGGGGTAATGACTCTCGAACGGGTCTAAGGTATATTGAATGCGTACGCATAAGAACTAGAAGGATAGTATATATGCGCACTATATGTAATTTCAAGTATGGTTTATTTAATTATCATACTATATATATATTGTTCGTTATACAAAGTAATTTTCAAAAAAAGTTGAAAAATTCCACCCCCATATGGACAATAATCTAGTGGTTATGCCACTTGTAAAATTAACCAACCCAACATCGATCCACTATAATCCAACCGCAATGTCAACAACAAATGTGTATCCCATACTCCTTCTAATTCATCTACTCAATTAATTATTTTCATCAATTAAACTAACAATTAGAGTATACAATTATTAATTTACTAATTTACAATGAGGGGCAATCTTACTTTCATATATTAATTTACTAAAAAAATTAATAATCAATCAATTCGTTTACAAGGGACACTACTTTCATATATCAACACGCAGAATACACACACATTTACACACACGCACGGACGCACACACGCGCGCAGCCCCACCACCCACCCCCATCCCTGCCCCCTCCCCCTCCTTGCCCCACCCCTTACCCCACCACACACACACACACTAACAGCCCCACCCCCTCCCCACCCCCCACCACACACACGCACACACACCCTACCCCACCACCTTCCCCCACCACACACACACATGCACACACACACACACACACGCACATATATATACACACACACACATATATATAAATGGAAGAGAGAGAGAGAGAGAGAGAGAGAGAGAGAGAAATTGGAGGGAAACAATGCGGTGAGGAAAAAAGGAGGGGAAAGGGTTTTTTGCTGACAGAATTGTCACGGTCATGTCACGGTCATTGACCGTGACAACTTTATAGAATTGTCACGGTCATTGACCATGACAAGTCTGTGAAAATTGTACTTGTCACGGTCAATGACCGTGACAAGCCTTTGTCACGGACTTATCACGGTCAATGACCGTGACAAGGTTAGCCGCTGAAAGGGTGCCAATTTTCCCATTTTGGTGTAGTGTGTGGTCACCAACTCCCACCACAGCAAAGTTGCGCCCACTAACTTGAATATTGCTAATAACTATTTATGAATGTCATTGCAATCAACCATATGAATGTGGTGTTGCATGTCTTTCTTCTACTGGCTGGCCATGACTACATCTGAACTATCCTGAAACTCCGATGGGTGACCCATCTGAAGTGCCTCCCTCACTCTCTGCCAATCAGATCGCCCTGGGTGGGCCTGAAAAAGGGGTGCTACTGGCGACTGTGGATGAATCTACGAAAAGAGTTGTGCCATTACGCTCATCACCACGTTAACTGCATGTGCTACTATTTCGACCACCTCTACTGCTGAAATGTTTCCTTTTGGAGCTTCCTACCTAGTGTTCTCTCTTGTCCGACGAGTCCCTTTTGGCGGCATCGGGAACGAAATTGAAGTTTGTATAAGTGCATGGTCAAATATAAAGTAATCATTCGAAGGGCGTAAGTGGTCATAGAGAAAGGAATACAACAATCCAATCATAAGGCTCTATATCAAAGAACGCTATGCTAAAATCATAGTAAGCCATACAGATCCTAAGGACACTGAAACCTGATGCTCTGATACCATCGGTGACACCCCACCTATCTTAACCATGGATGATCAGTCCTTCATTAAAATAATCGGTAATCTTATATGGCTCATTCTTAGCATCACTATCAAAAACCTTTTTAAATTACTAACCATCTATGTTAAATTAAGCAGGCGCCAATATTTTATCTTTCATTAATCACACAACAAGTGAAATAAAATAATCTAAACTATCCACACAATAAAAGAATCTAAAACATCACATGATAAATAACTAAATAAAATAATACCGAATAAACCATCAGCTCCCAAAATAAAATCCAACTACAAATCTAAGGTAAATAAAACCAAGTTTGATACATACTGAATAGTCCTAGGGGAAATACGCCCTAATGATATTACTGAGATGAAATCCTATCTAGGAATGAATAACCGAAGTGTCTACATAAAATCCTCCAAGCCTCCACAATGTTGCAGCTACACATTCTTGGAGTGAATTACCAAGTTTGTCGTCCCTGTGGCTGGACACCTATAATAATTTTGAAAAAATATAAAAATGGAATTGACACGGGTCAAAGCCTAAGAATAATCTTTTGAAAATATTTAGCAAGTATTTAAATCACAATTTAAATACAGCTATTAGATACACATGTTAGTTCCACGTACACTCCCTTGAGTTTCTCACCTCTCATCTAATGTGCATGACTAACGCATACTACCTAGTTATGCTACCCAGCCTAACTAGACATCTGTATCTAACTAACCAAAAAAGGTTCATCTCTCTCGTACTATCCATACAATATGCTACGTTATTACCAATAACAAATATCTCTGACATATTATTATTGAATCACTCTGATTAAGTTTCCCATACTTAGTTTGCTTTTAGACATGCACTGTCTATCTTCCTACTATCACACAAGTAGAATAATCACCCATTATTATAACACCATTAATTAAAGTTCATCACTCTTACGTTACTTTTGAATATACACATTCAATCAGTTCTACTATCATACATAAGTAGATAAGCCATGCTTATATATATATATATATATACACACACACTAGAGTGTACCCGTACCGATGGCACGAAGATAAATTTATTCCCGCGATATTTTGTATCCGTACTGATGGACAATAGAATTATTGTTGTAAACAATTTAAAAGGTATGTGTCATCCTTTAAGATATGGCACGATTGTAAGGGTGACCTGTGCCGACGGCACGGTTGTAAAAAAAATTATAGATTAATAATTGTGTGTATGTCACCCCATCGCAATGATTTTTTTATTGAAATTCTTGATGAAAAAAATTGGAGATGATCTTTTCAAACTTGAGATCATATTCATGAAGTTTCATTAAAAAATCATTTTTTACTATTTTAAAAAAATCCTATGTACCGGGGGGGTCTGCACCAGAAGGTGTCCTTATAGGAGGGTCTCTCTCTCTCTCTCTCTCTCTCTATATATATATATATATATATATATGTATATATATACAACTATAGCATCCTCGAAATGGCCCCTCGTGATGCTGGCATGCTCTGGTATCGAGTCCATGTACCTCTCGTACTAAATCAAGGACTATTGGTTTGGCATGTCTCCTCGAACCCAATAATCATTCAACACGCAATGTAGCGAACTTGATTCTAACCATTGGGCTACGCACATACGTAACATACCAAAACAATATGTCGATCCCACTAATACACACACATAGTGAGCCACCCTAAGTTCCATGTCCTGGGGCACAAATCCAGACCTCACTGGAATCGTGAAGGTGGGATCTCCCTTTGCGTGAAAACCTCAGGATAGCAGGCAGTCTAGGTATGTTCACACACATAAAATAGGTATACACATAACCTATAAATATATCCAGCATAGGTATACACATAACTTATGAACATATCCTGTATAGGTATACACACAACCTATATATATTCAACGTAGCATGTATCTCGCGAATATTCAACGTAGCATGTATCTCCTGAATATTCAACGTAGCATGTATCTCCCGAATATTCAACGTACTAACGATCCGCACTTAATATTCTTTTTCTTATTTTTCAAGTATCACTCACTACCCTAAGGGTCCCATCAATTCCTTACGTTAATTTAGCAGTTTATACGTCACTATACTACTATTTTAAGTCTTAGGTTATCGTTCACTTTGCCCGTAAAACAAATCGTAAATTTCCGATACCCCTCCCAATTGGTTAAACATCGTCGGCCTAAGTCCCCATTTACCCTCATTAAGAATAACCTAACCTTAATCATGTGCCTACTGACCTCCCCAAAGTCCTTGTATAAATATTACATTTATCCCAAAGTTTTCCCCATAATTCATCTCTAAAAATTTAAACAAATAAAAGATAGGGATAACAGGTCACCCTAACCGGTTCTAGTGTATAGGCGAACCAATTTGAGTGTACAGCTAAAATGATTTGAGGGGTGGGCCGAACCTATTCTAGGTACTTAACAGCCCATCTTCTTCTTTGTTACGATTTTCCACCATTTTTTATTCAATAAAACCTCTATCAAACAATCCCAAACTCCCATCAAACATTATCAAACATCAAATATATGTGTATGGATGATTTCTATTGTAAAATATTCATTAAATTCATACGAAATCTACCCAAGAACAAATTTAAATCCGATAAACCTCAAAACCCTAAGTTATGGTGTTCTTCATGTGTCATCAACAAGATACCCAGATTTCTTCCATTATTTTCATCACTAAACATCCGATTTCGTATTCTTTACCAAAAAGGAATATATTATACACGTATTCCTATATGAATTCATGGATTACACCCAATAAAACCCCAAGTTTTCATCCAAAATATGATGGAGTTGATCTTCCCTTGCTCCGATCTTGATTTCGGCGTTGTCCATGGTGCAAAATAGTGTGGGGAGGTCAAGTTTCCTTTTCATCTTCCTCTCCTTTGGCCTCCTCTCTTTCTAAGGTGTTCTAACCCTAGTCTCCCACTTCCATGGGCTGATATACTTCTTAGATTTTTGGAGTTCCATCTATCACAAACTCTCGAATAACCAAAACACCCTTATTTGGTGCCGATTTGGTCTAAAATTGTCCCAGAACCCAATCACCATACCCAGGTACACTATTGTGACTATTTTGACCAGTGTTCTGAAAGGCAAGCATAGTCGGCACATATGCGTGATGCTATTTAGAAACGCAACGCATAAGGGGTATGCGTGGGAAAAGGCGTGGTCAACGCTTTTTTAAGGTGGTCAATAGGATGATGCGCGCATAAGGTGCGTTTTTTAATATTTTTAATTTTTTATCATTGAAATCATTTTTTCTTATGTTTGAGTTAAAATTACGTCGTTTGGGGGAAAAAATATACGAAAGTTTTTTTTCTTTGTTTCTTATCTACTATACTAATTTAACCCTAGCATAACATACTACCCCCCTCCCCCCCCCCCCCCCCACACACACACGAAAACCTCGATCAGACAAAACAAATGAAAAAAACAAGAACCCGAACCTCTCCCACCGACCATCAACCTTAACTCTTTGACGACGACAGACCTTCCCCTCCCTCTTTGTAAGTGTGTTTTTTTTTCATTTTTGAAAAAATTTGTTGTCATTCGTCTCCAAATTTTTGTCTCCACATTTTTCATCATGCTCTCCACTAGTCGGATTTGTTTCCTTCCACATTCTTTTTTGTTTGCTCAACTAATATGTTCTTTCTTTTACCTTCAATGTTTTGTAAGTTATGTAAATTATTCATTCTGAAACAAGATGAAAAATAATATAGTAATGAGGACATATTTTGGGGAGACATTCATATTATATTTTAGTAATGGAAATAAAATTGTCTCTTTCCACGAACAGTGACAATATCAAGTTTAATTGCTGTAATTTTTTTTTGCTGTTATAAAATAAATGCTATAATTTTTTATTTATTCCAATATTCATAAAATAATTGTTGTCCAATATTTATGACTTATTCAAAAATTTCTCTTGAAGAAATTTCAAAAAGAGTTTTTATTGTTATAAAATAACTGCTGTAATTTTTTTTTATGTTGTAAAATAATTGCTATAATTTTTTTTCTTTTATATAGGTATTTTTGTAATTTTTTTATGAATTAATTTCAAATTTCAAGGTATATTTTATTTTATTCATAATTTTGATTGCATTTTTATGATTATGTTTTTTTTGTATAAGTTATGCTTATAATTTTTGTAAGGACATTGTCCGTCAAAATTTAGTATGTCATCTACCGCTACAAGTTACTACAAGTCGTCGAAGGATTGAGAAGATTACATATACGAAAGACGAATTCGAATTTCAAGAAGACTTCAACATTCAAGCCAACAAGGATGAATTTGGTAAAATGTGTTTAAGTTCCATTTACAATTTACATTAAAAGTGTTGGGATATTTTTAAAAGTTTAAATGATTTTAAGTGATTTTTAATATTTCAAAATCATAAAAGGTTTGGATAAATATCTCCTGATTCCGTGAACAGTGTTAAGATTTGAGGATTTCAAGTTATTTAAAACTTTAAAAGTATTTTTTAAGAGGATCAGTGACAGTCGCTCGAACGACGTCACATCTCGTTCGAATGAGATGGAGTTTCACTCGAACGACGTCGCATGTTGTTCGAACGACATGTGTTTTTAGACAACACGTTACCACCTTGAATTTTAGTATTTAAAGGGTGTCAGGATACTGGATTTTATATGGAGAAAACACTGGTTTTAATAGAATACATTTTGAGTATTTTTGTTTATTCTCCAACACATTTTTAAGGGTTCAAACTGTGTTTTACAATTCACAAATCCCAAACTTTTTGTGTGAGTTGTTTTGTGAAACCTGAAGCATATTTTTGCTAGGATTTTTTCTTCTGAATCATAGGTGCTTTGGAAAGGTACTGAGCTGACCATAGGTGCCACTTGAGGGAGGTACTGGGCTGATCGACTGTGTGTCATAGGGAGTGATGCGGTGTTCCTGCGCTGACGACTACGAACCGACACATGCGGGTATTTCGTAAGTCAATTGTATTTTCACTGTAATCCGATTGTAAACCATTCTTTTACAAATTATAGTGGAAATAAAATATTTTTGCCCTGCGGGGATTTTTTCCTAAGATCTGCTTTTGTCAGCATTTTCCATCGCATGATTTAATTTGAGATTTGAATTGTCATGTAGTTGTATGTTTAGGGGTTGATTTAATTGGTATTTGGTTTGACCAAATTTAGACATCCAATTAAATATGTCTGAATTGGGAATTACGAATCGATTTGGATCAATATCGCACACGCACTTTCAAATTGGTATCAGAGCAGGTTACGCTAATTTTTCGCGTATTCCTATTTTTCGCAAACTTGTGAGAGATTGATTTTTTTTTGAAAAATTTGATATTTAAAAGTTCGTCGTAATATTTCCAAACGAGCACTTATATAATCATATGTCGATTTTTTATGGGTCCAATTATACCTAGTAGAAAGCTCGTATGAAATCCCAGTTGAAAGCCATTGACAAACGTGTTTGGCTTCTTTGTGAAAGAGGGTGGACTCCTCCCACTGTCATTGCTAATAACATCACCTATTTGAAACCTCTGTCAGATTGGACTGGAGATGATTTTAAAATGTCTAATTTTAATTTTCGCGGTTTGAGTGCTATTTCTGGAGCCGTCACCCCCGATGAATTATGACGTGCACCACGTCTAAAGAGGCATAGGATGTCCTCCAATTGACACATGAGGGTACAAACGCGGTTAAAGAATCAAAGTTACAAAATTTAACCACCCAGTTTGAGACCATTACTATGTCTGAGCCTGAATGTTTTTATGAGTTTTATGCACGTTTGTCGAATATTGTTAACTCGAGTTTTAATTTAGGTGAGCCGATTGATAACACGTGTGTCGTTAAAAAGATTTTGAGATCTCTTCCAAAGCAGTTCCTTCCTAAAGTCACTGTTTTGAATTCATTGGGAAAGTTAAATTCACTTAAGTTAGAAGAGCTCGTAGGAGACCTACAAACTTATGAGATTGACATGTTTCCCCAAACCATTAAGGCTAAGGATAAAGGGGTTTGTTTAAAGACTCAAGTCAGAAAGAAAAATAAAGAGAGAGTGTATGAGTCTGATTCTGAGGAAGAGTTTAGCATTGACGACGTGGCCTTATTTGTAAAAAAATAGAAAGTTTCTCAAAATGAACAAAAATAATACTTTCAATAAAAAGTCTTTTGAGAAAAATAAAAAGAAAGAAAAGGCCACAAAGGGTAATGAAAAAGAGAGTGAGAGAGAAAAAGAGGAAGAGAGTGGCGAAGATGAGATGATTTGTTTTGAATGTCAAGGCAAAGGTTATAGGGCTTTTGAATGTGCTACTAGGATAAGGAGAAAAGGGAAGAAAGTAGCCATGCCTTCCACTCTTAGTGATAGTGAGGGAGATGTTGAGAAAGACGAGTCCGAAAAAGGTTTGGCTCATGGGATGTGTGTAGCTTTTTCGAGTCGTGTGAGAGCACCCACTTTGTCCCACGATGATAGTGTCCATGAGAGTGACAACGATGAGTCGAGTGTTTCTAGTGGAAATGAGAGCGAGTTTGAGAGTGGAGATAAAAGTGAGCTCCAAAAAGTTTTTAGGGATTTGTACACCGAGACCTTGGAAATGAAGAAATATAATAGGTATTTTGGTCGTCGGGTTTTGGATTTGGAAAGAGAAGGAATTTTTAAGGAGGAAAAAGTGTGACTTAGCCGACCTAGTCTGATGACTCGTGTACCCCAACTCGAGAGTGATCTCGACCGTGCCCGGGAGGTCAAAGTCCCTTTAGAGAGAACATCTAAGAAAGTTGAAAAGATGGTTCTCAATCCCATTTTAGGTGGTGGTGATAATGTAGAAAAAGGTCATGACGGTGCGTCCACTTCTTTTGATGCACCCGAGCCTGTTCTCACTTTGGTGATGATTCACGTGGTTCTCATCCCAAATAACCTAGGCATCCCATTCCCGTTAGGATAGCACGTCTTAGAGTTTATGAGAAAGGTGTTCATAGGCTGATTTATGTTTGCTCCTATTGAAAAAAGAGAGGACACCTTAGGGAGTTTTGTTTCAAGTTGGGTTATGTGCCATGTTATGCCACTTCACATGCTCATTCGCACACACCCACTCATGATACTTTTCTTGCACATTATGATAGAGAATTTGCACATATTCGCGAGCAAGTAAAGTTTTTTCTCAAGACTTCTCATGATTTTATGGAGTTGTTTCAAAAGATGTCACCGTCTTTGGAAACTCCACCGCACCTACTTGATTAGGTCTAGACATGTTTTCTAGCATAGGGTGATTTGTATGATGTCATCTTTGCCTATTGCTAGTATGTAGCACTTGTTTTGTATTTTATTAGCATTTTAGTTTGCTTTTCGTATGTTTTATCACTATTTTGGATCTGTTTACCCTTTCTAGGACCTGTCTTTATGATTTTTTTCCCATTGGATACAACGGCATGACATTCTGAATAATCTGGGAAATTTATATTTTCTCGTTCTAACGGGATTGCATCTCGCGCGAAATCTTCTTGCGAGATCTTCTGTCGTTCGAAAGATATGGAAACTTGTTCGAACGCCCCCTGGAATTCTGTTTGCAGTCCCCTGTTTCTTCCTGTTATATGTTACTGGTTCTTTTGGGTTATTTCTAAACAGTGTTTAAAAAAATTCAAAAATATTTTCGCTTTTTAAAAAATTCAAAAGGAGTTTTGTATTTTGTTTACACCTTTTATGAATGCACATTTAGGATGACCATGTCACAGCATCAAGCCATATCCATGTGACTATTTGAAAGTTTTTTGAGACAATATGTTGTGTCATTCATGTGCTTTACAAAGTTTGGAGTCTTTGAGATGATATATAGTGTTGCTACCTACTTGTTTGACTCATTTATCCTTTATTGCACACATGCACGGATTTGTTTGACTTTTGTGCTTGTCTATCACATGTTGGTTGAGTGTTCCCGTCTTAATTTTGTCTATACAATGAACCAAATGAGATTAAACTTGACAAAAGTAGTGCATGTTATAAACCGTTTGTGAGATTGTGTGTTTTGAAAAAGGGGAAGGGCTACGAAAGGTACTCATTTATCCTTTGCGATTAAGCCACCATTAAAATGGACCTAAAAAGCGAGGACTTTAAAATTATCCGAGGTCCAATGAGTTTTAAAAGAGCCCGAAAAAATTGAAAGGCAATAAAAAGAAAATTATGCCAAAAATGGGTCAATAGGATTTTTATTTTCATCACCTCATAAGAAAAATAAAAAGCATTATATTTTAATGAGGGAGTTTGGATGGAATTTTCAACGGTTTGCACGTCCTTGAAAGTTATGAAAAAGCATTGCATAGTTTGGACGTTATTGGTGTTAAAATCATTTCTACTTTGATTTGTTGATATGATTAAGACGATGTCATCTAAATTTAACAAATTCTACACCTAAGGACTATTTCTTATGTTCATTCGTTAGGAGTACTCTTATGCATCGTGCACCTATGATATGATTGAGTTGATTTTCCTATTGAATTTGTTCACACCCATTCATTCCGTATCCATGATTTGGTTATCTTGGTATAAATTCATGGTGTCATTTTTTTTGTAACATCATTTTTTGCATTTTTGTATGAAATATATTGAAAAATTCAAAAATAGTTTGTGATGGTACCTCGTTTTATTGTCTTAGCCCAGAGAAGTAGCCCGACTAGGCCCTATCAAATATAGGGAGAGTCCGGCCCAAAATCTAAGGTCTCATAAATAACTAATGCAGTAGTGACCCATTCAATCCCTAAAATCTCTCAAGAGATATTCTAGGGATTATGGGCTATTGTGGAGGTGCCCAACACCCCCACTCTCCGATAATTACATGTATATATTGCACCCCCCAGCCCAGGGAAAAGGGTATGCAACTGCAAACACTCCCCTGGAGAAAAGATAAATATAAAATAGA
Source organism: Sambucus nigra (assembly GCA_949130495.1). Taxonomy (NCBI): domain Eukaryota; kingdom Viridiplantae; phylum Streptophyta; class Magnoliopsida; order Dipsacales; family Adoxaceae; genus Sambucus; species Sambucus nigra. The sequence continues at coordinate 376,860,608 of OX422211.1, forward strand.
GAGCACCACCGTGGACATAGGCAATTTTTCCGAACCACGTATATTTTGTGTCGTGTGTGATTATAGCTATTTTATGTTCTTTACTTTTTTTTTGGTGATTTCATTTTCTTGTAATTTGTGTTGAGATTTATTATCACCACAATTGACGCCATTTGTGGGAAGCAATTGGTCTTACTTTAAGAAAGCCTTCACCAATAAGAACCTAGAATGTCTGGTCACAGTAGCAGTACCCCTCAAGCAGGGAATATTCAAGAGTAACCCATTCCTCGTAGGGTTAGATCTGAAGTTCGATGCTCAATACCAAGGCCTCTTCCAGAACGGCAAGCCTTAGAAGAAAGCCAGGGACCAGCTAGGTCCACGCAAGTCTCCAGGCTGATCGACGCCTATGAGGCCAAGCTCCAAGAGAAGGAGGAGGCCAATCGCAAGTAAGAAGCTAAAAATGCTCGCCTTAAGAGGAGACTGGAGAAAATGGAAAGATAACTCCATCATAATACAAGGCAACATCATTATGACACTCCTAGCCCTCAGGCGAGCAGATCTCGCAGCCGAGGAAGGAGCCCAAGACATGGATCTCAAAGAATTGAGGGACGCAGGTCAGATGATGATTTTTTTGGGCAATAACCATCAGCTTACAAGAGCCTAGGTCAAGGAAACGACGACATACAAAATTTGGTCCAGAGAGAAATGGACCAACACCTAGTACATCAGGGTGTCAGATCCACTATAGATCTAGCCAGGTGAGCTCGCAGGACACAGATGAAATCCCCTTTCTAAAGGAAGATAGAGGAAGAAGAAGCCCCCAAAAATTTTATAATGCCCAGGTTCAATATCTATAATGAAAACACTGATCCTATCGACCATGTCAGGCAGTCCATGACCCTTTGGAACCACAAGGACGCACTGATGTGATGGATTTTTCCATCAAGCTTACACGACGTGGCTTAAAAGTAGTTCGAGAAACTCCCTCACAGATCCATCAGGACCTTCGAGTCCCTAGCAGAGCTCTTCACAGCTCGCTTCATTGCCAGCACCTCTCACCCAAAGAGAATGGATGCTATTTTGACTATAAAGAAAAAGCCTCAAGAAAGTCTCAGAGACTACGCGAAGAGGTATTGGAACTGTTCAACGAGGTTGAGGACTGCTCAGAGTACGTCGCCATCGCATCCTTTAAGATTGGCTTACCCAACTCTGGCCTCTTACACCAGTCCCTCACTAAGAAGGAGGCCACAACCATTGATGACTTAATGGTTCGTATTGAAAAATATGCCAAAGTTGAAGATGTGACCCATCTCAGGGCAGGGGAAAATGGTCGTGCCAAGTCGTCAGCAAGGGTAGCGAAAAAACTGAGAATCAAAAGAAAGGAAGTAAGAATGGGCCAAGAGCGGCCCTAAGAATGGGAACAAGAGTGATTCCTCGAAAGAATTTCAAGCAGTAAACATAATTTTCAAAGAATCGATCTACAAGATTCTGGCAAAGATAAAGGACAAACTATTCATTAAGTGTCCCAGGAAGATGGGTGGAGACCCTTCAAAGAGGAACAACACACTGAGATGTTATTTCCACAAAGAGGGCAGGCACAAAACCAAACACTACAAAGCCCTCAAGTCTCACCTTGAAGAGTTAGTCCAAACTGGGCACTTGAGCAAATTTGTGGAAAAGAAGGCAGAGAAGGTAGTTGCCAATGGAAGTCAAAGATCCGATAATGTGCTCGAAGAAAACATCGGCCATGAGTTCGCAGTAATTCATGGGTCATCCGACCTTAAACAAATTCAAGGAAATATAGATCGAATGGAAGTCAAAAAGCTTACAGCAATAATGCAAGCTTTTTAAATCGATCCAGCCAAAACACAAGCAGGAAAGCATCGGCGAGCAGAGGATGTCGACTATAGCAAGCACATCGTGGTCACAGATGAGGATCTAGTGGGAGTAAGAACCCCTCATCATGATGCATTGATCATTACACTCAAGATAGCTAACTATGATATGGAAAGATTGCTCATCGACCAAGGTAGCTCATTCGAAGTAATGTACCTCGACCTGTTCAGGAAGTTGAAGTTTAGTACCGTCGACCTAAAGGAAGCCGCCCTTCCTTTAGTTGGTTTCACTGGAAAAGTAACCATCCCTTTGGGAAAGATTATCTTGACAGTAAGGGCAGGAAACATCTCAAAAATGATCAAATTTCTCATGGTTGATATTGATTCCCCCTACCAAACGATCCTAGACAGAGGATGTCTACACGCGATGAAGGTCGTCCCCTCTACCTACCATCAAAAGATCAAATGTATTACTGAGCGAGGAGTGGTAGAGTTCCATGAAGATCAGGCGATGGTAAGGAAGTGCTTCATAGCAGCCATCCATCCCAAGACAGAGAAGAAGGTTGAGAAATTTATAAGCAAGGATGAAGAGTAGGAGAGGATAATGCCCTCCAAATAGCAACTAAGATATAGAATATTAGGAGTGGAGGAGATCAGGCTCCTCTCCTTTGAAAAAGTCATCGAGGACCTGGAGGAAGTCACAACCAGTAACAATTCAAGTGAAAGAAAGTTCTTGATTGGAACCTCACTCACCGACCACAAAAAGAGAGAATTGGTCACCCTACTCTGAGGTAACCTAGATGTCTTTGCATAGGAGCCTTACGAGCTGCCCATGATTGATCCGAGCATCACCTGTCATTGACTGCATGTCGATCCAACATTCAAGCCAATTACATAGAATGCTCGTCGTACTGCTCTAAAAAAATTCAAGGTAGTGGAGAAGGAAGTTGAAAAACTATTGGATGCAAGATCCATACAGGAAGTCCAGTTTCCCAAATGGCTATCCAACCCAATGGTTTTCCCTAAGAGCAACGAAAAGTGGAGAGTCTTAATCGACTTCACTGACATCAACAAGGCATTTCCTAAAGACAACTTACCCCTCCCAAAGATTTATTAACTGGTGGATGCCACTGCAGCACACGAAAAGATGAGCTTCTTAGACGCATACTTTGGGTATCAACAGATCCCTATATATGAGCCAGATCAAGATAAAACAACATTTATAACCACAGTTGGATTATATTGCTACAAGGTTAGACGCAGGAGCAACCTACCAGTGATTGGTCACTAAGAAGTTCAAAGACCAAATGGGAAGAACTATGGAAGTCTACATCGATGATATGCTGGTCAAGAGCAAATTCAAGGAAGACCACCTCGCTGACCTATCAAAAACCATCAAAATCATCAGGAAGTACCAGATGAAGGTCAACGCAAGTAAGTGCTCCTTCGGTGTCCAATCAAGAAAATTCCTTGGGTACTTGGTCAGCAAGAGAGGTATTGAAGCCAACCCAGACCAAATTAATGTCATCAATAGCATATAGCCCCCCCCCCCCCCCCCCGTACGATAAGAGATGTGCAGAAGCTCATGGGGATGCTCGCCGCCCTAAATCGGTTCATCTCAAAGTCATCCGAAAGGTGTCAACCGTTCTTCCAGTTATTGAAGAAAAGCAAAGTTGTGGAGTGGAACGAGGATTGGTCGAGGGCGTCAGAGGGGCTCAAAGCTTACCTCAGCACACCACCCTTGCTCGTAATCCTTCAAGATAATGATTATCTATACCCATTATTGATACAAAAATTAGTCAACTGATGTGGACCAGTTATGATAAGACACGTGTCATCCACCATGGCATAATTATATACATCGAGCAACTTGACATGCCGAGCTACTCAGAATACCGAGCAACTATTTGGGAAGACCAAATGACCAAAATAGATTCAATGAATATTCTTATTATGTACCGATACATATGCCTATCTAATAACGGCGTATTGTCTATTCACATGGGCAGCCCAAGGGCTATAAATACATTGTAATACCCTCGTAACGAGTAAGCTATCATAAGCAAGAGCTAATCAAGATTAAGGCAAAACACCCTGCAATACAAGACAGTGGACGTAGGCCATTTCATTAAGGTTGAACCACTTTAAAAATCATTTGTCTTATTTTTTATTCATATTTATCTGTGATTAATTAATTAGATCAAACCTAGTTTTTACATTAACAGATTGGCGTCGTCTATGGAAAATGACTATACGTAGCATTTTTCACTAAAAACTCATCAGAAATGGCTGATATCCCAGAATATAGTCACAAGAATAATGACAGGAATCCCCAAATCCTTCGGCTCCTCCAAATACATAAGATCTCACTGGGATCCTGGTAAATCTAGCCTGGGGACAAAAGGCCATGCAAGAAACCATGCGACAGTTCATCCAAACTGTCCAAAATGGAGGATCCACTCAGTCAGGACAACGTAGCGTTCGTAGAAATATGCGTCCACCAGCCTCTAAATCTAGACACACAGAAGTCCGTCATGCTGAGAATTCAAGTGATCCATCCTATCATCCTGTCTTAACTTCACCTATAAGACTTCTAGATTCTCACGAGGATGTTACTCTAATTCCAAAACGAACAAGTGCGCTAGAAAGGTTAAGCAGAGTCCCTCCGTTCGATCGTTTAGGATCTAAGAGGAACAGAAATCCTCCTCGGATTGCGCCAAGAAATTATCAACGACTAATTGATTTAAAGGAAAGCTCGGCCCAGTCACATCCCAATCTCAAGCATGTAGCTCGTACAGAAAGATCCGAAGAGGAGAATTATGCGCGATTTGTTGCTCATAAACCAGAAGCTGGAGATGATGCATGGAAGGGTCCATTCAGAGATTGGAAGACAGGTTAGGGGAGATGGATAAGGCCAAGAACTCCCTCCAAAGAACCTTTATCAAGGGATCTCCATTTGTACAAGCAACTGTGGATTTCCCCACACCGTCAAAATTCAATGCTCTTGTGGTCATGCCTAAGTATGATGGCAAAACCGATCATGTTCTCCACATAGAGCAGTATCAAGCTGCTGTTGACATCTATGCGGTCCCAGATGAAATGAGGTGCAGGTCATTCTCAGGAACCATCACTGGATCCGCTCAGATATGGTACAATAGCCTTCCTCGGGGGAAGATCGTAACCTTTCATCAGCTGGCCGAGCTCTTCATAGGTAATTTCTGTTTTGGTGCAAAGCCGGTTAAAAGGGTAGCACATCTGTTAAGCGTTAGACAGAAGGCAATAGAAAGCACTAGGGACTATATCACTCATTTTAACAACGAGAAACTGGAAGTCATTGGATATGAGGAGAAGATAACTATCACGGCTCTCATGAGTGGTCTTTTACCACACAAGCTATACTACACCATGGACAAGGATTCCCCAAATCCATGGCTGAATTAATGGCTAAAGAAGCCAAAATTATGAACGTCGAAGAAGCTATAGCTGCGAAGAAGAATACAGAGGCAAGGGTTGAAGCTAAAGATGAAGGCAAATCAAAAAGGAAAGATCATAAGCATAATGGTGGGGGCAGGCAGTCAAAAGGCAAAGAAGCATTAGACCATATGAGGAGGTATGGGAATTACACTCCTTAAAGGTGGATATAAACCACATTTTGGAGGAAATCAAGGACAATGAAGAACTGAATTGGCCAGGAAAACTGAAGTCAGCCCCGGAAAGAAGGGACCAGTCCAAGTACTATGAGTTTCATAAAGATTATGGTCATACGACCAAGAAGTGTATAACTCTCTAAAATGAGATAGAAGCACTCATTAGACGAGGAAAGATGAACAAGTACGTTGATCGCCAGAATGGTGGCAGGACCAATAATAGAACTCGGCAGAGGACCAAGTCTCCTTGCCGACCAAAAGACGATAAGAAAAGGGACCATTAAGATGACCCTGAAGACGACCACTGATCTCCCAAAAAGTCCAAGAAAACCCTAGCGTGAAGTATTGTTTATTTGTTTTGGTCCATTCGATTGTAACATGATTACAGGTGGAGACGCAGGAGGAGGTGATCATACCGCCGAGAGAAAATCTTACCTCAATGAGGCACAATCTTTTTCTTATATACAACGAATAAATCTAGCATAAGAGGATCGCCCAAGGAAGGTTAACAAAGATAAGCTGGTAATCGGTTTTTCCAAAAATGATATAGAAGGCATTTTGTATCCTCATGATGATCCTCTAGTGATCAAGATGAGAATGAATGATGTAATCATCTCGAGAGTATTGGTGGATAATGGTAGTTCGGCGGATATCATATTTTATCCATGCTTCGACAGTTTGAACTTAAAACTTGGTCAACTGGAGCCATATCACAGGCCCCTTATTCTGTTCTCTAGAGAGAGTTTTTTCGCTTGGGACGATCAAGTTAGACATGCTAATTGGCACCTGGCCTACTTGCAAATCAAAAAAGGTGCACTTCTTCATGATGGATAAAAATATCCCATCAGCCTACAATATAATCTTGGGGAGAGTAGGCTTGAAAAATTTTGAAGTAGTTCCATCCACTGTACATCACTGTTTAAAGTTCTCGACCAAATTTGGGGTTGCAATTGTGAAGGGTGGACAAAAATTAGCTCGGGAATGCTACTACTCGTCTGCCAAGTAAGAAGAATTGAAAGATGCAAGGAAGAAAACAACCACTTATCAAGTGGACAAATCTGATGAGTCTGAGATGAATCCTTAGACCCTAGAGATGAAACGGAGCTTGTTAAAGGCCAGGTCATGGAGACAACGAAGATCATTATTCTGGATGATGAGTGACCAAAAATAACAACTCAGATTAGTGCTTCACTTGATCCGATACTGAAGCAAGATATAGTGGCGTTTCTAAGGCATAGAAAGAAAGCATTCGCGGGTCATGAAGATATGTCGGGGATAGATCCAGCCTTCCTGTGTCACGAGCTCAATGTCAATAAGGAGATCAAACCAGTGAAGCAACGAAGAAGAGTTTTTAGTCCAGAGAAGAATCAGGCTATTCAAGAGGAAGTAAAGAAGCTACATAAGGATTCTTTCATTGAAGACGTCAAGTATCTCGATTGTCTAGCTAATGTGGTGATGGTGAAGAAGAACAAAAATAAGTGGAGAATGTGTGTGGACTTCACAGACCTGAATAAAGCTTGCCCAAACGATCATTTCCCTTTGCCCAGGATAGGTCATCTAGTAGATGCGACTTCAGGGCATGAATTGTTAAGATTCATGGACGCCTACTCCGAATACAATCAAATTAAAATGGAGCCAGAAGATAGGGAAAGTACCTCTTTCATTACCCTATGAGGAACATATTGTTACAATGTTATGCCTTTTGGTCTTAAAAATACAGGTGCTACATATCAGCGGCTAATGAACAAGGTGTTCGCAGAGCAGATTGGCAAAAATATGGAGGTTTACGTCGACGACATGTTGACCAAAAGCATGAAAGCTGCTGACCATATAACCGATTTAAGCCAAACATTTGATCAGTTGGAGAAGTAACAGATGAAGATGAACCCCGACCAAGTGCATTTTTAGCATACAGGAAGGCATGTTCCTAGGGTATATTGTGAATCAAAGAGGTATTAAAGAAAATCCTAACAAGATAAAAGCCTTGCTAGAACTATAATCTCCAATCACTAAGAAGGAAGCCTCATGGTCAGCGTAGCAACTCTCAACAGATTTGTCTCTCGAGCAACTGATAGATGTCTTCCATTCTTCAAGGTGCTTAGAAAGACCTTTGAGTGGAATGTGAGAAATCATTTTTAGAGTTGAAGATATACTTGGGAACACCTCCTTTATTGTCTAGGCCAGTGTTGGGAGAAAAATTATATTTGTACTTAGTTGTTTCTGAAAGTGCAGTTAGTTCGGCTTTGATACAAATAGAAAACGGAGCGTAAAAACCAATGTACTATACGTGTAAGGCATTAAGGGGAGCAGAGATCAGGTATCCAAACTAGATAAATTAGCATTGGCATTGATTGAGGCGAGCAGGAGGATGAAACCATATTTCCAAGCCCATACGATAGTGGTATACCGACATGCCACTAAGACAGGCGTTACATAAGCCAGAAAAGTCTAGAAGATTAATGTATTGGGCAATAGGATTAGGGGAGTATGATCTACGAGCCAAGATCTTCTCTCAAGGGGTAGGCAGTGGCGGATTTCATCACTGAATTTACCTACCCAAATACTTTTGATCAACAGGGGGATAATGCAGAGCAACTAAAAAATGCTAGAGAATCAACAGGAATTGTTCCCGATCAACTCCAGGCCGTAGATCGGCCAGAGGAGATGGTAGCTGATTAACTAGAATCTTCTAGTGAGGGGCCAGAGTTGAAGGATGGAGAAAAGAAATGTCAGATATTCCATCAAGGGATCTTGTCAGACCAAGGGTTTGATGATAATATCCCTATATGGAATTTATATGTTGAAGGTTCTCGTGTGCAACAGGTTGCGGAGCTGGAATTATTCTAAATAGTCCAGATGGGTTAGATATAGAATATGCTCTGCGTTTCCAATTTAAAGCTTCCAACAATGAAGTTGAGTATGAAGATGTAATTGTGGTCCTCGACTTAGCTAAATCATTGAATACAGAGCAAGTTATGGTGTTTAGTGACTCGCAATTAGTTGTAAATCAGATGCGCAATCTTTACGCAGCAAAAGGAGAGTTCATATCGAGGTATTTGGCTAAAGCCATGGAGATTGTATCCCATTTGACAGTCGTCTAATTGATTAGAATACCAAGATTGAAGAATGCGATAGCAGATGCACTTGCTAGGTTAGCTTCAACTACGTGCATCGAGCTACGAAGAACAATTCCAATTGAGATATTGGCAAGCAGATGTATTGATGAAGAATTATTGATGAATTTTATCGCTTCGGATATGGGACCTTCCTGGATGGATTCAATCAGAGCTTATATCGGAGAGGGCACATTACCAGTCGATCAACTTGCAGCCAAGAGGTTGAAGTTTAAAGCTGCCAGATATGTTTTACACAATAACGTGTTGTACAGAAGAGGTGTGATAGCTAGTTTACAAAGATGCATTCTCCCAGTAGAAGTTAAAGATCTGATAGAACAAATTCATGAAGGATCTTATGGAGCTCGTGTAGCAGGAAGAACTCTTTTACAAAGAATGAATACGCAGGGGTACTACTGGCTAACAATGCGCATTGATTGCACAAATTACATCAACAAATGCGATAAGTGCCAATGATTTTCTACAATACGAAGAACTCCTCAGGCACTGTTAACACCAATCATTTCCCCTTGGCCATTTTCCATGTGGGGATTAGATTTAATCGGTCCTCTACCAACTATGAGAGGACGATTCAAATATTTGGTGGTGGCTGTGGATTATTTCACGAAATGGGTGGAAGCTGAACCTCTCATTGATATAGCCTATGAAAGAGTTTATCAATCCATTTGGAAGAATATTATTTGTAGATATGGTCTTCCACATGCTTTTATCACTAATCATGGTACCCAATTTGACAATGAGGAGTTCGCTACGTACTGTTTATAGTCCCACATTCAAAAGATTTATTCTGCTCCGGGTCATCCCCAAAGTAACAGGAAAACAGAGGTGACGAACAGAACTCTATTGAATGGGTTGAAGAAAAGGTTGGATGATGCTAAGGGAAACTGGATAAATGAGTTACACTCAGTGCCATGGGCTTACCGAACAACTCCCCGAATAGAAACTTGGGAATCTCGTTACATGTTAGCTTTTAGGAGTGAAGCAGTGATACCTGCTGAATTAGGATTACCTACTCATAGAGTTCTTAATTTTAATTCTTCGGTAAGCGATTTGATTAGACGTTTGGATTTGAACATGCTTGAAAAAGTCAGAGAAGATGCAACAATCTGAAATGCAGCTTATCAGTAAAGGACCGCCATGTTCTATAATAAAAGAGTCAAGAAATGTGATCTCAAGGAGGGAGATTATGTGCTCAAGAAGGTAATTCAAAAGCACAATAAATTGGAAGCCAACTGGCATGGGCCCTATCATGTCATAGTTGTTGTTCGACGTGGTACTTACATAATAGAAACTCTAGAAGGAGAAGAATTCAAGAATCCTTGGAATGTAGAGCACCTGTGAAAGTATTACCAGTAATGTAACTACACATGTACCCCATTGTTTCAGAATAAATGAATACGCAGATTTCTCGATATACGTTTGTGTTATTTTTGGGGGGAGTACTAGTGCTACACACTAACCTAACTCAGTAACAACAATTTTTTTTCTCGACAAAGTTGGTCGGCGTTAGCAATCACCAACTACAAGTTGGTCGACATCAACACAACCAATAATGTTGGTATAACAATCGAGCAAGGCAATGCATGTTTGATTATGGGTGACCCAAGTGGCATCTAAACTAGGAAAAAGGATGGGTAAAATATCCACTGCCTAGGCACCAAGGCAATTATTTACATAAATGATTGCTGTAACTAAGCAGGAACATGGGATAAAAATAATTCCATTGCTTAGGCGCTTATGGGTGATAAGTCACTACAACTAGGCAAAGATATGGGACAAAGTTCCATTGTTTAGGCAATCAAATCAACAAAGGAAAAAATTTCCCTTTATAGATATATACTCAACGAAGTACAAATAGTTGATCTTATAAAGATTGACAAGATAGATATCATACAATGAGTTTATTTCCATGAAAATAACATTATAAAAAGTTGATTTTTTTTCTTTCGTTAAACAATCACTAACGAAATACAAATAGCATATTCTATTGGTTTCTTTCCTTCAAATTTAGGTACGGGCTCCATTCCAACTGGAGGATCATCTAGAGCAAAAGAATAGTTGATAAAATTCAAATCTAGCAGCATTCTGGTATTGCTCGAGCTGGGTCGGTCAAGTAGTTGTTGAGGTCAAGATATCTCAAAATCTTCATGAATATTGTAGTCACCAAGGTATTTGGAAATCAAACACTGAGTAATGGAGCGGGCTAGAATCCAGCTAACATCTAGTTTAAAAAGTGGCATTGGCAGATCAAGTAATCCGGGATCATACCAATCCCACAGCTCCGTTCCTTGTTCGACCTTCATCACAGTTAAGGCATTCAACTATCCCTATTTGTATCCCTTATTGTTGGATTGTTTCAACCTGGCATCAAGATGATATAAAGCTTCATTATATCCCCCATCCAAAACTCTTTAGGTTGTTTGTGGAATTAATAAGTCAATCGTTCAACGTGCTGATGAAGACGATTCACCAAATTTTCTTTACTCTCCCACGCAGAACTCTGGTTAGACGGTTGCTCGGTAAGAGTTTGAATTTTTTGGGACATCTCAGCTAAGGCTTCATTTTTTGCCTTCAGTTGAACATCTTAATTCTCTAAGGCCTGTTGAGTCCTAGTCTCTTCAATGCTTCTCCTACCAGCTCTTGCTCTACCCCATGAAGAATATGTAGGTCTGTCCCTTTTCAAATTTTCTAACTCTTCCCTCAAAGAGGCATTCTCAGTCTCCAAAAATGAAAACCCTTCATCATTAACTAGGATCAGAGCTCCAGACAAAGCAGCAGATTTTAGCTAATTTAGCTCTTCCCGTAAAGTAATATTTTCCTCCTTCAGCAGCTTAGCAATATTTCTATGCTCCTCAATCTCAAGTTTTAACACACTCTCTCTCTCTTGTTATAGGCTGAAACAAATTTTTCATAACCCCAATCAGCAGTCAACTGTTGGTACTTCTTCTCATAACCCTCATGCAGAAGAGTAATGGCTTCCTTGTGCTGAAGATGACGTTCTTCGGTCATCCCTTGAAGATCCTCAATCCATTCATAGTAAGCCACGTTATTTGTAACAGCTCGATCAAGTAGACATTTTAAATATTGGTAAGCATCAATTGCTCGCCCAGAGGCATCAGACCTAATAATATCAATTACTTATGCTTCAGTGAAATCTGCACGACCGGCTTTGAAGTAATCAGTACACTTCTTCATCAACTCTGTGTCATGAGCTGACAACAATTCCATCCTGGCAATGAACTAGCAAGGAAGAGTAAAACCAAATCAACGCCAGCACAACTATATTGAACAAGTAAAGGAGAAACTCAGAATAAATAACAAAGTCCATTTTATTAATTATAAGAGAGGAGAATACAACCAGAGGTACAAAAAGGGGACAAATCGAGAAAAGGAGTAAACTATTGAATAACTTTACACCTTCTCCTTATTACCTATAATATCATCAGTTGATTTTGAGGAAGGAATTAGTTGCTTGGTAGGCGTCTAGCCTTGCTCGGCAGAAATAATTATCTGCTGAACTTGTTCGGAGGACTGAGGGATATTGGCAACAGGTGTTTGTTCTACTATCAATAAAGAAGACTCATCAGATCCAGCTTCATCTTCTTCTTCTACTTCAATAGCAAGACGAGGGCCATGAACATGTCTCTAAAATAGCTCAGAATCCTCAACAACATTCAACTCTTTCAAAGCTGTAGTCCATCCATCCCTAAAGAATTTCAAACTTGCATACTCCATTTGGGTAGAGGCAGCGGTTATAGCTTTGTTCCACCCTTTGTCCTAGACAAAGCTAAAGGCCTTCTTCACAGCAGCTTTCCTCTTCACCCTCTCCGAGGAAGTATTTTCCCTAAGAAGCTCTTTGACAGACTTCACCTTCTCCACAAGGTCTTTCTTACGCCGTTCAGCCTCTTCAAGCTTGCCTTCAACTTCCACCTTGCTGGAAACGGAGACCTTGAATTTCTCCTCTGCTTCCTTGGAAACATTTATAGCTTGTATTTCGAGTTGTATCAGCCTCCTTGGTAGCTTCCTCAGCTTTCTATTGAGCTATTTTAGCGGACTTAATTTTATTTTCCCAAGAATCTTTGTCATCCTCGTACTTCTGTCGAGACTCCATTAAAGATTTTGACAACCCAGCAAGGGCTTCTTCCACTCCAATGGATGAAGTTGAAGCCTTGATAGCCTCATCCTTCTCCAGGATATTATTAAAGTACACCAAAAACTGCAAGAGAAAAGAAGCCCAAGTCAGAATATGAGCATTATATAAAGAGGTAGAATGGCAAGTGTGATGACACTTACTGATATAAGATGTTGGGCTACCAAGTCAGTAACCTTCTCCCGAGGAGTAGAAGTCTCAGCAGCTCGGCAATCAGGAAGAGTTCCATACCTAATCAATTTCTTGGCCAAACCAGGAGCAATGAGAGCTGGAGTACTAACTCTCAAAGAAGGTAACTCAACCCCGAAAGGTTGGGCAACAGCATCCACGGTCTTCTCAGTAAGACCCCTTCTCAATCTTCTCAAAGGAGCAGCTTTAATCAAAGGTGTTACCTCTTCTTGAATAGGGACAACCCCTTCAATCAAAGGTGTTGCCTCTTTAGGAGCAACAGGGGGCTTCTTGATGATATCCTTGGCAGTAGTGATTGCTCCACCAGATGGAGTAACATCCTTTTTCTTAGTCCCTTCAGTTGGGACATCATCTTTTCTCTTCTTCGCCCCATCAGCACCAGGGGGAACCTTGGAAAAAGGATCAGGCATTCTCCTTTTCTTAGTCATCAAGTCAGTAATAGAAGTACCCAAGTCAGAGGAAGATTCTTCAATAAATTAAGAAGATGTTGGAGCCTGCTCAAGGTCAATCACCAAGGGAGGAACAAGAGGTCGAGCAATAAAAGAAGAAGTGGTTCTCTTATATCGCAGCAAATAGAAAGTAGAACTCACGTGTTCCCCAACTATTGCTTGATGCAATCCCCAGATAAATTTCAAATCTTTGATATTAATATCACCCTCTTTTGGAGATTTTCTCTTACTGTCAACGGCAACATACAAAAAAAAATTGTCAATGATGCATTTTATCAAACAAAAACAGAGCTAAATTGAAAAATAAAAACAACCTATCCCATTGCCATAAAGTGGACATCTGGGACCTTGGTACACATCTTTCCCCTTTAAGGGGGTGTTGCCAATTTTTCATCACAATCCCATGTTCAAAATAGTCCCTATTAGCATCAGGGAGATTGACCGCTAAAGCTCTGTTAGAAAACCTAGTTTTTAAATAAAAGGTGGTATCACTGGTAACCCATTTATAATAGTACATAATTTCAGGAATCCCTGGACGAGTTCCATGGATTTGATTCAACTTATGTACGATATTAACTACCCTCCATGTATTTGGAACTACTCTTGTAGGAACAATATCAAAATATTGGTCAAATTCCAAACACACAGGGTTAGGCAGGAAAGAAAAAACATATTCTGCTATAAAAATGGAAGGAAACCAATGTCCCTCAGCTAGAGAAAATAAATCAGAAGGGCAAGGAGGTTCTTCTAAAGTAACCCAAGAAGGAATCCCAAAATCGGCCCTAAACTTATCCAATGATTCGATAAGGTAAACGATGATGGCTAAGTCGAAGAAAGAAGAAAGAAGGAAGAAATTCTTACATAAAAATCAAGAAATCAGCTAAGGCAGATGAATTGAGAAGACGATCGTAAGAAGAAAATTTAGAAGAAAGAAAGTTTGAGAATATAGATGGCAAAAGGTAGAAAATATCTTGTTTTTACCGCCTTTATATACGCTGCTTTGGAAAACGGGAAAAGTAATGATTACAGATAACGACGATTGCATTTTCGGCAGCTAAAAGGTACAAATTCCCAAGCGTTCCTAATAAATTCAAAATATTTACAAGTTTGCCACTTTGCGCTCAAAATTAATATGTTGAGAAGAAAATTTCACAAGTGTCGAAGGGCTGTAACCAAACAAGGCATGGGAAAATGTTCCCGAGCAACTTTATGGCATAATATTTCACACTTTCGCATCCAATCTCAACTAAGAAATATTAGGGGCTTCTGTTGATACAAAAATTAGTTAGCTGACGTGGACCAGTTATGATAAGACACGTGTTATCCAACATGGCATAATTGTATACACCGAGCAACTTGACATGTCGAGCTACTCAGAATACCGAGCAACTATCTAGGAAGACCAAACGACCAAAATATATTCAATGAATATTCTTATTATGTACCGATACATATGCCTATCTAATAACGGCATATTTTCTTTCACATGGCAGCCTAAGGGCTATAAATACATTGTAATACCCTTGTAACGGGTAAGCTATCATAAGCAAAAGCTAATCAAGATTAAGGCAAAACACCTAACAATACAAGACAGTGGATGTAGGCCATTTTATTAAGGCTGAACCACTTTAAAAATCATTTGTCTTATTTCTTTATTCATATTTATCTGTGATTAATTAATTAGATCAAACCTAGTTTTTTACATCAACACCTATACCTCGCAGTATCCAGTCATGTTGTAAGTTCTGCACTGGTATGCGAAAAAATGGGGATCCAGCACCTAGTCTATTACGCGATCAAGACTCTCTTGGACGCCGAACAGTGATACCTGAAACTTAAATAAGAAGTGAGAGAAAAAATAAGTGTACAAGTCTATAAACATGGTAAAAGATAAGGTGATGTGAAACACCACCCCCAAACAGAATGAGACTCGTATAAGAAACGACGGGCTGCCTCCCGGTAGCGCTAAGTTTAATATGTTCAGCCAGACCGAAGCGATCTCACCCTAAAGTAAATATCTATGAAAGCACGGGGAGGCAGAAAAATTGGGTGATGAGAATCACCCCCAAAACAAGACTGAAGCATCAGTCTTGTTGGATAATTTGACAAAGGTGAGGGTGAAGAAACACCGATCACGGTCGTATTTTTTATTTTCAAG
This sequence comes from Sambucus nigra, assembly GCA_949130495.1. Classification (NCBI taxonomy): domain Eukaryota; kingdom Viridiplantae; phylum Streptophyta; class Magnoliopsida; order Dipsacales; family Adoxaceae; genus Sambucus; species Sambucus nigra. The sequence continues at coordinate 376,876,149 of OX422211.1, forward strand.
ATGTTCTATTTTTTTCTTCTATTTTTTTCTTTTCCAAATACGCATCAATGTCTGAGATAAATCTGCTAAAAATACAAACAACCCCAACTTAGATTTGTATTTAATTTTTCTCCATCTGAATCGAACTTGGGAGAAAAATTCACTAAAAATGCAAACACTCTCTTTGACGAACCTTCTCCTTTTACTTTCAACACTCTTCCCTTTTTCAACATGGATCTTCTCCTTTTACTTTCAACACTATTCCCTTTTTCAACATGGATCTTCTCCTTTTTTGTGTGTGGTTTTTGAATAATTTGAAAAAGAAAGGAAATGTTTTTGGGATTTTTAGAGAATGAAAGGAAGAAAATGTTTTTGGATTTTTTTTGAAGAAAATAGTGGGGAAAAAAATATTTTTGAATTTTTTAAATTTGTTTCAAAATGAAAGAAAATATTTTTGGATTTTTCTAAAAATAATAAAGGAAGAAAATATTTTTGGATTTTTTTGGAGAAAACCAAGGAAAAAAATATTTTTGGATTATTTTGGAAGAAAAGAGTGGGAAAAATAGGTGGAGTCTTTCAATTTCGTTGAACTCACTAAAACTTGACTACTAAAAAATTGAATTGGACACACACAAGTTAAGGATAAATCCTAACTAGCACATAGCCAATTTTTATCTTCAAAATTTAGTGAAAGGGGTAGTCAAATTTTAATTAAGTCCGCGGGCGATAAAAAGTCACATAAATATTTGAGTGATCGCCTTTGCAAAAATATTCTCCTATTGGGCTACCTAGTTGAATGATTTTAAATTTAGTGATGGCTAGGGTAGCACACAATGGTAAGCGAGTGAGTCGGGTGATGAAATCCCTTCTCGTAAGTGACTGGGTGTAGGTCTTAGTCAATTAATTCATCACACCATTCGAAAATAAATGCGAGAATAAAATCAAGAGCCCACAAAGTACACAAAAGAATTGACTCGCTAACAAGAGAGGCGCGAGGATGTAGAAATGTACTTCCCACGATTTTTAGGCCGTGGGGTGTCGAAAAATTTGAGTTGATCGGGGGGAGATTACGCCTATATCAGTCAGCCCTGGAGTCCTATCGACCCAAGGTAGAGAGGCTTCATTTCCTCGCCATTGGACGCCATCTCGCTACCTTGTCCAGTTTTCCTATCACACTTGTCTTCGATTTATTACAAATTTAAAATAAATAATAAATGGTGTCCCTATGCACTGCGATACAAGCAAGGTAATAAACTCCGAATACAAGACTTCTAGAATATAAAAATGGTACGAAAAGCAACTAAATAGGAAAAGTAAATGAACTAGAAAATGAAATCCGCTCCAAGTGCTTCACGCTCCCAAGAATGGCAACGGCGCCATTTGATAAAGAGACTTTTTTGGTGTATTTTTCGTCGTTACTTGAAAAGATATTCTAATCAAAATCCTTAAATACCTACAAAATAATATCAATCTAAAGTGTAGATGTAAGTAAGGGTATCAATCCACATCAAGGGGGTAAGCTAGAGACAAACTCAATTGTAATTCAATTTTATTTTCTATTTGGGCTTTTGCTTTTTCTATTTTTTTTTTAGCTTTTCAAATATTAAAACAATTAGGTGACGTGAGGATGTGAAATAACACTAAACTAAAATGAAAGATCAAATTACAAACTAAAAAGTGACTAAAATGAAAAATAAAGTCTAACATTAAAATATGAGATAAATGAGGTAAATAAATTTGAGAACAATCAAGGAGTGGGATTACACCACAAATTTTAGCTATTCTAATTAATTAATTTAATTCTCCCAAATTAATATCAAACATACAAATCAACTCTCGTTGCAAATGTAATTTTAATAGTAACTGTAGGTGCAAACAATCTCACCCGTCGGGGGGTGCCAATTCATCACGATACAAGTATAAAAATAAATACGAGAGAGATAAAGATTTACGTGGTTCGACCATGAATGGCCTACGTCCACGGGGCTGCTGGTGTGTTTCATTAGAATGATCAGAGAGTTTTACATGAGGCTATTTCTCTAACTTCTAAGCCCCCTTTCACAATGGGGGGTGTCCCCTTTATATAGAGTTAGGGGTTACATTAGGGTTACAAATATGGATGGGTAACAAATATGGATGAGTGGAGTTTTATTCCCCTTCCATACTGCTCCTCAGTCTTCTCGTTTATTAAGGACTTTAGTCGTCCCTATATTTCTGGCACGTCGCCATCTTCACCGAGGTGCTCCCCACACGTCATGCTATTCCGTAGGCATATATTTTACCCCCACAATAGCCCCACAGGTCGCAGTTCAGCTGAGTTGATTCTGAGATGAGCTGGGAGCTGGTCCACAATCTCTTTAAACGTATGCAGTTCGTGGTGTGAACTGGACTGGCATTCTTTGATCTGCCGTTCAACTTTTAAGCCTTCTTTGGTTGATCTTCTTGCCTTCATAGGTTTTTAGATGAATGCTTGGCTTGAGTTGAGAGGCATTCCATCGATATGGGAACCGGACTCGAGAGGGTCGAGCTGCCTACGTACCCTCTTGGGATCAGGTCGAACGTAGTTCATTATCTGTTTTATTATATGGCCCAATTTGTGCGGCTGACCACAGGCCTGTTCATAATTTGTTTGTTGAGGCTTTATCGAGCGTGCATAAAGTTTAGGGCGTCTCCTTGTATTTTGGTCTCGTATGGTCCATTCATTGAGGCCGACCACAGGCCTATGTGTCGAGTCTTGCTCGAGCATGTACCCAGTAGGGGTAAGACCCAGCCTTAGGTTTTTCATATGGTCCAATTGGAGAGGCCAACCAGAAGCCTATGCGTCGAGCCTTACTCGTGCATGTACCTAGTAGGGGTAAGACCCTGCCTTAGGTTTTTCATATGGTCCAATTGGAGAGGCCGACCAGAAGCCAATGCGTCGAGCCTTGCTCATGCATGTACCTAGTAGGGGTAAGACCCTGCCTTAGGTTTTTCATATGGTCCAATTGGAGAGGCCGACCAGAAGCCTATGCATCGAGCCTTGCTCGTGCATGTACCTAGTAGGGTTAAGAACCTGCCTTAGGTTTTTCATATGGTCCAATTGGAGAGGCCGACCAAAAGCCTATGTGTCGAGCCTTGCTCGAGTGTGTACCTAGTATGGGTAAGACCCTGCCTTAGGTTTTTCATATGGTCCAATTGGAGAGGACGACCAAAAGCTTATGCGTCGAGCCTTGCGCGAGCGTGTACCTAGTAGGAGTAAGACCCTGCATTAGGTTTTTCCCGCAATTTAATGTAATACCAATTACATTTGCATTTTTCCATTTTCTAATGCCTCGCATGTAAATATCCGCCTATTTTACCTTTTAGGTTGTGCCGTCACACTTCCTTAGGCCTAAAAGGCGATGGAAAAAATGCACCTGGTTTGAGGGTCATCCACCCGTTCAGGTTTTTAACCGATTAACATAGTTGGTGACCAACCTGAGTTTGATTTTTGCCTAGGGATCCCCCGTAGGGCTTTTATTGTTGCCTGGGCAACTCATGAGGCCATTTGTGTTTGGAGATAACAAAGGCCTGTAAGCGTACTTAATTTAGTGGGAACAAGCAAGAAGGCCGTTGTAACTAAATCAATCTTGATCATGATCATCATTTGAAAGACTAATTCTGGTGTTAACCATGTTGGCATCTGTCCTGAGTTGACCTCTTCTATTCTGCTTTAAATGTTGTAGTGAATCTATTCACGTGTGATCGCTGCTATGGAGCCCCCAATCGGGATGTGAAGAGAAGGCTTCCTGATCGTCTATCAGGTCATCTGATCTGTATAACCGGGATGATAAGTGTGCCCGATCGCTCCTCGAGGCTTCGTTGCCTTGAAGAGTATCGCGTTGATCATTCGTCAAGATGGATATATTTAAGGATTATCTTTCTCGTATAGCTTCACGTATTGTATCGTTCCTTGGGGCACACTTGTTCGCTGACCATGCATTGTGGTTCCAGGAGGCCGTGGAAGATTCCATATAGCTCGTGCACCTAAAGAAATTTATATGGGTTCAAAGCGTTCTTGTGCAGAAATGCGTTGATCTGATATGGCGTTCAAGAAATATTATTCCTCTTGAGTGGATATCTTAGTGTTGATGACATATTAATTCGTTGCTTGGTGATTGTCAATCACTGTGGGTTGTCTGACGATGTTGCTCGATACATTCAGGATGGTCTAGTGGTGTTATCAACATGTCTTGCTCGTTGACTGTGATTTTGCTGGATGTGTGACTTCTTACAGGTTGGGTTCGTCCTTGTTGATAAATATAGTTGATCGTTGCTCTTCATGCTGCTTTATGTGTTATTGGATATTTATGGTACAGATCGCCCAACTTTTCATTCGACGAGGTTGAATTAAATAAGAACGTTATTGCCCAAATGTTTATTGGAGCTTGAGACGTGATCACATAATGTCAACTATCCATAGAAGCTGAGGGTCCGTCGAGGCAAAGTTATAAAGGACCTAGTAGGTGTTGCGAACGATCCATGCCCGATCATCTGTCGGAGCATTGATAAGAGAGATGATGCTTGAATGCCTTCTAATAAATGAAATTTTGATTATGAATTGACTGTGACAGCTATCCGTCAGGACTGAATATAAGAATTATCTTGACCAACCATTTGTTGGGGATAAAATGCGACATGTATGGCAAATATCTTCGGGACTAAATATATAGAAATATTTTACCGATCATTTGCCGAGATGAGCCTTGAATATGCCTGATCATTCTGCAGGTCAAGAATCATAGAGCCAGATAATCAATATTGAAATTGAAGGAATATCAACGTCCGAGCATCCGTTGGTTATCGCAAATAATGTTACCCAGGAATTTATTGGGTCAAAGGTGGCGTAACGTGCTCGACCATTCATCAGAGCATTAACTAAATAAGTGGTGCCTGGGTTATCTGCTAGGGAAAGGTTATATATGTCCGAGTAGATATAGAGAGAGATCTATGCTTGAGCATCTCTCGATACATTAATAAGACTTCCAAGAGCTTAAGATTGTGGTCGAGCACTCGTCGGGACTGAATCTTATACCTGTAGAAGTTAATAAGTTGCTCGACCATTTTTCGAGGCTAATTCAAATAGAATTTATCATGCAATATGATGTGCATCTGTTCGAGCATGTGTCGAGGAAAATATTCATAGTATTAAATGAATGACATGAATGATCCCATAATTTTTGTGATAAAATCTCACGAGGATGGTCGTGCCCGAGCATCCATCGGGGCTACTCTAAGTATGATTAAAGATATTACACCGACCATTCACTGGTATAACCAATAATGGTTGGACGACAATATTGAAAATTAAATGACCGGATAAATGACAAGAGTGCTCTTTAAGTGCGCCCCAATATTTATGTGGACAAAATAATTGTAATAAAGTCGAATGAAAGATGCAAAATTTATCAAATATATCCAGATGTATGGCACAGGAGTTAATTTGGAATTTGTGCAAATAGATTTAAGTAAATACTTAAAATTAAGTTGGTTTCAAAAAATTGTTTTCACAGAAAATTTGTGTAGTGGCAATCAATTGTTTTTCTCATGTGAAGTATAGAGTATAGATAGCCCCTGCTAACAAATTTATGATGATAAAAATCATGAGCATAATTTGTGAGCAAATAAAGTATTATGATATGAAAATGAACAATGTACAAATAAATGTGTGTATCCATAAAGTGGGGTTGTGCTAAATACAAGAATTATCCTGACCAGCTATCCACTGGGGATAAAATGCGACATGCGAGGCAGATATCTTCGGGACTAAATATATAGAAATATTTTGCCGATTATCTGCCAAGATGAATCTCGAATGTGCCTGACTGTCCTTCAGGTTACGGAATCATAGGATCCGAGCTTCAGTCGGAGTAATAATAATTTTGCCCAAGCGTTTCTTTGGGTATAAGATGCTATATTGTGCTCGACTATCTGTCGGATCATTAATAAAATGAATGGTGCCTGGATAGTCCGTCGGGGAAAAGTTGTCGAATACCAAGTAGATATAGCGAGCAATTCGTGCTCGAGCATCCGTCGAAACATCGATGAGATTTCCAAGGACTTAAGATTATTGCCAAGCATCCGTCGGGACTGAATCTTGTACCTGTGGAAGTTAGTAAATTCCCCGACCATCTGTTGAGGCTAAATCAAAATAGAAGTTATCATGAAAATGATATGTTCAACAAAGTATATAAGATATGCATCCGCTCGACCATTTGCCGGGGAAAAAATTCATAGTAGAGTATGAATGTAATAAATGATCCAATGATTTTTATGATAAAAATCCCATTGCGATAACCGTGCCCGAGCATCCGTTGGGACTGAGCTAAATAACCAATGATCTCCTTCTGGTGAGATTAAATTGTTGTAGCTAAATGACAATATTGAAAATTAAAATGTTCGAATAAATGACATGAATGCTATATAAGTGCGCCTCACTCATTTATGTGAGAAAAATAATTTGTAATAAGGTCGCATGAAAAAGTCCCAACTAAAATCATTGTAATAAAATCACACGGTCCTCTAAAAATTTACGGACGCACAACATAGGAGTAGTTCAGAATTTTCACGTAATTATTTGGTGTCAAAAATTATTACTCCATATAGATGTGAACTAAAATAGGTCGGGCAATATCTTCTAGAGTGCACAGTGCGCTTTAATGAAGATATACAGGTCTAGAAACTCAGGCCCCAAAATAATCTTGTCTGAGTTAAACAATGCACAGGGTGTGCTCACCATCGACCATCTGATTTGATCCCATGGCACACTGATCGCCGAGCTCCACACTATTCGCCGAGCTCCCCCTGAGCCCGCCACACTGCTCGCCACTGCTGGCTCATCGCAGTAGTACAGGGGTCACCGATGACAATGGATAGTCTAATGATTTCACATAGTGATCGCTGATATATTTTGTTCGCACCATGGTTACCGACCGGAAGGGTATTTCGACGACCCTATTCTAGGGTCCTCGATCAATTCCCAAATACATCACAGAAGTCACAGTAAAATCGGTCCTTTTTGCCTGATGGGTTAAAAAAGGTTAAACTCCAAATGGGTTTCGCTACTCCCAACCTGTTTACCACCGTCTGAGTGGGTTTCTTCCGTTGTTGGTGTGTGAGACCTATTGTATAGTGTTCGCTGACCAATATTGTTGGTCCAGCGGTAACCTTCCTTTGGCCTCGTCGTGGTAGCGCAGTGGTCGTCGATCTCGTCGCTGTGGTGTTCTGTCCGCCGAGCTCATTTTGTTGCTGATTCCCTCTGGTCGACCAGCGATTATGATCGCAAACAGGTCGCTGACCATAGGGGCCTGCTCGACCAGAAAGGTTGCAGGTCGGAGAACAACCGGAGGTGAGGTCGTCGATGCTCGCTAATGCTAGATGATCTGCTTTGAGCTCGTCGCAGTGGTTGCCGACCAGATAGAGGAAAGATGGTGTTTTCGATTTAAATCATCCTCCAAGAGATTTTATTCCGCTAATTTGTGATGATGGTGGTCGCGAAGAGGTCGGTGATCGCAGGCCGACCGAAGAATAGTGTTGGGTGCAAATCCCCCATAACTCCTAATGAGGATGAACGGCGCTGACCGTGGAGAAAACCGGAGGGAAATTCTTGTTGCACATGAAATCCGACCAGCAGGGGCGGATGATATGTAAAGTCAGTGATGAGGAATAGATCTCCATGGGTTGGTGATGATGGCTGTGATGGGCCAATTTGCGACGACTCCTTCTTATCTTAAGTGGGCGTGTCAGTGTACCCGACTGGGAGATGACAGATCCAAGATGCCCGCCTCCAAATGGGGTGTTACGTGACCCAGTAACTGAGATCTTTGGTGGTCCAAAAATCTCGGGAGAGAGAGATAGATAGAGATAGAGAGAGAGAGATCATGCCCAGATCGTGATAGTATGTGCTTGACCCTACAAGCGTCCAAATATTTGGAGACTCTTCTCACATCTTCAGTATTGAGATTCGTCAAAACAAAGAATGGTTATGTAGACTTTGAGATGAATATACACCCCGTAAAGAATTTATGAACATAAATATACGAAAATTAAACATCACTGAAACGATATTTGTACAAAACAAATAATCATATATGAAACGTAAAACTCCTCGTGCACAGATTAAAAAAGAAAACTTATCTTTTGATTATGTGCGTGGCGTAGGCATCATTGTCTATGAACGTAAATCTAGATCTCTTCTATCAAGAAGGGGAAGGCTTTTTGTGCCGTTTCCCACAGACGACGCCAATTGTAGGTGCAAAAAATCTCACCCGTCGGGGGGTGCCAATTCATCACGATACAAGTATAAAAATAAATACGAGAGAGACAAAGATTTACGTGGTTCGACCATGAATGGCCTACGTCCACGGGGCTGCTGGTGTGTTTCATTAGAATGATCAGAGAGTTTTACATGAGGGTATTTCTCTAACTTCTAAGCCCCCTTTCACAATGGGGGGTGTCCCCTTTATATAGAGTTAGGGGTTACATTAGGGTTACAAATATGGATGAGTGGAGTTTTATTCCCCTTCCATACTGCTCCTCAGTCTTCTCGTTTATTAAGGACTTTAGTCGTCCCTATATTGTTGGCACGTCGCCATCTTCACCGGGGTGCTCCCCACACGTCATGCTATTCCGTAGGCATATATTTTGCCCCCATAGTAACCTTTTAAAAAATTAAGTTTAACACCTCACAACTCTAGAAAATAGATCTACACTCCTTTTAATTAATCACCCGCTAGGATCGATCAATTAAAATTTATGTAAATCTTAGAAAATAAGTTTAGAGTTGAAATTCAAGTAATAATACCCCACTTAAGAAACCCTTATCTCCAGTTCGAATATAAAATGGGTATTATAACTAGAATTTCGATTTTCTCTCGAAAATTATTTGCCCTCTCTCGTGGTGTAAATTTAAGGGTGAGGGATCAAAATTAATATTCATAGGGAATTTTCAAGTAATCAAACTAATTAAATTAAAATAACATCAAATAAGGGTTTCCCCCACCCCTTGATAGGGGATTTAGCCTAACATGGTATGAAATTTGACAAATTAATAATCAAAGGCGTAAAATAAATGAGAAGAGAAGAGAACAATCAAACCCAATTTCTTGATGCTTAATTGAACTTCAATCCATGAATTGAAATTACCATCCCTAAATTTGAATGATCCAAATAAAATTACATCAAAATCTTCACTCAAATTAATCCTCACAACAATTTATTTTCCCTCACTATCTAAAAAAATAAAAAATAAAAATTCTAATCTAAAAACCTACACTAAAATGGTATTTCTCTCTCTAAAATCCTAGATGGGGTTTCTAGCTTTTTTCTCAAAATTGGGACTTCTTCTTCTTTAAATAGTGGGCATGGAGCAAAGGGCTAATTTGGGTCATTGGGAGTGCACATGTGGTAATAAAAATTTGATTGGTGTGAGGGGCAATTTTGGAAAATGGGGGACAAAAGGTATTTGGGGCCATTTTGGGTAAAAAGGGTTAAATAGGTTTTAAAACATGTGGGTCTTATTAGTTGACTTGTTCTTCGCTCATTTGGGGTTTTGAGGTTGCCGGGTAATCATCAGGTTCAGAGGGAGGTGCGCCGAAGTAGGGCGGCGGCGGGTCTCGGTTGTAGGGGTTTGGTCTCGTCGCGGATGGTTTGGGCTTAGCGGCGCCGATGGGAGATGGAAGGCGCAAGAGCTGGTTGGATCTACAGCAGGTTAGGCTAGGTAGAGCAGAGGTTTGAAGGCGGTTACGGGTTTGGGGTATGGGGGTTGGGTTGGTCAGTGGAGTCACCGAAAAAAATGTCAGGGCTTGGGCGCCTGGTTGGTGGGTTAGATTTGAATGGGATCGGGTGTTGCTATCGGGGTCGGGGTTGTTGGGTCGGTCCGACGAGATTGGAGGTCGTGGGTTAGAATTGGTTGTGGTTAAGGAGATGGGTAAAGAGGTTGGAGGTAGGGAGGTGATTAAGAGTTGGGTTTTAATGGTGGAAAGAGGTTGTTGTTTTGGTGAGAGGGGAGAGAAAGAGGTTGAGGTTGAAGATGATAGAGGGAGTAGTTAGGTGTGTGAAGGTGTAAAAAGTTAGGGTGAGAGTGAGGTGAGTTGTTTTGGTGTATGTATGGCATAGGGTATTTAGGGTGTGAGGGGTTGTGTGTGTGTTTAACTTATGACCCCTGAAAAAGAAAAAAGAAAACTATAAAATAAAATAAAAAATTAACTAAACAAAAAAAAATCAACTAAAAGAATGACACGACACGACACACTATACAAGCTCTAAAAAAAACAAAACACAACTAAAATAAAAACTAATAAAATGAAAAAAATGAAATAATAATAAACTAACTAAAAACTAAAAAAATATAAAAACTAATACACGATGCACTAAAAATTAAAATATAAAAATCCTAAAAATAGATATATGACTCAGTAAAATAAAATAATAAAATAAACCCTAAAAATAAAATAACACAAATAAAATAAAATGGGACAAACTAAACACACACGGTTCGGGACAGGTTTAGGTAGGTTTAGGGTAGGCTAGGGTACGGGACAAGGTCTAATTAACTCCATAATCCGCACAATTACCTTGAAATATGTGTTTGAACACCGCAAAGTGCATTCGACCTATAAAATAGACAATAAAGCACATAATACCCAAATTGTCAAGAATTAGCCACTAAAATACGTCTATTCGGGGTATAAAATGTACAATTTTGGGTGCTTATCAATACCTGCCATTAAAAAAGCTCGTCTTTCCGCTAGTGATAACCTCAAGGAAATTGAAACATTACTTAAAAGACCACTCCATCATCGTACAAACATCCCACCCTCTTAAAGGAGCCCTAAGAAAAGCAGGCCTGTTAGGTAGACTATCAAAGTGGTCGATCGAGTTGGACGATTTGACATTCAGTTCCGGCCAAGGCATGCCATCAAAAGGCAGGTCCTCGCCGAATTCATCGCAGTTTTTCTAGGAGAACATCCTTGCGACCAACCCCAAACAATTCATCAGAAAGAAGTTCCCTCTACTTCAAGTGTCTGGAGACTATTCGTAGATGGTACCTCCAATTTCAAAGGGGCATAAGTAGGCATCGTGTTGAATACCCCTGAAGATGCAATCCTTGAGAAAGGAATCAAGTTTGGATTTGAAGCCTCCAACAATGAAGCAGAATATAAAGCACTAATTACAGGCCTACAGAAAGCACGAGCGCTTGGAGAAAATCAACTCCAAGTGTTCGGCGACCCACAGTTAGTCTCCAACCAGTTAAGTGGGAATTTCAACACTAGAGATGAGAAGATGGCAGCCTACCTTTCCATGGCGAAGAAATTAATGGCCATCTTTGAACAAGTCAGCGTCCAACAGTTTCCCAGAGGATAGAACAGCCATGCGGACGCCCTAGCCGTCTTAAGCTCAGTAATCAATTCTGACTTGAAAAGAATAATTCCGATTGATTTCCTCGCCCAGCTAAGTATCAACCAAATCAATGAACTGCCAAACGTGGGGCATGTTCTCCAGATTGAGGCAGTCCCCAATTGGATGGCCCCCTTAAGGGATTATTTTAAGGATGGTGCGCTACCAGACGATAAGAAGATCGCCCATCAGATAAGAGTCAAAGTTGCTCATTTTCACTTATCTTCTAAGGGCAAGCTGTACAAGAAATCTTTCACTGGTCCTTACCTCCAATGCATTCATCCAAAGGATGTTAAGAAAGTTTTGCACGAACTCCATGAGGGAATCTGTGGGAGTCACATTGGGGGCAGGTCGCTAGCTTTTGAGTAATGAAAGAGCCTACTAGTGGCCGTACATACAGAAAGACGCTGGAATATACGCTCATAAATGAAAAAAGTGCCAACTTCATTCACCTATGGTTCACCAGCCAGCAAGCGACCTGAAGTCACTTACTAGCCCATGGCCTTTCACCTAATAGGGTATGGACATCATGGGCCCTCTACCTACTACAGCCAGTAATCAAAAATATTTCTTGGTCGCAATAAACTACTTCACCAAACGGATAGAGGCAGAGCCACTGGTAAACATTAGAGATGCAGACATGATAAGATTCATATGGAGGAACATTGTCACTCATTTTGGGATCCCCAAGACTATCATCACTGACAACGGAACCCATTTTAAAAGTGGCCTCTTCCTGGGTTTCTGCAGCGACCACAGTATCAAGCACTATTTCAGCTCTGTGGCATATCCTTAGAACAACGGACAGGCTGAAGCTTCTAAAAAAACAGTGATTGATGGATTAAAGAAGAGCTTAGAGCGAACCAAGGGGGAATGGGTAAACAAACTACCCCACATCCTATGGGCTTACCTCATTACCCCATGGTGAGCTGCTGGAGAGACACCGTTCACACAGACGTATGGGATGGAGGTAATTATCCCCTTGGAAGTTGGCCTCCGTACCATGAGGTCTACCCTGGTCGACCAAGGCTAAAACGATAAAGCATTGCTCGCTGAACTTAACCTAGCTGAAGAACGAAGAGAGTTGTCTCTAGTGAAACTAGTTGCTTATCAGCAATATCTAGCAAGGCGCTACAACAAGAAGGTCAATCCAAGATCATTCCAGGTTGGGGACTATGTCTTGTGGAAAGTTCTTGGCAGCGCTGTAAAAGGATCGGATGGAAAGCTAGAACCAAACTGGGAGGGGCCATTCAAGGTGATAAGAGACGACCTACAAGGAGCCTACCACTTAGAAACGCTGGAGGATATGGAGATACCTAGAGCTTGGAATGAAGTCAATCTGAATAAATTCTACTTCTAGTTTTTCTTTTCTGTTTTTAAACTCAATGTTGAAATTTTCAATTCACTTATGATTAATAAAGATTTGTTTGGCAGTGGAATTCTATGAAGTATTCATTTTTCTCAACTACATTATAATTCACGCACCTTTTCCAAGATACAGGCTCCCCTTTTAACATATAAAACTAAGATCACGAGATACGTATTAAAGCAGGGTCAGTATGCAATGACCCTCCTCGGGCATTCGTTAACAAACATGAATAACCTCCTAGCTTTCGCCTGGTAATATATGAAGCCCTACTGGGACCCTTAAGCAACATGGCCAACCCAGGTTGGTCACCAACATTGTTTTGCTCAAAAATCCTGCTCGGATAGAACATCCAATACCAGGTGTATCCTCGCCATTGTCTCACTTAGGCCTAAGGAAGTGTGACGACACAACCTAAAAGGTAAAGTAAGGAAGAATGGTACACTAAAAGCATACTGGACTTGGGGGATACTCACTCAACAAACCAACTCTTCCTAAATCAAGTCTAATCGGCTGGAAGAGCCTAAGATAGTTAAGCAAGAAGTCAATGAAGTAAAAAAATATACAACACATGTTTAGTTGTCAAATCGCCCAAAACATAACTATTTTATTACATCATTACATATACAAAGAGTTACATATAGTGAGTAAATTAAATCCTAATGAGAACTAGGTCGCTGAGCAAGATAGTCAGCCATTCGTGCTCTTCAGCCATCATCTGGGTGAGGAGCTAATTCCTCCTCCACTTCATCTGAATTTGGCTCCACGAGCTGCCTTGGGATTTCATCTATGGGAACCCATCGATCATCCCTTCTGAATGGGTTCAGCATCAAAGTTAAGGGGGAGATCTCATGCTGGTACCAGAGGACAGAGTTCCTAGGGATCGACAACTCCCTAAGAGAACTCAATGACCCTCTTATAAAAGATAATTCTTCAACCTCCCTCAGCTTCATGGGAGCATCGGTCCAACCTAGTCATAATCATCAGCCCACACCTACCGAGGACCTTTCTTGAACAGGTGCCTCAGTGAGGTAACATCTCTTTGAAGATCGGCATCTATCACGTACGCCCTACGAACATCACCCTGAAGCTCGATAATCTCTCTAGCTGAGCCACTATCATCAGTACCAGATCGCGGACCAGTCGATGAACAGGAAACATGTAAAACTCAAGGGGCAATGTTCGGCGCACACTCCCTAAGTCACGATACTTCCCTCCTTAGAGAACCATTCTCTTATCGAAGTACCTCTCTAACTTGATTAACCTCAGAGGCATCCATAAGCTTAGCCTTTAGAGCAACCATTTCTTATTGAACAGAAGGGTTGACCTCCTCCATCTCCTGAAGCCTATCTTTTAGCTTGGCAACGAGCTCTAACTGGTCCTTATAATCTTGATTCCTCAACCTAAGAGACTTGCAGATTCTTATAAATGTACGAAGAACTCAATTGCTCACATCAGGACCAAGATTTTTTCCTAGTTGAGAGGTAGCAAGAATACATTCCTCAATATCGATGAGCTACAAACGATATAAATGTTAGAGAATAAATAAATCAGTATGTGAAAGGGAATAAAATTTCATTTCATTAAAAGGAAGTTCAAGTACATCAGCAAAAGAAAGAAAGAACAACAGAAAGACAAAAATATAAAGGTCCCTAAGAAGACTATCTGGTGAGCTCAGTATGTTCTGAGGATGTTGGCTGCTTCCCCTAATCCGTGGCAGCCCCAGGTGCACCTCCCTCAGATGGAGCAGTCACCATCCCCTCATCGAGGGGAGCATCAGTAGTAGTAGTCGGGACAGTCAGGACACCTTCATGAGCAGCAAGAAGAGGCACCTCATCCACAATAGGCTTGGAACCACGGTCGTGCTCATTAAAGAGGGGGAATCAACATCCACCTTGTCAGTGAGCAAAGCCCTATCCTAACCCTCCTTAAAATTAAGGCGGATGATGAAGACAATTTTAGCCTCAGTATCCTCATATAATACGAGCCACCCAACATTGTACGAGCTCTCCTTAAGGGTTGAAGCCTCAGATTCTACCTTAATTGCCTTCTCAGCAAGCATGTTGTTCTCCTCAACCACCGCTAGTTTGCTTGTACAGACCAGGTCGTAAGACTATCTCAGCTCCTCCAGCTCCTTTGAGGTTGCCTCTTTTGCCTTATTATCTTTTGTCAAGGAAATTTTGAAAGACTTCTGAGCAGCAAGAGCAGTCTTTAGGCTCGCCTCCAACTCGGAATTTCTCCCCGCCAGCTCATTACGGCTGCAATAGAGGATGGTGAAATCAGACACAAACTGTAAAGAAAAAGAAAACATTAGAAGAAGAACTGCAAGAGTAAAGAAGTAGAAGTAGACTTACCAAGGCTAGCCCCTGACTTGCCTTGAGGGCTAACTGGTCGGTCCCTATGCTCGATGACCTCTGGTGATCAGCTGGTAAGACTGCTCTCTCGACCACCGTCGAAGCTAGCTGAGGGGAAAGAGCAACAGAAGCCCCCTCAGTCAGGGCAGACACGGGCACCAAAGACTGCCCCGTATTGGTCCTCACTTCTTCCTCTCGTATTCTTTATTTCTCTCTTTCTCTCACTAATGCCTCCTCTTTCTTCTTCCTCTCCTGCTCATGAGCAATAGTCTGGGAACCAGTGGCAGTATCCCCACTCCCAAACTTCTACTTCTTCAACCTACGAGCAAGCCCCACATTGTCTTCATCATCATTTTGGATCAATTTTTTCCTAAAAGGAGCCATAGTTTCCTCACTGGAGCTATCTAAATCCTCTGAGTCCTCTGGAACCTCTGAACCCTCCTCTGAACTGGAAGATTCTTCACCATTTGAAAACCATAGGTCGGGCGGTGAAGATGGACCCAATGTTCTTGTACTCTAAAAGGAATGCATCTGATCGTGGATGCTCACCGTCAGCCAAGTATTCCCTAATCTTCCAAGCCTTGACCAGCTCAACAGCTCGAATTTCACGAAGAGTAGGTTTTGAGTTCATTGTCTTCGTTGAAAGAGGAAAAAAGGAAACTATAAGAAAGAAGTAAACTAATAGAAAATCAATGAGCAGAACAAAATCTATGACTACCTATGTACTCCTCCCCATAAAATGGAATCATAGGTCCCCTGTACCTCGCCCCTTTAGTTTGGGGAGGGAACTCCAGTTCCTGATAATAAACCCCTCTTACCAATAGTCTTTATGGGAATCAGGTAGATTGACTACCAATACCCTGTCAAGACTCCTAGCTTTCAGATAGAGGAGACTAGAGCTTGTTCGAGAGAAGGAATAGCAATAACAAATTTTAGCAAGACCTAGATTGGTGACATAGAGCTGACTGATTTTATGTACACCATTGACAATCTTCCAAACATTTGGAGAACACTGTGCAGGAACTATATAGAAATAACTGAAGAAATGCAAAAACAAGCAATTTGGGGGAAAAGTCATACCCCCCTGGGATAATAGAATAATATGAATCCAATGCCCGTCCTCAATGTCTCGAACATTACGAGGAACAGTGGCACATTCAATGTCCACCCACTTTGGAATGTTGTAAAACTATTGAGACATCAGGGATATTATTTAAAATTATTGAACCCAAATTGTGACCAAAAAATTTTAAGGGCAATTGTGGGTACCTTGTTTTATCATCTTGGCCCAGATAAGTATCCTAACTAGGCCCTATCAAAGATAGGGATAGTCCGACCCAAAATCTAAGGTCTCATAAATAACTAATTTAGCAGTGACCCCTAAAATCTCTCAAGAGATATTCTAGGGATTATGGGTCAACGTGGAAGTTCCCAACACCCCCACTCTCCAAGAATTACATGTATATCTAGAACCCCCCAGACCGGGGCAAAGGGCATGCAATTGTAAACACTCCCTTGGAGAAAATAGAAATATAAAATAGAGAGCACCACTGTGGACGTATGCCATTTTTTCGAACCAGGAATATTTTGTGTCGTGTGTGATTACAGCTATTTTATGTTCTTTACTTTTTCTGGTGATTGCATTTGCTTGTAATTTGTGTTGAGATTTATTGTCACCACAGTTTGTTTGCCTTGTTTCCTGTGACACCCCAATTTTCTTTTTGTGATTTATTCTTTTCCTTGTCTATTTCGGACAAATAAAAAGGGGGAGAACGAATTATGATTGTATGGGGGAGTTTAAGTATGGGGGAGATTGGATTATGCCTACATGTTTATGTTTATATCATTTCAATCTCGCTACATCACGAGGTCTTTGCTTTGTCACATGCGTGTAGGTACAATTGAAGATTTTTGGATTACACACCCTGATGAGAAAAGTTTGGAGTTTTGAAAAATTGATTGTTGAAGCATCATTTAAAAAAGTTTGAAGACTTGTCAGTTTATCTTTCCACGTTTGAGTTTATGGGAGAGTAGATTTGTATAGGCCTTTTTGGTTTTGATAATTCAGATATTTTTATTTTTTACCGGCATAGACATCGGGGGAGATTTGTAAGGACATTATCCGTCACAATTTAGTATGTCGTATACCACTACAAGTTGCTACAAGTCGTCGAAGGATTCAGAAGATTACATATACAAAAGATGAATCCGAATTTCAAGAAGACTTCAACATTCAAGCTCAACAAGGATGAATTTGGTAAAATGTGTTTAAGTTTCATTTACATTTTACATCAAAAGTGTTGGGATATTTTTAAAAGTTTAAATGTTTTTTTAAATGATTTTAAATGGTTTTTAATAGTTCAAAATCATAAAAGGTCTGGATAAATATCTCCTGATCCCGTCAACAGTGTTAAGATTTGAGGATTTCAAGCTATTTAAAACATTAAAAGTCTTTTTTAAGAGGATCAGTGACTGTCGCTCAAACGACGTCACATCTCGTTTGAACGAGATGGAGTTTTGCTCGAATGACATCGCATGTCGTTCGAACGACATGTGTTTTTAGCCGACACGTCACCGCCTTGAATTTTTGTATTTAAAGGGTGTCAGGCTACTGGATTTTGCGTGGAGAAAACACTAGTTTTAACAGGATATGTTTTGAGTGTTTTTAATTATTCTCCAACACATTTTTGAGGGTTCAAACTGTGTTTTACAATTCACAAATCCCAAACTTTTTGTGTGAGTTGTTTTGTGGAACCTGAAGCATATTTTTACTGGGAGTTTTCATGTTGAAACATAGGTGCCTTTGAAAGGTACTGGGCTGACCATAGGTGTCACTTGCGGGAGGTACTGGGTTGATCGACTGCATGTCATAGGGAGTGTTGTGGTGTTCCTGGGCTGATGACTACAAACTGACACATGCGGATATTTCGTAAGTAAATTTTATTTTCGATGTAATCCGATTGTAAACTGTTCTTCTACAAATTATAGTCGAAATAAAAGGTTTTTGCCCTGCGGGGATTTTTTCCTGAGATCTACTTTTGTCAGCATTTTCCATCGCATGATTTAATTTGAGATTTGAATTGTCACGTAGTTGCAAGTATATTCCATAAACATCAATCATCACCTCTCACGATTAATATTTTAATCAACACGTAATAATTAATTCCACTAAATTACGACACACGTGAAATTCTAAAAATCACTGAATTAATTAATTTTTAGTTACTCAAAAATATGGGGTGCTACAATAGTGGTCTTTAAATCATTTTTTAAGTATCACGTTTAGGGTTTTTAAGGTATCATTTTCAGAGGGAATTTTTTTTATTTTGGTATCATTAAAAAGGGAGAGGTTGCTAAAGTTGGATCTTCTAACTGCTATTGCGTGGTATGAGACGCTATAGCGGTAAGGGTCAACAGCTATAGCAACACGATTATTAATTTGGACAATCGACCCTTGCTTTCCCCAATTTGCACGCAACCCTTTTTTTATCTTTTTCAAAGCATAACTCATAATTTTCTCTCCCAAATTCATCTATCATTTTTATTCCTCGCCCAATTACGTTTCAAATTACAAATTAAAACCCTAGTTATCATTCCCCATTTCAAAGCCTAAATTCATGAAAGTTTTTATCAGAAATTAAATCTAGTTTTCCAAGAGATTTTTGAAAAGGAGTTCAGACCTAGTATTTCAAGTCTACAATTATCACCTCAAACCAAGTTCTAATTCACCTATCGAGGAAATCTCTTTTCTAGTCCTCTCCTTATATATATACTATCTAAAATTTTACACAAACTATAATTGTAGGATTAAAATGAGTTGAAAACCCTTAGGAATTTGACACTTCCTATTATATAATTTTAATTAGGAAAATTGATTATCCTCACATGTTTATTCGTGATATTTAGCCCTAATTGTTGTGAGAAATTTAATTTAATCCATTAATATATAATTTACATATTAGGGTTTTGGGGTTTTCTTGGATGTATGTTAACTAGAAATATATTTAAGTAATTGAGATATAATTAAAGTCTAATTAAGAATTGGAAAGTTCATGCTAGGTAGAGTTGTAACTTTAGCTCTATGAGTAGCACTTTTGATATTAAATACTTTATTGGTATATTTCTAAGTGTGAGAATGTTGAATTGTTGTCCAATTATTCGTGAGAATGTTTTATAATTGTTTATCCATGTTATTCTTGAATTGAGCCTATTTTTATAATATGTTCTTCAAATTGAGAAATGGACTAATTATATGAGAAATTATGCAAGCCCTTTTCATCCTTAAAAGAATTAATCTAGTAGATGAATTAGATAGAGTGCAGATAAATTTGAGGTGGCTTATTAAGTTTGAGGTTTTTGTGGATTGATTTGAATGGATTACGGTTGGATATGATGGTTAGATATTTTATATCCTTATTCTCTTAAATTTTATTTCATCCTAATAAATCATTGACTAAGTAATTGTGTTAGAGACTACTTTTTCTAAACAAAAGTGTATCGGGGAGGTTCATTTTTTGGATTTCATTTCTATGAGATGTCCCACGCATGGAGTTTGAAAATGGAAAGGAGTGACGATATCAAACATTTAATAAAATCAATACACTTTAACTTCAATGCTTAGTTTAGTGAGTAGTTCCGTGATGGCATTATCATCACATTAGTCTCTAATTATATGATATGGAACTTCTCTTAGTTCTTGATTTGAATGTAACGCCTTACATATTTTGACATTGGAGATGGCCAGTCCCCGCTGTTAAATTACGTCGGGAGTCAAAATTAAAATACCATTATTAGCAATAAAGAAAAATATGAGACATTAACAACCTTTTCCACAAGATATAATCTGAAATTTAATTTAATGAATATAAACAACCACACGATAAAATCCATCACCATGTTAACTCCAAAATAAAACTCAACTTCAAAAGATAAATTAATACTTATATGAATAGTCCAACTTCAAATCTCTAACTGAAAATCGTTAATAATTGTGCAATCAAATGGCTCACCAAATCCATAAATAATTGTCTCATAAATAAAACGACGGGATGAAATAAATCTAAACTACTAAAGTGATAAAATAAAACTCCGAATGCAGTCCACAAATCTTGAAGCCATCCTATGAAGCTATTCCAGCTACTATACCTGAAATGTTAGTCAACGCAATGGGTCAGAGCCTACTACATAAATACCACCTACTCTTCCCAATTAGGATCCATGAATCCAGACATAAACATTATACATGATAAATATTATAATAAAGTATTTTAAATTACGCGATATAAAAATATGCGAGTAAAGTAAAACAATACTAACTACCCATACAGCTAAGCCAGCCCATTATTAAAGTCTAAGTATGTGATTACAATAGTGAATTAGATCTAAACCTTTATCTTACTCAGTTTAGTTATTTAATTATTCTTATTCTTACGACACCACTATAGACAATCATCAAGCACATACTCCTCGCGTGCTTAAGTTACAACACATCACACCCATTCCCCTCATTATATCCGGTCAGCCTAATTTTGTTAGCTTTGTACATACTCATGAGGTTCTATGCACGATATGTCACTATAGTCAGTCAGCCCAATTATCATTAGCCCTGCACATATGCGTGATACCAATACACGCCCACGTCTCTATAGGCTCAGCCCAATTATCGTTAGCCCTGCGTATACTCGTGATGCAAATTCGTTTTAATATATGTTATCTTATCCACTAATTATTAATTTTAATCAAGTTCTCTTTATTCTCAATTAGCCCCACCCTTAATTCGGGTATCATAATAAAAAAATCATCCCTAACCACATATTTAGAGATCACCAAACCATAACTATTACCTAGTCCATCACCTGAGAAGAATACCTACTAAAAATCACCACCTAGGTTAACGGAATAAAGTAAGGCACACTACCTAGCCCCACTTAGAAAAATGTCCAACCGTACGTGCACACACTCACTAGTCCCTTACCAAGAAGGTGCCAATAATAACAAAGTCGACCTGCTAGTTCCATACCTAGCAAGCAACCTGTAAACTAAGGGTAAAAGTATAACTACTCCCAAAGTCCCAACGTTCCCACGGTGTCAAAATTTAATACAAAAATTCTCCACATGAATCATATTTTAATTTATCACTATAATTTTTTCATTTAATCTTACGGTTTCAATTCCATTCAATTTCATTAATCTAATTATTAAATAATCAAGTTCTGCCAAATAGTCACATAAGTTGTCAAATTTTATAATTTCAATACAAGTGATATTTTACCAGTTAATACATAATTCCATTTTAACATGCGTATTAAAAATGTTACACAACAATAATTTCGTTCTAAAACCTACACATTAATATCGTCATTTTACGAGTCGAAATATTATTCCAAGTTCATATTTTTAATTCTAGCATGTGAATTGTCCCACAATTCTATCGGAATCCAAAACTCTTATATAAGCATGTGATTGTGTCAAGTTTTAAATCATATTTTTAGATTTAATAAAAATATCCCCGATTTTTACTTTCACTTTTCCTAATTAATTTTAAGAAAATATGATTAAGGTTTAGGCAATATTTAAAACATATAACACTTAAGGGAACAATAGAAGTATTCATGCCCAATCAAAGTTGTCATATAGAAAATCAATTGATATGGTTGTGTTCCTATTGAAAAGTTGACAAAGATGGTCTCTTGAATGATCTTGAGAAAATAGGTCCTTCTTCTTCAAAGATAAACTTAAAAATCTTCTTTAATGGAGGTTAGGATTGTTTTGAAAGAGTGGAGGTATTTGGGGAGAGAAAGTCTCCTGGGAATAGATTAATATGAGTTTTAAAAATCCTCCCACGATCTCCCTTTAATATAGGTAAAAATATAATAGTCCTTATCCCATTAGAATTCTTAAAAATCACAAATTCACACAAATCTAATATCCTTACATATTAAACACCTTTTATGAAATCGATTATTATTCCCTCCACAGAAGTCCAAATGACCTGATTCAAAGCTCATTGGAAAGATAAGATCCATAACTTTCTTTACATCTATGATTTATATTCTAATTCAAAGCACAAATAAAATAGAATGTATTTGAAATGACATCAAAAAATTTGGCAGATTGTCACCATAACTTAGGGATATTCATCTCATAAAATCAATATTTTATTTTTATCAAAATGGTTTAAAATAAATTCTAAAAACCATTTTATAAACGCACTAATAAAAAAATTATCATATTAATAATTAATTTCAAATTGACATGTTACACAATTCCACATTATTATAAGTCCAAAAACATTCAAATTTCACATTTTAGCAAAATTGCCAATTTTTTGTTATAACCATTAACTATTTTTCACAATTTACGATTTATTAACCTAAACTAATACTTCAAAAACTCAAAGTATTACACTCTCCCCCACAACACAGTAATTTCATCCTCAAAAATAGACAAAGCATAAACGTAAAATGTAAACTCATGTAAATAAAATAAGGCTCATATATGCCTACCCATATAATGCTAAGAATGGGTGACCATATACCCAATCCTACACGTACCTACCCCACGAACAAAAGAACAATATATATCTTAACTATATGTATAAGCATAACTATGAAAATTGAGAACGTGAATTTTATGGATTTATTTGTATCTTAGGCCAAACATACACAAATTCAAATTTTAACAAATATAATCTTGATTTAATTTAGTGTGAATGTAATGATGAAGTCCAAATTAAATAATCCAAACCAAACAAGCATGGGAAGAAGTAAAGAAAATCCATTTTGGAAAACCTTTATTTAAGCATTGTATCACAATTAGCAGACACTAGACGACTTACAAACCACTTAGCTCACTAACTATAATGCGTAGTTCTTCAAGTCTTCTATAGGTACGCGACAGTCCAACACCATCCACAGAAAGTGGTCTTCCCTCGGTATCCACCAATCAACCATCTTTTTCATTAGTAGAGTCGCGGCTCCATAAATCCGTAGTAGAGAAAATCTCTACAAGAGTCTTTGAATAGGGAATTTGTTTGTCTTGATTTGGTAAACTGATCTCTAAAGTTCCAAGAGATTTTGATGAAAATTTGATAGAGTTTGATCACAAAAGAACTCTAAAATGGTTTAGAAAAGAATCTAATCTCGTATCTATATTTATAGGGAAGTTTGTTGCAAAGAGATCGGCACTAGAGATTTGGATCAAATTTATTTAAGAACGCGCTCGTTCGAACGACCTGGTACCTCGTTCAAACGGCGTATCCTTTTTTTGTTCAAACAAGTTTTTAACGAAAATTTTAATGACATTTCAAGCCTAATTAAAAGACCTCGCTTTAGATCTCGTTTGAACGTGGGAAACTATTTCCAATGATGTACCTAATGTCATTTGAAAGATATGCAATGAAACTTCGAACGACATTCCAGAACTGGACAAAAGGCATCATCCCAAATTTCATTCGAACAAATGAGTCTCGTTCTAACGACACTGTGTAAACTCATTTGAACGACTTGACAATCTCATTCTAATGAGTTATAAAGATTTCAAAAATATTTTTTTAAATATTTAAAAACATTTTGAAATGCAAATTCCATAAAAATGACCCTTGTAAAATTAATGTCTACCAATTACCTTGTAACTCTTTTTGGGTAAAATTTCGAAAAACGATCTTTAATCTTGCTAATGTCATCAACTTCTTGTCTTTGAAAGCGTGGAAGTAGTCATGAAGGTGCAGTGGTGTGTAAAGGGGTAAACCAAATAAAAACTAAATTAAGCAATTATAAAACTTTCTCTTACAAATCTCCCACTTTGGCTATTCCAGTACAAAATAAAAACTGAAGCCAAATCGACCCCTAAGACTAATACAACTTATGTCCTCACAAATTAAGAAACAAAAATGCATAAATGTATAAGTCTTCAACTGAAAAGTCTTCATCTTGTACAGTCCAAGAAATGCTCACCAAGGCAGAATGACCTACACGTATGAGTCAAAAGAAATACCGTGACACGTACGAGTTTTAAAAGATAAATAAAACTCCCCCTCAATTTGTTCTCCCCCTTTTTGTCCATAATATACAAAGGAGTAGAATATAAACATGAATATTAAGCATCACATGAAGTAGCAAATATATCATCACAAAGATAATCAATAAGGCACTTGCCATGATAATTTAAAAGGGATAATGTATTCTCCCATTATCAAACAACTATTTTTTGAATTTTTGAATATAAGGTATACAAATTACATATAGGTAAAAAAAACACATAGTCGCCATAGAATAACACTAAAATATCCTAATCGTGAAAACAAAATGTAATTGGGTGAAAATTTTCCATAGTCAAGTCAACAAAAGCGTTCATAACATAGTTGTACGAAGTCATGAGACACTTCTAAAAAAAGAACTCAACTTCTACCTTAGGTGTAAAATATTGAATTTAAATGAAATTGACTTGACTTATGCAACATACCATGAATTTTAATGATTCTCAAAACAATAATGCCAAACTATTTAATGCCTTTCAAGAGAGTCCATTATGCAAACCCATTGATCTTCTACTTTATAACTCCCTCAAATTTTCATACAGATAAGAATTTACTCTAAAATATTTTGAAGAAATCATAATGCTCATATGGAGCGATGCATCAATGAATATAAAATAAGTGTCTTTGGCACTTTTATTTTTGTGTGTCGTTAATCTCTTTAGGTTCTTTTTGCAAATGATGGATTTCAACGCAAAAAGAATTTTGCTCTTTCTTAGCCCCTTTCCATTACTTAACATATATCAATATTTTTTGAAAAATAAAATTTGGGCAATGGTTCTTACAAGAACAACTTATCTCTTTTTACATTTGGTTTGTCATTAAGTGAGATTGAGATGAGAACATCATATTCGACACATGATAAGTAAGTACAAAGTTCAAAAAGTCCATGTACATGTGCAATAAATGTGACAAAGAGTCTAACATTTAGCAAGTAATCATTAATGATCAACGAAATGTTATCCACAGATTATTAAGCACACTAACAAATTGAAGCCATGTCTCAAACCCCTATGCAAAAGTCACGTGTATGGATGGAATGTAGGGGTGATCCAAATTTAT
The DNA here is from genome assembly GCA_949130495.1 of Sambucus nigra. Taxonomy (NCBI): domain Eukaryota; kingdom Viridiplantae; phylum Streptophyta; class Magnoliopsida; order Dipsacales; family Adoxaceae; genus Sambucus; species Sambucus nigra. The sequence goes on from OX422211.1 coordinate 376,901,359, forward strand.
TAGATGTTCGTCCATATATGGTGAAAAACAAAAATGCAAAAACCTTTTTTGCCTTTTTCTAAAATTTTATCAAAATAAATTATTTTTCAACTTTTCAAACTTTTTCTTAAAAATCAAAACTCTTTTTGGATTTATTTTGCTTTTTCATAAAAATTGAAAATCTTTTGGAATTTTTTTCAAATATATTACAAAAAAATGTATGAATACAATAAAAACACAATATAGCAATAGGAAGGCAAAATATAATCATGAAAAATATCCTATACGAGATAAATTACTCGAACTCAATCATTGGAGCAAATACTCATAGACTTCCTAAGATCCTCGAATCTAAGTGCATCTAAAGATTACGTGAAAATATCAGTTAATTGACGTTCGATGTTCACAAAGTTCTAGGACACGGCCTTCTTCTCAACAAGATCATGAATAAAATGTCCACATATCCTAATGTGCTTTGTGCGAGAATGTTGGACTGAATTACGGGATATATGGATCGCACTTGTATCATCACATGAAATAGCCATTGTGCCTTATGAAATCCTATGATCTTCCAACATTTGCGTCATCCATAATATTGTGTTCAACAATTTCTAGCAGCTATATACTCAGCCTCCCCATGGATAAAGATATTAAGTTTTACTTCTTGCTCAACCAAGATACAAGAGCACTCCCAAAGTAAAACCACCACCCGAGGTGCTCTTACAACCATCAACATCCCTGGCCCAATCAGTATTTGAATAGGTAGACAAACAGTCATTTGTATCAAACGAATACCAAATATCGTAGGAAAGAGTGTCACTCACATATTTTATGATACTTTTAAATGCATGCAAGTGTGACTCCTTTGGGGACGCTTCGTATACCGCACAGACTCCAACGCTAAAGTAAATGTCGAGGCGACTTGCAGTCAAGTAGAGAAGATTACCTATCATGCTCCTATAAAGGGTTTGCTCTATGTATTTTCCTAAAGTGTCTTTGTTAAGCTTAGTCGATATACTCATAGGGGTGAGCGAGTTCTTAGCAAAGTTTTAACCAAACTTCTTCACTAAGTCCCTGGCATATTTAGATCAAGATATGAAAATCCCATCCTCTAGGTGATACACCTGAACAAGCATCATTATCTCTCCTTATAAATAATGTCTTATCCACTCCCTCTCTCTTGAAGCCAGGAGCTAAGAGATAGCAAGTGATACTTTCATACCAAGCATGGGGTGCTTGCTTTAAACCATACACGGTCTTATTAAGATAAAATATGTGTTTTAGGTATTTTGGGTCTTCAAACCCCTTTGGTTGTTCCACGAAAATCTCCTCCTATAGAATGTCATTTAGGAAGGAACTTTTGACATCCATTTAATATAACTTGAAGCGCAGATGACATGTTATAGTGAGTAGTAAGCAGATAGACTCAAGCCTGGTAATAGGAGTGAATGTCTCGTCAAATTCTACACCCTCAATCTGTGTGTAGCCTTGAGCGACCAACCTAGCCTTATTGCAAATTATGGTGCCATTCTCATCCATCTTATTCTTATAAATTCACTTGGTACCTATCACATTAGTCTCTCTAGGTCTGGGGACTAACTCCCAAACATCGTTCTTGCAAAACTGAAGCAACTCATCTTGCATAGCAGATATCCAATGCTCATCCTTGATTTATTCTTTCACATTCTTGGGCTCAACTAAGGAGGTGTAGTAAAGGTAGATAACCACATTCTAAAGTTGAGAGCGAGTCTTGGCACCTAGTATAGGATCATCAATTATAGTGAAAGTTCCATGACTCTTTTGAACCAAGAGGTTAGATCCTCTAGATCAAGAGCGGGGTCCACTAGGGTAGTATAAGGAAGGATGGGATTATCACCACGGGTGCATTGTCCTCACACTTGGATTTAGTGTCAATAGACGTCGGTAGCTCATCGTCGCTAATCGTGATGTTTATTGACTCCATAACCTTAGAAATTTCAAGGTTAAACACCTTATAATCCCTACTCGACAATGAACAACCCAAGAATATCCCTTCATTAACGCGAGAGTTAAACTTTTTTATGTGCTATCTATCTCTCAAAATATAGAAACTACTCCCAAAGACCTAAAAATACAATAAGTTGGGCTTCTACCATGTCTACAACTCATATAGCGTGTGTAGCATGCGTGGACGAAGATAAAACCTATTCACCATATGGCATGCGATACTTACCACCTTCGTCCAAAAATATCTAGGCACATTTTTCCAAAGAAGCATTGATCTATACATTGCTTGTATCGTTCGGTTCTTCCTCTCAACTATCCCATTTTGTTGAGGAGTATAAACAGCCAAAAATGGTATAACCATTTGGATGAACGATCCATTTTCCCCCAAAAACTAATTCGGATGCTCCTGGGCTCTGTTTGACCAAGGTCACCTCTTTACCTCGAACGAGACTGAATGAATCTTTGAACGGCACTGAATGCCCTTTCCAACGGTCCATCTCATGCATGAATCAGCATTACGATATGGATGAACAATTTGTTTTACTCTTAAAAAGTCACTGGGCACTTCCGGCCCCCTTTGACCAAATTTTACTTTCCAAACCAAACGACGCTCTTTGGAATGTCAAAGTACCTCACATAAATTTTCTAATGGTCTTCCTCGTATACTGTTCTGACTTACGGTTTGGATGAACGATCCATTTCCATGTGACGATCTCCTGTCCAAAGAATCGATGAATGTTTTTTAGCTCCGTTTAAGCCAAATTCAACTACCGAATCCAGGAGAGGCCCGAATGAATCTTGAAGGTATCAAAATTACCTTTCTAACAGTTTTCTTTGTGCACGATTTGGATCAACGGATTGCGTTCTACGACTATTTTTCCAAAAAAATATGCACGAGACTAGCTAATGGAAAATCCATTTCCCTGCCTATTGGCAGTGAGCCTAGGGTTACCCATCTATTGGCAGGGCTAGGTCTATGTCAATTGTTACCTCATTACCCTATAAATAGAGGGCATGACCTCACTCCCAAAGTACACCTCAAATCCATGAATATCAGTGATCTAGACAGCGTTTTCTTGTAATCAACGAAGTTTCTTTGTGTGAAATTCCTTTACATCTTTCATTCCCATCCTTTTCATACCCAATTTAGAAAAATCTCTTTCTCTATCATCCAACATTCATCTCAATACTCAACGGAGTTCATCAAGGATCAAGATCAAGCCTCAATTATACAAAGAAGGTCCAAATCCTTTCTCTCTCTTTAAATTTTTTTATATTCACATTACTTACATAAATTCTTAATATAATATTCACTTTAGCTCATACACATTAATATCGCATCATTTATTTGTTATATTGCACATACTTTATTTTCTATAAACAACACCAAAATAAAGAAAAAGAAGGTTACACCTATAAAGTCCAACGGGATTATCCACCACAATTTCTCAAAACTAAAATATATTTTCTACACACACATATAATAAATTATCATTCGAATCTATGGGATAAACCCCACCTTTATGCCACATGCGAACTACGTGGACTTTGATGCCTTTATATGCTATGTAGGCATTTTGGGATAAAACTCGAGAGTCGAGTCCAATTTTTCCATCTTCACATTTGTCTCCTTTTCATCTATAAATTATTTTAATATATATTATATGTGTCTTCCTTATTGGCGTTTTACCCAACATATATTATCGTTTCATCATAACGATCAATATCTCGATAAATGCATACATCGTATTTTCTATATATTATTTTGGGAACATTCTTTGGATGATCTCACTTTATCTTTTCCATGATATGAGTTGGACGATTTTGATCTCCATTTATATGTATACGCACACACACTTCACAGAAAAATTAAGGAAAATAGTAACACAAGCCTATAAGTGACCAAAAGGGCGGGATGGGTACCTAACACCTTCCCATTCTTTAATTTAGCCCCCGAACCTTCGAACTATTAGTTTCGTAAGCATCAGTTTGTCTTTGATGCAGCTCTCTCGAGGTGGCGACATGTTATTTTCCTATTTTGTGCAAAATAGGCTGGCGACTCCACCTTTTTACATCACTCCACATCAATGACGGCTAAAGCACTCCTAAGAGAAAGAGGGTCCGAGACCTTCACCACCACCCCTCCCGAAAAGGAGATGGGATGGCCACAGTGGTGACTCCGTTGGGGACCTTTTCATAAGAGGGATAGACTCTGTTTTCTTGGGTGTTATTGTACCTGTATGTTCCCCTTTTTCTCCTCAATAACTTCTTGAACATATCTATCTCATGATTATATCACTACTCAGACACACACTTGTAGATACTCTCCCATGTACACTTCACACTACTTAGGATCACTTATATCCACATGTTTCACACACCTCCACTTATCACACTTGTATATATTTATGCTCACTCACATTTATCACACACCACTTATAATATCCATGCTTAGGTGTCACTAACACACACTTCCATTTATCACACTTGTGTTTATCACATTTATCTCACTTTTTATACTTGTACATCCTTGACTATTAGTACAGTGCTCATCATGCTAAATATCTCTCCATAATATGCTAATCAAGAATCATGAATTTTGTAAACTACATCACCAAATATCATGGCTATTGACCAAATTTTGTCCCGCAACCATGGGGCACTTCGTGATGGGTGTTGGTTCGGCGGGTCACAGTTAGCCTAAGAGATACGACTCTCACCTTTCATTAGCCAAGTACCTTCGACATATATCAAATGGTTCCCCCCACATCGTACCACTTGATCGAAGTCATAACGGGAGGTATATCGCAAGGAACTTGTTCAAGTACGTTGAGGTATATAGTGAGGCAATTCACGTACACTCAGGTATATCAAATGGCTTGTCCACATATATCGATTGCCTAAAAAGGAAGACATATATCGTGGAAGTAATGCCAAAGGGGGAACCCTTCCAATTAACCCAACAACTGCATACCCTCATATAGGCTTCAAATATAGGGCACTCATATTTAGTTTTTCAATTACTACCCGAAACTCTGTCAAAATTTGGGGTCGGCATGCTGCCTAAATTTTTGCGCGCTTTCGTCTTTTTCCAAAATGGGACCCTGTCTATGAACCTGGAACAAGTCAAACCATGTTTTATATATTTTTCAAACCCAAATTTTCCCAGGCTCGGGTCCCGTCCGTTATTTCTTTCTGCATGTAGGAAAACCTAATACAAGTGAGAACATAATATAGTAATAATAAGCATGTTGAGACCCTTTTTCTCATTTTTCCTCTTTCTTTACCAAAAGTATCAAAAACATTTTTTCCCTCTTTTATCAAAATACTAAAATCATTTTTCATTCCTTTTACAGTAAATATTTTTCCTCCTTTTTACCCAATAACATTTTGTCCTCCTCTTTCCCAAAAATATTTTCCTCCTATAATAAAAAGTCTTTCCTTCTTCTCTTCGAACAATAAACTTGAATCTTTCTCCTTCTCAGGTCGATCACATACCCGACTCTTGGCCTAGCTCCTTATTGGCTTTCATCTTTCGTCGAACGTCCCCGAGGCTCTATTAGTTCCCTCGCTACTTCCTTCAAGTTCAGAATCAACCTTCACCAACTTTTCATGGAGAACGCAGATCAAGTACCGAATGTGTAGCCAGATTTGATGATGGTCCTAGCACAACTCACTGCTAAGACTTACAACCTTCAAACTGAGGTTCTTAAAATGCAACAAAATCGGGTCCCTGCTCCCGAGATCTCGAGGTTCTCTTCCCTCGTGCTCTGGGTCCATCCGCACCTGAGCCTTTTTGGGTCCTCGAAGAATATCAGCACGATCCTCTTGCCCCTCCTGCTAATGGGCCACCGCCAACTCAGTTCCCTATGTCGAATCTTGACCAGCCAGGGGCTAACCTACCCATGACCATTAATTCGAATGAAGAAGAATTTAAAAAGGTCATGAAAGACCATAAGATGTTGACAAAAAAGTTTGATCAAGTTCAAATCTCTAGGAACTACATGGATTACACATATATGTCTCCTTATCCTAAAGCAAGGCTATCGAAAAAGTTCAAGATGACTAACATTGAGAAGTTCGATGGTAGTGGGCCCCCAATTGTTCATCTTCGGAGTTATCATCGAGCCATGACTCTCCTAGGTACCTCCGAGGAAATAATAGCCCAAATGTTCCAGCAGACTTTAAAGGATAGCACTCTTAGTTGGTTCTTATCTCTTGAGGAGTCCAGGATTCGCAATTAGGAGCATGTTGCCCGTGAATTAATATCACAGTACAAGTATAACGAGGAGTTGGAGATTACTCGTTGTGATTTAGAACTTCTCAAACAGAATCCCTAGGAATCTATTAGTAACTTTTAGCAAGGTGAAGATAGAAAGCGACCAACATGACCAACCGACCTTCCAAAGAGGAGTAAGTCAGTATCGATCAAAAGAACTTCTTACTCCATTTTTAAAAAATAATGGAAGGACAGTACTACCCGCTTTTTTAGCCTTTCGAGAAGAAGGAGTAGAGATCGAAGAAGGTCTTGCCAAGACAGAAGTGAAGCCGAAGAAAGTATTCGGATAGCTCACTCCCAAAAAGTATGAGAAGCCTGGAAATACCACGGTTTCAACCATCAATAACATCTCTCAGTCTGCCACTTTATGGGCACCAAAAATTCTCCCTAACCTAGTCAAAAAGGAACACACCGAGCTTCACGCTCCCCTCTCCAAAGTTTACCAAACCCTTTTAAGCCAAAATCCTATCAAGCCATTGGTCCCTCATCCATTACCAAACCCACTTGACAAAAATTTCAAACCAGATGCCCATTGCGATTTTCACCAAAGTATCAGCCACATCACTGATCAATGTCTCCATCTCCAAAATGTAATCCAAGGTCTAATTGGTCGGGGTATCATTGCCCCACCATCCAATCCTAAACACTACTCACAATCAACTCCCAAATCATACAAATTTAATCTTCCTAGAAGAAGACCCAAAATTTGATCCATCTACCCAGATCGTACCCAGTAAATCACCCATCATACATTTATATTCCCCTAAACCCCTCCAAGTTTGCCCATATTTTCTACTACATCCTACTTGTTTTGCCGATCAGGCTCTGTCACTCCTTAAAAGAGCATGCATTATTTTTTGTACCTGCTCTGGAGGGAAAGATGTGGAATTATCAACAGTATTGAACCAAATTTTAGAGTTTCGACTAAAATTGCCCTAAAAATGACCATTGATTGCCATAGATTCAGCACATTATTATTGGAAGCTCGAAAGTGGGATCGAGAGTCAGGTAATTAGGTAGTACCTACCGATGAAGTCAGTTTAGATGATGTTATCCAGATCAAAGCAGACTTCATTCGATAATTCAGTGAAATTTACAGCATGTTCGATCTACTTTATGCTTTGAAATTAGAAGGGTGACTGGTCCCTTCACTTCTGTATCTCCCCGTTGAGTGGGAGGATCTATACAAAGAGGTTGTTGAGGTTGTGGAGTGTATTGACTTCTCATGGAAAGACGATGTCATTTCCACTAGATCAGGGGCCCAATTCGATAGTTCAGATGAAGATCAAATCCCAAAAAAGACTATCCCAATAGTCAACATATGTGAAATGATATCATTTGAGCAGCTTCTAGGAGAGATCAATAAAGTGGCCGAACAAACCGAGATACATGAAAAAATGGGGTTTCTATTTTCCCCCTCTTTAATGAACCACATGGCTAGATTAGGGAGGCATTACCCAGTTCTAAACTAACAACCATCAGCGATCGACAAAGGAAAATGTGTTAAGAAGCCTATGTCGAAAATGACCCTCGAGGAGAGCAAGATCCTCAATCAATTAAGGAAAACCCAAGATAACATCACTCTGTGGAGACTCTTTATGTCTTCACAACTGTAGTGGAATACCTTAATTAAATTACTTATCGGGCCCATCATCCCTCCTTCAACCATGCCAAAAGAAGCAATGAATTTGGTCAAATCTCTAACCTCTACTAGAATGCTCTCCTTCCCTGAAGAATAAGTCCCAAAGCTTGGACCAAATCACAACTATGCTCTCAATATCTTTGTCAAAGTCATGGGAAAGATTGTCCCACTATCACTTGTCGATAATGGATCATCTCTTAATGTTTGCCTATTGAGAACTCTCAATTACTTGGGACTGAAAGTGAGAAACCTTTCTCCAACCTCCATCGCGATGCGTGCTTATGATAAAACTCATTGGGAAGTAATGGTATCCATAAAGCTTATAATAGGGGATGGCCCCATAAATCCCATTACTGAATTCTAATTCATCGACATTCCAGCTTGTTTCATCCTGTTACTGGGACGACCATGGCTCCATAATATCAAGGGTGTGTCTTTTCCTTCAATCAGAAATTGAATTATTTTCTAATGGGCAGGTCATCACCATATTGAGAGATGATGATAATACTGAGAATGCAAGCACCATTAATCTGGTACTAGAGATACAACATGGGGCTTGGATGACGACAATAGGGAATACTTAAACCCATAATACTAAAGAAATCCATTCATCCTTGTGGCTTGGGTTATCAACCCTCAGCAGAAGAACTCAAAATATGAATAGAAAGTGCCAAGACTGTCCCAAGATATTCTTTGAATGGAACATTCATCAGAGGGTAAAGATTTCCCCTTTTGGGGGTTTCCCGAACCGTGGTATGATCATGTGGATAAGAAGATAAAACAAAGAATTGAGATCTTTTTCCAAGATAGCTACTCATGGGTCAGGTTCCCAGCATCATATGCAACCGCTCATTAAAAAGACTATAGTTGCTACTAGAGATTCCTAGGGAAATGACTCCGAGGATTAATTCAACTTGCAGACACTGGGGCTAACACTCTGCATGGTCCACTCAATTGCTACATCATCAGATATAGCTCACCTAATCAAAGTTGTTAATGCACCTCTCCTCAACTAGAATGTTGTGTCAGTTCCAGCTGCTGAAGTACAACCCAAACCAGATGTTTATCCCATTTTTTCTTCTTTTGTTGTTCATCCCTATTCTGATGTAATCGAGACCTCCTTCGATGAGGTTCTCAACTCTATTTTACCTAACATAGAAATAAATGAAGATTTTTAGTATCTTGTTGTGCTTTACATTAATTGTCTTGATTCTAATCAAACTCTTAATGATGATGATTTTGCAAATGAAAAATTCTTAACTGATCTTAATAAGGTTAATAACAAGAAACATAATCGCATTCAAGTTAATTAAGATGAAACTGTTATTATTAATCTCGCTTCTAGTAGTCAACTGCGCGAGATTAGGATAGGGTTTACAATTGACAAGCATGAACGCGCGCAACTTAAAGAATTATTGAAGGATGTTGTGGATGTCATCGCATGGTCATATAATGACATACCCGACATTGATTCCGAGATCGCTCAGGATGAGATTCCAACTCTCCCATAATGCAAACCGGTTAAACATTAACTGTGAAAGCTCCACACTGAATGGTCACTTAAGGTTAAGGAAGAAGTGGTCAAAAAATTAAAAGGGATAGAAGCTGATCCTATGAAACTAAAAGCCATACTTGATATGCCATCACCTCGAACGGAGAAGGAAGTTTGGGGATTCCTTGGAAAACTACTGTGTATCAGTCGGTTCCTCAGCCAGTTGACTTCTATTTGTGAACCCATCTTCAAAATCCTACGGATGGATTCAATCAACGTTTGAAATGAAGCATGTGAAGAGGCCTTTAATCGAATCAAGCAATACCTAACTCTACCTCCAGTACTCATGCCACCACAGCCTGGTCTTCTCCTACTCCTATACCTGGTCGAGAAATACCATAACTGGGACTTTGTTGTCCCAATACCTTGAAGAGTTTTGCAAAGAAAGAGACATCTATTACGCCAGTCACAAGTTGGTCGAGTACGAAGTTAACTACATTGCCTTGGAGAAAGCATGTCTCGCCCTTGTTTTGGTCACCCAAAAAAATTTCCATCAGACTTGTGTCCCGAATAGATCCTATCAAATACCATCTCAAGAAACCTACCTTGTTTGGACGAATGGATCGATGGTTGATGCTGTTAGCCGAATTTGAAATTATGTGCATCACGCAAAAATCCATAAAAGGAATATCCATCTCTGACTACCTCGTTAATTATCCTATGGAAGACCCCGATGTTTGGAGTTCTGAGTTCTCGAATGAAAATATCCTTTGTACCTCCTGAGAAAACTCCCATTGGCAAATGTTCTTTGATGGATCTTCCAACAAGAAAGGGTATGGAATTAAAATACTCTTAATTTCCCCTGATGACTCTCACACTCCCATTTCCATCAAGTTAGATTTTCCATGCACCAACAATATGGATGAATATGAAGCATGCATGCTAGGACTCAAAGTCACTATCAAGAAAGAAATTTGATGCCTAGATTTCTATGAGGATTCATCCCTCAACATCGATCAAGTACTCAGAAGATGGAAAGTCAAGGAAAAGAAAATCTTACCCTTCCATCCCCACCTACAAGAGTTGACCTCCCAATTCCAAGATATCACCTTTCACTACCTGCCCAAAGCAAAGAAAAACTTAGTCGATTCCCTTGCTACCTTAGCGTCCATAATTTACATGCCCGAAGAAATAATGATATCCCCCTTCCTAACCAAAAATGAAGCCAAACTAACCCACTGCTACCACATTGAGCTCATTATAGAAGAAGATCCTAATATATCTGATTGTTGGTACTACGATATTTAGCGCCTCCTCAATCATGGTAGGTATCCCCAAGATTTTAACAATAAAGACCGAGCAACCCTTCGCAAACTGGTTGCCCAGTACATTGTCTACGATAAAGCACTATTCAATAAAAATTTCGATGGAACCCATTTACATCGCATCGCAGGGGCTGACGTTAAAGAGATGATGCAAAAAAACTACAGTGGGGAGTGAGAACTCTACATGAATGGCCATATGCTTGCCAAGAAAATCATTCGACAGGTGGACTACCATGGTTCAGGATTGCACCGCCTATGTTCATAGGTGCCTTAAATGCCAACAGTTTTCCAATCTCAAGCATTTGCCTTTGCGAAAATTATACAGCATGACTTATCCCTGGTCATTCTCCACATGAGGCCTCGATATTATAGGGAAAGTCACACCCAAAGCCTCCAACGAGCATGAATTCATCTTGGTTGCCATTGATTACTTCACTAAATAGGTCGAATCCGATTCATACGCAGTTCAGAATGCCAAAAAGGTTACCCAAGTTCATCCAAAAAAATATCATTTGCTGATATGGGGTTCCGAACGAGCTAATATCAGACAACGGGTTACATTTTGAGGGAAAAGTCACAGAATTGGTCTACAAGTATGGGATTCAAAGACACAAGTCATCTCCCTACCGTCAAACCAATGGCATAATCGAAGTCTCTAATAATAACCTCAAAGCAATCATCAACAAGATGATCAAAAACTATCGAGATTGGGACGATCGGATCCGTTACGCCCTCTAGGGATACCTCACTTCAGTTCGAGCACCACGGGGGCTACCCCTTACTCTCTAGTATACGGCATAGAAGCAGTCCTACCCATCGAGCTAGAAATTCCTTCACTATGTGCCATGCTTGAAAGCAAAGTTAGCGAAAAAGACTGGCATTAGAGCCATCTTGATAAGTTGTCACTCTTGAACAAAAGGAGACTGAAAGTTCTATATTATATATAAGTCTACCATCACCGAATAGCACAATCATTCAACAAGATATTCAAGGACCGTGGTGTTCGAGAAAGGGATTTAGCCCTTAAAGAGGTCATAGAACCCGTATGGGACCCTAGAGGGAAATTCAAGCCCAATTGGAGGGGCCCTTACATTGTGAAGAAGATCCTATCCAATGGCGCCGCTATGCTCACCGACCTCGATGGGGAAGAAATGGCCCATTCAGTCAACTTGGAACGTCTCAAGAAATTCTACCCTTAGTCCAAAATCTCGATGCGCTATGACTCTTTTTATCCCCCTTCTATTCCAAAAAAAAACTTTCATTTCCCTCTACTTAGAACTACGTGGGGCCTAATCCTCTAAAACATCTTTTTACTTTAAAAAATGTAACTCATAAACTTTTCAAAACCCCCTAAGGTACGTAAGCATCTCATATGCTTCACATGAGCATGGCCCCCTTCTTTTTCACAAAATGCTATTCTTTTCTTATCTTCAAGAACGACGGTTCATTTTTATCATTTACACCAATAAAAGGATTATATATGCCTTAGAGATTGGTATAGATAATTCAAATGTAAAGATCATCAAGAGGCACAACAATATAAATAAAATCCTTTTTTATTCCATTATCGAGAAAAAACGATACGATTACAAATATCGGCATAAGGAGTTAAAAAACTTCCCCCAACCTAACCTTATTTTCCAAAAAAAAAAAGGCAAATTACTCCTAAACAGCATTTCCAAAACATAACCAATCACAACACCATGCAAAATCTTCACAAACAAAACTCCCTAGAGATCCTACCCGCAGCTTCCAGAAGAGCCAGTACCATCATCATCTACATCTTGAGGTCCCCTAATATCTCCTGGTTGGATGGAATACCGAAGGCGCTCCATGAAATGGTAAGTCCATACCAGCTTAGGAAAAACCAAGCCAAAGAAAAAGACATGGTCCTCTAGGTACCAGAATTGTACAACCGCCATCAGCATGTTCCATTCAATAGGTCGATTGTGCTATAAGGAAACCCGATGCATGTTGAAAACATCGTAGTCTACATTATATGAGCACATAGCCTTTAAGTTTTCAAGATAAGAAGAGAATTCAACACTTTCGGGAAGAGACGTATTGGAAATGATGAGACAAGAAACAAGAAGTGAGAAAAAGAAAGGAAATATGGATAGGTGAAGAAAATACTCCACCATTACCCCTTTTTATACTTGAAAAATTTAGCTAGAGACAAAGGTCCTACAAAATCCGGAGGAAACCCTACCCCATCAAGGACCAAGTTTTTTAAGAGAGTGCAATCAAACCCTTGGGTTAATTTGACTGAACTGACCTGCTGATAGGCAGGATAAGGAGTATGTCGATCGGCAACCCCTATTTTGGGAAAGTTTCCCTTTTCCTTTTTTGTCAAAATCAAAAACTCAATAAAAATCATTTTTATTATAAGGAATTCAGAGTTTCCTTCTCCCTATATTTTTTACTCATCATATTTTGAAATAAATTTTCCCTTGAATTATTTTAAATCCTTTTTACGGTCTCCGTAAACAAAGTAAAAAGTGCATATGCATTAAGTCACTAAAGAAAAAATTAATGAAAACTTCATTCCATTGCATATATATTGTTTTATTACATTTGCCTTGCAGGAAAAACACAAAAACAATGGGACTCAGCCCGAATCCCCTAAAAACATTCTCTCTCACACCTTCCCATTATCTCTGTCTCTCTCACCTTCCCCCCATCCCTGAGGCATATGAACTTTCCCTGGCGATGAGCTGAAGAGCCTCCACTACCTGATCCAGACCCTTCCCCAGACGAAAAAAATGGCACCAAGAAAGAAGGAACCGGGATCGAATCCCGAATATGAGCCATTGTGAAAGCCACCCAATCTCAAATATCCCTCAACCAGGTAGTCGATAACCGAACATGCAGCAAGAAAAATGAAAAATATCAAATCAGTCAGTCTGAGGCAGGGAAGAAAATAGAAAGACAAAAGTTAAAGAAATGAAAGATATACCTCAGGCTAAAAAACATCCTCTACCATCTCCCAGCCCCTCTTGGTCCATCACATTAGGGTGATGAAATCGATCCTCCATCAGGCCGTCGAATGTTATAGGAAGGAGGAGCCGTCCATAGAAATGTAACCTCTGACGTCACCACCACTGCTAATGTTGATGCACCACCCACACTGTGGAAAGACCCAATTGGCCGACTCATGCCCCTGCCAAAAACTGCAGGGGGAAGAGGCATAACGTCATATATAATGGGTGGCATCAACCATCTCACACGAAATCTAGGTAATCATACGTCGCTGCCGTGTCAGTATATGACGAATAAGGCTCTCCGACCATCAACACATCCTTCAGTATATCTCGCACCCACCTCATGTACCTCGAGGAGATCGTAGGTGACACCATTACCTCATCCTCCACCACCTGTCAAATTACTCTCTCCCCCAGATACCAGGAGTAGCTAAACTCTTGCACCAACAGACGATGTAACTGTGCATTCCCCCCGATCACCCCCGTGTTCTGGATGGCCATCCCCCAGGGATAGAAGGTCACCTTCAAGATCCGTAATGAAAAATCAATATCTGAAAAGACCATCAAGAAAAAATGGTCTCAAGAGGAAAGAAGAATTTATTTGATTACTCGTCAGGCCATTCAAGAATTGACGCAACACTGCCAAAGAGAGAGACTATCTCGACTATCAGTTAGACTTCTGCTTTCGATACATACGGCAGAAGTCCCCCACCAACTCGTCCTTCAAACCTATCACATGGGTATTAAGCCCAATCACCTCATATAACCATGCCTGCAAAGGACAAAGGGTCATCAATCAAGGAATCAAAATAGAAATATAATGCATAAAGGAAAATGCAAATCCATAAAGGAAAAATGCCGAAAGGAAAGAATACCTCCAAAAGATACATGGCTCCAGTAAAGGTCTATCGGCTGCACCGGATGAATGCATCCAAAGACAAATAAAGGATCACCAAAGCCATACTTCCTCAGTCAAAGAAAGGGATATTCGAGAATACCTTCAAATAAGTCAAAAAAACACGTGTGGATGATATCGCCACAAAAAATCATCCCAACAACAAAAGAATAAATAAACGGGATATCTACCGCACCTGCAGCTCGTCTGTCTCATCGATCCATCGACCCAACAAAACCTCCTTTAAAAGAGAGATATGGATGGAGTCCCCTCAAACTATCTGCCTAACATCACCCAATGCCACCTCCACAGCCATCGGCGTCACCTGCAAAGACCGGTCCACATCTATTTGGGCCCAATCACAGTCTAACCCAAGTAGTTATTGTAAATTAAAGGGAGTCACTTTCATCTCCCCAAAGCCAAAATGCATGGTGTGGGTGGTATCCCACCACCTATCTTGCAAAGCACAGAGGACATCCGTCAAACGGGGTGTCTCATCCAATGATAATGCCAAATTTTCCAAAGCCAACTGATGAAATCACTCAACGCACCACTGAAGGAAGGTTCTCCCAAACATCCTTGAATCCCGTCATCCCCCAAGAACGTAGGTTCAATGTAAATATATCAGTCTGTCAAAGTCAAAGGAAAACCCCTTATCAAGATTCAAAAAAAAATAAGGAAATACACTAAGGGAAAAAAGGAAATATTCCAAAGGTCATTAACACTTACGTATCCACTAAGGTTCAGCTACCAAGGGGAATGATGGTGCAGCGACTCACGCAAGAGAATCCACTCCTCCACAATCATCTCGAACGAATCAAAAGCATTCTCATTACCCAGCACTAGGGACACCCTGGCCTGCCACTCCAAATGTGCCCAGTCGTCAACACTCAACCATGCCATGTGGATCGCACAGCTTGAAAAATCCTCCATTTCTTAGTCTTGGAGGAGAAAATAATGCTAGAACAGCTCAAAAAAATGAAAGGAATAATCTAGAAGATCTAAAAGTTGTGAAAAATGAAGAAATCTCGCCCCTTTTTATAGAAGGCTAAGGGGCATGCCGATCAGCAGTCCCCGGACACATACCGATCAGCACTGTCCCTTTACCTACCCGAGGTAGTCCAAAAGACCGTGCCACTATTGTTTGGAACCTCCTACACCCTGCTAGTTGGCACCTCCCTAAAATTTTGTACAAAAATTCCAAAAAATGCCTAAAAATCCCAAATATTCGCTAGAGAATTCCTAAAATTACACCATGAGTTTATAAGAATTATTTCACCAAAGAAATTCCCAAATCCAATTAGATATATCCCTAGAAACGTCACTAAGGAACCCCACAGAAATTGAAAAAAATTCCCCAACAGGACTGCACCCAATCCTCGAATTAATATCTTTTTCCCAGTGAAGTCTCCAAAGTTCCCTGAGAAAACTATCCCCCACAGCTCCCTCTTAAGCCCTCAGAATTGGTTTCAACCCACAAAATTGGTCACTTCTTCTCAAGCCCCTAGAATTATCTTCAACCTTTCAAATTATTGACCTCCTACTTAGGTCCTCGGAATTGACCTCGACCCTCAAAAATTTTGACATACTACTTAGGTCCTCATAATTTACCTCGACCATCATAATTGGTCGCTCCTACTTCATCCCTCACAATTGTCTTTGACCCGCAGAATTGGTCACCCCTACTTAAGGTCCTCGGAATTGAGCTCGGTCCTCAAAATTGGTCACCCCTACTTAAGGCCCACAAAATTAGCTCCGACCAACAGAATTGGTCACCTCGCTCTACTTAAAGCCCTCAGAACTATCTTCGACCCTTAGGATTGGTCGCTTATACTTAGGTCCTCATAATTGACCTCGTCCCTCAAAGTTGGTCGCTCCCCTCTTAAGCCCTTAGAATTGGCTTCGGTCCTCAGAATTGACCTCAATTATACTTAAGCCCTCAGAATTGGCTTTGAACCACAGAATTGGAATCTCCCATAGAATTGGTCACTCCCAAAATTGGTTTTGGCCCTCAAAATTGGTCGCTCCCACTTAAGGTCCTCAGAATTGACCTCGACCCTCAGAATTGGTCGCTCCCACTTAATGTCCTCAGAATTAGCTTCGACCCTCAGAATTTATCACTCCTACGTAAAGTCTTCAAAATTAACCTCGGCCCCCAGAATTGGTCACTTCCACTTAAGCCCTTGAAATTGGCTTTGACACCCTTAAAATTGGTCGCCTCTACTAAAGGTCCTCGGAATTGACCTCGGCCCTCAGGATTGGTCGCTCATACCTAAGCCCTCAGAACTAGCTTCGACCCTTAAAATTTATCTCTCCCTACCCTAGGTCCTTATAATCGACCTCGGCTCACAAAATCGGTCATCCCCATCATTACCTTAGGTCCTTAGAATCGTCCTCGATCCTCTTAATCGGTCAACCTCATCTCTTAGATTCGAAGAATAGACTTATTTCCAAAACATCATGTGGGTTCTATTAAACGGCTTTCACTTGTTCCAAGCTCACCCGTCGAGTGTATCTATAGAGACCTCATTCTAGTACCCTCTAAATCTCTCCTTAGGACCCTAGAACCTCCCCCATTTCATTATAAATCCTAGGTCATACTCCGAGTATCGATCTAGAGGTCATCGAGCACTCTCGGACCCCGTTTAACTTTGGTCAACTCTATTGACAAAGAAAAAGCTCGATGAATCTTTGAAGGACTTTGAATATCCATTCCAATGGTCTATCCCATGCACGAATGGGAATAATGGTTCGAATTAACGGATCATTTTACCAATGAAAATTAATCTGAAGGCCAACGGGCGCTCTCAGGCCCCAATTTGACCCCAATCAACTTCAACATCAGAGCGAAAGATCTTTTAATCTTTGATGGACACTAAATACCCTTAAAAATAGTCGGGCCCATGCATAAAATGGCATAATTATTCAGACGAATGATATGTTTCCCCTAAAAACCAATCTGGAGGCCACCGGGCACTCTCGGCCTCTATTTGACCAAGGTCAACTATTTAGCTTGAATAAGACTAAATGAATCTTAGAAAGGCACTCAATAACCTTTTCAACAGTCTGCCCCGTGCATAAATCAACCTTACGGTACGGATGAACGACCCATTTTCCTTCAAAAGGTCACCGGGCGCTTTTGGGCCCCTTTTGACCAAAGTCAACTTTTCAAACCAAGCGAAGCTCTTTAAAATGTAAAAGTACTTCGCATAAAATTTCAAGGGTCTGCTCCGTGTGCGATTCTGACTTACGGTTTGGATGAACGATCTATTTCCATCCTACGATCTCCCGTCCAAAGGACCGATGAACATTTTCAAGCCCCGTTTGACACAAAGTCAACTACCGGATCAGGGAGAGGTTCAAGCAATCTTTAAGGACTCTAAATTAACTTTTTAATGGTATGACCCGTGCATGATTTGGATCAACGGACAGTGCACTTAGGGTTATCTACTGATTGGCAGGGCTAGGTCTATACTGATCAACACCCCCTACCCTATAAATAGATGGCATGGCCTAACTCCCAAAGTACACCTCAGATCCATCAATATAAGTGATCTCAACAACATTCTCTTGCAATCAGTGAAGTTTCTTTGTGTGAAATTCATTTCCATCTTTCAATCCCATCCTTTTCATACCCAATTAGAAAAATCTCATTCTCTCTCAACGAACATTCATCTCAATACTCAAGGGATTTCATCAAGCATTAAGATCAAGCCTTAATTCTCCAAAGAAGGTCCAAATCCTTTCTCTCTCTTAAATTTATTTATATTCGCATTAGTTACATAAATTCTTAATTTAATTTTCAATATAGTTCATACACATTATTATCTCATCCTCTATTAGTTATATTGTACATACTTTATTTTCTATAAACAAGCTCAAAACAAAGAAAAAGAGGGTAACCCTTATAAAGTCCAACGGGATTATCCACCACAATTTCTTAAAACTAAAATACATTTTCTACACATACACATATAACAAATTCTCGTTCAAATCTATGGGATAAACCCCACCCTTATACCACATGCAAACTATGTGGACTTTGATGCCTTTATAGGCTACGTACCCACTTCAGGCTAAAACCTGAGACTCGAGTCCAATTTTCCCATCTTTTCATTTGTCTCATTTTAATCTATACATTATTTTAATATATACTATATTTTTCATCCTTATTAGAGTTTTATCCAATATATATTATCGTTTCATCATAATGATCAATATCTCGATAAACACATACATCATATTTTCTAGATATTAATTGGGGAACATTCCTTTGGATGACCTCACTCTATCTTTTCCATGATATGAATTGGGATATTTTGATCTCCATTTATATATACATGCACATATATATACTTCATGAAGAAATTAATAAAAATGGTAACATAAGACCATGAGAGATCGAAAGGGAGGGATGGGTGCCTAACACCTTCCCGTTCCGTAACTTAGCCCCTGAAACTTTGAATTATTGGTTTCGTAAGCATCAATTTGTCTTTGATTCTGCTCACTCGAGGAGGTGACATATTCTTTTGCCTGTTTTGTGAAAAATAGGCTGGGAACTCCATATTTTTACATCACCCCACATCGACGACAGTCGAAGCGCTCCTAAGAGGAAGAAGGCATCACTCCCTTATCACCCCACCCCCACCCCGAAAAGGAGATGGGATGGCCACAGTAATGGAATTCAGCTTTCGATGGGGACTTAAAATTTGTTTTCCTTTTTAGGAAGGTACACAAACTGAGGACGTTAGTTTCCCAAGTGACGGTAAGCCATGAACTAGGTCCTATTTCACTAATCTCTCAAGATCTATAAAGTTCACATGACCTGGTCATTTATGCCAAAGATATATAGAGGAGATCATGGCATTGTTTCACAAAAATGAGGACTTGAGAATGATCCCATAGAAATTATCTTCTGTCCTCACTCCATATAGTAAAAGGTCATCGGTTTGATCATATATGTTACATTCGGACCAGTCAAACTTTACCACAAAATTTATGTCGCACAATTGGCTTATGCTAATTAAGTTCGCTTTTAACCCTTTTATGTACAACACCTAATCTAGTTTAGGGAATATGGCTATTTCAACACATCCACATCCTAAAATACTAGACCTACTCCCATATCCAAAGGTTACTTTACCTTCCTTGCGACCCTCAAGATTGGTAAAAAATAAAATGTCACCAGTCATATGCCTAAAGCACCCACTGTCAAAATACCATTGGGAAGTATTTTGAACATTAAGGTCTTTGTCGTCTTGCTTAGGTACTCAAGTGGAGGTAACCTTTTGTTTTTCCTTATCATAGTTGGATATAGTCGATGCATTAGATTTGTTCTCAAACGGCATAGACATCCGTTGAAATTCTTCCATTAAGATTTGTGAAGTATTGACTATGAACTCAACTTGTTCTCAAATACAAGAAAAGTCACTATAGCGGTTCAGGGGAGTATGTATACATTGAGTACTTCTTAACTTGTAGTAAAACTCTATAAGGTTAAGTCTCCTTTTGCAATAAGTGCGAACATAGACTTGTTTGGGTCTACCTTGGTTTTCTTTCTTAGGTTTATCTGTCTTTTGTGGATTAGGCCTTGGCCCATAATGATCTTACATAAATTTAGGAATCGGTTCTGGTGCGGTATGAGATTTGGATGCACCATCATAACATATTCCTCACCTCTGTCCAAAACCTTAAAACAACGAGGACCATCTTTTCAACCTTGTTCGATGTATCCTTTATAGTAATCTTGACCGCTCAGACATATTAGAGATCTTTTTCGAGTTGGTATACAAGGGCTTTAAATTTCTCATGAGTCTCCACGGATGCTTGAAGATCTCTCGTAAGACTAGTCACTTTGTCGGTCAAATCACCATTTTCCCTCTCTACTAAAATGACTCTCTGTTCCAAAGAAACTCTCACCAAGGACTCGATCTCTCTCGCCTCTTTCAACTCTTTCTCTAAAGATAAAATTCTAAACGCTAAACCTTTATTTTTATTTTTCATTTCTGAGAACTCGGTGTAAAGTTTGGCGTAAGCATGCTGAAGAGGTCACTCTCTGCCTCACTCAAAATGTCATATCCCTCACTTTCTTTGGAATGACTAGACTTACTATCGAGGTAATCATATTTAGCAGCTTCCTCATAGACATGAGGCACACTAGATGTACTAACATGACTTGCCAAGAACGTGGTGAAGTTATGTCCATGTGGGGATTCTTCCCCAGAATCCGTCGACTCGATATCGTCATCACTAAGCATGGCATTGAAGGAAGCTTTGCTTTTTCCTTCTCTCTTTATTCTTATGAGCTTTGTGACCCTTTTCCTCGCACTCACAACATCTCTCATCATCTTTCTTAGGATAATATTTTTCTTTTTTTCAAAAATGTTATTTCTCGATTTATAATTTTTGTCTTTCTCAAAACTCTTATTTTCTTTGGAAGCATTTTATTTTCTAAGTTTGAGAGCTATTTTGAATTTTTTTGCAAAGGGGGAAAGATCATCAAGATCAAAATCATACTCGGAGTCAGACGACAATTCCTATTTCTTTTTATATTGAACTTTTAATGCAATTCCTATTTCCTTAGGTTTAAAAGTTTTGGAAAACATGTCAATCTCATACATTTTAGGGTCTACTACAAGTTCTTCTAACCTAAGCGTACCTAGTATGCCCAACGAATCAAGCACGGTAACTTTAGGAATAAAATTGGCCAAAAGTGATCTCAAAAAAATTTTAACTACATGCATCTCGAGAATATTCTCACCTAAATTTAAACTAAAGTTAACGATATCAGACAATCGTGCAGAAAATTCATCCAAAGACTCAGACTCTATCTTGGTAATTGTCTCAAACTTTGTGGTGAGGCTTTGAAGCTTAGAAGCTTTCACAGCATTGGTATCCTCGTGAGTGAGTTGGAGGATATTCCTTGCATCTTTAGACGTGGTGTACGTTATGATGCGACCCAACTCGTCAGGGGTGACGGCTCCAGAAAAGACACTTAAATCGCATGAGTTAAAATTTCTCTTTTACAGACAAGCCAGACTCTTTCATCAATATATTTTAATGCAGACATCATCCTAGATTTACAGTACACATAATTAGACCCATAAAAAATAGGCAGCCTATTATAAAAATTATCCATAAAATCCAATTAAATGATCACCCAAAAACTTAGTGTAATCGGTTTTGATACCAATTTGAGAATGCGGATTCTATAGATTTGTTCGTATCTTAGACCAAACACACACAAATTTAAATTTTTATAAATTTTATCTTGATTTAATTTAGTGTCTATGTAATGATGAAGTCTAAATTAAATAAGTCAAACCAAATAAGCATAGGAATAAGTAAGGAAAAATCCTTTTCAGAAAAACCACTATTTTTGCATTATATCATAATTGATAGACATTAGACGACTTACAGACTACCTATCTCACCAAGTATAACCTGTATTTCTTCAAGTCTTCTACATATACGGTACAGTCTAACACCATCCACAGGAAGCAGTCTTCCCTCGGTAGCCACCGATTAGCCTTCTTCTTCAGTAATAAATCCTCGCCTCCACAAATTAGCAGTAGAGAAAATATCTACAAGATTTTTTAGAAAAGGACTTTTATTCTTCTTGATTTGCTAAAGTGATCTCTAAATTTCCAAGGGGTTTGGATGAAAAGAACTCTAAAATGGCATAAAAAAATAGTTTAATCTCGTATCTCTATTTATAGGGAAGTTTGTTGCAAAGAGATAGGGATTAAAGATTTGGACCAGATTTGGTTAAGAAATAAAACCTCGCTCACCCATTCGAATGACCTATAACCACGTTTGAATGTTATACCCTGGAATAGGTTTCCAACAAAACTTTGAACTATATTTCATAGTCTGACCAAAATGCATTGCGTCGAATCTCATTCGAACGTGAGAAACTCATTCTAAATATGTATCCAATCTCATTTGAATGACATCCAACGAAACACCGAACGACATTCCAAAATTGACTAAAAAGGGTCGTGTTAATTTTCGTTCGAACGAAGGAATATCAAACTAATGACATTATTTAAACTCATTCCAACGACTTGACAATCTCATTCTAAAGAGTTTGTGAGATTTCAAAAATTCTTTTTTTTTAAATGTTTAAAAACATTTTGAAATGAAAACTCTTTAAAAATAACCCCTAAAAAATTAAAGTCTTTACCAAACTACCTCATAACTCTTCCCGGGAAAAGTTATGACGATCGATCTTCAATCTTGAAAATGTCATCAACTTTTTGTCTTCGAATGCGTGGAACTAGTCATGAAGGTACAGTGGTGCGTAACAGAATAATCCAAATAAAAACTAAATTGAGCAATTTTACTTGTTCTTATAAAGTAACGACGTATCACGATCTCCCATTATGAATTTCTCAATTTTATCTCCAAAAGTCGTATCAACCCTAAAGTCTTCAAATCAAATCACATCACCGCATTGATACTATAAATACCTAACATCTATGCTAACGATATTCCATATAAATCTTGTCTCTAAAATCAACTCCAAAGATCATCACATCAAGATTACTATTTCTAACCTCAATTCCTACAGCAGCCTTAACAAAAAAAACCATATCTACAAGAAACACAACTAATATCTATGTTAGATCCAATACCTTAGAGAGTACGAATCAATAAAAAGAATCGAAGATCGGTAATGAGGAAGATATAAAGAACTCAAAGCCTATGAGACCTCATACCATGCTCTAATACCAACTATGACACCCCGTGTATTTTGACATTAGAGGTGACCAGCCCCTACTGCGAATCTATGTCGGACATCAAAATTAAAATACCATTCTTAGCATATGATAGAAATATGAAACATTAAAAAAATTCCACAAGATATAATCTGAAATTTAATCCAACAAATTAAACATCCACACAATATAAGCCATCACTATGCTAACTCCAAAAGATAAATTAATACTTAAATGAATAACTCAACTACTAATCTCTAATTGAAAATCGCAAACAACTGTGGAACCGAATGGCACACCAAATCCATAAATAATTGTCTCATAAATAAAACGATGGAATGCATAAATCTAAACTACTAAAACGATGCACACACTCCTAGTTTGCTTAAGTTATAACACAACACACCCATTCCCCTCACTATTGCCAGTTAGCCCAATTTCATTATCTTTGCACGTACTTGTGAGGTTCCACGCATGATAGAATTATTCAAGAAAACCAACAACATTTGTAGTATCATCGAGTTATTCGATGCTTTGAGGCTACAGGGGCACCTGGTCCCTTCACCTTTACACATCCCCACAGAATGGGATGACCTGTATGAAGAAGTCGTTGAAGTTGTGGAATGCATCGACTTTACATGGAAAGACATAATTGTTGCCACCAGATGGGGGGAAGAATTCGGAGATTCGATTGAAGGGCAAGCTTCAGAGAAAACTTTCTCGATAGCCGACATGTGTGGAATGATATCATTTGAAAAACTCCTCGAAGAAATAAACAAAGTGGTAGAACAACCCGAGATCAATGAGGAAATGGGATTCATGTTCTTCCCTTCTTCAGTAAATCACATAATCAGATCAGGGAGGCATTACCAGATCCCAAACTCACTACCATCCAATGACAAAGATAAGGGCATTGAAAACCTTCCTATGCTAGAGATGACCCTCGAGGAGAGCAAAATCCTTGATCAACTAAAGAAAACTCAAGCTAACATCACTCTATGGGGTCTTTTCATGTCTTCTCAGCTGCACAAAAACTCTTTGATCAAGTTGCTCACTGGACCCACAGTTCCTCTGTCTACCACACCAGAAGAAGCGATAAATTTGGTTGAATCCTTGACCTCTACCCGAATGCTATCCTTTTCTGAAGAAGAAATCCCTAAGATTGGGCCAAATCACAATCATGCACTCAACATCTCCGTCGAAGTTATGGGTAAGATTATACCACTCTCTCTTGTCGATAATGGATCCACCTTGAATGTCTGCCCACTGAGAACCTTCAAAGGTTTAGGCCTGAAAGAAAGTGACCTCGCTCCAACCTCCGCTGTTGTGCGTGCCTACGATAATACCCGTCGGGAGGTGATGGGATCCATAAAGCTTGTAATAGGGGCTAGCCCTATAAACCCTGACGTTGAATTCCATGTTATTGACATCCCAGCCTGTTTTAACCTATTGCTAGGATGACTTTGGCTCCACATTATCAAGGGCGTGTCTTCCTCACTCCATCAGAAATTAAAGTTCTTCACCGATGGACGGATCATTACCATCTTGGGCGACGAGAACAATGCCGATGGTGCAAGTACCAGCACTCCAATCCTTGAGATACAGCACAGGTCAAGTGATATGCTCCTATCAGGATTTTGAGTTGAACCACTTCTGCTCCCGGCAGGGGACAACTTCAAAGAAAGGGTTTGTCCAGAATACGACCCTCATAGAAACGTCAATGTGATTCAGATGTTCAGAAATATGCACTTCATACCCGGACTGTGTCTAGGACAAAGACAGCAAGGGATACTTGAGCCGATTGAACTGAAGAAGAATTTCCCACCTTATGGGTTGCGGTATCAACCGTCAGAATAAGAGCTCAGAATGATCCACCAGTCTTGACCAAAGAGAAGATTAGACCGCATCCAGACTATCCTAGGTGACTCCTTGAATGGACGATTCATCAAAGAGGGTGAAGAGTTTCCCTTTTGCAGCTTTTTAGAACCATGGTATGACCATACAAATAAGAAGATGAAGCCTGGAATGGAGATCTTTTTCCAAGAGAGCTACCCATGGGCCGAGAGTTCCCAACACCATGTACAACTACTCATTAAAGATACCAAAGAGACTGAGGAAAGTGACTCTGAAGATTCCTTCAACATACAGACACTGGGGCTGACACTCTGCATGGTCCACTCAGGCACTACATCACTGGATCCATCCCACCTGATTAAAGCTGCTCATACACCTCTCCTCAACTGGCATGCTGCGCCAGTTTTACCTGTTAAAACCTCCCCTAATCCTAATGTTTACCCCTTTTATTCTTCTGTTATCTATCCTTGTTCAAATGTAATCGAGTCCTCCTTTGACGAGGTTCTCAATGTTATTTTTCTTATTAATGAAATAAACGAAGATTTTGAGTATCTTGTTGTGCCTTACATTAACTGTTTGGATTCTAATCAAACTTTTGATGATGATGATTTTGCAAATGAATAATTTTTAACTGATCTAAATAAGGTTAATAATAAACAACATAACCACGTTCAAGTTAATTAAGAGGAGACTATTGTTAGTAACCTTGGCTCTAGTAGCCAACTGTGCGAGATTAGGATAGGTGCTACCCTCGACAAGCATGAGCGTGCCCAACTCGAAGAATTACTAAAGGAATTCGTGGATGTCTTCGCATGGTCCTATGATGATATACCCAGCATTGATCCTGAAATAGCTCAGTACGAGATCCCCACTCTCCCAGATTACAAGCCGATTAAACAAAAGTTGAGAAAACTCCGAACCAAATGGTCGTTCAAAGTCAAAGAAGAGGTGGTCAAATAGTTGAACGTAGGCTTTATTCGTGTGATAGAATATCCCACGTGGCTAGCCAACATAGTGCCCGTGCCGAAATCGGGAGGAAAATTTTGGATGTGCGTATACTATCGGGATTTGACCAAATCCTCTCCAAAGGATGATTATCCTCTACCCAATATCGACATGATCGTGGACAACACAGCCAGTCATGCTCTCAAATCATTCATCGATGGGTTTTACAGATACAACCAAATCAAAATGCACCCAGACCACCAAGAAAAAACCGCATTCATCACCCCATGGGGAACCGTTTGCTACACTGTCATGCCATTTGGTCTCAAGAACGCTGGGGCTACCTACCAGAGGACTGCCGCAACCATCCTGCACGATCTGATTCACAAAGAAGTTGAGGTCTATGTGGATGATATGATTATCAATTACAAAACTAGAGAAGGTCATGTTCCTGCTCTCCGAAAGTTCTTCAAACGACTGCGATAGTATCAGATGAGACTCAATCCGCAGAAGTGCATCTTCGGTGTTACAAAGGGAAAACTCTTAGGATTTATGGTTAGTAAGAACGGGATAGGAGCATATCCTGCCAAGCTAAAAGCCATACTTAATATTCTACCTCCCCGAACAGAGAAAGAAGTCTGAGGTTTCCTTGGGAAAATGCAATACATCAGCCGGTTCATCAGCTAGCTAACCTCCATTTACGAACCGATCTTCAAACTCCTCCGAAAGGATTCAACCAAGATTTGGAATGAAGCATTCCAAGAATATTTTGACCGAATCAAACAAAATTTAACCTAACCCCCGGTACTCATGCCACCACAGTCAGGTCTTCCCTTGCTCCTATACCTAACCATAACCGACACTGCAGCTGGGGATTTACTAGCCCAATACCTTAAAGATTTCCGCAAAGAAAGAGACATTTATTATGCCAGTCGTAAATTGGTCGGGTACAAGGTCAACTACACTACTTTGGAAAAGGTGTGTGTCGCACTTGTCTGGTTCACCCAAAAGCTGCGACACTACATGCTGGCCTTCCCCATCAAACTTATATCCCTAATGGACCCCATTAAATACCTGCTTGAGAAACTCGCCTTGTCCGACCGAATGGCCCGATGGTTGATGCGCCTAGCCAAGTTCGATATCATGTACTTCACGCAGAAAGCCATGAAAGGAAGAGCCATCTCTGATTACCTCGCTGATTACCCCGTAGAAGAAGCTGATGTCTGGATCTTCAAATTTCTAGATGAAAACATACTTTGCACTGCTCAGGACAACCTTCAATGGAAAATGTTCTTTGACGGCACTGCCAACAAGAAGGGATATGGCATTGGGATACTCCTGATCGCCCCAGATGACTCCCACACTCCAATCGCCATCAAGTTGGATTTCCCTTGTACCAACAACATGGCTGAGTACGAGGCATGCACAGTAGGCCTCAAAGTTGCTCTCAAGAAAGGTATTTAATGCATAGATGTCTACGGGGATTTTTCCCTCATCATCGGTCAAGTGCTTAGAAAATTAAGAGTCAAGGAATAGAAACTCCAACCCTTCCATGCCCACTTAGAAGAACTAGCCTCCAAATTCCAAGACATCACCTTCCATTACCTACCTCAAGTAAAAAATAACCTAGCCCTCAAAGAGATAATAGAACCCATCTGGGACCTCAGAGGGAAATTCAAGCCCAATTGGAGAAGCCCCTACATTGTTAAGAAGATCTTGTCTGGCGGTGCTGCCATGCTGACCGACTTAGATAGGGAAGAGATGTCTCATCCAGTCAACCTGGACTTTCTCAAAAATTTCTACCCCTAGTCTGAAATCTCGACGCGCTATGACTCTTCTCATCTCCCTTCTACTTCAAAAAAAATCTCTTCATTTCCTTCTACCCAGAACTACGTGGGCCTGATCCTCTACCAAAAATGATTTTCAAACAAAATTAAAACTTTTCAAAAACCCCAGAGGTACGTAGGCAGCTCATACACCTTACATGAGCACGGCCCTTTATTTTTCACAAAATACTATTCTTTTCTTACCTCCGAGAACAACAGTAGATTCCAACGTATACTTGAACAAAAGGATTATGTATGCCTTAGCGATGGGTATAGATAATTCAAACAATACAAAATTCATCGAAAGGCACAGCTGGATGATCAGAAACTTATTTATTTCTCTAATAAGAAATTACGGTACAGATTACATAAGAAAAGGAACGGATAACTCCCTTCCCCCTAACTTTTTAAAATGCCATAATAAAATCACCACATGTATCCCCCATTACACAATAAACTCTCCACGAGTCCTACCCACAGCTACCAGAGGAGCCCGCTCCGTCATCATCATTTGCATCCTAGGGTCCCCAAGTTTCCCCTGCCTGAACAGAGTGTCGCAGACACTCCATGGACCGATAAGCTCGAACCAGTTTTGAAAAAACTACAACACCTCCTTCCATGGTGTCAAAAGAGATAAGCCACTTTTATCCAGTCTCCACTGCCAACATCTTGTTTACCACTTTCCTCCACAACCACTTCATATAGTCCTCAGGGATATACCAAACTCTCCCAACAGACTGAGAAGGACGGGTCGACGGACGCCAATTATCCCACATAGAGCCAAGCCGCAGGCATAAACGCTTGGTCAAATCCTCTGTCGAAAAGAAATTTAGTGTCTGATGTGGCACGACCTGTGCCCACCCAAATTGGCACAGAAACCACCAAAGGAAATAAAAAAAGGTCTGGCTGAGACCAACTAGCCGCACATACGGGTATTCTCCTAGCTCCAGAACAGGCAGCAACTGTCCCCACCAAGGCATTGACCAGTACAGATTCTGAGCCCCATGATCCACAAACCAATTCTCCCATTTCTCAATATCTAGGCCAACGCTGAAGAAGTGACGCGAAAAGAAGTTGGGTACAGCCGACAAAGGATATTCTGGAAGAGTCACCAGGCGGAGTCTTTCAGACAACCACGTGAATAGCATCATGAGGCTACCCCGCAGGAAGTCAGAATGACCTTCTCGCCAAGTATCAAGACCATTTAGGGTCTCCGCCAGTATCACCGCCGCAGGATTCCGACGGTATGACATCCATGAAGTAATGGTTGTAAGTTGCGGATCCACCAGTAGTTCCCCAGTCACCAACAATAATTTTAAAACCATGCCCAGAACAACTGCTCCAGCATCACCTACTTCCTGCAAATGCACAGACTACAACACCGCCGGGAGGGAGAGCATTCCTCCAGAAACAGTGATCTATTCGTCGAAGGCGAAATACGAAGAAGCCCAACCAGCAAATCTCTGGGAGAACGGGAAAATTCGGGTAAAGCTACAGTAACACTGGGATTTATCCCCAGCATGGCAGAAAATTCCTCGTAGGTAGGACAAACTTCATCCAACCCAAAGCGGAATACATGGTCTTCGGGGTACCAAAATTGTACCGTCGCTATTAGCATATTCCACTCAATGGACCGATTGCGCCACAAAGAGACTCGATGCA
The DNA here is from genome assembly GCA_949130495.1 of Sambucus nigra. NCBI lineage: Eukaryota > Viridiplantae > Streptophyta > Magnoliopsida > Dipsacales > Adoxaceae > Sambucus > Sambucus nigra. The sequence goes on from OX422211.1 coordinate 376,930,945, forward strand.
TGTTAAAAGCATCATAGTCAACATTATAAGAGCACATCGCTTCCAAGGCTTTGAGGTAGTTAGCAAACTCAATGCTACCAGGGAGAGCCATCTTGCAAGACTAAGAAATAGTGGGCAAGTAAGTAAGAATGTGAAGGTGTAATGAAAACACTCCACCCCTACCCCTTTTTATACTTGAAAACCCTCACAAAAGACATAGTCCTTGCAAAAATCGGAGGGAATCCTACCCTACAAAGTAACAAAAAGGCTGAAGAGTGAAATAATCAAAGCTTTGAATTGATGGGACTGGACTTGACAGCCGATAGGCGGGACTAGGGGCTTGATGATCGGCAACCCCTTATTTTTGGAAATTTTCCTTTTTCCTCTTTTGTCAAAATCAGAAGCTCAATAAAAAATAAATTGATGTTCTCAACTGAATCTCAAAAATCCTCTTCCACCCCTATATAATTTCTCATTCTTAAAACTTTCCTTAAAATCCTAAAAATATCTCTTTACAGTCTCAGCAGCAAAGTAAAAAGCGCATGTGCATGCATTCACTCATTCATCATTAACAAAGGATAATAAAAAAAAAATCCCATTGCATTGCATATATATATTCTTCTGTGTTACATCAAATTTTGCAGGAAATAAAAGAAAAGAAAAAAAATAACGGGACTCGGCCCGAACCCACATTCTCTCTCACCTACCCATCCCTTTCTCTCTAAGAGCTTCCACCCCTGCGACGCGCTCTCTTTACCCTATGGCCAGATGATGCACCACCACTACCCGAGCCAGAGTCCTCCCCGAATGAAGCAGACGACACCAAATAAGAAAGAACCAGGATCGTGTCCCGAATATAGGTTGTCGTCGAAGAGATCCAGTCTCTAATATCCCTCAGCGAAGTGGTCGACACCCGAACTTGTTGCAAGAAGAAGGCAAAATCAGTATCAAAGAAGGATCAAAATAGAAAAGGAACCAAAAAGAGGGAAAGAACATAAAGGTATACCGCAGGAAGAAGAACCTCCTCTGTCAAACCCAACTCCTCCGGATCCATCACGTGAGGACGATACAACATGGGGACCATCCCTCCAACCCGTCGGATGTTATACGAAGGGGTATGCAATTGCACAAAGGGAACCTCTGAAGTCACCACCGTCGCAGACACCGATGGACCACCGCCATTGTGGGAGGACCCCATCGCCCGACTCGAACCCGCAGGAGGGAAAGGCAAGGCATCATAAATGACGGTCACCATCAACCATCTCGTCACAAAGTCCATAGAGTCATACGGCGCAGCCGTATCAGTGTACAACAGGTAGGACTCGTTGATCATCACCGTGATCCTCGCATCCTCCGGTATCAGCTGCTCTCGCCTTATAGACATAGGAGGCTGCGTAGGTGGAACCACCACCTCCTCCTCAGCAATTTGTCGAACCACCCGCTCCCCCAGATACCAGGAATGGTCGAACTCATGCGCCAGCAAATGCCTCATCTACGCATTCACCCCGGTCCCCCTGTATCCTGAATAGTTGTCCCCCATGGATAAAAAGTCACCTGAAAATCCCCAGTAGGTATAAGTCAATACAGAATCAGAACATGCCAAAAACCAAGACTGAAAAGGAAAGAGTCTTACCCTACCACTGGTCAGGCCATTCAAGACCTGACGCACCGCCTCCAGAGAAAGATATCCCTTCGACTGCCGATTGGCCTTCCGTCATCGATAAAATCGGTGGATTTCCCCAACAGTCTTGTCCTTCAAGGCAATCAGTGAGGTATTGCACCCAATCACCTCATAGAACCACGTCTGCCAAAGACAGGAATTCACAATCAAAAAGAGACGCATAAGGAAAATGCGAATGCATGAAAGAAAAAATGCGCAAAATTAAAGAAATACCTCAAGAATATACGTGGCTCTAGTAAAAGTTTACCGGCAGCACCGGATGAATGCGTCCAAAGAAAAATAGAGGGTCGCCAAAGTCAGGCTCCCCCAATCATAGAGAGGGATGTTCGAAAACATCCTCAAGTACGGCAAGAACCACAAATGGATGACATCGCCGCTCGACGCCACCATGAAACCTCCCAGCACCAGCAAAATGAACAATCGGGCTATCTGCCTCACCTGCATCCCATCCTCCACATCAACCACCCTACTCAGCAAAATATCCTTCAACAAGGACAGCCGGATGGAATCCCCAAAGACTATCCTCCCTACGTCACCAAGTGCCGCCAGCACCGCCTCTGGCCTCAGCCTCATAGAACGATCCACCTTTATTCGCTCCCCATCGCAATCTAGCCCCAACAGCTGCTGCACATCTTTGGGAGTCACGATCATCTCCCCAAAGCCAAAATGGAAGGTGTGGGTAGTATCCCACAATCTCTCCCCTAAAGCGCATAAGATCTTTGTTGACCAAGGCGTCTCATCTAGCGCAGACGCTAACCTCTAAAAACTCGTTGATGATACCACCCAACGCACCACAGGTGGAAGATGCTCCCAGACATCCTTAAGCCCCATCGTCCCACGGACACGTAAGTTCTTCAAAGAGATATCAGAATGTCAAAAGAAGAAACCTTGTCAAAATTCAAGAAGAAAGGAAAAATCACCAAAAAGAGAAGAATGCCAAAAGTCAGGTTACTTACATAACTGCCAGGGCTCACCACCCTCTAGGAGCGATGATGCGAAGGCTCTCACAGTAAGGTCCACTCATCCGTAACCGGCTCGACTTCATCAAAGGATTTCTCACTTCCCAAAGCAAGAGTCTCCCTGTCCCTTCACTCCACGTTCGCCCAGTCATCAACAGTCAACCATTCCCTATGCGCTGCAGTGCTCACAAGGGCGGCCATTGCTTAGAGATCGGAATGCTAGAACGATTTGCAGAGGAATTTCACAGAAAGCAAGAAGCTCTGAAAAATGAGGGGAATTTGTCCCCTTTATATAGGATGCCAAGGGTCATGTCGATCGGTATTGACCCCCCACCCACCGATCGACACTAACCCCTTACCTTCCCGAGGCAGTCCAAAAGTCCGTGCTACTGTCGAATGTCACCCTCTGCACCATGTCGACCGGCACCCCCTTAAAATTTCATACAAAAATTACCAAAAAATACCAAAAGCCCTGAAAAATTCTAAGAAAATTCCTAAAAATCCCAGGAAGGATTTAGAACATTTTCACCAAGAAAATTTCACACTCCCTCAAGCGAAACCCCCAGCTCCCCAGCAAAACTCTCAAAAACCAAGTAAAACTCCTCCCGGCAATGTCCCCGAAGGATCTCTAAAGATCACCCCCCATACCCCAAACGTCTCAAGCAATACATCCAAACCCTGGACCACATAATCACTTCCCCAATGGAGTTTACGGAATCATACTTGCCTTTCCTCCTTAAAATCCCCAAAATCACAAGGATTTCCCCAGCGGAACTCCAAAGGACACCATATTTTTCCCCAGCTCATTCGTTATTCCCCAGAGGAATACAAAATCTAATCTTTACCCCCAAAGGAAATGTAGGTCAAAATTGACCGCTCTCTTTGATCGTCACCTTAGTTAGGTCAGAATTGACCTCGATCCTCGGTCGTCACCTCTCTTAGGTCAGAATTGACCTCGGTCGTGGATCGTCACCTTAGTTAGGTCAGAATTGACCTCGGTCCTCGATCGTCACCTCTCTTAGGTCAAATTGACCTCGATCTTGGATCGTCACCTCTCTTATGTCAGAATTGACCTCGATCTTGGATCGTCACCTCTCTTAGGTCAAAATTTACCTCGATCCTCAATCATCACCTCTCTTAGGTCAGAATTGACCTCGGTCTTGGATCATCACCTTAGTTAGGTCATAATTGACCTCGTCCCTCGATCGTCACCTCTCTTAGGTCAGAATTGACCACGATCCTCAGTTGTCACCTCTCTTAGGTCAGAATTGACCTCGGTCTTGGATTATCACCTCAGTTAGGTCAAAAGTAACCTCGGTCCTCAGTCGTCACCTCTATTAGGTCATAATTAACCTCGGTCTTAGATCATCACCTTAACGCCACAGAATTGGCTTCAACCCACAGAATTTGTCATCTCACTTTAAGCTCGTAGAATTCGCTTAGACTTGCAGAATTGGTCATCTCATACTTAAGCCTGCAGAATTGGTCATCTCTACATAAGCTCGTAGAATTGGCTTCGACCCGCAGAATTGGTCATCTCTACATAAGCCCGCAGAATTGGCTTCGACCCGCAGAATCGGTCATCCCACCTTAAGCCCTCAAAATTAGATTTGACCCGCAGAATCGATCACCCTCATCTTCAAGCCCTCAGAATTGGCTTCGACCCGCAGAATCGGTCACCCTCATCTTCAAGCCCTCAGGATTGGCTTCGACCTGCAAAATTGGTCACCCTCATCTTCAAGCCCTTAGAATTGGCTCCGACCCACAGAATCGGTCATCCCCAGCATCTTCTTAGTAATTGGCCTAAACTTTTCCTCCAAACCATCCCTTAGGTCCTCAGAATCGACCTTGACCCCCTGAATTGGTCATCCTCATTCCCTTAGGTCCTTGACCACCTGAATTAGTCATCCTCCCTCCTTAGGTCCTCATAATCGGCCTCGACCCTCTGAATTGGTGATCCTCCCTCCTTAGGTCCTCAGAATCGACCTCGACCCTCTAAATTGATCATCCTTTCTCAAAAGCATCATGCGGTGTCTATTCGACGGCAATCATTTATTCCAAACTCACCCATCAAGGGGCTCTGTAGACACCCCATTCTGTTACCCCCTAATCTCTCCTTAGGTCCTTAGAACCTCCCTTCATCACTATAAACCTAGCTCATACCCCGAGTACTGACCTAGAAGCCATCAGGCACTCACAGGCTTCATTTAACCAAAATTCAAAGTCTTCAACTTGATGAAGACTGAATAAATCTTCGAAGGTCCCTGAATCCCCTTTTCAACAGTCCATCTCATGCGCAATTCCGACTTACCATGCGAATGAACGACTAATTTTCCCTAAAACTCAATCAAAGTCCACCGGGCGCTCCTGAGCTCCATTTGACCTAAGTCAACTCTTTAACTCGACCGAGACTGAATGAATCTTTGAAGATCACTAAAACCCCTTTCCAACGGTCCTTTTCGTGCGCGATTCTGACTTACGATACGAACGAACGATCCGTTTTACTCCAAGAGGTCACCGAATGCTTCCGGGGCCCGTTGACCAAAGTCAACTCCCTGAACTGGATCAAACTCTTTGGAATCTTGAAGTAAATCTCCTAACCTTTCTAATGGTCTTCCCCATGCGCGAGTCTAACATACCATGCGGACGATCGTTCTATTTGCGTCCAATGGATTGAAAAATGCTTTCGAGCCATATTTGACCCAAAGTCAACTCCCGAACTCGGGAGCAATCCAAAGGACTTACTAAGTTCTCTAAATTACCTTTCCAACGGTCCATCTCGTGCGCGATTATGATCAACAATTTGCGTTCTACAGTCGATTTGCCAAAAAAGGCCTCAAAGTCATTGCCAAACGGCAGGTTCCAGACCCTGCCTATCGGTAGGTGTTGATAGGCAGGACCAGGGCTATGCCGATCGACAATGCCTTGGGCCTATAAAAAGGAGGCCTGACTCACTTGCAAGGGGAGCCCAGATCTGATAGAGATCACTCTCAGCAAATCCATAAAACCTCTCTCGAAGTCAGCGTGATTTCCACACCCAAATCCCTTTCCAACCTTCACTTTTCATCATCCTTTTCATCAAACTTGGTGAATTCACTACCCTCCATCATCATCCAAGTCTAAGGGCTTCTCTCCAACATTCAAGATCAAGCTCAAGATCTTTACGAAGGTCCAATTTTCTCAACTCTCTCCTTAAATTCTCATAAATTCGCAATAACTTGTTTTATTACTTAGCACTTTCATTATCTCATCTCACACATCTTAATATACTTTTTATTTAGTATTATTGCACATCTTTTATTTTCATATAAATAAAACAAAAAACGAAAAAAAGAGGGTTTGCTCATAAATTCCAAACGAGAATTCTCATACTTTTCTCACAACTCAAACACTTTTTCTACACACACACACACATAAATAAGAGAATCCCCCGATTGGATTTATGGGATAAACCCCACCCCTCATTTTGCATGTGAACTACGTGGACTTTGATGCCTCTATAGGCTACGTAGGCATCTCGGGGTAAAACCCAAGACTCGAGTCCTATTTTTACTTTTTCTCTCATTTTCTGTCTTCTCTAAACTCCACTCTCTTATATTATATATATACATATGTTTGTTCTTAGTGGCGTATTATTCCACATGCGTTATCGTTCCATCATAACGGTCAACGTAAGAATAATCGTGTAAATCCTATTTTCTAATATTTTTTTATACCTTCCTACAGATAACTCACTTTATCTCTGCCATGATACAAGTCGAGGATTCCTATCTCCCCTATATATACAAATGCACACATATCACGGGGAAAATAAAGGAAAATAACAAAAATCCATGAGAGACCGAAAGGGCGAAGTGGGTGCCTAACACCTTACCATTTCGTAACTTAGCCCTGGACCCTTTTTAAATCATTTTGGTTTCGTATGCATCAGTATGTCTTTGGATGATGTCCTTCGGGATGGCTCCCTTTCTTTTGTCTTCTTTGAGTAAAATAGACTGGCGACTCTAATCTCTCTACCATCTTTCACCTCACCCAAATGACGTCGGCCGAAAAACTCCCGAAAGGGACGCGCGGGACCTAGGGTCCTCCATCACCCCGCTCGCCCGCCGCGAGGATCAGGATTGGGGATGGCGACAATATCCATGAATTTTCATCAAAAAAATCATTTTTTACTATTTTAAAATAATGGTATGTACAAGGGTCTGCACCGTAAGGAGTACTTACAGGAGGGGCCTCTATCTCTCTCTATCTATCTATCTATCTATCCATCTCTCTCTCTCTCTCTCTCTCTCTCTCTATATATATATATATATATATATATATATATATATATATATATCAAGGTTCTAAAAAATGCGGTGCGTGATCGAGGCGTGGAGGCCAAGCCTTAAGCCTTAGAAGCCTAAGCGGGCCTTAGGCATAAAAAGGCGTGAAAAGGAGTTTAGGCCTTCTTAATATATTTTAAAAAAATTTAACCATAACAAGACTATTAAAATACTAAAATTGTACATATCATAAAAATATATCTGAATATTTGCAAATTAAAATACTATTTGATTATTTTGGATGAGATAATGGTTCGGTTTGTAAAAAAATTCTTTAAAATGCGATATTGTTTCACTAAAGCATTGTTGTTTTTAGAAAAAAGTGTTCCTTAATTAAGGGTTTTACCAAGAATAAGGTGTGAAAATCTTAAGGTGGGGCGTTTCTCCCAAGCCTCAAGCCTAGGCGGTTTTTTTAGAACAGTGATATATATATATATATATATATATATATATATATAAGGATTTTATATTTTTGAAATAGGGATTTTATTGTAATTGTTTATTGGTTAAATACGAATTTTTATTATTGAAATAAATAATTATATATTGAAATATCCAATTTTGGCCTGCTAAAATCGGGCCCGAAGCCCGTTATACATTGCCAGGTGAGCTTGAGCCAAGCACTCTCAAGCTTGTTCGGGTCGAGATTGAGATTAAGACGAGTAAATAAAAATTGGGTCAAGCCTGATCAACCCCAAGCTTGACTCAGGGAGCACAATTGACAGGCCTTGTATAAATGAATGACTAGAACAAGAAAATTGTCAGGAAATAAAATGTTATAATCATATACTACTTGAATATGAATGTGGAGGATGCATATACTTGGATTTCTTAGGTAGAAATCCTCATTTCATGTGAATATACTTGAATATTTTTTAGACATGATCAATGATATGTTTTGAAAATGAAATAGATAGATGTCATCATGTTTTGAAAGAATGGTAAATTTCAGCCCCTACTTTGATGTTGTTAAAAAGTAAAGAAAATGACTTTAAAAGGTGTAGAAACACCACTTAAAACCTTATATTTGAACACTACAATAAAATGACAATTTTAATGATTAAGTTTATGATTAAATGAGTAAAATGATGTATAAAATAGTTAGTAAATATAATATCATGATTCCCACTTGAAAACCTATTAAAATGATGGAAATTGGTGTAAGAATGATGTAGAAAACCCATTTGAACTTTGTATAATAAAGTCTCTAATAAAATGGTGATTTTAATGGCTTAATAAATGTTAAAATAGGTAAAATATTATAGAAAAACAAAAAGGTATTATGAATATATATTTTTCTCTAGAAAACCCATTTAAAGGATGCATTTTGGTGTAAAAATGGCATAATGGCAGTTTTGGTAATTATGTGAAAAATTAGTGGAAGATAATGTTTCTTTACTTTAAAATGTTAGTAAAACCATTTTTAAGATACGAAAAATGTGTTAATGCGTTAATGAATAAATAAAGTAAATGATGATTGGATATAAGTCTTCAAAGTACGGTGTTATTATTGGTTGGCCTCCTCGACTATTTTAAAAGTAAGGCAAATAATGAAGTAAAGAAAGAGCACCGAAAGATTAAGGAATAATGAGAATGATCATAAGAATGTGAATATTTGAAAGAATGTGAATGTTGATGTAAAAAACTAGATTTGATCTAATTAATTAATCACAGATCAATATGAATAAAGAAATAAGACAAGAGTTTTTAAAGTGGTTCAGCCTTAAGTAAAATGGCATACGTCCACTGTTTTGTATTACTGGGTCCTTTGCCTTGATCTAGATTACGTTTGCTTATGATTGCTTACCCTTCTATGAGTGTATTACAATATATTTTATAGCCCTTGGGTTGTCCGTGTGAATATATAATATGCCATTATTGAATAGGCATATACATTTGTTCATGTTAAGGAATAATCATTGAATCTGTCTTGGTCATTTAATCTTCCCAACAAGTTGCCTGTTATGCTTAGTAGCTCGGTACGCTGAGTAGTTCGATACTTTAAGTAGCTCGGTACATATACTTAGGCCACACTGGATGACACGTTTCTTCACATAATTGGTCCATGTCAGCTGACTAATTTTTGTATCAATAGAATCCCCCAATGTTTCACAGTTGAGGATGGATGTGAGAGTGTGGAACATTATACCCAAAAGCTTCTCGGGCACATTTCTCATGTCTTGTTGAATTATAGACCTTCAACACTTGTAAAAAAATTCACTTTGCGTAAGAGTTTTGAGCGCAAAATGGAAAATTTGTAAATATTTCAAATTTTTTACTAACGCTTGGGTATTTGCATCTTTTTCTCTTGATTAGCCGCTGGAAATGCAATCATCGTCATTTGTGATCATTACTTTTCTTATTTTCCAAGGAAGCGTATATGGAGGTGGTAAAATCATATTGTCTTCTACTTTTGCCATCTAGACTCCCAAACTCTTTGTTTTCTAGCTTTTCTTCTTACGATCGTTCTTTCTGTCATTTGCCTTAGCTGATTTCTTAATTTTCTGTGAGAACCTATTTCCTCCTTCTTCTTTCTTTGTTTTAGTCATCATGGTTTACCTTATCGAGTTGTTAGATAAGTTTAAGGTCGATTTTGAAATTCCTCCTTGGGTTGTCCTAGAAGAACCTGCTTGTCCTTCTGATTTATTTTGTTTAGCTAAGGGACACTGGTTTCCCTCTATTTTTGTAGCGGAATGTGGTTTTACTTTCCCTCCTAATCCCCTGTGTTTGTAATTCTGCCAATATTTCGATATTGTACCTGCAAAAGTAGTTCTAAGTATATGGAGGGTAGTCAATGGCATACGTAGTTCAATCAAATTCATGGAACTCATCTTGGGATTCCTGAAATTATGTTTTGTTATAAATGGGTCACCAGCGACACCACTTTTTATTTAAAAATTAGGTATTCTAACAGAGCCATAGTGGTCAATATCCCTGATTCCAACAGAGATTATTTTGAACATGGGGTTGTGATGAAAAATTGGCAACACCTCCTATTAAAGGGGAAAGACGTGTACCAAGGTCCCAGATATCCACTTTATGGTAATGGGATAGGTTGTTTATTTTTCAAACTATCTCTATTTTTGTTTGATAAAATGTGTCACTGGCTTTTACTTTTTGTTTTGCAGTTGACAGTAAAAGAAAACCCCCAAAAGAGAGTGATATCAATATAAAAGATTTAAAATTTATCTGGGGTTTGCATCAATCAGTTACTAGGGAGCACGTGAGAGCTGCTTCCTATTTATTGCAATATAAGAACACCAGTTCCTCTTTTATTCCGCGTCCTACTGCTCCTCCTTTGGTGATTGATCTGGAGCAGGCTCTAGCATCTTCTTCAGCTGTTGAAGAATCTTCTTCTAATTTGTCTACTTCCATTGCTGATTTGATGACGAAGAAGAGAAGAATGTCTGATCTCTTTATCAAGATTGTCCCTGGTGCTGATGGGGTAAAAAATCAAAGAAGATATCCCAGGTAAAGGAATTAAGAAAAAGGATCTTGCTCCATCTAGGGAAGCCATCACAACTGTCAAGGAGGTCATCAAGAAGCCCCCTGTTTCTCCAAAAGAGGCAGAACCTTTGATTGAAGATGCTCCTTTGAGAAGATTGAGAAAGGGTCTTGCTGAGAAGACTGTTGATGTTGTTTCTCAACATATTGGGGATAAAATACCTTCTTTGGGAGCTGGTCCTCCAGCATTCATTACTACTGGCTTGGATAAGAAATTGGTCTAGTCTGGAACTCTTTCTGATCATAGAGTTGCTAAGACTTTTAATCCTTGGGGGAAATTCACTGACTTAGCAGCCTAACACCTTGCATCAGTAAGTGTCATTATACATGACATTTCAATTCTATTTTCAATTTTCATATTCTAACTTGATTTTCTCTTCTTCTTGCAATTTTTAGTGTATTTCAATAATATCCTAGAGAAGGATGAAGCTATCAAAGTTTTTTCCTCTTTCAGTGAAGTATAAGAAGCCCTTGCCGGGTTATCAAAGTCTTTGGAAGAGTCCCGGTAGAAGTATAAGGATGAAAAAACTACTTGGAAAAATAAAATCAAGGCTGTTGAGACAGCTCGGCAAAAAGTTATGGATGCTGCAAAGGAGGCTGATCTAGCTCGGCAGAGAGTTGTGGATCGTTCCAAGGAAGCTGATCTAGCTTGGCAGAGAGATATGGATGTTTCTAAGGAAGTAGAGGAGAAATTTAAGGTTTCTATTACCGGCCAGGAAGAAGATGAGGGCAAGTTTAAAGAGGCTGAACGGCGTAAAAAATAGCTTGAACATAAAGTTAAATCTGTTGAAGATCAACTTAGGAAGAATGCTTCCTCAAAATGTACGGAGAGGAGGTCTGCTATAAAGAAGTCCTTTAGCTATGGCTGGGACAAAGGGTGGAACAAAGCTGAAACTGCTGCCTCTTCTCAAATGGAGCATGTAAATTTGAAATTCTTTAGGAATGGATGGGTTGCAGCGTTGAAGGAGTTGAACGTTACTGAGGACTCTGAACTATTTTAAAAACATGTTCACGGCCCTCCTCCATCTATTAAAGAAGAAGAAGAAGAAGAAGATGAAGGTGGATCTGATGAATCTTCTTTGATGATAGTAGAACAAACACCTACTGCCACTATCCCTTAATCCTCTGAGTAAGTTCAGCAGACAATAATTTATTTCGAACAGCATCAGATGCCCTCCGAGCAAACAATCCCTTCTCCAAAATTAGCTAAAAATGTTATAGGGGATAAGGAGAAGGTGTAATATTGTTCGATAATTTTTTGCTTTTCTCTGTTTTCCCTTTGTTTTGTACTTTTGTTGTACCCTCCTCTATTATGATCAATAAAATGGACTAGTTGCTTATTCTGAATTTCACCTTTACTGTTCAATATAGTTGTGTTATTGTTGATCTATTTTTACTTTTCCTTGCTAGTTTATTTTTAGGATGGAACTGTTGTCAGCTCATGATACAAAGATGATGAAGAAATGTACAGATTACTTCAAAGCTGGTCGTGCAGATTTCACTGAAGCACAAAAAATTGATATTATTGGATCTGATGCCTCTGAACAAGAAATTGAGGCTTGCCAGTATTTAAAATGTCTACTTGATCGAGTAGTAGCAAATAACGTAGCTTACTACGAAATGATTGAAGATCTTCAAGGAATGATTGATGAACTTCAACTTCAACACAAAGAAACCACTGCTCTTCTACATGAAGGTTATAAGAATAAGTACCAACAGTTGAGTGTTGATCGGGATTATGACAAATTTATCTCTGCCCATAATAAAAGAGAAAGTGTGCTAAAATTTGAAATTGAGGAACATAGAAACATTGCTAAATTACTGGAGGAAGAAAATATAGCTTTAAGAGAAGAACTGAGACAGCTAAAATCTGCTTCTTCCTCTGGAGCTCTGGTTCCAATTAATAATGAAGGTTTTTCCTTTTTGGAGACTGAGAATGCCTCATTAAGAGAAGAATTAGAAGCTTTAAAAAAAGTCAGACCCACATCCACCTCCCGGGGTTGAACAAGATCTGGTCGGAGTAGTATTGAAGAAACTAGGACTCAGCAAGCCTTAGAAAATCAAGCTGCTCAACTGAAGGCAAAAAATCAAGCTTTGGCTGAGATATCCCAGAAGATTCAAACTCTTACCGAGCAACTATCCAAACAGAGTTATGCATTGCAGAATAAAGAAAGTGTTCTGAAAAGACTAGATCAATATGTTGAACGATTAACTTATCAGTTTCACAAGAAGCCCATAGAGTTTTGGATGAAGGGATATAATGAAGCTTTATATCATCTTGATTCCAGGTTGAAAGAATCAAACAATTAAGGACACAAGCAAGGATGGTTGAATGCTTTGACCATAATGAAAGTTGAGCAAGGAATGGAGCTGTGGGATTGGTTTGAGCCTGGGTTTCTTGATCTTCCAATACCACCGTTCCAGGTAGATGTTAGTTGGATTCCAGTTAGATCTATTCCTCAATGTTTTATTCCCAAATACCTTGGTGACTACAGTCTCCATAAAGAATTTGAGATATCCAGACATCAACAATTTTTAGACCGACCAAGTTCGAGCAATACCAGAATGTTGCAGGACATGAACTTATCAATTCTTCTTTTGCTTTAGATGATCCTCCAGCTAGAATGGATCCTATATCTAAATCTGAAGGAAAAAAACCAATAGAATAGGCTATATGTATTTCGTTAGTAATTATTTGTGTGATTGAAGAAAAGATCATCTTTTTGTAATTTCATTTCCTTGGAAATAAAATAATTGCATGATATATTTAATCTGTTAATCTTTGTTTAACTGTGGTGATGTTGTACTTTACTTTTCAGAGTATATATATTTGAATGGACAGTTTGCCCTTGGTTTATTTGATTGCCTAGACAATGGAACTTTGCTTCATGTGTTTGTCTAGTTGTAGTGACGTATCACCCATAAGTGCCTAAGCAATGGAATTCGTGTCCCATGTTCCTGCTTAGTTGTAACAATCATTTAAATAAATAATTTCCCTCGTTCCTAGGCAGTAGATATTTTACCCATCTTCTTGCCTAGTTTAGATGCCTCTTGGGTCACCCATAATCAAGTAGACCTTGCCTTTCTCGATTATTTTTCCAACATTGTTAGTATTTAGGTTGACACCGACAAACTTTTGGTTGGTTGTTACTGATGCTGACCAACTTTTAGCTGGTGGTTGTTGAATACCAACAAACTCTTAGTTGGTGGTTGCTGATGTCGACCAACTTTTAGTTGATGGTAAAAAAAATTATGTGTTGCTGCAAAGTAGTAGTGTGTAGCACTAGTACTCCAAAAAAAACAATCGAATGGGGAAATCATCATTTTCATTCATACTGAAATAATTGGTACATGGGCAGTCATATTACTGGTAGTATTTGTACAGGTGCTCTGCATTCCAGGCATTTTTAAATTCTTCCCCTTCAAGAGTTTCTATTCTGTAAGTACCAGGTCGAACAGCAGTTGTGATACGATAATTCCCATACCAGTTGGCCTCCAACTTATTGTGCTTTTGAATTACTTTCTTGAGCACGTAATCGCCTTCCTTGAGATCACATTTCTTGACCATTTTTGTTATAGAGCATGCTAGTCCATTGCTGATAAGACCATAATACTGAGTGCAACTCGTTGATCCAATTCCCTTTAGCATTGTCCAATCTCTTATCTAACCCATTCAATAGAGTTATGGTCGTCACCTATGTTTGCCCATTACTTTGGGGATGACCTGGAGAAAAATGGACCTTTTGAATATTGGATTGTATACAATACGCTATGAACTCATCATTGTCAAATTGGGTACCATGATCAGTGATAAATGCATGGGCCAGGCCATATCTGTAAATGATATTCTTCCAAATGAATTGATAGACCCTTTCATAGGCCATATCAATGAGAGGTTCAACTTCTACCCACTTTGTAAAGTAATCAATAGCTACCACCAGATATTTGAATCGTCCTCTTATAGTTGGCAGTGGCCCGACTAAATCTATTCCCCACATGGAGAATGGCCAAGGTGAAGTGATTGGTGTTAGCATCACCTAAGGAGTTTTTCGTATAGTAGAAAATCGCTAACACTTGTCGCATTTCTTATCATAAGCTATACAATCAGCGCGCATTATTGACCAGTAGTACCCTTGCGTATTTATTCTCTATAAAAGAGTTCGACCTGATACGTTAGCTCCACAAGATCCTCCATGAATTTCCTCTATTAGATCTTTAACTTCTGTTGGATGAACACACCTTTACAGACCGGCTATCACACCTCTCCTGTACAGAACTCCATTATGCAAAACATATCTGGCAGCTTTATACTTCAACCTCTTGGTTGTAAGTAGGTCGGCTGGTAAAGTACCTTCTTCAATATAAGACCTTATGGGATCCATCCAAGATAGTCCTACATCCAAGGCAATAAAATTCACCATTAAATCTTCATCAATACTTCTGCTTGCAAGTATTTCAATGGGGATTGTTCTTTGTAGCTCGGTGTGCATAACTGAAGCTAACTGAGCAAGTGCATTTGCCCTTACATTCTCCAGTCTTGGTATTCTAATCACTTGAACAACTGTCAAATTAGATACAATCTTCATAGCTTTAGTTAAATATCTCGACATGAACTCCCCTTTTACTGCGTAAAGACTTAGCATTTGATTTACCACTAGTTGTGAATCACTGAAGACCACAACTTGTCTGCATTCAATGATTTTGCTAAATTAAGGCCCACAATCACGGCCTCATACACAGTTTTATTATTAAAAGCCTAGAATTGGGAACGCGGAGCATATTCTATGTCTATTCCGTCTGGACTGTTGAGAATAATTCCAGCTTTGCAACCTATTGCACATGAAGAACCATCAACATATAAATTCCATATAGGGATATTCTCATCAAATCCCTTAATGAAAAAGCTTGTCCTTCCTTTCTTCATACTTTTCCTTCAACTCTTTCCTCTTACCAGATGACTTCGGTTGATCGGCGGCCATCCCTTCTGACAATTCTGCTGCTAGGAGTTGATTGGGGATAGTTTTTGTTGGTCCTCTTGCATTCTTTAGTGGCGCAGCATTAGCCCCCTGTTGGTCGGAGACATCTGAGTAGGTAAACTAAGCAATGAAATTCGCCATTGCCTGTCCTTTGAGAGAGGATATTATCTCATAGATAATGTCGTACTCCTCTAACTCCACTGCCCAATACATCAATCTTCCAGACTTTTCTGACTTATGTAAAGTCTGTCTGAGTGGCACGTCAGTATATACCACTATTGTATGGGCTTGAAAATATGGTTTCATTCTCCTGCTCGCTTCAATCAATGTCAATGCCAACTTCTCCAGTTTTGGGTACCTGACTTCTTCTCCCCTGAATGCCTTGCCAATATAGTAAACTGGTTTTTGCACTCCGCCTTCTATTCTTATCAAGGCCGAACTGATTGCACTTTCTGAAACAGCTAAGTACAAATATAATCTTTCCACCGCCACTGGTCTGGACAATAAAGGAGGCATCCTCAAGTATCTCTTCAACTCTAAAAATGCCTACTGACATTCATCATTCCACTAAAAGGTCTTTCTGAGCACCTTGAATAATAGAAGACATCTATTAGTTGCTTAGGAGAAGAATTTGTTGAGAGATGCAACACGCCCTGTAAGGCTTTGCACTTCCTTCTTGGTGGTTGGAGATTATAACTCCAATAAGACTTTTATCTTGTCAGGATTTGCTTCAATACCTCTTTGATTCACAATGTATCCGAGTAACATGCCTTCTTGTACGCCAAAAATGCACTTGGTCGGGTTCAGCTTCATCTGGTACTTCTCTAACTGATCAAATGTTTAGCTCAAATCAGCTATATGCTCAGTAGCTGTCTTACTTTTGGTCAACATGTCGTCGACGTACACCTCCATATTTTTGCCAATCTGCCCCATAAACAACTTGTTCATCAGTTGTTGATATGTAGCACATGCATTTTTAAGACCAAAAGGCATAACATTGTAGCAATATGTTCCTCGTGTGGTAACAAAAGAGGTACTTTCCCTGTCTTCTGGTTTCATTTTAATTTGATTATATCCAAAATAGGCATCCATGAACCTTAGCAGCTCATGCCCTGTAGTTGCATCCACCAGTTGATCTATCCTGGGCAAAGGAAAATGATCTTTTAGGCAAGCTTTAATCAGGTTAGTGAAGTCCACACACATTCTCCACTTATTATTTGTCCTTTTAAACATCACGACATTAGCCAACCAATCAGGATATTTCACGTCTTCGATGAAAGAAGATTTTTATAGCTTTTCCACCTCTTCTTGAATAGTCGGGTTCTTCTTCGGACTAAAGACTCTTCTTATTTGCTTCACTGGTTTAATCTCCTTGTTGACATTGAGCTCATGATATAAGAAGGCAGGTCTATCCCCAACATATCTTCATGAATCCATGTAAATACTTATTTTTGTGCTTAAAAAATGCCACCATCTCTTGCTCTAATACTGGATCAAGTGAAGCGCCAATCTGGATTGTTCTTTCTGGTTACTCGTCATCCAGAATAATACTTTTTGTTGCTTCCATGACTCGACCTTTAACGAGTTCCGTTTCATCTCTTGGGTCTAAGGTTTCAATCTCAGACTCATAAGATTCATCCACCTGATAAGTGGTTATTTTCTTCCTAGCATTCTCCAATTCTTCTTGCTCAGCAGATGAGTAGTAGCATTCCCGAGCTACATTTTGATCGCCCGTCACAATTCCAACCTCAAAGTTGGTCGAAAACTTTAAACACTGATGTACAGTGGATGGAACTGCTTCAAGCTTCTTCAAGCCTACTCGTCCCATGATTATATTGTAGGTTGATTGGACATTTATATCTATTACAAAGAAATGCACCTTCTCTGATCTGCAAGTTTTCCAGGTGACAATCAATATGTCTAACTTGATCCTTCCAAGGGGAAAAACTTTTTATCCTGAAAATCCAATAAAGGGCTTGTGATACGGCTCCAATTGACCAAGTTTTAAGTTCAAACCATTGAAGCAAGGGTAGAACATGATGTCTGTCGAGCTACCATTATCCACAAGTACTCTTGAAATGATTACATCCTTCATTCCAATTTTGATCACCAGAGGATCATCATGAGGATACAAAATGCCTTCTAGATCATTTTTAGAAAAACCAATGACCATCTTATCTTTGTTAACCTTCCTCGGGCGATCTTCTTCTGCTAGATTTATCTGTTGCATTTAGGAATGAGCTTGAGCCTCATTGAGGTAAGCTTTCCTTTCAGCGGTATGATCACCCCTCCTGCGTCTCCACCTGTAATCATGTTACAATCTAATGAACCAAAAAAAAATTTAAATACCTCACGCTCAAGCTGTCTTGGCTTTTTTGGGAGATCGGGGTCATCTTCAGGGTCCCTTTTCTTATCATCTCTTGGTCGGCAAGGAGATTTGGACCTCTGCTGAACTCTGTTGTTAGTCCTTCCACCATTCTGGAGATCAACATACTTGTTCAGCTTTCTTCGTCTAATGAGTGCCTCTATCTCATTTTGGAGAGCTACACACTGCTTGGTCATGTGACCGTGATCTTTATGGAACTCGTAATACTTGGATTTATCCCTTCTATCGGGATCTAATCTCAGCTTTTCTAGCCAATTCAGTTCCTCGTTGTTCTTGATTTCCTCCAGAACATGGTTTATATCCACCTTTAAGGGAGTATAATTTGTATACTTCCTTAAGTGCTCTAACGTTTCTTTACCTTTCGACTGCTTTCTCCCACCATTATGCTTGTGATCTTTCCTCTATGACTTTCCATCAGCTTTAGCTTTTGCCTTTGCCTCAGCATTCTTCTTCGCAACCATAGCCTCCTCGGCATTCATAATTTTAGCTTCTTTAGCCATCAATTCAGCCATGGATTTGGGGGGATCCTTGGCCAACGTGTAATACAGCTTGTCTGAAAAAATACCACTCGTGAGAGCTATAATGGATGTCTTCTCCTCATAATCTATGACCTCCATTTTCTCGTTGTTAAAACGAGTGATATAGTCCCTAGTAATTTCTCTTGCTTTTTGCCTAACACTCAACAGATGTACTACCCTTTTAACTGGCTTTGCACCAAAATAGAAATTTCCTATAAATAGCTCTGCTAGTTAATGAAAGGTTGCAATCTGCCCCTGAGGAAGGTTGTTGTACTATATCTGACCAGATTCGATGATGGTTCATGAGAATGCCCTGCACCTCATTTCATCGAGGACTGCATAAATATCTGCTACAACTAAGTATTATTGTGTGTAAAGAACGGGATCGGTATTTCCATCCTACTTCGGTGTAACCACGGGAGCCTTGAACTTTGATGGTAGGGAAAAATCAACAATTGCTTGTACAAATGGAGATCTTATGATAAAGGTTCTTTGGAGAGGGTTTTTGGCTTTAGCCATCTCCCCTAACCTGTCTTCCAATCTCTAAATAGATACTTTCCACGCATGATTTCCATCCTCTGATTTATTTATGTTTGCACGAGCAATAGATCGCGCAGAATTCTCCTCTTGAGATCTTTCTATGCGAGCTGCAGGCCTAGGATTTGGATGTGATTGGCCTGAGCCTTCCTTTAAATCATTTGGTCATTGAGAATTTCTCAACGCAATCCGAGGAGGATTTATATTCCTCCTAGGGCCCAAACAGTCGAAGGGTGAAACTCTACTCAACCTTTCCAGAGCACTTGTTCGCTCTGGAGTTAGAGAGACATTTTCTTTAGAATCCAAAATTCTTATAGGAGAAGTCAAACCAAGGTGATAGGATGGATCAGTTGAATTCCTAGTATGATGGATTTCAGTACGTCTAGATCATGAAGACGGTGGACGCATGCTTCTTTAAATTCTTCATTGGCATGACTGGGCAGGCGCTCTATTTTGAACAGTCTGAATGAACTATCGCATAGTTTCCTGCATAGTCGTTTGTCCCCTGGCCAAGCTTGCCAAGATTCATGTGATATCGTTTGCATTTGGGGGGATAGAAGGGTTAGGAGGATTCCTTTCATTATTCCTATTGCTAGATTCTGAGATATCAGCCATTTATGATGAGTTTTTTGGTGAAAAATGCTACGTATAATCATTCCCACAGTCGGTGCCAATCTGCTGATGTAAAAAACTAGATTTGATCTAATTAATTAATCACAGATCAATATGAATAAGGAAATAAGACAAGAGGTTTTTAAAGTGGTTCAGCCTTAAGTAAAATGGCCTACGTCCACTATTTTGTATTACTGGGTCCTTTGCCTTGATCTCGATTACATTTGCTTATGATTGCTTACCCTGTTATGAGGGTATTACAATGTATTTATAGCCCTTGGGCTGTCAGTGTGAATAGATAATATGCTATTATTGAATAGGCATATACATTTTTTCATGGTAAGGAATAATCATTGAATCTGTCTTGGTTATTTAATCTTCCCAACAAGTTGCTTGGTTTGCTGAGTAGCTCGGTATGCTGAGTAGCTCGGTACATATACTTAGGCCACGTTGGATGACATGTGTCTTCACATAACTGGTCCATGCAACTGAATAATTTTTGTATCAATAGTGAATATACGAAAAGATAATGATATTCAGTTGTTATCATAAAGAATAATTAAGGAGGGCATGATGTCCCTAGAGGTTAAAGACCCCAAACAACCTGGCCAGTGTAGCATATGTATGCTCGATAGCGACAGTGAAAGGCCGTGAAATCGTGGATGTTGGC
Source organism: Sambucus nigra (assembly GCA_949130495.1). NCBI lineage: Eukaryota > Viridiplantae > Streptophyta > Magnoliopsida > Dipsacales > Adoxaceae > Sambucus > Sambucus nigra. The sequence continues at coordinate 376,951,092 of OX422211.1, forward strand.
GAATTCCAAAGTAATAAAATTAACAATAAAGAAAGATTGGAAAAATGAATGGATTAGTGAATTTGAATAAATAGAACTTATTAATATTATTATGGCAACATAGTTGAATTAATAAGTTAAGTCTCTAGGACGAGACATGAAAAAGCATAAGTCTGAGTTGGGAATATGGCCCGAGTGCATTGCATGTAGTTGCATTAACATTTAATGAAATAGATATTGTTTTACAAAATACTGAAAGACATTGTATATGTAATGTATTTTATTTATCAAATTATTGCTTAGTATTTCCCACCCTACTAGACATTCACTCACCCCTTACATTTCCCCACCCCAGGTACTTCAGTTGCTCACACTGAAAAGGATTGTGGTGAGGATGCTGAGGGTGAGACTCGACATTAGATGCTCTATTAGTCATTACATAATATGTTTAAGATTTATATCTATAGTACTTTAATTAATATGTTGGAACTCTACGATGGGATTTGGACTATTGTGTTGTCTTACTCAGTGAACTTCTTTTCGATAGATTAATTATGGTACTAAATGGTTTTTCATGAACAAATTTATAACTTGGTTTTATTAAGCATGTTCCACGTTTATTCTTATTAAATTGAAATTTGACAATTGAATACTATGTCCTTAAATCAATTAAATAAATGTTTTTCTTAAATAATAAAGTAAACTTTTTCCCCCTCCCCTCTAACACCTCAATTCAGATTTGGGTTATTCCAACGGTAATCTAAATTCGGGCGGGGCATTACAAGACTACTCGTAAATACTGAGCGTGCTCATTTTTCATCCGAGAATAAATAAAAAAGCTTAAAAATTGGTATAAACAAGGGTGGGGGGATTGAAAATTAGTAATCCAAATAAACATAAAATCCTCCATTCTCTTCCTCTCTCTTATGTCCTCAAGATCAAAAATACTTCTAAAATTCCTATCTCACCCTGATACCCATATTATCTCTCCTTAAACTCCATTGAAGAATCTCAAAACTCCATTAAGATAGCACACAAGGGGTGGGACAACTTAGTGTGGCTTGAAAGCTTGATTTTGGGAGCATAGTACTGGAGTTTAGGAGAAATCTAGGATGACTTGAAGTTTTCTTCTCCAAAGTTATCTCATCTTCATAAATTGTAGAAATTCGGTGTGTGATAATTGATTAAATTCGCAAATTTCCAATTTAACCTTATTTAATTAGAGTCTATTTTAAACCAAATTAAACCATCCCCTAATATGCAACTACGTGTCAATACAAATAAGATATAGCATGTGACACAATAATTCAGGAAAAATCCCCAAAGGGCAAAAACTTTTTATTTCTAGAACTTTGATAAGTTTACAAGACCATTGACTTACATGAAATCTTGATATCGCCCACAAGAGTAACACATGGTGTCTTCGTCAAACCTTCAAATCATTGGTTAGAAATCTGCAGTGGTTCACGCGCAGCTATACCACAAGGACACGTAGTCATAAACTTCGTGGAGACTCACTCCACAATAGCACGCAGCTCTCTGTTGTAGAGATCTCCCTACAAAGGATGAACCAAACCAAAGTTGTTCTAGGGTTCCAAAAAGATTCACAAAAGTAAATGGGATTTTTGGAGTGAATCAAACATGAGTTTTAGGATTAAAAAATATGAATATTTGATGTATTTTGTCTCTTAAAGTCTTGTAAAAATACACCACCGAAATACCCCTTTTATAGGAAAATAAAAGATTTGAGGCGGTGGACAAAATCTGTGAAGGGGATTGGTCTGGAGGGGATCGATCCGGTTTCTTTTTTAAAAGGATTGGTTTGGTTAATAAATTTTGGCAGAAAGATTTGCGAAGGGGACCAATCCGGTTTCTTTTTTAATAGGATTGGTCCGGTTCTGGAAAAAAAAATCTTTTATAAAAGTGCCTCGGTTTATTAAGAACTTTTTAGAAAAATTTCCCAACACTAAAATGAAACTTTTAAGGAATTTAAAACTCAACTTTTACTAAAAATAAATCTCATTGAGGCTTTGTTGAAGATCCTTGATTATTCGAATCCGTCTTGACGTGAATGTGAGCTTGAACTTCCATGACGGAGTAGCGGTATATGACATACTAAATGGTAATGGACAAAAATGTCCTTACAAATCTCCCCCTATGTCTATGCCGGTACAAAATAAAAAACTCCGAATTATCAAATCAAATATGAACTATACATATCTACCCTCCCATGAACTCATAAGAGAAAAGGTAAAATGTGTAAGTCTTCAAACTTTCCTTCAAAATCTTCAACATCAAATATCAAAGCTTTTCTCATCAGGGTTGCCAAATGATCCTCAACTTTGTACCTACACACATGAGATAAAGAAGAATACCTTCGTGACGCATCGAGTTTGAAATGAGATATAAGCATAGATTAATCAATACAAAACTCAAAGCTCCCCCATAATGCAAACTCCCCCATAGAATCATAATTCGTTCTCCCCCTTTTTATTAGGTCCCCAAATAGACGGATAAGAAGAAACAAACTAAACATGGAGTGTCATGACAAAGCATAGCAAATATGGATCAAACTACGCATGCAAAGGAGTAACTCAAGGGATTCCAAATCATCCATAAACTATTTTTATTTTTCAATTTTTCATACAAAAAAATGTTACACAAAAAATAACACCATGAATTTTTCACTAGGACGACCAAATCGTGAATATGGAATGAATGGGTGTGATCAAAATCGTTAGGTAAATCAACTCAATAAAGCATATGTGCATTATGCATACGTGTACCCCTAACAAATGAACATCAAAAATAGTCTTTAGGTGTAAAAGAGTTTAATTTAGATGACATCGTCCTAATCATATCAACAAATCAAAGTATAAATGATTTGCACACCAATAACGTCCGAAACTATTTAGTGCCGGTTCGAGAACTTTTTAAAGGACGTGCAAACCCATTGATACATATTCAACCAAAACTCCCTCATAAATAATAATTTTTTTTAATGGGGTTCTAAAAATTCTCAACTTAAAGACAACCCTATTGGCCTAAATTTTGGCATCTTTCATCTTTTTATTGCCTTAATTTTTTTTGTGCGGGCTCTTTTCAAACGGTGGCTTTTACGACGAGTCAATTTTACCTCTCTCACAGCCCTTTCCCGTGTTCACTCATCATTTTTCATCTTAAACGAATTCCTCACAGGCAATGGATATTACAAGCAGTACTTTTATTACTCTCGTATTATTGCACTTAGTTCGTTTTAGAACAGAATTGAGATGAAAACACCCAACCAATATGTGATAAGATAAGCACAATAATCAAACAAATCCGTGCACGTGTGCAATAAAAGACATAATGAGTCAAACATGTAGGAAGTATCACTAATTACATGTCAATGACTCTAAACAATGTAAAGCACATGGATGACATGATATATTGTCTCAAAACACTATCAAAAAGTCACATGGAAATGGAATGATGTTGTGACATGGTCATCTTAAGAGGTTATCCATGAAAGGTGTAAACAAAATACAAAACTCTTTTTGGATTTTTCAAAATTTTATCAAAACAAAATCTTTTTGTATTTTTCAAATTTTTCAAAAGAAAAAAATTTATACAAAAAGTACATGTCACAATGCTAGCAAACATAAATATCATGAAACCAAAACACTCTATTAGTAACAGACCAATTTTTTTATTACTAACACTATTAAGCCATTACTATTTCTTACCCTAGATTACTGTTACTAAATTCATATAAGTGTTAGTAATTTTAATTTACAATTAAAATATAAGGTACATAATTTTTTTAACACTTTCGACTAGCGTGTTTTCCCTCCCACTCAAAAATCCCCAATTTTACTTCTCATATGTCATTCTTCCCTCCCAAACGAAATGCCCCAAATTGCAAGGTCAGGTTCCTTTCTCTCTACATTTTCATCAACCACACGGTCGATCATATGTATATAATATGCACAACACCCGATGAATCTCTCTTCCCTCTTGATTTCAGTAACAAACTCCTAAGAAATCTACATAACAACGGTCTGCAAAAAGTATAAGGTCCTCTACCACCATAACCATTGTTTACATATGTATATATATATATATATATATATATATATATATATATATATGTGTGTGTGTGTGTGTATGTGTGTGTGTGTGTAAGTATGTATGTATTGAATTTTTTAGGGTTTGAATAGGTGAAAAGAAGCTAACGAAGGTGATAGTACCAGACAAGTGGAAAGAAGAAGCCAGCAACACTACTGAAGGTGGTGGCCGCAAAATCAACGAGAATCCTCTCCAAAAAAAATAAGTCTTTTTCTCTCTCTATATATATATATCTTTCTATATCTAAATATGTAACAGATGTATCTCATCTTATATAATACTTTTGCAGTTTATGTATTTTATCTTTTATTCATCTTTTAATAATTTTTGTTATTAAATGACTCATTACTTCAGGAGATGAACTTTTGGATACATTATTGCAAGTAGTGGACAAATAGGGGAAGAATATTTATCTATTACTTGCAATAATGTATTTGTTGCAATTGATAAGATACAATGCCAGTTTTGAAATGTGAGGAACTCATTCAGTGCTTAGTTGTGGTAAGCATTTGTGGATTAATGTGAGTAAGGTCTTGCTTAAGGATTGCACTTTTTATTTTCAAAATAGAGTTAGGGGAAAATGAGATAAGGAAAAGGTTACAATTTATGGGGATTTGGGGTTAGCTATATTGTAACGTGCATGGATTGAAAAAATACCAGAATTTTATGAAGGGGAGGTTTACATCTTTCTTATTGGTATCGTCATAAAAATGTTTATGGGGGATCTCTTTGGCCTTTTTCTTTTGCTAAATTGGAGGGAGGTGGTGGTGTAATCATTGGAATGTTGTTTTCTTCTCTTCTTTACTCTCTTTTTTTGTGTTGTGTTTTATGCTAATCCTCTAATGTTGCAAAGGATGAAATTTAATATTTAAACAGGTTAGGGGAAGTAAGTTGTCTGCAAGATCTTAAGGCCATTCCTAGTCTTGGGGATCAGAGAGGATTAAGCTGTGGGTGATGGTATTTTCATCTTGACTTTTGTTATCTAGAGTTTCTATATGAGTGTATAATTTTTTAAGAGGGCTCCTATCAGTGTGGTGTAAGTGGAAATTGTGGGATTCAACCCCTTTTGATGCATTTCGCAAAAGAGGCCCATAGCATTATCAAATGCGCGACCCTTACAATACCCATTAATCAACAAGTTGTAGCTAATAACACTGCAATCAACGCCTCTATTTATCATCGACTTTAATAACTCTGCTGCATCATCCAACCGGCCAACCAAACATAGCCTATAAAGGAGTGAGTTATAAGTATATTCAATAGGTTGCTTGCCTAGCTGAACCATCAGTTTGAATAGTTTCTGAGAATCTTCTGCTTTCCCCCTTTTGTAGAGACAATCAATCAATATATTGATGGTCACAACATCCGGTGATACTCCTTTCCCCATCATTTGATTGAAAATTATTATCGCTTCCTCAACAAGTCCAAATGGCAAAATCCATGGATCAGAGAGTTGTATGTGGCGGCATCCGCAAAAATCCCTCGACCAACATTACTCTCTCTTCTTAGGTACACGCATACATAAATACATATCTATAACAATTTCTATTTTTTGAACACGGACACAATACTCTATATATCAATATATCCACTTTACTAATTTTTACGCGACATGACTTTGTATTGTATTTTTTTTATTCTTAATTTTGTGAGTAATGTTGTTATGGGTTTAATTTCCAGAGCGTTATGGACCACACTTGAGATTAGCAAAGCGTAGTGAATTTGATGTATTGAGGGAAGATTATGAGGTAAATTAGCATTTAAATCACCTGTGTAGAGTGATTAATCCGTCAGAGGATGAATTGAGGTCGAGATCAGTGAAGATTAAGAATCGTAGGCGAGCTTACATGGACAAATTGATATAGGATGGGAAGTATTTTTTTGAGGATGCAATGAGAGAGAGGGAGCCTTATTTGCGCCATAAGTATGTGGGAAAGATTAACATTACATAAAGTTGTATTGACATTATAGATGTGTACAAACACACACCTTAATTGAATCCTTTGGACCAATTTCATAATCTTTTATGTTCATTTGGATATTATACAAATCCTTGTACTTTCACAAATGCAACTTACCAAACTTTTGTTGTGATCCTTTTTCTGAAAATATTTTTTTTGTCATATCGTGTCACGTAAAAAATTCTTGAGCGATATTTGACATTTATAGATAATATATATACCAAATAAACAATTTTTTGGTATAATTTTTTTCGGCATGTTGTGTTTATGTTTATTTTCACGATTTTATAAAACGTCAATAATTTTGATTTATTTTGTTATCTTAAAACTTATGTTTGTCATATTTTCACGTCGTGTCAATAATTTTGATTATTGCACAAACATCGCTCAAGTCTAATTATTTTCTTCTATATTTAGAAATGCATCAAAATATATTTTCTTCTCTCACTCTTGCAAGATTGTGGAGGTAAATTTTGATTTATTTTGATTGGTGTCATGTCATACTATGTCAAGTCGTATTTATTTTGATTGGTGTCGTGTCATATTTATTTTGATTGGGCAGAGTTTTATTTTTTGGGTGATGCTTCAATGGTTTAATGGTTTAATGGTGTAATGGTTTAATGGTTCAATGGTTTAATGTTCCTTTCACTCCACACTTTTACTTATGATTGTGTGAGCATTTTCAGTTTTGGCTCTGGAATTTCACTTCATCAGTGAGTTGGACTAGATGGACCGGTATAAAAAATTTGAGAAGATTGGGAAGGAACATATGGTGTGGTATATAACGTTCGTGATTGCGTGACCAACGAAACTATTGATTTGAAGAAGATTCGTCTGGAGCAGGAAGATAGGGAGTACCAAGCACCGCTATTAGAGAAATTTCTCTCTTTAAGCAGATGCAAAATGGAAACAATGTCAGGTATCTTGATACATTATACTACATATCAGTCCATGTTGACCATGGAGGAAATTTTTATGACTTTCACTTCAAGATATGAAAGTGAAGGATTTTTTTAATCATTTATATGGTAGTTGAATTTAGATTATGCATTCGTTTTGCTTCAAATCTCAAATTAATTTATGATTTTTAAAAGTTTTTTAAGTTGGTACTAAATCTGAATATGTTTTTTTTGTTTCAGTATAGGGACATTCGTTTCTGGAATTAATGGGAAGGACATAGCTGAGTTGATTGCAGTTGGAAGGGAGAAATTGGCTTCCGTTTCTTCTGGCGGTAGTGGTGTCACGGTGGCTACAGCTGCCGATGGGGGGTGGTTCTGATGCACCTATTGCATCTGAGCCCAAGAAAGAAGAGAAAAAGGAAGAGAAATAATCTTCAAATGAAGAAGATGATAGTGGTTTATTTAGTCTCTTCGACTAAGCTATATCCAAAAGTCTCTTATCATATAGATCAGGTGTTGATCATAAAGAGAGTGAATGATCCAAGTAAAAATTGGAAGATGCCTCAGAGAGGAATAAGGAGCATAAAAAGAGCACAACACAATGGAAGATGAAGGAGTTCAAAGGTCATCAACTGACAAACAAAGAATAATAGAGGCTCGTTAAAATTAAGGGACCATCCGAATGCAACTTTGGACCGACTACGAAAGCGATGAATCCTATGGATAATGTTGCTAAGCCTGTGAAGTTTCTCTATGCAGCGATGCTGGTTGATGCGGCGTTGATGATTCAGATGCGGTACGATGGGCTATTTGTGGTGTCAAGGGTGTTTGAGAGTGGGGATCCCACGAAGAGGCTGAATTTATTAGAAATAAGGTATGAATTATTTATTTTTAATACCATACACCTCTTCTCACCTTATCAAGAACTAAAAACTTAAAATACTCGTGGTGCCACTGCCATTGCCACACTCTCCCCTTTACTTGTGAACTTCCATGGCGAAACCAATTTCAATCGAGGTTTGGAATCCAAATGGGAAGTACAGAGTCATCATCACTAAGCCCATGCCAAGAACTCGATGGATCAATCTCTTGATCCAATAAGATTGTCGTGGCAAAGTAATCATCTCTTCAACCCAATACTTATTCTTGCTTTCTCAACTTCTTTTTCGTATGGGTAATAAAAAATGGTCATGTTCATATATGCACAGAGAAGAAAACTGTATTATCTGTTGAAGATATCATAGCTCCAAGCCTATACAAATATGTGTTGAGTACAGCTATATGCCGCATAAACAAAGCAAAAATCATATTTTCAAAATATTAGTTTTTATTCTGTCACTCACATTAGCATAGGGATTATAGTGACACCATATAAAATATTTTTTAAGTGATTAAAATTAATTAACATTATGTCACTTGACGTTTACAAGATAACTTTCCAAGGCAAACCGTTTGGAAGCGCCTCTATTATTAAACCCTGGACACCTTTTTCCCCCGATCCCACAATGGTAGCGCAATGTAAGTCAGAAACTCGCGGAGGGTGGTAAGTCTTGAAGATATTTTGGCAGCGGTCTTATTTTTATAAAAAAATTTGGGTGCAATCCCATCATCTTTTTTTTCCTCTGATCCCAGTTTGTAAGTTGTTTGATTGCTTTCTCATATACAACACCTCCACATATTTTGGATCTCACAATTTTGCAGTGTGACTTTTGTTAAAATGACATTGCCCTGCCCCCCACGATCTAGTTAACTTCTCCTACATGTGACTAATATCAAAACTAAAAATACTTGGGATCGGACACTAACAAATCTCAGATTGGATAAATACCTCATTTCCCATGAACCCACGTCATGTGTGTTTCAGCACTTAAGTTCTTGCCACTCGATTACACCCATGAGACCACTAAAGGGATGTTTGTAGAATTTTTTGTAACATCTCAATGGTCTAGAGGGTACTTTTTATTTTTCTGTTTTAATGTTTTCAATCATCCAGTTTGACAATAGAGATTTTTGTTTAAACACAAGCGGTCTAAAGGCAAATTACCTTTTCCTTTTTTGTATTAATATTTCTAATGGTCCCATTTGACAGTATAGAGTTATAAATTTAACCGGGGTTTTGTTAACAGAGGATTCCAAAAAAGTTTATCGAAAAATATGGAAAGGATATGCTGGATCATGTTTTGCTAAAGGTTCCAAGTGATGGGGTATGGAAAGTGGAATCGACAACTTCAACCGGTGATGTTTGGCTATACAACTGTTGGAAGGAATTTGCAAAGTATCACTCCATAGGATTATCGCATTTCTTTGTGTTCAGATATGAAGGGAATTCTCATTTCCATGTAATTATATTTGACACCTTCCGAGATTGCATATCCACTTAGTGTACCCCACAGTGGAAGTACAATTCTTGGATGTTCAGAGGAACTTCGAGCATTCGAAAAAAGGGATAAATCACCGGTATCACATCATATTCGTCCCTGTAAAAAGATTATAACCAATTCAACAACTAAAAAATGCAAGAGTAATGCTGGACAAACAGTGCCTGATATTTAAGAGTGTGTAAAGGATGCTATAGAGAATACATTTCCACCTCATTCCATTAGCGGTAAGAGTTTTATGCATTCTGAGTTATTGTTCATACAAACAAGTCATGGATTATATATAGTGTTTGATTACTGTTCATGCATTCTAAGTTACTTAATTAGTTTAGTAGATTAAGATAGGCTCTTAAAGAATCAAGTTATTGGTTTTACAGTTAATTCTATTTTTGATGAAAAGTCTATTTCATTGGTAATGTTGTTTGCATCCAACTTTTTTAATTCTTTTTTGTATGGTTTTAACTGCAATAAGGATGCAAACCAGTTCTGAAACTATCTATTTTAAGCCTTCATTTATCGTACTCTTTTAATTTCCATTGTTAAGGATTCCATTCCATGCAATGTTGGGTATACAATTTTTGTAGATGTTTAGATGTCTTTTGTTTTCTATGTGTTATAAAATCGTTTAACGATTCATGGTTTTGGATTTTGGCGTTTTGCGCCATTGAGTTTATAGCTTGGGGTCTTTGTGTTTTGTTTTATGTTCGCAATGAGACACCTTTTTATACTTTTGGAGTATATGGATTTACAATTAGAGAATCAATGTTCATTTAGTTTGAAAATATGAATTAGTTTTTCCTTTATCTAACTATAATTTTTCTTTGCCTATGTAGGTGCCCACTGCTGCAAGAAAGGACCAAATTGACTTATGTTCAAGTATATTAAGTACCATAAGAATTCAAACACCATTATTGGTACATTGCGTACTATTTGTATAATTTTTACAGACTATTACTATTGTTGTTTGTATAAACAGGAAGAAGGAATATTGTATAGGGAAGAGAGAAAGTGTGTTGCTAGTTTTTGGGTTACTGTAGTTACACATTGAAACTATTGTACGTTTAACTTGCAAATTATGTTGTAAAAGTTTGTTCGCTTGATTGGTTTACTTACCTTGGTTCCTTGCTATAAGATTGTGTTGAAGTTGGAAGCTTTTCATTTCCCTTTTTAGTTTGAAATATGATTAGGTTGTCCATGTTTATTTTCGAATTTATTAGTTTGAAATATGATTAGGCCACTATTTTTGTATATGTTCTTAGGATTTAATTAGTGTTCCTAATTTTAAATTTAGAATATTGGATCTTGAAAAATATTTTTTTTAAATATGTAGTAAGATTAGTAACATAATTTTACCGTTACTATTAATAATAAAATTTTACCATTGCTAATTTCGTGACTATTAGTAACATAAATTTTCCGTTATTAAGTCTGAATTTTCTGTTACTATTAGTAACACAACTTTAGCGTTACTAATTCTGAATTTTACCGTTACTATTAGTAACAGAATTTTACCGTTACAAATTCTGAATTATCGTTACTATTAGTAACAGAATTTTACCGTTACTAGCTTCGTGCCCCACGCCTTTTTTCTAACAGAAAAATTGTGTTACTAATATTATTAGTAACGGTAAAATTGTGTTACTAATGGCGTGTTTTGGTGTAGTGATAGCGTATGACAAACATGCGAACACAATCATCTATATGATATGGCAAGAGAAGAGTCATGTGCAAGCAAACGAGAATCAACAAGTCTACCATCTAGTGCCTCTAAAAGTGATTTCCGAACCCAAACAGATGTGAAATGACGTGTGGGGGCTTTGGGAACCAAGGGAACACTAGACATAAACTTCCTAGGACCTCTTCGAAGATCAAAACAAAAATGCCTAAGGTGTTCCTACCACAATCTGAACAAGAGTAAATGGGTGGGACGACACCATTGGGTTGACCTTTTCTAACATCCTTGGGAATGGTTGACCCTCTAAAACAAATAATGGTTTTGACTTTGGCAACGGAAGCATTAGAACACGATGAGCCATTACCATCACTATCAAACCTACTTGAATCATTAAACTCATTTTTTAACTTCAAAATATTTTATTCACGGAACGAATTAGACTCTTCCAAAGATAGGGACTTCTTTTTCAAATTATCAATTAAACTTAACAATTTATTGTGCTCCCCCTCAATTAAAACAAACTTATCCCTAAGAGTCTTTTCACGTGCCGTAAAATCATCGACTAATTTTCTATCCTCGACGACACAAACGGGAACCCTAGAATTTTTTAAGTCCTCCAATTCCTTCTCTAAAAACAGGACTCTGTCATCACTCTCCTTTTTGGCAATTTTTAAAGAATCAAAATCAATACACAAATTACCAAAGTGTTCACGAAAAATATCTATTTGAGTTTGAAACGTTTGCAAATACTCAATCTTACTATTGAAACAAGAATTTTCTTTTTCCAAAACTTTGATTCTTTTGCAAAGTTTCAAATTCAAAAGTTTAAATTTTTCAGCAAGGTTGTGGACTTTTTCAAAAATAAGCTCCTCATTAAATGGGCGTTCCATTGGAAAAATTACGATTTTTCACAAAACTGATTTTTCAAAAAAAATTAATATCACACAATTTTGCGGAAAATAGAAATACGCAATAAATTAGCGTAACCTGCTCTGATACCAATTTTTAGAAAGTCGGTGTGTGATAATTGATTAAATTCGCAAATTTCCAATTTAACCTTATTTAATTAGAGTCTATTTTAAACCAAATTAAATTAGCCCCTAAATATGCAACTACGTGTCAATACAAATAAGATATAGCATGTGACACAATAATTCAGGAAAAATCCCCGAAGGGCAAAACCTTTTTATTTCTAGAACTTTGATAAGTTTAAAAGACCATTGACTTACATGCAATCTTGATATCGCCCACAAGAGTAACACGTGGTGTCTTCGTCAAACCTTCAAAGCATCGGCTAGAAATCTGCAGTGGTTCACGCGCAGCTATACCACAAGGACACGCAATCATAAACTTCGTAGAGACTCACTCCACAATAGCACGCATCTCTCGGTTGTAAAGATCTCCCCACAAGGATGAACCAAAGCAAAGTTGTTCTAGGGTTCCAAAAAGATTCACAAAAGTATTAGAATTTTTGGAGTGAATCAAACATGAGTTTTAGGACTAAAAAAATATAAAAACTTGATGTATTTTGTCTCTCAAAAATGTCTCTCAAAGTCTTGTAAAAATACACCACCTAAATACCCCTTTATAGGAAAATAAAAGATTTGAGGCGGTGGACAAAATCTGAGAAGGGGATTGGTCCGGAGGGGATCGATCCGGTTTCTTTTTTAAAAGTATTGGTCCGGTTAAGAAATTTTGGCAGAAAGATTTGCGAAGGGGACCAATCCGGTTTATTTTTTAATAGGATTGGTCCGGTTCTGGAAAAAAAAATCTTTTATAAAAATGCCTCGGTTTATTAAGAACTTTTTAGAAAAATTTCCCAACACTAAAATGAAACTTTTAAGGAATTTAAAACTCAACTTTTACCAAAATAAATCTCGTCGAGGCTTTGTTGAAGATCCTTGGTTATTTGAATCCGTCTTGACGTGAATGTGAGCTTGAACTTCAATGACGGTGTAGCGGTATATGACATACTAAATTATAATGGACAAAAATGTCCTTACATAAATGAACTAGGGTTTTTCTCTTCCTAAATTCAAATTTTCAAAAGCTTAAAACACCCATGTTGATGAAAGATGATTTCTTGCTCAAAATTGTGAGTTCTTATATTTTCTATTATGCAAACCCATGCTTTTGGGGTGTTAAAATGAACTAGTGTTATTGATTAAATTTCATAATATCATGCTTGTTTAAATGAATGATTAGAATATAAAAATTGTTAGGAAAAAAAATGTTATAATCATATACTACTTGAGTATGAATGTGTAGGATGCATATACTTGGATTTCTTAGGTAGAAATCTTCATTTCTTGTGAATATAATTGAATATTTTTTATACATGATAAATGATATGTTTTGAATTGAAATAGATAGATTTCATCATGTTTTGAAAGAATAATAAATTTCAGCCCTTACTTTGATGTTGTTAAAAATTAAAGATAATGACTTAAAAAGGTGTAGAAAACCCACTTAAAACCTTATATTTGAACACTACAATAAAATGATAATTTTAATGATTAATTTTATGATTAAATGAGTACAATAATGTAAAAAACAGTTAGTAAATATAATGTCATGATTACCACTTGAAAACCTGTTAAAATGATGAAAATTGGTGTAAAAACCCATTTGAACTTTGTATAATAATGTCTTTATTAAAATGATGCTTTTAATGACTTAATAAATGTTAGAATGGGTAAAATATTATTGAAAAATATAAAGGTATTATAAAGATATTTTTTCTCTTAAAAACCCATTTAAATGACGCATTTTGGTGTAAAAATGGCATAACGGCAGTTTTGACAATTATGTGAAAAACTAGTGGAAAATATGTTTCTTTACTTTAAAATGCTAGTAAAACCATTTTTAACATACTAAAAATATGTTAATACGTTAATAAATATATAAAGTAAATGATAATTGGATATAAGTGTCCAAAGTTCGGTGTTGTAATTTGTTGGCCTCCTTGGCTATTTTAAAAGTAAGGCAAATAATGAAGTAAAGAAGTAACACTCAAAGATTAACATGAGTACTTATTATAATGAGAATGATTGTAAGATTGTGAATATTTGAAAGAATGTGAATAGACGAAAAGATGATGATATTCGGTTGTTGTCGGAAAGAATAATTAAGGAGGGCATGATGTCCCTAGAGGTGAAAGACCCCAAATAACTTGGCCAGTGTAGCATATGTGTACTCAATACCGACGGTGAAAGGTCGTGAAATCGTGAATGTTGGCAAATACTAAATTAATAAAAGTAACATTCATGAAAGATTAGGAAAATTAATGGATTAATGAATATGAATAAATGGAACTTATTAATATTATGATGACAACATAGTTGGATTAATAAGTTAAGTCACTAGCACGAGACATGAAAATACTTAAGTGTGAGTTGGGCACATAGACCGAGTGTATTGCATATAGTTGTATTAACATTTAATGAAATGGAAATTATTTTACAAAATACCGAAAGACATTGTATATGTATAGTATTTTGTTTATCAAATTATTGCTTTGTATTTCACACCCTATTGGGCATTCGCTCACCCCCTTACTTTTTCCCGGTGACACTAGAAAGGATCTCGGTCAGGATGTTGAGGGTGTGACTCGACGTTAGATGATTTGTTTCTCGTTCCATAATATGTTTAAGATTTATATTTGTATTACTTTAATTAATATGTTGGAACTCTATTATGGGATTTGTACTATTATGTTGTCTTACTCAGTGAACTTCATTTCGATAGATTAATTATGGTACCAAATTGTTTTTCATGAACAAAATCATAAGTTTGTTTTATTATGCATGTTAAACGTTTATGCTTCTTAAAGTGAAATTTGACAAATAAATATTATGTCCTTAAATCAATTATAAATGTTTTTCTTAAATAATAAAGTAAATTTTTCCCCCTCCCCTTTAAAACCTCAATTTGGATTTGGTTTATTCCAATGGTAATCTAAATCTGGGGCGGGGCGTTACAAGACTACTCGTAAATAATGAGCGTTCTCATTTGTCATCCGAGAATAAATAAAAAATTTATCAATGAACTCGGTGAGGAACTGTTTCAAATACTCTCTAAATACACAGTTCATCAAGTCCACAAGTATTTGTGGTGCATTGTCCAAGAAAAAAGTCATAAGCATAAACTCATACGATCCATATCGTGTTAAAAATGACGTCTTTAGGACATATTTCTCCCAAATCCTTAACTCGTGGTACCCCGATCTCAAATCAATTTTCAAGAAGTACAAAGCAGCCTTCAATTTGTAGAACAAATAACCGATATGGAGTAACGAATACTTATTACACAAGGTGACCTTATTCAACTCTTGGTAATCCACACAGTCTCAGTGATCCATTTTTACTGTTCACAAAGAGAACCGTAGCTCCCCGAGATGACGTACTCCTCCTGATAAATACCTTCGCCACTAACTACTTAATTTCCTCCCTGAGCTCTCTTATATACAATAAAGACATATGGTAAGGTGCTCGGGCTATCTCCTTAATTCCCGGAGCCATATCAATCACAAATTTTATCTCACTACTCGGTAACCTCGGAATCTCTTGAAAGATGTCAGGAAGTTATATAACAATTGGACTAGAATCTAATGACATGATAATTCCCTATGAAGTATCTTACTCAATGTAATAAAAATTCATGCTCAGCCCTCCCTCAAGATGTGACATCAAAACAAATTACAACTCCTGCCCAGGACATAAAAAAACTATGCACTTACCAAAATAATCTAAACTAGCATGAGAAACTGATAACCAATCCATCCCTGGGATAACGTCATATGAAGACATATCTAAGATAAATAGCTACAAAAATTAGCCTACCGGTATCCACACCTATACCACAACACAGGGAATAAAAAAGTGTAACACCCATATTTCTGAGTATTAAATTTTTTAATTAATTCGGTTATTTTAAATTACACGTGTGACGTAGATTAATTGAATTAATTATTTTGTGTTTATTAAAATAATAATCGGGAGAGACAATGATTAATGTTTATGTAATCCAATTACTAAATGAATAGTAAATAATTATTTTACGTCATAGCGTGTGATAGTGGCGTGGCAGTGTTATATCTCAATTAGGAGTCACGTGTAGACTATATGAGGTCGAGATAGGAAATTATTATAGAATGACTCGGATAGCGATTTTGAGGTCACGGTTGGTTCCTAAAGGGTCAAGATAGTCAAAATAGTGTACTTGAGGGTAGTAATTCGGTCTTGGGGCCTTTTTAGACATAACCGAACCCACATGAGGATATTCGAGTCATTTAAAAATTGGCCCGTTAGCCAAATTTTGGGAATTGGGAGTCTTAGAGTAAAAGGTAGCCACAACTCAGATTCCAAACCCTATAAATTGAGAGAAGGAAGAAAAGAAGGGAACTTTATAGGCCAAATTCAAGGGAAAATTAAGTGTGCTTTGTCAAATCCGTCTTCTACAATGCATAATCAGACCCTACGAACCTAGAAAGGCAAGTAATTAACTTACTTATATTTTAAATTGCAAAAACTCATGTTCATACCATGGTAGGTGTAGACAAACTCGTTTTTGGAGGGTTGTCGCAATAAAATGGGATTTGGGGGGATTTGGACATTAGATGTAGAATAAATGTGCAATTGATGCTGAAACACTATTATAAATTGTTGGAATCCGATTTATATTTGAAACCCATTAGTTAATTTCACTTAATCTGGATTATGGAATGAAATTGAGAAAATCCATGTCGTGAAATTGAGGAATTCTTAAGGGAATTCAGTGATAATTAGTGGTTTATACTATGATTGGAACCTAATTAGATGTGTGGTAATCATTGGGGATGTTTGGGTTGAGTTTTAAGAAGAATCCATGGAGGTTTAGGTGAACAACAATGCAGGAAATCAATTGGGGAAGAAGAGCTGCCGCAGCAGCATCGATCGATCGATGATGCCTAACTTCGGGAAGTTTTCCCTATATTTATTTTTAGGCTCTAATTTCTTTGGGATTTGTTTTAGCTTTATTTATTTAGTGAAAAATAAATAGGGGCAATTACCTAGTGATTATGGGTGAATATAATTGGGTTTAGGAAAGTGAGATATGGTAAGTAACCTAAGAAACGAATAGCGTGAGATAAATTCGTTAACATTCAAATACGGGCCAATTGGGTGAGTCCGGGTATTTTAGCAAGTGAAACTACAGTAATTATTTAATGGTTGTGAAATTAAATAAATTAAGAGTCAGGGAAATAGACTCGGGGATAATGGCCTAGTGCTACGGGTTTTAGGCTCGGGTTAGCCGAATTTAATTTAATTATATATATATACGGAATTAGAGTTAGTACATATATATATATATATATATATATATATATGTGTGTGTGTGTGTGTGTGTGTGTGTGTGTGTTTTAAAAATATCGATGTGTATGGTATCTATGTGAAAACATACCCCTCTAGTGCCATCATCAGAGGTTGCGAGATGTGGGTGAATCCCCTGGCTAGTGAATGCGGGGAGAGTATAGTCCCCAGGTCATATCGTCCGTTATTTTATTGTGTGGTTTATTTTTTAGGTGAGATATTTTGGGTATGATTCGGTCTCACTCTCGAAAAAATATGATCGCCTCCACAACATTTACAATTTTATTTACCTATTTCGGTGTGAGTTAATCGACTTATGGTAACCGACTTAGAGCGAGTATACCTAGGATATGATAGCACTGTAGAGACAAGCATCTAGTGAGTTACTACTCGGGAGGATGGTTATTATATACGACACGTGTGTGATTGTTGTAGTATATCTATTCGTGTATAATAAAGTAGATAAATTATATACGAGTTAAAAATACAAAGTGTGAATGTATTAATTATATAGCGAGTGTGAATGTTGTATACTCAAGTAAAGTGGAAATGATTAACTAAGTTAAAAGGTAAAATAAATTGGGAACCAAATGGAATAAGTACTCGGGATAGAGTAGAGTGATCGAAAGATATATAAAAGGACTAGTTAGGTGGGATAGTATAACTAGTTGAGTTATAAGGTAAGCATTAGGTGTGCACAATAGTTGAGGGGTGAGTAAAATCTCAGGAGAGTACAACACCCGCTTAAATATGAAAAGTCTTAATGCGTATTTAACTGTTGCATTTTAATTACTTGCATAATATTTTCAGATAGTTTTGGGCTCTGACTCGTGTGAAAGCACTTTCCAAAGTATTTTAGGTATACAGCCTTAGGGACACCAAGCTTGAGGACTTATTCTAGGGATGCATAACTACAGCATTGTGGAGGCTTACAAGACTTTGTGTAGACACTTAATTTATTCATTCCTAGACTAAGTTACTAATTCAGTGGTTCATTTGGGCATTTTTCCCCTGTCAGTTGATACACTTTTGATTTTAGTTATCAGACGATATACTTGGATTTAGTTTATTTCTGTAGACTTATGATTTGGATTCATTTTTGGGAATCGATAGTTTATTCGATATTTATTATTTATCAATTTATAATGTGATGATTCATACTCTTATATTTGTTGTGGATGATTTGTTATATTTTATTTTCCACATGTTGTTATGTTAATGAAAGATAAAAATTGACAATGGCTTAATTTAACATAGGTGGTTAGTAATTTAAAATAGTTTTCGACAGTGATGCTAATGAACCAGATGAGATTCCTGTTTATTTTGATAAAGACTGATCACTAATGATTAAAGTAGGCGGGGTGTCACAGATCATTTCAGAGCATCAGGCTCTAGTGTCCATAGAATCTGTGCGGTTTACTACGCTTTAATCATAGAGTTCTTTGACATGGAGATCTATTATTAGGACTGTTGCGTTCATGCTTTCGTATTTGAGATTATGTTCTTTTGATAGTATATTTGTGTTGAGTATGAGCTCATACAATTCGATCTGATTTCAGAGGCCATCCAAGAGAGGACGACCAGCCAGGGCAGCTACTGTGATAACCCGCCTAATTAACCTCGGGTGATCAGTCCTAAATTAAATTAGAACATATTTCTCAGTTGGTTCATTCTTGGCATCACTGTCACCTTTTTAATTACTAACCACCTAAGTGAGAATATTAGACTGATGTCAAGTTTTATTTTTTCATTAATTTAATGAAATACTCATGCGGAAACGAAATAATTTAAACAATCACAATTAACTGAAATCAACCATTCACATCTAAATAAATTGACCGAATAAACCATCGGCACAAATCCAACAAAAGTAAAGATAGATAATGATAAATCTCAACAAGTCTGACATAAATACTAAATAACGCTGCTAGAACTGAAAGTCTGGAATAAGTCAAGTCTGGCGTCCCTGTGGCTGAACACCTAAAAGGTTTTTTTTTTAATATTTATAGCAAGGGCTAGAACCCAAAACATTTGGAAAATTATTTAGCAAATGATTAACTTGCAGTGATAAATGTGTATGCATGCTCTTCATATTTTAGTTAGTGTCGCACTCCCTTGAGGACATCCTCACCTCTCCTCTAATGTGCACGACTAACGCCTTAATTAATTCCCGTAGTTATTTATCCCATAACAAGATAACCGATATAACCCCTTGCAACCACCCTACTCTAATCGGGTATGCAATAATTATGATTTCTAGGTTATTATCAACATTAACTTAATTAATCATTCCCTTTTTTAAATTCATAAAACTTTCATACCCGTTATACGTATAATATAATTCACGACATGTATTAATTTACCCGTATATAATTATTTATCTCATTATATACGTATAACCACATTACAACATTCACACGTATATTGGAATAATAAATAATAAATGATAATAAGGTTCTAAAAACGCGGGGCGTGATCGAGGCGTGGAGGTCAAGCCTTAAGCCTTAGAAGCCTAGGCGGGCCTAGGCGTAAAAAGGCGTGAAAAGGCATTTAGTCCTTTTTAATATACTTTAATAGTTTTTAACCATAATAAGCTATTAAAATACTAAAATTGTACATATCATAAAAATATATCTGAATATTTGCAAATTAAAATACTATTTGATTATTTTGGATGAGATAATAGTCCGGTTTGTAAAAAAATCTATAAAAGGCGATATCGTTTCACTAAAATGTTGTCATTTTTAGAGAAAAAGTTCTCCTTAAGGGTTTTACCAAGTATGAGGCGTCAAAATCTTAAGGCGAGGCGTTTCTCCCAAGCCTTAAGCCTAGGCGTGCCTAGACGGAGCCTAGGCGGGTTTTTTAGAACAGTCATCCTCCTGAGTAATAACTCACCGAATGTATATTCTCTAAAGTGTTATCCCACTAGGTGTATTCATATAACCTAGTTACCCCAAGTCAGAATCGCTCACTAACTTGATTAATAACATAAATATTGGAGGCGGTCATATTCCTTCCCTGAAAGTGAGATACCCCTCACCCATATAATGGACGCTATGACCTGGGGATATACTCGCCCTACTCCTCAACCTAGGGGATTCACCCTCTATGCGTAACCTCCCCTGATATCACTAGAGTATATATAATAATAATAATATCTAGCCACTGATATTAATGCACACACCATATATATATACTATCGCACACCGTATATATATATATATACATAATTAAAACAATCCCGACTTTACCGTGTACTAAACCTGTAACACTAGCCTATACGTCATAACTTAAGTTTATGGTCCAACTCAGATTATTAATTAGTTTGCTAATTAATTAATTTAATTACTTTGGTATCACTCAGCCACTATACCCAGACTCGCCCACTTGATCCGAAATTTAATATTTTGGAATATATTTCTCCAAAATTAACTACAATGTGTCACCCAAAAATTCCCTCCAAATCCCAATTACTTTCCCTCATAATTGATTAGAATTTATGTCCTATATTTATTTCTCATTAAATAAGGTGTGGGAAGAGAATTTTAATTAAATCTCCCTTATATACTAACACTGACCGACCTGCCAAAAATTCTCGACCATCGATCGATCGATCCCAGCCATCGATCGATCGATCGAACAGGTCTTCATCTTCTCCGAAAGCCTGTTTCTGCCATGGACGAAAATCTTAAATTTCCAAATCCTTCTACAGTCTAACCCAAGTCCTCTCATCGATATAATACACCAAGAACATCATAAGGAACCCCCATAAAGTCCCCAAACCCCTTTTAATTTTCATTCTCTCCTATTTTCTGGATTGGGGAAAAATCCGTGTTATTCGTTAATTAGTCTCAACACCAAATTACCATCTCAAATTCGTTCATAATTCGTCTATATTTTCACATCTAACAAGTACACATAAATCTCATATTATATCATGAATCTCTACAAGGATTTCTAATCAGGAGGTTTATTTACAAAAACCCAATTTTTGTACCCTCTTTACCCCAAAACGAATTTTGATTCCCACATCACACAAATATGAATTGTAATACAAATAAATGCTATAGCAAGTTAACCACTTGCCGTATGGTTTCGTAGGGTCTAATCCGGAGTTGTGATTCTCAAGGTTGATGATGAAATCCCCTTTGGTTCTTTCCTTTGTCTCCCAAATTGGTTCCCAGTGACTTTAACTGCTCCTTAGGGTATTCTCTCCCACTATAGGTTTTCCATAATGAAATCGGTCGTTCCCCTTTTCCCTTTAATAAAGTAATTAGGCTTAATCCCGTTTTTAGCCTAATGGGCCAAGCCCAAGTGACCCAAATACCCCTGTGTGGGCCCGGCTATGCCTAAAAATGCCCTGAGACCCATTTACTACCTCTGGGTACTCTATTCCGACTATATTGGCCCTCTCGAACTCAACCGTGCACTCAGAATTGGCATCCAGATAAGTTTATAAAATTTCTTATCTCCCACCTAACTTAGTCTGAAACCGACTCCCGGTTGAGATAAGTAAACCCCACGTCATTAATACTCTTAAGACGTAATTAAATATTACTATTTACCTAGTAAATTTAGTTTCCCATAAATATTAACCAATTATTCTCCCAATTAATATTTATATAAAAATTCCATAATTAATTCCATTAAATTACGACACACTAGTAATTTAAATTTTTCCCGAATTAATTAACTATTAAATGCATAAAATTACGGGGTGTTATAGCTACGAGAGCCAATGAGAGAGAGGATCAGCAAGAGCCACAGGCACCGCAGCCCCATCCACCGCAGGGGACAGTTACGGTAGTAGAAGTGGGCGATATTATGGCACATGCAGTTAACGCTGCTATGAATGCCATGGCACTCCACTTTCCTCAGGCCTAGCCACCACAACAGCTAGTGGCACCCATTGTCCAGGCCAACCCAGGGACCTCAAATTGGCAAATAATGAGGGAGGCATTTCAGAAGGGCCACCCACTCAAGTTTCAGGGTAGTTCTAATGTGATACTTTCTTTTCAGGGGAAGTAGGATATTCGGTGCCACCTGCACATGGTTGACTGTAGCAATATACAACAGCAAATATTGGCCACTTTCAGACCTGCCGAGGCATCTTTACATTGGTGGGAGTCTGTTACCACTGCCAAGGAGAGGGATACTATGCCCATTATTGAGTTTTGGGTGCGGTTCGACTGCAAATACTTTTCGTCAACCGTTGAGACAGAGATGCGAAAGAGGTTCAACAAAGTGGTTCAGGTTTACCTTTTCATAGCTGAGTATGAGGAGGAGTTCACACATTTGGCTAATTTTGTGCTTATGAGGTGAAAAATGAAGAGAAGAAGAAGTTGAGATTTATGGATGGGTTAGCCTGGAGGATCAGGAAACACTTGATAGGTAACCCCACATTGACGACTTATACTGATGTCATTAATGTCGTACTTTTTCATTGCCAAGATCATCGCTTCCATCTGAAGGGAAGCAAGAGGGGGAGTGACCCTAGACAGCATGGTAAGGGAGGTAGGAATGGTGCTAGTGGAGCACCACAACATCAAACAGGCAAACAGCAGAGGCATAATTCTCTACAGGGGGATTCTGCCAAGAGGTTTAGATCTAGGGGTTATCGACCCAAGGGAGGTATCAGTCAGGGCCAGCAAGGCCCTCAATAGCAGCAGCAGAACATTTCTCAAGGCCGCCACAGTCAAGGGAACAATGGGAGAGTCTAGGAGGGCTTAGACCACCTGGGCTAATAGCAGGGACAACCTTAACAGGTCTAGTAAGACCATAGGCAAGGGTATTTATCGGGGCATTACTTTTTGTGCGGGCAGACGGGTCATATGAAGAGAGAGTGTCCACAGAGGGGTAGGGTACCATAGAAGCAGGGTTCCTAGCAGGGGCAACAGGCCCAGTTACCCCCGGCACCACTAGCCCCACCGTAGTAGGGGCAGTTATAATACGGACAAGTAAATAATGTCTGAGATGCAGTCATACAGTAGGCCCCACAGGCACCACCTGTAGTAAAAGGTATGTTTCCTATTCGTGGGCTTAAGGGTTGGATTTTATATGATACGGGGGCATCACACTCATTTATAACCACCAGATTTGCACGTGTGGCCAGTTTATTAGAGAGAGACGGTAGTCTTATTATGTATGTAGAGTCGCCTTTGGGTAGTGGGTCGCTTATACACTCGATCTGTAGGGGTATGGATATTGATGTAGAGAAATTAAGTTTATTCGCCGACCTTCCAGTGTTAGATATGGAGGGCTATGATGTCATTTTAGATATGGATTAGTTAGTTGGATACCAGGCGATGGTGGATTATTTTGGGAGGACTATTGTATTCTCTATTCCAAGGCAAGAGATGTTCCTAGTGGCGATGTCTCTTCCTAAGGGAAGGTCGAGCACACATCCATATTACATTGCAGAGGAGACCTCACGGGAGGTGGTTGTCTCTTTAGACTCTATTCCAGTAATGAGGGAGTTTGAGGACGTGTTTCAGGAGATACTCGGGCTACCGCCTAGCCAAGAAATTGAGTTTGTTATTAATTTAGCGTCGTGTACGAAACCAATTGCCCAAGAAATTGAGTTTGTCTCTTTGGTGGCCTTTCCTTTAGGCTAACTCCTCTTCCTATTTTAATGATTTAAAGCATCCTGCAATGGCACATCATATTAGGATTGGATTAATTACGTATTAACACACGAACTTTACTATATTTTTCACTTTTCTCATTATACTTTTTTGTAAAATATAACACTAAACTTTTGTTTTATTGACCGATAGTTAACACGGTTAATTAACGACTATTTTGTTGATGTGGCATCCTAGTGGACTGCAAGCATAGAAAACATGTAACGTGTCATTTATTTTTCGCATATCACCACTACAGCAACGACAACCATTACTGACACCATCCACCACCACCCATCACCAACAACCACCCAATCTCACCCCATTGTAAATCATTACCCCGCACTAACAACAATCACGCAACCAATCTAGAATGTCAGCCAAAAAATCGATAATATCTCACCCCATCAACTATATCAACATTCAGACTCTTTAAATGGAGTCTAAAATCAACAATATAAACCCCAAATTTAACCCTCAATCAACACCCCCACTTTTCAATCATTGGCGATAACTACAACCTGACATCGAAGAGCTAGTGAAGACAATCACGAGATCGCTCGATGAGCTCCCATGGCCAGATAAAGTGTTCTACATAGAGAATCAATTCAAAACGATTAATCGATATGGTCAGATTATAAATAGTTTATGTTGTGAAGCTGAAAATCCACCAGAAGAAAGATTCCAATTCAGGCCCAGAATGGATTAAAACAAAGATTTAATTGAAGAATCAAATAACTAGTTGAGCTAGTGGATAAATGGTATGGTGTGTTTGGATTGGTTTATAGCTATTTACATTGGATTTAGAGGCTTTTGGGTTAGGTTTAAAGGCATTGGGTTATGTTTATATAATACCCCATATTTTTAGTGGTATTATTTATTATTAGTCGTGCGAATAAATTATTATATAGAAATAATTATTACTTGTATGAAATGGTAATAATAAATGCGTATATTATATGGCATATAAATTGCCTGATAAGTGATATTTATTCAATGCATTCGTTTATTATTAAATTGGGTTACGTGATTATATATGGGATTTGGTGTAAAATAACTATGTGTATACGTTATTTTAAATTATGGGATATATTTGGTTTGGAATGGGATCTGGGATGGTTCGAAGAGGTATTTTTAGTACGTTAAATTGGGTCTCGGGGTAGGTACACATTTGAGCTATGTTCCTGTTAGCCTGGGTTGCATTTTTTGTCCACTTGGGGATCCAAAGTTGTGCCTTTTAAGGACTTACAATATTAGGCATTCACCATCAGAAAGATTTGGGAGAATCAAAGGAAGAGTCTTTAGGAAGAACAATAAAGAACTAAAGAGATCCAAGCTTAAACCATCAACCTCTAGTAAAAAGGAAAGAAATATCTATCTCCATTTTAATATGAATTTTATTTATGATCTGATTGTTGATATTGATTCTATTGGGAGTGGAAGCATGATTAGGGCATTATATTTTGTGGATTAATTAACATTTATGAGTTAATAATAAGTAAAAGACTTAGGATTGTTAAATCTATCTTAAACCTAAATTAATATGAATTAATGTTGTAAATTTGTTTAGTATGATGTTAAATCAATGAAAAATGTTTAAGTTAATTCGTAGTGATGAATCCTGTGATTCAAGAGATGTTTTGTTTAATAAAAAACACTTATAAATGGAAAAACCCAAATCTGTAAATAACGCTTAAATTAAATCTGTTAAAAGTGATTATTTAGACTCTATGGTGATGAAATTAAATTAAATAATAACTCTAAATCATTAGACCTTGATTTAGTATGGTTCAAAATGGATTTGAGACTTATTCCGGGCTATTTCGAAGGTTTAGAATTCGTTAATGGCGGACTTTAGAATGGAATTTACGAAGTTGGATGTTAGGGAATGTGATGTTATTGGATTGAGGGACCGGTTATTGCATCCCTAGGTGATGTAGCAGGCTATGTCGAGGTCGATTGTTA
Source organism: Sambucus nigra (assembly GCA_949130495.1). Taxonomy (NCBI): domain Eukaryota; kingdom Viridiplantae; phylum Streptophyta; class Magnoliopsida; order Dipsacales; family Adoxaceae; genus Sambucus; species Sambucus nigra. Next base: position 376,977,032 of record OX422211.1, read on the forward strand.
AAGACCTACATTCAGTTAGTTGTTGTCTCATGATGAGGAGACATAAATAACTTGATCTATCATAGGGTTTGGAATGTGCCTACATAGTGATCCTCCCTTTTTTTTTGTGAATGTATAGTTACGTTAGGTTTGGTAACATACATCTATAATGGATTGTTTGACGTTTTACATTGCATTGATATGGTGTATATCTATTTATTCATGTGATACTTAGTTGGTAGGTGGGATTGTATCTTTAGATCTTGGTTGGGGATATATATATATATATAAATGTAAGTTAGTTTACTTTCTAGTCTTAGGGTGAGACTCACAAGTTATAGTTGTTGGTGAGTTTTGGGAACTTGTAATATGTTATGTCACTTATGTTGAGGTGTGAGGTATACTATGATGTGAGTGCCAATAATATCGAGTTGATTGCATGAATGAATCAGATATTATTCCTGTTCGATATTGTAAGCTATTTCAGGCTCTGACCCATTTATCCTAAAAATATTTTCCAGGCAACCCTAAGTAGGGGCAATAGGGCTAAGCAGTCACAGTTACCCTCATTCCAGATCACCATTCCCATTTACTAGTTTAGGTTGTTATTACCATTAAGTTATCTGGGTATTAAGATAGATATAAATCAAATCTGTATTGATTGACCATGTTCGTCTGAGTTTTTTTATTATTCCAGTTTCATACTATTTGTGGGATTAAGACGATCCCTATTTATTTTATTATGGTTGTGGAGACAATATTAGTTTATATCAGTATTTATTTTTATCATCGCATGTCGTGGATGTTTTAAATTATTTGTGTTATTTATTATTATCATGTAATGCCCCATTCTACCATCATCGATATTGTTCCTAAATTAACCACCACTTACAACAATACAAGATTTTATTAGCTCTAAATTCACAAACTAGTCTTAGTGAAGTTTGAACCCCTGACATATGAATCATTAATCATATGCCTTACTAGTGGAATTAAGATCCTTGGTGTTAAAATATGAAAATTTACATATATGAACAATTATTTTTCCTCACCCATGTGATGTGGGATGTAACTATCTGACTATCAAATCAAACATGGCATCAGTTTATCATATATTGTTGTTTTTATCATATTTTTTTATTATTATTATCATCATTATCATTATGATTCTGAGAATGATATAAATTGATTTAATATTCTCTATGTTCGACGTATCAAAATGGCCAATGAGCACGGGAAAGATAAGGGGTGTTACAATTGGTATTGAAATATACCAAGATCTAGTGTCTGAGGTTTTGTAGGATTTCTGTTATATTTTACACTACGTTCTTTGATTTATTAGATCCTTATATCTAGGATTCAGTGTATTCATATTTATGAATCGTTAGCTAATACGAATTCTTAGTTTGCTTTTAGATGGTAAACACCCGAGGGATGCGATGTCGATCGCCTGTTAACATAGTTGCCAACCGGGGTGCTAAGTTGAAGCAACAACCACAATGGAGAAAGGTACCATAAGAAGCACCAACAATAAACATGGTTATCGTTATTACTCAATGAATCACTACTAGAGTGGATTTCATATTACATCACCATCAGCAACCCCAGTAATCACAACCACAGGTGGCAGTGCATCTCAGTCACAACAGTCTACTTGGTAGAGGTCACATGGGTCCTTTGATGAAGGTAACCCACTGGAGTTCGTAGGTAACACTAATATTTTGGTGGCCCATTAGTGGAGGAAAGATATTCAGAGGCACTTGAGGATGACATAGTGCATCGATGTTTAAATGCATGTGCTTGCCAGCTTCAAACTGTTAGGTGAGGCATTACAGTGGTGGGAGTCTACCACCATAACATATGAGAGGATCACCATGACCTTTGCCAAGTTCTAGAGCAGGTTTGATAACAAGTACTTTCTGCCGATAGTTAGAGGGCACAGATTCTGATTCTGACACATGGGAGATGTACTATTTTTAAATACGAGCAACAATAGACTAGTCTTTTGATGTTCGAACTAAATGAGGTGGACACAGAGGAAAATAGGATGGATTTCTTTATCTGTGGGTTGACATGAAGAATTATATAAATACTATTGGGGAACCTGAAATACACCACCTATACACAAGTCGTGAACATTGCTTTACTATAGTATCAGGATCATAGGGAGTTCCATAAAGGAAAATGGTGATAAGAGGCCCAATAGGGAAGTATCTAACCAGTCTGGAAATACAGGAGGAGGAAATACGAGAGAGTATTCTTTTACATAGGGGGAGTAACAATCTAAGGGTTCGCAGTCTCGAGATCATCTTAATACGAGGCACATGGGTTGTGTTGATTATAACTTCAAGTGCCATCAAGTCAAGGGCAATAGTCCTACCGGGGATAGTAACAACATGGGAGAGGCCTACAACTATCAACAACAACAGGGTAGAGGCTAGAAGGGCGTTAGCTCGAGATGTTTACAAATACTTTCTTTGCATGTGGTGAGGTGGGGCATACAACCAAGATGTTTCCTAAGGCAATCAGGGAAATCATGGGAAAATATGTCAGTAAAAATATCAAACACCATAAATTTAGCGTCAGTAGTTGTCGGACTAACTCATTATTATAGTTCTAACTTTACCAACTCCACCACTGACCCAATCATAAGGCTAACCACAAATACAATACCACGTCACTCCTAAAGATGCTTATGTTCCAGTTTAGGCAGTATAAGGTATGTTTCCTATCCATGTCCATGTTCGACGTGTTATATTTAATACTGGTGCATCACATTCATTTATTAGTAGATACTTATCTCATTGATTTGGGATGTTATATTTAGCACCGGACTCCTTTTTTCATATAGATTCATTATTGAGTTGGGGTACACCTTTTTGTGACACCCCGCCTACTTTAATCATGGGTGATAAGTCCTTTATCAAAATTAATAGGAATCTCATTTGGTTCATTCTTAGCATCACTATCGAAAACCATTTTAAATTACTAACTACTAATATTAAATTAAGCCGGTGTCAATTTTTATCTTTCATTAACATAACAACAAGTGGAAAATAATATATAACAACTCATCCACAACAATATAAGAGTCTCAATCATCACACTATCAATACATAAATAATAAATATCGAATAAACTATCGATTCCCAAAACAGAATCCAAATTATAAGTCTACAGAAATAAACTAAATCAAAATACATCATTTGATAACTAAAACCAAAAGTGTATCAACTAACATGGGCAACATGCCCAAATGAACTACTGAATTAGAAACCTATTCTAGGAATGAATAACTAAAGCATCTGCCCAAAGTCTTGCATGCCTCCACAATGCTGTAGCTATGTATCCCTGGAATGCATCCTCAAGCTTGGCGTCCCTGTGGCTGGACACCTAAAATAGGAAGAGGAGTTATCCAAAAGGAAAGACCACCAAAAGTAACGACCACTAATATAATAATGTCATCTTTAGTTCACCCATTTTTTTATAACCATTTTAGAGGGCAGACGCCTTACACAGAGAAGATTGAACTTCCTAAATCACAAGCCCTATATAGTGTGTTACAAAAGTCAAATTCTTTAATGCTTTCTTTTATATTAATATAACCTTGAATAAACTGAGAATTGAAGTAGAGTATAAGTAATATGAGTAGACCAAGTGAAATCCTTTTAGCTACGGGAGGGAGGTCAACTAATAATCGACCAATTATAAAGTGAGAAATTGAGTGGTAAGTAGATCGATTGATTTGGAGGAGATGAGAACAGGTAGTGCAATTGATGACCAAAGTCAAGTTCTCAAAAGAAGTTTCGTATTCAAATTTTGATGAAATGACAAGGTCAAATATATTTAACTAAAAGTTGTAGTAGTGTAAATGTTGTTGAGGTCTTCGATTCAGGCTACTTTAACTAGTGTCTTTACCAAAAAGAGTCAAAGGGGAAGGAAGTCATCCTCATTATCTGGTCCCCGTGGTTTTGGCAGTATTTTCCTTTGATTTTATGTTTTTCTACCAATTCCAAATATCAGCATAGCTTGAGAGGCAAATCTACGTTTCTAGTGTCTTTTAGTTGATAGTGGTAAAGATATCAATCATGTTAAGGTAAAGGGATCATTCAAGATCTTCATAGACTTATTATTACATGCAAAAAAATATGAATATTAATGACTCATTACGCACCCCGTGTGTATGTAATTTTTCTTTAGTAATAAAGAAGCCAACTAAACAATCGCCCGATCCACGCTTTTTTTTATGCAAAGGCTAGATTAATCAATAAAGTATCTTATATCTCGTATCTTTCCTTCTTCCTCGGGCTGTCTCCTGAGTCCCGATACCTTTTATAGCTTGGATCGTAAGAGTGTCTTGACCAACTCAATGTCTAATGTAGGCAAGCCTAACAAGAAATCCTGTAGTAATAACGAAAGCTGCATAAATAAATGGATTCGTTATAAGTTCCTCGTATCAAAATGAAATGGTTAATGATAAAATCAACCAATGAATTATGACTAGATCTTTTTAATGACATGTAGATCATACACTATTCTGAGTCAGTTGTGATGATGTAGATAATCACCATTCAAATATGTTAGCAACTCAATCTCTAGCTAAGTCATCCACGAAGATATAATCACAGAAATGTTAGTATATAAAGAAAGATATGAGAGAAATGGAAAACGCGTAGATATAAATGGTTCGATCGTGGGCCTACTCCACTGTGCAAGAGGGTATATGTGATTTTATTACTGAAAGAAACTTAAGGCCATAGATTACAAACACTCAAGTTTTCTCTTTCTTATGTTTATAATTGTAATGAGTTTTATCTAGGTATTCAATTACCCTCTCCCTCATGAAGAATATTAAATTAATATATATAAGTTTGGGGGTGAATAGTGTACCCCCAAATAATGCACATGGTGTGCATGAGGTGAGCTATCCACTAAGAGAATGACATTTTTCCTATACACAAGCACATCATGATGATGAAATATTCCCTCATGTGGATAGAAGTTCTCTTGTAACGGTATGCCCACATGGCCTGATGATGCAAAAGTAGCATGTCCCTCGTGAAATACTAAAATAGGCTTTGTTGTTCTCGACCAAGCCGAGACTGTGGGGATAGGCTTCCAAGTAGATAACTCTGAGACTGTAAATATCATCATGGGAATCTCGTGGTTGTCTCGCCTATCATTGTGGTATGAGGTCGACATATGGCAGGAGCCGAGACACGGAGTAACCCACAAACTGTAGAATCAACCTTCATACGTGACTATATCTATTATAGGGATGAGCTCTCAGAGGTCGAGACTGGAAGATGTGGGCCCGTTGGAACATATGTAGAGAGTTTGATGGACACTAGGCAGGGGTCATCATATTGGGTCGAGTCTCATCTAGGATGAGGTTACACTTATGCATATCAATTACCCATAGACCTTAGTCTTCAATGTGAATGGAAGGTTAAGAGAGGGATAATCGCCCGACCTCTATAAAGATAAGACCATCTAATGTCAGAGGCTATCTTGGAGACGTGAATGGGACTTGCTAAGGTCGAAGGTCTTTTTAGTGTCCCAAACTGAAGAGTCATTTAAGTGTACTTAGTGGGACATGTGTCAATATAGGGGCGGTTGGTGTGTCTGCCAAGAGGGACTTGTGCCCTGATGATGCGTGCCTTAAGAAATGTGCGCAATCATTGCACCATTTAAATACCCAAAAATCTTAACATTTCTCTTTCTTCTCCAATTTCCATTCCCTCTCTCAATCATTTTCCAGAAACCTTAAACCCTTATTTTCTCTTTCTTCAAACCACCTATATAAAGGCGAGCTTTGCATCCCATTTTCATTCCAACTTCCTCCTTTCAGTTCAGGTAACCCTTCATCCTTGTTTTTTCTTCATTCGTCTCTTATTTTGTTATTTCTTAGCATTTTTTATTTTTCAATGAGTTTTGAATTTTCCTATAATCGCACGTAGTTATTTTAAGGGTAGTTCAGTGGCATTGTGGGATTTTTAGGGTTGTAGAGAGCTGAAAGGAGATTGTTCTAGTGAGAAATCAAGCTTTCTATCACATATTTAATTCTTCGATGGACCTCCAGCCATCTTCTTCGTATGTCTTCCCTCCTTGTTTTTGATTGGTTTACTTAAAAATGGTTGGGCTTCTTTCATTTGATCCTTTAGTCAACTCAGGTCAAACCATGTTCTTGTTTGTATGTACACAAGATTACATGCACTAGGTGAGTAGTTCCCACACTTGAGAGAACGTATTCTGAGGGAGATACGTAGGGTTGAGGTCGAGGCTAAGAAAATAGCTGAGGCCGAGTCCATAAAACTCCCTTAGTTATAGTTCATCCTCCCCCACTTCTCACATATCCATCACCAGTCGAGGCTACTGTTATTGTCATTAACAGTGACACTATGTATGATACCTCTTCACAGGGGTCATAAACTGAGTCCTCATCCTCGGGTTACATCCCTTCTGCTTCCAAAGGATCTAAGAAGCAGATTCTTTTAACGAGGCCATGCGAGTCCCTTCGTCTCGTCTTGATAATTTTGGTGCTGCCAAGTCCAGCAACGGAGAGAACCCCCAAGAGGACTCAAATAAAGACGATTCTAGAGTGGAGGTCGTTTATTCAGTGCCCCCAATGGACATTACTCTGTCGGCTATGATTGGCGTTGAATACAACTCAAGATTCCAAAGAGGTGCCTTTATCATTAATATTGAGGACGAGGATGATGATTCGGATGAGGAACTACTTGACACATTATACACTGCAACCTTTCACATCACTAACATAGATACATACCTTATAATGTGTAGGCATCTTTATGGGATCAAATTTTCCATTACTATGGGAGTTCCAGATCACGACGAGAGGTTACGATGGCCGAGAAGGTGAGGTGGCTATATACGAACAGATGTTTAAGGTCGGCTTCAGGTTTCCTGTCCGCCCTAACATCAAAACTATCATTGCTAGCATGGGAGTCTCCCCAACTCAGCAGTACCCCAATGCCTGGAGGATTATCATTGGATTTATCCACCTGTGGAAACTATTTTATGATACCGACCTTCTTGTCAACATTTTTTGGGCATGTTATACTGTGTCCACCACTAAAGCTTAGCCCAGATACTTCCACCTCATAGATAGTAAGTCTGACAAGAAGGTTTTGATAGTCAATCAGGATTCAAACCACTATTGGAAGCCCTAATACTTCTTCGTGTCGAGAGCTTGGGAGTTTGATACTAACACTCCCTGTAGTGCCAATGAACTTAAGCATCCCCAAAAGTGGACAAATATGTCCATGTCGGCCATTCTTGACCTCGGGCTAAGTTTCGATGACCGAGAAAAAATCATTTATCTGGGGATTCAAGGAAAAGAGGACGGCCTAGTAAAATTTGAATAACGGATGACTCTGGCCTTTATGGAGAAGACTAGTCTGGGAGTTGAACCCTTAGTTGAGATGTGTAAGTTTGGAATTTTTTATAACTCTAGTATCATCTCTTCTTCATATACTAATACTAACCATCATCTTTTGTTCTCAAGTTATCCAGTCGAAACACCATAGGAAGTTTAGAAAATGGCCCTCCCAATTTAGCTAACATGCTAAACAATCTGTCAAGCAAGAAGCCCACTCCCACACCCCCGGCCAAAAAAGACAACAACTGGAAGGACTGGTCAAGCTGAGGGGACAAGAAAAGGAAAGATCAAGTTGAGGGTGTCCACACTGCTCCCCTACCCTCAAATAATAAGAAAGATGGATCATCCCAAGCAGCCGTCGACCAAGACATCCCTATATCCACTGATGTCGTTCTCGCTACTAGGTTAGAGCAGTTAACCATTTATGTCCACTCTCTGATCGGCGATAAGAATAGGGCCAAGAAAGTTGTCAACTTTATACTAGTCGATAACAAGACTTTGAAAAAAGACCTGAAAGACGCTGAGCTGAGCCATAAGAAGGCCATTAAAAAGCTTGAGAAGAAATAAGCGAACAAGATGGCAATCCAGAAGAAGGGCCATGATGCCCAAATTAAAAATCTCCAGCTCAAGCATAAGGCTGAGGTTGCCAGGAAGGTTATCGAAGCCTTCAAAGCGTCTGAGGAGGTCGGAGGCTATGGCTTCCAATACCTGGAAAGGGGGCCAAAACGGCTTGTTATTGGGCCCTTCTTAAATATCCTAATCTCGGTAAGGTCGATCCTAAGTTGGTCGAGGACTAGAAAGTTTTTAACTTTGGTAACCCGATAGCTACGATGGTTGGGCGAAGTAGAGGCTGAGGCTCTTGCTGTCGAGACTACTATGACCGAGACCATAGTTCAGGATGGCATGAAGGTAGCTGATGGCAGTGGCATGCAAGAAGAGATTCAAACCAAACCCGTTTCTAATGATGTCATCCAAGAGGAGGCCGACCAGCCTAAAGAAGATTGTGTTTTTATTTTTATTAGATGGTCACCTATGGACTTACACCCTTATCTTCTGTACCCATGCTCAAACAACTCCTTTATTCCTCATCTTTTGAACAATCCGTGTAATATATAACATTTTTTTTCAAACAATGATGTAACTTTTCATGTTAACGATCTTTTGATAATACATGGTGTTTCAATGTTTTGATCAAGTTTACTGTATGTGTCTTCCTATCTTTTCCCCGTTGAATGGTATTTTAAATATGATGATCATGGTTACACTCTTGTTTTTTAATACATTATATTCATCATAATAAACTGGTGTTGAACCAACCATTAAAATGATTTTTAACATGTGTTTTTTCACCACTTAAGTGATGTTATGCATTAATACCCCCTCTCGGTGTTGTTAGGAGTGTATGGAGGAGACGGGACTCCTAATACACTCTCAAGTCACTGATAAAGTTATGACCTATAATTTACCATATAAACGATGTTAAAGCAACCATGAAAATGATTTTTAACTTGTGTTTTTCACCACCAAAGTGATGTTATCACACTGACTCTCTCTCGCGACATTATTGGGAGGGCATGGAGGATACAAGACTCTTCATGGACTCTCATATCGCTGAGAGTAGTTATAAACTAGTTCACCATAAAATTATGTTCCTTAGTTTAATACAATTCAAACGATACGGTAATTGATCACAATAACAATGTTAAATATGATCCAACACTTTGTCTTTTTATTAATCAATCATACTGTCGTACAAATGAAAGTAGCATTGAAATACATTAGTTTGGCAGGCTGCACTTGGTAAAAATAACTATTGATAATATATTTTCAAATGGTCGACAGTCCAGGGGTTAGAGAATGGCTCACCTTCTAAGTTTTTCAACCTATAAGTACTCAGCACGACCTCTTCAGTCACCTTGTATGGCCCGTGCCAATTAGGATGGAGATTGTTCAGCTTTCTCCAAACCTTATTTAAAACCAGAACACCCACAGCTATCAGTATAGCCTTCACCCGCTTATTGTAAAATCTAGCAGGTCTCTATTGGTATGCTGAATGTCAAACTTCTGCATCATCTCGTCTCTCTTTAATTAAGTCTAGATCAAGCCCCCTCTCTTAAGCGTTGGCCTCTGGGTTGTATGTTTGGAGTCTATGGCTGGGAAGTCCAAGTTCAGTGGGGATAACTACCTTGGACCCGTATGCTAGCATGAAATCCATCTCGCCTATCGGCGTCCTTTCAGTTTTCCTATAAGCCCACAGGATCCCATGTAACTATTTTGTCCATAGACCCTTAGCATCTTCCAACTTCTTTTTAATTCCATCAAGTATTATCCAGTTGGTGACCTCCGTCTGACCATTAGCCTGTGGTCGGCCTGGTGTTGAGTAAAACTGCTTGATGTCGACCCTCTTGCAGTAGGCTTCCAATGACTGGTTCTTAAATTGTTTACCATTATTCGATATCAAAGTATGGGGAGATCTGTATTGGCACATGATATTCCTCCAGATGAACTTAAATATTTAACTTCGGTTATGGAAATCATAGCTTCAGCATCTACCGTTTTTGAAAATAATTTTATGGCCACTATCAGATATTGGTAGTTACATGCTGCCTTAGGAAGAGGACCCACCAAGTCAATCCCCCAAACTATAAATGACCACAGCGCAGTGATGGACGAGATAGTTTAATGAGGCTGGTGAGGGATACTATCGAATCTCTGACACTTGTCACACTTTTTAACATAATTGGTTGCATCTCTGGTGAGTGTCGGCCACCAATAACCCTGGCTAACGATCCTTTTAGCAAGAGATTGTCCATCGATATGACTAGCGCATGAACCTTTGTGGATGTCTCGTAGGATGTAATCTATCTCAGCAGGGTGAACACATCCGAGCAGCGGTAGTAAGAACCCTCTCTTATACAGTACGTCACCAATAATGGTGAACTTTGTAGCTCGATATCTGAGTTTCTTCCTCTCAACCTTGGAGTCTTGGAGCTAACCATCCCAAATGTATTTGATCAATGGATCCATCTATGATTCCCATGAATTTATATTCAAGCGAAATACAAGCCCGTTGTCATCCTATTCGGTGCTCGGCATGTGCAGAATCTCAACAGGAACAGTTTGTCTGATTTTGGTTCTTGTGGTTAATGCTAGCCTAGCCAGAGCGTCAGCTTGACTATTTTCAAGCCTCCTTCTGATCTTAATTTCTCTAAAATTTACCATTGCCTTTCTGACTCTCCCCAAGTACTTGGTCATCTTCTCATCATTGGACTCATAGATGACCGGTATTTGGTTGACGACCAATTGTGAACAATCATCAGGTCGACATTCAGTGCATTGGCGAGAGAAAGACCAGCCATAAATGCCTCATATTCTGATTCATTATTGGATGCCTTAAAGTTGAATCTTAAGGAATACTTTATATATGTGGATAGTATTAATCCTTTACTACAGCCATTTTCACAAGATGACCCGTCTACAAACAGACTCTAGGTCGAGCATTCCCCCGAGAGAGGGCCCTCTGATAAAACTCCCTCTTTGAAAAGAAAATTTTTTTTTACGGCATCAGTTTTCGTAATGTTAGTCGGGACAACGTATGCCGTAACCTCCTTCAGTACGACCACTGGTACTTATGTTTCTTCAACTTCTTTCTCAGCATCGGTCCATGAAAAGTCGGCCACAAAGTCTGCCAAAGCTTGCTTTTTAATTACATTCCTTGGTTGGTAGATGATGTCAAACTCACCTAAATCAATTGACCAGGGCATTAACCTACCCAATTTCTCGGGTTTATGAATGATCTACCTCAAAGGAATGTCGATGAGCACCACTATTGTATGGTCTTGAAAGTAGGGCTTCATCTTCCTTAAAGCATGTATCAGTGCGTAAGCTAGTTTTTTCATTCTCGGATACTTGATCTCGGCCCCTTGCAAAGCCTTGTCATTAAAATACATTGACTTTTGAACACCCTCGTCTTCAAGGACAATGGCCGCACTGTTTACAGATTCTTACAAAACTAAGTACAGAAACAACTTCTCCCCTTGAATGGGCAGAGACAGCAGCATGGGCGACCCCAGATAGATTCTAAGCTCTTGAAAATATTTCTTTCATTTCTCATCCCATACAAAGGCTTTCCTCAAAATTTTGAAAAATGGCAGACTCTTATCCGTCGCTCGAGAGACGAAACGATTGAGCGTTATGACTCATTATGTCAACCTTCGAACGTCTTTGATAGTTTTTGGTATCTGCAAGTCAATGTGTGCTTTGATTTTTAGTTAGTTGGCCTCTATACCCCTCTGATTCATAATGAAGCCGGTGAATTTTCTAGCACCGACACCAAAAGTGCACTTGGAAAGATTTAACTTCATCTTGTATTTTTATCCATTGTGTCGAAAGTGTGCTCAAGATCGGCCACATGATCCTCAGCCTTCAGACTCTTGGTTAGCATGTCGTCCATGTAAACTTCCATTATTTTCCTGATTTGATCTTCAAACATCTTCTTTACCAACCTCTGATAGGTTGCCCCTGCATTCTTTAGTCCGAATGGCATTTACTGATAATAATACGTTCCTTTATTCGTGATAAAGGAGATTTTCTCGATGTCGGCCTTGTGCATAAAAATATTTTTATAACCCGAGTACGCGTCCATGAAACTCATCAATTCATGCCAAGCCGTAGCATCAACCATATGATCAATTCGGGGTAGGGAAAAGTTATTTTTAGGATAAGCCTTATATATGTTGGTGAAGTCGACACACGTCCTCCACTTACCATTGGCCTTTGGCATTATAAAAACGTTGGAAAACCAGTTTGGATATTGAACTTATCGAATGAATTCGGTTGTCTGCAGATTTTTAATTTCATCTTGAATGACCTCATATGGGTCCCTTGCATGAGTTCTTCTTCTTTGTTTACGGGCTTCACTTTTTCATCAATATTCAGCCAATGGCAAATAATATCAGGGTCTATCCCCGGCATATCTTCATAGCTCTAGGCAAAAATAATTTGATTCCTTCTCAGAAGCCTTATTGACTCTTCCTTGATCTCATCTTTTAGGGATGAACCAATTTGGATGGGTTTTTTCGGCTCATCCTCATTAAGGATGGTGGATTCTACCTCCTCGGTCGGTTCACCCTTTTTTAGTTTTTTCTCATCACGTGGGTCTAGAGTGTCGATATTGTACGTAGTGGTAGCTTTCTTATGGACCTCCTTTTCCTGAGCCGAGGCAAAATAGCATTCGCGAGCTTTTACTTGGTCATCCTATACTTACCCTACCCCATAAGGAGTCGGGAATTTTACCATCTGGTGAATCGTGGAAGGTATGGTCCCAAACTCCTTGAGGGATACCCTTCCTAGGATTATATTATAGGTCGAGTACACATGCTCGTCCATGACAAAAAATTTAATCTTCTTGTTGAGGCACCTCAGCCAGGTGCCCATGCACGCGTCCATCTCATATACCCCCAAGGGGTGGAATTTCTCTCCGCTGAAGCCGATCAGCAACTGGTGATAAGGGACGAGTCTTTTCTTGCTCAACATCAATCCTTTGAAATAATTCCAGAACATCACGTTCGTTGAGCTCCCTCCATTAATAAGAATTCGAAAAACATCCTATCCATGTACTTTCGTTATGATAACCAAAGGGTCAGCGTGGGGATCCAGGATTCCCTTGAAATCAAGTTTGGAAAATTCGACAACTAGAGTGTCCATATTTTCTTTAACTTCCCCGGTTCAACCTCGACCTTGGCTGAATGGACGGCATTATTTTGGCTTCCACGTGTGCTTTTCAGATGGTCGGCTCTATTCCGCCACCTTCTAAGCCTCCACGGATCATATTTACATCAAAGGAGATCATATGAAGACAACCCTTTACATCAGAGATCTTTATTGGGAGGTCAACATCGTCCCCAACCCCTACTATCAGACTCATCATCATTCTTATCAGTTGGCGCCTCTCATCTCGACTTATCATCTTTCTTCCCATTATTCTCCTTTCCGGAGTCGTCTTTGCTACCACTCCTCTCTACATATTTTTGAAGTTTACCCTGTTTCAGCAATTACTCTATCTCTTCCTTCAGGTCAAAGAATTTGTCGATTGTATGCCTATGGTCTAGTGAAATTATCACCATTTGCTCTTGTCCCTTTTGTGAGGAGGGGACTTGAGCTTTTCTGGCCATCGGAGTGCTCTATTGTCCTTAATCTCATTGAGAATCAAGTTAGGGTTCACGGTCAGAGGAGTATACTCGGTAAATTTATCTTCAGCCAACCTCTTCTTTCCTTCCTTATCCTTTGATTGATTGGCCTTATTTCCACCGGACTTCTTTGTATCTCCCCCCTTTGTTTTCGAAGGATTTTTCCCAACTGTAACCCACTAATAAGGGTTGTCATAGCGATGTTCTCCTCATAATCTTTCACCTCCAATTTTTCCTTGTTGAATCGAGAAATGTAATCCCTCAGAGTCTCATTCTTGTCTCGCTTCTCATTCAAGAGGTGAGTTACCTTCTACAACGGCTTCATGCCAAAGCAGAAATTATGTATAAACTTCTCGGCTAACTACGTAAAGTTTTCAGTGGAGTTTTTGGGCAAGGCGGTATACCACATATGGGTGGCACCCGTGAGGGTACTAGAAAACTCCCTACACCTCATCTCATCAAGGGTAGAGTAGATATCGGTCGTTGATTGGTACATCTCTATGTGATGCACTGGGTTTGAACTCCCATCATAGTTAGGACTCACGGTAGGAGGCTTAAATTTTGCAGGAGTTGGCTAATTTATGATCATTGCGACAAAAGAAGACCCATCCATGTAACCTCAGGATCTGAAGTCTCGGCTCTTGAGTAGAGTGTCGATCTTGTCTTCTAACCTTTTAATGGAGCTATTCCAAGGCTTGTCTTCATTAACAACATTATCATCACATCCTTCTGGTTACGACTGGTGCTAGCTCTCGCGCCACAATCCTCTATCGTCCATCGACTTCTCTTTGTTCCTCTATGTCTCGACTTTGCCTGGGCCGATCATCACAGCGTCTACCATTTCCTCTGGATGCAGCGATGTTAGGAAAGCGAAAAACTTGATCTCTTTCATCTCCTCTTGGGCCTAGACAGTCGAAAGTCGATCCCCTATTGAGCCTATCAAAAGCTGAGTTTCTTGGTTGGCCATCAGGGGTTGGCCAAGCACTATTTCCTTGGTAGGTTGGGCTTGAGCGAATTGTATTGTCGAAAATATCATATGGCTCCCAATATTCCTCTTCATCACAGACTTGGTCGTCTTGACAATCCTAGACTTATTTTCCCAGGTGAAGATGCTTAGTTACAGCAACATCTAGACGTCGTTGATGGCGTTGAACTTCCTTCTGTGGGTTCGGGGGTGGTCCCCTGTCTCCTTATCCACCATCTCTCTGGGGGCGTAAGTAATAAGCTCCACCACTAGATGTCCTGGAGCTCTCCCTAAAACACTTTGGTTGAACGCCATGAATTGACCATGCATCTTCTGTTGGCTGGCCACCAAGGATTGTAGTGTCGCCGCCACATAAGCCATTTTTTACTGAGGTGGTGGTTGGCTGCAGCTTGGGCTAATGCCTGAAGGAAAGTCAGATGCCATATCTCCAGTGAGAAAAGGAAACAAAAGTTCGATAATCTGTGAGTGAACAGGAAGCTTGAAGAATACTCACCCAAGCTCTCTCAATGGTGGTGCGAGTCCAACAATGGTGAATCTGGACCACCACCATAGGCAAAAGTGAGAGTCTATGCTAAAAAGTGAAGAGGAAGAAGAAAATATATTCCCACATAAGGCGCCAAAATGATGATGTAGATAATCACCACTCAAATATGTTAGCAAATCAAGCTCTAGCTCAGTCATCCATGGAGATATAATCACATAATTGTAAGTGTACAAAGAAGGAGATGAGAGAAATGGAGAACACGGAGATATAAGTGGTTCAGTCGTGAGCCAACTCCACTGTGCAAGAGGGTATATGTGATTTTATTACTAAAAGGAACTCAAGGCCATAGATTACAATCACTCAAGTTTTCTCCTTCTTCTATTTATAATTGGGAAGAGTTTTGCCTAGGTATTCAATCTCTCTCTCCCTGATGAAGAAGATGAAATTGATATATATAGGCTTGGGGGTGCACAGTGTACCCCCCAAGCATGCACTTGGTGTGCATGAGGTGAGCTATCCACTAGGAGCATGCCATATGTCCTCTACAAAAGCACATCATGAGGATGAAATACTCCCTCTCGTGGGCAGGAGATCTGTTGTAATGGTATGTCCATGTGGCGTGATGATGCACAAGTCGCGTGTCCCTCATGAAATACTGAAGTCGGCTTTGTTGGCCTCAGCCAAGCCGAGACTGTGGGGATTAACTTCCAGGTAGATAACTCTGAGGCTATAAATATCGTCTTGCGAAGCTCATGGTGGTCTCGATCTGTCAGTGTGATACGAAGTCGACACATGGCATGAGCCAAAACTCGGAGTCACCATCAGACTGTAGAATTAACCTTCGTACGTGACTGCAACTGTTATGAAGATGAGCTCTCAGAGGCCGAGACTGATAAGCGTGGGCCTACTGTGATGTGGGCCCATATGTAGATGAGTTCGATGGACGCTGGGCAGGGGCCTTGGTACTGGGTCAAGTCCCATCTAGGATGAGGTTACACTTGTGCATATAAAGTTGTATGTGGTTACTCGCATGACTACAGGTTTGGACGATCAGTTGGATACGTTGGTTGAATACAAACTTGTGGACTATAGAAACAACAACAACGTTGGACCAAAGTATGTTACGGACTTACGGATAGCAGCCTTGATGGCATAAGGTTGACCGTGTAAAAGGAGATGATCATGTTATGAAGTTACTACACACACACACACACATATAGAGAGAGAGAGAGAGAGAGAGAGAGAGTCAGGCTATAATACATCATACTCTATACATCACCCGTGCATCACACCTAATTCTAGGCCCTAAAAAACTTTTTTTTTCAAATTTTATATTTTTCCCTTGAAATTAACCTTCCAATCAACCCATATGCAAAAAATTAGGTCAAAATACATTTTGTAGCTATTTTAAAAAAATCCACAAAAAACTGCTGGCGCATACCCTTATTTATAAGGTATTTTTAGCAGTTTTTGTGAATTTTTTAAAAATAGCTGCAAAATGTATTTTGACCTAATTTTTTGCATGTGGGTTGATTGGAAGGTTAATTTCAAGGAAAAAATATAAAATTTGAAAAAAAAAATCTAGGGCCTAGAATTACGTGTGATGTATAGTGCATGATGTAGGTGAGCCTCTCTCTCTCTCTCTCTCTCTCTCTCTCTCTCTCTATATATATATATATATATATTGAAACAAGACGCCCACATCTTAACTAATAGCTTTATGGTCTTCAAATTATCCCCCCCCCCCCCCCCAATGTAAAACATTTTGTTCTTGAAATGCATCTCTCAGTCTCACCACCTTGTGAAGAAATCCCATGTAACTATCCCCCAACTTCGGTCACTAAATTCTAGAATTTTGTTTGAGGTCACCATTTGTTTGAAAAAAAATAGAAATATCAAGTTTGGATATTTGTACCTTATCGAAGTAAGGTGTCATGGCATATATGTTTGGAATATATTTTGTTTTGAGAATATTGAAAAAGCGCCATCTTGTTGAAAGCTAACTAAAATAAATAAATAAACTTCCTACAAATTGCTTTAACCACGTAACCTTATCAGTACACCTTTTCCCATATAAATCAAGACGAGATTATATGGCTCAAAGGACTTTTTAGACTAAAAGATACCGCTCGCTAAGAAAAGAAAAGTCAATTTTCAATCAACTAATGAATGTCATCAAGCCAATCCACTTTCAATCAATCGACGACTGTTCATCTTCCACTCCGAACATCCATACCATTCAAAAAATGTAGGTGAAGTATTCTCAATCAATTAGTAGGTGAAGAACCTTAATTAACTTTACTCAAACCATCAAACAAAGTAACAAACAAACAAAATTACCTCATTATTTGGAATCAAATTATGGAATATTTCGAATAAATCCCCAAATTTGAAACTAAATGTTACCCAAGAAAAAATATGGTTCCTAATATAAACCAAAATCCCTGACGTGATTAGCTACAAACGTTTTTTGACAAGCATTTACTATGGCAAGTCATCAAAACAAAAACATATTCATAGATACGAATACAATTCAACTAATTCCATGTAATATTCATTAAACGGACTCATTTCAATAATTAGAGGCTTCGAGCCCAAAAAGAGAAAAATTGCCAATTTGACTACACTAGCAAAAGGTGCTTACTTTTCCTCTACAATTAAATTTTAATTTAAAGTTGGAATAAATTAAGTAGGACTAGCATCGGCAATGGTGCGGGTTCAAAGAATTTGGATAGGCCAAATCTTGGTTGAGCCTTACCTGGAGGGGTTAAATATGGGTTGAAATCAGTCTGGGTTGGGTTTTGGTTCAAGCTGACCCATTTCTTAGGATCAATTATCAAAAAGTCCATCAACCATTTTTTAATACACGTTTAGTCCAAATCTTTTTATTTTGTTCCAAAAAGTCCCTCAAATACCCATTTAACCAATATTTTCTTATTTATAAAGGTCCACGCTAATGGCACCCCCGCCCAACCCCCACCCACCGTGCCTGAGCTTCGGTGCTTCTTATTTTGAGTGTTTTTATGTGGTGCGGGACTTTTTGGAACAAAATAAAAATGTTTGAACTAAACGTGTATTAAAAAATATTTGAGGAACTAAAAAAGCAAAAACCTTCTCACACATTACATAATCATTTGTATTTCATATGAGAAAACACCCGTTCCCATTTTAATACCACCAGTAAGCATCTTTGAAATCCAAAAATAATTAACTAATTCTCTTCAAAAATTTGCTACTGTTCTCAAAGACCATGTTACGAAAAAGGCTGGTTTTAGAATACTAATCCAAAAATAATACCACCAGTAAGCATCTTTGAAATACATTATTGCCTAGAAAATAATTTCTCAGAAGATATGATTTTACTAAGCTATAAAGGGAGAGATCATATTTACTTTTAATAACTGATGACAAATTTAAATTAAGAGACTAACATTAAACTAATTAGTGAAAAAGTGACTTCAAATTTACAGTAGAAAGTAATTTACTACTTGTCATTAGACATGTGAAAATGACACACGACACGATAACATAATACAAATCGACGTGAAATAAAAAGTTAATGAGTAAAATCTTAATGATTTTAAATCATATCAGTGTCAAACCGATAAGACCTATTAAAACCCATTAATTTAAGTAAATCTATGTATATATATTAAATTGTAGTCTTAAATCTTTACTACAAACCTTCACGTGGCACCCTTATTAATTAACTAATTTCTAGTCTAGTAAGATATATTATTAGAACTTATAAAGAGTTTTATATAGCTCAATGTCAATTTAGTCATAACAAATTTTATTTAATGAGAGAGTTAGCAATGTCAATAAATTAATGAATTTAATTAAATATGAGCTAAGATGTCAATTTGTATACGATTTAAAATAAATTATTATCTTAAATGAGAACGGGTAAACACGACAGGATAATACAACGGATTAGGTTTGAATATGATTTTTTCACACGATAAAAAAACAACTCGTTTAGACAAGAACCCGATAAAGACCCAAACACGATAAAATCCAATACGAATACGACACAACACGACCCGTTGTCAGGTCTACACGTTATAAGCAATGGTTGACTCGATCAGACAGATGAATTCCAAAAACTTTGCAACTCAGACTGAAAATGCATGCAACTTTAGTTGGATGAAATATTTTTATTATACTGTAGGAGGTATTATAGTAGACATTGATGACATTATAGACTATGATAGATACCAGATCCTAAAGTTGGTATGGATGATATCACTGGACAAACAATACGAAATAGCAAATTCCAGTGTTATATGCTCAAAGATCACCTACTTCACATTAAATTTTACAATACAGTGAACCACTTTTCCCCAACTTTTAACAGAAAATGTTGAAATATTAACTTACCTCGCACATAAATGTTGTTTGGATAAGGTTTAGTCAATTCATCATTTCACAACTGAAAAATACAATACATACCCCAACATATGTTGTAGGTTTATAATAAGTTGGGCAGCAAGGGGGCAGTCCGCGGGCCATTTTTCCGGGCTTCAAGCAAAGCCCTATTCAAAATTGGCCCAAGCCCATAAAATAACCCAAATGGGAAGGGTAGGCATAGACAATCCTAAAGTTAAAAGAGAAACCAAACCAAAACCATCCTACAATTATTTTAGGGGACATTTGAGTTTAGGCCAGTTTCTGTTCAAACTGACTTTGGCCCCCAAAGGTGTGATAAAGGTGTATTTCTAAAATTTTGGGGGGTCAAAGTTCAATTTAAACAAACTTTAGGAGGAAAACTCAAATGCCCCTTTTTTGGAACTAAAACTAGTAGTACATAGGCGGCTGGGAGGTGGCAATGCTCGGATAGCCACCGTCGTAGATGGCCTGAGCGGCAGCACCCATCCGCTGCCCCTGCTGATGCATGAGAGCTTGTGCACCCACCATTTTACTAAGCGCCAATTGTCGTTCATACGCTACTAGGTCAGTTGCTGAAAGCCCCGGCATATACGCAGCCGTTGGTGGTGGTAGAGGGGTAGAGCTGGTCCCGGGAGGCGTAGGTTTACTACCCCACGAGCACTGCAACACAAAAAGATGTATTAAATTTTGTAAAATTTAAAAAAAAAAAAAAAAAACTCAATTATAGATTAAATCCATGTATAGCAAAAGTAAAAGGAACTGTGTATCTAAGGGCTTGTTTGGTTATGAATTATAATACTGTTTTCTGTTTAAATACAATTCTGGTAAGAATTTATATTTGGCACACCTGTTTTTAAATACTGAATTATAATGTGTGTTTAAATCCTGTTTTCAAAAAACAGTAAAGGGCTGTTTTCTAAATTCTGTTCTCTTTACCTTAATATATTATTTACATATATAATACATAGTTGTGTATAGGGGTGTCAATTATTTCCGAACTTCCAAATTTTCCGATTTCCGATCCGAATTTTTCCAATTTTGGCATCATTTTAATTTTTCCGATCCGAATTTTTCCGATTTCCGACTTTTCCAATATAAATTGGAATGGAATTGGAAATCAAATATAGATTTCCGACTTTCCGATTTTTCGTTCCGAAAATTCCGATATCATGCCGATCCGATTTATCCAAAATATTTTCCGAAATAATAATATTTTTATTCATTTTAATAATTTTTACTCATCACATTTCCTAATAATCTCACCCTTCATTTAAAACAATCCCACCCATTCATTTAAAATAATCTCAACCCTTAATTTTTAGTTATAGAAAGGTTATTTTGCCCCCTTTCTTTTCTCATTTCTACACTAATTAGAATGAATTCCTAAATCCTATCATTTCTAATTCCTCACTCAATCAGGTGGTCTCATTCCTCTCCGATCTATTAAACATAGTTTTGTAGCTCTATTTGTTAAACATATCTTAAGTGTTTTCCTTGTATGCTTACTAACATTGGTGTTATTCTTTGCTTATTTTTTCTTATAGTAATATGCACTGCTCACTTGGTCTTACCAGGTTCAACTTTTAAGCTTAACATCAATACTCAATATTGCTTGAAATTGACATTTGTATGAAAATAAAACTACCCCCACCACCCCAAAAAAGTGGAATAAAGAAGATAAAATTGATAATTTTGTATTTCCGATATTATCCGAAAAAGATAAAACTGATATTTCCGATTTTTCCTAATTTTTTCCGAATAAAAAAATATTCAAAAATTCCGAAAATTCCGAATATTCCGAAGTCGCCGACATGGAAAAGAAATTGATTTTCCGAAATTTATTTTTCCGACTTTGGAATGGATTTTAAAATTCCGAAAATTTTGGAAAATTTTCCGAACACCCCTATTCCGATCCGATCCGGCCGAAACACACCCCTAGTTGTGTATAATTATAATAAATAAAATATTTATATGTACATGTACACAAAATTACATCTATGTATGTATTATTATAATATAATATACTAAAATCTATATGTTAAATAATATTATCAATACATACATGGTACTCATATATTGTTTTATACATGCATGTAATAATATAAATATAAAGTATACATATAGCAATTCATGTATGTATATAGTTCTATGGTGTATTATACATGCAATATCATAATATATACATATATAAACATATACATTTATCTATGTAAACACTTACGTATGTATGTCTACATTTATGTATTATATGTATGCATGTATATAATATATGTATTATGTATGTATTTATACATTTATGAATCATGCAAGTATGTGTATGTGTTATATATATATATATACACGCATATATGTATAATTTATATATACGTGTTTACCAATTGTGTGTGTTAGTTTTTTGTCTTCAGTTTTTTTAAAATTCATAACCAAATGGGCCCTAAGGGTGCCAATTTGTGTGTTGTGTCATGTCATCTCGGGTTCATGACAAATATTAATCAATCCTAACCTGACCGCAGCTAATTGTGTCAAATGATCAAACACCCAAACTGTTTACTAACCATAAACCAGAACAAAAGACTAGTCATCTCTCTCTATTAACCAATTATATCAAGATATCGAAAATATTTTATGCATTCTTCATTAAACTTGTTGAACATGTTTATTCCCACTAAACTGGACTGCTTATTATTCGTGGTGGCGGGTCATGCCTCGTGTCGGGTTTGACTCATGTTATCTTGTCATGTGTTGTCAAACCTACATGTATCAAAATACAACCACAGATTGGCAATCCAATAAAGGGTTATTTAAACTTTGACACCAGGAACTTTGGTCAAAAATGACTTTGACCACTCTAAAGTTTTCAATATTTGAACCTCGGACCCAATTTTGAGAGATCCTTGATCAAAGCAAAAGGACGAAATCCCCTAAACACACCGATCCAAACAACCCAATTCTTATTATATATCCAAGCAACTCACATTCCAGAGCAATTCCCTATTGTGGAATGATCTCAATATTGGGAGATCATCTACAAAAAGATTCATCAAAGATCTCAATATTGTGGAGATCATCTACAAAAAGATTCTTCAAAAGATTCAAACAGGAAGTGGGTGAGATGATCATCAAAAAATACACCTAATTCTTAAGTTGCACTTTCCGGTTGAATTTTTTGGTAAAATATTTTGTAGATGATCATTTCCACCAATTTTGGTTGAAAATTAATATTTTACTATTTTAAAAAATTGGTCTATTTTATTTAAAGGTCCATTAATTGAGATCCGTTTAAGAGACTTTTTTGTATATATAATGCAAAGATGTGTTCTCAAATTCAGATTTGTATTTCGTGAAGAAAGGAGATGCGAGGGAAAATAGTGAACCACATTGATTGTGATGTGAATTAAGAATATAAATAATATATTAGTATTTTATATTAGTATTACGAGGTCGGACTTGGTGCGATGGCAAGTGATTGCCCATCCAAAGCGCTATGTCGTGGCTTCAAGTCTTGGAAGCAGCCTCTCCAAAAATGGGGGTAAGGCTTGCCTACATCTACCTCTCCCAGACGCTGCTAAAGTGGGAGCCTTATGCAATAGGTATGACTTTTTTTATTTTACATTAGTATTAATAACATTATTAGGGTACATATTTGGTATTATCTAGATTATTAATTAGCTATTTAATAGGTGTTAGTTACCTATTTTAATTAGGTTATTTAGTTCCCTTTTTAATTAGGAGACTTGCTACCCAAGTTTAGGATTATCTATAAATAAGGCATTTGGCCCTCTCTTGTAATTAAAATTAATATAGAGAATTTATTTATTAATAAGATTTGAGATAATTTGGTTTGATTATTATTTTTGTTCGTGTGTGTTCATGCGTTCTGTTGCATTTCATATCAAATTGATATCAGAGCTGCGTTCGCTACTGATTTTCCATACAAGTGTGTGTCAATCGTGTGTGTATCAAGGACACGAGCTATGGTAAGAGCTCAGGACAACCTATCGTATGGCAGGTACTCGATGACGATCAATGCTCCAAAACTGGCTACAGTCACGCCACCACCAACGGGGCTAGATTTGATTTCGCAGCCCAGTTAAAAAAATTGGGTGAACAAATAGAGGTTTTGAAGGTAGAGCGACGTCGACAATATATCTGGAAAGTGCAACGGTTTAAAGAGGTGGGATGTTGACTACCCAAAGGCGGGTAAGGCTTAGAAAACCACCCAAGGCCGAACAATCCGCCCAACCACCCCGGACCACCTCTCCTTTGGTGGATGGCCCCCAAACCCAAACCCCTGCCACCTCCGAATCAGAGCCCGCTTGCTGCCTCCTAAAAGTCGTCACCAAAACGCCTATATCCGACCTCACCTCTCCCACTTTACCCCCTCCAGTAGCCCCATTGGTAGTTGGGTTGAATGAAGTGGCTGCTAAGGTTTGTGTACAAGAGATGAGGGAAGAAGCTAGGGTTTTCAATGGTAAAGTGATTTTTAAATGAAAATTTGGGCTCGAAGGCTTTTGAAAAGAGTGGGTTGCTCAAGTGGACTTTGTTTAAGTTTGGCCCATTTTTAGGTGACAAAACAACTTGGATTGAAGGTCAATGATCCCAAATTTATTTTTATTTTTTTGGAAAAATTTGAGCAACGCCCAATTTTTAAAATGTTGCAAAATATATTATTTGGGCCCCAAAAATTTCAAAAAAATCGTTTTCACCCCCCGTCAAAGGGAAAAAAGATGCAAAACACTCAAAAGTATTTATAGTTGTGACATAGTTTTTTACAAATCTACCCTACAGTTCGTGAGCTTTCGAAGAAGGGGAGAGCACTACTTGTCGAGCGTCAATAACAATCAAGGCTTTAACGATCGAGACGAGCTTTTCGAAGAAAGGAAGAATGACGTGAATTAAGAATATAAATAATATATTATTATTTTATATTAGTATTAATAATATTATTAGGATAAATATTAGGTATCATCTAGATCATTACTAGTATTATTAATTAGATATTTAATAGGTATTAGTTACCTATTTTAATTAGGTAATTTAGCTCTCTTTTTAAATAAGAGACTTGCTCCCCAAGTTTAAATTTATCTAAAAATGAGGCATTTGGCCCTCTCTTTTATCAGAATTATTATGGAGCATTTATTTATTAACGAGAAATGAGAGAGATGATTCGAGAGAAAATATGATTTGATAATTATTTTTGTTCATGTGTGTGTCAATTCCGCTACGTTTCACTTCAGATTGACTCCAACGTATCTATGTATTTATGTATAATAGGTGGTGATTTTTACTTTTATTATCTTTTAAGTTTCTCTGTGTACTAATATATATAAGGATATGCATTTTTCTGAATTTAAGAATGAAAGAGGGAGATGGTTTCTTTATGCAAATTTTAGATTGCAGTAATAGTTTTGAGTGTTTAACGTGGAGTATAATAAATAATAGGATTGGATTATGAATAATAGGACTGTTTGAAAACAGATTAAGAAGGGCATATAAAAAAAATTAGATGGTCAATGTTGGTCAACTAATGGATCTGTTACAATTGGGAGCCAAAGTTCCATTGAAAACTTTGGGGACCAAAGTCAATTACCTAAATATTGGGGGCAAAAGTCCAAATAACCCATCATACAACATTCCATTTAGTTCCCTAATCACATAACATTCGCTTAATTAAACCTCAACAATTGATCACAAAATTGCGATATTAAATTAAATGCATCAGTTTTGTTGGAGCGAACAAAAGTGTACAACAAATTTACCTTAACGGGCTTGCCAAAGAGAATGCGAGCATTTCCAATCTGAATAGCCCGAGCTGCTTCACCATGGTTGCTGAATCTTACAAACCCAAAACCTTTATCTCGTTGAATCCTCACATCTTCAATAACTCCAGCACCAAGAGAATGGAAATGCCGGTGCAAATCAGCTGAAGTAACCTGCAAAATAGTTTGTGAGAAACCCCGACAAAAGTAACATGTTCGAAATCATAGTATCCTAAAAACGCTATGAAGCCTACGAAACAGCAACCAAAAATATGTGTGTACCGTATCAGTCGTATTGTATCGCTTCGTATCGGATTTTTATCTCTTACAAGAAAATGTAAATGAAAATTCATTTTGTTATCATACTCTTAATAACAGGATTAGAGGTCGTACCTTGGTGCGGTGGCAAGTGCCCTCGCCCAAGATACGGTTGGTCTCGGGTTCGCCGTCTCTCCATATATTGGAGTAAGGCCAGTCAACATCTGCCTCTCCCAGACCTGATAAGTGGGAACCTTGTGCACTGGATATGACCTTTTTTTATTCTTAATAGCGGGATTACAATGGGATTCGAAAATGAATTTTTTCTATGAAATCAAACGTTTTACCATTAGGCTATGTAATCAGGTACTAATATTGGTTTTATAGTATTATATGTTCTACTAAATAGTATAATGTCTTCTCTATACATTTATTTATTTATTACTAGATGTGTTATGTTTTGCTCGGTATCATACGATAAGATACATGATATGAGATGCATACGGATTCTGACAGGCGATACGATACACGATTTGACAACTATGTTCCAAGTATGTTAATCAAATGTTACCATACAAACTTGACATTTATAGATAATAAAATAACAAGGAACCAATATTCAAGCATACGCAATAAATACCCACCTCCGGAGCAAGATTGCCAACGTAAACAGTAGTGTACTGAGGATTATTCTCTGGAGCATCATCGTTGATCCGTTCTTGACCATCTTCTGCACGACAATCAAAATTTAGCAAGTAATAATAATAGGATGAAAGTTAAAGGTGTAATTTCAGCAGTTTACGTTTTACTGATTCTTTATATACTTTGTATGTTCAATGAAACATTTTTCCTTTGAAAGCATACAAGTATAAAACAGTACACATGATCCTATTGTGTTCAAACCAATTTAAATTGTGCTTACAACTTCAGATGTACAACTAGATCTTCAGTCATTCTACATTTTATATGTCAATTTAAATTAATGAATTAACCTGATGTTCCATTTGTTAGTTCCACAACAGTTTTAGCATCTGAATTCTGTTTATCATCAGCTCCAGCACCCTTTGCGGCCCAATTGCACCGAATTTGTCGGCTCCCAAGCCACTTTCCTATAATTTTAAATCAGGAGATGTTAATGAAGATAATGAAAACAATAAATTAAAAATGGAAAACCAAACACCAAAAACAATATCAGAGAAGTTATATGAACATATTGTTTTCATTGTTATTAAGAAAATCACAAGTCTCCAACCTAATATGCTCCTCTTCTTGGACAGATAAAAGAAAACAATGAGGTGGAGAGGCTCCGGTAATGATTCAATTATTAATTTTGATCAGAAACAAGAAATTTCATTGACATCTCAAAGAAAAGTACAAGATAGGATTAAAACAACCACAAACAAAACCCAAGGTATATCACATCACAAGAGATTAAAAAAAACACCTGTCACGCCCTTCAAAATGTACCCTTGACAAAACTTCTAGACAATTTCGCCATGAAAGAGCAAACAAAATAAAGGAAATCCTTTGAAACAGGGAGAGCCAAAAAAATACCCAATGTGATTTCCCGTATTAGTAATAGTAGTCATTATAGAGTAGGTAGACATATCAACAGGTCGTGTTCATATCATGTGATAACGGGTTCGTGTTAAAACTCCCTCAACCCATACAGGACTCGTTAACAAATCGGTTCCAAATAACAAACCAAAACCCGAACCGTAATTGTTAACGGCTCACCCGACCCAAACCATTACGACCAGTTACGTAAATAAAATTATCCATCAAAACATAATATAGTTAATCTTACAACCTAAATTCCAAATGATAATAGTAATGGGATCCCAACAACAAAATGTTCCTTACCCAAATTTATATATATAACAAATAACACAAAATATATCAAAGACAAGTTATCAAGAAAGACTTAGGGTAGTATTAACGGGTTTTAATGGGTACAAACGGGTCTAATCGTGTGTATCAAAATTTTCAAACCCGAACCGTTATCTTAACAGGTCTATCGTGTTCAACAGATATTGACACATCCAAAACGGATAAGCCTAAACCCATTAACCTAAAAAAATTTGTTATCGTGTCATGTGTCATTTTGACAGTTCTAAGATTAGTACTTAGATTAGAGTTCTAGTTTATTATTATTATTGAAAGAACCATAGGCCTAGCTGAGTGCTCAAAATGTCAAATCCTTTCTTCATCTTGTAGAATTTCGAGATTAATATTTTATTGGTGTTTCCAACTGTTGATCGCATCAGGCAACAATATTTACATCAATTTCCTATCTAAATATCCTCCCAAAATCTAATTTCCTTTCAGATTATTTGGGGTTTGGCTTTGGCCTTCATTTTCACATGTCTGTTCGGCACCAATTCTGGTGGATTAAGTTTGGTCAAAGGGACAATGATTAACTCTAATGTTATTTCTCCAATTTACCTGAAGTTGTATTTTGAGAATCGAAAGTCAAATTGATCTAATGTGTTAATAGTGCAAATTGTTGGATCACCACTTTTGCAGAACAACAATCCCATCAGCCATATTCATCTTATTCAACTTCAAACGAGTGTTGCAAGTGAAAATCGACAAATTCCCACTCCAAGCAGTGTTCATTTTTATTCAAATCCCACCCACCAACCGTACTCCCCCAGCCATTGTTCATCATCGTTCAACTTCACTCTGGAAATTGGATGAAATTCCTTGAAAAACAAGCTTTGGTGAGCGGGGTTGCTTACCCTGCAAAACCCCTTTGTACCATGGCAGTCCTTTGTTTAGCGAAGGATCATTTGTCTAGCATAAACCTTTTGTGTCGTGCAATTTTCTTCTACCTCGTGGATCCTTTGTAAAAAAATTTTGCCAACTAGATAGTTATTAATACGACACGTTCGTGTCATCATTACTTTTAGTACGTGTTATTTTTAGATTATCATTCAACATCAGCCACCCTATCCATTCTCCGGAGATATTCATATAGACATCGGTCTCTTTCTTGACAAATCCTCTCTAGTACCCCATGGAACCTCACCCCCCTCTTACGTAACACCCTGTATTTCCGAGTACTTAGAATTTATTTAATTCGGTATTTTTAAATTAGACGTGTGAATAGTATCCAGAGTTATTTATCGCAGGTACGTCCGAATTTCGAGGACGAAATTCCTTTGTAAAGGGGGAAGTATGTAACACCCCATATTTCTGAGTATTTAGAATTTATTTAATTCGGTATTTTTAAATTACACATGTGCCGTAATTTAATGGAATTAAATATTGTGTGTTAATTAAAATATTAATCGGGAGAGATAATGGTTAATAATATTAATCGAGAGAGATAATGGTTAATATTTATGGAATTAATATTACTAAGGGAAGAGTAGATGATTATTTTACGTCATAGCAAGCGATGGTGACGTGATAGTCTTTTATCTCAACTGGGAGTCACGTGTAGACTATTTGAGATCGAGATAGGAAATTAGTGTAGAGTGACTCGGATGGTGATTTCGAGGTCACGGTTGATTCCGAATGGGTCGAGATAGTCGAAATAGTGTACCCGGGGATAGTAATCCCTTTTAGTCACAACCGAATCCACATGGGGGTGTTCGGGTCATTTGGGCTTGGCCCGTTAGCCTAATTTCGGGATTTGGGATTATAAACCTAAGTGTAATTAGTTGGAGCAGCAGCTAAACACATTCCAAACCCTAAGAAATTAAGAGGAGGCCATTAGAAAGGAGAAAGAGAGAATTCTTGAAGATTTAGCACTTTCTTGCATCACCTTTACCGCCCGAGTGCAATCCGAAGGAAAGGAAGGCATCCTCATCACACACAACATAAAGTCAGACCTACTAGTGCAAAGGCAAGGGTTTATCTTGCATATTTTTGAATGAGTTATAATACCCATGTAGTGTAGGGTTTACAATTTCATGATTTCAATTATGTTCTTGGGATTTAAGGGAATAGAACTAAGGATTTGAGATGGGATTGCATGTAGAATGAATCCACATATGTAGAGGACACTAAATTAGAATATATGTGATAATTATTATGGGAGAAATCTGGGTAAATGATTGATTATGAATGAAGAACGCATAAACTAGGGTTTGGGCATAAATCTGGATTTTAATCCGTTCTTGGGTAGAATTTGTATGGATTTAATGTGTAATCAACGTTAGAAATTGTTTATATACTCTTATTTGATGTTAAGTTGGAGCATGCTAGAGTTTGGTTGTGATACATGAAAGTTATGATGAATAAAGATGGTGAAAAACGTAACAGCCTAACAAAGAAGACGACTTGTAGCATTTCGAATCGATTCGACTCAAAGACCAAATCGATTCGGTAGTCAAATCGATTCAGTTACCAAGGTTTGTCGAGTTTCTTGTGTTTATGCCCGGAATTTGCGAATAATTAATCAAGAGACATTTGGGTTATTCTTAAGCTATAATGAGGGACATGGTGAATTTCAGTAGACCTATGATAAAGTTTAGGCTTAATGAATTTGCGAGAATTAGAATGGATCACGGAAAGCCTGAGTGAACCAAAGATCAGACCAGTAGTCGAGAAATGTTATAACTTGGGGGGTAACTAAAAGACCCTTCGAATAGCGAGCGATACTCGGGAATATATGAAAAGAGGTTATAATCCGTACGTTAAGTATTCGGGAGGCATATACTACGTACGGGTATATGATGGGTTGTGTGTATACCTATTGAATAATGTGTATATATAGGTTATGTGAATACCTATTGTTGTGATTTAAATATGGTTGAACATACATATGATGCCTGCTATCACGGAAGGCTCCACGCAGAGGGCGATCCCACCTTGGCGATTCCAGCAAAGTCTGGATTTGTGCCCTAAAACACAGAACTTAAGGCGGCTCACTATGTGTTGTGTATTTGTGGGACTCGCACGTCATTTGGGTACGTTAGGTATGTGCGTAGCCCAAAGACTTAGAACTATGTCCGATGTCCGCCTCCATTGTGTGTTGTTTGATACAGGGTTCGAGGTGACATTCCGAACTGATGGTCCATGATATGGTACGAGAGGTACATGGACTTGATAGCAGAGTATGCAAGCATCGTGGTGGCCTTTTCAGGGGATGCTATAGTTGTATATATTATATGAATATATTATATGTGTGTTAATTATATACAAGCGTGATTAACCTACTTATGTGTAATGGTAAAACCGAAAGATTGTGCGTGTCTAAATGAAATTTAAGTAAAGAAACTTAAATAAATGATTAAATAATAAGATGCAATTAATATTAATCATTGTCAGTACAGTAACGTGTCGTATGGGCAATAGCGAGGAGCTAAACCTTTTGTGATTAGTTAAATACATGGTCTAATTAGGTTGTATAGCATAGCTAGGTAGGATGCATTAGGCTTGCACTTTAGAGGGGTGAGAAACTCAAGAGAGTGTACGTGGAACTAACATGTGTATCTCATAACTGTCTTTAAACGGTGATTTAAATACTTGCAAAATATTTTCAAAAGGTTTTGGGCTCTGACCCTTGTCAAATCCATTTTCCAAAACATTTTAGGTGTCCAGCCATAGGAACGCCCAGCTTGATGATCCATTCCAAGGATGCGTAGCTGTAGCATTTGTGGAGGCTTGCACGAGTTTGCTTAGACGCTTCAGTTATTCATTCTTAGACTAGGATTTGTTTTCCAGCATTTCATTTGGGCCTTAGACTAGGATTTGTTTTCCAGAATTTCATTTAGTCATATTGCCCCTTCAGACCATACTGTATTACAGTTATTCATTTATTTGTCAGACTTCATTTGGATTAAGTTTATTACTTAGACTTGTAGTTGGATTTCATTTTGGGAACCGATGGTTTATTCGGTATTATTTATTCAGCTATTTATCGTGTGATTGATTTGGACTATTATTGTGTGAATGGTTTGGTTGTCTTATTTATTACGCATGTTGTTATATTAATGCAAGCTAAAATTTGACACGGGCTTAATTTAACATAGGTGGTTAGTAATTTAAAAAGTTTTAGACAGTGATGCTAAGAATGAACCAAATGAGATTCATGTTTATTTTAATAAAGGACTGATCACCCGTAGTTAAAATAGGCGGGGGGTCATATCTTATGGGAGCTTCCCCATTCTTTCTTATGTGGCTACTCTCTACTCAAATCTCTCTCCTCCACCAAATGCACCTCATCAAGTCCTTCCAGCACAATATGTGTGCAAACTATGACACATTCATCTACAGCATATTCACTAACATAATAGCCTTCTTCAAACTGGTACCCACTTTTTATTTCCACCTACCACAAAAACTATAAGGCAACTCCCATTATACGACATCAGACAAATAGTGTCGAAACAACACACTCAAAACTATTTTTCATACTACACGCCTAAGCTTGAAAATCGTGAAAGTTTATTTACAAGCTTCAACATCCACATCAATGATGCACACTAAAATCCAGATTACCTCTCTCTATATCTCTAGGCTCGCTTTTCTTTGACCACGACAACTATGCTCTCTCAAACTTCCAAACCAAGCAACAATAAATCTTCTAAATTCGCCTTGACATGTAAACGTTGGACGTTAGTTGAATAAATACTACTCATTCCGGTTAACTTAAGAATTCTTCACAAATATTTCATAATAATGAGTGGGAATTGATGAAGAGTTTAAGAAAAACCAAATTAATTTGAGTGCAATTCGGGTGCATTGACCATTTTGAAGAACTTGTGTATTATAGTTTGCTTTAAATGCATTTATCATCAATTAGATACCAAAAATATTTCATGCATTGGTGCCACAACCACTTAAGCTTGTGCATTTGCGTCCCCATGTCTGCCAACAACCAAGGTTCTAAAAGGCGCGAGGCGTGGTCGAGGCGTAGAGGTCAAGCCTCAAGCCTTAGGAGCCTAGGCGCGCCTAGGCGAAGCCTAGGCGTAAAAAGGCGTTTTTCCTTTTTTTATTATTCTAATTATTCCAAGGCTAGTAATATAATAAAATGGTACATAACTTGAATTTTGAAAATATATCCATATGTTTGGTAGCCATCTTTCTCATATTCATGCTCCATAACCATTATTTGTCAACTAAGCCTTTGTTTTTTAAAAAAAAAGTGTGCCTTAAGCCTTTTACCAAGAATAAGGCGTAATAAGGCGTAGGCGATGCGTTTCTCTCAAGCCTCAAGCCTAGGCGGGCCTAGGCGAAGCCTAGGCGGGCCTTTTAGAACAGAGCCAACAACATAAAGCCGCTTATGGCCTCAAGTACACCAATGTGCTTCGTTTAAGCGACTTAACACTCTCCCCCTTCCATATACCTCGGTGTAAAGTCAAGCAACTTTTACGCAATAAAGATGGTTTCTACTGTGAAGCGAATAATACCCCATCTTAAGGGCACCTTTTCTTTCCAACTAGTTCACGAATCTCCAATTATGACGCCCCCACTTTTCGAACCCGGGGTGGCCTGTCCCACATATGGAAATTAGGAGAGTCAAATAATTAAATATCATTCTATGCATGCAAAAGAAAGAGCCAAAACAATGTGAATCAACACGGCGAATAAGGAGAAATCCTTTCATTTTAATTGGAAATAATTTCAAATGGATATCTACCGCAGAGAATGAAAGTTGTAATCTCTTTCTCCCTCCAAACATTTTTACAATTTTAGAGAACGAAAGAGATTAACATTTCAGAGAGAAATTAGCTAGAAAGCAGCGATTATTCATATGGGGTCGCCATACCGATATCAAGCAAGTATTGGAGAATGATACTTGCCCAATAAGCGTCAATACGTACAAGATAAGCCCAAAAGTGATGGGGAATGGGTTTATTTTCTTTAATTTTAGGGTTTATTTGTCATTTTAGTATTTCTTATTAGTTTTCCTTTTATTTTAGTTCTTTTATTTCCTTTGTCCTTTAATTGGTCTCCAAGCATGTTTGGGACTAATTGGGTATATTTTTGTCAGTACGTCATTTTTAGTCTTTTAGACAATTATTTGATTAGCAAGTAATTCGCTCCCTATAAATACTCTTGTACTCCTCATTTGAGGATAGCTTCCATTTTGAAATATAAGAAATTCTTTGTTTCTCTCTCTAGAAATCATATTTCTTTTTTCTTTTGGCCATTGATGTGTAGTTTACATCATATTGGTAGCAGAGCAAGGTGTCGTTCCCCAATTGGTGTATTGGTGTGTAGGTATTCAAAATCATACACTACTTTTCAATGGGCCCGAAGAAAGCGAATCGATTTCAAGACAAGATTAATCAATAATTGAGAAAAAGCATTCAAGATCTCAACAGGAACTTTGATTCTCTCCTCCGCCGCCTCACCACAAAATAACCACTTATTGAGAACGAACCACCCTCCCAGTACGCCACCAGCCCCCCGAACTTGGCCAGAAATAATCGAATCCCATCAGAAATCACCGGAGACAAGTCAAAGCCCCCCGATCATGGCCGGAAAACCCTTGGGCCAGAATCATCTCTGCCAGCCCTGAACCTGTTCGGGCATCCCTTCCGACACCGGCCTTGGACCGTGGCAGCATTACTCTCCATCCGAGGGGGACAGCTCACTCTCCCTCATTCCAACTAATCCAATCAAATTTCTAAACCCTAATTTGACCCAAAATCATTAACCTCTATTCAAGATCCAAGACAACCCACTTCAAGGGTTTCACCTCCCATTTACAACCCAGTCTACAATTTACAAACCCTAGCCTCCAATCCTACAAAATTCCTCCTCCGCCACCACCCTAAACCCTCCAACTCACCATCCATTTTTCAACCCCCAAACATCCGGAAAAAACTATGTTTCCACCCCAATTAACTCCTGAGGCTCAATTCAAGATTACCAGCGGCGAGTCCAAGATTGGTTGCTCCACCCAATCATTCTCCAACCTTCACTCACCCAATCAAGTCAAATCAACGATAAAAACTCCCCTCTCAAGCCGATTGATTGCAGGAAAGATAGATTCGACGAAATTGGGTTGTGTATTAAGAATCTTTTTTGACATTTTTGTCGAGGATGGTTAGGTGACTCGCACGCACTTTCGCGAGCCGGAAGCATTTGATTTGAGAGATTTCTTCCCAATCTTTGGGGAGGAGGAGGATGATTTTGATGAGGTTGGATCGGTAGCTATCTCTCCCGGGGATGAGGTGTGATTGGTGGTGGGTTTATGGACCCATTTGATATGCATTTGGCGGATGTTTTTCGCGGCTTAGTATTAAGGAAGCTCGTCACGGGACTCCGGGACCGAGATTTTGTTGGTCAGCCATGTTTGGCTTTTGTTCCTATTCTCCATGGATTTCTTGCAAGTAGGTACGCGAGTCGCATACAAGGGCGCTCCCCATTTCAAATTGAAGAATTCTTGGAAGGAAGCCTAACCACGTTGACCGCTTACCCTTCAAGTTCGAGGACGAACTTTTTTGAAGAGGAGGAGAATGATGGGAACGGGTTTATTTTCTTTTATTTTAGGGTTTATTTGTCATTTTAGTATTTCTTATTAGTTTTCATTTTATTTTAGTTCTGTTATTTCCTTTTATGTCCTATAACTAGTCTCCAAGCATGTTTGGGACTAATTGAGTATATTTTTGTTAGTATTTGTCCTTTGTAGTCTTTTAGACAATTACTTGATTAGCAAGTAGCTCTCTCCCTATAAATACTCTTCTACTCGTCATTTGAGGATAGCTTACATTTTGAAATATAAGACATTCTTTGTTTCTCTCTTTAGAAATCATATTTGTTTGTCTTTTGGCCATTGACATGTAGTTTACGGCAAAAAAAATCTAGGTTTTTTATTATATTTATTTAACCGATATGGCAGGGATCAAGGAAGCACGGACTCGACACGTAATACGGGATACGGGATTTTTCCAAAATGCAAGATACAGATACGCTAGGATACGTTAAATATTTATTATTTTATTTTATATATATTAATGATAAACTTGATAAAATGAGACTAAAGCATCAAATACCATTATATTAAAGTGCTCAAATATGATGATTGTTGTCACCAAACAAACTCCATTATAATAAACTCTACAAACATAAATAGGAAAAAAAAAATTAGAAGGTTTTTATTTATGAAGAAGAAAGGATTCAAACAGTGGGATGTAAAGGTTAAAAATAACACAGCTAAGAGTGAATGAAAACAGCTAAAGAAAACAATACAGTTAAAAACAACACAGATAAAAAAAGAATGAAAACATAAAAAACAATTAAGAAAAAAATCAGAAAACAATACAGCACAAGCAAAGAATGAAAAACAAACAACACAGTTTAAAAAAACATAGTAAAGGAAGAAAAAGAATCAAAGAATGAAAAACAACACAGTTAAAAACAACACACGCAAATGAGGTCAGAAGTGAAAAAAAATACCTAGAGCAGTTAAGAAAAAGAAAAAAAAACACAGAAAAAAAAGGGGAAAAAAAGGGGAAAAAAAGGAACAAATAGTTAAGATAGGATGGGGGGGGGAAAACTCCAAATAAGTTCAGAAGTGAAAACGTATCCAAAACATATCCTAACGTATCCCAGCGTATCCTAGCCATTTAAAAAATAAATAAAAAATAGGATACTTTAGGATTCGCGTATCCTAACGTATCCCGTATCCTATACGTGTCCAACAAAAATTCGCAACCTCCCAAGAGTATCCGTGCTTCATAGGCAAGGATACATGGCGTATGCGACAATAATGTTTTATTTAGAGATACCCCATTTGACGTTCAATAATTAGACTTGCTCACCCATATTCATAAGATACAAGCGAGTCAAAGCATAAGGTATAATCGGGATTTTTTTTAAATAGAGGGGTTATGTCTAAGTATGATATTATCTCGGGGGGGAAAGTCAAAAACTACTATATTAAAAGTCAAATCTGTAATTTTTAAAAGATTTGTCTAATATATAGTTGAACCAAAACATTTAGCTCATTAGTTTACCAAAAAATGAAAAGAAAAACGGGAAACTAAAAAGTAAAATCTAAATCATCTCTCTCTTAAAAAAAAAAAAAAAAAAAAAGTGGATCTGTTGAATTTCAAGTAATCAGTTTCACGAATAAAATACATATACTTACTTTACATTTGAAATTGCACAAAAATGATTATTTATCTCAGAGAGGTCTGCGGAAAATTCTGGAAACACGTCAACGAATGTTGGCTGAGATAGTATGTTCGTTTAAGTGTTAAATGGCCAATCAATTGTAATATGTTTTTTTACTCATTGATTCTTTATGCAATTTTAAAGACCTCTATGTTTTTTGTAGTCATTTTGTTCACAAAATTATGAAATTAGTGAAGTTCGATGCGTATAAAACATAGTATATAATTTTTTTTAACGCCCGAATTACATCCAAGTTTTTTTCAATTTGTCATATCCCCATACCCATATCATATTAGATATGATATTCTAAGAGAAACTTTTTTGAGAAAGAAATGAAATAGCATTTTAAAGAGAGGTTTTCTTCGAGAGAAACATTACAATTAAAAAAAAGTTATAGACGCGAAGGGGTTAGCATCATAAAGAGAGAATGAGACTAGTTATAAAAAAAAAATAAAGGGCTAATTCACATGATTTAACTTGGGTTAATGAGTAATCAATAAGAATCCAACCGAGTTCCACACTCGTACAAAGCACATTTAACTTCACCGTCAATTTGCACTTGTGGCAGTTTACACAATAAATTTTTCTACCAAAGGTCTTCACCAACAATGCTTCCCACTATTGTGGTCTAAATTCCACTGTCAACAACCATCGAGTGAGTGAGGAAGTGTTAGAAGATCCGTACAATTGTTTACTTCCTCCGTCCCAAATTAGTATTAGATGTTTGAAAGTCAAATCTTTTAAGAAAAAAATACAAATTTCATATTTATCCTCCTCAAAATTATGGCACCATTGAGTGCTAAAAATGATGAAAACCTCTGAATGCAAAACATGCACTTTGATCATCATTCTTTGTTAGGATGAGTAACTTTGTAATATCACCTAGTTTTATATACTATTTTCATAAATGTGACTATTAATTTGGGACAGACTAAAAAAGAAAAAAAGGACTCTTAACATGTGATGGAAGAAGTGTGTATATCTAGGGAGAGGATCACAAGTGGACTTTTTAATGGCCTTTAACAAAAAATACCTAACCACCCATTAATTTTAATTTCGATAATGTAATTGGTCGGCGCCAGCGGCAACGAACACGCGTGTGATCCGAGATCCCCTTAACCCCCGCCCACCAACCCCAACCCCTACCCCCACCATGGCAAACCACTAGTTAAAAAAAATTGCTGGAATGTTTACTCAGGGGATAAAGGCTACCATGGGGTGGGGGGGAGGGAGTTGTAAAAAAAATATTCGATCGACACGCATGTCCGTTGCTGCTGGCGCGGACCAATTACAACATAAGAATTAAAATTAATGAGTTTTTAGGTGTTTTTTGTTAAGGTCCATTAAAAAGTCCGCTTTTTAGGTCCACTTGTGATCCTCTCCCAATATATATATATATATATATATATATATATATATATATATATATATGTGGTTATTTAGGCTTAAATTTGATTGTTTCTTCATTTGTTCAGTTGACAAAGTGATGTGAATCTAACTACTAACTACACAATAACACCACCAACAAAGTCCGCTTTATCAGCGTTATTATTACAACTACACACCAACTACTAACTACACAATACCACCACAAAAAAAAAGGTTTCTCTCTTTGTATTCTTTTTATCAATATTCAAACTGTGATTACAAATGAGGGCCAAGGGCCTATTTATAGGAGAGGTTAGCTTGCTAACCAAGCTAATACCCCAAAAGACAAAAAATGGCAACTAATAACTAAAAAAAAACTAATTAGCCCAAAACATGTTTGGAGACCAATTAAACACTAAAAACAAAAGAAAATGGTAATAAACCTAAACTAAAAATGGAAAATAAAAGATTGTCTTCTCCCGGAAGCACAAGCATGTGCCACGTGTCGCTACGAATCACCAAACACATCATTCTCCCAGTTTTCGAAAAAGCTCGTCCTCGAGTTTAGAGGGTGAATCATCAATACCACATGATATGAGCCAAAAAAAGTTTTGGACCAAAATCAAACTCAATCAATGAACCTCATCAATTAGTACATGGTTGCAACTTGGAGTGGTGGGCACTTGAATCTGACCGGATAGGAACTCCGGCAACCGCACCTTTGCGAGTACGATGGCGAAACAAACGGACTGAAGGCGGATACATTTCGTGAAGCCGGACTCAAAATGACAAATAGTCGGAAAATGGTCCCCAAATGGGATGCATTTTCTCATAGAAGTCATATGTTGTGTCACAAATAGGCCCTAGGACCAATTTTGACCGGATTTGAGGTCAAATAGGAGGTGGGGGATTGGATCAGAGTAGGGAAGCCCATTTTTATTTTAGGCATAAATGAGAGGGAGAAAGGAGGAAAATAGGGTAAAAATAGGGGTGTGAGGCTAGGGTTTTGATCGGAGGGGGTTTTGGATGGTTCTTGGACGGTTCTTAATGGTTCTTGGGTTTTTTTTTTTTAGGGTTAGGGTTTGGAGAAGGTAGGAGACAGTGTTTCATTTGACGAGGTGGTGGTTGTGTGGTGGTAGGAAGTGAAAGTGGAGGGAGGTGATGGTGGAGGATGGAGGAGGCTAAAAGGGTTGGTATCCCCCCCTTTAGCTGTGATGTAATTTAGGATTTGCATCTACCCAATTCTCATTTGGACATTTATCAATCTAAAAATTGAAGAGTTGCCGAAGTTAGAATCACAACTCAGTACCCACTTCACACACCACGACAAACACCAAGAACAAACGCAACTCTGATACCAATTTGATGTGAATCTAAGAATACGGAAGCGTTATTGTTACAACCACACAACAACAACAAAAACATAAAACTAAACTAAGAAAAAGGGTTTCTTTCTCTCTGTATTCTTTTTATCAATATCAAGTTGTGATTACAAATTATGGCAAAGGGCCTATTAATAGGAAAGGTTAGCTTGCTAACCAAGCTAATACCAAAAAGACAAAAAAGGACAATTAATAACTAAAAAAAGACTAATTAGCCCCAAACACACCAATTAAACACTAAAAATAAAAGAAAATGATAATACACCCTAAGCTAAAAATGGAAAATAAAAGATAATCTTCTCCCCGGAGACCAACCACGCGCCACGTGTCGCTACAGATCACCAAACACATCACAAAGCCTTGTAATTTGCATGGATATTTCCTCCTCAAGAGATGAACAAATACAAGAATTGCAAGCGTTACAGCCGTTATGGTACCAATATTACAGAAGCAGCACATCCATTGACTTTTAATATTGATAAGTGTACATAACAATGGAGGAAGAAAATTTGCACTACTGCTTTCCCCAGTACTATGCAATAGAGGAAATAAGGCTCAACAACTATATTGGCATACTACGAGAAACCCAAATTTGCTCTGTTTAAAATGACCTATGCTACTTCTTTTATCTTTTACCACTTCTCTTGGGTTAAGGGGGAAGGTTTTTTTCCTCCTGATAAATGAGAGACAATTTTTAACCGTCTTTTTCACTTGTTCAAAAGCGAGAAAATAAAAAGACCAGAAAGATCAACATACAAAATGTAATCTACTCACCGTTCAAATCATTTATTGCACTCTGGGCATCCTGCCAATGAAAAGATCAGGTATCAGCATCATAAAGTGAAAAGGACTAATAAAAAGAGAATGTAACAGACACTAACAGAGAAGAAACGAACATAAATGATCCAAAATCCACTAAAACCGTTTCATTACCTGTTGATTCCTAAAAGAAACGAACCCAAACCCTCTCGAACGCCCTGTCTTCTGGTCCCACATAACTCTCGCATCTCTTTAAAAGACAGCGTACATATCAAATCAGCATCAAGATAAAGGTGAGTTCTCCGGATAATAACTCCAGTTTTAGATCCAAAAACATCAAGGTATAGAAAGATACAAACAGCAAACGAAAAAATGGGGCTTACGAGCAAGTAGGATACACAGAAAAGCAAGCAAACAATGTAGCATCTGTAACTTCAGGGCTAAGATCACCAACAAAAATGTTGAAGTGTCCTACAAATTAAAATAATAGTAGAATAAAAAATCAACAAATTAATTCAGAATGCAACATTGAATGGATATTTAGCAGAGGAAAATATGTATAAAATAAGTAAAGATACATACATACATACATATATATATATATACCTGATGTATCCTCTCTCTGACTGCTGGCGTAAGCCCAGTTAACCTTAATAGGCTGCCCAAACCTGCAAATTATAAGTTTAGATAAACAACCAGTGGATAGAGAATTAGCCCTATCATTAGGAATTCTACTCACAAATGCCTTCCATTAAGAGTCACAATAGATAGGGCGGCTGCTCTGCGATCAAAATAGTCCACAAAACCATAGGAAGACTGCATGCCAAGAATAAGCACCACAATGTCAGTAATATGACAAAATGCCAATCATTTATCTGCAAAAAGAAGACAACTATTTTCCTTGAAGGTTCATTTTCCCCACATCTTGGATGTCCAACAAAAGGTGTCTGCTTTTAAAATAATAGTATATTTTTTACTGTTTTACTGGGTTGCAGATTTGCAGCTATAGTATTTCATAAAGGCGAACCAAAATTAGTTGGATTAAAGTCTCTCAACAAGACCAACAATTAACATTTTTTTCTTTTTTTCCTGGGAGCGAAAAAGAAGGAACTTCACATAAATGAAAATAATTTCTATATTTCTTGTTGTTAATTCTTTTGGAGGAGGAAATTCTAAACTTTACACTTCCCTACTGAGCGTGAAACCATAAAACATTGTCTCCTCTAAAATATGGGAATTCAAAATGGAAAATATATGAAAACATAGACTCGCTTAGGTAGATTGAACAATATGACCGGACCTTCTCCTTCCTAATGAGCTTGCATCCTTCAAGGGGACCAGTACTTGAGAAAACCTCTTGAAGAAGGGGTTCTGTAACCTGTGGGTGGATGTTTCCAACATACCTGCATCATCTCACAGATAACAAACATCAATAATAATAACATTACTATTGTACGAGTTGGAACTCATTTATATACGAACACACGCATACACACACAAAAACAAAAAATCTACCAGCAAACACAATTTGGCAGAAAAAGCACAAATGGGAAACCATGCTACTCTTTTTTTTTTGGACTCCTGTACACAGGTGAAGGTTGATAATTGGTTATATGAAATGTTAAGAAGATCGATCCTGGCAGCATCATCATTTTTTTTTTAATAACCATGAACCTCCACACGAACGAGCCATTTGGACTCTCCCGTGCGAGCTAAACAGGGAGGACGCTGTGCAGGGCCCCAACATCACACACATCACACTTACAACCGGTGCCCAGGGGGATTCGAACCCACACAGTCCAGCTATGTCCCTTCCCTCACCACTGGAGCAAGCCAGGTTGGGTGCAACAAAATTTATTATCAGTCATATATGCATCAAGCAACATGCATAGAAATTTGACAGAAGATAGCAGGCATATATACACGCTTAAAAATGTGGGGAAAAAGGTACAAAGTAAAATATTTGCAGATTTGAAATATTTAAGAATATTGATCTAGGCAGCAAATATATTTTCCATCGTAGTTATTCAAGTCAGCTTCAATTCGAAGGAATGAACATAAATTTAAAAAATAATAAAGAGAAACGATGTAATTTACAAACGCTAACACACTGAAAAGGAAATAGTTTGCCTAAGACTCACACACTGCGGCATGTACTTGAATCAAAACCGGGAGGCAGATTTCCACTCAAGATTGGCTCTATCTGCAATAAAAAGAAAAGAAACAGATGTTTAGAAAGATGAAAAAATCAAACATTCACCGACCATTCTAATTATGAATGACAAATACAATACACCAATCATGTGGGGTCTAATTAAAGTGAACATTGACCAATAATGAGAGATTAGGATCCCATTATCTCATTCCTGTCCATTAAAAAAAAGTCATATTCTCATCCATTAAGAAAAATCCCACTGGTATACATAATCAGCATTTCTTTGCATGTCCAAGAGCTTGCGTGCGCCTTATCATTTATTGGTTTATTTCATTTCTTTGAGCACCAACCCTCTGATATAAATGTGATTAAGAAAGCAATAACACATAAGACAAAAGATAAATAGCCAATGCCCAAACATCTTCAAGCAGCAATATATAGAACCAAAGAATACAACAGCCCTTGAAAATTGTTGCTATATGATCCCCAAATTTACGTGTGGCCACCCATAGTAATAAAATAATACTACTACTCTTTGGAGCATCTCCAATGCAACCGTGAATTGGGGAAAAGAATAAGGTGCCACATATGAGACAAAAAAGAGCTAGCCAATGCAGCCATGGATAACAAAAATGAAGATGTCGTGAAAATGGGGGAAAATATAATGAAGGTACAGTAACCTTGTCTGCCCACTCAGCAGAAAAATAATAAAATAGAATAAAAAATAACTTGCATAAACTGGAAAGAAATATGCCTGTTTTGAATAAAAAAACAATAATACGATAAAATAACATAATGTATGATCATAATTCGAACAATTCACTTCAGCTTCTGTTCTAATTTCATTGTCTATGAAGAATTCTTATGAGATCCACCAAGAGTCTCTTGAAATGCGGACCGTTGAAGATGGTCTTAAAAAACACCGATCCTTGTGCAAATAATTTGTCCAATCATATGAAAAGTTAAAAGGAACATCTTAACGTCCGTCGGGCTCCTACATAAACCTATAAAGTGGCTTAACCAAAATAATACAAACAATACAAAATCAACAGATGAAAAAAATTCTGTGACATGCGGTATATATAAATTGGGGGTGGGGGTGGAGTTCAATGAATCCTTTTTATCACTAATGAAAGTTCTCTATGAAACAAAATTCGCACGCCCAAACATGCAGATCGAATGCGCATATGATTTGCTGGTACCAGCACAATAACAATTAGAACCAATTGCAACAGCTTTGGCAAAATTGGAGTCCACTTTGTCAGAATTGGGAATCTCATACCTTCCCGAAAAAGAAAAGACTAGATGAGCAAAACGAAGTACCACTCACCCCAGAGAAATTTTGAGCAGATTCTATCGTTGACATTGTTTTGACAACTTCCTTACTCAGAGTTGTTTTACAATTTTCTTATTTTACTTTACCCTAATTACATTTAGGGTATTGCTAAAGAATGCTATGTAATTTCGTTCAGACGCTTTGGATCAACTAAAGTTTTTATAGCCTTCTTTTGTTCTCCAATTTTCTCGTATTCCTTGTAAATCAACTATTGGCATTCAGTTCTAGAATTCAATGGGCATGTCCAACAGAATTCAATAAGCAGATCCCTTTTGAAGGTATGTAACCTCAAGAGAGGAGGTATTAACAAAACCCCAATTTTAAGCACTAGGAGGCTGAATGGATATCCCAGAACTATGCAACCTGAGGAATTTCTGAATTGGGAATGTGTTGCCGAAGATTTATTGGATTTCAAGGAGGTTCTTGATGATAATAACCAAGTTCCTTTGGTGGCAACCAAA
Organism: Sambucus nigra; assembly: GCA_949130495.1. NCBI lineage: Eukaryota > Viridiplantae > Streptophyta > Magnoliopsida > Dipsacales > Adoxaceae > Sambucus > Sambucus nigra. The sequence continues at coordinate 377,021,019 of OX422211.1, forward strand.
ATGCACGCCAGAGCTTCAGCCTAGTCGTAGGAGCCAAAGATGTCCCGGTTTTGTCCAAGAAAAAAGATTAATTTGTGGAGAAGATGAAGAAACAAATGCCTCGTGCGTTTCTCCCTCACGAGTCATAACTATTTGAAGACGCCCCAACAACTTTGGACTTTGCTTCAGGGAATTCGAACAGTAGATGACTACATCACTGAATTTTAGCAACTGCTGACTCGTGAAGATTAAGAGGATACGAGGAAACAGATGGTTTAAAGATACATTTGGAGTTCATGAAAAAGTTTCAGGATACCCAATATACAATTGGAGGTTTGTAAAAAAAGTTTCAGAATATCCCTAATTTTGTTACCCCGTAGTCTGATTAAGGGGCACATCAGCATGCAGTTCAGTTATAAAGAAGCAGTTGAATCACAAAACTACTTGAAGTGTCTGGGCAACAGTGAAACACGAAGCAGGGTTAATCCACCAACCCCAGAGCAACCTTTGATCATACTGCACCACAGTCAACTAACATGGTGGATAGAAAAGTCTCAGATTTGAATTTGTGATTCGGGCAGTTACGGGAATGTTGTTTCATGAGGCGGTCCAGAAGTTGACATTCAACGAAGCCATGTCCAAAGCCCTACACAATGTACACAGTCTTGACTGAACAAAGGTAATGAGGTTAATATCTCGGCTAACGCACAGTTTCATGATCATATGAAACAATCAATTGACAAGTTCAATGTTGTGCTCTTGAGGATTTACCAAAAGGGCTGCCACCTTTTCGGGATGTTCTACATCTCATTGACTTTGTCCCTGTGCCACTCTGACCATTCCACCAAACAGACTACAATGATCCCCAAAGAACAAGACAGCAGTAGGGCATATTTGGGAGAGTCTTAGCCCTTGTGATGTAGCTGCATTACTTCAAAATGGACGGTTCAACATATGCTGCCCAACTTTTTTGGTACCCATTTGAAGTCTTGGGATCAGAAATTGTAACCGCCTAAATTCACATTTTATAGGCCAAATTGGCTGAACCACTTATATTCAAGTGTTCATCCTCTTCCCCTCACCTCCTTCTACATATATATACATATATATATATTCTCCTGTGCTGCCATTGTTACCACTTGCTTGAGCTTGTCAACACCTAACCTGGTGGTGCTGTTTCCAGCATCATCATTTTGGCGCCGTCTATGGGAACGAGAAGCAAACCTTTTCCTCTTTTTCTGCTTAACCTCACCGGAGGGGTGAACCAAGCCTCACCCCTTGGGGAGCTGTTTCACCATTGAAAGAGGTCCTTTAAGGTATTAAGCTCATCTACTTCACAAGCTCTTTAGCTTTTAACATATGGCACCGGAATTGCCACCACCTCCTCCACCACCCGGAGGACCTAGTTCCAGCCAGGCACCACCGCAGTCCGAAATGGCTGAGGTGGCGGCAGCCTTGAGGTCCTTGGCTGCAACGCAACAAGCAATGAAGGAACAATTTGCACAACTCAGTCAAAATATAATGAGACCACTTGGGGTCTCACCGGAGATGATTACTCCGGCAGCTGCTCAACCCCATCCGAGGCCAGGCACCGCGAAAAGACCAGCCTACACCTCAACGGAGGAGAGACGTCGCTGACCCTAGGCGTTTGCGTCTGGGGAGGCAAGGACACCCTTGCACTGAGGATAGGTACGATGATATGGAGGCAGAAGACGCTCCAGAAGATTGTTGGGAGCCGTATAAGGTTTCAAATAACACTGTGTGTCCTATCCAGCAGAGCCTAGGTTGCGGAGGCAGAAGAGATGAAGGTGCCCAACAAAGAGGATCAGCTTTTGATCAATTCGGCAGAGGGTCGGCCTTTGAAAGGTTCGGCCCAGTAAATGACCTGAGGCAGAGGTTATCCAGGTCACGAAGTGCCGCTGGTTCTCAAAGGGGAGATGGGGAACATCGGCCTCATCCTGGCCGACCTCATCATGGCCGAGACCATCAAGGCCGAGACAGGGAACAAGAGGAGGTCAACAGCCGATGTTGTGTTGCGGCTGGGGAACCCTCAGTCCAACCTTTAGAGGTGGCTGGGGACAACCTCGGCCAGGCCGACGTTGCAAGGCCATGGAATGACTCCATCTAACGTCTTTGAGGAGAAGATAGGAGACCTCATCAAAAGCCGAGACCCATTGCAAAGAGGGTTCTCAGAGGGTTCTCCATTTGTGGCTAAGATAGTGAGCTTCCCAACCCTTGCCAAGTTCAAGCCACCTACGGTGTCTCCCAAATATGATGGTAGTACCAACCCTGTGCATCACATTAAGATGTACCAATCTGCGGCGGACATTTATTCAATCCCAGATGAGATGAAGTGCCGAGCTTTCTCCGGAACTTTAACAGGAGCTACTCACATCTGGTTTACCTCTCTTCCGAAGAACTCAATTGAGAACTTTAAGGGCTTGGCCGAGCGGTTCATTCACAACTTCTGTTTTGGGGTAAGACCTCAAAAGAAAACCACTCATTTGTTGTACGTCAAGCAAGGCAAGAACGGGAGCCTAAGAGACTACATTGTTAGATTCAATAAAGAGAAATTGGAGGTTGAAGATTATGAAGAGAAAATAGCCATGACAGCCCTCATTGAAGGACTCCAGAAGGGAAAGTTATTATGGAAGCTTGCGGAAGACCCTCCCAGATCTATGGCGGAACTATTGGCAACCGCAGGAAAGGTCATGAACGCCGAAAAGGCAATGGCCGCGAAGTATGAGGATGAGAATGGAAGTGGCAACGGAAAGTTCCAAAGAAAGAAAGATGGAAAGAAGAGGTCTACAGACGACAAGTTCGCACACTACACTCCTCTAACTGTGAGCTGCGAACACATCCTCAATGAGAACAAGAATGACCGGTCTGTGAGATGGCCAGAGAAGCTGAGGCTCCTCCGCATAAGAGGAACAAGAACCTGTGGTGCGAGTTCCACCAAGACCACGGCCATGTAACAGACAAGTGTTTCGCTTTGAGGGATGAAATCGAGAAGATGTTGAAATCCGGAAAGTTGAGGAAGTATGTCAATGGTAAGGCTCCTAAAAGGGGAAGAGATGACCCTAAAAAGAAGAGGGGCGATAGATGTAGAGATGACACTCCAGCAAGAAGAGATGACGACTCAGATGATGATGTGGAGGACGATCCAGACCTCCCGCCAAAAGACGACAATGCCCCTGTGAAAAGGGTTGGTATGATCTCCTTCGGTGTTAGCACCATATGTGGAGAACTCGCAGGGGGTGGCTCTGAAGTAGCCGACCGTAAAGCTCATGTGGCAAAGGCCAAGTCAGTGGCCAAAGTAGAGACTGTAAATCTAGCATCTTCAGAGGCCAAGCAGAAGAGAAAGAAGGTGGATATGGACACTCTTATAATCGAGTTCTCCCGACTCGATTTCAAAGGTATCTTAGCTCCGCATGATGACCCTTTGGTAATTACAACAAGAGTGCATGAATGTGAGGTACAGAGAATTCTCGTGGATGGAGGAAGTTCAGCAGATGTGATGTTCTGGCCCTGTTTCAAAAGCCTAGGCCTCAGCAGGGCTAGGCTGGTACCCTATCATCATTCGTTAATGGGCTTCAGCGGCGAAAAGGTCCATCCGTTGGGCATGTATGAGATGGATGTGCGAATGGGCGACGAGTGGCCTAAGAGGTTGACCCGGAAGATCAATTTTTTCGTCATGGACGAAAACGTCTTCTCGGCCAATAACCTCATCATAAGAAGAGTAGCCCTTAAGGAGTTTGAGGCCGTGCCATTAACAGTCCACCAAATGCTAAAATTCCCGACCCCCTATGGGGTAGGGGAAGTGCAGGGTGACCAGACCATGGCACGAGAATGCTACTTCAACTTGGCCGAAGAGAGAGAGGCCCATAAGAGAGCAACTACCACGTATAACATTGATACACTTGATCCTAGAGATGAAACAAAGTTGAAGAAAGAAGAGGCCGCGAAAGAGGTAAAATCCATCGTCCGCAATGAGAACAAACTGGAAAAACCGTCCAAATCGACAAGGCCTTAAAGTTCCTGATAAGATTCTTGAAGAAGAGGCAGAATGTCTTCGCCTGGAGCCACGCAGACATGCCTGGCATCGACCCGGAGGTTATGTGCCACAAACTCAACGTGGCAGAAGGTGCTAAGTCAATCAAACAAAGACGAAGAGTTTACTCTAGGGAGAAGTATGACGTCATCAGAGAAGAGGTCGGAAAGTTGGAAGAGGCGGAATTTATCAGGGAGGTCATATACCCGGAGTGGTTATTAAACGCCGTCATTGTGCCCAAAGCCAATGGAAAATGGAGGATGTGCGTAGATTTCAACGACCTGAACAAGTCTTGCCCAAAAGACAGTTATCCCTTACCTCGGATTGATCAGATGGTAGACGCCACGGCAGGGCATGAGCTCATGAGCTTCATGGACGCGTATTCAGGCTATAACCAGATCTTCATGGATGCTGAAGACTCAAAGAAGACCTGGTACCAACGTTGAATATGCACTAAGGTTCAACTTCAAGGCATCAAACAACGAGTCAGAATATGAGGCCATGATAGCAAGCCTCTCATTGGCAAAGACCCTTAGGGTTGGTCGACTCCTACTTCATAGTGACTCGAGGTTAGTTGTCAACCAAGTGTTTGGAGTTTATGAGGCTAAGGATAAAAGGATGGCCAGATACCTGAAGAGGGTAAGAATGATGCTAGAAGGCTTCAAAGAGGTGAAGATGAAGATGGTACCTCGACAAAACAACAGCCACGCAGATGCACTAACAAGGTTAGCTTCAGCAGCAACAAGGACAGACATAAGGAGGACAGTACCAGTCGAGATCCTGCTCAAACCGACCATTGAGGAGGAAGAGGTTGCCAGCTCTTGCCATAACCTGAAGCTAGGACATCTCCCTCATCAGGTATATCAAAGAGGGAGAGCTACCGGAATCAAAGCTAGAGAGGAGGAAACTGAGGTACAGAGCAGCAAAGTTCTCAATAATAGGAGATGTCATATACAAGAATGGATTTATGTTACCTCTCCTCAGATGTGTTCATCCCACATAGGTCCTCCGTGTCCTACAAGAGGTTCACGAGGGTTCTTGCTCCAGTCACATAGGAGGAAGACCTTTGGCCAAGAGAATAATCACGCAGGGATATTGGTGGCCAACCTTCGCCAAGGATGCTGCAGCCTACGTGAAGAAGTGTGACAAATGCCAAAGATTCTCCGTTATCCCGCATCAACCTCATCAACCTATGACGTCAATCAATTCCCCTTGGCCGTTCGCAGTATGGGGAATTGACTTAGTAGGTCCCTTGCCAAGAGCTGCAAACAATTATCGATTTCTAATCGTCACAATTGATTTCTTCTCCAAGTGGGTAGAGGCTGAGCCGATGATCACGATTACAGAACACAAGACCTTCCAGTTCATCTGGAAGAGCATCATATGCAGACATGGCCTCCGTAACACCCTCATCTCGGACAACGGAACCCAGTTCAAAATTCTTCCTTAGAGAAGTGTTGCGAGAGAGTTGGAATCAGGCAATTTTTCTCTTCCCCTGGCCGACCTCAGGCAAACGATCAGACCGAAGTCACAAACAGAACAATCCTCGACGGGATTAAGAAGAGGTTAGAAGAAGCTAAGGGGAGATGGACTGAAGAGGTTTATGCTGTGTTATGGGCCTACAGAACAACGGCTAGGACACCAACGGGGTAGACCCATTTATGTTAGCACATGGCTCAGAAGCCGTCATACCAACAGAAGTAGGACTCCCCACTCACAGAGTTCAGACTTATGACCCCGAGAAGAATGGGGAGGAGAGAAGACTTGACCTAGATTTGATTGAGGAGAGAAGGGAAGACGTCGAGATCAGACAGGCAGCTTACCAACCGAGAACAGCAAAGTTCTACAATCAAAGAGTGAAATCAAGACCCATAGTTGTAGGAGACTTAGTGCTGAAGGCGACGTTGCAGAAGGCAAACAAGCTTCACCCAAATTGGCATGGCCCTTACAAAGTGATCGAGGAGGTTGTACCCGGGACCTACAGGCTAGAAAACCTCGAAGGGGAACCTTTCTCCAACCCGTGGAATGCTGATCATCTGAAAAAGTATTACATATGATGTTGCAATGGTTTCTATGTAATTGTTTCATCTCATGAAGAGATTATTAATGAGAAGATCAGTTCCTGTGTCAATTCTTGGTTCATTGTGCTTTTGTGGTGAAATTTATGAGGGTAACATCTTAGTTTGATGACCTCAGACCCTAAACATCATAATTTGGTGACAGGATCTGAGGTGCAACATCATATTTGGATGACCACAGACCTTAAACATCATAATTTGATGACAGGATCTGAGGTGCAACATCATATTTGGATGACCTCGTACCTTAAACATCATGATTTGTTGACAGGGTCTGAGGCGCAACATCATATTTTGATGACCTCAAACCTTAAACATCATTAATTTGGTAATGTGTTACAAGGTTAACATTATAGTTTAGTGATGAAGACACCGATGCATGACACATAAAAACATTCAAGGGCAAGAGAAGCAAAATTCTCCTCAGAGATTGGTATAGCACAAAGAAGTTGGAATTACAAGTCAAAAAGTAGTGGAAAATGTTATCAGAGGTTACAGACCAATATGAATCAGAAACAAAAATTAAAAATAAGAGCTTCACAAGGTACGGCCCATAGTTGTTAAAGGCGGGCCTAGGCGCTAGGCGCAGGGTGGGCGCCTGAGGGGGGTTAGGCGAGGCGCATTTACTTAGGTGCACGCCTATGGGCAGCAGGCGCGAGGCGCACGGAGGCGCAAGGCGCGCTTCTTCTGTTTTCCCTTTTTTTTTTTTAAACAGGTGTCTCATCGCATTTTTGTTGGTAAAAACCCAGTTCCCTTATTTTTTAAACATAAACGCACCTTTTTTTAACAAAACATAACTGAAATATCAAAAAAAGAAAAGCCCTAGTCTCACAAAACCCTCCAAACTCTGGCGGCTCTTCCCTCTCTCTATTCCGTCTTCTCTGTGCTTCTCCAGCTGCTTTGTGCTTTCTCCGGCAGCTATTCTTTCTCGACGGCTGCTCTTATCAAAGGTATCTTTTCTTTTATTCTGTTTTCTTTTCTTTTATTCTGTTTTCTTTCTTTTTTTCTATTATCATTTTTTTTTCGGCCCATTTCTTCTCTTAATGTATTCTCTAATTTTTTTATTTATTTTTCCTTCTTTTTTCTTTTTCCGACCACTTTTTTCTGCCTTTTCCCTTTCCTGCCTCTTTTTTCTTCCATTTTCCGACTTTTTTTATTATTTTCTGCAAAAAAGAAAAAATATCAGTTGAAATATAATAAAAAGAAAGAAAAAAAAAAGAATGACTTTTTTAAGTATTTTTTTTAAACTGTTTTGCTATTTAATTAATTATTGTTTTGCAGTTTAAATACAACACCATTTAATTACGGTTTTGCAATTTAATTACTGTTTTCAATTTAATTACTGTTTTGAAAATATTGTTTACTGTTTTGCAATTTCAATTTAATTACTGTTTTGCATATTTTTTCTGTTTTTATAGTATATTTCATATTGTTTGCTGAATTTAAATTACTTTTTGTATTGTTGCATATTTTTTCTGTTTTTATAGTATATTTCATATATTATAACATCAATATATTGCTTTAATTTTTTTTTTTTTGATTTTTTTTAAAAAGTGCGCCTAGCTTCAATCAGGCGTGCGCCTCGCCTTGCCCCTAGCGCCTAGGCTCCAGAGACACCTTTGCGCCTGGGTGCTAAACAACAATGGTACGGCCTAAGAATCTGCAATCTCAGGGTTGGTGGTCACAGCCCCACTACCTTGGCCAATGTTGGTCACCTCGACCCCGTTATCTTGAGGGTTTACGTCCTCAGTCCCTGTAGCCTCAGGTTGAGCAGTCTCTGCAGGTGCAGCACCTCCTTCCTCCTCGACCTCTTGTAAGGTCTGAGCAAACTGAGGATCAGCGTAGCCCAGACCAATGAAGTCTGAGGCTGCCAAGCTCTCTGACTCCTTCTCTTTCATTGCAGCCCATTTACCAGTGGCCTTAACACCTCTTTCGAGGTATTCAAAGCCGAAGCTTATGAACTGGTCAGAGACCTGATAGTCGGCCAACCACTTCTCAGTGGCATCCTCTAGAGCAGCTTTCACTGCAGCATCAACCTTTTGTTGGAGGACATCATCCTTAGCCTTGAGGGTAGAAGAGTTCTTTTTGGAGCTTCGCTATATCTTTCTCCCTCTGCTTCACCTTGTTATCAAACTCGCCCAAGGCAGTTCTCAGAAATTCCACCTCAGCATTCAGAGCAGCCTCTGTCTTCTGGACCTCTCTTCCCCTTTCAATCAGGGGCAGCTTCCTCAGAGTCCAGTCGACAAACTGGTGCATGGTAAGGATACCCTGCAAAACATATTCAGACACATGAGTTCGGGAGATAATAAAATTCAAAGACGATGTTACACTTGAACAACAACTGTAAAAATCTTACTTGGATAGATCGATGGAGGCAGAACTCGACCAGCAGAGAGGTGTCCAATGAATGGCAGAATCGTTTGTCGGCGTCGGTCATCACGGAGCCGATGGCGTCCAAGGCCTTCAAACTTTGGCCAATACGGCTGTCGCCGATCTTTAGCTACTCCAGACGAGCAACCAATGCGTCCTCAGAGGAGATGGGGATCGCGCGATCCACCTTAGAGGTTTTCTTCTTCTGCCTCTGATCCTCAGGGGCAGGGTCATTGGATTTTCTTTTTTTTAAGGCATCGGCCCTTGAAGTGGTAGGAGGAGGAGGCGCATTCAGGCCTGCTTTCTTAACCAGCTTAATGAGGTTGGGGGCTGCCATTTCCCAGATATCGTCTGATATTCCTTCCGGACGCTCTGCAAAAAGAAAGGTCTGAGTTAGAAGATCAGAGACATAGCAAAATCAGAGGTTCAACTTGTTGAGCTGTAATAAAGTAACTTACGAATCTCGGCCAGAGGACTCCCCCAAGGCCAGTTTCAGAGAGGTAGTAGGGGGTCATCAAATGCTCGTACTTGACCGGCAGACCATGATCCCCTTGATCTTGAAGGTCTTTGACCTTCCGAAAGTTATTCTGGCTTAATCCAAGGTCAGCCCTAGCTACCATTGACACCTTTCCCCACCTCAGAGGTATTCTAGGGGCTCTAAAGATGAAGAGGTGGCACAGGGACCGAATTCCCATGCCCCTGGGGCGAAGAAGTATCGTGGTTTCCAGTTATGGTTCGAAGTCTGGGTAACCAGCAACATCTTCTTATTAGGCTTCCAAGCTAAGAAGTGGTAGTAACTCGGATGGTTCCTAGCAGAGGAGGGCACGTAGCACCCTCTGAAGACCTGGACGGGAAGGTCTGAATGATGGATTGCCCTCCATAAGACGATAGCCGCAATCATCACCCTCCAGGCATTGGGGGATAATTGGGAGGGAGCCAAGTTAATATGGGACAATATGGCCCTAATTATTGGATGAATGGGAAGACGAAATCCTAACTTAAACATCAGCTCATATAAGCAGATCTCACCATCTCAACCGCCAAAGGCCCTCTCATCCCTCAGGCCTCCTAAGTTTGATGGAGGGGCCTATGGAATAAAGATGCCTAAAGGCTAAGAGGTCGAATTCGTTGACGGTGCTCTCTATCTCGACTGCCTCTGAGGTGTCAACATCACTTTCGCCACCATCATCTTCATCCCGGGCAACGTCGGCCTGTGCAGCTGTGGGAACACCAGCCGAGAATCTCTGAGCGAACTCAGCTCCAGTGGCCGACGACTGAGGGACGGCATTAATAGGAGGTGGGAAGGCCACACTAGGTCCTACAATTTCGACATCGGAGGAAGATTGTGACGTGCTAGAACCTGCATGGGACGAGACACAGCTTGAAACCTTGGCTTGATCAGGGGCTAGATCCTGCCTAATGGAATAATCCACGGCTTCCAGAAAAGAATCCACAGAAATAGGGTCTGAGGTGGACGACTCAGACTCAGGCATCGGAGTGGGTTCTACTGGGACCCTGTTGGCTCAGCAGGATCAGGGTATATCACCTTCAGAGGGGGTGGAAAGATAGGTCTGAGGGGGAAGGCCTCAGCCCTACGAGCTTCCTTTTGGGCTCACTCTATTTGCCTAATCTTATTTAAAGTCTTCTCTCGAAGAGAAGGGAATTCCTCTAAGAGCTGATAAAGGGGTCTGAGCATAGAAGGACGACCCTACACTTGAGATTCTGAATCAAGAACAAACAACTTTGCTCAACCTAATGAAGGATCTAATTGATATTTTAGCGCAAGAACAAACATGAACACGCAAGAACAGTCACCGAAAAACTCATAAACCCTCACCAGAAAACACAAGCTATCACCGGAAATTGCAGAAATGAAAATTAAAAGCTAAAACTGATAAAGCAAGGTGGAGAGGATACCTAAATGACCGCGAAATAAGGGGAGAAGAAGATGAGAGTCGAAGAAACCTCCGAATACAGTAGCAACAGAACTCTTGGAGAAGAGAGAGATTACATAAGACGCTTAGGCGGGAAAATGAGATAAAATGGGAAAAACAAAAAGGAAAGTGAGGTTTAAAAACCCCAAACCCATGTGCACGCGCCCCAAGGCCCATCATTGCCTTGGAGGCCTAAAAAATCAACCATCGTGGCACTTGCCCAACACGCTACCTACTGCAGTTCTTGACACTTGTCAAAAGAATATTGGCACACCATGAAGAAAGGTCTCGGAGCTGCATACCCCATAGTCACCTATTCACATAAGTAACCAGGGGTTAGGGGGTGATTGATATGCACAAAGTGTACCGGACAAGCCAAAGATCTCAACCTCGGCCTTATGAAAGCCGAGGTAATAGAGGTTCGAAGAATACCCATCAGCAACATCATACTACTGAGGTCGGCTACAGCCGACGCCCCCATGACTATGGACCTTGTCTCGGCTTGTAATAAGCCGAGATCATCTAGAACCTTGGAGCACAGTTCTTGTCAGGTCGTCCATAGCCGACATCGCTCTTACCACAACCTCGGTTGGTCATCTGCCGAGGTCAGCAAGGACTCATGGGCTAACCTCCCTTCAACATCATCATCGGCCCCAGCCGAAGTTGCAAGCGCCATATGAGGATCAGCAGCTCTGCAGGCTCGGCTCCAATTGTCAGTATCAGCATCGGCCCTGGCCGACGTTACACATCTCTATCCTCGGCTAGGCATCCCAGCCAAGGTCATCATATAATTCACAGCTAAAGCAGGGGTCATACCTCACCAACCTCGTACTCACTCAGGCCGAGGTTGGGACCAAGCAAAGACAGCCGAGCTTCTAAGCGTACATGTATGACTTGAAGCACGTGGACAAATCTGTTATAACTGAATCATTCCCTCCACGTGAGGAAATATTGAGGTCATCATTACTTAGTTAAAGATTAGCCAGGTGTCATCCTTTCACTGGCTAGATCTCCATGCACATGCTCATTGTATTCTTGGGGGTACATTACACCCCCCAAACACTATATAAAGAGGTCATCCTCTACATTGCAAAAGGATCGATAATTACAACCCTAGCTGAAACTCTGTCATTTTACACAGTGGGAAGAGAAAGCTTGAGAGATTGTATCCATGGCCATTATTGCCTTCATTCAGTGATATTACTCACACATACTCACAGTGGATGTAGGCCAGATTGACTGAACCACTTATATTCAAGTGTTCATCCTCTTCCCCTCACCTCCTTCTATATATACATACATATATATATATATATACATACATATATATATATATATATATTCTCCTGTGCTGCCATTGTTACCACTTGCTTGAGCTTGTCAACACCTAACCTGGTGGAGCTGTTTCCAGCATCATCAGTAATGAGGTTAATATATCGGTTAACGCACAGTTTCATGATCATATGAAACAATCAATTGACAAGTTCAATGTTGTGCTCTTGAGGATTTACCAGAAGGGCTGCCACCTTTTCAGGATGTTCTACACCTCATTGACTTTGTCCCTGTGTCACTGACCATTCCACCAAACAGACTACAATGATCCCCAAAGAGCAAGACAGCAGTAGGGCATATTTGGGAGAGTCTTGGCCCTTGTGATGTAACTGCATTATTTCAAAATGGACGGTTCAACATATGCTGCCCAACTTTTTTGGTACCCATTTGAAGTACTGGGATCAGAAATTGTAACCGCCTAAATTCACATTTTACTATTCTGTAAATTATTTTCCCAGGCCGCGTATTGCCATGTTCCGCGCTCTCCTCTTGATTGAGTTCATATCCCTGATCTCAAGTGAGTCTGTGGCAAGGCAAAGGAGGTGATTAAGCAGATTCATCCCAATGATTATTGCTGAAATTGCCTAATCACATTCGCACTTCGGATTTTTTCGACACCGAACACCTGATGTTGTATCAGGTGGACGGTTCCGACGAGGACAATTCATATTCAAGGGAAAATTTTGCTGCCTTAAATGTGTATAAGCTTTTGCTGCCTTAAATGTATGAGCAATGGCCATTATGACAGTTTTGGTATAATCAGTTCACTAGTGTAAGAATTGGGTTTAAAATACCTTTTCAAAACGAAAAGACAAGCCGAAGAAGATGGGTAACTATGCCACTCGCCCCATGCGGATTTAGGGTCATTTCCTTCATTTTGACCTTGTTTTTTACACTTTTGCAGCTTCCTTTTTTTAATTAGTGGCTTTGGGTAATTTCAGTCTGCCATGATTACACTTAAGATACTATGTAAACAATGCTGTGCAATCTTATTCGACGGTTTTGGATACAATAAAGTTCCAAGAGTTTTTTCTTGTTCTCTAGTTTTCTCATAATTCTATATGAACCAACAGACACTGGCATTCAATTTCTGCGCGCAGAATTCAAAGAAATTGAGCTCCTAAAATGAAGAGCCTTTGTTTCATTTTCAGAAATGCATGGGAAAATGAATGGCCTAACAAAGATATATAAAGCCGTTAAACCATATATCAGGCTCAAATTTAAATTTAGAAGTGGAAAGCAAACAATTCAGAATCTGATGGATGCAAAACAAAGTTGCATTTTGACAATTATCTGAAGATTCTAAACAATAGAATGATCAAAAAGGTTTGAAGAAGATTTAGTACAAAACACTCATCTTCTCACAAAATTCGTCAAGAAAGATTTACAGCTTGCTTGGGAATTATTAGGAAATAAAGGGAGAAGAAAGGAGATTAAAAAATTTATCATGAAAACTCTTAACAAACCTTTTTTTTTCCAAATTTATTGGGTAAAATGGAAAATTTACCCAAAGCTTGGGGTCGTTTCCATCTTGGACCCGATGTATCAAAAGTTGCAACATTAACCCTAATGTTTTCAAATTTGTTCAATTTAACCCTTCATCACATCTTCATTTGGAAATTTGACAGAATGGATGACATAAAAAGGAAATATGATGCCCCGTCATCCACTTTGTTGAGCCTATGAGGGTTAAAATTGCACAAATGTTTAAACATCACACTAGGTTTGCAACCTTTGAAACATCGGGTCCAAAATAAAAAATGACAACAAATTTATGCAATTTTACCATTTTACTCATAATAATCAGATTACCATATTATATTATAATATAATAAATAGAGTTTGTTGTGAGCTCATAATAAACATAGTTTACTTTTTCTTCTCCCCTTTTTTCTCAAAATAGTAACTTTTCCTTCTCTTTGTACTCAAATTCACAAATAAAGGAAAGACTTCCATTTTTCTTCTCTTCTCTTCCATTTCATTAAAACTAGGGGTGGCATTTTTAGAAACGACACGAAAACAAACACGACACGAAATTGTCAATTTCATGTTTGTGTCAGAATTATGAGTTGTGTTATAGTGTAGTTATTTTCTTCGGGTTATAGTGGAAATTCTTGTTCAATTGAGTGTAAAATTTAAGAACTTGTGTTGATCGTATCATGTCGTGCCGTATACTGGTTGTGTCCGTGTCAAATAAAAAAAAAGTACAAAATTGGTGTCGTGTTATGATGGAAATGGGTCCCATTTTTGGGATTATTTGTCATTTTATTTTATTTTGTATTTTTCTTTCTTTTGCTTTATTATTTAGAGGTAAGGAGTAGTAATGGCATTTTTGTAATTAAGGCCTTAGCTTAAAGCCTAAGCTACTCCTCCCCTTTAAATACTCCCATGTAAGCCTCATTTGCATAGTTGTTAAATCGCGAATCGTATCGTGAATCGTTTACCCCCCGAATCGCGAATCGTGAATCGAATCGTGAATCGAATCGTGAATCGAATCGGTCTAATCGGAACCAAATGATAAAAACGTAGTAAAACATACGTAAATGGGATTTAACACTATAGAATTGGTAATTAAGCATAATATGACAAAAAACTAATCACAGCACATGATAATATACTAAAATATATCACAAAAATTAACCGTAGCACATGTTATCATTCATTTTAAGCTTAAAAATGTAAAAAACAAAAATATATCATAAAACAACCTACATATTAATTTAAAACATCCTACATATTAATTTAAAACAATAAAATAAATACTAAGGTTAATTTAAAACAGTAAAAGTGTAAAACAAATACTTTCAAAAATTTTAAACGGCCTACTTACTAAGATTAACAATATTAATTTAAACCAACCAACAAAATTAATTTAAAACAGTAAACCATATTAATTTAAAACAATAAAACAAATACTAAGACTAACTATAAAATAATATTAATTTAAAACGGTCTTCATATTAATTTAAAGCAACAAAAAAATATACCTTCAAAGATTTTTTAACAAATACAAAAGTTTTATAAAAAAAAAGCAAAAGATTAAAAAATCGCGAAAAAAAAAAAAAAAAAAAAAAAAAAAAAGGTGAATCGGACCCTAATCGGGAATCAGACCTGAATCGGATCCGAATCGGAAAATTCGAATCGTGAATCGATGATTCGGTCCGATTCTTTAGACAATTGCGATTCTCAACTCGATTCGAATCGTTTATGTGTAAATCGAATCGAATCGTACGATTCAAATCGCGAATCGTACGATTCAAATCGCGAATCGTACGATTTTGACAACTATGCTCATTTGAGCTAGACTTTAATTTTGAAATAGAAAAGAGTGTTTCTCTCTCTAAAGTGGTGTTTAGATAATCTTAGGAGCCTTTTGACAGATGGTTTACGTCAAATTGGTATAAGAGCGAGTGTCGCTCCACATTGGTGTTTGGTGTATTAGTGTATTTGTATCAAAAATCGTACGCTACTCGCAATGGCTCCCAAAAATCCAAACAACATGACGAGATTCAAGAGTTGAGGCCAGAACTCAACAAGAAATTTGATTTCTCTTTCAACTCATCTCCTCCAAAATCCAAAACCCTAACCCTAGCCCCTACACTACCCCCGCCCAACCCTCTCCCCTGCTGGCCCAAACAGCCCTAACATCCCTTTACCCCACCCCGCTATTACCCCAAGGCAGACCCCAGCGCCCCCCAACCCACTACCCTTGCCGCCCAAACCCCACTTCACCCGCCAACCATCCCACTGCCCCCAAAAAAAACCTGCCCAACCCAAACAGCCCCACCGCTGTCTAGAACCCTCCCCAACCCACCCGAACAACAACAAAAAATGCCAAACTTGCTCCCGACGCCCAACACCACCCCAAGTGGTCGGCCGCCCTCCTGTCCCCCATAACCACCCTAAAAACCTAGGGTTCAGCCCTATTTTTGCTCAAGGGTTGACTCATCCAAACCCAAGCCCATTTAGATGCTTCAAAGCATTGGTTTTTGACCCGGGAGGTATCTTCTAGGGATTGATTTGGTGAATAAAGCGAGAAGAGAAGAAAAGAAGAAAATTTGTTGGATGTGCACTCCTTAACTTTCGTAAATTAATTTGGGCCCCCACAAGTTTTTTTGACACTTTTTTGGGAGTTTTCTCACGAGTCCCCAATTTTTTTGAACGCTCGAGGACGAGCTTTGTCTTAAGAAGGGAAGAGTGATGGAAATGGGTCCCATTTTAGGCATTATTTGTCATTTTATTTTATTTTTTGTATTTTCTTTTATTTTGTTATTGTATTTTTCTTTTCTTTTTGCTTTATTATTTAGAGGCAAGGAGTAGTAATGGCATTTTTGTAATTAGGGCCTTAGCTTAGAGCCAATGTAAATACCCCCATGCTACTACTCCCCTTTAAATACCCCCATTTAAGCCTCATTTGAGCTAGACTTGAATTTGAAATAGAAAAGAGTGTTTCTTTCTCTAAAGTGTTGTTTAGATAATTTTAGGAGCTTTTTGACGGGTGGTTTACATCAGGAAAAAAAATTCTTGTGACGCGTTGATCCTTAACCCGACCCAAAAACATGAATTGCCACCCCTAATCAAAATTTTCCCTTCCTTACTCTCTCATAAAACTTTTCAGTTATCATCTCACACCAACTTAAAAAGCATGTAAAACACAACTGACCTCTTTGGACCCGTATAACCTTAAAAGTTAAATGTATCACAACCCCTAACAAAACGTACTATTACTCCCTCTCTCTCCCTCTTCCACCCAAAAGGCGTCTCTCTTTTCCCCCCACTGTGACAAAAACACGTCTCTCTCTTACCCATTTCCCTTTCCTTCTTTCCATATTCCTATTCCAATCTGTTGCATTTAGTCAAAGAAAATGGACAATCACAACCCTAATATATAAATGTATTGTCTCAGTCTAAAAGGCTACGACTCAACAATAGGATTGGTAGCTTCTCAGTTATGTTATCATCCCCATCGCTCAATATTATTTATCTTTTTATCGTATTATATGATTCATTGTAGTTGTTTGATCATGATCTGCCAAATCATATTATTGGGCATGCTTTATAAAAATCATGATCCATTTCAACCATATGAGTTTCTTTTCCACAATTTTCCTATTTACATCAGCTTTATAAACCCATTTCTACACAAAGAACTATTTATATGTTTGTCTTTCTTGCTTTCTAAGATGGATTTCAGTGACTGACAAGTCGTACTCTTTAAAACCCAGGTAGATAAAGTTATAATTATATAATCATTTAAATGTTATTTTTTCCAACTTTGTTACTTATAGATAGAACTGAATTACCTTTTTCATATATATTTATGGACGATGCCTATTATATTTTGGTTTGGTATAATATTGAAAATGCCTATAAATCTGAAAACACCCCCAAACTTTAATGCGAATATACACACACAAATATACGTGCACGCGCGTGTGTATATATATAGAGAGAGAGATTAATTTTTGTAACTGTGATTGTAGTTTATATTAGCTTTAATAGTAATTTTGCATTTCATGAACATCATCTGATGGTGGGTTGCTTGTCGGCTGCAGATTAAGAGTATTTAGAGTGATTTGATTTCTGATTTGAGTTTTTGGGTGAATTTGGTTTTCATGTCGAGCATCCAAGTAGATAAAACAAATTATAACTTCATGGAAAAGGGTAATGGTCGAGTTCACATTTCTTTTGCTCTAAAAGCCTGCTCAAAACTTTTGGAATTGAAGTTGGGTTGGAAGTTTCAAACTCTTGTGTGGTGAAGTCAGTTTTCGATACAGGCATGTTTGTCAACTCTAGTTTGGTCTGTTTGCACACAAAATGTGTGTATTTAGGTGATGCCCTTACACTGTTTGACAATACAAAACTTTGCAATAGATTTGTTAAGTATATTAAAGAAAACAATACACCTAAAGATGGAGTAAAAATTAGGAACCTTATGTTTAATTTTTTATTGTTATGCTTTGATATCACATTATCACATATTTCCATTACTATTCGTTCCTTTAAATTTTTAGTTAAATTTTATCACGATGGATAATTAAATAAATACACAAACAAATTGTGGCTATTGAATGACAAAAAGATACTCACTTTCTTAATGTCAATTATCTCAACATTCATTCAGTCCTTCCTTTCATGCAGTGGCGGAGGGAGAGTACAATTGGGGGGGGGGGGGGGGGGGGGGGGGCACGTGCCCCACACGGGGTTAAAAAAAAGTATTCTAAACCTAATACGGTAATACCCAACTGTCCCCAACCCACTCTCTTAACTTTTCTCCCAACCCACTCTCTAAGCATTTCTCCAAAGACACTCTCCCCTCCCACCCTCTGTCCGGCCCAGCCAACCCCACCCCACCCCCTGTTCCGCCCAGCCGCCTGGATCCGCCCCACCCCTAGTGATGAAGGTATATTCTTGTGATTTATTTACCTTCATTTGAACATAGTTCGTATTCTTGTCATTGTTTGTAGTCACTATTTTGTTCTTGTGATTTCTTTACTTTTTATTTGTCCATATATTTCATTGTTTTTAGTTTGTGATTTATTTACTTTTTATTTGCCCATATATGTTGAAGTTGGAAGTTCAAAAAAAAATATGTTCTTTCTTCAATCAAACAAAACCTTGATAACTTTTTATTGATTGCTAGTCTAATTTGAAATTAAAAAAATATGTTCTTTCTTTGCTTTTTTATTAATTGCTAGTTTAATTTCCTAATAATAATTTTTTTCCTATTGATTGCTAGTTTCTTGATAAATATTTCCCCAAATTATCCCGCGTAGAAGTCTCTCCAACCGACAAAATAAAAAGTGATGCAATTGTGGATCAATTCCAAAAGATGAAAAATCGTAGGGGGAAATTGTAGTTTGCTCGTCTTATATTTTAATTACAGCTTCATATTTTGGATGTTCTTTTTAGCAATGAAGTACTATGGTTCGATTTGTTCTATTTTATTACTATCAATGTGTGAATATCTATCTTGTTTATATATTTGATTAACCCTCGAAAAAAAATTATTTTGTGCCCCATCCATTTTAAATTCCTGGCTCCGACACTGCTTACCTATCAATAGTGAGTCACATATGCAACGCACCTGAGTGCCAACTAGTAAAGTAAAAATGCCAAATATCACTTATGGTTAAGGTTATAAATCCAGCTAGCACAAATTAGCTCACCTGATAAAAGTTAAACATTTTTTACAACCAATATTAAACAAAACCATGTTTTTCAAACAAGCATAACCATCCAATCTAAAAGGGTGCTCTAAAATTTTTAATAAAAGTGGGGTTGTAAAAAGTATTGTGGGGTTTAAATAAAAATACCCATCTAAAAACTTGGCCTAAACAAGTCTAATAAGTCAACAAATAGAATAAAAAGTATATTTATTTACTCATCAAAATAGCAAATCAACAAAAAAATTAGAGAGAGATAAAATAACCTGAGGATGAGCTAAAAGACCCGGGTTATGATAGAGAGATTGTTGCATCATGGCTTGTTGTTGGTTTAGTCTCTGCTGTTGATGTTGCATCTTCTTCTTAAAAAACAAAAATTAGGGTTTTCTTGTGGGCGGGATTAAAAAGAAAAAAAAGAAAAAAGAAAAAAAACCTCCAAAGAGGGGACTCAAGTACGAGGAGAGATGATGCTCTCTTTTTTTTTTCCCCCCGAGTGCGGAATTTGTGGAATTTATGCTCTAAAAATGCTGACTCCACACGTGACTTTATGATAGAAAATTTTATTCTTATATAGGATTCCTAGAAATTCGTATGTACTCACTCATTCATGTGTCGAATTTGTATTAGTTCAAGTGTGTCGAATTTGTATTAGTTCGTGTCTTGAGTGAATTCAATATACGAATTAATACGAACACGGTATGTCAATCTGTATAAATCATATGTACAAATATAACTGCTCTTAACTGAAATATGTGGATATGATTCCACACGTGACAAGTACGATATATTTCTAGTCATTCGTCAAATTGTAACCAAAGTTTGGATGTGGGTATGAATCTCTGTTACTATCGCGTCTGCGATTGACCAACGTATGTGTTGAGAAGACGATACGTGCTAACATTGACCTAAGGGTAATCTGTAATACCCCGTAATTTTATGACTTTTAAATTGAGAATAATTAAAAGTTAATGGACCAAATTATTGTGGATAAATTGGAATTAATTCATTAATAAATTAATTGAGATTACTTCGAATTGAATATTACTGCTGATAAGAGTAATATATTATTGAATATTTCTTAGTGATATATAAGTAATATGTGAATATGATAATTATGAATATTGTCGTGAGATACAAATACAGTAATTATAGAACTTAAGTCGGGACGTGCTTATGAGTCGGTCGGGACTAAAGTTGGGTAATAAAATATAAATTAATTAAATATCATTCGGATGATCATTTCGAGTGCGTCGTTGAGTCCGGAATGGTCAAAATAGGCAGAAAAATATACACGGGTGTTTGATTTGGCTCTCTGGCCAATTGGAAGATGAAATGACACTCTGAATGAGCATTTTAGTCATTTGGCTTGGAAAATGAATAGTCTCCACGTTTTTTGTCTTTTAGCTAGCTTTGGAGACTTGTTATATAAGTGGGTTTACACTCTACGTAAAGTTCATTTCATCTATTTTCATTTGTGAGTTATTAGAGAGAAAGTGAAGAGATTTTGAGAAAAAAGAAAAGTTACCTTGTGGAGAGGAAGAGTTGCCTTGAAGAAGAAGAAGAAGAAGAAGAAGAAGAAGAAGAAGAGTCATATTGGGTAATCAAATGGGACAACCACCGCAAATCACCATCTCTACACCTTGCACCATTGCCGGAAAGTCGTCGGAAAAGGGAAAGAGGAGGTTCTAACATTATCTTCTTTAAAGGTTCAGACCTACACTATGAGGCAAGTGATTCTTGCTCTATTTTAGTGTCTATAATATCCATGTTAGAATAGGATTTTCTCTGGGATTATGAACTTATGTATTTGGGATTAAAATGATTGATAAATCTTGTTTGATGAATATGCAAATTCATGTAGTTGATTATTCACATGTAGAGGTTATGAAAATGATGAACTTGTTAGGATGAACATGTAGAAAAAAATATATGTTTATGGAGAAAATGAAAAATGATGATAGGTATTGCATGTAGATGAATCCTACTCATGATTGAATATGAAATTTGATGATTTAGAGAAGGAATTGTAGTTCTAAATTATGGGTTTTTAAGGTGTATAAAAATGGAGAATTTAGATAAATGAAACTTTGAGGGTTAATTGGGTTTCATGTTAATTCTCATATAAACTTGGTAATTTAAATATTTTTTTCTTGTATTATAATTACCCAAAATCATGTAGAACCGATGTTGAGATATTTGGGATTCGTTAGAATATATTTCATGTGAGTTTGGGTGAAAGGAAATTGATAAAAACGCATGAAAAGTGACGAATATTGTATGATAATTTTAGGACTGTTTTAAGAGGAAATTAGCAGTGTGCCAACAAGTTTTTGTATAAAATCACGTTCAGCACAACTTTACATTTTTAAGTTTTTTCAAAATCGGAGCAGAAAAGCCTCAAATTATAATTTTATATTTCTGGACAGAATGTACCTTTATAAAAAAAAAAAGGTTTGAAAAATGGTATTTTGGCCATGGTGAGATTTTATTAATTTTGGTACATTAACAAGGAGCGAATGACTTGGGTTAATGTTGAAAAAATATTTGGATTTGAGGATTAAATTTTGTGAGAGATATCTACATAATTATATTACGATTTAGAGGAAAATAATCGTTTTATCAACTACGGGTAATATTTATGATATATTTACGGGTACTTGGGTCGGATAAAATATTATGTGAGTGATAACTACATAATAAAATATACGATGATAATCGTGATTAACAGGTACGGGTGGTATTCGAGAAATACGACGGGTACTTGGGATAGGATGAATTCCTAATATGATATAGGTCGTGTGAGTACCTAACACTAAATAGGTAGATGATAATGAATATTTGATTGATTGATGATTATGTGTATGACAAACCTAGCTTACTTGCTATCGGGGGAGGTTCGCACGTGAGGGCGATCACATCCTGATGAGCCTATGTCGCTCGAGAACATAGGACTTAGGTCGATCACCATTAGTGAGAACAATGGTATAGAACGATCATTTGGGTGCGTAGGTGTGTGCGTAGCGCAAAGGCTTAGGACTATGTTCGCCTACATTATTTGTGATTTAATATTTGTGGTTCGAGGGATCTTTACCGAACCTATAGTACCTTATACAGTGACAAGATGTATTGGGACATGATAGCAGAGTAATGCAGCACCGCAGCTGTGTCTCGGGGTGCAATATTGTACATATATAATAGAGTGAATGTATATATATACATATGATGATATCTACTGTGTGACTAAAGTATAATTGAAAGATAATAATATCTGGAACCAATTAAGTATGAGAACACTTAATTGAATTGAATGAATAAGGGTCTTATTTATGTTGAATCTAAATGGATACATATGATTTTATTACATGTATTACGAGAGTAATACGTGGGAACGAATTGGGATATGGTTAATGGATACACTGGGATGAACTAGTTAGCATAAGACTGTAACTAGTATGGTTTAGAGGTACGATAGGCGTGCACTCTAGATGAGAGGTGAGAATTTCAAGAGAGAGTCCGATAAGCTAACATGTATATAATAACTGTTGAAACTAACATTTATTCACTTGTTGTTTTTAAAACTGTTTTCACTTCGGGCTCTGACCCGTTTACTTGCACATTCTCCTCTCTCTCTTTTATCATCTCTCTCTCACTCTCTATAAAGGATTGGGTATATTGACGATGTTACGGATGTTATTGAGTTGTGGACCTTGTTTAGACGCTTTCATATTCTTGATTCATGCTTTGTAATAGTTGATCTTTCATTTAGGGCATGTCGCCCAAGAGGATTTTAGTTATTTACTTTCTATCTGAGTCGGAATATATTCTTATGTCAATTTGGTACATTTGGTATTATTGGGATTATTGTATTAAGATATTTTACTGGAAAGTTTATTCCAGTTGCATCTAAATTCCATTGTAATGTCTATTCAGTTATTATTCGTTGTGTGAATGGTTTGTATTAAATGTTTTATGTTATTAAAATGGAATTTTTATGAAATTAAATTAGAAAAGTTTTAACAACCTGCTTACTTGGATATTAGGTCATTAAATATTAAGACAAAAAAATTTTTTGACAGTGATGCTAAGAATGAACCAACTGTATAATCTGTTTTAATTGAGTATAGGATAGATCACCCGGTATTTAATTAAGCAGATTGTTATTATGCTTTCTGTTTAGCGTCCTTTGATATAGAGCCTTATCATTAGAACTGTTGCATTCTTATTTATGCATATACATTCTTCAGTTATTCTGTGATATTGAATATTAATAGTATATTCTCTAACCAATGGAAGAAAGATATCCAGAGGCACTTAAGGATGTTCGAATGCACAGAGGATCAACGACAGATACTGGATACGTTTAAGCTAGTAGGCTCAGCTTTACAGTGGTGGGAGGCTATTACTACTGCTGAGTAGAGAGAGACACGATGACTATCCAGGACTTCTAGGTGCGGTTCGATCGCAAGTACTTTTCCTCCGCCGTTCAAACTGAGATGAGGCAAAAACTACTTGACTTGACCCAGAAGGGGAGGACAGTGGCAGATTACGAGGAGGAGTTTACTAGGCTGACTAATTTGGTGCTAGGAGAGATCCCTACTGAAGAAAAGAGAATTCAGATGTTCACTGATGGCCTGAACTGGAAGATTCGCCAACACTTATTGGGCAATCTTTCACTATATACTTATGCAGATATTCTAAATGTTGCGATGCTTCACTACCAGGATAACCGCCTACATGGTAAGGGTGGTAAGCGGGGTTTTGAGTCTGGCCAGCAAGGCAAGACTGGTGGAGGCAGTTCCAGTGGGACATAGTCAAGTCAGAGTCAGTAGTGTCAGGGTGAGCAGGGTTCCCAGTCTAGGGACTATGCTTAAGCGATTACGATCCGGAGGATTTCGATATGGGTGTGGAGGTAATAGACAGGGGGAACAGGGCCAAGGGAGAGGTGGTAACGGCCAACGGGGTCATGGTTAGTAGGGACAGAATGGGGGAAAGTTTGCTGGCAAGTGTTTCGTGTGTGGAAATACTGGCCACAAACGACAGGATTGTCCTAATAAGGGCAAATTACCTTAGCAGCAGGGTGTTAAGAAGTCAGTGCTTCCACCAGCCGTTCTCCCAGCACCAGCTCAGGTGCCAGCATTACCTTCCATTCCAGTAGCTCCAACACAGCAGGGTCAGTATGGGCGTGTATACAACGTCCATCAGGCAGCGGTTCAGCAGCCACCGCCTGTGATTGAGGGTATGTTTTCTATATATGGGGCTATGGGGCGCATTTTGTTTGACACGGGGGCCTCACATTCATTTGTAGTCACTAAATTTGCACGGGGTGCAGGGTTATTAAATATAGCGAATAACATTGTTACATATGTAGACTCGTCGTTGGGTAGTGGTACACATATATTCTTTATATGTCGTAGAGTGAGTATAGAGATTGAGAGTCTGATTTTACCGGCTGATTTACTTGTTCTGGACATGTCCGAGTATGATGTGATTATCGACATGGATTGGCTCGTTGCATATAGGGCCATGATTGATTGTTATAGCCGGTGTATTATTTTTGCTATCCCAGGACATGAGATGTTCCTAGTTGCGATGCCTCGTTCCGAGGGAGGATCGTCTACACATTTATACTGTATAGAGGAGGAGACCTCTATGGGAGGTGTGTTATCCGTTTATTTGATACCGGTAGTTTATGAGTTTGCGGATGTATTCCAGGAGATACCAAAGTTGCCTCCCAGCAGGGAGATTGAGTTTGTGATAGATTCAACATCGGGTACTCGGCCTATTGCTCGTGCCCCGTTCCGTATGGCTCTAGCAGAGATGAGAGAGCTCAGGGATCAGATAGAGAAGTTATTGGGTCGGGGGTTTATCTGCAGGAGTACATCGCCTTAGGGACCCCCTATGCTATTTATAAATAAGCGAGATAGTTCTTTATGAATGTGCGTGGATTATCGGGAACTTAACAAAGTAACGATACAGAATAAGTATCCGTTGCCTATAATCGATGACTTATTTGATCAGCTGAGAGGAGCAGCCTACTTCTCAAATATAGACTTGAGATCTGGGTATCATCAGTTACGTATCAGGGAGCAGGATATTTCTAAGACTGCTTTCTTGACCAGATATGGATCATATGAGTTTCGAGTTATGCCTTTTGGGCTAACTAATGGATCGACGGTATTTATGGACTTGATGAACAGGGTATTCAGAGAGTTATTGGATCAGTTTGTCATTATCTTTATAGATGACATTATGGTTTATTCTCAGATTGAGAAGGAGCACGTCGAGCATTTATGACTAGTCCTACAGACACTATGTGAGCATCAGTCGTATGCGAAATATGAGAAGTGTGGATTTTGGCTTCGAAAAGTTCAGTTTCTGGGGCATTATTGTGTTTGATATGGGGATATTTGTGGATCCTAGTAAGGTATCAGTGGTGAAGGAGTGGGAACAACCTACGACACATACAAAGGTGCGAAGTTTCTTAGGATTGGCCAGGTATTATCGACGTTTTATCCAGGATTTCTCAAAGATAGCGGGTACGTTGATTAATCTAACCCATAAGGGCATACCATTTACATGGGATGATGCGTGTCAGCTGGCATTCGATGAGCTAAAAGATAAGTTGACTTCAGCACTGGTACTAGCACTGCCCAGGCCATAAGTGGAGTACTTAGTTTATACTGACTCATCATGATAGGGTCTTGGTGGAGTACTACAGAAGGAAGAGAAGGCTATAGCTTATGCCTTTAAAGATTAAGCCTTATGAGAAGAATTACCCCACCCACGACTTGGAGCTAGTAGCAGTCGTGTTCACTCTTCGAATATGGAGATATTATTTGTTAGGGGAGAAGTTTCACCTATTCACGGATCATAAGTCACTTCAGTATTTGTTCACTCAGCGGGAGTTGAACATGCGTCAGCGCATGTGGCTTGAGTTCGTGAAGGATTACCAGTTTGAGATACATTACCACCCAGGGAAGGTTAACGTGGTAGCATATGCGTTGAGCCGAAGGACGGTAGGTGAGTTGGTCGCGGTGTGGAAGGCGAAATGGAAGGAACTCGGAAATTATGATGCAGTTGCCCGTTCTTTTATATCAGTTATAACTGTTACACCTCAAATTGTGACAATGGTGGCTCAGGCACAGGTAGCAGATCCGTTTTGTCAGGAGAAAATTCGACAACGTTTAGTCGGGGGAGCAGAGTCTTACTCATTGAGTTCTGATGGGGGCTTGTGCTTCAACGATAGGTTAATTGTTCCAAAGGGTATGGATTCGTGACATGCAGTGATGACGGAGTCGTACAGATTCAGATTTACAGTACATCCCGGTGGGGATAAGATGTACCAAGATATGTGACGGCAGTATTGGTGGAGCGGAATGAAAAGGGACATTGCTGAGTTTGTCTCTAAGTGTGCCACTTGTCAGTTAGTGAAAGTGGATCATCAGAAGCCAACTGGGTTTTTATAGCCATTAGAGACCCCGATGTGCAAATAGGAGGTCATTTCCATGGACTTCATCACAGGGTTACCTACTTCTCAGAGGGATCACGATTCCAAACGAGCGATTGTGGATCGATTGACTAAGGGAGCTGACTTTTTGCCAGTTCGGACTGATTACTCTACGGGACAGTACGCCCATATTTTTATAGCCAAGATAGTGAGGTTACATGGGGTACCGCTTAATATTGTGTCCGATCGGGGCAAGATCCTTGTATCCCGATTTTAGGATAGTTTTCATGAGGAGGTACTGAGGTTCGATTAAGTACGACCTATCACCCACAGACAGATGGGCAAACGGAGCGTGCTAACCAGATATTGGAGGATATGTTACGCATGTGTATCCTGGATTTTGGGGGAGGTTGGGAGCAGTATCTTCCACTTGTGGAGTTCGTGTATAATAACTCCTATAAGTTCACCATCGGTATGGCTCCATTTGAGGCACCGTATGGTAGGCCTTATCGTTCTCCTGCGTATTGGTTAGAGGTGGGGGACAACTAGCTACTTGGGCCAGAGGTGATACAGGATACGTCTGTCAGGATTGAGATGATTCGTAGTCGTATTCGGATAGCTCAGGACAGACACAAAATCTATGCCAATGCGAAGCGATTCTTCCGAAAGTTCAATGTGGGGGACAAAGTATTGTTGTGGGTATCTCTTATGAAGGGAATAATGAGATTTAGGAAGAAAGGGAAACGGGAGCCACGATATATTGGACCCTTTCCTATTATTGAGAGGGTTGGACCGGTTGCTTATAGATTGGGGTTGCGGTAGCACTTGCATAAGATTCATGATGTGTTCTGACGCGACTAAGAATGTGTCTCAGAAATGCGTACTCTCTAGGCTCAAGTGCAAGCCTGTCGCTCAAGTAATAATCCGATAAGTCAGGTATTGATCCTCAGGGAAATAGGACAACAAAGTTGTAACGACGTTGGACAGACGAAGGAACCCTAACTCTGACTCTAAAAAAAAGGAAAAGATTGTCTAACTGGTGAAATAGCTACAACTATATGCAATTTTGTAAATGTTTAACTAATGAACTAAAGTATAAATGGAATGCAACTGTTCTAAATTATTTGAAATACTGATGATGATTTAATTAAAACTCGAACTATATGATGAGGAAAACGGGACGGGAATACAATCCCTCAACCCTAGTGTATTGATGGTATAAAACTAATCATAAATTTAAGTGATTAATTAGACCCAGAATTTAGTACTCTTAAGCATTACGTATATGAGGTTCAAGCCCGCACCATACTTAATCAGAGGACGAGTAAATCGGTATTGCGATAGTTACACTTGAATTGCATTCTGAAGCATCCCGGTTCCCCTGAAGCAAACGAGATCCAAAGATCTACAATTATCGTGTTTCTATGCAATACGGTCATAATCAAATCATTAAATTTAGAGAATTAATTTTATACACATGCAACTACCACATCAGGTTGAGTTCATGCATCCCGACCTTAAAAATCTAGCCTGACATATGAAAACTTGTAGACAACACGTTTGGAATGAAAGAAAACATTTTGAATACTTAATGAAGATGAAGATAGATGAAGGTGTTAGTAGACGAGAAATTACTACAGTAAAACAAGAATTAGAATGGTATTACTTGAATTGCAAAACTGAAAGCAACTAGGGTTTATTGTTCTTCTTCTTTGATATTGATTACAAAGCTTCCGTAATGAATCAGAAGCCCCCTCTCAATGTTGGGAGGAGTTTACAATTTATCCTCTACGAAATAAAAGAGTTTGAACCAAGTAGGATTCTAATTTTTTACAAGTGGATAAGTCCGGATAATAGAGAACATAACCGATCCTGTTAAGGGGTTCGGTTCGGCTCGGTTCTGTCTTTGATAGCTTTTACTGAGAGTTCTTCGAGCATGGGATCGGTTCTTTATTTCTCTACTTCGATTTGGTTCCGTCTTATTGACTCTTCACAGGAAGTCTTCCAGGTGTAGGATCGATTCGTTATTCCCTCCCTTTGGTTCGGTTCCATCTTGACAGTCTTTTACAGAAACCTTTCCTTCTTGTTCTTCTTTGGAGCTTTTGGTACGAAACTCGGATTAAAACACTGAACACCTACGAAATAGTTGGAACATACACGAAACTCGGCTTACTCGTTAGAACTTATCACTATCAAAGATATGATATAAATCCACTTGAATTACACTTCGCGGTGCGATAAAAGCCTTTAAATTTAGGGGATAAATGGGAAGAATTTATGCCTAATCAAACCCCCCTAACTTAGAACTTTGATCGTCCTGAGCAATGTAAAAGAATCAAATCATGGTTTAACTCGAAAATGAGATAGGATCCCTATTTCGCGGGCGAGCGATTGCATTTAGCGTATGCAACAAGCCTTTAAACCCCTAAGTTACCCTAGTAGGACGAGTTGTGTCTCGTGAGGGTTTGCAGAGAATATACCCAAAAATTCGACTCAAAGAAAACTCAAAATACGCAAAAATTGTATAATTCAAATTTTTCCAGAAAATAGTCATCATCATATCATGTCCAAGAGTCTCAAATCATAGTGCGCATGTGTGAAGCCGAAGATTTAACCGCGAATTTCCACCAATTGACCATTGCGTTACTTATCCGAAAATTCGTTTTGATTTCAAAATCTTACGGAATGCTCTCACAAACGAATCACTCAGAATGTGGCTTTTCTCTCGGTATACGCGATTTATAAAGATTAAATGTAGTGGAACCAAGTTCAGGCATACAAGTAGAAAGACGGAAATTTATGGTAGCCGGATCTCATCATTGGATTACGGATATAAGGAAATGGGAACATTGCCTCTAATTAGTATATTTGATCTCTTTTATTATCTTTTTGTGTTTTAGCTCTCCACGCGGTAACCAAATTCGCAATTTTGGACTTGGTTAGGATTTTTTCGGGCAAACGGTGTATTGGGTAATATGAGAGTGGTACGGGAAATCTGGAATTGGGCAGTTTTCTTATGATGTCCGTTAGTGCATTTTCGCGCTTTTGCTCATTTTTTCTTCCTTTTATATTTTTTTTTTCTATTTTTCACGCTTTTCTTTTCTTGTTATTTTTATTGAACATAGCTATTTTTTCTTGCCCCTTTTTCTACACTTTCTGGACTTAATTTATGGGATTGTCCCCTTTTCGCAATTCCGGGCCAGTTGGGGTTTTTCGGGTTGTCAAACGAAAGGAAAAAATTTATTCGGCTCAATTTGGGTTACAAAAGGGATAATTTTTCACTACTTTTTCTGGCCAATATTTTTGGGTGACAAACGAAGGCCTACTTCATTGTCCAAAATACTAATTGCATTACCATGTGCGTTTCGAGATGAATTAAGTTTAGAGATATATTTGACACGTTTTTCAATGCAATATCACACCCATTCTCCATAACCGATCAAAGTGAAAGAATCGAGATCCTCGACGACTTATTTGACGCTGAAAAGAACTTTTGAGTTAACAATTAACTCGGATTGATTTATAAATTTCACAAAAATGAAAGGCTCGAATCTCACCGGGGTTGTTAATCTCCACATTTATTCGTTAAATCGCCCACGTTCGCTCAATTTCCATCTTTGGTCAGTTCCAACTTTGTGTATTGTGTTTTTACAATTTGAAACTTTAAACCGATTTTTAATGATATTTTTGAAAATTTTGAATTCCAATCTTTATTTATTTTGAAAAAAAAATATTTTTATGTTTTTCAAGATTTTAATATTTTTTTGAAATTTTTGGACATTTTTGAAAATTTGTGAAGTTTTAGAAAAACGCACATGTGACCCCCCCCCTAACTTAGACTTTTGCATTGTCCTCAAGCAAAAAGGACTAAAATCTAACTCAAAGTGAATTAAAAGTGCAAGAAAATAAAATAAACAAATGAAACATAAATGCATAATTTTTATAGATAAAAAACAACAAACTGTGTTACAAAGGGTAAGGAAGAACACACAACCAACACAATGTAAACAACAACCACAACACACACAAACAGCTAAAAATGGCCAAGGGCTTCATTGGGGAGGTGGATTTGAGGGCCTGGGTGCGCTGGGATCGTAGGGATTATAGAAAAAAGTGGGGGGCGGCCCACTGAAGTTGATCTCGTATAGGTGGGCTTGGAGCTGATGCATCATGCTCGTGTCCCTCCGGTAGGGGTCCTGATCCTTTTAATAGGCTGCTTGGTCTCGGTTGTATTTGGTGATGAACCCGTCAAAACGGGATTCCACCGCTGCAAGGCACCTATCAAAATCCGCACTCGTTGGCTCGAAATTCGAATCATCGTTGTTGATGCCGATAAGATAACATAGATGCACAAATAAAAATGAAGGTATGAAGATGATGATTGAAGATGAAATAGTGATTATATCAAACACATAAGAGACAAGGATTTTTAGAGTGGTTCGGCTATGAATAAAGCCTACGTCCACTGTTATTTTATTCCCAGGGGTGTACAATAGCACAATATATTGTAGAGAGAGAAAGAGGTGTGTATCTTATGTATCGTGTCTCTTAGTTGTCCGTCCCCCTTTGGCTAAGGGAATACATGTATTTATAGTGATGGGAGTTAAAGAGATACAATGTCTTTATACATTCAGACATTTATATCTATATACAATGAATTTAACTGTTGGTCTTCTAGGATGGTTGATCTTCCTTGAGTTGCTTGGTATGCTATGTGTTGGTTGGTATGGCGACCAACTCTCCTCGGGTGCCGACTAACTCTCCTCGGGTGCCGACTAACTCTCCTCGGGTGCCGACCAACTCTCCTCGGGTGCCGAATAAGTATAAATATTGCCACGTAGGATGACATGTGTCCTTTTCTGATTGATCCTCGTAGATGGAGAATTTTTGCGTCAACAGAAGCCCCCAATGCTCCATGCTTGATGGTTCACTGAAAAGATGGAGTATTCATTCTATAATGTTGCTCGGTGCTCGTGACATTCTTGATCTGTCTTCTTGATTTGTTTAACATAAAATGCATTATCTCCTGGACGACATATGATGCAGGCTGATCGGTGGTTGTTAATCTTTCTTTTGAGGAACTCTATTCGTCGAGCGAACGTGTGCTATGTATCACCCCTAGGAATTTGGATGCAGTTATGCCATGCGTATGCAGCTTGTAGCTTGTCATAATCTTCAAGTATGTTGATTGGTTTGCTAGACGACCAACTGCTTCCCGTGCCGAGCAAATGAATGCTAACTTTACGTGCTTGATTTTTTTGATTTATGATCCTCTGAATACTTTGTCGAGTAACATACTAGTTTTTGAACCCAACTCTTCAATCTGATTAGTACCAAGCTAGTGGTGGACTTCGAAACATTTTCATACAACTTCTTCTTCATTATTGATCGGGACAGTAGTAGTAAAGATCTCAGTGCTGTAGATGCTGAATTTGACTCCTGAACTTCAATAGCATGTGCATAATAACTCCTGAATATGCCTCCTGAACTTTCAACATGCCTCCTGAACTTCAATATTAAAACTAATTCCTGAGCAATAAAAACAACTTCTGAATGATAATTAGTCGGGGCCCCTACTATGTAAGTTTGTGGAGTTGAATTTGATGCTCAACTGCATGATGTTATGAGAATGTGCCACCGAATGAACACCTGAATTTGTAATAGAAGCCCCCAAGTGTGAAATATGAATTTTGAATGCTTTCTCGGCCTTGAAGTATGTTATTTGACAAATTTTCTTATTTTGCATAGACAATAAGATTTGCTCCACCTGCTGTCTGCTGTCCGACCAACCGGAGTTGTTATTTGCTGATTGACCGACCAGTCGGAATTGGTTGTGATAGATTACCAACCAAGCATAGTTGGTGGTAATAGATGCCCGACCAACCGGAGTTGGCGGTAACGACCAACCGTAGTTGGTGGTAATAAATGCTCGACCAACCGGAGTTGGCGGTACCAACCAACCGTAGTTGGTGGTAATAAATGCCCGACCAATCGGAGTTGGCGGTACCGACTAATCGGAGTTGGTGGTAAGAAATGCCAGACCAACCGAAGTTGGCGGTACCGACCAACCGGAGTTAGTGGTAATAAATGCCCGACCAGCCGGAATTGGCGGTACCGACCAACCGGAGTTGGTGGTAATAAATGCCCGGCCAACCGAAGTTGGCGGTAATAAATGCCCGACCAACGGGAGTTGGTGGTACCGACCAACCGTAGTTGGTGGTAATAGATAATAAATGCTAGAGACTTCCTCGGAGCTGACCAACAGATTCTTGGGAGTAAGATATAATAAATGCTGGAGACCTCCTCAACAGATTGTTGGGAATAAGATAATATAAATGCTGGAGACCTCCTCAGAGTTGAATATATGACAATAAATATTTTACCGAGCTCCATGCCCGACCAACTATCCTTTCGGGGTGAAATATAACAAATGTTGCAAATCTCTTCGGAACTGAATAAGTATCTCGTTGAGCTCCATGCTGAGATGAATATAGAATATGAATCCGAATGGATATATAAAATAATTTATGCTTGAGCAGATTTCAGAGCAATAATATAATCATAGCGCCTCGTTGAGGTAAAGTTTCATAATGCTGAGCAATGATAAAAGTTTTCAAAAGTTTAATATTGTTTTCGAGCATTCATCGGCGTTGAATCTTGTACCTGTAAAAATTAATAACTTGCTCTACCATATGTGTAGGCTGAATTGATTAGTCATGAGAATAATTTACTCATACAATCAATATATGATATGTATATGCTTGAGAAATAAAAATATTTATTTCAAAAAATGAAATAATATATGTTGGCTAATATGTCGAGGCAAAATTGCCTGATGTCGAGCAATAATAGTTTCCAGAGGTTTAAGATTGTGGCTGAGCTTTTGTCGGGATTGAATCTCGTCCCTATGAAATTTTAATAAGCTGCCCGAGCACCTGTCGAGACTAGATCAAATAATTATTGTCATGAGAATAATTATTCAGCCAAACAATATGTGATGTGTATCAGCATAAGGCAATAAAAATTTCAAAATATGAAATAATATGTTTTGTGACAAATGTGTGTGAGATTGACAAATTTTTATTAGATATGCGCCATAAATAAGACGTAGAGTTTTTTGTAAAGTTATTTAATCTCCAACAACTAATCAGGTATAAGTTGATGTTTGAAAATTATTTATCACTTGGTTTTAAAAATATTTTTTGGGGTGATCACAAGTTTTAAAAAAAACTTAAGCCCCCTGTTTACCCCCAAGCTGAACTCGTGTTTAAAGAAATATCTGGGGTCCTCTGCATTTTTTAATACCCCAAGATTCTACTGTTGCCAACCAACTGCACGGGTGTTGCCAACCAACATTTGGGGATGTCTCAGGTTGTAGAATATACAGTGTCGACCAAGAAGAAAATGGTCCCCAACCAGCAGAGCGATTTCGCCGATCAACAAAAATGGTGCATTGATATTGCAGACCAACTGTTGGATGGTCACCGAACAACATCAGATGTCGCCGACCAAGAAGTGGATGGTTGGATAGTTACCGACCAGTAAATTGAACCCTCCGAATAAGAATGAGATGTCGCCGATCAAGAAGTAGATGATCGTCGACCTGCAATTGGTTCCACCGAGCTACAATATGAGTCTCCGACCAACAATAAGATACCTCGTAGTTGGATAAAACTATTTCAACGTTGCTAATGGATCTTCACATCTTATCTCCGACAAACAAAAATGGTCTGGTTAATCTTCCCTTTAATAAAAGATGGCCCGAGATGATGCCGACCAACAATATGTATGGCTGACCAGAAATAGGGGTTGTAAGTGGATGATTCCGAACCCATATGAGCCGCGGTGATGAATTTTTCGTGAGATTGCTATGTCCCAAACTATCTCGAACCAATAGATCAGAAAAATAACATTCGATGTAAAATCCAAGCATTAAGATTGCTAATTAAATTATCCATTCTCTAATCCACTAGATCGTGTGATTCCGACAAAGAAACCCTGTGATGTGATGAACGAGGAGCCAACATCTCAAATTTGTGCCCAGAGTCTTGATATGGTCATGATTGTTTAATTGATCCTTTTTTACAAGAGGTGGGTAATGGTTTTTCAGGTGAGAGAAAATTATTTTTTATATTGATCCCTTCCTATTCCCTATTTGGAGAGATAAAAATATGATGAATGATCAAAGTTATTACTAAATTTATATCAAAAATCAATCAATGAGACTTTATTGACATAGATGGAAGATGAACCAAATTAAGTATATAGTTCATAAAAATGAATACAAAGAGACTCAAACTTGAAGAGAGAGAAAGTAGATCTGGGTCATGATTTCCATGAGAAAACATTTTATTGTTTTTAACCTTTTCCTATTCTCTGATTAAAAATATAATGGGAATTTGAATAGTCATCAAAGATCTTTCAAAAATTATTTCAAAATCAACAATGAAAATTATCAAATCTTATCATCGTCGTATATATTGGTATATGTAATCATTTAAAATATTGATTTCATGAGATAAAATTGAAACTCGAGAATTAAGCAAAAACTAATGATTTATGAAATCCACTACTTTTCAGATTTCTAAATAAGAATTAATCTAACAGTTATGATTTAAAAATCACGATATGCAACATTTTGCTGATAAAAATTGGACAATTAATTTATGTATATAAACATTAAAATCATGATTGAATCAAAAGATGTATGTATAATTGATTATACGTAGAGAAAATAAAAACTTAGCTTTTGATGGAGAACAATGCTTGTAACACGTTCCCACAGACGGCGCCAATCTGTTGATGACTAGAAACAGCATCTATGTTATCTTATCGACATTAACAACAGATAAAAATGAAGGTATAAAGATGAAATGGTGATCATATCAAACACATAAGAGACAAGGATTTTTAGAGTGGTTCGGCTATGAATAAAGCCTACGTCCAATGTTATTTTATTCCCAGGGGTGTACAATAGCACAATATGTTGTAGAGAGAGAAAGAGGTGTGTATCTTGTGTATCGTGTCTCTTAGTTGTCCGTCCCCCCTTTGGCTAAGGGAATACATGTATTTATAGTGATGGGAGTTAAAGAGATACAATGTCTTTATACATTCAGACATTATATATATATATATATATATATATATATATATATATATATATATACAATGAATCTAACTATTGGTCTTCTAGGATGGTTGATCTTCCTTGAGTTGCTTGGTATGCTATGTGTTAGTTGGTATGCCGACCAACTCTCCTCGAGTGCCGACTAACTCTCCTCGGGTGCCGACTAACTCTCATCGGATGCCGAATAAGTATAAATATTGCCACGTAGGATGACATGTGTCCTTTTCTGATTGGTCCTCGTAGATGGAGAATTTTTGCGTCAACAATCGTCCTCGTTGTACTCTTATTCTTCAGCCCCACCCATCTCGACGTCCTCAGCCTCGGGCTCTTCAACATGGATTTCCTCCTTGGCCTCTAAATTAATCGCCTCCCGGGCTGCTCGAATGAAAGCCCTTTGTTGGGCACTCCGAGTGCGTGATACCTTCCCAATAGGATCAGGGAGGCGTGGGAAAGCTTGAGGTGGGTGGATACCAACATCGGCAAGGAGGGAAGTAATGAGGCAGGCATAAGGGAGTGGTAATGCACCTTTTTGCTCCCAGACCGCATAGATGATGTCAGCATAAAGCATGCGGGCCAGATTCAGGGTGAAATTGGGGTAAAAAATGTGGTACACGAGTGTCGCTTGGCGAGGGCGCATCGCCGAGTCGTTGGAGATTTGAAGCAAGTTGGCGCACACTATATGGAAAGTGATGCGCACCTTATCGTTTAAGCGGCCCACGGGGAAGTTACCCCATTCCCAAATATCGTTTGGCTCAAGACGATCAATGCATTGTTGTTTGGGAATGATGGGGGCATTGGTTGGGTAGTCGTAAATTTTCGGGTGGGGGACGCTCTTGTCGGCAAGTATGCGGGCGAGGATGGCTAAGGAGAATGGGATGGGGCGACTGTCAACAAAGGATTGGCACTCAAACTCGCCCGTGCAGACGAGAGAGCCATAGAAGGATCGGACTTCGTCCGCCCACACGATATGGTGAGGTTCTTGTAGGTATTGCGTCCATCCTCTCTGGCTGAAAAGGGTGGTGACGGAGCGGGGCATCTCGGCCGAGTACTCGTTCAATGTGCAATTGGCGGGAGAAACTAAAAAACTTTTCGCACCATACGCACTCCATGTGGGAGCGGTATTCTCTATTGCCGTTTGGCAGAACTTCGGCGGACATATATTTTGCGGGGAGAGTGGGGTTAGCCATTGGGAAAACTGGGAATTAGGAGATAGAAGACTAGGGTTGTAGAGAGGAGAGGGAGAGTGAGGGTGTGAGTGGAAGGGTAGGGATGGGGTGGGATTTTATAGGTGGTGGGGAGGGTTGAGTGGAGGGATTTTTGGAGGGAAAGGGGAGTGTATGTTTTTGGGGGAAAATGGGGAAGAATGGAGGGAAGGGAGAGGATAGGGGGAGGAATCTCAAATTTCTGGATGCTTTCGCACTTATTCCCCCACTTGAATTTCTCGATGCCCTCGCAAAGTGTGTGTAGGAATGCGTGATATTAACCTTACCTTACGTGACCTACCTACGGACTAAATCTAATCTACCGAAGCACAACTACTATACACAAGAAATCACCCCATACGCATCGGGGGTGCAACGACCTCTCTTTCAAGCTCAGTCGACCCTGTAAAAGGGGTCCGACAACCAAACGGTGTCAACATATTCCACACACGCCTCTATATATGGTTTTAGGCGTTGTCCATTAACCTTGAATGTATTTCCCCCTTTTAAATCGTCTAATTCCACAGCTCCGTGAGGGAATACATTCTTCACAATGAACGGGCCAGACCATCGGGAGCGCAATTTGCCCGAAAATAGATGAAGTTGAGCGTTATAGAGAAGCACTTTTTATCTGGGAAGAAACTCTTTGCATCGAATAATGTTATCATGAGCGAGTTTCATCATTTCTTTGGAAATTTTTACGTTCTCATACGCAGCATTGCGTATCTCTTCTAACTCGTTTAGTTAAAGCTTGCGAGCTTCACCAGCTGTATTCATGTCATAATTCAACTTTTTAATTGCCCAATACGTCTTGTGCTCTAATTCAATGGGAAGATGGCAAGGTTTTCCATACACAAAGCGGAATGGGGACATGCCGAGTGGATTTTTGTATGCGGTACGATAGGCCCATAGTGAATCGTTCAATCGAAGTGACCAATCTTTTCGAGTGGGGTTGACGGTCTTCTTGAGAATGTTCTTGATTTCCCGATTCGCTAATTCAGCCTGCCCATTCGTTTGTGGGTGATAGGTCGTTCCAACCTTGTGAATTACGCCATACTTTCTCATGAGTTTCTCGAATGGCCTGTTGCAAAAGTGCGTGCCATTATCACTAATTATTGCTTTTGGAAGCACTAAAACGGGAAAGTTTGTGTTCGTGTAGGAACCTAATCACCACTTTGTTGTCATTTATCTTGGTAGCTATAGATTCCACCTATTTAGAAACGTAATCTACCGCGACCAGGATGTATAGGAAACCAAAAGATGGGGGAAAAGGGCCCATGAAGTCAATACCCCAGCAGTCAAAGATCTCAATAATGAGTATCGGGGTTAATGGCATCATGTCTTATCGGGTAATCGCTCCCATCCTTTAACACCTATCGCAAGATTTGCAACAATTATTCACATCCCGAAAAATTATGGGCCAATAGAGACCGCATTGAAGAATCTTAGCGGCCGTCTTTTTCGTTGAAAAATGACCTCCACAAGCTTTCGAATGACATAATTGGATGAATTTTAAGATCTCATCATCCGGTACACATCGTCGAATATTTGGTCAGTGCAATATTTAAAAAGGAAAGGATCGTCATAGAAAAACATGCTCGACCAAGTGATGAACCTCTTCTTATCTTGCGGTGTCCAATCGGGATGGACGACTCCCATGACAAGATAGTTCACTATATCCGCAAACTAGGACAAAGAAGAGGTGGCAAAAAGTTGGTCGTCCGATAAATATTCGTCTATGGGTTTAGGATCACTAGGTACATCGGACGAAAGCTGAGATAAGTGGTGGGCAATGACATTTTCCACTCCTTTTTTGTCTTTAATGGAGAGATTAAACTCTTGTAGGAGTAGAATCCACCTTATGAGGCACGACTTTGCGTCTTTCTTTACAAGTAGGTATTTCAATGCCGCGTGATCGGTGAAGTAAGTGATGGGAGAAGCGATAAGGTAGGACCGAAATTTGTCAAGAGCAAAAACTATCGCTAGCAACTCCTTCTCTGTGGTGGAGTAATTGAGTTATGGTCCGATAAGAGTCCGACTAGCGTAGTAGATGACATGAGCCTATTTGTCTTTTCTTTGGCCCAAAACAACCCATATTGCATAATAGCTAGCATCACACATAAGCTCGAATAGTAAGGACCAATCCGAACTTTGCATGATGGGAGCGGACACAAGCATGGTGTTCAGATTTTCAAAAGCGCCATGGCATGATTCTGTCCACTCAAATGGGGTGTCCTTCATTAAAAGGTTGCTTAAGGGTCTATAGATGGCGCTAAACTCCTTAATGAACCGTCGATAAAACCCCGCGTGGCCCAAGAAGGAGCGCACGTCTTTGAGCGATTTTGGTGGGGGTAGATTGGTTATGACATCAATCTTAGCTCTATCTACTTCAATCCCTTTGGATGAAACTATGTGGCCAATAACTATTCCCTCAGTGACCATAAAATGGCATTTCTCCCAATTTAGCACTAAGTTCTTCTCCATACACCGGACAAGTACTTTTTTCGGCTTTGCCAGACAAAGATCGAAAGAGGTGCCAAAAACGCTAAAATCGTCCATGAACACTTCAAGTCCTCTCTCAATCATGTCGCTAAATAGACTCAACATGCACCTTTGAAAGGTCGCGGGTGCATTACACAAGCCGAATGGCATCTGTTTGTAGGCAAACGTACCAAAAGGGCAAGTGCAGGCCGTTTTCTCCTAGTCAAGTACATCTACCTCAATTTGGTTATATCCGAAATAACCATCAAGGAAGTAATAGTAAGGGTGGTCCTCTACTCTCTCAAGCATCTGATCAATAAATGGTAAGGGGAAATGGTCTTTTCTAGTTCCCGCATTGAGTTTTTGGTAATCAATGTAAACGCGCCACCCAGTGGTGGTACGTTGGGGAACTAGCTCTCCCTTAGCATTTTCAATCACTGTCATGCCCGAATTCTTCGGGATAACTTGGATAGGGCTCACCCACTTTCTATTCGAGATTGGGTAGATAATCCCGGCATCCAATAACTTAATGATTTTAGTTCTCACTACTTCTTTCATATTGGGGTTTAGCCTTATTTATATTTCTCTAGAGGGCTTTACATCCTCTTCGAGATGAATCTTGTGGTTGCAAATTAAAGGACTTATCCCCTTCGAATCAGCAATACACCAACCAAAATCACCTTGGTGCTTCCTCAAAATCTTTAACAGTTTACCCTCATGCTCTTCGTCTAGGCTAGAGGAGACAACAACAGAAAATGTCTCGTCCTCTCCTAGGTATGCATATTTAATATGGGAGGGTGCTTTCTTCAACTCGAGGGTCAAAAATTATTTGTTGGAGGGAACCATGCGTGCCTCCCGTGGCGGTAACTCCTCGAATCGAGAAACCCAACTTACATCTCTCGTGTCCTCGCCTGACGCTCTCTCCTCAATTACCCTCTCGAATTCATTATACGTCCCCTTACTCTCGTGGCTCGACACTAAACAGGACCCCAGGGAATCTCCACAATAATTTTCCTCAAAGTACTCCTCTACGATCTCATCGATTAAGCTCACCGTGTGAAGATCATCTTCTCCCCCCATATGTTGGGCTATATGGAAGATGTTAGTCTCTAAGGTCATGTTCCCAAAGGTGAGTTGCATCTGCCCATTTCGAGTATTGATAATTGTGTTAGCCGTATCTAAGAATGGGAGACCGAGAATGATGGGAACATGATTGCTCGAGGCAAATGAGGTCTCCGTGTCCTAAATGACAAAGTCTACCGGAAAGTGGAAAGTGTCAACTTGAACGATCACATCCTCAACTATACCTCTTGAGATCTTCACGGTTCGATCCGCTAACTGCAGAGTGATCTTTGTGGGCTTAAGGTCGCCCAGATCTAGTTATATATAAATGGCGTAAGGGAGGATATTAACACTTGCTCCCAAGTCAAGTAAGGCTTTTTTAATTTTATTTTCTCCAATGATGCAGGAAATTGTGGGTGCACCGGGATCTTTGAATTTGGGTGGGAGATCATTAAGTAGAATGGAGCTCACGTTCTGTGCTATAAATATGTTTTTCTTTACCTTCATCTTCCTCTTCACTGTTAACAAGTCTTTGATGACTTTGGTATAAGCAGGAATTTGCTTAATGGCATCGAGGAATGGTAAATTTAGTTTTACTTGCTTTAGCACGTCTAGCACTTCATCATGGGGGTTCCTTTTGTCGGAAGGAACCAGCCTTTTAGGAAATGGTGTCGCGGTGGGTGGTTTCACTAGTACCTCGGGCTCACTAGTGTCTTCTTTATCACTCTATTTTAAGGGGACATCTTCGGCCTCTTTCATACCGGGTGAAATCTCCTTGTCTTTGATTGCATCACGTGGGGGAGGTGATAAATCAATGACTCTCCCACTACGAAGAGTGGTCACAACTTGACATTGCTCCTGATGTTCTGTCGAGGTGGAGCTAACACTAGTTTGACCTTGGGGCGGTCGTTGGCCCTGGACAGGAAACTTGCCCTTCTCTTGGACACTCAACGATGATTGTATCTTTGAAATATTTGCGTTTATATCACTGATCATGCGATCATACCTAGCATTGGCTACATTATGGGTATTGATAAATTAGTTCATCGTATCCTCGAGATTTCTCCGCGGTGGAGTAATATATGCCTCTTGAGGTGGTGGTGCTTGCACATGTCCTTGCATGTGTGGGGCTTGCTGAAAGTGCGATGGTGGATGAGGGGCAACATGTGAATTAGGATTCATCGCAGCATGTTATTGCCCATAGGTAAAATCAGGGTGGTTTTTCCACGAAGGGTTGTAAGAATTCCCGCGCGGTGCACCGAAATTGCCCTTGATTCCTCCTATACCACTTACTTATTCTTAAAGCATCACTTTGTAGGCGGGTATTATCGGGCATTCCTTTATTGAATGACCCGCCTCATAAATCGCACACACCTTTTGAACGGGGTTAGGGATGGATCCAGTTGGTCCCCTTCCATGTACCTCCAGTAATTCTCGCATTCCCTTCTCAAGTAGATCTAGTCGACTGTCCATTATAACATTTATGTCCACATGAAATAGGTCGGACGCCGATGGAATGGTGGTCGCTTGAGGAGTTTTATTTTGAGCACTAGGGTCAGATATATCCCAAGATTGGGTAGTCTCGGCGACATACCTCAGGTGAAGCTCAGTATCGTTGGCGTCTAATTTGACAAAGGGACCATCACACATAGTCTCAACGAGTTGTTTGGAATTCATATTCAGCCCGTTATGGAAAAAGGAGATGATTTGTAGTTTATCAAGTCCATGATGCGGGCACGAAGTGACTAACTCATTGAAACGCTCGTAACATCGATCGAACGACTCATTTTCTAGTTGTCGGAATGTTTGAATTTGAGCCTTTATGGAGTTCGTTCGATGTGTACGAAAGAATTTCTTGAGAAATTTAAATTGTAACTCGTTCCAAGATGAAATCGAGTTTAGAAGTAAAGACCATAGCCAGATCTTAGCCTTATCCTTTAGCAAGAAAGGGAAGAGTTTGAGGCGGATCACATTTTTTGTACATGTTTGACCATTGAGGGTCTCGCACGCCTCCTCAAATTCCATGATGTGGAGATATGACTTTTCTGAATCCATTCCATGGTAAGTGAGAAGTATTTGAATCATCCCATTCCTAAAGCAAAATTCCCCTGCATTATACGGGAGTAAAATGCATCCTGGAGTGACAATGCGCTCGGGATATAAGAGTTCTCTCAACGGGCGATACGGGGCCTCTTCTTCATCGGCAGCTGCACTACCGTATTGTGACATGTTTCTCCTACTCAAAGACTTTATGTCCTCACTTGGTATACTCGTAGCGTGCTCTGAAGTGTGTCATAAGAGGGATGTCGGGGTGTGTGTAGGCGTGGGAGATGGAACCGAGAATTGTGGAACGTTTGGAGTGTGAGGGCTATTGGGGTCGTACTCAACTATCAGGTTTTCGTGAATGTGGGTTGGAGTATTATGGGGAGTTGGAATGAGTTCAGAATATTGCATTAACAGGCTTATGAAAGATGATGAGGAATATTTTTGTGCTTTAATTTTTTTTTTATGTTTTTGGATTTTTTGAAATTTTTGGTTAAATCTTTAGATTGACAACACGTTTAGAATGAAAGAAAACATTTTGAATACTGAATGAAGATGAAGATAGATGAAGGTGTTATTAGATAAGAAATTACTGCAGTAAAATAAGAATTAAAATGGTATTACTTGAATTGCAAAACTGAAAGCAACTAGGGTTTATTGTTCTTCTTCTCTGATATTGATTACAAAGATTCAATAATGAATCAGAAGCCCCCTCTCAATATTGGGAGGAGTTTACAATTTATCCTCTACGAAATAAAAGAGTTTGAACCAAGTAGGATTCTAATTTTTTACAAGTGGATAAGTCCGGATAATCGAGAACATAACCGATCCTGTTAAGTGGTTTGGGTCGGTTCTGTCTTTAACAGCTTTTACTGAGAGTTCTTCGAGCATGGGACCGATTCTTTATTTCTCTACTTCATTTTGGTTCCGTCTTGTTGACTCTTCGCAGGAAGTCTTCCAAGTGTAGGATCGGTTCGTTATTCCCTCCCTTCGGTTCGGTCCCATCTTGACAGTCTTTTGAAGAAACCTTTCCTTCTTGTTCTTCTTTGGAGCCGGAACTCAAATTAAAACACTGAACACGAACACCTACGAAATAGTTGGAACATACACGAAACTTGGCGTACTCGTTAGAAGTTATCAATATCAAAGATATGATATAAATCCACTCGAATTACACTTCGCGGTGCGATAAAAGCCTCTAAATTAAGGGGATAAATGAGAAGAATTTATGCCTAATCATGTTCCGTATTTCTTCGCTGAGGCAATACCTCTGAGATGAGTTGGCTTACACTTATGTAGCATTGGAGGAGATTGATTTGCATCCTGATAGCTCGTTTGAGGAGAGACCGGTAGAGATCTTGGATCATAGCGAGAGGCTGTTGGGATCGAAAGTAGTTCTGTTGGTGCGTGTCCAGCG
The DNA here is from genome assembly GCA_949130495.1 of Sambucus nigra. Classification (NCBI taxonomy): domain Eukaryota; kingdom Viridiplantae; phylum Streptophyta; class Magnoliopsida; order Dipsacales; family Adoxaceae; genus Sambucus; species Sambucus nigra. Next base: position 377,064,708 of record OX422211.1, read on the forward strand.
GGAGCACCATAACATTAATGAGTCTACTTGGAAGCGCGAGGATGAGATGCGAGACAGATGCCCAGTGTTATTCATACCAGGTATGCTTGATTTTTTGAATTTCGGGACGAAATTCCATTATAAGGGGGGAAGTATGTAATTCCCCGTAATTGTATGACTTTTAAATTGAGAATAATTAAAAGTTAATGGGCCAAATTATTATGGATTAATTGGAATTAGTTAATTGATAAATTAATTGGGATTAATCCGGATTTTATATTACTGCTGATAAGAGTAATATATTATTGAATAGTACTTAGTGATATATAAGTAATACGTGAATATGATAATTATGAATATTTTCGTGAGATACAAATACGACAATTATAGAACTTAAGTCGGGACGGGCTTATGAGTCGTGTCGGGACTAAAGTTGGGTAATAAAATATAAATTAATTAAATATCATTCGGATGATCATTTTGAGTGCGCGATTGAGTCCGGAAGGGTCAAAATAGTTAGAAAAGTTTATCCGAGTGTTTGATTTGGGTCTCGGGTCAATTGAAAGATGAAAGGATACCCCGAAGAAGCATTTTAGTTATTTGGCTTGGGAGATGGATAGTATCCACATTTTTTTGTCTTTTAACTAGCTGATAGAGAGGGTTTTACCGCGGTGTCGCATCACCGACGCCGGTCGTATATTATATTCGGCTCACCAAGTCTATACAAAAACCTAAACTATGACTATACTCTTTTAAGGGAGTATAGCGGCCAATACGGGTATCGAAAATCCACATAGATAAGTTGCTAGAATTTAACTGATTTATTATTCCTAAAATAAAAGTGTAAAAGGTATTTTCTAACAAAAAGGAAAGATAACAAAAGGAAAAGATTAATCTAGGCGTGGGTAAATTAAACTAAGATTAACAAAGAGAATAAAAACTATAGGTTGCGTCGGATATCCCTCACCCCTAGTTAATTAGTATAAAATTGTTACATGGGCTCACGAGTTATTAAGATTGCGTCTCGTTTCGTCAATTAATTAAATTAAGGGTTGTCACACCCCTAAATTCGCATAAAAGACTAATATGATTTTGGCGTCAACAAATACTCCGAAAATTACTCACGCAAGGTCGTAAATACGGTGCATACATGATATACCCTGTTAAATCTCTTAGGCGTAATAATTAGGACAACCCAATCGAAATAACTACATAAAACTCCATCACCAAAGCAAAGAAACCTGTCAAATCGAGGTGAGTTCAGCCCAACACAACCTAGATTAAATTAACCCCTAAGCACGATAAACAACATTAATTAAAGTTAACTAATTAATTAAAGCACACTAATTAAATTAACGCTAATAATTATCTAGGCAAGAAATAAATACTAAGCATGAAAATCTAGGGCACAAAGCTTAAAGTAGGCAAAAGAGACAATAAATAATATCCACTTACATTAATGGCTGTCAAACCTCCAAGAAAATTGAGGAGATGGGGTTATCTCCAACAAAACCCCTAAAATGCACTAACCCCAGGAGAGAGAAGCTCTCAAAATAAACCTAAAAACTAACTAAAATGATTCTCTACAAAAATAAATAAGGGTTGGTATTTATACTAAGTTGGAAAAAGGGAAAAAAAGAAAAGGAAATAATAAAAGAAAAAGGGTTAAGTTACATTTAAGGGGATAAAAGAAAATATAGAAAAAGAATTAAAAAAGGGAAAAAAAGGTGACACAACAATCTCGGACAAAAACAGGACACCGGTCGACCGGTGGCGAAATCACGATCGATCGCGTGTCAAGGCAAGAGCACACTAGATGGGACCAAAAGCAAAATAAGGAAACCCGGTCGATCGGCGGCCCAGGTGCGGTCGACCGGTGCTAGCAGATCAGCCCACGCAACCATTGCTGCAATGGAAACAAGGCCCCAAATGGGTATAAACCGAAGACCACCATAAGCTCACATGGAGACCTGTAACTCAAACCCGAAATTGCCCAAGACCACACCCACTTCGCTGCTACCATGGTGATATAAAGCCGTGACCACCAACACCAACTCAACAAGCCGAGACCCAAGCCATCTCCATGTCCAAAAATGGTGAAAAATCAAGAACTCCACACCTCCATTAATTACCAACAAAACCCTCCAATTTTCACATGTCCAAGACCCATTTGCGTATGTGGACCAAAATTGAGCTCCAATTTCGGATAAAAGTCCTCAATTTGGGACGAACCCAAAACCTGAGCCTAGGGCCAAAATTGCCATCTCCGAAATGGGTTTGCTGCAAAAAAGGAGTTAGGGACACAATGGGTATTATATGAATTGTTAACGAAGGAGAAAAGGGATATGGTGGGTATTAATGAAATTATTATTTTTCTTATAATTATTTTCTGATTAAAGATCCGTGTTTCCTTTGTTCGAACTATGATTCGTGTACCGTTCGCCACCACGTGAAGCTTGGCCCAAGGTCTACAACTTTCGTGAATACTTAGGACAAAATCCCGAAGTGTGAAATTATGAAAATGCCCTTGAACGTACGAATCGCGACGGAACTTTACCGGAACGCGCCCAAACTTCACACTAAGCACCGTAACACCTATAAAAGCTCAATAATACCTCAAATAACATATTAAAGAATAAAACAAAGGTTGTCTGGTTAATGAACAGAATTATAGCAATTACGGTACCCAATGACGCTAAAATGCATAAGTTCGAGGGTAATTAAATGCAATATTCGATACTAATCACACCCCATAACTTACACATTGCTAGTCCCTACTGATGAAATTCAACGCAAGAAGAACTATAAGAAACCACAAAACAGGAGATATATACAAAATCAATAAAAAAGTTTAGGCTACTTTCGCGGGCGAACGATTGCATTTAGTGTATGCAATAAGCCATTAAACCCCTAGGTTACCCTAGTGGACGAGTGTCGTCTCGTGAGGGTTTTCAGGGATGAAACTCACAAACATCATATAGTTTCCTCAAAATATGCCCAAACCAACATTCGACAAGCCCAACAATATCGAAAAGGATTTCATACGCATTATTAACACAATGAACAATTCAAATGAAATTCCATTTCATTCAACATTATAGAATGCACCTCATAGAATTGAAACCTTAAAATGTGGGAGGGGGTGAGCGCATGCAAAGTATGATTTGGCTAAAACTTAAATAAATCGTATAAACATAAAGTGTGTATATAATCCGATCATCACGGGCATTATACTCATCAAGTGAATTCACTCGAAACAGGAAGGTAACACACGGAACATGCGGGCATAAAGAGTAAATGTAAATGAAAACTAAGCCGCACACATGTCACAAATGAAGAACGTTGTATAGGAAATTAAAAACTGTAATCTCAATGAAAGATACTGCTCATTAAAGGAGGCGAAATGCATTTTCACAGATTATCAAAACTATTTCAACTTTTAAATTAAATGCACCCTAAGATCACATAGGACTTGATAGGGTTATAATGCAGGTTTGGGGGTTAAGGGTACGAAACAAAGGATGTGTATATACGGATTCAAAGTGTTTAGAGATGAAAACTCGGGATAATGGGAAAAATGCGGGAAATAACGAAAATGAAAAACAAGTTCCATAATCAAGCATTAAATATAACAATTGGAGAGCAGTCAAAGCTTATTGAACACCATAGACAACATATACATCTTTCTCTCTCTCTTTTTTTTTTCTTTTCTTTTGTTGTTTCTTTTTTATTTTTATTTTCTTTTTTTTCACTACTGTTTCTTTTCTCTTCTCACTCTTTTCATGCTCAAATTTCAACCACATTACACAACATCATTCAATCCCAAGCAACATTCCAAATAAAGGTATGGAAGGTAATATGTATGGTTTAAAACTCTAATTAGGAGTTGGTTATGGGATTTTGGGTAATGAAATGAAAGGCTAATATTTAGGCTAAAAGGGGTTGACGAGGAGAAACATAGGTGATGTCAAGGCTAATATGTATGATATGACAAAGATTGCCTATGATCGTTTCTTAAAGTTTACGCAATTCTCGAGTCAAAACAAACTTTGGAAATCATGCTCAAGTAATACATTTCAAGATATAAACTCAATTAATGAACGATCAATGAAAGAAATAGTGAGATTACCAACGAATTCAACATTTTCAATGAGGAAAGAATAGTGTATACACTCACAAACGACGAAAGGTACAAAGCTTACTCGGTGTAAGTATATACAATGCAACAAAAGATTACCAAGTTATAAAAATCTTAAACCAAATCAATAAAGCAAGAAAAGTGCATGTGCTCATGGGATTAAAGTTTAATTCATGAAGTTATTCATAATATCAATAATTAGGACTAAAGTCTAATAACATCTAAAATTAAGAACATGCATCATTGAGTTGTCTATTGGATCGGGCAATTATTAAAATTTATCATCAGAAACAAAGGCAAAATGCCCCAAAAAGCTGAAAAAAGAAAGAAAATATTTTTGAATTTTTTAATTTTTACAAGAAAAGTATGCTTGAAAATAACATATAATCAAATAAAAGAAACTACTAATGAATGGATAGAATATCCCACACCCCCTAACTTAAAACTGGACATTGTCTTCAATGTTAATTAAGAACCAAGTTAAAGAGAGGAAAATAGCGATATTACCCAAAAATGAGTGATCTCGAGAAAGTATAAGTCCAATGATTCTACAAAACATGTTAGTACCAAAGCATAACAAAAAGAAGAAACAAAACTTTAACTAATTACACTAGACTATAAGTAAGAATAAAGAAAAAATAAGAAAAATAAAAACTAACTATTTACAATCTACAATTTTAACTTCTAACTAACTATACACTAAAAGTTGAAATTTTTGAGGGTCGCCCAAAATATGATTTGGCTTTGAAAGATAGATCCACGGTGGACCTCCTCCTCTCATGCATGCCTCCCGAAAAATAGGAATCATGTTCAAACAACGGAAGGCATGTGTAGGGCGGAAGAAATGAACCATCCCCAATTAAAAATTTTGGAGGGAGGATGGGAGATATGGATAAAACGGGCGACAAATACAAATGGGGGCTAAGAAAAACTGAATTTCCCCCCAAATATTTTTCAATTAGAATGGGAGGTGGCGCACAGGAGGGCAAAAATGCCTTTATGGAAGGCGACTCGAGCAAGTACTCCTCATCGATGAAAAGATTTAACACTTTAAAGTTTGGAACCGATTCATTGGGTACTTGTGACAGTGTGATAACAGAGAATGAAAAGGGGTAGGAAAGAAATCCAAACTCAAGATATGAGTCATCATTGCTTGAAGATTGAGTTTCGAAGGAAATAAGATCATTTTCAATGAAACATTCTTCTTTGGGGGGCAAAGAAGAAATCATTTCATTGCAAATGGATACTACGTCCATTTCATCGTCACTTTCATTCTCAATTAAGCCATGGGCCAAGTGAAGAATAGTTTGTTCCAAAGTAGGCAAAAAGTCCTCGTTTGGTTCAAAACATTCATCGACTTCAAAAGTATCGGAAGAAAAATCGTTGTCAGATTCAAACAATAAATTTAATTCATTCTGCCACAAACGATTTTCTTCCCAATAACGATTTTCAATTTTCTCATTTTCAAGCATGCGCAAACCCTCGCCAAAAGTCATAGGCCGAGGCGCGGATTCTTGAAAATGAGAACTTTAAAAATTATTGTAGGAACTATACTCAAAATCATTATTATAAGAATTTTGAAAGCTATTGCAATTTGTTTCAAAATTCCTATTATAAGGAATTAGAGGCCCAAAATCGTTATCCTCCTCCTCAAAATACACTCACTCCAAAGCTCGACTTTTGTAATACTTGCCCAAAGTCATTTTTGAATTTGTAATTTCTTGGGACTCTAAGTATTGACCAAAAGTCACAGTTTTACGGGGATCTTGAGAATGATCATAATGATTACCGAAAGGATTGGAATAAGACATGCTTATCCCAAAGATGGCTCGAAGTGGGAAAATCCACAAAAATATGCGCGATCGAAAAATTTAAGCGGTTCTTGGTGCTCAAATGTAGAAGTCCTGCAAAAATGTTAGCCAAAAAAAAAAAAAAAACAGAAAGAAAATACTACGAAATTCTAAAATAAACTCATCCCCTGTAACGATGCCATTTTGATAGACAAGGTTTTACCTCGGTGTCGCGTCACCGACGCCAGTCTTATGTTATATTCGGTTCACCAACTCTATACAAAAACTTAAACTATGACTACACTCTTTTAAAGGAGTATAACGGCCAGTCCGGGTATCGAAAATCCACAGAGACAAGTTGCTAGAATTTAACTGATTTAATATTCCTAAAATAAAAGTGCAAAAGGTATTTTCTAACAAAAAGGAAACATAACAAAATGAAATGATTAATCTAGGAGTGGGTAAATTAAACTAAGATTAATAAAGAGAATAAAAACTACAGGTTGCGCCGGAGAGCTTGAAAATTGTCTTCCTATGCACACTAATAATATCTCATAAACGCACCAATGTGTAAAGATAAATAATATGCTAAGAGTTAGTATCAACAAAAGATATAGTAAGGTCATGTCCTTCATCATAACTAACATATTCTCATAAATTACTCCCCTAGATAAGGTTACTCCCACGTAATAATTTGTCCACTTCTCCCCATATAGTTCTCCCTCTATTGTCATGCAATAGACAAAGAAAATAAGAAAATAAATCATAAAGTGAGTTGTATATGTTAGGGTTTATTCTTAAAACCATGTATGACATTTAGTTTTATGTAAAGGTGTGTCGGTTTATTTTGAAATAAGAATCATGGTTGAGAGAATGCCTTATATTTAGTTTAAATATATTGTAGACATGTCGGTTAATAGAGCGCAGTAGTATTTTCGACGAGTCAACTTCGGTTTGATCACTAGGAGATCAGGATTCTGGTTCTAGCGCTATTGAAACGTTCTATAACACCCCGATTCGGATTTGAACTACCGTTGGGTCAACCCTCACCTGAGTTAAGGTGTTAAGGGGGGAGGGAGAAAGTCCAATATTATTATTTAAGAAAAATCTTTAATTTGTACCATTTTATAAGGAACGAGATGCAATTAAACAGGTTTTAATTTAAGAAATAGGTTGTCGCTTTAGGTAGTTAAGTTAACTGGCAAGATTTATTTAGGAAAATTTTGTTAAATCCAACAATGCTAGTATTAAAGAAAATAAACTATGAAACTCATGTATTATTACAATAAATGGCACAAAGCCCGAATAAAAGATTGTTTAAAATTCTATAAATTCAAATGTCGTATGACACATTTTTTTAAAATGCCATAGTAGAGCTCTAACAACGACTAGTGCCCTCTGGGGCCTTACCAACATCCTTGCTAACGTCCCTACCGGAGGTACCTGGGGGTGGGGGTTTAAACATAAAAGTAAGGGGTGAGCAAAATGCTCATCAAGGTGGGAGGTACTAAGCAATATATTTCTATAGGAAAATACTATACATATAACGTTTATTTTAGCAAGTTCGAAAACGTTAACATTTAATGATTATAAATGCAACTACCATGTGATGCAACCCGAGTTATGTGCTCATACCCACACTATCTATTTTACACCAGCCTTTCACATAATTAGATTTATCTTTATCCACTAATCTCTATTTTACTATTTCCATTAGGTTATCTTTTTTACATTTCCCAAGCACAACCTTATTTATTTCCATTTCCATTTCCATTTCCATTATTCCATTATTAACATTATCTTTTTCTCTGAATTTACCAAATAAACGCGTACTTTAATGGGCTCCACACCGTCAGCTACACTACCATATGCTATGGCCAGTGATTTTGGGTCTTTCACCCATCGATTGCATACAAGTCCATATTAATGTGTTTTAACAATTTATCAAATGTCCACATTATTTTATCGTTCTTATCATTCTTACGATTCACATTTACGTTTCACGCCACTTTATTCATTTAATTCATTTTTCACAAAACCGATCGATAAGATCAAATGAGGAAATCTAACCACTAGGACCCTCTATTTTGCCAAAATTACCATTTTGCTAACACGTTGTGAAAAACATATTTAAATCATTATAATCACAAAAAATCCTCATTTTATGTTCAAAAATCATACTTTCTCATTTTACTTCAAGAAAATTTCATGTCTTCATATTTCTTAACAAGAAATGCATTTAATATTTTGAAGACCATTTTACCAAAACATCCATTTAAGCATTATAATCATATTGTGACACCCCGCCTACTCAAATACCGGGTGGCCAACCCGTGATCAAAATAAAACGTTGGTCTCATATGGCTCATTCTTAGCGTCACTGTCGAAAACTTTTTAACGTTACTAACCACCTAGTAATTTAATTAGACTGGTGCCAAATTTTATCTTTCATTAATTAACAAAAAATAAATAATAATAAAACCATCAACACAACTAATATCTGAATCCCACACAGATGAATAACATAAATCAAGATAACCGAATCAACTATCGGTTCAACAGTAAAATACAATAGTAACTGAAACAATAACCTGGGTACATAAAGTTCGATAAGTAAACTAAATACAAAGTCTGAGGGCGACATGCCTAAATGAGTACTGAAAAGTTCCTATACTAGCAGTAAATGAACGAAGCGTCTATAACAAGGTCCTGCAACTTCCACATGAGCTGCAGCTACGCATTTCTGGATAGAATCATCAAACTGGGCGTCCCTGTGGCTGGACACCTAAAATATTTTGGAAAAGATTTTGACACGGGTCAGAGTCCAAGTAAAATATTTATCAAGTAGTTAAATTGCAATAATTAAATATGCATGCACACTTTTCATATTTAAGCTACTGTCGTACTCTCTTGAGACATAGCTCACCCCTCATCTAATGTGCACACTTAAAGCTTGCCTTCTACCTTTCCTAGTTAATATACGCCACCTAACTAGCCACAACAAGTATCCTTCTATATACTGACTCATTATATACCCACACGTATTACCGATACAATATATTGCCGAATTTCCATGTCTTTTACCCGCATTATAAATTTCTCAGTATATATTTATTTCTCCCCATAATATAGTTATTTTTAATGTCACTATCTTTCTCTTCTACTAAACCCACACAACCGAATAAAATCACACGTATGCATATATCATACTGTTATATATATATATATATATATATATATATATATAATACAACACCCCTAGGCTGAAACCTGCGGTGCATGTACTTTGTTATCAAGTCCCGGTACATCACACAATGTGTAAGGACCATTGGTTCAGTATCTCACTCGAACCATCATCACAAATCACACACATTGGAGGCGAATATAGTTCCAAGTCTATGGGCTACACACATACCTATGCACCCATATGACCGTCATCAATATCAATATCATAGATAGCCCGTACCTAGGTTCTATATTCTAATGCATAAGTAAAAAATCCCCCCAAAGGCCCATCAGGATATGACTGTCCCAACGCGAAAACCTCCCATGATAGCAAGTAGCGTAGGTATGTCATAAACATAATAAATCATACAAATAAGTATAGGTATACACACAACCTATATCATATATCCCATACGTAGCATATATTTCTCTCGAATATCCTACGCAATATTAAATTCCAATTTACACTCTTACTGTGTATTACCGAGTATCCCTCACTACTCGAAGTGTGCAAATTATCCTTTAAGATGTTGCAGTAGGTAATTCACTCACATCCTACTCATCTAAGTCATATGTTTGCTCATCCTCCAATTTCGTTACATTTCAAATTACATCTATTAATCTAATCAATTTCACATCAATTAATTCATTAAAGTAGTGTCACCCAACTACAATACTCCGACTCACTCATATGGTCCGTATCTTCACCGTTTAGAATTTGTTACACAAAAATCCACTATTAAGGTTAACACCTCGCGTTAAATTCATTATTCAATAATTTATTATATATCTTTATAATAAATTAAACCGGCTACTTTGTGCCTAACTCCCGTAGCACTAGTATGAGAAATATCATAGTCGAAACTCCGACCCTTAATTTAATTACTATCACCTCAATTAATTTTATCCAACTGGTGTCACTCAACCAAAATGCCCAGACTCCCTTTATTGGTCCGTATTTTAACCTTTTAGAATTCATTTCACCAAATTCGGTTAATAAGTTTGACACCCTTATTGAATTTAATAGTCCTTAATACTTATCCCATAAGACTCTAAGTATTAAGTTCCATTTAATTTCTATCAATTAAATTCCACCTTATAATACCATCCCGTATGCTAAATTCATCCAAAATTCCCATTCGAATACGTTCGTATATTTTTGCCATATATTATCGAGTATCGTTCATTATAAATACTCCTAAATCCATACCCCGGATTCATACCTATCCAATACAAGGATAAAATAACATTCCTTTATATTTTTCCGAAGTTTTTCACTCATCTACGGACATCTCCAAATAACCTGAATTTATTTCTTCCTAAAGATGTCGGTCTCATGCACCCTATTATAGAAAAATCATATCAAATCCAAAAAAATCATAAAAATATGAGGTTGGCGACCACACGATCATGACGAAAAGACCTACAATATCATGTTTTACAATAACTGAAGGGGTCAATCAATCGACTAATTGGGTCGATCGATCAATCGACCAGATATCAGTCATCTTCCCCGACTTCTTTTTCCACCATTTTTAAACTCTGAAGCTTTCCAACTTTAATCCAGACCTCAATTACTTTATTTCCCATATTTATTTCATCTATACACATGTTAAAAACACTAATACATGACATTAATCCTCAGTGATTTTTATTAAAATTACAGGGTTCATAAATTTGGTTTTTCTCAATATTCCTTAAACCACAATTCTCAATTTGATTCAATAATCTGAATTCAACAACAATTTCTATAGGTTTTCGATTCTAAATCGTATTCTGTTCTCATATCATATTATTATCACATCAACTAAATATCAATTTCACCCTTAATGCTTAAATCCCTAAGACCCAGATTTAGCATGAGATACCCTCCCAAAAATGAATTTTGATGTATTAACTCCTCCCAAAATGAATATGGTTTACACCCACTATGATATGAATCGTAACACCGTAATTTAAATGAAAGCAAGTTTAACTAATTTCCTGGATAATTTCGTGGGGTCTGATTTCCTTTGTTGTAGACGAATATTTGACGAAGAACACACTCCTCTTCCTTTAGTTTGGCTCCCAAAAGATCCCTAATTTCTTCCATTATTTTCTCTGCAGCTCTAGGGTTTCTCTCCTTGAGTTATGACTGCCCCAATTCTATCAATTAGGTTTTATTTTATTAATCCCGTTTTTAAGCTTATGGGCCAAATTAAAATGGCCTAAACACTTCCGTGTGGGCCCGATTATGCCTAAATTTGTCCCGAGACCCGATTACTACCCCCGAGTACTCTTTTTCGAATATTTTGACCTATTCGGGGTCAATTGTGCACTCATAATTGCCATCCTAATTACTGTATAACATTCTCAAATCACGACGCATGTGAATTTCAAAAAATAACCCGAATTAAATAAATTTTAATTCACCAAATTAATATAAATTCTCCAAATTAAATAATTTCTCCAAATCACCAATTTAATTAAATTCTCTCGATTAATTAAATCTTTTCTCACCAAATTATTTAAATTTGTATCCTCAGAAATACAGGGTGTTACACATATGTTGTCTTAATAATCTCTTCCATCAATCTATCAACGCTTTACAACATATTTAGGGGCTAAATTTATCAACTTTCTCTTTTCATTTTGAAACTCATTTTATTCTTCATTTATCATACTTATATGTACTCTACTAACATACTACAAGATTCTACACATGTGATGATGAATTTCAATGTAAAAATTCTATAATATGAGTTTTATACATGATACTAACATGAATCATATTTTATTTTCATATTCATCATATTTTCAAGTTTAAATTAATGTTTGTTCTTCAAAAATCCTTTTAAGTTTAGTTTTTTTTTAAACCTGCATTTTTCATAAGAAAACTTTAAATAAACATACTAGAAAATAACTTTGCAAGATTACCTACATTCTAGCATGCATCCTAACATGCAACTTACGGTTTAAACTTGAAAATGTAAGAGGGTAGTGGTACTGGGATCTATGAATGTACTGGATCTGGTGAGGTGTGACTCACTCCAATGGAAGCTACCTTCAAGGTATTCAAGAGCAGCAAAAAGATAAAAGCTAACTTTTCTGGTAAAATGGTGATTCTGTGATTGCTATACAAGGAAGAAAATGATTAGCTATAAATTTTTTAACAATAACAGCAGAGAAAAAACGGATCACTTGAAAGTGTTGGTTCTTGAAAGTGAAGAGACAATCACTTCAACTACTAAGGAGAGAGCAGGGAGAAAATACTTTATGGTGATATTTGAGCAGAGTAACAATGTTAACTTGTGTTCCTGATTTGACCTTTCCCAAGGGCTCTATTTATAGAAAAATACGAGGTTGATTTGGTGTGTGCGCACCAAAAGAATATTCTTTGAGATAACATTTGTAGTGTACTTTTTATCCCATTTCATTGCTTGTCATCTGTTCACTCTGATAGATGACACCTGACACAACCTAAAATCAAAAGGCAAAAATGTTGGGCATATTACCCAAAAGTATGATTTGGTAAATATTTTCTCAAACAGCAACTTGGTAAACAATCTTGTGAAAACTTGCGAGTGACCTTGAAGGTCACTCGCCAATGATAAGTTTGAAAACACTTTGTGAGTAGTGCCTTGCCGCTCACTTATTTGACTAAGTGAACCATGTAAGTGTATGAGTGACCTCTTAGGCCCCTCTTATTAGTATTCTTTCTTTCCTAAGGTACTGAAGTGGTTGGGCCTTAACTCGCCCAATAAGATTTGCCTCTCAGCCTCCAAACCAAAACTCCCAAAAGATCCCAACTGGATAGCTCAAGCCCTGCTTGCTCAACCAAGGCTACATGTGTAAAGAAAGTAATAGTGTTAGTAAATATTATATTGTACAAATATTTATGATTATTTGACTGTTCACACAACATTCCTTTATTATATTGGGTCTGCTCATGCACTTATTTTCTTTCCTGTCTTGGGGCTACTCATTAGGCATCCCCTCGCCGATTTTGGAGATTTCTTGGTCTTGGGTCCACTCGCTTGGCACCCTCTCACCATATTTAAACTACCTGGATAACTTGTACTCGGTCCACTCGTATGGTGTTCCTTCACCTCTTTTGAAATGTTTGGATAATTGTTGCTCACTTGTCCTTGGGCCCACTCGTGTGGTACCCTTCGCCTCTTTTGAACTGTTTGGCTAATTATTTCTCACTTGTTCTTGGGCCCACTCGTATCATGTTAGGCTTATTTAGCCAATATTAATTCCTTAATTCTCGATCTTGCTCGTGTGACAGCCCCCTCACCGGTGTTTGGCTGATACCAACTCTTTTACTCTTGGTCCTACTCGTGTGGTACCCCCTTGCCATGTTGGGCTTATTTGTGGGTGATTAAGTGGGTACCCCTCTACATTATCCCCCTTGTGCAAAAGTGTTTGTGTTGATTATAAGCCAAGCGTTTGGCACGAAATGAAATCTTTAAGGGAATTCGAGGGGACACTTCAAATGAATCATTACTTTTGTTAGGCATTTAATGCTTCTGATATAAAGGTCGTACCAATGGCATCTTTTAGTGTGTCTAAGAGATACATGTCTCCTCAAGAAGCCCTCGTTATGATTTGGGAAATCATTGCCTCGTTTATTTAAATAACCACTTTGTTTCTTATAAATACCCGTTTTCATTTCCTTTCATTTTTACTTTTACCCTTTGCTGTTAGAGAGAGAAATAGAGCCTTTGAAAAAAAATTAAACTTCTTTCACTGCCATCGTCATCTTCCCCTTTTTTCCTAAGGAAAACTCCATGATTGCTTCTTCTTCCACCGTTACCACCACTATTAGTGAACTCTTGGTGAGTTTTTTGCCCATCCAAGTGACTGTCACCACCACCAGTTCTACATGCATCACCGTTATGGTATTTTCCATGGACACTTCCATTGCCACCATCACCACTGGTTCTGGTGGCATTATCCCTTTTCCTCTAGTGGAGTTGCTACCCTGTCTAGGGTTCAAAGGGAATACTTGGAGAGTCACTCGAAAAGGGACTTTTTTATCTACCGTCTCGCACCGTTTTTTGGTGACAATGATGCTTTCATGACTCAATCGAATGATTTGAGGCAGAGTTTGTTGAGAAAATTAATGAGCAGTCACTTCTTGGTTTTGCTGAGTCCACCGATACCCTCATTGTACTTGTTGATAGCATCTTATGTGTGCGAGTGGACAGGGGTGATTTCTTTTTTTCAACCATCAACATTGATGTCTGTGGTGGGGCCTCAGATGAGTGGGATCTACGGGTTGATTATGTGATGGTTATTCCTACACACAATGTTGTTATCGAGCGGTTGGATCTTGATAGGACCCTCATGAGTTTGAAGACTTACAATTGCCAAACACATCAGCACCTACAATCCTTTGGCCTTTCGTTGGAGTGTAGACTCTCACACTTTTATCCCTAGTTAGGGTGAGTTTTCTATTACGCTCGAGGATGTCTACGAGTTGACTGGTTTCCCCATCTTGGGAGATCATGTTTTCACTAATGGCTATAAGTATTCCATCGAGCAGGACACGTGCGAGGAGATTCACCAAGCTCTGTCCGAGTGCCCTCGTTATGTTGACCTCACCAAAACTTGGGTAATTAAACATTGTTTTGCTAAGTGGAAACACTATTGGTTTAGGGATTTCGAGCCAACGTCCAAAAAAGGAAGTTCAAACAAAGTTCCCAATAGCTAAGATGGTCCTAAAATTAACTTCCCCCCACACTTTGTTGGTTTCTTTATGACTTTCCTTAGCAAGTTTCTATTTCGAGGGAGATCAATTGACTCTCCTCACGAGTTGGTCTTTCATTTTGTTGTCAGACTTGCTCGAAGGAGGAGTGTGCCCCTCGCTGCTCTCACTCTTGGGTCCATATATACTTGGTTAGACTGTACTCATGTGGACTTGGAGCATTCATATAGTCGTTTAGATGTGTCTAACTTTGTCAACTCCTTTATACTCATGGGTTTTTGTTCAAGAGTTTCTCTAATTTTTCTCCCAAGTCCCGTTCATTACACAACCAGGCCGCTCACATTACAAGGTGGCACAAGAAATCTCCAAAGCAACCTCTTGTCTTGTTATTTGATAACATTAATGAGTATTCATTATGCCCTTACTCAAAGCGAGTGAGTGGCATTTTCTCATGGGGCTTGTTTTCAGCTTCACCTGAGACTTTTCTTCACCTGGCCGGCGTAGAGTCTGTACCTGATTGCCCCCATATTTTGGTTATGACAAAGGTCATTCCTTGCATGCTTCCTTCACTAATAAAGTTTGGTCAATGAATGGAGTTTTATCACTCTGAGCAGGTGAGGAAGTAGACTTTTCGACTAGCCTCTCGCCAACAAACTTATACTTGTAAGCTTATGAAAAAAATTCCCCCGAGGGGATGCTGCATAGAACTGACAATTTTGGCAAATTTTTTATACCCGTTTGGGATTATCTTCCTTCTTTCAGCTGCTGATAGTTTGGTTTATGGCAACGCCAAATCATGCTGATAAAAAATTGCATTACAGATGCCCCCCTCGAGTCCTTTTTATACGAATCCCGTCAAATGACAAATACTTCATCAAGAGGACTCAGATGGAGATCTGGTATCATATTTGTGTCGATAAGGCTCCACTCGAGTAGGTCACTCCTATTTTAGTGAAACCTATATGCTAGGAGACCATATACACCAAACATCCTGAGCCTAAAACTCAACAGGCAAAGTGGAAGGGCAAGGGCAAGGCAAAATCCATGGTCCCTTCTAAAAGAAAATATCCTGATACCAATATTTCAATTTTTTTTCCAGCACAACCAGAAGTGGATGCTTCTTTCCCCTCACCAGTGAGGACTCGAGCAACCAAGTAGCAGAAGAGGGCAACTAAGACCACTGACCCCTCTATCATACAGGATCAAAATTCAGATACTGACATCTTGGGCATCGAGGAGACTTTACAGATGGTTCGTGAGGAGGTTTATGAGGCCCTTTATGCTTCTTCTTCTCAGTCGTCTGCTTCACTAGCTTCTCCTCCTACAAAAAGTACTTTAGTTACTTCTTTTTTACTTAGTAAAATTGAAAGTCATGGGGTTACAAGCACTTGCTCCTCGTTTTGCTGATCTAAAGAGAAACTTGTTAATTATGGAAGCACCCCTTCTTATGATTACGATAGTTGTTCTTCAAATGACATTGATGTTTTTTACATCATCCAAAGTCATTCGCCTAATACTTATAATTTCTTGTCAGCTTCAAGGGGTTCCAACATGAACTGGGAACCCTCTAGTGGTGATCAAGATGATAGTATAATATATTCTCATTCCACCACCAGCCCCATTACTGGGCATTTTCCTTATGGGCAAACTCCTCGCCAGGATCCTGTAAGTTTGTTAGCACCTCTATTTTTATTATTCCATTTTCATTTGCCTTGCTTATGTATCATAATTTTTTACTAACTCCATTTTTTTGTCTTTCTCTTGAGTAGGTTTCCATTGTGGGAACGAGTAGCCCCCCAGGAGTGAGGGCCACCCCCTCGTCTGCTTCTCCTATTATTCCCCGAGTACCTTTTATTCCCGAGAGTAATTCTATGATTTTGTCTTATCTAAGCCTTGCTCGAGAGGTTTGTACATAAAAAATCCTAAGGATTGCATTTTCTTACATTCTGTTCCTTCAGCATTTTCTAAGCTTTATTCATCTTTGTTTATCTTGCATCTTTCCACAGTATTCCCCTCCTCCATCAGGGATTCCTTTGTATCTGCTCGCTCGGTTCGTGTATTTATTAGACTTTTCGAAGCATTTTCAGGTCTTATTACTTGTATATGCACCAGATTCATTCATGCACACTTACATATACACATTTTCTTTTTTATAGGTGGCTGCAGCCCCCACTTCTGCCACCAGGCCACTCGCTTCCTCTATGGCGAGCAGTTCCTCAACTGGGCCCTCAACTATTATTGCTACCAATTCTACAGGGGTATCCCTTAATAGTTATTTTCCTTGTGTTTTTGTTTCTATTATGTGACTAACACAACTCTACTCTTATTGTATATTTTTCAAACTTTCTATTGTAGGGATCTCTGTTCGAGCAACCCCCTAACTAGTGGGTGGATACTCCTACCCACAAGGGTACTTATTCCTAGATTGCCTCCTTTCGGGAGGATAAATTTTCCCCGGGTATGCCTTCCAATGGGCAACATGCCACAGGTTCAGGCCCTCTCTACTCAGCCCATCCATAGTGTGGCTTTGAGTGGGCCTCTGTCATATATCCCCACCTCAACACATGTATTTAGTCCTATAGCTTTGTCATTTTCCACTTTACTTTTTCGAATAATTTCTTTATTGACAGGTTGGTACTAGCATTCTTCCAGCCCCTGTGATTGACTTGAGCTCTCCTCCCCCCTCTAGGGTTAAAGTACTTAAATAATCATGCTTTTATCTTTTCACAACTCATACCTTGCGTTTCACTTCAGCTATTGTTTATTCCTTGCTCATCTTGATTTTAGGGGAGTGCTAGCACCTCCTCATCAACCACATATTCGGCCAGCATTCTAGTAAGTAGTTTACCTATCGTGTCATCCCAGGTATTCACTTTCTCTTCTTTTAAACTCCCTACACCTGTATTATTCTTTTTATGTAAACATTTTGGGTCATAACTGTCCCCTTTCCTTTAGGTGATCCTCTCGAGTGTTCCTACTATTGTGGAACCTCCAGCAAGCTTGGGCGCCAGTACTCCCTCATTAGTGGTTGCTCAGGTATTTATTCTGGCATACCTGGTATTTAACCTAACTTGCTTTCTTTATTATTAAAAGTATATTGGTGAAACTTTTCTTGTCTCTTTATTTTCAAGTTAGTGGCACCGAAGTCCCTCTATACGTGGGACATCCTGTGAGCATTACTATAGTGTCTGCTCAGGTACTATTCTATTATACTTCATTTTAAACTTGCTTTTGTGCAAGTACTCACTAACACACCCATGTTTCATTATTCTCAGGTTAGTGCTGCGAGTGTTCCAATATATGTGGAACATCTTGGGAGTATCACTATGAGTGATGTATTATACTGTCATACCATGTTTACTCTTTTTTATCTTCTACCTTTTTTATTCCTGCTTTCGTTGTGCAAGTACACACCAACACTCCCTTGTTTCATTGTTCTCGAGTTAGCGCAGTGAATGTTCCTATATATACGTAACAATCTTTGAGTGCCGTAGTGAGCACTCCTCAGGTATTATATTGTCATACCTAATTTACTATCTTTCATCCTCCTTTCCTCTTTTTTTAGAATCTTGATTTTGCTGCGCAAGTGCTCGACTAACATTACCTTGATTTCCCTTTTTTTCGGTTAACATTGTGAGTCGGGGGAATTTCGTAAGCTGTATGGTGTGACACCCCGACTAATTAAATACCGGGTAGCTACTCCTTTATTAAATCAATACAAAATGCCAAGTTGGTTCAGTTAATAGCATCACTGTCGAAAATATTTTAATAATTACTAACCACCTAGTATTTAAAAAGTAAGTTGCCAAATTTTAAGTTAAGTCTGATTATCATGCAGTAAAAGAATAATGGAAGAACAACATAATCCATTCACCATAATGAAGTAATGAAATAACCAACAAAGAGTAATAAGTCCGGAGGGAAACTCCTCACAATAAAATCCCACCAACTGAAATAAATAAAACAGTGTAACCTGAATAATTACAAACCAAAGTCTGAATAACTGGAATAAATGAAATGTCTCTAAAAGAAATGGGCGACATGCCCTATAACTGATAAATGCTAAGTATAGAGTCAAGATAGATGAAGCGTCTACAAGCAAAGTCCTGTAACTTCCACAAACAGCTACAGCTCGTCACCTGAATACGGATCCTAAGCATGGTGTCCTTGTGGCTGGGCACCTAAAATGGTTTTTACAAAAAGATAGATTTGAAAGCAAACGGGCCAGAGCCCGAATGCGGAGAGTATTTTAAAAACAGCAAGTGCTTTAATAATAATTAAAACAATGAATGCAAGATACATGTTAGGACGTGCTCTCACATGAAATACTCACCTCTCGTCTAACTGTGCACTCCTAACGTTCCTGTACCCATTCATGTGTTTTCTCATAACTATCTAATTCCAAAGAGTTTCTAACACTTCTACTCGGTTCACGTTTAATTTCCAACCTTAACAATTAAATAGAGAGTTCTACTTTAATTCTCGGATTCCCAATTATTAACAAAACCATTTATTGATATAAGTTCCCTTTTATCTTTTCATAACATTACCATAACTATACTCACAATTTAACATAGTAAATTCCTTTTCATTTAACCGTATATTTTCACATCATAAATATACAATACAAGCACCCCGAGGCTAAGCTGCGGTGCACACATACTCTGCTATCCATCCCGGTACATCACGTACAGAAGGATCACAAATTCCGAATCTCTCAGGAATTGTTGGAATAAACACCACACACATAAATGGAGGCGAACATAATTCAACATATCCATGGTCACGTACATACCTACGCTCCATAGTCTGCTGGCTTATTAGCTCACAAATAAGTCGTTCTCTTGAACTATGTCCTCGAGGTACCAATCTAAATCCGGGCAACACAAGGATAAGAAGGCCCTAAGCGAACGTAACCTCACGTGATAGCAAGTATGGTAGGTATGTCATACATATAAAAATCATACACTAAGCATTCACACATCTTAGATAATTCAATATTAATAAAGGTATACTCTACATCCTTATACCATTGTTCCAAATTTGTATATTTTACGTCTCCCGATAATATAAAAGTTAAACTGTCGACACGTCTCACGTCGTAATTTCTTATACTTAAAGCCTATCTCAAATAGAGTATTAAGTTCCTATTATTCTCACATATAACATCTTTATTCCTAAGGTCTTTACTTCTGCCCCAAACCTCATTTCATCAAATTATTCAAATTTACACTTTTAACCCAAATATTATCTCACTTATCAAAGTTCATTAAATTAGAATAATTCCTCAAATTGAATTCTAATTACGGTCCAAGTTTCATAATCATGCCTACTGGTCTTCTTTAAGTTTAAGGTATTCATAAGGTCTCCAATAATATTTTCCAAGGGTTACCACCATTAAAATTTAAATAGGGAAAAACTTTACTCATTCTGGGAAGGTCGATCGATCGACCTTTACCTTCGATCGATCGATGGTGGTCGATCGATCGACTGAAGAACATCGATCGATCGAACGCACCAGGTATGGTTACGGACTGCTTCGTTTTGCAGTTTTCAAATCATCCCAAAACATACTTTTAATGCATGAAACTCTAATGTAACGTTATAGTATCATCATACAACCATCCTACAACATCATTAATGTTCTAAAACCAATAATTCATCAACCAAGGACTATATATGGATCAATCTTCATCAAGAATTCCAGATTTCTATTTCTTTCAAGAACATTAATAAACTTCTTCTAAAATTCGTTTTTTAATCATCAAGGGTCATAATTCTGAGTTCATAATTCGTCCAGAATGTTTCTACATGCAGTCCCTAACATAGTTCATAGTTTTAAACTTCCAATTCATGGGTCTATATCATCTTCCAAGATAAATTCGATAATTCCTAAACATGGAAAAGCATGGCATTTAATCAATTGTAATTAAACCACTTGCCTTAATCTTTCTCTGAATTTGATGTTGAATCTTGAAGGCTGAGTTGTTCTCCCTCTCTCTTTCTGCAGAATTCTCTTCTCTCTCTCTCTCTCTCTACAAGTTTCTCTAAGGATGATGACAATGGAGGTGTGTTTGGTTTTTGGCAAGTTGGGACTATATCTTAATTTCTCCCGTAGCCCATTAAGTCCCTTAGTGTAGTTAGTGGGTTTAGTGGATAAAGAATAAGTCAGATTTTTGTTTCTAATTTTCGTGGGTTTTAATTCCCAGATTTCCGAAATTACCAAAATCCCCCTATAAGTTACCGGTATGGCCCAATAATGCCCCGGGACCCAAACTTAACCCCCGGCTAGTGTTTTCTGACTATTTCGACCCTTCCGGACGCGTTGGCGCACTCAAAATGACCATACGGGTGATAAAAATAAAATTCACTTTTTAATTCAAATAATTATATTCCTGACGCGACTGTCACGCGCGTCCCGACAAAGTTTCCCAAATTGCCGTATTTCAATCTCGCGATAATTTCAATATTTCCAATATTCATATATTGCCAAGTATACACATTATAATCAAATACTAACTCACATCTCGTTAATATTTTTATCCGGATTAATTTCTAATTAATACACATTTAATTCAATTAATCCCCAAAAATAAATATTACGAAAATACGGGGTATTACATATGGTAGCATGTTGACTACTCTTGGCATGAGACTAAGTTCTTTCTCATTATTATTGTTTCCCAACATCTCCCTTAGCTGGTTTTATTCAACTTCCTTTTGCTTCTCCTTAATCTTCCTTTATACCTTTGTATTATGGGTCATACAGGCGAGTCAGTGGCAGGTGACTGGTGACAATGAACTAAGTTCTGAGGCCACTCACACTAACGGGGATGAGGATGATGAGTCAAGCGAGGAGTCTTCTCCATCTTTTGACCCCAGTTTTATGAACACTAGTTATGATGCCATTGATATGGAGGCCCCCGAAGTTTTTATGAGAGACTTATGGTGTGAGGAATTCGCCAAGAGGTTTAGAGATTATGAATGGGATGTCCTAGACTTGATTATTTAACACCACCCAAAGACTTTCATTACTCAGAGTGTTCTCAATATTGATAGCCTAACGGTTCTCAACCTCAAGGTTCTTGTTAGTCATTTGCACAAGTTCCTGTCTACTGCCCCTGCTGACCTTAGTAGTGCCAATACTCGCATTTTTCCTGTCAGCTATTTATGACTTGGAGAGCTACTACCACTTCAAGCTTGATTGGATTAATGCCTCCGTGTGCCACCTTATTGGTCTCCTTTTTAAAAAGTTTTCAAAATCCAAGTCATCCAAGTAGGCTAAGGCCGAGCGACGCCGCATGGAAGTTGACAGCCTTCGCAAGTAGATCTAAGTGTTGGAGGTCAAGTTGGCCAAAGTTTTAGCTGGTGATGCCAAGGATGCCACTCGGTTATCTAGACTTAAGGAAGATTTTGTGCGAGAAGTTGGCCCCTATTTTGAGGGTTTTTATTCCCAAGAGAATCTCTTCTTTCTTTTATCAAGTTGAGGCATTATAAATAGACTTCCTTCTTTTGTAACTTCAAGGATTGCTCAATTTCGAGCAAGTCCTTTATATTAGTGAGAATGAGAATTTTTTCTTCGCTTGTTTGTCTTTACTTCCTTTTGCATTGTATGTACTTAGACTTTTATCTGGTTGTTGTGAATTGATACTGCTCCTTTTTTTCTGTGGGATTACTTGCTCGCAACTTGGCAAGTAATTTATTATAACTGCTCCATAATCTGTGGGGTGCTTGCTTTATGTTTCTTTATAATCAAAATATAACTTAGAGAGGGGGGGGGGGGGGGTCAACCCCTCCTGCTATTTTTTAAATAATCATGTTATTTAAACAAATAACTTGTAGATAAAAAGTAAGGGCACTATCTTACTTTTTTTTAAGTTTGTTCTTAAAATAAAATAAAATCGTCATTTTTGAGTTTGCCAATGAAGAAAACTGTGTACCCTGTATTCTGTTGGGTACTTAAGCTATTACAAGTGAAGGAACTTTGCTCATTATACTTTGCCATTGGGAGGTATATATCCACCCAAGTATAATGATCAATGTTACTCAAGTTCAAGATCCTCTCGTAAGCTATGAGAGTCACAAGCTATTTTGCCCGCAAAGTTTATTAGTCTAGGGCAAAATTATTAGACACGAAAAAATTGGATGCATTCACTTGCATTATTGGCAAGTGAGTGCATAAGAGATATTAAAAGTAAACATAAGATATTACCATTATAAAATAAATCTCACGAATGACTGGTAAAAAGCAACTGTATTTGTACTATTGCATTCACTTACTATGAGGCAATGCCTATCTTTTGTTGTTACAATACTTTTTTGCTGAAAATTTCCTTTTACTAAAAGGACTAACTTTTCTAAAGTCAATGACTGAAATCACAACAAAACTTGGGATATCTCAAGTGTAGTACTTCTTGAGCTATTTGCAATTGATGGACTTAATACATTCACTCTTGGGTTCTCAAATATGACAATAGCCTGACTTCCCCACTTCTCGCAACACAAAGGGGGAGTTGAGTTAGAACTTTATCACTGATATGCTCCTTAGATAATGAGTGGGTGCACATAGAACCAAGTCTCCCACTTGGAATTCTCTAGGCTTAACCAAACTTTCATAAGCCCTAGTTATTGCTGAGTGTTGAATTTGGAATTTGCTTTGGCCTTTTCCCGATGCTCATCCAAAGCTTCCAGCTGCATATATCTTGGATTGGGTATGAGTTTATGGCTTAGAGACACTCGAGACGAGGGTACTGCAAGCTCTACTAACAAGATCACTTCTAGCCCATAGGCCAGAGAAAAAGGGGTAAACCTCGTTGTCTTTCTCTTCGAAGTCCTATAAGCCCATATGACCATTGGCAGTTTCTCATCCCACGCCCCCGATAAGTCCTCCAGCATCTTCTTTAAAATATTAATCAACGCCTTGTTCGTGGTCTCTGCTTGACTATTCCCCTTAGGGTAAGAGATGGGCGAACCATTATGGATGATTTTATACTTCTTAGTGAGGAGCCCCATTTTTTTTGCATACAAACTGCTTCCCATTGTCGTTGAGGATGCCATTCGAAATGCCAAACCTGCAGATTAAGTACTCTCGGATGAATTGTGTTACCACCTGGGCAGTGACCCTCCTCAAAGGGATAACGTCTACCCTCCTGGTGTATAATTATGTGGCAATGATGTAAAGGCTTTTCCGTGAGAAGCTGGGCTGATCTTTCCCACAAAATCAAATGCTCAAGTGTGGAAGGGATAGGAGCTGCTATACTCTGTAAGCTCACTGAGGGGGTATGGATCATATTAGTATGAACTTGGCATGCTCTATATTTTTTCACGAAGATGATAGAGTCAACCTCCACGGTTGGCCAGTAATACCCCAATGTCATCAATTGACCGTATAGTTTAGTGGTGCCCACGTGGGAAGGTCCATGAGCTTCCTTTAGCACTTTTTCCACGTCTCCCCCTGCCACTCACCGTAGGGCCTTCTCATTATACCCCTTCTTGCAGATCTCCCATTCTATTAAGCAGAAGCGAACAACCATTTTCTTCAAGTATATCTCATATGCACTTTCAGCTGGCAATTCTCCATCTTTGAGGTATACAATATAAGGCTTCCTCCAGTCTTCAAAGTTTTCCATAAAATTGGCTTCGACCGATTTATCAAATTGCGTCTAACACTTTAAATAACCTTGTTGTAGGCGAGCAACCTACGCACTCATAGTCGATCAATAATAACCTCCTTGTTACAACCGCTGATAAAATGGGATATTAGTATCCCCACAATGCTTCTCATACATTACTGATAGTTTCTCTTTGGCTTCCTCTTCTCCTATGCATATTGCTAAAAATTCGCCCCGACTTTTGAAGTAGAGTGTCCCTTGGAGCAGGTGGTAGTTCACTAGCTCATACATCTTTATTTTTCCATGTCTAGTTTTTAGATGTTCCAGAATCAAGCATCTTCAATATTTTAATTCTTCACTTGGGAACAACGACCTTACTGTCGTCGTCACTGTTCTTTGTCGGACTATGATGGTGGCCTCCATCTCTGACATTTCCAATTTTTGAGCTATTGTTGCCAGCGCATCCGGATATTGTTACCAGCGCATCTGAATGCTTATTCATTATCCGTGCATGTCTTTCTATCTTTACTTCTAAAACTTGGCCAAGCAACCTCTAATAATCAATCTATATGGGGCCAAATTGGCATGCTTGAGTGCGAACTCTCTATTAACTTATTTGACTACTAAGTTAGAGTCCCCTCTTATGCACATCACTCCGATGCCTCTCCTCAGTGCCTTCAACTGGCTGAGTATGAGGGAATCATACTCCGCCTCATTATTGGAACATTTGAAATCTATCTTATAGGAGAGGGTGACTTTTTCCTTACCAATAAAGAGGATGATGCATGCCTCTCCTGTCCCTTGTGTACAAGAGTTGTCAAATTCCATCTTCCACTCTTCCATCTCTTCTGCTCGACGGGCTTAAAAATTTTCACCTGTAAGATTTTTGCTGGGAGGCTCAAAGTTTTGGCTAGGAAAGTTAGCCAATAAATTAACCACTGTTTGGCTTTTGATGACTCTAGGGACGAAAAATTTCAAATCATATTCAGAAAGTATGAAAAACCACTTGGTCGCTCTACCCACTAAGATAGTTTGTGCTAACAGATATTTGACAGGGTCGCACTTAGTGACGATATGCAATCTGAATGCGAGCAGTCAGTGCCTCAATGACGCGACAAAGAATGTATCTCAGAAGTGCGTACTCTCTAGGCTCAAGTGCAAGCCCGTCGCTCAAGTAATAATTCGATAAGTCGGGTATCGATCCTCAGGGAAATAGGACAACAAGTTGTAACGACGTTGGACAGACGACGGAATCCTAACTCTGACTCTAAAGAAAGGGAAAGGATATTTGAATGGTGAAATAGCTACAACTAGATCTAATTGTGAAAATGGTTAACTAATGAACTAAAGTAGGAATGGAATGCATCTATTCTAAAATACTTGAAATACTGATGATGATTGAATTAAAACTTGAACTATATGATGAGAAAAACAGGACGGGAATACAATCCCTCAACCCTAGAGTATTGATGGTATAAAACTAATTGTAAATTTAAGTGATTAATTAGAACCAAAATTTAGTACTTTCAAGCATTACATATATGAGGTTCAAGCCCGCACCATACATAATCAGAGGACGAGTAAATCAGTATTTCAATAGTGGCACTCGAATTGCATTCTGAAGCATCCCGATTACCCTGAAGCAAACGAGATCCAAAGATCTACAATTATCGCGTTTCTACGCAATACGATCGTAATAAATCATTAAATTTTGAGGATTAATTTTATACACATACAACTACCACATCAGGTTGAGTTCATGCATCCCGACCTTAAGAATATAGCCGAACATATAAAAACTTGAAGACAACACGTTTGGAATGAAAGAAAATATTTTTTATACTGAATGAAGATGAAGAGAATAAAAAATACTTACTAATAAAAGAATTATTGCAATAATTAAAGAAGGAAATGGAAGAAATTTACTTGAATTGCAACTGGAATCAAAACTAGGGTTTATATGTTATTCTCCTCTAAAACTAATTACAAATTGCTTCCTTCACGAAGTAAAAAACCCTCCTTAATGTTTGGGAGGAGTTACAATTTATCATCTACGAAATATAAGAGTTTGAACCAAGTAGGATTCTAATTTTTACAAATGGATAAGTCCGGATAATCGAGAACATAACCGATCCTGTTAAGGGGTTCGATTCGGTTCTGTCTTTGACAGCCTTTACAGAGAATTCTTCGAGCATCGATTCGATTCTTTATTTCCTCTCTTCGATTCGGTTCCATCTTGTTAACTCTTCACAGGATGTTTTCCAGGTATAGGATCGGTTAGTTATTTCCTCCCTTCGATTCGGTTCGGTTCTGTCTTAACAGTCTTTACAGGGACTTTCATAGGATGGAATCGATTCTTTTTCTTTCCACTTATGTTCGGTTCCATCTTGTCTGCTTTTGCAGAAACCTTTCCTTCTTGTACTTCTTTGAAGCTCTTGGTACAGAACTTGGATTAAAACACTAAACACCTGCAAAATAGATGAAGAACACACGAAACTCGGTGTACTCATTAGAAACTTGTCAATAGTAACGATATGATGTAAATCGACTTGAATTACACTTTGCGGAACGATAAAAGCCACTAAATTAAGGGGATAAATGGGAAGAATTTATGCCTAATCAAACCCCCTAACTTAGAACTTTGATCGTCCTGAGCAATGTAAAAGAATCAAAACATGGTCTAACTCGAAAATGGGATAAAATACCTCTTTCGTCGGTGAGCGATTGCATTTAGCATATGCAACAAGACTTTAAACCCCTAGGATACCCTAGTAGGATGAGTTGTGTCTCGTGAGGGTTTGCAGAGAATATACCCACAAAATTTGACTCAAAGAAAACTCAAAATAGCAAAAATTGTATAATTCAAACTTTTCCAGAAAATAGTCATCATCAATTCATATTCAAGGGTCTCAAATCATAGTGTGCGTGTGTGAAACCAAAAATTTAACCGCGAATTTCCACCGATTAACCATTACGTTACTTATCCGAAAATTCGTTTTGATTTCAAAATCTCACGGAGTGCTCTCACCAACGAATCACTCGGAATGTGGCTATTCTCTCGGTATGCGTGATTTATAAGAGTAAATATAGTGGAACAAAGTTCACGCACATAAGTAGAAAGACGAAAATTTATGGTAACCGGACCTCATCATTGGATTACGGATATGAGAAAACGGGAACATTGCCTCTAATTCACGTTTTTTATCTCTTTTATTATCTTTTGGTGTTTTAGCTCTCCTTGCGGTAACCAATTTCGCAATTTTTGGACTCGGTTAGGACTTTTTTGGGCTAATGGTGTATTGTGTAAAATGAGAGTGGTACAGGAAATCTGGAACTGGAAAGTTTTCATATGATGTCCGTTAGCGCGCTTCCGGGCTTTTGCTCCTTTTTTCTTCTTTTTCTATTTTTCACGCTTTTATTTTCTTGCTATTTTTGTTGAGCATAGCTATTTTTTTCTTGCCCCTCTTTCTGCACTTAATTTTTGGGGTTATCCATTTTCACAATTCCGGGCTAGTTGGGGTCTTTCGTGTTGTCAAACGAAAGGGAAAAATTTATTCGGCTCAATTTGGGTTACAAAAGGGATAAATTTTCGCTACTTTTTCTGGCCAATATTTTTGGGTGACAAACGAGGGCCTACTTCATTGTCCAAAATAGTAATTGCGTTAATATATGCATTTCGAGATGAATTAAGTTTAGAGATCTATATTGACACGGTTTTTAAGGCAATATCGCACACATGTTCCATATCCGATCAAAGTGAAAGGATTGAGATCCTTGATGACTTATTAGATGCTAAAAAGAACTTTTGAGTTAACAATTAACTCGGATTGATTTATAAATTTCACAAAACTGAAAGTTTCGAATCTCATCGGGGTTGTTAATATCCAAATTTATTCGTTAAGTCGCTTACGCTTGCTCAATTTCCATCTTTGGTCAATTCCGACTTTGTGTATTGTGTTTTTACAATTTGAGACTTTAAACGGACTTTTAATGATATTTTTGAAAATTTTGAATTCCAATTTTTATATATTTTGAACAAAAAATATTTTTGTATTTTTCAAGATTTTATGATTTTTTTGAAATTTCTGGGCATTTTTTAAAATTTGTGAAGTTTTAGAAAAACGCACTTGTGGCCCCCCCTAACTTAGACTTTTGCATTGTCCTCAAGAAAAAATGACTAAAATCTAACTTAAAGCGAATTAAAGTGCGAGAAAATAAAACAAACAAATGAAACATAAATGCAGAATTTTTATAGATAAAAAACAACAAACTGTGTTACAAAGGGTAAGGAAGAACACACAACCAACACAATGTAAACAACAATCGCAACACACACAAACAGCTAAAAATGGCCAAGGGCTTCATTGGGGCGGTGGATTTGAGGGCACGGGTGCGCTGGGATCGTAGGGATCATAGAAGAAAGTGGGGGGTGGCCCACCGAATTTGAGCTCGTATAGGTGGGCTTGGAGCTGATGCATCATGCTCGTGTCCCTCTGGTAGGCGTCCTGATCCCTTTGATAGGCTGCTTGGTCTCGGTTGTATTGGGTGATGAACCCATCAAAATGGGATTCCATCGCTGCAAGGCGCCTATCAAAATCCACACCCGGTGGCTCGAAATTCGAATCATCGTCCTTGTTGTACTCTTCTTCTTCAGCCCCACCCATCTCAACGTCCTCAGCCTCAGGCTCTTCAACATGGATTTCCTCCTCGGCCTCTAAATTAATCGCCACCCGGGTTGCTCGAATGGAAGCCCTTTGCTGGGCACTCCGAGTGCGTGATACCTTTCCAATGGGCTCTGGGAGGCGTGGGAAAGCGTGAGGTGGCCGAATACTAGCATCGGCAAGGAGGGAAGTGATGAGGCGGGCATAAGGGAGGGGTACCGCACCTTTTTGATCCCAGGCCGTGTAAAGGATATCAGCGTAAAGCATGCGGGCCAGATTTAGGGTGAAATTTGGGTTGAAAAGGTGGTACACGAGCGTCACTTGGAGAGGACGCATCGCCGAGTCGTTGGTGGTTTAATGCAAGTTGGCGCACACTATATGGAAGGTAATTCACGCCTTATCATTTAGGCTGCCCATGGGGATGGTACCTCATTCCCAAATATCGTTGGGTTCGAGCCGGTCGATGCATTCTTGTTTGGGAATGGTGGGGGCATTGGTTGGGTAGTTATAGATTTCTGGGTGGGGGACGCCCTTGTCAGTAAGTTTGCGGGCGAGGATGGCTAAGGAGAATGGGGTGGGGCGGCCGTCGAAAAAGGCTTGGCACTCGAACTCGCTCGTGCAGACGAGAGAGCCATAGAAGGACCAGACTTCATCCCCCACACAACATTGTGGGGTTCTTTGAGGTATTACATCCACCCCCTCCGGCTAAAAAGGGCGGTGACGGAGCGGGGCAGCTCGACCCAGTTGACGACTCACTCAATGTGCAGTTGGCGGGAGAGGCTAAAGAATCTTTCGCACCATACACGCTCTATGTGGGAGCTGTATTCTCCATTACTGTTTGGCAGAATCTCGGTGGACATGTATTTTGCGGGAAGAGCAGGATTTACCATGGGGAAAGTTGGGAATTTAGGAGATGAAAGACTAGGGTTGTAGGGAGGGGAAGTAGAGTGGAGGTGTGAGTGGAATGGTAGGGTTGGGGTGGTTGTTATAGGTGGTGGGGAGGGTTGGGTGGATGGATTTTTGGAGGGAAAGGGGGAAGAATATTTTGGGGGGAAAAGGGTGAAGAATGGAGAGAAGGGAGAGGATAGGGGGAAGGAATAGGCTCCTCGGGAAGAACCAAAATCGCAGAGCCCGAACCGATCCGGTTCAGGGGAGATTCGGTTTGGTTCTGGGGAATTTTTATTTTGAGATTTTTCAAAACCGAACCGATTCGGTTAGGGGATTCGGTTCGGTTCGGTTCCATCTTTAGCAGAACCCTCTTCTCTCAGACTGCTGCACTAGAATCGCAACCCCTCGACTTTCGGGACACTTTCTCACTTATTCACTCATTCGGATTTCTCGATGCCCTCGTGAAGTGTGTGTTAGAATGCGTGATCTTAAACCTAACCTCACGTAACCTACCTACATACTCAATCTAATCTACCGAAGAACAACTACTATACACAAGAAATAACCCCATACGCGTCGGGGGTGTGACGACCTCTCTTTCAAGCTCATTCAACCCCGTAAATGGGGTCCGACAACCAAACGGTGTCGACTTCTTCCACACACGCCTCTAGATATGGCTTTAGGCGTTGTCCATTAACCTTGAATGTATTTCCCCCTTTTAAATCATCTAATTCCACGGCTTCGTGAGGGAATACATTCTTCACAACGAACGGGCTAGACCATCATGACCGTAATTTTCTCGAAAATAGATGAAGTCGAGAGTTATAGAGAATCACTTTTTATCCAGGAAGAAACTCTTTGCATCGAATAATGTTACCGTGAGCGAGTTTCATCCTTTCTTTGGAATTTTTAGCGTTCTCATACGCATCATTATGTATCTCTTCTAACTCGTTTAGTTGAAGCTTGTGAGCTTCATCGGCTTTATCCATGTCATAATTCAACTTCTTAATTGCCCAATACGCCTTGTGCTCCAATTCAACGGGAACATGGCAAGGTTTGCCATACACAAAGCGGAAAGGGGACATCTCGAGTGGATTTTTATATACGGTACGATAGGCTCATAGTGAATCGTTCAATCGAAGTGACCAATCTTTTCGAGTGGGATTGACGACCTTCTCGAGAATGTTCTTGATTTCTCGATTCGCTAATTCGGCCTGCCCATTCGTTTGTGGGTGATAGGTCGTTCCAACCTTGTGAACGATGCCCTACTTTCTCATGAGCTTCGTGAATGGCCTGTTGCAAAAGTGCGCGCCATTATCATTAATTATTGCTTTCGAAGCACCGAAGCAGAAAATTATGAGTTCCTATAGGAACCTAATCACCACTTTGCTGTCATTTGTCTTGGTAGATATAGCTTCCACCCATTTAGAAATGTAATCTACCGCGACAAGGATGTATAGGAAACCAAAAGATAGGGGAAAAGGGCCCATGTAGTCAATACCCCAACAGTCAAAGATCTCAATAATGAGTATCGGGGTTAATGGCATCATGTCTCATCGGGTAATCGCTCCCATCCTTTGACACCTATCGCAAGATTTACAACAATTGTTCACATCCAGGAGAATTATGGGCCAATAGAGGCCGCATTGAAGAATCTTAGCGGCCGTCTTTTTCATCAAAAAGTGGCCTCCAAAAGCTTTCGAATGACAAAATTGGATGACTTTCGAGATCTCGTCATCCGGTACACATCGTTCGATCATTTGGTCGGCGCAATATTTAAAAAGGAAAGGATCGTCATAGAAAAACATGCGCGACCAAGTGATGAACCTCTTCTTATCTTGCGGTGTACAATCGGGAGGGACGGCTCCCGTGACAAGATAGTTCACTATATCTGCAAACAAGGGCAAAGAAGAGGTGGCAAAGAGTTACTCATCCGAAAAATATTCGTTTATGGGTATCGGATCACTAGGCACGTCGGACGAAAGCCGTGATAAGTGGTCGGCAATGACGTTTTCTACTCATTTTTATCTTTAATAGAGAGATTAAACTCTTGTAAGAGTAGGATCCACCTTATGAGGCGTGGCTTTGCGTCGTTCTTCGCAAGTAGGTATTTCAATGCCGCGTGATCGGTGAAGCAAGTGATGGGAGAACCGATAAGATAGGACCAAAATTTGTCAAGAGCAAAAACTACCGCTAGAAACTCCTTCTCTGTAGTGGAATAATTGAGTTGTGGTTCGGTAAGAGTTCGGCTAGAGTAGTAGATGACATGATCCTTATTATCTTTTCTTTAACCCAAAATAGCCCTATCGCATAATCGATAGCATCACACATAAGCTCTAGTTGTGAGGTTCGATCCGGAACTTGCATGATAGGAGCAGACACAAGCATGGTTTTTAGTTTTTCAAAAGTGCTATGGCATGCTTCTGTCCACTCAAATGGGGTGTCCTTCACAAGAAGGTTTCTTAAAGGTCTAGCGGTGGCGCTAAAGTTCTTAATGAACCGTCGATAAAACCCCGCGTGGCCCAAGAAGGAGCGCACGTCTTTGAGCGATTTTGGTGGGGTTAGATCGGCTATGACATCTATCTTAGCTCTATCAACTTCAATCCCCTTGGATGAAACTACGTGGCCAAGAACTATTCCCTCAGTGACCATAAAATGGCATTTCTTCCAATTTAGGACTAAATTTTTCTCCACACACCGGGCAAGTACTTTTTCCAGCTTTTCCAAACAAAGATCGAAAGAGGTGCCAAAAACGCTAAAATCGTCCATGAACACTTCAAGTCCTCTCTCAATCATGTCACTAAATAGACTCAACATGCACCTTTGAAAGGTCGAGGGTGCGTTACACAAGCCAAATGGCATCCGTTTGTAGGCAAACGTACCAAAGGGGCAAGTGAAGGTCGTTTTCTCCTGATCAAGTACATCTACCTCAATTTGGTTATATCCGAAATAAACATCAAGGAAGCAATAGTAAGGGTAGTCCACTACTCTCTCAAGCATTTTATCAATAAATGGAAAGGGGAAATGGTCTTTCCTAGTTTTCGCATTGAGTATTCGGTAATCAATGCAAATGCGCCACCCGGTGGTGGTACGTTGGGGAACTAGCTCTCCCTTAGCATTTTCAATCACGGGACAACTTGAATAGGGCTCACCCACATGCTATATGAGATTGGGTAGATAATCCCGGCATCCAATAACTTAATTATTTCGATCCTCACCACTTCTTTCATATTGGGGTTTAGTCTTCTTTGCATTTCTCTCGAGGGCTTGACATCCTCCTTGAGGCGGATCTTGTGGGTGAAACCACATCTCTTATCACCCACCTTATATCCCCCAAACCTATCAACAACCACCCCAAGACCCGAGACCTATAATTCACCAGCTCGAACCCACCGGCCATACTCGATTTCAACAAATCCTAACAACCGATTCGGCGACAGTTCTCAGGCCGGAGTTAACTCGCGCTGGCGGCCTGACCCACCAGCCCCAATCCGAGGTCGCGACCCTGGCCCGGATCCAACCCAAATCCGCCGAGATCGGTACAACCCACCTCCTGCCGACCCAAACCCGGAACCCATTTCCATACCAACCCGAGTTCAACCCTGTGACCCAACGACCAAATCCCTAAACCGAATCCACCATGGAAATCTCCAACCTTATCTCTTCCACCAAAATAGGACCCTTACCCACCTTTGATTTAGCCATCTCAAAATCCCATAAAATCTCTCAAGGAAAAAAAAACAATACGTGGGGTATAAAACAAAGGGGAATAAGCTCATTTAAGGAGGGACTCTCATCAACACAGAAAAATGAGAATACAGAGAGAGAACGTGAGAGACATAAAAAGAAAAAAAAGATGGTAGAAAAATAGTCAGGAAAAAAAGAAAAAAAATATAGTTTTAGGTGTAGAAAAATTTATAAGTTCACTTTTTATTTTCAGTTTTGTAATCCAGTCAGATTTTGTGACGAGTTTGGGACACGTGTTCATGCACTCAGTTGACACAAGAAATTATTGCGTATCGTATTTCTTTCTCTTTAGTTTCTTGTTTGCTGATTGTGCCTGTGCTAAACTTTTAATCATGTCTGGCTAAACACCCCATTCAAGGGGTGGGATGAAACGTGTATGTTGAGTTGTTTTATTTGAACAATTGTTCGTTGATGCGTTCTAGGCTAATTAAATTGAAAAAACTCACACATTAATTTATGTAACGAGAGTTAATAAATTAATGGTAAAAGTTAATATTTGATTTTTTGATTTCACTTAGAGATAAGTATTATTCTTAAATTTAAATATTAATTATGTGTATGCAATTCAAAGATTCGTACAAATTTTAATAAAATAATCTTAGCGGATATTTTGTTGAAATGAGTGTGAATCTTAATTTTTTATGTCGTGAATATTCCAGATTTAATTGCTAAAAAAATAAAATTGAATTTAGGATTGTGACGAGAGTTAAATTTTAAACTCAGTATTATTTCGAACTATTCAATTGAATAATTAGGACAATTAAGTGATTTGACTAAGCAGTGTAATCCCACCTCTTATTTCTTCTCATAAATTCTAAACTAGATTACTTTCTAAATTTTCATAGTCATTTTAGTTGCATAAATTATTGTTTCGTCCCTTGAAAATTGTTTTTAAAATAAAAAAAAAACATTTAAAAAGATTTTAAAAACACAAAAAGATTTTTAATAAAAATTGGAAGTGCAAGTTTTCACGATCACAGTTTCAAAGCTAGAAATTGGATTGATACCCGAATTTGCCACGATACTAAATTTTTAACAAGTTTTGTAGGTAATTCCAGAAATTTTGATACTCGAAGTTTGACCGGAGTGACATTCCAATTCCATATCTGAAGGAAGACACAAATAAAGAATTATCAAATGGCGTCGTTGCCAATGTCTTGAAGATTGAACCCCGTGAAGATTTGTAATTTTAATTTTTTCTTTTTAGGAGTTATTCCTTCCTCTCCCTCCTTAGATTGGTTGTTTAGGATTATTGAGGCCTTGTAATTAATTTGGGTGCACTTTGACACCTATTTTTTTGTAATATTTATTCCAAAAACAAAAACAAAAAATAAGCGAAAAGGAAAACCGGACAAGGTAGAGATAGGGAGTCCAAAGGCGAGGATTTAGAAGCCTCTCTACATTGGGTCGGTAGGACTCCTGGGGATGACTGAAGTAGGCGTACTTCCCACCAGTCGACTCAACTCGGTTTTCACCCCACACATGTAAAAACCGTGGGAGGTAAACTCTTTATCACTCGCGAATCTCCTGCAAGCGTGTCAATTTTTGTGTGCTACTTGCTCCTATATGCTTTTTATTTCTGTATCGCACTTAAATTGGATGGTTTGATGAATAAATTTACCTAAGACCTATACTCGGTCATTGCAACGAGTTAGAATTTCATCAGCCACTCAATCACATCTCCATTTGCTTGTTAACCGTGCTCTCACTTAAATTAAAATCCATTAACTAACAAGCCAAGTAAGAACGGTGTTCATTAGGACCCTTTCGAAATGAGACCCTCGTAGGATACTCTAGTGAGTCCTTTCCACACCTGCAAATCTTCTTTCAACTATCTTAAGACTTTTGTCTAGGGAAATTGGGTTTTAAGTGAGGCCGCACAGTAAAACGGGTTTGTTCTTTCCCCAGCGTGGTACCGGATAGTTGTGTGTTGTAGTAGCTAGTGTGGTGAGCCTTAATTAGTAAGCCTCCTGTCTCTCGAAAAGAAAGTAGGAGCACACTTTTACCGGCGAGGCCTAAGATTCCGTGATTTTCTCGCCCGCGGACTAATTAAAATTGACTACCCAATCACTTAACTTGAGGATAGTAATTTGGCTCTGTGCTCGTTCGGACTTCTTCCCTTTGTGTACGTGTCTAAATTCTTCCTTTAGGTAGTCCAATTTTTGCTCCGACTGTCCGTTTTTCCACCGTTAGTCCATCACCCCTTTTCCCGTTTTTTATGCATTTTTTCCCAAAAACCAAAACTACAAAAATATTTTCCTTTTTTTTTCTGCCTCATTTTTTTCTCACAAAAAACACCAAAAATATTTTTCACTTTTCCTTCCTTATTTTCCAAAAACTCCAAAAAGATTTTCTTCTTTTTCAGACAACCAAAAATCCCAAAAATATTTTTTCCTCGTTTTTATGCCACATTGGCAACGCATTGATCATCAATTCACACGTTCCCCTAGTGCTCCATCTCTAAATTCCCTCTTAGGTGATCGTGTCCCTATCGTTGCCTTTCCTCCTCATTTTTTTGATCCGTGTTCTTCTTCATCCGAGATGCCTAATTCTTCCACTTCCCCTGGTTCTGTTACCCCACCCATCATGGCCGATCAACGCGCTTTAAGAGACTACTTTGCCCATATTACGGCCACTCCGCCTTCATGTAGCGTCCTTCCGCCCACTCCGGCCGTGCAATTTAAAATTCGCCTCGCAACTATTTCTTTGTTGCCCAGTTTTCATGGCCTTAAACGCGAGTCTCCTTATACTCACTTGCGGAAATTTCTCACTGTGTGCGCTACTTTTAAAAATCAAAACTTAGACGAAGAGAATGTTCGTCTGCGGTTGTTTCCCTTTTCTCTTCACGATAATGCATCCATGTGGCTCCATTTCTTGCCCCCGAATTCTATCCTAACTTGGGAACAACTTGTCAAGAAGTTCATGTTTAAATTTTATCCCATGAGCAAAACCAATGAAATGCGACAAGCTATTCAGGATTTTAGACAAAAGCCTACTGAACAGTTTTGTGAAGCATGGGGCCGTTTTCAAGACTATATTAATAGTTGCCCACATCACGGTCTTGAGAAAAGTCTCTTAGTCCATAGTTTTTACAATGGTCTTATCCCTTCTTCTCGCACCATGATCACTACACCAAAAACAGGATTCTAGCACAGTTCAAAACCGTGCCAGATCAAATCTGGCACGGTTTTGAACTGTGCCAGAATCAGGTGTTCCAAAATGGGAATTTTTTTCTGGCACGGTTTAAAAGTGTGCCAGAATCAGCCAAACAGGAACACATCTGACACACTTTTAAACCGTGCCAGAATTTGATATTTCTGGCACACTTTTGGCACAGTTTTTATCTGTGCCAGATTCAGCAAAATAGGAACACTTTTGGCACACTTTTAAACCGTGCCAGAATTTGATATTTCTGGCACACTTTTGACACAGTTTTTAACTGTGCCAGATTCAGCAAAATAGGAACACTTCTGGCACACTTTTAAACCGTGCCAGAATTTGATATTTCTGGCACACTTTTGGCATAGTTTTTCACTGTGCCAGATTCAGCATAGTTTAAAAAAAAATTAGCACAGTTTAAAACCGTGCCAAAATATGATACACTTTTGCCACGGTTTTGAACTGTGTCAATTTTTTAATTAAAAAAAATAATATTTGAAAGCACAAAATTCACAAATTAATAATATTGCGCGTTATTAATAAACTAATGTACATACAAACTTCAAAATATTACAAGTCTTTAACTGATCACAGGCCCTAAAAAAATTGGGCAGAGTTTCCTTTATTTTCTGGACATTCCAAAACCTGTTAATACAAAACCTGCCTAACATAAAGCCCGCACGGCCACAAAATATAACAATTAACTTACAAAAGCCCTCATGGCCATAAAAGTCAATAATAAAACAACAAAAGACCGTACGGTCATGATACAAAAAAACGGATTCACTAATAAACCCCTTGTTGTAAACCATTGAGTTCCTTGTGTGTTCCACGCGAATAAAAGCCAACGATAAACTGTTATCCTGCAAAAAAAATAGAATACAAAAAAGATACGATATTAGTAACCCAATAATTTACAAAAAAAAATACTCAAAACAAAAAAATTACATATATGAATGGAAATTATCGTCATACTCACAAACCGGGAGACCCGAGACTACGCGGTCAGTTCCTACAAGATACATTGGTCCCGTGCGAGGTGTTCGTGCCTCCTACGGGGTCGTTTGGGGGGTGGTTTGGGTTTTCAGCCTTTAACAACATGTTTTTAAGTTAAAGTGTTGATTTTTGCCAATTATCGTCCTATTCACAAATCGGGAGATCCGGGACTACGCGGTCAGTTCCTACAAGTTACATTGGTCCCGTGCGAGGTGTTCGTGCCCCCTACGGGATCGTTTGGAGGGTGGTTTGGGTTTCCACCCTTTACCGGCTTGTTTTTAAGTTTAAGTGCTGATTTTTGCAAATTATCGCCATACTCTCAAACCGAGAGACCCGGGACTACGCGATCAGTTCCTACAAGTTACATTGGTCCCGTGCGAGGTGTTCGTGCCTCCTACGGGGTCGTTTGGGGGTTGGTTTGGGTTTTCACCCTTTGACGGCATGTTTTTAACTAAGTGTGATTTTTGCAAATTATCATCATATTCACAAACCGAGAGACCCGGGACTACGCGGTCAGTTCCTACAAGTTACATTGGTCCCGTGCGAGGTGTTCGTGCCCCCTACGGGGTCGTTTGGGGGGTGGTTTGGGTTTTCACCCCTTAACGGCTTGTTTTTAAGTTTAAGTGCTGATTTTTACAAATTATCGTCATATTCACAAATCGGGAGACCCGGGACTACGCGGTCAGTTCCTACAAGTTACATTGGTCCCGTGCGAGGTGTTCGTGCCCCCTACGGGGTCGTTTGGGGGGTGGTTTGGGTTTTCACCCTTTGACGACTTGTTTTTAAGTTTAAGCGCTGATTTTTGCAAATTATCCTCATACTCTCAAACCGGGAGACCCGGGACTACGCGGTCAGTTCCTACAAGTTACACTGGTCCCGTACGAGGTGTTCGTGCCCCCTACGGGGTCGTTTGGGGGGTGGTTTGGGTTTTCACCCTTTAACGGCTTGTTTTTAAGTTTAAGTGCTGATTTTTGCAAATTATCGTCATACTATCAAACCGGGAGACCCGGGCCTACGCGGTCAGTTCCTACAAGTTACATTGGTCCCGTGCAAGGTGTTTGTGCCTCCTACGGGGTCGTTTGTGGGGTGGTTTGGGTTTTCACCCTTTGACGGCTTGTTTTTAACTAAGTGTGATTTTTGCAAATTATCGTCATATTCACAAACCGGGAGACCCGGGACTACGCGGTCAGTTCCTACAAGTTACATTGGTCGCGTGCGATGTGTGCGTACCTCCTACGGGGTCGATTCGGGGTCGATTTAGGTTTTCACCCTTTAATGGCCTATTTTTAACTTAAGTGTGATTTTTGCAAATTATCATCATACTCTCAAATCGGGAGACCCGAGACTACGCGGTCAGTTCCTACAAGTTACATTGGTCCCGTGCGAGGTGTTCGTGCCTCCTACGGGATTGTTTGGGGGCTGGTTTGGGTTTTCACCCTTTAACGGCATGTTTTTAAGTTTAAGTGTTGATTTTTGCAAATTATCATCCTATTCACAAATCGGGAGACCCGGGACTACGCGGTCAGTTCCTACAAGTTACATTGGTCCTGTGCGAGGTGTTCGTGCCTCCTACGGGGTCGTTTGGGGGCCGGTTTGGGTTTTCACCCTATAACGGCATGTTTTTAACTTAAGTGTGATTTTTGCAAATTATCGTCATACTCTCAAACCGGGAGACACGGGACTACGCGGTCAGTTCCTACAAGTTACATTGGTCCCGTGCGAGGTGTTCGTGCCTCCTACGGGGTTGTTTGGGGGTTGGTTTGGGTTCTCACCCTTTAACGGCATGTTTTTAGCTTTAAGTGTTTATTTTTGCAACTTATCGTCCTATTGACAAACCGGGAGACCCGGGACTACGCTGTCAGTTCCTACAAGTTACATTGGTCCCGTGCGAGGTGTTCGTGCCTCCTACGGGGTCGATTGGGGGCCGGTTTAGGTTTTCACCCTTTAACGGCCTATTTTTATCTCTAAGTACGATTTTTGCAAATTATCATTATACTCTCAAACCAGGAGACCCGGGACTACGCGGTCAGTTCCTACAAGTTACATTGGTCTCGTGAGAGCTGTTCGTTCCTTCTATGGGGTCGTTTGGGGGCCGATTTGGTTTTTCACCCTTTAACGGCATGTTTTTAAATTAAGTGTGCTTTTTGCAAATTATCGTCATACTCTCAAATCGGGAGACTCGGGACTACGCAGTCAGTTCCTACATGTTACATTGGTCCCGTACGAGGTGTTCGTGCCTCCTACGGGGTCGATTGGGGGCCGATTTGGGTTTTCACCCTTTAACGGCCTCTTTTTTTAAGTCGAAGTGTTAATTTCTGCAAATTATCGTCATACTCTCAAACCGGGAGACCCGGGACTACGCGATCAGTTCCTACAAGTTACATTGGTCCCGTGCGACGTGTTCATGCCTCCTACGGGATCGTTTGGGGGCCAGTTTGGGTTTTTACCCTTTAACGGCATGTTTTTGTGATTTTTGCAAACTATCGTCATACTCTTAAAACGGGAGACCCGGGACTACGCGGTCAGTTACTACAAGTTAATTTGATCCCGTGCGAGGTGTTCGTGCCTCCTACGGGATCGTTTGGGGGCTGGTTTGGGTTTTCACCCTTTAACGACATGTTTTTAAGTGTTTATTTTTGCAAATTATCGTCATACTCTCAAACCGGGAGACCCGGGACTACGCGGTCAGTTACTATAGTTACATTGATCCCGTACGAGGTGTTCGTGCCTCCTACAGGGTCGTTTGGGGGCTGGTTTGGGTTTTCACCCATTAACGGCATGTTTTTAAGTTTAAGTGTTTATTTTTGCAAATTAACGTCCTATTCACAAACAGGGAGACCCGAGACTACGCTGTCAGTTCCTATAAGTTACATTGGTCCCGTGCGAGGTTTTCGTGCCTCCTACGGGGTCGTGTGTGGGCTGGTTTGAGTTTTCACCCTTTATCAGCATGTTTTTAACTCTAAGTGTGATTTTTGCAAATTATCATCATACTCTCAAACCGGGAGACCCGAGACTACGTGATCAGTTCCTACAAGTTACATTGGTCCCGTGCGAGGTGTTCGTGCCTCCTACGGGATCGATTGGGGGCCAGTTTGGGTTTTCACCCTGTAACGGCATGTTTTTAACTTAAGTGTAATTTTTGAAAATTATCGTCATACTCTCAAACTGAGAGACCTGGAACTACGCGATCAGTTCCTACAAGTTACATTAGTTTAAGTGTTGATTTTTGCAAATTATCGTCCTATTCACAAATCAGGAGACCTGGGAATACGCGGTCAGTTCCTACAAGTTACATTGGTCCCGTGCGAGGTGTTCGTGCCCCCTACGGGGTCGCTTGGGGGGTGGTTTGGGTTTTCACCCTTTGACGACTTGTTTTTAAGTTTAAGCGCTGATTTTTGCAAATTATCGTCATACTCTCAAACCGGGAGATCCGGGACTACGCGGTTAGTTCCTTCAAGTTACATTGGTCCCCTGCGAGGTGTTCGTGCCCCCTACGGGGTCGTTTGGGGGGTGGTTTGGGTTTTCACCCTTTAACGGCTTATTTTTAAGTTTAAGTGCTGATTTTTGCAAATTATCGTCATACTATCAAACCGGGAGACCCGGGACTACGCGGTCAGTTCGTACAAGTTACATTGGTCCCGTGCGAGGTGTTTGTGCCTCCTACGGGGTCTTTTGGCGGCCGGTTTGGGTTTTCACCCTTTAACGACATGTTTTTAACTTAAGTGTCGTTTTTGCAAATTATCGTCATACTCTCAAACCGGGAGATCCGGAACTACGCAGTCAGTTCCTACAAGTTACATTGGTCCCGTGCGAGGTGTTCGTGCCTCCCACGGGATTGTTTGGGGGTGGTTTGGGTTTTCACCCTTTAACGGCATGTTTTTAAGTTTAAGTGTTGATTTTTGCAAATTATCATCCTATTCACAAATCGGGAGACCCGGGACTACGCTGTCAGTTCCTACAAGTTACATTGGTCCTGTGCGAGGTGTTCGTGCCTCCTACGGGGTCGTTTGGGGGCCAGTTTGGGTTTTCACCCTATAACGGCATGTTTTTAACTTAAGTGTGATTTTGCAAATTATCGTCATACTCTCAAATCGGGAGACCCGGGACTACGCGGTCAGTTCCTACAAGTTACATTGGTCCCGTGCGAGGTGTTCGTGCCTCCTACGGAGTTGTTTGGGGTTTGGTTTGGGTTCTCACCCTTTAACGGCATGTTTTTAACTTTAAGTGTTGATTTTTGCAACTTATCGTCCTATTGACAAACCGGGAGACCCGGGACTAAGCTGTCAGTTCCTACAAGTTACATTGGTCCCGTGCGAGGGGTTCGTGCCTCATACGGGGTCGATTGGGGGCCGGTTTTGGTTTTCACCCTTTAACGGCCTATTTTTATCTAAGTATGATTTTTACAAATTATCATTATACTCTCAAACCAGGAGACCCGGGACTACGCGATCAGTTCCTACAAGTTACATTGGTCCCGTGCGAGCT
The DNA here is from genome assembly GCA_949130495.1 of Sambucus nigra. Classification (NCBI taxonomy): domain Eukaryota; kingdom Viridiplantae; phylum Streptophyta; class Magnoliopsida; order Dipsacales; family Adoxaceae; genus Sambucus; species Sambucus nigra. The sequence goes on from OX422211.1 coordinate 377,107,079, forward strand.
GTTCGTGCCTCCTACGGGGTCGTTTGGGGGCCGATTTGATTTTTTACCCTTTAACGACATGTTTTTAAATTAAGTGTGCTTTTTGCAAATTATCGTCATACTCTCAAACCGGGAGACTCGGGATTACGCAGTCAGTTCCTATATGTTACATTGGTCCCGTGCGAGGTGTTCGTGCCTCCTACGGGGTCGATTGGGGGCCGATTTGGGTTTTCACCCTTTAACGGCCTGTTTTTTTAAGTCGAAGTATTAATTTCTGCAAATTATCGTCATACTCTCAAACCGGGAGACCCGGGACTACGCGATCAGTTCCTACAAGTTACATTGGTCACGTGCGACGTGTTCATGCCTCCTACGGGATCGTTTGGGGGCCAGTTTAGGTTTTTACCCTTTAACGGCATGTTTTTGTGATTTTTGCAAACTATCGTCATACTCTTAAAACGGGAGACCCGGGACTACGCGGTCAGTTACTACAAGTTAATTTGATCCCGTGCGAGGTGTTCGTGCCTCCTACGGGATCGTTTGGGGACTGGTTTGGGTTTTCACCCTTTAACGACATGTTTTTAAGTTTAAGTGTTTATTTTTGCAAATTATCGTCATATTCTCAAACTGGGAGACCCGGGACTACGCGATCAGTTCCTACAAGTTACATAGGTCTCGTGCGAGGTGTTCGTGCCTCCTACGAGGTCGTTTGGCGGCCGGTTTGGGTTTTCACCCTTTAACGGCATGTTTTTAACTTAAGTGTCATTTTTGCAAATTATCGTCATACTCTCAAGCCGGGAGACCCGAAACTACGCGGTCAGTTCCTACAAGTTACATTGGTCCCGTGCGAGGTGTTCGTGCCTCCTACGGGATTGTTTGGGGGCTGGTTTGGGTTTTCACCCTTTAACGGCATGTTTTTAAGTTTAAGTGTTGATTTTTGCAAATTATCGTCCTATTCACAAATCGGGAGACCCGGGCCTACGCTGTCAGTTCCTACAAGTTACATTGGTCCCGTGCGAGGTGTTCGTGCCTCCTACGGGGTCGTTTGGGGGCCGGTTTGGGTTTTCACCCTATAACGGCATGTTTTTAACTTAAGTGTGATTTTTGCAAATTATCGTCATACTCTCAAACCGGGAGACCCGAGACTACGCGGTCAGTTCCTACAAGTTACATTGGTCCCGTGCGAGGTGTTCGTGCCTCCTACGGGGTTGTTTGGAGGTTGGTTTGGGTTCTCACCCTTTAACGGCATGTTTTTAACTTTAAGTGTTGATTTTTGCAACTTATCGTCCTATTGACAAACCGGGAGACCCGGGACTACGCTGTCAGTTCCTACAAGTTACATTGGTCCCGTGCGAGGTGTTCGTGCCTCCTACGGGGTCGATTGGGGGCCGGTTTAGGTTTTCACCCTTTAACGGCCTATTTTTATCTCTAAGTAGGATTTTTGCAAATTATCATTATACTCTCAAACCAGGAGACCCGGGACTACGCGATCAGTTCCTACAAGTTACATTGGTCCCGTGCGAGCTGTTCGTGCCTCCTACGGGGTCGTTTGGGGGCCGATTTGATTTTTCACCCTTTAACGGCATGTTTTTAAATTAAGTGTGTTTTTTGTAAATTATCGTCATACTCTCAAACCGGGAGACTCGGGACTACGCAGTCAGTTCCTACATGTTACATTGGTCCCGTGCGAGGTGTTCGTGCCTCCTACGGGGTCGATTGGGGGTCGGTTTGGGTTTTCACCCTTTAACAGCATGTTTTTTAACTTAAGTGTGATTTTTGCAAATTATCGTCATACTCTCAAATCGGGAGACCCGAGACTACGCGGTCAGTTCCTACAAGTTACATTGGTCCCGTGCGAGGTGTTTGTGCCTCATACGGGGTTGTTTGGGGGTTGGTTGGGTTTTCACCCTTTAACGGCATATTTTTAAGTTTAAGTGTTGATTTTTGCAAATTATCATCATATTCACAAACCGGGAGACCCGGGAATACGCTGTCAGTTCCTACAAGTTACATTGGTCCCGTGCGAGGTGTTCGTGCCTCCTACGGGGTCGATTCGGGGTCGATTTAGGTTTTCACCCTTTAATGGCCTATTTTTAACTTAAGTGTGATTTTTGCAAATTATCATCATACTCTCAAATCGGGAGACCCGAGACTACGCGGTCAGTTCCTACAAATTACATTGGTCCCGTGCGAGGTGTTCGTGCCTCCTACGGGGTTGTTTGGGGGTTGGTTTGGGTTTTCACCCTTTAATGGCATGTTTTTAAGTTTAAGTGTTGATTTTTGCAAATTATCGTCCTATTCACAAATCGGGAGACCCGGGACTACGCTGTCAGTTCCTACAAGTTACATTGGTCCTGTGCGAGGTGTTCGTGCCTCCTACGGGGTCGTTTGGGGGCCGGTTTGAGTTTTCACCCTTTAACGGCCTATTTTTAACTCTAAGTGTGATTTTTAAAAATTATAATCATACTCTCAAACCGGGAGACCCGGGACTACGCTGTCAGTTCCTACAAGTAACATTGGTCCCGCGCGAGGTGTTCGTGCCTCCTACGGGGTCGTTTGGGGGCTGGTTTGGGTTTCACCCTTTAACGGCCTATTTTTTACTCTAAGTGTATTTTTGCAAATAATCATCATACTCTCAAACCGGGAGACCCAGGACTACGCGGTCAGTTCCTACAAGTAACATTGGTCCCGTGCGAGGTGTTCGTGCCTCCTACGGGGTTGTTTGGGGGCTGGTTTGGAGTTTCACCCTTTAACGACATGTTTTTAAGTTTTAAATGTTGATTTTTGCAAATTATCGTACTATTTTCAAATCGGGAGACCCGGGACTACGCTGTCAGTTCCAACAAGTTACATTGGTCCCGTGCGAGGTGTTGGTGCCTCCTACGTGGTCAATTGGGGGCCGGTTTGGGTTTTCACCCTTTAACGGCCTGTTTTTAACTCTAAGTGTGAATTTTGCAAATTATCGTCATACTCTCAAACCGGGAGACCCGGGACTAAGCGGTCAGTTCCTACAAGTTACATTGGTCCCGTGCGAGGTGTTCGTGCCTCCTACGGGACCGTTTGGGGGCGGGTTTGGGTTTTCACCCTTTAACGCCATGTTTTTAAGTTTAAGTGTTGATTTTTGCAAATTATCGTCCTATTCACAAACCGGGAGACCCGGGACTACGCTGTCAGTTCCTACAACTTACATTGGTCCCGTGCGAGGTGTTCGTGCCTCCTATGGGGTCGATTGGGGGCCGGTTTGGGTTTTCACCCTTTAACGGCCTAATTCTAAGTCTAAGTGTGAATTTTGCAAATTATCGTCAAACTCTTAAACCGGGAGACACGGGACTACGCAATCAGTTCCTACATGTTACATTGGTCCCGTGCGAAGATTTTGTGCCTCCTACGGGGTTGTTTGGGGGCTGATTTGGGTTTTCACCCTTTAACGGGATGTTTTTAAGTGTTGATTTTTGCTGATTATCGTCTTATTCACAAATTGGGAGACCCGGGACTACGCTCTCAGTTCCTACAAGTTACATTGGTCCCGTGCGAGGTGTTCGTGCCTCCTACGGGGTCGTTTGGGGGTCGGTTTGGATTTTCACCCTTTAACGACCTATTTTTAACTCTAAGTGTGATTTTTGCAAATTATCATCATACTCTCAAACAGGGAGACCCGAGACTACGCGGTCAGTTCCTACAAGTTACATTGGTCCCGTGTGAGGTGTTCTTGCTTCCTACGAGGTCGTTTGGGGGTTGGTTTGGGTTTCTACCCTTTAACGGCTTATTTCTAAGTCTAAGTTAGAATTTGGCAAATTATCGTCATACTCTCAAACCAGGAGATCCAGGACTACACGGTCAGTTCCTACAAGTTATATTGGTCCCGTGCGAGGTGTTCGTGACTTCTACGGTGTCGTTTGGGGGTTGGTTTGGGTTTTCACTCTTTAACGGCTTGTTTTTAAGTCTAAGTGTGATTTTTATAAATTATCGTCATACTCTCAAACCGGGAGACCCTCTTTGGGGTTGTTTAGAGGATGTTTTAGATTTTTATCCTCTAACGGTATGTTTTTAATCCATTTAGAACGTTTATTGATTTTAGAAAATTTTGACATTGTTTCATTTGTTTGTTCGTTAAATCCAACATGTTTTAACATTTAAAATAAACTCAACATCAACAACAAACTCCAAAACCAAACCACCAGCAAATCCCTTCCACCAATTTAACTAAATAAGCTCATAAAGTAAGCCATTATACGTTTGGCTACTTGTTGCCGCTATTTCAGGCCATTTTTTTTAATGCTGCAACATTTAAAGTGAATTTGAGAATTCGAGATTTTGAGACTAACCGGATTTCATTTGTATTTTGATCGGCACACGATGAACTCTTCGCGCCATAACTTCTCGAAAGTATCCCATTTGGTCCAACAGTGTCTGCAAATTCCGAAATCTTCTATTCTGAGCGGCATTTAGTTGTTCATTAGACGATATCTTATCTTTCAAGTTTCTCAGCTCTTCATTATGAGACCAAGACTGTGTTATGACTGTTAAAGTGTCAGAAGAATTATATTAGAATGTTTGTCTTATAAAATACAAAAAGGATAAAAGGGTAAAAGAACTAAAAACTGCACTTATCATTCATCAAATCATCCTTTATTTTACTCCAATACGATGTCTTGAAGAATTCCACGATGCTAGGTTTCACGTCAGTTACATGCTCCTGAATTCAAAATCAATGCATGAAAGAATAACTAATAATATTTCTAGATACACACACACACATATGCATGTAAGACAACTTTTTAAAATCAATCAATGTCTCTCCACTAAAAGATACCCACACACACATATACATGTGTCCAAATGTAAAGATATAACTAATAATATTTCTAGATAAGAACCATGTACTTGTTACAATATCAATCAATGTGAATTGGGAACGTAGCAATGCATAAGCACATAAATGAAAATAAGTTTCTTAGCTTCGTATGGATTTTGATTAATAAAGAAAAGACTTAACCCCCCAGCTCAACTCAACCCAAAGTTAAAACCGAAAAAAATCTCAGAGTATTTTTGCTTGATCATCAGATGTGTGGTATGTCTTGCACACACACACACACACACACACACACATACATATATATATATATATTAATATGATTATGTATACACACTTGCATATACACATGTACAGACAATTGAAGGGTTTAAACTCTATAATGCACTTGTTTGGTTGAATTTTGGGTCAGAAGAAAATGTATCTGACGGTCTTTGGTTATCTTCATCAAATCGATTAATTATATCACAAGACTTAGTGAAATGTCATTCTTCTTAGGCATGTTAAGGGCCATACGTTCAATGCTTCTTGTGAAGAAAATAAGGAAATAACAATTATGTCTACGATTAGAACATAACACGAGTGCTTCCTGATTCAAAGTTCTAACATACAAATAATTACTCATTATGAGGGGAATGTAGATGCCTAGGAATGTAATTTCTATGAAGAACATGTTTCTTAGTGAAATGTCATTCTTCTTAGGCATGTTAATGGACATACGTTCAATGCTTCGAACGAAAGAAATTCCAACAATCATAAGGTAACCGGATTATATTTCCAAACCCAAATAACCCATAGGTTACCCAATTAAATTTATGAAAATTAAAGGATTCGAAAGTTCCAATTACAAATCATGCAAATAGAATACACCAATAGAGACTCATAAAAGAAAGTCAATTTCATATAAAAGTAATAATACAATACAAAAGAAAAAATTAACAGAAAAAGCCAAAATTACCTGTGTGGGCACCAAAACATCGGTATTCCTCATGTGAATCAACAAATCGATCTTCCTCAGGTGCCCCTCCTTCAACGGCGGCTGCATTTGCCTCTTTTTCACTGATTCAAATAACTCAACCAACTCTCTTTCCATCTCTACAAATAAATATATACATGTATATACATTCAACACAAACAAATTTTAAAAAATAAAACAGATCTTTAAACCCTAATTTTTGGAATATTGATTTGGGTATACAATAATATTACAAATTTACAATCTATTGAACCCGTGGAATATCGATTTGGGTATTATAAAAAATAACACCATATATCAAAATTAATAGCAGATATCAATATTCCACGGGTTCCACGTCCATCTCTCTCAAATTCCTACCCCACCAAACATTTCCTCAATAAAAAATAACAACAGATATCAAAATTACAATATTATGTTACAGTTAATTAAATATCAAAATTACAGTGTTATGTTTAGATTCAACGTTGACCTGCAATTAGGGGAAACAGAAGCAAGTCCATCAGTAGTAAATCCCTCACAGGAAGACAACACCAACACCTTAAAATTATTAAAAGACCTCTAATTTCACTCTAACGTCTCATCCGTGACCATCATCCTCTTCAACCTAATCTCCTCCAACCAAGGGTACGCCTCGCCCATCACCACGATCCACGGGTACAAATACCTTCCCCATCCGTTCGGCACCAGATTTAAATCTGCAAATTGAGATTTCCCAACAAACCTCCTCTGGACTCGGTGGCGGATCCATGATTTTTGTTCAAGTGGGGCGAAAGTTTCGAGTGGTGTCGGGGGTTCGGGGGCGGGACTCCCAAGGGGAATTTTTTGGGGGTTATTTCAAATTTTATACAAATTATAGTTTTATAATTCCCAAACAACTACAAATTATAGTTTTATAATGCCCAAACAACTACAAATTATAGCAGACCTTGTTTTTATATTTATTATTTTAATACCCAAACAACTACAACTACAAATTATAGTTTTATAATGCTCAAATAACTACAACTACAAAGAGACAGTAGACCTTGTTTTTAAGTTTATTATTTTAATTAATTATAATTTTTTTTGCACCATCAGTTATGTAAATAATTAGAGGTATACCTTGAAGTTTGAAGTTTTACCAAAAAAAATCCTATATATTTTTTTAAATTAAACCTCCCCCCTGTCGACAACCATTTTTTAGCACCACCCCTGAACTACAACTTCCACCGGAAACCACACACTATCAAATCACCTCCGGTACACCCACAAGCCCAAACCGCCCCAACCTCCACCGCTCCTCCCACCATCAATACAAGATAAAACCACATGGGAGAATATGGAAATGGAAACAGATTGTTTTGGAAAGAAAAAAAAATTAATAACAGATCGATTTAAAAAATCGGCTTAGCGAACAAAAAAAACAAAGAGCAAAAGAGGGATTTTTACCTGATCGGAGAATATGGTAATGGAACTTTACCTGATCGGAGATCACACCGGACCAGACTGGACTCACCTTGTTTCCTACTCCACCTCTCCACCTCGTACCACGATTTTCACACTAGTGTGACCGCATTTCAGTCCTGGTCGCTGAAGATGAACGAGAACGAGTATGCCAGTAAAACCTCCTCTGGAAACGAAATGATTACGCACACCAGTAAAACGTCCTCCGGACACGAGATGCCCAAACCGTTATTTCTTTTTTTAGGTTTAGATCTCAGACACCATTAACGACTGCAGATGTTAATGCTTAAGCAAAGGTAGAGAGAGAGTTAATTTTGGTAGAGAAAGAGTGAGGATGGGTTAGAGAAAGAGCGGGGGATTGGTTCGTGGCTTCAAAATGAGAGGGAGTTGAGTTTTGGCATTTTTTTTTAGGTATTTATATTTTAGTAAAGTGTGTTCAGTTTTGGCACACTTTTAAACAGTGCCAAATTTTGGCACGGTTTTAAAGTGTGCCAGATTGTCATTAAACCGTGCCAGAATTTGGCACGGTTTTAAACTGTGCCAAATTTTTAATATCAATGTGTGCCAAATTGCTGTTTTTGGTGTAGTGGATTGAATCCATGCATAAAGGGAAGTTCATGCACTTGACTCCCACTGTCGCCTATAATTTTCTCCTTGAATTAGGCGATGACTCCCAAGATTGGGAGGGTACCAATACGTTTTCACGATCCGATCCTCCACGTGAAGGGAACAATTCTGAGGTAAAAAATGATCCTGATTTTAAAACCTTGCTACACAACTTACACTCTTTGACTAAAATCGTTGACGCTCTCAGTTGTACTATGCAATAAAATATTACACTTTCTAAAGGAGCAATGATTGTCAACGATTCTAGTCCTTCATCTTGCGGTGTCTGCTTAAGTCAAGATCATTTAGCTCATTTGTGCCCCTTCCTGCAAGATGATCCCGAACCCACCATGACCCAAGCCAGTGCCTTTGATACTACTAGGAAACCCGTTCCCACGTCATTTACTTACAATCCTAATAATAGGAATCACCCCTATTTCTCTTATAAGTACGACCATAACTCCGCTCCTTCACAACCACAACAACCTGTTGGTGGCCCCCCTGGGTTTCCACATAACCCACAAAGGCAACCTCGCCCTCCCGTCCCGCATTAGTCTGCTCCTTACCATCAATTGCACATTCCATCTTCCTCTGTCCCCCACGACGGACATTCAAACAATAATAATCAGCTTGTTCCTGTTCCCCCTCCTTCCTTTGAGTATTCACAATCGCTTAATTCTCAGCGCGAGTTGGTTCCCCAACCATCTTATGCCCCTCCGCCTAATTCCTTCACCTCTTCTCTCGAGAATCTCCTCACTCAGTTTATGACCACTCAGACTCAAGCCCTCCAACGGCTCGAGCAGCGTTTTAACCAATTTGAGTCTGAGCGAGAGAAAGGTCATTTTCTCAGTCAACCCATTGCTAACCCTAAGGGGAATGGCAAAGACTTGGCCTACGAGGTTGGTTCCACTTCCAATCCACCCAATTACCAAGCGAATATGAAAGCGGTGTCTAATCTTCGCTCCGGAAAACAAGTTGATAATGGTGTTCATGCTCCCACTGATGTTCCCCACCCGACCATCCCACCTTTAAAGCCTATCTCTAAGGTTACCCCACCATCTAAATCCCCATCTCACACTGAGTCCAATCCTCCTGAGCCCACCTCTGTTTATGTTCCCAAAGAACCCTTCCCTCATCGGTTGACTCCCGCTTAGAAAGCCCACCAATTTGATGAGATCAAGAAAGTCTTTCAGAATGTTCACATTAACATTCCCTTCCTCACCGCGATTCAACAAGTCCCCTCGTATGCCAAATTTTTGAAGGATTTGTGCACTGTTAAGCGTAGGACTAATGTTCCGCGTGATGCTTTCCTCACTGAGCAAGCTACGTCCCTTCTCCATAATAATGGTTTTATGAAGTATAAAGACCCTGATCGTCCAACTGTCTCTTGTATGTTAGGTGACAAGTTCACTACTAGTGCTTTACTTGATCTTGGGGCTAGTTTTAATTTGTTACCTTACTCCCTTTACCTTGAGTTAGGTTTACAAAACATGAAACCTACACGAGTTACTCTTCAATTTGCTGATCATTTCATGAAAGTACCTAAAGGTATCGTTGAAGACGTTTTAGTGAAAGTTTCGGACTTTTACTATCCTGTGGATTTCATCATCTTAGACACTCCTGCGCCCGACCCAACCAATACTCCTATTATATTGGGTCGCCCCATTCTGTCCACTGCCAATGCCATCATTAATTCTCATGATAGGTCCATGCATCTCTCTTTTGGCAACATGACTGTAGAAGTCAATATATTCCACCTTATGCAAAAACCGATTGATGTCGATTCTATTGATGAGGTGTGTGTGATTGACTCCTTAGTTAATGAAATGTTGGACCAAACTTACCCTGTCGATCTTCTCCAACAAAGTTTGGCTCATTTCGGATCCGACTTTGACATTGAATCCTTTATCTCTGAACTCAATGCCCTGCTAGATTCCACTCCACAGATGGACACTTCCTCTAGGGATCCTCCTTTCGAGCCCCTCTATGTTGACACTATTCACTCTATGGATCACCTTGTTCCACCTTCTGAACTCCCTACCACATTAGATTCCTCCACTTTATGCATCGCGAATTCTCCGGACTCTGTTTCTGCGTCTGAGTCCGATGTCACTCTTGTGCCACCTACTAGTTTGGAGCTTAAGCCCTTACCTCTCGAGGTGAAATATACTTTCTTAGGCCCCAACAACCGTCACCCTGTCATTATCTCTTTCGATTTGACCCCTGCGCAAGAAGAGCAATTAGTCCACACCCTTACTCAGCATAGCACTGCTATAAGATGGACCATTTCAGATATTCACGGTGTGAACCCCAATATTTGTTGTCATCGCATTCATTTAGAGGAGCACTCCAAGACTTCTCGTGAACCCCAATGTCGACTCAATCCTGCTATAAAAGAAGTCGTGCGCGTTGAGATTTTAAAATTGCTCGATGCTGGTATTATCTATCCTATCTCAGACAGTCAGTGGGTCAGTCCCATTCATGTCGTACTGAACAAGTATAGTGTCACCGTCATTAAAAATAGTGACAATGAGCTTATTCCCACTCGTATGCAAATGGGCTGGCGTATTTGTATTGACTATCGAAAGCTAAATGCGGTCACTCGCAAGGACCATTTTCCTCTTCCCTATATCGACCAAATGCTCGAACGTTTAGCTGGTCATGCGTATTACTTCTTCCTTGATGGCTATTCAGGACACAACCAAATTCCAATTGCCCTTGAAGACCAAGAGAAAATTACCTTCACCTGTCCCTTTGGCACTTTTGCCTACTCTCGCATGCCCTTTGGCCTTTGCAATGCACCTGCAGCTTTTCAACGGTGTATGATTAGCTGTAAGGACATTTTTCTCATGTCCAACATGTTACATTTATGTATGTCGTACGCCGCTACATTTGGCACGTCACCTCACGATCTCACATGACGGCCTCAATATGAATTCCGGGAATCAAGCATTCAACATCTCCATTAATATGTCCCACATCTGCCTCAACGACTTCACGTTCCACGATTTTAGGGACTTAATACAAGTGGTACGCAATGGAAGTCAAAACAGTGAAAAAAAGGCACGATAGGAGTGTTCAAGGGCATTTTTGTAATTTCACATCCATAGTTCGGAGGTCTGGTCAACTGGAAAGTTGAAGAGCTCGCCGTAACGAAGATACTGGAAAAAACGTCACCTCAATCCGAGCTACGGTGAAGGAGTTATGACCTTTTGAAGATAGAGAAAATTCCTTAAAGAATGCTGTTTTTTTTGTACGCTGGATAGAATTTTAGAGTTTTATGAACGTGGGACTCTTCATATTTTTTCCTATAAATACCAACTTCGGGGGAGTTGTTTTGCAAGACTTTAGAAGACGTTTTTGAGAGTCCAAATTACTCTAGTCTTCATATTTTTGAGTCCCAAGACTCATGGTTTGATTCACACAATTGCCAAACCTTTGTGAATCTTTTTGTGTAACCCAAGAACACAACTTTGAGTTTGTTCAACCCTTGTGGAGAAGCCGTTCTCTTCTTCATTGCTGTCCTCCTGGAAAGGGAAAATTCCAGCCGCCGACATAGGAACCGACACCTGCGGGTATTTCTGTGTCACACTGTTTCTAGCCGTTGCTTTGAAGGTTTACCGAAGACACCGTGCGTTACACTTGTGGGCGATTATCAGGTTGTATGTAAGTCAATGGTCTTGTAAATTCTTTAAAGTTCTAGAAATAAAAGGTTTTGCCCTTCGGGGATTTTTCCTTAACTTTGTGTCGCATGCTTTATATTTGATGGGTTGATTTAGATGCATGTTTAAGGGTTGATTTTATTTGGTTTAAAAGTAGACGCTAATTAAATAAGGGTTCTTTGAAAAAATTGCGAATTTAATTTAAATCGATATTATACGCATTTTCAAATTGGTATCAGAGCGGGTTATGCTAATTTATCACGTGATCTTGATTTTTCAAGGATTAATTTTTTTTGATACAATTTGACTTCTCACGTCGTCAAATTGGTATCAGAGCGAGTTACGCTAATTTATCGCGTATTCCTATTTTCTGCAAAAATTTGTGTGATATTGATTTTTTAAAATCAGTTTTGTGAAAAATCGCAATTTTTCCAATGGAACGCCCATTTAATGAGGAGCCTATTTTTGAAAAAATTCACGACCATGCTGAAAATTTAAAAAGTTTGAATTTGAAACTTTGCAAAAGAATTAAAGTTTTGGAAAAAGAAAATTCTCTCTTTAAAATTAAGATTGAATATTTGCAAGAGTTCCAAACTCAAAGTAATATTTGTCGTGAGCACTTTGGTAATTTGTGTATTGATTTTGATTCTTTGAAAATTGCCAAAAAGGAGAGTGATGATAGGGTCCTATTTTTAGAAAAGGAATTGGAGGACCTTAAAAATTCAATGGTTTGTGTTTGTGCCAAAGATAAAAAAAATATTTTAATCAATGAATTTGTGGCACGTGAAGAGACTCTTAGGGAAAAGTTTGCTTTAATTGAGGGGGAGAGGGATACCCTTTTAGAAATTATTGAAAACTTGAAAAAGGCGTCCCTTAATTTGGAAGAGTCTAATTTGTTGCTTGAATCAAATATTTTGAAGTTGAAAAATGATTTAAACGATTCAAGTAGGTTTGATTGTGATGGTAATGACTCATCTTGTTCTCATGCTTCTAGTGCTAAAGCCAAAACCATTATTTGTTTTAGAGGGTCAATTAATCCCAAGGACTTTAGAAAAGATCACACTTTAGGTAACATTCCTCCCGTTTACACATGTTCACATTGTGGTAGGAAAGGTCACCTTAGGAGATTTTGTTTTGATCTTGGAAGAAGTCCTAGGATCTCAAAGTCTAGTGTTACCTTGGTTCCTAAATCCTCCATACGTTGTTTCACATCTATTTGGGTTAGGAAATCACTTTTGGATACACTAGATTTTAGACAAGTTGATTCTCGTTTGCTTGCACATGATTCTTCTCTTGCCATATCATATAGATGATTGTGTTCGCATGTTTGTCATACGCTAGTTATGCTTTTTGATATATTTTTGCTAGCGTTGTGACATGTACTTTTTGTATATATTTTTTTGAAAAATTTTGAAAAATACAAAAAGATTTTTGTTTTTTTTTGTTGCACTGTTTATGGATGAACACTTTGGATGACCGAGTCACAACATCATTTCATTTTTTCATGTGACTATTTGATAGTGTTTTGAGACAATAGGTCAATTCATCCATGTGATTTATAATGTTTGGAGTCATTAAGATGTAATCAAGTGTTACTTCCTACATGTTTGACTCATATTTCCTTTATTGCACACATGCACGGATTTGTTTGATTATTGTGCTTGTCTTATCACATGTTGGTTGGATGTTTTCACTCCAATCCTGTCTTTAAAACGAACCAAGCGCGATAATTTTTATAAGGAAATTGTGCATATAAAAACTGTTTTGTGAGTTTGTGTGATTTGTTTGATAACGGGGAGGGTCTGCGAAAGGTAATCATCTATCCTTTGCGCAAAAGCCACCGTTAAAAAGGACTTTAAAAATTGAGGAATTTTATTATCCGAGGTCCAAAGAGGTTAAAAGAGCCCGAAAAAAATTAAAGGCAATAAAAAGATATTCATGCCAAAATATGGGCCATTTAGGTTTTTGCACCAATTCTCCAAAGTTTGAGAATTTAGATTACCTCTAAAAGAAAATATATATGAGGGTGTTTGGTTGGAGAATTAAAACGGGTTTGCACGTCCTTGATATTTGAAAATGCGCTACATAGTTTTGGACGTTATTGGTGTGGAAATCACTTTGACTTTGATTTGTTGATTTGCATAAGACGATGTCATCTAAATTCAACAATTTTTTTACACCTAAGGATACTTTTGATGCTCATTCATTAGGAGTACTCGTATGCATCGTGCACATATGATTGATTGAATTGATTTACCTATCGAATGTGTTCACACCCATTCATTCCGTTTCCATGACTTGGTTGTTTGAGTCTAAATCCATGGTGTGTTTTTTTTGTATCATATTTGTTCATATTGGTATCCTATCTTTGTATGAAAAATTTGAAAAAATCAAAAATAGTTTGTGATGTTTTTTTTAGCAACTCTTTGCTAGAGCGCATTTGTCATATTGTTTGATGCCTTGTTTGGAATACCGTGACACCCCGATTTTTCTTGTTTGATTCATTCTTCTTATTTGTCTATTTGGGGACATCATAAAAAGGGGGAGAAAGAATTATCATTTCATGGGCGAGTTTGAATTTTGGGGGAGTTTTTGAGATTTGACTTATGCGTTCATCATAAATTGGTGTCCATGTTTATATCATTTCAAACTCGATACGTCACTTGGTAATTGCTTTTTCTCATGTATGTGTGTAGGTACTATATTGATGATCACTGAATTGCACACCCTGATGAGAAAAGATTTGAGATTCCTGAAGATTTGAAGAACAAACGATGAAGACTTATTCATTTGTATCTTACCAGTTTTGGGTTCATGGAAGGGTAGATTTGTATAGGCAATTTTGTTATTTGATAATTCGGATTTTTTATGAATGTACCGGCACAGACATAGGGGGAGATTTGTAAGAACATTTTTCTCATGTCCAACATGTTACATTTATGTATGTCGTACGCCGCTACATATGGCACGTCACCTCACGATCTCACATGACGGCCTCAATCCGAATTCCGGAAATCAAGCATTCAACATCTCCATTAATATGTCCCACATCTGCCTCAACGACTTCACGTTCCACGATTTTAGGGACTTAATGCAAGTGGTACGCAAGGGAAGTCAAAACAGTGAAAAAAGGCACGATAGGAGTGTTCAAGGGCATTTTCGTAATTTCACATCCATAGTTCGGAGGTCTGGTCAACTGGAAATTTGAAGAGCTCGCCGCAACGAAGATATTGGAAAAAACGGCACCTCAATTCGAGCTACGGTGAAGGAGTTATGACCTTTTGAAGATAGAGAAAATTCCTTAAAGAATGCTGTTTTTTTTGTACGCTGGATAGAATTTTAGAGTTTTAAGAACGTGGGACTCTTCATATATTTTCCTATAAATACCAACTTCGGGGGAGTTGTTTTGCAAGACTTTAGAAGACGTTTTTGAGAGTCCAAATTACTCTAGTCTTCATATTTTTGAGTCCCAAGACTCATGTTTTGATTCACACAATTGCCAAACCTTTGTGAATCTTTTTGTGTAACCCAAGAACACAACTTTGAGTTTGTTCAACCCTTGTGGAGAAGCCGTTCTCTTCTTCATTGCTGCCCTCCTGGAAAGGGAAAATTCCAGCCGCCGACATAGGAACCGACACCTGCGGGTATTTATGTGTCACACTATTTTTAGCCGTTGCTTTGAAGGTTTACCGAAGACACCGTGCGTTACACTTGTGGGCGATTATCAGGTTGTATGTAAGTCAATAGTCTTGTAAATTCTTTAAAGTTCTAGAAACAAAAGGTTTTGCCCTTCGGGGATTTTTCCTTAACTTTGTGTCGCATGCTTTATATTTGATGGGTTGATTTAGATGCATGTTTAAGGGTTGATTTTATTTGGTTTAAAAGTAGACGCTAATTAAATAAGGGTTCTTTGAAAAACTTGCGAATTTAATTTAAATCGATATTACACGCGTTTTCATTAGCATTTTTAGCGACATAGTAGAACGTTCTCTCGAAATCTTTATGGATGATTTTTCTGTGTTTGTTTCTTCCTTCGAGCAATGCCTTTCTCACCTCACTATGGTCCTCAAACGTTGTCAAG
The DNA here is from genome assembly GCA_949130495.1 of Sambucus nigra. Taxonomy (NCBI): domain Eukaryota; kingdom Viridiplantae; phylum Streptophyta; class Magnoliopsida; order Dipsacales; family Adoxaceae; genus Sambucus; species Sambucus nigra. The sequence continues at coordinate 377,122,642 of OX422211.1, forward strand.
AAAAGAAATTGGTCCTCAATTGGGAAAAATGTCATTTCATGGTAAAAAAGGGGATTATTTTAGGTCACGTAGTCTCTCGCGACGATATTGAAGTAGATAAAGCAAAAGTTGACATAATTTCCTCGTTTCCCATTCCTAAGTCTGTTAAGGACATTCGCTTCTTCTTAGGACATGCGGGCTTCTACCGTCGTTTCATCAAGGACTTTTCTAAAATTGCTCGACCTTTAACAACCCTTTTATCCAAAGATGTTCCCTTTGTCATTGATGACGCATGTGTTACTTCTTTTGAGTGCCTTAAAGCCGAGCTCACTTCTGCTCCTATTATTCAGCCTCCTAATTGGTCTTTACCATTTGAGCTCATGTGTGACGCATCTGATTTTTCTCTAGGTGCTGTACTTGGTCAGTGGGTTGACAAGCGCCAGCACATCATTTATTATGCTAGCAGAACCCTCCATGACGCTCAAATTCATTACATGACCATCGAAAAGGAGTTGCTAGATGTTGTATTCGCACTCGATAAGTTTAGACCTTATTTCATTGGTTCACCTATCATCATTTACACCAACCATGCCACCCTGAGGCACCTTCTTCAGAAGAAGGATTCTAAGCCATATTTGATATGGTGGATTCTATTGCTTCAAGAATTTAACCTCAAAATTTGCGATCAGAAAGGGTGCGAAACTTTGGTTGCAGACCATCTCTCCCGCCTTACTGTTACATCTACATCTGATCCTGTCCCTATTTCTGAAATATTTCCCGATGAGTAACTTTTTGCTATCTCCACTTCTCCTTGGTATGCGAATATTGTTAATTTCCTTGTTACCGACCAACTGCCCAATCATTGGTCGAAACATGAGCGTTCTAAGTTCATGGCCCAGGTAAAATTTTACTCTTGGGATGATCCCTTCCTTTTTAAATATTTCTTTGATCAAGTCATTCGCCGTTGTGTTCCTGACCATGAACAGTCAAGTATACTCTCCTTTTATCACGATGGTGCCTGTGGTGGCCACTTTAGCTCTAAGAAAACCGCCACCAAAATTTTGCAAAGTGGTTTCTACTGGCCCACTCTTTTTTGAGATGCCCACCGCTACTGCCAGGCTTGTGCCAAATGCCAACAATCTGGGCGTATCTCTCGTCATCACATGATGCCCCTCACACCCATTCTCACGTCAAAATTTTCGATGTATGGGGTATTGATTTCATAGGTCCTTTTCCCTCATCTCATGGATTCTAATATATGCTCGTTGCAGTTGATTATGTTTCCAAATGGATTGAATCCATAGCTTGCCGCACCAATGACCATCGCACTGTGGTCACGTTTCACAAGGAGTATGTCTTCACACGTTTTGGAACTCCCAAAGCTATCATTAGTGACGGGGTAAACATTTTTGTAATCGCGTCTTTGAACATCTAGTGAAAAAGTATGGTGTTACCCACAAAGTTGGTCTCTCTTACCACCCTCAGACTAGTGGTCAAGTTGAAGTTTCCAATCGAAAAATCAAGCAAATCTTAGAAAAAACAGTTAATCCTAATAGGAAAGACTAGTCCTTACGATTGAATGATGCTTTGTGGGCATACCGTACTGCTTTTAAGACTTCGATTGGCATGTCTCCTTATCGCTTGGTTTTTGGTAAACCATGCCACTTACCTGTCGAGCTTGAACATCATGCTTATTGGGCTGTCAAAACCCTTAATTTTGATACAGACGAGGCTGACATTCATCGAAAGCTCCAACTTAATGAATTAGAGGAGATACAGAATGATGCCTATGATTTGTCCAAGAAGTACAAGGATAAAATGAAGTGGATTCATGACCAAAGCATCATCCCCAAAGAATTCCACCCTGGTCAGAAAGTGTTGTTATATAACTCCCGTCTTCATCTCTTTCCCGAGAAGTTAAAAACTAGGTGCTCTGGACCCTTTATTGTTGAATCTGTTACTCCTTATGGTGCCATCATAGTTCAAAATCCTAAGGATGGTATCCTATTTCAGGTCAATGGTCAACAATTGAAGCCTTTCTTAGAGATAGGCCCCTCTCAGATTGAAGAAATTGACCTTGTTGACCCCATTTATGAGGACTGACTGTTCAGTCTTGTTTGGGGGCGATACTTCATCACCCATTTTTCTGCCGCCCTGCACTTTCATAGATCTTATCTTTAGGGTGAGATTGGTTCGGTCTGGCTGAAGACGTTAAATTTAGTGCTACCGGGAGGGATCCCATCATTTATTATTTCTGAGTATGAGTCTTATCCTGTTTGGGGGTGGTGTTTCACACCACCCAATGATGTTCACATGCTTTATAGACTTGTACGTCTTTTTGTATCACATCTGTTCTTGAGGTTTCATCTATGCTGCAGAGTGCGGTACATTTCACTGGTGGTTCATTATGGTACTATCTTTCCTCCCTTGTGCTTCTCATTTTTATATATGATTTTAAACATCGAGGACGATGTTCTCTTTTGTTTGGGGGTGGGAAATTTATCAAACTCGTACCTCTTTTGAAAATTTTCAGAAAAAAGTGATTTTAAACTATTTTTGCAGTTAAAAATAAATTATTATGACATGATATGTCTATCATCCCTCTTTTAGAAATCTTGGAATACCCGTGTTCCACCCTAAAATTACACCTTTTACAAATAACATAATTAATACCCCGTAAAGTGTACTTGCACTATGAATTCTTAAACTCAGTAATTTGCTCTATCACGTCTATAATCAAAAGTTGAAGAGTAAATATATTCTCAAGAAAGCCTTAAAATATCACTAGTGGCGACTTAAACCCGTGAGATTTGAGCTTTTTACCTTTTTGAGGGTTTGTATATATCTCCGAGTCACAAGTTGACGCAATTTTCTTTGGGTACCGCATTTAGTCGTTGCATGGTCTCATCGTTTTTTCAAATTTGGCTTAAGCACTCAGAATGACATTACTTTCGAGTTGTAAGAAACATGTATCTTGTAGTTTGTTCCGAGTACCAAATCGATTTTTCCATACACTTACTATTTTTACCCTTCACTCCATCTAATATCATCCCATATTACCCTTATCCATATGTCCCAAATACCATCCATCATTGCCATCATTTTTGAGAAAAGGAGTGTTTGAAATTTTCCATGTAAATTGTCTTGATTTGTGAAAAGAAGGATGTATCGCAATGAATATATATATATATATATATATATATATATATATATATATATATATATATATATATATATATATATATATATATATATATATATATATATATATAATGAAGCAAAGAAAAAAATTATATAGAAAAGAGGAAAAAGAAAGATGCGATCATAAGTTCAAAAGATGAAGACAATAGTCAATCAAAGTGTGTCACACAAAATACCCCATCATTCATCTTCTTCATTATCCCTTCACACCTCACATAAACCCCATTTTCACCTTTGGTAAAATGTTCGGGAAAACGAGAAGATTATATGGTGAATAACTCGACATTCTCGACATAGTTGTTAAGCATTCGTTCATGAGATCACTTTTCTTTCATGTATCCGTCATTTTTTATTAAGTGTGTGAGACGTTTGAACTTGTTTACATTTACTCACCTCCTCACACACTAGAGAGATACACTTACCCAATTCTCAGAGAGTTCGATTCAGAGAGATATATCTAGTGAGAATTGAAGTCAAAACGTTGATTCTATAAAGGCGATCTAAGAATTACTCTAATGATACTTAAGACTGTTTCACACTACACACGCTGAGTTTTAGGAAGGATTACGCTTTTGGTATTAAGTAATTTCATATCTTATTTTTATAGTTGAATACGGTATTCCTTGATGTCCTTTTAAAGTTGGGTTGTGAAGCGGTTCATCGTCAAATCTGAAACTGCATCTAAATAAGTTTTGAATTTTGTGGGTATATTCACTGTAAACCCTCACGAGACACCACTCGTCCTGTAGGGCAACCTATAGGTTTAACGGCTTGTTGCACATGCTAAGTGCAATCGCCAGTGCCTGCGAAAGTGGCACACTTTTGGTTACTTATCTCTGTTTTCTCTCTAATTTTTGTTTGAGGACTAGCAATATTCTGTTTGGGGGTGGTGTGATAAGTACCCAAAAGTGTATATTTTAGGCCCCGAATAGATGCATTTTAGTCACTCATTTTAATTAAAATTGGCCTTATATCGTGTTTTATTATTTTGCAGGTCAATACGCAGTATTAAATAATGTTAAAACCAGTCAATTGCAACACAATAGCGGTCAACAGCATGCATCGAAGAAAAATAAATGAGACCGCGAAGTCTGGAGTCCTATTTGAGCGTGCCAAGATGTGTTCCGATGCCCCGAATCAGTCCTGTAATCTTAACCTAACCCATACGAGCCCAGTCCATACCCCGAGCCCGGTGTGTGTTGAGTTTGTACCTTTATTATTTTTCTAGATTTTTTTATTTGTGTCGGTTTTATTTTTTGGAATTATTTTAGAATTTTCTAGGATTTATTTTCTAATTTTCTATTTCTATTTCTTTATTTTGATTTTGATTTTTATTAGTTTTTAATTTTCAATCTTTATTTTATTTTATTTTATTTTTATTAGGTTTAATTTTTAGGAATTTAATTTTTTAGCTTTATTAAATTTCATTATATATATATATATATATATATATATATATATTTATTTTAGTTTTATTTTATTAGGATTATATTTTTTTAGGTTTAATAGAGTTTTATTTTATTTCTTTTTATTTTCGTTTTTTTAGTTTGAGATATTAGTTTTTAGTTTTATTAGACTTTAATTTTTAGTTTTATTTTTTTTTACGTAGTATTGATTTTTAAGGGTTACAAACCAAGACACAAATTAAACCCACTCACATCTAACTATCCTACACACACCACACCTAAACTACCCCTCACCCCCACACACCTATCCTACACCCTCACCACACCAAAGTACCCCTACTTACTATTCATCGTCATCCCCATCTCTCCACTCTCTCACCTCCATTACCAACCATCCCATTAACAAACCCAAACCCCAAACCACATCTCTCATCACCCACCTTATATCCCCCAAACCTATCAGCAACCACCCCAAGACCCGAGATCCGATATTCACCAGCCCGCACCCACCGGCCATACTCGATTTCAACAAATCCTAAAAATCGATCCGACGACAGTCCTCAGGCCGGAGCTAACTCGCGCTGGCGGCCTGACCCACCAGCCCCAATCCGTGGTCGCGACCCTGACCCGGATCCAACCCAAACCCGCCGAGCTCGGTACAACCCACCTCCTGCCGACCCAAACCCGAAACCCATTTCCATACCAACCCGAGTTCAACCCTGTGACCCTACGACCCCCAAACCGAATCCACCATGGCAATCTCCAACCTTATCTCTTCCACCAAAATAGGACCCTTACCCACCTTTGATTTAGCCATCTCAAAATCCCACAAAATTTCTCAAGGAAAAAAAACAATACGTGGGGTATAAAACAAAGGGGAATAAGCTCATTTAAGGAGGGACTCTCATCAGCACAGAAAAATGAGAATACAAAGAGAGAACGTGAGAGACAGAAAAAGAAAAAAAAGAGGGTAAAAAAATAGTCAGAAAAAAAATATAGTTTTAGGCGTAGAAAAATTTGTAAGTTCACTTTTTATTTTCAGTTTTGTAATCCAGTCAGATTTTGTGACGAGTTTGGAATGCGTGTTCATGCACTCAGTTGACACAATAAATTATTGCGTATCGTATTTCTTTCTCTTTCTCTTTAGTTTCTTGTTTGCTGATTGTTCCTGTGCTAAACTTTTAATCATGTCTGGCTAAACACCCCATTCAAGGGGTGGGATGAAACGAGTATGTTGAGTTATTTTATTTGAACAATTGTTCGTTGATGCGTTCTAGGCTAATTAAATTGAAAAAACTCACACATTAATTTATGTAACGAGAGTTAATAAATTAATGGTAAAAGTTAATATTTGATTTTTTGATTTCACTTAGAGATAAGTATTATTCTTAAATTTAAATATTAATTATGTGTATGCAATTCAAAGATTCGTACAAATTTTAATAAAATAATCTTAGCGGATATTTTGTTGAAAAGAGTGTGAATCTTAATTTTTTATGTCGTGATTATTTCAGATTTAATTGCTAAAAAAAATAAAATTGAATTTAGGATTGTGACGAGAGTTAAATTTTAAACTTAATATTATTTCGAACTATTCAATTAAATAATTAGGACAATTAAGTCATTTAACTACGTGGTGTAATCCCACCCCTTGTTTCTTCTCATAAATTTAAACTAGATTACTTTCTAAATTTTCATAGTCATTTTAGTTGCATAAATTGTCGTTTCCTCCCTTGAAAATTGTTTTTAAAATATATAAAAAAAAACATTTTGAAAACACAAAAAGTTTTTTAATAAAAATTGAAAGTGCAAGTTTTCACGATCACAGTTTCAACGCTAGAAATTGGATTGATACTCGAATTTGCCACGATACTAAATTTTTAACAAGTTTTGTAGGTAATTCCAGGAATTTTGATACTCGAAGTTTGACCGCAGCGACATTCCAATTCCATATCCGAAGGAAGACACAAATAAAGAGTTATCATTAGTCTCTAAGGTCATGTTCCCAAAGGTGAGTTGCATCTGCCCATTTCGAGTATTGATAATTGAGTTAGCCATAGCTAAGAATGGGCGCCCAAGAATGATGGGAACATGATTGCTCGAGGCGAAGGAGGGTTCCGTGTCCCAAATGGCAAAATCTACCGGAAAGTAGAAAGTGTCAACTTGAACGATCACGTCCTCAACTATACCTCTTGGGATCTTCACGGTTCGATCCGCTAACTGGAGCGTGATATTTGTGGGCTTAAGGTCACCCAGATTAAGTTGCCTATAGATGGCGTAAGGGAGGATATTGACACTTTCTCCCAAGTCAAGTAAGGCTTTTTGAATTTTATTTTCTCCAATGATGCAGGAATTGTGGGTGCAGTGGGATCCTTAAATTTTGGTGGGAGATCATTAAGTAGAATGGAGCTCACATTCTGTGTTAAAAATACGTTTTTCTTTACCTTCATCTTCCTCTTCACTATTAGCAAGTCTTTGATGACTTTTGCATAAGCAAGAATTTGCTTAATGGCATCGAGGAATGGTAAATTTAGCTTTACTTATTTTAGCACATCTAACACTTCATCACGAGGGTTTCCTTTATGGGAAGGAACCAGCCTTTGAGGAAACGGTGCCGCGGTGGGTGGTTTCACTACTACCTCACGCTCACTAGTGTCTTCTTTATCACTCTATTTCAAGGGGACATCTTTGGTTTCTTTCGTGCCGGGTGAAATCTCCTTGTCTTTGGTTGCGTCGTGTGGGGGAGGTGATAAATCAAAGAATCTCCCACTACGAAGAGTGGTCACATCTTGATATTGCTCCTGATGTTCTGTCGAGGTGGAGCTAACACTAGTTTGACCTTGGGGAGGTCGTTGGCCCTGGGCAGGAAATTTGCCCTTCTCTTGGATACTCAATGATGATTGTATTTTAGAAAAATTTGCATTTATGTCGCTGATCCTGCGATTATATCTAGAATTGGTTGTATTTTGGTTATTGATAAATTGGTTCATCGTATCCTCGAGATTTCTCCGCGGTGGAGTGATATATGCCCCTTGAGGTGGTGGTGCTTGCACTTGTCCTTGCATATGTGGAGCTTGTTGAAAGTGCGATGGTGGAGGAGGGGCAACATGTGAATTATGATTTATCGCAGCATGTTGTTGCTCATAGCTAAAATCAGGGTGGTTTCTCCATGAAGGATTGTAAGAATTCCCGTGTGGTGCACCAAAATTACCCTTGAATCCTCCTACACCACTTACTTGCTCTTGAAGCATAACTTTGTAGGCGGGTATTATCGGGCCTTCCTCTATTAAATGACCCGCCTCACAAATCACACACACCTTCTCGACGGGGGTTGGGATTGATCCAGTTGGTCCTCTTTCATATACCTCAAGTATTTCTTGCATTCCCTTCTCAAGTAAATCGAGTCGGTTGTCTATCATAACGTTCTTTTCCACGTCAAATAAGCCGGACGCAGATGGAGCGGTGGTCGCTTGGCGAGTTCAATTTTGAGCACTAGGGTCAGATGTATCCCAGGATTGGGTAGTCTCGACAACATACCTCAGGTGAAGCTCAAAATCGTTGGCGTCTAAGTCGACAAAGGGACCGTCACACATAGTCTCAATGAGTTGTTTAGAATTCATATTCAGCCTATTATGGAAGAAGGAAATAATTTGTAATTTATCATGTCCACGATGAGGGAACAAAGTGACTAACTCATTAAAACGTTCGTAACACCGATCGAACGACTCATTTTCTAGTTGTCAAAAAGTTTGAATTTGAGCCTTGATGGAGTTTGTTCGATGTGTAGGAAAGAATTTCTTGAGAAATTTAGATTGTAACTCGTTCCATGATGAAATTGAGTTTAGAGGTAAAGACCATAACCAGGTCTTAGCCTTGTCCTTTAGCGAGAATGGGAAGAGTTTGAGGCGAATCACATCTTTTGTGCGAGTCTGATCGCTGAGGGTTTCATACGCCTCTTCAAATTTTATGATGTGGAGATATGGCTTTTCTGAATCCATTCCATGGTAAGTGGAAAGTATTTGGATCATCCCATTCCTAAAGCGAAATTTCCCTGCATTATACGGGAGTAAAATGCATCCCGGAGTGACAGTGCGCTCGAGATATAAGAGTTCTCTCAAAGGGCGGTATGGGGCCTCTTCCTCACCGGTGGCTGCACTACCGTGTTGTGACATATCTCTCTCACTCAAAGACTCTGTGCCCTCACTGGGTATACTCGGAGCCTTCTCTAAAGTGTGTCCTAAGTGGGATATCGGAGTGTTATTTGCGATTGAGTGTGACGGTGTGGGAGGTGGAACCCAAAATTGTGGAGCGTTAGGAGTGTGAGGGCTATCGGGGTCGTACTCACTATCGAGTTTTCATGAATGTGGGTTGGAGTATTGTGGGGAGTTGGAGTGAGTTTAGAATTTTTCATTAACAGGCTTACGAGAGATGATGAGGAATATTTTTGTACTTTAATTTTTTTTTTTGGATTTTTTGGTCAAAGCTTTAGATTGACTTGATCTAATCCTAAGTCTACCTAAATCCTCGATAACGGCGCCAAAAACTTGACACGACTAAGAATGTGTCTCAGAAGTACGTACTCTCTAGGCTTAAGTGCAAGCCTGTCGCTTAAGTAATAATCCGATAAGTCAGGTATCGATCCTCAGGGAAATAGGACAACATGTTGTAACGACGTTGGACAGACGACGGAATCCTAACTCTGACTCTAAAGAAAAGGGAAAGGTGATTTGAATGGTGAAATAGCTACAACTAGATTCAATTATGAAAATGGTTAACTAATGAACTAAAGTAGGAATGGAATGCAACTATTATAAATTACTTGAAATACTGATGATGATAATTTTAAAACTTGAACTATATGATGAGAAAAACAGGACGGGAATACAATCCCTCAACCCTAGAGTATTGATGGTATAAAACTAATCGTAAATTTAAGTGATTAATTAGACCCGGAATTTATTACTCCCAAGCATTATATATATGAGGTTCAAGCTCGCACCATACATAATTAGAGGATGAGTAAATCGGTATTGCGATAGTGACACTCGAATTGCATTCTGAAGCATACCGGTTCCATTGAAGCAAACGAGATTCAAAGATCTACAATTGTCGCGTTTCTACACAATACGGTTGTAATAAATCATTAAATTTAGAGGATTAATTTTATACACATGCAACTACCACATCAGGTTGAGTTCATGCATCCCGACCTTAAGAATCTAGACAGACATATGAAAGAAAACATTTTTTATACTGAATGAAGATGAAGAGAATAAAAAATACTTACAAATAAAAGAATTACTATAATAATTAAAGAAGGAATTGGAAGAAATTTACTTGAATTGCAACTGGAATCAAAACTAGGGTTTATAGGTTATTCTCCTCTAAAACTAATTACAAATTGCTTCCTTCACGAAGTAGAAAACCCTCCTTAATGTTTAGGGGGACTTACAATTTATCATCTACGAAATATAAGAGTTTGAACCAAGTAGGATTCTAATTTTTACAAATGGATAAGTTCAGATAATCGAGAACAGAACTGATCCTGTTAAGGGGTTCGGTTCGGTTCTGTCTTTGACAGCCTTTATAGAGAATTCTTCAAGCACCGGTTCGGTTCTTTATTTCCTCTTTTAGGTTCGGTTCCATCTTGTTAACTCTTTACACGAAGTTTTTCAGGTGTAGGATCGACTCGTTATTTCCTCCCTTCATTTCGGTTCTGTCTTGACAGTTTTTACAGGGACTTTCCCAGGATGGAATCGGTTCTTTTTCTTTCCACTTAGGTTCAGTTCCATCTTGTCAGCTTTTGCAGAAACCTTTTCTTCTTGTACTTCTTTGAAGCTCTTGGTACGAAACTCGGATTAAAACACCAAACGGATGCGAAATAGATGAAGAACACACGAAACTCAGCGTACTCATTAGAAATTTCTCAATAGTAATGGTATGATATAAATCCACTTGAATTACACTTTCCAGAGCGATAAAAGCCTCTAAATTAAGGGGATAAAGGGGAATAATTTATGCCTAATTTCTCAACTTTTATGATACAAAAACTAAGGGTAAATAATGCCTCTCCACACTTGTGTATCTGGATTCCATCTCTGAAATCACCCGTGATTGATAGTACACTGGCCGCTCTATTCCTGCCTTCTCTTAGGAGAGCAGAGCTCTTATAGACCGCTCAGTTGAGGTTAGATACAACTGTAAACGTTCACCCACTTCTTATGGAATAGAGCGGCAAAAAATGTGTGTGATTTAATCTAAATGCATAAATGCATCTCACATCTCTCAATCAATTATACAACAAATTCCTACGAATTACAAATCAATCTATTGTAATACCTCGTATTTTTAAGGGATTTTATTTTAATTATGAAATTATGATTAATTAATTTAAATGGAGAAAAAATTATTTATTATTAATCCAGATTTAAATGTAACAATTACTAGCGTGACAAGAGTTAGTATGCATTGGTGATAATTATATTTAATATTGCTTAGCGAGTAAAGTAATATATGATTACGAAAATATTATTATGGTCGGGAGTGAAAAATATGGCAGTTGCAATACACTTAGTTGGGATGCGCGTATGAGTCGTGCCGGTATTACTTTATTGGATTAAAAAGATAATTTATTTTTAAGTAACTCGTATGATCATTTTGAGTGCGCTTGTCGAGATAGTCAGAAAACTCTACTCGAGTGTTTTATTTGGATTTCGGGGCCATTTAGGCCAAACTGACACCCTGGAGGGGTATTTTGGCTTTTTGAAATTTTGGGGAATTAAAATTGACGAAAATAGATAATTAAAAGGGAAGTGTACGTGGGTAATAGGTTATCTGTCAGTTTTTAAACCTAAGTGAGAGAGAGGGAGAACCAAAGAGGGAGAGGAAGAACTCCATAGGTGCCCTGGGATAAAGACTCAAGCTTTCACAACAAAAATTCCACCAAATAGTTGATCGAGAACAGAGGAACACGTCCATATCAATTTCAAGTGATGAATCAGACCTTCGTGAAAAGGCAAGGGTTTATCTTTCTTGATTTTAGAGCATATATGATTCATGATAATTTAGTTGATGGTTTAATCATAATATCATGTAATTGGGACTGAAATTGGAAATTTATTCATGATTGTGGTATAGGAATTTGCATGTAGTTGAATAACTATATATTGGGGATTAGAAATCTGAATTTTATCTATGAAACCACGAAATCATATATGCGTTTAGTTGGTCATTAATGGTGATTATATGAAATTAGGGCTTTTGAAGACTTGAGAAATTAATCGAAATTCATGTTAAAACTTTTAAGGATTTGATGTTAAAAACAAATGGGAAAGTGTTCTAACACTAGGGGATATAGTTTAGAGTTGTTGGATTGGAATTAGGACGAATTTTAAGTGATTTTGTTGTTGAAAGAATTGGGAAAAATGAAGTTTTGGAAGTCAGGACGAGCTCGGAATTTTCGTTCGAAGACCTGCCCAGGTCGTTCGAATGACCTCGTTCAATCGAACGAGAATTCCAACGAGATTACTAATGAAATTTGATTTATATTTCATTCGAAGTGAGATCAACCTCGTTCGAACGAGAATTCCTAGCTTCCTACGAGATGTCAGAAACTCTAATTTTTTGCCCGTACGCGTTAAAATCCTTCCAGGTTGATTCAAGTGAGATAAATAACCTACGCTAACATTGAGTGACTTAAATTCCTAGTCTAGTGGTGAGACGAGTGTGTGATTACTCAAGGATTATGTTGGAATAAGAGAGCCTTAAGAGTATATATGATAGAGAGATAAATCGTACGATTAAAGTATTGAGAGTAGTAGAGACGATAATACTACATATAAATTCGAGGATTTGGGTTGCGGGAGCACCTAATAAATATAATAAGTTGTGTGTATACTTATTGATTGAATTATTATTTGTATAACATACCTACGCTTCTTGCTATCGGGTGGAGGTTGTGCGCTATGGACGATTATGCCTTGAGGAGCCTTCGGGTGGGATATTAATTCGTACCCCTAGAGCATATAACCTAGGTACGGGCTATCTATGAGAATGGTAGTGATGCCGGTCGTATGGGTGCGTAGGTATATGCGTAGCCCATCGGCTTGGAACTATGTTCGCCTCCAATATATTTGTTTATTTTGATGGTTCGCGAGTATATGTAAATATAGAGAGATAAATCTATGTATACCTGTTATTTATTCTACTGTGTGTAGTTTTGGAAATAGCAATGGTTATTATATTAACTTTTTATTTATTTATTTATTATTTATTTTTTTATCGAAGAAGGACGGAACCCCCACACATATTATTGATAAAAAGAGAAAAAGACTGTCTTATGGCACTACGAGCTCAAAATAAAGAAAAATTTTGGGGAGCCAATTTCCAAAAGAAAACGGAAAATCAATTTGGGGTTTTATAATAACCCCATTACAAAAGCAATCAAGCATTACTAACTCTAAAATAAAAGCATTTAATTTTATCTAGCTTGTAGGCTCCCCTGACCATGTGCGGCAATCCTTAACATCTTCGTAAATTTTTGAACCACTTAAATACACTCCCACATTTGCTACACAATCAGCTACCATATTTGATTCTCTAAAGCAATGACTCACTGAATAATTAATCATTCTGAGGTTTTAAAAAATGGTATGCGTTACTGTCTTAAGTCTCCATGGAGGCCTCCACTCTCGATTAACCAACTTAGAAACAAATAAAGAATTTATCTCAATGTCAATATCGTGAATATGCTTCTTCAAACATAGACTAATCCCAATCCTTAAACTGTTGAGTTCCATAAGTCAGTTAGAAGCAAAATCTACATTTTCAGCATACGCAAATAATATTTCACATTTATCATTTCACACAATACTTCCCATACCTCCTCTTACAGGATTTCCTTTGCTAGACCCATCAATATTAAGCTTTAACCTGCCATTTTGAGGAAAATTCCAATTGACTTTGGAATATTTAAATGATTTAGCTTTAATATTTAGACCAAAAGTCTCTTTCCAGCCTTGAGAAAACGATGAAACTCCTCCCTCTAAAGATTGATTCTTGCAAATGTTCGAAATCAAATGAATAATTTGATTCTTAATGAATTGTATATTGAATTTGGAACCCTCGAACAGAGCTTTATTCCTCACCTTCCAAATTTCCCATATCACACCAAGAGGAATTGCTTTACATAATTTTTTTTTCTTCATTCGTACCTGCTTGAATCCACCAGCTAAGAAGAACTGTGGTCAAATTGTTTGTATTAAGTTTTATTCCCATAACATTCGAAAAATAATCCCAAATCTGACTCGCAATAGAGCAGGAGACGAATAAATGAGATGCTGATTCCTCACTACAGCTGCATAGATGACATCTAGAGGCCATACTCACACCAAGATGTTTGACATTATTATATTAACTTAATGAGAAAAAGAATGTTATGAGAATAACGGTGGAATATTTATATAGTTATCCTTAACATATGTTAATACGAGATACGGGCAAGATGGTTAATCACTTGAGAGTCTTGGCGTAATTATGTCTAGTTAGGCGAGGTAACATAACTAGGATGGGTTGATACATGGGTTAGGTGTGCACATTAGTCGAGAGGTGAGTATCTTAAGTGAGAGTAAGAGAATCTAACATGAATAATATATGTGCTATTGATTCATTTAAGCACTTGCTTATTTTTAAACTGTTTTATAACTCAGGCTCTGACTCGTTCTCCGCAAATCTCTTTTCTTTATCAGATTATTTTATGTGCCCAGCCATAGGGACACCAAGGATAGGAGTTCCATTCATTCGACGAGTTGTAGCTGCTGTAGAAGTTACAGGACTTTGGTAGTAGGCGCCTCTATGTTTATAATTTCGACCTTCTCGAGTTATCATTTCAGTTAGGGCATGTTACCCCCTTTTATATTCAGAGATTTTGGATTTAGTTATTTACTTCTTTCTGTTGTTGGTTTACTTCTGTTGGATTATTGTATTTGGTACTTGACTGGATGTGTTTACTCCAGCTACATTTATTATTGCAGTTATTTCCTATCATATGAGATTTGCTTGTGGTGAATGTTTAATTATTCGTTAACTTAGTTTTCTATTAATTAAAAGATAAAACTTTGACATCACCCTTTTTAAATATTAGGTAGTTTGTTTTTAATAATAAAGTTTTCGACAGTGATGCATAATCTAAACCAACTGGATATTTTGATTTAATTTAATAAATGACTGATCACCCAGTATTTAATTAGGCGGGGTGTCACAGGTGGTATCAGAGAATCAGGTTCTAGGGTCCTTAGGAGCTGTGCAACTTATTATTCTTTCCGCGTAGCTTTCGTTGATATAGAGCCCTATATTTAGGACCGTTGCATTCATTAATTGCACATTCTAAGTCTTCAGCTATTTGAGATATTTACTATGGACTTATAAAGGTTTTGTCACATTTCAAATGCTTCCCAGACGTGCACAGGGAGCCAATAGGGATGCCTAGCCCGAGCCTCGGCCATCTCCAACCAAGGGCACGATGAATGCTGCGAAAGTTATCGCTATTATAGTACAGGCGGTGAATGCAACATTAGCCGTGGTACAACAGGGCCCACCATAGGCTCCAGCAGTGGCTCCAAAACCAGCCCACGCTTTCCCTTCTTCTTGGGAGAGCGTCAGAGATGCCTTCCAGAAGGCACATCCTCTAGAGTTCGCTGGAAGTTCAGATATGGTAAAGGCGAGCCAATGGAAGAAGGATATACAGATACACCTGAGGATGTATGAGTGCACGGAGGTGCAGAAGTTGATTTTATCTATCTTTAAGTTGGTAGAAGCAGCGCTACAGTGGTGGGAGTCCATTACCACTGCATAGGAGAGAGACAACTTGACTATTCGAGAGTTATGGGTGTAGTTTGACCGCAAGTACTTCCCTTCCGCCGTGCACACCAAGATGAGGTAGAAGCTGTTGAACCTCAAAAAGAAAGGGAAGACAGTTGTAGAATATGAGGAAGAGTCTACCGGTCTTCTGAATATAGTGCCAGATGAGATAACGACGGAGGAGAAAAAGATCCAGAGGTTTATGAATGGATTGACTCGGAGGATTCGCCAACATCTGTTAGGGAATCTTTCACTGGCCACTCATTCTGAAGTGGTTAATGCTGCTCTATTACACTTCCAGGACCACCGCTTTCATCAGCAAGGAAACGAATGAGCTCGGGAGTCCTGCCAACAGGGCCGGACAGGAGGCAGTAATGCCTATGGGGCACCGACAGCTGAGGGACAGGTTCGTCAGGGTGAGCAGAGTTACCATCAGAGGGACCCTACTAAGCGATTCCATTCTGAAGACTTCGGATAGGGGCAGTGAGGATTTAGGAAGGGACCTCAAGGATAACCTAGTTAGCAGGGCCAACAGGGGAACCAATGTTTCCAGCAGGGCCAACAGGGTCAGGGGAGGGGTGGAAATGACCATCAGGGTCGAGGACATCAAGGGAAGAGGGGAGGACACTTTCTAGGGAGGTTCTTTACTTATGGTAACACTGGCCACAAACGTCAGGATTGTCTTCAGAGGGGTAGAGGCCTGCAGCAGCAACAGGGTGCTCGTCAGGAGCCCCAATGACCGATATTTCCAGTCGCCCTCCCAGCACTACCCCAGGTACTAGCTTTGCCAGCCATTCCAGCAGTTTCGGTTCAGCAGGGACAACTACAGTATGGGTGTGTCTACAACGTCCATTAACCCGCTATTCATCTGGCTCCACCCGTAGTCGAGGGTATGTTTTTTATTCAGGGGACTTTGGGGTGGATATTATTTGACACAGGGGCTTCACATAGTTTCATTGCCATTAGTTTTGCATGCGCCACGGGGTTATTAAACATGGAAGATAACACTGTTACTACTATAGAGTCACCGATGGGCTAGTCTTTGATATGCTTTATACGTCGGGGAGTGGACATTGAGATTGGGAGATTGATTCTATCGGATGATATGCTTGTCTTAGAGATACACGAGTATGGCTCTATCATCGGGATGGATTGGTTAATTACGTATAGGGGATATGATTGATTGCTATAGCCGTAGTATTGTGTTTGCCATACCGAGTCTGGAGATGTTTTTGGTGGTGATGCCTCATCCTGAGGGAGGTTCGTCGACCCATTTATATTATATAGAGGAGGATACCTCTAAGGGATTGGTGATACTGCTTGATTCGATTCCGGTTGTTTATGAGTTCGCTGAGGTATTCCAGGATATACCGGGATTATCGCTCAGCAGGGAGATAGAGTTTGTGGTAGATTTGGCGCTAGGCACTCGACCGATAGCCCATGCACCCTATCGTATGGCTCCGATAGAGATGAGGGAGCTACGAGATCAGATCGATCAGTTTTTAGGTCACATCCGTAGGATTACCTCACCTTGGGGTGCTCCTGTGTTATTCGTGAAGAAGAGAGATGGGTCTCTACGATTATGTGTTGACTATCGAGAGTTAAATAAGGTCACAATACGGAATAAATATTCGTTGCCCCAAATCAATGACCTATTCGACCGGTTGAAGGGAGCTTCTTACTTTTCGAAGATAGACTTGAGGTTGGGCTACCATCAGTTACGTATTATGGAGGAGGTGTCCCTAAGACTACTTTTCTAACGAGGTATGGATTTTATGAGTTCAGGGTTATGCTATTTAGGCTAACCAACGCACCGACAGTCTAAATGGACTTTATGAACAAGGTGTTCAGAGAGTTATTAAATCAACTTGTTATTGTCTTCATTGACGACATTCTGATTTATTTTCGAACTGAGGGGCAGCATGCCGAGCATCTGAGGATGATTTTATAGACACTACGTGAGCACGAGTTGTATGCGAAATATGAGAAGTGTGGGTTCTGGCTGAGATAGGTTCAGTTCTTGGTGCACATCGTTTCTGAGGAGAGGATATCGGTAGATCTGAGGAAGGTGTCGGCGGTAAGGGAGTGGGCACATCCCACGACGCCGACTGAGATACGTAATTTCTTGGTGCTGGTAAGATACTACAAGCAGTTTATTCAGGGATTCTTGAAGATAGCAGGTTCGTTGAAAAATTTGAGTCGCAAGGGGATGCCAATTATATGGGATGATGCATGCCAGTTGGCTTTTGACGAGCTGAAGGACAAGCTGACTTTAGCACCAATTCTAGCACTACCCAGGCCGGGGGTGGAATACCTAGTTTACACTAATGCATCCTTACTAGTACTTGGGGGTGTGCTTCAGCAGGAGGATAAGGCAATTGCTTATGCTTCCCGTAAGCTTAAGCCTCATGAGAGGAGTTACCCCACCCACGACTAGGAGTTAGCGGCAGTCGTGTTTGCATTGCGGATATGGAGAAATTATCTCTTGGGGGAGAGATTTCTCCTATTCACAGATCACAAGTCACTGTAGTATTTGTTCATGCAACGAGAGTTGAATATGTGTGAGCGGAGGTGGCTTGAGTTTGTGAAGGATTATCAGTTCGACATCCATTACCACCCAGGGCAGGAGAACATGGTAGCTGACGCGTTGAGTCATAGGCCAGCAGGCGAGGTGGCCGAGGTGTGGAAGAAAAAATGGAAAGAACTCAGACATCAGGATGTAATTGCCTGCTTATTCATGTCAGTGATGACTATTACACCCGAGATAGTTACCAGGGTAATACAGGCTCAGGCAGCGGATTCCTTCTATCAAAATCAGATTATCCAGCTTCTAGTCGAGGGAGCAGAGTCCTTCTCCGTGAGCTCAGATGGGGGTTTATGCTTTAATGGCAGTCTAGTAGTTCCATAGGGGAGGAGTTATGATATGCAAAGAGGGCAGAGTCGCACGATTCACGGTTTGCAGTACATCCCGTAGGGGATAAGATGCACCGGGATATGAGGCGATAGTATTGGTGGAGTGGAATAAAGAAGGACATCGCCGAGTATGTTTCGAAGTGGGCCACTTGTCAGCCGTGAAGACAGACCATCAGAGATCGGAAGGAATACTACAACCATTAAAAATCCTTATGTTGAAATGGGA
This sequence comes from Sambucus nigra, assembly GCA_949130495.1. Lineage (NCBI taxonomy): Eukaryota > Viridiplantae > Streptophyta > Magnoliopsida > Dipsacales > Adoxaceae > Sambucus > Sambucus nigra. The sequence goes on from OX422211.1 coordinate 377,141,224, forward strand.
GAACATTTCCATGGATTTCATCACAGGGCTGCCTACATCACACAAGTGTCACAACTCCATATGGGTGATTGTGGATCGGTTGACCAAGGTAGCTCAATTTTTGCCAGTTCGGACCGACTATACTATGGGACAGTATGCTTAGATCTTCATTATCGAGATGATGAGACTCCATGGGGTGCCCCTTGATATTGTGTCCGATCAAGATAAAATTTTTATGTCCAGATTTTGGGAGAGTTTCCAGCAGGCCATGGGTACAGAGTTACGATTGAGTTCGGCCTATCACCCACAGACGGACGGGCAGATATAGCGGATGAATCACATGTTGGAGGCTATATTGCGGATGTGTATCCTTGATTTTGGAGGGGGATGTGAGCAGTACCTTCCACCAGTGGAGTTTGCTTATAATAACTCCTACCAGTTTACAATTGGCATGGCTCCGTTTGAGGCGTTATATGGTAGACCTTCCCGTTCCCCAGCATATTGGCTTAAGGTAGGGGACAACAAGTTAGTTGGGCCATAGGTGATTCAGGACACCTCGGCTAAGGTTGATTTGATAAGGAGTTGCATGCGCGTTGCTCATGATAGGCAGAAGAGTTACGCCAATGCCAAGAGGTTCTTCAGGGAATTGAGTGTGGGGGATCAAGTGTTGTTGCGAGTTTCTCCTATGAAGGGGATAATGAGGTTTGGGAAGAAAGGGAAGTTGGCATCGAGATATGTTGGGCCATTTCCTATAATTGAGCGGATTAGGCCAGTAGCTTACACAGTTGGGTTACCGAAACATCTGCATAGGATTCATGATGTGTTCCATATTTTTTCACTGAGGAGATATCTTCGGGATGACTTGGACCACACCCATATTGGTTTAGAGGAGATTAATTTACAACCCGATAGTTCCTACGAGGGGGGCCAGTTGTTATCCTAAACTGTAGTGAGAGGAAACTAAGGTAAAAACAAGTGCCGTTAGTATGAGTGCACGGGCAACATCATAATGTAGATGAGTCTACCTGGGAGCGTGAGGATGACATGCAGGACAAACATCCAGAGTTATTCCTACCAGGTATACCTTTATTCTATTCTTTTTCGAATTTTGGGACGAAATTTCGTTATTAGGGGGGAAGTATGTAATACCCTGTATTTTTAAGGGATTTTATTTTAATTATGAAATTAGGATTAATTAATTTAAATGGAGAACAATTATTTATAATTAATCCGAATTTAAATGTAACAATGACTAGCGTGACGAGAGTTAGTATGTATTGGCGATAATTATGTTGAATATTACTTAGCGAGTAAAGTAATATATGATTACGAAAATAGTATTATGTCCGGGAGGGAACAATAAGGCAGTTGCAATACACTTAGTTGGGATGCGCGTGTGAGTTGTGTCGGTATTACTTTATTGGGTTAAAAATATAATTTATTTTTAAGTAACTCGTATGATCATTTCGAGTGCGCCGATAAGTCCGGAAGGGTCGAGATAGTCAGAAAACTCTACTCGAGTGTTTTATTTGGATTTTGGGGCAAGTAAGGCAAAACCGACACCCCAGAGGGGTATTTTGGTCTTTTCAGATTTTGGGGAATTAGAATGGACAAAAATAGATAATTAAAAGGGAAGCGTACGTGGGTAATAGGTTGTCTGTCAGTTTCCAAACCTAAGTGAGAGAGAGAGAGAACCAAAGAGGGAGAGGAATAACTCCATAGGTGCCCTGGGATAAAGACTCAAGCTTTCACACCTAAAGTTCCACCAAAGCGTAGATCGAGAAGAGAGGAACAAGCCCGTATCAATTTCAAGTGATGAATCAGACCATCGTGAAAAAGGCAAGTGTTTATCTTTCTTTATTAGAGCATATATGATTCATGTTAATTTATTTGATGGTTTAATCATAATATCATGTAACTGGGACTGAAATTGGGAATTTATTCGTGATTGTGGTATAGGAATTTGCATGTAGTTGAATAACTATATATTGGGGATTAGAAATCTGAATTTTATCTGTGAAACCACGAAATCATATATGAGTTTAGTTGGTCATTAATGGTGATTATATAAAATTAGGGCTTTTGAAGACTTGAGACATTAATCGAAATTCATGTTAAATTTTTTAAGGATTTGATGTTAAAAACAAATGGGAAAGTGTTATAATACTAGGGGATATAGTTTAGAGTTGTTGGATTGGAATTAGGAGAAATTTTAAGTGAATTTGCTATTAAAATAATTAGGGAAAACGAAGTTTTTGGAAGTCAGGACGAACTTGGAATTTTCGTTCAAAGACCTGCCCAGGTTGTTCGAACGACCTCGTTCAAACGATAATTTCAATAAGATTACTAACGGGATTTGGTTTATAGTTCGTTCAAAGTGAGATCAACCTCGTTCAAATGAGAATTCCTAGCTTCTAACGAGATGTCAAAAACTCTAATTTTTTTCCCGGACGCGTTAAAATCCATCTAGGTTGATTCAAGTGAGAGAAATAACCTACTCTAACATTGAGTGACTTAAATTCCTATTCTAGTGGTGATATGAGTGTGTGATTACTCAAGGATTATGTTGGAATAAGAGAGCCTTGAGAGTATATACGATAGAGAGATAAATCGTACGGTTAACGTATTGAGAGTAGTAGAGACTATAATACTACATATAAATTCGGGGATTTGGGTTGCGGGAACTCCTAATGAATATAATAAACTGTGTGTGTACTTATTGATTGAATTATTAGGTGTATAACATACCTACGCTGCTTGCTATCGGGTGGAGGTTGCGCGCTATGGACGATCGTGCCTTGAGGAGTGTTCGGGTGGGATATTGATTCGTACCACTAGAGCATAGATCCTAGGTAAGGGCTATCTGTGAGATTGATAGTGATAATGGTCGTATAGGTGTGTAGGTATGATCGCAGCCCATCGGCTTGGAACTATGTTCGCCTCCAATATATGTGTTTGTTTTGATGGTTCGTGAGAGATTGAACCTATAGTTCTTTATGCAATGAGCGATGCATTGGGACATGATAACAGAGTATGCTTGGCACCAAGGGACCTTAACCCAAAGGTGAAATATTAGTATATGTAAATATAGAGAGATAAATCTATGTATACCTGTTGTTTATTCTACTGTGTGTGTTTAGTAGTTTTGGAAATAACAATGGTTATTATATTAACTTAATGAAAAAAAGAATGTTATGAGAAAAACGGTGGAATATTTATATGGTTATCTTTAACATATGTTAATGCGATATACGGTCGAGATGGTTAATCACTTGAGTGTCTTGGCATAATTCTGTCTAGTTAGGCTGGGTAGCATAACTAGGACGCGTTAGGTGTGCACATTAGTTGAGAGGCGAGTATCTCAAGTGAGAGTAAGAGAATCTAACATGAATAATATTTGTGCCATTGATTCATTTAAGAACTTGCTGATTTTTAAACTGTTTTACAACTCTGGCTCTGACCCATTTTCTTCAAATCTCTTTTCTTTATCAAATTATTTTAGGTGCCCAGCCACAGGGACACGAAGCATAGGCGTTGTATTCGTTCGATGAGATATAGATGCCATGGAAGTTACAGGACCTTGGTAGTAGGCGCCTATATGTCCATCACTTCTTCCTCCTTGTGTTATCATTTCAGTTAGGGCATGTTGTCCCCTTTTATATTCAGATATTCAGAGATTTTGGATTTTGTTGTTCACTTCTTTCAGTTGTTGGTTTACTTCTGTTGGATTATTGTATTTGGTACTTAGACCGGATATGTTTACGCCAGTTACATTTATTATTGCAGTTATTTCCTATCATATGAGATTGGTGTGTGGTGAATGTTTAATTATTCGTTAACTTAGTTTTATATTAATCAAAAGATAAAACTTTGACATCACCCTTTTTAAGTATTAGGTGGTTAGTTTATAATAATAAAGTTTTTGACAGTGATGCATAATCTGAACCAACTGGATATTCTAATTTAATTTAATAAAGGACTGATCACCCGAGATTTAATTTGGCGGGGTGTCACAGGTGGTATCAAAGAATCAGGTTCTAGAGTCCTTAGGATCTGTGCGGTTTATTATGCTTTCCGCATTGCTTTCTTTGATATAGAGCCTATATTTAGGACTGTTGCATTCATTAATTTCACATTCTACGTCTTCAGCTATTTGACATATTTACCGTGGTCTTATAAAGCTTATCTCTCATTTCAGATGCCTCCCAGATGGGCACAACGAGCTAATAGGGATGCCCAGCCCGAGCCTTAACCAAGTCCGACCTGGGGCACGATAAATGTTACGAAAGTTATCGCTATTATAGCTCAGGCGATGAATGCAACATTAACTGTGGTACAGCAGGCCCCACTATAGGCTCCAGCACCACCCCACACTTTCCCTTCTGCTTTGGAGCGCATCAGAGATGCCTTTCAGAAGCACATCATCCAAAGTTCGCTGGAGGTTTTGATGTGGTAAAGGCGAGCCAATGGAAAAAGGATATACAGAGACACCTGAGGATGTATGAGTGCACAGAGGTGCAGAAGCAGATTTTGGCTACCTTTAAGTTGGTAGGAGCAACGCTACAGTGGTGGGAGTCCATTACCACTGCAGAGGAGAGAGACAACTTGGCTATTCAAGAGTTCTGGGTGTAGTTTGATCGTAAGTACTTCCCTTCCGTCGTGAAGATCGAGATGAGGCGAAAACTATTGAACCTCAAACAGGAAGGGAAGACAGTTGCAGAATATGAGGAAGAGTTACCAATCTTCTGAATATAGTTCCAGATGAGATACCGACGGAGAAGAAAAAGATCCAGAGGTTTATGAATGGGTTAACTTGGAGGATTCGCCATCTGTTAGGGAATCTTTCATTGGTCACTTATTCTGATGTGGTTAATGCTGTTATATTACACTGCCATGACCACCGCTTCCATCAGCAAGGAAGCAAACAAACTAGGGAGTCCAGCTAATAGGGCCGGGCAGGAGGCAGTAGTGCCAGTGGGGCACTGGCAGCTCAGGAACAGGTTCGTCGGGGTGAGCAGAGTTCTCATCAGGGGACCTTCCTAAACGATTCCATTCTGGAGACTTCACACAGGGGTAGGGAGGCTTTTGACAGGGACATCAGGGCCAACCTGGTCAGCAGGGCCAATAGGGGCAACAACATTTCCAGCAGGGCCAACAGGGTCAGGGGAGGGGTGGAAACGACTATCAGGCCGAGGACAGCAGGGGCAGAGTGGAGGACACTTTTAAGGGGGTGCTTTACTTGTGGCAACACTGGCCATAAACGTCAGGATTGTCCTCAGAGGGGTAGCGCCCCACAGCAGTACCAGTAGCAGGGTGCTCGTTAGGAGCCCCAACGACCGATATTTCCAGTCGCCCTCCCAGCACCACCCAAGGTACTAGATTTGCCATCCATTCTAGAAGTTTCGATTCAATAGGGACAACTATAGTATGGGCATGTCTACAACATCCATCAACCCACGGTTTATCAGGCTCCACCCGTAGTCAAGGGTACGAGACCAGATCAAGCAGTTGTTGGGTCAGGTTTTCATCCATAGGAGTACATCGCCTATGGGTGCTCCTGTGTTGTTCGTGAAGAAGAGAGATGGGTCACTACGATTATGTGTTGACTGTCGAGAGTTTAGTAAGTTCAGGATACCGAATAAATATCCGTTGCCCCAAATCAATGACCTATTCGACCAGTTTAAGGGGAGCTTCTTACTTTTCGAAGATAGACTTGAGGTTGGGGTACCATCAGTTACGTATTATCGAGAAGGTGTCCCTAAAACTGATTTTCTGATAAGGTATGGATTTTATGAGTTTAGGGTTATGCCATTTGGGCTAACCAACGTACCGACAGTCTAAATGGACTTTATGAACAGGGTGTTTAGAGAGTTCTTAAATCAGTTTGTCATTGTCTTCATTGACGACATTCTGATTTATTTTCGGACTGAGCGGGAGCATGCCGAGCATCTAAGGATGGTTTTACAAACACTACGTGAGCACGAGTTGTATGCGAAATATGAGAAGTATGGGTTCTGGATGAGAGAGGTTCAGTTCTCGGTCCACATCATTTTTGAGGAGGGGATATCGGTAGATCCGAGGAAGGTGTCAGCGGTGAGGGAGTGGGCACAACCTACGACGCCGACTGAGATATGCAGTTTCTTTGTGCTGGCAAGATACTATAAGAGGTTTATTCGGGGATTCTCGAAGATAGCGGGTTCTTTGACAAATTTGACTCGCAAGGGGATGCCATTTATATGGGATGATGCATGCCAGTTGTCTTTTGATGAGCCGAAGGACAAACTGACTTTAGCACCAATTCTAGCGCTACCCAGGCCTGGGGTGGAATACCTAGTTTACACAGATGAGTCCTTACTAGGACTTGGGGGTGTGCTTTAGCAGGAGGATAAGGAAATTGCTTATGCTTACCATAAACTTAAGCCTCACGAGAGGAGTTACCCCATCCATGACTAGGAGTTAATGGCAGTCGTGTTTGCATTGTAGATATGGAGACATTATCTCTTGGGGGAGAGATTTCTCGTATTCACAGATCACAAGTCACTATAGTATCTGTTCACGCAACGGGAGTTGAATATGTGTCAATGGAGGTGGCTTGAGTTTGTGAAGGATAATTAGTTCGACATCTATTACCACCTAGGGAAGGCGAACATGGTAGCAAACGCGTTGAGACGTAGGGCAGTAGGCGAGGTGGCCGAGGTGTGGAAAGCGAATTGGAAAAAACTCGGACATCAGGATGCAGTTGCCCCTTCATTCATGTCAGTGATGACTGTTACACCCGAGATAGTTACCAGGGTGATATAGGCTCAAGCAGCGGATTTCTTCTGTCAGGATCAAATTATCCAGCTTTTAATCGAGGGAGCAGAGTCCTTTTCTGTGAGCTCAGATGGAGGTTTACGCTTTAATGGTAGACTAGTAGTTCTAGAGAGGGAGGAGTTACGACATGCATTGATGGCAGAGTCACACGGTTCACGGTTTACGGTACATCTAGGAGGGGATAAGATATACCAGAATATGAGGCGATAGTATAGGTGGTGTGTCATGAAGAAGGACATCATCGAGTATGTTTTGAAGTGTGCCACTTGTCAACTGGTGAAGATAAACTATCAGAGACCGGGAGGATTACAACAACCATTAGAGATCCTTATGTGAAAATAGGAGAGCATTTCTATAGATTTCATGACAGGGCTGCCTACATCACAGAGGGGTCACGACTACATATGAGTGATTGTGGATCGATTGACCAAGGTAGCTCATTTTCTTCCAGTTCGAACCGACTATACTATAGGACAGTATGCTCAGATCTTCATTGTCGAGATCGCGAGACTCCACGGGGTGCCCCTTGATATTATGTCCGATCGGGACAAGATTTTTGTGTCCAAATTTTAGGAGAGTTTCTAGTATGCCATGTGTACGGAGTTATGATTGAGTTTGGCCTATCACCCGTAGACGGACGAACATATATAGTGGATGAATCATATGTTGGAGGATATGTTACGGATGTATATCCTTGATTTTAGAGGGGGATGGGAGTAGTACCTTCCACTGGTGGAGTTTTCTTATAATAACTCCTACTAGTTTACTATTGGCATGGCTCCGTTTGAGGCGTTATATGGTAGACCTTGTCGCTACCCAGTATATTGGATTGAGGTAGGGGAAAAAAGTTACTGGGGTCGAAGGTGATTCAGGACACCTTGGCTAAGGTTGAGTTGATACGGAGTCGTATTCGGGTTGCTCAGGATAGGCAAAAGAGTTACGCCGATGCCAAGATGTTCTTTAGGGAATTCAGTGTGGGGGATCAAGTGTTGTTGCGAGTATATCCTATGAAGGAGATAATGCGATTTGGTAATAAAGGAAAGTTGGCGACGAGATACGTTGGGCCATCTTGAGCGGATTAGGCCAGTAGCTTACAGACTTGGGTTTCCGGGACATTTGCATAGGATTCATGATGTGTTCCATTTTTCTTCACTGAGGAGATATCTTCGGGATGACTTGGTCCACACCCATATTTCTTTAGAGGAGATTGATCTACAACCCGTTAGTTCCTACAAGGAGGGGCCAGTTGCTATCCTACACCGTAATGAGAGGAAACTGGGGTAAAAACTAGTGTCGTTAGTACGAGTGCAGTGGCAGCATCATAATGTAGAGGAGTCTTCCTGGGAGCGTGAGGATGACATGCGGGATAAATATCCACAGTTATTCCTACCGGGTATACCTTTATTCTGTTCTTTTCCAAATTTCGGGACAAAATTCTGTTATTAGGGGGGAAGTATGTAATACCCCGTATTTTGAAGGGATTTTATTTTAATTATGGAATTAGGATTAATTAATTTCAATGGAGAAAAAAATATTTATAATTAATCTGGATTTAAATGTAACAATTACTAGCGGGACGAGAGTTAGTATGTATTGATGATAATTATGTTAAATATTACTTATCGAGTAAAGTAATATATGATTACAAAAATATTATTATGTTCGGGAGCGAACAATAAGGCAGTTGCAATACACTTAGTTGGGGAGCGCGTGTGAGTCGTGTCGGTATTACTTTACGGGTTAAAAAGATAATTTATTTTTAAAGTAACTCGTATGATCATTTCGAGTGCGTCGGTGAGTCCGAAAGGGTCGAGATAGTTAGAAAACTCTACTCGAATGTTTTATTTGGATTTTGGGGCAATTTAGGCCAAACCGACACCCCGGAGGGGTATTTTGCTCTTTTGAGATTTTGGGGAATCAAAATGGACGACAGTAGATAATTAAAAGTGAAGTGTACGTGGGGTCATAGGTTATCTGTTAGTTTCCAAACCTAAGTGAGAGAGAGAGAGAGAATAGAAGAGGGAGAAGAATAACTCCATAGGTGCTCTGAGATAAAGACTCAAGCTTTCCCTCCATTCCTCCCCCTATCCCCTCCTTTCCCTCCATTCATTCCCCTTTTTCCCTCCAAACATCCATTCCCCCTTTCCCTCAAAATTCCTTCCCCCCATCCCTCCCCACCACCTATAAAACCCACCTCTACCTTACCATTTCCTTCACACCTCCACTCTATCCTCCCTCTCTACAATCCTATCTCTCTCCTTCCCAATATTCCCCGATCTTTTCATGGAAAATCCCACTCTCCCCCCGACATATATGTCCACCGAGATTCTTCCCAACGACAATGGGGAATATTGCTCCCACATGGAGTGCGTATGGTGCGAATTTTTTTCCAGCCTCTCCTGCCAACTGCACATTGAGTGCGTCGTCAATTGGGACGAGTTGCCCCTCTCAGTCACCAACTTTTCAGCAGGAGGGGGTGGGTGAAAAACCTCCAAGAACCCCACAATGTAGTGTGGGCGGACGTAGTCCAATATTTCTATGGCTCTCTCGTCCGCACGGTCGTGTTCGAGTGCCAAGACTTTGTCGACGTCCGCCCCATCCCGTTTTCCTTGGCCATTCTCGCTCGCAAACTTGCTATCAAGGGAACCCTGTAGAATCACTACAGTGAAAATATTGCGACTTCTCAAATAAAATCTAATTTTAATTAATCCCAAATTTTAGCAAAATCCTAAAATATGCATCTAGATGATTTGTCAAATAAAATAAAGCATGCAGGATAAAACAAAAAAATTTAGGAAAAATCCCCCCATAGGGGAAAACCCTTTTTATTTTCACTATAATTTGTAAAAAAGGTTACACGAATTACAATGAAAATAAGAGCGACATACGAAATACCCTCAAGCGTCGGTTTCGATATCTCGGCAGGAATTTCCCGCAAGAACTCCAGGTGGTCAACAATGAAGAAGAGAAACGACTTCTCCACAAGTTTGTCGGCGGGAACTTTCCCTTTCCAGGAGAGCAGCAATGAAGAAGAGAGACGGCTTCTCCACAAGATACTCCAGATGAGTAAAAATGATTCTCTTGAAGGTTTAAAGATTCACATACATAGATGGGAGTGTTTATGTGAATAAACAAGGTGTAAAGCCTTAAAAAGTGAAGTCTGTTTTCTGGGCTGTGAAAACGCAAAAACTGGTGCGTAAAAGACTTGAGAAAACATGTAGAAGGTACACTGATATATATACGAAAATCCAGGCGGCGGCGTCGCTCGAACGAGATAGGCATCTCGCTCGAATGAAGGACACGTGGCGTTCGAACGACTTCACGGGAGATGCTGATCTCGCTCGAACGACAGTGCTGACTCGTTTCAACGAGCTCGTCGACCGAGGCACTCCGCTTCTTCACTTAAAAAAAATTATGCTTTTGATAAAAAACATTTCATACTTCAAAAAATATTTTCTAAAAAGTTCCCAAATATTTATGGAAATATAAACATCTCCATTAAATCGTTTTACCAATAATGCGTCGTGGAGTAGTGGGAAACAGTTGAGCAACACGTCGCACATAGCATGATGCACGTGTGAAGATGATGGATGCATGGATTCGGATCAAGGCCGTCGTGGATGATCGTGATGACGTGCCGAATGTAGCGGTATCAGACATAAAAACTCTGATCTAGGGAAAACAAAGAATTCCTAGATTCTACCCCGGACATTTATAAACTCCTATCCTTACAAATATCCCCCTATGTATATGCCGGTACATACATAAAAAATCCGAATTATGCAATCTCCCTAAAACAAATGACATACAATATAATATCCCCATTAAACCCTCAAACAGAGAATACTGCATGACATGTCTTCAATTAAACTTCAGCATCTTCAAATATTCAACTCCTCAGAAACTCCCAAAGCTTTTCTCATCAGGGTGTGCAATCAATAAATCAACTTTGTACCTACACGCATGAGATAAAGAAGATACCTGTGACAAGAAACAATTTGAAATATAATGAAATAATAAAATCAAAGATTAATTAAGCTTAAGCAAATCATTGATATATCAACCAAACAATCTCCCCCATAATTCATTCTCCCCCTTTTTATGTTGTCCCCAAATAGACAGATATGAGAAGCATAAATATGGAAAATGTCACATGGTAAAAAAACAAAACTATTTTTGAATTTAACAAAATTTTTCTCATAAAATATACAACAAAGAATCACACCATGAACAATGACAAAAATAACCAAGTCGATGATAGCGTAAATGTAGGGGTGTGACCAAATTCGATAGGAAAATCAATGCATACAAACATGACATATGTGCACGATGAATATTGGATACTCCTAACGAATAAACTCAACATCTTCATTAGGTTTAAAAAGATGGAAATATGAGACATTGACTCAATCAAATCAACAAATCAAAGCTCAAAATGATTTCCACACCAATAACGTCCAAAACGATTTAATACTTTTTTTTTATTTATTTTAGGACTTTCAAGGGAGTGCAAACCCGTTTAAATTCTCCACCAAACTCCCTCAGATTTATATTGTGAATAGAGGTTATCTAAATTCTCAAAGTTTGGAGAATTGACGGTGAAACCTAAATCGCCCATATTTGGCATGAATTTCTTTTTATTGCCTTTAATTTTTTTCGATATCTTTTAACCTCTCTGGACCCCGAATAATAAAATTCCTCAATTTTTTAGGTCCAATTTAAGGGTGGCTTAATTGTATGGGATAGATAATTACCTTTCGTAGCCCTTCACCGTTTAAAAAAAAAAATAATCTCACCAAACGGTTTTTTACATGCATTCCAATCTTGTCAAGTTTTATAGCATATTGTACATTGTATAGACAGAATTGAGATGGAAACACTCAAGCCAACATGTGATAGACAAGTACAATAATCAAATAAAACCGTGCATGTGTGCAATAAAGGAGATAAGGAGCCAAACATGTAGAAAGATATCACTAATCACATCTCAAAGATTCCAAACAATGTAAAGCACATGGATGCAATGATGTAGCGTGTCAAATCACTATCAAACAGTCACATGGATAAATGGAATGAAATTTGTGACTCGGCTATCTTAAATGCTCATCCATAAAAGGTGCAAATAAAATACAAAAAAATCTTTTTGTGCTTTTCTAAAATTTTTATAAAAAGAAAATCTTTTTGCATTTTTCCAAAGGCAAAAATGTTTACCAAAAGTACATGTCATCACACTAGAAAATATATATCATGAAACCACAACTAGTGTATGACAAACATCCAACACAATCAATCAAAAGATTTCACATGGGGTGAATCATGTGCAAGCAAACGAGAGTTGTGAACAAAAAGACCATATGCCTCTAAATCCGATTTTCTAACCCAAATATATTTGTAACGACACGTGGTGGTTTGGGGAATCGAATTTATTCTTTTATTAACCTTCCTAGGTCCATTTAAAAGCTTGTAACAAAAGCGCCTAAGATTATCTCGCCTACCACAATGTGTGCAAGTATAAATCGAGCGGTGTGTGTTACCTAAAGGTGACCCTCTCCTCAAATTTCTCGGTTGCTCTCTCCGAATTTGCCTAGGTGGGTCTCTCCAAATGATCCTAGGAGGTTCTATCACGATGTTCCTAGGGGGATCCTTCCTAACAAACTTAGGTGCCTCTTTCTTAACAATCCTAGGGGGCTCTCTCACACGTGTGGGAATGGGTGCAACATATTTTTCAAGACCAATACCACCCCTATCCTTTTTTATCTCGACCGTGTCTAAAATCTTATCAAGTTTTTCAGACCTAGTCTCAAAAAAAAATTTCACATTACTTGAATCTTTCAATTTCACTTCAAGTTCACCTATCCTAGATTCAAGTACACGTCTAGAATCCTCAAACTATAAAAGCTCCTTTTTCATAGTCTCCATCAACCCTCTAAGACTATCTCTCTCACCCTCAACGTACTCAAACTTCTCTTTCAAAATTTTGTCATGTGCCCTAAGTTCTTCAACTAAAAAGTCATTATTTTTTAAGGCACACTCTTTCAATTTTAAATTTTCTTTCTTCGTTTTCAAAGATTCAGCATAAAGTTTATTGAAAGCAGTTTTCATGTCACGTTCATCTACACTTTTATCCTCACTTCTGTAATACCCCGTATTTCTGACGATTTAAATAATTATGTGATTAATTATTATTATGAGAATAAATATGCAATTAATTATTGTTGTTGGATTAATTAAATTAAAATGTGAGAAATTAATTTGTTATTAATCCGGATTTAAATAATTATTAACTAGCATGCCAAAGGTTAATACTTATTGTTGTGAACTATTGAATATTACTATGTGATATGTAATATGGAATTATGACATTCGATAAATTATCGAAAATGAGAAATACGGCTGTTTGGTAATTTAAGTCTGACACGCGTGTGAGTCGTGTCAGGACTAATTGAATGAAATAAAAAGAGAAATTATTTATATTAACTCGTATGGTCATTTCGAGTGAGCCATTGATTCCAGGAGGGTCGAGATAGTCAAAATAGTATACCCGGGTGTTTAGTTTGGGTCCCGGGGCGATTTTAGGCCCAACCGGCACCCCGAGAGGGCATTATGGTAAATTGTATTTTTAGGCTAAATTAATGGACGAAAATTAAGAGTAATTATATCATCCTAGGAAAGTCCATTAGGGTTAATAGGTTACACAAATCAAGAACGGCCATAGAGGGTGTGAGGGAGAACCAATTTCTAAGAGAGAAGGCTCATTCGACATCACCTTGCACAACCGTGACCTCCAATGCGTAGATCGCGAAGAGAGGAACGCGTATATATCAACATCACCAACGGATCAGACCATCATATTCGAGGCAAGTGTTAATTATTTGCTTTCTTTTAGAAATAATCGTGCTCATGTTAGTATTGGTGGAATTAATCATGATTTATATGTTAATTGGGTGAAAATTGGAGATTGAAATTATGATTAAGGATTGGTTTAATTAATGGTTGGAATTCCTTCATGTATGAAGAGGATTAATTACAAAATTTGATTATATATTGATGAACGAATCTGGGTTGATTAGGTTCTTTAATTCAAAATTTGGAAACTAGGGTTCATATGAATTGATTTGGGGATTTTATGTAATTATGATGATTTATGACGAATTAAGGATCCTATGATGATAGAAATGATCTATAACCTGTTAGGGGTTGATGGGTATTGATGATGAGTTGTTGGGAATTGAATCTTAGAGGTTTTTAGGTTCAAAAATGGTGAAAAAATGTTGAAGTTTAGTGAAGAAGACGAACAGTGCAATCTCGCGCGATCTCGCGCGAAGTGGTTCAAACGAGATGGGGATCTCGCGCGAAATCGTTCGAGCGAGACTGCATCTACCGCGAAGCTGCTCGAACAACACGTGGAAGTCGTTCAAACGACAACCTTTCTGGTTCGAGCGACAGAGGGAATTTTTGCGGATTTTTCTAAAAGTCTAGTTTTGAGTTTGCCGGTTTATTGGAGTGAGAAAAATTACCTGATAGTAAATTTAAATAAGATGGAATTTCGAGAAAGTATGTGAGAATAAATACTTTAATTATTTCAGTATAAAGAGAATGTACCTTGGAGATTACGAGAGAGATAGTAATATAAATATTTATACTATACGTAAGTGATGAGGTTAAAATACGTATGAAGAGTATATATGTAAGTTGGAGAAATACCTATAATTTATAATAAGATGTGTGTATGCCTATTATGTGATATTATTGTTAAGAGCACTAATGGGTGATAACCCGAGGGTGCAAGAACCTTATAGTTAAGAGCACTAATGAGTGATAACTCGGGGGTGCAGAAACTCTATTGATAAGCGTACTAATGGGTGATAACCGGGGGGTACAAAGATGATTATTGTTAGGCGCACTAATGGGTGATAACCGGGGGGTGCTGGATTAATATTGATAGGTGGATTAATGGATGCTAACCCGGGGATGCAATATTCTATTGTTAGGCGCACTAATGGGTGATAACCCGGGGGTGCTGAATTATTATTGATAGGTGCATTAATGGGTGCTAACCCGGGGATGCGTGATTTTCTGTATATGTGCACTAATGGGTCTTAGCCGGGGGTGCAAGATTAGTATATATATATATATATATGTATAGGGATGATGTGAATATATAAATATATATGGACTTGTGAATATTGCTACTGTGTGAAATTAGTAGAATTGGTAATAATAATAATTATTACATTGCACTAAGCGGTCTTAACCTAAGGGTGCAGGATTAGTGTATATATATAGGGATGATGAGACTATATATATGTATGAGTGTACTTGGGTAACTTTCTACTTTGTGAGACTAGTAGATAAAATGAAAATGACAATTAAAATGATCTTAGTGAATAAAAGATTTAACCATTCAAACGATGTATAATGAAACTTAGTATGGGAGATAAACTATCTGTATAGCGTATTGTATGGGCGATACGGGAATACTACTAGTGAGCATAGGTAGTATTAGTATGGTTTCTGACTAGTTAGACTGGGAGGTATAATTAGGGGGAGATTAGATGTACGTTAGGCGTGCACAATAGGCGAGATGTGAGAAACTCATGTAAGAGTTCGATAACTAACATGCGTATAAGACTTGTTTTAAGAACCAGTTTTAAATACTTGCTAAAATATTTTTACACATCGGGCTCTGACCCGTTTCTTGTATCTCTTCTCTCTTTTGCTATATATATGTATTATATCAGGTGCTCAGCCACAAGAGAATCAGATTTAGAGATTTGGATTGCTTGACGTGCTGCAGCTGTTGTGGGAGCTGTAGGTCCTTGCAGTAGACGCATCTATCCTTTCCATTCAGTTTCATCTAGACTTCTTATTTAGGGCATATGTCTCCCACTTCTAGGTCTTTCATCAGAGATATTGTATTCAGTTTATTGTATGGTTTGGAGTTTTGAACTGAGAGTTTTACTCAGTCTTATTTATTGCAGTACTTGATTCATGTTCAGTATTTATTTACATTCCTATGTGTGGTGAATGGTTTATATTTTAAGATGGAAACAAATGGAGTTAATTGGTTTTAAATAAATTGGAAATGTTTTGACACCTAGCTTAATTTTATATTAGGAGATTAATATGTTAAAAAGTTTTTCGACAGTGATGCTGAGAATGAACCAACTGAATATCCTGTTTTAAATTGGTAGAGGACTGATCACCCTATATTTAATTGGGCGGGGTGTCACAGGTGGTGTCAGAGCATTAGGTTCTAGTGTCCTTAGGATCTGTGCGGCTTATTACGTTTCAGCGTATCGTTATTTGATGTAGAGCCTTATGATAGGATTGCTGTTGATGATATGAGAAATTAGCCACGAGGCCTTCTCCTACCAGCAAGTCAAGAGTCAAGTGTGTAATAAACAAGTAAAGAAATTAAATAGAGAGAAGACAAGATATAGAGTGGTTCGACCTCCAAAATGGGCCTACGTCCACTGTGTTGCTCCATTCTCATTATGTGCGTTGCATTGTACAATATAATCATACCTAAAGAGGCGTACAAGTATGAGAATAAGGGTGAATACATGGCAGTATTGGAGATTCCGGTGAGCTCGGGAGGTGGCTGTGATGTTGATTGTGTCTCCAAGACGTATATTGAGGTTGGTTAAAGAGAATCTGTATTGTAGAGCCTACCCCGGATGGGTATGGAATCGATCCCCCTTACCTTCTAGGTGTGGTCCTCTATTTATGAGGAAATGCGTTGAGTCACATGCCCTGAGCACGTGGCGTATACCAAGTCTGCAGCAGTTGTGGATGAGGGGGGTGCCGCACACCATATGGTGGAGTACCGCGGCCTATAATGGACAGGGATGCACCCTATGCCATCTGGTCCTGAAAGGATCATGCCGAGTGAGTTCTGGCCGCGTCCTGAGTGAGGTTTGGCCGCGGCCTGTATGACCTAAGGCCTGCGAACTGAGAAGCGTACATGTCGCGACAGGGTGATATATTTGTACTATCAATAAGCCCCCAAGCCGTAGTGCCAAGGGAGATCAATTGGGACTACGGCTAAGTAGCCTAGGTGCCGCGGTGCTTCCAAAGCGACGATTCATCTTCCGCGCTTCCTTATATAAATTGTTTCTGGCCGTGGACTTCATTACGTTTCCAAAACTTTTGAGAGCACATCGAGACCGAAACTCTGTACTTTCTTTCTTGCATATTTCGGCAACCTTCCGAGGCGGTGTGTGGCTGTTCAAGGCAGCCTGTAGCTGATCATTGCGAGTTTCTTCATTTCCAAGTGACTTTTCAACCACCATACTTTCGTAAAAGCCTTTGAAATTTACAGTTTTCTTCCCTTTTGATATGATTTCGCTTTTTTTGGTTCATTTGCTAGAAATCTAGGGTTTTATTTTTACATTTTTCCCTTTCTCACATATGGTACATATGAAATACATACAACTGTTCTTGGTGTTCATAATCGAACTCTTCGTATTCTGAGTTTGATCCTAAAAATGATTAGAATTTAGATAATCAACTGTTTAGGATAGATTCCGCGGTATGATAGGATTTCGATACCCATTCCTGTGAACTGGTATGGTCCTTCTGCGTCATACCGTGCCAAATGGCCGCGATCCCTCAAATTATCATCCGCGACATCAAATCACCACCCTTGTAGTCTCGAATAGACTTCAAACTTCCATGAACCCCAGACACATCCATGTTAAATAAATGTAATTGCTAGTAGATCGAATTGACTCTGAAAATTTAGGAATGGCCGTGGCCAGGAATGCCTTAAAGCAATTCTATCTTCTTACCGCGGCAGCTTATGTTCCACTGATATGGATGTGGCCGCGGCTAGTTGGAACAGTACGATCCCATAAGTAATAGAGTTTTCCCTTTAATAACTGTTAGGGAAATAATGACAGATGCATTTTTAATACTTAAAAATACCCTTCTGTGGCTTCTTGAAGTCTTTTCCAAACCATATTGGCTGTGGCGCCTAACTGCGAACTCTGCTTTTCAGGTACTGCTGCAGCCATATGAGCTTTGACCCAGACGAGTTCCTGAGAGGCTTTTGGGCAAAGCATTTTGGGACCTCTCCTCCCGAGCTTAATCTGTGCCCCCTCTAAGATCAATAGGGCCTTGCAAACTAGAAGATTGCCCAAACTGCGTGATAATCGACTCAGACTCCGCGAACTCTGCATCTGGGAAGGATTTTCAATCTCCGCCGATGGAAGAGGAAGCCAACTCAAGTACTCATCCAATGGGTGTAGGAGACAGTGCCGCGGCTATTAGAAATAACCCAGGAGGTATATCTGGGAGGGCTGAGAGACCCTTGACCGCACTCGATATCCGCATCTTGATGACCCAAGAATGGGTTGAGCAGGTGGCTGAGGCCTTCGAATTTCCAAAAAATTTGACGTGCTCAAATCCTGCCGCAAACCAAAGACCGTGCACCGTTCTTTTCGATGATGGGATTTGCTTCCCTCTGCACGCCTTCATTTACAGGCTGCGGCTGCCTGTTCCAGTTCCTATCCGCCGCCTTTTTCAGGCAATGAACCTGGCCCCCGCACAGTTGGACCCTAATGGCTGGAGAGCCATTCTCGTCGCAGTTGTCCTTTGGGAAAACTTATTCAAAAAGGACATCACGCCCGCGGAGTTCTTTCACTTCTACCGTCCAAAGGAGAACTTAGTAAAGTTCGCGGGCTACTACTACCTCTCTAGCCGCGGCAGGGACGAGACCCTTTACACTGGGAGACCGACCAGTGTGAAAAATTGGAAGGGGAAATATTTCTACTTCTCCGGCGAAGGCTGGGAGATGCACCCCGATGAGAATAAAAGAGAAAAGACATATAGAATGCCGCGGCAGTGGGGGTCTCCCTCAAAATTAGGTATAAGACTATAGCCGCGTCCTTTTATTTCACATGTAACTTCCACTAACCTTTGAATTGCCTTTTCTTTCTGCAGCCCTTGACAATCTGCACTTGAACAAGCGGCAAGAAAAAAGAGTTGCTAAGGCCGCGGAAGTTCCTGCTGAACACAAGAATTTCAACACACTTGTAACATCAGCAATAATATTTGAAGCGGGATTTTTCCCAAACAAATCCATTCCTCAAAAAATGGGCGCGGAAGGTAATTAACTACGCCATGACTTTTACTCCGCGGACATTTATTCTCTTGAACTCGAACTCATGCTATTCCTTTTCAGGTGAAGAAGTTGACAGAGAACTGCTAGCGGCGCAGCTAGCAGAGATGGATGAGGACGCAATTGTCCTAAATAATATGGCGCGGAGCAGAAAGAGGAAGAGGTCCAAGGCCAAGGGGCCTGCCGCGTCCCCCTCCGGCAAAAATAATGTTGCCCCTACCGTGGCCCCTGGCGAAAACACTACTGAACCTGCAGCGGATCAAATGGTTAATGAGAACCTTCCGCATGACCATTTTGATGATGACATAGGGGAAAACCTGGCCGCGGCGGGCTTAATGTCAACTGATGTGCCTCTTCAGTCATCCTCCCCTCCGCCGCCCAATGTTGTGGCGGTTAATGCGAACTTGCCACCTCCTTAATTTCGCGGAGAGTCTGGGCCTGATGGTAGGCCAAGGCCCCAATTGAGGCATCCTGACCCCAATTCTTCTTGGGACGCTACCGCAAAGGCTACGCGGAGGATGAAGCGAGCCTTGGATGCCGCGGAACTTGACCGGCTAGTGGGAGAAGATCATGAAGATCTGGAGGACTGTGGCCTCCATAGCCTTCCGAGGGTATGTACCAGTTGTCATTTAACTTTTGCATCTCATATTTTTCCATGTTTTTTTTCTAACATCTTTTATTTCAGGCCGCGGATGTGATTGTGGTCCAGAAGAGGAAGTACAAGGCCTTGTACAGGTTGAAGGAGGCCAAGAAGAGTGCCCACACCGCGGACTTGCAAGCTGCACGGACTTCTTCTTTTGAGGCAGGGAAGAAGTCTGCTGCCACGGCTCTTCAGGAAACCTACATGGACCTTGAGAAAGCAAGTAAGGCCAGAGAGGAAGCGGAGGAGAATTTTAAGCAAGCCGCAGAATCTCTGAAATCCTCCCAGGCCCAGACTGCCGAAGCCGCCCGTGTCGCGGAGATTTCAAATGCCAAGCTTGCCCTACTCCAGCAGAAATATGAAGAGCTGGAATCCAAGTCCGCCTAAAAAGATGAAGATCATGCCGCGACAGTGAAAAAGTTAGAAGTTGATCACGGTGACGCCCTCCAGCTAGCCATAGATCATGCCGTGGAGTCATTCAAAGGCTCCAAGGACTTCTTCCTTATCAATAACAGGGCATATCTCCGCGGCTACCAGGAGCTGCGTCAAAGATTTATTAAGAGGTTCCCTGAGGCCAAGGATGAGGTTCTTGCCTGAAAGTTAAGCGATGCCGAACATCAAGAGTGCATAGTTGAACTTAAGGTCGCGTCAGAAGATAGAGCAAGGCTCAGGGCTGAGGCTAAGGCTGAGGCAGTGGCTGCGGACGGAGAGACAGAGACTGTCGTGGGCGGAGAAGAGGCTGATGATGATGATGATGCAGTCTCTTAATCTTTTAATTTCTGTATCATTAATATAGGGTTGCGTCCCTCCTTTTTTTAATCTAACTTCTGTTGTGGCTGCGGCCTTCATCCTGTAACCTTTGGCTATTAATACCAAGGTTGCGGCCATATTTTTACCACTGACTGACTGCTTGGTATTCCTTGCTTTTTTTTTTTTTACATTGCATTTTTTACATTGCTTGCCATAATGAATGTTGTACGTAACTTCCTCACTTTTGAAAATGCATCCGTGCCTCGATAGACATAACGTTTTAAGTTCGCAGACAGATATCCATTGCTTCGTAGTATGATTATTTGTCAGCGTCCGCATAAATGGTGCCATTTTACTCCCGTAGGATGACTGCTGCATCACAAGGCCGCTGTGTGCAAGCCGCGGCCCTTCATTATGTCGCATCATGTAAACGTCTTCACTTGATTGCCGTGGCCTTGATTTCAAGGCTGGGACTTGCTGATTGCATGGGTCCCCAACTGCTTTCATTGCACCTGGTTGTCTGAATCGTTTATCTTTTGTCCTCCCATAACCAACATGGAACATGTAGAGAAAGCCTTTCCTTAGACTTGGCACAATTGATATGAGGCATGTATTCTTCTTCACCGTGGCAGGTGTTGTGGTTTTTTTCATGAGGTTAGTGCCTCAGCACTTTCATGAAAGAATGGCTCCTAGAGCTCTGCAACCGTATCGGTGGGATGTGGCACATTTCTGGTTCACCCGAACAATGTGCCTCTGTAGACATACGTTGATATTTCCAAGCCTTCTCGGGCTGGGTCATGTTGCCAGGCCCTAATATGCGAGACACTATCAAGCCTCTCCAGGCTGGGTTATGTTATTAAGCCACCCACAGCTAATATGCGAGACACTATCATGCCTCTCCAGGTTGGGTTATGTAATTAAGCCACTCACAGCTAATATCTGAGACACTATCAAGCCTCTCTAGGCTGGGTTATATTATTAGGCCACCCACAGCTAATATGCAAAACACTAACAAGCCTCTCCAGGCTGGGTTATGTTATTAAGTCACCCACAGCTGATATGCGAGACACTATCAAGCCTCTCCAGGCTGGGTTATGTTATTAAGCCACCCACAGCTGCCGATATATATAAATCCATTCCTGGCTAGATATTATAAACCTCCCGGCTCGATAACGCATCCCGAAAGCTAAGAGAGAGAATTGTAAGCCCATTTCGCGGCTAAGTATAATTTCCAAAAGCTGAGAACGGGCATTGTAAGCCCCCGCGGCTAATAGAAGCTCCTTGAATCCTCCGATGCTTTCACGAACATGATCATCAGAAAATAAGATACAGTTGCACCTTGTGAGAGGAACTTTTAAGCTGATTAAGATTGCAATCCCTCCATAAGTGCATCCCGAAGTAAAATAATCCTTCGAGATAATTTTATTATTATTCCTCTGGAATCTGTTTGAGACAAAAGGTCTTTTTGTAAGATAATAGATTATGAAACTAAGAAAGATATCAGATATGGCAAAATTTGATAATTCATATATTTATATATGTATGTTTCAGCTAATGACTTTGTTAACAAAACATAAAGTCTTGAGTATTAAGGCTCTAATGAGCTTCATAAAACATAAACAGAAATAGTTGAAATTGGAAAGACTAAGGATGAGGTGCGGCATGCAGCCTCTGTCAGGTCCGACTGGGTCCTTTATGCATTCTTCAGGAATCGCTGCAGCATCCCTTGCCCAATTAGCCTTTCAACTTCATCCTTCAGAGCATAGCATTCTTTGTGTCATGGCCATGGTCCTGATGGAATTTTCACCAGGTAGCTTTGTTCCTCTTGTGGGGTGGAGCTCTCAGCTTTTCTGGCCACCTCAAAAGCTTGTCCTCTTTGATGAACTCAAAGATCTCTTTAACTGGGAAAATCAACGGAGTATAGGATTTCTTTTCTGATTTCTCTGTTCTCCTTTTCTGACTTCTACTGGTTGATTCCGAGGTTTCTTTAACTGCCGCGGCAGGCAAGGCTGGTTGAGTTTTTTCCTCCGCCCCCGCACTTATATTTTGAGAGGCCGCGGCCTCTAGCATTAGCACCCTCTGAGTTAGGTAATTGACCTGGGTCTGAAGTGAGGCATGTCTGTCGTAGAGGTGACTAAGGTGATTGTACAGTTGCACTATCTCATCCTTGACTTCTGCACTCTGGCTGGATTCTCCTTCCATTTCTGCTCTCGTTAGTCTTTATAAAGTATATAGAATCTGGGACAAAACTAACAGAAGTGAGTGATCACAGAAGTAGTGGGATGGAGGGGATGAACTGCTCCATGATATGCTGAGTAGGCCGCGGCAAGTATGGCACACAAGTGCACTGCCGCAGCCCTTTAATGTTATTCACCAAGGTCAAATGAAAGGCCACTTAAGCCCTTCCCACGGCTACTTTGAACTGTTGTAATAGGTTCGCACTAGTAGGGGTAGCGGCAGGACATGCTGTTGAACTTACAGGCCGCACCCCTGTCTAGGCAGTGGAGAGATCCCATGACAGGAGCCCAGGAACTGACATTTTCTCCCTCAATACGCGAAGAAAACCTATTAGGGTCCATTGATGAGAGAATTCCCTTGCGGTGCGCGATACGGCACAACTTCAATGATAACCCCTAGATCATAGGTAGATGGCAACAAAAATGGGAGTAAGTTTAACCCTTCCCTAATCATCCACCTTTTCGGGACTAAAGTCCACCATGCCTTTCAGCATTATCTAGATGGAGTGATATCACAGGGGTATGTAAAATAGATCCAAAGTCATCAAATGAAGATCCAAAGACAGATCCAGAAATATGAAATACCCGTTAAAGGGGCGAATGTAAAGCGGAGCCCAATAACCAGTAACCAACTCGTGAGAAGATGATCCATAGGACCCTCAGGGGTCGAATAAGGTGTTTAAGAACTCATATGTGTAGAGAAACAAGATTGAAATATCTCGTTTCCCACAGACGACGCCAATCTGATGATACGAGAAATTGGCCACGAGGCCTTCTCCTACCAGCAAGTCAAGAGTCAAGTGTGTAATAAACAAGTAAAGAAAATAAATCGAGAGAAGACAAGGTATAGAGTGGTTCGGCCCCCAAAATGGGCCTACGTCCACTGTGTTGCTCCATTCTCATTATGTGCGTTGCATTGTACAATATAATCATGCCTAAAGAGGCGTACAAGTATGAGAATAAGGGTGAATACCTGGCAGTATTGGAGATTCCGGTGAGCCCAAGAGGTGGCTGTGATGTAGATTGTGTCTCCAAGACGTATGTTGAGGTTGTGTAGAGAGAATCTGTATTTTAGAGCCTGCCCCGGATGGGTATGGAATCGATCCCCCTTACCTTCTAGGTGTGGTCCTCTATTTATGAGGAAATGCGTTGAGTCACATGCCCTGAGCACGTGGCGTATACCAAGTCTGTAGCAGTTGTGGATGAGGGGGGTGCTGCACACCATATGGTGGAGTGCCGCGGCCTATAATGGACAAGACCACACCCTGTGCCATTTGGTCCTGAAAGGATCATGCCGAGTGAGTTCTAGCCGCGCCCTGAGTGAGGTTTGGCTGCGGCCTGTATGACCTAAGGCCTGCGAACTGAGAAGAGTACATGCCACGACAGGGTGCTATATTGGTACTATCAGTTGTGTTCCCTTACGTATGCGACTTGCGTTCTCCTGCTGCAAATTATAATGGATGTGACTCATTATACGAAATTCGGTGTGATTTGAACCCCGAACATTTTAGAACGACCAGCGAGGGCCGTAAGAAGAACCGCGGGAGAAAAGGCTCAACAGAAGACATATCGTAATCGGGTAAGAGTGATTGGGATAAAAATCACCATGAGAATTACTTAAACTAGAGATAGCAAAATCGCCACTCGAGAACTGTGGGTTCCCACGACACAGTCATAGATAATGATGGAGTGAATTCAGGACCACCTACCATAGTCGATAAAAAGGGAAATTAGAGGAGCTCTTTTAAAAACCCATCGGTGAAGATGCGGAGAACAAAATAAAGAAGTGTAACAGACCAACGAAAGTAGAAAATTCAAAAGCAATTGCGTAGAGTGGGGGCGTGACGGCACTCATAATTAAATTTGGAGTCAAAAGCTATAGTTGTTAGGAGCATCGTGTAGTGATTAGAGACAATCACCATATATGAAGAAGTGTGTTTGAAATTAGGAGAGAAATTTGGGTACGATTTGACCGTGAGGTCTTCCATTCGATGTGGTAACAAAATGCGAGTGAAAATTTGATGTTTAAAATGATGGGTAAGATAGAAACCGATCATTAGAGAGAGGTTGAATTGCATAATGAACTTCGTACCTGGCAGAGGGGTATAAATTATCCAAAGGGTTTACAGTTGATAAAGAACCCGTGAGCAGAATACTAGTATGGATGAGAAATCCTGCTAAGATGACTAATGTTGATGTCATCAAAGTTATACGGTTGCTAGTGATTGGAGTCCTTCCAAGAGAAGGGAGTAAAGATGGTTAACGAACCTGCTGAAGAGAAGAAACTGAATTTAACGGTGTTAGTGAAACCCCACATGAGAGTATACCCAATAGGGAACTCAGTTAGATGATGTTAAGTGATTAACTTCGAAAGGATGATGAAGTCAATCAGGCTGTAGAGGCCAACCATAGTTCCGAATAGCTAGCATAGCCAAAGGGACAGTGGAAGAATAATAGTCAGTTGAGACTGTCGGTCCGAGAGAAGGACATTCCCAAAATGGTTAGTGGGACCAATGATGGGGAAATGGTTCGTGAAGTTTTCCTTATATAAAGGAAACAAAACTACAAGTGTTGAATGTGTCCATAATTGAGAAGTGAGACCGAAGAGATTAGAAATGGTAAACCGTGCCAGTTAGGCATAACGACTGGAGGAGCGAGACTTCCAGCGAAAGAATTTGGGGTCAAGATAATTAGGCCCAGAAAATTTATAACCCGAGAATGATGGGTTAAGGCTGGACCAGTAGAGTCCTCGTTAATAGTAGCATATAGTATGTCAGGGTCTACGAGGCCCGGGATGTAAATGGGAGTTTAATAAAGCTATAATTGAGGCTCGGAGAGTTTGGGCCAATGTTTTAATAATGGGCATGAAATCCACAAGATGGAATAAATTGTCCATGGTGAGAGGGGACAACCATAGGATGAAATATTAGGATGTATGAAGATTGCAGATGTTCATGGGTCGTGATGGCAGCCAAGTGCTGAGACCCTATGATTTGGCGAGACTGGTGAGGTTTGCTTCTTCCTTGTGAGTAAAGGATAGATTCTAGTGACATGGGTGTGCCAAAACTTTTATGTAAATTGGAAACCCTAAACTTCGCGTGCGGGTCGAGTTTAGTGGGAACATTAGTTTTAATAGTCTTGTTACAAACGTGTTTCTCGTAGTTAGCAGGGCTTTTTGATGATTGCTCGTGAGGGAACCGGGCGGGACCTAAGAATATGTTTTGTTGTTATAATTTACTACTGCATTGAGTCAGCTTTAGTAGAGTTTATTATGGTAATGTGTAGTGATTAATTACCGTATGGTTAAACGATAGTAAAAATATATTGATATGACTGTCGTGTCGGATACTCCGGGATGAGTGATCTTAGTTTTGTGTGGCGCCACCTGAAATAGGGTTAGGCCCAGATATGAGTATATATATGAAACTTTATGTTATTATTGTGTCTAATTATATGCGATTCCCGAGCATAGGGATTTATTTGTCTGTTAAGACTTCGAATACATTGTGTTCTTATCGAGCGGCGAAATATAGCTCGTTATATATTTATAGCGTCAAGTACTTGGGATAGTTAGGGCGCCATGCTTCATGTTACATTTTTAGGGACACGAGAGTGGACGAGTAAACTTTTATGTCACAATACGTAGATTGTGGGAAAGTACATAGTAGGTACTAAAGGCCTTACGAACCTCGACAATCGATTAGGTTAGATAGTAGTGTATCGGGGGGTTCCTTGTTTGGATTTTGCTTTGCGAGACATCCCACGCATGAAACTAGCGAATGTCGGGAGTTGGAGAGAAGTCTGGTCGATAGTACATAAGTTTTGTATGTGGAATTATTATGCCTATAAAGGAGTATATTTGAGAGTTGATAATTCTTTTATAACTTAAGGCCAATAGAGTTGCCTAGCCTTAGTATTATTCGGAATAGAGAAATGGTGCCATTGAAGGATTGATTAAGTTTTGACTAGTGGGGTGGTTGAGTGTACCCCTACCACATCAGCATAACGAGTGTGCAAGAATTGAGGTAAGAAAATTTTATGTCTTTGTATAATGATGCGAGAGGCATAGGGTGTATGGGCGCCCCGGGTGATTGAATCAGGTAGTGGATTATGATTAGCATGTGAATTCGATAACATGTAGTCGGGTAAGCCAGAGCTTATTCACGACGTTTTAACTTGTGGATTATGACCATACGATTTAAATCATTATGTGATTAATTATTATTATGAGAATAAATATGCAATTAAATATTATTGTTGGATGGATTAAATTAAAATGTGAGAAATTAATTTATTATTAATCCGGATTTAAATAATTATTAACTAGAGTGCCAAAGGTTAATACTTATTGTTGTGAACTATTGAATATTACTATGTGATATGTAATATGGAATTTTGACATTGGATAAATTGTCGGAAATGAGAAATACGGCTGTTTGGTAATTTAAGTCTGACACGTGTGTGAGTCGTGTCGGGACTAATTGAAGGGAATAAAAAGAGAAATTATTTATATTAACTCGTATGGTCATTCGAGTGCGAAATTGATTCCGGGAGGGTCGAGATAGTCAAAATAGTATACCCGGGTGTTTAGTTTGGGTCCCGGGGCGATTTTAGGCCCAACCGACACCCCGAGAGGGCATTATGGTAAATTGTATTTTTGGGCTAAATTAATGGACGAAAATTAAGAGTAATTATATCAGCCTAGAAAAGTCCATTAGGGTTAATAGGTTATACAAATCAAGAACGACCATGGAGGGTGTGAGGGAGAACCAATTTCCAAGAGAGAAGGCTCGTTCGGCATCACCTTGCACAACCGTGACCACCAACGCGTAGATCGCGAAGAGAGGAACGCGTATATACCAACATCACCAATGGATCAGACCATCATATTCGAGGCAAGTGTTTATTACTTGCTTTCTTTTAGAAATAATCATGCTCATGTTAGTATAGGTGGAATTAATCATGATTTATATGTTAATTGGGTGAAAATTGGAGATTGAAATTATGATTAAGGATTGGTTTAATTAATGGTTGGAATTCCTTCATGTATGTAGAGGATTAATTACAGAATTTGATTATATATTGATGAACGAATCTGGGTTGATTAGGTTCTTTAATTCAAAATTTGGAAACTAGGGTTCATATGAATTGATTTGGGGATTTTATGTAATTATGATGATTTATGACGAATTAAGGATCCTAGGATGATAGAAATGATCTATAACCTGTTAGGGGTTGATGGGTATTGATGATGAGTTGTTTGGAATTGAATCTTAGAGGTTTTTAGGTTCAAAAATGGTGAAAAAATGTTGAAGTTTGGTGAAGAAGACGAACAGTGCAATCTCGCTCGATCTCGCGCGAAGTGGTTCAAACGAGATGGAGATCTCGCGCGAAGTCGTTCGAACGAGACTGCATCTCGCGCGAAGTCGCTCGAACGACACGTGGAAGTAGTTCAAACGACAACCTTTCTGGTTCGAGCGTTAGAGGGAATTTTTGGGGATTTTTCTAAAAGTCTAGTTTTGAGTTTGTCGGTTTATTGGAGTGAGAAAAACTGCCAGATAGTAAATTTAAATAAGATGGAATTTTGAGAAAGTATGTGAGAATAAATACTTTAGTTATTTCAGTATAAAGATAATGTACCTTGGAAATTACGAGAGAGATAGTAATCTAAATATTTATACTATACGTAAGTGATGAGGTTAAAATACGTATGAAGAGTATATATGTAAGTTGGAGAAATACCTATAATTTATAATAGGATATGTGTATGCCTATTATAATAGGATGTGTGTAAGTTGGAGAAATACCTGTAAGTTGGAGAAATGCCTATTATGTGACATTTCTGACTTCAAAAATTATTTCCAAAAAGTTCCCAAATATTTATGCAAATATAAAGATCTCCATTAAATCATTTTACCAATAATTCGTCGTGGAGTAGTGGGAAACAGTTGAGCAGCACGTCGCATATAGCATGATGCACGTGTGAAGATGATGGATGAATGGATTTGGATCAAGGCCGTCGTGGATGATCTGTGACACCCCACCTAATTAAATACTGGGTGATCAGTCCTTTATTAAATTATAATCAACGTGAACGGTTGGTTCATTCTCAGCATCACTGTCGAAAAATAAATTTTCCAATTTAAACACCATAATATTTAAGCTAAGTGTCAATACCATTTAAAACTTATTCCCATTTTTATTTAAGTCCAATTATAAAACCTTTGATAATTAACAGTTTAAGAGTCACACAATAATAGTAAGGATGTAAATGATCATTCAAGAATTTAACCATCAATAATAAATCCCAACTTCAAAATACCAACGAAAAACATTCTGACAGTAATAAATCCCAAATTCAAACTACGGAAAGTAAATGAATTACAATCTCTCACAAAAACCAACTAAATAATGAAAAAGTGCGACACATGCCCAACTAGATAAAGTAGAACTAGAAACGGAATCAATAATGAGGTCGTCTAAGCAAGAGGCCTGCAACTCCCACCTAAACTGCAGCGCGTTCCTTCCGGAGGATCCTATGTAAGACGCCTCTGTGGCTGGGCACCTGTAATATATACATATATATACAAGAGAGAAAATAGGAAATGGGTCAGAGCCCGATTGTAAAAATAGTTTAAAATTAGTTTAGGAAGTATTTAAAGTGCTACTGGCTAATGCAACCAACATATTAGTGTGACACTCCCTTGAGAAATTCTCACCTCTCTTCTAATATGCACACCTATCTCACTAATCTTCCCAACAGTTTAACTTATCTTATCTTAAGTCGCTCGTGAGGTTTCAAATCTACAAATTCAAATGCTTAAGAGGTTAATTTTATTTAAAAGCAAAGTTCTCAATTAAACCTTATTTAATAATAAAGTTTCTCAGTAATATATCATGCTTTTCAAACACTTATACCCAAGTTGAAATAATTATTTATTTCTTACTTACCAAAGACACAGTAGGTAGTTCCCAAATTCCAGATTTAAATATATATATATATATATTGAATACTCATATAATATATATATTCTAACGTCACCCCACATAACAATTATGGTGCGGGCATACTTTGCTATTCAGTCCCCGTATCACTCGTACTAAGGGAAATACAAGTTCGGAATCACTCTCGAACTGTATTAACATAAAACACATACCATATTGAGGCGAAGAATAGTTCCAAGTCTCTAAGAGGTCAGCACATACCCTCACGTCTCTTAGAACCGTTTGACTATCGATCCGATAGCCTGTACCAAGGATTCCTATCTTCTAGGGTACGAGTCAATATCCCCCATAAAGGTCCCATCGAGATAAGACTGTCCCAGCGCGGTAACCTCAGGGATAGCAAGTAGCGCGGGAATGATTTTTACACATATATAAGATATATGATCAATCACAGAGTCATATAGATATATAACTACTCACATTCATAAGTTAGGTACGCCCACGGCCCAACATTATATTATTCCATTCTTAGTACATTTTTATTCGATTATTTCTTATAACGGACTTATTCATTTTATTTTTGAAATTTAATTTATTCCAACTCACTCCTCATCTCTCGAAGTATTCTCTTTACCTAAGTACAATTTCAGTAGGCCCTCACTTACCTTCTAATCCAACTCCCAGACATTTCGATTATTAAGTCTACGCATGTTAGATTTCTTAGGTATGAATATTTCCTCGTTTACCCTTCATTTTCCCATTTCATTAAAGTTCTACTTAACGGGGTTTACCTTGACCCTACTGGTACTTTTTATGTTTCATTATGTCCTAATAACATTAATCAAGGTTTATTACGCATTTACTCGGATTAAGTCAACAGAAGGAAAAATCTAGTTTTCCCAGAAGGGGTCGATCGATCGATAGGAAGGGGTCGATCGATCGATCATTCGATCTATCGATGCTCTTGGCTCGATCGATCGATCAAGCAGGTATGGCGAAAACTGCAGAATGCCAGTTACGGGGATTATCATCCAAAATCATCCAATTCCAAGTCCTTAACTCCCAAACTCCCAGAAATTTATACCACTAGCATTATAAACCCAAATTAACAATATTTTACGTAAGGCATGCGAGTTTTCATCAAGTATCATGAATTAAAAGGGCCAAATTCTATATAAATCTCATGAACCCTAAATTTTTTTTTTTAACTTAGTTCTTCTTATTCTTTTTTCAGAATTTCTACTTCTAACCCAATGTAAATTCGTGGTTCAACCTCTACATGTGAAGGGAATTTCAGAATGATGTTTATATCTCTACAACATGTGATTTCTAACCTCCAACATAGGTTTTCTTTCATAAAAACTTATCCTAATCAACCCTAAACTAATATGAATGAAGCATTAACTAAATTAAGCAAGATAAATACTTGCCTGGGAATTTTTGTTTCTGATTTGTGGATGAAATCAGTGTGGTGGTGATCCTCGTTGCGCGATCTCATGTTTGGCGGCGACGGCGGTGCAAACGGAGGAGTTCTTGGCCTAGAACTCCTTGGTAAGCTCTTCCTTTCCTTATCCAATGGCCATCTTTTGTTTTTGATTGTGTTAGCCCTAGAAGGCAACCCTAAGCATCTGATATAACCAAGAAAATTCGTAGGTTTACAATCCCAAAAATACAAAATGCCTAAAATGCCCTCCCGGGGTGTTAATTAAGCCTAAAAACTCCCCGAGACCCAAACTAAACTCCCGGGTACATTATTTTGACTATCTCGACCCTTCCGGACACTTTGACGCACTCGAAATGACCATACGGGCGACTTATAATTTATTCACTTTTATTAATCAAAATTTAGTCCTGACACGACACGGGTGCGTCCCGACTTAAATTTCCAAAATTGTCATTTTATTCACTCGTGACATTTAATAAAACCAATATTATATATTTCTTTGCTCATTAGTAATATTCAACAAGTTTTCAACAATTACTAACTCTCATAACGTTAGTAATTAAAAATAATTAATTTTCAAATTTATATTAAATTAATAACTCACAGCAAATTTAATAAATTGCCAAATTTAGAAAGCATAAAAATACGGGGTATTACATACTTCCCCCCTAATAACGGAATTTCGTCTTGAAATTCGAAAAATATGGTGTACCTGGTAAGAATAACTCTGGGTACTTCTCACGCATGTCCGCCTCACGCTCCCAAGTGGATTCCTCCACATTTTGATGCTCCCACTGGACCCGAACAAGTGGGACTACCTTTGACCTCAATCTTCTTTTGCTATGGTCTAGGATAGCCACTGGCCTCTCCTCGTAAGAGCTGTCTTCCTGTAAGTCAATCTCCTCAATCGCGATATGGGTATGGGCCATGCCATCCCGAAGGTATCGTCTCAACGACGAGATGTGGAATACATCGTGAATGCGATGTAAATGCTCTGGCAATCCCAATCTGTATGCTACCGGCCCAATCCTCTCAATAATGAGAAATGGTCCCACGTACCTCGGGGCCAATTTCCCTTTCTTCCCAAATCTCATCACTTCTTTCATAGGAGATACACGTGGTAATACTTAGTCCCCCACGTTAAACTCTCGAAAGAACCGTTTTGCATCGACGTAACTTTTCTGCCTGTCCTAGGCTACCCGAATGCGACTCCTGATAATCTCAATCCTCGCGGAGGTTTCCTGAATCACCTCTGATCCAAGCAACTTGTTATCCCCCACCTCTAGCCAACACGTTGGGGAACGACAAGGCCTGTCATACAAAGCCTCGAATGGAGCCATGTCAATCGTGAACTGATAAGAGTTATTATAAGCGAACTCTACCAGTGGAAGATGTGGCTCCCAACCTCCTCCAAAATCAAGGACACACATGCGTAGCATATCCTCCAACATCTGATTGGTACGCTCTGTTTGTCCATCTGTCTGTGGGTGATAAGCTGAACTCAACCTCAACTCCGCACCCATGGCCTCCTGAAAGCTCTCCCAGAAACGCGGCACGGAAATCTTGTCTCTATCTGACATAATATTCAGGGGCACCCCATGCAATCGAACAATCTCAGTAATGAACAACTGAGCAAACTGTCCCGTGGTATAGTCTGTCTGTACTGGCAGAAAATGAGCTACCTTGGTCAAACGGTCCACAATCACCCAGATGGAGTCGTGGCCCCGCTGTGATGGAGGCAACCTAGTAATAAAATCCATAGAAATACTCTCCCACTTCCATGCGGGTATTTCCAATGGCAGAAGCAACCCCGACGGTTTCTGGTGGTCCACCTTTACCAGCTGGCAAGTAGCACACTTGGACACGAACTCAGCAATATCCTTTTTCATCCCACTCCACCAGTATTGCCGCCTCATATCCTGGTACATCTTATCTCTCCCAGGATGCACCGTAAATCGAGACCCGTGAGACTGGGTCATCACTGCATGATGTAAGTCTGCTCCTTCTGGGACCACCAATCTCCCATTAAACCTTAAACCCCCATCAGAACTAACAGAATAGGACTCAGCACCCTCAGTTAAAAGTCGTACAATCTGCTCCTGGTAAAATGAGTCTGTGGTATGCGCCTGTATTACCCTCGTAACAATCTCGGGTGTCACTGTCATGACAGATATGAAGGAACGGGCTACTGCGTCCTGGTGACCCAACTCTTTCCACTTTGCTTTCTAGATGTCCGCTACATCGTCTACCGGTCTACGTCTCAACGCATCGATAACTACGTTGGCCTTCCCCGGATGGTACTGTATGTCGAACTGATAGTCCTTCACAAACTCTAACCACCTGCGCTGATGCATATTCATCTCTCATTGAGTGAACAGGTACTACAGTGACTTGTGGTCTGTGAACAAGCGAAATTTCTCCCTCAATAAATAGTGTCTACATATCCTTAATGCAAAAACAACCGCTGCTAAATCTAGGTCGTATGTGGGGTAATTATTCTCGTGCGGCTTAAGCTTGCGGGAGGCAAAAGATATAGCCTTCTCCTCCTGCTGAAGTACTCCCCTGAGTCCCCGTAAGGAAGCGTCGGTGTAAACCAGATACTCCACGCCCGATTTAGGTAAATCAAGGACCGGTGCTAAAGTAAGCTTGTCTTTCATCTCGTCGAAAGCCAATTGACAAGCATCGTCCCAAACATATGGTACCCCCTTGCGAGTCAGGTTCGTCAATGGACCCGCTATTTTGGAGATGCCTCGAATGAATCTTCTGTAGTATCCGACTAATCCCAAGAAACTATGCACTTTCTTCGGTGTCATGGGCTATCCCCACTCCCTCACCGCTGACACTTTACTCGGGTCAACTGCAATACCTTGTTCAGAAACAACATGTCCCAAGAACTGCACTTCATGTAACCAGAACCCACACTTCTCGTACTTAGCATACAACTGATGTTCTCGTAGAGTCTGAATAACCTGCCTCAAGTGCTCGGCATGCTTTTCCTCGGTGTGTAAATATATCAAGATGTCATTTATGAAGACGATGACAAACTGATCCAAGAACTCTCTGAACACTCGGTTCATCAAGTCCATGAATACGGCTGGAGCATTTGTGAGTCCAAATGGCATCACTCTGAACTCATAGGACCCATAGCTCATTAAGAATGCAATCTTTGAAACATCCTGCTCCCTAATACGTAGCTGATGGTACCCTGACCTCAGATCTATCTTTGAAAAGAAAGTTGCTCCTCTCAGCTGGTCGAACAGATCATCGATTTGAGGCAACAAATACTTGTTCCGTATCGTGACCTTATTCAGTTCTCGGTAGTCCACACATAGCCTCAGTGAACCATCTCTCTTTTTCATAAACAACACTGGAGCGCCCCAAGGTGAAGTACTCCTATGAATGAAACCCTGACCTAACAACTGCTCTATCTGATCCTGTAACTCTCATATTTCTGCCGGAGCCATACGATATGGAGAACGTGCTATCGATCGAGTATCCGGTAATAAATCTATGACAAAATCTATCTCTCGACTGGGGGGTAGGCCTGGTATCTCCTGAAATACATCAGAATACTCACGAACAACTGGGATCGAGTCTAAGGGAATCACGACCTCCTTAGAGGTACCCTCCTCTATGTAATATAAATGAGCGGTCGAGCCTCCCTCTGGGCGAGGCATCGCCACTACAAACATCTCTTGCCCCGGAATGGCAAAGACAATACTCCCACCGAAACAATCTATCATGGCGCTATAAGCTGCGAGCCAATCCATAATAATAATAACGTCGTGCTCATGCATATCTAAGACTAACATGTCTGCTGGTAATACCAAGCTACCAATCTCTACTCCTACACCCCGGCATATGAAGAAAATTAGCTATCCATTTCCCAGTGGTGAGTCTACACATGTTACAGTGCTCTCTGCTGTGGCTAATAACCCTAAGGCCTTCGCAAAATGGGTAGCTATAAAATAGTGTCTCGCCCCAGTATAAATAAAACCCGACCCATAGTACCATGGATAGGAAACATACCCTCAATCGCGGGCGGCGCCTGTGGAGCTGCTGCCTGGTGGACGTTATAGACACGTTCGTACTGTAACTGCCCCTGCTGTACTGGAGCGACTGGAATGGCTGGTAGGGCTGGTACCTGAGCTGGTGCTGGGCGGGCGACTGGAAAAAGTGGTATCTATGGCTCATTACGGGCACCCTTCTGCTGTGGGGCCCTATCACCCTCTGGACAATCCTGGCGCTTGTGGCCATTTTTACCACACTCGAAGCATCGGCCCCTAAAATTTCCTCCCCTCTGTCCCTGCTGGCCGTTACCACCCCGCCATTGGCCCTGCTGGAATCGCTGTTGGCCCTGATGGCCCTGCTGCTGCCCCTGCGGCTGACGATGTTGGCCTTGCTGGCCCTGCTGATTAGGGTGGCCCTGCTGACCCTGCCTAAATCCCCCAAATCCCTGCCTAGAAGCTCCTGATCGAAACCTCTTGGCAGGGTCCCCCTGATGATAACTCTGCTCATGCTGACGAGTCTGCCCCTGAGATGTTGGTGCTCCACTAGCACCACTACCCCCTGTCCTGCTCTGCTGGCCGGACTCTTTTGTTTGCTTGCTTCCCTGTAGATGGAAGCGGTGATCCTGGCAGTGTAGCAAAGAAGCATTGAGTACCTCTGTGTAGGTACTCAGAGACAGATTTCCTATAAGGTGCTGAAGGATCCTCCAAGCTAACCCGTCTACAAACAATAGTATCTTCTTACCCTCAGTGGGTGCCTCATCTGGCACTATAGTGAGAAGTCTTGTTAACTCCTCTTCATACTCAGCAACAGTAGAATTTTCCTGCTTCAGACTCAGTAACTTCCTTCTCATCTCAGTCTGCACGACGGATGGGAAGTATTTACTGTCAAATCGCGCCCAAAACAACTGAATCGTAATAACCCCCGTCTCCTCCAGAGTGGTAATAGATTCCCACCAATGCAAAGCGACCCCCCCAAGCTTAAAGGAAGCCAACAGTTGTTTTTGTACGTCCGTGCACTCGTACATACGCAGATGCCTCTGGATATCTTTCTTCCATTGGCTGGCTACAAGAATATCTGAACCACCCGCAAACTCTGGGGGATGCGCCTTCTGAAAGGCATCCCTAACTCGCTCCCATGCAGATGGAAGTTGTGCCGGTACTAGCGCCACTGCCTGAACTTGGGGTAGAGCCTGCTGTACTACCACTAGCGTGGCATTTACCGCCTGAGCAACGATGGCGGCTACCTCATTTGCGTTCATCATTCCCTGAGCCGGAGCTACTGGCTGCTCGGCTTGGGCACGCTTATCCTTTGGGGAACGTCTCGGAGGCATCTGAAACGTGAAGAAATTTATTAGTCTACAGTTATTATCAAATCTTAAATAGTTGAAGACGTAATCATAAAAGCAAGAATACGACAATCCTAAAATAGGGCTTTATAACAAGAACGCTAAGCTGAAAGCGAAATAAGTCGTACAGATCCTAAGGACACTAGAACCTGATGCTCTGATACCACCTGTGACACCCTGCCTAATTAAATACCGGGTGATCAGTCTTTTATTAAATTATAATCAAGGTGAACGGTTGGTTCATTCTCAGCATCACTGTCGAAAAATAAAATTTTCAATTTAAACACCCTAATATTTAAGCTAAGTGTCAAAACCATTTAAACCTTATTCCCATTTTTATTTAAGTCCAATTATAAAACCTTTGATAATTAACAGTTTAAGAGTCACACAATAATAGTAAGGATGTAAATAATCATTCAAGAATTTAACCATCAATAATAAATCCCAACTTCAAAATACCAACGAAAAACATTATGACAGTAATAAATCCCAAATTCAAACTACGGAAAGTAAATGAATTACAATCTCTCACAAAAACCAACTAAATAATGAAAAGGGGCGACACATGCCCAACTAGATAAAGTAGAACTAGAAACGGAATCAATAATGAGGTCGTCTAAGCAAGAGGCCTGCAACTCCCACCTAAGCTGCAGCACGTTCCTTCCGGAGGATCCTATGCAAGACGCCCCTGTGACTGGGCACCTGTAATATATACATATATATACAAGAGAGAAGAGAAAATAGGAAACGGGTCAGAGCCCGATTGTAAAAACAGTTTAAAATTAGTTTAGCAAGTATTTAAAGCGCTACTGGCTAATGCAACCAACATATTAGTGCGACACTCCCTTGAGAAATTCTCACCTCTCTTCTAATGTGCACACCTATCGCACTAATCTTCCCAACAGTTTAACTTATCTTATCTTAAGTTTCTCATGAGGTTTCAAACTGACAAATTCAAATGTTTAAGAGGTTAATTTTATTTAAAAGCAAAGTTCTTAATTAAACCTTATTTAATAATAAAGTTTCTCAGTAATATATCATGCTTTTCAAACACTTATACCCAAGTTGAAATAATTATTTATTTCTTACTTACCAAAGACACAGTAGGTAGTTCCCAAATTCCAGATTTAAATATATATATATTAAATACTCATATAATATATATATTCTAACGGCACCCCACATAACAATTATGGTGCGGGCATACTCTGTTATCCGGTCCCCGTATCACTCGTACTAAGGGAAATACAAGTTCAGAATCACTCTCGAACTGTATTAACACAAAACACGTACAATATTGAGGCGAAGCATAGTTCCAAGTCTATAAGAGGTCAGCACATACCCTCACGTCTCTTAGGACCGTTTGACTATCGATCCGATAGCCTGTACCAAGGATTCATATCTTCTAGGGTACGAGTCAATATCCCCCATAAAGAACCCATCGAGATAAGACTGTCCCAGCGCGGTAACCTCAGGGATAGCAAGTAGCGCGGGCATGATTTTTACACATATATAAGATATATGATCAATCAGAGAGTCATATAGATATATAACTACTCTCATTCATAAGTTAGGTACGCCCACGGCCCAAAATTATATTATTCCATTCTTAGTACATTTTTATTCGATTATTTCTTATAACGGACTTATTCATTTTATTTTCGAAATTTAATTTATTCCAACTCACTCCTCATCTCTCGAAGTATTCTCTTTACCTAAGTACAATTTTAGTAGGCCCTCACTTACCTTCTAATCCAACTCCCAGACATTTCAATTATTAAGTCTACGCACGTTAGATTTCTTAGGTATGAATATTTTCTCGTTTACCCTTCATTCTCCCATTTCATTAAAGTTCCACTTAACGGGGTTTACCTTGACCCTATTGGTCCTTTTTATGTTTCATTATGTCCTAATAACATTAATCAAGGTTTATTACGCATTTACTCGGATTAAGTCAACACAACGAAAAATCTAGTTTTCCCAGAAGGGGTCAATCGATCGATAGGAAGGGGTCGATCGATCGATCAGTCGATCGATCGATGCTCTTGGCTCGATCGATCGATCAATCGATGCTCTTGGCTCGATCGATCGATCAAGCATGTATGACGAAAACTGCAGAATACCAGTTACAGTGATTATCATCCAAAATTATCCAAATCCAAGTCTTTAACTCCCAAACTCCCAGAAATTTATACCACTAGCATTATAAACCCAAATTAACAATATTCTACGTAAGGCATGCGAGTTTTCATCAAGTATCATGAATTAAAAGGGCCAAATTCTATATAAATCTCATGAACCCTAAAAATTTCTTTAACTTAGTTCTTCTTATTCTTTTTTCAGAATTTCTACTTCTAACCGAATGTAAATTCGTGGTTCAACCTCTACATGTGAAGGGAATTTCCAGAATGATGTTTATATCTCTACAACATGCGATTTCTAACCTCCAACATAGGTTTTCTTTCATAAAAACTCATCCTAATCAACCCTAAACTAATATGAATGACACATTAACTAAATTAATCAAGATAAATACTTGCCCGGGAATTTTTCTTTTTGATTTGTGGATGAAATCAGTGTGGTGGTGATCCTCGTTGCGCGATCTCACATTTGGCGGCGACGGCGGTGCAAACGGAGGAGTTCTTGGCCTAGAACTCCTTGGTAAGCTCTTCCTTCCTTCTCCAATGGCCGTCCTTTGTTTTTGGTTGTGTTAATCCAAGAAGACAACCCTAAGCATCTGATATAACCTAGAAATTCGTAGATTTCTAAGCCCAAAAATACAAAATGCTTAAAACGCCCTCCCGGGGTGTTTATTAAGCCTAAAAACGCCCCAAGACCCAAACTAAACCCCCGGGTACATTATTTTGACTATCTCGACCCTTCCGGACACTTTGGCGCACACGAAATGACCATATGGGTGACTTATAATTTTTTCACTTTAATTAATCAAAATTTAATCCTGACACGACACGGGCGCGTCCCGACTTAAATTTCCAAAATTGTCATTTTATTCACTCGTGACATTTAATAGAACCAATATTATATATTACTTTGCTCATTAGTAATATTCAACAAGTTTTCAATAATTACTAACTCTCGTCACGTTAGTAATTAAAAATAATTAATTTTCGGATTTATATTAAATTAATAACTCACAGCAAATTTAATAAATCCGCAAATTTAGAAAGCATAAAAATACGGGGTATTACATGATCGTGATGACGTGCCGAATGTAGCGGTATCAGACATAAAAACTCTGATCTAGGGAAAACAAAGAATTCCTAGATTCTACCCCGGACATTTATAAACTCCTATCCTTACAAATATCCCCCTATGTATATGCCGGTACATACATAAAAAATCCGAATTATGCAATCTCCCTAAAACAAATGACATACAATATAATATCCCCATTAAACCCTCAAACAGAGAATACTGCATGACATGTCTTCAATTAAACTTCAGCATCTTCAAATATTCAACTCCTCAGAAACTCCCAAAGCTTTTCTCATCAGGGTGTGCAATCAATAAATCAACTTTGTACCTACACACATGAGATAAAGCAGATACCCGTGACAAGCAACAGTTTGAAATATAATGAAATAATAAAATTAAAGATCAATTAAGCTTAAGCAAATCATTGATATATCAACCAAGCAATCTTCCCCATAATTCATTCTCCCCCTTTTTATGTTGTCCCCAAATAGACAGATATGAGAAGCATAAATATGGAAAATATCACATGGTAAAAAAAAACAAAACTATTTTTGAATTTAATAAATTTTTCTCATAAAATATACAACAAAGAATCACACCATGAACAGTCACAAAAATAACCAAGTCGATGATAGCGTAAATGTAGGGGTGTGATCAAATTCGATAGGAAAATCAATGCACACAAATATGACATATGTGCACGATGAATATTGGATACTCATAACGAATAAACTCAACATCTTCCTTAGGTATAGAAAGATGTAAATATGACGCATTGACTAAATCAAATCAACAAATCAACTCTCAAAATTATTTCCACACCAATAACGTCCAAAACGATTTAATACTTTTTCTTTTTTTTAGGACTTTCAATGAAGTGCAAACCCGTTTAAATTCTCCACCAAATTCCCCCGGATTTATATTTTGAATAGAGGTTATCTAAATTCTCAAAGTTTGGAGAATTGATAGTGAAACCTAAATGGCCCATATTTGACATGAATTTCTTTTTATTGCCTTTAATTTTTTTCGGTATCTTTTAACCTCTCTAGACCCCGAATAATAAAATTACTCAATTTTTTAGTTCCAATTTAACAGTGGATTAATTGTATAGGATAGATAATTACCTTTCGTAGCCCTTCACCATTTTTAAATAAAATACAATCTCACCAAACGGTTTTTTACATGCATTCCAATCTTGTCAAGTTTTATAGCATATTGTACGTTGTATAGATAGAATTGAGATGGAAACACTCAAGCCAACATGTGATAGACAAGTACAATAATCAAATAAAATCGTGCATGTGTGGAATAAAGGAGATAAGGAGCCAAACATGTAGAAATATATCACTAATTACATCTCAGAAACTCCAAACAATGTAAAGCACATAGATGCAATGATGTAGCGTCTCAAATCACTATCAAACCGTCACATGAATAAATGGAATGAAATTTGTGACTCGGCTATCTTAAATGCTCATCCATAAAAGGTGCAAATAA
The DNA here is from genome assembly GCA_949130495.1 of Sambucus nigra. Lineage (NCBI taxonomy): Eukaryota > Viridiplantae > Streptophyta > Magnoliopsida > Dipsacales > Adoxaceae > Sambucus > Sambucus nigra. The sequence goes on from OX422211.1 coordinate 377,182,225, forward strand.
AATACAAAAAAATCTTTTTGTGCTTTTCTAAAATTTTTATAAAAAGAAAATCTTTTTGCATTTTTCCAAAGGCAAAAATGTTTACAAAAAGTACATGCCATCACACTAGAAAATATATACCATGAAACCACAACTAGTGTATGCCAAACATCCAACACAATCAACCAAAAGATTTCACATGGGGTGAATCACGTGCAAGCAAATGAGAATTGTGAACAAAAAGACCATATGCCTCTAAATAGGATTTTCTAGACCAAATAGATTTGTAACGACACGTGGGGGTTTGGGGATTCGAATTTATTCTTTTATTAACCTTCCTAGGTCCATTTAAAATCTTGTAAAAAAAGCGCCTGAGATGATCTTGCCTACTGCAATGTGTGCAAGTGTAAATCCGGCGGTGTGTGTTACCTAAAGGTGACCCTCTCCTAAAATTTCTCGGTTGCTCTCTTTGAATTTGCCTAAGTGGGTCTCTCCTAATGATCCTAGGAGGTTCTCTCGCGATGTTCCTATGGGGCTCAGTCCAAACAAACTTAGTTGCCTCTTTCTTAACAATCCTAGGAGGCTCTCTCACACGTGTGGGAATGGGTGCAACATATTTTTCAAGACCAATCCCACCCCTATCCTTTTTTATCTCGACGGTGCCTAAAATCTTATCAAGTTTTTCAGACCTAGTCTCCAAATCAAATTTCACCTTACTTGAATCTTTCAATTTCACCTCAAGTTCACCTATCCTAGATTCAAGTACACGTCTTGAATCCTCAAACTCTAAAAGCTCCTTTTTCATAGTCTCCATCAACCCTCTAAGACTATCTCTCTCACCCTCAACGTACTCAAGCTTCTCATTCATAATTCTCTCATGTGCCCTAAGTTCTTCAACTAAAAAGTCATTATTTTTTAAGGCACACTCTTTCAATTGACCTTTCAATTTCAAATTTTCTTTCTTCGTTTTCAAAGATTCAGCATAAAGTTCATTGAAAGCAGTTTGCAAGTCACGCTCATCTACACTTTCATCCTCACTTCCGTCACCCTCACTGTCATCACTAATCATATGGGTGGAAGCTCTCGCCTAGAAGCATAAAAAACTTCTTTTTTCGAATCATTATCACTAAGGGTAGAAACACGAAAAACCGGTTTATTCAATTTCTTTTTTAAATTTGTGGTACACTCATCTAACGTGTGACCAACACCCTCACAATAAGGCCACCTCTCAGAGTTGTTTTCACCAGAAGATTTAAAATAAGAGTTCGTGTGAATTTTTCAATTAACTTTTTCAAAAAGTTGACATGGAAAATCATCAAAACCACCAAAAGCCATTTTTTGAAAAATAGGATCAAAACACAATTACTTAGTGCAAGAGGATCTGATACCAATTTGTAGAATCGCTATAGCGGAAATATTGCGACTTCTCAAATAAAATCCAATTTTAATTAATCCCAAATTTTAGTTAAACCCTAAAACATGCATCTAGATGATTTATCAAATAAAATAAAGCATGCAGGATAAAACAAACAATTTTAGGAAAAATCTCCCAAAGGGACAAAACCTTTTTATTTTCACTATAATTTGTAAAAATGGTTACACGAATTACAATGAAAATAAGAGCGACATACGAAATACCCTCAGGCGTCGGTTTCGATGTCTCGACTGGAATCTCCCGCAAGAACTCCAGGGGGTCAGCAATGAAAAATAGAAACGGCTTCTCCACAAGTTTGTCGGTTGGAACTTTCCCTTTCCAGGAGGGCAGCAATGAAGAAGAGAGACAACTTCTCATAAGATACTCCAGATGAGTAAAAACGATCCTCTTAAAGGTTTAAAGATTCACATACATAGATGGGAGTGTTTATGTGAATAAACAAGGTGTAAAACCTTAAAAAGTGAAGTATGTTTTCTGGGTTGTGAAAACGCAAAAAATGGTGCGTAAAAGACTTGAGAAAACGTGTAGAAGGTTCACTGGTATATATACGAAAATCGAGGGGTCGTCGTCGCTCGAACGAGATAGGCATCTCGCTCGAACGAATGGCACATATCGTTCGAATGACTTCGCGCGAGATGCCGATCTCGCTCGAACGAAAGTGCTGAGTCGTTTGAACGAGCTCCTAGACCGAGGCACTCCGCTTCTACACTTAGAAAAAATTCTGCTTTTGATGAAAAACATTTTAGAATTCAAAAAATATTTTCTAAAAAGTTCCCAAATATTTATGCAAATCTAAACATCTCCATTAAATCATTTTACCAATAATGCGTCGTGGAGTAGTGCGAAATAGTTGAGTAGCACGTCGCATGTAACATGATGGACGTGTGATTATGATGGATGCATGGATTCAGATTAAGGCCGCCGTGGATGATCGTGATGACATGCCAAATATAGCGGCATAAGACATACAAACTGTGATCTACAAAAACATAAAATTCCTAGATTCTGCCCCGGACATTTATAAAATTATGTCCTTACAAATCTCCCCCTATGTCTATGCCGGTACATACATAAAAAATTGAATTATGCAATCTCCCTAAAATAAATGACATACAATATAATATCCCCATTAAACCCTCAAACTGAGAATACTACATGACATGTCTTCAATCAAACTTTAGCATCTTCAAATATTTAGCTCTTCAGAAACTCCTAAAGCTTTTCTCATCAGGGTGTGCAATTAATAAATCAACTTTGTACCTACTCACATGAGATAAAGCAGATACCCGTGACAAGAAAAAGTTTGAAATATAATGAAATGCTAAAATAAAAAATCAATTAAGCTTAAGCAAATCAATGATATATCAACCAAACAAATCTCCCCCATAATTCATTCTCCCCCTTTTTATGTTGTCCCCAAATAGACAGATATGAGAAGCATAAATATGGAAAATGTCACATGGTAAAAAAAACAAAACTATTTTTGAATTTTTCAAAATTTTTCTCACAAAATATACAACAAAGAATCACACCATGAACAATCACAAAAAAACCAAGTCGATGATAGCGTAAATGTAGGGGTGTGATAAAATTCGATAGGAAAATCAATGCATACAAACATGACATATGTGCACGATGAATATCGGATACTCCTAACGAATAAACTCAACATCTTCCTTACGTGTAAAAAGATGGAAATATGAGACATTGACTCAATCAAATCAACAAATCAAAGCTCAAAATGATTTCCACACCAATAACGTCCCAACAAATTTAATGCTTTTTTTTTATTTTACGACTTTCAAGGAAGTGCAAACCCGTTTAAATTCTCCAACCAAACTCCCTGAGATTTATATTTTGAATGGAGGTTATCTAAATTCTCAAACTTAGAGAATTGATGGTGAAACCTAAATGGCCCATATGTGACATGAATTTCTTTTTATTGCCTTTAATTTTTTTCGAGCTCTTTTAACCTCTCTGGACCCCGGATAATAAAATTTCTCAATTTTTTAGGTCCAATTTAACGGTGGCTTAATCGCAAATGATAGATAATTACCTTTCGTAGCCCTTCACCATTTTTAAAAAAACACCATCTCTCCAAACAATTTTTTACATGCATTCCAATCTTGTCAAGTTTATCGCATATTATACGTTGTATAGACATAATTGGGATGGAAACACTTAAGCTAACATGTGATAGTCAAGTGCAATAATCAAATAAAACCGTGCATATGTGCAATAAAGGATATAAGGAGCCAAACATGTAGAAAGATATCACTAATCACATCTCAAAGACTCCAAACAATGTAAAGCACATGGATGCAATGATGTAGCGTCTCAAATCACTATCAAACAGTCATATGGATAAATGAAATGAAATTTGTGACTCGGCTATCTTAAATGCTCATCCATAAAAGTATAAATAAAATACAAAAAATCTTTTTGTGCTTTTCTAAAATTTGTATAAAAAGAAAATCTTTTTGCATTTTTCCAAAGGCAAAAATTTATACAAAAAGTACATGTCATCACACTTGAAAATATATATCATGAAACCACAACTAGTGTATGACAAACATCCAACACAATCAACCAAAATATTTAACATGGGGTGAATTACGTGTAAGTAAACAAGAGTTGTGAACAAAAAGACCACATGCCACTAAATCTGATTTTTTAACCCAAATAGATTTGTAACGACACGTGGGGGTTTGGGGAATCGAATTTATTCTTTTATTAACCTTCCTAGGTCCATTTAAAATCTTGTAACAAAAGCGCCTAAGATGATCTTGCCTACCGCAATGTGTGCAAGTGTAAATCGGGCGGTGTGTGTTACCTAAAGGTGACCCTCTCCTAAAATTTCTCGGTTGCTCTCTTTGAATTTGCCTAGGTGGGTCTCTCCTAATGATCCTAGGAGGTTCTCTCACGATGTTCCTAGGGGTTCCTTCCTAACAAACTTAGGTGCCTCTTTCTTAACAATCCTAGGAGACTCACTCACACATGTGGGAATGGGTGCAACATATTTTTCAAGACCAATCCCACCCCTATCCTTTTTTATCTCGACGGTGTCTAGAATATTATCAAGTTTTTCAGACCTAGACTTTAAATCAAATTTCACCATACTTTAATCTTTTAATTTCTCCTCAAGTTCACCTATCCTATATTCAAGTACATGTTTAGAATACTCAAACTCTAAAAGCTCCTTTTTTATAGTCTCCATCAACCCTCTAAGACCATCTCTCTCACCATCAACGTACTCAAGCTTCTTTTTCAAAATTTTCTCATGTGCCCTAAGTCCTTCAACTAAAAAGTCATTATTTTTTAAGGCACACTCTTTCAATTGAAATTTAAATTTCAAAATTTCTTTCTTCGTTTTCAAAGATTCAGCATAAAGTTCATTGAAAGCGGTTTGCAAGTCACGCTCATCTACACTTTCATCCTCACTTCCATCACCCTCACTATCATCACTAATCATATGGGTGGGAAGCTCTCGCCTAGAAGCATAAAAAAATTCTTTTTACGAATCACTATCACTAAGGGTAGAAACACGAGAAATCGGTTTATTCAATTTCTCTTCTAAATTTGTGGTACACTCATCTAACGTGTGACCAATACCCTCACAACAAGGACACCTCTCAAAGTTGTTTTCACCAGAAGATTTAAAACAAGAGTTCGTGTGAATTTTCCAATTAACCTTTTCAAAAAGTTGACATGGAAAATCATCAAAACCACCAAAAGCCATTTTTTGAAAAATAGGATCAAAACAAAATAACTTAGTGCAAGAGGCTCTGATACCAATTTGTAGAATCGCTACAGCTGAAATATTGCGACTTCTCAAATAAAATCCAATTTTAATTAATCCCAAATTTTAGTTAAACCTTAAAACATGCATTTAGATGATTTATCAAATAAAATAAAGCATGCAGGATAAAACAAACAATTTCAGGAAAAATCTCCCAAAGTGGACAAAACCTTTTTATTTTCACTATAATTTGTAAAAATGGTTACTCGAATTACAATGAAAATAAGAGCGACATACAAAATACCCTCAGGCGTCGGTTTCGATGTCTCGACTGGAATCTCCTACAAGAACTCCAGGGGGTCAGCAATGAAGAAGAGAAACGACTTCTCCACAAGTTTATCGGTTGGAACTTTCCCTTTCCAGGAGGGCAGCAATGAAGAAGAGAGACGGTTTCTCCACAAGATACTCCAGATGATTAAAAACGATCCTCTTGAAGGTTTAAAGATTCACATACATAGATGGGAGTGTTTAAAGTCTGTTTTCTGGGCTTTGAAAATGCATAAATTGGTGCGTAAAAGACTTAAGAAAACGTGTAGAAGGTACACTGGTATATATACGAAAATCGAAGCGTCGTCGTCGCTCGAATGAAGGACACGTGTCGTTCGAACGAGTTCGCGCGAGATGCTGATCTCTCTCGAACGACAGTGCTGACTCGTTTGAACGAGCTCGTCGACCGAGGCACTCCGCTTTTACACTTAGAAAAAATTCAGCTTTTGATAAAAAACTTTTCCGACTTCAAAAAATATTTCCTAAAAAGTTTCCAAATATTTATGCAAATATAAAGATCTCCATTAAATCATTTTACCAATAATACGTCGTGGAGTAGTGGGAAACAGTTGAGCAACACGTCGCATGTAGCATGATGCACGTGTGAAGATGATGGATACATGGATTCGGATCAAGTCTGTCATGGATGATCGTGATGACGTGCCGAATGTAGCGTTATCAGACATACAAACTGTGATCTAAGGAAAATAAATTCCTAGATTCTACCCCGAACACTTATAAACTTCTGTCCTTACAAATCTCCCCCGATGTCTATGCCGGTACATACATAAAAAATCCGAATTATACAATCTCCCTAAAACAAATGACATACAATATAATATCCCCATTAAACCAACAAACTGAGAATATTGCATGACATGTCTTCAATAAAACTTCAGCATCTTCAAATCTTCAACTCCTCAGAAACTCCTAAAGCTTTTCTCATCAGGGTGTGCAATCAATAAATCAACTTTGTACCAACACACATGAAATAAAACAGATACCCGTTAGAAGCAACAGTTTGAAATATAATGAAATGCTAAAATCAAAGATCAATTAAGCTTAAGCAAATCATTGATATATCAACCAAACAAATCTCCCCCATAATTCATTCTCTCCCTTTTTATGTTGTCCCCAAATAGACAGATATGAGAAGCATATATATGGAAAATGTCACATGGTAAAAAAAAACAAAATTATTTTTGAATTTAACAAAATTTTTCTCACAAAATATACAACAAAGAATCACACCATGAACAATCATAAAAATAACCAAGTTGATGATAACGTAAATATAGGGGTGTGATCAAATTCGATAGGAAAATCAATGCATACAAACATGACATATGTGCACGATGAATATTGGATACTCCTAACGAATAAACTCAACATCTTCATTAGGTGTAAAAAGATGAAAATATGAGACATTGACTCAATGAAATCAACAAATCAAAGCTCAAAATGATTTCCACACCAATAACGTCCAAAACGATTTAATACTTTTTTATTTATTTTAGGACTTTCAAGGGAGTGCAAACCCGTTTAAATTCTCCACCAAACTCCATTAGATTTATATTGTGAATAGAGGTTATCTAAATTCTCAAAGTTTGAAGAATTGATGGTGAAACCTAAATGGCCCATATTTGGCATGAATTTTTTTTAATTTTTTTTAAATTTTTTTCGGTCTCTTTTAACCTCTCTGGACCCCAAATAATAAAATTCCTCAATTTTTTAGGTCCAATTTAACGGTGGCATAATTGTATAGGATAGATAATTACCTTTCGTTGCCCTTCACCGTTTTAAAAAAAAAGACAATCTCACCAAACGGTTTTTTACATGCATTCCAATCTTGTCAAGTTTTATTGCATATTGTACATTCTATAGACATAATTGAGATGGAAACACTCAAGCCAACATGTGATAGACAAGTACAATAATAAAATAAAACGGTGCATGTGTGCAATAAAGGAGATAAGGAGCCAAACATTTAGAAAAATATCACTAATCACATCTCAAAGACTCCAAACAATGTAAAGCACATGGATGCAATGATGTAGCATGTCAAATCACTATCAAACAGTCACATGGATAAATGGAATGAAATTTGTGACTCGGCTATCTTAAATGCTCATCCATAAAAGGTGCAAATAAAATACAAAATTTTTTTTTTGTGCTTTTCTAAAATTTTTATAAAAATAAAATCTTTTTGCATTTTTCCAAAGGCAAAAATGTTTACAAAAAGTATATGTCATCACACTAGAAAATACATATCATGAAACCACAACTAGTGTATGACAAACATCCAACACAATCAACCAAAAGATTTCACATGGGGTGAATCACGTGCAAGCAAACGAGAGTTGTGAACAAAAAGACCATATGCCTCTAAATCCGATTTTCTAACCCAAATAGATTTGTAACGACACGTGAGGGTTTGAGGAATCGAATTTATTCTTTTATTAACCTTCCTAGGTCCATTTCAAAGCTTGTAACAAAGCGCCTAAGATGATCTTGCCTACCGCAATGTGTGCAAGTGTAAATCGGGCGGTGTGTGTTACCTAAAGGTGACCCTCTCCTCAAATTTCTCGATTGCTCTCTCCGAATTTGCCTAGGTGGGTCTCTCCTAATGATCCTAGGAGGTTCTCTCACGATGCTCCTAGGAGTTCCTTCCTAACAAACTTAGGTGCCTCTTTCTTAACAATCCTAGGAGGCTCTCTCACACGTGTGGGAATGGCTGAAACATATTTTTCAAGACCAATCCCACCCCTATCCTTTTTTATCTCGACGGTGCCTAAAATCTTATCAAGTTTTTCAGACTTAGACTCCAAATCAAATTTCACCTTACTTGAATCTTTCAATTTCACCTCAAGTTCACCTCAAGTTCACCTATCCTAGATTCAAGTACATGTCTAGAATCCTCAAACTCTAAAAGCTCCTTTTTCATAGTCTCCATCAACCCTCTAAGACTAACTCTCTCACCCTCAACGTACTCAAGCTTATCTTTCAAAATTTTCTCATGTGCCCTAAGTTCTTCAACTAAAAAGTCATTATTTTTTAAGGCACACTCTTTCAATTGAACTTTCAATTTCAAATTTTCTTTCTTCGTTTTCAAAGATTCATCATAAAGTTCATTGAAAGCAGTTTGCAAGTCACGCTCATCTACACTTTCATCCTCACTTCCATCACCCTCATTATCATCACTAATCATATGGGTGGGAAGCTCTCGCCTAGAAGTATAAAAAAATTCTTTTTCCGAATCACTAGCACTATGGTTAGAAACATGAGAAACCGGTTTATTCAATTTCTTCTTTAAATTTGTGGTACACTCATCTAACGTGTGATCGACACCCTCACAACAAGGACACATCTTAGAGTTGTTTTCAACAGAAGATTTAAAACAAGAGTTCATGTGAATTTTCCAATTAACCTTTTCAAAAAGTTGACATCGAGAATCATCAAAACCACCAAAAGCCATTTTTAAAAAAATAGGATCAAAACACAATAACTTAGTGCAAGAGGCTCTGATACCAATTTGTAAAATCGCTATAGCGGAAATATTGTGACTTCTCAAATAAAATCCAATTTTAATTAATCCCAAATTTTAGTTTTTTTTCAACCAACACCGAGGCCTATTGTTTTTTAACACAAAATTAGCCTTTCTACTACCAAACATGTCAAGACACAGACTCTCTAAGTCGATACAAGGACTAATCATTGAGATCAAATTTAAATAAATAAAAGATAAACTAAAACATCCCTAGATCATATATTATAAAAACATAGTTTGAAGAGCAGGTCTATATCTTCATACTCAAGTTTGTTAAATCAGGCATGGAGGAAACTAGCGATAAAAATCAAGGGATGGGAGCACATGTAAGTATGTGAGATTTGAATTTATTCATCTCAGCTAGAACCTCCTCTTCCGGCCTGTAATGAAGATCGGTCTTCTGCCATACCTATAGTGTTCCACCCCCGTTAGTACTTTCACAATCATCAGACACACTCTCAATTGTCCATGGATCAGTTTCATTCCAGTGGAAGTCAACTACCTTATCCCTGTGCCCATAATGTATGAAGAATAAGCCTGCAGATGAGTTTGTTCCACTATTCTCTTGCGTTTACTAACCTTATCATGATCTCAGATATTCAAGATGCCATCCTCGGCTGAACTTCCAAATACATAGGACTTGTCAGGAGACCACTGCACACAAAGAACATTAGCATTGTGACCCTTAAATATGTCGATTGGAGATCCAACTCCCTTAGGAGTGAGGTTTTTTCGATCAAACATGCGAACCGAATTATCAGCCGACCCAGTTAGTATGAAATTAACGTTACGAGGGTTCCAATCAACACAGTGAATATCAACATCGTGAGATTTCTTAACCTTTACAACTAGACTAGAGCCAGTTCTAGCATCCCAAATAATAAGGCAAGAATCGTCACCAACACTTCAGAACTCCTGGGCACTGGAGGGACAGAACTTCACGTCTTCAACTTTATCACTATGCCCTTGAAAAATACCTTTTTCTTGGATAGAAGGGGTCTCTGAAGGTTTATCATCACTCCTACCGCCCTTGGAGGTTTTGACATTACTATATCCTTGAAATTTAGGGGTCACGGGATCTGTTGCCAACGTAGAGATGTGATCATGAATGCTCCATAAGACTACCAACTTCTCCTTCTCTCCAAATAGCACTAAGGGTTCTGTTGGGCACATATCAAGAGCAAATGGCGCTATATCTTGATGCCCGGTCATAATCATATCTAGAAAAGAAGTTTTGGCTCCAAATACAGCACGACGATTATGCTGAGTTTCAATATCCCAAATGAGGACATCAGGACTGTTAGTGTGTGTAGCCATTATCTTGCTATTCTGTGGAAATTCCCTAGTCCGATTTACCTCCCAGGATGTATAATGGTTTTAATCCTCTTTACAAAGGGAGAGGGTGCTTCCTCGTTAAACTGTGATATGCGCTCTGATGGTGCAATCCTAGGTTTTACGATATCACAGTTTGCTATGATGAGCGTGTTTGGAAAACTGCCATTAGTCTGTTCAGAAAGGTAGAGGCACTGACGATTCATGCAAGTCCCTTTCTCCAATTGTGAACCCCATCGGCAGGAGAGGGAAGGCCAGGGGAGGTTGTGGTTGGTGAGTCAGTCATAGATTACTGGCACCACCGACTTCCACTGCATGTAGCCATTGTCGTTTTTTCTACTGCTACCCCCACGTCCACTACCACTGCCACTGCTGTTACCTTTCATTCTCAGTCTCCCTCTTTCTCCGCCACCTCGATCTGTACGCCCATCGACAGCACCTTTACCTTTCATCTTCCCTCACTTATTTGTTTTGAGTGTGTTTGGAGGTTTATATGGAGAGTGTTCATAGCTGTTGTGTGTATAAATAGGTTTAATCCTGTTTATCTTTTTCCCATTTTCTGACCTGGCTTCGGGGATGGGCGGGAATGGACTCTTGATGACACCAGGGACTTCAAACCAACTCCCTTCTTCCTTTTTTTACACCAATCCCAAATTTTAAGTAAACCCTAAAACATGCATCTAGATGATTTATCAAATAAAATAAAGCATGCAGGATAAAACAAATAATTTCCGGAAAAATCCCCCAAAGGGACAAAACTTTTTTATTTTCACTATAATTTGTAAAAACGATTACATGAATTACAATGAGAATAAGATGGACATACGAAATACCCTCAGGCGTCGGTTTCGATGTCTCAGCTGGAATCTCCTACAAAAACTCCAGGTGGTCAGCAATGAAGAAGAGAAACGACTTCTCCACAAGTTTATCGGTGGGAACTTTCCCTTTCCAGGAGGACAGCAATGAAGAAGAGAGACGACTTCTCCAAAAGATACTCCAGATGAGTAAAACGATCCTCTTGAAGGTTTAAAGATTCACATACATAGATGGGAGTGTTTATGTGAGTAAATAAGGTCTAAAACCTTAAAAAGTGAAGTATATTTTCTGGGCTGTGAAAACGCAGAAACTGGTGCGTAAAAGACTTGAGAAAACATGTAGAAGGTACAATGATTATTATATGAAAATCGAGGCGGCGGTGTCGCTCGAACGAGATAGGCATCTCGCTTGAACGAAGGACACGTGTCGTTCGAACGACTTCGCGCGAGATGCTGATCTCGCTCGAACGACAATGCTGACTCATTTGAACGAGCTCGTCAACCGAGGCACTCCGCTTCTACACTTAGAAAAAATTATGCTTTTGATAAAAAAACATTTGAGACTTCAAAAAATATTTTCTAAAAAGTTCCCAAATATTATGCAAATATAAACATCTCCATTAAATCATTTTACCAATAATGCGTAGTGGAGTAGTGGAAAACAATTGAGCAGCACGCCGCATGTAGCATGATGCATGTGTGAAGATGATGGATGCATGGATTTGGATCAAGGCCGTCGTGGATGATCGTGATGAGGTGCCGAATGTAGCGGTATCAAACATACAAACTGTGATCTAGGGAAAATAGAAAATTCTTAGATTCTACCCCGGACATTTATTAAATTACGTGCTTACACGTCCCCCACCCGGAAATCTATGACTACCCAACCAATGCCCCCACCATTCCAAAATAGAAATGCATCGACCGCCTCGCACCCAACGATATTTGGGAAAGGGGTACCTTCCCCGTGGGCCGCCTAAACGATAAGGCATGCATCACCTTCCATATAGTGTGCGCCAACTTGCATCAAACCACAAACGACTCTGCGATGCTCCCTCGCCAAGCGACCCTCGTGTACCACCTTTTCGACCCAAACTTCACCCTCAATCTAGCCCGCATGCTTTACACCGATATTCTTTACGCGTCCTGGGAGTAAAAAGGTGCGGTGCCCATCCCTTATGCACGCCTCATAACCTCCCTCCTTGCCGACGCTGGTATCCAGCCACCTCACGCTTTCCCACGCCTCCCAAAACCCATTGGGAAGGTGTCACGTACTCGGAGTGCCCAGCAAAGGGCTGCCCTTTGAGCAGCCCGGGAGGTGGTTAATTTAGAGGCTGAGGAGGAGATCCATGTTGAAGTGCCCGCAGTTAAGGACGTAGAGATGGGCGGGGCTGAAGTAGAAAAATACGATGAGGATGATGCCTCAAACTTTGAGCCCCTGGGTGCAGATTTTGATAGGCGCATTACAGCGGTGGAATCCCGTTTTGACGGGCTCATCACCCAATACAATCGAGACCAAGCGGCATATCAAAGGGTCAATCCGTCTACCGAAGGGGCACGAGCATGATGCATAAACTCCAAGCCCATCTATACGAGATCAACTTCGGTAGACCACCCCCAACTTTCACAACACCAAAATGACAAAATTGTCACCTTTCAGCCGGCCACCTTTGTCGTTTTGTATCACGGTCACTGACCTTGATACGACCGTGACAAGTCAGTGACAAAATCACTTGTCACGGTCGTGTCATGGTCATTGACCGTGATAATTCTTTAAATAATTGTCATGGTCAATGACCTTGACATGACCGTGACAACTTCTTCAGCAAAAACCCTTACCCCTTCTTTTTTCCCTCGCGTCGTTCCCTCCCTCTCTCTCTCTCTCTCTCTCTCTCTCTACTTTCAGGTTTATTTCTCTCTCTCTCTCTCTCTTCCATTTATATATATGTTTGTGTGTATATATATGTGTGTGTGTGTATATATGTGCATGTGTGTGTGTGCGTGTGTGGGGGGTGGGGCAGGGGGGCTATTGTGTGTGTGTGTGTATATGTGTGGGGTGTGTGGAGGGAGGTGGGGCAGGGTGTGTGTGTGTGTGTGTGTGTGTGTGTGTGTATGTGGTGAGTGGGGGGTGTGGAGGGAGGTGGGTGTGGGTGTGGGTGTGTGTGTGTATTTGAATTAAACCATGAATTTGTATTTTTGTATTTTAATTAACCCATGAATTTGTATTTTTGTATTTGAATTAACCCATGAATTTATTTTTGTATTTGAATTAACCCATAAATTAACCCATGAATTTGTCAATTTGTTTGTGGTGGGTGGTGGGGGTGGGGGTGGGGGTGGGGAGGCGGGGTAAGTCAAGGTACCATTGTAATTCTCTTAATATCGTGCAAGTACCATATGAAAGTAGGATTGCCCCTCAGTGTAAATTAGTAAATTAATAATTCTATACGTTAATTGTTAGTTTAATTGATAAAATGAATTAATTGAGTAGATGAATTAGAAGGAGTACGGGATACACATTTGTTGTTGACATTGCTGTTGGATTATTTTGTTTAGTAAATGTTTGGTTGGTTAGTTTTAAAAGTGGCATGACCACTGGATTATTGTACATATGGGGGTGGGAATTTTCAACTTTTTTTGAAAATTACTCTGTATATCGAACAATATATATATAGTATGATAATTAAATGAAACATACTTGAAATTAAATATAGTGCGCATAGATACTGGCCTTCTAGTTCTTATGCGTACGCATTCAATAGCCCTTAGACCAGTTCGAGAGTCATTACCCCTGTAAGGAGATCTCTCGAATTGTCCCGTTTGTACAGTTTGAGACTGTATAATTTCTGTATAATATTCTTATTGGCTTACAGTTGTTACTTTTGGAGGAAGTTCTGCAGTCGTATCTTAATGTTCTCTGGGTACATACTAGATTGACAAGTGTGACTGTTATTTCAATTGATCAATTGAAATAACACTCACACCTGCCAATCTACGTCGTGTACTTGGAGAACTACGTGGATATGTTGTTGAATTTTTTTCAAATCGTAACAATGTGCATTAGTTGTTAAGTATATTACAGAAAAATGCAGTCTTGAATGGGATAGGACCACTCACCCTTTAATAGGATAATTAAATGATGGGATAATTAAATAAAACATACTATAAATCTAAGTTTTGTTTACCTTTAATAGGTGTTTAGTTGTGGTAGCTGTGATAGGATATCCGAAATACAAAGAGTGGATGGGTGAGACTAATATAATGGGGGATGTGTTTCGCAGAGGTGCTAACGAATTTGTGAAATATCCTAAGAGATGTCATAATGATGAAGAGTTTCCGTGTCTGTGTGCTAGGTGTAAGAATGGTAAGGTGTTTGAGTGGAAAACAGTTGAACTACATTTGTTAAGATCGGGTATGCAAGATAGTTATCAATTTTGGAGTTTTCACGGTGAATTGAAAGTTTCTTTTTGTCCCCGACCAACCTTCACAACAACCTTCAATAAGTAGAATAGATGTAGAAGGGGACGACGTAGATCATAATATGTTAGAGATTTAGTTGATGATGCGTACGGAGTTTATGAAGCAGAGGAGAATGAGGTTACTGATGATGTAGAAGATTCAAGTGCTTGTGAAGATAACACGATAAAACTTGACGATGACTACCAAAGTTTAAAATTTAAGGCACAAGCTCAAAAGTGCCTCAAAAAGTATTGAAATATTTTCCCGTTGGTCCTAGATTAAAGAGATTTTTCAGAGTACCATGGATTGCAGAGGCGATGACTTGCTATGCTAGGGCAGAAGTAGAGCGTAATATCATGCGTCATCCTATTAATTCTACTGCCTGGCGAAGGATGAATTTTGAGTATCCCGATTTTGCTCGAGAACAATGCAACATTCGTTTGGCTATATCAACAGATGGTTTCAATCCATTTGGAAATCTAAGCACCAATCAGAGTGTATGGCCAGTGATCCTAGCCCCACTCAACCTCCCTCCTTCACAGTGTATGAGACCTGAATTTTCGATGATGGCTTTGTTGATACCTGGGCCAAAGGCACCAAGTGATGACATTGACGTCTGAGAGTGCAGCAGCAGCGGAAATATTGCGACTTCTCAAATAAAAACCAATTTTAATTAAATTCCTTTTAACCCAAATTAACCCTAAGCATGCAACTAGGTGTGATTGAAACAATATGAAATCATGCAAGAATTATTCAACACACAAAGTTTAAGGAAAAATCCCCGAAGGGCAAAACCTTTTATTTCTAGAACTTTAAAGAATTTACAAGACCATTGACTTACATACAACCTGATAATCGCCCACAAGTGTAACGCACGGTGTCTTCGGTAAACCTTCAAAGCAACGGCTAGAAATAGTGTGACACAGAAATACCCGCAGGTGTCGGTTCCTATGTCGGCGGATGGAATTTTCCCTTTCCAGGAGGGCAGCAATGAAGAGGAAGAAGCGGTCCACTTCACAAGGGTTGAACAACAGTAATGGTGTTCTTGGGTTACCAAACTTTGATTCACATAGATATGGAAGATGTGTGAATCTAAAAACCTAGAATCATAGGACTCAATAGGTGAAGACTTTAGGGTTGATATGCTCTGATAATCGTGGGAAAGTCTTAAGAAAACCAACTGCTGATCGTGGTTTAAATAAGGGATCGAAACCCTACAAAATCGGCTGCACGATCTGGCAGTGATTATCCTCGCCGGATCGGTCCGGTCGATTAGGCGGATCGGTCCGGGTAAGTCGGATCGGTTCTTTTTCTGAAACCGGATCGGTCTGGTTGGCATCGGATCGGTCCGGGACTTTTGCCTTCATCGGTTCGCTATGGATCCGGTGGCTACTGGAGTCTGACAAAACGGATCAGTCCGGTAGATGGTCGGATCGGTCCGGTAAACCGGATCGGTTCTTTTCTGGACCGGATCGGTCCGGCCAGGTCTGATTCCCAAATTCTTCTTTTGATCTTCGGATTTTGTTGATGACGATGTGATCTTTTCAACCAACAATCTTGTAACGGCGTATGACATAACATATACATAAAGATGGACAAATTGTCCTTACAAATCTCCCCCTATGTCTATGCCGGAACAAACATAAAAAATCCGAATTATCAAATATGAAATTTCCTATACAAATCTACCCTTCCATGAACCCAAAACTGAAAGAGTACAAGTGAATAAGACTGCATCGTTTGTTCTTCAATTCTTCAGGAATCTCAAAGCTTTTCTCATCAGGGTGTGCAATTCAGAGATCATCAAGATAGTGCCTACACACATGAGATAAAGCAAAATACCAAGTGACGTATCGAGTTTTGAAATGAGATAAACATAAGCATATATATCAATGTAGTATGATATTCTCAGAATTTCAAAAACTCCCCCATAATCAGATAATTCATTCTCCCCCTTTTTATGATGTCCCCAAATAGACAAATGAGAGAAATAAATCAAGCAATCAAGTACCGGGATGTCACAAGGCATAAAATCACACCATGAATGAACATAAAACAACCAAGTCGGTGATAGCGTAAAAGAATGGGTGTGATCAAAATTCGATAGGAAAATCAAAGCATACAAACATGACATTTGTGCACGATGAATATTGGATATTCCTAACGAATGAACTCAAATGCTTCCTTTGGTGTAAACGAGTGACAATATAAGATATTGACTCAATCAAATCATCAAATCAAAGCTCAAAGTGATTTCTACACCAATAACGTCCAAAATGATTTATGCTTTTTCAGGACTTTCAAGGAAGTGCAAACCCGTTTTTCAATCTCCAACCAAACTCCCTCAGATTTATATTATGAATAGAGGTATACTAAATTCTCAAACTTTGGAGAATTGATGGTGAAACCTAAATGGCCCATATATGGCATGTATTGCTTTTTATTGCCTTTCAATTTTTTCGGGCTCTTTTAACCTCTTAGGACCTCGGATATTACAATTCCTCCATTTTTTAGGTCCTTTTTAACGGTGGCTTTTGCGCAAAGGATTAAAATCAACTTTCGCAGCCCCTCCCCGTTATGCAAATATGCGCACAGTCTCACCAAACGGTTTTTACATGCAATCCAATCTTGTCAAGTTTTATCGCATTTTATACATTGTATAGACAGGATTGAGATGGAAACACTCAAGCCAACATGAGATTGACAAGTGCAATAATCAAATATAGCCGTGCATGTGTGCAATAAAGGATATAGGAGTCAAGCATGTAGGAAATATCACTAATTACATCTCAAGGACTCCAATCAATGTTAAGCACATGGATGAAATGATGTAGCCTCTCAAATCTCTATTAAACAGTCACATGGATATATGGAATGAAGTTGTGACTTGGCTATCTTAAATGCTCATCCATAAACGGTGCAACCAAAACACAATTTTTTTTTTTTGTATTTTTCAAAAAATTTTGTCAAAATAAAATCTTTTTGTATTTTTTAAAAATTTTCAAAACAAAAAAATATATACAAAAGTACATATGTCATAACACTAGCAAACAAGTATAAAACATGAAACCACAACTAGTGTATGACAAACATGCAAACACAATCATCTATATGATATGGCAAGAGAAGAATCATGTGCAAGCAACCGGGAATCAACTTGTCTAAAATCTAGTGCCTCTAAAAGTGATTTTCTAACCCAAATAGATGCGAAACATCGTGTGGGGGCTTTGGAAACCACGGGAACACTAGATATAAACTTCCTAGGACTTCTTCCAAGATCAAAACAAAAACGCCTAAGGTGACCTTTCCTACCACAATATGAGCATGTGTAAACGGGTGGGATGACACCTAAAGTGGGATATTTTCTAGCGTCCTTGGAATTAGTTGACCCTCTAAAACACATAATGGTTTTGGCTTTAGCATTAGAAGCATGAGAACACGATGAGCCATTACCATCACTATCAAACCTACTTGAGTCTGTCAAATCATTTTTTAACTTCAAAATTTTTGACTCAAGCAAAGAATTAGACTCTTCCAAATTGAGGGATTTCTTTTTCAAATTATCAATAAAACCTAGAAGCTTATCACGCTCCCCCTCAATTAAAGCAAACTTTTCCCTAAGAGTCTCTTCACGTGACACAAACTCATTGACTAAAATATTTCTTTCATCTTTGGCACAAACACAAACCATCGAGTTTTTAAGGTCTTCTAATTCGTTTTCTAAAGCATGGACCCTATCATCACACTCCTTCTTGGACAATTTTAAAGAATCAAAGTCATGGTCCAAGGAAACAAATTTTTCACGATAAAAATCTCTTTGATTTTGAACCGTTTGCAAAAGATCCATCGCGGATTTAAAACGAGAATTTTCTTTTTCCAAAACTTTAATTCTTTTGCAAAGTTTCAAATTCAAAGTTTTTAAATTTTCAGCATGGTCGTGAACTTTTTCAAAAATAGGCTCCTCATTAAATGGGCGTTTCATTAGAAAAAATTGCAATTTTTCATAAAACTGATTTTACAAAAAAAATCAATATCACACAATTTTGCGGAAAATAAGATCACGCGATAAATTAGCGTAACCTGCTCTGATACCAATTTGACGACGTGAGTAGTCAAATTGTATAAAAAAAAATGAATCCTCGAAAAATCAGGATCACGCGATAAATTAGCGTAACCTGCTCTGATACCAATTTGAGAGTGCAGCAGCAGCGGAAATATTGCGACTTCTCAAATAAAAACCAATTTTAATTAAATTCCTTTTAACCCAAATGAACCCTAAGCATGCAACTAGGTGTGATTGAAACAATATGAAATCATGCAAGAATTATTCAACACACAAAGTTTAAGGAAAAATCCCCGAAGGGCAAAACCTTTTATTTCTAGAACTTTAAAGAATTTACAAGACCATTGACTTACATACAACCTGATAATCGCCCACAAGTGTAACGCACGGTGTCTTCGGTAAACCTTCAAAGCAACGGCTAGAAATAGTGTGACACAGAAATACCCGCAGGTGTCGGTTCCTATGTCGGCGGCTGGAATTTTCCCTTTCCAGGAGGGCAGCAATGAAGAGGAAGAAGCGGTCCACTTCACAAGGGTTGAACAACAGTAATGGTGTTCTTGGGTTACCAAACTTTGATTCACATAGATATGGAAGATGTGTGAATCTAAAAACCTAGAATCATAGGACTTAATAGGTGAAGACTTTAGGGTTGATATGCTCTGATAATCGTGGGAAAGTCTTAAGAAAACCAACTGCTGATCGTGGTTTAAATAAGGGATCGAAACCCTACAAAATCGGCTGCACGATCTGGCAGTGATTATCCTCGCCGGATCGGTCCGGTCGATTAGGCGGATCGGTCCGGGTAAGTCGGATCGGTTCTTTTTCTGAAACCGGATCGGTCTGGTTGGCATCGGATCAATTTGAGAATGCGTGATATTGATTAACTTAGCAAATTTCTAATTAGACACACTTATTAAATTTCAGCCCCTAAACATGCATCTAAAGTGCGTGCGTGTGTCAACCCATAAACAAATAAATCATGTGACACAAAAATATGCTGAGACACAGAATTCAGGAAAAAACCCCTTTCGGGTAAAACCTTTATTTCACTATGAATATACAAGCCGCAACTTACAATTACATAGAGAAATCTGCAATGGATCAACGCGCAGCCAACCCACAAAGACACGCAGTCTTGAACTCAGCAAGAGAATACACGCAGCACCCTCCAAGGACTCGCAGCCCAAACAACTAAGAAAGAACCGCAGCTCTCCTCAATGACACGCAGCCATAACACTTTGTAGAGACTCCCTCAGCAATGACACGCAGCCCTCGTTTGCAAAGATCTCTCCACAAAGATGAACAGTAGCAAAGCTTGTGTTCTAGGGTTCCAAAAGATTCACAAAAGTAATTGGGATTTTTGTGTGTGAATCAAAAAGATGTTTGGCACATCAAAAATGTGAAGACTTAGAGTATTTAGGACTCTGAAAATCGTGTATGTAAGTCTTAAAAAATAACTCCCCGAAGTTGGATTTAAATAAGAAAACCAAGGAAAGAGTTTACAAAAACTGGGACTGCTCGTAATTATCCCAGGTGGACCGGTCCGGATTGAGGCGGATCGGTCCGGTAGACCGGATCGGTTCTTTTAATTGCAATCGGATCGGTCCGGTTGACATCGGATCGGTTCGGATATTTTTGCCTTCATCGGTTCGCTATGGATCCGGTGGCTACTGGAGTTTGACAAAACGGATCGGTCCGGTAGATGGTCGGATCGGTCCGGTAAACCGGATCGGTTCTTTTCTGGACCGGATCGGTCCGGCCAGGTCTGATTCCCAAATTCTTCTTTTGATCTTCGGATTTTGTTGATGACGATGTGATCTTTTCAACCAACAATCTTGTAACGGCGTATGACATAACATATACATAAAGATGGACAAATTGTCCTTACAACGTCTACCTGGCTCCTTTGGTAGAAGAATTAAATGAGTTGTGGGAAGAGTGTGTGCAATCATTTGACTCTTTTAGAAAAGAAGAGTTTACGCTGAAAGCTATGTTGATGTGGGCAATTCATGATTTTCCAGCTTATGGGACATTATCCGGTTGTGTAGTACATGGGTATTTGGGGTGTCCTATTTGTGGAGAGGAGACTGAATCTCTTCGTCTATCCTCTAGCTTAAAAAATGTATACCATTGCCACAGGAGGTTTTTACCCCCAGCTCATAGTTTTAGTTCTGAGAAAGGTTCCAATTTTTTATTGGGCGAAATTGAACATAGGCTATCGCCGAGACAACTTTCGGGTTCAGAAGTTGAAAGTAAATCTTCTGAATGTGGACCTAATATGCCAGGTAAGAATCCCAAATTTAAGAATGTCAAGCATAAGAAGACCCCAACGACCACGTGAGCGATGAGCCGTTTGTTTGTGCATTTCAAAAGGTTAAGCAAGTGTTTTATTCGAAGTATATCAACAACGAGTCGTGGTCAATTGTCCAACACGCTCCAAGGCGTCTAGATAGTAGTGTGGATGACTTGGTTGCTCCTACCGAATATCAATCCATTTTTTATGATAACCCGAATTTGAAATAATTTTTCAATTTGTAATAAATATTTCAATTTGTACTGAAACATCCATTTTTAATGCTTTTAATTTATTTGCACTTTATCGTTTTCACTCTTTTGTGGTGTGCGTGTGTGGAAAGGAGATTAATACATAAATATTCCAACTACATCTAAGTTTTCTTTATACTAATCAATGGATATACGCTTCTTACCTTTAATAGGTGATTAGTAAATAGTTATTTGGGGTGTCCTATTTGTGGAGAGGAGACTGAATCTCTTCGTCTATCCGAACACTAAGAAATGCCATAATCCTATGGAGTATGTTCGGAAAATTCCTCCCAACCGTTATGTAGCCAAACATCACCGGTTGAAGTTGTCAATTCCACTTTCCATACCCCACCACTTGGAACCTTTAGCAAAACATGGGAGACCATTGAAAGGTGGAATTGACAACTTCAACTGCTGATTTTTGGCTACACAACGGTTGGAAGGAATTTGCAGCGCATAACTCCATAGGACTATGGCATTTCTTAGTGTTTAGATATGAAGAGAATTATTTTTTAAACGATTGCCAGGGGTACATTAG
This sequence comes from Sambucus nigra, assembly GCA_949130495.1. Taxonomy (NCBI): domain Eukaryota; kingdom Viridiplantae; phylum Streptophyta; class Magnoliopsida; order Dipsacales; family Adoxaceae; genus Sambucus; species Sambucus nigra. Next base: position 377,204,003 of record OX422211.1, read on the forward strand.
TTGGAAGGAGGTGCCATATGAGCTCAAGTTAGCTGTTTGGGTGACACTAGAGGTAATGTATTTATATTTATATGTCAATTTCGATTTGGATTTCAATTTCGATTTATATTTATCTATATTTGCGGGACGGATACTAATTTTACTTTATTTCAATTCAGAGGACATGGAGTGTCCCTGAGGGTAGGCCACATATGCTCGATAGTTATGTGGCTATTCGGACGAGAAGGGAAGGATAAGGAGGTGTCCCCGAGCATCGCGGTACAAAATCTCTTTTCCAGCTAAATAGTTTGTAGATTTGAGATAATTGATGGTGATGTTGTTTCTTCTTAAATAGTTTTTATTTTGAATATATACTTGCATTATCTTTAGTTTGTTTGGATATATGATGTTTGAACAGGTACAACGTTGCTAAAACAGGTACAAATATACTGTTGGGCAGTGGCAGTGGCCATACTGCCCAACAGATTTTTTTTAAATTCTGTCCAGAATTGTCACGGTCATTGACCGTGATAATTTTTTTAAAAAGGGGACAAGGCTTTGTCACGGTTTTTAACCGTGACTAAACGTGTCACGGTCATGGCCCGTGACACGACCGTGACAATTCTAACGAACTTGTCAAGGTCAATGACCGTGACACATCCGTGACAAAAAAAGTTATCTCGGCCAGTATTATCACGGTCATTGACCTTGACAAGTCCAACTTGTCAAGGTCAATGACCGTGACAATATGACAGATTTGGTGTAGTGTTTCTTCTATTATCCTTATGATCCCAGCGCACCCGGTCCCTCAAATCCGCCTCCCCAATGAAGCCCTTGTCTACTTTTTTGTTGTTTGTGTGTTGTGGTGATTGTTTAAACATTGTTGGTTGTGTGTTCTACCCTACCTTTTGTAACACAGTTGTTCAGTTTCTATAAAAATTATGCATTTCTGTCCCATTTGTTTGTTTTATTTTCTCGCACTTTTAATTCGCTTTGTGTTAGATTTTAGTTCTTTTTTCTTGAAGACAATGCAAAAGTCTAAGTTAGGGGGGGGGGGGGGGGTCACAAGTGCGTCTTTCTAAAACTTCACAAATTCTCAAAAATGCCCAGAAATTAAAAAAAAATCATAAAATCTTAAGAAATCCAAAAACATTTTTTTCAAAATAAATAAAAATTGGAATTCAAAATTTTCAAAAATATCATTAAAAGTCGGTTTAAAGTCTCAAATTGTAAAAACATAATACACAAAGCCGAAATTGACCAAAGATGGAAATTGAGCGAACGTAGGCGACTTAATGAATAAATGTGGAGATTAACAACCCCGGTGAGATTCGAGCCTTTCATTTTTGTGAAATTTATATATCAATCTGAGTTAATTATTAACTCAAAAGTTATTTTCAGCGTCTAATAAGTCGTTGAGGATCTCAATCCTTTCACTTTGATCTGTTATGAAAAATGTGTGTGATATTGCCTTGAAAAACGTGCCAAAATAGATCTCTAAACTTAATTCATCTCGAAGCGCATATGGTAACGCAATTAGTATTCTGGACAATGAAGTAGGCCCTCGTTTTTCACCCATAAATATTGGCCAGAAAAAGTAGCGAAAAATTATCCCTTTTGTAAACCCAAATTGAGCGGAATAAATTTTGACCTTTCGTTTGACAACCCGAAAAAACCCCAAATGGCCCGGAATTGTGAAAACTGATAGCCCCAGAAATTAAGTCCGGAAAGTGCAGAAAATGGGCAAGAAAAAAAAACAGCTATGCTCAACAAAAACAGCAAGAAAAGAGAAGCATAAAAAACGAAAAAAAATAGAAAAATCAAAAGAACAAATGAGCGAAAGCCCGGAAAAGCGCTGACAGACATTATACGAAAATTTTCCAATTCCAGATTTCTCGCACCATTCTCAATTTACCCAATACACCTTTAACCCGAAAAAGTCCTAGCCGAGTCCAAAAATGCGAAATTGGTTACCGCGTGGAGAGAAAATACACAAAAAGATAATAAAAGAGATAAAAAATATGAATTAGAGGCAATGTTCCCGTTTTCTTATAACCGTAATCCGATGATGAGATCCGGTTACCATAAAATTTTCGTCTTTCTACTTGTATGCGTGAACTTGGTTCCAATACATTTACTCTTATAAATCACGCATACCGAGAGAATAGCCACATTTCGAGTGATTCGTTTGTGAGAGCATTCCGTGAGATTTTGAAATCAAAATGAATTTTCGAATAAGTAACGTAATGGTCAATCAGTGAAAATTCGCGGTTAAATTTCCGGCTTTGCACACACGCATTATGATTTGAGACTCTTGAACATGAAATAATGATGACTATTTTCTGGAAAAGTTTGAATTATATAATTTTTGCGTATTTTGAGTTTTCTTTGAGTCGATATTTGTGGGTATATTCTCTGCAAACTCTCACGAGACACAACTCATCCTATTAGGGTAACCCAGGGGTTTAAAGGCTTGTTGCATACGCTAAATACAATCGCTCGCCCGCGAAAGAGGTATTCTATCCCATTTTTGAGTTAGACCATGTTTTGATTCTTTTTAGATTGCTCGGGACGATCAAAGTTTTAAGTTAGGGGGTTTGATTAGGCATAAATTCGTCCCATTTATCCCCTTAATTTAGAGGCTTTTATCGCTTCATAAAGTATAATTCGAGTGGTTTTATATCATATCATTGCTATTGACAAGTTGCTAATGAGTACGCCGAGTTTCGTGTATTTTGCATCCATTTCGCAGGTATTTAGTGTTTAGGAAGGACCAACATCCTAATCCGAGTTCCATACCAAAAGCTACAAGGAAATACAAGGAGGAAAGTTCCTGAGAAGATGGAACCAAACCTAAGGGAAGGAAAAAGAGCCGATCCTATCCTGGGAAAGCTTCTGTAAAGCAATGTCAAGATGGAACCGAACCGAAGGAGAGGAAAAACGAACCGATCCTATGCTCAAAGAACTTCCTGTGAAAAGTTAACAAGATGTAATCGAACCGAAGAAGAGGAAAAACAAACCGATCCTATGCTCGAAGAACTTTCTGTAAAGGCTGTCAAAGATGGAACCGAACCGAACCCCTTAATAGGATCAGTTTTGGCTTCGAAAATTCGAACTTATCCACTTATAAAATTAGAATCCTCAATGGTTAAAACTCTTAGAATTCATAGATTATAAAATGTAAACTCCTCCCAAACATGGGAGGAGGCTTCTGATTCATTAGGGAATCTTTGTAATCAGTTTAGAGAAGAAGAAAAATAAGAAACCCTAGTTTGCAATTCAAGTAATACCATTCTGATTCTTGTTTTAATTATTGCAGTAGTTACTTTTCTAATACCAATTTCACCACTCTTCATCTTCATTCAGTAGTAAAAATGTTTTCTTTCATTCCAAACGCGTTTTCTTCCAGTTTTCATATGTCTGGCTAAGTTTTCGAGGGTTGGGGTGCATGAACCCCACCCGATGTAATTCAAGATAGTGGAAATAGATGTCAAAATTAAAATCTTAGATGAATTGTATCGTAGTTCATACGATACTACTTTATTTCAGCTTTTGCTTACATACTATGCGGGCTACGATCCCTCATATATGTAATACTTAGGAGAAATAAAGACCAAATTTTAATTCAACCTTTGCTTACGTACTGTGCGGGCTACGATCCATCATTTATGTAATACTTGGGAGTATTAGAGAGTCGGATTCATTTAAAGCTTTAATTATGAATCTAGTATCTTACGAAGTGAATTACTAGGGTGTGGGTGATTGTAACCCGACCTATCTTTCTCCATTCATAGTTTAAAATTTTAGTCAAATCGTTCTTAATTCTGCATTAGAGTAATTGCATCACATTCCTTTTTAGAATTTAATTAGTTAATCATTTTCAAAAGTTTATATAGTTATAGTTATTTCACAAATCAAATCACCTTTTCCTTTTCTTTAGAGTCAAAGTTAGGTTTCCTTCGTCTGTCCAACGTCGTTACGACTTCGTTGGTTCTATTTTCCTGAGGATCGATACCCGACTTATCGGATTATTACTTGAGCGACAGGCTTGCACGCCTAGAGAGTACGCACTCCAGAGACACATTCTTAGTCGTGTCACAAGCCACTATACTGAAACATTCACTGTGGATTGCCTACGTTCCAACATCTATGTGATGAGCTACAGGCTTCAGGGCATGGCGACTGTTGTTGCTGATATCGTCAGCACTCCTTCTCCAATGTTACTAGAGCTCCCCTCAATCAATTCCTGGGCTATCTGAGGGAGTTGGGTCATGATGGCTTCTGTTTTGACTGGCTTATTACGCACTTAAAAACTTAGAAGAGCCAGCGACTGGACAACCAGAGGAAACTTCTTTAGAAACATCAGGAGGATCAACGAGCTGAGGAAGCTAAATTGGATGAGTTAGCACCTCTTCTTGAAGCTGTTAACAAAGAGGTGGGGGACATAGAAGCTCTGCGTCTGGCAAATCTGAAGCGACATAAGCTCCTCATCGAGCGTACACAAGCGTAAATGAGGCTAGAGGTTTCTATAAATGCTAAACAGTCTTGCCTAGCATCTTCTTCGGGCCTTACTGGAGATTTTTTCTCTGCTCCAGATCTTTGGTTCCTCCTAGGTCAATTATTTGTTGTAAATATTTTCTTTTTCTTCTTCTTATGTAATTCTTAGGCAGTAGCTCCCAATTTTGTAATGCCCCAAAGTTTATGAATGAGAAAAAAAGATATATGTTTTCCCATATCTTTTCTTTGTGCTACAACTGTTTGCGTATATTATGAAGTTCTATAATTCTTCCATCTCCACTCGAGTTATAATAAAAAATAACTTGTATATTCATAACAACATCTAGATACATCAGTGGTCCAAACGTAATTACTTACACATGATAGACTTTCAACCATTTATTATTAATATTGAATGGTTTGTCTTCTTCCATCTTAAAAATTAAGCAATAAACTGAGTCATGAGCTTCTTTTACAATGAAAGGTCCCTCCCAATTTTCTACAAACTTAGGTAGAGGAAGCCCCCTGATGTACTTCACTGTTGCCTTCAAAATGAGGTCTCCCTCCACGAACTTCCTTGGTCTCACCAGGTTATCATATGCCTTGGAGAGCTGTTTCGTGTTCATTTGAAAGTGTTGCATCGCATTATCTCCGTGTTCATCCAATGATTCCAACTGCACATGTCTATTCTGAGGGAGCATGCTACTTCGTAAGGCATATCAAGCAGAGGGAGCTTCTAACTCCACTGGAAGGATCGCTTCAGCCCCATAGACAAGGGAGAACGGAGTATACCCCGTGGCCTTCCTCTTGGTTGTTCAATAGGCCCACAATACAGCTAGTATCTTGTCATACCATGATCTTGTAAAATCCTCCATCATTTTAGCTAAAATATTAACCAAGGTTTTGTTAGTTGCCTCGACTTGACCGTTGCCCTTTGGATATGCCACCGTTGAAGTATGATGAATAATGGAGTACTTGTCTGTGAGCATTGTTACCTCTGTGTTGACGAAAGGGGTTCCGTTACCTGAGAGGATAACTTTTGGAATCCCAAAATGGAAAATTATGTATTCTTTGATAAAGTTGCTCACCACCCCCGCTGTTGCTCTTCTTAGGTGTATCACTTCAGACCACTTTGCAAAGCACTCCGTTGCTACTAGTATCCATATCTTCCCCCTCGAAGAAGGGTATATTACCCCTATCAGTTCGAACGCCCAAGTGTGAAAAGGATAAGGCGTTGTCAGGGAGTGTAGGTCCACCGATGGGGCATGTATCATATTTCCATGAAGTTGGCAAGCTTTGCACTTTCGAATGAACTCAGCAGAGTCCTTCTCCATCATTGTCCAATAATACCCCAACGTCATCAACTGGTCATATAACTTGGCTCCTCCTATGTGAGCTAGATCATGCGCCTATTTGAGGACCTCGACTGCTTCTTCCTTTGTGATACAACGCAATGGCCTATTGAAGTAGCCCCTTCGATAAAGCTGCCCCTCCTTAACATAGAACCTCAGGGACCTTCGCTTAAGTCCCATTGTATTAATATTTTCTATTGGGATAACTCCATCTTTAATGAAGTCAATATAGGTCTGCCTCCAGTCAGGTTGAGCTTCCACGAAATGACATTCAACTGCTTTGAAGAATAAATTGCATTTGTCGCACATCCGTTGTAGCTTTACCGCGTCCTGTTTCATTCTAGGCAAAAAATATCCCTCTCTTTGAATTCTTCGGTAGAGAGGTATCTCAATTATCTCGCAGTGCTCTTCATGTGTTCTCTTTAATCTCCGCTCTTCTTCTTCTGGGCCGATGTAGCTTGACAACCATCCTCCTGCGTTTCTGAAGTAAAGGTTTCCCTGGTTTGTGAAGTATTGAACTAATTCCCATAGCTCCATCACTTCTTCCCCAAATTCCAATTGCCTTCTAATTTCTCCCCTCTAGTCCGCGTCCACCTCTATCAGTAGAATTGACTGTACTACCTAAGGAACTGTTCTTCATTGAATCACAACTGTAGCTATATCTCTCCTCATAACCATCTTCTGAGCAATAGTGGCATAGGCATCTGAGTGGCGGTTCATCGTTCGGGAATGTCTCTTGATCTTGGTCCAATGGAACTGGCTGATGTGCCTCTGAATGATTTTCCTGTAGGGTTCCAAATTTAGGTGTTTCAACGCATATTCTCCATTCACTTGTTGAATCACCAAGTTCGAATCACCTTTGAGGCAAAGTGAATGAATCCCCTTCGAAGGACCTCGAGCATCTCCAGTACCAATGCTTTATATTTCGCTTCGTTGTTGGAGCAAGGGAAGGATAGCTTATAGGAAAGACAAACCTCCTCCATTCCTTTTGAAAGAATAACCTCTGCCCCTCCTTTCTTTTCCACCGAGGATCCATCAAACTGCATTATCCACTCTTCATCACTTGTATATAAGTAATTGACCTGCAAGTCATCTCCTGGAATACTTTTTTTAGGTGGCTCAAACGTTCCAGAGGGGAAGATTGCCAATAGGTCAGCGTACGCCTTGGCTCTTGATTGCGCGAGGAATCACACACTTCAAGTCATATTCCGAAAGAATGAGGAACCATCTAGATGCCCTACCAATCAATATGGTTCTTGCCAGCAAATACTTAATAGGATCACATCTGGTTATAATATGAATTGTAAAAGATAGCATGTAATGCCTAAGTTTCTGTGCTACAAAGACTAAGGCTAAATAATGCCTTTCCAAGCTACTATACCTGACCTCTGGCCCATGTATAATTCTACTGAGGTAGTAGACCGGCCGTTCTTCCCCGTCAATCTCTTGTGACAACAAAGCTCCCATAGACCTCGTGGTAGATGTGAGATATAGCTGCAATGGTATTCTCTCCTTTGGGGGAACCATGGTCTGTGGTGAAACGAGAAGTTTCTTCAGCCTAGCGAGCGAATCCTGGAGAACCTCCTCCCACTTGAATTTTGTGTTCTTTTGTAACATCTGCATCAACGGGTGTGTCATCTCGGCTAATCTAGGCACAAATCTCCTAAGATTGGAGACTTTACCGAGGAAACTCTTCATCTCCTTCTCCGTTCTTAGACTTGGCATCTCCAAGATCGCTCGCTCACTTCTTGGACTTGTCATCTTTAATTTATATTTCCTGCATCGGGCAAACACCTTCCTCAAATCGCGTAGATGGGACTCCTCCTTTCTAGATTTTATGACTAAATCATCCACATATAATTCCATAAATTTATGAAAGAAGTCATGAAAAATGGCCATCATTGTTCTCTGGTAAGTAGCCCCAGCATTTTTGAGTCCAAACGGCATTACTCTGTACATGAAATTGCCCAACGGGGTTCTAAACGCTATTTTCTCTGCATCCGTGGGGTCCATCTTGATCTGATTGTACCCTACATACCTATCTATGAAGCTATACATCTCATGACCAACCGTTGCATCTATCAAGCTGTCAATAGAGGGTAAAGGGAACTCATCCTTGGGGCAAGCTCTATTCAAATCTTTGAAGTCCACACAAATGCTTATTTGGTTTTTGTCTTTCTTTCCCACTCGGACAATACTAGAGAACCAAAGCGGGTGCTATATCGATTTGATGAACCCTGCTGCCAATAAGTGTTGGACCTCTTCTTTTATCTTTAAGTCTAGCTCAGGCTTGTACATTCTTGTTGCTTGTTTCACCGGAACGGCTGAAGGCATCACGTTCAACTTGTGGCAGCTAACTCCCTCATCCAGCCCTTCCATCTCTGTGTATTTTCACGCAAAAACGTCTATGAACTCTCGAATCAACTCAATTAAGGCCTCTCATTTCTCCTTACTAAGATCTTTCGAGATGAAAATAGGCCTTAGATCCTCCTATTCTTTTGCCAGGTTTAACTGCTCCAACTCTTGTGCTTGTCGCTTTGGTTGAACTGCCATATAATCTGGTTTTTCGGTAATATCTTCCACGAACTCTTTTATGTTGGAGTTGTCTATCACCATACATTTCCCTTGTTGATCCACCATAAATCACTCATATATTGGGATTATCAGCTTCTTCGACTGCCCGTTCACATCATTATAATCGATATACCACTTCCTTTTTCGATAGCCACTTTCTTACACTGCCTGCTAGTAGCTGTAACTACCTTCCTCTTCTTCTCCCTAGAAGCCTCAACCACTATTTTTTCTGAAAATCGTCTCAGCACGCTTTACCATTGGACCTCATGTTCCATTGGATCCACTATAAGCCTTATCCTATCTTTGAGCTGCTTCGAGATATTTTGGGGACGAGGGACCACCAGGTGAGCTTTTTTTCGCCAACACTCCCTTGTTGCTTGCAACCTCTTTATTCTTCTTGTTCAAGGGCCCCATCCTTTCTCTGATCGAGGGAATCCAGACTCCCTCCATTCTTTTCGTTAGGACCCGGACATCCTCCTCCAATTATGTGTAAAACTCTGAATCTACCAAGTGAGCTTCCTCTATAGCGAAGGACCTCTTCGTATCCTTAATGGTCACCTCTGTTCCCTTGATATTTGCCTTGGTGCATTGGTGATACGTCGAAGGAACTAGCCCTTGGTTGTGCATTCACACTCTTCCTATCAGTAGATGGTAGGAAGTTGCACTCTCTATTACGTGGAACTTGATATGGGAACTCAGATTTCCTATCATAATCCCAACATTTACGTACCCATTGGACTTGGAAGATTGGTTGTGATATCCCGAAATCACCAAGGGCATGGGGACCAATCTTTCTTCTGAAATATTGGCTGCGTGGAAAGAGTTTCTTGGCATGATATTGATGGAAGCTCTCCTATCCATAAGAGTCCTTGTAAAACTAACTCTGTTGACGCTGATGGTCACAAATAATGGCCTATTATGAGGGAATTTTACGGCCCTATCCGCATCGCTGAAAGTTACTTCTGACAGAAACTTCTTCACCAACCTGGCCACGGGTCCCTTCCATTTCAGCGAGGGGACCGCGTTCTTCCTCATAATGTCAAGTATTGCCTGGGTTATTTTTAACCTACTCTCATTCAGTATCCCTACTTGGTCGAAGAACCAAGTGAACTTTGGGGATTTTGAAACGACAAAGTATTCTATGACTGGGTCTGCTTCCTCACCTTCAACGCTGTATACATCCTCGATGTCTTTAGCGCTTGCTTTATCGTAGGCTAATACTAAGCTAGACATTCCCTTAGTACAATTTCCCAAAGCTTCTTTGAACGTCCATTGCTTCGTCGTTGGCTCTCTTTCTTCTCTCTCTGCTTCCTTGTCATAGGCTACCACCAGATTGGCCCCATGTGCTGGGAGTGGGTTGTTGTTAATGTTCTGCGGAGGGATTTGTAACATCCCTGCCTTTACATACTTATCTATGATTCTCCTTAACGTGAAATAGCTCTCTGTTGGATGCTGGATCTTTTGATGAATCTGGCAATATTTAGGATCCGCCCTTGTTGCCACATCGAGTGCCCTAACGGGAATGCTCTTTGGTTCGTAGGCCATTCCCCCTTGGACATTGCATTGTAACAGCTGACATCCTCCTTCACTGTACAAGGCAATGGTGGTGGGTCCTGTCTGTCTCTTCCAAACTTCCTCTTATTGTCCTTCTTCAACGCCTTGCCCCATTTGCTCCCTCGGTGTACCCTACCTGTGGGGGATGAGACCTCCCCCCATAGGTTGTATCGGCTGCCTAAACATCATGGGTACCACCACTAGGTTTGGTCGCACCACCAATGAGATATTTCTTGCTGCCTCTAGGAACGCAGAAAAAGTCCCCTCGCGCGTCTCATTAATGAGATGGCAGATGTACTCAGGAAGCAACCCCTCCGCGTAGATCTGCAATAACTTGGACTCTTTGGCCTCTTCTCTCACATCGTGGAACCTTTACCTGAACCTTCGAACGTAAGTCACCACTTATTCCCCATGTCGTTGCCTCTCCCTCCCCAATTGGGTCAAAGTAAACTCATCTTTCGCCAGAAAGAACTTCTGGATGAACAAAACGTGCATCTCCTCCTATGTGGAAACACTTTTGGGAGCTAAGTGAGAATACCAAATGTATGCCTTATCGGTTAAGGATTTAGAAAATTCCCTCAACCTGAGTTTCTTGTTATTTCAATGCGACCCCAAGTGTTCAACGAAGCGTTTGATATGTTCCTTCGGGTTTCCACCCTATCCTATGCATTTTTCAAAGATAAGAGGAATATAATCTTTTGGATAGGGCTCATCATTGTATTCCTGGGGGTAAGGCGTCTGAAAGTCATCATAGACCGAAGCTACCTCGCCAGCAGATTGTGAGGAAGCTTGCATGAATTTTAGCATCTCTTTTCTCATTTCCTCCATAGCTGATGCTGTCGAGGGAACAACCAAAGGGACCACAGGCTGAATGCCCATTGCAACTGGAGAGATTGTCACAGTTGGAGCCGTTGATACTCCTAAGGCTCCCACTGCTGGATTTACAACAGAGGGTATACTTGCTAGGACCGTTTCCGTTGTGCCTGCGTCTGGTGGGACCGTTGGGGTTGCCCCTGGTGACACGAAAGAGTTGGATTCAAATCCTCCCATCACTGTTGAAGCTACGGGAGTTTGCAAAAACTCGTAAAATTTACTCATGAGTGCCACTTGGGCTGGTCCCAACCCAACGTTCATGGAAGCTTGTGTCACACCTGGAGCGCCTGTCGCCATTTGTACTGTAGGTACCTCTATTAGAGGATCCCCATCCCTTAAAGCCTCCAGTTCTCTCGTCGCCTGTTCTTCATTGTGTTGAATGTCATCAAGGTTGAGCCTTCAATTAACGTTATCCCGCGCCATACTCCTTGATTAGAAAAATGCCTCCCCAATGGAGTCTCAAAATGTAAGAGGGTAGTTTAGATTAGTTGGAGGCGTAACCCCTTTCGAGTATGGTAATGATAAGTTAACAAGCAAAACTACTGATTAACTATAGGACACGCAAACACAAATAGGTGACGATAAACTTAGTTTAAACTCACAAATCTATCATGTATGACTCAAAGGATAATAACGAACTCATAAGTAACTCAGTTAGATGGAGAGAGAAGTAAGCACCCTAGATACACCTTGACAGACAGCCAAACACATCAACCACCCTTAAGAATATTTGTCAAGTATTAAAAGCTTCGTAATAAATGACAATGGTGGGTGGGTAAAACTCTCTGGTTCTGTAATAATCTCCATCTAGTAATAACTTCTGAACTCTCAAAAAGGAACTATCCTCTCCCCAGAGGTGGTAGGGGTCCTTAAATAGCCTCCCACCCCACCCCCGAGGCAGCTCAGTCATTAATGCCTGTGAAAGACATCCCTCCTACTTTATGTCACAAATATTAAATACCTAATTCACTAGTTATCTCCACGTCATAAACATTAAATGCCAAGACACGCCTTTTGCCTAATCACTGTGTGTCAGGTGGCTGTCACCATAGAGGTGGCGCACCAACTGTCTAACAACCCCAAATACCACGGTGGTTTACACAAGTGCAGATTTGACATTGTTTAGCTGGCTAGTGACATCACCTACAGTAGATGTGACATTAAGTAGAGGGTTCTTTGGTTCATAATTCAACGCCCGATGGAACTCCAAGCTGCTCCGCTTAAGGTTCCATGGTAAGGGTCCTTAGGCGTTTTACCAGGTGTATCTAAGATGGTTAGGACAAGCCCCAATGATTACTCACTTCTCAATCCTCCAAACCAAGTCCCTCTAAAGTTCCCACGACGAGGTCATTCGATAGAGAATGAAAGCTCTCCCAAGCCCCACCAAGCCTAGTCTCTCACGAGTATCATTCGACCTCACACAAAATCATTATTCTAATTACATCATTACAATCGTTATAGCTCATAGTCAGTACAAACAAAAGATATAATATGGCTAAGTAACACAACAAGCTAAAATATGAGTTGCCACGCTGCCTTAACCCATACACTGTTGTAAATGGGGGATTATCCTTAATCTCAATATTACCTTCAATCCCCCTCTACAATAATGTTAGGGGAAATTTTTTCAATGACTGTAATTTAATTCATAATATGCCAGTCGATGGTCCGAGCATAATTTGAATTGCATGGAATAATAATATTATTGATGTAGTAGAGTTAAATAGTGGTAATCAAGTTATAAGGATTAAGGTGGATATTATGTGCAAAAATAATTCTTTCTTTGTAACGGTGGTTTATGTTGTTAATGACAAAATAATTAAAAGAGGTCTTTGGAGGTATTCGAAGCAACCCTAGTTAATTTAAGGAGATTTTAATGTTATCTGCAATGATACGAAAATTAGAGGAGGTAATAGCATTGATTGGGATGAGGTAAATGAATTCAATGATTGTATTAATAGTATTTGCCTATACGAATTTGCATATAATGGACCTTGGTTTGCTTGGGATAATGGCAGGGATGAGGATAGAAACATTCAAAGTTAAATTGATAGGGTTCTACATAATGATAGATGACTAGAGGATTTTTTTTAATAATGAGGTGTCCATGGATTTGCTAGGTGTTTCAGATCATTGTCCAATTGTAGTAAATATGAATTTTCAGGAGGAAAAGCTAAATAAACCGTTCAAATTCTTTGATTTTTGGTTGAAGAAGAAAGAGTTTAGAGATATCCTTCTTAAAAACTGAATGGATGAGATTGATAGGACATATATGTACAATGTTTCTAGGAAGCTGAAACTGAGGAAGGCTGATTTGAAAATGTTAAATAAAAAGTGCTTCTCCAATATTTAAATGCGAATGGCATCTAGTAAGGAAAATCTTGATGAAATTCAAATAAGATTAATCCAAAAATCGCGCGGGGGGGGGGGGGGGGGGGTAAATATCTAATAGGAGACCATAGGAAAGCCATAATTATATATATGGAGTTAAGAGCATCGGAGGAATACTTCTATAGACAAAAATCCAAGATTAATTGGTTACATGTGGGAGATAAAAATATGAAATATTTCTATAATAAAGTCAAAAGTCATGTGAGTATGAATAAAATCCTCTCTATTAGAGATGAAAATGGGAATCTTTGTGAGGAAAAAAAAAGGTGCATATAGAGGCCATTAAGGTGTTTTCTGCTCTATTGGGGTGAGTAAAAGCTACCCTGATGGTGTAGAATGAGACGGGAGTCTATAAAGAAAAAGAGACTCGGATAGTTAGAAGATGGAAATGGGCAAAGAGGTTATGAATGAGGAAATCAAGAAAGCTATGTTTGATATTAAACCTGGGAAGGATTCTATCCCGGATGGTTATAACGAAAAATTATTTCAAGAAAATTGGGACATTGTGGGTCCATAGATAATTGATGCAGTTTTGTATTTTTTAGAGATGGGAATATTTTAAAGCAGTGGAATAGTACTACCATTTATTTGATCCCTAAGATATCCAACCTTATCACTATGAAGGAGTTTAAACCTATTTCATGCTGCAATATCCTTTATAAAATAATTTTCAAGGTCATTGTGAGAATAATCAAATCATTATAGGCCGATTTAGTGAAAAACAAACAATTAACTTTTGTGTAGGGGAGATGTATAGATGATAAGATCCTACTGATATAAGAATTGGTTAAAGGTTACCACTCTAATAGTGGAAGCCGTAAATGTGCAATCAAAGTGGACTTGTTAGCTGGGATTATCTTCAAGATGTGCTTAAAATGATTAATTTTCCTACAAACATTCTCATGTCACTACCATTACACATTATTGAATGGGGGAATTGATGGTTTCTTTAGAGGGAAGAGGTGTTTGAGACAAGGATATCCACTTTGTCCCAATTACGAAAGCATTCTCGTGTATTTTTTTTATAATAGAGTCAAAGAGGGTGGTTTTGGGTTTCATCCTAAGTGCGATAGTCTTGAGATCAGTCACGTGACGTTTCCAGACGATCTTTTCATATTGTCTAAAGCTAATGAGGATTCATTTAGAATTATTGAAAATACTTTGTTGGGGTTCGAGAACAGTTCAGGTTTGAAGCCTAATAAAGATAAATGTACAATTTATTTTACTGGGCTTGAAGTTGAGGAAATAAAGAGGTTGGTGTATCTGATTAATATCAAAGAAGGTACGTTACTAGTTATGTATTTGGGAGTTCCATTAATCTTAACCAGGCCGAAGGCCATTAATTGTAAAAGTTTAATTGAGAGGATATTGTAGAATATTCAGTCATGGACTACAAAATGGCTTTCCTACACATGCATACTTCAACTGATTATTTTCTTTTTGAGAAGCATTCAAATTTACTAGGTTAATATTTTTATTTTGCCTAAAAGCATAGTTAAGAAGATTAATGGGATTTTAAAGGCTTTTTTATGGAAGTGGATTTACTTAAAGAAAACAAGAGCTAAAGTATCATGGGAGGAAATTTGCTATCCTTTGGAGTAGGGGACTATATATTAGAAATCTGGTGATGTTAATCAAAGCGTGTTTATTTTAACACTTATGGGACATTGTTAGGAAAAATGACACTTTATGGGTTAGGTAGATTCATACCTACATGGTTAAAAATAAGAATTTATGGACTTTTAAAATAGGTCAATCTAGTTGATGGACATGGACGAAGTTGTTGGGCCTAAGAGGTGTTGCTAAGAAAATGATAAAATACAACATAGGAGATGGTGGGAACAATTTTTTTAGTTGGACAACTGGAATTAGAGAGCCCCCCTTTGGGATCAACTTGGTAATAGGGCTATCTACGATGCTAATTACTAGGGACCTAATTAGTATTAGCAACACTAGTATTGTTCCTTGACTGGAAAAATGAGGATTGGCTGACTTGGATCCCTAGTGTTGATGGTGATTTTATTTGTAAAATTATGTATAAGTGTACGTCAGTGGACAAAGTAGTCCCACGTAGCACTATACTTTAAAGTAAAAATACAATTCCTAAATGTTTATTTATTACATGGTTAGTGTGATGTGGCAAAATCAGAACTAAAGACAAGCTCTTACAGTAGGGGATTATTGGTAATGATACGTGTGTGTTGTGTGACAAAACTAGAGAAGATATTAATCATTTATTTTCCAGTGTGAGTTCTCATCTTATTTTTGGAACCAAGTTTGACAAAATTGTGGAATTTTTAGACATCATTTGACCCTTATTTAAGAATTTGATGATATTAAAGTTGTTATTAATGCTAAATATTTCCCCAGAATTGTTAGAAACATCTCCATTACAACATGCATATATTTTATATGTAAAGAGAGAAATAATAGGGCTTTTAAAAACCAAGGTGTGGAACTAGATAAAGTTCTAAGGCATGTTGAAGAATCTATTCAGTTTGCAGCTATCAATTGGGGGAAATTTCCTAAAAATCAGTTCAACTGGAAAATAACTAAAAAGTGGGGGATTAGGGAGGAGATCCTTATGTGAATATGATGGATTAATTTCTATTTTGTGAAAAACTATCACACAAACAGGAACATTCATATTGAATTATCAAGAAATATAAATATTGATTTTGCGAAAGCGTACCTGAATCCATGACAGAAAGTTAAAATATTTAAGTCTGAGGTCTTATGCTCTTCCAGATCAACATTTTTATTTCCTCTCTAAATTTCTCTCTGAAAATAGGAATCAGAAGATTGGGGTTGTGTGATCTGGGGACCATGACCTCTATTTATAACACAATCGTGTCTTTTCATATTTCGTATATTTCTATTTTAACCCATCATAAAATAGAAATTATGCTTGTCTCTACACAATAAAACCCACACTTTAATAATACATTAGTAAGGCCCCAAAACTTAAATTAATCACTTTAATTGGCCTACTTTTATTTGATAGCCTATAATTCATATTTATTTTATATATAAGCCCATATATTAAATTTTACTCTAACAATCTCCCACTTGGGGCTATATATATATGTATAAATTTGAATTATACTTTATGAGCTCATGAGTTTTAGCTATCAAAATTTTATGTATCTTAACAATCTTGTCCATTAATTACACCAATATAGAATCAAAGCGATCGTCATTACATATTTCGTAAGTAGACTCATCAATGATCACATATATCAATACAACTAATGACAAAGATCAAGTGTGGATGTGTAGCATGGAAATTTCATGCAATGTGATCTTAACATGCTCCTTAAACCTTAGTGAGATCAAACCATATAAAGTCAGAGTGAATATAAACTTAATACTTTACTGCAGTAAATAACCATACAATATCCATTAAATCAAATATGTCTATGAAAGCATATAAAATACAAACTCCCACTAAACTGACATATCCTGAAAAGAAATTATACCCATATGAGAAGTGTGCTCATGAAAGACCTTGGGTGGTAATCGCTTAGTCAGCGGATTCACAATCATAGAGTTTGTTCCAATGTGCTCTATAGATATAAGTCCACTCTGAACTCTTTCTTTTACAACTAGGAACTTAATGTCAATAAACTTTGACTTCGTAGAACTCTTGTTGTTGTTGGAATACAGTACTGCTGATTTATTGTCACAAAATAACTTAAGTGGTCTTTCAATGCCATCCACAATACGCAGCCCCGTGATAAAATTTTGCAATAATATTCCTTGATTGGACGCCTCATAACAAGCTACAAACTCAGCTGCCATGGTGGAAGAAGCTATAATAGACTGCTTAACACTCTTCCACGATACAACACCTCCAGCAAGTAAGTAGATATAACCTGAAGTAGATTTCATGCTATCTTGGCATCCAGCAAAATCGGAGTCAGAATATCCGATGATCTCTAACTGTTCTGACTTCCGATAGGTGAGCATGTAGTCTTTTGTTCTCTGTAAGTACCTCATGACTCGCTTGGCTGCTATCCAATGATCCTTTCCAGGATTACTTAAGTATCTTCCCAACATGCCAACAATGTACGCAATATCTGGACGCGTACATACTTGATCATACATAAGACTTCATACTGCTGACGCATAAGGAATCTTTTGCATCTCCCGAATCTTAAAATCATTCTTGGGACATTGACTAAGACTAAATTTATCTCCTTTAGCTACAGGGGTGTCATCTGGTTTACAATCATGCATGCCAAATATTTTAATAACTTTCTCGATATAGCTCTTTTGTGATAAACTAAGTGTACTCCGAGAGGGATCTCGGTGTATTTGTATACCCAACACAAAAGAAGCGTTACCAAGGTCTTTCATCTCAAATTTCTTTGAAAGAAATCTCTTGGTTTCGTGCAACATACCTATATCGTTGGTGGCAAGAAAAATGTCATCAACATATAAAACCAAGTAAATATGCTTACTCCCACTAAACTTGTGGTATATACAATCATCAACCAGATTTATCTCAAAACCAAACGAGATGACAACTTGATGAAACTTATAATACCATTGTCGAGAAGCTTGCTTAAGCCCATAAATGGATTTCTTTAATTTGCAAACTGTTTTCTTTGCATCTCCCGACACAAAGTTTTCTAGTTGCACCATATATATTGTTTCATCAATGTCACCATTGAGAAACGCAGTCTTAACATCCATCTGATGAAGCTCAAGGTCAAAGTGCGCCACAAGTTCCATTATTATCCTAAAAGAGTCTTTCGATGAAACCGGAGAGAAATTCTCTTTATAATCGATGCCTTTTTTCTGTGTAAAGCCTTTAACGACAAAACGGGCTTTGTATCTCCCCACATCACCTTTCGAATCCCTCTTGGTTTTAAATATCCATTTGCAACCAATGGGTTTTTGCCTTCAGGTAATGGGATAAGATCCCAAACGTCATTGTCCTTCATGGACTTTATCTCCTCATTCATGGCATCAATCCACTCTTGAGATTTAGAACTTTCCATGGCTTGACGGAAGGTGATCGGATCATCTTCCACCGCACCAATGTCAAACTCATGTTCTTGGAGAAATAAAATGTAATCATCTGGCACATCACTTCTTCTTTCTCTAGTGGATCTCCTTAATGGCATAGGTTCTAGAGGTGGTAGAGTTTGTTCTTCTAGAATGGGAGATTCTTGGATATTGTTTTGATTAGGATCTGCTTCTTGAACAATGTTAGGAATTGGATCCTAATCATTGTTAATAACAACTGTGGGAATATCAACATATTCCTCTTCAAAACCAAAATCCTTAACCTTATCCCCCTCGGCAAACTCAACATCCTCAAAGAACCGGGCATTTCCAGTCTCAAAAATTATTTTGGTAGTAGGATAATAAAATTTGTAACCCCTAGATCTTTCAGAGTATCCAACAAAATAGCAACTAACTGTTCTGGAATCTAGTTTCTTTTCATGTAGCCTATAAGGCTTCGCTTCGGCTGGACATCCCCAAATATGAAGGTGCTGCAGACTATGTTTCTTGCCTGCCCAAAGTTCAAAAGGAGTTTTAGCAGTTGCTTTAGTTGGTACTCTGTTAAGGATATACACTGCAGTCTTTAACGCTTCACCCCAGAGTAAATCTGGTAAGTTAGAGTAACTGATCATACTCCTTACCATGTCTTTAAGCGTTCTGTTTCGCCTTTCAGCAACACCATTCATGCTTGAAGAACCTGGCATGGTGTACTGCGGGACGATACCGCACTCCTCTAGGAATTTAGCAAATGGTCTTGGGCGTTGTTCACATGAACCGTCATACCTACCGTAGTATTCACCATCACGATCAGATCTAACGCTTTTAATCCTTTTGCTGAGTTGATTTTCAACTTCATCCTTGAATGACTTGAACATGTCCAGAGATTGGGACTTTTCATGGATGAGATAAAAGTAGCCATAACATGAAAAATCGTCTATGAATGTGATAAAATATTGTTGACCGTTCCATGAAACCAAAGGGAATGGTCCACAAATATCTGAATGTATCAGTTCTAAGACGTCTGTAGCCCTATTAGCACCAGATCTCCTTCTGTTTGTCTGTTTTCCCTTTATGCAATTTTTGCAAATTTTAAAATCTAAAAAATCAAGGGAATCTAGAATTTCATCTGACACAAGTCTTTCAATTCTCCTTTGGGAGATGTGATCTAATCTCTTATGCCATAATGATGCAAAATTCTTATTGGTTAATTTTCTTTTAATACCTCGAGCACTTAATTGCAAGGTTTCATGATATGAAGCAATAGTATCAAGCATATAAAGGTTATCTACATAAGATAAAGAACCAGTGCCAACCAAATTTGAATTATGAAGAAGACTAAATTTATTATTTCCAAAGGAACAAGTATAATCAAATTTGTCCAATACAGAAATAGAAACCAAATTCCATCTAAATGACGGTACGATAAATGTCTCATTCAAATCTAAATAAGTACTAGACTTCAATAATAACCTAAATATCCCAATTGCTTCAACTTCAACCTTCTTGCCATCGCCCACAAAAATGTATCTTTCACCATCATTTGGCTTTCGGAAACTCAGGCAACCCTTTCTAGACACACTGATGTGAGTGGTTGCACCAGAATCTATCCACCAAGTGTGTTTAGGTACCGAAGTCAAATTAACCTCAGAACAAACTAGGTTAAGAAGTGTACCTTTCTTGACACGCCAAGCATAATAGTTGGTACATTGCTTCTTCCTATGTCCCGCAGCTCCACAGAAGAAACAACCATCAACAGTTTTTTCTTTATGTTGTTTCTTTGGATATGGAACCACTGCAGCTTCTTTATCCTTCTTTCTTTTCTTCCCCTTGTCCTTGGAAGTACTAGCCAAATGAACACTTTCTGTCTTATCTTGCTTCAGTCTTTCCTCTTCTTGCACACAATGTGAGATGAGCTCATTAAGAGACCAAGTCTCCTTTTGGCAGTTGTAGCTCACCTTAAATTGACTGAATTGTGTGGGAAGAGATATCAGAACCAAATGCACAAGCAAATCCTCAGAGAGATCAAGCTTAAGTGCTCTTAACTTTGAAGAGAGATGAGACATTTCTATAATGTACTCCCTAATGTTCCCATTACCTTTATATTTCATTGAGATGAGACTTGCCAAAAGTGTACTTGTTTCAGTCTTTTCATTTTTGGTAAATCTGTTCTTAATTTCTTCTAGGAACTCTTTGGCTGTCTTTATCGTTTCCGATATTGTGCCCCTGAATGCTTCTGAAATGGCCTTCTTTATGATCATCAAACACATGCGATTTGACTTCTCCCACCTTTCAAAGTCCTTTTTGTCATCAGAGGAACTTTTATCCGTAAGAGATGCAGGAGAAGGAACCCTTAATGCAAGGTCCAAATCCATGACACCGAGATCGAGAACTATATGAAGGTTCTCTTGCCATGACTTAAAGTTTGTGCCATTAAGCATGAGAATAGAATTAATACTGGCAGTAATGTTGGAAGCAAAACTGATAGCTGAATCAGAGATCCTTCATAATTTTCATCATTTAAGAGGCTTAAATATGAAACACCAAGAGTCGAACCTTTAACCTTCCACTACCATCAAATCAAACGCTAGTCCAAATTTCATGAATTTTATATCGTTGGAATCGTAATGAAACGAGAATATTTCTGAATCCAAAAATTTTCTGAAATATTAAACATTTTTGAAAAAATATTTGCAGACGAAATTTAATATCAATACCTTCCTAATATATTCTCAACAATTCAACATGAAATAGCTCTGATACCACATGATGGATTAATTTCTATTTTGTGAAAAACTATCACACAAACGTGAACATTCATATTGAATTATCAAGAAATATAAATATTGATTTTGCGAAAGCGTACCTGAATCCATGACAGAAAGTTAAAATATTTGAGTCTGATGTCTTATGCTCTTCCAGATCAACACTTTTATTTCCTCTCTAAATTTCTCTCTCACAATGGGAATCAAAAGATTGGTGTTGTGTGATCTGGGGACCATGACCTCTATTTATAACACAATCGTGTTTTTTCATATTCAAGAAGCACATGAATATAAAGGGGTGGGGAGATTGTTAAATACTAGTGGAAAAATTAAAAGGTAAAGGAAAATTATATTACAGACTTTGAAGCTATTCTAATGGGGAGACAGAAGGGGGTAGTGGGGGTTATGCTCCAGATAAAGTTTTTCTTTTGCCTTTTGAGTAGCGCTCCTATATGTGATCATATAACAAAAGTTAATCCTTTTGCTTTCTTGACATTTGATGAGTGTGTGGAGATTTATCATAGAGTTACCTTTTTGGTATGGTTTGAGAGCTTGGTGACTGTTTTTCTCAGTTGATTTATGTATCCTTAGTGTCCGTGCATAAAGCAAAGATATTGATCAGTTTTCTATGGAGCATTTGGTTTTTCTTTAGATCTACTACTTTTAAGTTAGTTTTTAGTACATGCAACGATTTCTGGGGTGTCTATCCTAGTTGTAGATCTAAAGAAGATCTTAAAATCCAATGAGCTTCAAAGAGAGACTAGGGTCTCACTTTAACGCAGCATGGAGGGTTTTAACAATTAAATATGATGTTATTTTTCCCCTGTGTTGAGGTGGTTTTCCAGTTGGTCGTCTTTATGGTCTGCTATGAGTTTGAAGAAATGGTCAGTTTTTCTTGATCTTGCTTTTAAATGTGGGATATAATCTTCATTTGACTAAGATGGTTACCTCCATTAAGATTGCAGCTTCGACATACTTTGGAGGTCGATCGTTTGGTCTCTACATGTTGTAGATGGATTTAGATTCTATTTATCTAACTTTTAAATGATGAAGATGAAATAGGTTAGCTCATCAGGGAGGCTCCCGAGGACTCCGTGCAGGATTTTTTTTAGAAAACAAAAAAAATATTTTTATTTTTTATTATTTTTGTGGGAGTTATAAATATTTTAGTGTATCTCTGTAAAAAAAAAATAGCTCAGAATAATATTTTTTGGTATTTTAAAAAAATTGGTCAATTTTTTACTGTACACAAGCTGTTTAAAGTACTATCAAATATTTACTCATTTTTTTAAAATATCAAAAAATATTATTTTGAGTTAATTTTTTTACAGGGATGTTTTGAAATGTTTATAATTCATACAAAAAAAATAAAAAAAAAATATTTTTTTTCTAAAAAAGATTCCACATGAGATTCCTCATTTGGGCTCCCGCACGAGAGCCTGACTCTTGTCAAGATCTCCACCTGTCCCAATTTTGGCCCCATCATTTACTAAATTTGATCCTTAGAATATCTTGTGTTGTGTTTTGTTTTAATGTGTTCGGAGATTAATTGTATTTGCTATCGATTGTGATGAGTTGTTTTGGTGAGAGAAGTATCTCTCTTCTTTGTAACCTTGAGAGAGTGGTTAAGGTTTATTCATGTCCACACATGTGGACGACAAATTGAGCTCCTCTGTTTGGAGTAGGCCTGTCAATGGGTCGGGTCTGGACCCGAACCCGACCCGAACTCGATCCGTATAATAGGGTCTGAGTATATTTTTTTGGACCCGAGACCCGAATACCCGAAGACCCGTTTATTAAATGGGTAGGGTCTGGATCTTATACAAGACCCGAATTCGAAGACCTGACCCGAATTGGACATTATTATTTTGTATATATATACATATATATTATAAATTTATATATATTTATAACTATATCTTATCAATATAACATGCAAGTATTATATATAAAAATATATATTTATGTATATAATAAATATAAGTAATATATGTTTTATTTATACTAATAATATTCTACAATACATTACAAAATATTTTAATTTAAAATTAAATAATAAAGAAGGGGGATAAAATAAAATAAATATAAAATAAATGTACATATTTGACAAGATTCGGACTCGAACCTGAGACCCGAAGATCCGAACGGATCTGGGTCTGGATTCAATATTGTAGACCCGATAAAGACCCGGACCCGAACCCGATGAAGACCCGATTACACGGATCTGGATCTCCCTAAACCCGACCCGTCTCCGACCCGTTGACAGGCCTAGTTTGGAGTAGTAATTGGGTCATGTTAGTTTAGTTGGGTTTTGTTGGGTTAGTCTGCCAAGTTTAATTTGGGCCTTTTAGGCTTTCTGGGGTTGGGCCTTTGCTTTCTATTCAATGTGTACATATGGCATTGCCTTGTTTTTTTTTTATATATACTCTTACAATTTACCAAAAAAAAAAAACGCATTAACTTAGGATTAAATCATAACTAGTTATGTACTGTTTTCAGGATCTTTATTCTCATATATATTCATGATTAAATCTGCCCAATCTAAGGGATAATAAGAAGTCATACCTTGATCCATAATGCCTCCTGTTTTGTTCTCGAACTTAGCTTTAATCTTCTAGAATTAGTCCCAAATTGGGACTGATCGTTAATCCTTATGAGATATTGAAATCTGCTAGAATGGAAAATCAAGTTTCTCCCTCTTACCTTTTAAATTTGTGTGTTGCTAAAGTGTAGATTGATGGGGAATCTAACACTATATTTAAAGAGAGAGAGAGAGGACCCAATAGTCTCCTCATTAACTCTAATTCTGCTGAGCCATCAAATCAAATTTTAATAGCATTAGTTCAAGAGTCCTAACTCTTGAACTACTACAACACAACCTTTCATTATCCAACAATACTCTTCAAATTAAGATTGGTATAGGACCATCTAATAGTATACTTAATTTATAAATCTTTTATTATTTCTGAAATTTAACATTTAATTAAATTAAAAAATTAAAGTCTAATATCTTCCTCTCGTCATTCTTAGTATGATCTCTCTCTCCGAGATTTTTATGAGGTAACATAAATTTGTTCTTAGTCCTTGTAATCAGATTGTGCTTGATTATATATTTATATCTTCTTCATCACCCTCTATAAAATCATTGACTTTCCTAACAACGATAACTATAACCGAAATGCTCATTTATAAATCTAAGTTTCGCGTATATGACTTAATTAGTTTCAACTATTTTTTTTCCGCTTGGTAAAATGGGTCTTTTATCTTTTCCTTTTTACCATGAAATTGACTATATGTCTTTGTGTCAATGTTAATATATTTTTGTGTTAACTTAGGGTTGAGACCCAAATGTGTCTTTGAAGAAGAAAAAAAGGTAAGATTGTGTTATTTATGTTTCTCTCTCGTTCTCTCTCTTCAATGACCTGGGTTTGGGTTTGTGTCTTGTTTTGTCTCAAAAATAATTTTATCGTGTGCAAATTTGTTGACCCACCTCAAATGTGGGTCATGGTGACCCTCTCACACGATTGGTTGAAACATTAAAATGATAAATAAGTAATTACATTGGGTCCTACAATTGTTAATCTTTTAATCAATCATATGAGAGGGTCACCATAACCAAGGGTGGGCCCATGCAGGGCCCGGGGGTGGGGGTGGTCTCCCCTCTCGAGTGTTCAGGAATTTTTAATTTAATATTTATATTTGATATTTTCTAAGACCCTAAGTTCATGACTAAATTTTCATTTCTTAAAACTATGACAAATCTATTCTAATAGTTCTGTTGGTAGCATATTTTGTCATGGTTTCTACGTGTGATAATTTTTCTCCGTTGATTTCTAAAATTTTTATCCGTGATAATTTTTTATGCCCTCAAAAGATATCATGTATTTTTATTGTTCAATAACTTTAATTTGGTTTTGGGTAATGGTATATTTTGTTTCTTGATATAATATGTGACAAAAATAAATACAATCGTTTCACCGGTTAAAAAAAATTTCATCAGAAAATAAGTGCGTTTTCGCCCCTCCTCACTAGAAATAATGGATCCGCCACTGACCATAACCTAATTTTAAAGTGGTTTAACAAATTCAAATTCTATCTAATGTATTTTTGTAACAACCTATGCGTGACTGTGTGGGAGATAGTGTGTGTATGTGTGTGCATGACTATGCGTGTTTTTGTCACTGTGGGTGCGTGTTCTAGGTTGAGTGGTTGACCAATATGTATTATACGTTCCTCTCTCCATCTCTTTCTCTCACAAATGCACACACTAATGAGAAACCTATACAAACAAACACAAATTTTCAACTTTTTTTCTTTATTTGTTGTATCTTCATCCCAGTTTTCTTGATATGTGAAATGAATATAATTTTATTCATAACATTTCTTTTTGTAGGTGTGTATGTTTTCATTAACTTCTATGGAGAATTATCCGATCAGGTAAGAGAAGTTGACGCGTGTTTGACAGATTCGACAACAATAATAGTTCAAAGGGATAAGTACAGATTGAGGTCAATCAACGAAAATCTTAGAATTAGATTCAACCGATCAAGTCAAGATAGATATATAAGGTCATAGAGTCCTATATGGATTCCTATAAGACTCGACTTCTTTATGTTCTCTATAAATATAACCCACATCTCTAGGAAAAGGGGCATATAATCTTTATTATCTTCAATCGATCAATAAAGAGAGAAAACATTATGTGGATGTAGGCATATTGTCAACCAACGTACACGCCCTGTCATTGTGTGATTATTTATTTTGCCCGACTTAATTGTGTTGATTCCATAATAGTATGATTTTTTCACCTATAATTGGTGCCGTCTGTGGGAACCGATTTCTTTTTTCTCAGCTAAGAAAAGCCAACGATCAATTATGATGTATGTCAATGACAAGTGGCGATAGGAGGTGGGTCCGAAAAATGACTTTAATTTTTAATGTTTAATTTTATTGTATTGCATTTTATTTTTATTAGTAAAATAATTGAATATTCCTTGGGAATATTACAGGTTATGGTATTTTATTCCTTTAGTCATTTTAGGGACTTTACTTGGTCTCCAAATATAACTAGTGATTATTTATGTCTTTTGTTTATTTTATCATTTTTAGTCTTTTAGCTTTTAAAGTTAGCATGTGTAGAAAGTAAATATCACCCTATAAATTAGACATTTGGCCCTCATTTGTAATCACAACTTGACTTCTAAAAATTAAGAGTTAGTCTCCTCTATTGTTGTTGTTATTGTATAGTGTAATTCATATGCTTCTGCTACTTGCTACACATCAAACTAGAATCAGAGTGATGTTCGCTCTTGGTATTAAGCGGCGTACGAACCCCCGTATGAGTTATGGCTTCAACTCAAAACAACCATTCGGTCAATAGAGTTTTTTGGCTGATAAATGTTCCTGTGGTATCCTAATTTGTGATCAAAACCCCCAAAAGTAATTAACTATCCGACAAAGAATTGATAAGATGAATAGACCTCGTCCGAGATGGTATGGAGGAGCACCACCTTGGTTCGAAACCCCTCTGTCCTCTAATTTTTCATCAAAACCCTAGATCTGATACCCTAAAATCAGATCCACTGCAAACACTTAAACAATCACTAAATCCACTCAAAACCTTAGATCTATGGCCCTTATACACCAATCAGACATGACTCCTCACTCGCGCACCTTGAGATACCTATTATGACCCAAACCCAAAATACGACAAACCTATTTCCTCATAACCACACCTCCCGTAACATCCAAGCCTCAATTCGTGGTTGATCTTGCCTTCTGAAAGCATTGCCACCCTACAGTTCCAAATGAAGTCAAAGAATAAGAGGAGTTGAGTTATGTTTTCCACACCGTCAACCTCCGACAACACTGGTTGTTCAAACGGAGGAATATTTAACCATTAAGATGGTCAACATCATAGAAATCAGGATCGAGCATCTAAATTCGAGTGAAATCGATTAAGATGAGGAGATGACAGTGAGTATGGATCTCGTCGGGCAAGTTCCAGTTGGGAATGCCGACCAGATTGGGACAGACGAGGGAGACGATCGGATCAAGGGTTATGAGTTGGTTGTGATGCGTGAAGAGTAGATGACAGTAGCTAGGGTTTGTAGTAAGTCCCAATAGGATTTCTTAGGGCTTGTTTGCAAGTTTTATTTTGGAGAGAAAAGAAAAGAAAGGAAGGGAAATTGTATTTCCTTTCCTTTGTTTGGGAGTTTAAGTAGGGAAGAAAGCGACTTTCTCTCATTTGGGAGTTTAAAAGGAGAGAAAAGAAAGGAAGTTTTTTAAAAAACTTTCCATTCCGAGAGAAAGAAAAGTTTTCTGATGAATTGTACCTTTTTTCCATTAAAAAAATTATTTTCCTTCCAAACTCTCAAACACAAGAAAGAAAGTTGTTTTCCTTTCTCTACCAAACTCCTTTCTCTTATATTCTTTTCTTTTCTCTCTTATGAACTTTCTCTTCTTTTCTTTTCTCTCCTAATAAAATTTTCCTTTCCTTTCTTTTCTCTCCAAAACTCCCAAACGAGCCCTTAGGTTGGAACATTTGGGGCTAATAAGTGTTGTTGAAATAACTAGTGGGTTTCCCAAGGTTGTTAATAGAAAACATTTGGGCCGTGGGTCAGATTTAAAGTGTGGTATTCTTCATGAATGTACTGGGATGTAAGGTCCTCACTTAAAATTTGGCCCAATTAATGATGAGACCACATTGTTTAGAAAAATAATGGCCCACCAGTGGATTTTATTGGTGGAAAAATTTGAGCAACACCCAATTTTTAAAGTGTTGAAAAATATCTTGTTTGGGCACCAAATGTTTTTGAAAATTTCCTTTTCATCCCTAATAAAAGATTAAAAATATTTGTTTGTTTGGCACAGACGTTGGCAAATATTCCCTCACGCTCGAGGATGAGATTTTTTAAAGGAGGGGAGGGTGATGTATATTGATAAAACGTGGCACAAGGAGGTGGATCCGGAAGACAACTTTAATTTTTAATTTAATTTTAAAATAGATGAATATTCCTTTGGAATATTCTAGGTTTGGGTATATTGGTCCTTTAGTCATTTTAGGGCCTTTACTTTGTCTCAAGTATAGATAGGGGTTATTTTTATCTTTTATTTATTTTGTCATTTTTAGTCTTTTAGATTTTAGGGTTAGCTTGTCGAGAAAGCTAACCTCGCCCTATAAATAAGGCATTTGGACCTCATTTGTAATCATAACTTGACTTCTAGAAATGAAGAATTAGAGTGTCGGTCTCCTCTATTATTGTCGTCGTCATCATCATCATCATCATCATCATCATCATCATCATCATCATCATCATCATCATCATCATCATCATCATCATCATCGCCGTCGTCGTCGTCATCGTTGTTGTTGTTGTTGTTGTTGTTGTTGTTGTTGTTGTTGTTGTTGTTGTGGTTGTGGATGAATATGCTTTCTCTACTAACTACACATCAAGTTATGTACTATTCACACAATCATCGCACACCGTCACACGACAGTCATCAAAACGATCAAAATGGACCTCCATCACCTAGAGTTGGGTGTGAGGTTCATCCCAACATGACTCGTAACACTCCTAGCTCAAGTTATCATCCCCACGAGGAACATACCATAGAAAGTAAGGAACCACCGAGATCCAACCAGACCTCATGACTTGTGGATTCTTATGAACGACGACTTTGCCAATATGAAGACGCCATATGGAAATAGAAGAATGCTCGACTACAACGCCGTTTAAAAAAAATGGAGCAAGAGCTCTATGGGGATAAACACAAGCGCCACGCCCATCCTACTAGCCCTTAGGCGATTGAAACATGCAACTAAAGAAGGAGTACATGAAATAACCAAAACCACTCCAAATGAGGGTGTTAGCCAGACAGAAAAAAACATGAAGGAGTTCGTAAAAAGGACCTCTGAATTCTCATCCAAGGAGATATGGATGAACATCCTTCTCATCGAGGGTCAGGGTCCACTAAGGAACTGACCAGGATGTCCCTTGTTAGCCAGATGAAGACACTTTTTCAAGGTTGATTGAAGATTTTGAACCACCAAAGAAGTTCGCTGCCCCGCGATTCAAAATTTATGATGGGAAGACTGACCCTATCGATCATATTCAACAGTACTGGTGGGCCATGACCCTCTGGAGTAACAATAAGGCCCTTATGTATCGCATCTTCACTTCCAGCCCGGGGGATATCGTGCAATAGTGGATTGAGAAATTACCACATAGGTTGGTTACGAGCTTTAAGTAGCTCGCAGAGGCCTTTAATGCCAGGTTCATCACTAGCAGTTCCTATCCAATGAGGATTGATTCACTCCTCACCAAGAATAAGAAGTTCCATAAAACCTTGCGCGAATACGCTAGAAGATACTTTGAAACCTATAAAAAAATAGAGGATTGATCGAAGAATGTGATCATGGCCTCAATTAGAATTATCTTGTCAAGCATTTCCATAATACACCAATACCTCACTAAGAAGGAGGCCAGTACCATTGAAGACCGTATGTCAAGAATTGAGAAGTATGTCAAAGTGGTCCAGTATTAACAAGCCAGAGGATTTCTCAGAATGTATCTTCCTAATATCGTTCTTAGTATGATCTCTCTTTGTGTGATTTTTATGAGGTACCATAAATATGTGCTTAGTTTATGCCATTAGGATGTGCTTGAGTTTGTGTGTATATCTTATTCACCACCTTTTATATAACCATTGGCGACAACTGCAATATAAACGCTTATGTTCAACTCTAAACTATTAGGTACGTGTACTTAATTAGTGTTGATACAAAAAATTATCCATCTACGTGGACCATTCAGATACTGACACGTACTATACAGTGGAAGATTAATCCTAGTCAGCAAGGATGAAATGCCGACCTACTGAGGAATGCCGACCAACCTGTCAATGAACTTTAACACCAGGAAGACCGACCAATAATGATAGAAAAATGCCAATAGTGGTATACATAAATGATTGTACAGATGTAAATGTCTACGATATAAAGACATTCCATCCTTTGATATTCCAGCACTTGTACACCCCTTGGAAGATATAAATACATTGTAAACCCTACATCCAAGGGAGACACGAAAAAAAGAGGCAATTGAACAAGCCCAAAGCAATACACAACAGTGGACGTAAGCTCTTCCATTAAGTCGAACCACTTTAAAAATATTTTGTCTCTCTTATATTTATCTGTGATCAATTAATTAGCCTAACCTAATTTTTTGCATGAACAGATTGTCACTGTCTATGGGAACAATATTTCTAATTTATCTCATTCGAACATCTAAATAGATGATATTCCAGAATCAAGCCTCAGGAATGAAGGTATTCCGCATGTCCCTTTCGCTCCTCCATCTATAAATGACTTAACTGGAATTCTGGCCAGTCTTGCAAGAGATTATGCAAGATACTATCAAGCAACTTGCATAAACTCTTTAAGTTGGGGCACATGCTCAGGGAAATATGCCACCACCCCCATCAAGAGGTGGTCGGCGCAGCCAATCAATGACGACAAAGGATGTCTCCTACCATCCAAGGTCAAATTCATTTCTCAGGACATCAGAATCGTTCCACACGCAATCTTATTCTCCAGAAAGGCCAAGTGCCTTAGAGAGATTAAGTCGTGCCTCCCCCTTTGATCATTTAGGACCCAGGAGAAATATAAATGTTTCTAGGGCAATGTCAGGTAACACCCGATGACCATCTGATCATAGGGAAGGCAAAACCCAGTCTAGATGAAATGCCCGACGAGCTGCTGCTCGGACCGAACAACTTCAGGAATAAAGCTCAGCAAATAACAAGGTTGCAACGTATAAATATGGTGCTGCCAATGATGCATGGAAAGATCTATACAAAGATTGGAAGACAGATTAGGAGAAATGGAGAAGGCTAAAAACCCACTACAAAGAAGCTATGTAAAAGGGTCTCCATTTGTGTAGGCAATTGTGAATTTCCCTACTCCAGCAAAGTTCAAGGCTCCAGTGGTAACACTCAAATATGATGGAAAAGCTGACCCAGTTCTCCACATAGAATAATATCAAGTGGCTGTTGACATTTATGCCGTCCCCGACGAAATAAGGTGTAAAGCATTTTATGGAACCATTACTGGATCTGCTTAAATCTGGTATGATAGTCTTCCTCGGGGACAAATTTCTAGCTTCAACCAACTGCCTGAGCTATTCATTATCAACTTTTACTTTGGAGCGAAACTTGTGAAAAAGGTGGTGCACTTGCTTAGCGTGAGACAGAAAGAAGGAGAGAGCACCATAGATTACATCACTCGTTTTAATAACAAAAAATAAGAAGTTGTGGATTATGAGGAAAAGACTCCAATAACCACCCTTACGAGTGGACAGTTCCCCGAAAAATTGTATTATAATCTTGCCAAAGAGCCTCCGAAGACAATAGCAGAATTGATGGCTAAAGAAACAAATATCATGAATGCCGAGGAAGTAACTGAGGCCAAGCGTAGCTCGGGCACACAAGTGATGGAAAAAATGATAAGAAAGAATATAAAAGAACCAAAGAACACAGGGACTCCAAACAAAAATGAGTTTTGGAGAAACTCAAGAAGTACAACGACTATACTCTGTTAACCATAGGAATTCACCATATTTTGGAAGAAATTAATCATAATAAAGATGTGCGTTGGCCTGATAAATTGAGAAGTTCCCCGACCAAAAGGGATAAGGCTAAGTACTGCGAATTCCACATGGATCATGGTCACACGATGGAGCGTTGCATAGCTCTTCAAAATGAGATTAAAACTCTCATCCGAAGAGGAAAGATGAATCAGTATGTTGATCGGCAGAACAATGAAGGAATTAGGCGTAGGTCAAAATCTCCTTACAAGCCTAGAGAGGAGAAGAAAAGAACTCGTGAAGATGACTAGGATGATGATCTCGATCTCCCTAAAAAACCTCGACGACCAGAACACACAGTATTCTATATCAATTTTAGTTCTTTTGATTTCCAAATGATTACATGTGGAGATGTAGGAGGAGGAGATCATACAACAAAGAAAAAAACTTATATCAATGAGGCACAAGCTTGCTCGTACATATAGAAGATCAACCTTGCCGAGGAAGATTGACCAAGGAAGGTTAACAAAGACAAACTGGTAATTGGTTTCTCTAAAAATAATATCTCAGGGTTACTGTATCCTCATGACGACCCACTAGTAATCAAAGTCAGAAATGAAGAAATCATTGTCTCTAGAGTACTAGTAGATAACGGCAGTTCGACGGATATCATATTTTATCCTTATTTTAGCAACTTGGATTTTAAACTCAGCCAATTAGAACCCTATCATCGACCACTAATAGTCTTTGTAGGTGATAAAGTCTTTCAATTGGGAACCATTAAGATGGAGGTGATGATTGGCACATGGCCAGCTAGCCGAATAGAGAAGATCCATTTCTTTGTAATGGATAAAAACTTCCAGTCAACTTATAATATATTTATGGGCAGAGTAGGGCTAAAGAAGTTTGAGGCATTACCATCCACTATCCATCAGTGTTTGGTGTGGGAATTATGAAAGGTGATCAGAAAGTAGCTCGAGAGTCTTACTACTCTTCTACCGAGAAAGAAGACATAGAAGAAATAAAGAAGAAAACCACTACCTACCAAGTGGATACTTGTGAGCTTGATAAAAAATATGAGGTTGAAACCTTAAACCCAAGGGAGGAAACATAACTAGTAAAGGGATAGATTGTGGAAGCAACTGAAAGCATTGTGTTAGACGACAACAAACCAGAATGCATCACTTAAATAGGGACAATACTGGATCCCATTCTTAAATAGGAACTGGTATGCTTCCTTAGACAGAGAAAGCATGTGTTTTCTTGGAGTTATGAAGTTATGCCTGGGATATATCCCAATTTCCTTTGCCATGATCTCAACGTAAACAAAGAAGTTAAACTAGTAAAGCAAAGACGAAGAGCGTTCATCCCTTAGAAGAACCAAGCCATACAGGAAGAAGTTGAAAAGCTTCAGAAGGCAGCTTTTATTAATGAAGTGAAATATCCAGATTGGTTGGACAATGTAGTTATGTTAAAAAAGAAAAACAATAAGTGGAGAATATGTGTAGATTTCACAGATTTAAATAAAGCATGCCCAAATGATCAATTTCCTTTGCCCCAAATAGATCAGGTTGTGGATGCAACATCAGGAAATGAGCTACTCAGTTTTATGGATGCTTATTCTGGTTATAACCAGATAAAAATGAAGCCTAAATACAGGAAAAGCACTTCTTTCATCACTCCTCGAGGAACATACTGTTATAATGTTATGCCTTTTGGTTTGAAAAATACAGGTTCTACATATCAAAGGCTGGTCAATAAGGCGTTCGAGGAACAAATCAGCAAGAATATGAAAGTCAACGTGGATGATATTCTTACAAAGAGCATCTGATCACATTATCGACCTCAACAAGACTTTTGATCAACTTGAAAAGCACCAGATGAAGATGAATCCAACCAAGTGCATTTTTGGAGTGCAAAAAGGAATGTTTCTCGGGTATATAGTAAATCAAAGGGGAATTAAAGAAAATCCAGATAAGATCAAGGCATTAATTAAAATGAAATCCCTAACTTGTAAGAAGGAGGTGTAAAGGCTGACTGGACGAGTAGTAGCATTGAACAGATTCGTGGCTCGAGCTATGTATAGGCGTCTACCGTTCTTCAAGGTACTCAGAAAGATTTTTGGATGGAACGAAGAATGTGAAAAAGCTTTTGTGGAATTGAAAAAGTATTTGGGTTCACTTCCATTTCTCTCCCGACCAATCACAGGTGAAAAATTGTACCTGTACTTAGCTGTTTTAGAGTCGACCGTAAGTTCTGCATTGATCCGAGAAGAGAATGGAGTTCAAAAACCCATTTACTATACCAGTAAGGCTTTTCGAGGACCAAAAATTAGGTACCCTCATTTGAAAAAAATAGCATTGTCGCTAATTGAAGCATCCAGGCGTATGAAACCTTATTGTTAAGCCCATACAATTACACTGATATTCCTTTAAGGCAGGTTTTGCATAAACCGGAGAAATTAGGTAGATTAATGTACTGGGATGTGAAATTAGGGGAATATGATATCATATATGAACCAAGGTCTTCTTTGAAAGGATAAGAAGTGGAAGATTTCATAGCTTAGTTCACTTACTCTGAGGTCCCCGAGTAACAAAGTGAATAGGCCGAACAAGAATCAGGAGGAAGTGATGTTATTAACAAAGCTCTCGAAGAACATTCTTAAAAAGAAGCAGTTATCGACCTACCAGATTCCTCTTCCCGAACACACGTGATGACCAGGAAGTATGATGAAGCAAAAGGAAAAATATTATAGTATGGGAATTTAACAGACCACGTGTTTGAAAACAACGCCCCAATATGGAATTTATATGTTGATGGGCCATCTTGTGCAACCAACAGCAGAGAAGGTATAATACTTAACACTCTAGATGGTATTGATATTGAGTATGCCTTGAGTTTTCAATTCTAGGCTTCGAACAATGAAGCAAAGTATGAAGCCCTTATTGTGGGCTTAAGTTTTGCCCAATCATTGGCACACAATGACTCTCAGATGGTGGTGAACCAAGTACCATGTTTATGTGGAGCTAAAGGAGAATTAACAACTAGGTATCTATCCAAGGCAATGGAAGTCATTACAAAATTACCAACTGTTCGGATGAACAGAATCCTAAGGTTGAAAAGTGCCCGAGCTGATGCCCTTACTCGACTAGTCTCAACTACCAGGATTGAACTCCGACGAACTATCCCTATTGAGATTTTGACCAATAGGAGCATATATGAAGATCTGATGATCAATTTTATTGCCATAGATATGAGACCATCATGGATGGACCCTATCAGATCATACATAGAAGAGGGAGCTCTACCAACAGATATGGTGGAAGTAAAGAAATTGAAATATAAAGCAGCTCGATATGTACTAGATAAAGGTGTTTTGTACAGGAGAGGACTAACAATCAATTTGCAACACTGTGTGAATCCATCAGAGGTTTAAGACCTAATTCAGGAGGTGCGTGAAGGATTATGAGCTCACGTAGTAGGGAGAACACTTCTGCAGAGAATCAGTGCACAAGGATATTACTGGCCAATAATACGAGCAGACTGTGCAACCTTTGCTAAGAAGTGTGATAAATGTCAAAGATTCTCCACTATTAAAAAAACTCCACATGCTGCTTTCACTCCAATCACTTCACCATGGCCATTTGCCATGTGGGGTATAGACTTGGTCGGACCACTTCCGACCACCTGAGGAAGATTTTAGTACTTGGTTATCGCAGTGGATTATTTTATAAAATGGGTTGAGGCAGAGCCCTTGATAGACATGCCTTATGAAAAAGTCTATCAGTTCATATGGAAAGGCATCATCTGTAGGTATGGGTTGCCCTATGCTTTTATTACAGACCATAAAACACAGTTTGATAATGATGAATTCGCAACTTAGTGTGGTCAGTCCAATATTCAAAAATTACATTCGGCTCCATGACATCCGCTGGGTAATGGCCAAACTAAAGTTACGAATATAACTTTTCTTAACAGGTAGAAAAAAAGGCTTGATGATGCGAAGGGAAACTAGATAAATGAGCTACATTCTGTCTTGTGGGAATACCGCACAACCTTGAGAACAACAACTGGAGAATCCCCATATATGTTAGCATATGGAACTAAAGCCTCTATTCTTGTCGAGCTAGGATTACTATCCCATAGAGTTTTAAATTTTTACTCTCCTGTAACTGACTTAATGAGAAGGTTGGATCTAGATATGCTGGAAGAAGTAAGAAAAGATATTTCCCTAAGAAATGAAGCCTACCAACAAAGAATAACCCATTTTTACAATAAAAGAATGAAACCGACCGACTTGAAGGAAGGAGATTATGTGTTGAAGAAAGTGCTGCAGAAAAATAACAAGCTTGAAGCTAATTGGAATGGGCCATACCGTATTTCAGCAGTCATCCTACCCGGAACTTATCAAATTAAAATCTTGAAAGGCGAAGAATTCAAAAACCCATGGCATGTAGAGCATCTCAGAAAATATTATCAATGATGTTATGAGTTCAAAATCAAAGTTTAGTATCAATAAAATAATTCGTTCTTTCAATTTTTTTGAAGTACTAATGCTATGCACTACTATAGCAAAATTGACAAAAGTTATAAAACCTTCAAATTGTTGCTCGGTTTAGCAAATATTGCCCTGAAAGATGATCGGCAGAACACAATAATATAAGAGAGTTGCTCGGCACAAGCAATAAGTTGCTCGAAAAAGCCACAAACTTTATCACTAATACGCAAAGTCCAAGTCAACTGGACGTTAAGTCCTCACGAAACTTGGTCCACAAATATAAGGATAAAACAAAATCTTTATCTTACTAGGGAAAGTGCAGGAAGAATGTTGCAAAGATTCCTCAAGAAAAATATAAGCACATATTCCACATACGCCTGGTCACACCACTAGTATCCAATGCAAAAGCCTAACACTTGGGTACATTAGTAAAACCTTTGGAAACTCACGGGTAACTAGCTCTAAATTTAGATTTTAATCTAAGTATGATAGTAGAACCTATTTATTCATCTAATTAGATCCAAATTTAGATTTTAATCTAAGTATGCTAGTAGAACATCTGCACTAATTAGTAATTAATACTCAACTTATATTTTAATCGAAGTGTATCAATATAAATAATGACAAAGAAATGATTAACATTCAATACAAGATAAGTTGATCAAATTTTAATTTCATTCAATCAAATTAATTACATGACTATGTTAACAAAACCAAGTACAAAGCTTCATTCTACAGGACATTTCCCTTCGGCTTTGGAAACATGATCCATTCCAGCAGGAGAATCATCTGAAAAGTAAGGAGAATTAATGAAGTTAAAGTCCTGAAGCATTCTAGCATTGCTGCTATTGGGAAGATCAAGCAGGTGAGGAGGCTGGACGATCTCTAATTCATCATGAATCTCATAATATCCCAAGTACTTTGAAATCAAGAATTGATGAATATGTCAGACATGAATCCAATTGACATCTAATTTAAAAGGGTGAACGTTAAGGTCAAGCAATCCTAGATCATACCAGTCCCACAATTTGCTATTTTGATCCACCTTTATCACTGTTAAAGCATTCATCCAACCCAATTTTATAGCTCTCATTCTTAGCTTGTTGAAGTTTGTCATCAAGATGCCCTAGAGCTTCATTGTACCCTTCCATCCAGACTTCCCTTAGTTGTTTGTGGAATTGAAAAGTCAATCTGTCAACCTGGTAATGTCGTTTCTTCAACACTCCATCCTTAGCTTGTAACTGAGAAGATTGAGTGGATAGTTTCTCGGACAAGGTCTGTAGGTTTTGGAACATCTCAGTAATGGCTTAATTTTTGTCTTTTAGTTGTGTAGCTTGATTAGTAGGTGTCTATTGGGTCCTAATTTCCTCTGTAGTACCTCGGCCAGGTTTATTTCTAGATCGAGAAGATGAAGAAGTAGGTTTTTATTTCTTCAAGGCCTTCAATTCCTCACTCAACCTTGCATTCTTAGCCTCCAAGAACGAATGACCCTCATCCGTAGTAGCAACAACAGCAGTGGATGACTTCCAGGGATCAAGTTCATCTCTGAAACTGTTGTTCTCTTCCTCCATAAGCTTGGCAATGGCCCTTGCTTCCTCCACTTCACGATTAAGCAGGAATTCTTGCTTGCAAAAATGGGAGGCAAATTTATCCAACTTTTGTTCAAAGACCCAGCCTTCACTCAGGGACTGGAAATTCTTCTCATAATCTTTATGAAAACGTGCCTTAGTTTCCTTGTGGCCCTCCTGTAGATCTTTAATCGTTTCATAATAGGTAATATTATTGGACACTGCCCAATCAAGAAGACACTTCAGATGAACATAGTCCTCTTTGGCTTGCTTGAATACCCCTTCCCCGAGCAGCTTCAGTAGGTCTCCCTCAGTCAGAGATAAGTGACCATCTTTAAAAAACACATTACACCTCTGAAGTAGATCGGAGTCAGTAGATGAGAAGTATTCCAATTTATCCACAAACTATTATGAAGAAGAAAATCATTAATCAACAAGGTGCAGAGCTTGGAAAAACACAAGTAGAGGAATAAAAACATTTCTCTTTTTATTAATAAAAGGGGAAAGTGTAACCTCGGCCCAGAGACACCAACCTCGGCCGAGGTGATGGCCGAGATATTGATCGACCCTGGATAAGCCATGGGCCCGCGATATCAGCCCTCGGCCTTAGTAAGGTCGGCCCAGGCCGACACTTCCACCTACATTTCCAATGGACACTACGCGCATCACAGGCATCAACAACATTCTCATATACCTGGGTATGGAAACCTCGGTCGAGTGTAGGCCGAGGTGACAAGAAGCCTTGGTAATCTTCAATATGGAATCAGTCCAACCTCGGTTGGGGCCGACCCCAGCATAATGTCTCGGCTGAGATCAGGCCGAGACTCCCTATGGCACATCTCGGAAGACGTTTATCGAGCCTTTATAGCTCGGCCTCTCCCAGGCCGAGGTCATGCACCAATATGGCAGCCGAGCATCTGTTGACATTTGGATAAGGACACGTTGGCACAAATCAGTTGTAACAAGATTATTCTCCACACGTGGGGAGAATATATCATCATCATTCCTTACATGTGACAGTGACAGATGGCACTCCCACATTGGTGAGGCTACCACACACATGTTCATTACATGCATGGGGGGTACATTACACCCCCTAGGTACTATATATAGGGGTCATCCCCTACCTTGCAAAGGGATCCCAGATATTAAACCCTAGTAAAAACTCTGTCTAGATATACAGTGGAGAGAGAAAGCTTGAGAAGTTGTATCCATGGCCATTAGTGCCTTCATTCAGTGATATTACTCACACACACTCACAGTGGACGTAGGCCAAATTGGCTGAACCACTTATATACCGGTGCCCTCTCCTCTTATCCTCATCTCAGTCTCTTATCTCTTTATATAACTGTGCCGCCCTTGTTATTCTTATATTGAGCTTGAAAACACCTTACCCGGTGGTGCTAATTTCAGCATCATCATTTTGGCGCCGTCTGTGGGAACGAGAAGCTATCTCTTCCTCTTCTTCAGCTTAACCTCATCGGAGACTCTGGTGGTGAACCAGGAACCACCCCTTGCGTGGAGCTGTTTCACCATTGAAAGAGGTCCTTTAAGGTATTAATCCCACTTGCTGCTCGAGCTCTTTATTGTTAACACATAGCACCAGAGTTACCACCGCCTCTTCCGCCACCCGGAGGTGGAGGGCCTAGTTCCAGTCAGGCTCCCCCCAGTCCGAAATGACGGAGGTAGCAGCAGCCTTGAAATCATTAGCTGCAACACAACAAGCCATGAAGGAGAAATTTGCTCAGCTTAGTCAAACTATGATGAGGCCACCTGGAGTCTCACCGGATATGATCACTCCGGCGGCAGTTTAGC
The DNA here is from genome assembly GCA_949130495.1 of Sambucus nigra. Lineage (NCBI taxonomy): Eukaryota > Viridiplantae > Streptophyta > Magnoliopsida > Dipsacales > Adoxaceae > Sambucus > Sambucus nigra. The sequence continues at coordinate 377,243,465 of OX422211.1, forward strand.
CCCATCCTGATGCCAGGGGACCACCCCAGGCGCCAATGAAGGACCAGCCTGCACCGTAGAGGAGAAGGGACGTTGCGGACCCTAGGCGCTTGCGCCTGGGGAGGCAGGGAAACCCTTGCCCAGAGGACAAGTATGATGACCTAGAAGCTGAAGAAGCCCGAGAAGACTGCTGGGAGCCCTATGAGGTGTCAAATAACACTATACGACCTCTTAGGCAGAGTCAAGGATGTGTCGGCCGAAGAAGAGAAGAGGCCCAACAAAGAGGGTCGGCCTTTGACAGGTTGAGCAGAGGGTCGGCCTTCGAGAGACTGGGCCCGGTGAATGACCTAAGACAGAGGTGTCGAGGTCAAGGAGCGCAGCAGGATCTCAGAGAGGGAATAGGCAGGGTCTGCCAGACCAAGGCCAACCTTGTGAAAGAAGAGGTAGGGAGCAGGAAGAAGTCAACAACCAACGTGTCGCGATTGGGGAACCCTCTGTCCATCGCAGGGAGGTGGCAGGGGATAACCTCGGCCAAGTTGATGACAGAAGACCCTGGAATGATTCTATCCAATGCCTTGAGGAGAAGATAGGAGACCTCATTAAAAGTAGGGACCCATTACAAAGGGGTTACTCAGAGGGCTCCACATTTGTGGCTAGGATAGTGGGGTTCCCAACCCCAGCCAAGTTCAAGCCTCCTACAGTGAATCCCAAGTATGATGGCAGCACTAACCCTGTACACCATATCGAGATGTATCAGTCGGCAGCAGACATTTACTCGATACCCGATGAGATGAAGTGTAGGGCCTTCTCAGGGACCTTGACAGGGGCAGCTCATAGTTGGTTCACCTCCCTTCCGAAGAACTCAATTGAGAACTTCAAAGGCTTGGCTGAGCAGTTCATCCACAACTTCTTCTTTGGGGTAAGACCTCAAAAGAAGACTACCCACCTATTTTATGTCAAACAGGCCAAGGGTGAGAGCCTAAGAGACTACGTAGCAAGATTCAACAAAGAGAAATTGGAGGTGGAAGATTATGAAGAGAGCATAGCCATGACCTCCCTTATAGGAGGCCTCCAGAAGGGGAAGCTATTGTGGAAACTGGCGGAAGACCACCCTAGGTCCATGGCGGACCTGCTGGCAACCGCAGGGAAAGTGGTGAATGCGGAAGAGGCAATGGCCGCCAAGTATGAGGAAGAGAACTGCGGCAGCACAGGAAAGTCCCAAGGTAAGAAAGAGGGGAAGAAGAGGTCAGGAGATGACAAGTTCGCTCATTACACTCCTTTGACTGTGAGCTGTGAGCACATCCTCAATGAGATTAAGACTGACCGGACTCTGAGGTGGCCAGAGAAACTGAAGGCCCCGCCACATAAGAGGAACAAAAACTTATGGTGCGAGTTCCATCAGGATCATGGCCATGTCACAGATAGATGCTTCACTTTAAAGGATGAGATTGAGAAGATGCTGAAATCTGGAAAGCTGAGGAAGTATGTGGATGGTAAGGCTCCAAAGGGTGGAAGAGATGACCCTAAAAAAAGAAGAGATGACAGATGCCGTGGCAATGTCCCAGCTAGAAGGGACGATGATTCAGAAGGAGATGACGAAGACGACCCGGGTCTTCCGCCAAAGGATGACAACACCCCGGTGAAGAGGGTCGGTATGATCTCCTTTGGTGTTAGCACCATATGTGGGGGGTTTGCAGGAGGTGGCTCTGAGGTAGCCGACAGGAAGGCTCATGTAGTAGAGGCCAGGTCATTGGCCAAGATCGAAGTTGTGAATCTAACGTCTTCTGATGCAGTGCAGAAGAGGAAGAAGGTATACATGGACACCCTCGTAGTGGGGTTCTCCAGACTCGACTTCAAGGGTATCTTAGCCCCCCATGATGACACTTTGGTCATAACAACAAGGGTGCATGGGTGCGAGGTAAGGAGGATCCTCATAGACGGGGGAAGCTCAGCAGACGTGATGTTCTGGCCTTGCTTCAAGAGCCTGGGTCTTAGCAGGGCAAGGCTGGTGCCCTATCATCACCCATTGATAGGCTTCAGTGGCGAAAAGGTCCACCCACTGGGCATATATGAGATGGATGTACGGATGGGGGATGAGTGGCCTAGGAGGCTGACCAAGAAGATAAACTTTTTCGTTATGGACGAAAACGTCTTCTCGGCCTACAACCTCATCATAGGAAGGGTGGCCCTCAAAGAGTTTGAAGTTGTGCCATCGATGGTCCATCAGATGCTAAAATTCCCGACTCCTTATGGAGTAGGGGAAGTGCAAAGGGAACGGACCACGGTGCGAGAGTGTTACTTCAACTCGGCCGAAGAGAGAGAAGACCATAAGAGAGCAACCACCACTTACAGCATTGACACTCTTGACCCAAGGGACGAAACAAAATTGAAGAAGGGTGAGGCCGCGGAAGAGGTAGAACCCATCGTCCTCAATGAGGATGAGCCGGAAAAAACCGTCCAGGTCGGTAAGGCCCTAGAACCAAGAATCAAGGAAGAGCTGATAAACTTCCTCAGGAGGAGACAGAGTGTCTTCGCATGGAGTCACGCAGACATGCCTGGCATCGACCCTGAGGTCATGAGCCACAAGCTCAACGTGGACAGAGATGCCAAGCCAATCAAGCAGAGACGAAGAGTCTACTCCAGGGAGAAGTACGACGTCATCCGGGAAGAGGTAAAAAAGTTAGAAGAGGCTGAGTTCATAAGAGAGGTTACCTACCCGGAGTGGCTCTCAAATGCAGTCATCGTGCCTAAGGCCAATGGGAAGTGGAGAATATGTGTAGATTTCACTGACCTGAACAGGTCTTGCCAGAAAGACAGCTATCCCTTACCTAGGATAGACCAGATGGTGGACGCAACGGCAGGGCACGAGCTCATGAGCTTCATGGACGCTTATTCAGGCTACAACCAAATCTTCATGGATGCTGAAGACTCTGAGAAGACAGCCTTCATTACTGACAAAGGGACGTACTGCTACAAGGTGATGCCCTTCGGCCTGAAAAATGCGGGGGCAACGTATCAACGTCTTGTCAATAAGATGTTCGAAGAGCAAATAGGTAAGACCATGGAGGTATATGTAGACGATAAGCTAACGAAGAGCCTGAAAGCATGTACTCACGTAGCAGACCTTAAGAAGACTTTCGATGTCATGGACTCATACAGAATGAAACTCAACCCAACAAAGTGTGTCTTCGGAGTAGGAGCTGGGAAGTTACTGGGATTCATTGTTAATCAGAGGGGGATTGAAGCAAACCCTGATAAAATCAAGGCATTACTCAACATGAAGACTCCTAGGAGTATCAAGGATGTCCAGAGACTCACGGGAAGAGTGGTTGCCCTTAACAGGTTTGTTTCTAGGGCAACGGACAAGTGTCTTCCATTCTTTAAAGTTCTAAGAAAGGCCTTCCAATGGGACGAAGAGTGTGAAAAAGCCTTCAACCAGCTCAAGTCCTACTTAGGGTCTCCCTTATTGCTGTCTCGGCCCATCACGGGGGAAAGGTTGTTTGTGTATCTGGCAGTCTCTGAATCAGCCATCAGCGCGGCCATCATATGGGAAGAGGATGGAGTTCAGAGGCCTGTGTACTTCAACAGTAAGGCCCTTCAAGGGTCTGAACAAAATTATCCCTGAATGGAGAAGTTGGCTTATGCCCTAATACATGCCTCAAGGAAAATGAAGCCTTACTTCCAAGCTCACTCCATGGTAGTCCACACTGACTCCCCACTAAGGCAGGTTCTGCACAAACCTGAGAAGTTCGGAAGATTGATGACCTGGGCCATCGAACTAGGAGAATATGATCTTACCTACCAGCTTAGGACAGCCATCAAGGGGCAGTCCCTCGCAGACTTTGTCACAGAATTCACCTGGGAAGAGGCCGGTAGAAGTTTGGAAGAGTCCGAGACAGTGAAAGGCTTAGATAACGGCGAAGAGATGAACCTTAGTGTCTTCTGAGATTCGGAAGAGATGAACCGTAGTGTCTTCCAAGATTCAGAAGAGATGAACCGTAGTGTCTTCCGAGATTCGGAAGAGACGAACCGTAGTGTCTTCCGAGATTCAAAAGATACGGAACCAAACGTCTTCCGAGATCGGGAAGAGGTCATCTCAGGCAAAACTCGGAGCGGAATAGGAGAGAACGAGGAGGATCGATACCTCTTCAAGAAGGGGGTTATGAGAGAAGGGGTCTTCTCATCAGATACAGACGTTTGGAGCCTCTTCGTTGATGGATCTTCCTGTGACATTGGAAGTGGGGCGGGACTAATACTCTCGGCTCCAGATGGCGCCAACATTGAATACGCCTTGAGATTCAACTTCCAGGCCTCAAACAACGAGTCCGAGTATGAGGCCATGATAGAAGGTCTCTTATTGGCAACAACTCTTCGAGTAAAGCGACTCCTACTCCATAACGACTCAAGGTTAGTTGTCAATCAAGTATTGGGGGTATACGAGGCCAAAGACGAAAGGATGTCCAAGTAATTGAAGAAGGTAAGAAGATTGTTAGAATATTTTGAAGAGGCAAAACTGAAGAGAGTGCCTCGACTGAGCAACAATCACGCTGATGCATTGGCAAGGCTGGCCTCAGCAGTAAAGATAGATATGGGAAGGACCATTCCAATCAAGGTCTTAGGAAAGGCAACGATCGAGGAGGACGAGGTATGTAGCCCTTGCCACAATGTGAACCTAGGAGACTCATGGATCGACCCGCTCGTCAAATACCTAAGAGAGGGAGAGATGCCTGAGTCCAAGCTAGAAGGAGAAAGTTGAGGTACAGGGCTGCCAAGTTCTCAATGATAGGAGACGTATTATACAAAAAGGGGTTTTTATTGCCTCTCCTCAGATGTGTGCATCCCATGGAAGTACACCGGGTCTTACATGAGGTTCATGAGGGTTCTTGCTCTAGCCACATAGGGGGAAGGCCCTTAGCCAAGAGGATCATCACTCAGGGATACTGGTGGCCTACCTTGTCTAAGGACGCTGCAGACTATGTGAAGAGGTGCGACAAATGTCAAAGGTTCACCACTATCCCTCATCAACCCCATCCACCTATGACGTCAATCTCTTCTCCATGGCCATCTGCAGTATGGGGAATTGACTTGGTAGGACCTTTGCCAAGAGCTGTCAACAACTATAGATTCTTGATAGTTGCCATTGACTACTTTTCAAAGTGGGTGGAGGTAGAACCGATGATAACAATTACAAAGCAGAAGACCTTCCAGTTCATTTGGAGGAACATCATATGCAGATATGGCCTCCCAAACACTCTCATCTCGGATAATGGGACCCAGTTCAAGAACTCCTCCTTAGAAAAGTATTGCCTAAGAGTGGGGATTAAACAGTTCTTCTCATCTCCTGGTCGACCTCAGGCAAATGGCCAGACCGAGGTCACAAACAGAACCATCTTGGACGGAATCAAGAAGAGGTTAGAAGATGCGAAGGGGAGATGGACAGAAGAGGTCTACGCTGTGTTATGGGCCTACAGAACCACGACAAGGACACCAACAGGAGAAACCCCATTCGTGCTGGCACATGGCTCAGAGGCCGTCATACCAACGGAAGTAGGACTACCAACCCATCGAATTCAGACCTACGACCCAGACAACAATGGGGAAAAGAGGAGGCTAGACCTGGATCTTATCGAAGAAAGAAGAGAAGACGCAGAGGTCAGAAAAGCAGCTTACCAGCAGCGGGCAGCGAAATTCTACAACCAAAGGGTGAAGTCAAGACCCATTGTAGTAGGAGACCTAGTGCTAAAGAAGACCCTAAAAAAGGCAAATAAGCTACACCCAAACTGGCATGGCCCCTACAAAGTAACAGAAGAGGTTTTGCCTCGCACTTACAGGCTAGAAAACCTAGAAGGAGAACCTTTCACTAACCCATGGAACGCTGACCACCTAAAGAGATATTACATATGATGTTGCGTAGAATTTTATGTAAATGTACTATCTTACTGAGAAGAGGTTATAATAAAGATTAGTTTCCATAACAGTTCTTGCTTCATCCTTAGACCATAGATATATTATAGGCATAACATCTTAGGTGACGACCTCAGACCTTCATAACATCACTCGGTGGTGACGAGGTCTGAGCTCAGACACCTTAGCAGATGATCTCAGACCCTTAACATCATTAATTTGGTGAAATTAATTATGAGGATAACGTCTTAGGTGACGACCTCAGACCTTCATAACATCACTCGGTGGTGACGAGGTCTGAGCTCAGACACCTTAGCAGATGACCTCAGACCCTTAACATCATTAATTTGGTGAGATTAATTATGAGGATAACGTCTTAGGTGATGACCTCAGACCTTCATAACATCACTCGGTGGTGACGAGGTCTAAGCTCAGACACCTTAGCAGATGACCTCAGACCCTTAACATCATTAATTTGGTGAGATTAATTATGAGGATAACGTCTTAGGTGACGACCTCAGACCTTCATAACATCACTCGGTGGTGATGAGGTCTGAGCACAGACACCTTAGCAGATGACCTCAGACCCTTAACATCATTAATTTGGTGAGATTAATTATGAGGATAGCGTCTTAGGTGACGACCTCAGACCTTCATAACATCACTCGGTGGTGACGAGGTCTGAGCTCAGACACCTTAGCAGATGACCTCAGACCCTTAACATCATTAATTTGGTGAGATTAATTATGAGGATAACGTCTTAGGTGATGACCTCAGACCTTCATAACATCACTCGGTGGTGACGAGGTATGAGCTCAGACACCTTAGCAGATGACCTCAGACCCTTAACATCATTAATTTGGTGAAATTAATTATGAGGATAACGTCTTAGGTGACGACCTTAGACCTTCATAACATCACTCGGTGGTGACGAGGTCTGAGCTCAGACACCTTAGCAGATGACCTCAGACCCTTAACATTATTAATTTGGTGAGATTAATTATGAGGATAACGTCTTAGGTGACGACCTCAGACCTTCATAACATCACTCGGTGGTGACGAGGTCTGAGCTCAGACACCTTAGCAGATGACCTCAGACCCTTAACATCATTAATTTGGTGAAATTAATTGTGAGGATAACGTCTTAGGTGACGACCTCAGAGCCTAATTACAATTCAGTGGTGAAGAGACCTGAGGTCAGAATTATTGACTCAGTATAAACATGACATCACTACAACAAAATAATAGAAGAGATTACGTGACATTCAGTAAAGGGAAGAGATCATATAGCATTCAGAGGCATTGTTACAAATATTCCTTGAATACAAAATACCATGGTGTTACAAGTTACGAGTTACAAATTATTTGTTACAAGTTACAAATCCTAAAGGTTTGGGGGGGGGGGGGGGACATTAACAGCCTCAGCCTAATTGGCTTGCTCAACATTAGTAACCTCGGCCACGTCATCAGTATGGTCTGCCCCTCCGACCTCGGTCCCTCCCAGAGTTGCAGTCTCAGCTGGAGCAGCAGCCTCGTCCTCCACATCTTGAAGCGCCTGAGCAAACTGAGGGTCTGCAAAGCCGAGACCCACAAAGTCAGAGGTCTTTAGAGCACCGATCTCCTTCTCTCTGACTTCAGCCCATTTGGTAGTAGCCTTGATACCTCTTTCGAGATATTCAAATCCAAAACCCATGAATTCATCCGAGGCTTTGTAGTCAGAAATTATTTTGTCCGAGGCATCTTCAAGAGCAGCCTTAACAGCCGAGCTGACTTTCTGCTGCAGAACGTCATCTTTGGCCTTCAGGGATTTGGCGTGATCTTTGACGAGTAGAGAAATGTCTTTCTCCAACCCCTTAACCTTATTTTTAGAGTTCTGCAGCTCTGATTTCAGACGATCAACCTCGGCATTTAGGGCACTCTGAACCTTCTCGGCCTCTTGCCCCTTCTGGATGAGGGGCAATTTCCTCAGAGTCCAGTTTGATAGGTGGTGCATAGCAGTCACTCCCTGCACATTTAATGAAGAGGTTAAGTTGGAGAAAAGTCAGATGTTGCACTTATAAAATTTTGACGAGGGGACAAGTCATACCTGGATGGCTTTGTGAAGGCCGAACTCAATCAGCAGGGGGTGTCCATAGCCCTATAAAAGCGCTTGTCAGATTGGAATTACAGCATCAGAGGCCTTCTTCTGCCTCAAGGTCGGCCTCTGATCCTCAGAGGCATGGGCTTATGGGGCCCTATTCTTTGAGGCCTGAGATTTGGATGTAGAGGGAGCTGGGGGAGGAGCGTTCAGACCAGCTTTTTTGGCAAGTCTCGCTAAGCTCGGTGAAGCCATCTCCCACAGTTCGTCTGTATTGCCTTGTGGTCGCTCTGCAAAAGTTAAAAGATATGGGTTAAAGATCAGATATGAATGAGTTCAGAGGTTAAACTTAAAAGAAAAATCCTTACCAAAGTCAACAAGGGGACTTCCACCTAGGCCCGTCCCCGAGAGATAATGGGGGGTCAGCAAATGTTCGAACTTAACAAAAAGGCCATGTGCCCCTTGGTCTTGCAGGGCCTTCACCTTCTGGATATTCTAAAGACTTAGACCAGGGTCGGCCCTGGCAGACATGGAGACCTTACCCCATTTGAGGGGTATCCTAGGCTCAAGTGTGGAAGAGGGAACGCATGGGCCAAATTCCCATGGTCCAGAGGCGAAAAAATAGCGGGGCTTCCAATTATGGTTTGAGGTCTGAGTCACCTGGAGCATTTTCTTCTCAGGCCTCCAAGCCACAAAATGATAGTAGCTCGGATGGTTTTTGGCCGAGGTTGGGACATAACAACCAGCAAAGACCTGAACTGGGAGGTCAGAGTGGTGGACTGCCCTTCATAAGATAATGGCCCCTATGATGACTCTCCAGGCATTGGGGGATAGCTGTGAGGGAGCCAAATTGATATAGGAGAGTATGGATTTGACGATGGGATGAATGGGTAGGCGAAACCCTAACTTAAACATCTGCTCATACAGGCAGATTTCTCCATCTCGGTCGTGATAGGCCCTCTCTTCCCTCAGAGGTCTCCTTAATTTTATGGAGGGACTAATGGAGTATAAATATATGAAGCACAGTAGATCCACCTCAGTTACCGTGCTTTCGATCTCGAATGCCTCAAAGACGTCCACATCGCTTTCAGCATCTTCATCATCATCAAGCTCAACGTCGGCTGGAGCAGATGTAGATGGGTTACTAGCAAATCTCTGAACGAACTCCGCCCCTATGACGGCCGACAGGGGGATGGCGTCAAGAATGGGTGGCATAGCCACACTCGTCTCAACAATTTCAACCTCTGAAGAAGAGGCTGAGGTGCTTGAGCCATTTTGGGATGAGGCTCGGCTGGAGACCTCGGCCTGATCAGGGGCCTGACCAGGCCGAGGTGTGAAATCCATGGCTTCCTAAAAAGAGTCCACAGACATGGGGTCTGAGGTAGAAGATTCAGACTCAGACATAGGTGTTGGATCATTAGGAACCCCTATCTGATAGAAGTTCTCCGGGGGGTCAGGATATATTACTCTTAGAGGTGGTGGAAACAAGGGTCTAATAGGAAACTCTTGTGACCTATGAGATTCCTCCTGAGCTCTCTCTATTTGCCTAATCTTTTCTAGGGTCTTCTCTCTAAGAGAGGGGAAATCCTCAAGAAGCTGGTATAAAGGTCTGAGCATCAGAGGACGACCCTAAACTTAAGGAATAACTCCTAAAACTACAAACAAGATTGACTTGTAAAATAAAGGGGTCTAAAGATCAAACTTAACAGTTTAAAGAGAATATTGTTCACCTGAAAATATGGTGCTCGCCGAAAAATGAAAACCAAATACGAGAAACAAAGGAAATGGAAAGGAAAAAGTACCTGGAAATGAAACGATGAAGGCAAATGAAGAAAACTCGCAAGAAAACCAACAAATGCCTCTGCAGAAGAGCGTTGATTAGAGAAGCTTTAGAGAGAGAAAATCGTAAGAACAAGTCGTGCACAGGAATGAAGTGAAGAAGAAGGAGGGAAAAGGGTTTTGAAACCCTTAAATACGTGGGCACGTTTCCCAAGGCCCATCATTGCCTTGGGAGCCCCAAAGGACAGCTGACGGCACACGCCTACCAAGTAAGCACGTTCTAGCATTGGACAGGTGTTAGGAAGGTATTAGCTTGGAAGAGACAGGCCTCGGAGGTGTAGTAATCCCCTAGCCACTTGCTCTCACATATGACTAAGGTCTGGGGGGTGATTGATATGCCCCAAGTGTAATCTATGCCCAAAGACACCAACCTCGGCCGAGGTGATGGCCGAGATATTGATCGACCCTGGATAAGCCATGGGCCCGCGATATCAGCCCTCGGCCTTAGTAAGGTCGGTCCAGGCCGACACTTCCACCTACATTTCCAATGGACACTACGCGCATCACAGGCATCAATAACATTCTCATATACCTGGGTATGGAAACCTCGGCCGAGTGTAGGTCGAGGTGACAAGAAGCCTTGGTAATCTTCAACATGGAATCAGTCCAACCTCGGCTGGGGCCGACCCCAGCATAATGTCTCGGCTGAGATCAGGCCGAGACTCCCTATGGCACATCTCGGAAGACGTTTATCGAGCCTTTACAGCTCGGCCTCTCCCAGGCCGAGGTCATGCACCAATATGGAAGCCGAGCATCTGTTGACATTTGGATAAGGACACGTTGGCACAAATCAGTTGTAACAAGATTATTCTCCACACGTGGGGAGAATATATCATCATCATTCCTTACATGTGACAGTGACAGATGGCACTCCCACATTGGTGAGGCTACCACACACATGCTCATTACATGCATGGGGGGTACATTACACCACCTAGGTACTATATATAGGGGTCATCCCCTACCTTGCAAAGAGATCCCAGATATTAAACCCTAGTAAAAACTCTGTCTAGATATACAGTAGAGAGAGAAAGCTTGAAAGGTTGTATCCATGGCCATTAGTGCCTTCATTCAGTGATATTACTCACACACACTCAAAGTGGATGTAGGCCAAATTGGCTGAACCACTTATATACCGGTGCCCTCTCCTCTTATCCTCATCTCAGTCTCTTATCTCTTTATATAACTGTGCTGCCATTATTATTCTTATATTGAGCTTGAAAACACCTTACCTGGTGGTGCTTATTTCAACATCATCACACAAACTATTATGAAGAAGAAAATCATTAATCAACAAGGTGCAGAGCTTGGAAAAACACAAGTAGAGGAATAAGAACATTTCTCTTTTTATTAATAAAAGGGGAAAGTACATGTACATCTTCAAAAAGAAAAAGAACAAAGTACAACTACTGAAAAAGGGAAATAAAAATGTGCTCGGATCTACACCTTCTTCTTATCTGCCTCAGTAGAAGTAGGAGGAGAATTAACTGTGGAGGGGGAAGTAGAATCAACATCCTGGTGTTGATCGACAGGCTTCATTACCATAAGAGATTCACTGGAACCCCCATCATCAACTTCTTCGTCCATGTTTGGAGGGGCCCCGGGATTATGTCGCAAGAATAGCTCGAAGCCTTTTGGAGTGTCGACTTCCACCTGAGCAGCAAAGTAACCATCCTTAAAGAATTTCTTCTTTGTAAACTTAATTTGTGAAGAAGCCTCTATAATGACCTTATCCTAACCTCTGCTGAAACAGCCTCCCTAGCCTTAGTCCTTTTCGCCTTCTCAACATCCAAATCCTTCTGTAGTTGGGCAGTCTTGACTTTCTCAGCATCTAAGTCATTCTGCTGTTTATCAGCTAGACCCCGAGCATTTTGAGCAGCTCCTTTAGTAGCTTTCATCTTCTCCTCCAATTTCTTATGTTCATTGGCCATTGCTTATTGGGAATCAAGCACTGACTTTTTCAGCTCATTAAAAGCCTCTTAAACTTCCCAAAAAGAAGATCTTAAAGCCTCATCTTTCTCTAACATGCCGTTGAAGTCAACGAGGAACTGCATAAAAAAATAAGGAAAGTCATTATTATGAAGAACAAACAAAGATATAGAAAGAGGGTAAAAGAATATACCAGAGCAAGGCTTTGAGTAGCCCTATCAGAACTTTTGAAATGAGGTAGTGCAGCTGTAGCACCCCTGTGGTCTGGTAAAGTCCAAGAATTTAGGGCCAAAGACTAGTGGAGAGGCAGAAGAAGATATATCGACCAAATCTTTTTGGTTAGGAAGGGTAGAAGAACCTTCTGCTAACCTAGAAAGAAGCCATTTCCTTATTCTTTTTAAGGGGATCTCTTCAAATTTCTTAGCTGGGGGTTTCTCCCCAGTTTCATATTTATTTTTTACCCCCTCATCAGCTTGTTTAGAATGGGCATTGACAGATATGTCTCCTAAAATGTTGGAAAACTTATGTTTTTCCATAGTAGCGGCAAGAGGTAAGTTTTAATCCAAGGAGGAAGGGGAGTGGGAAGCAAGATGACCACTACCAGATGCAGCAACTGTGTAGGTAGAAAGAGATTCTCGCTCAAGGTCAATTACAGAGGAAGGAGTGGTTACTTGGGGACGAGCAATAAAGGAGGAAATCGTATTCTTGTACTACAGCAATTAGGATGCAGATCTAATGTGTTCCTCGTTAATCCTCTAATGAAGTCCCCAAATGAATTTCAACTCCCAGAGGTTCACTTCACTCTCCTTTGGGCACCTTCTCTTCTGATCAACTACAATCAAAATTTACAAAGCAACAATTAGTATTACATTTAAACAAGTATGTACAAGGAAAGAGAGTTAAATAAGGAATAACCTATCCCATTGCCAAAAGGTGGGCATCAAGGCCCATGATACTCAGCATTTCCAGTCAAAGGGGCATATTGCCATTTTTTTACAACAACTCCATGCTCAAAATAATCCCTATTAGAGTCTGGAGGATTGACTACTAATGCTTTGTTTATAACCCCAGTCTTTAAATAAAAAGTGGTGTCACTAGTCACCCACTTGTAACAAAACATTATTTCTGGAATCCCTAGATGGGTTCCACGGATTTGATTCAACTTATGTACTCCATTTACAACCCTCTAGGTATTGGGGGCTACCCTAGCTGGGACAACGTCAAAATATTGACAAAACTCGAGGCAAAATAGGTTTGGAGGAAAGGTAAACCCACACTCAGCTATAAAGATAGAGGGAAACTAGTGACCTTCAGTAAGTGAGAAAAAATCAGCTGGCGAAGTAGCGTATTCTAAAACAACTCAAGAGGGAATATTAAATTCATTTCTGCATTCGTCAAGATAATCAATAGAGTAAACCATGATGAAGATTAGAAGAAAAGAGAAAGAGTTATTACAGAGATTAAGGATCCAGCAAGAACTGAAGGACAAAAAACGATCGCTTGAGAGAGAAAAAGAAAGCTTGAAGACGTTGTAGCCAAAAACACTCAAAACATTTGGGGTAAGAAAAGATCGTGGCTTTTCCCGTTCTTTATAGGTTGCCTCAAAAACTGATAAAATAATGATTAAAAGGCAGCGTCAATTGAACTGGTGGTGACTAAAGGCAGAAATGACGGATTTTCCCAAAAATAATTCGTTAAAGTTATGGATAATTTAAAAAATGCTACGCTTATTATATTTCCATAGTTAAACCATAATTTTTACAGGTATGGGAAGTTAGAAACCGACCAAGCCTAAAATTATTTCCCGAGCAGCTTTAAGAGCTAAATGTTCCATACTCTTATAAAAATTTCAAGTCTGAAACATTGGGAGCTTCTGTTAATACAAAAAAATATCCATCCACGTGGACCATTTGGATACTGACATGTTCTATACAGTAGGAGATTAATCCTAGTCAATAAGGGCGAAATACCGACCTACTGAGGAATGAAGCCTGACCAACATTAGGAAGACCGACCAACAATGACAGGAGAACGTCAACAGTTGTATACATAAATGATTGTACAGATGTAAATGTCTACGATATAAAGTCATTCGATCATTTGATATTCCAGCACTTGTACACCCCCCGGGGGCTATAAATACATTGTAAACCCTACATCCAAGGGAGACACAAAAAAAAGGTAATTGAACAAGCCCAAAGAAATACACAACAGTGGACGCAGGCTCTTCCATTAAGCCGGACCACTTTAAAGATCTTCTGTCTCTCTTATATTTATATGTGATCAATTAATTAGCCTAGTCTATTTTTTGCATCAACAATTAGTTTCACCTATTTTTTGTTAGATCAAATAGGTCTTTTTTATTTTCCTTTTTACTGTGAAATTGACTGCATGCCTTTGTATCAATGTAACAACCCCTTATTTTCTCATGTGTCGGTTGGTCATTCTGATACGCCAAAGATAAGGCATGTTAATTGATATATACCATTCCCAGCATGAAGACAATAATAATAATAATTGTTCTTAATTTAAACCATCCACGACATGCAATTAAATAAATAAATACTGGAGTAACCAAATGTCTTATCATCCACATAAATAAATAATATGGTCTCAAATCTCATAAATAAACCAAACTGAATTAATAACGGAACCAACACAATTCATACACATATTTGAATAATAGAATGAAACTGAAATGATTGAAAGGAAATACAACCTAGTCTAAGAATGGAAATAAATGACTAGATAAAGATGAAAATTATAGATATTTCCCCTAAACAACATCTACCCTATCATCATAGGTATTTCCCCCTTTTTTGGCACATGGGACATCTGAAGGACATTTGAAAATTATTCTTCCCCTTTTGTCACGGAAAGACAAAGATAATAAATATATCATAAACAATGAATATAGCATGGTAAGCAAGATCATGATGACAAAGAGAACTAGAAAATCAAGAGCTTGGAAAACATGTGAAATACCACAACTATAATAAGAAAATACACAATGAGCGTTTACGAGTGTATCATTATATGAATTTCAAAGCATGAACTAGTAGATGAGATATATCAATCAATAAGCGTAGAAGCAATATGCAATATAATCTAACTAGAATGAGATCATATACAAAGCATGTATATAGCAATATGAGAATAAGAATATGCCAAATTGATACCAATTGAGAATGGTCAAATTGAGGATGGAAATCGATACAGTTAACACAATGTACCATAAGAACCTAGATAACTCAATGAAAAACAAAGAGTAAAGGTACATCACCCATCCACACAAACATCCAAATATCCAAGCATCAAGTACCAAAGAATAAGGTGCGAATATCCAGTCAACCTAGTACCAAACAGAATGGTATAACAAGGTCTCAACACGAGACACTCAATGGATATAGAAATTACGCAGAAAATATTTAACAACAGTATGCTAGCAATAATGGATAAGTAGCATGACGATGACAATATATCCAAAATTAAGAGCAATGTGATATCGAAAAGAGATATCTCAATCATATACGCTCACAAGAGATAATAAATAAGATATAATATCAAACACTGGTCAAGGAAAACACCAAAAAGTCATTAGAGACAAGAATAACTACAAGGGACAAGGTGTCTAATATTAAACTAGTAAGCTACTAACACGATAAGCATAATCTCAACTCAAAAACTCAACCAAATATCACAGAAATCCAATCCAAACAATAATCAAGGTCTCATCAAAATAATCGAATTACCTATGGCATACAAGGCACAAAAAATGGAAGCCGACAACACTTTTAAAGAACATGTAAAGTGATAAGAATCCACAATCCTATCAATCACAGCGTCACGAAAGCTCTAAGTAGAAAAAATAATCAAAGTACAAGGTATAAGGCAGAAGGTATGCGTGAAATTAATTCACAAATAATTATTCTAAATAGTTAATGCCAAGCAGAAAGCTAATAATTTCACAAGAAAGATATTTACGTGGTTCGACAATAACCTACGTCCATGGAATGCTTCACTTTTCTTATTACTCTTTTCTAATTTGATAACAAGAATTACATGTTCCTTTTTTCCTGGGGTGAGGGAGACTTTATAGATAGGGAAGAGATGGAGCCATGTATGATTTGTTCCTTCTGCTGATTAGGTCACTGTTTAATATTTATCATCTACTCCGAGATCCACGCAGGTGGACCGTTTCTTAGGGATTATCTCATGTAACGTTCTATACCCATTCGCAGTGGGTTGACCTTTTTTTGGACTAAGATTATTTGGGCTACTCGATTCATCCCCCATAATTAACCCTAAAGATCCACATCTTGGATGGGGCAGAGAGGTTTATAAGCCCAAATGGTTGGTCACCATTTAAGATTGTATCCCATTTGGGAAAGATCTTCGAGATGAAGTTGTGAGTTAGTCAACATCTTTCTTGCTTGAGTACATTAACTCCACGACCAGTTTTATAGCTTGGCCCGCGGAATCAATTCTTGATTTACCGATTCCTTTCGTAAATAAGGGGTCTTCAAGGTCTTCCACTTCATATTCTTTTGAGCGTTTAATTGTTAAAACTATCCTGACTATTGAGGAGGAGGTGATAGGTCCTAAGAAGATAAACCTCAGCTTTGTTGACGATTATGACCTTCCATTTTCCTCAAAATCCAAATCTCCTAAAAGGAAGGAGGTCGGAGGCCCTCCCAAGATGTTAAATTTAACAGAGTCTTCTATCCAAGAGAGGAGTAAGAAGGACAAAGCTTCCCCCTCTTCTTCTTCTTCTTCTTCTTCTTCTTCTTCTTCTTCTTCTTCTTCTTCTTCTTCTTCTTCTTCTTCTTCTGCTTTTTCCTTCAAAAAGGGGGATGACCCTAACTTTAGGAAGGTCCACCAAGTCACGTCGGTGACCAATAATCTATCTCCAGTCCCTAATTTGCTTGGTGCTCGCGCTTGATCAGGAGAAATTCAATAGGTTGATGCCCAATCATCTTTCTTATCACCGCGCTCCAGCATTATCTATGGTAATCGCAACTCTTAGTGATTTGACTCTTTTTATTTATTTATTTTGGTCACTAAATTGATATAGTCCTGTTCTTATAATTTATGACAGAATTCGTCGCCATACTTGACAGAGGATCCAATCAGCCCAAGGTCAATAATGACCTGTTAAATGCTTTGAAAAGGTCTAAAGAGGCCCTGGATGCTTCTAAGAGTGCGTATGAGGAAGAAAAGAAGTCCTCCACCTCAAAACTTGACGAGTTGAAAAATAAACACGACCAATTGGTGGTTAAACGTGATGAGTTGAAGAAGGACCAGGAGGACCACATTCATATTCTAGAGTGATGAGGGATCTCCTGGACAATTCTTGGTTGATCTATCCCCATGAATGTCAGGGTGTTGATACATATCCCTTACCAGACTGCAAATATTGTGTCTACCGTGTCCTTCTTCTTGATTCCACTATATTAGGCGACTTTCATGCTCAGAGTGTTCCTGGTCACAATGCGAGCTCCTTCCTTGATTGCGAGTTTTGCTTTCCTTAGGGCTAGGTGTTCGACCACGATGCTTGTTCTTGTCTCTGTGGAGCTCTCGTTCCATTATTTCCTTTCCCCCATTTAGAGGCGTGTTGCCTCCTCTTGTTAATGGAGCCATTATTCATATACATTGACTAACCGCAAGATATGAATGGATCTAGGTTGATAATTGATTTGCTCAGAGTGCTACTTTTGTGGGTGGTAACATGGGCGAGGGGTGCCTTGGCTCCTATTAAGGTAGATCTCAGACCTAACTCTGTGCGGCAGCAGTCCACCTTGTTGATTAGCCGGGAGAAGTGCATTATGGGGGTAAGACATGCATGTTTGCTGGATTTAATTCAATTTGGTGGATACAACTCATTTCCTACAGACAGAGCCAATTATGCGTATAATTAATTCACAAATAATTGTCCTAAATAGTTAATGCCAGGCATAAAGAAAATAATCTCATAAGATAGACATTTACGTGGTTCGATAATGGCCTACGTCCACGAGGTGCTTCCCTTTTCTTATTACTCTTTTCTAATTTGATAACAAGAATTACATGTCCTCTTTTTCTTGGGGTGAGGGTTACATTTATAGGGGGGGATATGGAGCCGTGTAGGACTTGTTCTTTGTGTTGATTAGGTCACTGCTTGATTTGTGCTCATATCCTCTAAGATCCACGCAAGTGAAGCTTTTCTTGGGGGTTATCTCATGTAACGATCTATACCCATTCGCAGTGGGCAGACCTTTATTTGTACACAAACTATTTGGGCCTCTTGGTTCATCCCCCATCGAAGGGTACAACATACTAACTGGAATGTGACCAAAATCAGAAGTACCAACGAACCAAAAGCTTCCAAGAAACAAAGCAATGGGACAAGAAAATAGATCATAGTGAAACAACACTTCTGTGCGAACGACAAATTTTTGTGGGCATGTGCACGAAAACAGAGCAGTTTCCCTTAAAAGTCTAAAAACTTCCAAAAAATCCTAGCAAAGTCGCATGATTCCTAGCACTTTGAATATTAGTGATATGAATGAATGAAAATGCATGAAAAATCATTTAATTTGACTTTAATAACACCATTTTGGGATATAATGCAAGAAATAGTAAAAATTAACAACTCTCACACACATATATAGAAATGTAAATACAAAGCACGTAAAGTGTGATCGTGATTAGGAAATATATGACAATTTGATTTGACATAAATATTTCATTTAAATCTTTATTAAAACATGAATTAGAAACACAAATAATCCAAATCTATTTCAATTCAATGTAAAAGGCATAAAATTCTTATCAACTATATATTTTTCAACTTTTTAATATCAATTAAGGAATGATTTATGTGACAAATAATGGATACAAAATCAACATGAATACGTATAATCAAATCATACAATCATTAAAAGTAACTCTTAAAAGATAATCATTGCATCAATATCCTTATGATCTCAAATAAGGTAGTTTCAAGACATTAATCCCTCAAGCGCATGTTGATTAAAATCTTTTTAATGCCAACTAAATAACAAATTTAATTTTTGAAATGCTAAGTCCTATGTTGTTTTTCATATTGGTTCAATCTCTTGGTTTATGCCTCCTTTTCAGCATATTTTGGCTTTTATCATCGATTGGGTTTTCACATGCCTAGATGACACATACTCAAAGATATTTGAATTTCCATAATGGGTCACTCTAGTGGTAGCCCTCATCAATTCTTTTAAAAATTATCATTTTCAACTCCTTCATTGTAAGACACTCACAAAAATTCACAAATGGACCATCAAAACACCAACAAGATCTCTGAATTTGATCATGATAAAATTAAGCACTAAAAGAAATTATAATATAAGTGAAATCATACGCAGCAAGTGATATGCATGTGCTCACGTAGTGTGAAATCGATACCATAGATTTCAATAAATATGTCAATCGTGATTTACCAAATGAATTTTAACCTAACAATTAAATCGATTAACACTTTCAAACAAATGGTTTAAATTTCACTTTTAATTATCAGTCAATTCAAATCAATCATCAAATTAATAGAATCAAAAACTTAATCGCATGTCACAAAAAGAATAAACACAAAATCTTTTTGGATTTTTGAAGAACAATGATGCATGTATTTACAAAATCATGTTTAGTACTGAAATATAACATATAAAGCGAATGCGTGAAAAATGCACATATGCAAAGAGTCCTCACCAAAACATGACACATGATACCAATTTGAAATTCTCTCACCCCCAAAGATTTGGTCTTGCCACAAATCAAGAATGAACTAAGAATGGAAACCTAAGATCCTAGTCATCCTAGCAAATTATCTACCTAGATAGAGATGCGTGTTCTATCTCCCGGATCAATCGGAGGAAGAAATGTAACCTTTTTCTTCACAAACATAATTTGTGGAACAAAAACTTCTACTTTCTTCATTGGTGCATTCCTAGGCAATTCAGTATCAACTTTTGGAATCCATACCTCATTGCTCTAAGGATTCCTATGTCTAGTCCTTAAAATTTGAGCATATGGTCTAGGTCTAGGTGTCTTCTAGCCTCACCTCTATCATGCAATAGGAAATCCATTAACCTATTAAATTTACCACAAAGTTCACTAATAATACTCCAGTGAATAAATTTCTTCCTATTTCCTATGATCCTATTATTTCTCTCTCTCAAGCACATATGAGCCTAATTTGTGTGGCCTTTTACCTTATAAAAAGTGTAAGAAAGTACATTTCTTCTCACAACATTCTTCACATTCTATCTCAGCTCCTTTATCTCATGTGGAGCTTTTCAAATGAACTTTTTTCTTTTAAAATAAAAATGGACAACATGGTTTATATTACCACTAAATGAGAATCCAACACAATTTTTCACAAACTTGGATTAAGGTACAATCTCCTTGTTTTTCAATATAGGAGTTTGTTCCGTATCCTTCTTGTCAATAATAAAACATTCACGTTTCAATTTTGAATTTTCAATATTCAATTCATTAAATCCAATATCGTCATTTTTTGGTTTCAATTGAGCATTACTCAATAAAATACTATTTAGAACACTTATTCTATTAATCACTTTGATTTTCAAATCCTTGGCATGTTTCAATTTAATTTATAATTTCTTAAAATTAACTTTTAAAATTTTGTTGCGAAGTTCTGTCCCTTTATTTTCTTTTAAAATAAATGCATTTTGTGATTTAAAAGAATCCCACTCATTTTTCAACACTTCAACCTCCTTTTTTTTAGTTCCAAACATTCCAATTGAACATAATAAATCTTTTTATCTTTTTCTTCATGTTCATTTTGGAAATCTTTCATTTTTTTAAAAAATTTGATGTTTGATTCTTCAAGCCTTAAAGATTCTTCATAAATATCATTAGAGGCTTTTTGTATGTCTTCCACATCATCATCACTATCATCTTGTGACCTAGGAATATATAAGTGTGTGAATCCTCACTATTATAAGATAAAGAATCACTAAACGACCCATTTCAAAAAAGTTTGATAATATTCTTCTTCACCACACCCTCGAAAGACACCCTATCATCTTTCTTCACCATAAAGCAATCTTTCTTCCATTTCCCTTCAAAATTAAGGAATCAGTTCCCTTTGAATCATGTGATTAACATTCACTCAATGAGTAAACTTGAGAGGAGGATGACTTTTTTTTAAAAACTTTTGAATAGGTCAAATTCATTTTGCAATGACTTGTATATCTTCTCAATTTCACATTTAGAACTTTCGCAAATAAGAAGTTTTTCATTCACTTTTACAAGTTCAAGAGTCAAATAATTTTTCTCTTGTTACAAAATTTTGATTTTTTCAAAAGAACTTGTTTATCTTCTCAAATTAGAATTTTGTAACCTCAAAGCTTGGTTATCTTCTTTCAAATCACAAGTAATTTAACAATTTGACCTTATCTTTTTCAATCAATGTCAACTTTCCACTTATAAGTTGACTAGTTATTTCAAACTCTTTAAACACTTATTTTTCTTATAAATGGAGTATGACTTTATTAGCCAAACTAACATTTAACCCTTTCATTTTGAGAAGTTGAACAATCAACACTTCATTCTTTTGACTTAAGGAATTGTCAATTTTAATTTCATCACTTACATCAAAATTAACATCAATGAATTTTGATTTTGTCAGAGAATGAGAAGATTTATTTTTATTCTTTTTCTTTTTGGATATCAAATGCTCTATCATTTACTTATAACTCAAAAGCATAGGACAATTCAAACTCGGACTAATACTAGAAGGTAAATCAAAATACAGTATCATAGAACCTATATCCACACAAGCAAATCAATTATCAAGTATTCACCCAAGTAAAACACTAGCACAAGAAAACTAGGTCAATGAGCAAAAACACAATAAACACACAAACGGAAAGATTAACCCGAGCACATTAATGCTATTAAAGTGAGAACTTGGGCCTGATACCAATTGAACAAGTGTGTTATATATGTGAGTAAAACACCTACACTAAACCTAAATGGGGTGTGTGAATAGATTTGAAGGCATCACATGACTAATTTTTAATTTCAAACGATTTTGCTTACACATTCGAGTTACATAACACTTGTTTCACCAAATTTATTTGATTAACACACAATAATGTAATTAGGTGAATCTAGATCTTACACATCTAAGTCAATTTTAGTTCAATGCATTATATTCGATTTAAATCTAAGTTATGTGTGTGATCAAATGTGTTCATATGAGTAGAGATCATTCACAAACAACCACAAGACAAGGTTTACGAGGAAAACCCCACATCTAAGGGTAAACAATCTTGACACAATTTACTTCTCATTTCTACTTAAAAGATAATTTTACAAAAGACAAGAAGCTATATCTCACACGATCTTTATTGTGTAGTTACATATGAACCTTTCAACCTCCCCTATAGTCAATGAGAATCCACCACAACCTCCATGTTATGAATGAAGAAGTCTATTATCTTCCTTAGAAGTTGTGCCACACTTTAAGTTTGAAATGTCTCCAATTTTAGATCTAGAAGTAGATGATCATAGCAATTCAAAATAGAATTATGAATTGCAATAGGCTATGTGAATTTGAATCAAAACACTCCCAATTCTCGCTCAAAAGCATAGATTAAGTATATATCTAAGTTTTATTAATTTTGGAGGGAATATGTGAAATTGAAAAGGGAAGCAAATGAATAATTATATCAACCTCGAAAATACTCTTAGGAATGTGTTTGAGTTATGAGGTTTTCAGATCTTGACAAATGGGAGGAAAAATGGCCTATTTGTAGAGATTTTTCAAAATCTGACGCCGTTGTGCGGATGGTACATTTTGTGCGTGTTCACAATTCTTGGCAGCAAGGAATCTCAACCATGGTCATGCGCACATGCATGTTTTGACGTCGTGCAAATGCCTTCATGTGCACGTGCTCAAAATAGAGCTGTGCGAATGGTTAAGGCAAAAACATTTTTCCAAAAACCCTTAACAGGTTCAAATACTTAAAACAACTCCCAAAATCATTTTTAAATGTCCTCTGAGAAAATTTAAAACATTCAAAACACTTGTTCAATTAAAATTTAAAATATTCACACATTTTAAAATGTTTGTGAATGTGGGTGTGTTTAGTCATAATCAATTCACAATCTCTACAACAAAGGATATAGTCTTCACTTCAATGTGAATACATGTCAATGGAAGTCTTCAACGATCGGATTGCAAAATCTTCAATCTTCAAAGGTTCATCTAAGTCTAATCTTAGACAAATGATCACACCTCACTCACATCGAATAAAGTCTACGTGACTTGATAGAGTCAACGACTTAAATATTTTTTATGGGAACTAGATAACTAATATTAATACAAAATTACCTTTTCATCTTGCATGAACAATAAGGATGAATGATCTATTCTCTTTGACATCTTTGTTCCTCTTCAAAGTTCTCCTTAAGCTTTACTAAAACTCTTAGGCTGGTAGGGTTTATGTTTTATATGTAAAGTGATTAATTAACAAGGGTTAACACCCCACCTTAATCGCGCAGGTCCTTAAAGGATTGACTTTGGGCCTTTATATGAGCCCAAAACACTGCTTAACTAGACTAAAACCGAGAATAGTGAGAGATGGGTGTTGGGGGGGGGGGGGGGTGAATATTTTTGAATGAATCATATGGTCAAGTTTTTATTTCAACAAAATTGCTTGCAATTATGATACTATCAACACAAATTTTATCAAATTTCTTTCTATTTGCCATTATTAACTCACACAATAATGAAATTAAGTGAATCTAGAAGTGAAACTTGGATCTAATACGCTTAGTTTAATTTTAGGCAAATTCACTAGATACAAAATAGATTTAAGTGACGAGTGTGATCAGATGCGTACATATGAATAGAACACATACACAAGATAAGGTTTATGAGGAAAAATCCCCACCTAGGGAGTGAAAAACCTCGACGCACTCCAATTTTCCCTTCAACTTGAAAAGATATTTTACAAAAGGCAAGAGGTTATCTCTCACACAAGCACTCTCGTGTAGTTACCTATGAACCTCGCAACTTCCCCCCATAAACAATGAAAATCCACAACGAGCTCTACACCTTGAATGAAGAATTCAAATATCTTCCTCGAAGTCAATGCCACACTTCGATTTCTTCAATAAATTGGAATGCCTTGAATTGTAGATCAAGTAGAAAGTGATTAAAGCGATTCATTAGAAGTATGATGAATTGATATAGGCTAGTGTGAATATCTGATCAAATCCACTCTAAATTCACTCACAAACACTTTGGATCAAGCCATATATATAAGTTTCAAAATTTTATAATGAATGAGTGAGATTTGGTTTGAAGAAAGATAGAAAGCGATCTCAACTTTAAAAATTCACTCAAAGAGATAATTCAATTGATTAAAATTAAGATCTTATTAACTGAGAGGGAAAATGACCTATTTATAGAATTTTTTTAAAATTTATCTCCACTATGCGCACGATGCACTTTTTTCATGCACACGATTCCAACCAGTATGGAATCATAGCAACGGTCGTGTGCACGGGCACAAGTTGATTCCCTGCGAATGCCGTCGTGCGCACGAACTTAAAATAGAGCCGTGCGAACGGTTATGGCTGCACAAAGACTAAAAATCATTTACTTCGTCAAAATCAAAGACTAACTCCCAAATAATTTTTCAAATGTCATTTGAGATAGTTTTAAAACACTTGTTCAATCATTTTTAAAAATTCTCAAAATTTTAAATATGCAGTGTTGTTTTGTGTGTTTAACCATGTATAATTCACAACATTAATTAACAACAATATAATATTCATTCCAATGTGAATGTATGATAATACGAGTATTCAATGAGAGGTGTATATGATCTTCAATCTTCACAGGTTCATCTAAGTCTATCTAAGATAAATAACCACACCTCACTCACATCGAACTAAATTTATGTGACTTGAAAGACTCAACGACTCAAATGTTTTTCACGGTAATATAGCCAACTAATATTAATACAAAGTTGCATTTTCAATCTTTACCTTTGGCTATTCTGTAAAAAAACTCCCCCAAACCCATAATGATATTATTAACTCTACAAAATTCACACCTCACTAGCCATATAGTGAGACTAGTAGGAAGGTAATGTACCAAACAATCTATAAGACCGGTGATGCATTAAAAGTTGAGTCAGAACAATGGGTTGGAGTTGGAATCATAAACACTATGCCTAAAATGACACGAAACAACAAAACGCATCACGCAGGCAATGGTATGCACAAAGAGAAACTCCCCATGCTTGGAAATTCTCCGATAAGTATCAATGATATAAATCAGATAAAACATGTGAATATCATGTAAACATGTGAATTATAGCAATATTATCTAATATCAGGTGAATCATAATGTAATAAAATGCTCTCTACATATCATATCCCAAAGTAACAAACAACTCCTCCTATCAAAGATATTTCTCCCCCATTTTTTTGACAAAGTGAGAAACAAAAAAAAAAATTCTCCCCCATAATAAGTGAAAGAAAAAATTCACTCCCCCTTTTGACACAATGGAAAAATAAAGGAAATAGATTTTTCTCCCCTTTATCTCAAGGACTAAATTTTTCTCCCCCTTTTTGACATGAAAAAGTCAAAGAGAAGACATATTTTAGACAACGGGTACAACTAGGCAACAAACAAAGTCACAATAGAAAAATAATCTAGCAAAGAAAAAGCTTGTAAAGCATGTGAACAACCATATCTATATAATGGGAATCGACAAATGAGCATATACATGTGTATCACAATATTAATCTCACAATCAAACATTAGAATATTAATAACATCAATCAATGAAGTATAGACGCATGAAACGAGATAGACATAACATCAAACTAGATAAATGAGATCATATAAAAAGCATGGATTGAGAACATAGATATATCATGAATATGACAATATAAAACAAAATATAAGGATGAAAATAGAAAAAATCCATAAACAATGAGATAATATCAGATATTCAAGTGTACATTTGAAGGTCTACACATAGTGAAATTTCAAGATGTGGTTGATTGGAGATACAAATGTTTTTATCGTTTGCATTTTTTGAGGTTCTTGTTGGTATGGATAGTATTATGTGTGGGCATCATTTAAGACCCGTTTGAGTGGGATTGGTTTGTTTTTATGTAAATAATTTAATACTTAAAGAATTTATTTGTGTGGAAACCATTGTAGTCCCTAATAATAGGATTTGTCCCTCTCCTTTAGTCACCAAAATTTCTCGAAACTTTTTAGCACAAGTACAATAATCCCTAATAAAATTAGTTGGGATTCCTATATAAGAGTTTATAGGATTATATATAAATATAGTTATTTTGGGTCGAGTCTATTTTACCATCCCAAAAATAATTTAGGACATATGTTCCCTTACTTGCACTATTTGAGAAGAAACGGAAATATCACATCGTAGCCGTCCCTAAAACCATCCCAAAAGATGTTTTGGGATAGCTGATAAATATTTTGGGATGACAAAAATTAGTGGGCTATGATATAATTATTAATTCATAAATTTAGATATTAATAGTGCAAAAATAAATGCAAGTACGCATCCTTTGAAGACGAACGAGTAGTGTAACGTTAAGAAGTTGCAGATTGGAGATCCTACGCTTTTTATCATATGTATTTTTTGAAGTTTTTGTCGTTAGGGACAATACTATTTATTGGCATGAATTAAGACTTGTGTGTGTGGGATTGGTTTATGTCTATAAACATCATTTAAGATTTTAAGAATTTTTATTGTGTCGACACCATTCAAGAATCGGATGTTATGTATTAATTATTTTTTTAAAGTTATTTTGTATTTAATACTTATGGATGCATGTATTGTATTTGGGCTAAGGAGCGAATGAGTTCCAAATATCTCAAGGAAGGATCATGTTTCGATAGAGGGTTGTATCTGTGAGTGTAAGATCGAAAATATCCCGTAACACCCCGTATTTCTAAGTAGTTTGAAATTAATTAATTCGATAAATTTTAAATTACACGTGTGCCGTGATTCGATGGAATTAGATATTTTTGGGAGATAATGATTATTGTTGATGGAATAATTATGTGACTATTAAATATTAATAGGGAGAGAATAAGATTGATATTATGAGATAAATTTACTTAGGATGTAGTAAATAAAATGTGGAAATTAATAGACACTGGAGCGAGTGATATTGACGTAATTAGATTATACCTCAACCGAGAGTCGCGTGTGGAATAATATGAGGTTAAGATAGGATATTTGTATATAGTGACTTGAATGATGATTTACAAATCATGATTATTTACAAATGGGTAGAAATAGTCAGAATAGTATATCCGGGTGTATTGTTTGGGTCCCGAGAAAATTTTAGACCAACCAGACACCATTTGAGGGCATTTCGGTTATTAAGGAGATTAGAGTACTAATAAATCCAAAAATTAAAAGGTTATATCTTCTCCTTTGAGTTAGAGGCTAGGTTTAATGTAAATTTGAGTGGGGAAAGTCCATAGGAAAGGACGAAGAGAAGAAAACCTAGGCTTTCCAAAAAAAATTCTCACCATGTCAGAATCAAAATCGGAATAAAGAGAGAGCAACCTAATCATCCTAAAACAAATTCAAACCTGAAAATACAAGTAAAGTGATTTTCTTGCATGTTTTTGAAGAAGTTATAATACCCATGTAGTGGAGGGTTTTCAATTTCATGATTTCAAATATGTTCTTGGGATTTAGATGAATATAACTCAAGATTCGATGTAGGATTGCATGTAGAATGAATCCCTATGTGAAAATAAAATGAAATTAGAATATATGTGATTATTAAGATGGAATCTTGATGGTTTCTTGTTTGAAGAACATGAATCTTGAATGACTTAGGGTTTAATTGATGAACATAAGACGTCAATCTGCCAGAATTTTTGATGTGGCTTGAAACGTTTTCCAGTTCAATTGTACTTAGAATTAAAGTGTGAGACATAGATTTTTAGAAATTTATATGTCTAAGATTTCCAATGAGACTTGAATCAGGTCGTTTGGAGTTGTTTAGAGAGAGTAATCGACGTTTTACTATAGGGTATCTGATCTGTCAGCATAGTAATCTGCCAGAATTTTTGACATTACTTTAAACATATGCCATTTTAATTTTGCTTCTTTCCAACGAGGTTTGAATGAGGTCATTTGTAGTTCTGTAGAAGGAGAAATCAAAATTTTACTATTGGGTATTTAATCTGCCAGAAAATTTACGACTCGATTCGGTTACCCATAATTACCCATTTTTTCTTGTTTAAGCCCTGGATTTGTGAATAATTAACAGGGGGACTTTTTGGACATCTCTAAACTATAATGAGGGATATATTGAACTATTTTAGGCCTAATGTTGGGTTGAGGCTTAGCCATAACGAGAGAATTAAGACGAATATCTATTGGACAGGAATTGTAAAATAATGAATTTAAGGGAATGAGAACGGATCACGAAGAGTATGAGTGAACTTATGATGTAGGCCAGTAGTGTATGAGTGAATGAACTACAAAAATAACTTAAGGGGTAACTAGGGCCCTTCGGGTAGATAATAATACTAAAAAAAATGCGCTAAGATGTTATAATTGTGAATCGACAAATATTAGGGCTGTTTTTTTCGAACTTCCCATTTTTTCGATTTTCGATCCGATTTTTTTCCAAATTTCAAATGAAATATTAGTTTGGAGATTTTTGATTTTTTCAAAAAAAAATTTGATCAGAAATAAAAAATAATTCTTAATTTATGATTTTTCGATTTTTTCGATCCAATTTTTCCGAAATTATGCCGATCCGATTTTTTTTTTTATTTTTTTTCGAATTGTTTTTTATTTTTTTGAAATTATTTTTTGATTTTCGATTTTTTGAAAATTTTCCATATCCCACATCGGTTGGGAGAGGGAGAGGGCTCCAAAGTGTGATCTATAAAATGAGAGCATCCTCCTAACTTTTACACAAAAGAAAAAATGGATCAAATCCTCACGTATATGGATGTTGGGTTAAACCCTTTTATTTATTTATTTAAAATGTAAATTTCAAGTAATCAAAAATTGAAAATTTATTTTTTTAAAATTTTGGAATTTCTAAAATATCTGGATTTTTAATATATTTTGTGAATTTCCAATTTTTTTCGATTTTTTGATTTTTCCGAAGTCGGAATTTTTTTCAATTTTTGTAAAAAATAGGAACGAAAATCAGAATAAGTATTTTTTTTTCGAATAAATTGGAATTTTTTCCAAAGAGGCATTTTCCGATCTGATTCGACTGAAACCTAGGCCTAGATAGTATGTTGAGTTTTCGAGATATATATATTACGTACGGAATATGTTTATAGATTTTGTGTATGCCTATAGAGACTATATTATAGGTTGGATGTATACCTATATGGATTATATTTATAGGTTGTGTGTATACCTATATGCGACATATGGATAGGTTGTGTGTATGCCTATTATGTACTTCTTTTGTCTGTGAACATACCTTCGCTGCCTGCTATCACGGGAGGTTCCATGCAGGGGGCGATCCCATCTTGATGATTCCAGTGACGTCTAGATTTTTGCCCCATAATATAGAACCTTGGTACGGTGACTATCTGGGTGTACGATAGTATTGATGATCACTTGGGTACATTAGGTATGTGCGTGACCCATAGGCTTGGAACTTTGTTTGCCTCCATTGTGTGTTATTTGATATATGGTTCGAGGAGACATTCTGAACTGGTAGTACCTGATTTAGTACGAGAAGTACTTGGGCTTGATAGTAGAGTATACAAGTGTGCATCACGGTGGCCAGTTTGGGAGGTGTTGTATTTACATATTTTTTATGGCAGATGGTGGGTGGGTGGGTAGGGGGTAGGGGTGGGTAGGTAGGGGTCTCGGGTGCCGCTGGCGCGGACCATTAAACTATAGGAATTAAAATTAAAGGGTTATTAGTGTTTTTTATTAAGTCCATTAAAAAGTCCATTCTTTTAGTCCACTTGTGATCCTCTCTCTCTCTCTCTCTCTCTCTCTCTCTCTCTCTATATATATATATATATATATATATATATATATATATATATATATATATATATATATATATATATATATATATATATGAGGTTCAAAAGTGAACATAAAAGATGAATTTTTTAATGAACATTAACAAAAAAACACTTAACAACCCATTAATTGTAATTCCTATGTTGTAATTGATCCGTGCGAGCGGCAACGGAAACACATTTTTTTAATAGACACCCCCTACAACCCACATCCCCCTCCCCCCTTTACATCTGCCATCACCGTTCCTACCCTTAATTCTAAATAACGCCCACTTTATATCTTCTGAACTTATGATTGATCTTTGATAAAATTCCTATCGTAATAATAAAATCAAAATGGAAAGAAAATTAAAATATGACAACTTTACATGAAAAAGTGGGTTATAAATAGAATAACTGGAATCTAAAAGAAACATATTTTGAGATTTGAATTTGTACCAGTGAACAAGAAGCTTGCATTGCAAAGTCATTGAAGCAAGTAATGACACACTGTAGAATCTCAAGGCCTAATGCTTCTAACGTAGTCACAGTTGATAGCATCAAGCCAGGTTTTCCAGCACAACAAATCTCGATCCGAGTGTCCATATTCCTTCTATCAACATGAAACTATTCAATAAAAGTGTACAAAAATTCCTGAAAAGAAAGTGAAAAAATAGGCTACAACTTTTGAAAAAAGACGAAGACGGTGATGATGGGGGGTGGGGAGTGTATATTAAAAAATACGCATGTGTGTGACACACGCGTGTCCATTGTTGCTGGGACGGATCAATTACAACATAGGAATTAAAATTAATCGGCGGTTAGGTGTTTTTTGTTAATGTTCATATTTTATGTTCACTTTTGAACCTCTCTCTCTCTCTCTCTCTCTCTCTATATATATATATATATATATATATATATATATATATATATATATACTTGTGTGATTTATCCTACTTATGTGTAATAATAGGGGAGATAGACAACGTATATCTAAAGTGATGTTCATTTTATTTATGTGTAATAATAGAAAGATATAGAGCATATATAAAGTATAAAATAAGTGAAGAAACTTAATGAAATACTTTAGAGATTACATATGCGAAATGTTAACTAAATGGCTTAATAATAACATACGAAAAATATTAGTTATTAGTTAGTGGATAGTGTGTTGTATGGGCGGTACGAGTGGAGTTAAAGAGAAACTTAACAAAGGACTTAATGATAATTAAGGTTATACTGTAGCGTACTGTATGGGTGGTACGGGTGGGTTAAACCTGATAGTGGTTAGTTAGATACTTATGAGGTCTAGTTAGGCTCGGTATCATAACTAGGTGGGAAAAGTAGGGGACATTAGGTGTGTAGATTAGATGATAGGTGAGGAACTCAAGGGAGTGCGAGCAAATTAACATGTGTAATCAATAACTGCTTTTAAACTGTGACTTAAATCCTTGCTAACTATTTTTAAAAGGTTTTCTCGGGATCTGACTCATGTAAAATCTATTTTGTATATTTTTCAAACATATTTTAGATGTCCATCCACAGAGATGTCAAGCTTGATGATTCATTCCAGGGATGCGTAGCTGCATCACTTGTTTAGGCTTGCAGGATTTGGATTAGAAGCTTCGGTTACTTCATTCCTAGAGTAGGATTCAGTTTCAGTTATTCATTTGGGCCTCCTGCCCTTTTAACTGTTACTTTTATATCAGTTCAGACTGTGTATTCATGTTTATTATTTCTGTAGGATTTTTATTAGACTTGGGAACCGATGGTTTATTCGGTATTATTTATTTCAACTAATCATCTTTTGATGGATTCATATTATTACTGTGTGTATGGTTTGGTTATTACATTTATTTTCTCATGTTGTTGTTTAATGAAAGTTAAAATTTGGCACCAACTTTTTGGATACTAGGTGGTTTGTACGAAATGAAATTTAGTGAAGTTTGTACGGTTAGGTAAATTTATGTAAAGTTTATCTTCTGATTTCGAAATGAAAAGATTAAATCAAAAGATTGTACGAAAGTTTGGAGAGACGGGATTTCACTTGGAGGGAAGCTTTTGGAGGGGAAATTTAGTGAGGAGTTTTTGACGAAAGTTTTTTACTATGCAACCCTTTTAGGTTATCCCACTTACAAATTAAGTAACTATCACAAATTTTACAACGGTTTTGAACACTTACATGTAAGTGTCAAAACCGTTGTAAATTTTGTAAGTATATAAACACTTACAAATTAAATAATCTATTATTTTCAAAATAGCCATTATGGTGTATTGACATGAATTGTAAAATAATGAATTCGAGGGAATGAGAACGGATCATGGAGAGTATGAGTGAACCTATGATGTAGAACAGTAGTGTATGAATGAATTAACTACTGAAATAACTTAAGAGGTAACTAGGCCCTTCAGGTGGAGAATAATACTCGGAAAAATGCGATAAGATGTTATAATTGTGAATCGCTAGTACGTCGAGTATTCGATATAATTATGAATCGATAGTACGTTGAGTATTCGAAATATATATATATATATATATATATATATATATATATATATATATATATATATATATATATATATGTGTGTGTGTGTGTGTGTGTGTGTGTGTGTGTATTACGTACCTATTATGTTTATAGGTTGTGTGTATACCTATACGGACTATATTATAGGTTGGGTGTATACCTATACGGATTATATTTATAGGTTATGTGTATGCCTATATGTAACATATGGATAGGTTGTGTGTTTGCCTATTATGTGCTTCTTTTGTGTGTAAACATACCTTCTCTTCCTGCTATCACGGTAGGTTTCGTGCAGAGGGCGATCCCACATTGATGATTCCAGTAAGGTCTCGATTTGTTCCCCAGAACATAGAACCTAGGTATGATGACTATCTGGGTGTAAGATAGTTCTGACGGTCAATTGGGTACGTTAGGTACATTCGTGACCCATAGGCTTGAAAGTGTGTTTTCCTCCATTGCGTGTTATTTGATTTATGGTTCGAGGAGACATTTCGAACCGGTAGTCCTTGATTTAGTACTTGATTTAGTACAAGAGGTAGTTGGACTTGATAACAGAGTACATAAGAGTGCATCACGGTGGTCAGTTTGGGAGATGCTGTATATATATATATATATATATATATATATATATATATATATATATATACACACACACACACACACGTATACTTGTGTGATTTATCCTACTTATGTGTAATAGTAGGGGAGATAGATAACGTATATCTAAAGTGATGTTCATTCTATTTGTGTGTAGTAATAGAAAGAGATAGAGAATATTTAAAGTATAAAATAAGTAGAGAAAGTTAATGAAATACTTTTGTGATAACATGTGCGAAATGTTAATTAAATGGATTAATAATAACATACGGGAAATGTTAATTATTAGTTAGTGGATAGCGTGTTGTATGGGCGGTATGAGTGGAGTTAAAGAGAAACTTAACAAAGGACTTAATAATAATTAAGGGTATACTGTAGCGTACTGTATGGGTGGTACGGGTGGGCTAAACCTGATAGCGGTCAGTTAGATACTTTTGAGGTCTAGTTAGAATGGGTAGCATAACTAGGTGGGATAAGTAGGGGACGTTAGGTGTGCACATTAGATAAGAGGTGATTAACTCAAGGGAGTGCGCACAAACTAACATGTGTAATCAATAACTTCTTTTAAACTATGATTTAAATGCTTGCGAAATGTTTTTAAAAGGTTTTATCGGGCTCTTACCCTTGCAAATCTATTTTGTCTATTTTTCCATAATATTTTAGGTGTACAGCCATAGGGATGCCAGGCTTGATGATTCATTCTAGGGATGCGTAGCTGCAACACTTGTGGAGGCTTGTAAGATTTGGATTAGATGCTTCAGTTACTTCATTCCTAGAGTAGGATTCATTTTTAGTTATTCATTTAGGCATGTTTCCCCTTCAGCTATTACTTTTATATCAGTTTAGACTGTGTATTCACGTTTTTTATTTCTTTCGGATTTTTATTAGACTTGGGAGCCGATGGTTTATTCGGTATTATTTATTTCAGGTAATTATCTTGTTATGGATTTAGATTAAAACTACATTTATGGTTTGGTTATTACATTTATTTCCGCATGTTGTTATTTAATTAAAGATAAAATTTATCACCGACTTTTTTAATACAAGGTGGTTAGTATTAAAACATTTTCGACAGTGATGCTATGAATGAACCAGATGAGATTCCTATTTTATTTTTATAAATGATTGATCATTCGATATTTAAATAGGCGGGGTGTCACATATCCCTATTAGAGGTATGAGAGAAACATAAGGGAATGCTACATGATAGCAAGATGAGCCATTATGGAGAGCTCCTAAGGTCTTGGTGTATAACGAGGTAGTTAGAAGGCGTTCGAATGTGGATTCATAGTATTAAGGGTAAGAACCATTAATGGTTAGGTCGATGCCTATAGATTTATCATTTTTGGCATTACCACCGGTGCCCCATAAGTACCCGTTGGTCTTTCATAATTTCATGTGTATCACCTTATTGAGAGTGGGTATAGTCGTGTGTGAACTTTAGTTTATTTAAATTATTTATGGATTGTTAACGTCATTGTAAGTTTTCAATTCTTTTCAGTCGTGATATAGTAGGGTCATGTTTACATCTAGGTTGTGTGTGAACCTAAAACAAACTGTTATATTGAAAATCGTACTAAGGATTGTGAGTGTTTACAAATCTATAACCTGATGCCGGTAAATGGGTAAGAGTACCTATTGTTGTGTAGGTTGAGGCACTAACCTGTGATATATATATATATATATATATATATATATATGTGTGTGTGTGTGTGTGTGTGTGTGTGTGTAGGTGTATCTTGATGTATGTATCTATCGTGTGGATATATGATCCCAAATTATGCCGATTTTGGATAAATGATTGTGGATGCATGGGTCGAGTGAGCACCTATGGCACGTAGAAATAGTAGAATGGTTAATGACACAGTTTTTTCATCGTAAATATAATGAAATACATGATTTATTATATCTATATGTTGTATTTAACTGGATAATGATGTAGTTTTATTGGGCATAGTTGATTTGCCCAGATCTATCTTTATATGCGTGGGTTGGCTATTAATGCAATCCCATGATTATGACTTCAGTTCTTCACTAGGATATGGTTTTGGCAGTGAATGACGTTAGCCCATATAGAAGTGAACATGATGAGTGTTATATATGTAAGAGCTATTTGAACCTGTGCTCAAATAGGTAGGTTATGACTATGTAGGGGTTTTGTGCGATTGTATTGTTCACTGGATATATGAGTTCATAATGGGAGTTGAGATCTGGATTGAATAGCCTATAATTTCTCACTTGTTGGATCTCATGTGAGTTCTTTATATGTGGCATATTACTTATGAACCGATTGAGTGTTTCATATGTTAAGATATTTTCATATGGGCTATAGGAGTGCTCTATCGTTAGTGATTGGTGGGTCAAGTGAGTGCCCTATATATTTTTAGTTTGGTACTTATTTATGGGTCTTGGTGGATTCATCTGATAGATGTAATAACAATATTTTTTACTTATGACATTAGTGTTCCTATAAGTTATGGCTATTAGTTGGGAGCACTTAAGTTGGTGATATGCCAGTGATTGCATACTTAGTAGGATGGCTTTATGTACTTTGTATCTAGTGATATAGTGCATGAGGATTCACATAATAGTAAGTATTTATAATTTAAGCAATTGAGTTATTTTGAGAACTGAGTCTCTAGGTATCACCTCTTCTGTATTGTTATAAAGTTGCGTATGGTAACATGTGCTGATAGCACAATAAGTAATTAGAGGCTATTGGAAGGGTGAATAATGATAGTTGGTCTTTATCGGATTGGTTAGATATTAGGATGCAAATAAGTGGTTGGAATTATATATTGGATTCAATATGGGTAGGTTTATTGTTTATTGAATGTTTAGAAACATATGGTGTTTTTGAGAGTTGTTGGATCCGTTAAACCCATGGAGTTGGGGTATAACTTTTATAATGGGCGAGACCTCCATTGGGTATGTGGACACCCCATTATGTTACCCCCTAAACTCTCCTTAGGTCCCTAGCACCTCCCCTCATCACTACAGATCCAGGTCATACCCTAAGTACTGACCTAGAAGCCATCGGGCACTCCCAGGCTCTGTTTGACCAAAGTCAAACTCTTCAGCTCGACCGAGGCTGAATGAATATTTGAAGGGCACTAAAACCCATTTCCAATGGTCCATCCCATGCGCGATTCCGATCTACCATGCTGACGAACGACCCATTTTCCCCGAAACTCAATCAGGAGGCCACCGGACACTCTCGAGCTCCATTTGACCTAAGTCAGCTCTTCAACTCAACCGAGACTGAATGAATCTTCAAAGGGCACTGAAACCCCTTTCCAACGGTCTGTCCCGTGTTCAATTTTGACTTACGATACGGACGAACAATCCGTTTGACTCCGAAAGGTCACTGAATGCTTCCAGGGCCCGGTTGACCAAAGTTAACTCCTCGAACCTGATCAAACTCTTTGAAATGTCGAAGTACATCTCCTAACTTTTCCAATGGTCCATCCCGTGCACGATTCAGACTTACCATGCGGACGAACGATCCGTTTGCGTCCGACGATTCCCCGTCAAATAGACTAATGAATGCTTTCGAGCCATATTTGACCCAAAGTCAACTCTAGAACTTGGGAGAAGTCCAAAGTACTTTCAAAGGTCTCTGAATTACCTTTCTAACGGTCCACCCCATGCGCGATTCTGATCAATGATTTGCGTTATGCGATCGATTTTCCAAAAAAGGCCTGAAAGACACTGCCAAACGGCAGGTCCCAGACCCTCGGCAGTGTGCCTAAACGCACCTGTCGAAGGGAAGGAACAAGGCTATGCTGATCGGCAATGCCCTGGGCCTAGAAAAAGGAGGCCTTGACCTCATTGCAAGAGGAGCCCATATCTGATAGATATCACTCTCAGCAAACCTCGAAAACCTCTCTCGAAGTCAGCGTGATTTCCACACCCAAATCCCTTTCCATCCTTCACTTTTCATCATCCTTTTCACAAAACTCGGTGAATACACTATCCTCCATCATCATCCAAGTCTAAGGGATGCTCTCCAAAATTCAAGATCAAGCTCAAGATCTTCAAGAAGGTCCAATTTTCTCAACTCTCTCCTTAAATTCGCAATAACTTGTTTTATTACTTAGAACTTTTATTATCTCATTTCACACATCCTAATATACTTTTTCTTTAGTATTATTGTACATATCTTATTTTCACATAAATAAAAACCCAAAAAAACAAGAGAAAGAGGGTTTGCTCATAAATTCCAAATGAGAATTCTCACACTTCTCTTACAGTTTCTCACAACTAAAACACTTTTTCTACACACACACACAAATAAGAGAATCCCCGGTTGGATTTATGGGATAAACCCCACACCTCATTTTTTATGCGAACTACATGGACTTTGATGCCTCTATAGGCTACGTAGGCATTTCGGGGTAAAACCTGAGACTCGAGTCCTATTTTTACTTTTTCGCTCATTTTCTATTTTCTCTAAACTCCATTCTCTTATACTACATATATACATATATTTGTTCCTAAGGGCGTATTATTCCGTATATGTCATTGTTCCCTCATAACAATTAACGCAGTGATGATCGCCTAAATCCTATTTTCTAATACTTTTATACCGTTCGACGGACGACTTGGTTTACCTCTTCTATGGTACAAGTCGATGATTCCAGTCTCCACTATATATACACATGAACACATATCACGGGAAAAATAAAGGAAAATAGCAAAAAACCATCGAGACCGAAAGGGCGGAATGGGTGCCTAACACCTTCCCATTTCGTAACTTAGCCTTCGGACCCTTTTCGAATCACTTTGGTTTCGTATGCACCAGTATGTCTTTAGATGCTGTCCTTAGGGATGGCTTCCCTTTTTCTTTTGTCTGTTTTGAGTAAAATAGACTGGCGACTCCAATCTCTCTATATTTTTGCACCTCACCTAAAATGACGCCGGCCGAAGCGCTCCCTAGAGGGATGCGCGGGACCTAAGGATCCTCACTCTCGCACGGCCCGCCGCGAGGATCGGGATCCGGGAGGGGATGGACACAATGGCGATTCTACTGGGGACATGGTTCTTTTGAGGGATAGACGCTATTTACGTGGATGTTATGTTTGCTTATATTCTCCCCCATTTTGCATGTTTCCCCTTTATTACTCATGTGTACCCCCATGCTTTTGCTTCTATTCACACACTTGTAGAAAATTCTCCATGTACACCTCACACCATGTGCACCTAGGGTCACATGTATCCACATATTGCACGCATCACCCATCCATACTTGGTGTACCGTTGGTACTTGCACTTTTCTCCCTATTTGGCATAATCAAGAAAGACATTCTCATAACATACTAATAAGAGGATCATGCATGATTCACGTGACATCACCAAAGAGAATTGTGATTGACCAAATTTTACCCAGTAACTGGAGGGTCACTTCATGATAGGCGCTGGTCCGGCAGGGCGCAGTTAGCCTAAGCGATATAACTCTCACCTTCCATTGGCCAAGTACCTTCGACGGATATCGAACGGTTCCCCCGCATCGTATCGCTTGACCGAAGTCATGACAGGAGGTATATCGCAGGGAACTTGTTCATGTACGCCGAGTATATCAAATTCTCTTTCACACGTACCGCCCCCACGAGGTATATGGTGAGGTAATTCACGTACACTCAGGTATATCAAATGGCTTGTCTACACGTACCGATTGCCCGCAAGAGCAAGACGTATATCGTGGAAGTCACGCCAAAGGGGGTAGCCCTTTTTGATTCACCCAACCAACTGCATACCCGCATATAGGTGTCAACCCTAGGACACACATGTTAGATTTCTGATTTTAACCCGAAACTCTGCCGAAATTCCGAGTCGGCCTGCCGCCCAAATTTTGGCGCATTTTTAAAATGGGACCCTATCTGTGAGCCTAGTCACAAGTCCAGCTATAGCTTCACATATATTACAAACCCAATTTTTTCAGGCTCGGTTCCCCTCCGGCATTTCATTTTGCATTTAGGAGAATTTAATACAAGTGAGAACATAATAATTATAATAATCATGCTGAGATCCGTCTCCCGAAAAAAAAATCCAAAAACACTTCTCCCTTATTTATCAAAAATCCAAAAACATTTCTCTTATTTATCAAAAATCCAAAAACATTTTTACTCTATTTATTAAAAATTCAAAAAAAAAAAAAAAAAAACAACTTCCCCTTTTCTAAAAAATAAATCCCATTTTACGCCTTCTCAGGTCGATCGTAAACCCTTGGCCTGGCTCCTTATTAGCTTCGGTCCTCAATTAAATCACCCCGGAGTTCCGTCCGTTACCCTATTACGTCTTCTGAGTCCGGAATCCATCCACTTTCCATGGAGAACACAGATCAAGTACCCATTGTGCAGTCGGATCTGACGGCAGTCTTAGATTAGCTTGTGTAAAAGATTGACAACTTCCAAACCGAGGTCCGAGAGATGCAGTGAAACCAGGTTCCCGTTCCCCAAGAGCCCGAGGCCCTATTTTCTCGTGCCATGGATCCACCCGAGCCTATCTGGGTTCCCAAAGAGTATCATCACGCTCCACGTGCTCCTCCTGTCAATGGGCTGTCGCCTGCCCAACTTCCTATGCCGAACCTTGCCCAGCATGGGGCTAACTCTCCTATGGTGATTAATCCGAAGGAAGAAGAGCTCAACAAAGTCAAAGAGGACCTCAAGATGCTCACCAAGAAGTTTAACCAAGTCAGAATCTCAGGAAATTACATGGACTACACCCACATGTCTCCTTATCCTGAAGTGAGGTTACCCGAGAAGTTCAAGATGCCAAATATCAAGAAATTAGGAGGAAGTGGACCCCCGATTGTTCATCTCCACAGTTATCACCGTTACATGACTCTACAAGGGGCTTCTGAAGAAGTGATGGCCCAATTGTTTCAGCAAACTCCGAAGGATAGCGCCCTCCAATGGTTTTTGTCTCTCGAAGAATCCAGAATTCGTAACTGGGAGGATGTAGTCTGAGAATTCATATCGTAGTACAAATACAATGAAGAGCTTGAGGTCACCCGCCGTGATTTAGTGCTGCTGAAGTAGAACCCTGGAGAATCAGTCAGTAACTTCATCGCCCGATGGAGGGAAAAAGCAGCAACTATGACCAATCAGCCTTCCGAGGAAGAACAAGTCAGCATAGTAAAGAAGAACTTGTTATCCCATGTCCGAATAACGATGGGAGGACAATACTATTTTCGAGATCTCAGAGAGGCAGGGGTAGAAATTGAGGAAGGTCTTGCCAAGATAGAAGTTGAACCAAAGAAGGGGTCCGGACAAATCACCCCTAGAAAATATGACAAGCCTGCCAGTGTTACAGTCTCAACCATCAATAACATCTCTCAACCAACTACATCATGGGCACCAGAAAGCCTCCATATCCCAGTCCGAAAGGAATACACCGAGCTCCATGCTCCCCTCTCCAAAGTTTAGCAAGCCCTGTTAAGTTGAAACCTCATCAAGCCCTTGGATCCCCGTCCATTGCCAAATCCACTACCAAAAAACTTCAAGGAAGATGCCCATTGT
The DNA here is from genome assembly GCA_949130495.1 of Sambucus nigra. Taxonomy (NCBI): domain Eukaryota; kingdom Viridiplantae; phylum Streptophyta; class Magnoliopsida; order Dipsacales; family Adoxaceae; genus Sambucus; species Sambucus nigra. The sequence continues at coordinate 377,283,887 of OX422211.1, forward strand.
GCCTTTCACCAAAAAGCTGGCCATACCACCGACCAATGCGTTCACCTCCGAAATGTAATCCAAGGTCTAATTGACCGGGGTACCATCGCCCCACCAACCAATCCTAAGCCAAACACTACTCACAACCCACTTCTAAATCATACCAATGCCATCTTCTTAGAAGAGAACCCGGAATTCGATCCCTCAACTCAAATCACACCCATATACTCTCCTAAACCTCTCCAAATTTGCCCATATTTCCTCCTACACCCTTCTAGCCTCACTGATCGGGCACTGTCACTCCTCATCAGAGCATGCATTACTATTCGTACTCGTTCTGAAAATGGATCTATGGAATTATTAGAAGTCTTAAACCAAATCCTAGAGTTCGGGTTGAAATTGCCCTCACAGATGATCATTGATTGCCAGAGATTTAATACGCTGTTCTTGGAAGCGCGGAAATGGGCCCGAGAGTCATATAGTTGGGTAGTACCAACCGATGAAATCAGCCTGGATGATGTGGTCCAGATTATAGAAGAATTCTTCAGGCAGACCGACAACATTTGTAGTATCACTGAGTTATTCGATGCTTTGAAGCTATAGGGGCGCCTGGTCCCTTCACCCTTACACGTCCCCATAGAATGGGATAACCTGTATGAAGAAGCTGTTGAAGTTATGGAATGCATTGACTTTGCATAGAAAGACAGAATTGTTGCCACCGGCCTTCTAAATACAAGCCTTCTAAAAGAATGCAAAAATGGTACTAAAATGAAAAAAAGTACAATATAAGTGAATCACAAAATGGAATCCGCTCCGAGCTTCACAATCCCAAGAATGGCAACGACGCCATTTGATAAAAAGAATTTTTACATCCCCGACAACGGCGCCATTTGATAGAAAGAAGTTTTGCGGATATTTGTCGTTGCTTGAAAAGTCCTTCTAATCAAAACCTCATGTACCTACAAAATATAACAATTTAAAGTATAGGGGTAAGTAAGGATGTCAATCCACTTTCTATGGGGAAAAGCAAAAGGAACAAATTCAATTGTAATTCACTTTTTATTTTCTTTTTGTGCTTTTTCACTTTTCTATTTTTTTTTTAGCTTTTTCAAATATTAAAACAATTGGGTGAGGTGAGGTTGAAATAACACTAAACTAAAATAAAGATCTAAACAACTAACTAAAAAGTGACTAAAATGAGAACAAAAGCTAACACTAAAATAAAAGATAAAGTGAGGTAAATAATTGTGAGAATAATCAAGGAGTGGGATTACACCACAAATTTTAGTTATTCTAATTAATTAATTTAATTATTTGAATTCTCCCAAATTAATATCAAAACTACAAATCAACTCTCGTTGCAAATGTAATTTTAATAATAACATTTTAGAATATTAAGTTTAACACCCCACAACTCTAGAAAAATAGATCTATACTCATTTTAATTAATCACCTGCTAGGATCGATCAATTAAAATTTATGTCAATCTTAGAAAATAAATTTAGAGTTGAAATTCAAGTTATAATACCCCACTTAAGATACCCCTATCTTTAGTTCGAATTAAAATGAGTATTATAACTAGAATTTCGTTTTTCTCTCGAAAATCATTTATCCTCTCTCGAGGCGTAAATCCAAGGGTGAGAGATCAAAATTAACATTCAAAGGGATATTTCAAGTAATTAAACTAATTAAAATAAAATAGCATCAAATAAGGGTTTCCCCCCATCCCTTGAAAGGGGTTTAGCCTAACATGATATGAAATATGACAAACTAATATTCAAAGGCATAAAATAATAAAAGAAGATAAGAGAACAATCAAACCAACTCTCTTTGATTAAGTTGAACTCCAATCCTTGAAATTGAAGCATACACCTCTTAATTGATCATCCAAATGATTTGAAATATCCACTCAATTAACTCTCTTACAATATTTAACCTCACATATATCTAAAAAAAATAAAAAAAAACTATTTACAAATGATATTTTTTCCCTATAATTCTCTCTCTATAATTCTTATCTCTAAGCTATCTTTTTTTTAGGTCTTCATCTTCATTTATAGTAGGCATGGAGCATGGGGGTATTTTTGAAAGAATTAAGGTGCATGTGTAGGGCTGTGTTTTTTTTTCGAACTTTTCGATTTTTCCGATTTCCGATCCGATTTTTTCCGAATTTGGAATGAAATTTTAGTTTGCCGATTTCCGATTTCCGATTTTTCTGAAAAAAATCGGATCGGAAATCGAAAATAATTCTGAATTTTCGATTTTCCGATTTTTCCGATCCGATTTTTTCGAAACTATGCCGATCCGATTTTTCCGATTTTTTTTCCGAATTATTTCCTATTTTTTTGGAATTATTTTTTGATTTTCGATTTTTTCGATTTCTTTTCCGATTTTTTGAAAGTTTCCCATATCCCACATCGGTTAGGAGAGGGAGATGGCTCCAAAATATGCTCTATAAAAGGAGAGTATCCTCCTAACTTCTACACAAATGAAAAATGAGCCAAATCCTCATGTGTTTACATGTTGGGTTAAGCTATTTTCATTGTTTCTTTAAAATGAGAATTTCGAGTAATCGAAAATCCATAATTTATTTTTTTGAAATTTTGGAATTTCCGAAATTTCTGGATTTTTAATATATTTTGTGAATTTCCGATTTTTTCCGATTTTTGCCGATTTTATGATTTTTTCGAATTCGGAATTTTTTTTAATTTTTCGAAAAAATCGGATCGAAAATCGGAATAGTTATTTTATTTCCGAAAAAATCGATTTTTTTTCCGAATAGGCATTTTCCGATCCGATCCGGCCGAAACACAGCTCTAGGTGCGAGGAGCATGTGGGTTGAGAGGTGTGAGGTCACAAAAATCTAATTTGAGTGAGGGTATTTTAGAAAGTTGGATAAAAGAGGTGGTTGGGGGTAAAATGGTAAAAGGGGTTAAATGGGTTTTATTTGGCACATGGGTTTAATTGGTTTTGCAGGTCACGATTTGGTTTTGCAGGTCACGATTTGGTTTGGGAGATGGGTCTTTGAAGATGGGTCAATGGGATAAGGGTATTGGTATGGTTTGGGGTTTGAAATGGAGGTTGGGTTACAGGTCTTATCGGGTTCAGTGGGTATGAGATGTCGCCGGAGGCAGGGGTAACGGCCGGAGTGGAGGGAGAGGCGCCGGGTTTGAACTGGACGGTGTGGCGGTTTTGGCTGGGGGTTTCCGCCCACTGGTTGGGACGTCGCCGGGTTTTCAGGTGGCGCCGGAGGTGGGATCGGTTAAGGGACGGAGCAGGTCCGGTTTGGGACCGCGCGACATGGGTTGCCGGCGAAGGGGTAGGAGGTGAGAGGGATAAGGAGGGTGCTGGCCGGAGCGAGTAGGATCGGGGGCTCGTCGGCGGACTTCCGGCGGGTAAGGGGTAGCGCTGGGTTTAACGCCGGCGAAGGTGGCAGCTGGGTGCGTCGGGTTTCTCCGGCAGTAGGTGGAAGGTCGGACGGCGGTCTTGTAGGGGGTTCTGCTAAGGGTTAAAGGGGTGTGGTCTGAGATTTGTTGGAGGTGTTGTTAGTGGGGGAAGGGAGAGAGTGAAAATGGGTGAGTAATGTTGAAGATGGGATTTTGGTGGGATTTGATGGGTGAGGGTGTATGGTAAGTAGGGTGTGTTTGGGTTATGGGTTTTGTGTATGTGTGTCAAATTGTGATCCTATTAAAATAAAAATTAAGAATTAAAATAAAATTAATAAAATTAAAACTAAAAAATCAAATTTAAGTAAAAATAATAATAATAAAAATACTAAAACTAAAAAAATATAATCCTAAGTTAAAAAAAACTAAACTAAACTAAAATAAAAGAAATAAAAAATAAAATATGAAAACAAAAAATCCTAAAATATAAAATCTAATAAATTAAAAATAAACTCTTAAGACTAATCCTAATAAAATTAAAAACTAATAAAAATCCAAATAAAATAAAATTATACTAATAAAAATAAAATAGAAAAATAGAAAATAAAACCTAGAAAATATTAAATAAATCTATGGGTACCCTGAATTTAGCACCATAAGGCCTGGACGAGTAGCCCCTCCTTAGCAGGCCCAAAGCCCACGCCCATCACCTCTTGTACTCATCCGATTACACCACGATCCCATGAAGAGAAGTTGGAAGGGAGCACGATCCCATGTAGGGGAGATGGCTAAAAAGAAGGAACCCATCACCCCCACTACTCCAACATATACATGTATAAATTAAACCCTAAAGTCCGGGGCAAAGGACAAGTTGTATTCTCTGTACTTATTCTTCAGAATATAGAGAAATAACACTGACTGAACCACCGTGGACGTAGGCACTTCTTTGCTGAACCACGTACTCCCGTTGTTGTGTGATTGGCCTTTTATTTGTCTTTTCTTGGTTGTTACCTCTTTCATATTTATTTGTGTTGCATAATAATTGTCACCACAATTGGCGCCGTCTGTGGGAAGCGTTTATCTTTCCCTGAGAAGAGCCCACGCCGAGAAAAAATCTAAGATGTCTGGTCACAGCAGCAACGCTCCTCAAGCAGGAGATATTCATGAGCCACCCGCTCCTCACAGGATTAGGTCTGAAGTCCGACGTTCAGATCAAGGGGCTCGCTTAGAAAGGCCAGCCTCAGAAGAAAGTCAAGGACCAGCAAGGTCCACTCAGATATCCAGATTGATCGATGCATACGAAGCAAGGCTCCACGAGCAGAGGGAGTCTTCTCGCAGGTATGAGGCTGAGAATGCTCGCTTAAAAAGAAGACTGGAAAAACTGGAGAAAGAACTACGTCTTGATACCAGGAGACGCCCCTATCGCACTCCTAGCCCTCAGGCGAGCAAATCTCGCAGCCGAGGAAGGAGCCTTAAGCGTCAATATCAAGGGTTCGAAGGTGGCGACTCAGACGACGACCTCCGCGAGCAACTGAGAAAAGCTCGCCGCTATCAGAGCCTTGCTCGCAGCGACGACAACATACGGAACCTAGTCCGCAGAGAAATGGACCAACATCCAGCTCACCGCGGCACCAGGTCAACCAGAGAACTCGCCAGGAGAGCCCTCAAGACCCAGATGAAATCGCCCTTCACGAGGGAAATTGAAGAAGAAGAAGCTCCCAAAAAGTTTGCTATTCCAAGGTTCAAGATTTACGACGGGAAGACTGATCCCATTGATCATGTCAGGCAGTACCGGCAGACTATGACCCTCTGGAATCACCGAGATGCGCTGATGTGCCGTATTTTTCCCTTGAGCCTTCATGACGTGGCCCAGAAATGGTTCGAGAAACTCCCTCACCGATCCATCAGAAATTTCAAATCCCTGGCCGAGCTCTTTACGGCCCGGTTTATCACCAGCAGCTCCCATCCCAAAAGGATGGATGCTCTATTGACAATAAAGAAAACTCCTCAGGAGACACTCCGAGACTACACGAAGAGGTACTGGGAGTTATTCAACGAAGTCGAGGACTGCGCGGAAGAGGTGGCAGTGGCTTCATTCAAAATTGGGCTACCTAGCTCTTCCCTCCTTTACCAGTCCTTGACAAAGAAGGAAGCAACCACCATTGATGACCTGATGGCCCGGATTGAGAAATACGCAAAGGTGGAAGATGTCACCCGCCTTAACGTAGGAGAAAACGGTTGAGCCAAGCTCGCCACGAAGGGAAGTGAGAAAGTTGATAACCAGAAAAAAGGAGGAAAGAATGGGAGCAAGAATGGCTCCAAGAACGGAGGGAGCCCTGACGTTGCAAATTCATTCCAGGCGGTCAACACCGTCTTCAAAGAACCAATTTATAAAATTCTCGCGAAGATCAAGGATGAGCCGTTCATCAAATGGCCCCGGAAAATGGGAGGAGACCCATCGAAAAGAAATAATGCGCTGAGATGCACCTTCCACAAAGAGGGAGGACATAAGACCGAGCACTGCAAGGCTCTTAAGTCCCACCTCGAGGAGTTGGCCCAATCCGGACATTTGAATGACTTTGTGGAAAGGAAGGTAGAGAGAGTGACTGTCCACAAGGAGGCAAAACCCGACGACGTATTGGAAGACGACACCGGACACGAATTCGCAGTAATCCATGGAGTATCCGATGTTAAGCAAATCCAGGGAACTCAGCTCGGATGGAGGTAAAGAAGATGACAGCAGTAATGCAAGCTTTTCAAATTGATCCAGCGAAATCACAGGCAGGAAAACGCCGGCGGGCAGAGGACATCAACTACAACAAGCATATTATTTTCACGGATGAAGATCTTGTGGGAGTGAGGATCCCACATCACGATGCCTTAGTCATTACACTCAGGATAGCCAACTTTGATATCGACAAGCTGCTCGTCGATCAAGGAAGCTCATCCGAAGTAATGTACATCGACCTGTTCAGAAAATTGAAGTTGAACATCGCTGACCTAAAGGGAACCACTGTTCCTCTGGTCGGCTTCGCTGGAAAAATGACCATGCCTCTGGGCAAGATAGTACTACCGGTGCTCGCTGGAAATGTTTCGAAAATGATCGAATTCTTGGTGGTCGACATCGATTCACCGTATCAAGCCATCCTCGACAGGGGATGGCTTCATGCAATGAAGGCAGTCTCCTCGACCTACCACCAGAAACTCAAATATGTCACCGAGCGGGGAGTGATGGAGATACATGGCGACCAGACGATGGCGAGAAAGTGCTTCATAGCGACCATCCGACCAAAGCCAGAGAAAAAAGCCGTTCAAACCAGCGAGAAAGTGGAGGAAGGTGCAATCCCTTCCAAATAGCAATTAAAATATGGAAGGCCCGGAGTGGAAGAGACCAGGCTCCTCCCCTCCGAGCGTGTTATAGAGGACCTGGTAGAAGTAATTGCTAGAGAAGGCGGCAACAGAAGAGTCTTCCTGATCGGGACCTCACTCACTGACCAAGAGCAAAAGGATTTGTTAACCTTACTCAGAAGCAACATAGATGTTTTCGCTTGGGAACCCTATGAGCTGCCAGGAATCGATCCCAATATGGTCTGCCATCGGTTGCACGTCAATCCCACATTCAAGCCGATAGCGCAGAAGGCACGACGAACTGCTCCCGAGAAGGCCAAAGCAATAGAACAAGAAGTCGAAAAACTGTTGGATGCAGGGTCCATACGGGAAGTGAAATTCCCCAAGTGGTTATCCAACCCAGTGGTAGTTCCAAAAAGCAACGGGAAGTGGAGAGTTTGCATAGACTTCACTGACCTCAACAAAGCCTTCCCCAAGGATAGCTTCCCTCTTCCGAAAATAGACCAACTAGTAGACGCCACTGCAGCTCATGAACGAATGAGTTTCCTGGACGCATACTCAGGCTATCACCAGATTCCCCTGTATGCACCAGATCAGGATAAAACGGCGTTTATCACGACGGTTGGTTTATACTGTTACAAGGTCATGCCTTTTGGGCTAAAAAATGCAGGGGCAACCTATCAGCGGCTGGTTACTAAAATGTTCAAGAATCATATGGGAGACACGATGGAGGTCTACATCGACGACATGCTCGTCAAGAGCAAGGAGAAGGAAAATCACCTCTCGGACGTGTCAAGTACCTTCGAAATCCTCAGGAAGTACCGAATGAAACTCAACGTGAGCAAGTGTTCCTTCGATGTCCAGTCAGGAAAGTTCATTGGGTATTTGGTCAGCAAGCGTGGCATAGAGGCAAATCCGGACCAGATTGATGCAATTAAACGGGTGCAACCTCCTCGCACAATCCGCGACGTACAGAAGCTCATTGGAATGCTCGCTGCTCTAAATCGTTTCATTTCTAAATCCTCCGAGAGATGCAAGCCCTTCTTCCAACTCTTAAAAGGCAGCAAAACAGTAGAATGGACCCCAGGTTGCTCGCAAGCATTAGACGAGCTCAAGTCCTACCTAAGCTCCCCGCCACTGCTTGTCATACCACAGCAAATGGACCCTTTGTACCTCTACCTCTCTATATCCAGCCATACTATCAGCTCAACGCTAATGTGTGAAGTTACAGGGATCCAACATCCAGTCTATTACGCGAGCAAAACCTTACTAGACGCCGAGCAGCGCTACCTGCCATTGGAAAAGCTCGCATTCGCCCTAGTAATGTCCTCGAGGAAACTGAAGCATTACTTCGAAGCTCATACGATCATTGTCCTTACATCACACCCCCTCAAGGCTGTCCTAAGGAAGGCGGATTTATCGGGCAGACTGTCTAAATGGTCAGTCGAGCTCGACCAGTTTGACATCTAATTTCAACCAAGGACAGCTATCAAGGGTCAAATCCTTGCTGACTTCATAGCTGAATTCACAGGCGAAGAACCCTTCGACCAGCCTAAGCCAATAGAACAAAACAGCCAGGCTACAGGGGGAAGCTGGAAGCTATTCGTTGATGGAGCCTCCAACTCAAAGGGGGCAGGAGTAGGAATTGTTCTCATCACTCCAGAAAATACAGTCCTCGAGCAAGGAATCAGGCTGGGATTTGCAGCCTCCAACAACGAAGTAGAATACGAAGCCTTAATAGCAGGTCTCCAAAGGGCGCAAACTCTAGGAGCAAAGCATTTATAGGTATTCGGAGACTCGCAACTAGTTTCCAATCAGATAAGTGGAGACTATAACGCGAAGGATGAGAGGATGGCAGCCTACCTCTCCTTGGTAAAAAACTTAATGACGAACTTTGAAGAAATCAATATTCAACAGTTTCCCAGGGGGCAGAACAGCCACGCTGACGCCTTGGCAGCCCTAAGCTCGGCAGTTGATTCCAGCCTTAAAAGGATAATCCCTATCGATTTCCTTAGCTGCCCGAGCATTTACCCCAGATGCGAGCTGACCAAAGCGAAACAAATACTCCAATTGGAACCAGCCCCAAGCTGGATGGATCCCTTGAGAGACTATTTAAAGAACGGAACGCTCCCAGAGGATAAGAGGACTGCCCACCAGATAAGAGTCAAAGCTGCTCGCTTTCACTTATCCACGGGAGGCGACTTGTATAAAAGATCTTTCTCCGGCCCCTACCTTAGATGCGTCCACCCAGGTGATGTCAAGACAGTGCTTCACGAGATTCACGAAGGAATCTGCGGGAGTCACGTCGAAGGAAGGTCTCTAGCCTTCCGATCAATGAAGGAAGGTTACTGGTGGCCATATATGCAAAGGGACTCCGCAGTATATGTCCGCAGATGCCTAAAATGCCAGCTTCACGCCCCCATGGTCCACCAGCCTGCCAGCGAATTAAAATCCCTGACCAGCCCCTGGCCTTTCGCCCAGTGGGGAATGGACATCGTGGGACCACTGCCCACCGCTGCCGGCAATCGCAAATACCTGTTGGTCGCAACTGATTACTTTACCAAGTGGATCGAGGCAGAACCACTGGCGAACATCCGAGATGCTGACATGATGAAGTTCATATGGAGAAATATAATCACTCGATTCGGGATCCCCAGAACCATCATCACTGACAATGGAACACAGTTCGAGAGTGGCCCTTTTTAGAACTTCTGCGACCATCACGGGATCAGGCACCACTTCAGCTCGGTAGCTTATCCTCAAAGCAACGGACAAGCTGAGGCTTCCAACAAAACAGTGATCGCTGGGTTGAAGAAGCGGTTAGAGCAAGCAAAAGGCGCGTGGACAACCGAGCTACCACATGTCCTATAAGCGTACAGAACGACTCCTAGGCGAGCCACAGGTCAAACGCCATTCTCACTAGCATATGGTATGGAAGCGGTCATCCCATTAGAAGCAGGATTGCCTACAATGAGATCCGACCTTGTCGAGCAGGGTCAGAACGATCAGGCTTTGCTCGCTGAACTCGACTTGGCCGACGAGTGCAGGGAACTTGCCCTAGTAAAACTAGCGAGCTATCAACAACAGCTCGCGAAGCACTACAGCGAAAAGGTCAATCCGAGGAAATTCGAAGTTGGGGACTATGTTCTAAGAAAGGTCCTGGGCAACACAGTGAAGCCATCAGACGGTAAACTGGGCCCGAACTGGGAAGGACCTTATGAGATAATTAGAGACGATCTGCAAGGTGCCTATCATTTGAAAACGATGGAGGACAGAGAGATACCACGAGCATGGAACACAGCTAATCTCAAGAAATTCTACTTTTAGGAGTTCTATTGTTAGATCTTTTATTATACTCATTATGGGAAAAGACAGTTTATTTCTCAATTCACCAATGAAAATCTCTCAGTTGATCACTCTCTAAAAAGTAACAATTATATCTTATTGCACATCCTTTTCAAATCACAGGTATAATGGTTGACATAGAAGGGGAACACCCCTCCTCAGGTCATCGTCATGAAGCACGACAAACCTCTTAGCATTGCCCATGGCAATATATGAAGCCCTACAGAGCATTCTTAGGCATCAAACCTACTTTGGTTAAACAAAATCCTGACCGGATGAAGACATCCAATAACAGGTGTGTCCTCGCCAATTTCCCCACTTAGACCTAAGGGAGTGTGACGACACGACCTAAAAGGTAAAGAAAGGGCACAATGGTATTCTTAATACTGGACTGGGCGGACACTCACATGACAAGATAAAAAAGATTGTGAAGCTGCAAAAATATAAAAAAGATTGGATAAACACGTTTAGTCGGCAGAATCGCCCAAAACTCAAACTTTCCATTAATCTTTTATATTTACAAACAATAATAGTACATGTTTAGTCGGCAAAGCTCGGCCAAAGCATTTACAATTATTAAAAAACAAAATATCAAGAAGGTGGAAGCCTCCGAGCAAGGTAGTCAGCAACTTTAGCTGTCCTCCCGTCATCAGGAGCAGGATCGAACTCCTCAACGACCTCATTTACGTCCAACTCCAATAGTCGCCGGGGAATAGCATCGATGGGAATCCATCGATCATCTCGCCTGAATGGATTGGGCATCAGAGTAGAGGGAGACATCTCGTGCCGATACCACAATATCGAGTTCCTCGGGACCTGCAGCTCTTTGAGAGCACTCAACCACCCCCTGATGAAGGAAAGCTCCTCGGACTCTGATAATCTTGTGGGAGCATCCAGCCAGCCCTGATCATAGCCATCAGTCCACACTTGGCGAGGGCCCTTCTTGAATAGATGCCGCAGTCGGGTGACGTCCCTCTGGAGCCCAGCAGCAGTCACATAAGCTCGCCGGACATCGCCGCGCAGCTCCTCCATTTCCCTCTCACGCTGCTCCTCAACTTCTCTACTCCTACCCCGTGTACTCCTACCAGCACGCGGGAGGGGAGGCCGAGCAGCCCGCGACGAGGAAGAGCCTTGTAGGACTGCCGAAGCGGTGCTCGGTGAATGCTCCTTAAGCTTCGAGACCTCCTGCCTCAGGTCGTCATTCTCCCGCTGAAGAAACTCCACGACTTGGTTGATCTCGGTGGCCTCCAGTAACTTTGCTCTCAGCTCGCTAACTTCTCCTTGCACTGAAGCTCCGATCTCTTCCATTTCCTGGAGCCTGTCCTTCAATTTGGCCACTAGCTCGGACTGATCCTTATATTTCTGGTTCCTTAACTTAGCAAACCTGCAAAGCCTAGCAAAGGCCTGGCGAACTGCAGGGCTTGCATTAGGACCCAGAGTCCTACCTAATTAGGAGGTAACAAGAATATAGTCATCCACATCAACCAACTACAAGTAAAAGAAAGAGAAAAGAAAGAGATCAGCATAAACAAAAATAAAGTCTTTTCATTGATAATGAGCAAGGTTATATCAGATCAAAAAAGAAAAAAGTTACAAAGAAGCCCTATCACTTAGCAACCTCGGTGGATGGACCCTTGTCCTTATCAGCATCAGCAGGGGCATTACCCTCTGCAGGGGTGTCCACTGCCTCCTCGACCAAGGGAGCTTCAGAAGGAGTCGCCCGAGAAACAGGATTGGTGCCTTCAGCAGTTGGGGCTGGGTCCTCATCCACGACTGGCTTTGGCCCTGGATCATGCTCGTCAAAGAGTGGGGATGCAACATCCACCCCAGCGGCCACGAGGGCCTTGTTCCACCCTTTCTTGAAGTTCAGACGGCTAATATAGCCTATCTGAACCTCGGCGTCCTCATACGCAGCAGCCCAGCCAGAATTGTACGAATCTTCTTTAAGAGTGTCTGCCTGGGCTTTCTCCGCCTCCAGCTGCTCGGCAAGAACCCTGTTCTTCTCCACAAAGTCCAGCTTGCTCGAGCATACCTGATCATACGACTTCCTCAGCTCTCCGAGCTCCCTGACAGCATTATCTCTCTCGCAAGTAGAATTAGCAAGGGCTGAGGCAGATGAAGCTCGAGCCGCATCAGCAGCCTTCAGATCGGCCTCCAGCTGAGAACCCCTGGCCACCAGAGTAGACTTCTGCTGCTCCAGCTCGCTGTTCCTTCTCAACAGCTCGTCGTGAGAGCGATAGAGCACAGCAAAGTGAGTCACAAACTGCAAAAAATGAGGGAAGGATCAGAAAGAAGAAACCATCAAAACGGATTAAAAGAAGTTGAGAATTAGAAAAGGAACCTTACCAATGCAAGCCTCTGGCTAGCTTGCAAAGCCAGTTGATCGGACCCCGACACCCTCTCACGATCTGTAGGGAGGACTGCCCTCTCAAGCAGCGCAGGGGCAAGCTGAGGAGAGGTGGCCACCGAAGCCCCCTCAGGCAAGGCAGATACTGGGACCAAGGCTTGACCAGTTTTGGTCCTCAGTTCCATCTTCCTCCTCTCCTCCTCCTTTTCTTTCTCCCTTCTCTTTCTCTCTTCCACATTCTTCCTCTCCTCCTCCTTTTTCTTCTCTCTCTCTCTCGCCTGCTCCTCCTCTCTCTTCTTCTTCTCTTTCTCCTGAGAAGAAGGCCGAGAACCAGTAGCTATGGCCCCGGAGGCAGTCTTCGATTTCTTGGACCTCTGGGCAAGAAGCACATCATCATCATCATCATCTCTGATTAAATTCTTCCTGGGAGGCATCTCTTCACCAGAACTGCTGGAAGTGCTCGAAGAACTGCTACTGTCAACACTGCCTGCACCCAAATTACTAACACCTGCAGGCTCACTCTCCGAGTTGCTCTCCTCTTCGTCCAATTGGATGGGCTCAGCAGAAATCTCTTCGGAAGAGTCAAAGTCCGGAACACTATCCACAGGTCGGGCTATGAAGCTGGAGCCTGTGTTCTTGTATTCAAGCAGAAAAGCAGCAGACCTAGGATGCTCGCCGTCACCCAAAGGTTCCCTGATGTTCCAAACTTTCACCAGTTCCGAGACACGAACCTCGCTGAGAGCAGGCTCCAAGTTCTTTGCCCTCGTTGTAAAAGAGAAAGCAAGGAGAGGTTAGAAAAATCACAAAGTCAGCAAAGGTTGAAACAATAATACAACATCTACCTGTATATTCTTCCCCATAAAAGGGAACAGTGAACCTCTCAGACCTCGACCCTTCAAATTGGGGGGAGAATTGCCAATTCCTAACAAGAAAACCTTCTTGCCAGTAGTCCTTATGGGAATCAGGTAAATTTACTACCAATACCCTATCAGGGCTCCTAGCCTTAAGGTACAGGACACCTGAACTCGTTCGAGAAAAAGAATAATAAAAGCAGACCTCGGCAAGCCCTAACCTTGTGCCGTACAATTGATTTATCCTATGCACGTCGTTCACTATTTTCCATACGTTGGGCGAACATTGTGCAGGCACAATACCAAAATAGCTAAAGAAGTGCAGAAACAGACCATTAGGGGGAAAGGTAAGACCCCCCTGAGAGAGCAACAGGACGTGAATCCAATGTGCAACTTCTATATCCCTAACGTTCCTAGGCGGCGAGGCACAACACTCAATCTCTACCCACTCAGGAATACTATAGAATTTTCTAAACTCAGTTACTGACCTATTTCCAATCTTCGCCATTGGAAAAATACAAGAAAAACTATAAACTCGAGAAAAAGGGCACGAGAGACTTACAAGACAGAAGATGAGGTCAAATGGCGAAGAAGCGACTAGAGTGGAGACCGAAAACAGAAGGTACAAAGCTTAAGAGTTCTCAAAAGATAGAAGATTGCTCGAAAAGCTGAAGCGACGAAGAGAAAATGTGTCTTATTCCAACAAGCTTTCAAGTCTAATCATAACGCACAGATAGCGAAGCGGGTGCCGCTAAAGCAACTTCACAGTTTTCGAAGAAATCGACCATCATAGCTGATTATTTAAATTCATTGGACCTGTAAAAATGGCCCAACAAATTTAGGGGCAATTGTGGGTACCCTGAATTTAGCACCATAAGGCCTGGATGAGTAGCCCCTCCTTAGCAGGCCCAAAGCCCAGGCCCATCACCTCTTGTACTCATCCGATTACCCCACGATCCCATGAAGAGAAGTTGGAAGGGAGCACGATCCCATGTAGGGGAGATGGCTAAAAAGAAGGAACCCATCACCCCCGCTACTCCAACATATACATGTATAAATTAAACCCTAAAGTCCGGGGCAAAGGACAAGTTGTATTCTCTATACTTATTCTTCAGAATATAGAGAAATAACACTGACCGAACCACCGTGGACGTAGGCACTTCTTTGCTGAACCACGTACTCCCGTTGTTGTGTGATTGGCCTTTTATTTATCTTTTCTTGGTTGTTACCTCTTTCATATTTATTTGTGTTGCATAATAATTGTCACCACAAAATCTAAAATAAATCCTAAAAATAAAATGACTAAAAACTAAAAATCTAAAAAATAATAAAATAAAATAAAAAGGAAACAAACCAACATACACAGGGCTTGGGTGACAGTTTGGGCTAGGATAGGGTAGGCTAAGGTTATGGGATTGGGCAATTAACTCCATATTCTGTACAATTGCCTTGAAATACGCATTTGAACATCGCAACGTGCATTAGGCCTACAAAATAAATATTTAAGCACATAAGACCTATATTGTCGAGAATTAGCAACTAAAATACGTCTATTCGGGGTATAAATTGTACAGTTTTTGGTGCTTATCAGGGCGCCTGGTCCCTTCACCCTTACACGTCCCCACAGAATGGGATAACCTGTATGAAGAAGCTGTTGAAGTTATGAAATGCATTGACTTTGCATAGAAAGACAGAATTGTTGCCACCGAATGGGGGGAAGAATTCGAAGATTTGAATGGAGAGCAAGCTTCAGAGAGAACTGGTTCGGTAGCCGACATGTGTGGAATAATATCATTTGAAGAACTCCTCGAAGAAATAAATAAGGTGGAAGAATAACCCGAGATTGATAAGGAAATGGGATTCATGTTTTTCCTTTCTTCAGTAAATCACAGGACCAGATCAGGGAGGCATTACCAGATTCCAAGCTCACTACCAGCCAATGACAAAGGGAAGGGTGTTAAAAACCTTCCTATGCCAGAAATAACCCTCGAGGAGAGTATGATCCTCTATCAACTAAAGAAAATTTAAGCTAACATCACTATATGGGGGCTTTTTATGTCTTCTCAGCTACACAGAAATGCTTTGATCAAGTTGCTCACTGGACCCACAGTTCATCCTTCTACCACACCAGAAGAAGCGGTAAATTTGGTCGGATCCTTAACCTCTATCCGAATGCTATCCTTTTTCGAAGAAGAAATCCCCAAGATTGGGCCAAACCACAATCATGCACTCAACATCTCCATCGAAGTTATGGGGAAGGTTGTACCACTCTCTCTTATCGATAATGGATCCGCCTTGAATGTCTGTCCACTGAGAACCTTCAAATGTTTAGGACTGAAAGAAAGCGACCTCGTTCTAACCTCTGTCGCTGTGCGTGCCTATGATAATACCCGTTGGGAGGTGATGGGATCCATAAAGCTTATAATAGGGGTTTTCCCTATAAACCATGTCGTTGAATTCCAAGTTATTGACATCCCAGCCTATTTCAACCTATTGCTAGGATGACTTTGGCTCCATAGTATCAATGGCGAGTCTTCCTCACTCCATCATATATTAAAGTTCTTCGTCGACGGACGGGTCATTACCATTTAGGGCGACAACGATAATGCCGATGGTGCAAGTACCAGTAGCCCAATCCCTGAGATACAACACGGGTCAAATGATATGCTCCTATCAGGATTTCGAGTTGAACCACTTCTACTCCTAGCAGGGGACAACTTCAAACAAAGGGTTTATCCAAAATACGACCCTCATGGCAACGTCAATGTGATTCAGATGTTCAGAAATATGCACTTTCTGCCCGGACTAGGGCTAGGACAAAGACAACAAGGGATACTCGAGTCGATTGAACTAAAGAAGTCATTCCCTCCTTGTGGTTTAGGGTATCAACCATTAGAACAAGAGCTCAGAATAATCCGCTAGTCTCGACCAAAGAGAGGACTAAACTGCTTCCAGACTACCCTAAGTGATTCCTTGAATGGATGATTCATCAAAGAGGGCGAAGTCTTCCCCTTTTGCGGCTTTCCAAAACCATGGTATGACCATACAGACAAGAAGATGAAGCCTGAA
Source organism: Sambucus nigra (assembly GCA_949130495.1). Lineage (NCBI taxonomy): Eukaryota > Viridiplantae > Streptophyta > Magnoliopsida > Dipsacales > Adoxaceae > Sambucus > Sambucus nigra. The sequence continues at coordinate 377,300,212 of OX422211.1, forward strand.
ATGGAGATCTTTTTCCAAGACAGCTGCCCATGGGCCGATAGTTCCCAACACCATGTATAACCGCTCATCAAAGATACCAAAGAGACTGAGGAAAGTGACTCCGAAGATTCCTTTAACTTACAGACACTAGGGCTAACACTATGCATGGTTCATTCAGGCACTACATCACTGGACTCATCCCATCTGATTAAAGCTGCTGATACACCTCTCCTCAACTGTCATGCTGCGCCAGTTCTACCTACTAAAATCTCCCCTAATCCTAATGTTCACCCCATTTCTTCTTATGTTGTCTATCCTTATTCAAATGTAATCGAGTCCTCTTTTGACAAGGTTCTCAATGCTATTTTTCCTATCAATGAAATAAACGAAGATTTTGAGTATCTTACTGTGCCTTACATTAACTGTTTGGATTCTAATCAAACTTTTGATGATGATGATTTTGCAAATGAACAATTCTTAACTGATCTAAATAAGGTTAATAATAAACAACATAATCGCGTTCAAGTTAATAAAGAAGATACTATTATTACAAACCTCAATTCTAGTAGCCAACTGCACGAGATTAGGATAGGGACTACCCTTAACGAGCATGAGCGTGCACAACTCAAAGAATTGTTAAAGGAATTCATGGATGTCTTCGCATGGTCCTACGATGATATGCCCGGCATTGATCCTAAAACAGCTCAGAACGAGATCCCCACTCTCCCAGATTACAAGTTGGTCAAGCAAAAGTTAAGAAAACTCCGCACCGAATGGTCGCTCAAGGTCAAAGAAGAAGTGGTCAAATAGTTGAATGTAGGCTTCCTTCGTGTGATCGAATATCCCACATGGCTAGACAACATAGTGCCGGTGCCGAAATCAGGAGGAAAAGTTTGGATGTGTGTAGACTATCGGGATTTGAACAAAACCTCTCCAAAGGATGATTATCCGATACCCAATATCGACATGATTGTGAATAACACAGTCAGTCATGCTCCCAAGTCATTCATCGACGGGTTTTCCGGATACAACCAAATAAAAATTTACCCAGACCACCAAGAAAAACCGCATTCATCACCCCACGGGGAACCTTCTGCTACACTATCATGCCATTTGGTATCAAGAAAGCTGGGGCTACCTACCAGAGGGCTGCCACAACAATCTTGCACGATCTGATTCACAAAGAAGTGGAGGTCTATATGGATGATATGATTATCAAATCCAAGACTAGAGAGGGTCATGTTCCTGCTCTCCGAAAGTTCTTCGAACGACTGTGACAGTATCAGATGAGACTCAATCCGTAGAAATTCATCTTTGGCGCTACAAAGGGAAAACTCTTGGGATTCATGGTCAGTGAGAAGGGAATAGAAGCAGATCCCCCCAAGCTGAAAGCCATACTTGAGATTCCACCTCCCCGAACAGAGAAAGAAGTCCGATGTTTCCTTGGGAAATTATAATACATCAGCCGGTTCATCAACCAGCTAACCTCCATCTGCGAACCTATCTTCAAACTCCTCCGAAAGGATTCAACTAAAGTTTGGAACGGGGTCTGCCAAGAAGCCTTTGACCGAATCAAATAATATTTGACCCAACCCCCGGTACTCATGCCACCATAACCTAATCTACCCTTGCTCCTATACATAACCATAACCGACACTGTAGGTGGGGCTCTTTTGCCCAATACCTTAAAGATTCCCGCAAAGAAAGGGCTATCTATTATGCTAGTCATAAATTGGCCGGGTACGAGGTCAACTACACTTCTTTGGAAAAGGAATGTGTTGCGCTTATCTGGATCACTCAAAATTTGCGGCACTACATGCTCGCCTTTTCTACCAAACTTATATCCCAAATGGACCCCATCAAATACCTGCTTGAGAAACCCACCTTGTCCAGCCAAATGGCCCGATGGTTGATGCTCCTAGACGAGTTTGACATTGTGTACGTCACGCAGAAAGCTATGAAAGGAAGAGCCATCTCTGACTACCTCGCTGATTACCCCGTAGAAGAAGCCGATGTCTGATCTTTGAATTACCAGATAAAGATATCCTTTGAACCCCTCAAGACACCCGTCGATGGTAAATGCTCTTTGACAGAGCTGCCAATAAAAAAGGATACGGCATTGGGATACTCCTGATCGCCCCAGATGACTCCCACGCTTCCATCGCCATCAAATTGGATTTCCCTTGCACCAAAAACATGGCTGAATAAGAGGCATGCACGGTAGGCCTCAAAGTTACTCTCAAGAAATATATTCAATGCCTAGACGTCTATGGGGATTCTGCCCTTATCATTGGTCAAGTGCTCAGAAAAAAAGAAAGTCAAGGATGAGAAACTCCAACCCTTCCATGCCCACTTAGAAGAACTAGCCTCCCAATTCCAAGATATCACCTTCCATTACCTACCTCGAGCAAAGAATACCCTAGCCTATGCCCTTGCTACCCTGGCCTTTATGGTCGACATGCCCGAAGGAATTATAATGACCCCCTTCCTTGTTCAAAAGCAAGATAAACCAACCCACTGCTACCACATTGAGCTCGTCACCACAGAAGATCCTGAGATAGCTAATTGTTGGTACTATGATATCTGGCGCCTCCTCAAGCATGGTAGGTATCCCAAGGGTTCCAACAAGAAAGATCGAGCAACCCTTCGAAGACTGGCTGCCTAGTACATCATCTATCACAAAGCACTGCTCAAAAGAAACTTCGATGGAACTCATATGAACTTCATCGCAGGGGCTGACACTGAAAATATAATGCGAAAGATCCATAACGGGGAATGTAGACCTTACATGAATGGTCACATGCTTGCCAAGAAGATCATTCTACAAGGTTACTACTGGACCACCATGACCCAGGATTGCACTGCCTATGTTCGGAGATGCCTCAAATGCCAATAATTCTCCAACCTTCAGCATCTGCCTCCCCGTGAATTATACGACATGACCTCTCCCTGGCCATTATCCACCTGGGGCATCAACATTATAGGGAAGGTTACACCGAAGGCTTCCAATGGGCATGAGTTCATCCTAGTTTCCACTGATTACTTCACCAAATGGGTCAAAGCTGAGTCATACGCAGTACTAAACGCCAAGAAAGTGGCCAAATTCATCAAGAAAAATATCATCTGCTGATATGGGGTCCCGCACGAGCTAGTATCAGATAACGGGTTACATTTCAAGGCATAATTCACAGAGGTGGTCAATGAGTATAGGATTCAGATACACAAATTTTCTCCCTACCGACCTCAGACCAATGGTGCAGTTGAAGCCACCAATAAGAACCTCAAAGCCATCATCAGTAAGATGATCGAAAGCTATCGAGATTGGGCCGAATGGATCCCATACGCCCTCTGGGACTACTGAACCTCAATTCGAACCTCTACTGGGGCTACCCCTAACTCTCTAGCCTAAGATATGGAAGAAGTCCTACCTGTGGAATTGGAAATACCCTCGCTACGTGTCATGCTTGAAACAAAGGTCAGTGAAAAAGACTGATGCTAAAGCCGTCTTGACAAGCAGACCCTCCTAGACCAAAGGAGATTAAAAGCACTATACCACATACAAGGGTACCATCACCAAATAACGCGATCATTCAATGAGAGAGTCAAAGACCGTGGTGTCCGAGAAGGGGACCGAGCCCTCAAAGAAATAAAAGAACCCACCTGGGACCCCAAAGGGAAATTCAAGATCAATTGGAGCGGCTCCTACATTATCAAGAAGATCTTGTCCTGCGGTGCCGCCATGCTCACTGATTTAGATGGTGAAGAGATGGCTTATCCAGTCAACATGGACCGTCTCAAGAAATTCTACCCCTAGTCCGAAATCTCGGAGCGCTACGACTCTTCTCATCTCCCTTTTATTCTAAAAGAATAAAAACATTTTCAAACAAATTAAAACTTTTCAAAAACCCTAGAGGTACGTAGGCAACTCATACACCTTACATGAGCACGACCCTTTCTTTTTCACAAAATACTATTCTTTTCTGATCTCCGCGAATAATATTCAATTCCAACATGTATTTGAACAAAAGGATTATGTATGTCTTAGGGATCGGTATAGATAATTCAAATAATATAAAATTCATTGAAAGGCACAGCTGGATGATCAGAAACTTGTTTGTTTCACTAATAAGAAATTTCGGTATAGATTACATAAAGGAACGGATAACTCCCTTCACCCTACCTTCCTAAAAAAGCCAAAATGAAATCCCCACATTTATTCCCCATTACAAAAGAACCATCCTACCCACAGCTACCAGAGGAGCCCGCTCTGTCATCATAATCTATATCCTGGGGTCCGCAAGTTTCCCCTGCCTGAACAGAGTGTCAGAGACACTCTATGTATCGATAAGCTCGAACCGACTTTGAATAAACCACAACACCTCCCTCTATGGTGTAAAAAAAACAAACCACCTTTGTCTAGTCTCCACTGCTAATATCTTACTAACTACTCTCCTCTACAACCACTTCATATAATCCCCAGGGATATGCCAAACTCTCCCAAAAGACTGAGAAGGACGGGTCGACGAACGTCGATTCTCCCACAGAGAGCCAAGCCACATGTGTAGATGCTTGCTCAAATTCTCTACCAGAAAGAAATTTAGTGTCCGAGGTGGCATGACCTGTGCCCAGCCAAATTGGCATAGAAGTCGCGAAGGGAAATAAAAAGGGGTCTGTCTGAGACCAACCAACCTCACATACGGGTATTCTCCTAGCTCCAGAACAGGCAACAACTGCCCCCACCAAGGCACTGACCAATAAAGATTTCGAACCCCAAGCACCACAAGCCAATTCTCCCAGCTCGTAATATCCAGACCAACGTAGAAGAAGTGAAGCAAAAATATGTTGGGTACAACCGACAAAGGATATTCTGGAAGAGTCACCAGTCGAAGTCTTTCAGACAACCACATGAATAGCATCACGGGGATACCCCACAGGAAGTCAGAACGACCTTATCGCCAGGCATCTAGACCATTCGGGGTCTCTGCCAGTATCACCGTCGCAGGATTGGGACAGTATGACATCCATGAAGTAATGGCTGTAAGTTATGGATCCACCCGTAATTCCCCAGTCGCTAGCAATAATTTTGATACTAAGCCCAGAGCACGGCTCCAGCGTAACCAGTATCGCCTACTTCCCGCAAATGCATGGACTGTAATACCGCCGGGAGGGAAATTATTCCTCTAGTAACCAGTGATATAGTCACCGAAGGCGAAATGCGAAGAAGCCCAGCCAGCAAATCCATGGGAGAACTGGAAAATTCGGGTAAAGCTGCAGCAACACTGGGATTTATCCCCAGCATGGCAGAAAAGTCCTCGTAGGTAGGACAAACTTCATCCAACCCAAAACGGAATACATAGTTTTCGGGGCACCAAAATTGTACCGCCGCCATCAGCATGTTCCACTCAATGGACCGATTGCGCCACAAAGAGACTCGATGCATGTTGAAAGCATCATAGTCGACATTATAAGAGCACATTGCTTCCAAGGCTTCGAGGTAATTAGAAAACTCAATGCTACCAGGGAGAGCCATCTTGCAAGACTAAGAAACAACAGACAAGTGAAGGTGTGATGGAAACACTCCACCCTTCCCCTTTTTTTATACTTGAGAACCCTCACAAGAGACACAATCCATGCAGAAATCGGAGGGAATCCTACCCCACAAGGTACAAAAGGCTGAAGAGGGCACAAATCAAAAGCTTTGAATTGATGAGACTGGACTTGACTGTCGATATGTAGGATAAGGTGTTTGCCGATCGGCAACCCCCTATTTTTGAAAATTTTCCCTTTTCCTCTTTTATCAAAATCAGAAGCCCAATGAAAATAAATTGATATTCTCAACAGAATTTCAAAAATCCTTTTCCATCCTTATAAAATTTCCCATTTTTAACATTCCTTCAAAATCCCAAAAATATTTATTTTTTCGGTCTCAGCAGCAAAGTAAAAAGTGCATGCACATGCATTAATCATTAACAAAGGATAATAAAAAATCCCATTGCATTGCATATATATTTGTTATCTATGTAACATCATTTTTGCAGGAAATAAAAAAAAGTAAAAAAACATCGGGGCTAAGCCCGAACCCACATTCTCATTCTCTCTTTCTCTCACCTACCCTTCACCTCTCTCTCTAAGAGCTTCCACTCCTGCGACGCGCTCTCTTTACCCTACGGCGAGACGACGCGCCACCACTACCCGAGCCAGAGTCCTCCCCGAACGAAGCAGAAGACACCAAACAAGAAGGAACCGAGACCGCATCCCGAATATGGGCAGTCGCCAAAGAGATCCAGTCTCTAATGTCCCTCAGCTAAGTGGTCGACACCCAGACTTGCTACAAAGAAAAAGAAAAAATCAGTATCAAAGAGCGATCGAAATAGAAAAAGAACCAAAAAGAGCAAGAAGGTATACCGTAAGACGAAGGACCTCCTCTGTCAAACCCAACTCCTACGGATCCATCGCATGAGGACGGTGTAATATAGGCACCATCCCTCCATCAACTTGCCGAATGTTGTACGAAGGAGTGTGCAATCGCACGAAAGGTACCTCTGAAGCCACCGCCGCCACCGTTGCCGGACCACCGCTGCTGTGGGAAGACCCCACCGCCCGGCTTGAACCCACAGGAGAGAAAGGAAAGGCATCATATATGCTGGGCGCCATCAACCAGCTCGTCATAAAGTTCATATAATCATACGACACAATCGTATGAGTGTACAACAGTAGGACTCGCTGATCATCGCCGCGATCCTCGCATCCTCCGACAGCAGCCGCTCCCGCCTCATAGACATAGGAGGATGCGCGGGTGGCACCACCACCTCCTCCTCAGCAATCTGTCGAACCACTCGCTCCCCTAGATACCAGGAATGGCCGAACTCATGCGCCATCAAACGCCTTATCTGCGCATTCACCCCAGTCACCCCCGTATCCTGAATAGCTGTCCCCAAGGGTAAAAAATCACCTAAAAATCCACAGCAGGCATAAATCAATACAAAATCAGAACATGCCAAAATAAAGACTGAAAAGGGAAGAGTCTTACCCTACCACTAATCAGGCCATTCAAGACCTGACGCACCGCCTCCAGAGAGGGATCCCTGCGACTATCGATTGGCCTTCCGCCATCGATACAAGCGACAAAAGTACCCAACAGTATCATCCTTCAGAGCGATTAGCGAGGTATTGCACCCAATCACCTCATAGAACCACGTCTGCCAAATACAGGAATTCACAATAAAAAAAGAAATGCATAAGGAAAATACGAACGCATGAAAGGAAAATGCACAAAATTAAAGGATACCTCGAGTATATACGTGGCTCCAGTAAAAGTTTATGGACAACACCGGCTGAATGCATCCAAAGAAAAATAGAGGGTCGTCAAAGTCAGGCTCCCCCAATCATAGAGAGGGATGTTCGAAAACATCCTCAAATACGACAAGAACCACAAATGGACGACGTCGCCACCATAAAGCCTCCCAGCACCAGCAAAATGAACAACCGGGCCATCTGCCTCACCTACAGCCCATCCTCAACATCAACCACCCTACTCACCATAACATACTTCAGCAAGGACAATCGGATACAATCCCCAGAAACTATCCTCCCCACATCACCGAGCGCCGCCCTCACTCACAAAGAGAGATCCACCTCTATATGCTCCCCATCGCAATCTAGCCCTAGAAGCTGCTACACGTCTATAGGAGTCATGGTCATCTCCCCAAAAACGAAATGGAAGGTGTGGGTGGTATCCCACCATCTCTCCCCCAAAACACACAAAATTTCTGTCGATCGAGCGCAGACGCCAACCTCCCAAAACCTACTCATGATACCACCCAACGCACCACAGGTGGAAGATGCTCCTAGACATCCTTAAGCCCCGTCGTCCTGCGGGCACGCATGTTCTTCAAAGAGATATCAGACTGTTAAAAGAAGAAACCTTGTCAAAATTCAAGGAAGAAAGAAAAAATCACCAAAAAGAGGAGAATGCCAAAACTCAGGTTACTTACATAACCGCGAGGGCTCACCACCTTAAAAGACCGATGACGCGATGGCTTCCACAGCAAAGTCCGCTCATTCAAAAACGGCTCGAATGAGTCAAATGAGTTCTCACTACCCAAAGTAAGAGTTGCCCTGGCCCTCCACTCCACGTTTGCCCAGTCATCAACAGTCAACCATTCCCCATGCGTTGCAGTGCTCATAGAGGCGGCCATTTCTTGGAGATCGAAATGCTAGAATGATTTGCAGAGGAAAATCGCAGAAAGAAAGAAAGCAAGAAGCTGTGAAAAATGAGGGAAATTTGTCCCCTTTATATAGGATGCTAAGCGTCATGCCGATCGGCATTGACCCCCCACCCACCGATCGACACTGTCTCCATACCTTCCCGAGGAAGTCCAAAAGTCCATGCCACTGTCGAATGGCACCCTCTGAACTGTGCCAACCGGCACCCCCTTAAAATTTCGTACAAAAATTCCCAGAAAATTTGAAAAAATCCTCAAAAAGTTCCTAAAAGTCTCGAAAAGGATTTAGAACATTTTTAGCAAGAAAATTTTGCACTCCCTCAAGCGAAACCACCATTTCCCCAGCGGAACTGTAAAAAACAAAGTGAAACTCCTCCCGACAATGTCCCTGGAGTATCTCTGAGGATCACCTCCTATCCCCCAAAGGTCTTAAAATACGTCCAATCCCTGGACCACCTAATCACTTCCCAAGTGAAGTTTACGACATTAAACTTGCCTTTCCTCTGCGAAATCCCTAAGATCACAAATGCTTCCCCAGCAATCAGCTCCTCGTCTCAACACAACATCACGAGGTAGTTTTCCCAGCGGAACTCCAGAAAGTCATTTTCAAAGTCTCCAAAAGACACTCTGCTTTTTTCCCAACTCATTCCCCAGCGGAACCCAAAATCCAATCTGCATCCACTCTTAGGTCATAATTGATCTCAGTCTTGGATCGGCACCTTAGTTAGGTCAAAATTGACCTCGGTCCTCAATCGTCACCTCTCTTAGGTTAAAATTGACCTCGGTCTTGAATCGTCACATTAGTTAGGTCAGAATTGATCTCGGTCCTCGGTCGTCACCTCTTTTAGGTCAGAATTGACCTCGATCTTGGATCGTCACATTAGTTAGGTCAGAATTGACCTCATTCCTCGGTCGTTACCTCTCTTAGGTCAGAATTGACCTCAATCTTGGATCATCACCTTAAGCCCTAAGAATTGGCTTTGACCTGCAGAATTGGTTATCTCAACTTAAGCCCACAAAATAGGCTTTGACCCGCAGAATTGGTCATCTCTACTTAAGCCCTCAGAATTTATCTTCGACCCGCAAAATCGATCATCCTCATCTTCTAGCCCTAAGAATTGGCTTCAGCCCTCAAAATTGGCTTCGACCCACATATACTCGCTCATCCCCAGCACCTCCTCAAGAATTAGCCTAAACTTTCCTCCAAACCATTCCTTAGGTCCTCAGAACCGTCCTCGACTCTCTGAATTGGTCATCCTCCCTCAAAAGAATCATGCGGTGTCTATTCGACAGCTATCATTTATTCCAAACTCACCCATCGAGGGGCTCTGTAAACACCCCATTATATTAACCCCTAAACTCTCCTTAGACCCCTAGCATCTCCCCTCATCACTACAGATCCAGGTCATACCCCGAGTACTGACCTATAAGCCATCGGGCAATCCCAAGCTCCATTTGACCAAAAGTCAAACTCTGCAACTCGATTGAGGCTGAATAAATCTTCTAAGGGCACTAAAACCCCTTTCTAACGATCCATCCCGTGCACGATTCCAACCTACTATGCGGACGAATGACCCATTTTCCCCGAAACTCAATCAGGAGGCCACCGGGCGCTCTCGAGCTCCATTTGGCCTAAGTTTACTCTTCAACTCGACCGAGACTAAATGAATGTTTAAGGGGAACTGAAACCCCTTTCCAACGGTACGGACAAACGATCCGTTTGACTCTGAAAGGTGACCGAATGCTTCCAGGGCCCGGTTGACCAAAGTTAACTCCCCGAACCTGATCAAACACTTTGGAATGTCGAAGTACATCTCCAAAACTTTCCAACAGGCCGCCATATGCGCGATTCGGACCTACTGTGCGGATGAACGATCCGTTTGCGTCCGGTGATTCCCCGTCCAATGGAGTCATGAATGCTTCCGAGCCATATTTGAACCAAAATCAACTCCCGAACGCTTGAGCAGTCCCAAGGACTTTCGAAGGTCTCTGAATTACCTTTCCAAAGGTCCACCCCGTGCGCAATTCTGATCAACGGTTTGCGTTCTGTGGACAATTTTCCAAAAAGGCCTGAAAGACACTACCGAACGGCAGGTCCCAGACCCTGCCTATCGGTAATGTGCCTAAACGCAGCTGTCGAATGGTAGTAATTGGGCTATGTTGATCGGGAATGCCACGGGCCTATAAAAAGGAGGCCTTGACCTCATTGCAAGAGGAGCCCAGACCTGATAGATATCACTCCCAGCAAACCCCGAAAACCTCTCTCGAAGTCAGCGTGATTTCCACACCCAAATCCCTTTCCAACCTTCATTTTTCATCATCCTTTTCACCAAACTTGGTGAATTCACTATCCTCCATCATCATCCAAGTCTAAGGGCTGTCTCCAACATTCAAGATCAAGCTCAAGATCTTCAAGAAGGTCCAATTTTCTCAACTCTCTCCTTAAATTCGCAATAACTTGTTTTATTACTTGGCACTTTCATTATCTCATCTCACACATCCTAATATACTTTTTATTTAATATCATTGCACATCTCTTATTTTCACATAAATAAAAACCCAAAAAAATAAGAAAAAGAGGGTTTGCTCATAAATTCCAAACAAGAATTCTCACACTTTTCTTACACTTTTCTCACAACTAAAACACTTTTTCTACACACACACACAAATAAGAGAATCACCGGTTGGATTTATGGGATAAACCCCACCCCTCGTTTTGTATGCGAACTACGTGGACTTTGATGCCTCTATAGGCTACGTTGGAGCCTCGGGATAAAACCTGAGACTCGAGTCCTATTTTTTCTTTTCCGCTTATTTTCTATTTTCTCTAAACTCCATTCTCTTATACTACATATATACATATATTTGTTCCTAAGGGCATATTGTTCCGTATACGTTATCGTTCCCTCATAATGATTAACATAGTGATGATCGCCTAAATCCTATTTTATAATAATTTTATACCTTCCTACGGACGACTCGCTTTATCTCTTCCATGGTACAAGTCGATGATTCCTATCTCCACTATATATACACATGCACACATATCACGGGAAAAATAAAGGAAAATAGCAAAAAACCATGAGAGAACGAAAAGGTGGAATGGGTGCCTAACACCTTCCCATTTCGTAACTTGGCCTCCAGACCCTTTTCGAATCACTGTGGTTTCGTATGCACCAGTATGTCTTTGGATGCTGTCATTCGGGATGGCTTCCCTTTTTCTTTTGTCTGTTTTAAGTAAAATAGACTGGTGAATCCAATCTCTCTACATTTTTCACCTCACCTCAAATGGCGTCGGCCGAAGCGCTCCCAAGAGGGACGCACGGGACCTAAGGATCCTCACTCTCGTGCGGCCCGCCCGCCGTGAGGATCGGGATCCGGGAGGGGATGTCCACAGGGGTAGTCATGGTAAGGTATTATCTTGTTATGAAGGACTTATGTTCTTGAGGTTGTATATCCGACGCCCATTAGACCTCAATGACCTGCTAGTCTAGACAGAAGAATACTCGGGGTCCTTATTTGGATTTTTACATCACAAACATGAAGTCTAATCCCTGTTGGGAGTTGAGGGATGACATGGTGCTGTGACATGTTGATGTATGATGACCGTTGATAATATATTGGTAAGTATGATTGTCTATAGATGGCTCGATAATCAATGATGATTTTTGTGTGCTATTCTGATGGAGGTGAATGGATTTAGATTTAAAATATATTCTGAAGGGAGATCGGACATAATAGGATATTAGATGCCCATATTAGTGGGCAGGCATGAAGAGGTACAAAATGTTGAGTATGTTCAACATGAATAAGATATCACAATTTTGGCATGGCACCCTTTAAGATATTGTATGGGTGACATTATCATTTCCTCACTTGCTGGATGTGAGCGAGGGGAGACTAAGTTACTTTGGTTACATTTGAAGATACCGCAGATAGGGTGACACATATTAGAGAGAGTAGATGACTACTCAGAGTAAACAGAAGATTCAATTGAGTGGAGATGGTCACTGGAAGATTATTATGAGATGATCGGGTGTATTAGTAAATTGACTTTGGCGGTATAAGTTTAATAACGATGTGTGAGCTACGTGATAAAAATAGTCATACGAGAGGTGCATTCAGGACTTTTGAATTGGGATAGGTTGAATTCTTAGGATGTAATTCCATTATTAGGGGGAAGAATGAAATTCCCCATATTTTTAATTGATTAAATAAATGGTTATTTAATGATTACTTTAAATTTGGTCGTTATGTAGTTTATTTGAATTATCAATTTCGCTTTATAATTAATTATTTCGTGTTATAATTAATTATTTGGATATAATTCTCGTCTTATTTAGAGGTCTTAAGTTAGGAACATGGGAGACCTGCTATATTTTGGTTTTTAAAGAGACTTAAAACTCATTGAACACTGACTTTAAACATAACATAAAACCTAGGCAGCAAAGGGTCTTCGGGGAGATAAAAAAGACGATATTTTTTTAGAGTACTTGGGGAAGCACTAAGAGGGATCTAGAAAGAGACTTCAATCTTCCGTACTAAGGCAATGAATAACTTTTTTTACTACTTATTTTATGTAACTTATTTATATATGATTGTATCTTTTATCTAGTTTGGGATTAGACAATTGCTAGGTTTGAATCTGATGCATTAACGGGTTGTACCGTATTTATTATGAGGATCATATGCTTTGAACTTTTGTAGATTGTTATAAATGTTATTTGGATGGATGAATCATGTATTTAAAATAATATTTGATGATTTAAGAGACCTTTTATTGATTAAAACCCAAAATCACGATGAATCATAATTACCATTATGTTAAAATTGATGATTGAAACCCTATTTTGATGTTTGAATCTAAATAATGATCATATATTGTTGGAATCATGTTAATAATCAATTAGAGATGATGTTTATGTTGTTTTACGACTGATTTAGGGTTGAAATAATGTTCAAAAATGATCCGGGGAGAAAAAGATCGACTTGGGAAGGTTTTGGGAGATTTTTGGTATTTTAGCCCAAAATTTAGTCCTTCTAGGCTGCGAGCAGGGGTGTGCATACAGATGTATAATAACCCCATGCGCACAAATATCGACTAAATGTTGAGACTTTGTATTTTCATTTCGAAACTTGGACTCGAGGTTTTGAGTAAGATATTTAGGAATCTAATCTTATTAAGTTATCACATGGATTAAGGCTGTGAGATTAAGAATTAGCCAGGGGAAAAGTAAAATTCGTTATGTACATTTAGGAGAGTTTAATGCAGTCGTTTACACAGTTAGAGTGATATAACGTGTTTGTGTGTGTGTATATATATATATATATATATATATATATATATATATATATATATATATATATATATATATATATATATATATATATAGTACTGCTCTTGTGCAGAGCAATTCACAATTTAAGAGTGTAGACCGGACATGTGTCACCTGACGGTGAGCCTAGAAATTATTACCTAAATTACATGCACATTCTATCTCTTTGCCAGGCGACACATGTTCGGTCTGCACTCTTAAAATGCGAACTGATCTGCACAAGAGCAGAACTATATATATATATATACACATATATATTTTACATGCTATTTGTGGACATACCATATGTATGTGTTGACTCATGGAGTATCTATCGATGGTAGTTATGGACTTTGGGATCGTGGACCACACTCGTGGGTGATGTACTGGCTGCGTGGAGGTCAATATTTTGATCGTATGTTCAGTTGGTCATCATCTCACTACGAGCAGACGTGGATGACTTAATCCATCAGATTGTTTGGTTTGTGACTAGACGATGATGTGATTGTGTAGAAATCCTCCCACTGTTTTATGTGTGCATGCTTTGAATATGTTTGGTACGTGACTCTTACGAATTTATCGATAGAGGCAGGAGATAAAATGATAAAATAATAAGAAAGTGGAAAACTTTAATGAATGAAATAAGAATGGACATAAAGTTCTTTGACTATTTAGATAACCATTATCACAAAATAAATGTCCTAACAAAAGTAAAATGGACAAAATAAGATAAAACTACAGTCTCGTCTAGTCACCCTCCATTACAAACCATTTTAATAAATTACATAGGAACAGAAGTAGTTGCTACACCCTTTAATGTTACTTCTACTAATGATGAAATCAAGAGAGTTGTTGAACAAAATAATTACACTAACCAATACCTGCATACTTTAGGAAACAACTAGAATCCATTGAAAATAAGTTAGACAAACCAAACCTACTGTGTGAAAGAGAAATACCTTTAATTCAACTTTCGGAGGTCCGAAAAGGAATAAATTTACAAACAAAGTCTGAGAAAACTCTAGACAAAATAGAAAAAATTCTTAAAGATATCAAAGCAGAGTCATCAAAGACTATTACAACTATCAACAAAAATACCTATATTAACCAAACAGATTCATCTAAAGAATCTACTACAGATGAAGATATCCAGACTATTGAAAAACAATTTACTAATGTTAAATTAAATAGAATAAAAAACTCCAGAGTAACTCCAACCACCTTAACAAAAAATGGGTATACAAGATCAACACCCCCAGATATGCAATATAAAGAAAGAAATATACACAATCAATTCTTAATTTCATCGGATAGACTTTATGAATGGAACATTGATGGATTATCTAAACAAGAAATTTTAAATGAAATGCAACACATATCTATGGTTGCCAACAATTACCTAAATAATCAAAACATTCCCCAAAAAGAAATAGTTGAGATTTTAACAACATGATTCATCGGAACATTAAATTCTTAGTGGGATAAACATCTTATTGAAGAATCAAAGGAACAAATTAAATCTATTGTACAACAAGATACTAATGGCCTCCCAATTTTTGATGAAAGCATTGGAATGGGAATTCCAGATGGAGTTAACACTCTAGTTTTCACAATAATAAAATATTTTTTAGGAACACCGAGTAATATAACCTCAAGAGTTCGTGATCATCTAAGTAACCTTAAATTCCCAACTTTAAGCAATTTTAGATGTTACAAAGATGTTTCACATCACGAGTAATGCTTAGAGACGATAGTAATGAACCATTTTGGAAAGAAAAATTTATTAATGGTTTATCAAATTTATTTGCTCATAAAATAAGAGAAGTTCTAAGTAACACAAATGGATACATTGATTATAACAATCTTACATATGGACACATAATAAGTACAATCCAGAAAGAGGGATTAAAAATGTGTATAAATATGAAAATAAGCAACCAGGATAATAAAGAAAAATTAAAGGCAAAATATGAGATGGGAAATTTTTGTGAACAATATGGTTTGAACCCTGTTGCCCCATTAAGAAATAAAAATTACAAGTCATACCCAAAACAATAAAAGAGACATAGGAAAAACTATTTCAAAAATAACAAATTTTACAATAAAGAAAATAAGGAATTTTATAAAAAACATAAAAAACCACAAACTAATCCACAATATAAGAAAAATTACAAAAGTAAAGTAAAATGTAGAAAAACAGGTCATTACAAATTGGAATGTAAAGTAAAATCCAAAATTAATCAGTTACAACTATCATCTGAAGTAACACAAGAAATATACAAAATTTTTGAACTAAAAAATTCTTCGAGGGAAGGTGAACAAAACACTGATTACGAATCCTCAAGTTACTATGAATCGGGTACAAACTTTAGTTCTCTAGATATAAAATTAGGATGCAAAGACAACTGCTGTAAAACTATCAATATTCTCACTAAACAAGAAGAACATGAAGAATTATTAATTGATTTAATTGAAAAAATAGAAAATCAAAAATTAAAATCACAATACCTTTCAAAATTTAAAAAATTATTATCCAAAGAAGAAAGTGGTATAAATACACAAAACAAGATAAGTCATAATAATACTTTAAAATGATTTAAAACTCACATGGAAGTTACCTTACAAGTTCTTCAACGAGAAGTCAACATAATCAAACTGGATATCAAAGACATCAAAATAGGAAGTAAATAATTAAAACAAGAGATCACTATTTTAAAAGTAGACCAAACTTTCCAAAAGCAAGAAGTCATCTCCTAAGAAAAAAGTGAACCAGAAGCTGAACAAGAACTTATAATAGTAACAACGAAAGAAACTGATCGACAATTAAATATCATAAACCAAACTAATACACAAAAATGACATGTATAAGTAACTTTAATTATTAACAAATAATATGAGATAAAAGTCATAGCATTAATTGATTCAGGTGCAAATTTAAATTGTCTACAAGAAGGATTAATTTCAACCAGGTATTATCATGAAATATCTGAACGATTAAACTCAGCCAATGGACGTAAAATGCAAATAAAATACAAATTACCCAAAGGACATATTTGTCAAAATAATGTATGTTACAAAACTCCTTTTATTTTAGTAAAACATATGACTGACAAGGTAATCTTAGGAATCCCTTTTCTTTGCCTTTTGTATCCGTTCACAACTAGTGATACTGGAATAACCTCCCTAGCCTTAGGTCGACAAGTAAAATTTGAATTTATTTCAAAACCAGAAGTCAGAGATTTAAAAACGCTCAAAGATTTTTCAATATCAGTAAACCGTCTTCAATACAAGAGAAGATAATTAAAATTTTTAAATGAAGAAGTAAGATATAAATTGAAGACCAACTTACTAACAAGATTCAACAAGATAAAATAGAAAATTAAAAATTAAAAATCACAAATGAAATCTGCTTCGATCTACCAAATGTATTTTTACATAGAAAGAAACATATAGTAACCTTACCATACACCAAAGATTTTAGTGAAAAATTTATCCCTACCAAAGAAAGACCAATCCAAATGAATCAAGAAGATATGAAACTATGTAAAGATGAAATTAATGGTTTATTACAAAAAGAAATTATGAGAAAAAGAAAATCTCCTTGGTCATGCCTTGCATTCTATGTCAGAAAAAATGCCAAATTAGAACGCGGAGGACCCATGCTAGTCATCAATTATAAATTACTTAATAAAGTTTTAGAATGGATAAGATATCCAATCCCAAATAAACGTGACCTCATGAACTCATTAAATCAAGCAACTATTTTTTTCAAGTTTGATATGAAGAGTGGATTTTGGCAAATACAAATCCATGAAAAAGATAGATACAAAACTGCATTCATAACTCCCTTTGGTCACTATGAATGGTGTGTCATGCCATTTGGGCTAAAAAATGCACCTAGTGAATTTTAGAATATCATGAATGAAATATTTAACCCTTCATCCCATTTTACGATTGTCTACATTGATGATATCCTAATCTATTCCCACACAATTGACGAACATTAGAAACACTAAAATTTATTTTTTAAATTAATAAAAATGAATGGTTTAGTGGTTTCAGCCTTGAAAGTCAATCTATTCCAAACAAAAGTTAGATTTTTAGGTCATAATATTCACTAAGGAAAAATTAGTCCTATAGATAGGGCCATCCAATCCGCTGATAAATTTCCTCATGAATTCCTTGAGAAGACGCAACTTCAAAGATTTTTAGGATCATTGAACTACATTGCTGAATTTTATCCAAATCTTCACAAACAATGCAAACCATTATTTGAACGGCTACAAAGTAACCCTCACCCTTGGACTATAGAACATACCTCGATAGTTCAAAATGTAAAGAAACATGTTAAAATCCAACCTTATCTTGGTATTGCTACTCCAAATTCATTCAAAATCATTGAAGCTAATGACTCTGACATTGGCTTTGGAGGTATTCTTAAATAGAAAATCAACCCTTATTCCCCTGAATAAATTGTTCGATTCTATTACAGAGTCTGGAATAAAGCGCAAAGTAATTATAGTACTATTAAAAAAGAAATATTATCTATTGTTTTATGTGTTTCCAAATTTCAAAGTGACATTTTAAATCAAATTTTTTTTAGTCCACGTGGATTGTAAAAGTGCAAAATATGTTTTAGAAAAGGATGTCCACAATATTGTTTCTAAACAATTTTTTGCTAGATGGCAATCTATACTGAGCATTTTTTATTTTGATATTGAGTATATTAAAGGAAGTGAGAATTCCATTCCTGATTTTCTCACACGTGAATTTCTACAGAATAACAATGACGAAAAAAAATCCTCAGAAGACAATTAGACCTCTTGCTCTACCCATAAGCCAACCTTCTATTAAAATTGCATCCCCTCTCCAAGTAATAAACAAATACTAAGTCCCTGGAAATATTCTGTTGGAACACGAGGCCCCCAATTTTAAATTATTACTAAAAAGTAATTTCAATTTCCTTTTATGGATGCGGAAGCGAGATGGTTCAATTAAACACACACAAATACCAAATTTTAATTTCGTTTACAAATTAAAACTAAACAAAGTTCAAAGTGAAATTGGATTAAATGTAAAAAAAATTTTCACTTAAACCAATTTACCCAAGTCCTAGAAATTTGCCTAAGTCATATTTTCAATATTACCAAATTAGGCCAAACTAATTTTATCAAATTAAATGATGACTTGACTTAAATTAACATAAAAATTACCCAAATTAATTTAGCACCAAATTACACAAGTAGAGATTTAAACCAATTTTATCTTTTTACCTAAGCATGCGTTCAAGGTGAGTTTTACAGAAGATAAAATAAACAATGAATCACTACGTCGCGGTGTACGAGGAAAAACCCACAAACGGGAAACAACCTCGGACGACCATAGCCATAAGTCCACTAAGTATGGTATTTTACAAGTACAAGCAAAAAGACTTACAACACTTGACTCGACTCCCTTCAAGCCTCGATGCTCCTTCTTGTACCGACCTCCGCTTAGTCGACAATATCAAACTCTACCGGAACCTTGGAAACCACCAATGAGGCTGTAGGAACCATCGTCAACCACACATGGTGCCTTTAACCATGTGAGAATGTCGCAGCAAAAACCGAACTTCTTCTTTATGCGATGTAGAAGGAAACCCAAACGAACTCTTCAAACGATAGAGTAAAACCCGGTGCCAAACGCTCCAAGTAATGATATATATTGAAACTTGGAATAAACAATATGGGTGAAAACAAGAGTGTTTTATGAATTTTTTCTTGAAAAATAGACACTCAAAACACATGAACTTTTTCTTGAAAACTTGAATCTCAAAGCTCTCTCTAGGATATGGAATAAGATGAAAATGTTAGTTTTCCAAAGTTGGTTCCCGCACTTGATAAGTCTGTCAAAAGTTAGTGGGGAAGAGTAGTAGAAAAAGTGGGAAAAAGTGGGAAAAACTGCTCAAAACTGCCAATTTAATTTCCAACCAGAAATCTCATTCGAACGAGATTTTCGTTCAAACGAAGTCTCGTTCGAACGACCCTTCTAACGAAGGTCCAGTGGCCTGATGGGAAATCTCATTGCCAAACTCGTTTGAACAAACTAACTCGTTTGAATGACAATATCAAACGAAGTTCCAAAGGCAAGATCGTTGGCAAACTTAGTTCGAACGATATTCTCGTTCGAACGAAAAACTCGTTCAAACGACAATATCGAACGACTTTCCAGAATGTATAAAAATTCAATTTTAGCCGAAAACTTTATTTTAAAGTAACTTTCTGAAAATAAACAACAGTTTAAACAAAACTTACACCCAATTAAGATTTGGTCCAAGCTCCTATATAAATATGTAATGCATTCATACCTTAGGAGTAAATGGAAAAATTGTTGTTGACTTATAAACAAGACACAACAAACACGACATTTGACGAAGCTTTATGAACTTGGCCGCGACGTCTTCAACTTTAGTATGTTATAGGATTGAAGGATGGTTAATAACTCTATCCTATGACTCAAATGTTTTTGTCCGGAATTGAGCCAAAACTACAAAGGACTCAATTGGAAATTTGTGTCCTTACAAATCTCCCCCTTTGGCTATTCCGGAACAAAAACCAACAAAAATCCTAAAGGGCCGTCAAGCTCTACTAGACTTATAAAATGTTCCACCCAAAATAAAAATACAACAACTTGACTCAAACAACCCAAGGATCAATATCTTTGCCCGATGATGAACGATGCCATTTAGAAGAATTACTACACACTTAAGCAAACTATCAAATGCATAGGGAATATCAAGAATATTAAAGGAAATAAAAATAATTACTCCCCCTAAATTAATTCTCCTTTATCAACTATGATAAACCTAAGAAGATAGCTCTCTCCCCCTAAGTTAAATCACTTAGATAAGATTGTAATAGTATTAGATACCATTTCTCCCCTATCATTCTCCCCCTTTGTTGGAACACGAGGCCCCCAATTTTAAAACCTTTTTACTTCAGAAAGATAATTTCCTTGTTAAATACGTGGAAGCGAAAGATGGTTCAATTAAACAACAAATTTTGATTTCTTTTCAAATTAAAATTAAACCAAGTGAAATATAGTGAAACACACACACAATTTTACTTTCACTTAAACACAATTAATTTATCCCAAGTCCTAGAAATTTGCCTCAGTCATATTTTCAATATTATCAAATTAGGCCAAACTAATTTTTTCAAATTAAATTAAATGACTTGAATTAAATTAACATAAACACTACCCAAATTAATTTAGCACCAAATTAAAAAAGTAGTGATTTTAAACCAATTTTATCTTTTTACCTAAGCATGTGTTTTAGGTGAGTTTTGCAAAAGATAAAATAAACAATGAATCACTACGTCGCGATGTACGAGGAAAAACCCACAACGGGAAAAAACCTTGAACGACCCTAGCCTTAAGTCCACTAAGTATGGGTTTACAATTACAAGACATATGACTTACTTCCTCGACTCGACCCCTTTCAAGCCTTGATGCGTTTTCTTGTAAACACCTCCGCCTAGTCGACAACCCCAGAGCTCCATCGGAATCTTGGAATCACTAATGAGACATAGGTACTCCGTCAACCACACATGGTTCCTTTCACCATGTGAGAATGCCGCATCAAAACAAACTTCTTCTTCTTTGAGAGATTTAGAAGAAAACCTAAACAAACTCTTCAATAGGTAGAGTAAACCTGTGCCAAAACTCCAAGAAATGTATATATATAAAGAAACTTGGATAAACAAACTATGGGTGTAAAACAAAAGTGTTCTAAAGATTTTTCTTTGAAAAATGAACACTCAAACATGAACTTTTTCCTTTTGGAATTTTTCTCTCAAACTCTCTCTTGGAGGTTGGATGTGAAAAAGTTGAAAAGAAAAAGTTGGTTTTCACACTTAATTAATCAGATAAAAGGTTAGTGGGAAAAGAAGTGAGAAAAAGGGAAAACTGCTTAAAAAAACTACCAATTAACTGTTCCTGCCAAAACTCATTAGAACGAGATTTTCATTCGAACGAAGTCTCGTTCGAATGAGCCTTCTAATGAAGTTCCAGTGTATTAAAAGTTGAACTCGTTAGAAATCTCGTTGGAATTATCGTTCAAACATCATTCTCATTCGAACGACATTCCAGTGGCCAATGTGGGAACTCGTTGGCAAACTCGTTCGAACGACAAACTCATTCGAACGACGAACTCGTTCGAACGACAATATCGAACGAAAAACAAAAAGTATAAAAATTCTATTTTTAGCCCAGAAACTTTATTTTAATGTTTTAAAGATACTTTATGAAAATAAACAACAGTTTAAACAAGATACACCCATATAAATATTGTTCCAAGCTCCTATATATATATTCAAATGCATTCATATCTTAGGAGAAATGGAACCATGTTGATGACGTAGAAACGAGGCACCACAAACACAGCATTTGATGAAGCTTTATGAACTTGGCCGCTACGTCTTTAACTTTAGAATGTCATAGGCCTGAAGGATGGTCAATAACTCTATCCTATGACTCAAACATTTTGTTCGAAATTGAGCCAAAACTACAAAGGACTCAATTAAACATTTGTGTCTTTACAAATCTCCCCCTTTGGCTATTCCAGGACAAAAACTAACAAAAATTCTAAAGGGCCGTCAAGCTCTACTAGACTGACAAAAATGTCCCACCCAAAATAAAAATGCATAGCTTGACTCAAACAACCCAAGGATCAATATCTTTGCCCGATGATGAAATTTGCCACATAGAAGAATTCCTGCACACTTAAGCAAACACATTAAACGCATAGGGAATATCAAAATATTAAATGCAATTAAACAATTACTCCCCCTAAATTAATTCTCCCCTTTATCAAACAAATGACTTACTTAGAAAGACGTCCCCCCTAAGATAAATCTCCCCAAACTAAGATACGATTATAATAGGAATATATACCATTTCTCCCCCTATCATTCTCCCCCTTTTTGTTCAGGAATAGACAAAGGCTAAAGAATCAAAATATTAACTTATCTTCCCCAATTAAAGAAAATACACCCCTTAAACTAAATAAGGAATAAATAAAATGGGATAACAAGCTAAACATGCATTAGTGCATAAAGTGATGAGAACATTAAAGCACTTGGGCAACAAAATCATAACTAATCCAATAAATAATAATGGATACCAACTAGGATGCAAGAAAATGATACCAATATGATACATAAAGTATTAGGGATGTGATATCAATAAAGAATGCAACAAGTTAGATACTAATTATGAATTAAAAGCATAGATGGACTAGAAAGCAAGGCAAAGACCAAATAAAATATCATATATATACATACTCTAGATATACTAAAGATGCACACGCACATATATATAGATATAAACACGCAAATGACACAAAATAAGATAAGCTTTTCATACTCGTATGACAAAAATGTTTCATATGGAAACGAAAGTGTTGGGTTGTGAACTAGCAACAATTAAATTTAGACCCAATCACTTAAAATAAGTTCACGGAGCTCTCAATTGATTGCAAACTTCATCACATTTGAATATAACCTCATGTGACAATATATATTGAACTCAATGAACAAACATACACAATGCATACAAGCCTATAGTTTTGATGATTCTACAAACCAATAGAGTCATGACATTGAAAGCGCAACTAGGATAAACGGACATTGTGCAAACCATTGATATACCATCCAATCTCCCTCAATAAGTATATATATTTGAATGAA
Organism: Sambucus nigra; assembly: GCA_949130495.1. NCBI lineage: Eukaryota > Viridiplantae > Streptophyta > Magnoliopsida > Dipsacales > Adoxaceae > Sambucus > Sambucus nigra. Next base: position 377,323,459 of record OX422211.1, read on the forward strand.
TATATCAAACAAAAATAGGCATTGGCAATTATTTTTCTTTTTAATGCCATAATTCTATTTTTAGGCCTTGGATCACGTATTTCTTTTAGGTCTAAACAAGCAATGGCTTACTATTCGCAAAGGATAATAAATCCTTTCGAATCCCTTTCCCGTGCACATTTATATATAATATCATTTTTTATATCTCACACAAATCTCACGTGCAACGGATTTTAACATGCACTAGTCCTCCTAGGTCACAAATATGCAGATGACTAGATTGGTAGGAGAACACCTCACAAACCTCAAATATAGCATGTGACGATTAAAATTTCAAAAGAGCTCGTGCATGTGTGAGTAGAGGCATATAAAAATAGAATCCATTTGAATCAACACAAAATCAAACTACTCCATGTAAGCATGGTAAAGAACATAATAAGGATTGACAATCTAAACCAAAAGTTCTAGCCACATGGGAGAGAAAAAGCAGGGATTCAAACACAAGTATATGCCACATAAAGTGTGTCAAACTAAAATACATACAAAAAAAATCTTTTTGAGTTTTTGAAAATTTTAAACCAAACAACAAAAATATTTACTCAAAAGATAAACAAAAATCATTTGAATTTTTCATTAAGCTTAAATTACCAAGAGATAAAAACTCAAATGATAAGCAAAAATCTTTTTGTATTTTTTATTTAATGAAAAAAAAATGAAAAAAATATAATACAAAAGATAAACAAAAATAATAATTTTAGCATGTGATTAAATACGGAGCATAGACTAGTGAATGATTAAACATGCATACACCTATCAATGATATATAATATGAAGCACAAAAAGCTAGAGTATGAAAAGAAAACTAACACATTCAACCTTTAGATTTAGAAAGGGAGGTTTCATGTGAGAGCAAATGAGAATAAACAAATCTAATATCTAGCGCATCTAAAAATGATTTCCTAACCCATATAGATGTATATTTAAAATGATGGGATTTGGAAACTAATGAAATGCTAGACATAGACTTCCTTGGACTTATTTTAAGATCAAAACAAAATGATCTAAGGTGACCTTTCCTACCACAATGCAAGCATGTGAAAACACGAGGAATGATACCTATGGTGTGACCTTTTCTAAAGTCCTTGGATAAAGTCGACCCTGTAAAACAAACAACGGTCTTAGTTTTAGCAATGGAAGTATTATAACTAGATGAGCTAGAACCATTACAACTATTACTCAAGCCATGTAAATCATTTTTCATATTTAAAATTTTGGACTCAAGTAATAAATTAGACTCCACAATTTTACGGTACTCCTTCTTTAAATTTTCTATAACTCCTAGAAGGTTATCATGCTCCCCCTCAATGTGAGAAAACTTGTCCCTAAGACTCTTTTCTCGACAATCACTCTCATTCTTGGACTTTTCTAAAATATTAAAATTGTGATTTATGTCCATGAGCTTTTCACGAAAAATATCTTTTTGAGAAAGGGAGATTTGCAAAAACTCAACTTTAGTTTTAAAACAAGAATTTTTATTTTCAAGAAATTTAATTCTTTTTGCAAATCTCAAATTTTATTCTCTTAATTTTTCATTACACTTATTAAGCTCATTAAATTCCTCTCGAATAGCAAAAACTTCATTATCATTAGAAATGGACAAATTATCATTAAGACGTCCCATCGAGAGATACAAAAAATTGAGAGTGGGTAAAAAAACGAACCACCTAAAAATATAAGGAGCACAAAAAAAATATATAAGCTGAAAAATGGATCTTTGACGCGATAAATTAGAGCTCTGACTCTGATACCACTTGTTGGAACACGAGGCCCCCAATTTTAAAATCTTTTTACTTCAAAAAGATAATTTCCTTGTTAAATATGCGGAAGCGAAAGATGGTTCAATTAAATAATAAATTTTAATTTCTTTTCATATTAAAATTAAACCAAGTGAAATATAGTGAAACACACACACAATTTTACTTTCACTTAAACACAATTAATTTAACCCAAGTCCTAGAAATTTTTCTAAATTATATTTTCAATATTATCAAATTAGGCCAAACCAATTTTATCAAATTAAATTAACATAAACAATACCCAAATTAATTTAGCACCAAATTAAAAAAGTAGTGATTTAAACCGTTTTTTATCTTTTTACCTAAGCACGCATTCTAGGTGAATTTTAAATAAGATAAAATAAATAACAAATCACTGCGCCGCGTTATACAAGGAAAAATCCACAACGGGAAAAAACCTCGGACGACCCTAGCCTTAAGTCCACTAAGTATGGTTTTACAATTACAAGACATATGACTTACTTCCTCGACTCGACCCCTTTTAAGACTTGACGCGTCTTCTTGTAAACACCTCCGCCTAGTCGACAACCCCGGAGCTCCATCGGAATCCTGGAATCACCAATAAGACATAGGTACACCGTCAACCACACATGGTGCCTTTCACCATGTGAGAATGCCGCAGCAAAATAAACTTCTTCTTCTTTGAGGGATTTAGAAGAAAACACAAACGAACTCTTCAACAGGTAGAGTAAATCGGTGCCAAAACTCCAAGCAATGTATATATATAAAGGGACTTGGATAAACAAACTATGGGTGTAAAACAAAAGTGTTTTAAAGATTTTTCTTTGAAAAATGAACACTTAAACATGAACTTTTTCCTTTTGAAATTTTTCTCTCAAAATCTCTCTTAGAGGTTGTAGGATGTGAAAAAGTTGGTTTCCGCACGTAATTAATCAGATAAAAGTTTAGTGGGAAAAAAGTGGGAAAGTGGGAAAACTGCTTAAAAAAACTGTCAATTAACTGTTCCCGCCAAAACTCATTCGAACGAGATTTTTGTTCGAACAAAGTCTCATTCAAACGAGCCTTCTAATGAAGTTCCAGTGTATTAAAAGTTGAACTCGTTAGAAATCTCGTTGGAATTCTTGTTCGAACATCATTCTCGTTTGAACGACACTTCGAACGACATTCTAGTGGTCAATGTGGGAACTCATTGGCAAACTCGTTCGAACGACATTCTCGTTCGAATGACAAACTCGTTCGAACGGCAATATCGAACAAAAAACATAAAGTATAAAAATTCTATTTTTAGCCCAGAAACTTTATTTTAAAGTTTTAAAGATACTTTCGAAAAATAAACAACAGTTTAAACAAGATACACTCATATAAATATTGTTCCAAGCTCCTATATATATATTCAAATGCATTTATACCTTAAGAGCAATGGAACCATGTTAATGACGTAAAAACGAGGCACTACAAACACGACATTTGATGAAGATTTATGAACTTGGTCGCTACGTCTTCAACTTTAGAATGTCATAGGCTTGAAGGATGGTCAATAACTCTATCCTATGACTCAAATGTTTTTGTTCGAAATTGAGCCAAAACTACAAAGGACTCAATTGGAAATTTGTGTCCTTACACCCTTTTTGTTCAAGAATAGGCAAAGGCTAAATAATCAAAACTTAACTTATCTCCCCCAATTAAAACATATACTCCCCCTAAACTAAACAAGGGATGAAAAGAATGGGATAACCAGCTAAACATGCAATAGCACATAAAGTGATGAGAACATTAAAGAACATGGGCAACACAATCATAACTAATCCAATAAATAATAACGGATACCAACTAAGATGCAAGAAAATGATACCAATATGATACATAAAGTATTAAGCATGTGATATCAACAAAGAATGCAACAAGATAGATACCAATTATGAACTAAAGCATAGATGGACTAGAAAGCAAGACAAAAACAAATAAAAATATCATATATATACATACTCTAGATATACCAAAGATGCTCAAGAATATATATATAGATATAAACACACAAATGACACAAAAAAATAAGCTTTTCACACTCGTATGTCAAAAATGTGTCATATGGAAACGGAAGTGTTGGGGTGTGAACCAATAATAATTAAATTCAGACCCAATCACTTAAAACATGTTCACGAAGTTCTTAATTGATTGAAAACTTCATCACATTTGAATATAACCTCATGTGACAATATAAATTGAACTCAATGAACAAACATACACAATGTAGACAAGCCTAGAGTTTTGACGGTTCTGCGATGAAGCACCTTATACTTTTGACTCACTTGAGTCTATATTGTATAAGTGCTCCTCTAGTTTGAAAATAGTGACAAAATTGTGTCCTATCCTAGAATCCAAAGAGCCTCAGAGATTTGTTTGCAATTAAATCCTCTTGGTTGATTGATCAAGGTATATTCACTAATCACTCAAACACAATTAGGACTGCATACATGGGTCTTTTATTGCATAAATTGATTGCATATAGTTTGTGTGTATTAACTTCCATCAAATTGATTTTTAATATTTTTTGGGGAATTTTAATAATTTTTAAAACAAGGTTTTTAATAAAAAATTATTTTATAAAGTATTGGGGTCATTATGTAATTTTGGATTGTTATTTTTATTGGCTGAAAGTTCTCTTGGGTAGAATCTAAAAGCGCTAGAGACATCAGGGTGCATTGTAATTTCTTTTGGACGCGCGAGTGGTATCCAGTCATAGCCCTACACCTGTCAAGCTGTCATCGAACCATTTTGTGTTTTCTCTGTGAGACATTAGCTGTGCTTAGTTCCATCCCTTGGATTAATTTTAATTGACGATCTGCATGCGTCCTTATACAATCTCTGTGAACCTCTATTAAGCCAATCACAATCGTTTTATCCACCACTTTTTTAAGCCCTTGGATTAAAGTCAATCTGCCTAGACTAAATCGTAGACATTATTTTTAAACCTCGTTCTCGAATTCTCTCAGCCTCCTATATAAGGAGCCTTACCCTCATCCATATGAGACTTTTGCCATTTCATTTTATTCGAGTGAGAGAAAAGGGAAGAGAGAGAGAGAGAGAGAGAGAGAGAGAGAGAGAGAGAGAGAGAGAGAGAGAAACCAGATTTAGGAAACCCTAACGCTAAATCGTCCTAAACATTTTAAAAACCATAACCTCTTTCAAAAACCATTTTATACCAAACACTACCTTGAGTGTTTGAGAGTTTTGAGTGTTGGTTTGTTATTTGTTTGATGCTGTAACCTCTTCGTTCTCAGATCTTGTTTGAAACTTAAACCTTTGATTAGATATGTGTTTCTTCTTTTATAGAAATCTTAGATCTAGTCGTTGCATGATATATTACACATAGATCTGCATCTATAGTTTCTCATCCTGAGAAAACTGTTGTTGATTTGGTTATGTAAATGTTTTCATATTCAAAATCAACAAAATCATTTTCTGTTTCCAGTTCTTTTGAAATAAGACCTTCGACCTAGTTGGAATCGCACTTGGTGATTTTTAATCTCAAAAATATTTCAAAACCTGAGATTGATTAAGATCTTGAAACATCTTCCGAGCAAGATATCCTTGGATTCTGGGATTATAATAAAGGTCAAATAAGGTTTAAGTTTTCTAAGAAGAGAGAAATAGAAAATCACAGCATATAGATCTTATATGTAATTTGATAGGACTATTTGTATAAATCAGCATGAGTGTGTGCATGCATGTGTTAGAAAGCACATTCGTAAACACTATCACTCTACCACACTAAAAATATTGGTAATAAGATCTCAAGAACAAGAGTCGACGTAAAGAACTGGAACAAATTGGATGTTAGCAAACTGGAGAAAAACATCAACAAACAGAACTGCAAAAAAATTATAAGGACACCAGTGGGTCCATTCCTAAACTTGTATAGGTCTGTTTTGTGTGCATGTGTGTTATATAGTTTGTAACTGTTATAATTTATTTTAGTGGATTTTTTTTACTTACTCCATAGAGGGAGTCGTGGATGTTTCCTCAATTGGTTGAGGTTTTACCACGTTAAAAATAGCTTGCCATTAATCTTTCTACATCTCCTCATCTAATTCTTATGGTTGTGATGAGTTTAAGTTTTTAAATTAATTTGCTAATTAACCAATCTTGAACAAATCTCGTACATATTTTGTTAAACACATCTTCTGATTGATTTGATTTGATATTAAGAAAAGAGTTTCTTCAAAAAATAGTTTAGAGTTACTTAAATAGTTTAATTATATATTAAACGGATTTAGTAATAGTATTTCAATTGGTATCAGAGCTTTGCAAACTTCTTTTAGAAGATCCTATGTTTCTAAAATTATTTTCTAAAAATCAAACATGGACGAGAAAAATGAAAGATTTGGTAACTTAACCAAACCTCCTTTCTTTGATGGAACCAATTTTGCTTACTGGAAAGTAAGGATGATTTCTTTCATTCAAGGAACCTTTTGAGATGATGTCTGGGACATTGTTGAAAATGGTTACATTTATCCTACTAAACCAGCCACTGAAGGAAGTAATGAGAGGATTAAGAAAGTGTTAAGTGAGTTCACACAAGAAAAGTTTCTCGCAACAATAACAAAGGAAAGAATGCCATATTTATGTCCATAAATGAACATGAGTTCAAAAGGGTCTCATCTTGTGCCACTTCTAAGGAAGCTTGGGACACTTTGGTTACTGCTCATGAAGGTGACACTAGAGTTAAGGCTGTTAAAACACAAATGCTCATTCAACAGTATAACTCTTTAATTATGTCTGACTCTGAGTCATTCGATGACTTTTATATGAATTTGATTGATATTGCGATCAAACTACATGCTAATGGGATAACATATGACAGACATGAAATTGTGTCTAAAATTCTAAGATCATTACCACAGAAATTTGACAACAAAAGATATGCTATTGAGGAAATGTGTGGCCAAAATCTCACTCCTGAATTACTCAGTAGTAAACTAAGAACTGTGAAAATGGAATTAGAATTTAAGAAACAATTGACCCAGTCCCATAGGAAACAGACTAGTTCCAATCTGAGTTTTTCTTCTAAACTGCTTAAGCCCGAGGTTAACATTCCAAATTATGACTCTGATGAGGAATGTGACATAGAGAGTTTGGACAATCAGATTGCCTTGATGTTAAAACAGTTTAAGAAAATTGTAAAGTTTAGAAATAACATGGCAAACAAACAAGGCAAGTCCAATTATCCAACTCACTCTAATCACAAACCTCTTGAGAAAGGTCAAGACAAACATCACAAGGACATTCATACTAGACCTAACAAATACCTTAAGAAGATTGAATGCTTTAGATGTGGAAAACTAGGACACATAGCACAAGACTGTAGAGTGAAACTGAACAATCACAATAAGCATACTAGGACCAACATTTTCAAGACATGGGATGATTCAAGCGACTCTTAAAATAAGGAACCTGAGTCATCTGATGTTTTTTATCCTTGCATGTCTTTCTTTGTTAAGATAATATACAATGATGATATGCCTATGTATGAGAATGATGATAATATCTCTACTCCTGCTGTTGTGAATCATGCTGCTACTGGTTTAGATGCTTTACTTTCTGAGAATATTGTTAGTTTAACCACAGGGTGTGTGAGTCAAAGGGAATGCGATAATGATAATGTCCATGGGTGCGTGTGTTTAAGAAATGAATCCTTAGGGGTCACTTCACACACCATACTTAGTGACTCGGACACTGAAGACCTCCCTGATATTCACACACTTTATGCGAAAACTCTTAAGAAAAGCACTAGACTAGAGAAGATAGTGAAAGATCTCACTAAGAAACTAGAAGATCTAAGCCTGATGGTTAAACTTAATGATAGAGAGTATACTACCCAATGTCTTACTCTTGAAAATTAAATCAAAATATTTGATCAAAAACTGAAAGATTTGACTGAAACAAATGAAACTCTGGAGAAAAAATACAAAGGGACATTGTTAAAATTGGAACAGACAAAAGAGAAGACAACAACAGTTTTCAAAAAATTTACAAAATTTAAAAATAACTCAAACTGCTTTGATGGTTTTGTTATTGATTCAAAAACCAATTCTGATGATCGAAATGGAATAGGGTTTTGCCCCAATTTAAAGACACAAATAAAATCTTTTGAATTTATCAAGTTTGTGTCAGGAGGCAAAAGACCTATAGATACTTGCCCAGACATTCATTCTCTAAAAACCGAGTTTGATACAAAACAACAAAAGTTTGATATTGGGGAACCAAGTTACTCTAAGCATGAAAATTCACCTAAGGCTAAATATGTTTGCCCCCTAATTAGGAAGAGTGACTTTACCTTCAAAACTGTTCTACCTAGAAATAGGGTTCAACCAATAAATTCCTTAAAGCCTATGCTTAGAGACTTTCCTAAGGAGATACCCTCTTCGAGTAATCTTTATTGCTCCTACTGCGATATATACGATCATTCTTTTGATGGATGCTATGATATAAGACTAGTTAAACCTGTCTGTAACCCTCTTGTATATCAAAACTTTAACTATTCTAGGAGAATCCGTAACAATTATGTTCTGCTTAGACAACCAGATAAAAACTCTAACTATAGGAAAAGAAAGACCAAACCTAAAAGAACATTTCCAAGAAGGATTCCTAAATACTTTCCTAACCTAAATGCTCATGTGTCTCATAAAATTCAAAATCATGTGCAAAACATTTTTCAATAGAAATCAAATGCTCGAAAATTTTATCAAATGAGAGCAAATAAGCGCAAAATGAAAACAAGAGCTATTTGGGTTAGAAAAGATGATCTATTACCCCAGATGAAGTGTAACATTGTTATTACTACTTTAAAAGCTGAACACACATCTTCTAGTTGGTATTTAGATTTTGGATGTTCAAAACACATGACTGGTGATGATACAAAACTTTTAAACAAAACCAGCTTTGCTGAAGGAAAAGTTATTTTTGGTGATGGAGTATCATCTCAAATCATAGGTAAAGGAATCCTCCAAGAAGAAGGACTACCTGTTCTTGAAAATGTTCTCCTAGTCAAAGGTCTTAAGGCTAATCTATTTAGTATCTCACAGTTTTGTGACTCAGATCATACTGTTACCTTTTCAAAGAACAATTATAAAATTTTAAATGAAAAGGGTGAATGCATAATTATAGGATTCAGGACTCCTGATAATTTCTATACTGTCATGAATAGTTCTAAAATCTGTAATGTTGCTAGAATGGATGATAATGAGATATGGCATAACAGGATGGGTCACATAAATTATGATAATCTTAGTAGATTATCTTCTCAAGAAATAGTTAGAGGTATTCCAAAAATCAAAACTATTTCTAATATTGTTTTTGGTTCTTTTCAGGAAGGAAAAATTATTAAGGCACCTCATAAGAAAGTAAAAGATATCCTTACCTCTAACTCTTTGGAGCTCATCCATATGGACCTAATGGGTCCCTCTCAAACTGTTAGTCTCTGTAGACAAAGTTACATTCTTGTTATGGTTGATGACTTCACTAGATTTACTTGGGTAGCCTTCTTAAAACAAAAGTCTGACACTTTTCAAACTTTTTAAAAAATACTTCTTCGGATTGAAAATGAGAAGGATACTCAAGTAAAAAGAATTCGTAGTGATAGAGGTGGAGAATTCAAAGACACCGATATAATAGAGTATTGTGACTATAATGGTTACAAACATGAGTTTAGTGCCCCTAAGACTCATCAACAAAATGGTATCGCTGAGAGAAAGAATCGTACTCTTCAATAGATGTCACGTGTTATGTTACATGCCAAATGTTTACCTAAATATTTTTGGGTAGAATATATTCGTACTACATGTCACATTATCAATAGGGTCTATCTTAGAAAGAACTCGAAACAAACTCCTTACGAACTTTGGTATAGGAAAAAACCCAATCTTAAGGACCTTAGAACTTTTGGTAGTACCTGTTATGTCTGCAAAGACAGAGAACACTTATCCAAATTTGAGAGTCGTGGAGATAAAGTTATTTTTATTGGATACTCGCCTAATAGTAGAGCCTACCGTGTTTATAATCTTTGCACTAAGTCCATAATGGAATCCATAAATATAATTATAAGTGACACTACTGTAGAGAGTAAGACTGGGGAATCAACTATTGTAGAAGAGTCTGCAAATGCTTCAGAAAATGACTCTTCAGAAGTAGATGATTCCTTACCAATTGAGACACCTGAAGTACCTAACTAGGTTTTTAAAGACCATCCCATAGACAACGTTGTTGGTAATCCTAGTGAGCCTGTGCGTACAAGATCTCAATTAAGAAGTTATGCTCATTATGCATGCTTTGTCTCCCTTATGGAACCAAAGAATGTAAATGAGGCATTGAATGACTCTCACTGGATTTCTGCCATGCAGGAAGACCTTCTTTAATTTGTCATTCATGATGTTTGGTATCTTGTACCTAGGCCTAATCACAAAAAGGTTATTGGCACACGTTGGATATTTAAAAATAAATCTGATAAAAGTGGGATAATCATTAGAAACAAAGCTAGATTAGTTGCTCAAGGATATACTCAAATTGAAGGAATAGATTCTAACGAGACTTTTGCTCCTGTTACTCGTTTAGAATCTGTTCGTCTTCTTTTTGCCATAACTTGCTACTTTCACTTTACACTTTACCAAATGGATGTCAAATCTGCATTCCTTAATGGAATATTGACTGAGGAGACCTGTGTAGAACAACCAAAAGGGTTCATTGACCCGCAATATCCAAATCATGTGTTTTGTCTTAAAAAGGATTTGTATGGCCTAAAACAAGCGCCTAGAGCCTGGTATGAGTGCCTTTCCAACTTTCTCTTAGTTAAATGTTTTAAGAGAGGTGAAAATGATCAAACTTTATTTGTCAAACATTTTGACAAACACATCATTATAGTTCAAGTTTATGTTGATGATATCATCTTTGGATCAACTTCTCCCCCAGAAGTTAAATCTTTTTCTGAAATTATGCGTGAAGAATTTCAAATGTCTCTTATGGGGGAGTTGCAATTTTTCTTGGGTCTTCAAGTCAAATAAAATTCAGAAGGATTATTTGTTTCGCAAAATACGCATTAGAGATTGTCAAAAAATTCGGCTTTGAGAGTGATAAAGATGCTAAAACTCGCATGAGTACTACAGTCAAACTATCTAAAGATGAAACTGGAAAATCTATAGATCCAACTCTATATCGTAGTTTGATAGGAACCTTGCTATACCTTATTGCCTCGCATCCTGATATAATGTATGCTATTTGTGTATGTGCTCGTTATCAAAACAATCCTAAAGAGAGCCATCTAACTTCTGTTAAAAGAATTATAAAATACATAAAAGGCACTCTGAATCTAGGACTTTGGTACACTAGTGATAGACCTAGTACTATAATTGGGCACACTGATGCTGATTGGGCTGGGTGTACTGATGATAGTAAAAGCACATCAGGAGCATGTTACCATATAGGTAATAATTTGGTAGGTTGGAGTAGCAAGAAATAAAACTGCACATCTCTATCAACAGCTGAATCTGAATACATAGCCGCTGGAAGCTGCTGTGCCCAATTACTTTGGCTTAAACAAATGCTAAGTGATTATGGTATTCAAGAAAAATAATTGCATCTCTATTGTGATAATAAAAGTGCGATCAATATCTCTAAAAATCCTGTTAAACACTCGCGAACAAAACACATTAAAATAAGACATCACTTTATACGCGAATTGGTTGAAAGTAAGGAATTAGAAATTAATTATCTTCCTACTGATTTGCAACTCGCAGATATGTTTACCAAACCTTTGGATTACAATATATTTATTTCTTTGCGTAAATCAATAGGTATGGTTTGTGCTGATTAAACTCTTTGGCCTATATATTTTTCCCTTTGTTTAATTGAGACAAAATGGGGGAGAAATTTGAGTCTTTATAAGTTCATTTTTACTACTTTTCTAAAGAGCTTGATCTTAGTGATTATTTGCTTATACAGTTATTCTCAACAGTTGTAATAGGGTATTTAATTGTAATTAGTTGAGTTATTTACTTTTCTTTTCCAGGAAATGGGTAGATAGAATTTTTATAAGAATAGGTTTTTTTTATTTTTATTGCCCTACGAGTCCTAGATGACTCAAAGGAGATTTTGTCTCATATTTCCAAAGGGGGAGATTGAAGCACCTTATACTCTTGACTCACTTGAGTCTATATTTTATAAGTGCTCATCTAGTTTGGAAATAGTGACAAAATTGTGTCCTATCCTAGAATCCAAAGAGCCTCAGAGATTTGTTTGCAATTAAATCCACTTGGTTGATTGATCAAGGTATATTCACCAATCACTCACACACAATTAGGACTGCATACATGGGTCTTTTATTTCATAAATTGATTGCATATAGTTTGTGTGTATTAATTTCCCTCAAATTGATTTTTAATATTTTTTGGGGAATTTTAATAATTTTTAAAATAATTTTTTTAATAAAAATTGGTTTTATAAAGTATTGGGGTCATTATGTAATTTTGGATTATTGTTTTTATTGACTGAAAGTTCTCTTGGGTAGAATCTAAAAGCGCTAGAGACATCAGGGTGCGTTTGTAATTTCTTTTGGACGCGCTTGTGGTATCCAGTCATAGCCCTACACCTGTCAAGCTGTCATCGAACCATTTTGTGTTTTCTCTATGAGACATTAGCTGTGTTTAGTTCCAGCCCTTGAATTGCTTTTAATCGATGATCTGCATGCGCCTTTATACAATCCATGTGAACCTCTATCAAGCCAATCATAATCGTTTTATCCACCACTTCTTTTAAGCCCTTGGATCAAAGCCAATCTGCCTAGACTAAATCGTAGCCATTATCACTACACCAAATCCTGCGAATGGTCACGCCCAGTTAATATTTGGCTTGACTCACTTAATATTTGGCTTGACCATATTTATTATCACACTAAATTATCGAGGCTCTAGAAGTGGTCACGGACCAAGTCCGTGACCACAGTGGTCGCGGACTTGGGCCATGACCTGGTCGTGACCATCTTAGCGCCAAACTCGCGCCAAAATTCCCTCCAAGCTTGGTCGCGGATTGGTCACGGACTTGGGCCGTGACCATAGGCATGACGAAGCAAAAAATACACACATTGGGGGTCACGGTTGGGGTCCATGACCATTTCTTGGCGTGGGTCACGGCTATGGGCCGTGACCATATGCAGTTTGATGGGTCTTTTGGTTTCGGTGGTGTTTCTTCTAGTGGGTCACTGCTGAGAGCCGTGACCAGGTTCAATCTTAAAAAAACAAAACGCTGCATTTGGCGGTGCTTCACTTTAAAAAAACAAAACGCTGCTTTTCTTATTCAGTAGCCTTCGTTTCTTTCATTTCCCCCCAATGAAATAGCCCCGCTCAAAAAACCCCTTATCTATGGGACTGTGGCTTTTCCGGCGAACCAAAGGTCGAGACCACCGGCGGTAACGACTAACGACGGCGGTGGTGGACCGTGGCTTGTTTATCTGGTGAGATGTTTCATCGATTCTCATCTCTCCTTTCCCATTTCTGTCTCACGATATGTTATTTCACTACAAAGTAAACAAAGTTGTGTATATATATGTTGTGATTTCTATGTTTTAATCTATTTTGATTTCTCTACTTCACTTTAAGATTTTGTGGTTAATTTGATGTTGGATACAAACTGACTATTGTGCCAAATTAATTTTTGAAGCAGAGTGGTATACAACTCTTTTACTGCTATCGGGATTTATTTTTTGGAAAAAGTCAGAGGGTCCACAAATTGTTGGTTACACTTCTAAAGTAATGCTCCTATTAGGCTATCATAGATATTTTTTTGAAGAGAAGAAACCACTTTTTTACTTCTATGGGGATTAAATTTTTTAGAAAATTATTCCACCTGACATCGAATTTGCGAGTTATTGAATTGAGGTTTCAAATTTATTGATAGAAATGGGTATTTCAAGTTTAAGTAAAAGGATTAATTTGGTGTTCTTTTTTTGTATTTTAGGGGGATTTTTGTTGAGTATTATCATGTTATACTTTTCCTTCTTTTACCTTCACTGTAATTTGAAAAGAGGGTACACAGATTGTTGGTTAAATGGCAAGCGGGGTTCAACTAACGACGACGGCGGTGGACTTTAGGGTTTCTTTCATTTCGATTGTTGTAAACGGTCTCAGAAATAGAAAGAAGACGGTAGGGTTCTTTCACCCGTACATTAATGATGACGGTGGAGGAGAGAGAGTTCTTTAGTGTGCAGTGAAAGCCATACAAGAAGAAAGTCTGATTTGGTGACATACAGGAAGAGTTCTTAAACAATAGGATATCGATTGCATTGTGTACACGGGTGATGGCTCGAGCACTCAATCGCTTTGCGATAAATTTACCCTCCTCAGGTACCCCCATCTCTCTAAACAAGCACGTATCAATTTCTTTTGTTTTTTTAATTTAATAGTTATATAAACTGGTAATATTACTGTTTAACACTATAATTTTAAAACATGTCACTCTCACACTTTAATATTAGGAGGGCTCCTGCTAAATAAAGAATCTTTCTCAGTTTTTTAACTTTAAGTTGCGATTGATTATATACGTATAAAATGCGGATGCAACCTCAAGTATGATAGCCTAAAGGTCAAGTGGAGGATCCAAGATTTTTGGTAGGGGACCAAAGTTTTGAGTGTTGTTGGGTTAATTCGAGTTTTATACAAAGGATACCTTTTGTTTTTATGATTTATTACAATTAGTGCCCAAGTGTTTGAGTAAATACCTCAAAGTTTGTAGGTTTTCAAAATTGCTTACTTACATATTTCTTGTCATTGAAGCATTATGCCTATTCGCAAAGATGAGTGATGTTCTGTATTTTTGTAAAGTCAAATTTCACTAATTCATTTTGAAAGTGGGCATATATACGCATATATCCAATGTTCTGCATTTTTTTAATTCATGTCCTGCAATATCAAATGCGTATTTGCTCGGTTTAGATTTATTAAAGTGGGAGACTAACTAGCCACTCTCGCTTTGCTGATATGACTTGCGTTTAATCGAGTATTGTTTGAGACTTATTTATTCGTGAAAGTATAACTATAAGTTTTTTAAAGCAAGTAAATGAGTTTTATTTTTATTTTTTATGTACTATATGAGTATTTAGGCTTTCGGTAGTTATATATTCTCATCTTTTATATCTGATTTTGTCCCACTTTATAGGTTATCAATTTGACTATGTATTTGATTGGACTATATTGAAGTATCCTCAGATTGGTGCCAGTTCTAGAGGACGAGTCGGTGTTTGTATAATTTTCTTTCGTGTTTTTTTCTTCTTCCAAGAATGTTACCTATTTAATGATTTTGTTTTCAAAATTCTAATGGAAATGCAGGTTTAAATGCAGGACCATCTGAGAAAAGGACCTTAGGTACTCTCTCTAAGCATATTCAGATTCGTCCGCGAAATGTCATGTCTTTATATAATTATTCTTCTAATTATTCGATTTAGTGCTGTGAGTCTAATTTGAACTTTGCGGAATGGCTATGTTCCTAATTCAACCAAGATTGTAGTTTTACTGGAATGGATTTTTTGGATTCCGTTAGATTTTTTTTTAATAAATCTAACTATGCTTCTGGGGAATATATTGTATATTTTGTTGGGACTCATTTTAGTATCAGTGTGCTATAGCTCCAATTTATATTTCTAAAAAATCTTGTGTGATGCATGCTAGACGAACAGTAAAAAACATTCCCAAGTATGCTCCAGCATAGTTCTACATTGACAATGTGTTGTTTTGGATCAAGGAGAAGAACATTCCCTATTGCTATTGTTGCAGGTTAGATATGATATGCTTTACCGTAACAAAAGTAGTTATATAATTGATATGCATTATCTATTAAATCTTTTAGATGATAGAAGGAGTACGGGATAATTATTGGTTTTGTTTGGTTTGGCTGTTGGATAATTATTGGTTGTTGCTTGTTGTTGGATAGTATGTTAGAAGGAGTATGGGATAATTAGAAGGAGTACGGGATAATTATTAGATAATATGTTGAAAATATTTTAGACTCTCGGTTTGAGAATACGACGATAATTTGAAAATGTGTAGACTTAAGCTTAAAAGCATGGCGTTAGAGGGGAGAAACCCGAAACATCCCCCAAATGGTCCCGTTAGAGGCATCAACACCTTGCACGGAACCAATGTAACTCGTACGAATAGGCCACACGATCACAGGACTCCTGGTTTGAGAATACGAGGATAATTTTGCATATATCAGAACTTAGGTTTAAAAACATGGCGTTAGAGGGCTATTTCAACACCTCTAACGGTCCCGTACGGTCCCGTGAGAGGCACCAACACCTCTAACGGGACCAATGTAACACGTTGAAACTGACCGCTCGATAACGGGACTCCCGGTTTGAGAATACGACGATAATTTCAAAATATGAGGACTTAAGCTTGAAAACAAGGCGTTAGAGGGTGAAAACTCGAAACAATCCTCGTACGGTCCCGTGAGAGGCACCAACACCTCTCACGGGACCAATGAAACAAGTAATAACTGACCGTGAGATAACGGGACTCCCAGTTGGAGAATACAACGATAATTTGAAAATATGAGAACTTAAGCTTGAAAACAAGGCGTTAGAAGGGGAAAACACGAAATAACCCCCGTACGGCCCCGTGAGAGGCACCAACACCTTTCACGGTACCAATGTAACTCGTAGGAACTGACCACGCGATAACGGGACTCCCGGTTTGAGAATACGACGATAATTTGAAAATATGAGTACTTAAACTTGAAAACAAGGCGTTAGAGGGGGAAAAGATGAAACATCCCCCGCACAATCTTGTGAGAGGAACCAACACTTCTCACGGGACTAATATAACACGTAGGAACTAACCGCGCGATCACGGGACTCCCGGTTTGAGAATACGACGATAATTTGCATATTGTTAGACTTAGGCTTAAAAACATGGCCTTAGAGGGTGAAAACTCGAAACAGCCCGCTAACGGCCCTGTGAGTGGCACCAACACCTCCCACGGGACCAATGTAACTCGTAGGAACTGACCCCGCAGCCGCGACACTCCCGATTTGAGAATACGATGATAATTTGCATATTTCTAGACTCAGGCTTAAAAACATGGTGTTAGAGGGTGAAAACTCGAAACAGCCCCCTAACGTCCTCGTGGGTGGCACCAACACCTCCCACGGGACCAATGTAACTCGTAGGAACTCACCCCGCATCCGCGGGACTCCCGGTTTGAGAATACAACGATAATTTTCATATTTTTAGACTTAGGCTTAAAAACATGTCGTTAGAGGGTGAAAACTCGAAACAACCCCCTAACGGCCCCGTGGGTGGCACTAGCACCTCCTACGGGAGTAATGGAACTCGTAGGAACTAACCCCGCAGCCGCGGGACTCCCGGTTTGAGAATACGACGATAATTTGCATATTTCTAGACTTAGGCTTAAAAACATGGCGTTAGAGGGTGAGAACTAGAAATAGCCGGCGAACGTCCCCGTGGGTAGCACCAACACCTCCCACGGGACCAATGTAACTCGTAAGAACTGACCCCGCAGTCGCGGAACTCCCGGTTTGAGAATACGACGATAATTTGCATATTTCTAGAGTTAGGATTAAAAACGTGGCGTTAGAGGGTGAGAACTAGATACAGCCCCTGAACGTCCCCGTGGGTGGCACCAACACCTCCCACGGGACCATTGTAACTCGTAGGAACTGACCCCGTAGCCACGGGATGCCCAGTTTGAGAATACGAAGATAATTTGAATATTTCTAGAGTTAGGATTAAAAACATGGCGTTAGAGGGTGAGAACTAGATACAACCCCCCGAACGTCCCCGTGGGTGGCACCAACACCTCCCACAGGACCAATGTAACTCGTAGGAACTGACATCGCAGTCGCGGGTCTCCCGGTTTGAGTGTACGATGATAATTTGCATATTTCTAGACTTAAGCAAAACATGTCGTTTGAGGGAGAAAACTCGAAAGAGCCCCCGAACGGCCCCGTGGGTGGCACCAACACCTCCCACGGGACCAATGTAACTCCTAGGAACTGACCCCGCAGCCGGGGACTCCCGGTTTGAGAATACGACGATAATTTCCATATTTTTAGACTTAGGCTTAAAAACAAGGCGTTAGAGTGTGAAAACTCGAAACAGCCCTCTAACGGCCACGTGGGTAGCACCAACACCTCCCACGTGACCAAGGTAACTCGTAGGAACTGACCCCGCAACTGCGGGACTCACGGTTTGAGAATACGACGATAATTTTCACATTTTTATACTTAGGCTTAAAAACATGGCGTTAGAGGGTGAAAACTCGAAACATCCAGCTAACGGCCCCGTGGGTGGCACCAACACCTCCCACGGGACCAATGTAGCTCGTAGGAACTGACCCCCCAGCCGCGGGACTCCCGGTTTGAGAATACGATAATTTGCATATTTCTAGACTTAGGCTTAAGAACATGGCGTTAGAGGGTGAGAACTAGAAACAACCCCCGAACGTCCCCGTGGGTGGCAACAACACCACCCACGGGACCAATGTAACTCGTAGGAACTAACCCCGCAGCCGCGGGACTCCCGGTTTGAGAATACGACGATAATTTGCATATTTCTAGACTTAGGCTTAAAAACATGGCGTTAGAGGGTGAGAACTAAAAACAGCCCCCGAACGTCCCCGTGGGTGGTACCAACACCTCCCACGGGACCAATATAACTCGTAGGAACTGATCCCGCAGCCGCGGGACTCCCGGTTTGAGAATACGATGATAATTTGGATATTTCTAGACTTAGGCTTAAAAACATGGCGTTAGAGGGTGAGAAGTAAAAACAGCCCCCGAACGTCCCCGTGGGTGGCACCAACACCTCCCACGGGACCAATGTAACTCGTAGGAACTGACCCCGCAGCCGCGGGACTCCCGGTTTGAGAATACGACTGTAATTTGCATATTTCTAGACTTAGGCTTGAAAACATGGCGTTAGTGGGTGAGAAATCGAAACTGCCCCGAACGTCCCCGTGGGTGGCACCAACACCTCCCACGGGACCAATGTAATTCGTAGGAAGTGACCCCGCTACCGCGGGACTCCCGGTTTGAGAGTACGGCGGTATTTTGCATATTTCTAGACTTAAGCAAAACATGGCGTTTGAGGGAGAAAACTCAAAATAGCCCCTGAACGGCCCCGTGGGTGGCACCAACACCTCCCACGGGACCAATGTAACTCGTAGGAAATGACCCCGCAGCCGCGGGACTCCCGGTTTGAGAATACGAAGATAATTTGCATATTTTTAGACTTAGGCTTAAAAACAAGGCGTTAGAGGATGAAAACTCGAAACAACCCTCTAACGGCCACGGGGGTGGCACCAACACCTCCCACGTGACCAATGTAACTCATAGGAACTGACCCCGCAGCCGCGGGACTCACGGTTTGAAAATACGACGATAATTTTCACATTTTTATACTTAGGCTTAAAAACATGGCGTTAGAGGGTGAAAACTTGAAACATCTAGCTAACGGCCCCGTGGGTGGCACCAACACCTCCCACGGGATCAATGTAACTCGTAGGAACTGACCCCCCAGCCACGGAACTCCCGGTTTGAGAATACGATGATAATTTGCATATTTCTAGACTTTGGCTTAAAAACATGGCGTTAGAGGGTGAGAACTAGAAACAACCCCTGAACGTCCCCGTTGGTGGCACCAACACCTCCCACGGGACCAATATAACTCGTAAGAACTGACCCCGCAGTCGCTGGAATCCCGATTTGAGAATACGATGGTAATTTGTATATTTCTAGACTTAAACAAAACATGGCGTTAGAGGGTGAAAACTCGGAACAACCCCCTAACGGCCCCGTGGGTGGCACCAACACCTCCCACGGGACCAATGTAACTCGTAGGAACTGACCCCGCAGCCGCGGGACTCTCGGTTTGAGAATAGGATGATAATTTGCTTATTTCTAGACTTAGGCTTAAATATATGGCTTTAGAGGGTGAAAACTAGAAACAACCCCCGAACGTCCCCGTGGGTGGCACCAACACCTCCCACGGGACCAATGTAACTTGTAGGAACTGACCCCGCTACCGCGGGACTCCCAGTTTGAGAATACGATGATAATTTGCATATTTATAGACTTAGGCTTAAAAACATGGCGTTAGAGGGTGAGAACTAGTAACAGCCCCCGGACGTCCCCGTGGGTGGCACCAACACCTCCCACGGGACCAATGTAACTCGTAGGAACTGACCCCGCAGCCGCGGGACTCCCGGTTTGAGAATACAACGGTAATTTGCATATTTCTAGACTTAAGCAAAACATGGCGTTAGAGGGTGAAAACTCAAAACTGCCCCCGAACGTCCCCGTGGGTGGCACCAACACCTCCGACGGGACCAATGTAACTCGTAGGAACTGACCCCGTAACCGCGGGTCTCCCGATTTGAGAATACGATCGTAATTTGCATATTTCTAGACTTAAGCAAAACATGACGTAAGAGGGTGAAAACTAGAAACAGCCCCTGAACGGGCCCGTGGGTGGCACCGACACCTCCCACGGGACCAATGTAACTCGTAGGAACTGACCCCGCAGCTGCGGGACTCCCGGTTTGAGAATACGACGATAATTTACATATTTCTACTTGGTTACTGATAATTTTAACTCATATATGCAATTTTTCAGCTTGATTAAATTTTTTGTAAAACTACTTGGTTACTGATATTTTTTTTTATGTATCCCATCATTTGTAGGATTTTTGCACGCGAAACCAACGAAGGAGGCAATGGTCTACAACATGAAGATTGTTTATATGTTGTGGACATTGAGGATTTTTTTTTGTGTTACAGCCGTGCGGGCTTTTATTGTTTAGTTTTATGACCGTGCGGGCTTTTATAATTTGATTGTTGAATTTTATGTCCGTGCGGGCTTTGTAATAAGCAGGTTTTACATTTACAGGTTTTGGAATGTCAAGAAAATAGAGGGAACTCTGCCCATTTTTTTTTTGGTCTGTGAATTATTAAGACGTGTAATATTTATAAGTTTGTATATATATTTGTTTATTAACAACGTTCTCGATTCGCAATTTGTGATTTTTTTTATTATTTTGCCAATAACAAATATTTGTAACACCTCGTACGCGTCCAACGTTACACGTAGCAACTGACGGTGCACTCACAAGATCCCCAATTTTAGGATTGGACCAAAAATATATATATATATATATATATATATATATATATTTTAAATTATAGTTAAATATGGTCATGGACTTTGTCCTTGACCATTTTTATTTTTTTCGTCGCGCATAAAAATGGTCGCGGCCAAAGTCCGCGACCATTTTTTTTATTTTTTTTTGTCACGGTTGTGGGTCGCGGACTTTGGCCGCGACTAATTTGTCACGGTTGTGGGTCACGGATGAGGGACGCGACTAATTTTTTTTTTTTGTCACCGACGTGGGTCGCGGACTTTTGCCGCGACCAATTTGTCACGGTTGTGGGTCACGGATGAGGGCCGCGACCAATTTTTAAATTTTTTTTTTGTCACGACGTGGGTCGCGGAGTTTGGCCGCGACCAATTTGTCACGGTTATGGGTCACAGATGAGGGCCGTGACCCATCACGGTATGGGTCACGGCCCAAGTCCGCAACCATCTGCCGTGACCCCTCTCGGCCGTGACCATTTTTTGGTCACGGACTTGGGCCGCGACCCACGAAAATGGTCACGCCCGAAATGGTCATGGCCCAAGTCCGCGACCCACAGTTTTGGTCAGGGATTTTGGCTGTGACCAATCGCCAGTTTTGGTGTAGTGTATTTTTAAACCTCGTTCTCGAATCTTCTCAGCCTCCTATATAAGGAGCCTTACCCTCGGCTATAAGAGACTTTTGCCATTTCGTTTTATTCGAGTGAGAGAAGAGAGAAGAGAGAAGAGAGAAGAGAGAGAGAGAGAGAGAGAGAGAGAGAGAGAGAAACCAGAGTTAGGAAACCCGAAATCGTCCTAAACATTTTTCAAACCATAATCTCTTTCAAAAATCAGTTTATACCAAACACAACCTTGAGTGTTTCAGAGTTTTGAGTGTTGGTTTTTTATTTGTTTGATGCTGTAACCTCTTCGTTCTCAGATCTTATTTTCAAATTAAACATATGATTAGATCTGTGTTTCTTCTTTTATAAAAATCTTAGATCTAGTCGTTGCATGTTATATTACACATAGATCTGCATCTATAGTTTCTCATCTTGAGAAAACTGTGGTTGATTTGGTTCTGTAAATGTTTTCATATTCAAAATCAACAAAATCATTTTCTGTTTCTAGTTCTTTTGAAACAATTCCTTCGACCTAGTTGGAATTGCACTTGGTGATTTTCAATCTCAAAAATATTTTCAAAACCTGAGATTGATTAAGATCTTGAAACTTCTTCCGAGAAAGATAGCCGTGGATTCTGGCATTATAATAAAGGTCAAATAAGGTTTAAGTTTTTTAAGAAGAGAGAAATAGAAAATTACAGCATATAGATCTTATATGTAATTTTATAGGACTATTAGTATAAATCAGCGTGAGTGTGTGCATGCATGTATTAGAAAGAACCTTCACAAACATTATCACTCTACCACACTAAAAGTGTTGGTATTAAGATCTCAAGAACAAGAGTCGACGTATAGAACTGGAACAAATTGGATGTTAGCAAACTGGAGAACAACATCAACAAACAGAACTGCAGAAAAGTTAGAAGGACACCAGTGGGTACATTCCTAAACTTGTATAGGTTTGTTTTGTGTGCATGTGTGTTATATAGTTTGTAACTGCTATAATTTATTTTAGTGGATTTTTTTTGTTTACTCCGTAGAGGGAGTTGTGGATGTTTCTTCAGTTGGTTGTGGTTTTACCACGTTAAAAATAGCTTGTCATTAATCTTTCTACATCTCCTCATCTAATTCTTATGGTTGTGCTGAGTTTAAGTGTTTAAACGGATTTACTAAACCTGCTAACCAATCTTGAACATATCTCGTACATATTTTGTTAAACACATCTTGTGATTAATTTGATTTGATTTTAAGAAAAGAGTTTCTTCAAAAAATAGTTCGGAGTTACTTAAATAGTTTAATTTTATATTAAATGGCTTTAGTAACAATATTTCATACAAATCAATAGAGTCATGACATTGAAAGTACAACTAGGATAAATGGACATTGTGCAAACCGTTGATATACCATCCAAACTCCCTCAATTTAAGCATATAGAGTTTAATCTTTTGAATGAATAGATCAACTAAATAGGCCTTGACAATTATTTTTCTTTTTAATGCCATATTTTCTTTTAGGCCTTCGGACCACGTATTTCTTTTAGGTCCATTTCAAACGGTGGCTTACTATTCGCAAAGCATAGTAATTCCTTTCGGAGCCCTTACCCATGCACATTCATATATATCATTTTTTATATCTCACACACAACTCTCGTGCAACGGATTTTGACATGCACTAGTCCTCCTAGGTCACAAATATGTAGATGACAAGATTGGTAGGAGAACACCTCAGAAAACTCAAATATAACATGTGACGATTAAAATTTTAAAAGAGCTCGTGCATGTGTGAATAGAGGCATATAAAAATAGAATCCATTATATCAACACAAAATCCAACTACTCCATGTAAGCATGGTAAAGAACATAATAAGGATTAACAATCTAACCAAAAGTTCTAGCCACATGAGAGCGAAAAAGTTGGGATTCTAACACAAGTGTATGCCAGATAGAGTGTGTCAAACTAAAATACACACAAAATAATTTTTTTTGAGTTATTGAAATTTTTAACCAAAAATAAAAAAATTTACTCAAAAGACACTCAAAAATCATTTGTATTTTTTATTAATCTTAAATTACTAAAAAGATAAAACAAAAATCTTTTTGTATTTTTCATTTAATGCAAACTAAAATGAAAGAAGTATAATACAAAAGATAAACAAAGATCATTATTCTAGCATGTTATTAAGCATAGAGCATAGACTAGAAAATTATTAAGAAGCATACAAATAGCAAGATAATTTAGTATGAAGCACAAAAGCTAAAGTATGCAAATAAAACTAACACATTCAACCTTTAGATTTTGCAAGGGAGGAAGCATGTGAAAGTAAATGAGAATCAAAAACCCTATGTTGTAAAGCTACCAAGTCGAATCTCCTAACCCAAACTAATGACGAATGATGATCTCGGGGTGTAGTAATCTTGGCTACCTTGGTACGTTGGGATTTTCTAGGACCTCGTTTAAGATTAAAATAAAATTTTCTAAGATGACCTTTTCGACCACAATGTGCACAAGTAAAAACACGTCAAAAATTGGTACCTAAGGAATGATCTCTAAAGGCTTTCCTAGGCGATTCTCCTAAAACATTGGTTTTGGCTTTATGAATTGATTCATTAGAAGTATCGAAGCCTAAACCACAACTGTCATTTTTTATTTGGACTGTATCTAAGATTTTATCTAATTTTTCGGACCTAGACTCCAAATAAAATTTGACTTTACTAGAGTCTTTTAATTTATTTTTTAATTCTAAAATGTTAGACTCTAATAAAACATTTCTCTTTTCAAACTCGAGAAGCTCCTTTTTCATTGACTCCATTAAACCTCTAAGGCTATCTCTCTCGCCTTCTATAAATTCAAGCTTCTCACGAAGAGCTCTCTCTCGTGTCCTAAGGTCTTCCACTAACGCACTATCATCAATGATCGTGACACGCTCTTTTGAACTCGCTTCTAACTTCAAATTAGCTCTTTTTAATTTAATAGATTCTTCATAAAGTTCTTGAAAAGCATCTTGAAGTTCACTCACATCAACCTCATTTCACTTTCACTCTCTCTTTCTTCTCCACTTTCACTACCATAAAAAAATAAAGGAATCATAAACTTTGACCTTGGAAGTGTCATGTGTTAAAATTTCATCAATAGAAGAATGCTTACTATCACTCACATGACTAGCCATAAAAGCCACAATGTTGGGCTTAGAGGATGAATCGGGTCCCTCTTCATTATCACTATCACTAAGGGTTGCATTAAAAGAAATTGGTTGCTTACCCTCTTTCCTTAGTTTAGTGGGACACTCTTTTTCCCTATGACCATACCCTTCACAACCATAACATCTATTTGACTCGTCCTTATTTAAATTTTCATTAATAGTTTTAGGGATCTTCTCGGCTTTGTCATGAGTAGATTTTTCAAATTTCTTAAAATTATTTTTAAATTTATCTTTGTTCAATTTAAGAAATTTTCGAAACTTTCTAGCAAACATAGCCATATTTTTCGAGTCAATATCACTTTCACTCTCTACTACTTATTTTTCCTCCTTTCTGGATTTCAAAGCAACGCCCTTATCTATTTTCTTTTCAGTTTTAGAGGGAAACATGTTTAGTTCATAGGTTTGTAAATAACCTACGAGCACTACGAAATTCGTAAAGGCAAAAGTGGGTAAAGAATTTAACACGGTCACTTTTGAAATAAATCTATAGGGTAGGGACCTTAAAATTTTCTTTACTAGTTGGATGGTTTCAAATTGAGTGGTGAGGTTTTGGAGTTTTGAAGCTTTAACGACACTAGTTCCTTCATGAGTGAGTTCTAAAATATCCCAAGCTTCTTTAGCGGTTTCACACATCATAATTCGACGAAATTCATCCGGTGTGACTGTGCTAAACAATGCATTTAAACCTCGGGAATAAAAATTAGATGGTTTAAATTCATTCTCACTCCATCTATCGGCGGGTTTGGGAACACGTGCAGTATCTACTAAATGTAACAACAGACAACCAAACCCTCTCGTCGATAGATTTTAGTGCCGATTTCATCCGCGCTTTCCAATACGCGTAATTAGAACCATCGAAAATAGGAAATTTTGAAAACGGAGAAAATTCCATTTTTAGCAAAAATATTTAAAGGATCTTAAACGCAATAATTTAGCGATCCCGCTCTGATACCACTTGTTGGAACACGAGGCCCCCAATTTTAAATTATTACCAAAAAGTAATTTCAATTTCCTTTTATGGATGCGGAAGAGAGATGGTTCAATTAAACACACACAAATAGCAAATTTTAATTTATTTTACAAATTAAAATTAAACAAAGTTCAAAGTGAAATTGGATTAAACGCAAAAACATTTTTCACTTAAACCAATTTAACCCAAGTCCTAGAAATTTGCCTAAGTCATATTTTCAATATTACCAAATTAGGCCAAACCAATTTTATCAAATTAAGTGATGCTTGAATTAAATTAACATAAACATCATCCAAATTAATTTAGCACCAAATTACACAAGTAGAGATTTAAACCAATTTTATCTTTTTACCTAAGCATGCGTTCTAGGTGAGTTTTGCAAAAGATAAAATAAACAATGAATCACTACGCCGCGATGTACGAGGAAAAACCTACAAACAGGAAACAACCTTGGACGACCCTAGCCATAAGTCCACTAAGTATGGTATTTTACAAGTACAAGCAAAAAGACTTACAACACTCGACTCCCTTTAAGCCCCGATGCTCCTTCTTGTACTGAACTCCGCTTAGTTGACAATCCCGGACTCCACCGGAACCTTAGAAACCACCAATGAATTGTAGGAACCACCATCAACTACACATGGTGCCTTTCACCATGTTAGAATGCCGCAACAAAACCCGAACTTCTTCTTTATGGGATGTAGAAGGAAACCCAAACGATCTCTTCAAACGGTAGAGTAAAACCCGGTGCCAAACAGTCCAAGAAATGATATATTAAAACTTGGAATAAACAATATGGGTGAAAACAAGAGTGTTTTATGAATTTTTTTCTTGAAAAATAGACACTCAAAAACATGAAATTTATCTTGAAAACTTGAACTCTCAAAACTCTCTCTAGGAGATGGAATAATATGAAAAAGTTAGTTTTCCAAAGTTGGTTCCCGCACTTGATAAGTCTGTTAAAAGTTAGTGGGGAAGAGTAGTGGAAAAAACAGCTCAAAACTGCCAATTTAATTTCCCGCCAGAAATCTCGTTCGAATGAGATTTTCATTCGAATGAATTCTCATTCGAACGACCCTTCTAACGAAGTTCCATTGGCCTGATGGGAAATCTCATTGCCAAACTCGTTCGAACGACATTCTCGTTTAAACAAACTAACTCGTTTGGACGATAATATCAAATGAAATTCTAGAGGCAAGATCGTTGGGAAACTTCGTTTGAACAAAAAACTCGTTCAAACGACAATATCGAATGACTTTCCAGAATGTATAAAAATTCAGTTTTAGCCTAGAAACTTTACTTTAAAGTTTTAAAGTAACTTTCTGAAAATAAACAATAGTTTAAACAAAACTTACACCCAATTAAGATTTGTTCCAATCTCCTGTATTAATATGTAATGCATTCACACAGAACAATTATTGTTGACGTAGAAACAAGGTACAACAAACATGGCATTTGATGAAGCTTTTTGAACTTGACCGCTATGTCTTCAACTTTAGTATGTAATAGGCTTGAAGGATGGTCAATAACTCTATCCTATGACTCAAACATTTTTGTACGAAATCGAGCCAAAACTACAAAGGACTCGACTGAAAATTTGTGTCCTTACACATTCTAAGACCAAATTTTAGTTACAGTTCCACTCTTACAACTCCTGCAGAGTTTGGGCCTTCTTCTAGTCAATACCTTGTCAATGACCCATTTGCTACACAACCCATTCAATAAATTACTAAAACCAAATTTTATAATCACCCTACTAAAACTGATTATGTACTCAAACCAAAATTTTTAAATTTATTTTCTATTGATCCAAATCACAGCCATACTAAAAATCCCATTGATTTAGTAAAAAACTATTTCCCCCCCTCTTGGACCTTCACTCCCCACGATCCTGCCAAGACTTTAGAATTTTATATGGATATTCTTTATTGCTCTTAATCAGTTCGTATTAAAGCAATCACCGATCGCAATGATTCGTCAAGGATTATTTACCATTCCTTGCACATTATTAATATAATCTGTCTTCAAGATTGGGGATCCCATCCCTCCATTCTAAAAACCCTCCCAAGTCATCAAATTCAGTTTAGTTATTATGATTATATTGAAGCATGGTTTAAAGTTATTTTTTTACCAAAATGAGTCATTCACTCATTCTTGGTTTCTTTGTATGGATATCCAAATGGTAATATGCAATTGAGCAGTCAACAATTATCCGACAATTTTATGTTAAATGACTCTTTCAGTCAATAAAGGATTATTAATGCTATCCAAATGGAGTTTCCTTGTCAACCAGTCATTCCAGTCCAAGAAGTCTAAGCAGTTAAGAAATCTAGTCAAAGTTCTATGGATACAGCATTAGCCAAGTTAAAAAATTCCCAGCAAGTCAAAGATTTAGCAAAACAACTTCTTCTTCAAGCTAAAGCCGAAGAGGAAAATTATTATTCTCCCACCTCTTCTGCCGAGTCAACAAATAGTCACTAAGTTAACACATCGGATCCATATTCGAGTTCATTATTCCAAGATGCCCAAGACCCTTACATTTTGTAATAAAATTTATCATATTTTTACAGGATAATATTTGGTCAAAATTTCATGATGAGTTACTATTCATGAGCAGTAAAAATATTCATCGACATGTTACTATTCATGAACAGTGCCGAATGGTTAAAATATTCTCCGACAAGTTACTATTCATGAACAATGCCGTCGCACGGGCTTACAGTCTATCAGCTAGCAATTTACCCAAAGTTAAAATCAGTTTTCCAAGGTTAAAGCAGTTTACCTGAAGTTAAAATCAGTTGCCCAAGGATAGTTTACCCGAAGTTAAAGTCAGTTACCCAAGGTTAAAGAAGTTTACCCAAAGTTAAAGTCAGTTTTCAGTTTCCAGTATTAATTTATGTTTTTATTATATGTGCTGCTTCCCCTTTTGGTATATATATAATTTACCATAAAGGGACATGTATATGAAGATAATGTATCACGTTATTGTGATTATTTGGATATTGTGTGTCTTATTATTCGGGCCGCATGTAGGGGTTAAGCTAGCTGTATCCTTAGTATATGGATAAGGATATCATTACGTGGTAGTCGTATGAGGTAGCTCATTCACTTGTCTTAGTGTATGGATAAGTATATTGGATTCTTAGATTGTTATTATGTAGATAACTTGGTAGATATTTATAGATACTTGTATAGTAATTATAGGATAGTTAAATAGTGATGTAATAGGTTGTGTGTGGGTATCATATAGCATAGACCTAGGCTAGTGCTAGATACGATGTACTGGGATATTGAGTGGTCGTGTAGTTAGCTTAGTGATGAGTAGAGCTTACATGGTTACTATGTGGGATAATAATTTGCCTTAGTGAAGGAATTAATCGATTTTCGGCATTACATGGGGTGAGGATACTATGAGTGGATAGTATTATTAGTCTATTACAAAGATTACACATATAGTCTAGGGACTTAGATAATTAGATTATTAATTATGCCTTAAGTAGGTTGGGAAAGTTTGGCTAGGACTACCTTATGGCAGGTGGGGTGACGTATTTTTATTTGAGTACTAGTAGGATGACGTGAGACGTAAACGAGTCTCATCTAATACTGTTACATAAGGTAAGCTATGTCTTGCTTATTTATGGGATCTAACCTACGTTATTCCTAAAAATTATTTTTCAGATATTCAGCGATTGCAAGAGCTTGGATGAGCAAACCAATTGAGGGTACAACTTTATCCAATTATTAGAGCAGGGGCAGTGTAGTTGTTTTTCATTGTTTTTACTATATAATCAGATCTTACACGTTTCAGTTTATTGTTCAAAGACATTTGTATTGTAAACCTTATTCAGGATTTGTATTTTGGAGATTTATTCCTTAATGACTTGTTCTTTAGGTGCCAAAATTTCCCCTAAAAATTCTTAGCACGGGTACAACAGTCCCTAATAAATTTATTTTGGACGATAATCTAAGCGTTTATAGACTAACATATACAAATAGGTCTTTTAGGGAAGGCTCTATTTTACCATCTTATAAGATATTTTTTGATGGTTGTTCCTGCCCTTTTATTGAAAAGAAACTCAATGCATCCTTTAAAGATGAATCTGTAGTGCGTTGTTAAGAAGTGGATGATTGGAAATCCTACGTTTTTACCATGATTGTTCTTTTTGATGATTTTGTTTTTATGGATGATATTATGTGTGGACATCTTAGTTAATTTTTTTAACGTTATTTTGTATTTGTTACATGTGCATGCATGTATTGTATTTGGGCTATGAAAATTACAAAAATAATATAATTTTTATATAATCAAAATTGTCTTGGTGTTCACCTCTAATTATATGGTGTACTCTTTTGTGCAAAATCTTATATTTCTGTCCCTAATAGAATTTTTTGTGACGGCTCTCACATTCCCTTATAATCATATTTATCCCCGTCCTTTAGAAGCCAAAATTTCCAATAACGTTTTTGCAAGGGGAGAACTGTCTTTAATATTGGTGCCAAAATTCCCCTAGAACTTTATTGCATGGGGAGAACCATCCTTAATAAATTATTTGCGACGACAATGTAAGTGTTTCCAGACTATTAATTGAGAAAAATTTAGTTATTTAAAGATATTACTAAAATTTTAAATTTTTTTGCAATCAATTGTTAAATCCTTAAAAAAATACTTTTTAGATCGCATTCTTTTTCACATTTTAATTAGCAACGATATTTTAGACATTAGTGAAAATATTTATGCGTCCCTAATATATTTTAAATGTAGATAATTGTATATTTTTTGATTTATCCATTAAGATAAGTTTCAGTAAGTGTTACGTTTAACGACAACAAGAGTTATTTCAAGTTTGAGGCAAGTTAGATGTTGTCGGATAAAAAAGTTAGTGTAATGTATGAATGACACTATTACAGCATTACCTTTATTTGCTTAAAAAATAAGAAATGCTGAAAGCTGTTGTAGTAGTGTGTTGGAGACACAAATACACTAGAACAAAATTACTTTAGTATCATCGGCACATGTTACACCTATTGTATGTGTGTTTGTGTGTGTATGTGTATTTGGGTGGTGTGTTTGTGTACTTCTAACTTGGGGGAATGTTATGCATATAAAGTTTTGTAGGCTGCGTGATGCGTGAATGATTTTAGTTTTTAGTTAAACATAAAAATACACGCCGATCTCTCTAATTTTGTACTAACTAAATACATAAACATGAAACCTGACTTGATTTGCATAAACCTTCATTTTAATGTTCTCCAAATCATGTGAGTCATTTGATAAGCACTAATTGTTTGTTTCTTTTCTATATCACAGTCACTGGGATATATAAATATGTGCTAGAGGTTTAAATTTTTCCATAAAATCTTCATCATTCGATAAATAAAGGATTTGGTTATAGAATTTTCTTCATTTTATACCGGTTTCATAAAATATTAATTGGGCTAAAAGGCTTTATCTTCTAGATTTAATTCATGAAATCATATGCGAGAGAGAAACATATGGCTTCACACACATCAAGTCATACACATCACAAAATAGACAAACAAAAGTTTTCATGACACACATACACACACGTGTGTGTATATATATAAACAATAAAAAATCCATATATTTAACTTGGGTAGCGGTATTACTTTCTTCACACACCAAGTTACTTTCAAACATACACACATACACACACGTTTGTAAGTCTTCAACCGAAATTAACTGTCAAAAATAGTTAATTAGTTAACTGTTAACCTTTGGCATTAACTGTCAAACAGTTAATTAATTATTAATTAATTCCGTAATTAATTAATAAAAGTCCAGAAAGTTTAATTAATTCAGCCCAAAAATGTAAGAGAATTTTATAAGCCCAAGCCGAACCGAACCGGCCGGCCGGCCGGACGGACGGCGCGCGCGCACGCGTGTGGGCTTTTGGCCCAAGCCCAACACATATAGTGTAGTCCATTTCCCCTTCAAAGGGTTGGGATACCCCAAGGCATCCAAGCCTTAGTCCATACTTGGGGTGTTATTAACTCATCAACTTTCCACTACTCTTCCAATGTGGGACAAGAGTTAAAACATACCCAATTCATTAACTTTCATTGCTTTGTGAGTCACTTTGGGGACATATTTATCATTCATAACTTATTGAAATTGGACATATGAATATAATACATTAATCTCCTTGCGGAGGTGAACGCATTCGTATATGATCCCATAATTTTCGTAGTGTGGGTCCCACCTTAATTTGAGATCAAAGTTGCTCAAAATTCTGTCTAGAAAATTCTGGACAGCTCCAATTTTCCAACAATCCCCCACATGAATCATATATCGCTATAAATAAAATAGAACATATGCAATGCAGATGCAGGCACTGGTTGAGTAAATTGAAGACTTATTGCATCGGGAGAAGTAGCCTAGTGGCCTTGAACTTTCCTTAGTGATAGACCATAGGATTTACTTGGTTAATCAGTAGTCTTCACGTACTTGAACCGTCAACTGTTTTTGTAAACCTAGACAACAGTATTCACACAATAATTCTTCAACACAGTTGGTTCTCACGTTTGTGTTCATTTTGGCCATGAACACCACTTGGTTCCGTGAGTATTTTAGGGAATATGCCTTTTATTATTATCATAGAAGTGGCCCCCTTCTTACTCAAGTAGGTGACTCCCATAAAGAGTATCCTGCAATACCCCAAGTATACGTACTAAGATATAAATGTCATTAAAAGCATAACTTATCCTAATTTCGTGACAGATATGCACCGTATCATCTTTGGAATGGATAGGATTAAATCTCCTCCCGTGCTTACTGAATATAATGTAGTTCGGTTTGCCCATTGAACCTAGATCTTGAGATCTCCACTCAGCTAGGTTGGGTTGCCACTATATTAATTCTTATTTATTTATAGGCTTTAGACCCATTCCTCTCGATGATCTTTCAACTTGCTCTCGGTTTAAACCTTTCGTTAGTGGATCCGATATATTATCTTTTGACTTTACATAGCCAATTGAGATAATTCCATTTGAGATAAGTTGTCTAACGATATTGTGTCGACGACGAATATGTCGTGACTTTCCGTTATACATGTGATTTTGTGCCCTTCCAATCGCTGATTGGCTATCGCAATGTATACATATTGCAGGCACATGTTTAGACCAATTTGGAACATCCTCTAAGAAATTTCGAAGCCATTCAGCTTCTTCTCCAGCTTTGTCTAGCGCAATGAATTCAGATTCCATTGTCGATCTAGCAATGCACGTTTGTTTTGAGGATTTACAAGATACGGATGCACCTCCGAGGGTAAACACATACCCACTTGTAGACTTAGAGTCTTTTGTATCGAATATCCAATTTGCATCGCAATGTCCTTCAAGAACAGATGGATATTTTGAGTAGTGCAGTCCATAGTTTTGAGTATATTTTAAATAACCAAAAACTCTCAATATTGCTTTACAGTGATCTCTTCCTGGATTACTTGTAAATCAAATTAGCTTACTTATTGAGTATGCTATGTCCGGTCGCGTACAGTTCATGATATACATTAAACTGCCGATAATACGAGAATATTCTAGTTGAGATATGCTTTCACCATTATTTCTTGCTAGATGTAAATTTACATCTACAAGTGTCTTGGTAGGACTAATATCATACTTCTTGAATTTTTCATGTACTTTCTCTATGTAATGAGATTGAGATAATATAAGTCCATCCGATGTTCTAGAAATTTTAATTCCTAATATAACATCGACGATTCCCAAATCTTTCATGTAAAATCTACTACTCAACATTTGTTTTGTAGTTTTGACAATTTCCAAGTGACTACCCATGATAAGCATATCATCAACATAGAGGCATATAATGACATATCCATTATGAATGTATTTAAAGTAAACACATTTATCGAATTTATTAATTTTGAAACCATTTGATAACATTGCATTATCAAATTTTTCATGCCATTTCTTAGGTGCTTGTTTAAATCCATATAGTGATTTAACAAGCTTACATACTTTTCCTTCTTGTCCGGGAGCTTTGAACCCTTCAGGTTGCTCTATATAAATTTCCTCGTCTAGTTCACCATTTAAGAATGCAATTTTTACATCCATCTGATGTATTTTAAGTCCATTAATAGCAGCTATTGTTATTAACATCTGAATGGACGTTATTCTTGTTATCGGTGAATATGTGTCGAAGTAATCCAACCCTTCCTTTTGCCTATAGCCTTTAGCTACAAGTCTAGCTTTATATATATCAATTGATCCATCGACCTTCAATTTTTTTTGAAGATCCATTTATAACCTAACGGTTTTGAACCTGGTGGAAGATCCACTAGTTCCCATGTATGATTTTATAATATGGATTCAATTTCACTATTAATTACTTCTTTCCAATTGGAATCATTAGGTAAGGATATGGCTTCTTTATACGATTGAGGTTCATTTTCTAGCAAATATGTTATAAAATCCGGACCGAAAGAAGTCGAGGTTTTTGCTCTTTTACTACGTCTTGGTTCATCCTCTATTGATTCAATAGTTTGATCAGTACCACTTGTAGTAGCTTGATTTGCCCTTTTCAAACGACCAGATTCTCGGGTCATGTTATACGGGAATTCATTTTCAAAAATGAAGCGTCCCTCGATTCAATAACCGTATTTACATGAATATTCAAAATCTCAGATTTACAAACTAGAAATCGATATGCACTGCTATTAGTAGCATAATCGATGAATAGACAATCCACGGGTTTTGGCCCTATTATTACCTTTTTAGGTTTAGGAACCATCACTTTGGCTAAGCATCCCCACACTCGTAAATATTTTTAGGAAGGTCTTCGACCTTTACATAATTCATTAGGTGTCTTGTGATTCCTCTTGTGAGGTACTTTATTGAGAATGTAATTAGCAGAAAGTAAGGCTTCACCCCATAAATTTTGTGGAGCTCCTGAACTTAATAACATTGAGTTCATCATCTCTTTCAAAGTACGATTTTTGCGTTCAGAAACATCATTCGATTAAGGAGAATAAGGAGCGGTTGTTTAATGAATAATCCCATTTTCAGAACAAAATTCCTCAAATGGATATTCATATTCACCTCCTCTATCACTCCTATTGCCTTTATCGTTTTGCTTAATTGATTCTCAACTTCATTCTTATATTGTTTAAATGAATATATAGCCTCATCTGAAGACGCAATTGGATCCGCGGGTTTAATAATGATGTCAATTAAAATATAATTTCCTTTTAAGTAAATGCGGAAGCGAATATAAGTGATGGTTCAACAAATAAATAAGGCCGAGTTTTAATATCTTAAAAATCAAATTAAGACATAATTCAAGTCCTAGAATTTGCCTAAGTCATAATTAACAATTATCCAAAGTTAGGCGAAACTAATTTTAGCAGATAACTTGAATGAACCAATTTTACTCAATATTTAATTTAAGTCCCAAATTAAATTAGTGTGATTGTTAAACCAAATTTTATCTTGAAATTAACCTAAGCATGCATTCTAAATTTTGTGCAAGATAAAATAAACAATTTCACACTACGCCGAGATGTACGAGGAAAAACCCAAGACGGGAAACAACCTCGGACGGCCCTA
Organism: Sambucus nigra; assembly: GCA_949130495.1. Taxonomy (NCBI): domain Eukaryota; kingdom Viridiplantae; phylum Streptophyta; class Magnoliopsida; order Dipsacales; family Adoxaceae; genus Sambucus; species Sambucus nigra. The sequence goes on from OX422211.1 coordinate 377,358,801, forward strand.
GCCACAAGTCCACTAGATACGGAATTACAATTACAAGACAAGAGACTTACAACACTCGACTCGATCCCTCTCAAGCCCCGATGCACCTCCTTGTAGAAACCTCTTCCTAGCGAACAACCTCGGAACACCACCGCGGTCTCGGAATCCACCGATGGGACTTTATATGGTCACCGTCACCCAAGCATGGAGCCTTTCTCCGTGTGGGTAGAATCTCAACAAAGGTCTTCTTTGTGATGGGGTGTAGAAGCAAACCCGAAACGTCTCTTGAATTCGGTAGAGAAAACCGGTGCCAAAAACTCCAAGCAATTGATATAAATATAGAAACTTGGATAAACAATTATTGGGTGTAAACTAGAGTGTGTATGAATTTTTCATTAAAAATGAACACTCAAAACTTGAACATTTTCCTAAACTAATTTTGCTCTCAAACTCTCTTTAGGAGATAAACAATGTTGGAAAAGTTTTCTTGGAAAATGTGTTTCCCGCACATAATAAAGTATGAAAAAGGTTGGTTGAAAACCAAGTGGAGGAGTGGGGAAAAATTGCAAAAAACTGCCAAATAACTGTTCCCGCTGGAAGTTCGTTCGAACGAACGTGATTCTCGTTCGAACGAGACTTCTAACGAGTGACCAGCCTGGGCTCGTTAGAAGTTCGTTAGATATCTCGTTAGAACGAACATTCGTTCGAACGACATATCGAACGACATATCGAACGACTGTCCAGTTAGGGTCATTGGCAAAACTCGTTCGAACGAACCTGGTTCGAACGACAAAACTTGTTCGAACGAAAAAACTCGTTCGAACGACATTTCAAACGAACAACCAGAAAGATTGAAAAATTAGATTTTGGCCCAGAAACTTTTATAAACTTTTATATACTTATTTTTTAAGTTTCTAATTGATTCTTTCTGAAAAATAAAATGCAGTTTTTATTAACCTAACACCCAATACAAATTGTTCCAAACTCCTATATACATATAATTACATTCATACCTTGGGAGCATGGAACCTTAGTTGATGACGTAGAAACGAGGCACACAAACCGGCATTTTGATGAATCTTTAAATTCTTTGCCGCTACGTCTTCAACATACACTTCATAGGCTTGAGAATATTACAATAAATACTATCCTATGAATAAATGTTTTTGTCCGGAATTGAGCCAAAACTATATATGGACTCAATTGGAAATTTGTGTCCTTACAAATCTCCCCCTTTGGCTATTCCGGGACAAAAACCAAACAAAAATCCTAAAGGGCCGTCAAGCTCTACTAGACTCAAAACATAACCCGCCCAATCTTGACTCAACCCAAGGATCAAACGCTTTTCCATAGAAAGATGCCGCTTTAGAATAATTTCTGCACACTTAAGCAAACTCATCAAATGCATAGGGAATATCAAAGTATTAAATGTAGCAATTAATCAATTACTCCCCCTAAATTAATTCTCCCCTTTATCAAACACACATGACCTACACACATGACCTACTTAGAAAGACGTCTCCCCCTAAGATAAATCTCCCCAAACTAAGATACGATAATAATAGGATTAGATACCATTTCTCCCCCTATCATCATTCTCCCCCTTTTTGTTCGGGAATAGGAAAAGGATAAAGAACTAATAAACAACATGAAAAAGCTTAAAGTGATAAGACATGAAAGCATATGGGCAATAAAAGCAGGGCAAAGACAAACAAATATCATATATATATATACTATAAATATACCAATAAGTACGAGCATATATAGATAGATATAAACACACACATGACACAAAATACAATAAGTTTGCACACTCGTATGGCAAAAATGTGTCATATGGAAACGGAAGTGTAGGGGTGTGTACTAGAAACAATTAAATTTAGACCCAAACACTTAAGAAACGTTCACGGAGTTCTCAATTGATTGCAAACTTCATCACAGTTAAATATAACCTCATGTGACGATATAAAGATTGAACTCAATGAACAAACATACACAATGCATACAAGCCTAGCATGATGATGATTCTACAAACCAAATAGAGTCATGACATTAAAGACAACTAGGATAAACGGACATTGTGCAAACCGTTGATATACCATCCAATTCTCCCTCAATGAGCATATATATTCTTTTGTTTGTGAATGAATATATCAAACAAACATAGGCCTTGGCAATTTGCTTTCTGTTTAATGCCAAATATTCTGTTTTTAGGCCTTTGGATCACGTATTTCTTTTAGATCCAATCAACGGTGGCTTACTATCGCAAAGGATTTAATTCATCCTTTCGGAGCCCTTCCCCGTGCATATATGAATTTATCATGTTTTCATTTTTCGCACAAATCTCACATGCAACGGATTTTGACATGCACTAGTCCTCCTAGGTCATAGATATGTAGATGACTAGATTGATAGGAGAACACCTCAAAAAGCTCAAATATAACATGTGACATTAAGATTTCAAAAGAGCTCGTGCATGTGTGAATAGAGGCATATGAAAATAGAATCCATTTAGTCAATACAAAATCCAACTACTCCATATAAAAACATGGTAAAGAACATTTTAAGGATTGAAAATCTAAACCAAAAGTTCTAGCCACGTGGGAGCATAAATGATGGGATTCAAACACAAATATATGCCACTTAAAGTGTGTCAAACAAAATACACACAAAATAAAATCTTTTTGAGTTTTTAACATTTTTAATCAAAAATAAATATTTACTCAAAAGGACAAACAAAAATCATTTGTATTTTTCATTAAGCTTAAATGAAATAAATAAAACACAAATGATAAACAAAAATCTTTTTATATTTTTCAATTAATTCAAACACAAAATATAATACAAAAAGATAAACAAGTCATAATTTCTAGCATGTGATATGAAATAAGGCAATGACTAGAACATGACTAAACAAGTATACATTTAGCATATGAATATAGCATGAAGTACAAAAGCTAAAGTATGCAAACACTAACACATTCATCCATTAGATTTAGCAAGGGAGGAAGCATGTGAAAGTAAATGAGAATTAAAATCCCTATTTTGTAAGGCAACCAAGTCGGATTTCCTAACCCAAATTAATGAAGAATTACTATCTTGGGGTGTAGGAACGTTAGCTATCGTGGTTACTTTACTATGGGATTTTCTAGGAATTCGTTTAAGATCTAAACAAAATTTCCTAAGATGACCTTTTCGACCACAATGTGTACAAGTAAGAATATGTCGAAAAGATTTATCTAAGGAGTGATCATTAAATGCATTCCTAGAAGATTCTCCTAAAACATTGGTTTTGACTTTAGGGTTAAAATCATTACAAGAATTGAAGCCTAAACCAAAAGTGTCATTTTTAATTTGGACCGTTCCTAACATTTTATCTAGTTTTTCCGAACGACACTCCAAATCAAATTTGACATTACTAGAATCTTTTAATTTATTTTCCAATTCTAAAATTTTAGATTCTAGTAAAACATTTCGCTCTTCAAAAGCAAGAAGCTCCTTTTTCAAGGATTCCATTAAACCCCTAAGGCTATCTCTCTCGCCTTCTACATAGTTAAGCTTCTCTTGAAGAGTCCTCTCATGTGTCCTAAGGTCTTCTATTAAGGCACTTTCATCAATGACCTTGACACTCTCTCTTAAACTCGCTTCTAACTTCAAATTAGCTCTTTTCAATTTAATAGATTCTTTATATAATTCATGAAAAGCATTTTGAAGTTCACTCATATCAACCTCATCTTCATTTTCACTCTCTCTTTCTTCTTCACTCTCACTATCATCAAAAATAAGAGAATCATGTACAATGACCTTGGAAGTGGCATGTGCTATAATTTCATCATTCGATGAGTTCTCATTATCACTCACATGTCTAGCCATAAAAGCCACAAAATTTTTCTTAGTGGGGGATTCGGGCTTCTCTTCCTTATCACTATCACTAAGGGTCGCATTATATGAAATGGGTCGTTTACCCTCTTTCCTTAGTTTAGTGGGGCACTCAAAAGCCCTATGGCCATAACCTTCACAACCAAAACATTTATTAGACTCGTCCTTATCAACATTTTCAGTACTTGGTTTAGGGATCTTATCGGCTTTAGAAATCTTCTCGTTTTTATCATGTTTAGAAGATTCAAATTTCTTAAAATCATTTTTATATTTATCTTTGTTGAATTTAAGAAATTTTCTAAATTTACGAGCAAACAAAGCCATATCTTCCGAGTCACTATCACTATCGCTCTCTACTACTTGTTTAACCTCTTTTCGGGCTTTTAAAGCAACGCCCTTTTCAATTTTCTTTTCAGTTTTAGAGAGAAACATATCTAGTTCATAGGTTTGTAAATCACCTACAAGCTCTTCTAATTTTGTAGAGGCTAAAGTGGGTAAAGAATTTAAAACGGTCACTTTAGGAATAAATCTATCGGGTAGGGACCTTAAAATTTTCTTTACAACACGGTCGTCAGGTATTTTCTCTCCCAAGTTAAAGGATGAATTAACAATATCAGACAGTCTAGCATAGAATTTATCAAAAGTTTCTTTTTCATCCATTTTGATAGTTTCAAATTGAGTGGTGAGATTTTGGAGTTTTGAAGCTTTAACGACACTCGTTCCTTCATGAGTTAATTGTAAAATATCCCAAGCTTCTTTAGCGGTTTCACACGTCATAATACGTCGGAATTCATCCGGTGCGACAGCGCTAAACAAGGCATTTAAACCTCGGGAATTAAAGTTAGCAAGTTTAAACTCATTTTCAGTCCATCTATCGGCGGGTTTTAAAACACGTTCATTTTCAACTAAGTAAGTTGGTGGGGAATATCCGGTAACAACAGATATCCAAACTCTCTCGTCGATAGATTTTAGTGCCGATCTCATTCGCGCTTTCCAATACGCGTAGTTTGAACCATCGAAAATAGGAAATTTTGAAAATGGGGAAAAATCCATTTTAGCCAAAAATTAAAAGATCTTAACGAAATAATTTATCGTTTTTGGCTCTGATACCAATTTGAAGACGCAGTTGGATCCCCGGGTTTAATAATGATGTCAATTAAAATATAATTTCCTTTTAAGTAAATGCGAAAGCGAATATAAGTGATGGTTCAACAAATAAACAAGGCCGAGTTTTAATATCTTAAAAATCAAATTAAGACATAATTCAAGTCCTAGAATTTGCCTAAGTCATAATTAACAATTATCCAAAGTTAGGCGAAACCAATTTTAGCAGATAACTTGAATGAACCAATTTTACTCAATATTTAATTTAAGTCCCAAATTAAATTAGTGTGATTGTTAAACCAAATTTTATCTTGAAATTAACCTAAGCGTGCATTCTAAATTTTGTGCAAGATAAAATAAACAATTTCACACTACGCCGAGATGTACGAGGAAAAACCCAAGACGGGAAACAACCTCGGACGGCCCTAGCCACAAGTCCACTAGATACGGAATTACAATTACAAGACAAGAGACTTACAACACTCGACTCGATCCCTCTCAAGCCCCGATGCACCTCCTTGTAGAAACCTCTTCCTAGCGAACAATCTCGGAACACCACCGCGGTCTCGGAATCCACCGATGGGACTTTACTATGTAACAAATATAGATAGCAATATTTTGTGCAATCGTCAATAAAAGTAATAAAATACTTTTTCCCACCCCTAGTTTGAACAAATTTTAAATCACAGATATCGGTGTGAATTAAATCTAAAGGTTCAGTTATCCTTTCAATATAATGGAAAGGTAATCTAGTTAATTTAGATTCCACACAAATTTCACATTTATGATTTTTATCAATATTAAATTTTGGCAAAAATTCCAAGTTAATTAATCGACGCAATGTATCAAAATTAACATGTCCTAATCTAGCATGCCAAATATTAGATGACTCAATCAAGTAAGAAGAACTAGCAATTTCATTCATTAAAACATATGTTTTTGGAGTTACAGTAAGAACATTGACTTTAAAGAGCCCCTCATTAAGGTAGCCCTTTCCTACATGCATGTCATTCTTAGACAACACAAAGCGATCAGACACAAACACAAGCTTGAAACCATTTTTAGTCAGGAGAGATCTAGAAATCAGATTCTTTCGAATATCAGGCACGTGAAGAACATTGTTGAGAGTAAGTTCCTTTCCAGAAGTCATTTTTAAAGCACTCTTTCCTTGTCCCACCACCTTAGAAGTGGAAGAATTTCCCATAAAGAGGTTCTCCTCATTTTTCAAAGTCTTATAGGTGGTGAACATCCATTTGTTTGCACAAATGTGTCGTGTGGCTCCAGTGTCCACCCACCATTCCTTGGTATTTCCAACCAAGTTACATTCAGAGACCATGACAGAAAGATTCATATCTGCCAAATCATTGGCGATATTCTCACCCTCCATTACATTTGCTTGAGGGTTATTTCGATTTTTCTTCTTAGGCTTACGACACTCTCTTGAGCGGTGTCTAGATTTACCACAATTGTAGCATTTGCCTTTGAACTTCTTCTTGTTCTGTTTGGAAGTGCCTTCCCCATCATACTTTTGTTTATTCTTCTTAGGACCTTCAACAACAACATGGACCTTCGTTTCCATTGGATTCTTCCCACTTTTCTTTTGAGACTCACGGTTGTCTTCTTTGATTCTCAACCTGACCACCAACTCCTCCATATTCATCTCCTTTCGCTTGTTCTTGAGATAGTTTTTGAATAAAGTCCAAGATGGTGGAAATTTTTCAACAATTGCAGCAACTTGGAAAGTTTCACTAATTGACACTCCTTCAACATGAATGTTATGGAGGATCACTTGGAGTTCTTGCAATTGCGATATCACAGATTTAGAATCAACCATTTTGAAGTCCAGAAAACTCCCGACGATAAATTTCTTCATCCCAGCATCTTCAGTTTTATACTTCTTTTCCAAAGAATTTCATAATTCCTTGGATGTTTTGATTGTGCAGTAGACATGGTACAATGTCTTGTCCAAGTAAGCCAGAATATAATTTCGGCATAGGTAGTCTGAATGCTTCCAAGCATCAACAGTAGCAACCTTTTCAGTTGGCAGGTAGTGAGATAGAAGTACATTTGTCCTTGCCAACGTTTGAAGTCAGCCCCAATGAATTTTTCCGATTTCTCCCCGTGTGGCATAGATACGGATGCAGTCACATTTGTGTTGGTGACAGTCACTTTAGTAGGAGTAGTGTTCGTACTTTGTGATTCCATTTCTGTTACAAAAACATAATTTTTTTCAATGATAAAATTCATATATAATGAATTAATCAAAAATAGAATACAAAATTCTGTGTACCAATTTCCTCCAAATATAATTCACAATAAATGAATTCCAAATAATATTCAGAATTAAATTATAATATAAACAGAAGTTTATACTCAATAAAATCTGTGCCACACTAATTTTTAATAATAAAAAGAATTCCGTACAAAACAGAATTATAATTTAAAGACTAAAAAATTTTTACATAAACAAATTTTAACAAAAAAATCACAAATAAAATTTTATTTTCTAAAACAGAATATAAAAAACAGTATAGAAATTAATTTCTGTACCAAAACTGTTTTATTAATTTATGCAATAAAGCAATAATTTAATTCATTTTTCCTGTCAAAACAGATTTATTTTCAACAAATAAATTTCTGTAATAAATAGAATTTCTGTACACTATAAAACAGTAGAACAAATAAATTGGTCTTAAGATTGTTATGTCTACTATTTATTAAAAACAATTGTACAAAATTATAAATTATAATATAATTACAGAAATGAAACGAAATTACAGAAATGAAATACTTACCTGTATTTGCAGAAATAATATTAGAATAGAAAAATAATCCGAGCCCTGTTTAGAACAGTCTCCTTAAGACAAATTTATTCCCTCCACAAAGTGCAAAAGGTAATGAATAATTGTCTCCCAAGATAGAACGGATTTCCAAATTAATCAAGTAGCACAACAATGATTAATTCCTTCGAACACAATTTTCTGTTTATACTCAACCAGACCAAAGAAATAATATGTAGGAATGTATGCAGTAGCAGTAGAAAAGGAATTATTTTCTGGGAAAAGATGCATCATAAATTCGGAATTATGGGAGGAAAAAATTTCAGTAGTCAAAACTGTAGGGGAAATGTTTAATTTATAGCTTTTGTGTTGACTGTTGGAACAGTCAACCGAAATTAACTGCCAAAAATAGTTAATTAGTTAACTGTTGACCTTTTGCATTAACTGTCAAACAGTTAATTAATTATTAATTAATTCCGTAGTTAATTAATAAAAGCCCAGAAAGTTTAATTAATTCGGCCCAAAAATATAGGAAAATTTTATAAGCCCAATCCCAAGCCCGAGCCGAGCCGAGCGCGCGTGTGGGCTTTTCGCCCAAGCCCAACACATGCATAGTGTAGGCCATCTCCCCTTCAAAGAGTTGGGATACCCCAAGGCATCCAAGCCTTAGTCCATACTTGGGGTGTTATTAACTCATCAACTTTCCACTACTCTTCCAATGTGGGACAAGAGTTAAAACATACTCAATTCATTATCTTTCATTGCTTTGTGAGTCACTTTGAGAACATATTTATCATTCATAACTTATTGAAATTGGACATATGAATATACTACGTTAATCTCATTGCAGAGGTGAACGCATTCGTATACGGTCCCACAATTTTCGTAGTGTGGGTCCCACCTTAATTTGAACTCAAAGTTGCTCAAAATTCTGTCCAGAAAATTCTTGACAGCTCCAATTTTCCAACATAATCAAATGAACATAAAGACAAATTAAACAGAGTATCGGTGGAAAAGAGCTGCATCGATAAATATATCTTTTGGCCTTGAATCTTTCCTACTGAGAGACTATCGGGTTTACTGGCCAATCAATGAACGTGATGTCTTGAATTGATCAACCTTTTTGTGTAAACCGAGACAATAGAATTCACACAGTACTTCTCCGAAAATTCTTGGTTCTCACTGTTGTGTCCGTTTTGGCCTTCGACACCTCCTGGTTTCATGAGCGTGTTAGAGAATTTAACAATGTAGCCGTTGGTTATTCTAATAGAAGTGGCCCCTTCTCACTGACATAGGTGATTTCTATATAGAGTATCCTACTAATACCCCACTTGACCCATATGTTCAAGATATAGAAATCATTAAAATAAAATTTATCCTTTTACACGCGACAGATAGTGCACTGACTCATCCTAGGAATGAGAGGAAGAATTTATTTTCTTTTCAGTGCTAACTGAATCGCACATAATTAGGTTGTCCCGTTGAACCTAATTCTTGGGATCTCCAGTCATTTAGGTTGGGTTTCCATTATGGAAATTCTTTTAGGTTTTAACCGGATTTAAGCCCATTCCCCTTGATGTACGTATCTTAATCTCTTGTTAGCATATCCACAATGATTTTATTAGGCCTAATGTTATCACTTAACAAAGAAAAATTTCTTTATGGTCTTATGTCAAGACTAATAAGTCGTGACTTGCCGAATTACTTTATGTCTTTTCAAGCAATGATTTTCAATTGCAAGAACATGCATTAGAATTGTTATCTCAAATCATCCTCTTTAATAATGATTTCCAATTGCAAGAACATGCATTAGAATTGTTATCTCAAATCATCCTCTTTAAAATTGTCAAGGTACCTTTCTTTCTAGGAAATAATATTCATATTCCATCATAAGAGGATTTTCAAGCATTAACACCTCTAATCATACTAATATATCACTCGGAATGCGAGTCTCAAAGTCATATATTGTTTAAAAATATATTCATAATTTCCTAATGTTTATGTCATTTGTCACTTATATCTTAGTATCGATAATGAACGACTCATTTGTACTTGAGACTCTTTGATCCATTATCTTTATTCTAAAGATTTGTGTACACGCTTAATCATTTCCAACCTTGAAATATAATCAAAGTACTTGAGTATTAATTATCGTTCAATCAATGAAGTATACACTTCTCTAGACAAATGCACATTGGAAATACTATAGTATATTAAATGCACTTATGCAATCAAATACTACACTTTCAGTAGTGTTTATCCTATTTTCAATAGGAATCATCTTTGTTTTTATTTTTGGATAGAAATTATCGCCTTAGATAAATACCCCCACATTTATCATAATTCATACAAAGGTTCTCAACCTTTCCCATAAATTTTTTTATCGTGGGTTAATGTGTTGAGAATATAACTCATAGAGAACACAATACTTCCCCCACAATTTCAAACATAAATCTAAAATTATAAAAATTGATACATTTATTCTCAACCTCCAAACACTTTATTTTTCTTTAAAATGAAATGGTATTAATGTTTATTTGGACCAACACATATGTCCATTCATTTCATTCTAAATAAAATTTAGTTGAGATAAGTTTCTCTACTTTAGTAATTTCGACATTTATTGATATATTCTTTATTGTTCCATAGGCCTACAAATGCACTTGTGACAATTCTTAGTATTAAACTAAAGTCGTGTCACACATAATTTATATGCCTTAAAGCCATTTGAACATATTCTATGATTATGGACTTTAAAAATATCATAATATAAACTATGCAATTTGGTTACTTGCCCTTCTTTGAGTTTACTAGTTATGGAGCCTTGAGATTACGCTTAAGTCTCCAATGAGACCATAATTTGATTCTACCTTCTTTAAAGCAGTTGTGAAACCGCTTGGTTCTGAATCCCTTGATCATTTATATTGATTTACGACTTAATTCTATACCATCTTTAAAGCAGTCGTTAAACCGCTCGGTTCTGAATTTTAAATTATAAATCCAATAAATAGATTTGTAATCATGCCACACTAAATTTTCTCCATTAAAGAACAAGTTTGGAAATTACATATATAAATACATTAATTGGAAGTATAAAATTCTTCCAAAATGAATTTATACATTATGAAAAGGAATGTATCACTTTATATCAACTAAAGACTCTCATATCTTTTGCAATATTCACTAGACTTTACATTATTCAATATAATGTTCAACTAATTGAGAATGTAGGACCCACCCATTCACGATGTTTCTTATTTGTAGCATATTTTTCCATATAGACATGAAGTGGAGTAATACAAATTGTATTTATTTTTCATCAATGTTAACATCAATTGAATGATACATAAAAATGTAATTCTTCATGAAACATCATGTTTAACATAGCATGTTCCAATGATATTTTGATGAAAGTGTCTCACAAAATTGAGAGTGAAAGGGTCACCCCTAAAATTAAAAATTGCATTATAAATATTCTATTTAAATATATGGTTAATGATATACAATCATGCCACAAATATCCAATAGACTTCTACACGTGAGAATAGTATGTCATTACACACCTCAATTTTCAATACAGGACATTAGGTCATCAAATGCCACAACATAACATATTAAATTCCTCACCTATAGGAATTTTTAATTCATTATGCGTGAATTTAATATTCTCAAATTTTCAACATGTTGGTTCACATCGTTTTAAACAATAGTGCATATTCATATCTCTAAGAGTCGATGCATGCATTGCAATGTTTAACATACATACCAATAATAATGGACAATGCATCATATTTTCTTTTTCTTTTTTTCGTGACACGGGAGATTAAAATCAATTTAAATTTAATATCCAGATTACATGAATTATCACAATAATTAAATATTGTAATTCTACATGGAATGCAACTCAAAACATGTTTCCAAATATATCACATTTTCATGTACTCTCATTTAATTAGGTGACACTAAAATAGTACTATCACACGTATACATGTAACCATATAAGAGACCATAATATCATCTCATATATTATTTTCACATTACTTCGCATAAAGTGCACTTAAAACATATGAATAAATACATCATCAAAGATGTGACTAAATCTCAACACATAATCAAACATTCGATTTTCATGTGATAACATACATATATGTCATTACGCATGTAGCAATACATCATTGTTTACTTATTTATTTTCGATTTAAGAGCGCACCAAAATTGGTATTTAATTTTGACTCTTTCCAAGTGAAATTATCACTATTAATTCGAATGAGATAAAAAAAATTTATGGCTCAGATATTGTATTACACTCCATAAGCTATGCATATGATCTTCTTATATGTCAATATATAGTGTATTTAAGTATATTTTAACACACTTTTATTGTCCATTTGAACATTTGGACATATATAATTTTAGTTGCATGAATAAATGTATTCAAAATCACTTTATTCGGGACGCACCTTTTCAGTTTTAGATATTCAAAAGAATGTCAATACAAAATAATCAACATATTTAAATAAATTTCTAATATTGAAACTGAAACATGCAATCGATATAATATTAAAAAAAAATTATTACTAAAATTATACTAGCACATATGCATGTGGCCACTCTTTTGTATGGAGATAGGAGGAGAAGAGTAAAAGAGACATGGGGTAAAGGAGAGTGACTTGTGATGTTTGACTTATTTAAAAAAATTAAAATATAAAAAAAGTTGGTTTCAAGGTGATCATTACCTAAAAAGTTGGTAGAAGTAAACTCTTCATTTTTACTGGCTAAAAGAAAACTCAAGGGAAGTTGCATTTTTTTTCAACTATCAAAACAATATACATACATAAATATTATTAAATAAAATTTGAGGGCCCCACCAATGGCCTAGGTTGTCCCATGGTTAAGCTGACACTGCATTTATTGGATGTTTCTCCAAACATCTTCTGAATTATCCAGGTCGAGGATGGGGAAATTAATAATTATCGACTTTGTTCTTGAGGGCGGTGAGCATTAAGCGACCTATTTTTTCCGGGAAAATGCTTTGAGTCCCAAATAATTATTCCAAATCTTTCCTAAATCCTATGTGGACGCCACGTCATTCTTTCACTTACCTGTCATCTATTGCCATGTGATGCGGATCCCGCCAGGACACAAAGCACAAGTTATTTTGGAGAAGATTTGGGGGAGTTATTTGGGGTATGTAGCATTACTCTTTTTTCCCAGATGATGAGTAGGATGGTGAACGCAAGAGTCATGGGATTTCTTGACTTTATAATTGGGAGATGTAACACAAGAGTCATGGGGCTTAGTGAATTAATTTATCTGTGTAAGGAGATAAATGATAAGACGTGCGGTTAAAAGATTTTGAGAGAAGGTGAAAATAAGTAGTTGCATTAAATGTGTTGAATACATTTTGCTAGCGTCCCAAAATGTGGAAAATAGAGAAGAGGGTAAAGAAATTTGGTTTTTAGATTTCAACTAAACTCTTGGTATTTAATGAGAACACAGAAATGGATGGATGAATTCTTAGTATTTCCAATAAAGAAGGGAAATCAGCCTAAAAGATAACAAATGGTTTAATGAGCCGGTGAGAGTCGTTACTAATACTAGGTGTAAACTCGTGTGATGCGCGGACTACATAATCCATTTGATTTTGAACAATTTCCCATTTCCTAGGTATTATAATTTTATTTTGTAACATCGAAAAGATTCGAATGAACCTCGACATATTTAGATGTGATTAGGTTTAAAAAACTGAGAAACAATGAAATGGATTAAAAAATTCATTAAAGTTATCATTAACATTTGAATGAGCTAGATTTAAAAACATCAAAGTTCTTGTTCAAAAGATTGTACATTTGCATTTTGTATCACCTGCAGCCAACAAATCAAATAGGGAATGTATAGTTCACTCGGTGTGTCATACAATTTTTTTCATTTTTTTATAAATAAAAAATGACTTTTTATTTGATAAAAGAATGTTATTTATAACTTTTTAAAAAAAGCTTATTTATTTATTAAAAAAAGGTATAAAAACCAAGAACTTTTTTTTATATAAATAACAAACTATTTTTTATAAAATCTTTCTTTTTACAAAGCGGCCTATTTATTTACAAAACAAAAAGTATAAAAATCAACAACTGTTGTTTTACAAAACAACTTATTTATTTATAAAAAAGTATAAATATCAAAAACTGACTTTTTTTTTATAAATGGAAGACTGTTTTTTATAAATAAGAAAACTAACTTTTTATTTTATAAAAGCATCTTTTTATAACTTTTTTTTTACAAAGCAGCTTATTTATTTATTTATAAAAAAGTATAAAAATCTAGAATTGACTTTGTTTTTAAATAAAAGACTGTTTTTTATAAATTAAAAAACTGACTTTTTATTTTATAAAACCATTTTTTTATAACTTATTTTTTTCAAATCAGCTTATTTATTTATAAAAAAGTATAAAAATAAAAAACGGACTTTTTTTTTATAAACAAAAGACAGTTTTTTATAAAATAAAAACCCTCTTTTTTATAAATAAAATTTGTTTTTATAATTTTTTTTTATAAAACAACTTATTTATTTATAAAAATCAATCTCTACAGTGGTAACAAATTCTTCAAAGTCCCCAAGAATCAAATTCAAATGTTGATATCGTAAGCCTACAAAAATTGTGATATCAACAAAAGACAAAACATGAAAATAGATGTAGTGGGAGAAATAATAGGTATATATAGTTAGAGAAGAAAATAGTAGATGGAGTTTTCCACGAAATTCTCACTCATAACTCCTCCTACTTTGATAGGCGGTCTTTTTATACTTATACCCAACTACAATTTCTGAAGCACTAACAGAAAGTTTTTAGATTTTAAATTCACATAAAATACAATACCTTTTAGAAAAGAAATTAATAATCTCCAATAAGGTTGAAACCATACCTATGGCCAAGGGTCTTTGGACAATCTTCAACAATGATGGATTTGGGGTGGAAGAATCTGAAGTAAATATAATGGATTTCCTCTCAACGTTGTTCATATTGAAATAATTTAATGTGGAGTAACTGAAATTGGAAATTTAAGGGTTTAAGAAGTTTAGGAGTCATTGAGGGGGTGATTAAGTTTTAGAACCGAGAGAGGAATAGATATTGATGAGAGAGAGCGAGAGAAAAGAGAGATAGGCGGTGTAAAAGAGAGAGATGAAGAGAGAACTTTATCACACACACACACACACACACACACACACACTATATATATACACATTGGGAAACGAACAAAATAAAAGAATGAAATTAAAAGAATAGGAAAAGACGCACACAAAATTCGAACAAAACATGGGCATAAGGAAAAAAGAAGTGAGTCTTTGGTAAAATAAAACTAAAAAAAGGAAAATTTGGGCAAGGAACACTAACATGGCACAGGGGGTTAATATTTCGGTCAAAACAAAGCAAGTGATATATATATATAGTTATGATGGACACTAATTGAAGCTTATTCTTTTTTAACTAAACATGAAAGAACACCAAAAGTAAATTCTACATATATGGAAATAATGAAGCATGCATATTTGATTTATTTATCAATATTTTAATCTAACTATTCATAGTTAGATGTTATAATAAATTCACTATACACTGGTATGAGAAGTATGGCTTGTCTCCATTTGTTAAGATCATGTAGTATTATCAAATACCCAAAAGTTCGATCTTGACCCGTCAGGTTTTTTTCTTTTTCTTTTCTTAATCAAAGGAGCAAAGGAACAAAGTTATACTATTCTAAATTAAAGTCACTATTCTTTTTAAAAAAATTAAACTTAATCCAATTAAATTTTAGTTTATAAAAAACAATCACCAATTAAATTTTGTTGCTGGTGTAGGCTAATTATCAATTTTATTGTTTCATCTCGATAGGGGTTAAAAAGTTAGTTCATAACTAACCAAAATTACTACCTACTCATTCTGCATCTAAAAATGCCATAGTAATAATAACAATAAAATGCAAAAGTTCACATGCATGTAATTATAAATAAATGCCATGAATTATTCTGAAAATTTAACTCAATAATATCATTTACAAACAATCTACTACAATATACATATGAGAGTTGGTAGCAAACAAAACCTACAGATCAATCTAAATTACCATGACATAATATCAGAAACAAAATTAGAAGAAAAAAGGGAAAAAAATTAATTTAAGTGGAACTCAGTAAATTTAAGAAGCCACTGAAGTTGGAGCCTTCAAAACATGCCTTGGCATTCATCTCCCTGTCAAACCACCAAATGTAAATCACTGGTAGATCCTTAGAGAAGTTATAGATCCCAAATGTTGATAGATCACAGGCCGTAGCATTCATCTTATAACATTGTTTATGTTGATAGATCCCATGCCTTAGCATTCATCTTATAACATTATAAAAGATTGACTACAACCACTGGTAGATCCTCTTCATCCCAAATGTTGATAAATTACCTCTAAGCAGTTGATAGATCCCAAATGTTACCCAACAACTAATACAATATAAAAGATGTCAAAAGATATCAAGATATGTCATCTCCATAAATAATGTTATAAAATTTAAAAACAATAAAAGTATCTTATGTTTTGTTTCCACAGTGCCATGGTGGTGGAATTAGAATCATCACTCTAGCCCGCCGGGGGGGGGGGGGGGGGGGGGGAGGGCAACACTAAGAAACAAAAAAAAACTCAAGGACCAACTAAATCAGTATATGAGTATATAGATTTGAACAAAAAAAATAGAGAATGGGCATATCTGGAAAAAAAAACATTTCATGACCCAACTTTGTTGGTAACACTATTCTGTGAGAAAATGGTAGGAAAAAATATTCTTCCACCACTCATCGAAAAAAACACCAAACATCATTTTCACTCTAGCCCGGGGGCGGGGGGGGGGGGGGGGGGGGGGGGGGGAGGGGGGGGAGGGGCGACACTAAGAAACAAAAATAAACACACTGGGCCAAATAAATCAGTATCTAAGCATTTCATGAGTATATAGATCTGAAAAAAAAAGAGAATGGGCATATCTGGAAAAAAAAACATTTCATGACCCAACTTTGTTGATAACAGTATTCTGTGAGAAAATGGTAGAAAAAAACATTCATCCATATTTTCTACCTTGCTATCCAAAGATTGAAGTACAAACCTTCAGTGACGGTGGTTTAGAGTTCGAAAGGGTGTTGGGTTCAATTTAACACATAGAGAGGGAGAAGAATGGACAAATGGAGTTATTGGAAAATGAATAAGTTGTTTGGATTTCCAATGTTAGTGGACACTTGGTTTTGTAAATTTACGCCAGTTCACTTCTCCTATTAACTTCTCTGTATTAATTGTTATTACTATCGTTTTATAACTATAATTCAAATCCTTTTTTTCATTTCTCCAGAGATTGGCCACGTGGATGGCCTTAGATTTGAGAGTATTAAATGCCCTGTTTAGCATTTTATAGTATATAGAGATGAGAGGGCATATAGAATTTCCAGGGACACTCGTAATGGAGAGGGGCAATTTGAGAACAAGAATGGAAATGTAATAAATGAGGAGACTCACACGAGTGATAATTATTACTATTTATTACTAAAAATTTACTCACAAACGTTATATACTAAAAATTTACTCACAAACGTTCGATGGTGTCAAAGTTATTATTAACTTTTAAGGGCCCATGACAATGACCTCTTTGGCTTACCCTTTGGACTGTTCCCCTCCATAACAACTCTTCCTCTGTATTCCCCCCTTTAACTACACTTGTAAAAATGGCATTTAGAAGTTAGCGAGAGAGATTATATATGGATGGATGAAAAATAAGTGAAGGGGTGTATACGTATTTATTAAAAAACATTAGTCCTTTTGTATTATGCGATTTTCCATTTGTATTGATGGACACATCTTATGTGATAATTAAGTTAATAAATTTGGTCATAGACACCAAAAGGTTGTTTATGAAGGAAAAATGTTATATTATTGTGGAAAAGGAATGTCTATGGACTTCATGTATGTCTTTTTGGTTATTATAATATAAATTTCATTTATTGACAACATATAGGACATATTATGTAAACATAATTATAGGGACATGATGAAAAAGCATTAAAAGGAATTTACAGGCGTAGGAGAGTAGTTCTCTAAGTGATAGGGTCTTTAAAGATAAATAGAGGCACACCCATATTAATGGCAATTGATAAAAATCAATAAATGCACTCCCAAATGACAAGGAATAACTCACGTGTATAACTCAAATAGCAGATGAGAAATACAATTGTTTGGTAATAAATATACCTTAAAAAAAACTAAATATAGGGAGATAAGAGCAAGCACTCTAGATACACCTCGGCTAGGCAGCTCAAACACCCAGGAATAAGGTAATAAATAGTCAAAGGCTCAATAAATGCTTACGTTCTTGGTAAAGACCGGGACAAAAGCATTAATGGTGAAGAAATAAATGCTTTGGTTTACAGTAACTTTGGATTGTAATAACTCTCTCAAAGTGGTCTACTGGCTAAAAGATCACGTGGTCCCTCGACGGTATACAAGGGGGTATATATAACCTTAGTTCACATGCATGGAAGCTCAAGTACATCAAAATGTTGTGTCAGCCCACAATACCTAAAATGTCAAATGCATTAAATTCTGAGTGAAATCTCGAATAAAAACTGTTGTGTGAGGCGGTACTGTAGACACCACATTCTAGGACCCCCCCTCCCAAGATTCTCCTTAGGTTCCTAACACTTCCTGCTTCACCATAGAACCCTAGGTTATACTTCAAGTACCGATCTAGAGGCCATCGGGGGCCCCCGGACCTCGTTTAACTCTAGTCAACTATATCGTATGAGCAAAAGCTCAATGAATCTTCAAACGGATCTAAATACCCTTTCCAACGATCCGCCCCGTGCACGAATTAGCCTTACGATTCGGACGAACGATCAATTTTACTATCGAAAAATGATCTGGGGCCACCACGCTCTCCCGGGGCCCATTTTGACTCCAATCAACTTCCTTGACTGAGAAAAAGTAAAGAATATTTGAAGGGCTCTGAATCTACTTTCTAACAGTCCTTCCCGTGCGCGAATTAGTCTTATGGTTCGGATGAACGATTCATTTTCTCCCAAAAAGTAATCTAGAGGCCACCGAGCATTTCTGAACTCCGTTTGGCTCCCGTAAATTCTTCAGATCGAATGAGACTATAGAATCTTTGAAGGTATCTGAAAACCATGTCCAACGGTCTGCCCCGTGTGCAAATCAGCCTTATGGTAGGGGCGAACGACCCATTTTACTCCAAAGGGTCACCGAACGCTTTCGGGCCTCATTTGACCAAGGTCAACTCTCCGAACCAAACGAGACTGAATGAAACTTTGAAGGGATCTGAATACCCTTTACAAGGATTTATCCCGTGTGCGAATCGGCCTTACGATTTGGACGAACGATCGGTTTTCCTTCAAGAATATCTTGTCTAAAAGACCGTCAGGCGATTTCGAGCCTCGTTTGACCACATTCCACTCCTGAAATAGGGAGCGGCCTAATGGATTCTTAAAGGGATCTGAATACCCTTTCCAATGGTATTCCCTGTGTTATTCAGACTTACGAATTACGTTTTATGATCATTTTTGATAAATATGCATAAGTTTACCGAATGGAAAACCCATTTCCCCGCTTATCGACAGTACATCTGGGGATGCTTACTGATAGGTGGGTCAAGTACAATGCCTATCGGCACCCCCTTGACCCTAATAAGGAAATCATGAGCTCACTTCGAAAGTCATTTTAGAACCATCCCTCTCAGTGATCTTAGTAACATTCTCTGAATGTCAGGGTGGTTTCCCTATTGAAACCTCTCCCCCACATTCCATTTCCATCCCTTTCACACCTAATATAGCTAAATCCTTTCCCTCTCCTCCTACCATCTCCATTCACTTATGAGGGAAATCATTCAACAATCAAGATCAACCTTCAAGTCTTCGAAGAAGGTCCAAACATTTTTCTCTCTCTTTAAATTTCCTTATCGTCGCATTAGTTATTTAATTCTTAATTTATCATTTCATCTTTGTTAGTCCACACATATTAATATCCCAATTTTTATTAGTAGCATCATACATACCATATTTTCTATAAAAAACTAAAAACAAGAAAAAGAGAGTGTAATACCTCGTATTTTTATGACTTTAAAATTTTGGGGATTTATTAAATTTAATTAGAGATATTAATTTAATATTAATTCAGAAATCATTTAAATATTTACTAGCGTGATGAGAGTTAGTAATTATTGGAATTTTGTTGTAAATTACTTTATGGGTAGAGTAAGATCTATAATTAAATTTAGTAAAATTATCACGAGAATCTAATTTGATAATTTTGGAAATTTTATCGGGACGCGCATGTGTTGTGTCGGGATTAAATTTGAACTATTAAAAGTGAATGAATTAGAAGTCACCCGTATGGTCATTTTGAGTGCATCAATGTGTCCGTAAGGGTCTAGATAGTCAAAATAATGTACCCGGGAGTTTAGTTTGGGTCTCAGTACATTTTAGGGCCTAATTAACATCCCGGGAAGGCGTTTTAGACATTTTGTATTTTTGGGCATGGAAACCCACGAATTTTCCAAGGAGTTCTAGGCCAAGAACTCCACCATTTTCACCGCCGTCATCGCCAAATTGTAGATCGCGCGACGAGGATCACAACCACACCAATTTATTCCACAAATCTGAAATAAAGATTTCCAGGCAAGTATCTATCTTGCTTTATTTTAGTTAATGCTTCAATTATATTAGCCTAGGGTGGATTAGAACTAGTTTTCGTGAAAGAAAATCATATTGGAGACTAGAATTTACATGTGGTAGAGGTAAAAATCATATTCTGAAAATCTAATTCATATGTAGAGGTTGAACCACGAATTTGCATTGAGTTAGGAGTATAAAATCTGGAAAAAGAATGGGTAGAACTAAGTTAAAGATAATATTAGGGTTCTTGATATTTATATGGATTTAGCCCCTTTAATTCGTTATACTTGATGAAACTCGCATGTGTTACGTAGGACATTATCTATTTGGGTATATAACTCTTGTAGTATCAATTGCTGGGAGTTTGGGAGTGAAAAAGGATGATTCGGATGATTTTGGAATAGGATTTCCGTAACTGTTAATTCTGCAGTTTCGCCATAACTGCTTGGTCGATCGATCGACCCAAGAGCATCGATCAATCGATGGATCGATCGATTGAGCCCCTGCCATCGATCGATCGACCCCTCCTGTAAAACTCATGTTCCCCTTTTTAAATAGTTCATTCCAATGTAAATGAATAGAAATTCTTGGACATTATTGTTAGAACATTTTGGGATATAAAGAAGAGCAGTATGACTTTATAAAAAGGGAACCTTTAATGTTAGACGAGATTAACATTAACGGAAGTGTTTTACACTCAAGGAATAATGGGAACGTGTGCCTAAAGGGTGAAGCTCGTAAGGAAGTTACGTCGTAAAATAAAAGAGTACCTACTGAAATTACACTTAGGGAGATAAAATATTATGAGTAATACGAAGTAAGTTTTAAATAATCCCATAAATAAGAATAAAAGAGACGGGCCATTATACGGGATAATCTAGTAATGTGTACTAAGAATAAATATCATAAGTTTGGGTCATGGTTGTACCTAATTTAGAAATGGGAATGGTAGTATATATATAAATGTGACTTGTGCATCTATTATATACGTGTGAAAATCATGCCCGCGCTACTTGCTATCTCTGAGGTTACCGCGCCGGGACAGTCTTCTCTCGATGGGACCTTTATGGGGGATATTGACTTGTACCCTAGAACATAGGAATCCTTGGTCCAGGCTATCTGATCGATAGTTAGACGGTCCTAAGATACGTGAGGGTATGTGTTGACCTCTTAGTGTCTTGGAACTATGCTTTGCCTCAATTTGTATGTGTTTTGTGTTAATACAGTTCGAGAGTGATTCTGAACTAGTATTTCCCTTAGTACGAGTGATACGGGGACTTGATAGCAGAGTATGCCAGCACCATAAATTTATGTGGGGTGCCGATAGTATATATATATATATATATATATATTATGAGAGTGGTTGATATATATATATATATATATATATAGAATTGGAATTGGGAAACTTTCTACTGTGATTAAAAGTAGTTGAGTAATGAATAAATACGCCGAATTTATAAGTGTTTGAAAAGTTTGAGATAATACTGAAAAACTTTATAATAAAATGAGATTTATGTGAAAACTTTGCTTCTTATGACAAATAAAAGACTCTCTCCATAATATACTAATCAAGAACCATGAATTTTGCACACTACATCACCAAGAGCATGGCTATTGACCAATATTTATCCCCTACTGGGAGGTCACTTTGTGATGGGTGCTGGTTTGGCAGGTCGCAGTTAGCCTAAGCAATATGACTCTCACCTTCCGTTAGCCTAGTACCTTCGATGTATATCGAACGGTTCCCCCCTCATTGTACTTCTTAGTTGAACTCATGATGGGAGATATATAGTAGGGAACTCATTCACGTATGCTGAGTATATTGAATTATCTCTCACACGTACTGTCCCCATGAGGTATATAGTGAGGCAATCAACATACACTCTGGTATATCAAATGGCTTGTCCACACGTACCGATTGCCTTGAAAAGTAAACAGTATATCGTGGAAGTCATGCCAAAGGGGCAACCTTTCCACCGACCCAACAACTGAATAAACCTCATATAGACGTCAGACCTGGGACACTCATATTTAGTTTTCCGGTTACCATACGAAACTCTATTGAAATACCGGGTTGACATGTCGCTCGAATTTTCGCGCAATTTCATCACCTTTTCGAAATAGGACCCTGTCCATGA
Source organism: Sambucus nigra (assembly GCA_949130495.1). Taxonomy (NCBI): domain Eukaryota; kingdom Viridiplantae; phylum Streptophyta; class Magnoliopsida; order Dipsacales; family Adoxaceae; genus Sambucus; species Sambucus nigra. The sequence continues at coordinate 377,381,397 of OX422211.1, forward strand.
GCATGGAAACAAGTCAAACCCTATCTCACCTATTTTTCAAACCATATTTTCCTAGGCTCGGGTCTTGTCCATCATTGTTGCAGCAGTAAATAATTAAATGCAGAATTAAAAATTAGGAACGAAATTACCCAATTTTTGGAGCAAATAAATCTGGGACATAAAACATAAGAAATCTCGGAAGTAGGTACAGTCTAGAACACGACTGAGTAGCGGACAATGTCGCTCTCTTTAAGGTGTTTCGCGGCTCTGCCCAATGTGTGCTGACAGTCTGAAAGCCTCGCCACCCCTAGGATAAAACAGCCTCTAATAATTAAAATACGGATTGATAAAGCACAAGAATCAATCCGGTCCATGTACATCCATTCGTAATAACTGCTCGAGTCTAATAATAAATCTGGGGCGCATTTATTATACCAGTGCAGAAAAAAATTTAGAAGCAGTTTTTGTGTGTTGAGAAGCTGCAGAACAGGTATGTTAAAAACGGAGGTAGAATACCTCTTTTATGGGGAAACAAAAGAGACGTTGGACAAAAACGTGGAGAGAAAAATCTGGTAAGTAGTGGGCAACTGGGTTGAAAATTTCAACTCAGATATAATAACGTTTTAATTTTACGAATTAAAAAAACGTTTAAAAAATAATTTTTTTTAAGCCCAAAAAACAGTTATGGATTTGTCCAAAAAATTATTTCTTAGTGAGCCCAAGCCCTGGACCCGGACCCGGGCACGGGCCGACCGGACGGCGTGTGTGACTTGGCCCAATAAGTCCCCCACCCATACACACAAAACATCTAATGCCCAAAGGGCTTGCCCATTCGTTCCACAAAAAATGTAAATATACACAACTCATTTTTTTGGCATTACCGATGTGGGACAAGGAGAAAAGCATTTCAAGTTTTGCAACACATTTAACACTCACAGCAGTTGGGTAGGAGCAGCTGTGTTCCAACAATCCCCCACTTGCAAAATTTGAAAACTTTTTAGCGAGCAATAATCTATAGAATTGTGCATAAGCAAATGCGTCTTTCGACTTGAACCTTTACGTAGTAGAGATGATTCAGATTATACTAGAGTAGCTTGTAGTTTTGAACTCTATCTCTGACAACATCTCACACACAACCCTACTTGGGTGTAGTCCTCAAGCCAGCATGTTACGACCATGTGCTTAAATCCCAGTATGTGAACGCTCTAGGGAATTTGCCCAAAATTACCATAGGAAGCGGCCACACTTCCACATTCACATGGGTGAGTCTATCAAGGATACTCCTGTAGCTAAGTACTCCCACTCAAAATAGAGTTATAGATCATCATTAAGAGTTATAATTAACTCAAACTTAACTCGCTTCAGGATATCATGCTCCATAGGGATGGACTCGGAGTAAAACCCCGTAAACAATAATTAACATGATTCAACCCATATCACTGTGACTTGTTGTTACCATTTGAATCTATTTCTTGGGATCTCTAGTCTATAGGTTGGGTTACCACCACAAATGATTCAATATCAACGGGCTTTAGTCCGATCCCTTTCTAGGTGTTGAACACCTTCTCCTGCACTAGTCCTTTAGTCAAAGGAGAAGTCAGGTTCTATTCTCATCATTCCGAATACAATCCACACACACAACTTATTAGTTTTAAATTCTAAAACTATGTTATGATTACGACATATTTGTCATTCTTGCCGTTATAACGGTTCTAAAATTTTACAATAGCCATGGTTCTATTGTCGTGGATAAAATGACTGATATCAATCCTTACCATAAATGGTATCTTATAATAGGTCTTTCAACCTTTCATTTTTCACTAGCCATAGCTAATGGTATCACTATATACTCCATCATTAATTTTGTCAACAATTAATATTTCTTGGAGTTCCAATAAATTGCATCTTAATATGTGTTAGACACATATCCATTTTTGATTCAGAATCAATTTCAGGTTCGTGATTTTTATCAAAACACATAACCTTTCGTAATAGCATAAGAATGCAAATTTTTTTTTCAATTATAAACCTTCATAGCACTCCCGGAAAAAATAATTCCAAGTCAACCGTATTTAGTAGCTCAGTTGAGACTACTTAAGATTTTCACATATTCATCTTTTCTTATCACTATATATAGTGTCCTTATACGTAGATCATGTGAAGTACAAGTTGGTTCATAATAAGCATATATCTAATAAATAGATATTCTTATATTTCAATGTACTCGATCAATTAATTGATTCATATAGCCTTGTAATATTAACAAGTAATATTCTTGTTTCATTGAAACTCTTTATGCTAAAACTTTGACTTAGCATGAATTTGGTTTTCTAGGCAACAAAATATTATAACCAAATATTAGCTAATCATTCTTGCACAATAAATAAGAGTGCATTTATATTTCAACATGCTTAGTGATAAACACGATTCATATTATTCTCAATTCATTCTCATTTGATGATTTATCAAAATATTATGCCATTTATTAGTGCCTACCATATTTATAAAATCTCCAACTTTAAGTTGGTCCATGTAAGTTGCCTTACATAGGTCACCATTCGAAAAGCAATATTATATATATTTAGTTTTTAACTCAACATCATATATAATATCAATGGCATTCAATTAAATGAAGCTTCTTCATTTTTATGGGAATAATTTAACATGCAGCATGTATAACTAAGTTATATTTATGAATTTCTGCTATTAAACAAAGCTTATATTCATAAATGATAATGGTCTCAATATTCCTTCAAATGGTGTGTATACACCTTATTATCTTAAAGTTATAAGATAAGTCAATTATAAACTAATTTCTAGTTCATTCCAAGGAATTCAATCAATCATTTATGATATAACTTCTCTAAGGATTTTTTGAATCCTTTTCAATAACATAAGTAAGCTTTTATTTTTAACCCACAACTCAAAAAATAAGAGTTCTATTGAACACAAAAGTTTCAGATTCTATTAAATGTTCTTTAATAATAGTTTAGAGGTACTCCATTGAGTGCTCCCACTATTTGCTATAGCTGTCTTAAATGATTTAATTACTACCACTACTACTACTACTACTACTACTACTACTACTACTACTACTACTACTACTACTACTACTACTACTACTACTACTACTACGACTACCACCACCACCACCACCACTACTACTACTACTACTACTACTACTACACCACCACCACCACCACCACCACCACCACCACCACCACTACTACTACTACTACTACTACTACTACTACTACTACTACTACTACTACTACTACTACTAATAATAATAATAATAGTAATCATGTTGAGACTCTTCTCTCATTTTTTCTCAAAAAATTGACATACCAAAAATATTTTTCCTCCTTTTCATTAAAATACCAAAAATATCTTTCCTCCTTTTCATCAAAATACCAAAAACGTTTTTCATCCTTTTCATCAAGATACCAAAAATGTCAAAAGAATTCTCCACCTTTTTCAACCAAAAAAAAAACATTCCTTTTTACTTATTTCCAAAAATAAATTCGAGTCATTTTCCTTCTCAGGACGATCGCATCTCCGATTCATGGCTTATCTCCCTATTGGATTTGGTCTTCCGTCAAACTTCTTTGAAGCTTCTCCAACTCTTTTGCTACTCCCTCTTAGTTCAGAATCTACCTTCATCAGTACTCCATGGAAAATTCTAATCAAGCACCGAACGTGAAACCTGATCTCATGGCAATTTTAGTCCAACTTAGTGCCAAGATTGACAAACTTTAAATTGAGGTTCATGAGATGTAGTGAAATCGGGCCCCAGTTCCCAAAAAACTTGAGGTTTTCTTTCCTCGTGCCATGGGTCCACCGAATCCCGAGCCTGTTTGGGTCCAAAAATAATATTAGCACACTCCACGTGCCCCGTCTGCCAATGGGCCATCACTAACTCTGCCCCTATGCCAAACCTTGCCCAGCCAGGGGCTAACTTGCAAGTATCCATTGATCCTAAAGAGGAAGAGCTGAACAAGGTTAAGGAAGACCTCAAGATATTGTTGAAGAAATCTGATCAAGTTAATATATTCAGGAACTACATATACTACACCCACATGTCTCCCTACCCTGATGCAAGATTGCCGAAGAAATTTAAAATGCCATCAATCGAGAAGTTCGGGGGCAGCGACCCCCAATTGTTCACCTTCGTAGTTATCTCCAAGCCATGAACCTTCTTGGTACCTCCGAAGAGAGAATGGCCCAGATGTGCCAGCAAACTTTAAAGAACAACTCTCTTCATTGATTTCTATCCCTTGAAGAATTCAGAATCTGCTGTTGGGAAGATGTCGCCCAGGAATTCATATCACAGTACAAGTACAATAAAGAACTGGAGGTTACATACTGTGATTGAGAGTTTCTAAAGCAAAATCCTGAAGAAACCATCAGTAACTTCGTAACAAGATGGAAAGAGAAAGATACCACCATGACTTACTGACCCTCTGAAGAAGAATATATCAGTATTATGAAGAAGAATTTCTTGCCCCATATTAGAGTAACTATGGGAGGCCAGCATTACCCACATTTTCGAGCCCTCTAGGAAGCGGGTGTGGAGATTGAAGAAAGTGTTACGAAGATGGAAGCCAAGCAAAAAATGATGACATGACGGTTCTTTCCTAGAAAGTATGAGAAGCATAATGAAAGCTGAGCCAAATAAGATGATCGGACAGTTCTTTCCTAGAAAGTATGATAAGCCTGCCAATGCCATAGTCTCAACCATCAATAATATTTCACAGCCCGCTACCTCTTGGATGCCAGGAAGTCGCCCTAACCCCGCCAGAAAAGAATACACCGAGCTCCATGCTCCCTTCTCTAAACCCTACCAAGCCTTCTTAAGTAAAAAACTTATCAAACGTTTGGACTCTCGTCCATTGCCAAACCCGCTTCCCCAAAACTTCAAAAATGATTCCCATTGTGATTTTAACTAGTCTACCGACCATATTACTGATCAGTGCTTCCATATCCGGAATGTAATCAAGGGTTTAATTGACCAGGGTATCATCGCCCCACCATCTAATCCTAGACCCAACACCACTCACAACCCACTTCCAACACATACAAATGCCATATTCCTAAAAAATGACCCAAGGGCTTGTATTGCCGTTCGTAGATGGAAGTAAGCGACCATATTACTGACCCAAGAACCCACTTTCTATACAATGGATCCACCCTCAATGTTTGCACATTAAGAACCCTCAATTTCTTTGGGTTGAAAGTAAGTGATCTAAATCCTACTTTCAAAGCAATGCGTGCCTATGATAATACTTACCGAGAGGTAATGGGATCCATGATACTAACAATAGGGGCTGGCCCTATCAATCCCGTTATTGAGTTTCAAGTTAGCTACATACCCACATGATTCAATTTGCCTCTTGGTCGACCATGGCTTCATAGAATTCAAGGGGTATCCTCCTCCCTTCATCATAAGTTGAAACTCTCCACTAAGGGGCAAGTCACTACCATTTTAGGAGACAATGATAGTGCTGAAAATGCCAACACTAGCAATTCGATACTAGAAATACAATATGAGATGAATAACATGCTTGTCTCCATCTTTAGGGTTAACTAGCTTCCGCTTCCATCAGGAGATGATTTTAAAGGCCGAGTCTATCTAGAGCACAACCCCCACGATAATGTTAATGTGATACAAATGTTTAAGAATATGCATTGCATTTCGGGACTGGGGCTGGAGCGACATCACCAAGGAATATTAGAGCCCATAGTCTTGAAAAATGCCTTTCCCTTATGTGGCCTTGGTTATCTTCTTTCACCAGAAGAACTCATAATGCTCCGCCAACCACGATTGAAGAGAATTTTAGAAGACACCAAGACTGTTTCGATGGATTCTCTGAATGGGAGGTTTGTCAAAAAGGGTGAAGACTTCCCCTTTTGTGGCTTTCCTAAACTATGGTATGATAATGTGGATAAGAAGATGAATCCAGGGATATAAATATTATTTCAAGATAAGTACTCCTAGGCCAAAGACTGCTAGCATCAAGTTCAACCTCTCACTCAAAGAGTCGTAGACATTATCGAGGTCTCCGAGGAAAGTGATTTCGAAGACTCGTTCAACCTGCAGACATTTGGGTTGACTCTCTGTATGATCTATTCAAGCATTACATCATCAGACCCATCCACTTTGATCAAGGTCATCGATGAACCTCTCCTGAACTGGAATGCTATACCCGTCCCACCAACTGAGATGTAACCCAACCAGGATGTTTACTGTTGTCAATTTATAAAATACCGCAAGTGCACGGGCTATTATAGAATAGCGAGTGTAAGTACGGGTCGAACCCACGAGGATTTGTCAATTTTAATTATTAAAAGAATTACAACTGTCCAACTAGATCAAATGGGGTAGAGAATAATTATAAATTATACAAAATAAAAGCAACTACGATAAATGAGCGTAACGCAAGAGATTTGTAAACAATTAGGAAATAATTAGGATTCGGGGTCCATTTATCACGTAACTAATATTGCTCACTAATTTAATGTTGCCATTCCCTTTTTATAACTCAAATTAAACCGACTCTCGCCGTGTTTAATTCGGAAAATATGACAGTTGTGATCAAAATATTTTTAACGTCTCTAATAGACGGCTAAAATCCCTATTTCCTTAGAAAATACAAGTATTAAAATTCGCAAATGTATTTAAGCATGGACTATCAAAACAATCAAAGTGCAAGCATAATCCATAAAAAATTACTATTTTTAAATCTCAAAACTTGATTTGACAAAACAATCTTGAAGGTTCTAAAACACACACTCATGTCGCTTTAAAATGAATACCGAATCTTTAATAACAATTAAAACAAGTAGGGAATAAACAATGATAAAATTAACGTGACAATATTAGTTAACTATGATAAACTTCACCCTACTCCTAATATAAGAATCAAGCTACCATAATGAAAGAGAAATTGCAAGAATGAGTAGAGATATTCATTAATAAACCAAACTTACAAATAGTTCTCTCACAACAATCTTGAATCCTCTAAAAAAATGATAAAAGCTTGGCCCTCAAATTGATTACAATCACTCAAAGTTTTTCCCCAAAATCCTCCACGAAAGTCCTCTCTAATTGTCTCCGAAATTATGATCCCAAGGGTCCTTTTTATAGGACAAGTGGTGAGGTATTTGAGTTTTGGTGGGACTCTTTCTGATTGGCCGAATAGTATTGGTAGCTATCTCTCCACCTCTTTAATCTTTGGATCGTGATAAGGGACGAAATTTCCCCCCACTCGAAAACTCTTATATTTTCTTGTTGAACACGCATGCCGAGTTTCGTCCAAATCGGAAAACACAAGTGTAAAAACAATATTTTTTCGAACGACCGTAAAAATCAGCTTTTTCGCGCCTTTTTTGAATTGATCATCAATTTGCACCAAATTCCATCATTATCTGCAAAAATTTCACTAGGCAACTTTTTTCACAAATTAGCACAAGAATATTATAAAATTATCGAAGTGCCCATTTTTTATTTAAAATTACCATTTTCAATATGAATTCAATCATTCTCGCATTTTTTCCTTCTTTTAATAAAATAGTCCTAAGAAATTATTAAATACACTAAAATGGGACTAACAAAGTATAAATTTGGGTATAAAATATACAAAATAATGCACTCATCATTTACCATATCTCTTCATATATTGTTGTTCCTCCTTTTTCTGATAACAAGATAATCCAGACCTCTTTTGATGAGGTTCTCAATGCTATTTTTCTCGAAAGTGAAATAGACGAGGATTTTGAGTATCTTATTGTGCCTTACATTAATTTTCATGATTCTAATAAAACTCTTTATGATGATGATTTTGCAAATGAATAATTCTTAATTGATCTTAATAAGGTCAATAACAAATAATATAACCTCATTCAAATTAATGATGATAAAACTGTTGTTATCAATCTCAATTCTAATAGCCAACAACACAAGATTAGGATAGGGACAACCCTTAAAGAGCATAAGTGAGCACAATTCGAGGAGATGTTAAAGGAATTTTTGGACGTCTTCACATGTTCCTACGATGAAATACCTGACATCGATCCCGAAATAAATCAGCACCAGATCCTAACTCTCTCGAGATGTAACCTAGTTAAACATAAGCTGTGAAAGCTCCTCACCGAATGGTCACTCAAAGTCAAGGAAGAGGTATTCAAACAGTTGAACATAGGCTTCATCCGGGTGATCGAAAATCCCACATAGCTAGCCAATGTGCATTGACTACCGGGATTTAAACAACGCATCTCCAAAGTATGATCTCCCATTGCCCAACATCGACATGATTATGGACAACACATCCAGTCACTCTCTCATATCATTCTTCGATGGGTTAGTTGGATACAATCTGATCAAGATGCACCCTAAAAATCAAGAAAAACTTGCCTTCATCACCCCCTGGGAACCTTTTATTACACAGTTATGCCATTCGTGCTCAAGAACGTAGGGTATTCCTATCAAAGGGCTGACACAACTATATTGCATGATCTAATACACGAGGAGGTCAAAGTCTATGTAGACGAAATGATTATTAAGTTTAAGACTCGAGAAAGTCACGTCCCCAGCCTCCGAAAGTTCTTCGAACGACTGTGATAATACCAGATGCGGTTAAACCTGCAGAAATGCATTTTTGATGTCACGAAAGGAAAGATTTTAGGATTCATAATTAGAAAGAAGGGAATTAAAGTAAACCCTGCCAAATTGAAAGCCATAATCGAATGCCACCACCTCGAATAGAGAAGGAATTTTGGGGATTCTTGGGAAAATGACAGTATATCAGTCGGTTCATTAGCCAATTGACTTTCAATTGCAAACCCATCTTCAAAATCCTCTGGAAGGATTATACTAAAGTATGGAATGAGGCCTATCAGGAAAGCTTTGATAGAATCAAGCAATATCTTAACCGACCTCCTGTGCTTATGCCTCCGCAGTCAGGTCTCCCTTTACTCCTGTACTTAATTGTAACAGACACCGTAGTAGGGGTTTTGTTAGCCCAATACATTGATGAAACCTGTAAAGAAAGGGCCATTTACTATGCCAGTTAAAAATTGGCCAGGTACGAAGTCAACTACATTGTCTTGGAGAAAGCATCTATTGCCTGAGTCTGGGTCACCCAAAAGTTACGACTCCACATGCTCGCTTTTGCTTTGAGACTTGTATCCTGAATGGATCCTATTAAATACTTGCTTGAGAAACCTTCCCTATCAAGTCGAATGGCTCGATGGTTAATCCTGCTATCTGAGTTCGATATCATGTACGTAACGCAAAAATCCATGAAAGGGAAAGCCATCTCTGATTACCTTATTGATTACCCCATGGAAGATATTAATGTTTGGGTCTCTAAATTCCTGAATAGAGTTATTATCTGCAACTATTAGGAGGACCTCCGAGGGTAAATGCTATTTGACGACGCTGCCAATGAGAAAGGATACGACATTGGGATACTCGTCCAGATAACTCTCACACTCCCATTACCATAAAGCTAATTTTCCCTACACCAATAATATGACCTAATATGAGGCATGCACTGTAGGCCTCAAATTCACCCTCAAGAAAGTTATAAAATACCTAAATGTCTATGTGGACTCCACCCTCATCATCGATCAAGTCCTTAGAAGATGGAAAGTCAAAGACAAGAATCTCTTGCCCTTCTAGGACCACCTAGAAGAGATTACCTCCCAGTTTTGAGATATCACCTTCCACTACTTACCCCGAGCAAAGAACAACTTAGTTGACGCCCTTACTACCCTGGCCTCCATGGTCGACATGTTCGAGGGAATAATGATGGCCCCTTTACTAGTCCAAAAACAAGCTATGTCAACCCACCGCTACCACATTGAGCTCGTCATAGAAGAATATTTCGATATGGTCGAGTGCTGGTACTACGATATTTAGCGCCTCCTCAATTATTGTAAGTATCCCCAAGATGCCAATAAGAAAGTCCGTGCGACCTTTCGCAAACTAGCCGCCCAATACATCATCTGCGACAAAGCACTGTTCAAGAGAAACTTCGATGAAACCCATTTTCACTATATTATCGGGGATGACATTAAAGAAATAATGCAGAAAATCCACAGCGAGGAATGTGGACCCCACATGAATGGTCATATGCTTACTAAGAATATTATACATCAAGGGTATTATTGGACCACCATGGTTCAAGATTGCACCACCTATGTCAGAAGATGCCTCAAATGCTAACAGTTTACTAATCTACAGCACTTGCCTCCTCGAGAATTGTACAACATGACATCTCCCTGGACATTATCCACCTAGGGAATTGACATCATAGGGAAATTCGCACCCAAAGCTTCAAATGGGCATGAATTCATACCGGTTTCCATTGATTACTTCACTAAATGGGTCAAAGCCGACTCATATACAATACTGAATGCCAAGAAGGTAGACAAGTTTATTGAAAAGAACATCACCTGTCAATACGAGGCTCCTAACAAACTAGTATCAGATAATGGGTTCCACTTTGAAGCCAAGGTCACGGAATTAGTAAATAAGTACGGGATTCAGAGACACAAATCTTCTCCCTATCGACCCCAAACCAATGGTATAGTTGAAGTCACTAATGGAAACCTCAAAGCCATCATCAACAAAATGATCGAGAGTTGCCAAAATTGGGCCGATCGGACACCTTACGCCCTCTGGGGCTACAACACTTCATTCATGATATCTATTGGGGCTACCCCTTACTCTTTAGTATATGACATGGAAGCAGTCCTACCCTTTGAGCTAGAAATACCTTTCTTACGCATTATGCTTGAAAGTAGAGTCAATGAGGAAGATTGGTATCACATCCGCATTAACAAATTATAACTCTTGGATAAAAAGAGGCCTAAGGCTCTATACTACATACAAGGGTACCATCGCCGGATAGCGCGATCATTCAACTGAAGAGTCAAGGATCGTGGTGTCCAAGAAGGAGAATTGGATCTCAAAAAAATCATCGAACCCGTCTGGGACCCCAGAGGGAAATTCAAGTCGAACTGGAGTGGCCCCTATATAGAGAAAAAAATCTTATTAGGCAGCGCTGTTATGCTCACTGATTAGGCATAAATTCTTCACATTTATCCCCTTAATTTCGATATTTTTATGATTCCGTGCGGTGTAAATAACTTGGATTTGTCTCATATTTACGACACTAGCCCCTTTTGGCAAGTATTTTGTATTTTGTAAGTTTTTTATGTGTTTTACAGGTATTTCATGCATGAAAGACAGAAAAGAGAACTCAAAATAGTGAAATAAAGCAAGAAATGGGGAGTTTAAGGGCATTTTCATAATTTTACAGCCTTATTCCGGAGGTGGTGTCAACTGGAAATTTGAAGAACTTTCAAATACAAGAACACTAAAAAAAACACCACCTCAATCAGAGCTACGGTGAAGAAGTTATGGTCATTTGAAAATGAGAGAAGTCAAGAAAAAAAGTTATGCCGGAATTTCAAGGGGGATCCGCACCTTTTATTTTAAAAGGATCCGGGCCGCCCATTTAGTCACGCTCAGAGTCTGTTACAAAATTAGTCATGCTTTCTAAGTGTGAAAAATTATCAGATACGAGATTTTTATTTTGTGCTTATCTTTTAGCCAAAAGAGTTTTATGTTTTGGGGACTCTTCTAAATGACCTCTAGCCTATATATTTAGTCATTATGACTCTTTTTATTCAGATTCCATTAATGTAAAAGATCCTAATCGAGTAGGAACATCTAGGAGAATACTTTACATATTTTACACCTTTAATTCAAGAGCTTTTCCTATTTTTCTTCAACTTTTGATTTCTTCTTGCATGTTCTTGTTCTTCAATCTTGGTAACTTTTATTTCCAGCACTTTTATTATTATTTCTCATGTTTAATCTCTCTTTCCAAGCAATAATGAGTTCATGTAATGTAGATAACGTAGTTTTCACTAGTTTCACCATGTTAGGTTAGATTTTTAAGGGTTGGGATGCATGAACCCAACCCGATGTGGTTTGCATGGGTATAAAATTAGTTCTCTAAATTTAATAATTGATTAGATCGTGTTGTATGGTGATCACAACCGTTGTAAGACTTTTGATCTCATTTGCCTTAGGTAACCGAGATGCTTAAGAGTGAAATGCACGTGTAGCTAATATAACACCACTTTACTCATCCTTTTCTTACATACTGTGCAGGCTACGATCCCTCATATATGTAATACTTAGGAGTACTAAAGACCAGATTTGATCAGTTAATTAATTTACGACTAGTTTTGTACTCGGCAATGCACTAGGGTTTGGGGGATTGAATTCCTAATGTATTTTTCCTTAGTCATATCAATTCATTCTTAGTTAGTTAATTTTGCTCACGTAGTTAAGTTAGTAGTTTAATCTTATTTGCATTTAGTTAGTAGATTTAATACCATAATAATATTTTCTTACCTTTTTAAAGTCAACTTTAGGATTAATTAACCTACCTTTTGTCGTCAAAACGAGATCGTCCTTTTTTCCTGTGGATTCGATACCCAGACTCTCCGCTATACTCCATAAGAGTGTAATTAAAGTTTAGGTTTTTTTATTGCGGTTAAAAGCCGATAACAACGACTAGCGTATTTACACGAACGCTTGGTTTCCACCTCGATCACTCATTGACCTTGACAGAGAAGAGATGGCATGTCCAGTCAACCTAGACCATCTTAAGAAGTTCTACCCTTAGTCCGAAATCTTAGCATTTTACGACTCTTCACATCCCCCTTCATTTCCCTCTACCCAGAACTACATGGGTCTTGATCCTCTAAAAAACCTTTTGCTTTTAAAATGGAACTCAAATTTTTTTTAAAACCCCCAGAGGTACATAGGCAGCTCATATGTCATACATGGGAACGGTCACCTTTTTTTTCTTCACAAAATGCTATTCTTTTTTAACCCCCAAGAATGGAAGTCCATCTTATCATTTACCTGAACAAAAGGATTATGTATGCCTTAGCGATAGAGTAGATAATTCACATTTAAAACTCATCAAGAGGCACAAAAATATGATTAAAATATTTTTTATTTCAAATAGAGGAGTTTAGTACAATTACATGAAGTATCAGCAAAGGGAGTCATAACAACCACCATCCGCTAACCAAACTGTCCCTAAAACAAGCCTAACCAAACTTCCTAAAATTATTCCCAAATCTCAGAAAATCAAAAAATAAACCAAATACATCCTAGTCACACAAAAGCTTCACATAAAAATAAACCCAGCTTCACAAAAAACCTATCTGAAGCTTTCAAAAGACCCAACCCAATCACCATTCGCTCCCTGAGGCCCCCAAACTTCCCCCACCTGGTTGGTATTCCGAAGGTTCTCCATAGAGCAGTATGCCCTGACCAACATGTAAAAAACCACTACTCCCCCCTCCATAGTGTCAAGAAGGACAAACTACCCCTGGTCGATCTCCTCCACTAAGATCTTCGCCATGACCCACTTCCACATCCATTTTAAATAGTCTCCAGACACATGCCAGATCCTGCCTATGGATTGATATGGACGGTTGACGAACGGAGATTCTCTTACAAAGAACCTAACTTCATGTGCATTGATTCAATTAAGTCTTCCACATGAAATAAGTCTAGTACCCGAGGAGACACTATTTTCTCCCATACGACTTGGCACAGAAGCCGCCAAGGGAAATATAATGAAGTATTCCGTAGGCCAACTATATGAACATATCGGTATTCTCCCAGCTCCAGAATAGTCTACATCTCTCCCCACCCCGGCACCACCCATCGAAGGCACCGGGCTCTATGCTCCATGAACCAACTGACCCAGTTCTCCACATATGGGTTGAAACTGATAAAGTACCGAGCAAAGATAAGAAGAGTGCGCTTGCGTTCAAATAAGGAAGTTATTTAATTAAGCATAGTTTTTACCACTTAAGTCCTAACACATGCATCTATATGTGATTAACTAGGATGATGAAACATGCAAGAACACAAATATGAGGAAAAATCCCCAATGGGGCAAAACCTTTTATTTTCACAATAATTTTGTAAGATTACGACTTACACGGATTACAATGAAAATACAGTGACACAGAAATACCCTCGGGTGTCGGTTCTGATGTCGGCGGCTGGAACTATCCCTTTCCAGTAGGGTAGCAGTGACGAAGAGAGCGGCTTCCTCACAAATTACTCCAGATGAGTAAATGATATTCTTGAAGGTTTAAAGATTCACACACATATATGGGAATGGTTTTGTGAATAAAAAAGGTTTAGAAAACCTTAAAAGGTGAAGTCTTATTCTGGGCAGTTTTCGCAGAATTTTGAGATTGCAGAAAGGCTTGAAAAAACGTGTAGAAGGAGATCAGATATTTATACAAAAATCGAGGTGGTGGCTCATTCGAACGAGATAGCCATGTCGCTCGAACGAAGGACATATGTCGTTCGAACGAGATCGCGCGACATGCCTATCTTGTGCGAACGGCTTTCAAAGTCGCTCGAACGAGCTCGTCGATCGAGGCCATTCGCTTCTACACTTAGAAAAATTCTGCTTTTGATAAAAAATTAATCCAGACTTCGAAAATAATTTTCAAAAACATTTCCCAAATATTTATGCAAATATTTAAGGCTCCAATAAAACATTTTACTGATAGAGCGTACTGGAGTAGTGGGAATGAGCTGAGCAGCACATTGCATGTAGCATGATGCACGTGAAGAAAGTGGATACATTGAATTTGGATACAGGCCGTCGAGGATGATCGTGTTGACGTGCCAAATGTAGCGATATCAGACATATGAACTGTGATCTAAGAGAAAAATAGAAAATTTCCTAGAATCTACCTCGGACATTTATAAAATTATGTCCTTACAAATCTCCCCCTATGTCTATGCCGGTACATACATAAAAAATCCGAATTATGCAATCAAATGACATACAATATAATATCCCCATTAAACCCTCAAACTGAGAATACTAAATGGCACGTCTTTCAAATCTTCAGCTTCTTCAAAGCTTTTCTCATTAGGGTGTGCAATCCAATAATGAACACTGTTGTACCTACACACATGAGATAAGGCAAATACCCATGACAAGAAACAGTTTGAAATATAATGATATGCAAAAATTGATGATCAATTAAGCTTAAGCAAATCATTCATAAATCAACCAAATAGAAAAATAATTCCCCCTCATAATTCTTCTCCCCCTTTTTATGATGTCCTCAAATAGACAGATATGAGAAGTATAAATAAACGCACATGGAGAACGACACACGGGAATAAACTGCTATTTTTGCATTTTTCAAAATTTTTACACATAGTATACAACAAAGAATCACACCATGAAAGAACGCAAAAACAACCAAGTCAATGATAGCGAAAATGAAGGGGTGTGATCAAATTTGATAGGAAAATTAATGCATACAAACATGACATATGTGCACGATGAATATCGGATACTCCTAACGAATGAACTCAAAGTCTTCCTTTGGTGTAAAAAAGTGGTAATATGAGAGATTGACTCAATCAAATCAACAAATCAAAGCTCAAAGTGATTTCCACACCAATAACGTCCAAAACTATTTCATGCTTTTTCAGGACTTTCAAGGAAGTGCAAACCGTTTATATTCTTCAACTAAACTCCCTCATATATTAATTTTGAATAGAGGCTTTCTAAATTCTCAAACTTTGGAGAATTGATGGTGAAACCTAATGGCCCATATTTGGCATGAATTGCTTTTTATTGCCTTTAAATTTTTCGGGCGCTTTTAACCTCTTTGGACCCCGGATAAAAAAATTCCTCAATTTTTTAGGTCCTTTTGAACGGTGGCTTTTGCGCAAAGAAAAGATAATTACCTTTTGCAGCCCCTCCCCGTTCTTAAACAAACACTCAATCTCACAAAAACGGTTTTTACATGCATTCCAATCTTGTTAAGTTTTATCGCATATTATAAGTTATATAGACATAATTGAGATGGAAATACTCAAGCCAACATATGATAGACAAGTACAATAATCAAATAAAGCCGTGCATGTGTGCAATAAAGGAGATAGGAGTCAAACATGTAGGAAAAAATCACTAATTACATCTCAAAGACTCCATACAATGTAAAGCACATGGATGAAATGCTGTAGCATTTCAAATCTCTATCAAACAGTCACATGGATAAGTGGAATGAAATTGTGACTTGGCTATCTTAAATGTTCATCCATAAAAGGTGCAAAATAAAATACAAAAATCTTTTTGTGTTTTTTCTCAAAAATTTTATCAAAAAAAATCTTTTTGGATTTTTCAAAAGAATAAATAAATAGTTGTAAAACACAGTAATAATACATATAAAACAAACTAGCAATAGGAATCATATGATATGAACATGAAAAAGCATCTTATTCTAGACATAGACCAACCCCTCAGTCAACTGCACAAATCCCCAAAGACTTCCTAAGACTCTCAAATCTAAGGGCATCTAAAGGTTTCGTAAAAATATCGGCTAACTGATGGTCGGTGGGAACAAAACTCAGGGATACGACTCTCTCCTCAACTAACTGTCGTATAAAGTGCTCACGTATCCTGATGTGCTTTGTGTGCGAATGCTGGACTGGATTGCGGGATATGTGTATCGCGCTCGTGTTATCACAGGAAATGGTCATGGTGTACTTAAAAATCCCATAATCCTCCAGCATTTGCTTCATCCACAAGAGTTGCGTACAACAACTCCTGACGGCTATATACTCAGCCTCTGTAGTGGACAAAGAGATGGAATTTTCCTTCTTGCTCAGCCAGGAGACAAGAGCAGAACCAAAATAGAAACACCCACTAGAAGTGCTCCTACAACGATCTACATCCCGGGCCCAATCGACATCTGAATAGGTGGACAAACGATCATCAGTATCAAAGGAATACCAAATACCGTATGAGAGTGTCACACTTACGTATTTAATAATACGTTTTAGAGCAAGTAAATGTGACTCTTTCGGGGATGCCTGATATCGCGCACAGACTCCAACACTAAAGGCTATGTCGGGATGACTGCCAGTCATGTAGAGAAGACTGCCTATCATACTCCGATATAAGGTTTGCTCTACGTCCTTACCTGAAGTGTCCTTACTAAGCTTGGTAGTGGTATTGATAGGTGTACGTACATGCTTAGCGGAGTCTAAACCAAATTTCTTCACTAGGTATCTAGAATACTTGGATTGGGAGATGAACATCCCATCCTCTAGCTGACGAACCTGGAGACCAAGGAAGAAATTAACCTCACCAACCATGCTCATCTCAAACTCACTTTTCATCTCCTCTTCAAAGTGATGAGCATGTTGAGAGCATGTGGATCCAAAGACTATGTCATCCAAATAGACATGGGCAACTAAAATTGCACCGTCATCTCTCCTGATGAACAATGTCATATCAACTCCCCCTCTCTTGAAGCCACGAGCTAAGAGATAGGAAGTAAGCCTCTCGTACCAAGCATGAGGTGCTTGCTTCAAACCATACAAGGCTTTTCTCAGATAGTAGACGTGCTCCGGGTGCTGAGGGTCTTCAAACCCTTTTAGTTGTTCCACGTAAACCTCCTCCTGTAGAATGCCATTCAGAAATGCACTCTTGACATCCATCTGATATAACTTGAAGCGCAGATGACATGTGATGGCGAGTAGAAGACAGACGGACTCAAGCCTCATAAAAGAAGCAAATGTCTCCCCAAAGTCTACACCCTCTATCTGTGTGTAGCCTTGATAAACCAACCTAGCTTTGTTTCTGATTATGGTACCATTTTCATCCATTTTATTCTTGAAAATCCATCGGGTACCTATCACATTAGTATCACTAGGTCGGGGGACAAGTTCCCAGACATTATTCTTTTTAAACTGAAGCAACTCATCCTGCATAGCGGATATCCAGTGTTCATCTTTGAATGCTTCTTTATGATTCTTGGGCTCGACTTTGGACATGTAGAAAAGATGGCTAATAACGTTCTCTAGCTGAGCACGAGTCCTGACCCCTAGAGTGGGATCGCCAATAATGGCAGACGGGTCATGACTTTTGCGAACCTAAGCTGGTGTGTCCCCTAGAACAGGAATGGGGTCCACAGAGTGTGGGAGAGGGACAAGTAAGTCACTCCTAGAGAAGTCATCATCCTCACACTATAGGTTAGGATCAATAGCCGTCGAAGGTTCATCTAGACCTGGCAAAATGAGGCACGATACGATAACACGACACGACACGACACGAAATTATAAGTTAATGGGTTCAGTCTTATCGGGTTTGGGTCATTAACGGGTCAACACGGTAGAACCGTTATCATAACAGGTCATTGTGACACCCCGCCTAATTAAATACCGGGCGATCACTCCTTTATTAAATTAAATCAAGGCGAACAGTTGGTTCATTCTTAGCATCACTGTCGTAAAATAAATATTCCAATTTAACATCCTAAATAATTAAGCTAAGTGACAAAACCATTTTTCATACATACTTTCCAACTTTTATTTAATGAAAATCATTTATTTTATTAACAACATTCAATAAGCAATAATCACCCCACATTAAATTTCTGCAACATAGTCCAATTAATTTAATACATTCGTCAATCGAATGTCAGGATACGAAATCTAAAGTCACACATCCAAACTGAATAAATCCCATAGTAACGACACTGTAAATAACTGAAATATAAATGTCCAATAACAACGGAATAATGGAAAGAGCTACACATGCCCAACTAAATGAAAGTACTAAGAGTGGATCCGAATGAACGAAGTCGTCTAATCAAGAGACCTGCAACTCCCACCAAAGCTGCAGTGCGTTCCTTCCAAGAGATCCTAAGCAAGACGCCCCTGTGGATGGGCACCTGTAATACATACATATATATACAAGAGAGAGGGAGAGAGAAAAAAACGGGTCAGAGCCCGAAAGTGTGTTTGATTTAAAATACGTTTAGCAAGTATTTAAATTGATACAGGCCAATGCAATAACATATTAGTGCGACACTCTCTTGAGAAATTCTCACCTCTCTTCTAATGTGCACACCTATCGCACTAACCTCCCCAACGGGTTGTCTTATCATTTATAGCACTAATCTTCCCAATGATTTAACTTATCTTATTACTCGTAAGATTCCAAATTTCACGATTCAATTGTTTGAAAAGAATATTTCAATTAGTAACCAAAGTTCTCATTTTGACTTTATTAATCAATAAAGCTTTCCAGTTTCATATTATATTTTCTCAAAACAAGTATTTACAATTTGAGTCATCAACCATGTCCTACATATCAAATCACAGTAGGCAGTTCCAGATTTCATAATTTCATATATATATATATATATATATATATATTAACTACTCGAGAATATATATATCAAAACAGCACCCCACATAATAACTTATGGTGCGGGCATACTCTACTATCAAAACCCCATATCACTCACATTAAGGGGAATACAAATTCGGAATCACTCTCGAATTGTATTAACACATACACAAACTATAGGTTCCAAGTCCCTTAGGACCGTCTGAACTATCACTGCGATAGCCTGTACCAAGGATACCTATATACAAACAAAATGAGGCGAAGCATAGATTCCAAGTCTCTAAGAGGAAAGCACATACCCGCATCTCTTAGGACCGTCTGAACTATCATTCTGATAGCCTGTACCAAGGATATCTATCTTCTAGGGTACAAGTCAATATCCCCCATAAAGGTCCCATCGAGATAAGACTGTCCCAGCGCGGAAACCTCAGGGATAGCAAGTAGCGTGGGCATGATTTTCACACATAGATAGTATATGCATACACAATCATATAACTATACTCATATTACCATATCAATAATGGGTAAATTCTCAATTCCCATAATTACGTCATTTGCATTAATTTCTCATTATATAGTTATCACGTATAACCATTCACATCTTACTTTAATTTGAGGAACCTTTTTCCACTTCATATATAACGCTTCATGGATTCTATCCTCCCAATTATAAAATTCAGTAGGCATACACATTTGTCCCAAAGTAACTCTCTTACGTGTCTCTCTCTCCTTAACATATACTTACATTGTTCCTCATGTAAGATATCCCAAAATATAGATTTCGCCTTACATTAAAGGATTTTGAATTTTACTTTCAAAGATGATAATTTCAAAAGGTTTCGAAATCGGAATTAAAATGGATTTTTAATTGATTTTTTTTATTTTTTTTATTTAGAAGAGTCCTCAAAATATAAAACTCTCTAAGAGTCCTCAAAACATAAAACTCTCTAGTAAAAATAATATTTTTAGAAATCCGACCGTTCGATCAAGCTGAATTTTTGTCAGCAGTCCTGTCTCGCCGTTCGCTACAACATACTAAAATTTCAAGCGATTCCAATGGTCCGATCATCCGGAATAAAATTTTTAGTGTTTGTATCTAATTATAACTCTTTTCTTAATCAAACTCTTAATCCTTTACATGACAAAGGGTTTCCAAAATATCATTTAAGTCATCACTACATGCAATTTCCTATCTCAAATTGGGTTTTTCTTCCATACAATTCATCCTAATCATTCCTAAACCAATATGAAAGATGCATCAACGAAATAATCAAGATAAACACTTGCCTAAAATTTTTAGAAATCTGGTTTGGTGCCGAAATTGGTGTGGTTTCGTTCCCCGTCTCGCGATCTACGCGTTGGTGGTGACGGCGGTGCAATCGGAGGTGTTCTTGGCCTAGAACTCCTTAGAGAGCTTCTCCTCTTCCTCTCCAATGGCCGTCATTTGTCTTTGGTTGGTCTAACCCTAGAAGACAACCTAGATATCTTATATAACCCTTTTAATTTTCGTAGGTTTAATTACCCATAATTGCGAAATGTCCAAAACGCCCTCCCGGGGTACTAATTGGGCCTAAAAACGCCCCGAGACCCAAACTAAACCCCCGGGTACACTTTTCTGACTATCTCGACCCTTCCGGACACGTTGGCGCACTCAAAACGACCATACGAACAACTTATAAAATATTCACTTATTAATCAGTATTTAGTCCCGACACGACATAGGCGCGTCCCGACTTAAATTTCCATAATTGTCATTTTATTCACACGTGACAATATTATAACAATAAATCTCATATATTACTATACTCATCCAGTAATATTCAACAGATAACAAATTTCCAATAATTACTAACTCTCGTCACGCTAGTAAATATTTAAAGCAACATTCCGGATTAAAATTAAATTAATTTATCTCAATTAAATTTAATAAATCCCATAATTTAAAAGCTATAAAAAATACGGGGTATTACATACTTCCCCCCTAATAACTGAATTTCGTCCCGAAATTCGGAAAATAAGGCCTATCAGGTAGCACAATTCTGGATATCCTTTTCCGTACACAAACTAACTACACATTACGGCGCTCAATCACTATAGCCCTTTCTTCACAGTAACATTGTTTTGCATTCTCTTTGGAGACGCTTCACATTGTGCTCCCAACTGACAACATTCGCATAGGTCACGCCTGTACGTTATACATTTCATTATCTCACTATCATTAGGAGGCCGCACCTCACTACATGACAAATACTCGGATTTATTCATATACAAAACTCCCATTCTGAGAAAATATTACGAACATTTGATCACTCTTGCTCGTCTAAAACAGTCGTGGAATTCTACCATAGTTATCGGATATTTTCTCGACCGATCCAAAAATTCTGATTATCTACTCTCCTCTAAACATACGGAAGGAGAATAGTCGAGGTTTTTCCATAACAAAACCTTAATAAGTACCTCATACGCGACAAACAGGTACGAGTGCTTCTACAGAGCACTCTTGAAATCATCGTACCAAGATTCCAAAATCTCCTTCACGTGGCTCCACTAATCTTTAATCACCATGCGCTTATTCCCTGGCTAAGGGTGATACATCCTACTTGAAACGAAATCTTATCTCCGCTGGTTCCTGAAATCCCATATCAAAGGTGGGATTCACCAATCTCATCCTGATTCAGAAAATTATACTGCGCCGGACCATGCACTGGCGCGATCCTTCCTTTCAAAGGAAGTCTAGGGCATACTAGTTAATATTGTAAGCCAGCCCAAAGGAATATCAATCACTTCCTTCTCGGCGACTTAATTCACATGTTCGGGATAAACCCTTGATCTTGTTTTGAGGATGGCAACCCATCCAAGAACTTTACCGACTTTACCAACCTCTTCTAATTTCAGGAATTTTCGATAAACACAAAATTATTTGGTTGATTCTCCTCTTTCAACCAAACCTTACCTATGGGCAGTGCATGTAGAGACTACTCACTACGTCTCGCTAAACATCGATTCTTCCCTTGAAATGTCTCACATTAAGTGACACGTAATACTCCCCTTCCTTCCTTGTAGTATGCTGAAAGTTCCACCCGTGCTCTTCTCTCCACGAAGCGCACTTCTGGATCTCTTATACTATACTAACATCATTACTCTTTATATGTGTGAGTCGCTCTCACACTTGACTAATAACAACTCCGCTCCGGGTGTGCTTCATAACAATTAAATTCTACTATATTCAAGGAATACCAATTCTTGAATGGCTCCCCACAGACTTCCAATCAAGTTAGGGCGTGCTATTCTAATTGCACACTTATGTATGGATTATCGCCCCTCATGTGACGTTTAATCCACTCTATCACTTCCACTTCGTTATACTAGTCCCACAGACATATATTTCACACGTCTATTACCACGTCCCTTCGACTCGGACTATTTTAACTGTAGTTAACCAAGATGCCCACATTCTTGCAACACTCCGACCGCCCTGGGAGAGCGAACGGCGTGGTACTCATCTGTAGGACTAACTAAATTCAACGGAATAGAAGGGATAGGGCATTCAAATTCCATGACAATAAAAGAGGAATAATAATTCTCAACCTTCCTCGGATAAGTACAACAATTTTCCCAAATAGGTACAACAACCAAAATAAATCACTAACGCTCTATTCATCAAAATAATTACAGGTCATCTCTTTTGTATAATATAAAGTTCTTTCCAGATAATCCATGCTAAAAATCATTCCAACTCTTTATTCACCTTGTGTTCTGTACGCGGTTATGACATTTGGGTACTCTCAATCACCCTAGAAATCAAAATTCTTAAATTTTCCTTATCATCGTTCCACCCTTCAACTCGTGGGGATAACTTTCAATGCTTTCTTACCACAAGATCCGGCTTCCAATAGCTTTAAGACAAAATTCAACTTCCAACTTACATACATAATTACTTGATCCCATTTGACCAGGGTACCAAACTCATGGAATAGTGACCAGACGTCTCCCTATTTCCAACCTTATACTAAGTTTCATGCGTGGGATGTCTCGCAAAGCGAAATCCAAACAAGGAACCTCCCCGATACACTACTACCTAGCATTGTCGATTATCGAAATCCGTTAGGTCCTCCGTCCATAGTATATACCCCTTTATTCCATCCCTTGATAGAAAAGTTACAATTTCTCCCGTAATTATGCTTAACAAAGAACGTTTCACCAATTGCACTATTGTTCAGTATAGGTTGGTGGTAATAGCATTCTATAAACCTCGGATACATACGATCGAAATTCTCGAAATTCCCTTCCCTAGTAATAGGGGTATAACTATTAACTCCCACATCTCTAAAGGATAAATATAACAATGCACTCTTCTTATCACTAAGTCCGGAGTGCTAAACATAATACTGAGTCAAATCTTTTCGCTCAACGGTAAATCCCGATACATACGGAATTATACTGACAAAGTATATACATACTTTAGCATCGAATATCTCGAGCCCACTATCTCCTCTGAAGTCTCTAGGATAGATAATATAGGTGCGAGTCCAACCTTCTTGCAGGTAAAGCCTCGCCAAAACAAACATAAAACATGTTGCACCAATGCAACTACTCCGATAGCCTTGCAATAAATGCCCACTATCACACTACCCATTTTTATAACATTTTAACAAAGATAATATCATACTCGTGTATCACATCACTACAACGAGTAACCTCAATAAGGTACAAAACTTGTTAATATACTCATCCATCCTCCGTGGATAGCACTAAAGAAAAATCCCGCTACACTAGGGAAAAATATTCACATAATGGTAACATTTATAATGATATGCATTAAACTCATCTCACATGCTAATCTAGCAATGAACAAAATATGGTGACTCGCTCGTGTCACATAAACACGCCGCATCCTCTAAGGATACAACTTATACTTCCACCTTGCCAATCGTTTTGACTGCGCAAGTGGTTTCTGGACGTAATACGTTTACTCAAACCAAACAAAATTACTTTAATCGTTGCCTTTTACTAGGCACCGTATTCTTGTCCTTAAAGCTCAAGAACATGAGAGGTGGTAATAGAATGCAACTTCCTATTGGGACTACGAATTTGTTTTCCCAACTGACAGGGTACATAAATCGTCAAAGTTGGCCTTCCAAGAGATGGTAAGCCACGTACTAGGTCCTTTTTAGCTAAGCGAGTGAGATCTCTAATATTTACGTGACTTAGACATTGGTGCCACAGATCCATAGGAGTGATCGTGGCGCTATTACAGACAAGTGAGGATGTGGTCTCAGTCCCATAGAAATTATCCTTTATCCTCACCCCTTGCACTAAAAGTTTACCGGCTTGATTATAGATCTTACAAGCGTCCCGGTCAAACTTTACGACAAAGTCAGCGCCGCACAGCTGGCTAATGCTGAGAAGGTTTGCTTTCAAATCTTTGACGTACAAAATATTTTCTAACTTAGGAAATCCAGGTAACTCGACAGTACCACGTCCTATAATTCTAGACTTGCTCCCATCTCCAAAGGTGACTCTGCCATCTTGATAATCCTCAAGAGATGTAAAAAATGAGGCATCACCTGTCATATGTCTGGAGCACCCACTGTCAAAGTACCACTATGAGGTATTATGTGCTTTGAGAGAGACATGAACAACAAAGGCCTTTTTATCTTTCTTCGGTACCCAAGAAGTGGTGACCTTTTGTTTGCCTTTGTTGTTGTTGGGTTTAGCTGAAATCTGAGAAGCATTCCCTGACGACAAAGACATCCATCGAAATTCCTCCATCAAACTCTGAGACGTGGCAGCTAAAAACTCAACTCGCTCTCTCAGACTAGTAAAATCATCAGTATGCTGATGTGGAGCAGTAGTACGTCGTGTCTGACCCATACTATAGCAAAATTCCCTAAGGTGGCCTTTTCTTTTTCAATAAGTACAAAAGAACACAGTCAAAGGCGGACCTTAGTTTGCTTTTCTTGGTCGAACTCTCATTCGAGGTTTTTGACTATGGCCATAAGGAGTCGTAGTAAACTCAGTAACTGGTCCAGGTGCAATTTGGGACATGGAGGCACCCTCATAACCAATCTCCTGCCTGTCACCAAAACCTAAAGCGGGGCCGAGGAGCTTCTTTCCCATCTTTCTAGATCTGTCCTCGATTTGTACCTTGACTTCCCGTGCTTTCTCAAGATCATGAGTCAACTGGGCAACAAGGGCTTCAAGTTTCTTCTGAGTCTCCACGGAGGAATGGAGCTTACTCGTAAGACTAGCCACTTGTTTAGACAAGCCCCCTCTCTCTTTCTCAAAAATGCTCTCTCTCTCTCTAAACAAACTCTCTTTCTCAACACAGGCAAATTCTCTCTCTCTCAGGGCGGTGCAGGTGGAGGACTCTCTCTCTCTCTCTCTCTCGCTTTTCTTAATTCTTGCTCTAAGCCGGTGATCTTAAGGACTAACGTTTTGTTACGCTTTTTAGTTTTAAATGACTCGGAATATAACTCAGCGTAGGCGCGTTGAATATCACTCTCACTCTCACTTGTGTCATCCTCCCCCTCACTCACATCTCTCTCAGTGTCGAGGTGTCCCTGTGAAGCATCATCCTCATCGTCATGAGGAGAACTAGAAGTGCTCACATGACTAGCCATGAATGCGGTGAAGTTACACTCATGCGGTGACTCGACTCCAAAATCCACCGACTCGACCTCACTGTCGTCGATAAGGGTAGCGTTAAGAACAACTTTCCCTTTCTCTCTGTTCAGACGTGTGGCACACTCAAAGGATCTATGACCCTTACCGTCGCACTCAAAGAACCTCTCACTTTCTTTCTTAGGAGTATCTTTAAAATCTTTTTCATTTTTCTTTTCAAACTTATTTTTCTCAAATTTCTTTTTATCTTTAAAATTGCCATTTTTCTTAAATTTGAGAATCCTCTTGAATTTTTTTGCAAAAAGAGACAAATCATCTAAGTCAAAATCACAATCATAATCTGACGTGTCAGTCTCTCTCTTTCTAGATGACTCTACCCTCTTTCTAGCCGACCCCTTATTCTTTCTCTCTTGGGCATTAAGTGCAATTCCCTTATCTTTAGACCTACCAGCTTTAGGAAACATGTCAATTTCATATGTTTGCAAGTCTCCTACAAGTTCTTCCAATTTTAGCGTATTTAAAGTACCCATAGAATTTAACACAGTGACTTTAGGGATAAAACGCTTAGGCAGAGAACGAAGAATATTTTTAACAACTCTTGCATTAGGAATATGTTCACCAAGATTAAAGCTAGTATTAACAATGTCAGAGAGTCTAGCATAAAAATCATCAAAACATTTAGTCTCATGCATGGTGATGGTTTCAAATTGAGTTATCAAATTTTGCAATTTAGATTCTTTCACAGCATTAGTTCCTTCATGGGTGAGTTGTAAAACATCCCATGCGTCTTTTGACGTGGTGCACGTCATTATGCGTTTGAACTCATCAGGTGTGACAGACCCAGAAATAGCACTGAGACCCTTAGAATTGAATGATGACCATTTAAATTCTTCTTCAGTCCAATAAGTGACAGGTTTTAAATTGATCACATTATCAACAGTGACGGAGGGAGGTGTCCACTCTCTATCAACCAAAATCCAGACACGTTCATCAATGGCTTTTAATGCTGATCTCATACGGGCTTTCCAATATGCATAGTTTGTCCCGTCAAAAACTGGCATTCTATTATATAACTTCTCCATAATGAACACACTTGTTTTCAAAAAAATCAATTTTTCAGAAAATTGATATCTTAGAAAAATTTTACGAAAAGTTACACAGTAAATTTGTGTAACTGGCTCTGATACCAAATTGAGAAGAGTGCGCTTGCATTCAAATAAGGAAGTTATTTAATTAAACTTAGTTTTTACCACTTAAGTCCTAAACATGCATCTATATGTGATTAACTAGGATGATGAAACATGCAAGAACACAAATATGAGGAAAAATCCCCAACGGGGCAAAACCTTTTATTTTCACAATAATTTTGTAAGAGTACGGCTTACATGGATTACAATGAAAATACAGTGACACAGAAATACCCTCGGGTGTCAGTTCTGATGTCGGAGGCTGGAACTATCCCTTCCAATAGGGTAGCAGTGACGAAGAGAGCGACTTCCTCATAAATTACTCCAGATGAGTAAATGATCTTCTTGAAGGTTTAAATATTCACACACATATATGGGAATAGTTTTGTGAATCAAAAAGGTTTAGAAAACCTTACAAGGTGAAGTCTTATTCTGGGCAGTTTTGGCAGAATTTTGAGATTGCAGAAAGACTTGAAAAAACGTGTAGAAGGAGATCAGATATTTATACAAAAATCGAGGCGGTGGCTCGTTCGAACGAGATATCCATATCGCTCGAACGAAGGACAAATGTCGTTTGAACGAGATCGCGCGACATGCCTATCTCGTGCGAACGACTTTCGAAGTCGCTTGAACAAGCTCGTCGATCGAGGCCATTCGCTTCTACACTTAGAAAAATTCTGCTTTTGATAAAAAATTAATACAGACTTCAAAAATAATTTTCAAAAACATTTCCCAAATATTTAAGGCTTCAATAAAACATTTTACTGATAGAGCGTAGTGGAGCAGTGGGAATGAGCTGAGCAGCATGTTGCATGTAGCATGATGCACGTGAAGAAAGTGGATGCATTGAATTCGGATACAGGCCGTCGAGGATGAACGTGTTGACGTGCCGGATGTAGCGATATCAGACATATGAACTGTGATCTAAGAGAAACAGAAAATTTCCTAGAATCTACCTCGGACATTTATAAAATTATGTCCTTACAAAAGAAATTTGACATGCTTACCAAGGGATACTCAAGAGGATATGTCAAATAGAACATCTCAGCCAGCTACATGAACAACATCACTGGGCTCTCTCTTAAAAAATCAGAGCGGCCTTCCCGCCAAGCATCAAGACTGTTTAGGGTCCTCGCTAGTATCACCTCCACTGAACTACGATGGTATGACATCCACACTATGATTGAAGCCAACTGAGGGTCTACTATTAGATCCCCCGTCACCAGCAAGAGTCTCGAAGTAAGGCCCAAGACAACAACTCGGGTAAAGCCAACATCACCAAAACCCTTCACAATCAATCCCCAACAGTTGTTGATCATCTATGGGAGTGACGGTTATTATCCCAAATCTAAGATGTAAAGTATGGGTAGTGTCCCACTACCTCTCTCCCAAAGCACACAACACCGCAGTAGAACACGACGTCTCGTCCAAAGAAATAGCTCTAGCAAAACTAGCATCATTATAATTTGTTCGACACACCGGATTCAACATAATCCAATGAAGGCAATAAACCCCACTTTACAATAAATATTTCTATCCCCTTATCCATTTACCAACCAAACCGCCAAGGCCTTCCTATATTCTTAAAATTCCCCAAACTCATTTTTTCCTACTTTTTCTCAAAATAAATCCCTTCAAAATGGAGGCTCTTTTTCAACCAAGCCTCCGAGGCCATATTTTACTCAAAAATATTTCAAAAATTTCCAAAAAACACACTTTTTCTACTCTTTCTTAAAGAAAAAACTAGGAAACAAATTAAAGTGCATATAGAGTAAGCCACCAAATCAAGATAATCAAACAAAATATGCATCTCTCTTTGCCTTGTTAAAATATCTTTTCAGGTGCAATGCCTGTACACCAAGAATGAAAAATGGTCAATGCCGAGCTCCTCCAGTCAATGATGAACCTACAAGAAAATTCCAATAGGAAAGAACTAGAATTAGATGTCACCTCATTTACCCCGTAACCCCCTTATTAGGTACCAGACGTACTTAAAAATCATGCGCCATCAACCTCCTCATTTGCGCGTGCATACCCGTCACCCCCGTATTCCTAGGAGCCTCCCTCAAGGGTAAAAGGTCACCTATAATCCCCAATAGAGAATCAACATCTACTCAATAGACAAAAAATATAAGAAAAATCCAAAAATTCTCCGGAATATTCCTAAAAATGACAAACAAGTATTAAAACATTTCTTCACTAAGAAAACCATTTTAGTCTCCTACAATCCCCAATCCTAAATGTATTCCACACAACGGTGCATCTCAAAAGTCCACCACAATTCCCCAACATAACCTAAAATCAAATGCTTCTCCAAATCCCCAGCGGAATTCCAAGACTAAATTTTCTCCCAATTCATCCACCATAAGAATTTTAGCTTCCAAAACAAAGCTATCTCCCCTCAAAAGGATATAAT
Organism: Sambucus nigra; assembly: GCA_949130495.1. Classification (NCBI taxonomy): domain Eukaryota; kingdom Viridiplantae; phylum Streptophyta; class Magnoliopsida; order Dipsacales; family Adoxaceae; genus Sambucus; species Sambucus nigra. The sequence continues at coordinate 377,410,889 of OX422211.1, forward strand.
CCCCAGCCAGATGTCTTTCCCTAGTAGAATCTCAAAACAACACAATCCTCAATAAGAGTATAAGTACAAAGGTGAATTCAAGACTCCCTAAAGGGCACCACCCCACGTTATAACTTTAGGTCCTCAAAATTGACCTCAACCCTCAGATTTGGTTGTGTTTACAATTGTAGGTCCTCAAAATTGACATCGAACCACAAAATTAGTTGTCTCAAACTTTAGGTCCTCAGAATTGACCTCGACCCGCAACATCAGTCCTTATAACTTTAGGTCCTCGGAATTGACCTCGACTCGCAGAATCGATCCCTATAATTTTAGGTCCTCAGAATTGACCTCGACCCGCCGAATCGGCCGTTACAACTCGAGGTCCTCAAAATTGACTTCGACCCGCAAAATCGGTCCCTATAACTTTAGGTCCTCATAATTGACATCGACCTGCAGAATCGATCTCTATAATTTTAGGTCCTCAAAATTAACCTCGGTCCTTAGAATCGGTCGTCATCACTTTAGGTCCTTATAATTGACCTTGGCCCTCAGAATCGGTCTCTACAACTTTAGGTCCTCATTATTGACCTCAACCCACAGAACCGGTCATCCCAAGCATTACCTTAGGTCCTCGGAATCGACCTCAGCTCTCTGAACCGATCATCCTCATCCCTTTAGTCCATATAATTAACCTATTTCCCAAACATTCATGTGGTTTCTATTCAATGACTTTCACTTGTTCCATGATCACTCGTCAATGGGATCTATAAACACCACATTTTAGGATCCCCCTAAGACTCTCCTTAGGTCCCAAGCAGTTCTATGACAACCCACCTATTTAAATACTGGGTGATCAATACTTTATAAAGATAAAAGAGGAATCTCATCTGGTTACGTCGAAAACATTTTAAAAGTTTACTATCCACCTAGTATTCATAAAGCCGATGCCAAATTATATATTTTTTTATTAAACAAACACTACATGCTAAAATAAAACTATACCGTACACACAGTAACAGAGTCTAAAACATCATATGATTTAATATGAATAAGTGCTGAATAAACCATCAACTCCAAGTCTAATATAAAAACTCCAACAAAATAATAAACCTGAATACAAAGTCCAACTAAACATGTAGTGAAATCAAACTGAATCCATAAGTACAAAGTCTGATAAAAGGGAATAAAAGAAATAACTGAATGTGACACCCCGACTAATTAAATACCGGGTAGCTACTCCTTTATTAAATTAATTCAAAATGCCAAGTTGGCTCAGTTAATAGCATCACTGTCGAAAACATTTTAATATTACTAACCACCTAGTATTTAAAAAGCAAGCTGCCAAATTTTAATTTAAGTCTAATTAACATGCAACAAAAGTAATGAAGAAGTAAATAACACCATTCACCATACTGAAGTAAAACAAATAACCATCACAATAGAGTAAATAAAGTCTGGAGGAAAAACTCCTCACTACAATCCCACAACTGAAATAAATAAACTGAAACAATACATGCTAAAGTCTGAAAACTGAGATGTAAAAGATGCTCTAAATAGAAATGGGCAACATGCCCTACAACTGATAGATAGTGACTCTGGAATCCAAAAGATAGAAGCGTCTATAAGCAAATCCCTGTAGCTTCCACAAACAGCTACAGCTCGTCACCTGAATGAACATCCTATGCTTGGTGTCCTTGTGGCTGGGCACCTAAAAATGGTTTTACAAGGAAAAAGATTTGAAAAGCAAACGGGTCAGAGCCCGAATGTGGAGTTATATTTTAAAAACCTGCAAGTGATTTAAAAACATTTAAATCATTAAATGCAAAGTACATGTTAGGACGTGCACTCACATTATATTCTCACCTCTCGTCTAACTGTGCACTCCTAACGCAAGTACCCATCTATATCTACCCATACCACTAGCTAAGTGACAACGTATCTAGCTAGACTGCCAAGGGTTCTACCCATAATACTTGGTTCCATTTACATAATAACGCTCGTAATTAAATAGGGGTTTAACGTCAACTCAGATACTCAATATGCAATAAATAACTGTCAGTTAACTCGTTATATTTCTCGAAACAATACCGTAATATAATTACAACATTAACATGAGGATTCTCATTAATTAAATGTATATTAATCTCATCATATATATACAATACATACACCCCGAGCACTAAGCTACGGTGCACACATACTCTGCTATCCATCCCGGTACATCACGTACATAAGGATCACATATTCCGAATCTCTCAGGAATAGTCCAGATAACACAAATCACAAATAGTGGAGGCGAACACAGTCACCATCACGTGGGTCACGCACATACCTACGCTCCCACGGTCAGCGGACTTATTAATATCCCAATAAGTCTTTCTATGACCTATGTTCATCGAGGTACCAGTCTATATCCCCCCTGTAGGCACACAAGGAATAGAGGGTCCTAAGCGAACGCAACCTCCCGTGATAGCAAGTATGGTAGGTATGTCATACACACAATCCATATACCAATACTAAGTAAACACACATCTTAGTAATACCGTATTTTAATCGTAGTACATATCGCATTCTTGTACTAACTATAATTATCACAATTCGTACTATTCCGGTTTGTAATTATACGCGCCATAATTCATCCTCACATCGTAGTAGACACTCACGTCTCAACCCAAATGGTTCATTGAATATAACTCTAGTGTATAATACTCCTCTCAATAACCCAAAAGTCCCAAATCTATCCTCACATCAATAAAGGAAGGTCTTCTATATCCTCGAACAAGTTTACGGGAATCTAAAAATCAAAACAGTCCAAAAAGGATCAAACTGTCAACTCGTTAGAAGTCTCGTTCGAACGAGACTTCGAACGAGTTTGGACTGTCAGGTCGTTAGAAGTCTCGTTCGAACGAGGCTGTCCGAATGAGATCCCAGTTCGTTCGAACGAACTGTCCCTTCTAACGATATCTCGTTCGAACGAGATATCAAACGAAATCCTTACTCGTTAGTAACGACTGGTCAACTCGTTAGAATCTCGTTCGAACGAGTTCGTTCGAACGACCTGGGGGCTGCTTCTAATGAGCTACCAGTTTCGGCCCAGATTTTTCCCCAATTCGTTTTTCACCATTTTTATCAATTCTAATCTCTTCCAAAGTTCATCCAATCAACGTTTTAGGGTCTCTAATTCATCCTAAACATATTTACATCATATCCTAACGTGTTTTCAAGGATTGAATCATCATAACATCAACCAAGTTTACAATTTCTCTACACTTTTCCCAATTTCTCTAGAACATGAACCCTAGGTTTATATCATCATCAAATCCCAGAATTTATTTTGTTTTAATTCCTTCAAATCACAATTATTATAAGGGAAATCATCTACCTATCATACTACATGCAATTCTCTTCACCATTTCTCAAGTTCTATGATCTAAACTACATGGGTTTTCATATTTTCTTCAAGAACAAACCATAAATCCGAATTTTCTAACATGGAGGAAACATTCTCAGAAATTAAATGGAATAAAGTCACTTGCCTTGGTTGTCTCTGAGTTTGGTGTAGACTAGATGCAGTTTTCTGCAGAAATTCCTCTCTCTCCAAGCTCTTCTCCAATGGTGGCTTAAGGTGGCTAGGGTTTTGATTTGGGGAAACTTAGAAAACCTAAATGATAACCTACGTAGCTTTCTAGGTTAATATGGGTTGGCTAATGGGCTTAATGGGTCTAATCCACATCAGATTTACATCTCTAATTTTCGTCACTTTTAATTCCTCAAAATGTAAAATTACCAAAATACCCTTTAAGTTACCGGTATGGCCTAAAAATACCCCGGGACCCAAACTATACCCCCGGCTAGTGTTTTCTGACTATCTCGACCCTTCCGGACGCGTTGGCGCACTCAAAACGACCATACGAATTATAGATTTTAAATTCACTTTTTATTATCAAAATATTATACCGTGACGCGGCGGTCCCACGCGTCTCAACAAAATTTCTAAAATGTCGTATATAAATCCCACGACAAATTTTATAATACCAAGTTCATATATAATCATATATGCACATAATCAAATACTAACTCGTATCACATTAGTATTTATAACCCGGATTAATTTCCAATTAATACGCAATTTAATTAATTAATCCCAAAAATAAATATAGTCAAAAGTACGGGGTATTACATACTTCCCCCCTAATAACTGAATTTAGTCCCGAAATTCGAAACTAGAAAGTACCTGCTAAAAATAGCTCTGGATAACGTTCGCGCATCTCATCCTCGCGCTCCCATGTGGACTCCTCGACATTGTGATGTCGCCACTGAACACGCACTATCGGGACTATCTTTGACCGCAGTTTCCTCTCGCTTCGGTCCAAAATAGCAATTGGCCCCTCCTCGTAGGAGCTATCCGGCTGGAGATCGATGTCCTCCAAAACAATGTGAGAATGAGCCAAATCATCTCTAAGGTATTTCCTCAGCGAGGAAATATGGAACACGTCGTGAATCCGATGCAAGTGCTCCGGTAGTCCAAGTCTATACGCAACCGGTCCGATCTGCTCAATAATAGGAAACGGCCCCACATACCTCGGTGCCAACTTCCCCTTCTTCCCGAATCGCATAATCCCCTTCATTGGAGATACCCTGAGCAAAACCTGGTCCCCCACTTGGAACTCCCTGAAAAACCTCTTCGCATCAGCATAACTCTTCTGCCTGTCTTGAGCTACCCGAATGCGACTCCGAATCAACTCAATCCTTGCTGAAGTATCCTGAATCACTTCCGGCCCAAGCAGTTTGTTGTCCCCCACCTCCAACCAACATGCTGGGGAACGAAAAGGCCTACCGTACAACGCCTCGAACGGAGCCATGCCAATCGTGAACTGATAGGAGTTGTTGTAAGCAAACTCCACCAGTGGAAGGTACTGCTCCCATCCACCCCCGAAGTCAATAATGCACATGCGTAGCATGTCCTCCAACATCTGATTGGTGCGCTCTGTCTGCCCATCGGTCTGCGGATGATAAGCCGTACTCAATCGCAATTTCGTGCCCATGGCCTCCTGGAAACTCTCCCAAAACCTCGAAACAAATATCTTGTCTCTGTCAGACACGATATTTAGGGGCACACCGTGAAGTCTCACAATCTCTGAAATGAAGAGCTGGGCATACTGTCCCGTAGTGTAGTCAGTCCTTACGGGTAAGAAGTGAGCGACCTTGGACAACCTGTCCACAATTACCCATACAGAGTCGTGACCCCTCTGCGACGTAGGCAATCCCGTGACAAAATCCATGGATATGCTCTCCCACATCCACACCGGAACCTCCAACGGCTGTAGCAATCCTGCCAGTCTCTGATGATCCACTTTTACGAGCTGACAAGTGGCGCATTTCGAGACAAACTCAGCGATATCTCTCTTCATACCGCTCCACCAATATTGCCGTCTCAAGTCTTGGTACATTTTGTCCCCTCCGGGATGTACCGCGAACCGTGAACCGTGCGACTCTGCCATCACATCGTGCCGCAATTCTTCCCCTTCCGGAACTACCAATCTCCCATTGAAGCGCAATCCTACGTCTGAGCTAACGGTATAGGACTCGGCTCCCTCTGCAAGTAATCGAACTATCTGCTCCTGACAGAACGAGTCATTAGCCTGTGCCCGTACTACCTTCGTGATAATCTGCGGTGTAACGGTCATTACAGACATGAAAGATCGGGCCACTGCATCCTGGTGTCCCAATTCCTTCCACTTAGCTTTCCACACCTCTGCCACCTCATCTGCTGGCCTGCGGCTCAACGCGTCTGCTACCACGTTAGCCTTACTTGGGTGGTACTGGATGTCGAACTGGTAGTCCTTCACAAATTCAAGCCACCTACGCTGCCGCATATTCAATTCCTTCTGCGTGAACAAATACTGTAGTGACTTGTGGTCCGTGAACAGCTGAAACTTCTCCCCCAAAAGATAGTGCCTCCAAATCCGTAAGGCAAATACTACCGCTGCCAACTCCAAATCATGCGTGGGGTAATTCTTCTCATGAGGCTTAAGCTTACGGGAAGCATAAGCTATGGCATGTCTCTCCTGCTGTAATACACCTCCCAGTCCTTGCAAAGACGCATCGGTGTAAACCAAATACTCAACTCCCGGTCTCGGCAATGCTAACACAGGTGCTGAGGTCAACTTGTCCTTCAATTCATCGAATGCCAACTAACAGGCATCACTCCAAATGAATGGCACACCTTTACGAGTAAGATGTGTCAAAGGACCTGCTATCTCTGAGAAACCCCGAATAAACCTCCTGTAGTATCCTGCTAGACCCAAGAAACTACGAATCTCTGTTGGTGTCGTGGGCTGTCCCCACTCCCTCACCGTTGATACCTTCCCTGGATCAACTGATATTCCCTGGTCGGAAATAATGTGACCCAAGAACTGGACTTCCTTCAACCAAAATCCGCACTTCTCGTATTTTGCATACAACTCGTTCTGACGAAGTGTCTGCAAAACCTGCCTCAAATGCTCGGCGTGCTCCTCCTCTGTCTGAGAGTAAACCAGAATGTCATCAATGAAGACAATGACAAACTGATCTAGAAAATCTCTGAACACCCTATTCATCAAGTCCATAAACACTGCTGGAGCGTTGGTCAAGCCGAAAGGCATAACCCGAAATTCATAAGAACCATATCTCGACAAGAACGCGGTCTTCGAAACATCCTCCTCCCTGATACGCAACTGATGGTATCCCGACCTCAAGTCAATCTTCGAGAAGAAAGAAGCTCCTCTCAACTGGTCGAACAAGTCATCGATTCGAGGCAACGGATACTTATTCCGTATCATGACCTTATTCAACTCTCGGTAGTCCACGCACAATCTCAGTGAACCATCCCTCTTCTTCACAAACAAAACCGGAGCGCCCCAAGGTGAGGTACTCCTGCGAATAAAGCCTTGTCCCAACAGCTGCTCTATCTGATCCCGTAGCTCTCTCATCTCAGCTGGAGCCATACGGTACGGTGCGCGTGCTATAGGTCTCGTAGCTGGTAGCAAATCTATAACGAAGTCTATCTCCCGACTGGGCGGTAGGCCTGGTATCTCCTGAAACACATCTGAATACTCCCTGACAACCGGGATCGAATCCAAAGGAATCACAACCTCCTTAGAGGTATCCTCCTCTATGTAATACAGATGAGCGGTCGATCCTCCCTCTGGGCGAGGCATCGCCACTATAAACATCTCTTGCCCCGGAATAGCAAAAACAATGCTCCCGCTGAAGCAATCAATCATGGCCCTATATGCTACGAGCCAATCCATACCGATGATCACATCGTGAACATGCATATCTAACACTAAAATAAGTGACCCACTCCCTAATGGTGAGTCGACACACGTCACTGTGCTCTCTGCCGTAGCTAACAATCCTGAAGCTTTCGCGAAGTGTGTAGCTATGAAACAATGTGTAGCACCCGTATCAAATAACACCCGACCTCTAGTGCCATGGATAGGAAACGTACCCTCGATCGCAGGCGGTGCCTGTGGAACTGCAGCCTGGTGAACGTTGTAGAAACGTCCATACTGTAGCTGCCCCTGCTGAGCTGGGACTGCTGGAATGGGTGGCAATGCTGCCATATGTGGCGGTGCGGGAAGAGCGGCGGGAAATATAGGTCTCTGTGGCTCCTGGCGAGCACCCTGCTACTGCTGCTGTGGGGCCCTGCCCCTATCAGGACAATCCTGCTTCTTATGGCCAGTCTTGCCACAAGTAAAGAACTTCCGTGGGAAGTTCCCTCCCCTCTGCCCCTGCTGTCCCCGGCCCTGGTGGCCGTTACCATTCCTCCCTTGGCCCTGCTGGCCCTGATGAAACTGTTGCCCATTCTGCCCCTGCTGGCCCTGATGGCCGTTTGGACCCTGATGGCCCTGACGGAAACCTCCCTGTCCCTTCCTGTAGTTCCCTGACCGGAACCTCTTATTATCCCCCTGCTGGGTACCCTGCTCATTCTGTCTCTGCCCCTGATCCAATTGTGCCCCGCTGGCACTATGTCCTCCAGTCCTGCCCCGATGGCTAGACTCCCCCGACCGCTTGCCCTCGGCCATATGAAAACGGTGGTCCTGGCAGTGCAATAATGCAGTGTTAACCACATCAGAATACGTGGCCAATGATAGGTTCCCTAGCAGATGTTGACGGATCCTCCAATTTAACCCATCGGTGAACTTCTCTATTTTCTTCTTCTCTGTTGGAATCTCGTCTGGAACGATATTCAACAGGTTAGTGAACTCGTCCTCATATTTGGCCACTGTCTTGCTCTCCTGCTTCAAACTCATCAACTTCCTCCTCATCTCTGTATGAACTGCGGACGGAAAGTACTTGCGGTCGAACCGCACCCATAACTCCTGAATCGTGAGGGTATCCCTCTCCTCCGCGGTGGTGATAGACTCCCACCACTGTAGTGCAGATCCCACTAGCTTGAAAGTAGCTAGCACCTGTTTCTGAACATCAGTGCACTCATGCATCCTCAAATGCCTCTGTATGTCCTTCCTCCATTGGCTCGAGACTACCACGTCTGAGCTACCTGCAAACTCTGGCGGATGCGCCTTCTGAAAAGCGTCACGTACACGCTCCCAAGCAGACGGGAATGCATTAACCTGTACTGGCGCGGCAACCGGCGCCTGAGGTGGTGCCTGCTGAATCACGGCAATCGCGGCATTTACCGCTTGGGCTACTATAGCAGCAACCTCAATGGCGTTCATCATGCCCTGAACTGGAGCGGGCTGGGGTTCGGGCATTGCATTCTTGGGAACTCATCGTGCACGTCGTGGAGGCATCTGAAATAAGAACAAAGTTTATAAGTTCACGGTTTATAAACTTAATATAGCTGAAGAATGAAGCATACACAAAAAGAGTACAACAGTCCTAAAATATAGGGCTCCATATCAAAGAAACGTAGCAGAAACATGATAGCCGTACAGATCCTAAAGGACACTAAAACCTGGCTCTGATACCACCTGTGACACCCCGACTAATTAAATACCGGGTAGCTACTCCTTTATTAAATTAATTAAAAATGCCAAGTTGGCTCAGTTAATAGCATCACTGTCGAAAACATTTTAATATTACTAACCACCTAGTATTTAAAAAGCAAGCTGCCAAATTTTAATTTAAGTCTAATTAACATGCAACAAAAGTAATGAAGAAGTAAATAACACCATTCACCATACTGAAGTAAAACAAATAACCATCACAATAGAGTAAATAAATTCTGGAGGAAAAACTCCTCACTACAATCCCACAACTGAAATAAATAAACTGAAACAATACATGCTAAAGTCTGAAAACTGAGATGTAAAAGATGCTCTAAATAAAAATGGGCAACATGCCCTACAACTGATAGATAGTGACTCAGGAATCCAAAAGATAGAAGCGTCTATAAGCAAATCCCTGTAGCTTCCACAAACAGCTACAGCTCGTCACCTGAATGAACATCCTATGCTTGGTGTCCTTGTGGCTGGGCACCTAAAAATGGTTTTACAAGGAAAAAGATTTGAAAAGCAAACGGGTCAGAGCCCGAATGTGGAGTTATATTTTAAAAACCTGCAAGTGCTTTAAAAACATTTAAATCATTAAATGCAAAGTACATGTTGGGACGTGCACTCACATTATATTCTCACCTCTCGTCTAACTGTGCACTCCTAACGCAAGTACCCATCTATATCTACCCATACCACTAGCTAAGTGACAACGTATCTAGCTAGACTGCCAAGGGTTCTACCCATAATACTTGGTTCCATTTACATAATAACGCTCGTAATTAAATAGGGGTTTAACGTCAACTCAGATACTCAATATGCAATAAATAACTGTCAGTTAACTCGTTATATTTCTCGAAACAATACCGTAATATAATTACAACATTAACATGAGGATTCTCATTAATTAAATGTATATTAATCTCATCATATATATACAATACAAGCACCCCGAGCACTAAGCTACGGTGCACACATACTCTGCTATCCATCCCGGTACATCACGTACATAAGGATCACATATTCCGAATCTCTCAGGAATAGTCCAGATAACACAAATCACAAATAGTGGAGGCGAACACAGTCACCATCACGTGGGTCACGCACATACCTACGCTCCCACGGTCAGCGGACTTATTAATATCCCAATAAGTCTTTCTATGACCTATGTTCATCGAGGTACCAGTCTATATCCCCCCCGTAGGCACACAAGGAATAGAGGGTCCTAAGCGAACGCAACCTCCCGTGATAGCAAGTATGGTAGGTATGTCATACACACAATCCATATACCAATACTAAGTAAACACACATCTTAGTAATACCGTATTTTAATCGTAGTACATATCGCATTCTTGTACTAACTATAATTATCACAATTCGTACTATTCCGGTTTGTAATTATACGCGCCATAATTCATCCTCACATCGTAGTAGACACTCACGTCTCAACCCAAATGGTTCATTGAATATAACTCTAGTGTATAATACTCCTCTCAATAACCCAAAAGTCCCAAATCTATCCTCACATCAATAAAGGAAGGTCTTCTATATCCTCGAACAAGTTTACGGGACTCTAAAAATCAAAACAGTCCAAAAAGGATCAAACTGTCAACTCGTTAGAAGTCTCGTTCGAACGAGACTTCGAACGAGTTTGGACTGTCAGGTCGTTAGAAGTCTCGTTCGAATGAGGCTGTCCGAATGAGATCCCAGTTCGTTCGAACGAACTGTCCCTTCTAACGATATCTCGTTCGAACGAGATATCAAACGAAATCCTTACTCGTTAGTAACGACTGGTCAACTCGTTAGAATCTCGTTCGAACGAGTTCGTTCGAACGACCTGGGGGCTGCTTCTAATGAGCTACCAGTTTCGGCCCAGATTTTTCCCCAATTCGTTTTTCACCATTTTTATCAATTCTAATCTCTTCCAAAGTTCATCCAATCAACGTTTTAGGGTCTCTAATTCATCCTAAACATATTTACATCATATCCTAACGTGTTTTCAAGGATTGAATCATCATAACATCAACCAAGTTTACAATTTCTCTACACTTTTCCCAATTTCTCTAGAACATGAACCCTAGGTTTATATCATCATCAAATCCCAGAATTTATTTTGTTTTAATTCCTTCAAATCACAATTATTATAAGGGAAATCATCTACCTATCATACTACATGCAATTCTCTTCACCATTTCTCAAGTTCTATGATCTAAACTACATGGGTTTTCATATTTTCTTCAAGAACAAACCATAAATCCGAATTTTCTAACATGGAGGAAACATTCTCAGAAATTAAATTGAATAAAGTCACTTGCCTTGGTTGTCTCTGAGTTTGGTGTAGACTAGATGCAGTTTTCTGCAGAAATTCCTCTCTCTCCAAGCTCTTCTCCAATGGTGGCTTAAGGTGGCTAGGGTTTTGATTTGGGGAAACTTAGAAAACCTAAATGATAACCTACGTAGCTTTCTAGGTTAATATGGGTTGGCTAATGGGCTTAATGGGTCTAATCCACATCAGATTTACATCTCTAATTTTCGTCACTTTTAATTCCTCAAAATGTAAAATTACCAAAATACCCTTTAAGTTACCGGTATGGCCTAAAAATACCCCGGGACCCAAACTATACCCCCGGCTAGTGTTTTTTGACTATCTCAACCCTTCCGGACGCGTTGGCGCACTCAAAACGACCATACGAATTATAGATTTTAAATTCACTTTTTATTATCAAAATATTATACCGTGACGCGGCGGTCCCACGCGTCTCAACAAAATTTCTAAAATGTCGTATATAAATCCCACGACAAATTTTATAATACCAAGTTCATATATAATCATATATGCACATAATCAAATACTAACTCGTATCACATTAGTATTTATAACCCGGATTAATTTCCAATTAATACGCAATTTAATTAATTAATCCCAAAAATAAATATAGTCAAAAGTACGGGGTATTACACTGAAGGGGCGACATGCCCAAATGAAATAACTAAACTGAATCCAACTCTAGGAATGAAGTAACCTAAGCGACTAAATCCAAATCCTGTAAGCATCCACAAGTGCTGTAGCTACGCATCCCTGAAAAAGATCATCAAGCTTAGCATCCCTATGTCTGGACACCTAAAAGGTTTTGAAAATATTTTTCATATGGGTCAGAGCCCAAGTAAACCCGTTCGAAAATATTTAGCAATTATTTATCACAAGTTTAAAAACAGTTATTGATTACACATGTTAGTTCAACATACACTCTCTTGAGTTCCTCACCTCTTAACTAATGTGCACACCTAATGTCTCCTACCTAGCTATGCTACCCAGCTCGACTAGGTACCATCAATAACTAACTAACCACTAACAAGTTTGCAAGGACATTTTTCTCATGTCCAACATGTTACATTTTTGTATGTCGTACGCCGCTACATTTGTCACGTCACTACACGATCTCACACGATGGCCTCAATCTGAATTTCGGGAATCAAGCATTCAATATCTCCATCATGTGTCCCACATCTGCCTCAAAAACTTCACGTTTCACGATTTTAGGGACTTAATGCAAGTGGTACACAAGAGAAGTCAAACCAGTGAAATAAGGAAAGATATGGAAGTTCAAGGGAATTTTGGTAATTTTATAGACACCATTCAGAGGACTAGTCACCTGGAAAGTTGAAGAGCTCACCACAACGAAGATACTGGAAGAAACGATACCTCAATCCGAGCTACGATGAAGAAGTTAAGGCCCTTTGAAAATGGAGAAAATTCCGAGAAAAAAGCTTGGAAAAATGTTAAGTGTTTAAACCCCAAGTTCCAGCGATTTTTTGCAAACCGAAGGCCAAACCGGTTCGGGAGGTGAACCGGCTCGTAGTACACCTAAATCGGTTCGGGGTACCTATACGCTGGCAGAGTTTCAGAATTTTAAAACTCTTTTTGGATTCCAATTAAAGCCAACTTCGGGGGAGTTATTTCATAAGACTTGCAAAGACATTTTTGAAAGTTCTATCACCTCAAGTTTTCATATTTTTGAGTCCCAAAACTCATGTTTTATTCACACCAAAATTCCCATATACTTTTTTGAATCTTTTGGAACCCATAGAACACTTTTCTTTTGTTCATCTTTTGTGGAGTTCGTCTCTACACCGTATGGATGCGTGTCATTAAGGATCTTGTTGCGTGAAGATTCTTTGCTGAAGATTGGGTTGCGAGTCCTTGAAGGGTGCTGTGTGTATTCTCTTGCTGAGTTCAAGACTACGTGTCTTTGTGGGTTGACTGCGCATTGATCCATTGCAGATTTCTCTATGTAATTGTAAGTTGCGATTTATAAATTCATAATGAAATAAAGGTTTTACCCGAAAGGTTTTTTTTCCTGAAATCTGTGTCTCAACATATTTATTGTGTCTCATGCTTTATATTTGATGGGTTGATTTATATGCATGTTTAAGGGCTTAAGTTATTTGATTTAAAAGTATACCCTAATTAAATAAGGTTTAATTGGATACGTGCAAATTAATCAATTATCACACAGTCGCACTTTACAAATTAGTATCAGAGCGGGTTACGCTAATTTATCGCCTGATCCTAATTTTTCGAGGATTTAATTTTTGATACAATTTGTCTACTCACGTTTACAAATTGGTATCAGAGCAGGTTGCGCTAATTTTTCGCGTATTCTTATTTTTCGCAAAACCGTGTGATATTGATTTTTTAAAATCAAGTTTGTGAAAAATTGCAATTTTTTCAATGGAACGTTCATTTAATAAGGTGCCTATTTTTTTATGGGAATAGTTATGCCTATTGGAAAGCTCGCATGAAATCCAGTTTAAAATCTATTGACGAGCGTGTTTTGTTGCTGTGTGAAAATGGGTTGACTCCTCCCACGGTCACCGTTAATAACGTCACCTCTTTAAAACCCGTGTCAGCCTGGACCGAAGATGATTATAAAATGTCTAATTTTAATTCCCGTGGTCTGAGTACTATTTCTGGAGCTGTCACTTTTGACGAGTTCCGCTGAATTATGACGTGCACCACGCCTAAAGAGGCTTGAGATGTTTTGAAATTGACACATGAGGGTAGGAACGCGGTTAAAGAATCAAAATTACAAAATTTGGCCACCCAATTTGAGACTATAACCATGTCTGAGTCTAAATGCTTTGATGATTTTTATGCTCGTTTGTCAGACATAGTTAACATATGTTTTAATTTGGGTGAGGTGATTGATAACACGCGTGTTGTTAAAAAGATTTTGAGATCTCTCCCAAAACGCCTTATTCCTAAAGTCACTGTTTTGAACTCTTTCAGAAATTTGAAATCACTTACGTTGGAAGAACTTGTAGGAGATCTTCAAACCTATGAGATTGGCATGTTTTCCAAAACCATTAGGGCTAAGGATAATAGAATTGCTTTAAAGACTCATTATAGGAAAAAGAACATAAGTCGTTTTGCAAAATTTTAAACCATAAGTCGTTTTGCAAAATTTTAAAGAGGTGTTTAAAGCAAAATTTTAAAGAGGTCTTTAAAAAGACTTATTTTAAACATAAGTCGTTTTAAACATAAGGTGTTTAAAGCAAAATTTTGTTTAAAACCATAAGTAGTTTTAACCATAAGTCGTTTAAAATAAGTCGTTTTGCAAAATTTTAGTCGTTTTGCAAAACTTTTTTAAAATTTTAATGTCAAACGACTCATTATGTTTGCAAATTTTTTTAAAAAGTTTCTCAACATGAACAAAAATAATTCTTCCAATAAAATGAGATCTTTTGAGAAAAATAAAAAGAAAGGAAAGGCCAAATAAAGCGATGAGAGGGAAAAAGAGAATGACTTAGATGAGGAGTGTGAGGAAGATTTTGAGAATGTGACTTGTTTTGAAAGTGGGGGTAAAGGGAATAAGTCGTTTGAGTGTGCTAAGTGGCTTAGAAAGAAAGGGAAGAAATTAGCCATGCCCGCCACACTTAGTGATAGTGAGGGAAATGAGGAAGATGAGTCAGGAGGTGATTTAGCACATGGGATGTTTGTCGCTTTTTCTAGTCATGTGAGCACACCCACTTTGTCTCACGAGAGTGCACACGACAGCGATGATAGTGATTTGTGTTCTTCGAGTGAGGGAGAAAGCGAAAGTGAGAGTGGAGATGAAAGTGAGCTCCAAAAAGCTTTTAGAGATTTGTACATGGAGACCTTGAAAATAAATAAGTATAATCGAGATTTAGGACGTCGGGTTTTAGATTTGGAGAGAGAGAAGGAGGTTTTGAGAAAGGAGAAGTGTGATTTGACCAACACATTGTCTAGTCTGACGACACATGTATCCCAACTCGAGAGTTATCTCGAACGTGCCAGGGAGGTCAAAGTCAATTTTGAGAACGCACCTAAGAAGGTTGAAAAGGTGGTTCTTAAGGGTAAATGTGAGAATTTACGAATAAGTCATGACGGTTCTTCTACTTCCCAATTAGCACCCGAGTCAGTTCCCACTTTAGTGATAGATTCACATAAGTCTCACCCTAACCCACCTAGGCGACCCATTCCTATCAGGAGAGCGCATCCTAGAGTTTTTGAGAAAGGTGTTCCTAGGCCTATATATGTTTGTTCTCATTGCAAGAGGAGAGGACACCTTAAGGAATTTTATTTTAAGTTGGGTTATGTGTCACATTTTGCTTCTACACGTGTTTCTGGCACACATGCACCCACACATGATACTTTACATGCTCCCGGAGACTACATGAGAGAGTTTGCACATTTAGGTGAGCAAGTTAAGTTTTTAGTCAAATATTCACAAGAATTAATGGAGGTTTTTCATAAGTTGTCACCACCTTTGGAAAACCCCTCCGCACTTAATGATTGAGGTTTGACTTGTTTACTAGCATAGGATGTTTTTCATGATAACATTATTTTCCTATTGCTAGTATGTATCATTTTTGTATGTTTTTCTTTTTTTGAAAAATACAAAAAGATTTTATTTTGATAAATTTTTTGAAAAATCCAAAAAGATTTTATTTTGATAAATTTTTTAAAAAATCCAAAAAGATTTTTGTATTTTATTTGCACCGTCTATGGATGGACACTTAGGATGACCGAGTCACAACATCATTCCATTATTTTCATGTGACTATTTGATAGTGTTTTGAGACAATAGGTCAATTCATCCTTGTGCTTTATAATGTTTGGAGTCATTAAGATGTAATTAAGTGTTACTTCCTACATGTTTGACTCATATTTTCCTTTATTGCACACGTGCACGGTTTTTTTTTTATTATTGTGCTTGTCTTATCACATGTTGGTTGGGTGTTTTCACTTCAATACTGTCTCTTAAAATGAACCAAGTGCGATAATTTTTTATAAGGAAATTGTGCATATAAGAACCGTTTTTTGAGTTTTGTGTGATTTATTTGAAAACGAGGAAGGGTTGCGAAAGGTTCATTTAGCCTTTGCAAATTCTAAGCCACCATTTAAATTGGACCTAAAAATGGAGGAATTTTATTATCTGGGGTCCAAAGAGGTTTAAAAGAGCTCGAAAAATTTTTATAGGAAATAAAAAGAAATTCATGCCAAATTATGGGCCATTTAGTTTTTTTGCACCAATTCTCCAATGTTTGAGAATTTAGATTACCTCTAAAAGAAAATATCTATGAGGGAGTTTGGATACAGAATTAAAACGAGTTTGCACGTCCTTGAAATTCTTGAAAATGTGCTAAATTATTTTGAACGTTATTGGGGTGGAAATCATTTTGACTTTGATTTATTTATTTGCATAAGACAATGTCATCTAAATTCAACAATCTTACACCTAAGGATACTTTTGATGTTCATTCGTTAGGGGTACACATATGCATCGTGCACATATTATTGATTGAGTTGATTTACCTATCGAAAGTGTTCACACCCATTCATTCCATTTCCATGACTTGGTTGTTTTAGTTTAAATCCATGGTGTGACTTTTGTATCTTATTTTTGTGCGAAAAATTTAAAAAATCAAAAATAGTTTGTGAAGATCTTTTGAGCATCTCCTTGAATGAGCACGTTTGCCATTTGTTTGATCCCTTGTTTTGAATACCGTGACACGCTGATTTTACTTGTTTAATTTATTCTTCTCATTTGTCTATATGGGGGACATAATAAAAAAGAGGGAGAAAGAATTATCATATTATGGAGGAGTTTTGAAGTTTTGATTTTTTTTCATAAATTGGTATCTATGTTTATCTCATTTCAAACTCGATACGTCACTTAGTATTTTTCTTTATCTCATGTGTGTAGGTACTGCATTGATGATCATATATTAAACACCCTGATGAGAAAAGATTTGAGATTCCTGAATGTTTGAAGAACAAACGACGAAGACTTATTCATTTGTATGTTTCCAGTTTTGGGTTCATGGGATGGTAGATTTGTATAGGCAATTTTTTAATTTTATAATTAGGATTTTTTATGTATGTACCAGCATATACATAAGGGGAGAATTGTTAGGATATTTTTCTCATGTCCAACATGTTACATTTTTGTATGTCGTACGCCGCTACTTTTGCCACATCACTATACGATCTCACACGACGGCCTCAATCCGAATTCTGGGAATCAAGCATTCAACATCTCCATCACGTGTCCCACATCTGCCTCAACGACTTCACATTCCATGATTTTAGGGACTTAATGCAAGTGGTACGCAAGAGAAGTCAAAACAGTGAAAGAAGGCAAGATATGGAAGCTCAAGGGAATTTTGGTAATTTTACAGACATTTTTCGGAGGACCGATCAACTGGAAAGTTGACGATCTCACCTCAGTAAAGATTCTAGAAGAAACAACACCTCAATTCGAGCTACAGTGAAGAAGTTATGGCCCTTTGAAAATGGAGAAAATTCTAAGAAAAAACCTCAGAAAAATGTAAGTGTTTAAACCCCAAGTTCCAGCGATTTTTTGCTAACCGAAGGCCAAACCGGTTCGGGAGGCGAACTGGTTTGGGTACTTGTACGCTGGCAGAGTTCCATAATTTTAAAACTCTTTTTGGATTCCTATAAAAGCCAACTTTGGGGGAGTTATTTCATAAAACTTGCAAAGACGTTTTTGAGAGTTCTATCACCTCAAGTCTTCATATTTTTTAGTCCCAAAACTCATGTTTGATTCTGACGCGACTTAATATTTGTCTCAAAAGTGCGTACAATCTAGGCTCAAGTGCAAGCCCATCTCTCAAGTAATAAACCCGGTAAGTCGGGATCGTATCCACAGGGATCGAGATTGCCAAATAGTAATAAGAAAAATTATTAAATCTTGAAATGATTTCTTAAAAGAAACGAAAAGATGATTAAACATTGGGAAAATTTCTAATGAACTAAAAACTTTACGTAAGAGAAACAGACTGAAATTTGCAAATAGATTTAGATCTGACAAATGGAAGAAAATAGGGTAGGGTACAATCCCTCAATCCTTAACAAATTACCGTATAGAATACTAGAATTGTAAATTAAAATTATTGACTAGATCCGGTCTTTATACATTCTAAGCATTACATATATGAGGGATCTAGCCCGCATCATATGAAATCAAAGATAGATATAAAGCGGTGAATGAATCCAGTCTTTATATATTCTAAGCATTACGTATATGAGGTTCAAGCCCGCACCATACGAAATCAAAGATAAATATAAAGCGGTGCTTTCACGATTCAATCAATATTTTAATTTAACCTCTATTTTCTACATAAATAATTTGCCTTGGATTGAGTTCATGTACCCCAACCCTTGGGAATTTAGCTACTCATGATTTGGTTCAAGAATAAATTCACACACAAAATTATGGATCTACAAGACGTGGGAAATAATTTGCAAATAATAAAAATAGAGAATGGAAAGATATTACTTGAATTCAGCAACAAAAATGGAATTGGAATCCAGAATTTCTTACAAACTAGGGTTCATGAAAACTCTTGAAGGAATAGAAAATTTGCCTAACCCTAAAATTCAATCTAGCACTTCTAACCTACTCCTAACCTAGCCTCTCTCTAGCAACTCTCCCTCTCTAGAATTCCACTCCCCTTGAAAATAAGGTAGAGCTTGGTCTTTTATAGCACCAAGTTGCATGAATTTGGCATCAAATTTCTCTTGTGGCACAAGTTTTCCAAGAGTTGCACTGCATTAAATGCATAATTAATTAGAGAAATCCGCACATCCAGACTCTTCATTATCGCGCAACTTCAAAATATCGTAACTTCTTCACCGTAGCTCAGATTGAGGTGCCGTTTTTCTAGTATTCTTGTACTTTAGAACTCTTCAACTTTCTAGTTGTCCCCACATTCGGACTAAGGCTGAAAAATTACGAAAATGCCCTTCAACTCTCCATTTCTTGGTTTCTTTCACTGTTTTGAGTTTTCCTTCGCACTAACTTACATGAAATACCTGTAAAACACATGAGAAATACACAAAACAAGAAATACTTGCCAAAAGGGGTTAGTAGCATAAATTTGAGACAAATCCAAGCTATTTACACTGCACGGGATCATAAAAATACCGAAATTAAGGGGATAAATGTGAAGAATATGTGCCTAATCACACCCCCTAACTTAGAACTTTGCGCGTCCCGAGCAATGTAAATGAATATTATCAAGGCTTTAATTCTTGAAAATTCCTTTATTAAAATAAAATTCCACTTTCGCAGGCAAGCGATTGCATTTAGCGTATGCAACAAGCCTTTAAACCTCTAGGTTACCCTAGTAGGACGAGTTTTGTCTCGTGAGGGTTTGCAGTGAATTTACCCACAAAATTCTTTATTGACTCAAATAAATATCAAAATACTTAAAAATTGTACAATTTATACTTTTTGAAAAATACTCACCATAAATTCATATTCAACTGTCTCAAACCATAGTGTGTGTGTGCGAAGCCAAGAATTAAACCTCAAATTTCCACCGATTGAGCATTAAGTTACTTTTCGAAAAGTCGTTTTGATTCAAATTCTTACAGATGCACTCACAAACGAATCACTCGAATTGTGGCTATTTTCTCTCGGTATGCATGATATAAAGAGTAAATATAATGGAAACAAATTCATGCATACAAAATTGAAAAGAAGAAAATTTATGGTGAAAAGATCTCATCATCGGATTACGGTTATTAGGAAATGGGAACATCACCTCTAATTCACACCATTTTAATCTCTCATATTATCTTTTCATGTCTTAGCTCTCCACGCGGTAACCAATTTCGCCATTCGGACTCAGTTAGAACTTTTCGGGGTAAAAAGGTGTAAAGGGTAAAAATGGGAATGGATGGAATGTTCGAAATTGGAAAATGTCTTTATGATGTCCATTTGTGCTTTTTTTTTCAGGCATTTGCTCATTTTTCTCTTTTTTTTTTCTTTTGCTATTTTTCTTTTTTTGTTGAGCATTTCTATTTTTTTTCTTCTTGCCCCTTTTTGTTGCACAATTTGGACTTTATTTGATGAATTTTCTCAATTTTCACAATTCCGGGCTATTTGGTTTTTCGGGTTATCAAACGAAAGGAAAAATTTTATTTGGCTCAAAGTGGGTTGCAAAGGGATAATTTTTCACAACTTTTTATGGCTAATATTTTTGGGTAACAAATGAGGGCCTACTTCATTGTCCAAATTGCTAATCACATTACCATATGCATCTCGAGATTAGTTAAGTTTAGAGATATATTTAGCACGAATTTCGAGACAACATTTCACACATTTCCCATAACCGATCAAAACAAAGGATTGAGATCATCAACGACTTATTTAAAACACTGAAAAGAACTTTGAGTTAATCATAAACTCGGATTGATTTAAAAACTCAAAAAGATCGATAGGCTCGAAATCTCACCGGGTTGGACTAATCTCCACACTTATTCGTAAAGTCGTCAATTTTCTTTCAATTTCCATCTTCGGTCAATTTTGGCTTAGTGCATTATGAATTTTACAATTTGAGACTTTAAATAGAATAAAGGTGATATTTTTGAAAAATTTAAATTCCAATTTTTATTTATTTTGAACAAAAATATTTTTGGCTTTTTCTAAATTTTTCAATTTTTTTTTTATTTTCTAAAAAAAAACACACTTGGAAAGAACATGTGATCGAATCAATGAATCTAAACAATAAATGGGAAGAATATCCCACACCCCCTAACTTAAATGTTGAATTGTCCTCAATGCAAATCAAGAACACAACATAAAGAGAGGAAAAGAAAGATATTACCCAAATGGAGCGATCCCTGATGAGTGCGAGTCAATTGAATCTACAAAACATGTTAGAACCAAGCATAGAAAAAATAATAACAAAAACTCTAACTATCAAAACTAGACTATAATAAAAGAGAAAAAAAAAACTAACTATTTACAACCTAAAATTGGAATGGCTAATAAATCATACACTAAAAGTCGAAAAATTTGAGGGTCCACCCAAAATACAATTTGACTTTGAGGGATTAATGGTGTACCCTCATTAGGATGCATGCCTCCCGAAAAGTAAGAATTCCGTTTGAAAAACGGAAGGCATGTGAAAAGTTTAAAAAATGAACCATCACCAATTACAAAATTTAGGGGGATAATGAAGGATTTTGGTGCATAAGAGGACATGTCCCATTGGGATCCAAGAAATATAGAATCACGTTCCAAAGATTTTTCAAGTAGTATGGGGAGAGGGGAACACAAAAAAGAACAATCCATATTAGAAAACAATTTAAGCATAGAGTGCTTGTCCTCATAAACCGGAAAATGATCCTCTTGTTGCGTAGCACGTGTGTTGGTCTCTAAGTCGGACGATATTTGAGTCGTATCTTCAAGTACCTCCGAAGACTCAAATGGTATGGGTGGAGGTTTAGGAAGGAGAAATTCATCAATTCTATTGTCCCACTCGCTTTCGTCTAAATGACTAAATGAGGCCCAGAAAGATTGGACTTCATCATTAAGGCTTGCATCTACCTGTCCAAACTCGCGCTCAAACTCTGCTAGGCTCAACTCCTCTAGCTCTCTCTCTTGCTTGGTGTCCTCAAAATTTTTTCCCTCAAAATTTTCAATTGGATCTGGTGGAGTGACACGTCTAAGTGTGTGGCCCGTAAATAACATTCCCATACAAGAAGCGGATCAACATCCTTAAGACATTCATCCAATTCTTGTGATGGATTTAATGGTTCGATAATAGTGGAGACACAAGGAGACAAATGATCCTCAACCTCAGTAGATTTTGCAATATTTATAATAGGTTGAGATTCAAAAGAACTTGGATCAATTTCAATGATTTCATTCTCAAAAGTATTAGGTGAAGCGCAAGTCTCAACCTTTTCTAAGTTGTCCAAATAATCATTCAACTCCTTGCAAGTTGCTATAATTTTCGACTCGAGAACAGCACGGTCATCAGATTGCTTTTTTAGATCAAGTAAGAGTTCTTCCAAAGTAGGCTTTCTTGGTTCTACCACCTCGAATTCCTCATTTGGTTGAAAACTTACTTCATCTTCAAAACTATCGGAAAAAAAATTCTCATTGGGTTCAAATAATGCATCTAACTCTTGCTCCCAATAACGATTTTTTTCGCGATATTCTTTTTCAAGTCTTTCTTCTTCAAGCAATTGATTTTGATAAATTTGGAGTTTATCAGCACTAGGCTTGTATTTAATATAATCATCTTTAGTGATATTGATCCAATGGTCATAAGTCTTGAGTGCCTCCTCTTCCTCACTATTAGCATAACAATTAAAGCCACCAAAAGAGTTAAAATAAGACATTTCAAATTGGGCAATTCAAGAACGTGACACCCATTTTTTTTTTCAATTTTTGTTATATATATATATATATATATATATATATATATATATATATATATATATATATATTTTTCGAAATCACTTGTAGATAAAAATAACTTTCTTAAAAATTTAACAATTTCAATCCCCGGCAACGGCGCCAAAAACTTGACGCGACTTAATATTTTTCTCAAAAGTGCGTACAATCTAGGCTCAAGTGCAAGCCTGTCTCTCAAGTAATAAACCCGGTAAGTCGGGATCGTATCCACAGGGATCGAGATTGCCAAATAGTAATAAGAAAAATTATTAAATCTTGAAATGATTTCTTAATAGAAACGAAAAGATGATTAAAGATTGGGAAAATTTCTAATGAACTAAAAACTTTACTTAAGAGAAATAGACTGAAATTTACAAATAGATTTAGATCTGACAAATGGAAGAAAATAGGGTAGGGTACAATCCCTCAATCCTTAAAAAATTACCGTATAGAATACTAGAATTGTAAATTAAAATTATTGACTAGATCCGGTCTTTATACATTCTAAGCATTACATATATGAGGGATCTAGCCCGCATCATATGAAATCAAAGATAGATATAAAGCGGTGAATGGATCCAGTCTTTATATATTCTAAGCATTACGTATATGAGGTTCAAGCCCGCACCATACGAAATCAAAGATAAATATAAAGCGGTGCTTTCACGATTCAATCAATATTTTAATTTAACCTCTATTTTCTACATAAATAATTTGCCTTGGATTGAGTTCATGTACCCCAACCCTTGGGAATTTAGCTACTCATGATTTGGTTCAAGAATAAATTCACACACAAAATTATGGATCTACAAGACGTGGGAAATAATTTACAAATAATAAAAATAGAGAATGGAAAGATATTACTTGAATTCAGCAACAAAAGTGGAATTGGAATCCAGAATTTCTTACAAACTAGGGTTCATGAAAACTCTTGAAGGAATAGAAAATTTGCTCTCAAAATCTAACCCTAAAATTCAATCTAGCACTTCTAACCTACTCCTAACCTAGCCTCTCTCTAGCAGCTCTCCCTCTCTAGAATTCCACTCCCCTTGAAAATGAGGTAGAGCTTGGTCTTTTATAGCACCAAGTTGCATGAATTTGGCATCAAATTTCGCTTGTGGCACAAGTTTTCCAAGAGTTGCACTGCATTAAATGCATAATTAATTAGAGAAATCCGCACATCCAGACTCTTCATTATCGCGCAACTTCAAAATATCGTAACTTCTTCACCGTAGCTCGGATTGAGGTGCCGTTTTTCCAGTATTCTTGTAATTTA
This sequence comes from Sambucus nigra, assembly GCA_949130495.1. Lineage (NCBI taxonomy): Eukaryota > Viridiplantae > Streptophyta > Magnoliopsida > Dipsacales > Adoxaceae > Sambucus > Sambucus nigra. Next base: position 377,434,888 of record OX422211.1, read on the forward strand.
GAACTCTTCAACTTTCTAGTTGGCCCCACCTTCGGACTAAGGCTGAAAAATTACGAAAATGCCCTTCAACTCTCCATTTCTTGGTTTCTTTCACTGTTTTGAGTTTTCCTTCGCATTAACTTACATGAAATACCTGTAAAACACATGAGAAATACACAAAACAAGAAATACTTGCTAAAAGGGGTTAGTAGCATAAATTTGAGACAAATCCAAGCTATTTACACTGCACGGGATCATAAAAATACCGAAATTAAGGGGATAAATGTGAAGAATATGTGCCTAATCAGATTCACACCAAAATTCTCATATAATTTTGTGAATCTTTTGGAACCCATAGAACACTTTGCTTTTGTTCATCTTTCGTGGAGTGCGTCTCTACACCATATGGTTGCGTGTCATTGAGGATCTTGCTACGTGAAGATTCTTTGCTGAAGATTAGGCTGCGAGTCCTTGGAGGGTGCTGTGTGTATTCTCTTGTTGAGTTCAAGACTGCGTGTCTTTGTGGGTTGGCTACGCGTTGATACATTGCAGATTTCTCTATGTAATTGTAAGTTGCGATTTATAAATTCATAGTGAAATAAAGGTTTTACCCGAAAGGTTTTTTTCCCTGAAATCTGTGTCTCAGCATATTTACTGTGTCGCATGTTTTATATTTGATGGGTTGATTTAGATGCTTGTTTAAGGGATGCATTTATTTGATTTAAAAGTAGACCCTAATTAAATAAGGTTTAATTGGATACGTGCAAATTAATCAATTATCACACAGTCGCACTTTACAAATTGGTATCAAAGCGGGTTATGCTAATTTATCGCGTGATCCTAATTTTTTGAGGATTTACTTTCTGATACAATTTGTCTACTCACGTTTACAAAGTTTAGCCCCCCCGTAGTGCCCATACAGTACGCCATAATATACCGTTCATTGTCATTAAGTCTTTAGTTAAGTTTCTCTTTAACTTATCTGTACTGCCCATACAATATTCAAATAGTCTAATTAATAATTAACATCTCCTCATGCTATTATTAAATCCAAGTTAACATTTCACATATGTTATCGTTCAAACCTTTTCATTAAGTTTTTCAACTTAAATTTTAATTTTTGAGATACGTTATCTATCTTTCCTATTATTTACGCATTAGTAGATTTAGCCTTGTTTAGACATACACTATCTAGTTTCGCACCATCACGCATAAGTAGATTAAAACATTGCTTTAGATATACACTATCTAGTCTCTCTACTATCACAGAGCAGTAATATATTCACCCATGTGTATATATATATTTATAATCTAGCATTTACCGGACTGGCCATCGCGATGCATACTTGCGTACTCTGCTATCAAGTCTATGTACCTCTCGTACCAAATCAAGGACTATTGGTTCAGATTTCACTCTCGAACCATAAATCAAATCAACACATATTACAGGCAAACATAGTTATCAGCGTTTGGGATATGCACATACTTAACGTATCCAAATGACCCACTAGTCCCACTAATACACACACATAATGAGTCGCCTTAAGTTCTATATTCTGGGGCACTAATCCAGACCTCACTGGAATCGTCAAGGTGGGATCGCCCTCTGCGCGAAACCTCGTGATAACAGGTGATAAGAGGCTTTTTGCGCATGGTCATTGTCTTCAAAAGTCCTTGAATACCTACAAAACTTGTTTAAAACAACTTGTATTGCGGTAAGTACGGGTATCAATCCAACTTCCAAGGTGAAACAATTGACGTGAACACTTGCAATTTTAATTTTTTTTATTAATATATATATATATATATATATATATATATATATATATATATTATTTTTGAAAAACAGTCTCAAGGGAAAGATTAACTACTAAATGCTAAAACTATGATATGACTAAATAACGAAAAATAATGTGTAACCGAGTGTGATAAATGTGAGAAAGTCAAGAGATGGGATTACACTGCATTATCAATTGTTTTAATTTCTTAATTTATTAATTTAAAATATTTCGAGATAATATTAAATCGATAATCTAACTCTCGTTATAATTATAAATTTAATAATATATTTTTCAGAAAACTAATTAAAAAATGTCACACGATGAAAAATTAAGAACTATACTATTTTCAACAAAATTATCCGCTAGGATCAATTTAATAAAAACAATATGAATTCTCAAATTTCAACACCGAATTAATATTCAAATTTCGAAAAAACCTATTTCTAGTTCGATTCCTACATTCAAACATTAATTTGTACAGCTAATTTACTAACTCTCATTATATAAATTAATTGGTGACAGTTAAAAATTAATTTTCCTATATTATAACAAGTGTCGGCGCCGCTTCAAGTACCAACGCTGCTGCAAGTGTCCGCGCCGCTGCAAGGGTCGGCGTCGCTACAAGTGTCAGCGCCGCTGCAAGTGTCCGCGCCACTTCAAGTACCAGCGCCGACACAAGGGTCAGCGCCGCCGCAAGTGTCGGCGCCGGGTGAAGTGTCAGCGCCGTCACAAGTGTCTACGCCGCTGCAAGTGTCGGCGCCGCTTCAAGTACCAACGCAGCTGCAAGTGTCCGCGCCGCTGCAAGGGTCGGCATCGCTACAAGTGCCAACACAGCTGCAAGTGCCAGCGCCGCTGCAAGTGTCCGCGTCGCCGCAAGGGTCGGCGCCGTTCTGGAAGCCAGCGCCGTTGCAAGTATCGGCGTCGCTCTAAGTGCCAGCACCGCTTCAAGTGCCGGCGCCGCTGCAAGTGCCAACGCCGCCGTAAGTGACCGCACCGCTGCAAGTGTCGGCGCCGCTTCAAGTACCAACGCCGCTGCAAGTGTCAGCGCCGCTTCAAGTGTCCGCGCCACTGCAAGTGTCGGCGCCGCTTCAAGTACCAGCGCCGCTGCAAGTGTCCGCGCCGCTGCAAGGATCAGCGCCGCTTCAAGTACCAGCGCCGCCGCGGGTGTCAGCGCCGCCGCAAGTGTCCGCGCCGCTGCAAGTGTCGGCGCCACTTCAAGGGCCAGCGTCGCTTCAAGTGTTAGCGCCGCTTCAAGTGTTAGCGCCGCTGCAAGCGTCTACGCCGCCGTAAAGGTCAACGCCGCTTCAAGTGCCAGCGTCGCTGCAAGTGTCAGTGCCGCCATAAGTGTCCACTCCGCTGTAAGTGTCGGCGCCGTTTCAAGTACCAGCGCCGCTGTAAGTCAGTGCCGCTACCAGGGTCAGCGCCACTGCAAGTGTCCGCGTCGTTCCAAGGGTCAGCGCCGCTTCAAGCGTCAGCGCTACTACGACAAGGGGCACTACATCAATAACATTCGAGAGGTGCCCGCGAGAGTCACCACAGAAGTCCAAAATTAAGAAGTACCACTGCAAGGGTCAGCGCCGCTGCAAGGGTCACTGCAGTAATGACAGTCGAGAGAGTCAGTGTCACTGCAAGTCTCAGCGCCACTGCAAGGGTCACTGCAGAAATGTTATTCGAGAAGTGCTGCTACAGGGGTTTCGACAAAAACTCATATTGAGGAAGTAGCTATCGCGAATAACTCCTCATCATGAAACATCAGTCTCTAAGTGAACAACATCACTAACACTTTACTTTCTTGTACAGGTTGCCTAGTCGAGCAAGAAGGGCTCGAACAGGCGCGTTGGGACCTCTTGGGATTTTTTGGCTTGGCGGCTGAGGGACAAGGTATGTTGAGCAAGCTCAACCACTTAGCACTATAGGATTGAGAGAATACTGGTAGGAAGACCCAAAAGTCACTCAAGACTACACACACTGCACACTTAGTCACAAGTGAAGTGAACAGCCAAAGAGCTGGCTACTCACAAGAAACAAAACTCTTTACAAGAAAATGGCTTTTCCAGAAGAGGGGGTCCTCAAGGTCCCTCTCAAGAAAAACAACATTTTTTAGAGGAAAGGAGTCCTTAAGGTCTCCTCTCCCAAGATTTGCAAAATTGCACCACAAGTTACCATTTCAAAAGATAATTACCAAATCTGCTATTTTGTCTTCGTTAGGGGACATATGTGCTTTTTGACCTTTGGTTGGCGCCAGGTGGCGCCTGTAGAGGGGACAGGCAGGCTGCCACAGGAAGGGACAAATGGTACACTTCAGACATTGTTCCCCACCAACTCTCTCAATTTTGGCGCCCAAAAATTTCCACTCACCCCTAACGCCCCAGTATAAATAGACCTCTGGACAAGGTCAAGAGGATAGACAATAGAAATTGCACTGTTACTCTGCCAAAATATCACCAGACCTACCTAAGTATTCTCTCCTTGCTCATTCTCATAGTGCTGAGTGCCTTGTTCCTTCACTCCCCACTGACAGCCATCACTCTCAGGTGTTTCCCTTGAGAAAATTACTATTTTTTCTGTGAAAGTTCATCTTCTTGCAAGGATTGAGTTGAAGCTTGAGTTCCATTATTACCAGAAGAAGAAGTTTTCTTCAGAAGTTGCACCAGGGGACCTTGAAGACCTTGCAGGCAGCATCCATTGGAGTGGGTCACGCCTCACCCTTTCCAGTTATTCATAGACCCCACTCTCACTACCCTCCTACATTTGGCGACTCTGCTGGGGAGGTATCCTCATTTCCATGGACATAGAAGGTTTCAATGTCTCTAAGCAGCTGGTTTTTGAGGACATTCCGTCTGGTAATGGAGCTCACAGTGACCAAACTACTCTGGAAGAAGTGGTGGTGATCGGAGCCAAGGCGCCAGCGCCTCAGGGAGGTCAGACCAGTTCGCCGGCAGTGTCTCCAATGGCAGGTATGAACCTTATGGCAATGTTTTTTGACTTTTTAAAGCAAAACAACATGGATCTATCAAACTTGGGTCAAGGTTGTGTGACACCTGCTGCTGCCCCTTCCGAAGGGATAGCCACTCCTATTACGATTCCGACAGAGACGATTCCGTCTCGAAAGGCGGCGCCGGAGAAGGTCCTGGTGCCAACAGGTTCTCCAGCTCCTAAAAGGACATGTTTGGAGGAGTCATCCTCTAAGACTGTTACTATGGAAGAAGTGAGGAATCTCCTCTCCTCCTCTCAAAGAGAGGGTTCCCACCTATACGAGGAGTTATGATACCCCTATCCACAGGAAGTAAGTGAGAAGCCATACCCTGAGGGGTATATTACACCAAAATTTATCAAGTTTGGCGGTAGGGGGGAGAACCCTAGAGAACACGTGAAGAAGTTCGTCGAGTACCTGGGAGTACACGCTGGCGACAAGGACCTGAGGCTGAGGGAGTTCTCTAAAACTCTCACTGGGAAGGCTTATACATGGTATTCACACTTGGCGCCTAACAGCGTCCCTACATGGGAAGAGATGCACAGGCAGTTCCTTCAGAAGTTTTTTGTAGCGGAGGATGAATTTACACTGAGGCACCTGGCGCAAGAGGTCCAGAAGCCAGGAGAAGAATTGATGCACTACATCAATCGATTTCGCGAGAGGGCCTTAGATGTTCACGAGGACGTGGAGGAGGCCAGGTTGCTACAGATATATGTGGAAGGAATCTTGGAAGAGTACAAGCTGCACTTGATCAACGAAACTAGAGATGGAACTTTCAGAGAATTCACCAGGGCAGCCAGCAACATAGCTATGATAATCAAACCAAGAGCCCCGGGTTGGAGGACACAAGTTTCACTGACTCCCGGGAGGTTTCAAGTTGCGAGGAGGCAAGCGGTTAACTATGTGGACGGGAGTAACAAAAGGAAGAAAGGAGGCTCTGGGGCCAAGACTGACAGTCCCGGCAACAAGGGAAAATTTGGGGAAGATGCCCCGCCGCCACTACCGTGCAGCGTAGCGGAGACTATGGATTATTACCGCACCTTAGTGCGAGAAGGATTAGCAGGACCTCCCCACCTAAAAGGAGAAACCCCCCACTGCAGCTGACAAAGCCAACCCAAAGTACTGTGAATTGCACCATCGAGTGCAGCACTCTACCAAGGATTGTTACTACTTGAGAAGGATCATTGGTGAGCAGATGGCCAGCGGTACCTTGCAGATACCCCTGTGGACGTTGACGAGAACCCACTTCATGCGCATCACTTTGGCACCGCCAACATGGTAGTTGCCTACGACGAAGAAGCTATAGGAAATCTTGTGAAGCGGGAGAGTGGCGAGCAGTTATGCGAGGAGTTAGAAAATCTATCACTGAGCAGACTTGAGCTAGAAAGAAAGCAAGAGGAGTGGTTCTTCACTCCGGAACATGAAAATGGATGTGGGGAAGTTGAGGAAGTCGCTCTCTCAGAAGGTGAGGTAGACGTCATCCTCGCTCTAGACGAGGGAGGGACCTCTGAAGCGGAGTATGTTTGCAGTGTCCAGACGTACGAGGTAGACTTAGATTCTGAATGTGAGGCCATAGCGAGGAGCCCCAAGTTCAAGTGTTTTTTCGACCAGATAGGGGTGAAGTACGACACGAGGGTGTCCATCACGAAGAAAGTCTTGGAGGCAGTGCAGCAGCAGGGAGACCCTTCGCTAAATTGGCAGGGGCCAATCGGAAGGATGATTAAGAAGTATACCTCTGAAGTGGTGTTTTCAGAAGCGGATAGGGTGGTGCCCTACTTCCACAACCGCCCGTTGTACGTCACAACCATAATTAATGGAGTCTCATTTCCCAGGGCGTTGATGGATGGAGGAGCATCCATTAACATCATGCTCATCAGTACATTGTATGAAACAGGAATTGACCAGGAAAAGGTGGTTCCGGTACCGCTAGTAATTTCCAGATTCGACAACGCTGGAATGCAGTCTATTGGATACGTGAATGTGGGAATTAAGTTGGGAAATTTCACCTCCCACATCAAATTTCATGTTATTAACGCTGACACCAGCTACCAATTACTCATTGGAAGGGTATGGATGCACACTCATGGAGTAGTGCCTTCCACCTACCATCAATGCGCGAAGGCAAACCTTAGAGGAACAGAGATGGTGATCAAGGCCACGCAGAGACCCTTCGCCATTGAGGAGGCTCACCTAGTAGATGCTGCCTTTTACACTGAATTAGATGAGGAAAGAAAGGTCTCTACAAGAAAACTAGCAGGGATCAAGGTAGCTGAGGGAAGGGTCCCGCAGAAAAAATCCGTTCATGACCGTCTAGGGGAGAGGATAATTCCCCATATGGAAAAAGGCAAGAGGAAAGTAGAGGAGGTAGCTTGACCCCCTTGAACTTGCAAGAAAGTGGTCTTGGCCAATGGAAAAGTCATCTACCGTTTATAACGGTCTGTGCGGGCGGTGTTCTGGGACGAGAGCATCGACCCGACGCCCGAGTGTTTTATTATTGATGAATCCCATATTGTTGAGCATGTTGAAGAACTAGAAGAAGCTCCAGAGTGCATGTAAGACGGACCCAGAGAGCAACTGCAGGAATTAGAGGAAATCAAGTTGGGGTTAGAAGAGGGCGAGAGTAGACCCATTCTAATTTCCAAGTGCCTGGAACCGAAGCAGAAGGAAGAGCTCATTGAGATACTTAAGGAGTTCACTAATGTATTTGCTTGGAAGTACACGGAGATGCCAGGAATAGACGCAGAAGTGAGCTCTCATAGATTGAACATCCTTCCCAATGCCCTTACGGTAGGGCAAGCCACACGCACATATAAAGCAGACCTTGATTTGAAAATAAAGGCTGAGGTGGAGAAGTTGTTAGCGGCAGGGTTCATCAAGCCTATTCAGCACCCCATATGGTTGTCCAGCATAGTGCCAGTGGCAAAGAAAGACAAGACCCAAATCAGAATCTGTGTAGATTTTCGCGACTTGAACAGGGCGTGTCCTAAGGATGAATTCCCACTACCCAGCATAGACAGCTTAGTGGATTCCACCGCGGGACATGAGATGTATAGCTTCATGGACGGGTATGTTGGCTCTAACCAGATTAAAATGGACCCCGCCGATGCAGAGAAGACTGCCTTCCGCACACCGTTAGGGAACTTTCACTATACAATCATGCCCTTCGGATTGAAGAACGCTAGAGCCACATACCAGCGGACCATGATGGCAATTTTTCATGACTTATTTCATGATATACTAGAATTCTATGTGGATGATTTGGTGGTCAAGTCTAGGAAAGAAAACAAGCACATTCAGGATCTCAGGAGAGTATTCGAGAGGTGTCGTCGGTATAAGATAAGAATGAACCCCTCAAAGTGTGCCTTTGGGGTTACTGCAGGGAAATTCCTAGGTTTTGTGGTAAATAGACAAGGAGTCCAAGTGGATGCAGAGAAGATGAAAGCCATTGTGATGATGCCACCGCCCAAGAGTCAGAGACAACTTAAGAGCTTCCTGGGAAAGGTATCCTACCTGCAGAGGTTTATACCTGCATTTGCAGAAGTAACTCATTCGTTCGCACCTCTACTAAAAGACAAAGCCAAGTGGGTTTGGGGAGAGAGGCAAGAGAGTGCGTTCGAGAAGATTAAATATATCCTAGCCTCTCCATCCACGATGATTCCCCCCGAAGCCGGAGCGCCGTTGCTGCTCTACCTTACTTCTACAGAGAGGTCGATAGGGGCCCTCTTGGCGCAAGAGGGCGAAGGAGTGGAAAATACGGTCTACTACCTGTCAAGAGTAATATCCGAAACAGAATCGAGATACACCAGCATTGAGAGGCACTGCTTGGCACTGGCATTTGTTGCCCAGAAGTTGAGACACTATCTCCTAGCCTTCACAGTTCACATAGTCACCAAGTGTGATCCCATCAAGTACCTCCTCGCGCGGACTATACTCGTGGGACGAGCAGCAAGGTGGTTTTTGATCTTGTCAGAATACGATCTAAAATGCGTAGTGCCTAAAGCCATTAAGAGCCAGGCAGTAGCAGATCTGCTGGCCCACTTCCCGAGTGGGGTTTTCGAACCACCTAGTGAAGAGCTGCCCGGAGAAAGTTTCCAAGAATGCATGGCGGAGGAGCTGAAGACGTGGTTTATGGAGTTTGATGATTCTAGTGCTCAAGGAATAGGTGGGGCCGACGTCATACTGTCAGATGGGAAGGAGAAGATTACCCTCTCTTTCAAGTTAGATTTTAAGTGCTCAAATAATGAAGATGAGTACGAAGCCCTCATTCTAGGAATGTTGGAAGCACTCAGAAGAGGGATCAGGGTACTGTGTATACGAGGGGACTCCAATCTGGTAGTAAGGCAGGTCAATGGAGAGTTTTCCCTTAAACATGTCAACTTAGCGCCGTACAGACACATCATCCAACGACTGCTGGGACAGTTCTTAGAAGTAACTGTGGAGAGGCAGGCCCGAACGATGAACAGGCACCCTGACGCGCTCGCCACCATAGCACAAAAGTTGGACATAGAGGAGTCAGAAGCAACCATCACAGTGAGGCGGAGAACGGTACCTACCACCGTAAAGTCCTTATTCCCAAGTAACGAGTCGGAAGATTGGAGGCGTTTGGTAGAGAAGCAACTTGAAACCAGGGAAGGGACAGTGAAAATATTAAAGTTAGCCAACTATCATGTGCTGCAGGGAACTCTCTACTTCAAGAGTCCTGGAGGGTTTCTGGCAAGGTGCGTAGGGGAGCAAGAAGCCAAGGAGAGGTTAATAGGAATGCACCAGAAGCACTGTGGAGATACGGATATCCCCCTTCACAGACGACTGCAGCGAAGCGGGTATTTTTGGCCCGCCATGAGCGTAGAAGCGGCCCGCTTGTAACAAAGTTGTTTAAAGTGCCAAGCTAATTTTGACCAGCCGACGGAGGCTAACTTTGTGGAAGCCTTCGAAGATTGGAGACAGCCGTACCTAGCATATCTAAAAGATGGGGAGCTGCCCGCCGAGAGAGCGGATGAAATTTACTTTAGAAAAAGGATAACACGTTTCTACTTGGTCAAAGGAGAGTTATATAGGAAAGGGTACAATGAGAATGCCCTAAGGTGCGTAGCCAAAGAGGAAGTGGAAAGGGTGCTGAAAGAAGCTCATGAGCCCTCCCACATGGGAGGCGCCAAGCTGTATGATCAACTGATGACGATGGGATACTACTGGTCGACCATGGAGGCTGACTCCATTGGATATGTGAAAAAGTGTAAAGCATGCCAGGTGCATGGAAACATGGTGCACGCTCCCTCCGTCAGTCTACAAAGCTTGGCATCCCCTATCCCTTCCACACATGGGCGTTCGACCTGGTGGGAAAGATCGCCCCAGCATCTCACGGCAAGGCTTTTATCATTGTGGCTACAGAATTTTACACCAAATGTGCGGAGGCCATTCCTTTAAGGAGAGTCACCGCCCAAGTGGTAACCCAGTTTATAAAGGAGTATATCATATGTAGATTCGGTATACCCAAAGTAATCCTAACGGATAATGGGAAGCAATTTGTATGCAAAGAGATAGCCCTTCTCACGGACAGGTATAAGATTGTGCATAATAGCTCAACCATATCATACCCCAAGGGCAATGGCCAAGTAGAAGCTACTAATAAGACCCTGATAAATATTTTGAAGAAAATGCTAGAAGACATGCTGGGAGCATGGGACGAGAAGTTGCCTATGGTATTATGGGCCTACCGTACTTCGAAAAGAAAGCCAACAGGGTTCACTCCCTTCTCTCTAGTATATGGGACCGAAGATGTCCTACCAGTGGAACTCGCGATACCTTCAGCCATAATTTCTCTTAGCAATGGGCTCATCCCAGACCCAAGGCATGTGCAACTGGAGGCGCTGGACGAGCACAGAGACAAGGCGAGAGAGAATTTCAAAGTCTACACTCAGCAACTGTCCAGGGCCTACGAAAACTTGGTTAAGCCTAGAGAATTCTAGGTGGAAGATTTAGTCCTACGAGCATCAACTCACCATTTCCGTAGCATATCGGCATCAAAATTCAAACCTAACTGGGAAGGCCCTTTTGTCGTCAGAGGAGTGGGGAAGTCAGACTACTGCCAAATATCAGAACCAGAGAGTGATTGCCTCTAGTCCATCAACTGCAAGTGGCTGAAGATGTACTATGCTTAGTAACAGCTAACAAGTTTTGTTTGTGTTTTGCATGTCTGTAATGGATTTCGAGGATTGCTCCTATACCATAAAAGTTTTTTTGTAATTTCTTTTAAGAGGAATACTACACTGTAAACATCACACAAAGGTAAAGAAATGAAATAGCAACACTTTTGATCATTGTTGAGATTTGCTTTGCTTGCTCATTTATACATACATATACACTCCCTATTAAGTTAGAAGAGAGTACAAAAAAAAAGATCATGAACTTTGCTCACTTCACTTGGGAGGTAGGTCCATCCTAAGAGAAAGTATACTGAGAAAGTCCCCCAGACATAAATTAATACAGTTTTTTATAATAAAATCAGGCTTCCGGAAAGGGGCAGGGGTCACCCTCCTCTCCAACCTAGCCTCTACGACTATAAGCAGTAATGCGCATGAATTACCCCACAGACAGGAGGGGCAACCCAAGAAAGTCACATGCCAACACCTCACAGCTACAAGAGGTGCATTTTCAAAAAAATATATATAGAATATGATAATACATAACATTTCATATCAATGCAAATACCCCGCAGTATACGGGGTAGCCACCAGTAGACTAAATGCTCACATAAATTAGAGCAAATCATATAAAACAAACACCCACAGTATAAAGGGAGAACAAAGGAAAAAGAAAGTGCAGAAGAAACAAAGTGTCTCATACAGGAATGATAAGTGATGTACACATAGAATTCTGAGCACTACAAAGCAAGAAGTAGCCTATCTGCTAAAAACCACAAAAAATAAATCATCACGTGCGATGGCGCCAGCGTATGACGGACCAACCTCCCGCAGAAACTCTTCCTCCAACCTGACGAATTTAGCCTCATCCTCCTCATCACCAGACTCGAGTCTGGAAAGCTTCACCTGTAGTAGGGCGATCTGGTTCCGGATCCTCGTTGACTCAGTGTGCCGTTGCTCAACTCTAGACTGTCGGGAAGTGTGAAACCTCACTATCTTTCGAAAAGGAACACTCAGAAAGGGGTGAACCCCTGCGTGAAGCCAATCCAAATGAAAGTGATAGAACTGCTGTAAGTCGCGGAGGGCATCCAAGAATAGCAAAATAGAAGAGCTAGTCAGCTTAGCAGGGGAGGTAGCCAAGAACTCATGAACATGGCTGGTAAGAGCCCTTAGGTTGAAGGCCGTAAGACTGTCAACCTGAAGTATACTCTGAGAAGTGAACGTCTCGGGATGGTGCTCCAAGATGAGATCCAAGAGCTGACGCTCATGTACCCTGAATCGGCCTGGTAACTCCTCACGCCATAGCCTACTAGAAATAGTCGCAACATCCTCTGCTTCATCATCGCCATCGGAGTGGCGAGACCCCGCCTCAGAAGGAAGAAAAGAAGACTCCCCACCAGAATCAGCATCACCGACCAAAGGAGTGAACTCAGAACTATGATCTCCCTCCACAGTTGCCCCACTACCAGTCTCCACAGTCACCGGAGTACTCTCATGCACCTGGAAATAATGAGACAAGGGTGAAATGGGAATGCTTGCACAGTTTACGCAAGAAGAAAAGAGGGGAATAGTAAAAAGAGGGGGTATGCCAGTCTAATACCTCTCTCGCAGTTGCCCCACTTCCAGACTCCACGGTCATCGAAGTACTCTCATACACCTGGAAACAATGAGACAAGGGTGAAATGAGAATGCTTGCACAGTATACGCAAGAAGAAAAGAGGGGAATAGTAAAAAGAGAGGGTATGCCAGCCTAACACCCCTCTCGTAGTTGCCCCACTGCCAGACTCCACAGTCAACGGAGTACTCTCATGCACCTGGAAATAATGAGACAAGGGTGAAATGAGAATGCTTGCACAGTATACGCAAGAAGAGAAGAGGGGAATAGTAAAAAGAGAGGGTATGCCAGTCTAATACCTCTCTCGCAGTTGCCCCACCGCCAGACTCCACAGTCAACGGAGTACTTTCATACACCTGGAAACAATAAAACAAAGGGGAAATGAGAACGCTTGCACAGTACATGCGAGAAGAAAAGAAGGGAAATAGTAAAAAGAGAGTATGCTAGTTTAATACCTCTCTCACAGCCATCTCATTCCCTAACTCCACAAGTATTGGAGAAACTTCATCCGGCTCCTTAGTCATCAGAGCAACCTCGCTCACCTAGAGACAATGCAACAAAGATGAAGAGGGGAATGCTTGCGCAATTTAAGCAAAATAATAGAGACATAAGAATGACACGAGAGAAGTAGATACTCTTATACACGGTACCTGAATAACGCCCTCCGTAACGGTCATAGAAAGAGGAGCAGGGGCTCCCATAAGGGTAGCAACACTGATCGATGCTCCAGAAGGGGTTGTCTCAGTGACCAGTGAAGAAGCTACCTCAGCCTCAAGCACTTCTGTAAGAATGATCTCAGCGACGGAGAGCGCGAGGGGTAGGCGAGGCTGCGAGTGACAAGAAAGGGCGAGAGTTAACAAATCAGTTATTCCATGAATGATGAATACTTCAACTAAAAAAAAAGAGGGAGAGGGAAACTTCTAAAAAAAAGCACCACAGAGACACCTACTGGAAGGGGCACGATAACAGGATAAACTGGCCCATGTATAAAGGCTGCTGAAGAGACAGTGGCAGGAGCCGCACTCGAAACAGCGCCAAGGGATAACTGTGACAAAGTAAAAGAGGGCTACGATAAGTACAGGTTGGATAGATAAGAAATATAGAACTAAGAAAATAAGAGAGGACCTGAACACCATCCAAGGGGGAAGCGCGAAAAAAGACGGTCGGTGCAGTAGGGGTTGTGCTGATAGCCTGCAAAGAATGAAAGTATGTTATTCATCGCGTGATCGAGGAGTAAGAGATTCCACGCTTCAGCGGAAAGGCCTTGACCTGAAGCGTAGGCTCGCTGGTTGAAGCCACAGTAAATATCGGGCCACGAGAGATCGCCTGAACCAAAGGTCTACCGTCCATAGATACACGGATCCTGGGGATAGAAATTCTCCCTGAAGAGGATAAACCCGGGGCGGTAATGCCAGGTGAAGAGGCCTCCAGGGGCTCAGTTGCAGAAGCGCCCACCGTCGAGACAAGAGAAAATGAGGTGACAACGCCCGAAGACACAACTCTCTACGCATGGTAAATGGGTAAATAAAAGGAAGAAGTAAAAAAGAAAATGGCACAATGAAAGTTTTGAAAATAGCGAGGCATACCTGAGGAGAAGGGGAAGCCACAGGGGTGGTCCTGGTGACAGTAAAGTGCACGGATGAAAGCTGCGGGGAAATGACAGTGTACGCATCCAAAAGGTAGTTAGAAGACGAATAAATTACAACAGATGGTAAAAGAATTAAGAAGACAGCAAACCTCTCTAAACAGGCCTCGGGAAGAAATGAGCATGGAGTTCCTCTCCCGCTGAAAGGGCATCGGTCGTAGTGGGGGAAGAGGAGAACTACTTGCCTCTACGGAAATGACCTGCACAAATATGACAAAATGCTTTGATTGACAAATAAAAAAATATATAATGAGGGGAAGAAAGAAAATCATATGCAAAAAAATATAGACAAGTAAAGGGAGAACGCTTACAGTAGCAGGGCGCGTAGTCTGGCTATAGGGGAGATGGGTGAAGAATGGGAGGCCTCATCATCACTAGAAGACTCTCTGGAGACTGATAACAAAGCATAAGTGTCAGTAGTGCTTTCGCTATGGAAACCCAGGCCGCCCATATCACCCGAAGAAGAACTATGGTCGTCATAGGAAGGGGTGCTTCCATAATCAAGTAGTTCCTCTTCCAATGAAGGGGAGGGAGATAAAGAAACTCCGAGAGAACTAGTTCCACTAAGTAAAGAATGTCGTGATATAGTACCTTCCGCAATGGGAATAGACGCGACCCGCGCCTCCTGGGAAGTAAGGCTCGGTGAGGAGTAGCCTTTCCCTCTCGCTACTTGAGAAGTCTTCCCCGCCCCAAGATTGCCAGTATCAGACTCTTGATCTACTGTAGAGGAAGCAACCATGCCAGCGCTATCTCCTTTCTTTTTCTTCGCAGCCCGGGTCCTCACAGGAGAAGAAGGAGGAGAAATAGTAGTAGCAGGAAAAAAATTGGATACGTTGGCGTCAGGGTGTTTCCTTTTACCTGTAGTAGAGGCGCTCGCTTTCCCTCTACTTTTTGGTTGGTTTCTAGACTTCGCAGGGGGAAGCTCAGCCGGCGGAGATGGAATTGACTCGTCAATGAGAGGTTTCACTAAAATGGGAATGGCATGCTCCAAAGGTGGCGTGGAGGTGGTACTGAGAAACCAAGGATCTTTCTACGTCCGCCTGACCAAAAACTGAGCTCTGGTGTATTTAATGGGGTTAGTCTCATGAGGGGGACCAACGACACATTCCTGGATAAGAGGGACCTGCTGTTGCCAAAGAAGGAACCAAGATGAAGTGAATGAAGGATGATAATCGCAGGGAGGCACATAGAGGCCACCCAAACCACTGACCCTATGGAATAATCCCTGAAGAGTAAAGCCAGCACACGCCTCTGAAAATGCCTCAGAATGACTGCTGTAGGAAGGAAGAGGAGGGGTGTGAACGCCCTGATCATAACTAAACTGTCGTCTTGCCCTCTCGGAATGATAAATTCAGCACGTGGACCTAACTCGGTCCAGGAAGGGAGGTGACATGGTAAGAGCATCGTCACCACATTAATATGAGGACACGTGGAAACCGACCCCACTGCTGAAGGGCAATAGAAGGTCCCGTCGTTGCCGGGGAAAGAAAGCCAGCTGAAAGTACCCCCAGGGCGCCTGGTGTAAGGACGAAACTGAAACTCCTTGATATCATCAATCAACATTCCCAGAGACTGCTTGGGAGTTTTCTTATGCCACCGAAGAAGTCTCCCAGCATCGCTATGACAAGCGTGAGCCCCTGAAGTAAAGTGGGGCAAATGCTAAAAAAAAGGCCATCAAGAGGGGGGCGTTAGCATGATTAGCAACATCATACCGACCGCAGGACCTCTCTACATCTATGTGTGCTCGGTCCATCCAGGTGTAAAGAGAACCTAAGGTCAGGGCAGCCATGGGTACCGACCTACCGTGAGACAACCGTACAGACAATCTAAAAAGAATTTCGTGAGGACAGTTTTCGGGCTTACCTGGTAGAAGGAACCGAGTAAAAAATGTAACGAGGAAAGCGGCTAAATGTGCAGGAGAGTGGAGCTTAGGACCATCCTAGGATCTGGGGGCTGCACGAGAAGTCTCCCCCTTCTGCAACTGCTCAAAATCTCTGAACCAGTATCTTTGCCATTTGGCAAAGGAATGCTTGGAATGACCAGTTATATTTATGGCCACATACCTCGAGCACTCTCCAAGAGCTGATCGTAACTCCCCCACCATATCCTGTTCTAGGGAGTCCTCGCAGTCATCAAAAAAGACCTTCTGCCCAAAGAAAGGAAGGGCGTACAATTCACATACATCTTCTAGGGTAAGGGTAAATTCCCCCCAGCCTGTGACAAAGGTTTGAGACTCCATACTCCACCGAGATAATAAGAGATTGAGTGAAGAACCATGCTTAAATATGGTGCAGGACTTCAGGCTGCTGACGGTGGTAAAGATTCCCACCTCCCTAAGAATAGCCACGTAATCAGGAACGCTCAGAACATAATCAACCCAGTTGGCCCACTCCTCTGTGGGTCCACCCGGGGTTTTTACTTCAACGTTGGAATAAGGAAAGTCACCGCGGTCAACGCGGACTCGGAGAATGGAATCCGGAGAAATAGTAGGAAGGTTAGCAGACTCACTTAACCCCACATGAGAACGCTCAAGAACAGCATCGAAAATTTTTTCCCCAAATTCAGAAAGTGAAATCATGAAATTGTCAGTAGGACCAAAAAAAGGAGCGCGACGATAAATACCAAAGTCTCGCCCTTGGCGAATGTGCATATAGTCCTTCCATGCCTGAGAACAAGATGGCGTAGCTGATGAACCACCAAGAGCCATTGGCTGAAGAAAAGAACTCGTCCTGGGGGGGACTCCGAGCGAGAGACCACAGGTGTCCCCTGTCGCAAAGAAAGAAGTGGAAGTAAGAGCCCCCGTAACAATCATGGGCGTCGAGACACCCGAAGTCGAGATACCCCTGTCAGTACCAATACATGTCGAGACACCCCCTGGTAATCGCGAGAGACCTGTAGACGCGAGGCTACGTCGCGGGACCCCCGGTCGCTGACAAAAGGTTACCATACTTTTATAGGCCTGGACCCCTTCTTCAGAAAAGATCGTGGGCGTCGAGATACCCAAGGTCGAGACGCCCCCAGACGCCAACGACGGATTGGGCGAGGAACCCTTGACCACTGGACACAAGGAGTCACTAGTAGAACTCGCGATCGTCGAGATACCCCCAACCATAGACTGACTTGACAGAATATTCCCCAGATTTACGCCGGTGCGCGAGGAGCCGCTGCCGACGCTGTGATGCGTCGAGATACCTATAGAAGAGACATCATCAAGCGAGGAACCTCTATAAAAACTCATCACGGGCGAGAGACCCTCATACGAAGAACTAGCAGGCAAGGAAAACTGGCGCGCGGACCCTGAGCGCGAGAAGTCTAGAATGGAGCGAGACATGTCTCTATGGAAACCACGAACGTCGCGAGAATTTGAACGGGGCGAGAGACCCTCGAATGGGGGATCCGTTAGCGAGGAACCCTGGCGCGCAGACCCTGAGCGCGAGAGGACTGGAATGGAGCGAGACAAGTCTAGCTGGAAAACACTAATGTCGCAAGGTCTTGAACGAGGCGAGAGACCCTCGGATGGAGGATCTGTTAGCAAGGAACCTTGGTCGGCAGCTTTCTCGACCAAAAAATTAAAACCCATGCCCAGATCGTGCGAGACACCATGTTCCTCACGCATACTGCAATCGGTCGCGAGACCTCCCGTCGTCAGTAGAGCCTCGGTCGAGACGCCCCTTATCATGGAGGAACTCAAATAAAAAGACGCAGGTGTCGAGTGGGAGGGCGAGGAACCCACGAGGGTTCTCGACCCAAAATCTGAAAAGTCGGGTATCGCGGACGAGGCATCAACGCCACTGGTCGGATGGGACCAAGGGTTGCCGACGACGACAATCTTGGCCACGGAAGTGGTTGGAACAAATGATGGAGAAGGCATGGAGTTTAGAGACTTGGGTGCCTTAGGGGTGTTTACATTTGGAGAAGCATTGCTTGGATTAGAATCCATGAATGAGAAGCTATGGTGGTCGGAAAAGTTAGAGCAAAAATGAGGAGATGGGTGGCTATGGTGTTTTAAAAATCCCTTTCTCACTCTCTCTCACTACAAACCCAAAAGTGTCTTATGTTTTTTTTGAAGAAGATGAAAGAGCCTAAGAAGAGGGGCTTATGTTTTTTTGCACCAAAATGGGAAAACGTGCAGGAAGGCAAAAAGGTGATGAGCTTTTTTTCCCAAATGACGAGATGATAGTTCCCACACTGACGCGTGGGTTCTCAAAAAAAATTAAAAACCCCGGATAAAGGGACATCGCAGTTAATGATCCTAGGATCCCTCAGAATATATATATATATATATATATATATATATATATATACATATAATTGTTGAAACCAAATTTATAGCGTACAAAGTTTTTTTAGTCTACCCAACCAAAAAATCTTTGCACGAGGGGCTAATGTAGATGGGTGTCTATCAATATAGAAAAAGCAAATAAAATAAAATAAAAATGCTTCTTTTATTAATGACATCCGAGAGGTGTCCACGAAGGTCACCTAGAAGTCCAAAAGCCATGGGAAGGTTTAGCGCCACTTCAAGTGCCAGCGCCGCTGCAAGTGTCTACGCCACTGAAAGTGTCGGCGCCGCTTCAAGTACCAACGCCGCTGCAAGTGTCCGCGCCGCTGCAAGGGTCGGCGTCGCTAAAAATGACAATGACGCTACAAGTGCGAGCGCCGCTGCAAGTGTCGGCGCCACTGCAAGTGCGAGCGCCGCTGCAAGTGTCGGCGCCACTTCAAGTACCAGCGTCGCTGCAAGGGTCAGCGCCGCTCCAAGTGCCTGCGTCGGGTGAAGTGTCAGCACCGTCACAAGTGTCTACACCACTGCAAGTGTCGGCGCCGCTTCAAGTACCAACGCCGCTGCAAGTGTCCGCGCCGCTTCAAGGGTCGGCGTCTCTACAAGTGCCAACGCCGTTGCAAGTGCCTGCGCCGCTGCAAGTGTCCGCGTCGCCGCAAGGGTCGGCGCCATTCCGGAAGACAGTGTCGTTGCAAGTGCATGTGCCATTGCAAGGGTCAGCGCCACTGCAAGTATCGGAGTCACTCCAAGTTCCAGCACCGCTTCAAGTGCCGGCGCCGCTGCAAGTGCCAACGCCGCCGCAAGTGACCGCACCGCTGTAAGTGTCGGCGCCGCTTCAAGTACCAACGCGGCTGTAAGTGTCAGCGCCGCTGCAAGGGTCAACGCCGCTTCAAGTGTCTGCGCCACTGCAAGTGTCGGTGCCGCTTCAAGTACCAGCGCCGCTGCAAGTGTCCGCGCCGTCGCAAGGATCAACGCCGCTTCAAGTGTCAGCGCCGCCGCGAGTGTCAGCGCCGCCGCAAGTGTCCGCGCCGGTGCAAGTGTCGGTGCCACTTCAAGGGCCAGCGCCGCTTCAAGTGTTAGCGCCGCTGCAAGCGTCTACGCCACAGTAAAGGTCAATGCCGCTTCAAGTGCCAGCGTCGCTGCAAGTGTCAGCGTCGCCATAAATGTCCGCGCCGCTGTAAGTGTCGGCGCCGTTTCAAGTACCAGCGCCGCTACCAGGGTTAGCGCCGCTGCAAGTGTCCGCGCCGTTCCAAGGGCCAGCGCCGCTTCAAGCGTCAGTGCTACTACGACAAGGGTCATTACAGCAATAACATTCGAGAGGTGCCCGCGAGAGTCACCACAGAAGTCCAAAATTAAGAAGTACCACTGCAAGGGTCAGCGCCGCTGCAAGGGTCACTGCAGTAATGACAGTCGAGAGAGCAGCGTCACTGCAAGTCTCAGCGCCACTGCAAGGGTCACTGCAGAAATGTTATTCGAGAAGTGCTGCTACAGGGGTTTCGACAAAAACTCATATTGAGGAAGTAGCTATCGCAAATAACTCCTCATCATGAAACATCAGTCTCTAAGTGAACAACAGCACTAACACTTTACTTTCTTGTACAGGTTGCCTAGTCGAGCAAGCAGGGTTCGAACAGGCGCGTTGGGACCTCCTGGGAGTTTTTGGCTTGGCGGCTGAGGGACAAGGTATGTTGAGCAAGCTCAACCACTTAGCACTATAGGATTGAGAGAATACTGGTAGGAAGACCCAGAAGTCACTCGAGACTAGACACACTGCACACTTAGTCACAAGTGAAGTGAGAAGCCAAAGAGCTGGCTACTCACAAGAAACAAAACTCTTTACAAGAAAATGGCTTTTCCAGAAGAGGGGGTCCTCAAGGTCCCTCTCAAGAAAAACAACATTTTTTAGAGGAAAGGAGTCCTTAAGGTCTCCTCTCTCAAGATTTGCAAAATTGCACCACAAGTTACCATTTCAAAAGATAATTACCAAATCTGATATTTTGTCTCCGTTAGGGGACATATGTGCTTTTTGACCTTTGGTCGGCGCCAGGTGGCGCCTGTAGAGGGGACAGGCAGGCTGCCACAGGAAGGGACAAATGGTACACTTCAGACATTGTTCCCCACCAACTCTCTTAATTTTGGCGCCCAAAAATTGCCACTCACCCCTAACGCCCCAATATAAATAGACCTCTGGACAAGGTCAAGAGGATAGACAATAGAAATTGCACTGTTACTCTGCCAAAATATCACCAGACCTACCTAAGTATTCTCTCCCTGCTCATTCTCATAGTGCTGAGTGCCTTGTTCCTTCACTCCCCACTGACAGCCATCACTCTCAGGTGTTTCCCTTGAGAAAATTACTATTTTTTCTGTGAAAGTTCATCTTCTTGCAGGGAGTGAGTTGAATCTTGAGTTCCATTGTTACCAGAAGAAGAATTTTTCTTCAGAAGTTGCACCAGGAGACCTTGAAGACCTTACAGGCAGCATCCATTGGAGTGGGTCACGCCTCACCCTTTCCAGTTATTCATAGACCCCAGTCTCATTACCCTCCTACAATATCTTATACAGTGCATCCCACCCCTTGAACGGGGTGTTTAGCCTAACATTCTCATATCAAAACACAACAACAATAATCAAATGAATGTCAAGAATAATTTAAAATGAAATAAGAGGAAGAAATATAGTACGCAATTTTTTCTGGCGAATCATATTCTTGTAATGCGTCTCGATATTCATCCAATCTTCTTCATAAATTTCAGCACTTGATTACTCTAAGAAGAGTAAAAAAAACCTAAAAATTATTCTAAACTAAACTAATTTTTTTGGATTTTTCTGAAATTTTTATGCTCCTAATATGTACATAATATACACCGTGTCTCTTTATTTTCTATCTCTCACCGTGAGAGTTTTTTCTCGGAGTCTTTTTTTTACCTGTCGATTTTCTTTTTTATAACCCACCACTTTGTGTTGAGAGATTTATTTGGGATTTGGAGAAGCCAAGTCAAAGGCATTTTGTAAAAAAGGAAGCACGTGAGTTTTTTTTCTTTGTTCGCAGCTAAGTGGCTTTTGTTTCGAATTTTATGGAGAATGGATGGTTCGGGTTGGTGCTTGCAATATCGGGTTTGAGGTTTTTTCAGAGTTTAACATGGGGTCGGGTTTGATATGGGTTGTTGGTCCGAGTAATGGATTTCAGGTTTAATGGATGTTGGGTCGGATGGGTCCGGAATGCAGGGATTCGTTGGTTTCAGAGTTATGGGTCACGGGAAATGGGTGTGGAAGAGCCCGGAGGCAGAGAAAGTTGGGACTTCATTCAGGTTTTGTTCGATCCGAGTTGGCAGCTATGGTTTCCATGGTGATCAGTGGGATGGCATGTGTAGGGGGTGTGAGGTATGAGGGTTGAGTGAGGTTTGTTAATGAAGGTTAGAAGAGAGAGAAGGTGGATGTTGGGGAAGATGATGAGGGGAGCTATTGGGTGTGGTAGGGAGTATAGGATTAAGGTGTGGGTGAGGGGGGATTGATGTGTATATGAGTGTAGGGGTGTAGGATATATGGGTGCGTGTTAGTATCCTAAAAAAAACTATTTAACTAAAAAAATAAAACTAATAAACTAAAAATTAAAATCCACAAAAAAAATAAAATCCTAATTTATATATAAAAAACTAAATCTAAAAATAAATAAAACCTAAAGTTCTAAAAAAATGTAAAATGTAATAAAACTAAAAATAAGTTCCTAAAAACTAAATAAAATAAAATAAAATAAAATAGAATAAAATAAAATAAAGTGAAATAAAGTCTAAAAACTAAAAATTAAAAAATCAAAATCAACGTAAAACTACACTAAATAAAATGAAATAGAAAATAAATCCTAAAAATCCTAAATAAATCTAAAATAAAATAGACTCAAAATAAAAAAAATATAAAAATTGATAAAAGTACTAACTAGACACACACAGGGCTCAGGGAATGGTCTGGGCTTGGTGTAGGCTTAGGTTTGGTTCAGGGGCAGGGTTCGGGGTATCGGAATACATCTGGGCATGCTCAAACTTGACTTCTGACTTCACGTCCGCTTTGAATTTATTCATTTAACGCTTTTGACTGTTATTGAGTCACAATAGACTTGATTTAGCATTATTTGATGTTGCGACTGCTGATTGAGCTGAAAAATAATAAAATACGATATAAGGCAAATTTTAGTAAGAACGAGTGACTAAAATGCGTTTATTCGGGGCATAAATTATACACTTTTGGGTGCTTATCACACCACCCCCAAACAGAACATTGATAGTCCTCGAGAAAAAATAGAGAGAAAATAAAGATAAGTAACCAAAAGTGTGCCACTTTCGCAAGCACTGGTGATTGAACTTGGCATGTGCAACAAGACTTTAAACCTATCGGTTTCCCTGCAGGACGAGTGGTGTCTCGTGAGGGTTTGCAGTGAATCTACACATAAAATTTGAAAACTTATTTAACTGCAGCCTCTTATTTTGACGATGAAAATTTATACAACCCAACTTAAAAGGACGCTAAGGGATACTGTATTCAATTATCAAAATGAGATATAAAATTACTTAATACCAAAAGCGTAGTCCTACTTAAAACTCAGCATGTGTTAGTGTGAAACAATCTTAAGTATCATTAGAGTAATTCTTAGATCACCTATATAGGATCAACTCTTTGACTTTTATTCTCACTAGATATATCTCTATGAATCAAACTCTCTGAGAATTGGGTGAGTGTATCTCTCTAGTGTGTGAGGAGGTGAGTAAATGTAAACAAGTTCAAACGTCTCACACACTTTATAGAAAATGACGGATACATGAAATAAAATTGATCTCATGAATGAATGATAACCACTATGTTGATAATGTCGAGTTATTCACCATATAGACTTCTCGTTTGCCCGAACACGTCACCAAGGGGGTGAAAATGTGATTTATGTAAGGTATGAGGAAAAATGAAGAAGATAAATGATATGATGGAAGTGTTTTGAGAAGAGTGTGACATAAGAATAATTAATGTCTTCATTTTTTGGATTTATGATCGCATGCTTTCTTTTCTTCTTTTTTCTTTTTCTTTTTTTTCTTTTTCTATTTCTTTTTCTTTTTTTTTATTGCGATGCATTTTTTATTTCATAACGAACATGAAGACTATTTACATTGATAATTTCAAACACTCATTTTCTAAAAAATGATGGTAGTAATGGGGAATGATATATGGATGGTATATGGGACATATATGGGTAAGGGAAACATGGGATGATAATAGGTGGAGTGAAGGGTAAAAATGGTAAGTGTATGGAAAAATCGTTTTAGTGCTCGGGACAAACTACAAGACACATGTTTCTTACAACTCGAAAGTAATGTCATTCTCAGTGATTTTGCCAAATTTGAAAAATAATGAGACCATGCAACGACTAAATGTAATACCCAAAGAAACTTGAGTCAACTCGTGACTCTGAGATACGTAAAAACCCTCAAAAAGGTGAAAAGCTCAAATCTCACTGGTTTTAAGTCCCCACTAGTGATATTTTAAGGTTCTCTTGAGAATATAGTTACTCTTAAGCTTTTGATTGAAAATGTGATAGTGAAAATTGCTGAGTTTATGAATTCATATGGCAAGTACTCTTTTAAGAGGTATTAATTAATTTATGGTAAAAGGCGTATTTTAGGGTCGAACACGGGTATTTCGAGATTTCTAAAAGAGGGATGATAGACAATTCATATCATAAAAATTTAATTTTAACTCCACAAAAAGTTTAAAATCACTTGTTTTTGAATTTTTTTCAAAAGAGGCATGATTTTGATAAATTTCCCACCCCCAAACAAAAGAGAACATCATCCTTGATGTTTAAAACTATATATAAAAAGAAAAGGAACAATGGAGGATAGGTAATACCATAATTAACTGCTTATGAAAATGGACTGCATGATGGCGCAGAGATAAAACCTGAAGAACAGATGCGACACAAATACGTACAAGTCTATAAAGCATGTGAAAATCACTGGGTGATGTGACCCCCTCCCCCCCCCCCCCCCCCCTCATGAAAACATGATAAGACTTTTTTTTTACAAAGAGGGACTGAACCCCCTAAATATTATTAAAGTGAGGAGAAAAAGCCTCTCCCAGTTGGCAACTAAGCAATCTTAGATACAAGAGAGATAAGACTCATACTCAGAAACAATGAACAACGGGCTGCCTCCCAGGAGCACTAAGTTTAATGTCTTCATCCAGACCGAACCAATCGCACAGTAAAGATAAGATCAATGAAAGTGTGGGGTGGCAGAAAAATTGGGCGATGATAATCACCCCCAAACAAGACTAAAGCTTCAATCTTGTTGGATAAAGGATAAAAATTGTCAATGAAATTGTATGACAAAGTGCATTACACGATGTATAGCATCGGTGGAACATGGGTGGGTGGGTAGAAAGGTATATGGAAGAAGGGTAAGGGTGATGGTGAACAGGCACCGGTCATAAGCCTGATTAAGTGTAAATGTGAGGGCAACATGGGCCTATAAGAATGGTGCTCAAGTTAGTGGGGTAGGAAGAAGGGTTTGACATAGTGATGGGATGGGCCTCATAGAAAGTGCATGGCCATTCTATAGATGGATGATGATAATGGTCGCGTCGTGACACGCTAGGAAGCGGTAGCTGGAAAAAATCAACACCACAAGGAAGTGGTGTGCATAGAGTAACAAGCTCGGTGTCACGTATGGGGAGAGTAGCATAAATACTCATAGGGAAGGTGGGGATGAAAAGCACACAAATTGGATTGTGTTGCACTAGGGAGGAGGGTGGGTGTATGTGAGGACCTAAATGCTTATATGTGAACATGGAAAGAATAATAGCAATTTCCGAGTCAAGTGGTGGTGTGGTATGGACAGTGGGTGGGTCGGGTGGGACAAAAGGTAGGGGTAGATGATCTGACTCGAGAGTAGGGAATACACACTCCTCATGAGGCTTAGAGTGATCCTTAAGGGAACGCGAAGGAGGAGGTACGAAAGTGAACGAGGGAGTGATTAACTTATCCACCCGAAATTCACAATCAGAAGCGGTGAAAAAATATAACGAGGCATCCAAATCCAAGATAGATGAATCAACATTAATAACTGACTCAACATGAGATAAGCGTGGTGGGATAGGATCCATATCCAGAGATGTAGATACCATCTTGGATTCAATTGCAATACAGTCAAAAGCACTCACAGCCGGAGCTAACCTATAAGGAAGTGTTGCTTTAGGGACACACATAAAAGTATCAAAAGGTGTAGACTCCGGCATAGTATATTCGGTGGAAAAGGAAATGCGAACCTCAATGGTTGGTTCGAGAGGGTAGGGCGGTGTATGATCAGTCGCATAGTCATTGGATATGTTAACACAATTGTCAGTCTCAACTTCAATATTCTTAGGATGATAGGGTTGGTCACACTCAAAATCAGTGGCATAAGACAACACATCATCGTTCCACACGGGTGCAACAATGGGTTGACTTGGGGTGAAATTCGACTTGGCCGCACACTCAAATGCATTAAACCTTTGTTCAAGACGTTGAAGAGCTTCGTTTTGAGATTTAAGAGTATGCTCGTGTTCGAGGAAGAACTTGTGCAAGAATCTCTCAAGAGCGGATGTGCAAGGAGGATGTGATGTTGTAGTGGGTGGCGGTGGTGGTGGATGTGGACACAACTTACTAGAAACACTAGGATGTGGAGAATACTCATATGAAGTGTGGGGAATGGGGCCAAGTTGGTCATATACGAGAGAAGCATCTCCGTGAGAGATAAAAGGTTGATCAGCACGAGGAGCATAGTAAAGGGACTGATAGGTATGAGGTTCACAAGGTGGCGATGATGAATGTTGGAAACCGTAAGGATCCACAACATGGTGTTGGGATTCATATTGCATGGAAGTGTGATCAGGCCGCCATGAATAGCTGGGGTACTCATACCCCTCGACATTAGATATGTCGTGACAATACGCCGAGGGTGGGTCCAAAACAGTGTCATAAGGATACATATGTTCCAAGGTGGGTTCAGGTGGAGAGAAAATAAATGGACACTCATGGGACAAATGATCAACCAGAAAGTAGCGTGTGCACGACGAAGCAGGGGATGTGTTGACACTCATCACCGAAGGCGGTGGAAGATGAGATGTGTGCGTGGACGACACATGAGTATCAACGGTGGGTGTTTGAGAGTTAAAGTCACAAAGTAATGTATTGATGTTCAACTCGGGCTCAACGTCAAACAAGCTTCGAGAGAATAGAAAATGGCCAAAGTATTCCTGTAAAGGATGTTCTCCGGCCATGATGAGAGGAGTATTTTTGAATTTTTAAATATTTTTCAAATGAAAGGAAAATCTTTTTGTGATTTTTGAAAATAAGAAAAGGAAAATATTTTTGGCATTTTAAATATGGAAAAAGAAAAAAAAATCTTTTTGGGATTTTTGAAAATATTTGAAAAAAATGCAAAATATTTTTGGAATTTTTTGAAAAAGGAGAGAAAATGGACTTACGATTTGGACGAACGAACTAAAATTGATTACCGAAAGAATTGAATTGGACACATACGAGTAAAGAAAAAATCTTAACGAGCATGTAGCCAATTATTATCTTCAAATCTGAGTGAAAGGGGTAGTCAAATTTTAATTATGTCCGCGGGTGACAAAAATCACGAAATTTATCTTTGTGGTCGCTTGTTGCAAAAATGTGTTTCTACTGGGCTAGCTAGTTGATTGATTTTAAATTTAATGATAGCTAGGGTAGCACACAACGGATAAGAGAGTGAGTCGGGTGATGAAATCCTTTCTCGTTTCAATGACCGAGTCCAGGTCTTAGGTAAATTAATTCATCAAACCATTCAATTTAAGTGCGATGCAGAAATTAAAAGCACACAGGAGCAATTAAGCACACAAAAATTGAACTCGCTTGCAGGAGATTCACGAGGGACAATGAAACGTACCTTCCACAGTTTTTAGACACGTGGGGTGAAGATCGAGTTGTGTCGACCGAGGGAAAGTTCGCCTACTTTAGTCGTCCCTGGGAGTCCTACCGGCCCAAAGTAGAGAGGCTTAAAAAATTCTCGCCATTGGACGCCCTCTCTCTACCTTGTTCGGTTTCCCTTTTCACTTTTTTTTGGAAATATTATTACAAAAATAATATGGTGTGAAAATGCACCCCAAATAATGACAATGCCTTAATAATCCTATACAACCAGTCTAAGGAGGGAGAATAAGGAAGAACTACACTAAAAAAACTAAAAATAACTTCCTAAAAACTAATCCTAATAAAATAAAATAAAGTCTAAAAACTAAAAACTAAAAAATCAAAATCAAAGTAAAACTACACTAAATAAAAAGAAATATAAACATAGAAAATAAATCCTAAACATTCAAAATAAATCTAAAATAAAACTGACTCAAAATAAAAAAATCTAAAAATTGATAAAAGTACTAACTAGACACACATAGGGCTCGGGGAATGGTCTGGGCTCGGTGTAGGCTTAGGTTTGGTTCGTGGACAGGTTAAGGGCATTGGAACACATCTGGGCATGCTCAAACTTGACTTCTGACTTCACGACCGCTTTGAATTTCTTCATTTAATGTTTTTAACCGCTATTGAGTCTTAATTGACTTGTTTTATCATTATTTGATGTTGTGACTGCTGATTGACCTGAAAAATAATAAAATACGACATAAGGCCCATTTTAGTAAGCACGAGTGACTAAAATGTTTCTATACGGGCA
Organism: Sambucus nigra; assembly: GCA_949130495.1. Lineage (NCBI taxonomy): Eukaryota > Viridiplantae > Streptophyta > Magnoliopsida > Dipsacales > Adoxaceae > Sambucus > Sambucus nigra. The sequence continues at coordinate 377,463,035 of OX422211.1, forward strand.
TAAATTATACACTTTTGGGTGCTTATCAGCAGGCAGCGTAGGTATGTTCACACATAACAAAGCACAGAATTAGGCGTACGCACAACCTGTCCATATTTATATTCAATATAGGCAAACACACAACGGATAACAATAACCCATATAAGTATACACTCCACCTATAAATATAATCCGCATATGTATACACTCAACCTATAATAATAACCCGTATGCAGTATTTATACCTCGAATACTTACCGTATCATTAATTCACAATATTAACTCACTATCGTATATTCTCGAGTATTATTATCTACCCGAAGGCCCTAGTCTCATTTTACCCTCATTATGACTAAGCCTAAGCCTCAACTATAGGTATATTAAAATTCTCAAAGTCCTCATATAGTTCATAAACCGTTCTATAACTTGATTTAATTTTAAACTAAAGATTTCGATCTCGGACACCCTTCCGTAGAAAATTCATAACTAATAAAAAAAAATCAGAAAAATACGAAACTGGCGGCCCCGTGTTCGTAACGAAAAGATCTATATCTATGACCTAAAATCTAGAGTCGTTCAAATGACATACCAATCTCGTTCAAACATCATACTAATCTTATTTGAACAACATGTGATCTCGTTCGAATGATCTCAATGATTTCTAACAGCTTCGTCCCAAACTCGTTTTTCTCCATTGTTAGCACCTCAAACCATCATGAAACCTTTCTGGAATTATTACCCAACATAACCAATCATATAATATATGTTTATGGACGATTTCTAACGTAAATTAAACATTAATTCATCATGAATGTAATCCAAGAACCTACTAAAACTTTTAATTTATCAAAACCCTAGTTTTCATTGTTCTTCATGTATTCTAGAGATACTCAAAATTTTATCATGTTCTTCATCACATAACATTTGATTTCGTACTACTTATAGGAAGGATTAATTGTATGCAAATCCTACTCTAAATCATGTGTTTAAATCATCAAAACCTCAAGATTCAATTTAAATTATCAAATATAAATCCCTATAGTACATAGGGATTATAACTGTTTAAAAACAAGCAAGATAAACACTTGACTTTGGTCCGACATATCTGATTTCATTTGATTATGATGGATTTGTTTGTATTCCCTTTCAATCCACTCTCCAATGATGATGGTGGTGCAAGAACAAGGTTGAATCCTTCAAGAACTCTCTCGTAAACTTCAAAAATGACTTCTCCTTCTTCTCTAATGGCCTCTCTTTGATTTATACCTTTCTAACCCTAGCCTCTCTCAACTATATGCTGATAAAGACTTTAGAAATTCGTAGGTCTCTTAGCCCTAGGTTATCAAATGATCGAAATGTCCTCAAACGGTGTCAGTTTGGTCTAAAATGCCCTGGACCCAAACAATACACCCGATTATATTATTTTGACCCTTTCGGAATCAACTGTGACCTCTAAATCATCATTCGAATCACTTTATATAATTATCTTATTTCCCCCTCAAAATACGGCACACGTGAAATTTAAAGATAAACCGAATTAATTAATCTAATTCATCGAATCAAAATAAATTCTTCGAATTAAATAAACTCCAAACCACCAATTTAATTAAATCATGTATCCTCAGAAATACGGGGTATTACATACTTCTATAACACCCCGCCTATTTAAATACTGGGTGATCAATCCTTTATAAAAATAAAAGACGAATCTCATCTGGTTCATTCTTAGCATCATTGTCGAAAATATTTTAAAATTTTACTATCCACTTAGTTTTCAAAAAGTCGATGGCAAATTTAATCTTTTTATTAAACAAACACAACATGCGGAAATAAAACTATACCATACACACAGTGACAAAGTGTAAAACATCACAAGATTTAATATGAATAAATGCTGAATAAACCATTAGCTCCAAGTCTAATATAAAAACTCCAACAAAATAATAAACCTGAATACAAAGTCCAACTAAACATCTAATGAAATCAAACTAAATCCACAAGTACAAAGTTTGATAGAACTGAAAAAGAAATTACTGAATGGGCCACATGCCCAAATGAAATAACTGAACTGCATCCTACTCTAGGAATGAAGTAACCAAAGCGACTAAATCTAAATCCTGCAAGCATCCATTAGTGTTGCAACTACGCATCCCTGGAACAGATCATCAAGCTTGGCGTCCCTGTGGCTGGATACCTAAAAGGTTTTGAAAATATTTTGCATATGTTTGAAAATATTTAGAAATTATTTATCACAAGTTTAAAACAGTTATTTATTACACATGTTAGTTCAACGTACACCCCCTTGAGTTCCTCACCTCTCACCTATATGCTGATAAGACTTACGGTATGGATGAATGGCCCATTTTACTCCAAAGGGCCACCGAGTGCTTTCGGGCCCCGTTTGACTAAGGTCAACTCTCCGAACCAAACGAGATGAATGAAACTTTGAAGGAATCTGAATAATATTTACAACGGTACATCCCGTGCGTGAATTGGCCTTACAGTTCGGATAAACAATCCGTTTTCCTCTGGGAATCTCTTGTCCGAAAGACCATTGGGCGCTTTCGAGTCCCGTTTGACAACATTTAACTCCCAAACCCAGGAGCAAACCAATGGATTCTTAAAGGGTTTTGAATACCCTTTCCAACGGTATGTCCCGTGCGCAATTTTGAGAAATCTGCATGAGATTGTCGAATGACGAACCCATTTTCTTGCCTATTGGCCGTGTGTCTAGGGATGCATGTTGATAGGAACATCAAGTACAATGACTATTATCACCCCCTTCACCCTATATAAGGAGATCATGAGCGCACTTCTAAAGGCAACTCAGCAACATCCCTCTCAGTGATCTCAACAACATTCTCTTAAAGTCAGTGTGGTTTCCCCATTGAAACCTCTCCCCCACATTCCATTGCCATCCTTTTTATACCTCATTTAGTAAAATCCTTTTCCTCTCCTCCTACCACCTTCATCCACTTGTGAGGGAAGCCTTTCAATAATCATGATCAACCTTCAAGTCTCCTAGGAAGGTCCCAACATTTTTCTCTCGTTAAATTTCCTTATTATCGCATCAGTTATTTAATTCTTACTTTATCATTTCATCTTTGTTAGTCCACACATATTAATGTCCCACTTTTTATTAGTAGTATTGTACATACCATATTTTCTATAAAAAAACCAAAAAGAAGAAAAATAGGGTTTGCTCATAAATTCTAAGAGGGATTCCTCACCACATTTTCTCAAACCAAAACATCATTTTTCTACACACACATCTAAATAAAATCCCTGGTAGGATTTATGGGATAAACCTCACCCTTGTGTTGCATACAAACTACATGAACTTTGATGCCTTTTTAGGCTATGTAGGCCTCTTGGGTCCTCCTTTCCTATTTTTATTCATGTATTATTTTTATACACTAGGTGTAAACCCGCGCGATGCGCGGACTAATTATTTTTCACATTGATTTATAACATAATGAAGAACAGCATGTATAATTCTTGAACTTTGTAGTATCTTTGTAGTCCATTTGGAATTTATTTTTATTAGATTCTATTATATATATACTTTTATTTATTTATTTATTTTAGTTTTATTTTATTAGGATTATATTTTTGTAAGTTTAATAGAGTTTTATTTTATTTTAGTTTGAGGTGTTAGTTTTTTTTAGTTTTATTAGATTTTAATTTTTTATTTTATTTAGTTTTCTTTTATTTTTTTAGTAGGTGTCATTTTTTAGGGGTACGAATTAAACACACACACACACATAACACCCCTAAACCAACCTATACCCAAACACACCCCTAAACTACTATTCATCATCATCCACCCACACCCACACCCGATTCTCTCACCTCCATTACCAAAAACCCATTTCCCCATCTTCTCCACACAACACACTCCCTCTCTCACCTCCATTAACCCACCTACCTTCAATCGGACCTAGACCCGCGAACCACTTGCTCCTGCCACTGCCCTTGCTCCGATTGTGACTCCTCCTTGAACCGCCCCAGCCTCCGGAGGAAATTCTTACCTCACACCTCCACCTCCGGCGTTAACCCGTGTCCGGACCCGTCCTGCTCAACCCGAAATCCCGATCCACCAACCCCAGAACCAGAACCCAACCGGGTTCAATCTAAACCCGACGGACCCGGCGATGATGCCCTCGCACAAACCCGGTTCCAAACCCGAACGCTCTAACCCGTTTTCCCAAGTCGACCCAGCAGAAATTCAAACCCGAGACCTGTCCGAATCCAGACCAACACACTAATATCTCTACACCATCACACACCTAACCAATTTCTCACCCATCTTCTTCCTTACACCCACCATCTCTCTCATCAAACCTCCATTACTATACCCATCTCCAACATCCATAGCCAACAACCCTCAACATCTCTCTACCCCCACCTGCCTCGCCAACCTCCTGACCACCGCCGACCGGCCTGAAACCCCTGACCGCTGTTGCCACCACCTGTCCGTCGCCGGCCTACCCCTTTCCGGCGACCACATCGCAAACCCAACAGCAATTTTCAGACCTTGAATAAAATAGATACCTTGATCTAACTTTTCAAGCCTTGCAAATGGGAGATCAACGACCTTGGATTAGATACAAAACCTTGCAAAGGGTCTACATTCAACTCCTCGAGAAACTAAAAACAAATATTGAATGCATCTACGAAAAAAAGAAAGTAATGGATTTATAGTCCCACGACTCTAGGGTGAACTTTAGTAAAAGATAAAGATAGTAAAGTGATGTGCCACGTGGATAGGCTAATTGTAAAACATAATAAATGCCTTGTTTTGCATTTTAGAGTATATAGAGATTATATTTGTGATTCATGCTCACGGTTTGTCTATCGGTGACCCAACAAACGCACACATTATATTTTTTTATTCTTATTTTTTTGGGAACACTCCTATGGATGACCTCACTCCGCATTTCTCCAGGACATGAGTTGAGAAATTACATTCTCCATTTACATATACACGTGCACACATTTCACGGAGTTATTAAGGAGAATAATAACACATGCCTATGAGATACCGAAATGGTGGGATGGATGCCTAACACCTTCCCATTCCATAATTTAGTCCCGAACCTCTGAAATAATTGGTTTCATAAGAATCAAGTTGTGTTTGATGCCATTCTCTCGAGGTGACATCATTTCTTTTGCTTGTTTTGTGCAAAATAGGCTGGCGGCTCTATCTCTTTACTTCACCCCACATCGACGATGATCGAATTGCCCAGAGGAAGGGTGCGATACCTTCTACTTCTCTCCCTCTAACTGCGCATGCGAGCATTGAAATGCCCTGAAGGAGGATGAAGAATTAGGACGGCCACATGCACCATAGTGTGTCATTGCCGAACCAGCCAAATACTTAGCAAACCATCACTATTTGTGCCAAGACTGATTTGACATGTATTAGGTATGGCATGACATAACTAAAATCTTTTATAAAAAGATGTTTAGTTTTGGAACCAAAACTATATGGCTGAGTAAGCTCAATATTGGTAGCAAAAGGTTACTCAAATGTGCTCTCTCGTAAGAAGCTGGGTATTTTACTTGGTGTATTTAAAATGGCCAATGAAAGAGTCGCTACAGCGGAATAAATGCGACTTCTCAATTAAAACAAATTTTAATTATCTGTCAACCATAGCAGTTTTAATGAAACCCAAGTTTTAATTCAGTCCTAACACATGCATCTAAGTAATATGAAATCATAAAGCAATAAGCATGCAATGGAAACTAAATAACAGGAAAAGTCCCCCACAAGGGAAAACCCTTTTATTTCTAGAAATTTGAAAATTTTACAAGACAATTGACTTACATACAACTTCCCTCAAGTGTAACGCACGACGCCTTCGTCAAACCTTAAAAGCGTCGACTAGAAATCTATAGTATTTCACGCGTAGCTATACCACTAGGACACATAGTCTGATCAACCCAGGAGTACCCGCAAGCACTACCTATGACACGGAGTCAAAAAGATTCATGGAGACACCCTCCACAATAGCATGCAGCCCTCTGGTTGTAGAGATCTCCCCACAGAGTATGAACAATAATAAAGTTTTGGTCTTGGGTTCCAAAACAATTCACACAAAAAGATATTGGGATTTTGTGAATTGTAAAACAAGAGATTGAACTCTTTTAATGGTGGGGAATAAAAGTAAAACACTCAAAATTGTATTATGTTTAAAACCAATGTTTCTCCACACGAAATCTAGTAATTTGACACCCTTTAAATACTAAAAATCAAGGCGGTGACGTGTTAGAAAAAAACTCTTCTCGTTCGAACGACATACGATGTCGTTGGAACGAGATCTTATCTCGTTTGAACGACCTATCAAACAAGGACATGATATATAATTTCGATACGAACGCATGGCTGTCAGTTTCGTATTTTACTGATTTTTTATGAATTAGTTATGATTTTCTTATGGAAAGGTGTCCAAGAACAAAATCTTTATATATAAGGAATTAAAAAAAAAATTAATATAAACTTTTAAATCTCCACTCCAACACTTAGAAATTATTTTATTAAAAATAATCCCAATACTCTCACTGCATTATCAAGGTACTCTAAAACGTTACCTTACCAAAGTTAACCTTGCGAAGACTGTTTGTTGAAGAACCTTGATTATTTGGATTCATCTTGGTGTGAATGCAATCTTGATCTTCTTCGATACTGTAGTGGTATACGACATATAAATTGATAACGGACAAAAATTTCCTTCTAAATCTCCCCATATGTCTATGCCGGTACAAAATAAAAATATCTGAATTATCAATCAAAATATGACCTATACAAATCTACCCTCCCATGAACCCAAAACTAAAAAGGTAAATGACAAGTCTTCAAACTTTTTCAATCTTCAACAAACATCAAACCTTAAAGATTTTCTCATCAGGGTGTGCAATCCACTAATTTCCAACTTTGTACCTACACACATGAGACAAATCAAATACCTTCATGACATATCGAGTTTGAAATGGGATAAACATAAAGTCAAATCAAAACATATATAAAATCTCAAATCTCCCCCATAATTCAAAATACTCCCCCCATAAAGTCATAATTCCTTCTCCCCCTTTTTATTTGTCCTAAATAGACAAGGGAAGAATAAACACAATAAAGCAAATTGGGGTGTCACGGGAATCAAAGCAAACAAACTATTTTTGAATTTGTCTATATTTTCAAACAAAAATGTAATTTTTTTTTACAAAAATCACACACCATGAATTTTTACTAAGATAACAAAATCGAGGATATGGAATGAATATGTGTGAACAAATTCAATAGGTAGTAAAACTCAATCAAGCATATGTGCACGATGCATACGTGTACTCCTATCGAATGAACATCAAAAGCATCCTTAGGTGTAAACTTGTTGAATTTAGATGATATCGACTAAATCAAATCAAAAAATCAAAGCCTTAGTGATTTTCCCACCAATAACGTCCAAAACTAATTAGTGCCGTTTCGAGAACTTTTCAAAGGACGTGCAAACCCATTGATGACTTTCCAACCAAACTCTCTCTAACATAATAACAAAAAAATTTATATCTAACGAGGTACTAAATTCTCAACTTAGAGAAAACCTATTGGCCCACATTTTGGCATATTTCATCTTTTTATTGCCTTAATTATTTTTCGAGCTCTTTTCAAGCGGCGGCTTTCACGACGTGATAGTTATTCACTCGCAACCCTTTCCCGTGTCACTCATTATTTTTTTAAATTTAAATAAAATTTTCATGGGCAATGGTTTTTACATGCATTATTTTTATTACTCTCATATTATTGCACTTGGTTCATTTTAAGGACAAGATTGAGATGAAAACACTTGACCAACATGTGATAGACAAGTACAATAATCAAATAAATTCGTGCATGTGTGCAGTGAAGGACATATTGAGTCAAACATGTAGGAAGTATCATCTAATAACATCTCAATGACTCCAAACATTGTAAAGTACATGGATGACGTGATATATTGTCTCAAAACACTATCAAATTGTCACATGGATAAATGGAATGAAATTGTGACTCAGTCATCCTAAATGTCCATTCATATACGGTGTAAAACAAAATACAAAAATCTTTTTGTCTTTTTCAAAATTTTTAAAACCGAAAATCCTTTTGGTTTTTCAAAAAGTATATGGCAGAAATGAAAACCATAAATGCAAACATGGTACATACTAGTAATAGGCATAATAACAACATATAAATCATCCTATTCTAGCAAGCATAAATCACACAAATGAATCATCAGTCAAAGCATGTATGATTAAACGAACAAAGCAGTATTAGCAATTAAAGCATGGAAAATGAAAATAACTGCATATAAACTATTCTAGAAGCAACCTGCAGTACCAATAATGTAACTAATGAACACAGGGTCCTGCAAAGAGAGAGAAAAAAAATCTCCAGAGGATACTTGAACGAGACAGTCTGTCGTTCAAACGACAAGGAATCTCTCGAGAAGTGTCGTTCGAACGAGATATTAAATTTTCACAGTTTGCCTAAAAAGTCATGCAATGATGACCAGTGAAAAATTTCCAGAAAAGGATACCTGAAAGATCCTGACAGATTCAAAACAATAGATATCATAAGTAAAAGCAATTTAAAATATAAAAAAGTGAGTCATAACACTAGTAAAAGTATATCAAGACGCACAACTAGTGTATGAAAAATATCAGCACAATCAACCAAAAGATCTCACATGGGGTGAATCATGTGCAAGAAGACAAGAGTCGTGAACAATTAGACGATAAGCCTCTAAATCTGATTTCTTAACCCAAATCGATGTGTAACGAGGTGTGGGGGTTTCAGGAATCGATGTGACTCTCTCTTTAATCTTCCTAGGTCCATTCAAAATTTTTTAATGGAAACGCCTAAGATGACCTTGCCTACCGCAATGTGTTCAAGTGTAAATTGGGCGGTGAGTGTTACCTAAAGGCGACCTTCTCCTCAAATTCCTAGGTGGTTCTCTCCTCATATTCATAGGTAACGCTCTTTGAATTTTCCTAGGAGGCTCTCTCAAGGATACTAGGAGGTTCTCTCACGATGTTCCTAGGGGGATCTTCCCTAACAAACTTAGGTGCCTCTTTCTTAACAATCCTAGGTGGCTTTCTGACACGTGTGGGAATGGGTGCAAAATATTTTTCAAAACCAATCCCACCCCTATCCTTTTTAATTTGAACAGTCCTTAAAATCTTATCTAATTTTTCAGACCGAGACTTCAAATCAAATTTCACCTTATTCGAATCTCTAAAAGTTTTCTCAAGTTCACTTATCCTAGATTCAAGTAGGCGCTTAGAATCCTTAAACTCAAGAAGCTCCTTTTCATAGCTTCCATCACGCCTCGAAGATCATTTCTCTCACCCTCGACATATCCAAGCTTCTCTCTCAAAATTTTCTCTCGCGTCCTAAGTTCTTTAACTAAAATATCATTATCATTTTTTAAAGGGGCTCTTGCAAATGGGCTTTCAATTTCAAATTTTCTTTCTTTATTTTCAAAGATTCATCATAAAGTTTATTGAAATCAGTTTGCAAGTCATGCTCATCCTCACTTGTGTCGTCCTCACTCACCTCACTTTTATCACTAGTCACACGGGTGAGAAACTCTAGCCTAGAAGCAAAAAAAACTTCTTATTCCCAATCACTGTCACTAACACTACACCAAAACTGGCGATTGGTCACGACCAAAATCTTGGACCAAGAATGTGGATCGCGGACTTGGCCGTGACCATTTCGGGCGTGACCAATTTCGTGGGTCGCGGCCCAAGTCCGTGACTAAAAAATGGTCACGACCCGCAGGGGTCACAGAAGATGGTCGCGGACTTGGGCCGTGACCCATTCCATGACGGGAAAAAAATGGTCGCGGCCCAAGTCCGTGATCCACAACCGTGACAAATTGGTCGCAGACTTTGGCCCCGACTAACAACCGTGACAAAAAAAAGGAAAAAAATGGTCGCGGCCCAAGTCTGTGACCCATAATCGTGACAAAAATTGGTCGCGGTCAAAGTTCGTGACCCACACCGCGATGAAAAAAGGAAAAAAATGGTCGTGCACTTTGGCCGCGACCATTTTTGGCCACAGTTGGGGGTCATGGACTTTGGCCACGACCATTTTTATGCGCGACGAAAAAAATAAATATGGTCACGGACAAAGTCCATGATAATATTTAATTATAATTTCAAAAAATGTCTTTTTCTGCTCCAATCCTAAAATTGGGGGTCCTGTGAGTGCATTGTCGGTTGTTGTGTGTAACGTTGGACACGTACGAGGTGTTACAAATATTTATTATTGGAAAAACAACAAAAAAAATCACAAATTGCAAATCGGGAACGTTGTTAATAAACAAATATATATACAAATTAAAAAATATTACTCGTCTTAATAATTCACAGACCAAAAAAAAATTGTGCAGAGTTTCCTCAATTTTTTGGACATTTCAAATCCTGTAAATATAAAACCTGCTTATTATAAAGCCCACATGACCATCAAAATTCAACAATCAAATTATAAAAGCCCGCACGACCATAAAACTAAACAATAAAATCCCGCACGACTGTAACACATCAAAAACATAATCCCAAACCATTATATAAACAATCTTCATGTCATAAACCATTGCCTTCTTCATTTGTTCCACGTGCAAAAATCCAACAAATGATAGGATACAAAAAAAAAATGATATCAGTAACCAAGTAGTTTTACAAAAAAATTATTCAACCTGAAAATTGCATATATGAGTTATAATTATCAACATATCAATGTTTTTATGCCTAAGTCTATATATATATAAATTATCATCGTATTATAAAACCGGGGGTCCCGTGATAGCACGATCAGTTCGTACAAGTTACATTGGTCCCGCGTGAGGTGTTGGTGCCACTCACGGGGCCGTTCGGGGGCTGTTTTGGGTTTCACCCACTAACGCCATGTTTTTCAGCCTAAGTCTAGAAATATGTAAATTATCATCGTATTCTCAAAACTATGGTCCCTTGATCGCGCGGTTAGTTCCTAGGAGTTACATTGGTCCCGTGCGAGGTGTTGGTGCCACTCACGGGGCCGTTTGGATGCTATTTCGAGTTTTCATCCAATAATGCCATGTTTTTAAGCATAAGACTAGAAATATGCAAATTATTATCGTATTCTCAAAATGGGGGTCCCGTGATCGCGTGGTCAATTCCTACGACTTACATTTGTCCTGTGCGAGGTGTTGGTGCCACTCACGGGGCCGTTCGGGGGCTGTTTCGGGTTTTCACCCACTAACGCCATGTTTTTAAGCCTAAGTCTAAAAATATGCAAATTATCATTGTATTCTCAAACTGGGGTCCCTTGATGGCGCGGTCAGTTCCTACGAGTTACATTGGTCCCGTGCGAGGTGTTGGTGCCACTCTCGGGGCCGTTCGGGGGCTGTTTCGAGTTTTCACCCACTAACGCCATGTTTTTCCCAAGTCTAGAAATATGCAAATTATGGTCGTATTATCAAACCAAGGGTCCCGTGATCGCCCAGTCAGTTCCTATGAGCTACATTGGTCTCACGCGAGGTGTTAGTGCCACTTACGGGGACGTTCGGGGGCTGTTTGGGGTTTTCACCCACTAACGCCATGTTTTTTTAGCCAAAGTCTAGAGATATGCAAATTATCATTGTATTCTCAAACCGAAGGTCCCGTGATCGCGAGCCGAGTTTCTACGAGTTGCATTGGACCCGTGCGAGGTGTTGGTGACACTCACGGGGGCGTTCGGAGGTTGTGTCGAGTTTTCACCCACTAACGCCATGTTTTGTCCAAGTCTAGAAATATGCAAATTATCGTTGTATTATCTAATCGGGGGTCCCGTGATGGCGCGGTCAGTTACTACGAGTTACATTGGTCCCGTGCGAGGTGTTGGTGCCACTCACGGGGTTGTTCGGGGGTTGTTTCAAGTTTTCACCCACTAACGCCATTTTTTGCCTAAGTCTAGAAATATGCAAATTATCGTTGTATTCTCAAACTTGGGGTGCCGTGATTGCGCGGTCAGTTCCTACGAGTTACATTAGAGTCGTGCGAGGTATTGGTGTAACTCACGGGGTTGTTTGGGGGTTGTTTCTGGTTTTCACCCACCAACGCCATGTTTTGCCTAAGTTTAAAAATATATAAATTATCGTTGTATTCTTAAACCGGGGCTCCCATGATCGCGCGATCAGTTCCTACGAGTTACATTGGTGCCGTGCGAGGTGTTGGTTCCACACACGGGACCGTTCTGGGGCTTTTTTGGGTTTTTACCCACTAGCGCCATGTTTTTATGCCTAAGTCTAGAAATATGTAAATTATTGCTGTATTCTCAAATTGAGGGTCCCGTGATTGCACGGTCAGTTCCTATGGGTTACATTGGTCCCATGTGAGGTGTTGGTGCCATTCACGGGGTCGTTCTGGGGCTATTTCGGGTTTTTACCCACTAACGCCATGTTTTACCCGAGTCTAGAAATATGCAAATTATCGTCGTATTATCAAATGGGGGATCTCGTGATCGCGCGATCAGTTCCTACGAGTTACATTGGTCCGGTGTGAGGTGTTAGTGTCACTCACGGGGCGGTTCGGGGGTATGTTTCGAGTTTTCTCCCACTAACGCCATGTGTTTGATCCTAAGTTTAATAATATGCAAATTATCATTGCATTCTCAAGTCGGGGGTCCCGTGATCATGCGGTGAGTTCCTACAAGTTACATTGGTTCCGTGCGAGGTGTTGGTGCCACTCACGGGGCTGTTCGGGTGCTGTTTAGGGTTTTGGCCCACTAATGCCATGCTTTGCCTAAGTCTAGAAATATGCAAATTTTTGTCATATTCTAAAACTGGGGGTCCCGAGATTGCGCTATCAGTTCCTACGGGTTACAGTGGTCTCGTGCGAGGTGCTAGTGCCACTCATGGGGTCGTTCGGGGGCTGTTTCGGGTTTTCACCCACTAATGCCATGTTTTTGAGCCTAAGTATAGAAATATGAAAATTATCGTCGTATTGTAAAACTGGGGGTCCCATGATCTTGCGGTCAGTTCCTATGAGTTACATTGGTTCCGTGCGAGGTGTTGGTGCCACTCACGAAGCCTTTCGGGGGCTATTTAGGATTTCCCCCCACTAACTTCATGTTTTTATGCCCAAGTCTAGAAATATATAAATTATCATCGTATTCTCAAGTCGGGGTTCCCTTGATCGCGCGGTCAGTTCCTACGAGTTACAATGGTCCCGTGCGAGGTGTTGGGGCCACTCACATGGCCGTTCGGGGGCTATTTCGGGTTTTCACCAACTAAAACCATATGTTTATACCTAAGTCTAGAAATATGAAAATTATCGGTGTATTCTCCAATCAGGGTTCCCGTGATCGCGTGGATAGTTCCTATGAGGTACATTGATCCCGTAGGAGCAGTTGGTTTCGCTCACCGGGTCGTTCGGGGGATGTTTCGAGTTTTCACCCACAAATGCCATGTTTTGGCTAAGTCGTGATATTTTTAAGTTATCATCTTATTCGCAAATCGGGGGTCCCATGATCGCGCGCTCAGTTCGTACGAGTAACATTGGTCCCGTGCGAGGTCTTAGAGCCACTCACGGGGCCATTCGGGGGGCTATTTCGGGTTTTCCCCTACTAACGCCATGTTTTGCCCAAGTCTAGAAATATGAAAATTATCATCGTATTATCAAACCGGGGGTTCCGTGATCGCGCGGTCAATTCCTACGAGTTTTATTGGTCCTGTGCGAGGTGTTGGTGCCACTCACGGGGCCGTTCGGGGGCTGTTTCGGGTTCTCACCCACTAACACCATGTCTTTAAGCCTAAGTCTAGAAATACTTAAATTATCATTGTATTCTCAAATTGGGGGTCCCTTGATCGCGTGATCAATTCCTACGAGTTACATTGGTGCCGTGCGAGGTGTTGGTGCCACTCACGGGGCCATTCGAGGGCTATTTCGAGTTTTCACCCACAAACGTCATGTTTTGCCCAAGTCTAGAAATATCAAAATTATCATCGTATTATCTAATCGGGGGTCCCGTGATCGCGCAATCTGTTCTTACGAGTTATATTTTTCCCGTGCGAGGTGTTGGTGCCACTCACACGGCCTTTCGGGGGCTGTTTCGGGTTTTCACTCACTAACGCCACGCTTTGCCTAAGTCTGGAAATATGCAAATTATCATTGTATTCTCAAACCTGGAGTCCCGTGGTCGCGCGATCAATTCCTACGAGTTACATTGGTGCTGTGCGAGGTGTTGGTACCACTCATGGGATCGTTCTGGGGCTGTTTCGGGTTTTCACCCACTAACGCCATGTTTTGCCTAAGTCTAGAAATATGCAAATTATCATTGTATTCTCAAATCGAGGGTCCCGTGATCTTACGGTCAGTTCCTATGAGTTACATTTGTGCCGCGAGAGGTGTTGGTGCCACTCACGGGGCCGTTCGGTGGCTGCTTCGGGTTTTCACCCACCAACGTAATGTTGTTAAGCCTAATTCCAAAAATATGCGAATTATCATCGTATTTTCAAATCGAGGGTCCCGTGATCGTGCGGTCAGTTCCTACGGGATATATTGGTCCCGTGCGAGGTGTTGGTGCCACTCACGGGGCCGTTCATGGGTTGTTTCGTGTTTTCATCCACTAACACAATGTTTTTCCCAAGTCGATAATTATGCAAATTATCATCGTATTATCAAATAGGGAGTTCCGTGGCTGTGTGGTCAGTTCCTGCGAGTTACATTTGTCCCGCGGGAGGTATTGGTGCCTCCCACGGGGCCGTTCGAGGGTTGTTTTGAGTTTTCACCCTCTATCGCCATGTTTTTAAGCCAAAGTCCTAATATTTTTTAATTATCGTGGTATTCTCAAATCGGGGGTCCCGTGATCACGTGGTTAGTTCCTACGAGTTACATTGGTCCCGTGCGTGGTGTTGGTGCCACTCATGGGGCCGTTCGGGGGCTATTTCAGGTTTTCACGCACTAACGGCATGTTTTGCCTAAGTCTAGAAATATGCAAATTATCGTCGTATTGTCAAACCTGCAGTCCTGTGATCGCACGGTCAGTTCCTACGAGTTGCATTTATGCCTGAAAGGTGTTGGCGCCACTCACGGAGCTGTTCCGGGAATGTTTTGGGTTTTCACCCACTAACGCCATGTTTTGCCTAAGTCTAGAAATATGTAAATTATCATCATATTCTCAAATCGGGGGTCTCGTGATCGCGCGGTCAGTTCCTACGAGTTACATTGATGCCGTGCGAGGAGTTGGTGCCACTCAAGGGGCCGTTCAGGGGCTATTTCGGGTTTTCATGCACTAACGCCATGTTTTTAAGCCTAAGTCTGGAAATATGCAAATTACCGCAGTATTTTCAAATAGGAGGGCTCGTGATCGCGCGGTCAGTTCCTATGGGATACATTACTCCCATGCGAGGTGTTAGTGGCACTCATGGGACCGTTCGTGGGCTGTTTAGTGTTTTCACCCACTTACGTCATGTTTTGCCCAAGTCTAAAAATATGCAAATTATCAGCGTATTATCAAATCGGGGGTCCCATAATTGCGCGATCAGTTTCTACGAGTTACATTGGTCCCGTGCGAGGTGTTGGTGCCACTCACGGGGTCGTTTGGGTGATGTTTCGGGTTTTCAACCACTAACGCCATGTTTTTGCCTAAGTCTAAAAATATGAAAATTATCGTCGTATTCTCAAACTGGGGGTCCCATGATCGCACTGTCAATTCCTACGAGTTACATTGGTCCCGTGCGAGGTGTCGGTGCCACTCACGGGGTCGTTCGGGGGTTGTTTTGAGTTTTCACCCACTAATGCCATGTTTTTAAGCCTAAGTCTTGAAATATGAAAATTATTGTCAAATTCTGAAACCAAGGGTCCCGTGATAGCGCAATCAGTTCCTACGAGTTACATTGGTCCCGTGCGAGGTGTTGGTGCCACTCACGGGGAAGTTCTGGGGTTATTTAGGATTTTCACCCACTAACGCCATGTTTTTAAAACTAAGTCTAGACATATGAAAATTATCATCATATTCTCAAACCGGGAGTCCCATGGCTGCGCGGTCAGAGCCTATGAGTTACATTGGTCCCGTGGGAGGTGTTGGTGCCACCCATGGGGCCGTAGGGGGGCCGTTTCAAGATTTTACCTTTAAACGCCCTGTTTTTAAGCCTAAGTCTAGATATTTTCAAATTTTCATCGCATTCTCAAATTCAGAGTCCCGTGGCTGCGCGGTCAGTTCCTACGAGTTACATTGGTCCCATGGGAGGTGTTGGTGCCCCCCGTCGGGCCGTTAAGGGGTTGTTTTGGGTTTTCACCCTCTAATGCCATGTTTTTAAGCCTAAGTCCTCATATATTCAAATTACCATCATATTCTCAAACCGGGAGTCATGTGGCTGCGCGATCAGTTCCTACGAGTTACATTGGTCCCGTGGGAGGTATTGGTGCCTCCCACGGGGCCGTTCGAGGGCTGTTTTGGGTTTTCACCCACTATCGCCATGTTTTTAAGCCAAAGTCCTAATATTTTTAAATTATCGTGGTATTCTCAAATCGGGAGTCCCTTGATCGCGCGGTCAGTTCCACCGAGTTACATTGGTCCCGTGCGTGGTGTTGGTTCCACTCACGGGGCCGTTCGGGGGTTGTTTCGGGTTATCATCCACTAACACCATATTTTTAAGCCTAAGTCTAGAAATATACAAATTATCGTCGTATTCTTAAACTGGGGCTCCTGAGATCACGCGATCAGTTTCTACGAGTTACATTGGTGCCATGCGAGGTGTTGGTGCCACTCCCGGGGCCGTTCGGGGGCTATTTCGGGTTTTAATCCAATTACGCTATGTTTTTATGCCTAAGTCTAGAAATATGCAAATTATCGTCGTATTCTCAAATTGGGAGTCCCGTGATTGCGTGGACAGTTCCTACGAGTTACATTGGTCCCGTACGAGGTATTGTTGCCACTCGCCGGGCCGTTCGGTGGATGTTTCGAGTTTTCACCCAGTATGCCATGTTTTAAATCCTAAGTCTAGAAATATTCAAATTATCATAATATTCTCAAATCGGGAGTCCCATTATCGCGTGGTCAGTTCGTACGAGTTATATTGGTCCTGTGCTAGGTGTTGGTGCCACTCACGGGGCCGTTCGGGGGCTATTTTGGCTTTTCACCCACTGCCGCCATGTTTTGACTAAGTCCTGATATTTTTAAAAATATCATCGCATTCTCAAACAGGGGGTCCCATGATCGAGCGCTCTGTTCCTACGAGTAACATTGGTCCCGTGCGAGGTGTTGGTGCCACTCACGGGGTTGTTCGGTGGTTGTTTTGAGTTTTCTGCCATTAACGCCATATTTTTCCCAAGTATAGAAATATGTAAATTAGTGTCGTATTATCAAACCAGGGTTACCATGATCGCGCGGTCAGTTCCTATAAGTTACATCGGTCTCACCCGAGGTGTATGTGCCACACACGGGGCCGTTCGGGGGTTATTTTGAGTTTTCACACACTAACGCCATGTTTGTAAGCTAAAGTGTAGAGATTTGCAAATTATCGTTGTATTCTCCAATCGAGGATTCCATGATCATGCGGTGAGTTCCTACAAGTTACATCGGTCACATGCGAGGTGTTGGTGCCAATCACGGGGCCGTTCGGGGACTGTTTCAGGTTTTCACCCACTAACGCCATGTTTTGCCTAAGTCTAGAAATATGCAAATTATCATCGTATTCTTAAACTTGGGGTCCCGTGATCGCGTAGTCAGTTCCTACGAGTTATATTGGAGCCGTGCGATGTGTTGGTGCAACTCACGGGGCCGTTTTGGGGTTGTTTCGAGTTTTCACCCACTAACACCATGTTTTGCCTAAGTCTAGAAATATGAAAATTATTGTCGTATTCTCAAACCGGTGCTCCCATGATTGCGCGATTAGTTCCTACAAGTTACATTGGTGCCATGAGAGGTGCTGGTAACACTTATGGGTCCGTTCATGGGTTGTTTCAGGTTTTAACCCACTAACGCCATGTTTTTATGCCTAACTCTAGATATATGTAAATTATCATTGTATTCTCAAATCGGGGGTCCCGTCATCGCACGGTCAGTTCCTCCGAGTTACATTGGTCCCATGTGAGGTGTTGGTTCCACTCATAGGACCGTTCAGGGTCTGTTTTGGGTTTTCACGCACTACCGCCATGTTTTGCACGAGTTTAGAAATATATAAATTATCATCGTATTATTAAATCGGGAGTCCCTTGATCGCGTGGTCAGTTTGTACGAGTTACATTGGTCCTGTGCGAGGTGTTGGTGTCACTCATGGGGCCGTTCGGGGGCTGTTTCGAGTTTTCTCCCACTAACACCATATTTTTAAGCCTAAGTCTAGAGATTTGAAAATTATCGTCGTATTCTAAAACCGGAGGTCCTGTGATCGTGCGGTCAGTTTCTACGAGTTACTTTGGTCCCGTGCGAGGTGTTGGTGCCACTCATGGGGCCTTTAGGTGGCTATTTCGAGTTTTCCCCATAAATGCCATGTTTTTATGCCTAAGTCTACAAATATTCAAATTATCATCGTATTCTCAAATCGGGGTTCCCATGATCGCGCAGTCAGTTCCGACGAGTTACAGTGGTCTCGTGCGAGGTGTTGGGGCCACTCATGGGGCCGTTCGGGGGCTGTTTTGGATTTTCACCAAATAAAACCATACTTTTATGCCTAAGTCTAGAAATATGCAAATTATCGATGTATCCTCAAACCGAGAGTCCCGTGATCGCGCAGACAGTTCCGACGAGTAACATTGGTCCCGTACGAGGTGTTGGTGCCACTAAACGGGCTGTTCGTGGGATGTTTCGGTTTTTCACCCAGTAATGCCATGTTTTCAAGCCTAAGTCTGAAATATTCAAATTATCATAGTATTCTCAAATTGGGAGTCCCGTGATCACGAGGTCAGTTCCAACGAGTTACAATGGTCCTGTGCAAGGTGTTGGTGCCACAAACGGGGCCGTTTGGGGGCTGTTTTGGCTTTTCACCCACAAACGCCATGTTTTGGCTAAGTCTTGATATTTTATTCTCAAACTGGGGGTCCCGTGATCGCGCGATCAATTCGTACGAGTAGCATTGGTCCCATGCTTGGTGTTGCCACTCACGGGACCGTTCGAGGGTTGTTTCAGGTTTTTCCCCACTAATCCCATGTTTTATCCAAGTCTAGAAATATGAAAATTATCATCATATTATCAAACCTAGGGTCTCATGATCCCGCGGTTAGTTCTTATGGGTTTTTTTAGTCCCGAGCGATGTGTTGGTTCCACTTACGGGGAGGTTCGGGGGCTGTTTCGAGTTTTTACCCATTAACGCCATGTTTTTAAGCCTAACTCTAGAAATATTCAAATTATCATTGTATTCTCAAATTAGGGGTCCCGTGATCGCGCGGTCACTTCCTACGAGTTACATTGGTGCCGTGAGAGGTGTTGGTGCCACTCACGGGGCCGTTTTGGGGTTGTTTCGGGTTTTCACCCACAAATGCCATGTTTTTCCCAAGTCTAGAAATATGCAAATTATCATCGTATTATCTAACCGGGGGTCCCGTGATTGCGCGATCAGTTCTTACGAGTTACATTTGTCCCGTGCGAGGTGTTGGTGCCACTCACAGGGCCTTTCGGGGGCTGTTTCGAGTTTTCACCCACTAACGTCATGTTTTGCCTAAGTTTAGAAATATGCAAATTATCATCGTATTCTCAAACCTGGGGTCCCATGGTCGTGCAGTCAGTTCCTACGAATTACATTGGTGCCGTGCGAGGTGTTGGAGCCACTCACGGGGCCATTCTGGGGATGTTTCGGGTTTTCAGCTACTAACGCTATGTTTTGCCTCAGTCTAGAAATATGCAAATTATCGTTGTATTCTCAAATCGGGGGTCCCATGATCGCGCGGTCAGTTCCTACGAGTTACATTGGTGTCATGCGAGGTGTTGGTGCCACTCACGGGGCCGTTCGGGGGATGTTTAGTGTTTTCACCCACTAACGCCATGTTTTGCCCAAGTCTGGAAATATGCAAATTATTATCGTATTATCAAATTGGGGGTCCCGCGATCACGCGATCAGTTCCTATGAGTTACATTGGTCCCGTGCGAGGTGTTAGTGCCACTCACCGGGCCGTTCGGGTTCTATTTCGAGTTTTCATTCACTAACGCCATGTTTTTAATCTTAACTCTAGAAATATGCAACTTATTGTTGTATTCTCAAACTTGGGGTCCCGTGATCTCGGGGTCAGTTCTTACTAGTTTTATTGGTCCCGTGCGAGGTGTTGGTTCCACTTATGGGGAGGTTCGGGGGCTATTTCGAGTTTTTATCCACGAACACCATGTTTTTAAGTCTAACTCTAGAAATATTCAAATTATCATTGTATTCTCAAATAGGGAGTCCCGTGATTGCGCGGTCACTTCCTACGAGTTACATTGGTGTCATGCGAGGTGTTGGTGCCACTCACGGGACCGTTTGGGGGCTATTTCGGGTTTTCACCCACAAACGCCATGTTTTGCCCAAGTCTAGAAATATGCAAATTATCATCGTATTATCTAACCGGGGGTCCCATGATCGCGCGATCAGTTCTTACGGGTTACATTTGTCCTGTGCGAGGTGTTGTTGCCACTCACGGGGCCTTTCGGGTGCTGGTTCGAGTTTTCACCCACTAACGTCATGTTTTGCCTAAGTCTAGAAATATGCAAATTATCATCGTATTCTCAAACCTGGGGTCCTGTGGTCACACGGTCAGTTCCTACGAATTACATTGGTACCGTACGAGGTGTTGGTGCCACTCACGGGTCCGTTCTGGGACTGTTTTGGGTTTTCAGCTACTAACGCCATGTTTTGCCTCAGTCTAGAAATATGCAAATTATCGTTGTATTCTCAAACCGGTGGTCCTGTGATCGCGCGGTCAATTCCTACGAGTTACATTGGTGTCGTGCGAGGTGTTGGTGCCACTCACGGGTCGTTCGGGGGATGTTTAGTGTTTTCACCCACTAACGTCATGTTTAGCCCGAGTCTAGAAATATGATAATTATTGTCGTATTATCAAATTGGGGGTCTCGTGATCACGCGATCAGTTCCGATGAGTTACATTGGTCCCGTGCGAGGTGTTAGTGCCACTCACGGGGCCGCTCGGGGGCTATTTCAAGTTTTCATTCACTAACGCCATGTTTTTAATCTTAACATTAGAAATATGCAACTTGTCGTTGTATTCTCAAAATGGGGGTCCCGTGATCGCGCGGTGAGTTCCTACTAGTTACATGCGAGGCGTTGGTGCCACTCACGGGGCCGTTCGAGTGTTGTTTCAGGTTTTCACCCACTAACGCCATGTTTTTGCCTAAGTCTAGAAATATGAAAATTATCGTTGTATTCTCAAACTGGGGGTCCCATGATCGCACTGTCAATTCCTACGAGTTTCATTGGTCCTGTGCAAGGTGGTGGTGCCACCCACGGGGTTGTTCGGGGGCTTTTTCGGGTTGCCACCCACTAACGCTATGTTTTTATGCCTAAGTCTAGAAATTCTAAAATTATCATTGTATTCTAAAACTGAGGGTCTCGTGATCACGGGGTCAGTTCCTACGAGTTACATTGGTCCCGTGCGAGGTGTAGGTGCTACTCACGAGGCCGTTCGGGGGCTGTTTCGGGTTATCACTCACTAACGCAATGTTTTTAAGCCTAATCTAAAAATATTCAAATTATCATCGTATTATCTAACAGGGGGTCCCGTGATCCCGCGTTCAGTTCCTACGAGTTACATTGGTCCCGTGCGAGGTGTTGGTGCCACTCACGGGGCCGTTCGGGGGCTGTTTCGGCTTTTCACCCACTAACGTCATGTTTTTAAACCTAAGTCTAGCAATATGAAAATTGTCATCGTATTCTCAAACCAAAAATCCTGTGGATGCGCGGTCAGATCCTACGAGTTACATTGGTCCCTCGGGAAGTGTTGCTTCCACCCACGAGGTCATAGGGGGCTGTTTTTGGATTTCACCTTTAAACGCCATGTTTTTAAGCCTAAGTCTAGATATTTTCAAATTATCATCGTATTCTCAAACCGGGAGTCCCGTGGCTGCGCGGTCAGTTCCTACGACTTACATTAGTCCCGTGAGAGGTGTTGGTACCCCACCGGGCCGTTCAGGGCCTGTTTTGGATTTTCACCCTCTAACGCCATGTTTTTAAGCCTAAATCCTCATATTTTCAAATTAACATCATATTCTCAAATCGGGAGTCCTGTGGCTGCGCGGTCAATTCCTTCGAGTTACATTGGTCCCGTGGGAGGTATTGGTGCCTCCCACGGGGCCGTTCGAGGGCTGGTTTGGGTTTTCACCCTCTATTGCCCTGTTTTTAAGCATAAGTCCTAATATTTTAAAATTATCATCGTATTCTCTAACTTAGAGTCCCGTGATCGTGCGATCAGTTCCTACGAGTTACATTGGTCCCGTGCATGGTGTTGGTGACACTCACGGGGCCGTTCGGGGGCTATTTCGAGTTATCCCCCACTAACGCCAAGTTTTAAGACTAAGTCTAGAAATATTCAAATTATCATCATATTATCTAATGGGGGTTCCGTGATCACGCGTTCAGTTCCTACGAGTGACATTGGTCCCGTGCGAGGTGTTGGTGCCACTAACGTGACTGTTCCAGGGCTGTTTCGACTTTTCACCCATAAACTCCATGTTTTGGATAAGTCGTGAAATATGCAAATTATCATCGTTTAATTTAACGGGGGGTCTCGCGATCGCGCATTTAGTTTCTATGAGTTACATTGGCCCGTGCGAGGTGTTGGTGCCACTCACGGGGCCGTTTGGGGGCTGTTTCAGGTTATCACCCACTAACGCTAAGTTTTTAAGCCTAAGTCTCAAAATATACAAATTATCGTTGTAATCTCAAATCGGGGTTCCTGTGATCGCGCGGTCAGTTCCTATGAGTTACATTGGTCCCGTACGAGGTGTTGGTGACACTCACGGGGCCGTTCGGGACAGTTTCATATTTTCACTCACTAACGCCTTATTTTTCCCAAATCTAGAAATTTGCGAACTATCGTCATATTCTCAAACCTGGTGTCCCGTGATCACACGATCAGTTCCTACGAGTTACATTGGTGCCGTGTAAGGTGTTGGTGCCACTCACGGGGCTGTTCTGGGACTATTTCGGTTCTTCACCCACTAACGCCATGTTTTGCCTAAGTCTAGAAATATGTAAATTATCATCGTATTCTCAAACCGGGGTTCCCGTGATCGCGCGATCAGTTCTTACGAGTTACAATGGTCCTGTGTGAGGTGTTGGTGCCACTCACGGGGCCGTTCGGGAATTGTTTCGGCTTTTCACCCACAAACGCCATGTTTTGGCTAAGTCGTGATATTTTAAAATTATCAGTGTATTCTCAAACCGGGGGTCCCGTGATCGCGCGCACAGTTCATATGAGTAACATTGGTCCCGTGCGAGATGTCTGTGCCACTCACGGGGTCGTTTGGGGGCTGTTTCGGGTTTTCCACAACTAACGCTATGTTTTGTCCAAGTCTAGAAATATAAAAATTATCATTGTATTATCAAATCAGGGGTCCCGTGATCGCCTGATCAGTTCCTACGAGTTTTATTGGTCCCGTGCGAGGTGTTGGTGCCACTCACGGGGCTGTTTCGGGATCTCACCCACTAACGCCATGTTTTTAAGCCTAAGTTGAGAAATATGCAAATTATCATTGTAATCTCAAATTAGAGGTCCCGTGATCGCGTGGTCAGTTCCTATGAGTTACATTGGTCCCGTGCGAGGTGTTGGTGACACTCACGGTGCCGTTCAGGGGCAGTTTCGAGTTTTCACCCACTAATGCTTTGTTTTTCCCAAATCTAGAAATATGTAAATTATCGTCATATTTTCTAACATGGGGTCCTGTGATCGCGTGTTTAGTTCCTTCGAGTTACATTGGTCCCATGCGAGGTGTTTGTTCCACTCACGGAGCCGTTCGGGGGCTATTTCGGGGTTTCACCCACTAATGGCATGTTTTGTCAGAGTCTAGAAATATGCAAATTATCATCATATTCTCAAACTGGGGCTCCCGAGATCATGCGATCAGTTCCTACGAGTTACGTTGGTGCTGTGCAAGGTGTTGGTGCCACTCATGGGGCCGTTCGGGGGCTGTTTCGGGTTTTTACCCACTTATGCCATGTTTTTATGCCTAAGTCTAGAAATACACAAATTATCATTGTATTCTCAAATCGAGGGTCTCGTGATCACGCGGTCAGTTCACATTGGTCCCATGTGAGGTGTTGGTGCCACTCACAGGGTGGTTCGGGGGTTGTTTTGGGTTTTCACCCACTAACGCCATGTTTTGCCCGAGTCTAGAAATATGCAAATTATCAGCGTATTCTCAAACTGGGGGTCCTGCGATCGCGCGGTCAGTTTGTACGAGTTACAATGGTCCCCTACGAGGTGTTGGGGCGACTCATAAGGCCGTTCGGGGGCTGTTTCGGGTTTTCACCCGCTAACACCATCTTTTTAGGCCAAAGTTTAGAAATACGCAAATTATCATCATATTCTCAAACTGGTGGTCCCGTGATCACACAATTAGTTCGTACGAGTTACATTGGTCCCGTGCGAGGTAATGGTGCCACTCACAGGGCCGTTCGGGGGCTGTTTCAGGTTTTCACCCACAAACGCCATGTTTTGCTAAAGTCTAAAAATATGCAAATTATCGTCGTATTGTCTAACAGGGGGTCCCGTGATCGTGCGTTAAATTCCTATGAGTTACATTAGTCCCATGCGACGAGGTGTAGGTGCCAATCACGGGGCCGTTCGGGGGCTATTTCGAGTTTTCACCCACTAACACCATGTTTTGCCTAAGTTTAGAAATATGCAAATTATCATCTTATTTTCAAACCTGGGGTCCCGTGATCGCATGGTCAGTTCCTACGAGTTATATTGGTGTTGTGCGAGGTGTTGGTGCCACTCACGGGGCCGTTCTGGGGCTGTTTCGGGTTTTCACCCACTAACGCCATAGTTTGCGTAAGTCTAGAAATATGCAAATTATCGTCGTATTCTCAAATTGGGGGGGCCGTAATCGCGCGGTCAGTTCTTACGAGTTACATTGGTGCCGTGCGAGGTGTTGGTGCCACTCACAGGGCCGTTCGGGGGCTATTTCGGGTTTTCACCCACTAACGCCATGTTTTTAAGCCTAAGTCTAGAAATATGAAAATTACCGTCATATTTTTAAACCGGGGGTCCCGTGATCGCACGGTCAGTTCCTACAGGATACATTGGTCCCGTACGAGGTGTTGGGGCCACTCACGGGGACGTTCGGGGGTTGTTTCGTGTTTTCACCCACTAACGCCATATTTTAACCAAGTTTAGATATATAGAAATTATCGTGGTATTATCAAAGTGGGGGTCCCGTGATCGCGCGGTCAGTTCATACGAGTTACATTGGTCCCGTGCGAGGTGTTGGTGCCACTCACGAGGCCGTTCGGGGGATCTTTAGGGTTTTCACCCACTAACGTCATGTTTTTAAGCCTAAGTCTAGAAATATACAAATTATCATCGTATTCTCAAACCGGGGGTCCCATGATCATGCGACGAGTTCGTACGAGTT
Organism: Sambucus nigra; assembly: GCA_949130495.1. Taxonomy (NCBI): domain Eukaryota; kingdom Viridiplantae; phylum Streptophyta; class Magnoliopsida; order Dipsacales; family Adoxaceae; genus Sambucus; species Sambucus nigra. Next base: position 377,488,572 of record OX422211.1, read on the forward strand.
ACATTGGTCCCGTGTGAGGTGTTGGTGCCACTCACGGGGCCGTTCAAGTGCTATTTCGGGTTATCACCCACTAACACCATGCTTTGCCTATGTCTAGAAATAGGCAAGTTATTGTTGTATTCTCAGACCAAGGGTCCCATGATCGCATGAATAGTTCCTACGAGTGACATTGGTCCCGTACGAGGTGTTGGGTTTACTCACGGGGCCGTTCGGGGGATATTTCGGATTTTCACCGACTAACGCCATGTTTTTAAATCTAAGTCTAGAAATATGCAAATTATCATCATATTCTAAAATCGGGGGTCGTGTGATCGTGCGGTCAGTTTCTACGAGTTACATTGGTCCCGTGCGAGGTGTTGGTGCCACTCACGGGGACGTAGGGGAGGTGGTTTGGGGTTTTTACCTTTAAACGCTATGTTTTTATGCCTAAGTCCATAAATATTCAAATTACCATTGTATTCTGAAATCGGGAGTCCTGTGGCTGCGTGGTCAGTTCCTACGAGTTACATTGGTCCCATGGGAGGTGTTGGTGCCTCCTACGGGGCCGTTTAATGGCTATTTTGGGTTTTCACCCTCCAACGCCATTTTTTTAAGCCTAAGTCCTCATATTTTAAAATTACCATCGTATTATCAAAGCGAGAGTCCCGTGGCAGTGCGGTTAGTTCCTACAAATTACATTAGTCCCGTGGGAGGTGTTGGTGCCTCCCACAGGGCCGTTCAGTGGCTGTTTTGGGTTTTTATCCTCTATTGCCGTGTTTTTAAGCCTAAGTACTAATATTTTTAAATTATCGTCATATTCTCAAACCGAGAGTCCCGTGATCGTGTGGTCAGTTCCTATGAGTTACATTAGTCCCGTACGTGGTGTTGGTGCCACCCACGGGGCCGTTCGGGGACTGCTTTGGGTTTTCACCCACTAATGCTATATTTTTAAGCCTAGGTCTAGAAATATGTAAATTATCATCGTATTCTCAAACCGGGGGTCCCGCGATCGCGCGGTCAGTTTGTACGAGTTACAATGGTCCCCGACGAGGTGTTGGGGCGACTCATGGGGCCGTTCGAGGGTTGTTTCGGGTTTTCACCCGCTAACACCATCTATTTAGGCCAAAGTCTAGAAATACACAAATTATCATCGTATTCTCAAACTGGGGCTCTCGTGCGAGGTAATGGTGTCACTCACAGGGCCGTTCGAGGGCTGTTTCGGGTTTTCACCCACTAACGCCATGTTTTTATGCCTAAGTCTAGAAATATGTAAATTATCATTGTATTCTGAAACCGAGGGTCCCGGGACCGCGCGGTCAGTTCTTACAAATTACATTGGTCCCGTGCGAGGTGTTGGTGACACTCATGGGGACGTTCGGGGAATGTTTCGAGTTTTCACCCACTAACGCCATGTTTTTAAGCCTCAGTCTAGAAATATGCAAATTATCATCGGATTCTAAAACCATTGTCCCGTGATCATGTGATCCGTTCGTACGAGTTACATTGGTCCCATGCGAGGTGTTGATGCCACTCACGGGCCCGTTCGGGGGCTGTTTCGGGTTTTCCCCCACTAACGTCATTTTTTCATCGAGAGTCCCGTGATCGCGTGGTTAGTTCCTACGAGTTATATTGGTCCTTTGCGTGGTCTTGGTGCCACTCACGGGGTCATTCGGGGGCTGCTTCCACTTTTCACCCACTAACGCCATGTTTTTAAGCCTAGGTCTAGAAATATGCAAATTATCATCGTATTCTCAAATCGGAGGTCCCGCGATCGCGCGGGCAGTTTGTACGAGTTACAATGGTCCCTTACGAGGTGTTGGGGCGACTCATGGGGCCGTTCGGGGGCTATTTCAGGTTTTCACCCGCTAACACCTTCTTTTTAGTTCAAAGTCTAAAAATATGCAAATTATCATCGTATTCTGAAACTGGGGGTCCCGTGATCGCGCGGTTAGTTCGTGCGAGTTACATTCGTCCCGTGCAAGGTAATGGTGCCACTCACGGGGCCGTTCGAGGGATGTTTCGGGTTTTCACCCACTGACGCCATGTTTTTAAGCCTACGTCTTGAAATATTGAAATTATCATTGTATTCTCAAACCGGGAGTCCTGTGATTGTGCGGTCAGTTCCTACGAGTTACATTGGTCCCGTGCGAGGTGTTGGTGCCACTCACGGGGCCGTTCGGGGGCTGTTTCTGCTTTTCACCCACTAACGGCATGTTTTGCATAAGTCCTGATATTTCTAAATTATCGTTGTATTCTTAAATCGGGGGTACCGTGATCACTTGGTCCGTTCGAATGAGTTACATTGGTCCCGTGCAAGGTGTTGGTGCCACTAATAGGGCTATTCGGGGGGTGTTTTGGGTTTTCACCCACTAACACCATGTTTTTATGCCCAATTCTAGAAATATTCAAATTATCATCATATTCTTAAATCGGGGGTTTCGTGATTGATCGATTAGTTCGAACGAGTTACATTGGTCCCGTGCGAGGTGTTGGTGAATTTCGCGGGGACGTTCGGGGGTTGTTTAGGGGTTTCGCCCTCTAATTCCATTTTTAAGCCCAAGTCTAGATATTTTCAAATTATCGTTGTATTCTCAAACCGAGGGTCCCGTGATCACGCGATTAGTTCCTATGAGTTACATTGATCCCGTACGAGGTGTTGATGCCTCTCACGGGGCTGTTCGGGGGCTATTTCAACTTTTCATCCACTAAAGCCATGTTTTTCCTAAGTCCTCATATTTTTAAATTATCATCGGATTCTCAAATCAAGGGTCCCGTGATCACGCGATCAGTTCGTACAAGTAACATTGGTCTCGGGTGAGGTGCTGGTGCCAGTCACGGGGCCGTTCGGGGGCTGTTTCGGGTTTTCCCCCACTAACGCCATGTTTTAATGCCTAAGTCTAGAAATATGCAAATTATCATCGTATTCTGAAATCGGGGGTCCCATGATCGCGCGGTCAGTTTGTGCGAGTTACAATGGTCCCCTGCGAGGTGTTGGGGCCACTCACAGGGCCGTTCGGGGGTTGTTTCGAGTTTTCACTCGGTAATACCATCTTTTTAGGCCTAAGTCTAGAAATATGTAAATTATCATCGTATTCTCAAATCGAGGATCCCGTGATCGCGTGATTAGTTTGTACGAGTAACATTGGTCCCGTACGAGGTGTTGGTGCCACTCACGGGTCTATTCGGGGGATGTTTCGGGTTTTCATCCACTAACGCCATGTTTTGCCTAAGTCTAGATATTTTCAAATTAGCATCGTATTCTCAAACTGGGGGTCTCGTGATCGCGCGATCAGTTCCTACGAGTTACATTGATCTAGTGCGAGGTGTTGATGCCTCTCACGGGGACATTCGAGTTTTTTTTTCGAGGTTTCACCCTCCAATGCCATTTTTAAGACTAGGTCTATCTATTTTTATATTATCGTTGTATTCTCAAATCGGGGGTCCCGTGATTGTGCGTTTTGTTCGTACGAGTTACATTGGTCCCGTGCGAGGTGTTAGTGCCTCTCACGGGACCATTCAAGGGCTGTTTCGAGTTTTGGCCATCTAACGCCATGTTTTTAAGCCTTAGTCTAGAAAACCTGGATTTTTTATTTTCAGTGGAAGTAGAGTTATAGTTTGGTTTATAAGTGTACCCATTTGTCGTTTCTACGAATTTTTATGTTAGATTTTCTATATATAGATGATGTTTGCTATATATAGTTGTTCTCTCCTAATACTGTCGTCATTGTAGAAATTGAATCAAATTTGGATGATATTATAACTTTTCATGTGAACATCAATGTAAATATTAAATTAAGAGATTATGGGAGGAGAACAAAATCACAAGAGAAATTTTGTTGTAAGCATATGGCATATTTACATTTCACAGAGAGATTGTTGTTTTAACTTGTTGATATGTTTGTATATGAGAAAAAAAGAATAGTGTAGAATATGCAAACCATGGAAATGACATCTCGGGTGGCCATGGTGAGAATGTCAGCACATGAGACCTTATTTCGGCAACTTGGCACTGCAACAATGGTAACTTTAACTTTGATCACCGTATCGAACCCATCTCCCGCCAATGATAGATTGTCCTGGTGATCCTTCTCTGCGTTGTTTGAACTTTATTGAATTATAACTGAGGCATCATATCCCTGTTTGACACCCAAACAAATAGTTGAGATTAAATATAAAATAATGGGGGCCTTTACTCCCATTTCATAACATAAGGTTGTCCTCTATAAATGTTAAGAGTATTGAAATCACAATATATGTAGCAAACATTCCACAACACAAATAAAGTATTTACGAGGAATAAAACAATGATTAATTAATAATTACCTGGACAAAGCAATCATGGAAGAACAGACGAAGGGTCGCCGGGACTGTAATAAAAATTTGTCTAAATTTAGTGTTAACAGCGTTTCTAACAATGGATTCAACATTGGGGCTAGTGCTTGCGTAGTAGTGTGTTCTAAGTTGTGCAGATGTTAAGGTTGGGAATATGAGACACACAAAGAAAGAAATTGACCATATAGATATTAATGCATTGACTCGACCCATCTCTTAATTTATAACAAACAAAAAATTATGTCACATACTCCCTCTTTTATGTTTTTTGTTGGTGAAATGTTAATATATTAAAAAACAATTAGAAAGGAAACAACCCACAAACTAAGAGCACAAGGTTCAATCATTCCAAAGCCACCCCCATCTCACCCTCTGAAACACCCACAAACCACCTTTAGAATAATACCCAACATCTTCAATAACAATTTCACATAACCCAAGCAACTACAACAACAATAGCAACAACCTCACCTTCAACAAGAAGATCTATCAAAGAATCACCAACCAACAAAAACCAAAGATCCAACCTTTCAGACCACCAAAATTAAAATCTAAACAGTCAATACCACAAAACTAAAGATCCACCTCTACCAGACAACCATGTAAGACAAAGCAAACTCTTCATCATCACAACCGAGGAAGCAGACTACATCAGGGATATCTTTCAAATATATCATTCAAAAGGTTAATGATAATGATATGATTCAAAAGGTCAATGACACTCTTTTTTTCCTCATATACAAACATATCATCAAGGTATACAAAATAAGATATACAAAAACTTAAAACATTTCACGGAGAGGGACCTAGAGTCGAGAAGGTACATAAAAACATAAATAAGATACTTGAAAATATTCTTAACGACCACAAAGATGCTGGATTTCAAGCCGATGTCTCAGTGTAGGGATTAATTTCTTCCAGAATGGTTGGATCAACTAGGTTTCAACTCTACTAATGTTGCTCTTGTCACTAAAATTCCCAGTGCTTAGGAAATTTCTAATTTCAGGCCTACTGCTTCGGCTAATTTTAGTTTTAAAATAATAACTAAAATTTTAGCTAATAGACTTAGTTTGGTGGATTCTATAATTATTAGTTCTAACAAAGCTGGGTCTCTGAAAGGTAGAACCAATGTGCATACTATTGGCCTTGCTTCTGAAGGATTTAACATGCTTGATTTCACAAGCTATGGTGGGAATGTGGCTATTAAATTCATTGCTGCTAAAGCTTTTGATACTATTAGTTGGTCTTTAACTATATAAACTTTACCCACTTTTGGCTTCTCAGACACTTTTTTTCATTAGATTAGATACATTATTTCCTTTGTAAAGATTTCTATATTATTATCGGCACACCTTATGGCTATTTTGGTTGTTCAAGAGGAGTTAGACATGGTAATCCTCTCTCCCCGTTATTATTTTACATCGCTGAAGATGTTCTCAGTAGAGGCATTGATAAAAAGGTTCAGTAGGGCCTCATTCAACATATTTCTTCTCACAAGGGTTTTTCTTTCACTCACATCTCATTATGCTGATAACATTATGGTATTCTATCGAGGTAATCGAGGTTCACTTATTTATATTCTTAACATTTTCTGTGATTATGTACTCAGTTCTGGGCAGAAAATTAATAAGGAGAAAAGCTCATTTTTATAGGCAAAGGGGATATTTCAAGAAATAATTCTATATGCTCTTTATTGGGTATAAAAGATGGTTCTTCTTCTTTAACTTTAATTGGAGTTCCTCTATTTCGGGGGAAGCCGAGATTAATTAATCTTCAATAAATTTTTGATTAAATTCAAACTATAATTAAAGTCTGGAGGTATAATTCTTTCTCTAGAAGGAAGAGTCTAGCTCTTCAGATCATCCACCTCTCCTATGTTTCTTTATAGCTCGATGGTTTACTAATGGAAAAATCATCTTATAAAAAATTTGGACCAATGCGCTTAGAACTTTTTATGGTCGGGCTCTATTTCCACTACAAAGCTAATTTCTAGGCTAACTACATACCCTCATCAAGGGTTGAAACAAAATGTACCCTCCAACCACTTCTTATCTGACAACATCTACTCTTCAGCTCTTTTATAACCTATTTTCCATTCCATAAACTCATTTACTAGCAAGATATAATTTCTTCTAGTAAAGAACATCATCATGGATATTAACATGGATACTACTACTTGATGAAGCTTTACAAAATTTCATCGTACTTGAAAATATTAAAATCACCCTGTTGACACAATTATGTAAATTCCCAAGGTCTTTTTGGCTAAAAAGTTGTGGAAAAAAATACAGAATGTGATATAATACTTGGATGCCATAAACTTAAAGTTGCATATAAGTGTTTGATTGCACATACCATACATAGAAATTGTCAACTAAGATTGAGATACTATTAGTGAAAGGAGAATTTAAAGAGTTGTACCTAAAGTAGATTGTGATTGAGGAAAGGTGAGAGAACAAAATAAGTAAAAAAATCCATCATGCCTTCTGATTGAAGAACATATTGGAACCTACATAAATTTATTTACTATAAGTTACCACTGAATAATTAAGTTTAAGAAAAAATTCTTAGGAATGCATGTATTAATTTATCCACCTTTATCTGAAATCACAAACCACCAACTCTGAAATCCAACCAAATCATAACCAACTCTGAAATCCAACAAAATCTCAACCAAACCGCAACAAGATCTCTATTCTTCAATCTTCTTCACTCTATCCAGCTATCATCACAAATTTTAGAAATCAATATACAATAAAATAAAAATAATGGGATGAAGCTCTCAGATCCAAACTCCCACTTCTGAAATACATATATTAACATTAATTCCCTTTAAAAAAACAAACATAGTCACACATCATGGATATCTCATTTATAATAAAAATTATAAGTATTCATAGTTAATAAACCCATGAGCAACATTCCTAAAATTCAAATCAACAATTAGAATCAAAAAGTTAGTTACCCTTGAATCTCAATCGACAATATAACTAACATATTTTAAACATTCTTGGTTGAACACAGACATATTCATATATGAACACATACACATTTTTTTACATATAATCAACATGAATATACCAGGATTATGTGTCTCGGTTTTATGCTTACAAGAAAAATAGTAGGAAAAAAATATATATATATACACACACACACACACACAACATAAGCATATAGAAGTTCCAGGAACAATGGGGAAATTTATCAATTACATCCCATAACCAATCAACACCATAAAACCAAAAACATATATTCTTGCAGCTTCTTCTCACAAATCACATATCCAAAAACAAATAGGAAAATGATAAACAAGCAAATCAAAACTAGGGAAAAGATTTACCATAACTAGGGTAAAGATTCTTACAGATTAGAGAGAGAAGAGGAGAGGATGCCATGGTGAGACTCTGAGAGAGACGGATGTGAAATCGCAACAAAATCGCAGTTGTGACCCATAAATGCAACAAAATCGCAACGGTTTGGGAGCCGAAATGAAATATCAACAAAATCTCTGAGTATTTAGGCGCCCGGGCTTTCGACGAAATGAAATGTTGGTGCGATTATTTTTTTGTAAGGATTGACACTGGTCACGGCCTCAGATGTGAGCCACCAACCGTGACCCATAAATAAAGTGATTGTTGTGGATGAATAATTATTGGTCACGGCCCATAGCCGTGACCCACGCCTAGAAATGGTCACGACCCTCAACTGTGGCCCCATATGTGTATGATTTATGCTTCTTCATGCCTATGGTCATGGTCCAAGTCCATGACCCATCCGCGACCAAGCCTGGAGGGAATTTTAGCGTGAGTTTGGTCCCAACAAGGTCACGCCCTGGTCACGGCCCAAGTTCGTGACCCACAGTGGTCATGGATATGGTTCGTGACCAATTCCAGATCACCTATGATTCAGTGTGGTAATGAATATGGTCACACCAAAAATTGAGATGGTCACGGCCCAAGTTTGTGACCAACTAGTTGCGAACTTGGGCCGTGACCCACTAGGCGTGACCATTCGCAGGATTTGGTGTAGTGTAAGTGTAGAAACATGAGATGTCAGTTTATGCAATTTCATCCACAAATTTTCGGTACACTCATCTATCATGTGACCTATACCCTCACAATCCGTACACCTCTCAGAATTGTTTTCACCGGAAGATTTAAAACAAGAGTGCATATGAATTTTTCAATTAGATTTTTTGAAAAGTTGACATCAAAATCATTAAAACCACCAAAAGTCATTTTTGAGAGAAGCAGGATCAAAAACTCATTTTTCAACACAATTTTCGAAAATAGGATCAAACACAATAGATTAGCGATACCCGCTCTGATACTAATTTGACAGCGTGAGTAGTCAAATTGTATCAGGGAAAAACTTTAAAACACAGGATCACTCGATAACTTAGAGTAACCCGCTCTGATACTAATTTGATGACGTGAGTAGTCAAATTGTATTAGAGAAGAATTTTAAATATTAGGATCACTCGATAATTTAGAGTAACCTGCTCTGATACCAATTTGACAATGTGAGTAGTCAAATTGTATCACGAAAAAACATTAAAAATAGGATCACTCGATAATTTAGAGTAACCCGCTCTAATACTAATTTGACAACGTGAGTAGTTAAATTGTATCAGGGAAAAACTTTAAAAAATAGGATCACTCGATAATCTAGAGTAACCCTCTCTCATACCAATTTGAAAGAGCCACTACCGCAGAATAAATGCAAATTCTCAAATAAAACCAATTTTAATTGTGTGTCAACCAAAGCAGTTTTAGTGAAACCCATGTTTTAATTCAGTCCTAACACATGCATCTAAGTAATATGAAATCATAAAGCAATAAGCATGCAAAGGAAACCAAATAATAGGAAAAGTCCCCCACAGGGGTAAAAACTTTTATTTCCAGAACTTTGAAAAATTTACAAGACCATTGATTTACATACAACTTCTCTCAAGTGTAACGCACGGTGCCTTCGTCAAACCTTCAAAGCGTCGACTAGAAATATGGAGTATTTCACACGCAGCTACACCACAAGGACACACAGTCTGATCAACCCAGGAATACCCGCAAGCACTACCTATGACATGGAGTCAAAAAGCTTTATAGATACTCCCTCCACAATAGCACGCATCCCTCCGGTTGTAGAGATCTCCCCACAAAGTATGAACAATAGCAAAGTTCTGGTCTTGGGTTCCAAAACAATTCACACAAAAAGATATTGGGATTTTGTGCATCGTAAAACAAGAGATTGAACTCTTGTAATGTTGGATAATAAAAGTAAAACACTCAAAATCGCATTCTGTTTAAAATCAATGTTTCTCCACACGAAATCTGGTAGTCTGACACCCTTTAAATACTAAAAATCAAGGTGGTGACGTGTCAGGAAAAAAAACTCTTCTCATTCAAATGACATACGATGTCGTTTGAAAGAGATTCTTATCTTGTCCAAACTAGATCCTATCTCATTTGAACGTCCTATCAAACGAGGCCATGATTGTAGATAATTTCGATACGAACGCGTGGCTGCCAGTTTCGTATTTTCTAATTTTTTTACGAATTAGTTATGATTTTTCTACGAAAAGGTGTCCTAGAACAAAATCTTTAGATAGAATGAATTCAAAAAAATATTTAATAAATTTTTTAAAGGTCCTCTCCAACACTTCGAAAATATTTTATGAAAAATAATCCCAATACTCTCAGTGCATTATTAAGGTACTCTAAAACGTAACCTTACCAAAGTTAACCTTGCGTAGACTATTTGTTGAAGAACCTTGATTATTCGGATCCGTCTTGATGTGAATGCTAACTTGATCTTATTCGACGGTGTAGTGGTATACGACATATAAATTGATATTGAACAAAAATGTCCTTACATCTAAGTCATGCATTAACTTTGCGTTGCTCATAAATCCTCCAAACCAGTTTCCTCAAAGGTTCCTTAGTGAGGTTATTCGATAGAGCATAAAAACTCTCCCGATTCCTTTCATACCTAAACCCTCATTAGTACCTAGTAACCTCACCAATTAATACAATATGAATCATAATTACATGGTAAAATAAACATAAATATATAGTTTTTCAACCATCTCCCTCTGGAGGTCTTCCTCAATCTTCGATTAAGCTCCACTTTGTCTTAGACTTGAATAAACTTTGTTGACTCCTCACACTCTTTTGTGATGTCACTAATATTTGATGAATCCTTCTCTATTTTCTCATATAGTTTTCTAATGAGGAGGTTTGCCTCTAAGTAGGAGGTTTATCTATAAGACCCTAATATATTTGTCCCTCGTAGAGAAATTTATTATGTAAGTAAGAAATTTTTGTAGGAAATACCACAAACTGATAATCCTCAATCCGAAGAATATCGCCCCAATAAACCATCATTAAAAATACCTCCAGTACATGAGCCTCAATTTAAGGCAACTTGAATCGATATACCTTATGTCGAAGCGCTTTGGCCGAAGTAACTCATTCTACTTCAAGTGGAATCTGCACGTGTGCATTAAATCTTTACATATCTCTAGCATTTAATGATGGAGTCCAATCATCTAACATCTCTTTTGCCTCTTAACACATGTCTCCACGGGGTCAACTCTTTCGTTCCTCATTTCTGGCAATCTTCATTTTTCCCCAATTTTCAAAATGAAGCGTGGGGTAACTAACAACCAATATCCTAAATGAGTACTTTCCCAATAATTTAAAACCCTTTTTTGTCATCGTCTTCCATTTATCACCTATTTTCTCCTTCAAAACTTAGAGCTTCAAAACTTCCATAGAGATAAAATTATGTCATTGCTAGAACCTCGCCTAAAAATCCCTTCTAAACTTATTTTCACCACTCATTTTTTCTTGCCTGCAATTCTATAACATTTTCCTATTTTTTATAAACTAAAATCCTCTCAAATAATCAATGGATTATTCAACCAGGTCTGGTAAAACCTCCAACCAAGTTTCCTGCAAAAAAACTGCCTGTGATCGGTTGAACGCTAGGCTTTATACGACACTTATTGTTGTGATACCTATTTTGGGAAAAGTGATGAATTTTCCCAACAAGTTAAATGATTCAAATATTACCTTCAGAGTGTTGATGAGCTTGTTTAGGTGGCATAAGAACCGAGGGATCACACTGAGGGGTCGTTTATCACCTTTTTCTTCATTCTAAGGTTTAGGCTTGATCAAGGGGATTTCCTCAATTCTCATGTAGACTTCAAAGCATCAAGTGGTTCCCCTGATGGTTTTGAAGCTTAATTAATCTAAATTAATGGCAAGTATAAAAGGTGTTGTAAAAATTTAGCCTTAAACATGCGATGAGATTCTTCAGATATTTTATGATGTTAGAGAACAACTTTACTCTCCACCTCTTGGTCTCTCGATGGAGTGTTGTCACACCCATATTTGTGGTAGGTTTCGGAGAATTCACCATCATTATTAAATATGTGTGTGAATTATATGGATTAGAGGCATGTGGCCACATGCCTTTTGATCCCACGTCACTCGATGCAACAGAGGAGGAGGAACATACTTTGCTAGATCAACTTTCACTTGAGTGTGTTGGTGAAGCCACTAAGGTCACCTTTGGTCAACATATCAAATATTTTTACAATCCATATGTCAAACTCACTCAAGAAAAGAAGGACAAAAGAGATAATCCAGATTTGGAATTTGGTGAGGGTTATGTTAGTAAGTTTGAATTGGCTACATACATCTTATGCCCTCTCTCATGATTATTCATATTTTAAAAGCCTAACGACCAACCTTATAGGGACTTGGTGGATATTTTTGTCAGGTTAGCTCAGGGGGTTAACATTCCCCTTGCAACTATAGCGCTTGGATCTCTCTACACGTAGTTGGGTTGGTGTTATCATGATATGGTGTTCTCAGTTGGTCATTTTAGCATTTTTAACTTTTCCAACACCATTCTATTGATGGGGTTTCTCTACTTAAGGTTCAAATGCCTTTCCCCCAAATCTCATCCCATTACTATGCTGCCTTTGAGGCGTCCACTCATAACTTAGTGGAGTAAAAAATATGAAGAAGACAGCCTGGACTTTGATTGATGATATAAGATGCTTCGAGTTTTATCCTTGTGTTGTAAAGGCCAATGCTAAAACTTGGTCTTTTTTTAAGGCAAAAGCTTCAACAATTAATCTTCTTTTGGGGGGTGAGAAATAAGTTTAAGATGATCTTTCTCTGATCATTGTGCTTCTAATATATTCCAGTCATCCTCCCTCTCACACCGAGTGGGATGTTGAGAGTGAAGCCTATAGCCCCTATAGGTTTTCATGTTTGTTTGGTTATAACTAAGGTATAACCAACCCTAATTGTGAATAAGCTAGAATTGATCATTCCTTCATAACAGACAACTATGATTTTATAAGAAAGATGTGTTTTATCTATGTGCTTCATGCTAAGATTGTGTGCTTCATGAGGAGTACAACATGGGAGAAGATTCTCTTAGCTAGTATTGTCATCATTAGCCGACTTAACTTGATGCCTTTGATGTAGAGGAAACCACATTACCATACCACAAAGAGGTTTGGTTCCAACGAACATGGGCGAAAAAACCTTTTTACTAAGGATGTAGAATTTACTCTTAGCATTATAGATAGACCATGCCAGAACGATCTTCCTCCTCTAGCTACAAATTCTAGATGAAAAAAGAAAGGTTCCACATCCACAAGTGGAATGAAAATGAAGGCTATTTCGACAGAAGATTCAGCTAAGGGGGAGTTTCACCAACAACTCCTAAACAGTCAAAGTCCACTAAAGTTTCCTCTAGCCTTAGTGGTATTCCTCCTAAGTCCATTCCTCCACTCAATCTAGATCTCATGGAAAAGGTGAAATTAATGTAAGTTTATGTTTTATCAGAATGAACCCCATGCATGTTAGTTCGAATGATGCTTTAGTAAGTATTGCTAGGGGACCCCTTCTCATAATTTTATTAATTCTCAGGCTCCATGCCAAAGGGATTCATCCTTCAATGCTCCTTTTAGGCGTAAGAAAACTTTGGAAAAAAAACAAAGTGGGGCACATTTAGCCACTCCTCTAACGAATCTCACACCCCAAGGTTCCTCTGATGAGACATTGGATGACTTTTTTATTGATAAGGTAGTGGATGATTCCACTATAGTAAATACACTTATGCCTCCTCGTGAGGCTGAACAGGATACTCACTTTTCCAATGAAATTTTTTTTAAGTGTTGAGTTGTATCTTGGTGAACGAAAGGATATTTATAACACCGTTTTCTTTCTTTTAAGATGCCGCTTCCTTCCTCGGTGGAAGTTTTATCAATTCTTGATGACAGTCCTTATATAAGAGGATCCTTAAGTCTAGTTATTAAAGATGACATTCAAGCTCCTCAATTGTCCACTTCTTCAACCATTGGATGGGATTCCATGAGGCGTACATCATCTAGTCATGCTTTTGAAGTGGCATTCCAGTTGACCATGCATGAAGATATAGTTGGTGACTCAAGTGGTACCGTTAAAACTCCAAATCCAAATGCTCCCCCCATTTTCAACTAAGTTACCACTGGTTGTAGTCCCTTCAACTGCATCTATTGAGGTAATTTATCCTTTGCCTTGATCGCATATTATTTTTCCCAATGCTCATTATTGTCAAGACTTGGATGAAAGTTGTAATTATAGGTGGACGAAGATCGTCCATTCTTTGATCCTGCTGTGGACGTGATGGCCCTTTTCACCTTAATAAATGAGTAAGTCCTTCCTTATGATATTGTGAGGTTAAGGGTCATCGTGGACCTTCCAATTAGGTTACCTCAATCTGTGGCATCTCTAGCAGATATATGTTCCCTCATTCGTCCAACTATTGAGGAGGTATGTGTGTGGGAAAAAAATCTCAAACTTTTACTTTACTTTCGCTCTTGTGAATTTTTTATAATCTTCCTTTATTTATTGTGTTTCAGATTTCCAGAACTGTGGGAGTGGAGTAAATAATTATTCAAGCTGAAGTTGAACTGAATGTAGTGATTGTTGCTCCTTCCTCTTTGGGAATTGAGCTTCCTCAAGAAGAGTTTATTGTGGCTATAGAGGATGCTACCATGGTTGAATCCTAAGTTCCTTAAGATGAAATAATTCACCCCTTACCCTTAATTATGATTCCAATTATTGATAAGGTAGTTCTCATAAATTTTTATGTGTACGAACGATTTTTATTTTTGTTATAACATGATTGGTTATAACTTAGCAGAAAAACCTCACCTGCATGGTGATTTACTCTATTTTATTTTGAGTAATGTGTTCGCAAAAATAAATTTGTGTCCTACTTGGTGATTTACCCTTTCAATTGAGTAATGTTTTCTAAAAAATTTGTCGCCTGCTTGGTGATGTACCCAACCTGGTCAATATTTTAAATAAACACCTACTTGGTGAATCACCCTTCTTGGGCAAGGTTTATCTAAATAATACATCAACTTGGTGATTCACCCTGGTTGGGAAATATTTCTCTAAATATACACCACCTTGGCGACTTAGCTCAAATATTGCTAAGGTTTTCTCCTTTTACCCGCTTATCAAAAAAATTCTAAATTTTGCTTAACTCTTTATGTATCTCTATATTATGTCATGTAAGGGAAAATTCCCCTCCCAAGATACCTCAAGTAGATGTACCTGCTCAAGAGATGGAGGTTGGTCCTTATGTAACTACCCCTGATCAAGATGAATCATATAGCCAAAGTGATCGTGGATCTATGAACAACATAAATATAGAGGATCATGGGTATGAGTGTGGTTCCACTATGCCCACAGTTGCATTTGCTGAGTTTCATCGGAAGCTACTTAAAAGTAGTACCATTATTACAGGCTCCATCCACTTTGTGTTGGATCAGTTACTTGTTTCCCATCATGAGACATCTACGATTGCGTGTTTGAGGCCTTAAAACTTAGTAATGTCTTATCATTTACAAGGTTCAGAGGTAACTCCATTTGTAGTTGTAAATACCCCCACTTTTCCTCTGGAGATGTCTGTGCTGAATCATCATTTCAACAACCTCAAAAATATGTGTAAGAATGGATTTGACTCTCTGGGCTTATTAAAAAGTTGAGATATCTGAAGGACCTCAAATGTCAAATTATCACTCCTAATATTTAAAAAATGTGGAGGATCTTAAAGTTCAAGAAGAAAGGTTGATGGAGCTTGCCCCCCCAAATTAAAGAATGTGTCTGAAACATGACAATAACCAAGGAAGATTTAGCTAATGCTCAAAGGGAACTTAAAATCAACGTTAAACTGAAGGCAGAAGCTGAATCGAATATCTCTAACATGGCTGAGTATCAACGAGAAGTTGCCTTGGATGTTGCTTCTTCGATCGGAGATGGCTTCTTTATTTCTCCAAATTTGAGGTTCCTTTTAGGATTAACTTTTTCTTTCTTGTATTTCTAAGAAATAGTCCTAATTTTGTAATGTAATTCAATTATACAATTGAAATACAAAAGAAATTTGTACTCGAATCATTTTTGTACTTTACTCATTTTCTTACTTCAATACTTGCTCTTATATAACAAACTGTTATCCAACTGCAGATGTGCTTACTCGCAATCTCTAAGTACAAAAAAATAATTTAAGAACATCTAAACAATTTATAAGTGCTCTTAGAAACATGATAAAACTTTAGCTATTTGTTGTTAACTTTGAAAGTTTTGTCAACCTTAATCTGTGAAATCAAGAAGCAACTAGAATCATATGCTTCCTTAACCATATATGGTCCCTCCCAATTTGTTACTAACTTTGGTAAAAGAAGTCCTATAATATGGTTCATATAATCTTTTAACACTAAGCTACCCTCCATAAATTTCCTTCATTTTACTTAATTATCATATGCTCTAGAAAGATGATTTATGTATATTGAGATATGCCTTATAGCATTATTTCTATGCTCATTTAGTGTTTCTAATTGAATGTGCCTACTATGTGGAAGCATGTTGCTTTTCAAGGCATATGTGGCACAAGGTACTTCTAACTCTACTGGAAAAAGTGCTTCAACTTCAGAAACCAAGGAGAAAGGTGTATAATCTATTAGTTTCCTCTTGCTAGTTCGATAATCCCAAATAACCATGTATATCTTGTCACCCCATGCTCTTAGAAAATCATCCATCATCTTGGCTAAAACATTAACCAATGTCTTGTTTGTGGCCTCAGCTTGGCCATTGCCTTCAGGGTAAGCTACCGTTGAGGTGTAGTGGATAGTTGAATACTCATTTTTTAGCATTATTATCTATTTGTTGATAAATGAAGTTCCATTATGAGATAAAACAACATTGGGAATGCCAAATCAACAAATTATATATTATTTGATGAACTAATCCACCACTCTTGTTGTTGCCCTTTTTAAAGGTACTGCCTCTGCCCACTTTGTAAAGCACTAAACTGCCACGAGGATCCATATCTTGCCCTTAGAAGATGGTTTATAGATCCCACTAGATCAAACGTCCAAGTATGGTAAGGATGGGGAGTTGCCAAGGAGTGAAGTTCCACCGATAGAGCATGAGTGAGGTTAACATGATGTTGGAAAGCCTTGCACTTTTTAACAAACTAATGTGATTTTTTCTACATCATTAGCCAATATTAGCGAAGTTTCATCAGTTGATCATACAACCTGTCTCCTCTAATTTGAGCTAGATCATGATCTTATTTGAGGATTTTCCTTGCTTCCTATTTCCCGATACATCGCAGCGGCCAGTTGAAATACCCTCTTCGATACAACTTCTCTTCTAACAAGTATAACCTTGAAGACCTCCTTTTCATTCCCATGTCATTATATTTCTCGCTCGAGACAAATCCATCCTTGATAAAATCAATGTAAGGTTGCCTCTATTCCATTTGATCTTCCAGGAAGTTGCACTCAGCTGATTAAAAAAAACTTGACACTTAATAAATGCCCTTTGTATTGCTGCTCCATCTTGCTTCATCGTAGGGTAAAAATATCCCTCTCTTTGAATTATTTTATATAGAGGAATCTTAGTAGTATCGCAATGCTCCTTATGAGTTTTATTCAACCTTCTTTGATCTTACTCTAGACCAGTGCATCTGGACAACTATCCTCCTAGTTTTTTATAGTACAAACTTCCTTGGAGGAGGAAGAATTATTCTAACTTTATAAGCTTCATCGTGTCCCCTCTGTTCTCTATATACCTCCTAATTCCACCTCTTTAATCTGAATAATCATCACTAGGAAAAAGTTGGAGAACATATGGTGGAGCTATTCTTCGATGAATTATATTGGTTGTAGATTCACCATCCATTCTCACATTATGTGCTATTGTGGCGTAGGCATCGGCATGAAGATTTATCGATCTTAGGTGACTTTTCACTTTAACTTCATGAAATTGATCTAGAAACATTTGAATGATCATTTTATAAGGTGCTAGAATGAGATGCTTCAATACGTATTCCCCATTCACTTTCTTAACCACTGAGTTGAAATCTTCTTTGATGCATAGTGAACGGATGCCTCTTCACAGCACTTAGAGCAGCCCCAAAGTTAATGCTTTTGGAGCAGAAGCCCCATGGTCCATTGATTATGCATATAAATTGAATTACAAAAAACTACACATACGTTAAACCTTACAAGGAAAAATTACGGTTTACCTCCGAGATATCTTTGGTTTGATCTCATCTTAACCCGAACAGTATATGATGATGATTGATCTAGAACGTAGTCTTGATGCACCTCACGATCTTCTACCTTATTCTTTATATGAATAGTCATGAGAAGAGTGGGGGATCTTACTTCTTGACCACCTTTTCTTCTCACTTTTTCTCTCTGTTGCCTGTCTTTCTCAAAAATCCAAAATAGGGTTTTTGAGTCTTAAGAGTGACGAATTTATTGAAGAAAAAAGAACCCTAATTTCATATATATAGGCTAAGGTAGGGACCCAGGGAGAGATAAGGACGTGGCTCTTAATGGTCATGAGAAAACCTAATCCAACCCATATTCTAATCACAGTCCCATAATTATAATTAATACCAATACATAATTATAATTTCAACTTCACTCCTTAACTCAAAATTATATTTGGATATCCATATTATTAATTACTTATCTCTCTCCATATTAAGGTTGCAGATACCCATTAATTAACTAAATATTTTATTAACTTCTTCAAGTCCTTAAGTGGTCCAACTTAAGTTATTTGTAGTGATGGATTAACATAATCCACATGCAGAGTTTGACACATACAAAACTTATAAGCATATCAAGGGGATATCAACAGTCTCTATACCAAGACGTGGATTCCATCCATTAAATACTTTCACCTACATTAATCACCATTACCCAATCTATCAAAGTTATTGATTCAATAATGATCTCACCTGATAGGTCAAAGCGATAAATAACTAGTGCATGCATCCATCAACCATATTCGGATTAAGAGTCTTAAGTAAACATAATAATCATAAGGTTTACATTGTATTATAAAACTAATATAAAGACAATGACCTTAAGGTTATCCTGTTAAATACACACAAACTGTACTAGAACAATACTTACTTATATTCCACAAGAACTAGTGATCTAATCTTCCGTGTGCAATCCTCACTTTACACACCAGAACACCTACTAAGCAGAATAAAAGACACCAATGATATATAAAATAATGCAAATATTACGTCCGTAGATCATTCTCATTATAATAGGAAAAATTGATTTTAATTTAGCAATAAATCCAAAACTTAAACTATTATATAAAGCATGGTTTTAGGCCATTGCTCTAACAAATGCTTTGTACTCTACCTCATTGTTTGAAAAATGAAAGTCCAACTTGAAAAACAGAGTAATCTCTTCCTTCCCTTTGGAAAAAATGACTCTTGATCCTCCCTATCCCTAAGAAGATGAACTATCAAACTCCATGGACTATTCTTCTAGTTTGGCCTCATAAATATTGGCGTGTAAATCATCATGTGGAATATTTTCCTGAGGTGGCTCGAATAATATTGAGGGAAAAATGGCCAATAAATTTGTGTAAGCTTGGATCTTGATCACAAGAGGGTCCATGCACTTGGGATTATAATCATATAATATGAGGAACCATGTTGCTTCTCTCCCAACCTCTAGGTCATTTGATATGAAGATTGGCATTGGTTCCTCCTTACCCTTAACCAGATGGATATGTTCTAACTCTTATACTTAAGGTTTTGGGTGATCTTGCATGCACTCATGTTCATCTTTAATATCCTCTAAAAATTCTTGAATGTTGGAATTATCAACAAAAGACATTGTCCTTGATTATCCACTAGAAAACATTCATATTTCAGGTTATCTTCCTCAGCTTCACCGGTTGCCCGCTCACACTATCAAAGGCGATACACCACTCTTCCATCATTGAGAAAAAAATTATTGTAATATCTTTTTGGTGGTGTTGGTTCCTTCCTCTTTCTTATATTTATTTCTTCCTCCTATCTAGGTTCAAAAAACCTACTCAACACACTTTGGTGACTTTCCTTATGCTTGATCCCCGATCGCATTCTATCTCTTAGTTGTTTAAATATAGTTAGGGTTTAGGAGCAACCTTGTTTACTTATTCAACCACTTGTATAAATTACTCCATCTCCTCATCTCGATCCACCATACGTCCCAATCTCTCTATGATCGTCGAAACTCTCACTCCTTCAATGTACCTAGTAAGAATGCGCGTATCTTCATTAATCTCTGTGTAGAAAGAAAAATCTACTACGTGATCTTTCTCTTTGGAAAATGGCTTCTTGGTTACTCGAATGAAAATCTCAATTCCCTTCACATTGTCTTTAGCACATTAATGGTACGTTGGTTGTGCATCCACACTCATCCTATTAAAAGGTGGTAGGAAGTGGCAGACTGAATCATGAGGAAGTCGATGTGTGAAGTGAAGTTTCCCATTATTATTCTGACATTTACATAGCTAGTAGATTTGGATGTCTCATTATTATAACTTGAGTTTGATAGTGGCATCATAATCAACCTAGTCTCTGAAATATTAGTTGTGTAGAAGGAGATATTAGAGATAATATTTACCGAGGCACCTCCATCCACTAATGCTCTAGAAAAACTTGTGCTATTAATGCTTGTTGTCATGTATAAGGGTCTATTGTGTGGGTACCTCATCGATCTATCTGTGTCCAAGAAAGATATCTCAGCCATAAACTTTTTCACAAACCTAGATATAGTCTATTTCCATCTTAATGAAGGAACATCATTTTTCCTCACTATATCCAAAATTTCTTGCGTTATCTCCAACTTGCTTTCCCGTGGCATCCCAACCTGGTCGAAGAACCATAAAAACTTTGGCAACATCGAAACAACTTGATACTATAAGCTTTGATCCACCATATAATCATCTATTTGATAAACAATCTCACTGTCAATGACATTAGGTTCATTGTTAACAATAACCACTTTGTCCATTCCTACCAAAAATCTTTCATATAACTCTTGGAACTCTTCCTCCTCTCTTATCTCTCTTCTTCTTTCAGTTTCAGCCTCCACATCAAACATCACCACCATATTTTCACCATGTGATGTTAAAGGGTTAGTGTTGACATTAGATTAAATAATCTGTAAAGCCCCAGCCAACGTGTGTTTTTTTATGATTCCTCTCATAATGAAGTATGATGTCGTTGGATGAAAAACTCTTAAATGAATTTGGTAATATTTTGGGTCAGCTCGAATGTCTGCGCTATGAGTAAAATATGGAGAATTCTTAGGAGGATAGACCCACCCCCAGCCTCCATTGTGTTCTAACAATTAACTTCCTCTTCAATTGTGCATGGAAAAGCAGGTGGATCCTCCCAATCAAACTTTCTTTTATTGTTCTTCTTCTTTTCATCACCACCATGAGCTGCCTCGCCACCTTCTATGTAGTTGAATTGTGGAGTCTGGCCTCCTCTTCCAGATTGAGTCGCTGTCTGCTTAAACAAAAAAATTGTCATGATAGGGGTGGTATATACAAACAGCGAGATGTTTTTAATAACTTTTGTGAAGGCCTTGAATGTGCCTTCATAAGTTTCATTGATCAAGTGATAAATATATTCCAAAACCAACCTTTCTACACAGATTTGTAATAAATTTTTCCTATATGGAATCTTTCCATATATCAATAAACCTTTCCTTAAATTTCTTGATCTGGCCCATTGCCCCCTCCCCTAGTTTTTTCCTCTCTCGAGGAAGATGGGTAATTGTAAATTCTTCTTATGCCAAAAAAAATTCTGGAAAAACTGGACATGCATATCTTCCCACATCGCCACACTTCTTGGAGGGTAGATGGCAGTATTAAGTGTATGCTTTGTCAATAATGGATTTTGGAAACTCCCTTAGATGCATTTTTTTTTATTGTTGTAATTAGCACCAAGGTGCTCAACAAATCTCTTTATGTGCTCCTTCAAATTGGCCCATTTCCATTTAACTTCTCAAGGATTGGGAGGATATACTTATCTAGGTAAGTTCTATCATTGTACTCCTATGGGTAAGGACTACTAAAATCGTCATAAATGGAGTCAACATCACCCGCAGTTTGTGATGATAATGCCAACATTTTCACCATCTCCTTATTGACCTCCTCAATGGTGAAAGAAGGCGAGGCAACCGCCTCTACTATTTTGGCATGTGGTAGAGCAAGCACAAGCGTAGCATTGACATTAATAAGTGCTTTGACGGTGGTTTTAGCGACAAGATTGTTCCCAGAGGTACCAAAAGGTCTTGCAGGTAAAACGGGTATTACCACTAAAGGAATCACAGGTGGAGCCACTGGTGTGAAAAAAGATATGGGGTCCATCGTTTCCCCAAACATAGCCATCCCAGATTGAGTTTGTAAAAACTCGGTAAATTTGGCCACGAGATGGATGATCTAAGTAGGGGCCATTATAGTGATCATGGAAGCTTGTCTATCTTGGACAATTCATATGATGGTAGAAACCTGAGGGACCTTAATTAGATGAACCAAAGGAGCAGAAATGAGGTTATTTTCTTCCTGGTGTTGAGCATCATCAAAGTTTAAAGTACGGTTGAAATTTTCATTTTCATTGCAAAGAGAATACCTTCCCCGTAGAGTCACCAAATGTAAGAGAGTAGTTCTCTAACTACTTCAGGTTTTAAAGATATAGAAAGGCATAACCTGTATAAGTAAAAATGAATACAAATTAATATATGCACTCCCAAATGATGAGGAATAACTCAAATGTATAACTCAAATAATAAATAATCAATACAAGCATTTGGTAATAAATTAACCTCAAATGAAACTAGATAAAGGGAGAGAAGAGAAAGCACTCTAGATACGCCTCATGTAGGCAACTCAAACACCCAGGAATAAGGTAATAAATGGTTAAAGTCTCAACAAATGCTTATGTTCTTGGTAAAGATTGAGACAAAAGCATTAATGATGAAGGAATAAATTCTTTAGTTTTTAATTACTTAGGTTTGTAATAACTCTCTCAAAGTGGTCTTTTGGCTCAAGGATCACGTGGACCCTCAACTGTACATAAGGGGGTATATATTGTATACACCATATTTTTATATGATTTTTTTAATTAGTGAAAATTAATTATGTGTACTTGTTGTGACTGGAAATGTCACTATTTATATTTTATATGTTAATTAATTCGGATTTGAAATCGGATTTTATATGAGTTAATCCATTAATTCATATTTGAACTTACGTCGGTTGATTATTTACTTGAATTGGGCATAAATTGTACTTGGCTTTTGGGATGCATTGAACGTCTGTTTTTAGTTTAAATGATGAGTTTTAGGCCTATTGGGTTAGTATAAGGCTTTGGTAAAGTTATAAGTCATTTGGAGCTGATTTTGGGCTGTTTTAGGTGAGACCCACTTGTGGACTCAAATCTAATTTCATGGTTAAAGGGTGCTAGTGAGTCATTATGGATATCATAACTCACACAACATAATTAGGGGAGGAACCTTGAGACTAAAGAGAAGGATATTTAAGGGAAGAGGAAGAATCAAAGGATCTTGGTATAATTCTCTCCACATACATGATTGAGACAAGATTATTTAGAATTGGATTATGATTTCCTTTATGTTAGATTATATCTATGTATTGAAATCTAAACTTAATCGTCTTTTATTATGATTTGTATGATTAAATAATTAATTTCAAAATTAACCTAATCAAGATAGTAATTAGGTAAATATCCCTCTTAATTTAATTGATTTCCCCATGAATTAAACTTGAAATTGTTAGAGAATGATTATAATTTATTTTGTTTTGTAAATCACTCAAAATCCCTCTGATTATGTACATTAATCCATGGAAATCATTAGTCACTTGAATAATTTGATAAATAAAAGGTTATAGAAATTAAACTTTTAGTTTTTCCTTTGAATCTTGATATAAACTTGGGGATTTGTTGTTAGAAATAGGTTCAAATTGTTTATATGATGTGGTTTTGTTACTGGGATTTTTGGCGGGGCTTGGATAAAGAGTTTTCACTCATTAATGGTGGTTTTGAAAAAGAATTTGGATGTTGGAGAAGATGAGCCCCATAACTAGGTGTTTTTCGAAAACCTATAGCCCTCGATCGAGCGACATTAGGTTGATCAATCGATGCTCCTAGTTTTGGTGAAGTTTAGGTTTTTGTTTGTTTGCTTGTTTGGATTGTTGGGTTTGGGGTCTTAAGGCTAGATTGGATTAACCTTTATACATATTATACTTGTAAAATATAGTGAATTCTAATGTTTTGAGGATTTGGAATTTAGTGTTTGGGTTAATTAGGTACCTTAACCTTAGTTAGTTTGTAAATTGAGTATAATGTATTAGTTATAAACCTAAGATTTGAATGGGTTTTATATGGGATTTTTAGAAGCTTAGGTAATTGAGATTTTTGACTGGCATTATTGGGGTCATTATTATGCACTAGTAGGTCGTTTACCCTTTGGGTGAGAATATGAATTAGTCAAAACCCTAGAGTAGGGGTAATTGGCGTATTGGATGTGCTTATATATGTTAGGTGTGGGATGATATATAACCGCGTAGCCTAGGGAGATTGGGATATGATTATATGAGATTGAATATATTTATTATTCATATTTATAGTATAAGTTGTGTGTGAAACTATAACTACAATTTAGAGATCCTTTGGAGGTAGGGCTAGTGACATATAAAATCTGATAGGGGTAAGGGGTGTATTACTTTTTTAATAATATGGATTATTATATACGACTCGTTGTTGATGGGTCTATATATGTTTATGTTGATTTAACCCATTATTGGGGGTTGTAATTGTGACTCAGTAGCATTGGGTCGGTATGTATATGTGTTTATTTGATTCAACCCATTAATGAGGGTTATAATTGATCTGATGTTTTATGTGCAATGCATACCATGCATGCGTGCTCATGGGTTACCCTTTCAGAGGGATTACATTATGGGGGTGCGTGTGACGTCGATCGCGGTTGTGCCTCGGTGATAGAACAAGCTTACCATGGCCAATTTTACCTCGAGTCCGATGCCTACATACACGTATCCTAGGGGAGTTTCATGGGAGTCTTCATCGTTTAGTCTAAGATATGGTAAGTTATACGAATGCTGGGAAATAGTAGCAATTTATCCCCCAATGGTGATGAGGTCGTTGGTTTGGGGTGGCCTGAGAGTATACCTAATACGCACGAGTGTTCCCAAAAATAATAGGGATTGATGATGCTGAAATTAGCACCACCAGATAAGGTGTTTTCAAGCCCAATCTAAGAACAACAATGGCAGCATAGTTATGTAAAAGGTAAGAGAATGAGATGAGGAGAAGAGGAGAGAGCACCAGGATATAAGTGGTTCAGCCTAAATTGGCCTACGTCCATTGTGTGTGTGTGTGAATAACCTCACTGCAACAAGGCACTAACGGCCATGGATACAATCTCTCAAGCTTTCTCTCTCTACTGTGTATCTAGTCAGAGTTTCAGCTAGGGTTGAATATCTGGCCCCTTCCAGGTAGAGGATGACCTCTATATATATATATAGTACTTAGGGGGTGTAGTGTACCCCCATGCATGTAATATGCACATGTGTGTTAGCCTCACCAATAGGGGGAAGCCACCTGTCACTGTCTCATGTAAGGAATGATGAAATATTCTCCCCACGTGTGGAGAATAATCTTGTTACAACTGATTTGTTCCCATGTGTCCTTATCCAAATGTCAACAGATGTTCGGCCGCCATAATGGTGCATGTCCTCAGCCTGGGAGAGGCCGAGCTGTAAAGGCTTGATATTCGTTCAATTCGAGATGTGCCATAGGTAGTCTCGGCCTGATCTCAGCCGAGACAGTATGTTGGGGTCGGCCCCAACCGAGGTTGGACTGATTCCATGTTGAAGATTACCAAGGCTTCTTGTCACCTCGGCCTACACTCGGCCGAGGTTGCCATACCCAGGTATATGAGAATGCTGTTGATGCCTATGATGCGCGTAGTGTCCATTAGAAATGTAGGTGATAGTGTCGGCCTGGGCCGACCTTACTAAGGCCAAGGGCTGATATCGTGGGCCCATGGCTTATCCAGGGTCGGTCAATATCTCGGCCATCACCTCGGCCGAGGTTGGTGTCTCTAGGACGAGGTCACACATGGGGCATATCAATCACCCCCAGCCCCTAGTCACATATGAGGGAAGGTGACTAGGGGATTAGTACGCATCCGAGGTCTGTCTTCTTACGAACTAGTACTTGCTTGACACTTGTCCAATGTTGGAGCATGCTCACTTGGTAGGCATGTGCTGTTAGCCGCCCTTTGGGGCTCCCAAGGAAATGATGGGCCTTGGGAAACGTGCCCATGTATTTAAGGGTTTCAAAACCCTTTTCCCTCCTTATTCTTCACTTCTTCTCTCCTGTGCACGATTTGTTCTTACCATTTCTCTCTCTAAAGCTTCTCTAATCAACGCTCTACTGCCGAGGCCTTTGTTGGTTTTTTCGCGAGCTTTCTTCATTTGCCTTAATTGTTTCATTTCCAGGTATTTTCTCCCTTCCATTTCCTTTGTTTTTCACTTTTGGTTTGCACTTTCTAGCGAGCTTCATCTTTTTCCGGCGATCTCCATAGTTTCAGGCGAACAGTATTCGCCTTAAACTTTTAAGTTTGATCTTTAGATTTATTTACTTTACAAGTCAATCCTGTTTGTAGTTTTAGGAGTTATTCCGAAGTTTAGGGTCGTCCTCTGATGCCCAGACCTTTATACCAGCTGCTTGAGGATTTCCCCTCTCTCAGAGAGAAGACCCTAGAAAAGATTAGGCATATAGAAAGGGCCCAAGAAGAGGCTCGTAGGTTGGAAGAATTTCCCATTAGACCTATCTTTCCCCCACCTCTAAAGGTGGTGTATCCTGATCCCCCTGAGTTCTTCTATCAGACATAGGTCCCTGCCGACCCCATACCGATGTCTGAGTCTGAGTCTTCCACCTCAGACCCTATGACTGTGGACTCTTTTCAGGAAGCCATGGATTTCACACCTCGGCCTGGTCAGGCCCCTGATCAGGCCGAGGTCTCCGGCCGAGCTTCATCTCATTTTAGCTCAAGCACCTCAGCCTCTTCTTCATAGGTTAAAATTGTTGAGACGAGTGTGGCTGTGCCACCCATTCTTGACGCCATCCCCCTGTCGGCCGTCATAGGGGCAAATTTCGCTCAGAGATTTGCTAGTAACCCATTTACATCTGCTCCGACCGACGTTGAGCTTGATGATGATGAAGATGCTGAAAGCGATGTCGACATCTCTGAGGCGACCGAGTTAGAGAGCACGGTAACTAAGGTGGATCTTCTCTGCTTCAGATATTCGTACTCCATTGGTCCTTCCATAAAATTAAGGAGACCTCTGAGGGAAGAGAGGGCCTATCATGGCCGGGATGGAGAAATCTAACTGTACGAGCAGATGTTTAAGTTAGGGTTTCGCCTACCCATTCATCCCATCTTCAAATCCATACTCTCCTATATAAATTTGGCTCCCTCACAGCTGTCCCCCAACGCCTGGAGAGTCATCATAGGGGCCATTATCTTATGGAGGGCAGTCCACCACTCTGACCTCCCAGTTCAGGTCTTCGTTGGTTGTTATGTCCTAACCTCGGCCAAAAACCATCCGAGCTACTATCATTTTGTGGCTCGGAGGCCTGAGAAGAAAATTCTCCAGGTGACTCAGACCTCAAACCATAATTGGAAGCCCCGCTATTTTTTCGCCTCTGGACCATGGGAATTTGTCCCATGCGTTCCCTCTTCCACACTTGAGCTGAGGATACCCCTCAAATGGGGTAAGGTCACCATGTCTTCCAGGCCCGACCCTGGTCTAAGTCTTCAGAATATCCAGAAGGTGAAAGCCCTGCAAAACCAAGGGGCACATGGTCTTTTTATTAAGTTCGAACATTTGCTGACCCCCCATTATCTCTTAGGGACGGGCCTAGGTGGAAGTCCCCTTGTTGACTTTGGTAAGGATTTTTCTTTTAAGTTTAACCTCTGAACTCATTCATATCTGATCTCTAACCCATATCTTTTAACTTTTACAGAGCGACCACAAGGCATTTCAGACGAACTGTGGGAGATGGCTGCACCGAGCTTAGCGAGACTTGCCAAAAAAGTCGGTCTGAACACTCCTCCCCCAGCTCCCTCTACATCCAAATCTCAGGCCTCAAAGAAGAGGGCCCCAGAAGCCCATGCCTTTGAGGATCAGAGGCCGACCTTGAGACAGAAGAAGGCCTCTGATGCTGCAATTCCAATCTCCTCAGCCGATGCCCTGTCGGCCCGCCTGGACCAGCTAAAGTTATCTGACAGAATTGTCGGCCATAGTCTGCAGGCCCTTGATGCCATTGGATCTACAATGACCGAGGCTGACAAGCGCTTTTTCAGGTCTCTGTATACACAATTACTGGTTGAGTTCGGCCTTCACAGAGCCTTTCAGGTACGTCTTGATCTCTCGTCAAAATTTTATAAGTGCAACATCTGACTTTTCTCCAGCTTAACCTCTTCCTTAAATGTGCAAGGAGTGGCTGCTATGCACCACCTATCGAACTGGACTCTGAGGAAATTGCCCCTCATCCAGAAGGGTCAAGAGGCCGAGAAGGTTCAGAGCGCCCTAAATGCTGAGGTCGATCGTCTGAAATCAGAGCTGCAGAACTCTGAAAGTAAGGTTAAGGGATTGGAGAAAGACATTTCTCTGCTCGTCGAAGATCATGCCAAAGCCCTGAAGGCCAAAGATGACGTTCTGCAGCAGAAGGTCAGCTCGGCTGTCAAGGCTGCCCTTGAAGATGCCTCGGCCCAAATAATTTCTGACTACAAAGCCTCGGACGAGTTCACGGGTTTTGGTTTTGAATATCTCGAAAGAGGTATCAAGGCTACTACCAAATGGGCTGAAGTCCGGGAGAAGTAGGTCGGTAATTTAAAGGCCTCTGACTTTGTAGGTCTCGGCTTTGCTGACCCCCAATTTGCACAGGCTCTTCAAGAGGTGGAGGACGAGGCTGCTGCTCCTGCTGAGACTGCAACTCTGGGAGGGACCGAGGTCGGAGGGGCAGACCATACTGATGACGTGGCCGAGGTGACTAATGCTGATCAAGCCAACCCGGCCGAGACTGTTAATGTTCCTCCCCCCCAAACCTTTAGGATTTGTAACTTGTAACTTATAACACCATAACTTTTTTGTAATTGCTGAATATTTATTATTTCTTCATATATCAACCTCTGAGGAGGGCTATCTTCACTTAATTTTGCTGAATGTCATGTGATCTCTTCTATTATTTTGTTGCGATATCTTATTTATACTCGATCAATAATCTTGACCTCAAACCTCTTCACCACTGAATTGCTATTAGGGTCTGAGGTCATCACCTAAGATGTTATTCCCATAACTACACCAAATTAATGATGTTAAGGGTCCGAGGTCATCTACTAAGGTGTCTGAGCTCAGGCCTCTTCACCACCGAGTGATGTTATGAAGGTCTGAGGTCATCACCTAAGATGTTATCCTCATAATTAATCTCACCAAATTAATGATGTTAAGGGTCTGAGGTCATCCCATTATGGTGTCTGAGCTCAGGCCTCTTCACCACTGAGTGATGTTATGAAGGTTTGAGGTCATCACCTAAGATGTTATCCTCATAATTAATCTCACCAAATTAATGATGTTAAGGGTCTGAGGTCATCCCATTATGGTGTCTAACCTAAGACCTCGTCACCACTGAGTGATGTTATCAGGGTCTGAAGTCATCACCTAAGATGTTATCCTCATAATTAATCTCACCAAATTAATGATGTTAAGAGTCTGAGGTCATCTAACTAAGGTGTCTGAGCTCAGACTTCGTCACCACCGAGTGATGTTATGAAGGTCTGAGGTCATCACCTAAGATGTTATCCTCATAATTAATCTCACCAAATTAATGATGTTAAGAGTCTGAGGTCATCTAACTAAGGTGTTTGAGATCAGACTTCGTCACCACCGAGTATGTTATGAAGGTCTGAGGTCATCACCTAAGATGTTATCCTCATAATTAATCTCACCAAATTAATGATGTTAAGAGTCTGAGGTCATCTAACTAAGGTGTCAGAGCTCAGACTTCGTCACCACCGAGTGATGTTATGAAGGTCTGAGGTCATCACCTAAGATGTTATCCTCATAATTAATCTCACCAAATTAATGATGTTAAGAGTCTGAGGTCATCTAACTAAGGTGTCTGAGATCAGACTTCGTCACCACCGAGTATGTTATGAAGGTCTGAGGTCATCACCTAAGATGTTATCCTCATAATTAATCTCACCAAATTAATGATGTTAAGAGTCTGAGGTCATCTAACTAAGGTGTCTGAGCTCAGACTTCGTCACCACCGAGTGATGTTATGAAGGTCTGAGGTCATCACCTAAGATGTTATCCTCATAATTAATCTCACCAAATTAATGATGTTAAGAGTCTGAGGTCATCTAACTAAGGTGTCTGAGCTCAGACTTCGTCACCACCGAGTGATGTTATGAAGATCTGAGGTCATCACCTAAGATGTTATCCTCATAATTTCTGATGTAAAAATGGAATAAGAGCTGTCATAGGAACTGATCTTTTTATTAATAACCTCTTCTCAATAAGATGGTACATTTACATAAAATTCTACGCAACATCATATGTAATATCTCTTTAGGTGGTCAGCATTCCATGGGTTAGTGAAAGGTTCTCCTTCTAGGTTTTCTAGCCTGTAAGTTCCAGGCACAACCTCTTCTGTTACTTTGTAGGGGCCATGGCAGTTTGGGTGTAGCTTATTTGCCTTTTGTAGGGTCTTCTTTAGCACTAGGTCTCCCACTGTAATGGGTCTTGACTTCACCCTTTGGTTGTAGAATTTCGCTGCCCGCTGCTGGTAGGCTGCTTTTCTGACCTCTGCGTCTTCTCTTCTTTCTTCGAAAAGATCCAGGTCTAGCCTCCTCTATTCCCCATTGCTTTCTGGGTCGTAGGTCTAAATCCGATGAGTTAGTAGTCCTACTCCCGTTGGTATGACGGCCTCTGAGCCATGTGCCATCATGAATGGGGTTTCTCCTATTGGTGTCCTTTCCGTGGTTCTGTAGGCCCATAACACAGCGTAGACCTCTTCTATCTATCTCCCCTTCGCATCTTCTAACCTCTTCTTGATTCCGTCCAAGATGGTTCTATTTGTGACCTCGATCTGGCCATTTGCCTGAGGTCGACTAGGAGATGAGAAGAACTGTTTAATCCCCACTCTTAGGCAATACTTTTCTAAGGAGGAGTTCTTGAACTGGGTCCCATTATCCGAGATGAGAGTGTTTGGGAGGCCATATCTGCATATGATGTTCCTCCAAATGGACTGGAAGGTCTTCTTCTCTATAATTGTTATCATCGGTTCTGCCTCCACCCACTTTGAAAAGTAGTCAATGGCAACTATCAAGAATTTATAGTTATTGACAGCTCTTGGCAAAGGTCCTACCAAGTCAATTCCCCATACCGCAAATGGCCATGGAGAAGAGATTGACGTCATAGGATGATGGGGTTGATGAGGGATAATGGAGAACCTTTGACATTTGTCGCACCTCTTCACATAGTCTGAAGTGTCCTTAGACAAGGTAGGCCACCAGTATCCCTGAGTGATGATCCTCTTAGCTAAGGGCCTTCCCCCTATGTGGCTAGAGCAAGAACCCTCATGAACCTCCTGTAAGACCCGAGGTACTTCCATGGGATGCACACATCTGAGGAGAGGCAATAAAAACCCCTTTTTGTATAAGACGTATCCTATCATTGAGAACTTGGCAGCCCTATATCTCAACTTTCTCCTTTCTAGCTTGGACTCGGGCAGCTCTCCCTCTCTTAGGTATCTGACGATCGGGTCGATCCATGAGTCTCCTAGGTTCACATTGTGATAAGGGCTACATACCTCGTCCTCCTCGATGGTTTCCTTTCCTAAGACCTCGATTGGAATGGTCCTTCCCATATCTGTCTTCACTGTTGAGGCCACCCTTGCCAATGCATCAGCGTGATTGTTGCTCAGTCGAGGCACTCTCTTCAGTTTTGCTTCTTCAAAATATTCTAACAACCTTCTTACCTTCTTTAAGTACTTGGCCATCCTTTCGTCTTTGGCCTCGTATATCCCCAATACTTGATTAACAACCAACCTTGAGTCGCTATGGAGTAGGAGTCGCTTTACTCGAAGAGTTGTTACCAATAAGAGACCTGATATCATGGCCTCATACTCGGACTCGTTGTTTGAGGCCTGGAAGTTGAATCTCAAGGCATATTCAATGTTGGCACCATCTTGAGCCGAGAGTATTAGTCCCGCCCCGCTTCCACTGTCACAGGAAGAGCCATCAACGAAGAGGCTCTAGACGTTTGTATCTGATGAGAAGACCCCTTCTCTCATAACCCCCTTCTTGAAGAGGTATCGATCCTCTTCGTTCTCTTTTATTCCGCTCCGGGTTTTGCCTAAAATGACCTCTTCCCGATCTCAGAAGAAGTTTGGTGCCGTATCTTTCGAATCTTGAAAGACACTACGATTCATCTCTTCGCCGTCATCTAAGCCTTTCTCTGTCTCGGCCTCTTCCAAACTTCTACTGGCCTCTTCCCAGGTGAATTCTGCAACAAAGTCTACGAGGGCCTGCCCCTTGATGGCTGTCCTAGGCTGGTAGGTAAGATCATATTCTCC
Source organism: Sambucus nigra (assembly GCA_949130495.1). Taxonomy (NCBI): domain Eukaryota; kingdom Viridiplantae; phylum Streptophyta; class Magnoliopsida; order Dipsacales; family Adoxaceae; genus Sambucus; species Sambucus nigra. Next base: position 377,520,972 of record OX422211.1, read on the forward strand.
TAGTTCGATGGCCCAGGTCATCAATCTTTTGGACTTCTCAGGTTTGTGCAGAACCTGCCTTAGTGGGGAGTCAGTGAGAACTACCATGGAGTGAGCTTGGAAGTAAGGCTTCATTTTCCTTGAGGCATGTATTAGGGCATAAGGCAACTTCTCCATTCGGGGATAATTTTGTTATGACCCTTGAAGGGCCTTACTTTTGAAGTACACATGCCTCTGGACCCCATCCTCTTCCCGTATGATGGCCACGCTGATGGCTGATTCAGAGACTTCCAGATACACAAACAACCTTTCCCCCTTGATGGGTCGAGACAGCAACAAGGGAGACCCTAAGTAGGACTTGAGTTGGTTGAAGGCTTTTTCACACTCTTCGTCCCATTGGAAGGCCTTTCTTAGAACTTTAAAGAATGGAAGACACTTGTCTGTTGCCCTAGAAACAAACCTGTTAAGGGCAGCCACTCTTCCCATGAGTCTCTAGACATCCTTGATACTCTTAGGAGTCTTCATGTCGAGTAATGCCTTGATTTTCTCAGGGTTTGCTTCAATCCCCCTCTGATTAACGATGAATCCCAGGAACTTCCCAGCTTCTACTCCGAAGACCCACTTTGCTAGGTTGAGTTTCATTCTGTACGAGTCCATGATATCGAAGGTCTTCTCAAGGTCCGCTACGTGAGTACATGCTTTCATGCTCTTCGTTAGCATATCGTCTACATATACCTCCATAGTCTTACCTATTTTCTCTTCGAACATCTTGTTGACAAGACGTTGATACGTTGCCCCCGCATTTTTCAGATCGAAGGGCACCACCTTGTAGTAGTACGTCCCTTTGCCAGTAATGAAGGCTGTCTTCTTAGAGTCTTCAGCATCCATAAAGATTTGGTTATAGCCTGAATAAGCGTCCATGAATCTCATGAGCTCGTGCCCTGCAGTTGCGTCCACCATCTGGTCTATCCTAGGTAAGGGATAGTTGTCTTTTGGGCAAGTCCTATTCAGGTCAGTGAAATCTACACACATTCGCCACTTCCCATTGGCCTTAGGCACGATGACTTCATTTGAGAGCCACTCCGGATAGGTAACCTCTCTTATGAACTCGACCTCTTCCAACTTTTTTTACCTCTTCCCGGATGACATCGTACTTCTCCCTGGAGTAGACTCTTCGTCTCTGCTTGATTGGCTTGGCATCTCTGTCCACATTGAGCTTGTGGCTCATGACCTCAGGGTCGATGTCAGGCATGTCTGCGTGACTCCATGCGAAGACACTCTGTCTCCTCCTGAGGAAGTTTATCAGCTCTTCCTCGATTCCTGGATCTAGGGCCTTACAGACCTGGACGGTTTTTTCTGGCTCGTCCTTATTGAGGACGATGGATTCTACCTCTTCCGCGGCCTCACCCTTTTTCAATTTTGTTTCGTCTCTTGGGTCAAGAGTGTCAATGATGTAAGTGGTGGTTGCTCTCTTATAGGCTTCTCTCTCTTTGGCTGAGTTGAAGTAACACTCTCGCGCCGTGGTCTGGTCCCCTTGCACTTCCCCTACTCCATAAGGAGTCGAGAATTTTAGCATCTAATGGACCGTCGACGGCACAACTTCAAACTCTTTAAGGGCCACCCTTCTTATGATGAGGTTGTAGGCCGAGAAGACGTTTTCGTCAATAACGAAAAAGTTTATCTTCTTGGTCAGCCTCCTAGGCCACTCATCCCCCATCCGTACATCCATCTCATACATGCCCAATGGGTGGACCTTTTCGCCACTGAAGCCTATCAATGGGTGATGATAGGGCACCAGCCTTGCCCTGCTAAGACCCAGGCTCTTGAAGCAAGGCCAGAACATCACGTCTGCTGAGCTTCCCCCATCTATGAGGATCCTCCATACCTTGCACCCATGCACCCTTATTGTTATGACCAAAGGGTCATCATGGGGGGCTAAGATACCCTTAAAGTCGAGTCTGGAGAACCCCACTACGAGCGTGTCCATGTCTACCTTCTTCCTCTTCTGCACTGCATCAGAGGACGTTAGATTCACAATTTCGAGCTTGGCCAATGACCTGGCCTCTGCTACATGAGCCTTCCTGTCGGCTACCTTAGAGCCACCTCCGGCAAATCCCCCACATATGGTGCTAACACCAAAGGAGATCATACCGACCCTCTTCACCGGGGTGTTCTCATCCTTTGGTAGAAGATCCGGGTCGTCTTCATCACCTCCTTATGAATCATCGTCCCTTATGGATGGGACATTGCCACGGCATCTATCATTTCTTCTTTTCTTAGGGTCATCTCTTCCACCCTTTGGAGCCTTACCATCCACATACTTCCTCAGCTTTCCAAATTTTAGCATCTTCTCAATCTCATCCTTTAAAGCGAAGCATCTATCTGTGATATGGCCATGATCCTGATGGAACTCGCACCATAGGTTTTTGTTCCTCTTATGTGGTGGGGCCTTTAGTTTATCTGGCCACCTCAGAGTCCGGTCAGTCTTAATCTCATTGAGGATGTGCTCACAGCTCACAGTCAGAGGAGTGTAATGAGCGAACTTGTCATCTCCTGACCTCTTCTTCCCCTCTTTCTTACCTTGGGACTTTCCCGTGCCACCGCGGTTCTCCTCCTCACACTTGGCAGCCATTGCCTCTTCCGCATTCATCACTTTCCCTGCAGTTGCCAGCAACTCCACCATAGACCTAGGGGGTCTTTCGCTAGTTTCCATAATAACTTCCCCTTCTAGAGGCCTCCTATAAGGGCGGTCATGGATATGCTCTCTTCATAATCTTCCACCTAAAATTTCTCTTTGTTGAATCTTGCTATGTTGTCTCTTAGGCTCTCACCCTTGGCCTGTTTGACATACAGCAGGTGGGTAGTCTTCTTTTGAGGTCTTACCCCAAAGCAGAAGTTGTGGACGAGCTGCTCAGCCAAGCCTTTGAAGTTCTCAATTGAGTTCTTCGAAAGGGAGGTGAACCAACTGTGCGCTGCCCATGTCAAGGTCCCTGAGAAGGCCCTACACTTCATCTCATCGGGTATCGAGTAAATGTCTGCTGCCGATTGGTACATCTCGATATGGTGTACAGGGTTAGTGCTGCCATCATACTTGGGAGTCACTGTAGGAGGCTTGAACTTGGCTGGGGTTGGGAACCCCACTATCCTAGCCACAAATGGGGAGCCCTCTGAGTAACCCCTTTGTAATGGGTCCCTTCTTTTAATGAGATCTCATATCTTCTCCTCAAGGCATTGGATAGAATCATTCCAGGGTCTTCTGTCATCAACTTGGCCGAGGTTATCCCCTGCCACCTCCCTGCGATGGACAGAGGGTTCCCCAACCGCGACACATTGGTTGTTTACCTCTTCCTGTTCCTTGCCTCTTTTCACAGGGTCGGCCTTGGTCTGGCCGAGCCTGCCTATTCCCTCTCTGAGAGCCTGCTGCGCTCCTTGACCTCGACAGCCTCTGTCTTAGGTCATTCACCGGGCCCAGTCTCTGGAAGGCCGACCCTCTGCTCAACCTATCAAAGGCTGACCCTCTTTATTGGGCCTCTTCACCTCTTCGACCGACACATCCTTGACTCTGTCTAAGAGGTCGTATAGTGTTATTTGACACCTCATACGGCTCCCAGCAGTCTTCTGGGGCTTCTTCAGCTTCTAGGTCATTATACCTGTCCTCTGGGCAAGGGTTTCCCTGCCTCCCCAAGCGCAAGCGCCTAGGGTCAGCAACGTCCCTTCTCCGCTGGGGTGCAGGCTGGTCCTTCATTGGCGCCTGGGGTGGTCCCCTGGCATTAGGATGAGGCTGAACTGCCGCCAGAGTGATCATGTCCGGTGAGACTCTAGGTGGCCTCATCATAGTTTGAATGATCTGAGCAAATTGCTCCTTCATGGCTTGTTGTGTTGCAGCTAAAGATTTCAATGCCGCTGCTACCTCCGCCATTTCGGACTGGGGGGCGCCTGACTGGATCTAGGCCCTCCACACCCGGACGGCGGAAGAGGCGGTGGTAAGTCTGGTGCCATATGTTAACACTATAGAGCTTGAGTAGCAAATGAGCTTAGCACCTCACAGGACCTCTTTCAATGGTGAAACAGCTCCACGCTAGGGGGAGGCCTGGTTCACCACCAGAGTCTCCGGTGAGGTTAAGCAGGAAAAGAGGAAGAGATAGTTTCTCATTCCCACAGACGACGCCAAAATGATGATGCTGAAATTAGCACCACCAGATAAGGTGTTTTCAATCCCAATCTAAGAACAACAATGGCAGCATAGTTATGTAAAAGGTAAGAGAATGAGATGAGGAGAATAGGAGAGAGTACCAGGATATAAGTGGTTCAGCCTAAATTGGCCTACGTCCGCTGTGTGTGTGTGTGAATAACCTCACTGCAACAAGGCACTAACGGCCATGGATACAATCTCTCAAGCTTTCTCTCTCTATTGTGTATCTAGTCAGAGTTTTAGCTAGGGTTGAATATCTGGCCCCCTCCAGGTAGAGGATGACCTTTATATATATATATAGTACTTAGGGGGTGTAGTGTACCCCCATGCCTGTAATATGCACATGTGTGTTAGCCTCACCAATAGGGGGAAGGCACCTGTCACTGTCACATGTAAGGAATGATGATGAAATATTCTCCCCACGTGTGGAGAATAATCTTGTTACAACTAATTTGTGCCCATGTGTCCTTATCCAAATGTCAACATATGCTCGACCACCATAATGGTGCATGTCCTCGGCCTGGGAGAGGCCGAGCTGTAAAGGCTTGATATTCATTCAATCCGAGATGTGCCATAGGGAGTCTCGGCCTGATCTCAGCCGAGACAGTATGCTGGGGTCGGCCCCAGCTGAGGTTGGACTGATTCCATGTTGAAGATTACCAAGGCTTCTTGTCACCTCGGCCTACACTCGACCGAGTTTTCCATACCCAGGTATATGAGAATGTTGTTGATGCCTGTTATGCGCGTAGTGTCCATTGGAAATGTAGGTGATAGTGTCTTCCTGGACCGACCTTACTAAGGCCGAGGGCTGATATCGTTGGCCCATGGCTTATCCAGGGTCGGTCAATATCTCGGCCATCACCTCGATCGAGGTTGGTGTCTCTAGGCCGAGGTCACACTTGGGGCATATCAGGGATAGGCCTTTGTTTTGTTTGAGCATGATAATAGTCCATTTACTTGAACATGTTGGGGGCTATACCTATGTGTTGATGTTAGACATGGAGATTACATTTTTCCTACCATGTATGATTATGTGTTATGGTTCTAAAGATAGTTGTATCGACTTATGTGCAATACTAGTGATGTATATGACCTATACTACAGATGTATATTTAAATATTTGTGACTCAGGAATCTTTTATCTTATATACCATAAATGTATATTATTTTGTGGCATGAGATAACCCTGAACGGATAGACTTGATATATATATGATTTATGACTGTGAATGTTACCTTGGTTATTTGGTGAAACACATTGTGGGGTTGGGATTGATGTACAACCTATGATTCCTAATCATAGAAATTTAAATTAATAATGAGAAAGTAAATATTAAAGTATTAAGAGATAAAACTTTAATCACATGCGCTTCATATGGATTAGGAGTTGAAATGCGTGTTATTTTAGGTTGTTGGGTTAGGTAACTAACAAACTAAAATCCACTAAAAGATAAGAGGAAGGTGCGCAGTTATAATGTGGCAATTTAGTTATAATCTTATTCTTCCTAAACTTGATGTGTATGTTGTTGTTCTACCTGTGTTTTCACACGTCTTAGGTCTTTGTTCCTTCTTTAAATCGAGTTGATTACTAAGACGTGGAATTGTGTTTGGTTGACTTGGTACTCAACCTCTTTTTTGAATTTTTAGATGAGAGATCATCTTATTATTAGTGAGGTTGCATGTGTGTCTATGTTTTACACTTTTATTAACTACCGAGGGTAGGCTTTTTATGTGTTATCTTTGGGTTGGGATTGCTTTGCATAGTTATGCTTAAGCTCGGGAGAAAGGTTAACATGCTTGTTTTTATAGGGATGTGACTGAATTAGTGGGGATTACGGTTGCATAAAAGTGTCACCGATAGTTAGAGGTCCTTCTAGTTTTATTTGTATGGGTGTTGGGTTACACCCTACACAAAAGTATAATTTTTGCCTTAGCATTGGTGCTAGCTTTGGACCCGCGCGAGGGCATTTTATGGGACCGAATTCGTCAAGGATAATAGAGGTGTCGTGGGAGAAAACACCATAGTTTTTTATACCAATAGAGTATTGGCGGACAATGTTACCTTAGTGAAGATATAAAAGAGGTATCGATCACTAAGCGGATGTGTGGACCACCAGGAGCAAAATAAGGTCAAGTTATGTGAATAATGATTTATTTTTACGTATCAATGATATGTTAAACCCATCAAGGGGAATGTTTTCTCATGACTATTAAAACATGAGAAAGTTATCATCCATGGGGAAATAGGAGGAGAATATCCTAAAGGGAGTTTTCTAGCACACATAGAACGGGCACATCATTTGTGAATTTTGACCGCATGAAAGAGTAATTCACTGAGAGTGGTGCCAATATCTTGTTGAAGAGGGAATGGTGTAGTATAAGTACCCGTTACACCACAACCAGTGTTGGGGGAGGTTATGGCCAAAGTTTTGGAGTTTAGTGAGAGATGGTGTGTAAATAGTATTTGTGAAAAGGTTCCTTTCTCCGTTCAATGGCAAGAAATGGAATTTTTTTTCAGGAAATCTTTTTTCTAGGGGTTCCAAACTACAAGAGGAATTTTTTATCGAGGTGCATATTTTGTGATTCGCTATACATTGTAAAAGTAATTATATGTACAATAATTGGGGGAATCCTTAATGTTGAAATGATAAAGTAATTATTGGCATGGGTTGTCTCGAGGTGGAGTTTCTGTCAGTCGACATGGTAGAAAACCGGAGACATTTAAAGAGTTGAAATATTTGAAATCTCAACATAAAAGTGGGAGAGTAAACTAACTGATTTTAATGGGAATCAGGAGTTCCAAATCGAAAATGAATTTTTTTGGAATCATCTGAGTTAGATTGAACGAGTTTCTTAGAGCTAAGAGTAAGCTAGTACTTCATTTGGGGATGTGTTCAGGACACTTAAAAGGAAGTGGTGTTCATGATTGAACATGTGAAGAATACTGGAGCAAGCAAAAGAATTTAAAGGTGGGTGGAGGCTTGGTTTGGAGCTTCAAGAGGGAGATCTGGTATTGTTCATGATCTCTCCAGTAAAGAAAAATTTTGATTATGGATTTTGAGCGGGAATTGGTAACTAATGAGAGGTATCTTTTAGAATTTTTTTATTGGATAGGGACCGTGCCATTCGACCTTACCCGATCTCCGCTAACGTATGCACAATGGGGAAACAAGCTGTTGTAATAATGATTAGACTAGTTGATGTAAAGTTTCATTCAAACACGATTGATGACAAGAGAGACCTAGGTTTGTATTAGGTTGTAGTGGAATAGATTCATTTATATTAGTGTGAGGACTCTACATGCGAGATATTCTTAGACTTTATAATAGATTTATAAAGAATTAAAATTTTGAGAACGAAATTCCTTGTTTAAGGGGGAAGTAATTTAATACCTTGTATTATTATATAATTTATTTAATTTGTGAAAATTAATTATGTGTACTGTTGTGACTGAAGATGTCACTATTTACATTTTTATGTGTTAATTAATTCGGATTTGAAATAGGATTATATATGAGTTAATCATTAAATGATTAATTGATATTTGGACTTGTGTCAATTGATTATTAATTTAATGAGTTTTTATCTACTTGAATTGGAAATTTATTGTACTCGACTTTTATTAATGTACATTTATAGTTTAAAATGACGGGTTTTAGTCCAATTGGGTTAGTATAAGGCTCGGGAAAAGTTGTAAGTTAGTTTAAGATGATTTTGGGCTCTTTTAGGTGTGGCCTACTTGGGGTTCAAATCTAATTTCTTGGTTAAGCGGTATTAGTGAGTAATTAGGGATCTCATAAGTCACATAACAAAATTGGGGGGGGGGGGGGGGGGGGGGGGGGGGGACACCTTGAGACTAGAGAGAAGGAGATTCAAGAGAAGAGGAAGAATGGAAGGATCTTAGCATACTTCTCTCCATAAAAATGATCGAGGCAAGTTTATCAAGAATTGGATTATGATTAACTTTGTTTTAAGTTATATCTAATAACTGTAATCTAAATTAAATCATGCTTTAATATGATTAATTGATTAATTTCGTAATTAACCAAATCAAGATAGTAATTAGGTCAATTTCCTTATGATTTTGATTGATTTCCCCATGAATTTAACTTGAAATTATAAGAGAATTATTATAATTTTTGTTTAATTGTAAACAAATTAAAATCCCTCTGATTATGTGCATTTATCCATGGAAATCGTAAGTCAATTGAAGAATTTGATAAATCTAGGTTTTTTGATTACTTGGATTTTTTCTTTGAATCTTGATATAAACTAGGGGATTTGTTGTTAGAAATAGGTTCCAATTATTTATATTATGTGGTTTTGTTGTTGAGATATTTGGTGGGGTTTGGATGAAGCTTTTGAAGTCATTAATGGTGGTTTTAGAAGAGAATTTGGATGTTGGAAAAGATGAACCCCGTAACTAGGTTTTTTCAAAAATCTGTAGCCGTCAATTGAGCAACACTGGGTTGATCGATCGATGCTTCGAGTTTTTGTTAAGTTTGGACTTTTGATTATTTGTTTGAATTGTTGGGTTTTGGGGCTTAAGGTTTGGTTATACAACCTTTAGACTTATTATACTTGTAGAATATAATGAATTCTAATGTTTTCAGGATCTGGATTTTGGTGTTTGGGATAATTAGGTACTTTAACCTCGCTTTGTTTGTAGGAGTTAAATTGAATATAATGTATTAGTTATGAAGCTGATATTTGGATGGGTTGTTATATGGGATGTTTAAGATCTTAGGTAATTTGACTTTTTGATCGGGATTATTATGGTCATTATGATGCACTAGTGTAGTTTACCCTCTGGGGGAGAATAGGAATTAGTTAAAAACCTAGAGTATGGGAAATTGGTATGTTGGATGTGTTTATATAAGTGAGTTATGGGATGATACCTAGATGAGTAGCCTCAGGATATTGGGCTAGGATTATATGAGATTTAATATTGTTATTATACATATTTCTAGTATAAGTTGTGTGTGATACTATAACTAGAATTTGGAGAACCTTGGGAAGCGGGGTTAGTAACGTATATAATCGGATAGGTGTAACAGGTGTATTACCTTTTTGATAGTTTGGTTTATTATGGATGACCTGGTTGTGATGGGTCAATATTTGTTTATATTAATTTAACCCATTAGTGCGGGTTGTAAATGTGACCTGGTAGTGTTGGGTCAGTATGTATAGATGTTTATTTAATTCAACCCGTTAGCGAGGGTTATAATTTTTTAGATGTTTTATGTGGAATGCATACCATGTGTTAGTGCTCAAAGGTTACGTACTAGGAGGGATTCCATTATGGGGGTGCATGCAATGTCTACCATGATGTTACCTCGATAATAGAGATGAGCTTCGCATGGTGATTTTTACCCCCAAATCCTATGCCTAAGTACCCGTATCACGAGGGGGTTTCACGGGGGTTTCACGGGGGTGGTCATTAGATAGTCTATGGTACAGTAGTTTATACGAATGATGATAAATCTTAATGATAAATCCCTTAATTGTGATGAGGTCTTAGGTGTCCTAAGACTATACCTAGTAGGCGTGAGTGATCTCTGGAGGCAATAGGTTTAGGTCTTCATTATGTGTGGGTATGAGAATAACCAATTTACTTATACATGCTAGGAATTGTATCTATGTGTGGATGTTATACGTGCAGATTGTATTTTTTCTACCATGTATGATTATGTTTTGCGGTGGTAAAGATAGTTGTACCGACTTATCTATTATACTAGTGATGTATAGGACATCCACTAGATATTTATACTTAAATGTTTGTTACTCGATATTCTTGTATCTTATATACCAGATATGCATTCTATTTTATGGCGTAATATAGCCCTGAACGGATAGACTTGAGATATATGATTTATGCCTGTGAATGGTACCTTTATTATTTGGCAAAACATATCGTAGGTTTGAGACCACCGTGCAACATATGATTCCTAATCAAAGAGACTTAAAGTAATTATGATAAATTAAAGATTAAAGGGTTAAGAGATAAAACTTTAATCATATGGGCTACATATGGGTTGGGAGTTGAAACGCGTGTTATTTTAGGTTGTTGGGTTGGATAGTTAATAAACTAAAATCCACTAAAAGATGAGAGGAAGGTGCAGAGTTATAATGTGGCCCAAATCCAGTTACAATCTTATTCTTCCCAAACTTGATGCTTACGTTGTTGTTATATATGTGTTTTCACAGGTCTTAAGTCATTGTTCCTGCTTTAGATCGAGTTAATCGTTGGAGTAGCTCCTCTAGCAACATCATATCCCTCATTCCTAAAATGTAGTAGTTGATCAGTGGCACTCATTCATTTCTTGGATTGTTTGATATTTTAGCAGGCTTTTATATTTGTATAGTTTGTCCCGAGTCAACTTTAGTACATATGGTATTTGTATTCCAAAGTTGGATTATTATATTGACAATGACTAGTATCACAGTTTGATTTATTTTATTTTATTTCATTATCTCATTTTATTACTTGTTAAGTTTTTTTTGTTATGCCGAGAATGTTACCAAATATATTTTATTCCCATGATTTTTGTATTAGACCTGATGAATCTATTTATAAATTTCATGGGGTGTCATATATATAGCCTCAGTTCACATCCTAGACACAAAAAAGAGTCTCGCTACTATGAGTCTGTTGTAATTGGAAAATCTAACCCTAGATACTCCAAGAGAGCTTCAACTTCATATTTAGTCGATTTATAGAGTGCGTGATTATTATGGTTCATCGATCACAACCTTGCCATTATTGAATAAGAGAGGCACCACTTTATTAATGAGGTACGATTCGGATTTTAATTTATGGTTCTCATTGTTCTATCATTCTAGTTTATCTTTCCTTGATTGTCATGTGTGATGACTTAGGTTTAGAGTTTTTATTCATATCTATTTTGATTATTTGGACTTATTCTTGTTGATTTCTTTGAGACACTAATCCATTATGACGAAAGTGGTATTTGTCTAATAATCTAAATGCTTAATATGTGGAAGATGAGAGAAATTTTTGTACAAAGTTTTTATTCTTTTAAAATTAATTTTATTTTCTATAAAAAAGGAATCTGAATAAGTCATAGATGGAGTATTTATTTATTGGTGACTCTAGTTGAATAAATTGGAGTTATTCACCTTTAAATTCAATTTGAATAGTGTTTGGACTATAGTAATTAATGGCCTCATGTTTGAGTTAATTTCATGAGAGTACCAATAAGCTTAGTACGTAGGTTCAATGACTTATGAAATCTTAGAGAGTTGTATAATTAAGATTCCATATTGAAATTATTCCTCTGCTTCTAGTATTTCATTTTTAAGATTGTCTGAATGCATTTATTTTTTACATTATTTTGAGTAGATGTGTATTGAATTATCTACTTTTTATTTGGATAGCCTATGGTACTTGCATTTTTTCTCTTTTGGAAAAATTAGAGAAATAAATTATAAACATCACATAGGTAAAACTTGTATTTTATTTTTAATTCATATTGTATTCTACACAATAGGTTACTAAATGTAATCCTAGAGACATCTATCAGAAAATTAGTCTAAACATATTTATCAAATCTCATGTCTTCAAGTTTTGTCATTGTGTTTATGATCGAAATGCTTACAAACATATATGTATTGTTCTACATAGTTGGAAAGTAATATTACTTCCTGAAAGGAGAAAGGTGTATTGGCAAGGTGTGGTCACTAGCCCTTTTACATTCCTTTTTTTAATGATTATGATTTAAAATCAATTCAGAAAATTGTAACCAATTTTAGGTTCGAGTTAATGTTTTGCACATAAGTTGTATTAAAAACGGTCACAACTCGGTAGGATCATAGTTCATTTATGTGTACAGACCAATTGCTTGAGGATAGTCTTGAAACAATGAAATAGCTCGAAGTTGAGTATGAATTCATGTTAAGATTATATTTAGAATTCTCGAGTGGATTTGTGACTCATTCAAATTCATTACAATAAGTGTTTTTTGCCTTTATTTAATATGTATCCAACTATACTATGCTTGAGGAGTAAATATTGTTGAGTTTGCTTTGAGATGAGATTATCTGACATATTTGAGATCAACATATGATATGACTTCTTTACGCCTTTGAAAGAGTCAAATGCTTTCTTTTTCCCCATTTCTCATTTCAAAATTGGGTTTTATTCATTTCATCTAATTATTGGGTTCTTTTTATAGATATTTGTTCAATTTTTAAGATTGGACTTGAATTATGCTACTCGATAATTACGGAGTAAAAGAAAATTCTAAATCAGAGTGCATAGGGTGATTTGAGGTTTGTGTGAAGGTGTAATTCGAAGGGAGGAGAGTAGGGTTTGGTGATCCAGCTAAAATTATATTTTCAAATTAAAGATAAAAAGAAGAAAGTTAATGTTGTGCATGTTGACAATGGTATGCTTTATGATGTATATATTGCGTTTGTTAATGTTTTGTCATTTAAATGTATGGCATATAGTATCTCTATCTTCTTAATCATTACCTTTCACTCTTCGGGTCCCCGCTGAGGCAGTCAAGCTGTTAAAAATTCGAAGGAAATTGGATGAAACTAAAATTATCCTCGAGTCCATTTGGTTCTTCCTATTAACATATCTTTCACTCCTTCAGATTCTGCATGAGAAAATAATGAACAAAGTAATAAATAAATTATTGTTAGGGTAATATCAGTTTCTATGGCTATATATCCATTTTGATTTAGATTTGGGTAAGTTTTAATTGTACATAAGTTTTCTACATCACTATTATTTAAAGTCAAGTCTTTTTATACTCAACAACAGTTGTATCTTGGTAGTCAACTTGAATAGATCGGGGAAGTTTTAATTGTACAAAAATTGTAGTAATATTGAAAATTATGACAGCTATAGAGTTTTATAGAATATCATAGCAATAGTAGAGAAGTTTAATTCTTCTAATGGAGATCACTAAATGACTAAGAAGCCTCTAACCCCATCTCCTTTGTGATTATCTAAATTTTTTAGGTAAAATTTACTGTCACAATGATTACGTATAGAGACATATATCTCGTGGTTGTTTCTATGTGCTCTATATATGTAATTGTGAAAGTTTTATCTCTATATAACATATACAAACTTTTATGAAATATTTTTTTTGTGCTTGTAACAATTTAGCATGTTGCGTTTTTTATTGTATAAAATCCTTGAATTATGTTCAAATTTGAAATTTGAATTGAAGTTCATCTAGATTATTATTTTTTTCAATCCAAAGATTTGAAGTTTTTATTTTTTGGATTTGAAAATTTTGATGTTTTGACCCAAAGAATCATTCAAGTCTACATACATTGTAGAATTAATGAGTCTTTGATTAACTTATCTCCCAAAATTGAGTACATTACATCTAGGTGATAGTAGTTAGAACTCTTATTTTCTACATCCCTTATTGTACCTCTACAACCTTAAATTTTAGAGTTCATTCAAGAGAAAATAAAAATGAAAAGTTCCATCCCTACCATTAATTCAGTTCGGCCCTACAGTAAGGATACTAGGCACTCGCCTAAAGGCTTCCAATAGGGAAGGGTCAAATAACAGTTCATGAGTCTAATAGACACGTGTTATTTGTATTTGTATATAACCTTTTATTTTTAATAACTATATTAGTTTGCCTTTTATTTTACAACAGTCCTCTATATTGCATGGTCCTTTGAAGATACCGATTAAGCTCAGAATCATTACAAAACAACTCTAAGTACTCCAATAAAAGGAAATAAATACAAGTACACCATAATTCCTATTATAAAGTGTGATTTCTATATCTCTCGGTTGAGTTTGATCTTTGTGGGAGGTCCTTTGTTCGACCTCAGTCTTTGTGAATGATCTTGTTCCGAATAACTTTCTTTGTTGGATGTTCTTCGAACGACCTCAATCTTTTTCCCACCATTAATCCTTTGCTTGTGAAAGATTAGTATGATAATAACCCTTGAGCTTGGATCTCCTCCTACAGTCTTGTTCTTTAGAATCTATGGACATTGAAATTGAAGATCATATGACCTCTATACATCAAAGCTTTCGTATGCAAATTCTGAAGATTAAAGATCGTATATTTTTATGGTAGTTTGTTGAATCGTGCTAGGATGTTTATATGTTTTATGAAAAAATAATTTATGTGTTAATCAAGTGAAATAGTTTTATGAAAATCTTTGTCGCAAGCTTGTTTATGTGAATATCATATTCTACCTACAAGTGTGGGCACATATGAATTTTGTACCCATACATATGGTTGTATGGATTTAGGCCTGAAAAGGTTATGTCTATCTCCTTGCACATGAGGTCACTTCCTTACCATGCATATGACCAACATCTTTTGGGCTAGGAAATTTTATTTTCTTAAAAGCATGTGCATGAAGTCAATTCTTTACAAAGTGCAAGAACTGTCTCATGTATCTCGTGGCTAGGCTTTTTGCCCAAAACCATGTCCACATAGCCTTTTTATAAGTGTTGGTGTTTAAAATTAGTTTGCTGATTATGATGATTCTAAGCCTAGTTAATCCAATTATTATCAACCACATATAAAGTAAGAAAGGTATAAAATTGAGAGGGATGAGAGACAAAGATAGAGACATGGGATTTTTACGTGGTTCTGCCTAATGATGTGTCTACATCCACGGGTACAACTCCACTATCAAATCTCTGAAGCCGATTGGGTGAGAAGCAAATATACAGAACTAACACTACTAGATGAATGAAAATTATTGGCAAATTACGATATGCAAGGGACCACAAACGACTCTCCATAGCCATAATAAGAAAGTTAATAATCACTACACCAAAACAACTGACTTGTCAAGGTTTTTGACCATGGCAAGTCTAGGGGTGATAGCTTCTTTATCACGGTCAAAGACCGTGATAAGTTCATTAGACTTGTCACGGCCTTGTCAGGGTCTTTGACCATGGCAAGTTTTGTCACGGTCAAAGACCGTGGCAAAACCAAAAAAACGTCACGATCAAAGACCATGATAATTCTGGGCAGAATTTAAAAAAAAATTATTGGGCAGTAAGATCACTGCCACTACCTAACAATATATTTGTACCTGTTATAAATAAATGTACCTGTCCAAACATCATATATCCAAATAAAATATAAATAATATACCAAATCATGGCATATATAATCCATATCCAAATAAAATAGAAATTTAAATATCCATATCCAAACCAATATGTACCAAAATTAAAAAAATACAAATACAATCCAATATCCAAATAAAAAAGAGAGAAATAATGTCATGAAGAAGGGTATTGAGTAGGTCGGAGGAGGAATGAAGGACACACGACATATGAATTGAGACATCCCTCAATATGCTAAATGCCGCATTGTTCGCGGAACCACAAATGTGAGTTTTCCTTTTCGTCCACCACATGCGTGAAGCGCACTCTTGCCTCAATGTTTTGGAGGGGATGTCCATGAACCAGAATACACGGGCCGAAGCTCGGGTCCCATAAACCACCTCATTATCGGCTTCCCACAATATATGTCGATTAGATACACGCTCAGCCAACCGATTATTGGCATAAACCTCTCGACGGGGGTTACGATGGGAAATGGATCATCATATGGAGCCGAGTCCATACGTATTGGTGATGAAGCAGTGAAGTCCTCATCCTCATCCTCATCCTCATCTACCTCTACCTCATTCTCCTTCCCTTTACCAACTGATGCCTCATGAAGGCATACATATATAGGACCGTCGCCTCCAACCTTAATAGTTTATCATCATGGGTGTCCACCTTATGTGCCAACCCGGTGTTGCTCATCTCCATTTCGATGATCATCGAATTCCCCACCCGTAAGCTCACCCCCTAGTACTCCCCTTGCCATCCTTCCCAAGCACTTTGTTGAGTACGTCCGTAGCAAAAATGCTTTATTGACATCAGATTGTGACTCATGCACTTCCTTAAGCTTTGCCTGGAAAGACAAAAGTACACGATTAGTTAATTAAGTAAAAAAAATTATAATGTAATTAAAAAACTTAAACATTTATAACTTACAATGGTGGCTACGATGCTCGGGGCCACCTCCTTGTCCTTGCCATTTTTCTTCCAAATTTCCACATAGGCATCGAGCCTATTTGGCCTACCCCCAGGGCCACTCCCCGTGTCCTAAAATAAAATGATACAAAATTAGTAAGTAGCGCAAAGTAATGCTAAATTAGAATAAAATAAAACTAAAATAAAAACTTGCCCGGTTGTCCCTCCTCGATTGGCGAGATCCCAATATCTGCTGTCAAATTTTTTTTGCCATTGTGCCAATGAGATCCGGGGGACGGTGTCATGTACTCTCAGAATGGAATCCCGGGTCTTCCTAAAGTATCGTGCCCACATATTCTTCTTCCATGTCTTATATTGATATCTCAATTGTTCCAACGTGGAGTCGCGGAGATGTGGGGGCAAGCCAAATTGTTCTTGTCAAACAAATGCAAACAAAAAAAGTAAGTGTTAGTTTATTATAAATATAAATATAAATATACTACCTGTAGTGCCCCCCCCCCCCCCCCCCCCCAGATGTTCATCTTGAGGTCAATAGTCATGGCCCTCCAATCAGTGTACCCCGGGCTGATGATCGCCTTCAGCAACAATAGTGCTCTAGCCAATAATGCCATCTTATTCTCGACGACAGACCCTAATTTGCCCCATTTGGGGGCCTACTGGCTGAGGAGCCCTCACCGCCTCCGCTACTGTGCCCAGATGAAGTCATTTTCTGCAAAAATTATTATTAGTGGTACAAACATGTATATGGACTTTGGATTAATGCCCAAATTCGATAATAACAATACATACCAATACCAATATCAAATTATATCAATTTTAATTTATACCAATACCAATTTATACCAATACTAAATTCAATTTATAGACACGCACACTGCTCCCCCCCCCCCCCCCCCCCCCCACACACACACACACTTTCGGGTCATGGACTTTGAATTAATGCTTACATTGATTAAAATCCTAATTAACATATTCATTTGGTTATTACAAGAATTAAAATGATCAAGAACAAATGAATAAAAAGCATTAAATTGTCGTCCGATAATAATAAAGCACTAGAATAATGCAACCACTGGTCATTACAAATAATTTGAATATTTATTACAAATCTAAAAATTATTTTAAATTCCGGTTATCATAAAAAATGGATTGATATTCGGTAGGAGTAGCCAAGTCATCCACACTACTGTTTAGACGCTTTGGTGCATGTAGGGCGATTGACCACGGCTCGTTGTTGATATACTCTGAGTAAAACACTTACTTGACCTTTTAAAAAGCATAAGCAAATGGCCCATTGCTCAAGTGTTCGTTGCTCTTCAACTTGGACAAGTCAACCATGATCAAGTTGGTTCCAGGATCAACTTTACAAGAATTTTTATATTTTAACTCTTACCTAATCACAAAAAAATACCTCTTTGAAGCTTACATAGTCCAATTCAAATATAATTCTGATTACAACATAGTAAGTCATTTCAACTTCAACGAGGTTTTTATCTTTCGTGCTCGCTTGAAAGAAAATAAGAGCCTTATATGAAATGCCTAAGTTCTGTACATTTGTATTTTCCTCGTAAACCCTTACACCGAATACGTAACCGTTCAATTGGTATTTTTTGTACTCTTGTGCCATAAACAAGGGTACAGGTGCTAAATGAGCAAGCCTTGATGTCATATCACCCATCTTTAAGAGCTGGGAATATAAATAAATTTATTAGGTTAGTTGTAAAGATTTCTTGTAATGTGACATTTAATAAAAATCATTTTCATTATAATTACCTCGTGTGACAACCACAACCTAAATTCGCTGTCTGATTATGCCATTGTTTTTCATCTTTTATTGTTCTCACGAACTTCATATTTTCTGCATAAATCGTGACGAACGTATTACAAAATTAATCATGTAAAAATTTAAATAATGTAAAGGTTGCAATAATTTAAACGTACTTTTTCCATTCTTCGACATCTTTATGTGTGTCAAATAGATAACGAGCTACTTGTTCATGTTGCAAACTCGTTAATTTCACTCGTTTGCCTATCACATGACTACCCTCATCAACAAACTCATCATTATCATCCACGTTGGTCGAGTCAGGCATATATTCCCGAGTGTAGATTGATGACTCCACGGTGATGTATTCCTCTACAATTGATCCTTTAATGTATCGTGTATTCTTGATGTAATCTTTGAAAACTTTCATCAATATTTCAAACGGATACATCCACTGATATCTAACTAGGTCGTAAATAAGTGCATCGTCGCATAGGTGTACCAACAAGTGAACAATTATGTCAAAGAAAGATGGGGGGAAGTACTTTTCCAAGACACAAATAACTTCGTTCACCACCAATTTTGTGGCCACTGTGTGATCTCAATTGATTACCTTCTCATATAAAAGCGAGAAGCGGATACTAATTTTCATAATAACCCTCCACAAATCATTGTGCTTGGAGAAACAGTGCTTAAACAATATAGGAACCAATTGCACGATCACATGCCAATCATGGGACTTCGCTTATGTAAATCATGAGTAGCATAATTCACAATCCTTTTCAAGTTGGATGAAAAATTAGATGGAACTTTCAAACTATATATTGTGTCTAAAAGAACCTTCCTTTCCTGACTCATCAAAGTAAACGCACCAAGGGGAATTATTATCCTTTCACTACTATCTTTTTTCAACCATAGTTGTGGATGAAGTTTCAACGCTTTAAGGTCTTTTTGTGTATTTTCTTAAACCTTCTATTGACCCCCACAAGGCATGTGCCCATAATATGTTCCGCGATGTTATTATCTACGGGCATCACATGCAATACATGGCGCACTGAGTTATTCTTCCAATAAGGCAAGTCAAATAATATTGACCTCTTAGACCGTGCCTTTCTTGTCTCAGTTTCATTCCCAGTCACTCTTAAATTTAAGATTCTTACCTGGCATATTAGGGTCACAATTATAAGATTTACTATAAATTTCTAAGCCTGAAAGTTTTCTCGGTAGTAGCTTATGTTCAACCCGCTCAGTAAAAAATTAGGACCTTTCTCAAATCTAAACCTATAAGCGGGGGGATAAAAACCTCCTTTGGCAATGGTATAAATTTTTTGAGCTTGCAGGGAGATGAAGATATTCGGTCTTCTCTCCACAAATAGGACACCCCAAATAACACAACCGAATAATGTCCCATAAACTGGAAAATCATGAATTTCCCACATCAACATAGCTTTCAGCGTAAACTCTTCTTTTCAAAAAGAGTTAAATTCTTGCACACCCTCTTCCCACAACTCATTTAATTCTTTTACCAAAGGAGCCAGGTAGACATCGATATCCTTACTTGGTGCCTTTGGCCCAGGTATCAACAAAGACAACATTAAAAATCCAGGTCTCATAGATTTTGAAGTAGGGAGGTTGAGTGGATCTAGGATCACTGGCTATACACACTGATTGACGCTTAGATTTCCAAATGGATTGAAACCATCTTTTGATATTGCCAAACAAATGTTACGTTGTTCTCGAGCAAAATCGGGATACTCAAAACTCAATCTCTTCCAAGCTATAGAATCAATAGGATGATGCATGAGATTATTCCTTGCTTCTTCCCTAGCATGCCAAGTCATTGCCTCCGCTATCTATAGTACTGTGAAAAATCGCTTTAATCTAGGCCCAATAGGAAAATATTTCAACACTTTTTAAGGCACTTTAGAGCTTTTGCCTTCCTTTCCAGTAGATTAAGCATATCTAAGTTCATCGCATACCGGACACAGATAAAGATTTTCATACTCCTTTCGGTATAGTATGCATTCATACACACAAGTATGAATTGATTTATACTTCGTTCCCAAACATTTCAAGTTTTTTTTTATAGTAAGATAATTATTTGGAAGTATATTCTGCTTGGGTAGCAAGCCCTTCACCCAATTCAAAATTCCTGTATGCTATTTTCAGACAAACCATATTGGGTCTTCAAACTATGAAAACTAACCATGGCATGTAAAGTTGTTTGATCTTTCTCACATTTAGAGTATAACGACTGGCTCGCCTTAAATTTTAAACTTTGGTAGTCATCGTTACGATTTATCTCGATATCTTCATGAGCACATGAAACTTGTACATCGTCAGTGACCTCATTCTCTTCCATTTTATGAACTCCATATACGTCATTAACTAAATCCTCTAGCATATTATGATCTACATTGTCATCCTCCACTCGTATATCTTTCCTACTCGTTGAATGTTTTTGTGAAGGTTGCTCGGGGACAAAAGAAACTTTCGATTCCCCGTGAAAAACCTAAATTCAATAACTATCTTGCATACCCCCTCTTAACAAATGTAGTTCAACTGTTTTCCACTCAAACACCTTACCATTCTTACACCTAGCATACGGACATGGAATCTCTTCATCATTATGACATCTCTTTGCATATTTCACAAATTCATTAGCATCTCTACAAAACACATCCCTTAATCTATTTGTTTCATTCATCCACTCTTTGTATTTAGGATATCCCATCACAAATAATACAAATAGTCACCTATTATGGGTAAGAAGCGTATATTCGTGGATTAGCATAAACAAAAATGGAATATTTAGTTCCCATTATTATAAACAATCACCTATTAGATGCGTACACATAAGAACTAAAAGGCTAGTTTCGATGCGTAAATTTATTCGTGCATTCAAATTCAAATTCAAACTCAATTTTAATTTGAACTTGAAATTAAAATTCAATTTATAATATTAATTCCTATTTATCCATCTCCTCTAAAGGGTGAGTGGTCCTATCCCATTCAAAATCACATATTTCTGTAATATACTTAATAGCTCGTGCACATTGTTCCAATTTGAGGAAAATTCGACAACATATCCCCATAGTTCTACAAGTACACGACATAGATTCGCAAGTGTGAGTGTTATTTCTATTTACCAATTCAAATAACACGTAACATCACATCATCTAGTATGTACCCAGAGAACATTAAAATATGACTGCAGAACCTCCTCCAAAAGTAACAAGTTTAAGCCACGAAAAATATTATTATACAGAAACTATGCAGTCCCAAACTGTCCAAATGGGACAATTCAAGAGATCTAATTACAGGGTTAATGACTCTCGAATGGGTCTAAGGGATGTTTAATGCGTATGAATAAGAACTAGAAGGCTAGTATCTATGCGCACTATATGTAATTAAAGTATATTTCATTTAATTATGTCTTATCACAATCTGAGAGATTTTATTTAATTATGTAATTTAAAGTATGTTTCATTTAATTTAAAGTACGCATCATAACTAAAACTTATACCAATTTATACCAATATCAATACCAATTCAAATTCAATTTCAATTTATACCAATATCAATACTAATTCAAATTCAATTTCAATTTAGAGAAACATGTACTAAACAATTACAATGTATTCAAATTATAAGGATTATTAACAAAACCATTAACCAAACAAAGAATCAACATGATAAAAAAATATTAACAGTAACAAGTTCTCAAGTAAGGGTCCATACTGAGTTCTTGTACAAAGAGGAACACATAATTATTTTATAAGGGTGTGTTACATCATAACGAGGTCCAAAAATATATTTAAAATGTCCCCAATCATTATAATATTATAACATGGCATAAATAAGGTTCGCGTGACAAATATTGAAACCCACACACTAATTTGCACACACACACCCCTGTACACACACAACCCCCCCTCCCTCTCATATGCCCACTTCCCCCACCCTACCCCCTATTGCCTCCCCCTACCCCCACCCCCACACATCTACACACACACACATGCAAACCCACCTACACCTAGCCACCCACTTACACATACGTATATATACATATATACACACACATATACAAAGGAGAGAGAGATAGAGAGAGAGGGGGAGAGAGAGAATTGGTGGGAATCGAAAATCGTGGGTAAAAGAGGCGGTAAGGTCTTTAGTAAACAGAGTTGTCACGGACCTGTCAAGGTCTTTGACCGTGACAACATTACTTGTAACGGACTTGTCATGGTCAATGATCATGACAAAAAAATACGTGTTTTTTTTATCACGGTTAATGATCGTGACAAGCCTGGCCGGCTCAAAGGTGATAATTTAGCCTTTTGGTGTAGTGAATATAGGGGTCAAAGAAGGATACCTAGTGCTCAAGGAAGTTATTGAGCCCATTTGGTACCTTGAGGCGAGTTGCGTGCGAACTGGATGAACCCATATATGGTAAAGAAGATCCTTTCAGGAGGCCCAATCCTCATCGTCGACATCGATGGAATAGAGTTTGCCAAGATGACTAGCCTAGATAATCTCAAGAAGTACTACATATAATAAAAATACATTATATATCTAGCAAGAAATACGTACAACTTGATACTCCAAGCAAATCAAAGAAAATGATCTATAATCATTACCAAGTCAATTTAGTCATAACCCCTTGGGGTTCGGTTAACCCCACCACACCCTTCTGGGTGAGTGAAGTCTTTCTATTAGTATATTGTCTTTTATATTCATAATAACTAGTCGTAGAGTCATTTAGGATGACAAAGAAAGGTTTAGAGACTGCATGGGGTTATATATTCATTAATAGTAAAATACTTTCATTACAAACACACTCATTTATCATCATCAAATGAAAAAAATTACACAATGTTATTCAAAGTTACTTATTTCCTATGTTGTCAAAGGACTCAGAATTATCCACTTCCTCTTCAAAAATGCTCATATCACTGGAACAACTAATGGGCTATGTATCGTAAAAGGGCTCCGTATCCTTTAATAAAGCCATATCGAGAACATCCGCGAATTCAGGAAGAGTCAATCTGAAAATCCAACAAACGTTAGTCTCTTTTATGATGACAATATCCTTTACCTTCTCCCTATTCGAGAGAAGATACTACTCGGGTAGAATCAATGGCATACCAAACAAAGCAGGAGGAACTAGGAGAAACAACAGAGTTTCGCTTCCCCAAAGATTAGAAATCATACTCACAAGGTATGGGAATAGAGGCATAAACCTAGTGAGGGTGGTATCTCATGCCTTCTTCTAAACTAATGTATCACTATCCACATGGTGTAGAAAGAAGTATACCACAAAGCAAACCGACGATTATAGGGTAACGACCCTAAAGACAAGCGATATGTTATCGTCGGCATCCAGGGAAGGTACCAATGGATGTAAGAATGTCCACACTTAAAGAGCCACTCTACCCACTCTACATCTCTCTCCCTTATAAGTATTAAAGGTTCACAAAATACGTACTCAGTTGGACGGTAAGGGAGAGACAAAGGGTCCACGACCAAGCTCAACCTCTCCAATAAACACATGTATAAATGCAAAGGGCTACCCCATAGAAAAGGGCATTCCCGACAGTGAAAGAAAAAAAGATCATTGATGGTCTCACCCAAGATTAAAGGGATTTGTCTTATGCCCTCCTTCATTTGAAAAACTACATCTGTTAGGTGAATACCGATGTAAGAAGTTCCAGTAACCAAAGAGTGTTGGGATACAAATTCTAAGGCCAAATCACCTCTTTGACCACCCCTATGCCTTCTCCTGGGATATTATACAAAAAAAATTACGACTACTTTCATCAGGTTAATTCTCCCTTCAGTGAGAAATTCCCTAGTAGTGGGATAGTCCACTTCAAGTAACTCAAAAAGAGAAAATATATCTCCTCAGTTCAGATATGGCTCAACGATAGGTTAGTCCATGCCATAAATAGTTAAGAAACATTAGTCCTCAAATGTCGAATATATTTCCCGCAGAGAAAATGGAACAAATGAGCCCATGGATGCCCTAAATTAGCAACTGCTTACAGAAAAAACTAGTATATCGACATAGTCCTCCAAGATAACAGAGGAACCAAAACATAACGGTCTAGCCCTGAAAAGATATTAGTCGTCAAAGATGTGGATGCAATTATCAATATGATAATTTAAGGCCTCCTGATAATCGAAATATAGGAGTGCCATTTCAAATAAAGAAATACGAGCATACTTTTATTTTTAAAGCTATGAGAGGAGGGATATAGGAAATGTGGGCATCCAAGGCCAAGCCCCTTCCAATTTACCAAAAAAGATAATTGACTGATCGAGCCTTTTGGTCATCCCATTAAAATTAGAATATTCAGTCTGTCTTTGGCAGACCTGCTGACTGAAAGACATCTGACGAGATTCAATATGAGAATGGTAACTTCAGTGAAGCTGAAAATGTGTAAATTGGATTCTTCCCTATTTTTTTGCCTTAATAAGATCTTTGCATATAGATCCATAAATCTTCATCATTATACTAAAATCAAACCAATAAACCAAATATAAAAGCCTCTTTCATAAATAAGCATGCTTTGTACATAATATTAGGAATAAAGGACAACCCCTTTTAAACCTAAAAAAATACAAAATGAAAATACAAAAATGTGAAAACCTAAAATTGGCACCATGGTCCAATAAAAAAACAAATCACCATCGTCCTCCTCAGAATCTGAATCCGAGGATAAAATCCACAACGATGCACCCTCTCTAATCACCAGACCTCCACAGGGTGGTAGAGGGAAGGCAGGTTCCCAATGACTAGGGCACACTCATCGCGAAGACTTAGGCATATCAGTCGATTGAACTTCCGAACCTCCGTAAGGAAAGGAACTTGCAACATCCTCTATCACTGTATTACCCTCGCCCAGGGTCCTTATTGTCCCGCAAAGATAGGCCAGATAGACACCCATCATTTGGGACATCTGCTCTAACATCGCTCGTGAAACAGTGAAAGCCTGCAAAAATAC
Organism: Sambucus nigra; assembly: GCA_949130495.1. Classification (NCBI taxonomy): domain Eukaryota; kingdom Viridiplantae; phylum Streptophyta; class Magnoliopsida; order Dipsacales; family Adoxaceae; genus Sambucus; species Sambucus nigra. Next base: position 377,545,927 of record OX422211.1, read on the forward strand.
ATCACGCATCATAAATTTAATATAAAAAAATGAATGAAAAAAATAACTAAATGAAATTAGAACTGCATACGAACCTCAATTTGCATATGAATAATAAATTAAGGGTGAGAAGCAGGAACCTGAACCTTGTACAATATGTCATCATCCCTAGTATACCGAACCGATAAGCCCATAACTCGAACGGCCAAGGGAGGAGCTGAAGAATGATTTAACACTATAGACACCCCCACAGAGGGTCCCCCATAAGACATAACAAAATTATTAGCAGGGGAGACTCCCCCGTACCCAGGCCCTCTCTATCATAGAGGAATGTCGGAATCAACCTCTTCACAACAAAATCAACATAAGGGATGTTGAAATCAAAGTGGGAAGCTCTTACCTCGACCCCCCATGTATATGCCACCAAATCATCCAATGAAGCAGATGCAAGGCCCTCATGTTAGCAGGTTATGCCATTAAAGTAGTCAGTTGGGCCGAGAAGGGACATTGACGAACAACCCTCTCCCCCAAGTAAAGATTTACAAGACTGTCATTGCAAAAGAACACTCGAGAGGTAGTCTAAGTGGAAGCCATGTTCACATCCCAGTGACCTCAGGAGGTGTACCAAGAGAACAAAACGATTTGCAAACCCAACATGAAGCATAAGAAAACATGAAAAAATGTATAGAGAAATTAAAACTGAAAAGACAAAGAAAACAAGGTACCCTGTCAATGGTCAAACTTCTAAGCAAATGGCGAATCACTCTCGAATAATACACCACAAATATTGTTCCCTTGTTGCCCTTATGCCACCTCCTCTGACGGAACTAGTTATCCTCCTTGGGCGACCACAAATGACCCCGGTGGATCCCGAAAACCTCGAGAGCCCATAACTAAATTAAGAAGATGCAAAATATTAGTAATGTAGTAAAAAGAGAAATTTTTTACAAAGAAAAGAAAAATAAAAGAGCATACAACTCAAGCAACAACATATTTGACATGGTTCTTTACCCTATGTATCGATAGGGTGATCATGTTGTCATAAAGAAAATCCAAGGAAGAACCGCACCAGTCAAATGGGCGAATGCATCTCAAATAGCCAAGTAGAAAAATCAGACTAGAATCAACTGCCTCTCCATGAGAAGAAAATATGGTGTGAGCAAGGGCAAAAAATAGGAAGCACCGGGTGTAATGTGTATCCTCATTGCATAACCTCATAAAGTCCTTGCCCATCTCCGCATGTGGGTAGCCAATAAATTAAGAACGATTGTTACACCCGATAGAAGATATGGTAGATAGCCCAATGTTGCCCTAATATCGTTTCTAAAAAGCCGAAGGTGATGGGGGATCATCATTAGGAACTGGTTAGTCGACAGACTAGTCATAACATGGAGGTAAAAATAGGTTAGTGTCATCTCACATATAGGCAAATGGAAGGTGGATTTAGTGTCCCACCACCTCTCTGCTAAAGTCATCACCGTGGACGGGCCACGGGTCATCATCAATGAATCCAAAAAGGGACGGAATCCCAGGTTTCGTACCCGATCTTGATAACAGAAGGAAAGTGATTTCTCTCTCAAAGACCCACTACGTGCTTAGGGAAACCCTTAAGCCAGATGCGAGTGGTGTTATCCTTCTAGGGATCCTAAGTAATGCACAAAATAAAAATAAATGAATAACTAAAAAATACATGACACAATATTTTGAAACAACGAAAATCATGTGAAACTTGAAGAACCTCAATGGTATGTCACCCTAATTATCCCTTTATGTCATCGATTTTATTTTTAACAAATAGATTTAGTTAGTCTTTTTTTTGGTTTGTAAAATCTAGCAATCTACAATATCTAAGTGTTTACTTATCAACGCATACTTCTATTGACAGAAGTAACACAGTGGTTTAGGAAGTAAGTAGTCGTGGGGATGTGAGGATGGAGTTAGAGGTGGTGTTGGGTTTGGAGGGAAGAAAAGTATTTCTCACGGTAGCATGGAATTAGTACTCATTTTATTAACCTCTATATTTTAGTACTCACATAAAATGATCATTCATTTAGTAATCATTAACCTCATGTGCAATCTTAAATATAAGGAAATTGTTAAAGGTCATTTTTAGTAGTCATTTTGTTGAAGCTTTTTTTTTCTATTATTTCTTTTCAAGACACATTTAGATACTTACATGGGTGGCTCACATACATGAGTAGTCATTTTTGTAATCACATGCATGAGAAGTCTTTTTGTAATCATTTTTAGTAATCGCATACATGAGAAGTCTTTTATTAGTCATTTTAATGTGAGTATACTGTTAAAACCTTTTTTATGTCATTTATTTTTTTAATAATCACATACCATAGTCATTTAGTAGTCAAGATGATCGAGCAGGTCTATAGTCCATCCACTCATAAACATAACAGCTGTAGGTACAATGGAGGTTAGCATAGCAAAGTCGTTGCCATGAGGATCAATGGCATTAGTGGACATGTGTTGAGGATGATTTGCAGTACTCAGGTAAAAATATTCCATCCCTATTCTCTTAGTATATGAACAAAGGTCATATGTATGATTATTGCATCTTCAAACCCTAACCCAAGAAAACCAAAGAATCCAACTCAAACATTCATCTACCTACGCAAAAGCCAACCCTAACCCCAACCCCTATTTTGTTTGAAGGAAGTTTTGTAGCAGCCCCTCTATTTTTTTGGAGTAGCTCCCGTACGGTCCCGTACTTTATTTAATTTTCAAAAACAATTCAATGGTTTTGTGAGGTACTTTATTTAATTTTACATACCCGCTCTTCATAACACATTGTTTATGTATTGCAGATCTAACCAATTGGATATCAGTTCTTCATTATACACCAGGTACTCTTTACTTTAACAAAAGTAGTTATATAATTGCTATGCATTATATATTAAATGTTTTAGATAGAAGGAGTACGGGATAATTATTGGTTTTGTTTAGTTTGGCTATTGGATAATTATTGGTTGTTGGCTTGTTATTGGATAGTATGTTAGAAGGAGTATGGGATAATTAGAAGGAGTATGGGATAATTATTGGTTTCATTATTGGATAATATGTTGAAAATATTTTAGACTCCCGGTTTCAGAATACGATGATAACTTGCTAATGTCTAGACTTAAACTTAAAAACATGGCACTAACACCTCTCACGGGACCAATGTAACATGTACTAACTGACCGCGCGATCATGGGACTCCCAGTTTGAGAATACAACGATAATTTGAAAATATTAGGATTTAAGTTTAAAAACAAGGTGTTAGATAGAAAAAATATGAAACAACCCTCGTACGGACCCATGAGAGGCACCAACACCTCTCACGGGACCAAAGTAACACGTAGGAACAGACTGCGCGATCACGGGATTCCCAGTTTGAGAATACGATGATAATTTGAAAATATGAGGACTTAAGCTTAAAAATAAGGCGTTAGAGGGTGAAAACCTAAAACAGCCCCCGAATGGCCCCATGAGAGGCACTAACACCGCGCACGGGACCAATGTAACTCGTAGGAACTGACCGTGCAGCCACGGGACTCCTGGTTTTAGAATACAACGATAATTTGACAATATAACGACTTAAACTGAAAAACAAGGCATTCAAGAACAGCCCCCGAACGGCCTCGTGAGTGGAACCAACACCTCACACGGGACCGATGTAACACGTAGGAACTGACCACGTGATCACCGGAATCCCGATTTGAGAATACAATGATAATTTAAAAATATTAGCACTTAAGCTTAAAAACAAGGCGTTAGAGAGCAAAAATATGAAACAACCCTCGTCCGGACCCGTGAGAGGCACCAACACCTCTAATGGGACCAATGTAACACGTAGTAATAGACTGCACGGTCACGGGATTCCCAGTTTGAGAATACGATGATAATTTCAAAATATGAGGATTTAAGCTGAAAAACAAGGTGTTACAGGGTGAAAACTCGAAATAGCCTCCGAACGAACCCGTGAGAGGCACCAACACCTCGCACGGGACCAATGCAACTCATAGGAACTGATCGTGCAGCCACGAGACTCCTAACTTTAGAATATGGTGATAATTTGAAAATACGAGGACTTAAACTTACAAATAAGGCATTAGAGGGTTAAAACACGAAACAACCCCGTACGGTACCATGAGAGGTGACAACACCTCCCATGGGACCAATGTAACACGTAGGAACTTGCCACATGATCACGGGACTCCCGATTTGAGAATACGATGATAATTTACATATTTCTAGACTTAGGCTTAAAGACATGGCGTTAGTTGGTGAAAACTCAAAACAGCCCCGTAAGTAGCTCTAACTCCTCTCACGGGACTAATGTAACTCGTAGGAACTGACTACGCGATCACGGGACTTTTGCTTTTAAGAATACTATGATAAGCTGCATATTTTTAGACTTAGGCTTAAAAATATGGCGTTAGTGGGTGAAAACCTGTAACATCCCCCGAACGGCCCCGTAAGTGGCACCAATACCTTGCACGGAACCAATGTAACTCGTAAGAATTTACCGCGCGATCACGGGACTCTCGGTTTGAGAATACGACGATAATTGGATAATTCTAGACTTAGGCTTAAAAACATGGCGTCAGTGGGTGAAAAACCAAAACATCCCCCGAATGGCCCCGTAAGTGGCACATGCACTTCGCACGGGACCAATGTGACATGTAGGAACTTATCGCGCGATCACGCGACCACTGTAACACGTAGGAAATTACCACACGATCACAGGACTCCCGGTTTAAGAATATGACAATAATTTATAAATATGAGGACGTAAACTTGAAAATAAGGCGTTAATGGGGGAAACACGAAACAACCCCCATACGGTCCAGTGAGAGACACCAACACCTCTCACAGGACCAATCTAGTCTGTAGGAACTGACCAGGAGATCACGGGACTCCCGATTTGAGAATACGACGATAATTTTAAAATATGAGGACTTAAGCTTGAAAATAAGGCGTTAGAGGGCAACAAAATGAAACAGCCCCCATACGGGCCCATGAGTGGCACCAATACCTCACACGGGACCAATGTAACTCGTAGGAACTAACCGCACGATCATGAAACTCCCGATTTGAGAATACGATGATAATTTTCATATTTCTAGACATAGGCCTAAAGACATGATGTTAGTGGGTGAAAACCCAAAATAGCCCCTGAATGGCCCTGTGAGTGGATCCAACACCTAGCACAGGACCAATGTAACACGTAGGAACTTACCGCACAATCACGGGACTCTCGATTTGAGAATACGACAATAATATGCATATCTCTAGATTTAGGCTTAAAAATATGGCGTTAGTGGGTGAAAACCCGAAACAGCTCCTGAACGACCCCGTGAGTGGCACCGACACCTCGCACGGGACCAATGTAACACGTAGGAACTCTTTGCGCGATCACAGAACTCCCAGTTTGAGAAAATGATGATAATTTGAAAATATTAGGACTTAAGATAAACATGGCTAAGTGGGTGAAAACTTGAAATAACCCCCGAACGGCCCCGTGAGTGACACCAAACACCTCGCACGGGACCAATGTAACATGTCGAAACTTACCACCCGATCATGGGACTCCCGATTTGAGAATTCGATGATAATTTGCATATTTCTAGACTTAGGCTTAAAAATACATGTTAGTGGGTGAGAACTCGAAATAGCCCCCGAACGGCCCCGTGAGTGGTACCAACACCTCGCACGGGACCAATGTAAAATGTAGGAACTTACCGCGTGATCACGGGACTCCCAATTTGAGAATCGACTATAATTTACAGATTTCAAGACTTAGGCTTAAAAACATGTTGTTAGTTGGTGAAAACTCGAAACAGCCCGCGAACGGCCCCATGAGTGGCACCTACACCTCGCACGGGACCAATTTAACACGTAGGAACTGATCGCCTAATCACGGGTCTCCCGATTTGAGAATACAATAATAAATTATAAATATGAGGATGTAAACTTGAAAATAAGGTGCTAGTGGGGGAAAACACGAAACAACCCCCGTACGGTCCCGTGAGAGGCACCAAAACCTCTCACGGGACCAATGTAGCTCCTAGCAACTGATCGCGTGATCACGGGACTCCCGATTTGAGAAGACGACGATAATTTTAAAATACGAGGACTTAATCTTGAAAACAAGGCATTAGAGGGAGAAAACATAAAATAACCCCCGTATAGTCCCGTGAGGAACACCGACACCTCGCACGGGACCAATGAACTCGTAGGAACTGACTGCGCGATCACGAGACTCCCGATTTGAGAATACGATGATAATTTACATATTTCTACATTTAGGCATAAAAACATAGCGTTAGTGGGTGAAAACCCGAAACAGCTCCCGAACTGCCCCGTGAGTGGCACCGACACCTCGTACGGGACTAATGTAACACGTAGAAACTTATCACGTGATCATTAGATTCGCGATTTGAGAATACGATGATAATTTAAAAATATTAGGACTTGAACAAAACATGGCGTTAGTGGCTGAAAACCCGAAACATCCCCCGAACGGCCCCATGAGTGGCACCCACACCTCGCACGGGAGCAATGTAACTCGTAGGAAATTATCGTGCAATCACGGGACTCCCGGTTTGAGAAGATGACGATAATTTGCATATTTCTAGACTTAGGCTTGAAAACATAGCGTTAGCGGATGAAAACCCGAAACATCCCCCGAACTTCCCCGTGAGTGGCACCAACACCTCGCATGGGACCAATGTAACTCATAGGAACTTACCACATGATCACGGGACTCTCGGTTTGATAATAGGATGATACTTTGCATGTTTCTAGACTTAGGTTTAAAAACATGACGTTAGTGGGTGAAAACTCGAAACAACTTTCGAACGGCCCCGTGAGTGGCACCAACACCTTGCACGGGACCAATGTAACTCATAGGAACTTAGCGCACGATCACGGGACTCTCGGTTCGTGAATACGATGATAATTTTCATATTCTAGACTTTGGCATAAAACATAGCGTTAATGGGTGAAAACCCGAAACAGCTCATGATCGGCACCGTGAGTGGCACCGAAACCTCGCACGGAACCAATATAACATATAGGAACTTATCGCACGATCACGGGACTCCCAATTCGAGAGTACGATGATAATTTAAAAATATCACGAGTTTAGCAAAACATGGCGTTTGTGGGTGAAAACCCGAAACATCCCCTGAACCGTCTTGTGAGTGGCACCAACACCTCGTACGGGACCATTGTCACACGTAGGAGCTTACAGCACGATCACGGGACTCTCGGTTTAAGAACACGATGATAATTTATAAATATGAGGATGTAAACTTGAAAATAAGGCGTTAGTGGGGGAGAACACGAAATAGCCCCCGTACGGTCTCGTGAGACGCACCAACACCTCTCACGAGACCAATGTAGCTTGTAGGAACTGACTGCGTGATCATGGGACTGCCTATTTGAGAATACAACGATAATTTTAAAATATGAGGACTTAAGATTGAAAATAAGACGTTACAGGGAGAAAACATGAAATAGCCACCATACGGTCTCGTGAGTGGCACCGACACCTTGCACGGGACCAATATAACTCGTAGGAACTGACCGCGTGATCACGGGACTCTCAGTTTTAGAATACGATGATAATTTGAATATTTTTAGACTTAGGCTTAAAAACATGGCGTTAGTGGGGCGAAACTCGAAACAGCCCCCGAACGGCCCCGTGAGTGGCAGCAACACCTCGCACGGGACCAATGTAACATGTAGGAATTTATCGCGCGATCACGGGACCCCAGTTTTGAGAATACGATGAGAATTTGCATATTTCTAGACTTAGGCTTCAAAACATGGCATTAGTGGGTGAAAACCTGAAACAGCTCCCAAACGGCCCCGTCAGTGGCATCAACACCTCGCACGAGACTATTGTAATATGTAGTAACTTATCGCGTGATCACGGGACTCTCAGTTTGAGAATACGACGCTAACTTAACAATATCAGGACTTAAGCAAAGCAAGGCGTTAGTCGGTGAAAAGTCGAAACATTCCCCGAACGGCCCCGCGACTGGTACTAACACCTCACATGGGACTAATGTAACACGTAGGAACTTACCACGCGATCAAGGGACTCCCTGTAGGAGAATACGATGATAATTTGCATATTTCTAGACTTAGGCTTAAAAATGTGGCATTAGAGGGTGAAAACCCGAAACAGCTTTCGGTTTGAGAATACGACGATAATTTGTATATTTCTAGACTTAGGCTTAAAAACATGGCATTAGTGGGTGAAAACCCGAAACATCCCCCGAACGGTCTCGTGAGTGGCACCTACACCTCGCACGGGACCAATGTAGCACTTAGGAACTTACCGCACGACCACGGGACTACCGATTTGAGAATACGATGATAATTTGCATATTTCAAGACATAGGGATAAAAACATGGCGTCAGTGGGTGAAAATGAAAAACAGCTCCCTAACGGCCCCATAACTGGCACCAATACCTCGCACGGGATCAATGTAACACAGGAAATTACCACACGATCATGGGACTTCCGATTTAAGAATATGATGATAATTTATAAATATGAGGACATAAACCTGAAAATAAGGCGTTAGTGGGGGAAAATGAAACAACCCTCGTTCGGTCCCGTGAGAGGCACCGACACCTCTCACGGGACCAATGTAGTCCGTAGGAACTGACCACACGATCACGGGACTCCCAATTTGAGAATACGATTATAATTTTAAAATATGAGGACATAAGCTTGAAAACAAGGCGTTGGAGGGCGAAAACATGAAACAACCCCCGTACGGTCTCGTGAGTGGCACTGACACCTCGCATGGGACCAATGTAACTCATAGGAACTAACCGTGCGATTACGAGACTCTCTGTTTGAGAATACGATGATAATTTGCATATTTTTAGACTTAGGCTTGAAAACATGACATTAGTGGGTGAAAACCTGAAATAGCCCCCGAATGGCCCCGTGAGTGGTTCTAACACCTCGCACGGGACCAATGTAACACGAAGGAACTTACCGCGCGATCATGGGACTCTAAATTGGAGAATACTATTATAATTTTCATATCTCTAGATTTAGGGTTAAAACATGGTGTTAGAGGGTGAAAACTCGAAATAGCTCCCGAACGGCCCGGTGAGTGGCACTGACACCTCGCACGGGACCAATGTAACACGTAGGATCTCTTCGCGCGATCATGCGACTCTCGGTTCGAGAAATGACTATAATTTAAAAATATCAGGACTTAAGCAAAACATGACTTAGTGGGTGAAGACTTGAAACAACCCCCGAACGGCCCCGTGAGAGGTACTAACACCTCGCACGGGACCAATGTAACACGTCGAAACTTATCGTGCGGTCATGGGACTCTCGGTTTGAGAATACGATGATAATTGGCAGATTTCTAGACTTAGGCTTAAAAACACATGTTAGTGGGTGACAATCCGAAACAGCCCCCGAACGGCCCCGTGAGTGGCACCTACACCTCGCACGGGACCAATGTGAAATGTTGGAACTTACCTCGTGATCACGGGACTCCCGATTTGAGAATACGACGATAATTTACAGATTTTAAGACTTAGGCTTAAAAACACGCTCTTAGTGGGTGAAAACCTTAAACAGCCCCCGAACAGCCCCATGAGTGGCACCTACACCTCACACGGGACCAATTTAACACATAGGAACTGACCGCGCAATCATGGTACTCCCAATTTGAGAATATGATGATAATTTACAAATATGAGGACGTTAACTTGAAAATAAGGCGTTAGTGGGGGAAAACACGAAACAAACCCCGAACGGTCCCAAGGGAAGCACCAACACCTCTCATGGGACCAATGTAGCTCGTAGAAACTATCCGCGTGATCACGGGACTCTTGATTTGAGAATACGATGATAATTTTAAAATATGACGACCTAAGCTTGAAAACAAGGCGTTAGAGGGAGAAAACATGAAATACCCCCGTAGAGTCCCGTGAGGAACACCGACACCTCGCACGGGACCAATAAACTCGTAGGAACTGACTGCGCGATCACTGGACTCCCGATTTGAGAATATGATGATAATTTGCGTATTTCAAGACTTAGGCATAAAAACATAGCGTTAGTGGGTGAAAACCCTAAACAGTTCCCGAACGGTCCCGTGAGTGGCACCGACACCTCGCATGGAATTAATCGTCCGATCACGGGACTCCCAATTTGAGAATACGATGATAATTTAAAAATATTAGGACTTAAGTAAAACATGGCATTAGTGGGTAAAAACCTGAAACATCCCCCGAACGGCCCCGTGAGTGGCACCCACACCTCACACGAGAGCAATGTAACTCGTAGGAAATTATCGCACGATCACGGGACACCCGATTTGATAATAAGACGATAACTTATATATTTCTAAACTTAGGCTTAAAAACATAGCGTTAGCGGATGAAAACTCGAAACATCCCCCGAACGGCACCATGAGTGCACCAACACCTCGCACGGGACTAATGTAACACGTAGAAACTTACTGTGTGATCAAGGGACTCCCGGTTTGAGAATACGATGATAATTGGCATATTTCTAGACTTAGGCTTAAAAACATGGCGTTAGTGGGTGAAAACCCGAAACAGACCCCGAACGGCCCCTTGGGTGGCACCAACTCCTCTCATGGGACAAATGTAACTCGTAGGAGGTGTTGCGTGATCACGGGACTCTCGATTTGAGACAACGACGATAATTTTCATATTTCTAGACTTAGGCTTAAAAACATGGCGTTAGTGGGTGAAAACCCAAAATGTCCCCCGAACAGCCCTGTGAGTGGCACTAACACCTCGCATGGGACCAATGTAACTCGTAGGAACTTATCGCGCGATCACGGGAATCCCGCTTTGATAATACGATGATAATTTAAAAATATCAGGACTTTTACAAAACATGACGTTAGTGGGTGAAAACTTGAAACAACCCCCAAATGGCCCCGTGAGTGGCACCAACTCCTCGCACGGCACCAATGTAACTCGTAGGAACTGACCGCGTGATCATAGCACTCCTAATTTGATAATACGACAATAATTTGCATATTTCTAAACTTAGGCTAAAAAACATGGCGTTAGTGGGTGAAAACCCGAAATAACTTCTGAACGACCCCGTGAGTGGCACTAACACCTCGCACGGGACAAATGTAACTCGTAGGAACTTATCGCACGATCATGGGACTCTCGGTTTGAAAATATGATCATAATTTTAATATTTGTAGACTTAGGCATAAAACATAGCGTTAGTGGGTGAAAACCCGAAACAACACCCGAACGACACCATGAGTGGCATCGAAACCTCGCACAAGACCAATGTAACGTGTAGGAACTTATCGCGCGATCATGGGACTCCCAGTTTGAGAGTACAATGATAATTTAAAAATATCAGGAGTTTTGCAAAACATGGCATTTGTGGGTGAAAACCAAAAACATCCCCCGAATGGTCCTGTGAGTGGCACCAACACCTCGCACGGCACCAATGTAACATGTAGGAACTTATCGCGCGATCACGGAACTCCCGATTTAATAACACGATGATAATTTACAAATATGAGTACGTAAACTTGAAAATAAGGTGTTAGTAGGGGAACACACGAAACAACCCCAGTACGATCTCGTGAGAGGCACCAACACCTCTCACGGGACCAATGTAGCTCGTAGGAACTGACCGTGCGATCACAGGACTCCCTATTTGAGAATTCAATGATAATTTTAAAATATGAGGACTTAGGCTTGAAAATAAGGTGTTAGAGGATGAAAATATGAAACAACCACCGTACAGTCCCGTGAGTGGCACCTACACCTCGCATGGGACCAATGTAACTCGTAGGAACTGACCGCGCGATCACGGGACTCCCAGTTTGAGAAAATGATGATAATTGAATATTTCTAGACTTAGGCTTAAAAACATGACGTTAGTGGGTGAAAACTCGAAACAACACCCGAACATCCCCGTGAGTGGCACCAACACCTCGCACGGGACCAATGTAAAATGTAGGAATTTACCGCGCGATCAAGGGACCCCAATTTCAGAATACGACAATAATTTGTATATTTCTAGACTTAGGCTTAAAACATGGTGTTAGTTGGTGAAAACTCGAAACAACTCCCGAACGGCCCCATCAGTGGCACCAACACCTCGTAGGGACCAATGTAACATGTAGGAACTTATCGCACGATCACTGGACTCCCGATTTGAGAATACGACACTAATTTAACAACATCAGGACTTAAGCAAAACATGGCATTTGAGGGTGAAAACTCGAAATAGCCCCCCAATGGCCCAGTGAGTGGCACCAACAACTCGCATGAGACCAATGTAACACGTAGGAAATTACCGCGCGATCACGGGACTCCTGATTTGAGAATTCAATGATAATTTGCATATTTCAAGACTTGGGCTTAAAAACATGGCGTTAGTGGGTGAAAACCCGAAACAACTCCCGAATAGCCCTGTGAGTGGCACCTACACCTCGCACGGGACCAATTAACACGTAGGAACTTATCACGCGATCATGGCACTCTCGGTTTGAGAATACCAAGATAATTTGAAAAAATGAGGACTTAAAGTTAAAAATAAGACGTTAAAGGGTCAAAACACGAAATAACCCCCGTACGGTCCCATGAGAGGTGCCAACACCTCTCATGGGACCAATATAAAACATAGGAACTGACGGCGCAATCACAGGACTCCCAGTTTGAGAATACGATGATAATTTGCTTACTTCTAGACTTAGGCATAAAAACATGGTGTTAGTGGGTGAAAATCTGAAACAGCTCCCCAACGGCTCTGTGAGTGGCACCGACACCTCGCACGAGACGAATGTAACACGTAGGAACTTACCGCGTGATCATGGTACTCCCGATTTGAGAATATGATTATAATTTTCATATTTCTAGACTTAAGCATAAAAACATGGCGTTAGTGGATGAAAACCCGAAACAACCCCCAAACAGCCCCGTGAGTGGCACCGACACCTCGCACGGGACCAATGTAACACGTAGGAACTTATCGTTCGATCATGGTACTCCCAGTTTGAGCATCCGATGATAATTTAAAATTATCAGGACTGAAGCAAAATTGGGCGTTAGTGGGTAAAAACCTGATACATTCACCGAACGGCCTCGAGAGTGCACCAACACCTCGCACGGGACTAATGTAACACGTATGAACTTACTGCGTGATCACGGGACTCCCGGTTTGAGAATACGATGATAATTTGCATATTTCTAGACTTAGGCTTAAAAACATGGCGTTAGTGGGTGAAAACCCGAAACATCCCCTGAACGGCCCCTTGAGTGGCACCAACTCTTCTAATGGGACCAATGTAACTCGTAAGAACTACTGTGCAATCACGAGACTCCCTTTTTGAGAATATGATGATATTTGCATATTTCAATACTTCGGCTTAAAAACATGGCGTTAGTGGGTGAAAACCCGAAATAGCCCCTGAACGGCCCCGTGAGTGGCAACAACACCTCGGACGGGACCAATGTAACTCGTAGGAACTTTCTGCATGATCATGGGACTCCCAGTTTGAGAATACGACGATAATTTAAAAATATCAGGACTTATGCAAAACATGGCGTTAGTGGATGAAAACCTAAAACAGCCCCCGAACGGCCCCGTTAGTGGCACTAACACCTCACATGGGACCAATGTAACATGTAAGAACTTACCGCGTGATCAAGGGACTCCTGATTTGAGAATACGATGATAATTTCCATATTTCTGGACTTAGGATTTAAAACATGGCGTTAGTGGGTGAAAACCCGAAACATCCCTCGAACGGCCCCTTGAGAGGCACCAACTCCTCTCACAGGACCAATGTAACACATACGAACTTATCGTGCGATCACGGGACTCCCGATTTGAGAATATGATGATAATTTAAAATTATCAGGACTTAAGCAAAATAGGGCGTTAGTGGGTAAAAACCCGATACATCCCCCGAACGGCCTCGAGAGTGCACCAACACCTCGCATGGGACTAATGTAACACGTAGGAACTTACCGCATGATCACGGGACTCCGAGTTTGAGAATACAATGATAATTTGCATATTTCTAGACTTAGGCTTAAAAACATGGCGTTAGTGGGTGAAATCCCGAAACATCCCCCGAACGGCCCCTTGAGTGGCACCAACCCCTCTCAAGGGAGCAACATAACTCGTAAGAACTGTTGCGCGATCACAGGACTCCCGATTTGAGAATATGATGATATTTGCATATTTCTAGACTTATGCTTAAAAACATAGCATTAGTGGGTGAAAACACGAAACAGCCCCCGAACGGCCCTATGAGTGGCAACAGCACCTCGCACGGGACCAATGTAACTCGTAGGAACTTTCTGCGTGATCACGGGACTCCTAATTTGAGAATACGAAGATAATTTAAAAATATCAGGACTTATGTAAAATATGGCGTTAGTTAATGAAACCTGAAACAGCCCCCGAACGGCCCCGTGAGTGGCACCAACACCTCGCATGGGACCAATGTAACATGTAAGAACTTACCACGCGATCAAGGGACTCCCGATTTGAGAATACAATGATAATTTCCATATTTCTATACTTAGGCTTTAAAACATGGCGTTAGTGGGTGAAAGCCCGAAACATCCCCCGAACGGCCCCTTGAGTGGCACCAACTCCTCTCACGGGACCAATATAACACATAGGAACTTACCGTGCGATCACGGGACTCCCGGTTTGAGAATACAACGATAATTTAGAAATATCATGACTTAAGAAGAATAGGGCGTTAGTGGGTAAAAACCCGATACATCCCCCAAACGGCCCCGAGAGTTCACAATACCTCGCACGGGACTAATGTAACACGTAGGAACTTATTGCGTGATCACGTGACTCCGGGTTTGAGAATACGATGATAATTTGCATATTTCTAAACTTAGGCTTAAAAACATGGCGTTAGTGGTTGAAAACTTGAAACATCCCTCTATGGTCAAGTGTGTGGCACCGACACCTTGCACGGCACCAATGTAACTCGTAGGAACTGCTGCGCGATCACGGGACTCCCGATTTGAGAATATGATGATATTTTCATATTTCTAGACTTAGGCTTAAAAACATGGCGTTAGTGGGTGAAAACCCGAAACAACCCACGAACGGCCCCGGAGTGGCAATAACACCTCGCACGGGACCAATGTAACACGTAGGAACTTACTAGACTTGGGCATAAAAACATGGCGTTAGTGGGTGAAAATGAAAAATAGCTCCCGAATGGCCCTGTGAGTGGCACCGACACCTTGCATGGGACCAATGCAACACGTAGGAAATTATCGCGTGATCACGGGACTCTCGATTTGAGTATACGATAATAATTTAAAAATATGAGGACTTAAGCAAAACATGGCGTTAGTAGGTCAAAACACGAAACAGCCCCCGAACGGCCCCGTGATTAACACCAACACCTTGCATGGGACCAATGTAACACATAGGAACTTACCGCATGATCACAGGACTCCTTATTTCAGAATACGATGATAATTTGCATATTTCTAGACTTAGGCTTAAAGATATGGCGTTAGTGGTGAAAAACCGAAACAGCCCCTGAACGACCCCGTAAGTGGCACCTACACCTGGCATGGGAACAATATAACACGTAGGAACTTATCGCGTGATCACGGGACTCCCGGTTTTAGAATACGATGATAATTTGCATATTTCTAGACTTAGGCTTAAAAACTTGGCGTTAGTGGGTGAAAACTAAAAAAAATGAACGTCCCCGTGAGTGGCACCTACATGTCGCACGGGACCAATGTAACTTATAGGAACTTACCGCACGACCAGGGGACTCTGGGTTTGAGAATATGACAATAATTTAAAAATATTAGGACTTAAGGTTAACAACAAGGAGTTAGAGAGCGAAAACACGAAACAATCCTCTACGGACCCGTGAGAGGCACCAACAGCTCTCACAGGACCAATGTTACATGTAGGAACAGGCTACGTGATTACGGGACTCCCGATTTGAGAATACCATGATAATTTTAAAATATGAGGACTTAAGCTTTAAAACAAGGCGGTAGAGGGTGAAAATCCAAAACAGCCCCTAAACGGCCCCCCTGAGAGGCACCAACACCTCCCACGGGACCAACATAACTCATAGTAACTGGTCGCGCAACCACGGGACACCCGGTTTTAGAATATGTCGATAATTTGCATATATTTCTAAACTTAGGCTTTAAAACATGGCGTTAGTGGGTAAAAACCCGAAATAGCCCCCGAACGGCCCCGTGAATGGTACCAACACCTCAGGCGGGACCAATGTAACACGTAGGAACTTACCGCATAATCACGAGAATCCCGATTTTAGAATACAATGATAATTTACATATATCTAGACTTAGACATAAAAACATAGTGTTAGTGGGTGAAAACCCGAACGGCCCCATGAGTGGCACCGACACCTCGCACGGGACAAATGTAACACGTAAGAACTTATTGAACAATCACGAGACTCCCAGTTTGAGAATACGAGGAAAATTTAAAAATATCAAGACTTAAGCAAAATAGGGCGTTAGTGGGTAAAAACTCGAAACATCCCCCGAACGGCACCGTGAGTGCATCAACACCTCGCACGGGACTAATGTAACACGTAGGAACTTACTGCGTGATCAATGGACTCCCGATTTGAGAATACGATGATAATTGGCATATTTTTAGACTTAGGCTTAAAAACATGGCATTAGTGGGTGAAAACCCGAAACAGACCCCAAACGGCCCCTTGAGTGGCACCAACTCCTCTCATGGGACCAATGTAACTCGTAGGAGCTGTTGCGTGATCACGGGACTCTCGGTTTGAGAATACGATGATAATTTGCATATTTCTAGACCTAGGCTTAAAAACATGGCGTTAGTGGGTGAAAACCCAAAATAGCCCCCGAACTGCCCCGTGAGTGGCACTAACACCTCGCACGGGACCAATGTAACTCGTAGGAACACACCGCGCGATCACGGGAATCCCGCTTTGAGAATACGACAATAATTTTAAAATATTAGTTGTTTTGAAAAATATGGCATTAGTGGGTGAAAACCTGAAACAGCTCCTGAATGGCCCCATGAGTGGAACCAACACCTTGAATGGCACTAATGTAACTCGTAGGAACTGATCGCGCGATCAAACCACTCCTGGTTTGAGAATATGAGGATAATTTGCATATTTCTAGACTTAGGCTTAAAAACATGGCGTTAGTGGGTGAAAACTCGAAACAGCCCCCGAACGTCCCCGTGAGTGGCACCAACACCTCTCACGGGACCAATGTAACACGTAGGAACTTACCGCATGATCACGAAACTCCCTATTTGAGAATACAATGATAATTTTCATATTTCTAGACTTAGGCATAAAAATATGGCGTTAGTGGGTGAAAACCTGAAACTGCTCTCGAACGGCCCCGTGAGTGGCAGCGACACCTCGCGTGGGACAAATGTAACACGTAGGAACTTATCGCGTGATCACGGGACTCCCGATTTGAGAATACAACAATAATTTAAAAATATCATGACTTAAGCAAAACATGGCGTTAATGAGTCAAAACCTGAAACATCCCCCGAACGGCCCTGTGAGTAACACCAACACCTCGCACAGGACCAATTTGACACGTAGGAACTTACTGCGCGATCACGGGACTCCTGATATCCGAATACGATGATAATTTGAATATTTCTAGACTTAGGATTAAAAACATGATGTGAGTGGGTGAAAATCAGAAACTCCCCGTGAACGGCCCCATAAGTGGCACCTGCTCCTCGGACGGGAACAATGTAACACGTAG
This sequence comes from Sambucus nigra, assembly GCA_949130495.1. NCBI lineage: Eukaryota > Viridiplantae > Streptophyta > Magnoliopsida > Dipsacales > Adoxaceae > Sambucus > Sambucus nigra. The sequence continues at coordinate 377,563,717 of OX422211.1, forward strand.
AAACTTATCGCGCGATCACGGGACTCCCGGTTTGAGAATACAATGATAATTTTCATATTTCTAGACTTAGGCTGAAAAACATGGCGTTAGTGGGTGAAAACTCGAAACAACCCCCCGAACGGCCCCGTGAGTGGCACCTACAAGTCGCACGGGTCCAATGTAACATGTAGCAACTTATCGCACGATCACGGGACTCTTGGTTTGAGCATAGGACGATATTTTAAAAATATTAGGACTTAAGCTTAAAAAAAAGGCATTATAGAGCAAAGGCACGAAACAACCTTTGTACGGACCCGTGAGAGGCACCAACAACTCTCACGGGACCAATGTAACATGTAGGAACATACTGCCCGATTACGGGACTCTCGATTTGAGAATATGATGATAATTTTAAAATATGAGGACCTATGGTTAAAAACAAGGCATTAGAGGGTGAAAATCCAAAACAGCCACCAAATTGCCCCGTGAGAGGCACCAACACCTCGCACGGGACCAACGTAACTCGTACTAATTGACCGTGTAGCCACGGAACATCCGATTTTAGAATACGTCAATAATTTACACATTTTTAGACTTAGGCTTAAAAACATGGCGTTAGTGGGTGAAAACGCGAAACAGCCCCCGAACAGCCCCTTGAGTGGCACCGACACCTCGTACGGGACCAATGTAACACGTAGGAACCTATCATGCGATCACGGGACTCCCAGTTTAAGAATACGACGATAATTAAAAATTATCAGGACTTAAGCAAAATAGGGCGTTAGTGGGTAAAAACCCGATACATCCCCCGAACGGCCCCGAGAATGCACCAACACCTCGCACGGGACTAATGTAAAACGTAGGAACTTACCGCATGATCACGGGACTCCCGATTTGAGAGTACGATGATAATTTGCATATTTCTAGACATAGGCTTAAAAACATGGCGTTAGTGGGTGAAAACCCAAAACATCCCCCGAACGGCCCCTTGAGTGGCACCAACTCCTATCACGGGACCAATGTAACTCGTAGGAACTGTCGCGCGATCACAGGACTCCCGGTTTAAGAATATGATGATATTTCCAAATTTCCAAACTTAGGCTTAAAAACATGGCGTTAGTGGGTGAAAACTTGAAACAGCCCCCGAACGGCCCCGTGAGTGGCAACAACACATCGCACAGGACCAATGTAACTCGTAGGAACTTTTTGGGCGATCATGAGACTCCCAGTTTGAGAATAAAATGATAATTTAAAAATATGAGGACTTATGCAAAGCATGGCGTTAGTGGGTGAAAACCTGAAACAGCCCCGAACGGCCCCATGAGTGGAACCAAAACCCCGCATGGGACCAATGTAACACGTAAGAACTTACCGCGCGATCAAGGGACTCTCAATTTGAGAATACGATGATAATTTTCATATTTCTAGACTTAGGATTTAAAACATGGCGTTAGTGGGTGAAAACTCGAAACATCCGCCGAACGGCCCCTTAAGTGGCACCAACTCCTCTCACGGGACCAATGTAACACATACGAACTTACCGTAAGATCATGGGACTCTCTGTTTGAGAATACGACGATAATTGAAAAATATCACGACTTAAGCAAAATAGGGCGTTAGTGGGTAAAAACCCGATACATCCCCCAAACGGCCCCAAGTGTGCACCAACAACTCGCACGGGACTAATGTAACACGTAGGAACTTTTTGCGTGATCACGTGACTTTCGGTTTGCGAATACGATGATATTTTCCATATTTCTAGACTTAGGCTTAAAAATATGGCGTTAGTGGGTCAAAACTCGAAACATCCCCCGAACGGCCCCTTGAGTGGCACCAACTCCTCTCACGGGAGCAATGTAACTCGTAGGAACTGTCGCGCGATCACAGGACTCCCGGTTTAAGAATATGATGATATTTCCAAATTTCCAAACTTAGGCTTAAAAACATGGCGTTAGTGGGTGAAAACTTGAAACAGCCCCCGAACGGCCCCGTGAGTGGCAACAACACATCGCACAGGACCAATGTAACTCGTAGGAACTTTCCACGTGATCACGAGACTCCCAGCTTGAGAATATGATGATAATTTAAAAATATCAGGACTTAATGCAAAACATGGCGTTAGTGGATGAAAACTCGAAACATCCCCAGAACGGCCCCGTGAGTGGCACCACCACCTCGTACGGGACCAATGTAACACATAGGAACTTACCACGAGATCACGGAACTCCCGGTTTGAGAATATGATGATAATTTGCATATTTCTAGACTAAGGCTTAAAAAAATGGTGTTAGTGGGTTAAAACCCAAAATAGTCCCCGAACGGCCCCGTGAGTGGCACCTGCACCTCGCACGGGACCAATGTAACACGTACGAATTTATCCCGCGATCATGGGGATTCCGGTTTATGAATACGATGATAATTTTCATATTTCTGGACTTAGGCTTAAAACCATGGCGCTACTGGGTGAAAACGCGAAACAACCCCTTAAGGCCCCGTGAGTGGCACCTACACCTCGCACGGGACCAATGTAACACATAGGAACTTATCGCACAATCATGGGACTCTCGGTTTGAGAATACGATGATAATTTGTATATTTCTAGACTTAGGCTTAAAAATATGGCATTAGTGGGTGAAAACTCGAAATAGCCCCCGAATGGCCCCGTGGTTGGCACCAACACCTCGCACGGGACCAATGTAATATGTAGGAACTTATCGCATGATCAAGGGACTCCTGGCTTGAGAATACGATGATAATTTAAAAATATTAGGGCCTAAGCTTACAAACAAGGCGTTAGAGAGGAAAAATACGAAACAACGCTCGTACGGACCCGTGAGAGGGACCAACACCTCTCACGGGACCAATGTAACACGTAATAACACACTGTGCGATTGCAGGACGCCCAATTTGAGAATATGATGATAACTTTAAAATATGAGGACTTAAGCTTAAAAATAAGGCGTTAGTGGGGGAAAACACGAAACAACCCACGTACGGTCCCGTGTAAGGCACCAACACCTCTCACGGGACCAATGTAGCTCGTAGGAACTGACCGCACGATGACAGGACTCCCAATTTAAGAATACGATGATAATTTTTAAATATGTGAACTTAAGCTTGAAAATAAGCCGTTATAGGGCAAAAATATGATACAGCCCCTCTACGATCCCGTGTGTGGCATCGACACTTCGCACGGCACCAATGTAACTCGTAGAAACTTATCACGTGATTATAGCACTCCTGGTTTGAGAATACAATGATAATTTGCATATTTCTAGACTTAGGCTTAAAAACATGGCGTTAGTGGGTGAAAAACCGAAACAGCCCCCGAACATCCCCGTGAGTGGCACCAACACCTCTCATGGGACCAATGTAACACGTAGGAACTTACCGCGCGATCACGGGACTCTCGATTTGAGAATACGATGAAAATTTTCATATTTCTAGACTTAGGCGTAAAAACATGGCATTAGTGGGTGAAAATGAAAAAAGGCTCCCGAACGGCCCCGTGAGTGGCCCCGACACCTCGCACGGGACCAATGAAACACGTAGGAAATTATGGCGTGATCACGGGACTCCCGATTTGAGAATACGACTATAATTTAAAAATATCAGGACTTAAGCAAAACATGGCGTTAGTAGGTCAAAACCAGAAACAGCCCCCGAACGGTCCCGTAAGTAACACCAACACCTCGCACGGGAACAATGTAACACATATGAACTTACCACATGATCACGGGACTCCCGATTTCAGAATATGATGATAACTTGCATATTTCTAGACTTAGGCTTAATAATATGGCGTTAGTGGGTGAAAACCCAAAATAGCCCCTGAACGGCCCCGTAAGTGGCACCTACACCTCGCACGGGAACAATGTAACACGTAGGAACTTATCGCGCGATCACGAGACTCCCGGTTTGAGAATACGAAGATATTTTGCATATTCCTAGACTTAGGTTTAAAAACATGGTGTCAGTGGGTGAAAACTGAAAAAAAAAAACCGAACGGCCCCGTGAGTGGCACCTATATGTCGCACGGGACCAATGTAACTTGTAGGAAATTACCGCATGATCAGGGGACTCCGAGTTTGAGAATATGATGATAATTTAAAAATATTAGGACTTAAGGTTAACAACAAGGCGTTAGAGAGCGAAAACACAAAACAACCCTCGTACGGACCCTTGAGAGGCACCAACAGCTATCATAGGACCAATGTTACACGTAGGAACAGACTATGAAAATACGGGACTCCCAATTTGAGAATATCATGATAATTTTAAAATATGAGGACTTAAGCTTTAAAATAAGGCGGTAGAGGGTGAAAATCCAAAACTGCTCCCGAACGGCCCCGTGAGAGGCACCAACACCTCCCACGGGACCAACACAACTCATAATAACTGGCCGCGTAGCCACGGGACACCCGATTTTAGAATACATCGATAATTTGCATATATTTCTAGACTTAGGCTTAAAACCCTAGCGTTAGTGGGTGAAAACCCAAAATAGCCCCCGAACGACCCCGTAAATGGTACCACACCTCGGACGAGACTAATGTAACACGTAGGAACTTACCGCGTTATCACGGGAATCCCGGTTTGTGAATATAACTAAATTTGCATATTTCTAGACTTAGGCATAAAAACATAGTGTTAGTGGGTGAAAACCCGAACGGCCCCATGAGTGGCATCGGCACCTCGCACAGGACCAATGTAACATGTAGAAACTTATTGCTCAATCACGGGACTCCCAGTTTGAGAATACGAGGACAATTTAAAAATATCAGGACTTAAGCAAAATAGGGCGTTAGTGGGTAAAAACTCAAAACATCCCCCGAACGGCCCCGTGAGTGCACCAACACCTCGCACGGGACTAATGTAACACGTAGGAACTTACTGCGTGATCAAGGGACTCCCGTTTTGAGAATACGATGATAATTGGCATATTCTAGACTTAGGCTTAAAAACATGGCGTTAGTGGGTGAAAAGTCGAAATAACCGCCGAACGGCCCCGTGAGTGGCACCAACACCTCGCACGGGACCAATGTAACTCGAAGGAACTTACCGTGTGATCACGGGAATCCCGCTTTGATAATACAAAGATAATTTAAATATATCATGACTTTTCTAAAACATGGCGTTAGTGGGTTAAAACCTAAAACAGCCTCCGAATGGCCCCTGAGTGGTACCAACACCTCGCACGGGACCAGTGTAACACGTCAGAACTTATCGCGCGATCAAGGGACTCCCGGTTTAAGAATATGATGATAATTTGCGTATTTCTAGACTTAGGCTTAAAAACATGGCAATAGTGAGTGGCAACTATATCTCGCAAGGGACCAATGTAACACGTAGGAACTTATCGTGCGATCAGGGGACTCCCGATTTGAGAATACGACGATAATTTATATATCTTTAGACTTAGGCTTAAAAACATGGCGTTAGTAGGTGAAAACAAGAAACAACCCTCGAACAGCCCCGTGAGTAGCACCTACACCTCGCGCGGGACCAATGTAAAATGTAGAAACTTACTGCGTGATCACGGGACTTCCGGTTGGAGAATACGATGATAATTTAAAAATATTAGGACTTAAGCTTAAAAATAAGGCATTAGAGAGAAAAAATACTAAACAACCTCGTACGGACCCATGAGAGGCACGAACACATCTCTGGGGACCAATGTAACACGTTGGAACAGACTGCACGATCACGAATATCCCTGTTTGAGAATACGATGATAATTTTAAAATATGAGGAATTAAGCTTAAAAACAAGGCGTTAGGGGGTGAAACTCGAAACAGCCCCCGAACGGCCCCGTGAGAGGCACCAACACCTCGCACGGGACAAATGTAACTCGTAGGAACTGACCGCGCAGCCACGGGACTCCCGATTTTAGAATACTATGATAATTTGAAAATACGAGGACTTAAACTTAAAAACAAGGTGTTAGAGGGTGAAATCATGAAACAACCCCCGTACGGTCCCGTGAAAGGCGCCTCCACCTCTCATGGGACCAATGTAACACGTAGGAACAAACCGCGCAATCACGGGACTCCCAATTTGAGAATACGGCGATAATTTATAAATATGAGGATGTAAACTTGAAAATAAGGCGTTAGTGGGGGAAAACATGAAACAACCCCCGTAACCTCTCACGGGACCGATGTAGCTCGTAGGAACTGACCGCGTGATCAAGGGACTCCCGATTTGAGAATACGATGTTAATTATAAAATATGAGGACTTAAGCTTGAAAACAAGGCGTTAGAAAGCGAAAATAAGAAACAACCCACGTACGGTCCCGTGAGGGGCACCGACACCTCGCACGGGACCAATGTAACTCATAGGAACTGATCGTGTGACCACGGGACTCCTGGTTCGATAATATGATGATAATTTTCATATTTCTAGACTTAGGCTTAAAAACATGGCGTTAGTGGGTGAAAACCCGAAACAGCTCCCGAACGGCCCCGTGAGTGGCACCAACACCTTGCATGGGACCAATGTAATGCTTAGGAACTTACCGTGGGATCACGGGACTCCCAGTTTAAGAATACGACAATAATTTGCATAATTCTAGACTTATTCATATAAACATGGTGCTAGTGGGTGAAAATCCGAAACAACTCCCGAACGGCACCGTGAGTGGCACACCTCGCACCGGACTAATGTAATATGTAGGAACTTATCGTGCGATCACGGGACTCCCAATTTGAGAATACGATGATAATTTGAAAATATCAGGACTTATGCAAAACATGGCGTTAGTTGGTGAAAACCCGAAACAGCCCCCGAACGGCCCCGTGAGTGGCATCAACACCTCGCACAGGACCAATGTTACACGTAAGAACTTACCGTGCGATCAAGGGACTCCTGGTTTGAGAATATGATGATAATTTCCATATTTCTAGACTTAGGCTTAAAAACATGGTGTTAGTGGGTGAAAACCCGAAACAACCCTTAAACGGCCCCGTGAGTGGCAACTATCCCTCGCACAGGACGAATGTAACACGTAGGAACTTACCGCCTGATCACGGGACTCCCGATTTAAGAATATGACAATAATTTGCATATTTCTGGACTTAAAGCTTAAAACGATGGTGTTAGTGGTTGAAAACAAGAAACATCCCTAGAACAACCCCGTGAGTAGCACCTACACCTCGCACGGGACTAATGTAACACGTAGGAACTTATCACGCAATCACGGGACTCCGATTGGATAATACGATAATAATTTAAAAATATTAGGACTTAAGCTTATAAACAAGGCGTCAGAGAGAAAAAACACGAAACAACCCTCGTACGGACCCTTGAGAGGAACCAACACCTCTCACGGGACCAATATTACACGTTGGAATAGACTGCGCGATCACGGGTCACCCAGTTTGAGAATACGACGATAATGTTAAAATATGAGGAATTAAACTTAAAAACAAGGTGTTAGAGGAGGGTGAAAACATGAAATATCCCCCGAATGACCCCGAGAGAGGCACCAACACCTCGCACGGGACTAATGTAACTCGTAGTAACTAACCACGCAGCCATGGCACTCCCAATTTTAAAATACAATGATAATTTTAAAATACGAGGAATTAAACTTTGAAAAAAGGCTTTAGTGGGTGAAAACATGAAACAATCCCCGTACGGTCCCGTGAGAGGTGCCAACCTCTCTCACGGGACCAATGTAACACGTAGGAACTGACCCCGCAATCACGGAACTCCCGGTTAGAGAATACCATGATAATTTATAAATATGAGGACATAAACTAGAAAATAAGGCGTTAGAGGCACCAACACCTCTCACGGGACCAATGTAGCCCGTAGGAACTGACCGCGCGATCACGGGACTTCCAATTTGAGAATACGACCATAATTTCAAAATAAGAGAACTTAAGCTTAAAAATAAGAAGATAGAGGCAGAAAACATGAAACATCCCCCGTACAATCCTGTGAGTGGCGCCGACACCTCGCACGGGACAAATGTAACTCATAGGAACTGACCACGCGATCACGAGACTCCCGGTTTGCGAATACAACAATAATTTTCATATTTATAGACTTAGACTTAAAAATATGGCATTAGTGGGTCAAAACCCGAAATAGACCCCGAACGGCCCTATGAGTGGCACCAATACCTCGCACGGGACCAATGCAACACGTAGGAAATTTCCGCGTGATCACGAGACTTTCGGTTTAAGAATAGGACGATAATTTGTATATTTCTAGACTTAGGCTTAAAAACATGGCGTTAGTGGGTGAAAACCCGGAACAGCCCCCCAACGGCCCCGTGAGTGGCACCTACCCCTCGCACCGGACCAATGTAACACGTAGGAACTTACCGCGTGATCACGGGACCCCCGGTTTGGGAATACGATGATAATTTGCATATTTCTAGACTTAGGCTTAAAAACATGGCGTTAGTGGGTGAAAACTTGGAACAGCCTCCGAACGTCCCCGTGAGTGGCACCTAGACCTTGCGCAGGACCAACATGACACGTAGGAACATGCTGCACAATCACGGGACTCAAGTTTTGATAATAGAATGATAATTTAAAAATATTAGGACTTAAGCTTCAAAATAAGGCGTTAGAGAGCAAAAAGAAGAAACGACCCTCGTACGGACCCGTGAGCGGCACCAACACTTCTTACGGGACCAATGTAACACGTAGGAACAGACTGCGCGATCACGGGACTCCCAATTTGAGAATACGATAATAATTTTAAAATATGAAGACTTAAGCTTAAAATAAGGAGTTAGAGGGTGAAAACCCTAAATAGCCCCCAACAGCCCCGTGAGAGGCACCAATACCTCGCACGGGACCAATGTAACTCGAAAGAACTGATCGCGCAGCCACGGGACTCCTATTTTTAGAATATGATGATAATTTTAAAATACGAGGACTTAAACTTAAAAATAAGGTGTTAAAGGGTGAAAATATGAAACAGCCCCCGTAAGGTCCCGTGAGAGGCGCCAACACCTCTCACGGGACCAATGTAACACGTAGGAACAGACCGCGCAATCATGGGACTCCCAGTTTGAGATTAAGGCAATGATTTATAAATATGAGGACCTAAACTTGAAAATAAGGCGTTAGTGGGGGAAAACATGAAACAACCCCCGTACGTTCCCATGAGAGGCATCAACACCTCTCACGGGGCCAATGTAGCTCGTAGAAACTGACCGCGTGATCACGGGATTCCTAATTTGAGAATATAATGATAATTATAGAATATGAGGACAAGCTTGAAAATAAGGCGTTAGAGGACGAAAATATGAAACAGCCCCCGTACGATCCCGTGAGTGGCACCGACACCTCGCACGGGACCAATGGAACTCGTAGGTACTGACTGCGTGATCACAGGACTCCCGATTTGAGAATACGACAATAATTTGCATATTTCTAGACTTAGGCATAAAAACATGGTGTTACTGGGTGAAAACCCAAAATATCTCCCGAACAGCCCCGTGAGTGGTACCGACACCTCGCACTGGACCAATGTAATACGTAAGAACTTATCGCGCGATCACAGGACTCCCGATTTGAGATTACGACAATAATTTAAAAATATCAAGACTTATGCAAAACATGGTATTAGTGGATGAAAACTCGAAACAACCCCCGAACGACCCCGTGAGTGGCACCAACGCCTCACACGGGACCAATGTAGCACGTAAGAACTTACCGCGCGATGAAGGGACTCCCGATTTGAGAATACGATGATAATTAGCATATTTATGGACTTAGGCATAAAAACATGGCGTTAGTGGGTGAAAACCCAAAACAACTCCCGAACGGCCTCATGAGTGGCAACTATACCTCGCACGGGTCCAATGTAACACGTAGGAACTTATTGCACGATCACAGGACTCCCGACTTGAGAATACGATGATAATTTGCATATTTCTAGACTTAGGCTTAAAAACATGGCGTTAGTGGGTGAAAACAAGAAACTGCCACCGAATGGCCCCGTGAGTAGCACCTACACCTCGCACGAGACCAATGTAACATCTAGGAACTTACCGCGTGATCACGAGACTCCCAGTTGGAGAATACGATGATAATTTAAAAATATTAGGACTTAAGCTTTAAAAAAGGCATTAGAGAGCAAAAACACGAAACAACCCTCGTACGGACTCGTGAGAGGCACCAACACCTCTCACGAGATCAATGTAACATGTTGGAATAGACTGCGTGATAATAGGAGTCTCGATTTGAAAATCTGATGATAATACTAAAATATGAGAACTTAAGCTTAAAAATATGGCGTTAGAGGGTGAAAACTCGAAACACCCCCCGAACGGCTCGTGAGAGGCACTAACACCTCGCACGGGACCAAAGTAATCGTAGGAACAGTCCGCGTAGCCACGATACTCCCGGTTTTAGAATACGATGATAATTTGAAAATACGAGGACTTAAACTTAAAAACAAGGTGTTAGAGGGTGAATACACGAAATATCCCCCGTACGGTCCTGTGAGAGGCGCCAACTCCTCTCATGGGACCAATGTAACACGTAGGAACTGATCGTGCAATCACGGGACTCCCGATTTGAGAATTCGATGATAATTTAAAAATATGAGGATGTAAACTTGAAAATAAGGTGTTAGAGGGTGAAAAGATGAAACTTCCTCCGTACGGTCCCGTGAGTGGCGCCGACACCTCTCACGGGACCAGTGTAACTCGTAGGAACTGACCGCGCGATCACAGGACTCTCGATTTGAGAATACGATGATAATTTAAAAATATGAGGACGTAAACTTGAAAATAAGGAGTTAGTTGGGGAAAACACAAAAATACCCCCGTACGGTCCCGTAAGAGGCACCCACACCTCTCACAGGCCTAATGTAGCCCATAGCAACTGACCATGCAATCACAAAAGTCCCGATTCGAAAATACGATGATAATTTTAAAATATAAGGACTTCAGCTTGAAAACAAGGCATTAGAGGGTGAAAAGATGAAACTTCCCTCGTTCGGTCTCGTGAGTGGCACCGACACCTCGCATGGGACCAATGTAACTAGAAGGAACTGATCGCGCGATCACGGGACTTCCGATTTGAGAATACGATGATAATTTGAATATTTCTAGACCTGGCATAAAACATGGCGTTAGTGGGTGAAAACTCGAAACAACTCCCAAACAGCCCCGTGATTGGCACCGACACCTCGCACGTAACTAATGTAACACGTAAAAACTTATCGCGTGATCACGGCACTCCCAGTTTGAGAATACGATGATAATTTAAAAATATCAGGACTTAAGCAAAACATGGTGTTAGTGGGTGAAAACTCGAAATAGCCCCCGAACGGCCCCGTGAGTGGCACCAACACCTCGCACAGGACCAATGTAACATGTAGGAACTTAGCGCGCGATCACGGGACTCCCGGTTTAAGAATACGATGAGAATTTGCATATTTCTAGACTTAGGCTTAAAAACATGGCGTTAGTGGATGAAAACCCGAAACAACCCTCCAACGGCCCCGCGAGTGGCACCTACACCTCTCACTGAACCAATGTAATACGTAGGAAATTACCACACAATCACGGGACTACCGATTTGAGAATACGACAATAATTTGCATATTCCTAGACTTAGGCTTAAAAAACATGGCGTTAGTGGGTGAAATCCCGAAACAGTCCCTGAATACACCTCGTACGGGACCAATGTAACACGTAGGGACTTATCGCGTGATAACGGGACTCTCGATTGGAGAATACGGAGATAATTTAAAAACATTAGGACTTAGGCTTAAAACAAGGCGTTAGAGAGCAAAAAACATGAAACCACCCTCTTACGGACTCGTGAGAGGCACCAACACCTCTCACGGGACCAATGTAACACGTTGGAACAGACTATGCGATCATGCGACTCCCGATTTGAGAATACGATGATAATGTTAAAATATGCGGACTTAAGCTTAAAAACAAGGTGTTAGAGGGTGAAAACCCGAAACTACCCCCCGAACGGCCACGTGAGAGGTACCAACAACACGCACGGGACCAATGTAACTCGTAGGAACTGATCGCACAACCACGGGACTCTCAATTTTAGAATACGATGATAATTTGAAAATACGAGGACCTAAACTTAAAACAAGGCGTTAGAGGGTGAATACACGAAACAACCCCCGTACGGTCCCGTGAGAGGCGCCAACACCTCTCACGGGACCAATGTAACACGTAGGAATTAACCGTACAATCATGGTACTCCCGAATTGAGAATTCCATAATAATTTATAAATATGAGGACGTAAACTTGAAAATAAGGCGTTAGTGGGGGAAAACACGAAACCACCCCCGTACGGTCCCGTAAGAGGCACTAACACCTCTCACGGGACAAATGTAGCTCGTAGAAACTGACTGCGCGGTCAGGGGATTCCCAATTTGAGAATACGATGATAATTTTAAAATATCAGGACTTAAGTTTGAAAACAAGGAGTTAGAGGGCGAAAACATGAAACAGCCCTCGTACAATCCCGTGAGAGGCGCCGACACCTCGCATGGGACCAATGTAACTCGTAGGAACTTACCGCGCGATATCGGCACTCCCGGTTTGAGAATACGACAATAACTTGCATATTTTTGTAGACTTAGGCTTAAAAACATGGTGTTAGCTGGAGAAAACCCAAAACAGCCCTCGAACGACCCCGTGAGTGGCACCTACACCTCAAACGAGACCAATGTAACACGTAGGAACTTACCGCGCGATCTCGGGACTCCTGGTTTGAGAATACGATGATAATTTGCATATTTCTAAACATAGACATAAAAACATGGTGTTAGTGGGTGAAAGCCCGAAACTGCTCCAGAAGGGCCCCATGAGTGGCACTGACACCTCGTACGTAACTAATGGAACACCTAGGAACTTATCGCGTGATCATGGGACTCCCAATTTAAGAATACGATGATAATTTAAAAATATCAGGAGTTAATGAAAACGTGGCGTTAGTGGGTTAAAACCGAAAACAGCCCTCGAATGGTCCTATGAGTCTCACTAACACCTCGCACGGGACAAATTTAAAACGTAGGAACTTACCGCCCGATCACGGGACTCCCGATTTAAGAATACGAAGATAATTTGTATATTTTTAGACTTAGACTTTAAAACATGGCGTTAGTGGGTGAAATCCCAAAATAGCCCCCCAACGGCTCCGTGAGTGGCACCTACACCCCGCACGGGACCAATGTAACACGTACGAACTTACTGCGTAATCACGGGACTCCCGGTTTGAGAATACGATGATAATTTGCATATTTCTAGACTTAGGCTTAAAAACATGGCGTTAGTGGGTGAAAACCTGAAAGAGCCCCCGAACAGCCCCATGAGTGGCACCTACACGTCGCATGGGACTAATATAACATGTAGGAACTTACCGCGCGATCACGTGACTCCCGGTTTGAGAATACATCGATAATTTAAAAAAATTAGGACTTAAGCTTAAAAATAAGGCATTAGAGAGACAAAACACGAAAGAACCCTCGCACGAGAAAGCACTCAAAAATCCCCGTGAGAGGCACCAATACCTCGTACGGGACCAATGAAACTCGTAGGAACTAACCGCGCAGCCACAGAACTATCGGTTTTAGAATTCGATTATAATTTGAAAATACGAGTACTTAAACTTAAAAATAAGGCGTTAGAGGGTGAAAATATGAAACAACCCCCGTACGATCCCGTGAGAGGTGCCAACACCTCTCATGGGACCAATGTAACATATAGGAACTGACCGCGCAATCACGGAACTTCCGGTTTGAGAATATGGTCATAATTTATAAATATGAGGACGTAAACTTAAAAATAAGGCGTTAGTGGGGGAAAACACTAAACAACCCCCGTACGGTCCCGTGAGAGGCACCAACACCTCACACGGGACCAACGTAGCTCGTAGGAGCTGATTGGGCGATCACAGGACTCCCAGTTTGATAATACGATGATAATTTGCATATTTCTCGACTTAGGCTTAAAAATATGGCGCACCAACACCTCACACGAGACCAATGTAACATGTAGGAACTTACCGTAGGATCATCGGACTCCTGGTTTGAGAATATGACGATAGGAATAAAAACATGGCGTTAATGGGTGAAAACCCGAAATAACTCCCGAACGAGCCCGTGAGTGGCACCGACGCCTCGTACACGACCAATGAAACACTTAGGAACTTATCGCGCGATCATGGGACTCCCAGTTTGATAATACGACGATAATTTAAAAATATCAGGACTTATGCAAAACATGGTGTTAGTGGGTGAAAACCCGAAACAGCCCCCGAACGGCCCTGTGAGTGACACCAACACCTCGCACGGGACCAATATAACACGTAAGAACTTACCGCGCAATCAAGGGACTCCTGGTTTGGGAATACAATGATAATTTGCATTTTTCTAGACTTAGTCTTAAAAACATGGCGTTAGTGGGTGAAAACCGGAAATAACCCCCAAACGGCCCCGTGAATGGAAATTATACCTCGCACGGGACCAATGTAATACGTAGGAACTTACTGCACGATCACGGGACTCCCGGTTTGAGAATACCATGATAATTGCCATATTTCTAGACTTAGGCTTAAAGACATGGCCTTAGTGGATGAAAATAAGAAACATCCCTCGATCGGCCTCGTGAGTAGCACCTACACCTCGCATGGGATCAATGTAACACGTAGGAACTTACCGCGCCATCATGGGACTCCCGATTGGAGAATACGACGATAATTTTAAAATATTAGGACTTAAGCTTAAAAACAAGGCGTTATAGAGCAAAAACATGAAACAACCCTCATACGGACCCGTGAGTGGCACCAACACCTCTCACGGGTCCAATGTAACACGTTGGAACAGACTGCGCGATCACGGACCTCTCTATTGAGAATCCGATGATAATTTTAACATATGAGGAATTAAGCTTAAAAACAAGGTGTTAGAGGGTGAAAACCCAAAACAGCCCCTGAACGGCCCCGTGAGAGGCACCAACACCTCGCACGGGAGCAAGGTAACTCGTAGAAATAGACCGCGCAGCCACGGGACTCTCGATTTTAGAATACGACGATAATTTAAAAATACGAGGACTTAAACTTAAAAATAACGCGTTAGAGAGTGTAAACACGAAATAACCCCCGTATGGTCCCGTGAGAGGCGCGAACCCCTCTCACGGGACAAATGTAACACGTAGGAACTAACCGTGCAATCATGGGACTCTCGGTTTGAGAATACCATGATAATTTATAAATAAGAGGACGTGAATTTGAAAATAAGGCGTTAGTGGGGGAAAACACGAAACCACCCCCGTACGGTCCCGTAAAAGGCACCAACACCTCTCACGGGACCCATGTAGCTCATAGGAATTAACCGCGCAATCATGGGACTCTCGATTTGAGAATACGATGATAATTTTAAAATATGAGAACTTAAGCTTGAAAATAAGGCATTAGAGGGCAAAAACATGAAACAACCCCCGTACGGTCCCGTGAGTGCCGTCGACACCTCTTACGGGACCGATGTAACTCGTAGGAAATGATCGCGCGATCACGGGACTCTCGATTTGAGAATACAATGATAATTTGCATATTTCTAGACTTACGCATAAAAACAAGCGTTAGTGGGTGAAAACCCGATATAACTCTCGAACAGCCCCTTGAGTGGCACCGACACCTCGCATGTAACCAATGTAACACATAGGAACTTATCGCGTGATCAAGGGACACCCAGTTTGAGAATATGATGATAATTTAAAAATATCAGGACTTAAGCAAAATATGGCGTTAGTGGGTGAAAACTCGAAACACACCCCGAACGGCCCCGTGAGTGGCACCAACACCTCGTACGGGACCAATGTAACACGTTGGAACTTACCGCGTGATCACGAGACTCCCAGTTTAAGAATATGATGATAATTTGTGTATTTCTAGACTTAGGCTTAAAAACATGGCGTTAGTGGGTGAAAACCCGAAATAGCCCCCCGACGGCCCCGTGAGTGGGTACCTACATCTCGCACGGAACCAATGTAACACGTAGAAACTTACCGCCCGATCACGAGACTCTCGATTCAAGAATACAATGATAATTTTCATATTTCTAGCTTTAGGCTTAAGAACATGGCGTTACTGGGTGAAAACCCGAAACTGCCCCCGAACAGCTTCTTGTGTGGCACCTACACCTCGCACGGGACCACATAACAGGTAGGAACTTATCGCATGATCGCAGGACTCTCGGTTTGAGAATACACCGATAATTTAAAAATATTTGGACTTAAGCTTAAAAATAAGGCGTTAGAGAGCACAAACACGAAAAAACCCTCGTACGGACCCGTGAGAGGCACCAACACCTCTAATGGGACCAATGTGACACGTAGGAATAGACTGCACGGTCATGGGACTCCCGTTTTGAGATTATGATGATAATTTTAATATATGAGGACTTAAGCTTAAAAACAAGGCGTTAAAGGGTGAAAACCCGAAACAGCCCCGTGAGAGGCACCAACACCTCGCACGGGACCAATGTAACTCGTAGGAACTAACCGCGCAGTCACGGGACTCCCAATTTTAGAATACGATGATAATTTGAAAATTCGAGGACATAAAATTGAAAACAAGGCGGTAGAGGGTTAAAACACGAAACAGCCTCCGAATGGTCCCATGAGAGGCGCTAACATCTCTCACAGGACCAATGTAATATGTAGGAACTGACCGCGCAATCATGAGACTCCCGGTTTGAGACTACGGTGATAATTTTTAAAAATGAGGACGTAAACTTGAAACTAAGGCGTTAGTGGGGGAAAACACTAAATAACCACTATACGATCCCATGAGAGGCACCAACACCTCTCACGGGACCAATGTAGCTCGTATGAACTGACCGCGCGATCACGGGACTCCCAATTTGAGAATACGATGATAACTATAAAATATGAGGACTTAATGTAACACGTAGGAACTAACTGCGCAATCACGGGACTCCCAGTTTGTGAATACGATGATAATTTATAAATACGAGGACGTAAACTTGAAAATAAGGCGTTAGTGGGGGAAAACACGAAATGACGCCCGTACGGTCCCATAAGAGGCACCAACACCTCTCACGGGACCAATGTAGCTCGTAAGAAATGACTGCGCGATCAAGGAACGCCCGATTTGAGAATACGATGATTATTTTAAAATATGAGGACTTAACTTTGAAAATAAGACGTTAGAGGGCGAAATTATGAAACAGCCCCCTACGGTCCCGTGAGTGGCACCCACACCTCGCACGGGACCAACGTAACTCGTAGGAACTGACAGCGCAATCACGGGACTCCTGGCTTTATAATACGACGATAATTTGCATATTTTTAGACTTAGGCTTAAAAACATGACGTTGATGGGTGAAAACCTAAAACAGCCCCCGAACGACCCCGTTTGTTGAACCAGCACCTCGCACTGGACCAATGTAACACGTTAGAACTTACCATGTGATCACGAGACTCCCAGTTTAATAACACGACAATAATTTACATAATTCTAGACTTAGGCATAAAAACATGGCGTTAGTGGGTGAAAACCCGATACAGCTCCCGAACGGCCCCGTGAGTGGCATCGACACCTCGCACAGGACCAATGTAACACGTAGGAACTTATCGCGCGATCACGGGACCCCCGGTTTGAGAATACGATGATAATTTAAAAATATCATGACTTATGCATAACATAGCGTTAGTGGGTGAAAATGTGAAACACCCCACGAACGGCCCCGTGAGTGGCACCAACACCTCCCACAGGACCAATGTAACATGTGAGAACTTACCGCTCGATCAAATGACTCCCAGTTTGAGAGTATGATGATAATTTGCATATTTCTATACTTAGGCTTAAAAACATGGTGTTAGTGGGTAAAAACCCGAAACAACATCCGAACGGCCCCGTGAGTGGCAACTATATCTCGCACGAGACCAATGTAACATGTAGGAACTTAGCGCACGATCACGGGACTCCCGGTTTGAGAATATGATGATAATTTGCTTATTTATAGACTTAGGATTATTTTAAAATATGAGGACTTAAGTTTGAAAAAAAGACGTTAAAGGGCGAAATTATGAAACAACCCCCGAACGGCCCCGTGAGTAGCACCTATACCTCTCCAGAGACCAATGTAACACGTAGGTACTTACCGTGCGATCACGGGTCTCCCGATTGGAGAATACGACAATAATTTAAAACTATTAGGACTTAAGATTAAAAACAAGGTGTTAGAGAGCAAAAAACATGAAACAACCCTCGTACGAACTCGTAAGAGGCACCAACACCTCTCACGGGGCAAAGGTAACACGTTGGAACTGACTGCGCGATCACGGGACTCCCAATTTGAGAATACGATGATAATTTTAAAATATGAGGACTTAAGATTAAAAATAAGGAGTTATAGGGTTAAAACCCGAAACATTCCCCGAACGGCCCCGTGAGAGGCACCAACACCTCGCACGGGACAAAAGTAACTCTTAGGAACTGACCGAGCAGCCATGGGACTCTCGGTTTTAAAATGCAATGATAATTTAAAAATACGAGGACTTAAACTTAAAAATAAGGCATTACAGGGTGAATACACGAAACAACCCCCGTACGGTCCCGTGAGAGGCGCCAAAACCTCTCACGGGACCAATGCAACACATAGGAACTAACCGCGCAATCATGGGACTTCCAGTGTGAGAATACCATGATAATTTATAAATATGTGGACGTAAACTTGAAAATAAGGCGTTAGTGGGGGGAAACACGTAACAACCACCATACGGTCCCGTGAGAGGCACCAACACCTCTCACGGGACTAATGTAGCTCGTAGGAACTGACCGCATGATCATGGGACTCCCGATTTGAGAATACGATGATAATTTGCATATTTCTAGACTTAGACTTCAATACAAGGCATTAGTGGGTGAAAACCCTAAATAGCCCCCCGAACGGCCCCGTGAGTGACACCTACACCTCGTACGGGACCAATGTAACACGTAGGAACTTATCGTGTGATCACGGGACTCTCGGTTTGAGAATACAATGATAATTTACATATTTCTAGACTTAGGAATAAAAACATGACGTTAGTGGGTGAAAACCCAAAACAGCTCCCGAACGGCCCTGTGAGTGGCACCGACACCTCGCACATAACCAATGTAACAAGTAGGAACTTATCGCGCAATCACGGGACACTCGGTTTGAGAATACGATGATAATTTAAAAGTATCAGGACATGAGAAAAACATGGCGTTAGTAGGTGAAAACACGAAACAACCCCCGAACGACCTCATGAGTGGCACCAACACCTCGTACGGGACCAATGTAACATGTAGGAACATACTACACGATCATGGGACTCTCGATTTAAGAATACAATAATAATTTGCATATTTCTAGACTTAGGCTTAAAAACATGACTTTAGTGGGTTAAAACACGAAACAACCCTCCAACGGCCCCCTGAGAGGCACCTACACCTCGCACGGGACCAATGTAACACATAGGAACTTATCGCGTGATCACGGGACTCTCGGTTTGAGAATACAATGATAATTTGCATATTTCTAGACTTCGGCTTAAAAATATGGCGTTAGTGGGTAAAAACCCGAAACAAACCCCGAACGTCCCCCTGAGTGGCCCCTACACCACGCACAGGACCAATGTGACACGTAGCAACTTACCACGCCATCATGGGACTCCTGATTTGAGAATACACCGATAATTTAAAAATATTAGGACCTAAGCTTTAAAATAAGGTGTTAGAGAGCAAAAACACAAAATAACCCTCGCACGGACCCGTGAGAGGAACCAACACCTCTCACGGGACCAATGTAACACGTAAGAATAGTCTACGTGATCACGGGACTCCCAGTTTGAGAATACGATGATAATTTTAAAATATGAGGACTTAAGCTTAAAAACAAGGCATTAGAGGGTGAAAATTCGAAACAAACCACGAACGGCCTCGTGAGAGGCACCAACACCTCGCATGGGACCAATGTAACTCATAGGAAAGGACCGTGCAGTCACGTGACTTTCGATTTTAGAATACAATGATAATTTGAAAAAACGAAGACTTAAACTTAAAATTTAGGCATTAGAGGGTGAAAATACGAAACAACCCACGTACGGTCCCGCGAGAGGCGCCAACACCTCTCACGGGACCAATGTAACACGTAGGAACTAACCGCGCAATCACGGGACTCCCGATTTGAGAATATAATAATAATTTATAAATATGATGACGTAAACTTGAAAATAAGGCGTTAGTGGGGGAAAACATGAAATAACCCCCGTATGGTCCTGTTAGAGGCACCAACACCTCTTACGGGACCAATATAACTCGTAGGAACTGACCACGCGATCACGAGACTCCCAATTTGAGAATATGATGTTAATTATAAAATATGAGGACTTAAGCTTAAAAACAAGGCATTAGAGGGGAAAAATATGAAATAACCCCCGTACGGTCCCATGAGTGGCACCGACACCTCGCACGGGAGCAATGTAACTCGTAGGAACTGATCGCGCGATCACGGGACTCCCGGTTTGATAATACGATGATAATTTTCATATTTCTAGACTTAGGCTTAAAAACATGGCATTAGTGGGTGAAAATCCGAAACAGCTCCCGAACGGCCCCGTGATTAGAACTAGCACCTCACACGTGACAAATGTAACACGTATGAACTTATCGCGTGACCACAGAACTTCCGGTTTGAGAATACAACAATAATTTGCATAATTCTAGACTTAGGCATAAAAACATGGCGTTTGTGGGTGAAAAAACGAAATAGCTCCCGAACAACCCCGTGAGTGGCACCGACACCTCGCACGGGACCAATGTAACAAGTAGGAAATTATCATGCGATCACAGGACTCCCGGTTTGACAATACGACGATAATTTAAAAATATCACGACTTAAGCAAAATAGGGCGTTAGTGGGTGAAAACCCGAAACAACCCCCGAATGGCTCCGTGAGTGGCAACAACACCTCGCACGGGACCAATGTAACACGTAGGAACATACCGCGCAATCACAGGACTCCCGATTTGAGAATATGATGACAATTTTTATATTTCTAGACTTCGGCTTAAAACATGACGTTAGTGGGTGAAAACCCAAAACAGCCCCGTGAGTGGTACCTACACCTCGCACGGGGCCAATGTAACACGTAGGAACTTATCGCGCGATCACGGGACTCCCGATTTGAGAATACGTCGATAATTCGTATATTTCAAGACTTAGGCTTAAAAACATGGCGTTAGTGGGTGAAAACCCGAAATAAGCTCCGAACGGCCCCGTGAGTGGCACCTACATCTCGTTTGGGACCAATATAACACGTAGAAACTAACCATGCGATCACGGGACTCTCGATTTTAGAATACGATGATAATTTAAAAATATAAGGACTTAAGCTTAAAAACATGGCATTAGTGGGTGAAAACCTAAAACAACTCCCAAACTTCCCCGTGAGTGGCACCAACACCTCGCACGGCACCAATGTAACACGTAGGAACTTACCGCGTGATCACGGGACTCCCGATTTGAGAATATGACAATAATTTGCATAATTTCTAGACTTAGGCATGAAAATAAGGCGTAAGTGGGTGAAAACCCGAAACAGCTCCCGAACGCCCCCGTGAGTGGTACCGACACCTCGCACAGGACCAATGTAACACATAGGAACTTATCGCGCGATCATAGGACTCCCGGTTTGAGAATACGATGATAATTTAAAAATATAAGGACTTATACAAAACATGGCGTTAGTGGGTGAAAACTCGAAACAATGCTCGAACGGCCCGGTGAGTGGCACTTACACCTCGCACCGGACCAATGTAACACGTAAGAACTTATCGCACGGTCATGAGACTCTCGATTTGAGAATACGACGATAATTTGTATATTTTTTGACTTAGGCTTAAAAACATGGCGTTAGTGGTTGAAAATAAGAAATAGCCCCCGAACGGGCCCGTGGGTAGCACATACACCTTGCACCGGACCAATGTAACACGTAGAAACTTACCGTGCGATCACGGGATTCCTGGTTGGAGAATATGATGATAATTTCAAAATATTAGGACTTCAGCTTAAAAACAAGGTGTTAGAGAGCAAAAACACGAAACAACATTCGTACGGACCCGTGAGAGGCACCAACACCTCTCACAGGACCAATGTAACACGTTGGAATAGACTGCGTGATCACGGGACTCCCGGTTTGAGAATACGATAATAATTTTAAAATATGAGGACTTAAGATTAAAAGCAATGTATTAGAGGGAGAAAACCCAAAACAGCCCCCGAACGGCCCCGTGAGAAGCACCAACACCTCGCACGGGACAAATGTAACTCGTAGGAACTGACCGCATAGTCACAGGACTCCCGATTTTAGAATACGATGATAATTTTAAAATATGAGGACTTAAACTTAAAATAAGGCGTTAGAGGGTGAATACATGAAACAACCCCCGTACGGTCCCGTGAGAGGTGTTGGCCCGTAGGAATTGACCGCGTAATCATGGGACTCCCGGTTTAAGAGTACCATGATAATTTATAAATATGAGGACGTAAACTTAAAAATTAGGCATTTGTGGGGAAAAACACGAACCCAATCCCGTACGGTGCCGTAAGAGGTACCAACACCTCTCACGGGACCAATGTAGATCGTAGGAACTGACCGCGCGATCATGGGACTCCCGATGTGAGAATACGACGATAATTTTCAAATATGAGGACATAAGCTTGAAAATAAGGCGTTGGAGGGTGAAAACATGAAATAGCCCCCGTACGGTCCCGTGAGTGGCACCACCACCTCGCACGGGACCAATGTAACACGTTGGAACTTACAGCGTGATAATGAGACTCCCGGTTAAGAATACGACGATAATTTTTATATTTCTAGATTTAGGCTTATAAACATGGCGTTAGTGGGTGAAAACCCGAAACAGCCCACGAACGGCCCCGTGAGTGGCACCTACACCTCGCACGGGACCAATGTAACACGTAGGAACTTACCGCGCGATCATAGGACTCCCGATTTTAGTACGATGATAATTCACATATTTCTAGACTTGGGGATAAAAACATGGCGTTAGTGTGTGAAAACCTGAAACAGCCCACGAACGGCTCCATGAGTGACACCTACACCTCGCATAGGACCAATGTAACACATAGGAACTTACCCCGCGATCACGGAACTCCCAGTTAAAGCATACGACGATAATTTGCATATTTCTAGACTTACGCTTAAAAACATGGCATTAGTGGGTGAAAGCACAAAATAGCCCCCAAATTGCCCCGTGAGTCACCTATACCTCGCACGGGACCAATATAACACGTAGTAACTTATCGCGCGATCACGGGACTCCCGGTTTGAGAATACATCGATACTTTAAAAATATTAGGACATAAGTTTAAAAATATGGCGTTAGAGGGAAAAAACACGAAACAAACCTCGTATGGGACAGGCCCTGAACAGCCCCGTGAGAGGCACCAACACCTCGCACAGGACCAATGTAACTCGTCCGAACTAACCGCGCAGCCACGAAACTCTCGATTTTAGAATTCGGTGATAATTTGAAAATATGAGGACTTAAACTTAAAAACGAGGCGTTAGAGGGTGATAACACGAAACAACCCCCGTAATGTCCCGTGAGAGGTGTCAACTCCTCTTACAGGACCAATGTAACTCGTGGGAACTGATCGTACAATCACGAGACTCCCGGGTTTAGAATACGACAATAATTTGCATATTTCCAGACTTAGGCTTAAAAACATGGCGTTAGTGTGTGAAAACCCGAAATAGCCCACGAACAGCCCCGTGAGTGGCACCTATACCTCGTACGGGACCAATATAACATGTAGGAACTTACCGCACGACCATGGAACTCCCATTTTGAGAATACAATGATAATTTACATATTTCTAGACTTAGGGATAAAAACATGGCGTTAATGGGTGAAAATCCAAAACAGCTCCCGAACTGCCCCGTGAGTGGCACCTTCACCTCACACGGGACCAATGTAACATGTAAGAGCTTACCGCGTGATCACAGGACTCCTGGTTTAAGAATACGACGATAATTTGCATATTTCTAAACTTAGGCTTAAAAACATGGCATTAGTGGCTGAAAACTTGAAACAGCCCCCCAACGGCCCCGTGAGTGGCACCTACACCTCCTATGGGACCAATGTAATACATAGGAACTTATCGCGTGATCACGGGACTCCCGATTTGAGAATGTGACGATAATTTGTATATTTCTAGACTTAGGCTTAAAAATATGGCATTAGTGGGTGAAAACCATAAATAGCCCCCGAACTCCCCCGTGAGTGGCACCTACACCTCGTACGGGACCAATGTAACACGTAGGAGTGCGATCACGAGACTCCCGGTTTGAGAATACATTGATACCTTAAAAATATTAGGAGTTAAGCTTAAAAAATGGCATTAGAGAGCAAAAATAAGATACAACCCTCGTACAGGCTAGCCCCTGAACAGCCCCGTGAGTGGCACCAACACCTCGCACGGAACCAATGTAACTCATAGGAACTGACCGCGCAGCCATAGGACTCTCGGTTTTAAACTTAAAAATGAGGCGTTAGCGGGTGAAAACATGAAACAATCCCGGTACGGTCCCTTGAGATGCGCCAACTCCTCTCACGGCACCAATGTAACACGTAGGAACTGACCACGCAATCACGATACTCCCAGTTTGAGAATACCATGATAATTTGTAAATATGCTTACGTAAACTTGAAAATAAAGCGTTAGTGGGGGAAAACATGAAGCAATCCCCGTACAGTCCCATGAGAGGCACCAACACCTCTCACGAGACCAGTGTAGATCGTTCGAACTGACGCGCAATCATAGGACTCTCGATTTGAGAATACGATGTTAATTTTAAAATATGAGGACTTAAGCTTGAAAATAAGGCGGTAGAGGGCAAAAACATGAAACAATCTTCGTACAGTCCCGCGAGTGGCACCGACACCTTGCACGGGACCAATGTAACTCGTAGGAACTGACCGCACAACCACGGGACTCTTGGTTTGATAATACGATGATAATTTGCATATTTCTAGACTTAGGCTTAAAAACATGGCGTCAATGGGTGAAAACCCAAAACAGCTCCCGAACGGCCTTGTGAGTGGCACCTACACCTCGCATGGGACCAATGTAACACATTAGAACTTACCACATGATCACGGGACTCCCGGTTTGAGAATACGATGATAATTTGCATATTTTTAGACTTAAGCATAAAAACATAGCGTTAGTGGGTAAAATCCCGAAATAACTCCCGAACGGCCCCGTGAGTGGCACCGACACCTCGCATGTAATCAATGTAACATGTAGGAACTTATCGCGCGATCACGGGACATCTAGTTTGAGAATATGATGATAATTTAAAAATATCAGAACTAAAGCAAAACATGGCGTTAGTGGGTGAACACCCGAAATAGCCCCCGAATGGCCCCGTGGGTGGAACCAACACCTCGTATGGGACCAATGTAACACGTTGGAACTTACAGCGTGATAACGAGACTCCCGATTAAGAATACGACGATAATTTTTATATTTCTAGATTTAGGCTTATAAACATGGCGTTAGTGGGTGAAAACCCGAAATAGCCCCCGAACGGCCCCGTGAGTGGCAACTATACCTCGCACGTGACCAATGTAACATGTAAGAACTTACCGCGCAATCACGGGATTCCCCGTTTGATAATACGATAATAATTTTCATATTTTTAGAGTTAGGCTTAAAAACATGGCGTTAGTGGGTGAAAACAAGAAACAACCCCCGAACGGGCCCGTGAGTAGCACCTACACCTCGCATGGGACCAATGTAAGACGTAGGAACTTATCGATCGATCACGAGAATATTGGCTGGAGAATACGATGATAATTTGCATATTTCTAGACTTAGGCTTAAAAACACGGCGTCGGTGGGTGAAAACTTGAAATAGCCCTCGAACGGCCCAGTGAGTGGCACCTACACCTCGTACGGGATCAATGTAACATGTAGGAACTTATCGCACGATCACAGGACTCCTGATTTGAGAATACATCGATAATTTAAAAATATTAGGACTTAAGCTTAAATTAGGCGTTAGAGAGAAAAAAACACGAAACAGCCCTTGTATGTACCCGTGAGAGGCACTAACACCTCTTACGGGACCAATATAACACGTAGGAATAGACTGCACGATTACGGGACTCCTGATTTTAGAATACGATGATAATTTTAAAATATGAGGACTTAAGCTTAAAAACATGGCCATAGAGGGTGAAAATTCAAAACAGGCCCCGTGAGAGGCACCAACACCTCGCACGGGACCAATGTCACTCATAGGAGCTGACCGCGCACCCACGAGAGTCTCGATTTTAGAGTACGACGATAATTTGAAAATAAGAGGAATTAAACTTAAAAACAAGGCGTTAGAGGGTGAAAATACGAAACAACCCCCATACGGTCCCGTGTGAGGTGATAACACCTCTCACAGGACCAATGTAACACGTAGGAACTGCCGAGCAATCACGGGACTCCCAGTTCGAGAATACGACGATAATTTGTAATTATGAGAACTTAAACTTGAAAATAAGATGTTAGTGGTGAAAAATACGAAACAACCCCCGTACGGTCCCGTGAGTGGCGGCGACACCTCGCACGGGACCAATGTAACTCAAAAGAACTGATCACGCGATCACGGGACTTCTGGTTTGACAATACGTTGATAATTTGCATATTTCTAGACTTAGGCTTAAAAACATGGCGTTTGCGGGTGAAACCCCGAAACACGCCCCGAATGGCCCCGTGAATGGCACCAACACCTCGCACGAGACCAATGTAATATGTAGGAATTGATCGTGCGATCAAGGGACTTCCAGTTTGAGAATACGAGGATGGCTTACATATTTCTAGACTTAGGCATCAAAACATAGCGTTAGTGGGTGTAAACCCGAAACATCTCCCGAATGGCCCTATGAGTGGCATCGACACCTCGCACGGGACCAATATAACACGTAGGAACTTATCGTGTGATCACAGAACCCTCGGTTTGAGAATACGATGATAATTTTATAATATCAGGACTTACGCAAAACATAGCGTTACTGGGTGAAAACCCGAAACATCCCTCGAACAGCCCCGTGAGTGGCACCAGCACCTCGCATGGGACCAATGTAACACGTAAGAACTTACCGCACGATAACAGAACTCCCGATTTGAGAATACATCGATACTTTAAAATATTAGGACTTAAACTTGAAAATAAGGCGTTAGAGAGCAAAAATATGAAACAACCCTCGTACGGGACAACCCCTTAACAGCCCCGTGAGAGGCACCAACACCTCGTGCTGGACCAATGTAGCTCATAGGAACTGACGCCCGATCATGGGACTCCCAAATTGAGAATAAGATGATAATTTTAAAATATGAGGACCTAAGCTTGAAAATAAGGCTTTAGAGGGTGAAAACATGAAACAACCCCCGTACGGTCCCGTGAGTGGCACCGGCACCTCGTACGGGACCAATGTAACTCATAGGAACTGATCGCCTGATCACGGGACTCTTCATTTGATAATACAAAGATAATTTGCATATTTATAGACTTAGGCTTAAAAAGAAGGTGTTACTGGGTGAAAACTCGAAATAACTCCCGAACGACCCCGTGAGTGGCACCAGCACCTCGCACGGGACCAATGTAACACATAGGAACTTGCCGCGCGATCACGGGACTCCCGGTTTGAGAATACGATAATAATTTGAATAATTCTAGACTTAGGGATAAAAACATGGCGTTAGTGGGTGAAAACCCGAAACAGCTCCCGAACGGCCCCGTGAGTGGCACCAACACCTCGCCCAGGACCAATGTAACACGTAGGAACTTATCGCGCGATCACGAGACTCCCGGTTTGATAATACGATGATAATTTAAAAATATCAAGACTTATGAAAAACATGGCGTTAGTGGGTGAAAACCCGAAACAGCCCCTGAACGGCCTCGTGAGTGGCAAAAACACCTTACACGGGACCAATGTAACACGTAAGAACTTATCGCCCGATCAAGGGACTCCCAGTTTGAGAATGCGATGATAATTTGTATATTTCTAGACTTAGTCTTGAAAACATGGCGTTAGTGGGTGAAAACCCGAAACGACCCCCGAACGGCCCCGTGAGTGGCAACTATACCTCGCACGCGACCAATGTTACATGTAGGAACTTACCGCGTGATCACGGGATTTCTGATTTGAGAATACGACGATAATTTGCATATTTCTAGACTTAGGCTTAAAAAACATGGCGGTAGTGGGTGAAAATAAGAAACTTCCCCCGAACGGGCCCGTGAGTAGCACCTACACCTTGCACGGGACCAATGTAACACGTAGGAACTTACCGCGCTATCACGGGACTCCTGGCTGGAGAATACGATGATAATTTAAAAATATTAGGACTTAAGCTTAAAAACAAGGTGTTAGAGAGCAAAAACTTGAAACAACCCTCGTACGGACCCATTTGAGGCACCAATACCTCTCACAAGACCAATGTAACACATTGGAATAGACTGCGCGATCACGGGACTCCCGGTTTGAGAATACGATGATAATTTTAAAATATGCGGACTTAAGCTTAAAAAAGGCGTTAGAGGGTGAAAATCCGAAATAGCCCCCGAACGGCCCTGTGAGAGTCACCAACACCGCGTACGGGACAAATGTAACTCGTAGGAACTGATCGCGCAACCACGGGACTCCCGATTTTATAATATGATGATAATTTGAAAATACGAGGACTTAAACTTAAAAATAAGGCGTTAGTGGGGGAAAACACGAAATCACCCCCGTACAGTCCCGTAAGAGGCATCAATACCTCTCACGGGAACAATGTAGCTCGTAGGAACTCACCGCACGATCACGGGACTCCCAATTTGAGAATACAATGATAATTTTAAAATATGAAGACTTAAGCTTGAAAATAAGGCGTTAGAGGGCGAAAACATGAAACAGCCCCCGTGAGTAGCGCCGCCACCTCACACGAGACCAATGTAACTCGTAGAAACTGACCGCGCGATCACGGGACTCCCGATTTGATAATACAACAATAATTTGCATATTTTTAGACTTGGGCTTAAAAAAATGGTGTTAGTGGATGAAAACCCAAAACAGCCCCCGAACGGCCCAATGAGTGGCACCTACACCTCGCACGGGACCAATGTAACATGTAGGAACTTACCGCATTATCACGACACTCCGGGTTTAAGAATACAACGATAATTTACATTTTCTAGACCTAGGCTAAAAATATGGCGTTAGTGGGTGAAAGCCAGAAACAACCCCTGAACGGCCCCGTGGGTGGTACCAACACCTCGCACGGGACCAATGTAACATGTAGGAATTTTTCGCGTGATCATGGGACTCCCAGTTTAAGAATACGATGATAATTTACACATTTCTAAACTTAGGCTTCAAAATGTGGCTTTAGTGGGTGAAAACCGGAAACAACCCCGTGAGTGGTACCTACACCTCGTACGCGATCAATGTAAGATGTAGGAACTTACCATGCGATCACGGGACTCCCGATTTGATAATATGACGATAATTTGCATATTTTTGGAGTTAGGCTTAAAAATATGGCATTAGTGGGTGAAAACCCGAAACTTCCCCCAAACGGCCCCGTGAGTGGCGCCTACACCTCGCATGGGACCAATGTAAAACGTAGGAACTTATCTTAGGCTTAAGGGACTTTTGGTTTGAGATTATGATGATAAATTGTATATTTCTATACTTAGGCTTAAAAACATGGCGTTAGTGGGTGAAATCTTGGAACAGCCCCTCAATGGCCCCGTGAGTGGCACCTACACCTCGCACGAGACCAATGTAACACGTAGGAACTCACCGTGCGATAACGGGACTCCCGATTTTAGAATACAATGATATTTTGCATATTTCTTGAATTGGGCTTAAAAACATGGCGTTAGTGGGTGAAAACTCGAAACAGCCCCCGAACAGCCCCGTGAGTGGCTCCTACACCTCGCACGGGACTAATGTAACACGTAGTTACTTACCGCGCGATCACGGGACTACCGGTTTGAGAATACATCGATAATTTAAAAATATTAGGACTTCAGCTTAAAAATAAGGCGTTAGAGAGTAAAAACACAAAACAACCCTCGTACGGGACAACCCCGTGAGAGGCACCAACACCTCGCACGGGACCATTGTAACTCGTAGGAACTGACCGCGTAGCCACGGGACTCCCTTTTTTATAATACGATGATAATTTGAAAATACGAGGACTTAAACTTAAAAACAAGGCGTTAGAGGGTGAAAACACGAAAGAACCCTGTACGGTCCCCTGAGAGGAGCCAACACCTCTCACGGGACAATTGTAACACGTAGGAACTCGCCGTGCAATCACAGGACTCACAGTTTTAGAATAACATGATAATTTATAACTGTTGGGACGTAAACATTAAAATAAAGTCTTAGTGGGAGAAAACACGAAACAACCCCCGTACGGTCCCATGAGAGGCACCAACACCTCTCATGGGACCAATGTAGCTCGTAGGAGCTGACTGTGCAATCACGGGACTCCCGGTTTGAGAATATAACAATAATTTGCATATTTCTAAACTTAGGCATAAAAACATGTCGTTAGTGGGTGAAAACCATAAACAGCTCCCGAACGACCCCGTGAGTGGCACCAACACCTCGCACCGGACCAATATAACACATAGGAACTTATCGCGTGATCACGGCACCCACGGTTTGAGAATACGAAGATAATTGAAAAAAATCAGGACTTAAGCCAAATATGGCGTTAGTGGGTGAAAACTCGAAACAGCCCCCAAACGGCCCCGTGAGTGGTACCAACACCTCGCACAGGACTAATGTAACATGTAGGAATTTACCGGGTGATCATGGGACTCTCGGTTTGAGAATACGATGATAATTTGCATATTTCTAAACTTAGGCTTAAAAATATGGCGTTAGAGGGTGAAAACCCGAAACAGCCCCAGATCGTCCTCGTGAGTGACACCTACACCTCGCATGGGAGCAATGTTATACGTAGGAACATACCTCGTGATCACGGGACTCCAGGTTTGAGAATACGATGATAATTTGCATATTTCTAGACTTTGGCTTAAAAACATGACGTTAGTGGGTGACAACCCGAAATACGCCTCAAACAGCCCCGTGAGTGGTACTTACACCTCACACGGGACTAATGTAACATCTAGGAACTTACTTGGCAATCACGGGACTCTTGGTTTGAGAATACGATGAGAATTTAGAATTATTAGTACTTAAGCTTAAAAACAAGGCGTTAAAGAGCAAAAATACGAAACAACCCTCGTACGTACCCGTGAGAGGCACCAACACCTCTCACTGGACCAATATAACATGTAGGAATAGACTGCGCAATTACGGGACTGTCGGTTTGAGAATACGATGATAATTTTAAAATATGAGGACTTAAGCTTAAAAACAAGGCGTTAGAGGGTGAAAATCGAAAATAACCCCCAAACGGCCCCATGAGAGGCACCAACACCTCGCACGAGACTAATGTAACTCGTAGGAGCTGACCGCGCAGCCACGAGACTCTCGGTTTTAGAATACAACAACTTAAAAATAAGGTGTTAGAGGGTGAAAACATGAAATAACCCCCGTACGATCCCGTGAGAGGCGACAACACCTCTCACGGGACCAATGTAATATGTAGGAACTCACCGCGCAATCACGGGACTCCCAGTTTGAGAATACAATGATAATTTATAATTATGAGAACTTAAACTTGAAAATAAGACGTTAGTGAGGAAAAATACGAAACAACCCCCGTACGGTCCCGTGAGAGGCACCAATACCTCTCACGGGACCAATGTAGCCTGTAAGAATTGACCACGCGATCATGGGACTCCCGATTTAAGAATACGATGATAATTTTAAAGTATGAGGACTTAAGCTGGAAAACAAGGCGTTAGACGGTGAAAACATGAAACAACCCCCGTACGGTCCCGTGAGTGGCAGCGACCCCTCGTACGGGACCAATGTAACTCGTAGCAACTAATCACGCGATCACGGGACTCCCGGCTTGAGAATACGATGATAATTTGCATATTTCTAGACTTGGGCTTAAAAATATGGCGTTAGCGGGTGAAAACCCGAAACAGCCCCCGAATGTCCCCGTGAGTGGTACCAACACCTCGCATGGGACCAATGTAACACGTAGAAATTGACCGCGCGATCACGGAACTCCTGGTTTGAGAATACGAGGATAATTTCCATATTTTCTAGACTTAGGCATAAAAACATAACGTTAGTGGGTGTAAACCCGAAACAGCTCCCGAACGGCCCTATGAGTGGCACCGACACCTTGCACGAGACTAATGTAACACGTAGGAACTTATCGTGTGATCACGGGACTCCCGGTTTGAGAATACGATGATAATTTAAAAATATCAGGACTTACGCAAACCATGGCATTAGTGGGTGAAAACCCGAAACATCCCCCGAATGACCCCGTGAGTGGCACTAATACCTCGCATGGGACCAATGTAACACGTAGGAACTTACCACGCGATCACGGGACTCTCGGTTTGATAATACGATGATAATTTTCATATTTCTAGACTTAGGCTTAAAAACACGGCGTTAGTGGGTGAAAACACGAAACAGCCCCCAAACGGCCCCGTGAGTGGCAGTAACACCTCTCATAGGACCAATGTAACTCCTAGGAACTGACTGCGCGATCACGGGACTCTCGATTTTGGAATACGATGATAATTTGCATATTTCTAGACTTAGGCTTAAAAATATGGCGTTAGCGAGTGAAAACCCAAAACAGCCCCCGAACGGCCCCTTGAGTGTCACCAACACCTCCTACGGGACCAATGTAACTCGTAGGAACTTACCGCACAATCACGGGACTCTCGATTTGAGAATACGATGATAATTTGCTTATTTCTAGACTTAGGCTTAAAAATATGGCATTACTGGGTGAAAATCCGAAACATCCCCCGA
Source organism: Sambucus nigra (assembly GCA_949130495.1). NCBI lineage: Eukaryota > Viridiplantae > Streptophyta > Magnoliopsida > Dipsacales > Adoxaceae > Sambucus > Sambucus nigra. The sequence continues at coordinate 377,596,696 of OX422211.1, forward strand.
ACGGCACCTTAAGAGGCACCAACACCTCGCACGGGACCAATGTAACTCGTACGAACTGGCCTCGTGATCACGCAACCTTCGTTTTTAGTATACGATGATAATTTTGAAAATATATAGACTTAGGCTTAACAACATGGCGTTAGTGGGTGAAAACCCAAAACATCCCCCGAACGGCCCCGTGAGTGGCACCAACACCTCACTCGGGACCAATGTAACTCGTAGCAACTCATCGCGTGATGATGGTACTCTCGGTTTGAGAATTCGATGATAATTTGCATATTTTTAGACTTAGGCTTAAAAACATGGCGTTAGTGGGCAAAAATCTGAAACAGCACCTAAACGACCCCGTAAGAGGCACCAACAACTCGCACGGGACCAATGTAACTCGTATGAACTGACCTCGCGATCACGGGACCCCCAATTTGAGAATACGATGATAATTTGAAAATATATAGACTTATGCTTAAAAACATGGCGTTAGTGGGTGAAAACCCGAAATAGCCCCCGAACAGCCCCGTGACTGGCACCAACACCTTGCACATGACCAATCTAACTCCTAGGAATTAACCATGCAATCACGAGACTCCTTGTTTGAGAATATGATGATAATTTTTATATTTCTAGACTTAGGCATAAAAACATGGCATTAGTAGGTGAAAACCCAAAACAACCCCCAAACGGCCCCGTGAGTGGCACCAACACCTCGTACATGACCAATGTAACTCGTAGGAACTTACCGCTCCATCACGGGACTCTCGGTTTAAGAATACAATAATAATTTTCATATTTCTAGACTTAGGCTTAAATACATGGCATTAGTGGGCAAAAATCCGAAACAGCCCCCGAACAGCCCCATAAGAGGCACCAACACCTCGCACGGGACCAATGTAACTCGTATGAACTGACCTCACGATACGGGACCCCTGGTTTGAGAATACGATGATAATTTGAAAATATATAGACTTAGGCTTAAAAATATGGCGTTAGTGGTTGGAAACTCGAAACAGCTGCCAAACGACTCCGTGAGTGGCACCAACACCTCACACGGGACCAATGTAACTCATAGAAATTGACCACGTGATCACGGGACTCCCAGTTTGAGAATACGATGATAATTTGCATATTTCTAGATTTAGGCATAAAAATATGGCGTTAGTGGGTGAAAACCCAAAATATCCCCCGAACGGCCCCGTGAGCGGCACCAACAACTCGCACGGGACCAATGTAACTCATAGGAACTGAACGCGTGATCACGGGACCCCTGGGTTTGAGAATACGACAATAATTTTCATATTTCTAGACTTAGGCATAAAAACATTGATATGTTGATAATTATAACTCATATATGCAATTTTCAGCTTGAATAAATTTTTTGTAAAACTACTTGGTTACTGATATCATTTTTTTATATCCTATCATTTGTAGGATTTTTACACGTGGAACAAATGAACAAGGCAATGGCTGACGACATGAAGATTCTTTATATAATGGTGTGGGCGTTCAGTATTATTTTTTTATGTGTTACAGTCGTTCGGGCTTTTATTGTTTAGCTTTATGGTCGTGCGGGATTTTATAATTTGGTTATTAAATTTTATGGCTGTGCGGGCTTTATAATAAGCAGGTTTTATATTTACGGGGTTTGGAATGTCCAGAAAATAGGGGAAACTCTGCCCAATTTTTTTTGGTCTGTGAATTATTAAGACGTGTAGTATTTTTAAATTTGTATACATATTTATTTATTAACAACGTTCCCGATTCACAATATGTAATTTTTTTTATTATTTTGCCAATAATAAATATTCACAACCGTGCAGTCATAGGACCCCCGATTTTAGGATTAGACCAAAAAAGGATATTTTTTTTAAATCATAGTTAAATATGGTCATGGACTTAGTCCATGATTACTTTTATTTTTTTCGTCAAGCATAAAAATGGTCGCGGCCAAAGTCCATGACCCCCAATCGTGACGAAAAATGGTCACGGTCTAAGTCCGCGACCATTTTTTTTCCGTCGCGGTGTGGGTCACGGACTTTGGCTACGACCAATTTTTGTCATGGTCGTGGGTCACGACCAAAGTCCGCGACCATGTTTTTCCTTTTTTTTTCCGTCGCGACATGGGCCATGGACTTTGGCCCTGACCAATTTTTATCACGGTTGCGGGTCACGGACTTGAGTCGTGACCATTTTTTTCCTTTTTTTTCCATCGCGGTATGGGTCACGAACTTTGGCCGTGACTAATTTTGTTACGGTTGTGGGTCACGGACGAAGGCCGCGACCATTTTTTCCCCGTCGTTGTATGGGTCACGACCCAAGTCCGCGACCATCTGTCGTGACCCACTACGGGCCGTGACCATTTTTTGGTCACGGACTTGGGCCGCGATCCACTAATTGGTCACGCCCGAAATGGTCACGGCCTAAGTCCACGACCCACAGTCTTGGTCAGGGATTTTGGTCGTGACCAATCGCCAATTTTGGTGTAGTGAGAGCATATAAATTTTTAGATCTATGTATGTGTTTGAGAGAGAGAGAGAGAGAGAGAGAGTCACCTTTTTTGCATCAGATAAGGAGGTTTGATCCGTTGGAACAACAATGAGATGAGAAAGTGAGAGAGCTTCGTGTGAATTAAACTTAGAGTGGGTTAAAAGAACCTTAGAAAGTGAAAATGAAAACTGGGGGAAACTAAATAGTCATACTTTTGTCCCCAAAAAATGCCTTCATCATGGATGGCATAATCAGATTTGTACGGGGTTATCCCCCAACCACCACATATAACCCGCATACGCGCCTCGAGCGAAGGTAAAAGATTTGCAAAATTCAAGCTCAAAATAATAAACCGTTAGGGATGTAATCAAACTAATATACCTAAAGTCCGCATATCCATGGTAGTATATCAGATTAACGGCGATAGCAAGGTGACCTCAAATAGATTTTTCATGGCTCTCAAAACCTTGTTACAGATTTGTCGAGAGATGGGGAAATCGGTTTTGAGAACCCAAAGCATGTCTCATCTACTTTTCTTGGTTTGTGTGCAAAATAAACCCCAAAATTAAAGAGAGAGAGAGGGGGGGAATGGGTTTTGGGTTTGAATCATTTTTAGTGTCTCCAATTTTGACCTTTGTTTATGGTGCTGAAGAGAGAGAGAGAGTGAAATAAGTGTACATGTTGAAGATAGAAAGAGAAATAGGTGTGTACTTTTCAAAGAGTGGGTGACAGAGATTGAGGGGATGTGGAGTAGAAAGAAGAGAGAGAGAGAGAGAGATAAAGTTCGTGAAATTATTTTGGGCGGGATAATGAATTTTGGTTAGCTAACCTGAACCCTTCGTTTTTAAATCGGACATGTGGTTAAATGTGAGCCCTTATTGTGGTTTTACATTTTGAGATTTCAAAACCCATTCTATCTTATTTTATATATATATATATATATATATATATATATATATATATATATATATATATATATATATAGTTGTGTATATAAATGTATAATAATTTAGAAGCTAAATTTTAGGTTGGGGTCCTAAATTAGCCTTACGTGTTGCATTAAATTCTGCAATTTTCTATTTTGCAATAGGTACTACACTTTTTCCTTTTGTTCCAATAAATCCCACCACAATAATTTATCATTAAAATATTGTAAAATTATTTGTTTCTTGAGATTTTTAAAAATTATTTTTTTAATTGTTGATGAAGTAGTATTATATATATATATATATATATATATATATATATATATATATATATATATATATATATATATATATATATATATATAGAGAGAGAGAGAGAGAGAGAGAGAGAGAGTTTAGAAAAATGTTAATCTCTCATAATCTAGGTGAGAAGACCAATTTTTGGATAGATACCAAATTATTCTGAGTGAATAAGGGTTGTTGATTTGTTGCATATAAATATTTTAGGGTGATAATATTTTAAGAGTAATTTTATAATTGATCAAATGTACTATTAAGGAATTTTTGTAATGTAGTAGTGATTATATAAGTTTTTAACATAGTGATAAATTATTTGTAGGATCTATCGGTTTAAATTTTCTAACATGACTTGTCGCTTTAAATTTGAGAAATTTAGGACCTATAAACAAATGTCCTTAATTTATATGTTAGTTATGTCTTTTGGTTTGAAGTTGTTTTAAGGTTAAATGTGGAAATGTACTAACTAACACTCAATTGACGTAATCCACTTAAGTAGGGGTAAAACCTAAAAAAAAATACAAAAATTTGACTCAATAATAAATAATGAAGGGAGGTCAAATCCAACTAACACTACTTTAAAACAAGGTGACATGTCTTAATTGTTTTTGATTGGGTGTTGGGTAACCAAAAAAAAATGTACATAAAATGTGTGTGACGGAAATGCGAATGCTATAGTGGACTTGTGATAAAACTCGAAAGGATGAAATTAGAAATAAAAAAATTCGTGAAACGGTAAAAGTATCTTCCATAGAAGATAAATTGAGATAAAACCGATTTAGATGGATTGGACACGTTAATCGTAGACCAATAAATATCCCATGAGGAAGGGTTATTTAGTTAGTATTGATGGTGATGCAAGGGGTAGAGGTAGGCCTAAATTGATTTGCTGGAATACTGTAAAAAGGACCTGATATCATATGGTTTAACCGAAGATATTGCACTGAACATAATAGAATAGAAAAATAGAATTCAAATAGCCGACTCCAAATAATTGGAAATGTGTTTTGTTGAGTTAAGTAGATACACACTAGCCCAATCTCTTTTGAATATCACTTTTAGTTTGATATGCCAATTATGATACAATTTGATCCGATCAAATCTATTCGGCTGGGGCCCAATAAGTGGGCACCTTATATCTCAACTAAAATGGAATCCTCTATTTACACTATCAAAACTTGTTTATCAAGAAATTTTTGGACGAATTCAATTTTGACTTTATTAATACATATAACGAGGCAAGCTGTTATACATACCTCTGATCCAGACCTATTATTTTAAACTAGTAAACAAATAATTTTTGAGTTCTTTTCGTGTGGTATTTAAACATTTCAAGAAAATTCTTTAAAAAAATCAACTCAAAATAATAATTTTTTACTATTTAAAAAAAATAGTCAAAATATGTTAGCTTTAAGCAGCTTAAAAACTCACAAATTTTGATTGATTTTTTTGAAATAGCAAAAAATTTATTTTGAGTTGATTTATTTTGTCGGGGTTCCCTTGAATGTTTAAATACAAAACAAAAAGAATCAATTCAAAATAGGTCCACACGATAGGTACTCATTTAAGGACCACACATGAGCCTGCCTCTTCCTATAACTTACATGCCAAATGGATTAGTTTTAAAAATGTAAGACTACAATATTTAACATATATTAATGATAATTCAAATTAGTCAATTTTCATGAAAAACTATCGGAATAGCATTCTTTTCACTCCATGTAACATAAACTCGGTCTCAAACTCTTGTGCCTATGTCATACAATTTATTTTCTGTTATTTTTAATAGAAAATATAGAAGGAAGACAAGGAAAACAATAATGTTCTTTTAATAATAAAAATGGGGATGAAAAAGAGAACAAAAGAAGATCTTTTTTTGTAAATAAAAAATGAGACAAATAAAGAACAAAAAATAATAGTTTTTTTACTTTCTTTAATATATAAAAATTGGGAAAAAGAGAACAAAAAAATTAATTAATAAAAACTGGTTAGAAAAAGAAGAAAAATAGTATATAGAATTTGGGACATATAGTGAATGAAAAAACATTTTTTTATTGTTTTAATAAATAAAAATTGAAAAGAAAATTAGGCAAAAAATAATTTTGTTTTTTAAATAAATAAAATTGGGATTTGTTTTTTAAACTAAAATTTGGAACGAAAAAAAAGAACAAATATATATAGTCTCATTCAAATACATAGCTAAAATGAGGTACTAAGTTGCGAGTCATTTTTGGAAAAATTGTAAAACAAATTATTTTGAGTAATTTTTTCAGAGGATATCTAAAAATTCAATAAATATCCCAAAAAATCAGTCAAAAATAATTTTTTTAGGGTCATTTTGACTTAACCCCAAATTTTAATCCATAATTTGTCTTAACACCTCATTTTAATAATCCTTTGACTTCACTCCCAACATAGGGTGTTAAGTCTAATTTGACATTATAAATAGGTGGCAAATTCAAACAAATCCTTAGAGTTAACCCCCTATTTTTATTCAAGATTTTTAGGTAACCCTCTTGTGCAGGGGGGGCATATAAAAAAGATTGGCAAAGTTAGGGTTAAGTCAAATATCACTTAAAAATGGAGGTAAGTAAAAAAAAAACATTTTTTTACTATTTTAAAAAAAATGATCAAACATATGTGAGTTTTTAAGTAGCTTAAAACTAACATATGTTTGATCGGTTTTTTGAAAATAATAAAAAAAAAACTTATTTTGGGTTGATTGTTTGGGTGGACATTCATGGGATGTTTAGATGTTGTGTAAAAAATCAGCTAGAAATAATTTTTTTACCATTTTTTCAAAATTGGTCTCCAACTTAGGAACTCATTTATGGACCTCACATTATCATCTCTCTCTCTCTCTCTCTCTATATATATATATATATATATATATATATATATATATATATATATATATATATATATATATATATATATATATATATATATGTATATGTATATGTATATATATGTATATGTATATATATATATATATATATGTATATGTATATATATATATATATATATATATGTATATGTATATATATATACATATATATATATGTACATGTACATATATATATATATATATATATATATATGTGTGTGTGTGTGTGTGTGTGTGTGTGTGTGTGTGTGTGTAAAAACTAGGACGAAAAAAAGAACAATAAATAAATAGTGTTTTTTATATCTGTAAAAATTGGGACGAAAAAGGGAACAAAATATATATTTTTTCCTTTTTAATAAATAAAAACTTAGATGAAAAGAACATTTTTTGTTAGTTTTAATAGATAAAATATGGGACAAAAAAGAGAAACATTTTATTATTTAAAACAAAAAACTAATTTTATTTATTAAAAACCTTTTTACTTATTAAAAAAAATGGTTTAGTGTGTTTATTTAATAAAAATGAACTTTGCTATTGTATGATATGTTAAAGGAAACAAGTGATCTTCTTTGGATTGGTTGGGTTCTTATTTATGAGGTTGCATATTATTAGGTTGAATGTTGCCTTTGGCTAGGTTTTGCCATGTGTCATGGGTTAATAGATTTGCTTACTTTTTTGTAATCTTTGTTTCATATATTTGTCACAGAATACGCAAAAAGGGAGATTTTAAGAGTATTTGTATATTCATGTGCCCTCGATAATTGGATTATTGTATTTCACTTTACAAAACATACATTACATCTCTTATCCTTGAGGTCATTCCGGCAAAGCTTCACATCAAGTCACATTTATAGGAAAGCTTCATTAAAGCTTAACCATACATGATACATGATCACACTCAATGTAATTCCATTTAGGTTATGGTAAACATACTTTGTAGAGGTTCACTTTTATCATACTCAAATTATGTTTTTCATAATTGAAAAATTATTTGTATGTGCACGCGCTTTAACATGGTTTTGGTATTGGTGATATAATTATACAAGGATATATTCATATAAATTATTTTCAAAAGAAACATTGCATAATTATAGCGTGTGTCTTTTTTTATTAAAGTTAAAAGTACACAGTTTTTCCTATCTTTGCCAAAATTTTGGAATCTCCTTCGACTTAGTTGCCTCTATAAAAAAAACTCATGCATCCGATAAGTCTCTTCTCTGGTCACACAATCTTCTACATATTTTTCCATTTTCGCATGTATACTACATAACCTCCCTCTTCGCATATTGTTCATGTCATCAACGACTTTTGGCGCGACTGCAACTGTGCTTCATAAGCCTCGAATTCTGTCCGAAAAGTATAAAAAGATCTTCTACGTTTTCTTAGGAGTCCATGCAAGACTTACGCATCCATATCTTTTCAGTTCTCGAGTATTTGAATTTTATGATGAGCTCACTCTACCCACTTGTGCTTCCTCTTCCATTCCAAGGTAGAGAGTTCAATACATATGGAGTATTTTGCCTCATCTTCCAAGATCATATTTTAAAGGGTTAAGGGGATTTTTAAAAGTGACCAAGTTTTTTAGCTAAAAACTCTAAACAGAAAATTAATTTTTTTTTCTTCTTTTCTTATCTATTTGTATTTTTGAGATGTTTGTTTTCAAACTTTGATCAAAAGTCCTATTGAATCTTTAAAAAATTCAACATTTATTCTTAATAAAATATATTTATATTTTTGTTCATGAGAGACTTTTGTGAATATCTATAAATACACCGTGAGATTTTTTAGCAAGCCAAATTATTTCAAGCACTTTCAAAACCTATAGGATAACTCACATCCTAAAAAGTGGTCCCTAAACATTGGTGGCTACTTACTTGTTCCATTGGAACAAACAAAAGTTTCTTATACTGAGAGTTTTAGTGGGAAAAACTTTAAATACACTAGTTACATAACAAAACAAGTCACCGTTGTGTAGCGTTGCCAAGTTATTTGCGTCTACTACGAAAGATATGGTGCGAAAGAGTGGATAGTTAGTTAGAGCTTTGTGTGATTATAAGTCATTTTTTTATTTTTAAATCTCTATTGTAGTACATTTGTTGTTCATCTCAGCCATAGGTTTTTTTAAGTATTGAGTTTTTCTTCAAACATCTGGTGTTGTGTTATTGTTTTTTTTTTTTTTGGTTTTTTAGAATCACTTCTCTTAATTAAGAAGATAAAATTTGGTTGAATATAAACTTAATAATTTTTTTATCACATAGGCATTTAAGGTTGTGGTCTTTACTTTTATCACTATTAAAATTTAAAAATAATTTTAATTGATGTATCTCCATTGATCCTTGAATAAAGCGCACTCTTAGTTAAATGACAAGTAACACATCATTTAATGCCCACTAGCCACATTTAACATTAAATCTTACATCCATTGTCTTCTTTTTGAAAATACTTCTTCCGTACATTATATTAATGCAAACATAAATATATATTTTAATAAGGTACATATTAACATAAATTCATAAAAATATTTTTGATGTATATTTAAAATAATTATATATAGCTTAATAAATATAATTTTTTGAATATATATATATATATATATATATATATATATATATATATATATATATATATATATATATATATATATATATATATATATATATATTATTGTATACACTAACTATAAAAGCGAAATAATCGCTAGGGTGGTTTCAAACAAAAATTGTAATACCAATTTTAAATGCGGAAGCTAATTTTAAACTGATTTTATCTTTTCATCCTACACGTACATCTATGGTGATAAAGCAAATAAATCAAACAAGCAAATACAACAAGGCCAAGTTTCAGGAAAAAAAACAAAGGGAAAAAACTTTTATTCACTTAGAAATTTATAAGAAAGTCGACTTACATACTACTTGATATCCCCAACAAGTATAACGTGTTATTCTTCAAAATTCTCTAAGGAACAATAATTATGACCCTCGCAAGAATCACATGATCGCAGTTCTTTGTCAGCCTCAGCCTTTGTCTTCGGCAGTGAATCCCCGCGGGTATCATAAGTCAGCAATGGAGATCCTCTCCACCAAGGTGTATGGAAAGATACAAAACTTTATAAGGTTCTAAACTAATTCACAAGAACAATATTGCAGGATGCTTTGTTGTGAATTAAACAAGTGTTTTTCAACACAAAACTTGAAGAACTTTTGTATAAGATATGCAGATACGTCTTCGCAAAAGTCTTAAACATCTTAATCATGAAACAGGTATTTATAAAAACTTTAAGGCAGCGCGTCATTCGAATGATTTAAGAAGGTCATTTAAATGAAAAAGATATGTCGTTTGAACTACCATAAAAAATGACCTAATCAAAACCAAACCAGTAGCATGTCATTTGATTCAAAATCGAACCAAACTAAAACGAGGATCTAATGACCTTGAGATGTCGTTTGAACGACATTTGGGATGTCGTTTGAATGACATAAACGAAATTTTTTTAGTTTTTAAAAACTCTGCCTATGTATCATAGAAAACATATTTTTTAAAATAAAAGTTCTTGTTCGTTTTAAATAAAAATAAACATCCCAAACATTACTCTGTAAATTAATTCAAACTCTAAATTGTTTAATACCTCATCGGAATGTCGGAAAGTCTTCAAACTTGGAGATTCTTGAGTTCAGTTCTTCTTCTCGTTGCGTGATGATTTGCAATGGGATAGGCCAAACTCGACTAAAGCTAATATATAAACAATGCTGGAAAAATTGTTCTTATAAATATCCCCCTTTAGCTATTCCAGTACAAAACAAACAAACATGACCAAACACCAAATGAAAATAAAAAATCTCCTATGACAAGAATAGTAATACCCTTCCCAACCCTAGAACGGAACGTTATAAGTCTCTTTGTCTTCAAACTTCTTATTCTTTCCAAACTTTGTCTTCATCTGTGTGTCTTTGAATTCCTCTTTAAGTACTTATACACATGAGACAAGAAACATATACCCTCGTGATGCATCGACTTTGAAACAAAGTAAAACTTATAAAAATAAATTTCTCCCCTATAATTCAAACTCATGAAAACTCCTTTCAATTTTCTCTCCCACTTTGTTTTTATCCAAATAGATAAATACACAAAGAAGTAAAAACATTAACATGAAATACCAAGCATCGTGGAGAAGATAAGATATCATCACAAAAGATATAAATCAAACATGTGTAATGATCATCTCAACAGCAAACACAACCAACTATTTTTGAAATTTTTTAATTTTTCTCAAAAAATGTAAAATTTACAAAAATATCGTACAAAGACCCAATATAATATATGTAAATTGTATCAAAGAAAATATGCCACACATATATAGATATAAACAATCACAAAACATGATACAAAACACATAAGCTTTACACATTAACATAGTATCGATGTGTCTAAACATGTGGAATGGAATGAATGGGTGAAAACTTGTAACGAAAAATTATAACCCTAACACTCAAATACGTTCAAGAAGTTTTAATTGACCGCAAAACTTTATCAAACTAAGCTTTAGCCTAAATTGACAATTAAAGTTGAACTTAATGAACAAAACAAGCACAATGAACACAAGCCTATAATATTAATGATTCTACAAATCAATAGCATCATGAAAAAATAAACATAACTAGAATTCATTGTCATTGTGCAAACCCGTTGATATTTTCATCCAAACTCCCTCTAAATATCTTCTTTTTCTTTTCTTTTGAATGAACATATCAAACTAAACTAATTGGCCCCTTTTTATCATATTATTCTTTTTATTTACTTTATTTTTTTTGGAATCTTTTAAACGGTGAATTTCATGACGAGTTCATTATACTCACACAGCCCTTTCTTGTGTACACTCATAATTTTTTTCAATACAAATCACTCTCTCATGGGCAACGGTTCTTACATGCACAAATCCTCCATAGTCAAATAAACATATAGATGACAAAATTGATAGGAAAACATCTCACCAAGATCAAATATACACCGTGTAGTCAAAATTCAATAAGCTCATGCATGTGTGTGCGGAGGCATATACAAAGTCGAATCCATAAAGCAAGTCAAGTTCGAAATAACTCCACAAACATAGTTAAGATCAATCTAAGCATCTAACGTCATAACCAAATGTCCTATCAACATGGAAATTGCGTAATGAATTAGATCCAAACACGCCAATATGCCATACCAAATGTGTAAAACTAAAATACACAAGGTACTAAAAATCTTTTTGAATTTTTCAAAATATTTCTCAAGCAAAAAAATCTTTTTGTATTTTTTAAAAAATATGTTAGATCAAAAATATTTTTGTGTTTTTAAATATGACTCAATAAAAGAAAAATGTAATAAAAAAGTACACATGTCATAACACTAGAAATAATATATCATGAAGCACAACTAGCGTATGACAAACAAAATCATGCAAGTAATCAGCGACATGAAATAGCATGTGAATCATCAAGTGAAAGCATGTGAAAATCAACCAATCTAATATTTAGCATCTCCAAAACTGATTTTCTAACCCAAACAGGTATGTACCTAACTCGAGGGGTTATTGAAACCGATGGGATACTACCCTTAAACTTATTAGAACCTCTTCCAAGATTAAAATAAAAAACCTAAGGTGACCTTTCCTACCATAATGTGAACATGTGTAAACACGAGGAATTTTACTTAAGGTGTGACCTTTTCTAACGTCCTTAGTTTTGTTTGAACCTCTAAAACAAACTGTTTTGCTTTATCATTTGAAGCATGAGAACAAGACGAGCCACTACAATCACTACTCAAACTACTCGAGTCTTTCAAATCATTTTTCAACTTCAAAATTTTAAACTCAAGCAAAGAATTTGACTCTTCCAATTTTAGGGACGCCTTTTTCATATTTTCAATCATCACTGGAAGGTTATCTCGCTCTTCCTCAATAATAGAAAACTTATCCCTAAGAGTAAGCGTCTTAAAATCGTTAATCAAAATATTTTTATCCTCTTCGGCACAAACACAACCCCTATAATTTTTCAAGTCCTCTAATTCTTTATCTAAAATAAGACTCTATCATCACTGACCTTTCTGGCCTGTTTTAAAGATTTAAAGTCATCATATAAAGCACCAAACTTTTCACGAACAATATTACTTTGTTGTTGAAAAGTTTTCAAAATTTCCAAAATATTTTTAAAACGACTTTCAAAAAATTCAATTCTTTCGTCAAACTTCAAATTCAAATGAGAATCCATCGAGAGACAAAAACGCAAGCACAGGAAAGAAGAAAACACAACCACCCAAAAAGCAGGTCAACAAGATAAAACATAATAACTTAGTGCAACCTGCTCTGATACTAATTTATAAAAGCAAAATAATCGCAAGGGTGGTTTCATTGCAATACCAATTTTAAATGCGAAAGCTAATTTTGAACCAATTTTATCTTTTTATCCTACGCATACATCTATGGTGATAAATTAGATAAATCAAATAAAAAAATACGACAAGGCAAGTTTCAGGAAAAAAAACTTTTATTCACATAGAAATTTACAAGAGAGTCGACTTACAGATGTAACACCCTGTATTTTTTAGTAATGTAAAATTAATTAATTCGGTAAATTTTAAATTACAAGTGTGTTGTGATTTGATGGAATTAAATATTTATGGGAGATAATGATTATTGTTGATGAAATAATTATGTGACTATTAAATATTAGTCGAGAGAGAATAAGATTAATATTTTGAGATAAATTTACTTAGGATGTAGTAAATAAAATATGGAAATTGATAGACGTTGTAGCGAATGATATTGACGTAATTAGATTACATCTCAACCGAGATTCGCGTGTGGACTAATTTGAGGTCAAGATAGGATATTTGTATAGAGTGATTCAGATGACGATTTAGAGACCACAGTTGTTTTCGCATGGGTCGAAATAGTATATTCGTGTGTATTGTTTGGGTCCCGAGATAATTTTATACCAACCCGGCATCGTTTAAAGGCGTTTCGATCATTTGGGAGATTAGAGTAGGAAGAACTCCGAAAATTCAAAGTTATATCTTCCACTTTGAGTTAGAGGATAGGGTTAACATAAATTTGAGAAGGGAGAGGCTATAGGAGTGGAAGAAGAGAATAAAACCTAGGCTTTTGACATAAATTCTCACCACCAACGTGCCGAAATCGAAATCGGAACAAGGAGAGAGCAACCTCATCATCCTAAAATGAATCTATACCAGAAAATACAAGTGAAGTGTTTGCCTTGCACGTTTTTTAACAAGTTATAATACACATGTAGTGTAGGTTTTGCAATTTCATGATTTCAGTTAGGTTCTTGGGTTTTAGATGAATAGAACTCATGATTCGGTGTAGGATTGCATGTATAATGAATCCCTATGTGAAGTTAAATGAAATTAGAATATATTTTATGTTTAAAATGGAATCTTTATGGGTTCTTCATTAAAGAATATGAATATTGAATGACTTAGACTTTAATTGATGAACATAAGATGTCAATGTGCCAGAAGTTTTGACATGACTTTAAACGTATGTCATTTCAATTGTACTTAAATTTAGAGTATAAGACACAGATGTTTGTAAAGGTATATCTCTTAGCTTTCCAATGATCTTTGAATCAGGTCTTTTGGTGTTCTGTAGAAGGAGTAATCGACGTTTTACTATAGGGTGCCTGATCTATCAGCGTAGTAATCTACCAGAATTTTTGACGTTACTTTAAACATATGGAATTTTAATTGTACTTAGAATCAGAGAACGAGTCATAGATGTATGGAAAGGTATATGTCTTAGATTTTCAATGAGCTCTGAATGAGGTCATTTGGAGTCCTGTAGATGGAGACATCGAAATTTTACTACATGTTGTTTAATCTGTCAAAAAATTTACGACTCGATTCAGTTACCCATAATTGCTCAATTTTCCTTGTTTAAGCCGTGAATTTATGCATAATTAATGGGAGAATTTTTGGGACATCTCTAAATTATAATAAGGGATATATTGAATTACAGTAGGCCTAATGTGAGTTTGAGGCTTAACCATAATAAGAGAATTAAGGCAAATACTTATTGGACATGAATTGTAAAATAATGAATTTGAGGGAATGAGAACGAATCATGTAATACCCCGTATTTTCAGAATAAGATAATATGACATAAATAAATTCAATGATTTTAGATTTAGTTTGAGAATAAATTGAATTGGGAGAATTTAAATTAAATGAGTACGAAAAATTAAATTTGAAATAAATATTTGTTCATGGTTATATAAATACAAAACTCAATTTGACATTATAGGCTTTCTAGTGAAAAATAAATCACACATAAATAAATTTACGTGTGTCGTTTAAACATAATAAAAATATCTAAGTGAAATAGAAATAACGGGGACGCATTTTGGGAAGTGCTAAAGGCTCGTTTTGGTGTTTTAAATCATTAGAAATGGTCTCGGGTCAATGGAATATAAGTAGGAGAACTTTTGGGCTAATTTGGATATGGATTCGGGTCCATTTGGGAGTCCAAAATTAGGGTTTCAAGCGCAACTCGGGATTTAGCATTTATTTAGTGTTTAAGTGGGGCTAAACAACTTCCCCACTATTATTCAGAAAAAAATAAATGTAACTGCTACTAAGAGAGGAGAGGAGAGGAACCAAAAAGGGAGAACAAGGGCAAGGAATCAAGATGGAATTAAAGGGCTTTCTTCCATGAATTTCTAAGGCAAGAATTCTCTTTCTTAATTTAAGTTTTTCAATGTATTTTCTTAATGCATGATGATAACCCCTTAATATTTATAAGATTTAGGTTTTATATGAATGAATTGATGATGAATAAACATTCTATGCATCCCAGAAATTTAGGTATTGTATTCTTGAAATTGAGGTTAAATGATTCGGTGATGTAGGAATCTGAACCATGTGGAAAGTCTAGTAATTGTTATTGAGAAACTCTCGATTTTAGATTTGAATTGGAAAAAATAATATAATGAGAAAATGTAAAAACCCATCTCGGAGATTGATATTTGTTGATGTTAATTAATGACATTCAATGGATTTATTCTTACTTATAACCCATTTACAAAAAGAATTCTTTGCTTGGAGTGTTTTGATTAGTTTTGAGTTAAGAGAAATACATCTTGAGTTATATCAATGGATGAAGTAGCCGAAGGAAGAAGAAGCAGTGACAGACGCTACGTCAAACGACATTTCAGGTCGTTCGAACGACCTTGCATGTCGTTCAAAAGACAGTGCAACGACAAGGGTGAAATTTGGCACTTTCATTCTTTTTCCTTAATTTCTTTTGGGATTTTTCTTTTAAGGATTTAAGTAGAGAAAAGTTAGATGGAAATTAATACCTAGGGTATTGGGAGATGGGTATTAAGTAATATTAATATTAATGAGGGTATTGGGCATGCGGTGTGGTTATGAGTATTTTTATAAGTCCAGGCGAGTGGGTGGAACCATGTTTGGGACATTAAAAATTTTATTAAAAATACAAATGTACCCACATTAAATAGGGAAAATTACAATTAACTAGTTGGTTAAGTAATATATAATGGAGTGGCATTAATAGTTCACTAGATGGAAAATTATTAATAAATAAGAAACTGTGAATCTTATGCGAGACTTCCCTATGGTAATTATGGCATAGTTACAAGGTAACAGCTACCTATACAAATTATATGAGACACGAATATGTACTTATATGTATTTGTGTGGACATACCAGTGTCCTTGGATTGTCCTATCGGCCTAGGGGTTTGTGCGTTCGGGCCGGGTACCACACATCGGCACAGGTGGGCTTGGCGATTGTGTAGGTCATATAGGTACTACGTGGAGGTGCCATCTAGGAAAGGTAGGTGTTGACGTTGACCCAACATGTGTCACCACTGGGTATGGGCTGTGAACATGTATCCAACATAGGGACCGCCCCCAACATATATGAGTTTTGTGATATCCGCTTAGGATAAGATATTCCCCCGAACTTGCCGATAGAGTACGAACTAGACACCAACGGTAGATGCCTTTGTGTGTCAAATATATAATGGACATATATATATATATATATATATATATATATATATATATATATATAATTACTCGGACATTATATGGGATAAATTTAAATGTCTATGAATGTGGATATAAGATACAACTTTGATTCCATAATGCATAATAGTTATTTATGCCATTGATGTGAAACTTATGAGAGTGGGATATTACGGGCATTGGTAATTAAATGTAGTTGGTACAATTAATCATGTAATTATCGACAAATCCATTATTATTAATTTGACACATTGCCATAATTATTGTTTGGGACTTATTGGGATGTGAATATATCACACTTCGATGAGGGGTGGGGTGTTAAAAGCATGCGAGTGACGAGGGGGAATATTCATTTTTGCATCAACTGATTTGTAAAAGAGTGTGATGCGCTGTGTGCAATATTGATTTGAATAAACTCACAAATTCCAACTATAAACTTATTTAATTGGAGTAAATTTTAAACCAAACAAAATCAGCCCTTAAACAAGCAACTACGTGTGTGTGTGTGTCAAACCATCATAAACACAAATATGCTAACTCAAAGATTTCAGGAAAAATCCCTGAAGGGAAAAACCTTTTATTTCACTATGAATTAAATCGCAATTTACAATCACAATGAAATCAGCAATAAGTTTACCTCAACAAACCTACATAGACACGCAACCTAGAGTCAGTCAGACCACAGCTCCAACTCAGCCCAGGAACGCCCATGAGCACTCCCTATTGATACATACTCGTCATTAGCCCAGTAATACCCTCAAGAGCACCTAGATAAGTAATAGAGATCCTCTCTACAAGAGAAACTTGACACAATATGTGTTCTTGGGTTCCAAAACAATTCACACAAACTATTGGGATCTTGTGAATTGAAAACAAAAGGGATTAAAACCCTAAAAGTGAGAAGATATGTATTTGTGTGGACATACCAGTGTCCTTGGATTGTCCTATCGGCCTAGGGGTTTGTGCGTTCGGGCCGGGTACCACACATCGGCACAGGTGGGCTTGGCGATTGTGTAGGTCATATAGGTACTACGTGGAGGTGCCATCTAGGAAAGGTAGGTGTTGACGTTGACCCAACATGTGTCACCACTGGGTATGGGCTGTGAACATGTATCCAACATAGGGACCGCCCCCAACATATATGAGTTTTGTGATGTCCGCTTAGGATAAGATATTCCCCCGAACTTGCCGATAGAGTACGAACTAGACACCAACGGTAGATGCCTTTGTGTGTCAAATATATAATGGACATATATATATATATATATATATATATATATATATATATATAATTACTCGGACATTATATGGGATAAATTTAAATGTCTATGAATGTGGATATAAGATACAACTTTGATTCCATAATGCATAATAGTTATTTATGCCATTGATGTGAAACTTATGAGAGTGGGATATTACGGGCATTGGTAATTAAATGTAGTTGGTACAATTAATCATGTAATTATCGACAAATCCATTATTATTAATTTGACACATTGCCATAATTATTGTTTGGGACTTATTGGGATGTGAATATATCACACTTCGATGAGGGGTGGGGTGTTAAAAGCATGCGAGTGACGAGGGGGAATATTCATTTTTGCATCAACTGATTTGTAAAAGAGTGTGATGCGCTGTGTGCAATATTGATTTGAATAAACTCACAAATTCCAACTATAAACTTATTTAATTGGAGTAAATTTTAAACCAAACAAAATCAGCCCTTAAACAAGCAACTACGTGTGTGTGTGTGTCAAACCATCATAAACACAAATATGCTAACTCAAAGATTTCAGGAAAAATCCCTGAAGGGAAAAACCTTTTATTTCACTATGAATTAAATCGCAATTTACAATCACAATGAAATCAGCAATAAGTTTACCTCAACAAACCTACATAGACACGCAACCTAGAGTCAGTCAGACCACAGCTCCAACTCAGCCCAGGAACGCCCATGAGCACTCCCTATTGATACATACTCGTCATTAGCCCAGTAATACCCTCAAGAGCACCTAGATAAGTAATAGAGATCCTCTCTACAAGAGAAACTTGACACAATATGTGTTCTTGGGTTCCAAAACAATTCACACAAACTATTGGGATCTTGTGAATTGAAAACAAAAGGGATTAAAACCCTAAAAGTGAGAAGATATGTATTTGTGTGGACATACCAGTGTCCTTGGATTGTCCTATCGGCCTAGGGGTTTGTGCGTTCGGGCCGGGTACCACACATCGGCACAGGTGGGCTTGGCGATTGTGTAGGTCATATAGGTACTACGTGGAGGTGCCATCTAGGAAAGGTAGGTGTTGACGTTGACCCAACATGTGTCACCACTGGGTATGGGCTGTGAACATGTATCCAACATAGGGACCGCCCCCAACATATATGAGTTTTGTGATGTCCGCTTAGGATAAGATATTCCCCCGAACTTGCCGATAGAGTACGAACTAGACACCAACGGTAGATGCCTTTGTGTGTCAAATATATAATGGACATATATATATATATATATATATATATATAATTACTCGGACATTATATGGGATAAATTTAAATGTCTATGAATGTGGATATAAGATACAACTTTGATTCCATAATGCATAATAGTTATTTATGCCATTGATGTGAAACTTATGAGAGTGGGATATTACGGGCATTGGTAATTAAATGTAGTTGGTACAATTAATCATGTAATTATCGACAAATCCATTATTATTAATTTGACACATTGCCATAATTATTGTTTGGGACTTATTGGGATGTGAATATATCACACTTCGATGAGGGGTGGGGTGTTAAAAGCATGCGAGTGACGAGGGGGAATATTCATTTTTGCATCAACTGATTTGTAAAAGAGTGTGATGCGCTGTGTGCAATATTGATTTGAATAAACTCACAAATTCCAACTATAAACTTATTTAATTGGAGTAAATTTTAAACCAAACAAAATCAGCCCTTAAACAAGCAACTACGTGTGTGTGTGTGTCAAACCATCATAAACACAAATATGCTAACTCAAAGATTTCAGGAAAAATCCCTGAAGGGAAAAACCTTTTATTTCACTATGAATTAAATCGCAATTTACAATCACAATGAAATCAGCAATAAGTTTACCTCAACAAACCTACATAGACACGCAACCTAGAGTCAGTCAGACCACAGCTCCAACTCAGCCCAGGAACGCCCATGAGCACTCCCTATTGATACATACTCGTCATTAGCCCAGTAATACCCTCAAGAGCACCTAGATAAGTAATAGAGATCCTCTCTACAAGAGAAACTTGACACAATATGTGTTCTTGGGTTCCAAAACAATTCACACAAACTATTGGGATCTTGTGAATTGAAAACAAAAGGGATTAAAACCCTAAAAGTGAGAAGATAATGTATTATGCAAAAGCAGTCTATTGGGATCTTGTGAATTGAAAACAAAAGGGATTAAAACCCTAAAAGTGAGAAGATAATGTATTCTGCAAAAGCAGTTTCGTCTCTGTTAAAAAAAGTAGGTCTTCAAATTAAAAACGAAGTTGGAAAAACTTTTTTATAGAAATTTTAAGGCGGCGCGTCGCTCGAACGAAAATGCTATCTTGCTCGAACGAGGACACGTTTCACTCGAACGAGCTTTGTGCGACAGAGGGATGTCGCTTGAACGAAGTCTTCTTTCGCTCGAACGAGAAAATTAAAAAATAATTTTTTTTTTCTTTTCCTTTCACCAATAAATGTTCTGCCTTGAAACTTTGAAAAAATATTTTTGACGAAAAACATAAAAACTCCGCTCCAACACTTAATATCCCAACACTCTAAGTGAACTATTAATGATTTAAACCACAACCTTACCAAAGTTAAACTTGTGGAGGCTTGAATGTTGAAGAAAACTTGATATTCGAATTCGTCTTGTTGCATATGATCTTGAATAATTCTTCGACGGTTGTAGCAGTATACGACATACTGAATTGATAACGAACACTTATAAAATTATGTCCTTACATGTATTATTGCATCTTAAATTAAATAAGTTAATTCTTCCACACCTAGGGCTCTGACCCAAATTTAAATATTTTCTCCCCCCCCAGGTGCTCCTAGATATGGATAGCAGAATTGTGGTGTAGCAGTCTTGCAGTCTCTTTTGCTCATCAATTTTCAGATTTATTGATTTTATCATATGTGCTTTTCTGCCAGAGTTAGTAATTTTATTTGAAACATTTGTAAGGGCATAAGCCCGAGACTTCTTAACATTATGTTGGTTGAGAAATATGTCATACTAATTGGATTCATTATTTAGTTATGTGATGGTTTGAATCTCTTCAAACATTATGGTCCTATTCATGGCAATTCAAATATGGGCCTTTAAATATTATTATTTATATTTACATTTATGCTAAGAATGGTATTAATTGACAATTAAGCCCTATCTTTGGTGTATCGTGCCTGGACAGCCTTTACGTGAGAAAATAGGGGTTGTTATAGTTGGTATCAGAGCATGGTTCTAGTGTCCTTAGTATCTATGTTTGAGCTCGTTACGTTCTGGGTTGCGTTCTTTAATGTATAGAGCCCTATGTTTAGGAATCATCGTATTCTTTTCGATCAGTTACTATTGCCATCTCATTTTTTTTCAGATGGAAAATGGTAGGAGAGGTAGACCAAAGCGTGCCAACGCACCAGCTACATAGGAGGGAGCCCAACAGATTCTACAGTAGCAACCACCTCCAGCCCCACCTGTGGTAGGACCGACAGAGATCGCCACTATCATGGCTCAGGTAGTGTCTACAGCCATGGAAGCTATGTTAAACAACTTTCCACCACCCCAGCCTCAACAGCTGCCACCACACCCACAGCAGGTGGTGCTACCAGTCCAAACACTTGGATTGATTTGGGACAGAGCTAGGGAGGCCTTCACCAAGGTCCAACCACCGGAGTTTTCAAAAATTTTGGATATTCTAGTGGAGTGTAGGTGGAAGAGAGATATTCTTATTTGATGTGTTTTGTCCAAAGAAAAATTTGAGGAATAAATAATCCAAGTGTAACACGTCAAGTAATACATAAGTTGGCGTATTACGTAAATTGTTTAAACGAGAAAAATCCCATGATGCATGTGTCGCATGAATGCGTATTTAATCTCTAATAGTATTGAATAGGATGCCCATTAAGTTTGAATGAAAAATATCAAGGAACTGATGTGGCACGGACAAGGTTAATACGACGCGACATTTAAATACTACGAAAAGCAAAGTATCGCAATACGGAGGAAACAAGAAAGTTTTAGGTTGCATGGTTCGCACGAGTTTTATTTTGAATTCATATAATTATCTTAAGTGCTTCGGATAAGTTTCACGCGATTCGGACAACCAACGAGTGCTACGCGAGCCTAAGTACAAATTGCCTAACGGTGCACGTCACTGCGAAAGTTCAGTTTTGCACAAATTGTTTAGGACAATTAGTAAGTCAAAAAAATATTCCGACCATATATATAGACTCATAAAAATATAAGGAATACTACCATGTGAAGAAAAATTAAAAATATATATGTTTTGCGTGGAGGTCCCGTTACTTGCGCGCATTGTTTTCGGACATCGCGGAAGGTCAAAAAAATATTATGAATATTTTTTTTTACTCACAAAAATATAAGGAATATTATTATGAAGAGAAAAATAAAAAATAAAAAAATTGTACGGAGGTCCCGATTCTTTCTCGCCTTGTACAGGAAAATTCAAAAGGCCAAACGACTATTGTAAATATGAATTTTAGCCAAAAAATACAAGAAATACGAATCCCATGTTAAAAGTTAAAAAAAACATACATCCTCGGCGTGGAGCATATAGCAGGTAGGTAGGACAAATATTAATATATGTGAATGGTGCCAAATGGTTTAGGAAAAAGGATGTTGGTTCGTTGGTTTCATTGGGGGACAAACAAGTGTGGGTCATAAGTCAACAAAATAAGTATGTAAGACTAAGTCCATTAAAAAGAAATGAAGCCAAATATCTTCTTAAGTCATGGGTTGGTCAGTTAGCTTCCAAGAGAAAGAAAAAATATATGTGGATCCCATGGTCAAAAAATTGTAGGCGGATGAGTATGTGTAGGAACTTGTATTTGTTAACAAATTATGAGAGTCAAATATGAAAACCAAACAGAAAATATAAGTCCTTTTCCATGTGAGTAAAGTATTTTTGACGAAAAAGGTTGTAATATTTCGAAACGTGGCCCTGTAATTTTATCCCATCCGTTGGATAATTTTAGAGTATTATATATATATATAGGGAGAGGTTCACAAGTGGACCAAAAGAATGGACTTTTTAATGGACCTTAACAAAAAACACATAATAACACATTAATTTTAATTCCTATAGTGTAATTGGTCCGCGCCAGCGGCACCTGAGACCACACCTTCACCCCACTAACCCCCCACCCACCCCCAACCCCCACCCACCCAACCCCCACCATCACCATAGCAGCCCATGTGGCAGCTCTTATGACAGCAGGGCTGCCATGGGGATGGGGGTGGGAGGGTGGGGGGTGAGGGGTGGGGTGGGGTGGGTGGGGGATCGATCGACACCCGTATTTGGTGCCGCTGGCGCGGACCAATTACACTATAGGAATTAAAATTAATGTATTATTATGTGTTTTTTGTTAAGGTCCATTAAAAAGTCCATTCTTTTGGTCCACTTGTGAACCTCTCCCTATATATATATATATATATATATATATATATAAAAAAAACATCAACAAACCTTCTTACCTTAATAAAACCCTCGGCCTAATATCATTAGGGAAGTTCTTCTCTCCAAATCGAAAACAGTTTGCCAAAGAGGAACACAACAAAATATTTCATGGAGTTTTTAAAGAGGGTTTTAAGGGATCTTTCATAGAGACAAGTTGGGTGGAGCTAGACAGCCCCTCTAAAGGCCACATTAGGAGGTGGGTGTTATCATCTTCTTTGATCTTTCATACCTTTTATTACTAGAGTTGCATTTGAGGTGGGGAAAAAATCTACTCTTAGCTTAAAGACTTTATCTTCAGTGTATTTATAGTCTTGTTGTTGTTGAGTATTAAGAGTAGAATTTCTATGAACAAAATGATAAGTTTTCTAGTAAAACTGAAAAAAAAAACATTTTTATGGAAAATAAAAATGTAAGAAAATATTATTTGTGCAGTTTTCTAGCAAAACTGATAATAGATATTTTTATGAAAAAATAAAAATGTAAGAAAATATTATTTGTGTGGATTTCTATTAAAAGAAAATAATAGATATTTTTATGGAGTAAAAATGTGAGAAAATATTATTTATTGAGTTTAAGGAAACTAAAAGTGTCTTTATGACTTGAAGAGCATGCTTGTTGCAAATGATATAAATTTCTAGAAGGAAAAGGTGTGTTTAACCCATTTAATAGGATTTTAGAATTTAAAGTCCACTTTCTCAAGCATATAAACTTGCAGTATTTTGATAATAAATATATGGTCAAGTTTAAAGAAGGTTTTGTTGGCAATTTTCTTATAAAGTAGTCTTGAGTGTGAACTTATTTCTATAGTGAAAAAGTAAAGAAATATGCGTTTAGGAAAAATTGATAAAAAGTATTCATTAAGTATTAATGGGTAAACATGGAAATATTAGCAAGTATAACTTAATAATGTTGTAAAATATTAACACTTATGAAATTAAAAAGGGATTAAAAGTTTAAAAGTGTTTCCAATCAAGTAAAGGATTACTTCAAGTGTAAAAAGGTGTTAAAGGGCTAAAAACGCTTGAGAAGTTAGTGTGGATGGCTAAATTGTGTCTTTGGGGAATTAACACTTGTGAAAATGGAGTAAAAGGGGATTTTGAAAACAAATGGGTTGTTGATACCAAATTTATTATGCTGACGTGGACTAATTATATGGAGACACGTGTCAATCTACATGGCACTCGCAAACATTTTTTTGAACACACATTGACTCCGAGGAACTCAACCTCCCCGACCAACTCAGGAGCTCCGAGTTCTCTGAGGAACTCTATTTTATCGAGAAACTCATGTATACCGAGCTACTTAGGCGGTCCGAGCTGCATCTCGTACAGAGCATTCATATACGGATAATCAAAAGGATGACTGCGCATTAAATGCTCATTATTATCACACAGACGCACACGCCTATTGGACAACTATGTATTATTCTTTCATTTGTTCCGCCTCAAGGCTATAAATACATTGTAACCTCCTCATTAGCAGGGGACTCAGAATTTCTTGGTAAACCCATTATCGAGAATTCTGCAAACAGTCAGTAATAACACAAACAGTGGACGTATGCCATTCTTTCAAGGCTGAACCACTTTAAAAATCTTTTGTCTTGTTTATTTTTATCTGTGATTAAAGAATTAGGTCAAATCTAGTTTTTTACATCAACAGATTGGCGCCGTCTGTGGGAAACGACTGTAATTATCGTTTTTCACTAATATAATTCATCACCAATGGCTGATAATCCAGAATCCAGTAATCGAAACGCTGGGATTCCCCCAAATCCATCCACTCCTCCAAGTGTCCAAGATCTGGCTGGAATAATGGCTAATTTGGCTCAGGGCCAGACCGCCATGCAAGAAACCATGTGACAACTCATGCAAACTATCCAAGGTGGAGCACCCGCCCAGTCAGGGCAACGAAGCATTCAGAGAAATACCCGATTGCCTTCTTCACGAACTAGACGAATGTCACTCCCAGAAGAATCTCATTCTAGACGCACCGACTCATATCATACTGAGAGATCTAATGATCCTTCTTATCATCCTGGAAGTACTTCCTCGCTACGAGCTACATACACTCAACAAAACGTCACTCTATCTCCAGAAAGGACCAGTGCTCTTGAAAGATTGAGTAGAGTCTCTCCCTTTGATCGTTTGGGTCCTAGGAGGAATAAAAGTCCCCCTAGGATGGTGTCGAGGAACTCTCAACGATCCTCTGATTTAAAGGAAGGTTCTGCCCAATCCCGACCAGCTGCTCGTCGTGAAAGATCCCAAGAGGCAAATTCAACACGATCAGTTGCTCGGACCAACAAGCGCGAGGAGTAAAATGATGCATGGAAAGGCTCTATTCATAGGTTGGAGGATAGACTAGGGGAAATGGCTAAGGATAAAAATCCTCTACAAAGAACTTTTGTCCAAGGGACACCTTTTATCCAAGCAATTGTGGATTTTCCCACACCATCAAAGTTCAAAGCGCTTGTTGTGACTCTTAAATATGATGGAAAAATTGACCCTATCCTTCATATAGAACAATACCAAGATGCTGCCGATATATACGCCGTGCCAGACGAGATGAGATGCAGGGCATTTTCAGGAACTCTTACAGGATCTGCTCGAATATGGTACAATAATCTTCCTCGGGGGAAGATTTCAACTTTCTTTCAACTGGCTGAGTTCTTTATTGGAAATTTTTATTTTGGAGCAAAACCAGTTAAACGAGTAGCACATTTGTTAAGTGATAGACAAAAAGAAGGTGAGAGCACTAAGGATTACATAACTCGTTTCAATAACGAGAAGCTCGAAGTTATTGATTACGAGGAAAAGACAGCAATTACTGCTTTGATGAGTGGACTATTGCCAAATAAATTATACTACACTTTGGCCAAAGATCCACCTAGGACCATGTTAGAATTAATGGCAAAAGCAGCCAAAATCATGAATGCCGAGGAAGCTATGGCTGCAAAGAAGAGCATGGACACTAAAAAGACCAAGATTGAGGGTGATAAGGCTGAGAAGAAAGAGCAGAAGAATAATGGTGGTAATAAGCAGTCAAAAGCAAAGCAAGCATTGGAATAGTTGAAGAAATTTGGAAACTATACTCCTTTGAAGGTAGATATAAACCACGTTCTGGAAGAGATCAAGAACAGCGTGGAGCTAAACTGGCCAGAGAAAATGAAGACAGATCCTGACAAGAGGAATAAGGCCAAATATTGCCAGTTCCATAAAGACCATGGTTACACGAATAAAAATTATAAAGCTCTTTAGAATGAAATTGAAGCACTTATCAGACGAGGAAAGTTGGCCAAGTATGTTGATCGTAGAAGTGAAGGAAAGAACAACGACCGAGCAAGACAGAGATCCAGATCTCCTCATCGAGCAGAAGAAGACAAGAAAATAAATCATGAAGATGATCCTGATCTCCCCAAAAGACCAAGACAGCCAGAACGTGAGGTATTTTCAATTCGTTGTGGATCATTTGATTGTAATGTTATTACAGGTGGAGATGCAGGAGGTGGAGACCTTACTGCAGAGAGGAAAGCTTACCTCAATGAGGCTCAAGCTTGTTCATATATTCAGCGAATAAATCTAGCTGAAGATGACCGCCCAAGGAAGGTATACAAGGAAAAATTGGTCATCGGCTTCTCCAAGAACGACCTCGCAGGTGTACTATATCCTCATGATGATCCATTGGTGATCAAAATGAGGATGAAGGAAGTAATGATCTCAAGAGTACTGGTGGATAATGGTAACTCGACGGATATCATGTTCTACTCATGCTTTGACAACTTAAATTTAAAGTTGTCTCAGTTGGAGCCATATCATCGGCCCCTCCTCGATTTTACTGGCGAGAAAGTTTTTCCACTTGGGACGATCAAGTTGGATATGTTCATCGGTACATGGCCTGCTTGTCGAACAGAAAGAGTGCGCTTTTTCATGATGGATAAAAATATCCAATCAGCTTACAATATCATCATGGGAAGGGTAGGTTTGAAAAAGTTTGAGGCAGTACCATCTACAGTACATCAATGTTTAAAATTCCCAACCAACTTTGGAGTAGGAGTGGTGAAGGGCGACCAAAAAATAGCTTGGGAATGCTAATATTCATCTACTGAGCAAGAAGAGCGTGAAGAATCCAGAAAGAAGACTACTACTTATCAGGTTGATGAGATAGAAGACGCAAAGATTGAGACTTTAGACCCAAGAGATGAGTCTCAGCTTGTTAAGGGTCAGGTCATAGAGGCTACTGAAAATATTATTCTGGACGATGAGCATCCAGAACGAATAACTCAAATTGGTGCTTCACTAGATGTGTCAATAAAATAAGAGCTGATAGCGTTTCTAAAAAGTATAAAACAAACTTTTACATGGAGCCACAAGGACATGCCAGGGATAGACCCAAATTTCCTATGTTACAAGCTTAATGTGAATAAGGAGGTCAAGCCAGTAAAACAAAGAAGAAGAGTGTTCAGCCCCGAAAAGAACCAAGCTATACAAGAAGAAGTCGAGAAGCTCCAAAAAGCCTATTTTATTGAGGATGAGGGTAATTTAACTCTTTAGCATCTTCTTGTTCTACTAAATCTACATGGATTAAGCTTTTAGTGGCTCCTGTATCTAACATTGCTGTTGTCTCTATAGTTTTATTAGCAAATTTTATTTTTATTAAAATTTTCTTTTATCATATACCAGGGGTCAGCTGGTATTTCATTCATTATATTGTATACTTTGTACATTAGTAATAAATCTTCTGTTGCTTCTTTTCCTTTTATTAGGGAATTATCGTTACTTGCTTGTCAAATATCCTGATTGACTAGCTAATGTGATGATGGTGAAGAAGAAAAATAACAAATGGAGTATGCGTGTAGACTTCACCGATCTCAATAAGGCATGCCCAAAGGATCATTTTCCTCTGCCCCGAATTGATCAACTGGTGGATGCTACCTCGGGGCACGAATTGCTGAGTTTTATGGATGCTTACTCTGGTTACAATCAGATTAAGATGAATCCTGAGGACAGGGAGAGTACCTCTTTTATTACCCCTAGGGGAACTTATTGTTATAATGTTATGCCTTTTGGATTGAAAAATGCAGGTGCAACATATCAGCGGCTGATGAACAAGGTGTTTGCAGAGCAAATCAGTTACAACATGGAAGTTTATGTTGATGATATGCTGACGAAAAGCAAGAAAGTTGCTGATCATCTAATTGACTTAGGTCAGACCTTTGATCAACTAGATAAATATCAAATAAAGTTGAACCCTACCAAATGCATATTCGGAGTACGAGAAAGCATGTTCCTCGGGTATATTATCAACCAATGAGGAATGGAAGCAAAACCTAACAAGATCAAAGCTCTATTGGGACTGCTATCTCCGACGACGAAGAAAGAAGTGCAAAGTCTCACAGGGCGAGTTGCAGCACTTAATAAATTTATATCACGAGCAACTGACAGATGTCTACCATTCTTTAAAACATTCCGAAAGACTTTCGAGTGGAATGATGAATGCGAGAAGGCCCTTCATGAATTGAAAAAAATACCTGGGAGCACCGCCACTGTTGTCCAGGACAATGATGGGAGAAATATTGTACTTGTATCTGGCAGTTTCGGAGAATGCAGTTAGCTCGGCATTGATAAGAATGGAGGATGGAGTGCAAAAACCAATTTATTACACTAGCAAGGCCTTCCGAGGAGCAGAGATCAGATATCCAAGACTGGAAAAGTTGGCACTAGCGTTGATCGAAGCGAGTAGAAGAATGAGGCCATACTTCCAGGCTCATATCATAGTTGTATATACCGATATGCCGTTGAGGCAAGCTCTTCATAAACCGGAGAAATCAGGGAGATTGATGTACTGGGAAGTAGAACTTGGTGAATATGACATAGTTTATGTGCCTAGATCGTCGCTTAAAGGGCAAGCAGTACTAGATTTTATCGCAGAATTCACTTATCCTGACACCTCCGAGGAGCAAAAGCTGAATACCGACCAATCTGTGGATGTTACAGGATCGTCAAATTTAAACTCCGACCAACTTAAGTCGATTGACGATCAAGAGGAGATGGTCGACGAGCAGCAAGAAGTGTTAGGGGAGGATATAAAGAAGCAACAAATATTCCATCGAGGAACTCTATCTGATAAAAAATTTGAGGATGAAGTACCTATATGGAATCTGTATGTGGATGACTTATCTTGTAGTACAGGCTGTGGGGCAGGGATTATTTTAAATAGCCCAGATGAAATCGATGTGGAGTATGCTCTGCGCTTTCAATTCAAAGCCTCTACTAATGAGGCTGAATATGAAGCTATGATTACAGGTCGTAGTTTAGCAAAAAACATGGGGGCAGAGCAGGTCATTGTATTCAGTGACTCACAGTTAATCGTAAATCAAATGCTGGGAGTGTACGCAACAAAGGGAGAATTGATGATCAAGTATTATGTGAAAGCAATGGAGATTGTATCAAGCTTTAACACTATGCAATTAATTAGAACACCAAAATTGGAGAATGCAAGAGCAGATGCTTTATCTCGGTTAGCCTCAGCCACATGCACCGAGCTACAAAGAATAATCCCAATAGAAATTTTAGCTAGCAGGAGCATCGATGAAGATCTGATGATGAACTTTATTACCCTTGATTTAGGACCATCTTGGATGGATCCCATCAGGGCATATATTGAGGAAGGGGTTTTGCCAACTGATAAACTCACAGCCAAGAAACTGAAGTTTAAAGCTGCTCGTTATGTATTGAATAATGGTATTCTATATAGAAGAGGAATTATAGCAGGTTTGCAAAGATGTGTGCATCCCTACGAGGTGAAAGACTTGATTGAAGAGGTCCATGAAGGGTCTTGTGGAGCCCATGTAGCAGGTTAGACACTTTTGCAAAGAATAATGACACAAGGATACTACTGGCCAATGATGAGGGATGATTGTATAACCTATGCCAAAAAATGTGATAGATGTCAACGCTTCTCCTCTATCCGAAGAACTCCCCAAGCATTGTTAACACCCATTACTTCCCCTTTGCCATTTGCCATGTGGGGAATTGACTTGGTCGGGCCAATTCTAATGACCAGGGGAAGATTTAAATATCTCGTGGTCGTGGTGGATTACTTTACTGAGTGGGTAGAAGCTGAGCCCCTTATTGATATGACATATGACAAGGTGTATCAATTTATATGGAAGAACATCATTTGTAGATATGGTCTTCCTCATGCATTCATCACAGACCATGGAACTCAATTTGATAACGAGGAGTTCGCTGCATATTGTCATCAGTCAAACATATTGAAAACCCACTCTGCACCAGACCATCCCCAGAGCAATGGACAGAATGAGGTGACGAACAGAATGCTACTAAACGGTTTAAAAAAATGACTGGACGATGCAAAGGCAAATTGGATTAACGAGCTACATTCTGTGTTATGGGCTTATCGTACTACACCACGAGCAGCAACGGGAGAATCTCCATACATGCTGGCATTCGGAAGTGAAGCTGTTATACCTGCCAAGCTAGGCCTCCCCACACACAGAGCGCTCAATTTCAATTCTCCTATCAGTGACTTGATGAGAAAATTAGACTTGGAAATGCTCGAGGAAGTTAGAGAAGAAGCAGCAATCAGGAATGCTGTATACCAACAACGAACAGCTTTGTTTTACAACAAGAGAGTAAAAAAGTGTGATTTGAAGGAAGGAGATTACGTGCTAAAGAAAGTAATTCAAAAGCATAATAAATTGGAAGCTAACTAGCATGGACCCTACAGAGTAACAGAAGTTGTTCGTCGAGGAACCTACAGGATTGAAAGCTTGGAGGGGAAGAATTTAAGAATGCATGGAATGCAGAACATCTACGCAAGTATTATCAATAGTTGGGATTCCTATGTAAATGAAGTTTTCTTCAGTATGAATAAAGTGCTGAAATTTTTATCCAATTCTCTCCTTTTGATGAAATTTTTTCAGAGTATTAGTGCTACACACTACGCATCAAGTTCAGAACAAAAATCCACCAACTACGGTTGGTCGGTAAAATAAACCCTCCCAACTACGGTTGGTCGGTCCACCAACTATGGTTGGTCGGTAAAATAAACCCTCCCAACTACGGTTGGTCGGTAAAATAAAATCCACCAACTCGGTTGGTCAGGAATAAAAATCCACCAACTTCGGTTGGTCGGAAATAATTTTTTAAGCAATATCATGGAATGGAAGTCGTTTCATGGCTTATAATTAAAAAGTGATTAGTCACTATAATAAAAAAAATAAAACAGAATTTCTTTACTTATGGCATATCAAATTACCACCAACTCTAAGTTGGTCGGGAAAAAAAATATCACCAACTCCGGTTGATCGTCAAATAATTATCACAAACTCAGAATGGTCAACAATAAATTTTCACCAACTCCAGTTGGTCGGCAATTTAAAATAACACAGTAAATTTTTGTTTTCTTACAAGACATACATACACATTCATCAGAGAATAAAATAGATATTTTATAAAGTAATGACAAAAGACAAATGATGTGAGAAATGTATTACATTACCAAAACTTTTCATTCAATTCGAGAAGGATTACATATGATGTGGAAAGAAGAAATTATTACATAAAAATCCTATTCTATTGGATTTTTCCCTTCTGCCTTTGAAACAGGCTCTACTCCAGCAGGAGGATCATCTAAGGCGTAAGGAGAATTTATGAAGTTTAGATCTCTAAGCATCCTGACATTCATTACTGATGGCCGATCAAGTAAGTGCTCCAGGCGAGATATCTCAAAATTAGAATGAAGATTGTAGTCGTCGAGATACTTGGATATTAAGCACTGAGGAATTGCCCGAGCAGAAATCCATCTCATATCAAGTTTGAAGGGTGGCACGGGAAACTCGAGCAACCCAGGGTCATAGTAATCCCAGAGATAATGGCCCTGCTCCAACTTTAACACCCCCAGCGCATTCAGCCATCCTTGCTTGTAACCCTCGTTATTTGAATTCTCGATCCGATCATCGAGGTGATAAAGGGCTTCATTATACCCAGCCATCCAAAACTCTCTAGGCTGTTAGTGAAACTGATAGGTCAACTGCTCTAGTTGCTCGTGGAGGTTCTTCACTAAAAGTTCTTTATTCTCCAAGGCAGAGCTTTGTGCACAGAGTTGCTCGTCAAGGTTCAAAATCTTTTTGAACATCTCAACTAATGCTTGATTCTTCGCCACCAACTAGAATGCTTGATTCTCCAAAGCTGCTTGAGTTCTTGCCTCTTCAATAGTAACCCGAGTAGCTCTTGCTCGTCCCCGAGAAGCTCTTACTCGTCCATGAGCAGATGTAGAGGGTCCAATTCTCTTTAAAGTTTCCAATTCGTCTCTCAAATTGACATTTTTAACCTCCAAAAATGAGAAACCTTCATCATTGATAGGGACCCAGGCTCCCCAGGTAGATGCTGTAGATTTCAGTTGGGATATCTTTCCTCGCAAGTTATTATTTTCCTGCTCCAGAAGTTTCGCGATCTGCCTATGCTCTTCAACCTCGATCTTCAAAGTCCTCTCCTTAATATCATAAGCAGCGTCGAACTTATCATATCCTTTGTCAGCATTTAGTTACTGATACTTTTTCTCATACCCTTGAAGTAAAAGGGTAGAAGATTCCTTATATTATTGCTGAAGTTCCTCGATGATACCCCGTAGATCTTCAATCATCTCATAATATGCCACATTGTTGGAAACTGTACGGTCGAGCAAGCACTTCAAATATTGATAGGCTTCGACTGCTCGTTCCGAAGTGTCTGGACCAAGAATGTCGATGATTTGAGCTTCAGTCAAGTCAGCATGGCCAGCCTTGAAGTAGTCATTGCATTTTTTCATCAGTTCAGTATCGTGGGCTGACAAGAGATCCATTATAGCCATAAACTAGTAAAGAAAAGAGACATAAAGAATCAATAAAGATGCAAACAGAGCAAGTAGAAAAAAAAGTCAATATGAACAGCTGAAAGTTCGAATTTTATTATATCACAAAGAGAAGTACATAGCCCAAAAGTACATTCAACAAAAAAAAAAAGCAAAGAGAAAGGTCTGAACAACTCTACACCTTCTCCTTACTTCCTAAGACTTCCTCGGGAGGCTTGGAGGAAGAAGTAGGTTGCTAGGAGGGTAGAGAAAGCTGATTGGTAGACATATTGGTTGGCTGGGGCTGCTCGTAGTGAAGTTAAACAGTAGGGACCTGATCCCTAATCATCATTGAAGACTCTTCAGAGGCAGCTTCGTCCTCTTCTTCTTCTCCAGGAGAAGGAGGAGGACCATGGACATGGCGTTGAAAATGTTCAGAACTCTCAGAGACCTTTAACTCCTGCAGAGCAGCAATCCATCCATCCCTGAAGTATTTAACACTAGCAAACTCCATCTAGGAAGACATGGCAGCTAGACCTTTATTCCATCCCTTGTCCCAGCCAGTGCTAAAGGACTTTTTAACTACAAGTTTTCTCTTGGCTTTCTCTGAGGAAATCCTCTCAGTATGAAGTTCCTCGGCATCCTTCATCTTCCCTTCTATTTCCTGCTTCTGACGATCAACATCATGAAGTCTAACAACTTCCTCTTCATATTTCTTAAGCTCGTTTTCAAGCTCTTCAGTGTTCTTGAGCTTTTCCTCAAGCTCATTATTCTTCTTCTCAAATTCTTTCACTTTCCTCTCAACTCCTGGGAGGCCTCCATAGCTCGGTCTTTTTCTTGCTCGATGGATTTGAGTCGTGTCTCCTAGGCCTCTTTATCTTCTTCATATTTTTGACGAGAGTCCTTTAAGGACTGAGTCAGACCTACAAAAGCTTCCTCCACACCTCCCGAGGAGCTCGAAGCTTTAATAGCTTCATCCTTTTTCAGAATAGTGTTAAAACAGGTTACCAGCTGGAAAAAGAAAATAATTGTAAGTCAGTGCAGGGACATAACATTGAAAAATAAAAGTTTAGATTAGTAATACTTACTGAGGCAATATGTTGAGCTGCCAAGGTGGTAACCCTATCCCGAGAAAGAATGTCCTCAACACCTTAGATCTCGTGAATAATCCAAGACTTCACCGAGCTCATAGCAGAGCTCAGAGGAACAAAGGTGGGAATACCACCTTCAACATTTAAAGACTGAGAGACTGCTTCAACTGGTCTCTCAAGGGAGCTTTTCTTTAACCTCCTCGTAGGGTCAGGAACATTCTCAACCAAGGATGTTTTCTTGGTCGGTGATATAACGATAACCTCGCTTGGAGGAGAAACAACTAAAGCCTTTCTCGGAGCCACAGGGGGCTTCTCGACAATCTTCTTAGCAGCAACAGGAGGGGATGCATCAATAATTCTCATCCCTTCTTCTGGGACATTTGGCTTATTTTTCTTTGCCTCTCCAGTAGTAGAGGCAGACTTATCAAAGAAGGCAGGAGCTCTTCTTCTCTTCATTCTGTCACTCAGAGGAATATTTGATTCAGGGGAGGAACCTTCAAAAGCTGGTATTGGGTCGATGTCACCTACCACTAGACGAGCAGTAAAAGACAAAGTTTAGCTCTTGTACTGCAACAAGTACGAGGTTGATCTGATATGTTCGTCAGCAACAGTTTGGTGCAAACTCCAGATAAGTTTCAAGTGTCTCAAATTGACATCAGTCTCTTTGGGGGATTTTCTTTTGCTATCAACTGCAAATAAATAAAAATTAAAATGTCAATGATGCATTTTATCAAACACAAAGAAAACATAATTTCAAAAATAAAATAAAAACAACTTATCCCATTGCCATAAGGGGGACACTTAGGACCCTGATATACATCATCTCCATTTAAGGGAGCATGTTGCCAATTTTTCATAACATCTCCATGCTCGAAGTAATCCCTGTTGGCATCTGGGAGATTGACAACTAAAGCCCTATTTAAAAACCTAGTTTTTAAATAAAAAGTACTATCGCTGACAACCCATCTATAACAAAACATAATTTTTGGAATTCCTAAACGGGTTCCATGAATTTGATTTAACCTATGAACTCCATTAACTATTCTCCAAGTGTTTGGCGCTATTTTTGCAGGAAAAACATCAAAAAACTGATAGAACTCCAAACATAAAGGATTTGGAGGAAAAGAAAAGCCGCATTCGGCCATAAAGAGACTGGGGAACCAATGTCCCTCAGCCAGACGAAAATAGTCAGAAGGTTCAGAAAGTTCTTCCAAAGTAACCCATGAAGGAATAGAAAAATCAGAGCGAAACTTATCAAGCGACTCAACAACGTAAACCATGATGAATAGAGAAAATAAAAAAGAAGGAAGAAGATCTTATAGGAAAAGGGTGGATCAGTTGACAACGAACAATGGAAGAAATGAACGCACAAGATAGAGAGGAAGCAAAGAAGTTCTAAGATGCAGATTTGAAAAAGTAAAAGACGATCGAATTTTCTGAAGCGTTTAAATACTTTACCTTGAGACTAGAGAAAAACAATGATTACCAGGATGGACGATTGTGTATTCGGCGGCTAAAAAGAAGAAAAGGGCACAAAAAACGAAACGGTTATTGGAATTCAAAATATTTATAAAGACTGATACTGTGCATTTATAAAGGAGTTGTATACAACGAATGCTCTCCTAGAAACCATACAAATCGAAAATCTAAGCAGCAGAATGTTCCATACTTTTCTTCAACATCAAACTAAGAAACATTGGGGGCTTCTGTTGATACCAAATTTATTATGATGACGTGGACCAATTATGTGGAGACACATGTCAATCTACATGGCACTCGTAAACATTTTTTTGAACAACACATTGACTCCGAGGAACTCAACCTCCCCGACCAACTCAGGCGCTCCGAGTTCTCCGAGGAACTCTATTGTATCGAGCAACTCATGTATACCGAGCAGCTTAGGCGGTCCGAGTTGCATCTCGTACAGAGCATTCATATCTGGATAATCAAAAGGATGACTGCGCATTAAATGCTCATTATTGTCACACAGACGCACACGCCTATTGGACAGCTATGTATTATTCTTTCATTTGTACCGCCTCAAGGCTATAAATACATTGTAACCTCCTCATTAGCAGGGGACTCGGAATTTCTTAGTAAACCCATTATCGAGAATTCTGCAAACAGTCAGTAATAACACAAACAGTGGACGTAGGCCATTCTTTCAAGGCTGAACCACTTTAAAAATCTTTTGTCTTGTTTATTTTTATCTGTGATTAAAGAATTAGGTCAAATCTAGTTTTTTACATCAACATGGGTAAAATGAAAATTTTACTTAAAGTGAAACATTTTATGAAATAAAATGTTAGAGTAGGTATTACACGAAGTGCTCCTAAACGAATATGATTTTTATGAAGTAAAAATCAAGATTAAAGTGTAAAGGACATGAAATGGAAATTTTTTGAAGTGTAACACAAGATGGGGAGGTAAAGTCTTAGGTTTTGGCTTCGGCCAAGTAAAAAGGAAAGTGGAATAATGTGAACATTATGAAAATGTTGAACACATTGGTAAGATAATGATACTGGATGATGTCGGGTTAAATAATTAAGCAGGGTTATGATGTCCCTAGGGTGAAAACCCCTAAATCAACTGCAGTTTATTTAGCGCTCGATGTTGGACAGTGAATTTTCGTGAAACCGTGGGGTGTGCGTGTATTGTTATGGGCGTGTGTTGGCGGAATCCCTAAAGAAAATGCTCAGTAATGAATCGAATATTCACGAAAGAGGCATAAATAAATGGTATTGATTCATTGATTTATTAATGTACGAATAACGCATTAAAAGTTTAATGTTCACGTGCTAACATGGGATGGTTAAATAAGATGACTTAACGATGTTTAAGCTACCTAATAAGGTTTGAATCATAATAAACACAAGCATGTGTTATGTAAGGCCTTCAAAGAAAAATGAGTATATTTCTAAACACGGTGTGTGTGTATGATGAATAAAAGTCCTATAAAATGGTTAAGTAACTCTAGTGTGAGTTAATAAATGTTGAGTTAATGAACATTTGAAAGTAACTATAAGGTTTTTTTTCCCCTAGCAAATGTCATTTGCATTACGGTGTGAGTAAACCGTAAGGAATATGCTCGTTTTATGCATAATGATCCAAGGTGACTATTTTGTAAAAATAAGGAAGTATATTGGAGTAAATAAAGTTTTTGAATATAACTGTTCAATACTTTGTCACTTGTATTTTCAAAGGTATATATGTAGATGTACATACTTTCGCATGCATGTAGTTGTAGCGTGTGAGTGTTCTTTCTACCGTTCGTTTCTATATTTCAGTTGTATATGTTCCCATTGAGCATTCTGCTCACATCCCTCCTTTTGTTACGGCAGGTTGTATGTTGTTTCGTACTTGAGAGCGTTATACAGGTAAGTAACTATTTGTATTTATGATTAGTAGCTCTGTTTACTTGGCCTTGGGGGCACTTCCCTTAGGTCCTATTACTTAGTTGATGATGATGCTAATAAGAGTAACATTAAATAATGAAAAAAAAATGGATTAGAAACATTATATAGGTTGTTTCACTGCACTTCATAGTTAACTTACGAACCAGATCGGGTAGATACTTTATTAACCCTTAAATCCGGGTCTGGGCATTACAAGGGGTAACTTGGGCCCTTTGGATAGAGAATAATACTCGAGAAAATGCGATAAGATTTTATAATTGTGAATCAATAGTGCATTCAGTATTCGAGATATATATATTACGTACGGATTGTGTTTATAGGTTGTGTGTATACCTATACAGACTATATTATAGGTTGGGTGTATATATATATATGGATTATAGTTATAGGTTGTGTTCATGCCTATATGCGACATATGAATAGGTTGTGTGTATGCCTATTATATGCTTTTTGTGTGTGTGATCATACCTTCGTTGCCTGCTATCACGGGAGGTTCCGCACAAAGGGTGATCTTACCTTGACGATTCCAGTGAGGTCTGGTTTTTGTGACAACCCGCCTACTAAAATAATAGGAGGCCAGCCCAATACTCTAATAATTACAGGAATCATAGATGGTCAATTCTCAGCATCACTGTCGATTAAAATAATAGTACGAGATAACCACCAATCATTTTAGAAAACGGACTGTCAATAAAAAAAAATTGTAAATAAAAGAAAACACTTAGACAATCCCATTTGCGAAAACGGTGGATATAAAAAAAATCGATAACTAAAGAATGACAATATCATAAATAATCACCGAATAAGCTGTCGGTGCACAGACGAATAAAAATAGTTACACCGAGTATTACATTTTCAATATTTACAATATAATAAATGAGTGCACCAATTAGGCAACACGCCCGAATAAATAACTGAACATAACTAGAGTACAATAGAAAGAAACGTCTAAACAATACTCCACAACATCCGCAATATGCCGTAGCTCCATGACAACCGAAATGGAAATGTAAATATGGGTGTCCATGCGGTAGAGCACCTGTAATGGCAAAGAGTATATGCAGAAACAAAGAAATATAGATACGGGTCAGGGCCCGGTTTGATATGATTCCCATGCAAATAAAATGCATGATAGTTAAGTGCGTAATTCTCTCGCAGTTAACAATAAAATTTCTCACCTCTCAATATAAAAGCAACCTAACGCAATATCAATGATGATGCTCTAGTTAAACAAAGAACAGAAGACTAACTTCTCTCCAGTCACAACACTATGCCTTTATTCGTGCGTGGGGTGTCTCGCAAAGCGAAATCCAAATAAGGAACCCCCCCGATACACTACTACTAAGCAAGGTTGATCGTCGAGATACATTAGACCCTGTCCCAATTAATCTGGGTAATAAAGGCTAACTTCTCCCCAGTCACAACACTATGACCTTATTCCTGCGTGGGGTGTCTCGCAAAGAGAAATCCAAACAAGGAACCCACCCGATACACTACTACTAGGCAAGGTCGATCGTCGGGATCCATTATACCTTAAGCACAAAATTTTCGTATATAATTATCTAATTTAGTTTCCTTTTTTTATAGTACTAAGGGCTAAACTTCTCCCCAGTCACAACACTATGCCCTTATTCGTGCATGGGGTGTCTCGCAAAGCGAAATCAAAACAAGGAAACCCCCCGATACACTACTATTAGGCAAGGTCAATCGTCGGGATCCGTTATACCCTCAGCACATAATTACTATATATATAAATGAGAGGTCAACATACATAAATGGTACAACATTTTATCAAATGTTTACCAAATAATTTCATCTGGTACACTAGTTCATTTCATGGTTCCATTCCTTATCAGGAAATATAATCATAGTTTTTATGCTCTTTGTGGCGTTTCATTGTGCTCTTTATGGCACTTTGTCAAATTACCTTCCTTATCAGGAATATCATCATCATCAAATGCTCTTTGTGGCATTTCATTGTGCTCTTTATGGTACTTCATCATGCTCTTTATGGCATATCGTACATCAAGTCCAACTTGATTTAGAATAGTTATAATCATATATATATATAACGATTCTAAGACCGCCCGTCCGGGTTTCCCCACTGTGCGTGCCCCTAAATGGATATCATCTTCCAGGGCCTATTATTTAGACAACCTGGGATCCTACCGAAACGTCGAAAAGCGACCATATGCCTGCGGGGTAGTCATAACCACACCTAGAATTACCTACCCATCACAGAAAAATATACAACAAACGCTCATATGGCCTAGGGACTATATCCACCCTGCATTTATTAGTCAGGGGGCTTCACCACAATGCGCGAACTTCCCTTAAGATAGCGATTTAGAGAGGGTGTGTATCCATACCTTTTAACATTTATGAAAATCATCTTCCTTTTCATTTGAAAACATCCATTTTTACATTCTCAAAATCATTTGTACTTATTTATTAGTACAACATTTAATAATTATTCATTTCTTATTCTTAAAGTCATATTTTATTAATGACTTAAGACCCTAAGTGCCAACAACCTCAACTAGTCCCCAAGACTTCAATATAATATCATAAACTATTAAAATGAATCTCCCTCAAGGAGTGTCTCCCAAAAGTCTCATCGTTAACATTTTTATCTCCATTTCATCTTTAGGTTAACTCCTATATTATTCGGAAATTAACCTACACAACAAGCCCTCGGGGTAAGCCTAATTATCCCATTATCCTAGGACATTAGTCTTCCCAAAACCACTATCTAGGACTCCCCATTATTCCCTAAAGGAAGGTCCCTAAACCTTGGACCTAAAAGAAAAAGGGCTAGAAATCAAACTAGGAAAAATCCCACATAACAGGCGCCCTTGCGAATCGATTCGCTAAAAAGCCGAATCGATTCGGTGGGTAAAAATTAACTTTCTACAAAAGACGAATCGATTTGGCCTCAACCCGAATCGATTCGGTTTGCCCAGACCTGTAAGTCTCCCCTTATCCGAATCGATTCGCCCCTAGGGCCGAATCGATTCGAACCTGCAAAAATCCCATGTTGGGCTACGGGTTGTTTGAACCCTAAAACCCCAAAATCTTAAATATTCCATTTTAGCCAACATCCACAACAACTAATTCTCCCAATTTGTTTCTACACCATTAATAATCAATATATAATCGTCAAATCAAGTTAAAACTAAGATTTAAGACTTTAATCACCAAAATCAACAAATACCCATTTAAGGGTTAAATCTCCAAAACCTAACTATACATGCAATTTATCACATTAAATCAACATCTAGCAAGTAAGAAACTTGCCTCGAGGTTCGTAGTCTTGGATCATCTTCCGGTTGCAATGATTTTCGGCCTCAATCTTCCATTTTCTCTCTTTTCTCTCCATTTCTCCCAACTCTCTCTTTTCTCTCTCTCCTTTGGCTTTCCTCACAAATGAAGAAAGAAAAAGAGGTTGGGGGAACTTAAACGGGTCTTCAAACACAATTTCCCTCTTTTAATTGGTAATACACCATTAAAATGACTCGTATCTACTTAATTGAGTCATAACGCGTTAAAAGTGCCCGAAACCCCAAAATACAACTTGGCACTTATTTTGACTATCTCGATTATTCTAAAAACAACCGCACCCCCTATTTTGGCATTCGGGAAAATGCGAAAAAAATTTATGTTCTAAATTCATTTTATTTAATTAATTTTACCCAACTTAAAGTATAGATCATAACCATCGTTTTACATACAACGACGTAATATATCACAATATAATGCTATTTACCTTTTCATACGGTAAATAGACAAAACATAGTAAATATTATCCCTTAATATCACGGGAAACAATATTTACTCCAACTTCCCCTATTTTATAGAATTAGCCCATCGGGCAAAATAATATAAAATAGCCGCTCAAAAGCCTGGCTTGTTACAGTTTTGCGCCCCAGAACATAGAACCTAGGAATGATGACTATTTGGGTATACGATAGTATTAACGGTCAATTGGATACGTTAGGTATGTGCATGACCCATAGGATTGGAACTATTTGTCACACCCTACCTAATTAAATACCGAGTGATCAGTCATTTATTAAATTAAATCAGGATTTATAAATTGGTTCATTCTTAGCATCACAGTCGAAGACCAAATTTATTACTAATCACCTAATAGTTAATTAAACCGATAATAACTTGAGGAAAACTAAAATAAATCATACAATAATATAAAGACTAATCCATCACCATATATAAATACATAAAGTCTTGCCGAGTAAATCATCAGCTAAAACAAACCAAATAAAGCCAACATAAGGATAACTGAATTCAATATAAGTCTGAACTGGATAATTCTAAATGGGGCAACATGCCCAAATGAAATGATAAAGTACTCCCAATAGATCTTACACTAGGAAATAAAGAAATGAAGCGTCTAAACAAAACTCCTGCAAGCAATCCAGCGGTGCTATAGCGGCGTGTCCCTGGAGCATAATATCAAGTCTAGCGTCCTTGTGGATGGAAACCTAAAAGGTTTTGAAAATATTTTATAACCAGAGTTAGTACTCAAAACGTTTTGAAAATATTTAGCAATCTTTTATTACAATAAAAATCGGTTATTTATTACACATATTTGGTTCACGTACACTCGCTTGAGTTTTCTCACCTCTCGTTTATAGTACACACCTAATGTTATATACTTAGCCCACCTAGTTATACTACCCAAGATAACGAGACTAACATATTCAACTGAACTTACCTACATGCCTAAGTTCTCGTACAACCCATATAGTAAATTATTTTATTAACACCTCTCATATGTTAATTAATTCCCGTGTAACATTTCACATATGTTATCTTTCCATATTATAATTAAGTCTCACCACTTAATTTATTCCTTAGATGTCCACCATCTAACATTAAATCCTAGTAGTTAAGTTTTTCTACTTAATTTACTCTTTAGATGTATGCACATTATCTAATAATATACTATCCCTCATAAGTAGATTATTCATACGGTATATATTTCACGCACAATATATATATATAAGAGTATACTCCACTATAAGGTCCAAGTATTACACATTAAGGACTTATTGGTTCGGAATATTCCATCGACCCCAATTTATCCTACTACTTTCATTGGTCCGGACAACCATAGACCCTAATATTATATATTTTTTATCTTGGTCCAGATAGCCCTCGACCCCAAATTCAAAAATTTCATGTATTGGTCCAAATTATTACTTCGACCCTAATACAATTAGCATCATTTAGGCATTCACACCGCGTAATACATTGCTATAATAGGTATTCACCCCACTTATAAGTAAATTAGTAGGTATACACAACACAATTATTCACCTTAATACATAGTATGTTTCCCTCTAACACTTACCGTACATTTTTTTTTACGATTTATCACGCTATTGTATTTATATGATTATTCACACAAGTTTAAGGCTCTTAGTTATCCCTTTTCCAAATTTTCTAGATAAGTCTAACTTACCCTACTAGTGGATACATCAATTTATTCGATTATTGTAAGTCTTTATCCAACTCTCAGATTAATTACGATGTCATTTATCTCGAATTCAATTTCGTCTTAAACCTCTCAATAAAAATACATCATATCTCTATAATAGGCCTACCATGATATAATAACTCTCCTATTATTATATTTATAAAGTCCAAAAGATTTCCACAATATCGATTTAGGAACATTAGGCCCAAAAAGGAAATTTCATATTTAATTTAGGGAACTGAACTGACCGAACCGGGCCGCTATTCCATAAAGACCGAACTGAATCGCTTATATTTGGTCTGGACCAGTTCATTTTTTTGTAACTGTAATACCCCGTATTTTTGGCTATATTTATTTTTGGGATTAATTAATTAAATGTGAATTAATTGGGAATTAATCCGGGTAAAATACTAGCGAGTTGTGAGTTGGTATTTGACTATATTGAGTATATATGATGTTATATGAATATTGAATTATGAAATTTGTCACGAGATTTATATACGGCAATTTGGTCATTTTATTGGGACGCGTGTGACAGTCGCGTCGGGATATAATTATTTTATTTATAAAAGTGAATTTAAATTCTATTAACCGTATGGTCGTTTTGAGTGCGCCAACGCGTTCGGAAGGGTCGAAATAGTCAAAAAACACTAGCCGGGGGTGTAGTTTGGGTCCCGGGGTATTTTTAGGCCATACTGGCAATATAAAGGGTATTTTGGTAATTTCGTATTTTTAGGAATTAAAAATGACGAAAATTAGAGAAGTAAATCTGATTGGGAATAGACCCACTAAACCCACTAACCAACCCATACTAACCCAACAAGCTACGGGGGTTGTTAGATTAGGTTTTCTAAGTTTCCCCAAAACAAACTCTAGCCACCATTGGAGAAGAAGCTTGGAGAAAGAGAGAGAGAGGGAATTCTGCAAAAAGAGAGAGGAAATCAACATCAAAATCAGAAATAAACTCAAGGCAAGTGATTTAAATTACATTCTTTATGCAGTGAATGATTCTTCCATGTTAGAAACCTTGATAATCAATCTTATTTAAGAGTTAAAGGAAAACCCATGAAATTGGAAGTTATTAGTTTAATTTTGGGTATAGGTTTGCATGTAGAAACTTTGTTTGAAGATTGAATTCAGAGATTTCATATTTATGTGATGTAACAACGGATTAAATTCTGGGAATTTATGATGATAATAATCTAGGGTTTATGTTCTTGAAGAAAATTGGGGAAAAATGTAGAAACTTGTGATTTAATGATGTTTAGGATGTATTAATCCCTTAAAAAATGTTAGTGTATGACCTTAGCATGTTTTAGGATGATTAGAGAACTTAAAACATTGTTGGAACGAATTTTAGAGGAGATTTGAGGAGTAAGAATTGATGAAAAATGTAACCAAGAAATTCTGGGTCGAAACTGGTCTCTCGTTAGAAGACCTTCCCAGGTCGTTCGAACGAGCTCATTCGAACGAGCTTCTAACGAGTTGACCAGTCGCTTCTAACGAGGGGAGACTTCGTTCGATACCTTCGTTCG
This sequence comes from Sambucus nigra, assembly GCA_949130495.1. NCBI lineage: Eukaryota > Viridiplantae > Streptophyta > Magnoliopsida > Dipsacales > Adoxaceae > Sambucus > Sambucus nigra. The sequence goes on from OX422211.1 coordinate 377,641,441, forward strand.
AACGAACTGTATTTCGTTCGATACATTTGTTCGAACGAGATGTCGTTAGAAGGTACAGTTCGTTCGAACGAAGTGGAATCTCGTTTGAACAGCCTCGTTCGAACGAGACTTCTAACGAGCTGGAAGTTTAGGCCTTTTTGGCCTGTTTTGATTTTGGGAGTCCCGTAAACTTGTTCGAGGGTAGAGATAACATTCCGTTGATGATGTATTGATAGATTTGGGACTTTTGGGTTATTATGAGGAGTAAATTATATACGAGTGATTTAAATCAATGAACCGTTTGGGTTGAGACGTGAGTGTCTACTACGACGTGAGAATAAATTTAGGGCGCGTATGATTATAAACCGGAATCTTATAAAGTGTGTAAATTATATATTGGTACTAGAATGAGAATAGTACTACAATTAAACTACGGGATTACTAAGACGTGTGTTTACTTAGTATTGGTATATGAATTGTGTGTATGACATACCTACCATACTTGCTATCATGGGAGGTTTGCGTTCGCTTAGGGCCCTCTAATCCTTGTGTTGCCCGGATTTAGACTGGTTACCTTGATGAACATAGGTCATAGAAAGACTTATTGGGATATTAATAAGTCCGTTGATCGTGGGAGCGTAGGTATGTGCGTGACCCATGTGATGTGACTGTGTTCGCCTCCATTATTTGTGATGTTGTTATTTGTGAACTATTCCTGAGAGATTCGGAATATGTAATCCTTATGTACGTGATGTACCGGGATGAATAGCAGAGTATGTGTGCACCGCAGCTTAGTTCTCGGGGTGCTTGTATTGTATATTTATGATGTGAATAATATACACTTAATTAATGGGAACCTTCATGTTAATGTTGTGAAAATAATTACGGTATTGTTTCGAGAAAAACATAACGGATTAGCTGATGAAGTAATATATTGCATATTGAGCATCTGAGTTTACCTTAAACCCCTATTTAATTACGAGCATTATAATGTTAATAGAACCGAGTAATAAGGGTAGGACCTATGACAGTCTAGCTAGATATGATTTTACTTAGCTAGTGGTTTGGGTCGTTGTAGATGGGTATTTACGTTAGGAGTGCACAGTTAGACGAGAGGTGAGAATATCATGTGAGTGCACGTCCTAACATGTACTTTGCATTTAATGTTTTAAAAGTTTTTAAAGCACTTACAGGTTTTTAAAATATCTCCACATTCGGGCTCTGACCCGTTTGCTTTCAAATCTATTTTTTTGCAAAACCATTTTAGGTTCCCAGCCACAAGGACACCATGCATAGGATACTCATTCAGGTGACGAGCTGTAGCTGTTTGTGGAAGCTACAGGGATTTGCTTGTAGACGTTTCTATCATTTGGATTCCAGATTCATTATCTATCAGTTGTAGGACATGTTGCCCAATTCTATTAGAGACATCTTTCCATTACAGTTTTCAGACTTTGTCATGTATGGATTTAGTATTCAGTTTACTTATTTCAGTTGTGGGATTGTAGTGAGGAGTTTTCCTCCAGACTTTATTTATGTTATGTGATGGTTATTCTATTTATTTCTTTATGGTGAATGGTGTTATTTATTCTTCATTACACTTGTTGCATGTTAATCAGACTTAAATTAAAATTTGGCAACTTACTTTTTAAATACTAGGTGGTTAGTAATCATTAAAATGTTTTCGACAGTGATGCTATTAACTGGACCAACTGGGCATTTTGAATTAATTTAATAAAGGAGTAGCTACCCGGTATTTAATTAGTCGGGGTGTCACTGTAACTCGTTCTGTAAAGGCCTAACCAAATCGATCAGTTTGGACATGATCGCTTCTTTTTTTTTAACTCGTTTCTACAGTTATAGCAGGTGCATTCTCCACCATTAACGCACCTTAATCCTCCATGTTCTCCCACCAAACTCTAAACTAATTGTACCAAACCATTCCCACATGTATAAAGACAATTTCTAACATAACTTTTTGCATCAAAACATTACAAATTATTTAGGAATGGATTTACGCCTCTAATCCTCAAAAATCCTAGTTTTTCATGTTCTTCCTAAAATATTCATCAAAACCAAGATTTAATTTGTATTAATGATAAAATCTCCTCTAATTATTGATACCCTACATGTGTTAAATCGTTCTACATGCAGATCCTATCCCAACATGCATAAAAATCATTCTTTTTCTTTCAAAAACATTGATTTAACATAAACAATTATTAAAACCCTACACACGTGTATTATAACTTCATGAATATTGCAATAAACAACTTGCCTTAAAGAGGATGATCTGATTTTGTGATAAAGATGATGATTTTGATGTGCTTTTCTTCAAATCTCCACTCCTTAGATGCTTAGGATGCAAGAACACCTTTTAATTCTCCATGAATCCTCCTTAAGCTTTTGGAAATGGTTTCTCTTTTCTCTCTAATGGCTTCCTTTTGGTTTAACTTTTTCTAACCCTAGCCTAAAGTCTTAAACATAAGATATAACACTCATAATTTCGCTGGTCCCTTAACCTCTATTTGCCAAATGACCAAAACGCCCTCAATATGTGCCGATTTTATCTAAAATTGATCCGGAACCCAAATTATACCCTCGGGTACACTATTTCGACTATTTTGACCCATCCGGAATCGTTTGTGGTTTCTAAATTATCATCTGGGTCACTCAAAATATAATTCCTATCTCAACCTAATATTTATTTACACGCGACTCCCGGTCGAGATAAAATAAAATATGCACATATCACTCGTTATGCCGTATAACACTAATCATCAATTATTTACTATTTACACTTAGTAAATATTATATCATAATATTAATCAATATCGTTCTTTAGATTAATATTTAAAAATCACATTTATCATTTAATCACATTAAATTACTTCACTCGCATAATTTAAATAAAACGTATTTTCTTCATTAATTCCAACATTAATTACATTATAAATAGGCAGAAATACGGGGTATTACACTATATTCACCTATATCGTCTGTTGTTTGATATATGGTTCGAGGAGACATTCTGAACCGGTAATCCCTGATTTAGTACGAGAGATAACTTGGACTTGATAGCAGAGGACACAAGTGTGCATCACAGTGGTCAGTTCGGGAGATGTTGTATTTACATGTATATATATATATATATATATATATATATATATATATATATATATATATATATATATATATATATATACTTGTGTGATTTATCCTACTTATGTGTAATAGTAGGGGAGATATATAACGTATATTCAAAGTCATGTTCATTCTCTTTATATGTAATAATAGAAAGAGATAATGCATATCTAAAGTATAAAATAAATAGAGAAACTTAATGAAATAAATTAGTGATAACATTTGCGAAATTTTAACTAAATGGCTTAATAATAACATAAGAAAATTTTTAAATATTAGTTAGTGGATAAAGTGTTGTTTGGGCGGTGTGAGTGGAGTTAAAGAGAAACTCAACAAAGGACTTAATGATAATTAAGGGTATACTGTAGCATAATATATGGGAGGTACGGGTGGGCTAAACCCGATAGCAGTTAGTTAGATTCTTATGAGGTCTAGTTAGATTGGGTAGCATAACTAGGTGGGATAAGTGGGGGACGTTAGGTGTGCACATTAGATGAGAGGTGAGGAACTCAAGGGAGTGTGCGCAAACTAACTTGTGTAATCAATAACTTCTTTTAAACTGTGATTTAAATGCTTGATAAATATATTTAAAATGTTTTCTCGAGATCTGACTCGTTTCAAATCTATTTTGCCTATTTTTCCAAAATATCTTAAGTGTCCAGCCACAGGGACGCCAAGCTTGATGATTCATTCCAGGGATGCGTAGCTGAAATAATTGTGGAGGCTTGTAGGATTTGGATTAGACTCTTCAATTACTTTATTTCTAGAGTAAGATTCAGTTTTAGTTAATCATTTGGGCGTGTTTCCCCTTCAGCTCTTACTTTTATATCAGTTCAGACAATGTATCCATGTTTATTATTTATGTTAAATTTTTATTAGACTTGAGAACCGATGGTTTATTCGGTATTATTTATTTCAGCTAATTATCTTGTGATGGATTCAGATTATTACTATGTGTATAGTTTGGTTATTACATATATTTTTGCATGTTGTTGTTTAATGAAAGATAAAATTTGGCACCGACTTTTAAATACTAGGTGGTTAGTAAACTTTAAAATGTTTTCTACCGAGATGCTAAGAATAAACCGGATGATATTCCTGTTTTATTTTTATAAAGGATTGATCACCCGATATTTAAATAGGTGGGTTGTCACAACAGACTACTTGATATCCCCCACAAGTATAACGCGCTATTCTTCAAAAATCTCGAAGGAACAGAAGCTGTGACCCTCGTAAAAATCACATGACCGCAGTCCTCCGTCTGCCTTAGCCTTTGTCTTCAGCGGTGAATCTCAGCAGGTATCACAAGTCAACCATGGAGATCCTATCTACCAAGGTGTATGCAAAGATACAAAACTTTCTAGGGTTCTAAACTAATTCACAAGAACAAGCAAGATTTTTTTCGGGAACTAAACATGTGTTTTTCAACACAAAACTTGAAGAACTTTTGTATCAGATATGCAGATACGTTTTCACAAAATTCTTAAACATCTAAATCACGAAACATGTATTTATAAAAACTTTAAGGTGGTACGTCTTTCGAATGATTTAAGTAGGTCATTTGAACGACAAAGAGATGTCGTTTGAATGAGACTTCTTCATGTCGTTTGAACGACATACAAATGTCATTTGAACGACCTAATAAAAACCAAACTAGTAGCATGTTGTTTGATCCAAAATTGACCCACACTAAAAACGAGGAACTAATGACCTTGAGATGTCGTTTGAACAACATTGGGATGTCGTTTGAACAACATAAAGGATTTTTTTTTTTTTAAAAAAACTCCCCCTACAGTATCTCAGAAAATATATTTTTTGAAAATAAAAGTTCCCATTCATTTTTAATAAATATAAACATCCCAAATATTATTCAGTAAATTAATTCAAACTCTAAATTGTTTAATACCTCATTGGGATGTCGAGAAGTCTTCAAATTTGGAGATGTTTGAGTTCGGTTCATCTTCTCGGTGCATGACGATTTGTAACGAGACGTGCCAAACTAGACTAACCATGTTATAAACAATGCTAGAAAAATTGTTCTTACACTAACGTATAATTATATAGTATAGTTTATTGATATATTTAAAATAAAAGTAAATTACTCACGCAGAAATTACTCGCGACAGATTTGAACTTGTGCGACAGACCCCCATTGCCTAACCTAGTGTGGTAAATTTGATTACATATTAATATAAATTCATAAATATATTTCTTATGTATATTTAAAATAATTGTATATAGCTTAATATATATATATATAATCAAGGAGCATGGTTTTTGGCAAAATATCTCCACTTTTATGCATGACATTTCATGCATGATATTTTCTCCCTTTCATGCCCATGCATGAAATGTCATGCTAAAGTGTGTTTTTTTAATAAAAAGGGTATTTTTTTTAGTTTTTTAAAAGGGAAATAATCATTTTTAATAAGGGAAATAATTTTAAATAATTTAATTTATATATTTTTACAAATATTTATATATTTTTAATTTATATTTTTAAATTATTTTTTATTTTTTATTTAATTTTTTTTATCACGGGGGCAAATTTATCGCCGTGCCCTCGGCACGAGCATGCACTAGTATATATATATATATATATATATATATATATATATATATATATAGAGAGAGAGAGAGAGAGAGAGAGAGAGCACCTCCTGTAAGGACTCCTTATGGTGCAGACTCCGGTACATACCATTATTTTAAAATAGCAAAAAAATAAATATTTAGATGAAACTTCATGGATATGATCTACACTGTGATAAGATCATCTCCAATTTATTTCATCAAAAAATTCAATTAAAAAAACGTTGAGATGGGGTGATATATAAAATTATGGTATAAATATGCATTTTCGACCGTTGAAATTTTGACGATCATCTCACCCTCTTTTTGATTGATTTTTTTTATTAAACTTCATTGATTTGATCTCGACAGTGAGAAGATCATATCCATAAAGTTTCATAAAAAAATTCAACCAATCAAGTTGCTCGTGTCGACCCAAACTTTCAACGGTCAAACATGCATATTTATACCATTTTTTTATATATAACCTCATCACAATGGTTTTTTTATTTAATTTTTCGATAAAAAAAAATTGAAGATGATTTTCTTACCGTGAAGATCATATCCATGAAGTTTCATCAAAAAATTCATTTTTATTATTTTAAAAAAATGGTATGTACCGGGGGGTCTGCACCTTAAGTAGTCCTTATAGGTGACTTTCTCTGTGTGTGTGTGTGTGTGTGTATATATATATATATATATATATACAGACAGGCTCAGGTGCGGACTTCCCGTGCGGACTTTTCGTGCGGACTTTGTACTTATCCCGAAAGTAATCCCCTCGTGGTCCTAAAGACTTTTGTTATTTACACTAGATGGTCCCCCTCTTGTCATATACTAAAACCTTAGTTTAAGACTATATAATTAAAAGATTTATAATTTAGACCCGAAATTGGTATCAAGACCTTAAAGATTTTAGAAACTCACTAAATTCCGACCAAACCCTAATTCTGGTATCAGGGCCATAAGACGTTCCTTTTAGACTAAAAGTAAAAAAACTTTAATGCCCTTGAGATTTATCCCTCGCATTCACCAAGATATTTTTGGATCCAACCCAGACTACCAACCTATACCCATAACTGAATTAAACTCAGAAGGTTGTTTAACCACACACATAGACGGTTGTTCACATATTGAACATATTCCAGCCAAACACGTAGACAGTAGACAAGTCACTGCTAGTGCTATTAATAGCATAATAGACCAAAATAAGTGTATACTCCTTATATTAAGATAATTAATAAAAGACACTCAAACCCTAGAAACGGAGATCAAAAATATCTCTAAAAGATTATTAGACATAGATAATCAAATCCCAATAGACTTAGTCCATGTTTTACAAGAAATAAATATTAAGACTAATCATATAGAAGTCCTTAACAAAGACATTTTAGAAATTAAAACTTTAATTAAAAATCAAGACAGTGAGTTAATTAAACTTACCAAAGAACAAGCTAAGCTTATCCCTAGACTAGATAATTATCTTCCTAATGGAGATAGTTAGATCAAACTGGAATGAGGTACCAAGAGACCTCTCCATTCAGACCTTATCAGAATTTTATCAAAGAATTTTAGAAAAGATAAATGATGATAGATTTTATTATAAGATAAATGAAAATGAGATTGCCAACGCAGCGAAGGCAACTAGACTTATATTAGAAAGATTAAATTTAATTTTTACATCCATAGAAGCTACCCAAGACTATAACAGTAGCTTTGTTAAAGACATACATTTAGACTTAAAGGCTAAGACAGAAGTATTAACTACCTTCTATACAGACTTTGTTAAATTCCAACGAAATTTAGAAAATTACCTTAATAATATGGAAAGACATAATCTATCTAAGATGGATAGTATTATTAATGAACTTAGACTAGACATGGCCCAAGTAGAAGAAAAATACGAAGGAATTATAAACGAAATTAAGGCCGTATATAATAAACCATCCCAAGGAGAAATAGACTCTCCTTTTATTCTAACTAGGTTAGATAAAATTGAAAAGACTGTAGAATCCATAGAAGTTAGAACTATGCAATAACTAGAAAAAGATAATGAGGTAAAAGACTATATCACTAATGTTGGTAAAACCATCATTAATTCTCTAGCTAGACATAGTGAAGAAACTTCTGAAAAGACTAGAAAAGAGAAAAAGAATTATAAAGAAGAAATCCTTAATCAGATAAAAGACAAAAAGATTATTCAGACTTCTTAGAAAGAATTGAAAAAAGACTTGAACAAAAACAGGTAACCACTTGTAAGTTTAGAGAATCCCCTTCTATAGAAACTAGATAAGGAAAGACCTTAGGTAGACGAGTCAATAATAACGGATTAGATAAGACTAGTAAGATAGTTAGCTCTATCACAAATATAGGACAGAGTAACCATATGCTCCAAAAACTTAAGGATTCATCCTCCAATGTTAGGACATGGTGGAAAGAAAGAAATTTCACCAGCCCCCTCCAATGGAAAGAATGGGGTGAAGTGGACTGGAAGATTGTTGAAGATTTCATTCATAATGGATAACTTCCAGTCGTTAAATACATAGACTTGTTCAAAGAAGGTGCCACTCCTAAGACCCCCAATTATAACATGACCTACCATTGTAGAAATCATGTGTTAGACAAATCCTATACTGAGCTCCAAGTGTTTGACTCAGAATGGCTTAGATCTAGAGGAACTGATAGGAAGTTCCAATTCCTAACCTTTGGACTCTTTCAAGCAAGAATCCAAGGATTACATAGACCTCAGAATAATATTAACATATTATGTTGTTTAGTAGACAAAAGATGGAAAGATTTTGAGAAAAGCCTTATTGGGATAGCCTAATTAGAAATGTCAGACAACATAGGATACTTTAATGTTATTCCGGCATTTACAGTAACCGTAGACACAGCCAAACATTTTAAGTTAATCTTATACGCTAGTGGCTATAAAGACTATATAATCCCAGACGCTAATATAAATATAGAATTCCAAAGCTATGTGAAGTTCTCTCAATTTCCTTATGAAGGAATGCAGTCAGGAATTCCTAGCAGTAGACTTAATGAAGAAATCTTAGTTAGAACTAATGTGTCACACTATAATCATACTTACAGTATTAGGAATACTGGACCTATGAAAGAAAAGGCTAAGACCCTCTGGCAATTGCCAGAATTTCAAGAAACTAAGACTATACAAAATAAACCTTTGTTTATTAATCAAGATGACGTCACTGGAAATGTTACCATCCAGTTTGGTCCTCCTAAGATTGTCAATAAGAATATCCAGACCGAAAAAATTAGATTTAGGAATATGGGAGAAGCCATAATCAATGATCCTTCAGAAGGAGAACGTAGTAGTAAGACTAGTGCTAGTTTACTAAGACAAGCCCCGATAATTAGACCTAAAAGATCATTTGAACAAAAAGACTTAGTTAAAGAAAAAGCTAGGATCCAAAATTTTGGACATGAACCCTCAGAATTGGATATGAAGACATTTAAAGATAGCCTTAAGAAAAGTCACTCCGTTAGATTTCAAGAAAGAGAAAGATTTAATATGATAGTCCAAGACCGCATATTAAAATTAAAAGAATCTAAGAATACAAAGAAACTTCTTAGAAACTTAAGACTAATAGAAGAAGGAGAACAAAGACTAATGCCAGTTACACAAGTAGAGCCAAGTAAACAAGAGATAGGAAGTAGTAGTAGGCTAGAAGATGCTCCTAGACTTTTTAGTAAGCCAATAGGAATAAATATTCCTATATATTCAAGCACCGTAGTTAAGACTAAACCCGATTAGATAAAAGACTTCCTAACTAGTGACAAGATTTTCACTCCTATTAAGATTATGGAAAGCCAAGCCATAAACCCAGTAGGTATATACCTTAACTTAGACAATGTTCAAGATAGGAAAAAAGCCTTAGACGAATGGAGAAACCAGATGAACATGTGTTTTGAATCTAATGAACAATGGGATGCAAGTTCATGTAAGCAGTACGCTGAGCAATCCATTAGAGGTATTGCAAAAGATTAGTTAGACAGTTTAAGAAAGGCTACAGACGAAGACTCCTTGGCAAAGGTTGAGAAAATGAAAGAAAACTTAGAAGAAAGATCAATTGAAGAATATATTCAATTGTTTACATCGGAATTCATTGGACCTGGACATCTAGCTCAGATCAATGAACAAGACCTAGCAAAAACTAAGTTGGCCCTCCTTAGCATTTGCAAATTAGATAAGATAAATGAATATAGCAATAATTACGAACAACTATATTACCAAATTAAAGAATTTGGAGAGACCTTAAAAGACGAATACTTTAGAAAGATACCAACCATAGGAAAAATCCTAATTAATGAATATAGGAATTGGCCAGGTATAGTAGGAGTTAAGAACAACTCCCTTGGTGAAAGAATCAATTTCGCCAAAGACTATATCATATCTAAGAGACGTAATATAATCCAAGGAAAGTTGATAGAAGAAACTTTCAAGCAGATACCTCCAATCAAAGACGAAAGAGACATCGCTCCAATCCAATGGGGATGTGGAAGTGAATCTAAGAAATTCAAAAAGAAATTAGAATGGAAACATAGGAAGTTTAAGACTAGACTTTTAGGATTGCCAAAGAAGTATAAATTTAGACAATCTACTACCTTTAGGGAAAAGAATCCTAAGACTAAGAAAAATAGATTTAACCAAAGAAGATACTTTAAGAAGAATACTAGTAAGCATAAGAAGGTTCCTAATTATAGGAAAGAAAAAGATATAGCTCAATCTAAGACTGCCACCAAAGAATGTTGGACTTGCGACAAAGAAGGACACTTTGCTAAAGACTGCCCTAATAAGAAAGATAAAGAAGGTATTAAGATTATTAATACAATATTAGACTATGCAGATCAAGAAGAATTAGATATCCTATATGCTATAGAAATATCAGACATAGAAGATGATGATAATACTAGTATCTATAGTGCATATACAGATAGTGATTCAGAAGACTATAGTGATACTGATGAGTATGAAGACTCTCAGGATACCCTAGCTTATATACGATGCAGACTGATCAAGGCGATCTATATGATGAATATATAGACTTTGAAGATGCTTGGTATAAATGTATATTAAGCCCATTCTTGAAGAAAAGATGGACAGTTAGTAATCCTGAGTTACTAACCTATATACCTAGATGTTACTTTGATGAAAGACATTATTGCACGTTTGAGATGAAATGTTGCAAGAAAGACTTTAGATGTGTAGAATGTTTTGAGACTATACAAACAGAATTATTTATGGTTTGTATTGTTTGTCAACTACACTACCATGAAGACTGTTGGAGAATTAGATTTAGAGCAATCTATACTAACCAATATGATGCTCAAATAGACTTAGATATTAAAACATATTATCAAGACATTGATAGAAATATATCCAAACGATTGAAAGAAAATGAAGACTTCAAAGGAAAAGGAATTTCCTATGATTTAGAAGAATACCATTCTGATAGTAGTTCAGAAGACCAAATGCCTTTAGATTTTATAGATAAACCCCAGAAAGGAATATCTATTTTAGAAAAGAATAATTTAGGAATTTCTACTAAACCACATGCTTGTTTTGTAGAATTATTTGTTCAACATAAAGACTATCCTAAAAGACTTTTAGCCTTCATAGATACAGGGTGCTCTCAGAGTATTTGTAAGGCTAATGCCTTCCCTGAAGACTACTTTTTAGAAAGTACTCAAGAAATTTATGGTAAAGTGGCTAATGGAGATCCATTTACCTTATATTTCCAGACTATTCCTATTTATTTTAAATTAGAAAATCAGACAAACAAAACCGTTAATCATCGGTTTTGGATAATGGATCCTCGTCCTAGTTTCACAGGAAACATTATTTTAGGACAAGACTTTATTAGTAAATATCACCCTTATACTCAGTATAATGATAAGTTATTAATTAGTGACCAAGAGGAATTTAATATTAAAGCTCCTCTAATAGATCATAAGACTGCCTTTGACCTTATGCAGGTTAAACCAAATTATAGACCCATTAAACAATTGAGTTCTTCAGCTGAGCATGGTGGACCTAGACCTACAACCCAACAAGAAGCCTTAGAAATTACTAAACCCTTACAAAAAGAATGTAAGTGTCCAGATCAAAAGTGTTATAAGCAAATAGCACTTATACAACAAGACATTTTAGATCAAGCCCAGCAGACCTTATTACAGGTCCAAGCTATATCCAAACAGAAGAAAATGGATATAGAAGTAGAAAAGGAAAAGATTAGGCAACTAGCAGAGCCTACTTTAGGAGAAAATCCCATCGCTAAGTGGGATAAAGACAAAGCTATTGTGAAATCATCCCTATTAACCCAGACGCCACTATTAATGGTGGAACCTATAAGAAAGGATACTCACAAGAAGATAGGGAAGAATTTAAGAAAGACATAGATGAAATGCTTAAGTTAGGCATTATTATAGAAAGTAAAAGTAGACATAATAGCTTAGCCTTCTATGTTCAAAATGAATCTGAACGTAAAAGAGGGAAAAGACGAATGGTTATAGACTATAGACAATTAAATAAGAATTGTGAATTTGATTCTTATAAGATACCAGACAAGAATAATTTGATTAATTTAATCGAAGATAGAATTATATTCAGTAAGTTTGATTGAAAATCAGGCTTCTGGAAAATTAAGATGCATCCAGACAGTATTACTTGGACAGCCTTTAGTGTGCCCCAAGAAAAATACGAATGGTTAGTAATGCCATTTGGATACTTGAATGCTCCTCAAGTTTTCCAAAGAAGAATGGATAATATATTTAGACCTTATTCATAATTTTGCCTTGTTTACATAGATGATATTCTTGTAGCAAGTAAGACTGAGACAGAGCATGTAGACCATCTTAAAAAGATTATTTAGAATTAGACAAATATGGTATTGTTATCTCCGAAAGGAAAATGCAATTATTTCAGACTGAGATAGACTTTGTGGGAATGCATATTAATAAAGGAAAATTATCCTTGGTAGAACACATAACTAAGAAGATTCTTGAGTTCCCAGACCAACTCAAAGATAGAAAATAATTACAATCATTTTTAGGATTGCTTAATTGTGCTGCAGACTTTATTAAAGACCTTGCTTCAAAAAGACAAAGCTTAACATCCAAATTAAAAGGAACAGACAAAACCAATCCCTTTTATTGGACTAAAGATGATTTTGAAGTAATAAGACAAATTAAAGATGCAATCAAGAACATTCCTTTACTTGAACTGCCTAATGTAGAAGACCAATTTATAGTAGAAACAGATGCCTCTGATAAACAATGGGGAGCAGTACACTTTGCCATTGATCATCAGACAAAAAAGAAGAAACTTTGTAGACATAGTTCTGGAACCTTTATAGATCCAGAAACAAGATATACTGCCCATGAAAAGGAAGTTTTAGCCATAGTAAGGGCAATAGAAAAATATATGTTGTTTCTTAGACCTAAACATTTTACTGTTTATACTGACTCTTCTTATGCAGTAAAATTCAGAGATTTAGACTTGTCCAAATCAAGAACTAATAGACTAATTAGATGGCAACAGTTTCTTAATGGTTATGACTTCTTTGTTATTCATATTAAGGGAAGTAAAAATACCATTCCAGACATTATATCAAGAGAGCCAATATTTTCTAACACTAACATTATTTCATGTTTTATGTTGCAAACAGAAGACCTAGAAGACATGAGTTCCTCTGGAACAAATAGACTAAACAGGGAAGACGTCGCAGACTATCTTAGACGCGTAAGACCAAATGCTGGTATAACGCAAAGACCAACGCATATTCAAGACTCTTAAGAAAGACCTATCCTAGAGAACTTTGATGATATCTTAGTTCCTCCTGGAAAATCTAGACAAGAGATAATTTCTCAAAATAGACTCATTAGGAAGATGTACTTTCCCCAATATAGACCCGATCAAAGATACCCAGACTTGATCAAATTTAGACAAGAATTTTCAGAAGATGAAAATACTCTTATAGACGCCATATGGTGGAATGTGAAGAATAGAATATGGATCGAGTTCAAAAAAAATTTGGTAGCCATTGCCAGATTCATGAGGACTCAAAGACTTGCAGTTACCCAGCTCAGTGGTACTGTTGCACCTAGACCTCAGACTCAGACTTATGCTCAGACTCTTAGAGAAACCTCCAAAACTAGACCTACTGATTTTCGTTATCATAAAAAGACTTTTAAGACTAAGATTGTTATACGAATTGGTCATAATAATCTTCCATTAACAGTAGACTTTAAAAAAGAAACTAATAACATTATTGATCATTTTAATATGTTATTATCAGAAATAAATGGAGATGCCTTAATAATTAAAGGTTTCTTCAAAGACATCCCAAAAATATATCTTTTTGGAAAATCAGAAATGGCTCATATAACTCTTGCAGACCACGGGTTCATTGGACTCGTCCAGATAAAAGACATTGAAGACTTTGTTGCTCTTGGAAAAATTGTCCATGAGTATATTAAGAAGGTAGAAGACTTCCTTCCTCTATTTTCCAGAATCTACCAAATTGCTCCAAGTTCCTATAGAGGAATGAGAGTTGAAGGATTTAGACTTATTAGATTTTCCAGTTATATATTCGAAGACGTTGAGATTCTATCAGATGATGAGACCAAAGAATTAATTGTTGATAAGTCCAAGCTCCAGATTTCTCAAGCCATAGAGACCATAAAAATCATGGAGTTATTAACAGGAGAAGATAGGTGGTACATTGCCTACCACAAAGAAGACCTGATAATTCAAGCTGATGAGCCATTCAACGGAAGGCTCAAGAAATGTAAGGACAATTTGTCCATTAGTATTTTATATGTCGTACGCCGTTACACCGTTGAGAAAATTCAAGAATCATTCGCTCATCAACGAAATCCGAATATCAAAAGAAGAAAAGGAATCAGGGAACAGACCGGACCGATCCATCTCAGATAAAAGAACCGATCCGGTTCACCGGACCGATCCGGCTAAAGGTACTGGACCGATCCGCCTGCTGAGTTGAGACCAGTACACCCCGGATCCATAACGAACCGATGAAGGTAAAATGCCGAAACGATCCGATGCCAACCGGATGGATCCGGTTTCAGAAAAAGAACCGATCCGAGTTCCCCGGACCGATCCGCCTAAAGGACCGGACCGATCCGACGAGGATAAACTCAACCAGATCGTGTTGCAGATTTTTAGGACAAAGAAATTCTTATTTATACCACAATCGGGGAGTTGGTTTTCTTAAGACTTACACACGATTTTCTGAGTTCCATAACTCTTAAGTCTTCATGGTATTTGAGTCCATTGATTCATACCTTTGATTAACATAAATTCCATACATTTGTGAGTCACTTTTGGTAACCCAAGAACACCATTGCTGTTGTTCAACCTTTGTGAAGTGGACCGCTTCTTCCTCTTCATTGCTGCCCTACTGGAAAGGGATATTCCAGCCGCGACTACAGAATTCGATACCTGAGGGTAATTCTTAGTCAACCTGTATTTCATTGTAATCCGATTGTAAACCGTCTTTTACAAATTATAGTGAATATACAAATGGTTTTGCCCCTGTGGGGGATTTTTCCTTAAACTTTGTGTGTTGAATAACTTGTGCATGATTTCATATTGTTTCAATCACACCTAGTTGCATGCTTAGGGTTAATTTGGGTTAAAATTGGTATTTATCATATTATTTCTTAATTAAACGCAAGCGCCAACTCTTTCAAATTGGTATCAGAGCAGGTTACGCTATTCTATTGCGTATTCCTTTTTTCGCAAAATTTTTCTAAGATATCAATTTCCAAAAAATTGATTTTTGAAAAAGTGCGTGTTCAAATGGAGAAGTCATATTATAAAATGCCTATTTTTCACGGGACAAATTATGCTTATTGGAAAGCCCGTATGAGGTCGGCTTTAAAAGCCATTGATGAACGTGTATGGATTTTGGTTGAATGAGGGTGGACTCCTCCCACTGTGACTGTTGATAATGTGACCAACTTGAAACCTGACATCTCTTGGACTGATGAAGAATTTAAATGGTCTTCCTTTAATTCTAAGGGTCTAAGTGCTATTTCTGGGTCTGTCACACCTGATGAGTTCAAACGCATAATGACGTGCACCACGTCAAAGGAGGCATGGGATGTTTTGCAACTTACCCATGAAGGAACAAATGCTGTTAAAGAGTCAAAATTGCAAAATTTAACAACTCAATTTGAAACCATCACCATGCATGAAAATGAATGTTTTAATGAATTTTATGCTAGGCTTTCTGACATTGTTAATACTAGCTATAATCTTGGTGAACATATTCCAAATTCTAGAGTTGTTAAAAAGATTCTTCATTCCCTTCCTAAGCGTTTTATACCTAAAGTCACTGTGCTAAATTCCTTGGGTAATTTAAATACACTAAAATTGGAAGAACTGGTAGGAGATTTACAAACTTATGAAATAGACATGTTTCCTAAATCTGCCAAGCCAAAAGATAAGGGAATTGCCCTTAAAGCCCAAGAGAGAAAAAGTGAGGGGTCGGCAAGAAAGAGAGTCGAGTCATCTAGAAAGCTAGAAAGTTCTGATTCTGAATGTGAGTTTGACTTAGATGATTTGGCCTTATTTGCCAAAAACTTCAAGAAAATTCTGAAATTTAAGAAAAGTGGAAACTTCAAAGATAAAAAGAATTTTCAGAAAAATAAGTTTGAAAAGAAAGATTTCAAAGAACCTTCTAAAGACAGTGAGAGGTGTTTTGAGTGCGACGGCAAGGGACACAGAGAGTTTGAGTGTGCCACTCGTCTGAATAGGGAAAAGGGTAAAGCTGTCCTAAATGCTACCCTTAGTGACGACAGTGAGGTCGAGTCGGTGGACTCGGGAGATGAGTCACTGCATGAGCGTAACTTCACCGCGTTCATGGCTAGTCATGTGAGTACTCCTAGTGCATCTCACGACGATGAGGATGCTACTTCACAGGGACACCTCGACAGCGAGAGAG
Source organism: Sambucus nigra (assembly GCA_949130495.1). NCBI lineage: Eukaryota > Viridiplantae > Streptophyta > Magnoliopsida > Dipsacales > Adoxaceae > Sambucus > Sambucus nigra. The sequence continues at coordinate 377,658,126 of OX422211.1, forward strand.
AAGAGAGTGAGGGAGAGGAGGAAGGTAGTGAGGACGAGAGTAACTTTCAACGCGCCTACGCCGAGTTATATAATGAGTCTTTCAAAACTAAAAAACGTAACAAGGCGTTAGTTCTTAGAATCACCGCGTTAGAAGAAGAGTTAGAAGAGACGAGAGAGAGAGAGTCCTCCACCTGTACCGCCATGAGAGAGAGAGAGTCTGCCTGGGTTAGTAAAGAGAATTTGCTTAGAGAGAGAGAGTGCAGTTTTCAGAAAGAAAAAGCGGACTTGACTAAACAAGTGGCTAGTCTTACGAATGAGCTCCATTCCTCCCTGGAGACTCGGAAGAAACTTGAAGCCCTTGTTGCTCAGCTTACTCATGACCTTGAGAGAGCTAGGAAAGTCAAGGTTCAAATCGAGGACAGATCTGGGAAGATGGGAAAGATGCTCCTCGGTCCCGCTTTAGGTTTTGGTGACAGGTAAGGAATAGGTTTTGATGGTGCCTCCACGTCAAAAATTGCACCCGGACCAATTCCTGAGTTTACTACGACTCCTTATGGCCGTCATAAAAAACCAAGAAGGAGATTTCGACCAAGAAAAGCAATCCAAGGTCCTCCTAATAATGTGCCCTTTTGCTCCCATTGCAAAAGAAACAGACACCTTAGGGATGATTGCTATAAGTTGGGTCGGACACGACGTATGTTTGCTCCATCACATCAGACTGATGAGTTTGCCAGTCTGAGAGAGCGTGTTGAGTTTTTAGCCGCCACATCACAGAGTTTGATGGAGGAATTCCGACGAATAACCTTACCATCAATAAATGCACCCCGCATTCCGGCTAAACCAACAACAACAAGGGAATACAAAAAGGTACCTACTCTTGGGTTCCTAAGAAAGAGAAAAAGGCCCTTGTTGTCCATATCGCTCTCAAAGCCCATAATACCTCACAGTGGTATTTTGACAGTGGATGCTCCAGACACATGACAGGTGATATCTCATATTTTACCCATCTTGAGGACTATAATGATGGGAGAGTCACCTTTGGAGATGGTAGCAAATCTAGAATAGTAGGTCAAGGTACATTAGAGTTACCAGGATTTCCAAAGCTAGAAAATGTGTTGTACGTCAAAGGTTTGAAAGCAAACCTCCTTAGCATCAGCCAGTTGTGCGACGATGACTTTGCAGTGAAGTTTGACCGGAAAGCTTGTAAGGTCTATAATCAAGCCGGTAAACTTTTAGTGCAAGGGGTGAGGACAGAGGATAACTGCTATGGGACTGAGCCCACATCCTCACTTGTCTGCAACAGCGCCACGATCTCTCCTATGGATCTGTGGCACCAACGTCTAGGTCATGTGAACGTAAGAGACTTATCTCGTTTAGTCAAAAAGGACCTAGTACATGGCTTACCATCCCTTGGAAAGCCAACTTCCATGATTTGTGGACCCTGTCAGTTGGGAAAACAAATCCGTAGTCCTCATAGGAAGTTCAATTCCATTACCACCTCCCGTGCTCTTGAGTTGATTCACATGGATCTTATGGGTCCTACTCGCACGGAGAGTCTAGGTGGTAAGAGATACATTCTCGTAATGGTAGACGATTTCTCTATATACTCTATTGTAGGTTTTCTAAGAGAGAAATCTAATGCAGTAGAATTTTTAACGACCAAGTGTCGTGTCCTACAAAATCAACACGGGGTCACTATTAACAGAATACGTAGTGACAACGGCACTGAATTTAAATAAGCAAAGGTGGATTTGTACTGTGATAGCCTTGGGATCAAACATGAGTTTTCTGCTGTGAGAACTCCTCAGCAAAATGGGATTGTTGAGAGGAAAAATAGAACGATCCAAGAGATGGCTAGATCTATGCTTCTAGGTCGTAAAGTTTCTAGGAGATTTTGGGCAGAGGCAGTGTCTACTGCATGCCACACGGTGAATAGGGTTTATCTCCGTCCACACACACTTAAGACGCCTTATGAATTGTGGACTGGCAAGAAACCCAACTTGGCATATTTCTGTATTTTTGGGAGTAAATTCTACATTCTACGGGATAGAGAGCAATTAGGAAAGTTTGACTCCCGAAGCGACGAGGGAATATTGCTAGGATATTCATCCAACAGTAGAGCGTACCGGGTGTTTAACCTGAAGAGCTGTAAGGTTATGGAATCAATAGACGTCACTGTGCAAGATGATGAACCTCTGACGGTTATTGATCCCAACCTTCAGTGTGAGGATGAGGATTGTTCTGACAGTGATTTTCCTGTTCCTCTCCCACACTCTGTGGACCCTATTCCTTTGTTAGGGGACACACCTGCTTGGGTTCGCAAGAGTCATGATCCTTCAGCCATTGTTGGCGATCCCACTCTAGGGGTCAAGACTCGTGCTCAGCTAGAGAACGTTGTTAGCCACCTTTGCTACACGTCCAAAGTCGAGCCCAAGAACCATAAAGAAGCACTCAAAGATGAACACTGGATATCTGCTATGCAGGATGAGTTGCTTCAGTTTAAAAAGAATGATGTCTGGGAACTTGTCCCCCGACCTAGTGAGACTAATGTGATAGGTACCCGGTGGATTTTCAAGAATAAAATGGATGAAAATGGTACCATAATCAGAAAGAAGGCTAGGTTGGTCGCTCAAGGCTACACATAGATAGAGGGTGTAGACTTTGGGGAGACATTTGCTCCTATTGCGAGGCTTGAGCCCGTTCGTCTTCTGCTCGCCATCGCATGTCATCTGCACTTCAAGGTATATCAGATGGATGTCAAGAGTGACTTTCTGAATGGCATTCTACAGGAAGAGGTTTATGTGGAACAACCAAAAGGGTTTGAAGACCCTAAGCACCCTGATCACGTCTACTATCTGAGGAAAGCCTTGTATGGTTTGAAGCAAGCACCCCGTGCTTGGTATGAGAGGCTTACTTCCTATCTCTTAGCTCGTGGCTTCAAGAGAGGGGGAGTAGATATGACGTTGTTCGTCAGGAGAGATGACGGTGCTATTTTGGTTGCCCAGGTCTATGTGGACGACATAGTCTTTGGATACACATGCTCCCAGTATGCTCACCACTTTGAGGAAGAGATGAAAAGTGAGTTTGAGATGAGCATGGTTGGTGAGCTTACATTCTTCCTTGGTCTCCAGGTTCGTCAGCTAGAGGATGGGATGTTCATCTCCCAATCCAAGTATGCTAGAGACCTAGTGAAGAAATTTGGTTTAGACTCCGCTAAGCATGCACGTACACCTATGAGTACTTCTACCAAGCTTAGTAAGGACACTTCAGGCAAGGACGTAGAGCAAACTTTGTATCGGAGTATGATAGGCAGTCTTCTCTACTTGACTGCTAGTCGTCCCGATATTGCCTTTAGTGTTGGAGTCTGTGCGCGTTATCAGGCGTCTCCTAAAGAGTCACACTTACTCGCTCTAAAACGTATTATCAAATACGTGAGTGGGACTCTCTCATACGGTATTTGGTATTCCTTTGATACCGATAACCGTTTGTCCGCCTATTCGGATGCCGATTGGGCCGGGGACGTAGATGGATGTAAGAGCACTTCGGGTGGGTGTTTTTACTTTGGTTTTGTTCTTGTCTCTTGGTTGAGCAAGAAGCAAAACTCCATCTCTTTGTCCACCGCGGAGGCTGAGTACATCGCCACCGGGAGTTGTTGCATGCAACTCGTGTGGATGAAGCAAATGTTGGAGGATTATGGGATTTCACAGGACACCATGACCATTTCCTGTGATAACACGAGCGTGATACACATATCCCGCAATCCTGTCCAACATTCGCGCACAAAACACATCAGGTTACGCGAGCACTTTATACGTCAGTTAGTTGAGGAGAAGGTCGTAACCCTGAGTTTCGTTCCCACCGATCGTCAGTTAGCCGATATTTTCACGAAACCTTTAGATGCCCTTAGATTTGAGAGTCTTAGGAAATCTTTAGGGATTTGCACAGTTGACTGAGGGGTTGGTCTATGTCTAGAATACGATGCTTCTTCATGTTCATATCATATGCTTCCTATTGCTAGTCTATTTATATGTACCATTGCTTTGTTGTACAGTTTTGTCTTATTCTTGTTGCTTTTTATAATTCTTTTGAAAAATACAAAAAGATTTTCTTTAAGAAAAATTTTGAGAAAAAGCACAAAAAGATTTTATTTTGTTAATCTTTTTTGAAAAAGACCAAAAAGATTTTTCTATTTTTGCACCTTTTATGGATGAGCATTTGAGATAGCCAAGTCACAACTTCATTTCATATATCCATGTGACTATTTGGTAGAGATTTGAGATGCTACATCATTTCATCCATGTGCTTAACATTGATTGGAGTCCTTGAGATGTAATTAGTGATATCTTCCTACATGTTTGACTCCTATATCCTTTATTGCACACTTGCACGGCTATATTTGATTATTGCACTTGTCTATCTCATATTGGCTTGAGTGTTTCTATCTCAATTCTGTCTATACAATGTACAATATGCGATAAAACTTGACAAGATTGGATTGCATGTAAAAACCATTTTGGTGAGACTATGTGTATATTTTCATAACGGGGAGGGGCTGCAAAAGTTGATTCTTATCCTTTGCGCAAAAGCCACCGTTAAAAAGGACCTAAAAATGGAGGAATTTTAATATCCGAGGTCCTAAGAGGTTAAAAGAGCCCGAAAAAAAAAAATTAAGGCAATAAAAAGCAATTCATGCCAAATATGGGTCATTGTAGGTTTCACCATCAATTCTCCAAAGTTTGAGAATTTAGTATACCTCTATTATAATATAAATCTGAGGGAGTTTGGTTGGAGAATGAGAAAAACGGGTTTGCACTTCCTTGAAAGTCCTGAAAAAGCATGAAAAACATTTTGGACGTTATTGGTGTAGAAATCACTTTGAGCTTTGATTTGTAGATTTGATATAGTCAATGTCTTATATTTCCAATCTTTTACACCAAAGGAAGCACTTGAGTTCATTCGTTAGGAATATCCAATATTCATCGTGCACATATGTCATGTTTGTATGCATTGATTTTCCTATCGAATTTTGATCACACCCATTCTTTTACGCTATCACCGACTTGGTTGTTTTATGTTCATTCATGGTGTGATTTTATGCCTTGTGTCACCCCGGTTCTTGATTTTTTTATTTATTTCTCTTATTTGTCTATTTGGGGACATCATAAAAAAGGGGGAGAAAGAATTATCATCTATGGGGGAGTTTGATGTTAGGGGAGTTTATGCTTATCATATTGGTATCTATGTATCTATGTTTATCTCATTTCAAACTCGATACGTCACTTGGTATTTTCTTTATCTCATGTGTGTAGGTACATCCTTGATAATCCCATGATACACACCCTGATGAGAAAAGCGTGAAGATTCCTGAAGAATTGAAGAACAAACGATGAAGCCTTAGTCATTTGTACCTCTTTCAGTTTTGGGTTTCATGGAAGGGTAGATGTGTATAGGCATTGTTCATACTTGATAATTCGGATTTTTTTTTTATGTTTGTTCCGGCATAGACATAGGGGGAGATTTGTAAGGACAATTTGTCCATTAGTATTTTATATGTCGTACGCCGTTACACCGTTGAGAAAATTCAAGAATCATTCGCTCATCAACAAAATCCGAATATCAAAAGAAGAAAAGGAATCAGGGAACAGACCGGACCGATCCGTCTCAGATAAAAGAATCGATCCGGTTCACCGGACCGATCTGTCTAAAGGTACCGGACCGATCCGCCTGCTGAGTTGAGACCAGTACACCCCGGATCCATAACGAACCGATGAAGGCAAAATGTCAAACCGATCCGATGCCAACCAGATGGATCCGGTTTGAGAAAAAGAACCGATCCGAGTTCCCCGGACCGATCCGCCTAAAGGACCGAACCGATCCGACGAGGATAAACTCAACCAAATCGTGTTGCAGATTTTTAGGGCAAAGGAATTCTTATTTATACCACGATCGGGGAGTTGGTTTTCTTAAGACTTACACACGATTTTCTGAGTTCCATAACTGTTAAGTCTTCATGGTATTTGAGTCCATTGATTCATACCTTTGATTCACACAAATTCCATACATTTGTGAGTCACTTTTGGTAACCCAAGAACACCATTGCTGCTGTTCAACCTTTGTGAAGTGGACCGCTTCTTCCTCTTCATTGCTGCCCTACTGGAAAGGGATATTCCAGCCGCGACTACAGAATCCGATACCTGAGGGTAAAACCTTTTATTTCTAGAACTTTAAAGAATTTACAAGACCATTGACTTACATACAACCTGATAATCGCCCACAAGTGTAACGCACGGTGTCTTCGATAAACCTTCAAAGCAACGGCTAGAAACAGTGTGACACAGAAATACCCGCAGGTGTCGGTTCCTATGTCAGCGGCTGGAATTTTCCCTTTCCAGGAAGGCAGCAATGAAGAAGAGAACGGCTTCTCCACAAGGGTTGAACAAACTCAAAGTTGTGTTCTTGGGTTACCAAAAAGATTCACAAAAGATTGGCAATTGTGTGAATCAAAACATGAGTCTTGGGACTCAAAAATATGAAGACTAGAGTAATTTGGACTCTAAAAAATGTCTTCTAAAGTCTTGCAAAACAACTCCCCCGAAGTTGGTATTTATAAGAAAAAATATGAAGAGTCCCATATTCTTAAAACTATAAAATTCTATCCAGCGTACAAAAAAAACAACATTCTTTAAGGAATTTTATCTATCTTCAAAAGGTCATAACTTCTTCACCGTAGCTCAGATTGAGATGTTGTTTTTTACAATATCTTCGTTGCGGCGAGCTCTTCAACTTTCCAGTTGACCAGACCTCCGAACTATGGATGTGAAATTACGAAAATGCCCTTGAACTCTCCTATCGTGCCTTTTTTCACTGTTTTGACTTCCCTTACGTACCACTTGCATTAAGTCCCTAAAATCTTGGACCGTGAAGTCGTTGAGGCAGATGTGGGACATATTAATGGAGATGTTGAATGCTTGATTCCCGGAATTCAGATTGAGGCCGTCATGTGAGATCATGAGGTGACGTGCCAAATGTAGCGGCGTACGACATACACAAATGTTACATGTTGGACATGAGAAAAACGTCCTTACAAATCTCCCCCTATGTCTATGCCGGTACATACATAAAAAATCCGAATTATCAAATATGAAATTGCCTATACAAATCTACCCTCCCATGAACCCAAAACTGGAAAAGGTACAAATGAATAGTCTTCACCGTTTGTTCTTCAAATCTTCAGGAATCTCAAATCTTTTCTCATCAGGGTGTGCAACATATAGATCTTCAATCTTCATACCTACACACATGAGACAAAGCAAATACCACGTGACATATAGAGTTTGAAATGAGATAACATGGATATCAATATATGATAAAAACATAAGCAACATCTCATAAACTCCCCCAAAATTCAAACTCCCCCATAATATGATCATTCTTTCTCCCCCTTTTTATGATGTCCCCAAATAAACAAATAAGAAGAATGAATCAAAAAAGCAAAATCGGGGTGTCACGGTATACAAAAAAATACACAAACTATTTTTGATTTTTTTTTCAAAAAAAAAATCTGATACCATTTGAAAAAAATATGTAAAACATGAAACAAAAAAAATCACACCATAGATTTAAACTCAAACAACCAAGTCATTGAAACGGAATGAATGGGTGTGAACACATTCGATAGGTAAATCAACTCAATCAATCATATGTGCACGATGCATATGTGTACCCCTAACGAATGAACATCAAAAGTATCCTTAGGTGTAAAAAAAAATTTGTTGAATTTAGATGACATCGTCTTATGCAAATCAACAAATCAAAGCCAAAGTGATTTCCACACCAATAACGTCCAAAACTATGTAGCGCATTTTCAAGCATTTCAAGGACGTGCAAACCCGTTTTAAATTCTCTAACCAAACTCCCTCATATATATATTCTTTTAGAGGTAATATAAATTCTCAAACTTTGGAGAATTGGTGCAAAAACCTAAATGGCCCATAATTGGCATGAATTTCTTTTTATTGCCTTTCAATTTTTTCGGGCTCTTTTAACCTCTTTGGACCCCGGATAATAAAATTCCTCCATTTTTTAGGTCCTTTGGAACGGTGGCTTTTGCGCAAAGAAGAGATAATTACCTTTCGCAGCCCCTCCCCGTTCTTAAACAAAGCACACAATCTCACAAAACGGTTTTTATATGCACAATTTCCTTATAAAAATTATCACGCTTGGTTCGTTTTAAAGACAAGATTGGAGTGAAAACACCCAACCAACATGTGATAAGACAAGCACAATAATCAAACAAATCCGTGCATGTGTGCAATAAAGGAAATATGAGTCAAACATGTAGGAAGTAACACTTAATTACATCTTAATGACTCCAAACATTATAAAGCACATGGATGAATTGACCTATTGTCTCAAAACACTATCAAATAGTCACATGAAAAAATGGAATGATGTTGTGACTCGGTCATCCAAAGTGCTCATCCATAAACGGTGCAACAAAAAAAAATCTTTTTGTATTTTTCAAAAAAAATATATACAAAAAGTACATGTCACAACGCTATCAAAAATATATCAAAAAGCATAACTAGCGTATGACAAACATGCAAACACGATCATCTATATGATATGGCAAGAGAAGAATCATGTGCAAGCAAACGGGAATCAACTTGTCTAAAATCTAGTTCCTCTAAAAGTGATTTCCTAACCCAAATGGATGAAACACGTCGACAAGGGGTTTTGGGAACCAACAAAATACTAGACTTCGAATTCCTAGGACCTCTTCTAAGATCAAAACAAAATCGCCTAAGGTGACCATTCCTACCACAATATGAGCATGTGTAAACGGGTGGGATGATACCGAAAGTGTGATCTTTTCTAGCGTCCTTGGAATTAGTTGACCCTCTAAAACAAATAATGGTTTTAGCTTTAGCATTAGAAGCATGAGAACACGATGAGCCATTACCATCACTATCAAACCTACTTGAGTCTGTCAAATCATTTTTTAACTTCAAAATTTTTGACTCAAGCAAAGAATTAGACTCTTCCAAATTAAGGGACGCCTTCTTCAAATTATCAATTAAACTTAACAGTTTATCACGCTCCCCCTCAATTAAAGAAAACTTTTTTCTAAGAATCTTTTCACGTGCCACAAACTTATTGACTAAAATATTTTTCTCCTCTTTGGCACAAACACAAACCATTGAATTTTTAAGGTCCTCCAATTCCTTTTCTAAAAATATGACCCTATCATCACTCTCCTTTTTGGCAATTTTCAAAGAATCAAAATCAATACACAAATTACCAAAGTGCTCACGACAAATATCACTTTGAGTTTGAAACGCTTGCAAATATTCAATCTTACTTTTAAAGAGAGAATTTTCTTTTTCATAAAACTTTAATTCTTTTGTAAAGTTTCAAATTCAAACTTTTTAAATTTTCAGCATGGTCGTGAACTTTTTCAAAAATAGGCTTCTCATTAAACAGGCGTTCCATTGAAAAATTGCGATTTTTCACAAAATTGATTTTTCAAAAAAAATCAATATGACACGATTTTGCGGAAAATAGGAATACGCGAAAAATTAGCGTAACCCGCTCTGATACCAATTTGGAAGAGTTGGCGCTTGCGTTCAATTAAGAAATAATATGATAAATACCAATTTTAACCCAAATTAACCCTAACCATGCAACTAGGTGTGATTGAAACAATATGAAATCATGCACAAGTTATTCAACACACAAAGTTTAAGGAAAAATCCCCCACAGGGGCAAAACCATTTGTATATTCACTATAATTTGTAAAAGACGGTTTACAATCGGATTACAATGAAATACAGGTTGACTAAGAATTACTCTCAGGTATCGGATTCTGTAGTCGCGGCTGGAATATCCCTTTCCAGTAGGGTTGACGGCTGGAACTATCCCTGTCCAGTAGGGCAGCAATGAAGAGGAAGAAGCGGTCCACTTCACAAAGGTTGAACAGCAGCAATGGTGTTCTTGGGTTACCAAAAGTGACTCACAAATGTATGGAATTTGTGTGAATCAAAGGTATGAATCAATGGACTCAAATACCATGAAGAGTTAAGAGTTATGGAACTCAGAAAATCGTGTGTAAGTCTTAAGAAAACCAACTCCCCGATCGTGGTATAAATAAGAATTCCTTTGCCCTAAAAATCTGCAACACGATCTGGTTGTGGTAATCCTCGTCGGATCGGTCCGGTCCTTTAGGCGAGGAGATGATGTTCATAGTTGTTGATGCAAGCCTTAAACTTTTTTGTTATTTGATTTAATGATGTTCTATTTCATTTTTTGCAGTTATGAGACCCATATGATTTTTGTTGAGGATCGTGAAATATTTGAGTAAACCCATATGATTTTTGTTGAGCTTTTATTTTTTTAGGTAATTATTACTTGAATTTACAGTTGCTAATTTTTTAAGGTTATTTTTACTTAGCGGTTTTGCAGATTTCATTCTTGGATATACCACACCACGGTTCAAATTTTGGTTCGAAGAAGGTACTCTCAAACTTATAGATTTGATTTGGGGTTAATGTATCATATGTTAGTAATGTTAATATGTTCATATGTTTTTATTCTAATAAAATTTTCAAATTTCAGTCATTTAGGGTTGCGATAGCGTATACAGTGGAATGAAGAGACTTCTAAAGGGATAGAGGCATTTAGGGTGGAGATACCATATACAGTGGCGATAGCAACAGCGTATACATATTGTTGATTATTTATATGCATATATGTAGTTGGATAAATTCTTTTTCAGTAAATCATGATACATATGATGCAAGATAATTGGTAATATATTTTTAAATGTCAGTGGTAAAAATGTCGTATTTAGGCTATATACTTTTATTTTTCACTTTAATATGTCACTCGCAGTCTCTTTTATGAATTTTGAATCTCATGTTGTTTGTAAATTTTAAATTTCTTAGTAGGTAATGAATATAATTACATTAAAATGTATTGTTCTTTTCATTCATAGTTTTTTTTATTAATTCAGTGGATCCACTTTACACCCAGATGATAATTTTAATTTTTATGTAAAACATATTTTTGTTTGATATATACTATTGATAATAACACACTACTTAAGCTTTAATGTTTAGGTAAGGTGTTCTCTGTGTTCTATTTCTATTTTTGAAGTCTTAATGTTATGGGATTGTATAGATATTTATTTTTTTATAACTTTGCTATTGTAACACCATTATTCTTATATGTTTAGAGATTACCGGGAGGACATTGGAAGGCTTATATCTTCATGAACTATATGTTCAGAGACTATTTGGAGGATATCTCCATTTTTTCATTCTTTCTATTTTTATTTGATATTCTTTTATACATTTTACTTTCTTTGTTTCTTCCTTTCAACATTTAATATTGATATTCTTTTGTCAAGCTTCATGGGTACATAGTAATATGGTTTTCATGACCTTTGGGTGACATGAGTTTTCTTCTTTTTATATATGGATCCGTATGTGCTCTCAAAGCAAGTAAATGTGCTCGCAAAGTAAGTAAAGGCCCTCCTCTAAGACTCTGATTCCATCAGAGGAGAATTTTGTGTCAGCACCCATGAAATTTGTAGGAGCAAGGCGGGGAGATGGTGAATTACTTCCCGGAATGACATTCGATCTTGATTTTTGTTATTTAGTTCTACGAGAATTTTAAGACATTAATATATAGTTGATAATTACATTTGTTGTTGATGGATATGTATGCATAGTGTATACCCATAACCTTATTATGTATACTTGGTCATCACATTGTGAAGTTTACTTTTAACTATTTTGAGTTGTGCGCACTCTCTTTTTCATGCTTCATTAAGTACAAGTATTAGTTTAGGTTTGGGAAAGAGTTTAGTAGAATTTATTGTTCCCCTATATACCATTTGTTAATTCATTAGTTCAATTCTTGATAAATTGTAACTTACATGTAATTGGCTATTTGTAATTGCCATTGATATGGGCCAATGAACTTTATATATATGTACACCTGTTTGGAGATACGTTTCACAATGTTGTGGTGTGTTTCTTAGTTTTTACAAGGCATAGTTTTTGCAAGATTCTTTGAGTAACCATTTATTCCCTTCCCTATTTTTGCAAGGTGTAGTTTCTATACGAAGCCTAACGTAGAGAAATTTCAAAGTTTTATGGTGTCTTATAAGAAGCTTTCTAATTATATTTCTTAGCATATCAAGTTAAGGGTGGTTTTTATGCTCAGATCTAATTATGTGTATCCTTAACATATGGAGGTATATATTTTGAATAGAAAATTTTATTTTAACTATGAGAATTTTCAATGGAGCCTGTAAAAAGAAGGAGGCCTTTCCGTGCTCTCAATTCAGCTGTTGTAGCTGATGATGAGGATGACGAAGATGATGATGAGTGAATTCAGCTGCTGTACTGATTCATATTTCAATTGCTGCTGTGCAATACTTAAAATGTATAGTAGTTGAATCAGTACAGCCTGCAGAAAGCAAAAGGCCTGGAGAGATTGAGTTCATCGGTTCATCCTCTGTTCAAGAGCTGTTGAGTATCCTTCCTTCCAATCTGATTTCATCTCTTAGTTGCCATTTGATGTTCTAACTAAGTGACCATGTGTGTCTACGTGGTTGCAAAAATAGTGTTCTAGAATTTAACCAAGGTACTGATTTATTTGCGTTGTTGTTGATTGTTGTTCCAGACATGAGTTTCTTTTAGCAATGAGATGAATCTGAGAATTAATTATGTGATTAAAATTTAAATGGACTAATACAATGGTGATTATGTAGGTCTGATGGTATGGTTCAGCGTATAATGATAATCAAATGGTATCGTTTTATCTTCACAACCCTTGAAATCATTTTATCTTCACAACCCTTGATAATCAAATGGTATCAAATGCATGATTGCGATTTTTATTTCATTTATTCCATTCTTCTATTGATATTGCATTATTAGATAACAAAGTTTAAGAGAAATTGGAGCTAAAGAGAAATGAAAAATCATTTCATTTTATACTGGAATTAGCTTATCATTCTTCATGTTGATACTAAGAATAGTTTAATTTCAGTTTTAGTTTTGTAATATGACTCAAGTACTCATACAGTATTAGTTTTAGTCTTATTACTCACTTTATATGAATATGTACATCTCATTTGCATATTTAATTTAGTCTTATGACTCAAGTAATATGTACATCTAATTGTCATATTCTTGGACATTATGTGTACACATTTTTATGTTTATGCACTATACGATATAATTAATGCCCATGTTCTTGATATGTGTATTGACACCTACCTAAAACACATATTAATATATAAACATATGTACTATTATAATGTAATATACTAGCATTGCCCAATGCATTTCTAGGTACTGTTTTGCAAATTCTGAATTCTTAAACTGTTTATCCAATGCATTATTTTACCTCTTTTATCACCTATCCAATGCATTTATATCAAATTCTGAATTCTTAAAATGTTTTGCCAGATGTAGAAGTACGCGGTTGATTCTTTTATATTCACGATCTTTGCACAAATTAAACTGTTTTTCCAGATGTAAGTCGTCGATTATTTTATTTTTCATTATTCAATTCTTTTATATTCACGATCTTTACACAAATTAGACAGCAGCAGACCCTTGCTACAGCAGCAGGTGTGATTCATGTGGATGATAAGAATGCCATGCTACAGTTGTAGGCCCTTGCAACTAATGGATCCTAGGGGTAAAAGGATTCAAGTCAACTATCCACTATCCGGTCCATTACACGGAAGTTCTGTTCGAGAGAGCTGAATACCAAGGGACTTTACACCCACTTCAACCAGTAGGAATTGACTGCTATAAAAGCTATTCCCCGCAGCTGAAGAGACAAACAAGGTTAGTCTGCATTTATATTTAATTTCGCTTCTTTTTATGGTTCTGATTCTATTTGGGTGTGTATTGAGTCAAACCGTGATGTTGTTAGCACGAGTCACATGATTTTGACTACATTTACATATGCATATCTCAACTACCAAACAAAATTCTTGGAAGCATTCTCTATTGATACAAATTAGAGTTTTCTATTACATTAATAAATATTTATTGCTCTTTACCGTCTTATACGTCAATGGGTCCCCCGTATAACATATTTTTGTCGTCATTGTGGATTACCTCATTTAATTGTTAATTGTTAATTGTTATTTTCTCTATTACTCTTTTTCATTTAGATACTACATTTTTAAATATGTTATGATATCTAAAAGGATTCTTTTTCATGCTCCACTTATATGCATTAAAGACGCTCAAGTCTCTTATAGATGATTTATGTAAGTCAGTAGTTCCGTTAATCTATGCTTACAGTGTAAAATGATTTTCAGGTGCACTGAGCTGTCACAAAAGATGGTTTGGAGGTTGCAATGAAAATTATATATCCTAGAGTTGCGGATAGTATTAACAGTGACAGTGACATTGATAATTTGAATTCAGCTTCTTCCACCACAATTGTAATGTTTATAATTATTTTTCTTATTCTTATTCTTAATTAAGTGCTCTTACTGCTCTATTAGATAAACTATCAATCGAGTGGTATTAGATCAATTAAGTGGTTCTTTTTAAAAGGTTCATCCTTTAGCGCTCCTACTTCATTAGTGAACTTTTTTAGCATATAATTTATGACAGTAGATATGATAGTTACTAGCTTATAATAGATTATGGTGTTTCTCTGTTTTTATACATGCCTTTAACGCTTTTATAGTAGTGGCCTGACAATTTTCCTACGCAGTTACTATCGGGAGATATCAGCTTTCAAAGTTACAACACCGTTATCTCGGATATAGGGGAAAAAGAATATCAGTCACAGGTGAACTAAGAGATCTCCCTACATTTTTGTCCATTTCAACTTGATGCTGACTACCATTTATCACCTGCTACTCTGTTGCGTAATTAGTTTTTGTCAAAAACTTTGAATCTTCATTCGCTTTGAATCTTAAAATTTACAATTTACTCAGTAATTATGTCAAAAAAATCTTCATTCATTTTGTGGACTTTGATCCTTAATACATATGGGACTTATGATTTAGGTAACAACATGTAGGTTATTCTTTATTTTTGTTGGATGATAGCTTGCATTAGATCCTTAATACTTTTTTCTTTAGCTTTGAAATATCATGTTTATTGCATTTTAAGTGTTTTGCAGCACAGAGGACACCAACCTGCCTCATATCCCTTCCTAAGGTCTTCCGAAAGATCTTTGCCTTGGCTATAAAACTTTTTGAACCAACCATCACAGTTCCTGCTGGAGCATCAAAATTGGAGGAATGTCCTAGAAGATCGCACCATGTCCTCACAGAATGGAATGTAGGAGGGAGAACTGAACCGTCCACCATTTGCCCCCTCACTACAAAATTCATCCGAAAGGTAGCCTCTCCTTATTCAATCAATGTTAATCTGTGATTTTTGAACGTGAATCTCTTTGTCTGAATTTAATTCACGTTTTGAGCATGATGTGAGCCCCATTTTAGGAATCATAAATTATTCTCTTTTCATGATCTATAGATTGTAATGTTTGTTAGTGTGCTAAGATGTATTTTTGTTTGCCTAACTTCTCTCCCTTTTCTGATTCATTTCAATTTTAGTTCTCCACTGATTGGTATGCAGTAGCCCCAGCTATTGGAATGAAACTGGGGCAAGACTTCTTCACTGACATACTGCACCAAGACTTATGCACAGACATACAGCAACTCAGCTATTGGTAATTATGCACTGACTTCTGCACTTCCTCGCCCTGAGACACATCCACGTGAACCAGTCGACATGGACCTAGATCCGTCGCAAGGGCGGAGTCGACTGAGTGGTTTGATGAGCCGAGACACATCCAAGTTTGCATTTCTTTTGTTTTCATCTATTACATGTCATTTTTCTAATTTAATTAATGCAGATTCCTTATATTGTCCAATGTTCTATGTATTTTTCTTTACTCATAACACCGTGCGTTAACTTTATTTCAGCAAGTCTCATTTAGCTGTGTTCTAACACAAGCCTCGGGCATCAAAATCAAAGCTTTCATTTCAGCCACTATGTTTGTCAAATGACTGTAGAACTCACCATACACAGCTCAAGGATCCATCTGAACAGTTCTTGACTATATTTATCCTTACCAGTTCTTTATCTATTGTTGGTGGCTTTTCAAATTTAACAATTTATCATACTTTCCCTTGATGGTATTCTATTTTCTATGACATGAGTTGTATAGGTGGGAATGGGTTTTGGAAGATTTAAATGGGTTTAGCAATCAATCTTGCAACTACGAGGCTTTGTGTTTCTTCTTATGTTGGATTTAAATTGATTTTTTATTCTTCAGGTACTTTGATTGATTAAATTTGTTGAGAGAAGTATGCAAAGGAATCTTTACGCGTGCTGTACAGAACTCAATTGTGTGGACAGAGCATTCGATTTTTCTAGGGGCATAGTCCGACAAACAAAATTCATCCTCAAGCAGATCCAAATGAGGGGAATGGCAGTGGTGGTGTATCTACTAGAATGGTAGCTCAAGCCGATTTAAATTCAGCCTCAAGAAGATCCAAAATTCAGCCCCTGCTACCCAAAGTAGATATATACATATGTATGTTTTTAGACAGCATGTGGTAGTTTGATTATGTATATTTTCTTTCTTTAACTTGGATGCATAATATATAATCAATTCTAAGAGAGTGATATTTCACCATCTTCTTTAAATTTGTTTAGTATTTACATTCATCCTAAGCAGTTGAAATCCATTTTTTATTAACTGTGTTATTGTTACATATAAGTTATTGGCACTATTAATTGTTTTAAGCAGTGTAGTATACCAAAATGTATCACTCTGATTTTCTGGAGTGCTGCCTAAATGATGGAATGACTAATAACAACACTCTTTCGTACTCTCTCCCCATGTTGATCTGTAATTGGAGGGTGATATGTTCATTGCAATTATTGGTGTTTATATATTTAGGTGTTGTCCCCTACTTCCACCAACTGAGCCATTCGAATTCACCATTGCTCATAGAATCTTCGACACAAATGGTTTAGTACAATAATAAATAGGTCATAGTTATGATGGATATTACAATATGGCTATTCAGTTTTCCCATACATATCGCAAGTATGTGTGTTATATTTTAAATTTTTTTGTGTATTGTATTGTGTCTCATCAACAACGGAGGGAACAAAGAATACATGTAATAATACGTGTAATCTTTCTTGAAACTCTGTTTCTAAGATATTGGCCCAAGCTCTCTTTTCGGATTTGTCCAGGTATGTCCTTCAAGAAATTATCCCTCAAGTATCACTCTCCATGACCAAAGAGATGAGTACACCAGCAGGATCACTGGAGTGCATAGATGTGTTTTTGATTTTTTTTTTGTATCCCTTGCATTATTAATGGTTCTTCATACATAGATGTGTTGTTTTCCCTTAATCTAGCAGTAAGTTATTTAGAATAACTCACGTATGGATATTATTTCCATTTAATTAATTGAATCGATGATGTTTATATGATAGATTGTTACTATTATTATTGTATTGTTTGTTTTCTTAAACATGATGGATAGTCTTATAAATAAAGGAAAGTATGTCCACTTTTATGTTTAGGAGTTGGTTGTTGAATTAGGTGTTTGTTGTAGTTGGTGGCGGTGTCACGTTATAAGCACAAGTACGAATATTAGGGCTTAATTTATCTTCGTGCCTTTAGGTACGTGCATACCCTAAAAATATTATCTTCGTGTCAGTTTGTTATTGGCTCGTTTTTAGGTTCCACTGACGTGGACCCCAAAAACCAACTAATAAAAACTACCATTTTGCAATTGTTTACTTTGAAATTTTTTTGTCGTTTTATGATTACCTACTTTGAAGTTTTTTGTTGTTTAGCGATTACGTATTTTGAAAAAATTTCGCTGTGCCTTCAGGCACGAGCATATACTAGTGTATATATATATAATATATATATATATAGTCAGGGTGTTCAACATATCTCACTTAATATACCTATGAACATACCCATTTTTAAAAAGTAGTAAAAAAATGTATTTTTCAATCAAATTTTGTATAAATGATCTACGTAATAAGGACATCTACAAAAAAATCATCAAAAAATCAAATTTGGTTTAACAAATTTGAACAGTAAAAAATGCACATATATACCCACTTTTCATTTCACCCAATTTTTTGATTAATTTTTTTGTAAATGATCTCATTATTTGTATCACGTATATAAAATTCGATTGAAAAAATGAGTATGTTCATAGATATGTTGCGAAGAAGTATGTTGGAGAGCCTGACTGTATAAATATATATATAATTATTGACAAAATAGGGGACGAGTTTTAAATTATTCTCGGTGTTGCATTTGGTCTTGAACTTTCTCTTTTTGTTCTTATAGATCATGTCACAATGAAATTATTTGTTTATTATGGGTTTTTATACTTAACCCCTACTTTTTAATATGATATTTGGCTTAACACCCACATTGTTCAACTCCTGGACATGCTCCGTGCACAAAGGGGGTATCTCAATATATTGAATAAAAATAGGGGTCAAGTTATTGTGAAATTGGACTTAACCTCCTATGTTCGGGGGGGGGGGGGGGGGGGGGGGGGAGTCAAATGATTATTAAAACAATGGGTTAAGTCAAATTATGCATTAAAATTTGGGGGTAAGTCAAAATTACCATAAATTATTAGTGTGTTGGAAATTTGAATAGTGCCTTTTTTTTTAATTGTTGATGAAGTAGTATTTTTCAGTGCATATATATGTAGTTTAAGAAATATTAATATCTAATAGATAAGTTGTGAAGAACAAATTTTTGATTAATAGAAAATTTATCTAAATCAATAAGAGTTGTTAATTCGTTGCATTTTATTATTTCAGAGCAATAATTATTTGAAGAGGTAATTATATATATGCTCAAATGTACTATTAATGATTTTTTGTACTATAATAGTGATTTTCAATGTTCGTCACATACAGATAAATTATTTGTAGGATCTATCAGTTTAAATATTTTCTAATAAGACTCATTGCTTAAAATCTGAGAAACTTAGACTTCCAAACAAATGCCCCTAATTTATATGTTGGTAAAGTCTTTTATTTTGAAGTTATTTTAAGGTTATATTTGGTAAGAGTGACTGATAGTCAATTAACGGAATCCGTCGATATAGGGGCGAAACCTTAAAAAATAAAAATTATGAAAATTTGAGTCAATAATAAATAATGAATGGAGCCCAAATAGTTAACGGGTCGAGTTAGCATTGACTTCCTTCACCCGTTAAGATCCATTAATTCAAGTAAATAAGAAATATTGCTGAGTCTTTCAAATAATTTATTTTGTTAAATGTTAATTTATTTATGGCGAATATTTCTTAATGAGAGCTTTAGTAATGGTAAAGAATAAATGTATCTTATTGTGTTTAATATTGGGCTAATATATTAACCCATATACGGTTCAAAATTATTTATTATCTTACTGGGTAATAACGGATGAATACGACACGACATGCTATGGTAACGAGTCGGGTTCGATTATGATTTTTACACACGGTAAAAAGTTATATGTTTAGATACGAACCCGATACGACTCAAAACACGGAAAAAACCTGACACGAATATGACTCGACATGACTCGTTATGAGGTCTAGTGACATGTCTTAATTGTTTTTGAATGTGTGATTGAATTTGCACAACTTACTTCAACAGTAGCCCAATCTCTTACAGGATCAATTTCAGTTTGATGGACCAAATATGATACAAGTTGGTCCGATCAAATGTATTGTGCTGGGTCCAATTAGTGGGCACCTTGTATGTGAACTAAAAGTAAAGCCTCTATTCGAACAATCAAAACGTATTTATCAATTCTTATCAGTTACCTGGGCATGTAAGACTATAAAAATTAGTACGTATAATTCAAATTACACAATTTGCAAGAAAAACTGTCGGATTTTTTTTAATTATTTTACACTCCAAAAGTTTTTTTTAATCATCTGCAAAACTTGAAAAGACCAATCAAATACAAATATATGTAAATAGGTGTGTTTTTATTAATAGATTTAAAAATAAGGGTATTTTTACTTTGACCCCTAAGATAATGATGTATATAAGGTACAAGCCTGATGAATGATGATACACATGTGGGATTATCTCGTGGGGGCAAAGTCAAAAAAACCCTACAAATAATTAAATTCAGATTTAAATCTTTTTTAATAAATCTCAATGACTACTTTTGAAAAATATATATTTTATAATAATTGGAAATATAAAAAAGATTTTACAATTTTAAAATTTTAGATGGAAAAAAACAATTTGACAATGTATAATTAGGGGAGTTCAAAAAACCGACTGGACCGAACCGAACGGAGCCGTACCGACCCTATTTTTTCGGTCTTTTTTCATAATCGGTTCGGTATCGGTTTATTTTTTTGGCGGATCGACCTAGTCGGCCCGGTCCACGGTTTACAGTTTTAAAAACCCTATTAGGACAGCCCGGACCGACTCAATATAAAATAATATATTTTTACACACATATATATATGTAATATATGTAATATATAAGATAAATAAATAATAAAAGTATATACTTTAATATTTGATTAGTTTAAATTATAGTTTAATCTAATAGTAGGTTTGTTTTAATTACAAATTTTAATATTTTTTAATTTTTAATGTTTGGAAAAATAGATTCGGGTATATTTGTATATTATAAATAATGTAATTCATTAATGTGAGGACCGACGGGTTAGATCGGACCGACCCTATAAAAAACTGAACCGACTAGGGTCGGTTAACCGACATTATCGATCCGGTCTTGATCCATTTTTTTAGAGGACCGACCAAGTCGGTCCGATAAAAAAACAACGTTAAAATCAAATCGGATCGGACCGCGAACACCCCTATGCATAATTACAAAATATTTTATGTATTATTTCATAATATACCGGGTAACTGTTGGAAAATTTACAGCTTTATTATAAGAGCTTAGGCCTATTAGGCTATCATTGTATAGGCTTTTCATTGGGTTTCGTTTGTTCTAATTGGACATGATACCCACATTTAAAGATTTACGCAAGGGTCAATGTAGATTAAGAACTTATTATAATTTTCATTACATTTATAGGACATAAAAAGTTTGTTATAGAATTAGACTTTAAAATTATTTAATAACAAAAATATTCTTTTTACTATTGCAAAATATAATAGTCATAATATTTCTTTCATTTTTTGGACCCACACAATCTACTCTATGGACAGTCAACTTTTCTTATAAAAATAGTTTCTATTTTATTTGTCATTAATTACAGTTTTTTATTTTTTTTATTTAATTTTGATTTTAGTCTTTGTTTTCTTTATAAATCTAACCTTGTTTTATTTAATTTTTGCTAGAACGAAGTTTTTATTTATAAATTAAACAAAAAAATAAAGGGCAAATTGCAAAATTAACCCTTAAGTTTAGGGTCATTTTTAATTTTAAACTCGCTGTTTCAAAAATTACAATATTAACCCTGGTATTTTAAAATTAATTCAATCTTAACTTCAATCATATGTTTTTGGGAGACTTAATAGAGTGAATAATTGAGAATCATATTCACTTATGTCATTCATACTATTAAATCTCCAAATAAAGATAGGGTGGAGCGCTAAATTGCACGAATTTTAAAACATGTGGGTTAACATTGTAACTTTTGAAATATCGGGTTCAAAATTAAAAATGATCCCAAACTTTAGGTATAATTTGGGATATTACCCAAAAACTAATGTTGATTTCTTTTCCAACATTGAACCATGTATGTCACTGAACCTCCTGTCGTCCAAACTCCCGCCACCAATACTCTTTCGTTAGAGCATAAATTAATGTTGTGCTATCAATTTTTTATATTTTTCACTTGATTTTTAATGTTTTAGACGTAAAACATTGAACCACTTTTTATCATCGCTCCGCTTATGGACTACAAAATTATTTTTGCAATTTTTTCACTTCAAAATTAAATTTGTTGTATTATTACAAAAAAAACTCATTTTGGAGTGTATTACTAAAAAATTGAGTATGGGGCATATTTACATCTTTTTTATGAAAAGGAAAAATAAAGGATATTTAATATTTAATATGATTAAAAAAATAATAGTGCAAATTTAGTTTTGCACTTTGACACAATAGTGTTGGTGCCTAGAGTCTGATGATCGGAAGTCCGGCGATATCCATGGTCCAATTTTTGAAAAGACACTCGCATCAATATATATATATATATATATATATATAAAGTACCCCATTTAAAGCAAGAAAAAAATATGAACTAGATTTGTATTGAAAAAAGAAAAGATGAAATCTTATTTCGAAAATAACAATTTTTTTTATGAAGGACAAAAGTAAGGGGAAAATTTATTGTTCTAAAATCATAAGAAAAATTATAAACTTAATTTTTTATTTTTAATTAAGGGTAGAATTGGTATTTTTAACCAAGTATTAAAATTAGGGATTATTTCTACAAAAATATAGCAATAACCAACATTATTGTAAGTCTTAAAAATGCATAATATAGTGTGTTAAAACAAATTTAATTTATAGGAAGAAATGGACAATAATACTCAGCGACGGGGCCAAAAATTTACTACACCCCGAGCTAATGTAAAATTGAATAATTGATAAAAACATATTAAAAGTAATATAAATTCTTGGCACCATACTAATTAAGTTTCATTTTCTTCCAAAGATTCAACTTTAAGCCCAACAATTGTTTTTATCGTACGACTCATGTATAATTATTGGATCAATTGCACATTTTAACCCAAAAATTTGAAGCGTTTTTACAAGTTACTCATTTTTTTTAGTTTTGGCAATTTAACTTTGACTTTTCTAATTTGTTCAATTTTAGACTTGTGTTAGTGTTCCGTTAGGAAACTTATTGATATTTTTTTACTATCTAGCAAATGTAGGATCTTGAGGATGTGTATTTAAACAATAAGTGTTCACTCTAAACTAACCTAAAGGGGGGTGAATAGGTTTGATTTCATAACATGGGCAATTTATATTTTTTTATCAATTTCAAATTTGCTAAAAATTTTAATTTTTCTAACTCGTCGAATTACTATGTGAGGTGATGAAAGCTTTAGATCAACAATAAAATGAATTAAATTAGGCAAATTTAGTACAAATAACTAGAATTAAATACCCAATTTAAAATTTAATAAATTACACTAGAACTAGGTGTCATATAAGGGTGTGTTTGGGAATTCCAATTCTATGGCTCGTATTTAAAATTTGGAATATTTTCAGTTCAAAATTTGAACTAAAAATTTTCCAATTCCAATCCCATACCATGGAATTGGGGCTCCCAAATACACCATAACTGTAGTGTGTGATCAGAGTATTCAATTGAACAATTAATACAAACAATCAATCCACAAGACGAATTTATGAGGAAACATCCCAACTTATGAGTGAAAAAACACGACGTACTCCAATTTCTATTTAAAATTTAAAACAATGTAAGAAGGTACCTGTGACACCCCACTTAATTAAATACCGGGTGATCAGTCCTTTATTAAAATTAATACAGAATGCTCGGTGGGTTCATTCTTAGCATCACTGTCGAAAATATGTAATATTATTAATCACCTAATAATTATTTAAGCTAAGTGTCAAAATATTTTCCCATTTAATTATACCCAACTAATCCATTTATAAATTTTCATTCTTTAAAATATAAGCTACTCACATTTCACAAGAATAAAATAAATTCTAGCCATGAATGAAATACCGAAATAAATCGGACTGGATAAAACATTACACTTCAAAGTCACAAACCAACAAACTATAATATCCTTAAGCGTAATAGAAATAAAATACTAAAATGAACTGGTTACAATCTGTAATAAATGACTGAGAAAGGGGTGAAACATGCCCTAAATGGAATATATGAGTAGAGTAAAAAGAAATGATAGAAGCGTCTAAGTGCAAAGGCCTGCAACTCCCATAACCGTTGCAGCTCACTAAATGATCCACGCGTCTAAGTCTGGTAAACATGTGGTTGGGCACGTGATAAATAATATATATATATATATATATATATATATATATATATATATATATATAGAGAGAGAGAGAGAGAGAGAGAGAGAGAGAGAAAGAGAAAAGAATAGTAAGAAACGGGTCAGAGCCCGATTTGTAAAAAATATTTGTTTTAACAAGTATTTAAAACTGCAGTAGTGCAATTATTATATGCATGTTAGTTTCGAACTCTCATATGAGATTCTCACATCTCCACTATTATGCACGCCTAACGTACAACTATCATAACGTAGTTATCCATAATGTTCCCAACTAGATTATAGACTTATACTTCTAAATATATCTCAAAGGAGTAACCCGTATCGCCCATACAATACGCTATTAATATTCTTTTATGCCAGTTTACCGTATATTACATTCACTGTTCTGGTGGAAAATCTTTTATCCACTGAAATCACTTTACTTACCAACATTATATATATATATATATATATATATATATATATATATATATATATATATATATATATATATATCTTGTGCCCCTTGGTTAGGACCACTTGACACAATGCATACTCTGTTATCATGTCCCGATGCATCGTTCATTGCGTAAAGGATAATTGGCTCGGTATCTCCCACGAACCATAAATATCATAACACAAACATTGGAGGCGAGCATACTCACCAGCCAAATGGGTCATGCACATACCTACGCTCTCATTCAGTCGTCGAAACTATCATATGTCTCAGATATCACGTATTCGGGTTCATATGCTCTGGGTACAAGTCAAATTTCCCCCCATTGGGTCACCCAGGATATGACCGTCCACTGCGCGATAACCTCCTCCCGATAGCAAGCAGTGTAAGTATGCTATACACATAATAATAATAATAATAATAATAATAATAATAATAATAATAATAATAATAATAATAATAATAATATAATAATAATAGGCATTCCCTAAGCCCTATAAAAATTCAGGTATTCACTGAACCCCTACTTATATTTCTACACGTAGTAAACTTCTCATTACTACTTATTGTGCAATTACCTCGATTATTCACACTTTCGAAATTTCAAAGATTAATTCACCTATCTAATCCTTAAGATATTATCCTAAGAATGCTTCCCAATTAATTCTGCACTACGCTAATATCAGTAAATGGCAGTTTTTCTCACTCAACTAACTGTGTAACACGATTTGATGGTAGTGGTGGGGGGGGGGGGGGGGGGAGTCGGAACTTCTGGAATTTATGGAACCTGTCGTTCGAACCAGAGTTGGTTTCGTTCGAACGAATCAGCAGGTCATTTGAACGACCCTTCATCTCGTTCGAACGAGATGTCGTCGTGTCCATTCTTCTACCTGCTGCGTTTTTCAACCTTTTTTCAACCCAAAACCTCTACAGATTTGTCCCAATCTCTCAGCAATTATTTCCAACCAATAATTAAACATGTTGGGATAATATATAACAACCTAGAATAATTTAATCATGCATAAACCTTAATAGATTATGAGAATCCCCAAAATTAATCAAACAAACCCTAGTTCTTTAAATTTCTATATAAGAACTAAAAATAAGATTCGTCCATCATAATTAATCATTAATTTGTGATCTCCAACCTATCTACATGAGGGATTCATCCTAATTAGATACTAGATTTTAACTAATGTCTTTAGTTCTCCAATTTCATCAAAATTTATGAATCATAAATGAGAATTATATATCTATACTAACATGAACATGATTGTTGCTACAGTTTTGTAAGGATTAAATAATTGACTCAATTTCGAAGGTCTGATCTCCTGGTGATGTTGGTATAGGTGTGTTCTTCGTCTCTCGATCTACGCTTTGGTGAGATTTTTGGTGTGTGTTCTTGAGTTATGCACCAAGAAATCCTATGGCTTCTTCTTCCTTCCTCTGTGCCTTTCTCTTTTCTCTCTTGTAGGTTTAGAACTGATAACTCCCCTCTAACCCACGTACCTCTATATTTAATCTCCTAATTTTCGTCCATAATATTTTTTCAAAAAAATAAAGGATAAAAATACCCCTACGGGGTGCCACTTAGACCTAAAAACATCCTGGAGTCCAAATAAAATATCCTGGTAGAGTTTTCTGACTAACTCGACTCTTCTGGACTCAATGGCGTGCTCTAAATGACTATATGAGTTGCTTAAGAATAATTTACTTCTTTAATCCATTAAATTAGTCCCGGCATGACTCACACGCGCGTCCTGACTTAATGTACCAAACTATCGTATTTCTCACTCTCGATAATTTATAAAATTTCATAATTCCGTATTACGTATTCACATAGTAATATTCAAATATTCTCAACAATAGGTATTAACCCTTGGCACGCTAGTTAATATTTATTTTTAATCTGGATTAATTAATAATCAATTTTCTCACATTTTTAATTTAATTAATCCCATAATTATTTAACATAATAAAAAATACGGGGTATTACATACTTCCCCCCTAATAACAGAATTTCGCCCCAAAATTCGAAAAGTAAACCATGCCTGGTAAGAATAAGTCTGGATATTTCTCGCGCATATTCTCCTCTCGCTCCCAAGTATACTCCTCCACATTATGATTCTCCCACTGAACCCGCACAAGTGGAACTACCTTTGACCTCAATTTCCTCTCGCTATGGTCTAGGATAGACACAGGTCTCTCCTTATAAGAACTGTCGGGCTGCAAGTCAATCTCCTCAATCGCAATGTGGGTGTATACTTTTATAACATAAGGGCGTGTATAATTTTGTGTTAAAAGATAGGTATTTGGGGGTGCGAGCTATGGACTGAGGGCTTAACGGATCTCCACGACCGATAATGTTTGGTAGTAGTGTATCGGAGGGGTCCTTGTTCGGATTTCGCTTTGCTAGACATCCCACACACGAAACTTAGTGCATCATTGGGAGTGGGAAGATGTTTGGTCATTAGTACATGGGTTGGGTACCCCGATTATTATTATTTACGTATGTGATATGACTACGGGTTGGAAGTTATATTATGATTCATGACTAGTATAGTTGGGTGACTTTCATGCGGTTAAGAATGGAGACAGGGTGTATGGGTGCCCTGGTTAATTAGGGTAACTTTCATGCGGTTAAGCTCGGGTACAAGGTGTATGGGAACCCTGGTTAATTAAAATGCATATTTGTGTAACTCATAATTAGATGTGGGAGAGATAGATGTAGCAATATTTGAGGCACAGGACTAGAGAGTGATATTCGAAGCTTAAAGTACTAAGGTTATCTTAATTTCGAGGACAAAATTCCTTTGTAAGGGGGGCAGTATGTAACACCCCGTAATTTGGAGGATTTAGTATTTAATTATTTTTTGGAGAAATAAAGTTATTTAAATTGGAGGAACTTAACTTTATGAATTGGAGAATTTATTTGAGTGGGACAAATTATTTATATTTGGCGACCTTAGGTTTAATTATTCGAATTATTATTGAGTCGCACTTTGAGGTTAAAATTAGAGATTGTTATAAAGTATTTCGGATGACAATTCTGGGTGTACGATTGTTTCCGAAAGGGTCGAGACAGTCGAAAAAGTGTACTCGAGGGTGATAAATGGGTCTCGGGGCATTTTTTAGCATAATCGGGCCCACACGGGGGTAATTGGGCCATTTTAATTATAAGTAGGCCCATGTGACTAAAAACGGGATTAGGTGATATAAACCTAGGTTTGGGAGTTGTGGGCAGCCATAACTCATCTGGGAGAAGTCTAAGAGCGTAGAGGAAACTAGAGGAGAAATTGGGGACCTTTTAGAGACCAATCTAGATAGAGAGATTTAGGTGTTCTTCATCAAACCATCCCCTACACCAACGGATCAGACTCTACGAATCCAAAAGGCAAGTGGTTAACTGTTGTGATTCTTAAATATGTGATAATTAATTCATATTATGGTGGGTGTAAACCAAAATCTGTTTTAGGGTAGGTTATTGCATGAAATTGGGTTTTATATTTGTGGGTATTCAAATCAATTTTTGGACTGTTAAGGACTGATAAATTCATATTGTGTTGTTAAGAAAATTTTGATTTAATTGGGATAGATGTATGACTTATAAAGAGATTGGGAGAAATTATCTTTAAATTCGGATTTGGGTTTTTTTTGTGTATAAGTTTGAGATTTAAAATAATTAAGAAGGAATTGATTTGAAAATGGATTACAGTAAAGAGTAATCTGGGTAAAAAGCTTGAGTTGGGTTTTAATGGTGGACTAGACTGGGCGAGGAAGAAGAGAGGGAGAGACCCAGGGGTCGTTTAAACGAAGTTGGATCTCTTTCGAATGATGTGCACTGTCGTTCAAACGACAGGTGTCTCGTTCAAACGACGGGATAAAATTCGGCAAAAATTATTTCCTTTACTATTTGGGTTGATGATGAAATTTAAAGGTTAAATTTGTATAGCAGGTGCACTTACTTTTAGCCTAAGTTATTCAAGTTTTTGAAGGGACAAACAGTAGGAATTTATGGGATTTAATAAATATGTAAAGAGTAGCATTTAAAAGAATAAATTAATAAGGGCGTCGAACTTATTAAGGGGAATTTGGGTAACAAATTCAGATTATTCAATTTAGGGCCAAGTGAGTGAATCCGGGTAATGTAGTTGAGCGACGCTACTTTAAATTAATTAATTAAAGTGAAACTAATTAATTAAATTAGGGTCAAACCATAGACTCGGGAAGGTAATAAATTTAATTAATGAGTAAATTAATTAAATTAGAGTCGGACCATAGACTCGGGAGAATATAGGCTACTGCTATGGATTTTTGTGCACGGTAAAGTCGAAATTTAAATTATATATGTACGGTGTGTGATAGTATATATATATATATATATTGTGTGCATATAAATATTAGTGACTAGATATTTAATTAAATTGTGTACTGAGTGCTATTAAGGGAGTTTGCGCCATGTGTATGAATCCCCTAGCTTGAGGAACAGGGTGAGTATATTCCCAGGTCATAGCATCCGTTATATGGGTGAGGGGCTTATCTCACTTTCAGGTAGGAAATATGACCGCCTCCAATGTTTATGTTTTTGGCCAAGTTCGCGAGAGAGTCCGACTTGGGGTAACTAGGTTAAGTGAGCACACTTGGTATAATAGCACTTTAGAGAAAATCATCATGCGAGGGTATACTCGGAAGGATGGATATACATATGACATATGTGTGGATGTTGTGGTATAGTTACTTATATAATAGTATATAAAAAAAATTATGTACGGGTATTATATACATGTTGCGAGAATGAATGTATTTTATATAACTAGTGAGACTGTTATATGATTTATTTAAAAAGAAAAATTTATGAAAGACAAGTATGGGGTCATTGTATTATAATTATACGTATATGATGGTGTAAAATTTATATACGACATTAAATATTTATGTGAGAAATGTATTTACTTATATAACTTGTGTCACTGTTATATGATATTATTTTAGAGGAATTAATTAAGTTAATGAGAGAGATAACTTATAACCCATGATTAATAATAATAATCGATTTAGAGTAGTATGGCAAAGGGAGTTTATACCAGAACTAGTTGGATGGGGTAGTATAACTAGGTGGGGTTAAGGTAACCGTTAGGTGTGCACATTAGTTGAGGGGTGAGTATGTCCTCAAGGGAGTGCGGCACTGACTTATATATGAAGCGCATTCATGCATTTTAATTATTGCAGTTAATTCACTTGCTAAATATTTTCAAAATGTTTTGGGTTCTAACCCTTGCTGTAAAACTATTTTCAAAACCTTTTACGTGTCCAGCCACAGGGACGCCAGGCTTGATATTCTATTCCAGGGGCACGTAGCTGCGGCACATGTGGATGCTAGCAGGTGCTTGGATTAGACGCATCGTTCATTTTCTCCTAGAGTAGGAATCATCTATCAGTTTCAGTTTTACTTAGGGCTTGTCGTCCAGACTTTTCAGTATAGTTTTCAGATTCATTTATTCAGTTGTTGGACGATTGTTATTGGACTATTTACTTTTGTGGCCGATGGTTTATTCGGTAAGTAGTTTATTTATTTATTTAATTATTTTGATTCAGTTGTTATGACTGGCTCATAGTATATTTCCGCATGTTATTGTTTTTGGTTTAAATAAAGATAAAATTTGGCACCGCCTTTTTGGAATACTAGGTGGTTAGTATGTTTTAAAAAGGTTTTCGACAGTGATGCTAAGAATGAACCAACTGGAATTCTTATTTTAATTTGATATAGGACTGATCACCCGGTATTTTATTAGGCGGGGTGTCACAGTACTTCTCACTCATGCGCTCGTGAATAGTTACCTAAGAACTTTGAACTTTCACCCATTGAAGGTAGAATTCCACCTCAAGCTCGACAAAATGAATTTCTTCTCCTTAGAATCACGACAAGCTCCAATTTCTCCAATAAATCGAAGCACCTCCAATCTTAGATATAGGAGTGATAGATCTCTAATTCAATTGTAGATGTATATTGAGTTGAACAATACTATAATTATAAATCTGTAATAACCAGGATTTTCAAAATCGACCCTAAATACTTACAGTCACTATTTCAACCCTTATAAAGTATTTAAATTCAAAAGTCTTCTAAAGAAGAAAGAAACTATACTTGATGTCCTATAATTTTACTGAATTGACTTAGACCCCTGAAGTTTAAGTAATTATAAAATAGTCCCTTGAAAACTTCAAAGTAATATGACTGGGCTTATATTTCACTCATAACCCTCAACATTATATCAAATTAATTCTTTAGACTTTAACTAACATAAAATCATAAATTCAGCCCTTGAAACATTCTGAAATTATAAAATTACCCTTATACTATGTGAAAAGTGTACTTTTAAGGCTATAAGTGTAACTACAAGATAAATCAAGGACCAAACACTAAATATTTATTAATTTATTATAACCTCGTGTCCAAATAAGCCCCCACCTAAGCACAAACAATCAAGAATCACATGTGTACACCATGCACACATGTGAGGAACAAAATCCTTAGTTGAAAACTCTATTATAACAGTTCAAATTTACCTCTTTTTTCCACCAATGAACTGCCATCCTACTATACTATAAATATCTCACAAAAACCTCAGTTAAAACTCACTCAAACAAAAGTTCCAACACTTGAAATTTTCACTCCAAACAAGTACTCTATGATTTTATGTACTATATTTAGTTCTTTTTGTTTCAATCGCTTTCTGTATAGTTATAATGTTAGAATATCTCAAAACAGTAGGAAAAATCACATAGAAAGCAAGATCTAGGTGAAGGACATGAAGTTTCCAACATAAAAGTTTGAGCTTCAATGGTGAACTACCAAATATCAATCAAAACTCATGTTTAAAGCTTTAAATATCTTCATTAGAACCTTAGGAACTCGAGTGTAACGATGAAAATCCATGAATGTACTAATTAAGCTCAAATCGATTGAAAGTGTATTTTGAACCAGAAAACTGAAAATTTAAAATTCTCCATGTATATTCCATATCTACCTCTAAAATCAAAACCAAAATATTCCTATATATAGCAGAAAACAAACCATGTTCATAAAAATCCCTACCATATTCTTAAAATCCATGAATGTTAAGTCAAAATTTTAGAAAAACACACAGTTATGGAATTTGATATATACTGCATCTCAATCCACAAAACTTATATATTCGGATTACTTTTGAAAAATTAGGCTGAGTTTGTTTAGAAATTATATCAAATGGTTTAGAAATGAAGGAGTTATTCAAGGTCAAAATCAGAAAACTAAAAGTTAACTATCGAGGGGAAGAAGATTAACTTTTTGGCCAGAAATATTGACCTACCGCGTGAGGGCGCGTGGCCAGTCAGAATTTTTTCAATTTTTTTCTATATTTTTATTTTATTTTTATGGTCAAAATGGTATGAGATAAGTCCATGTTTGGATTAGCCTAGCCTGAGTTATGGGAAAAATAAGGTTTTAAAATATTTTTCTAAAATTGCAAATTGACCACTCCTGACTTTTCTAAATTATGAAGTTGATCCCCAAACTTTGTCTATGAATACTTCAAAATATTAAAAGATAAAAAGTCTCTTGCACAAAAGTTCAAAAATGATCTTTAGTCGAGTATTTTAAAGTCCTAAAATATTTATAATTAAACCCCCCAAACTTTAAAATATTTAGTTTTTGTACTAACTGACTGACCTAATCCCAAATACTTACACACCCAATTCATTACTTTATGTAAACTACTTTAATATATGAATAAAGTTATGTTATTCCGCCTTAACTTTAATTTATTACTTTATGTGTACTTCTTGTTCATTCATACCAAAAGCAGGGTGTGACAAGTTGGTATCAAAGCATGTTTTAAATTTAAACATATTGTCGGGTTAGCATTCTACGCGAGGAAAGAAATAAGATATTAGTCATTTTATCTTTTTCGTAACTTCTTTTATTACTATTATTATACAACTCCATTTTGTCGCATGGATACATGGGACACGTCCTTATTCAATATAAACATTGAACCAAACAATCTCTAGGAAACCAAATTTAGAGAGGAGGCATTAGCAAAATTACGAGAGATGATCCGTACAGTCGAGGAGGACTGGGCAGGCGCGAGTACTGATGTTAAAAGACTAGTGCTGACAAATATAGTTTTGGACGATATGCAAGTCATGAGGAAGGTTGATGATTATGTGAATGATCCGGTAATTTTTTAAGAAGCTACAAATCTTGCACTTGTAGATAATCCGTTGAATCCACTTGTGTACCCCGATGCCACATCAAATGGTGAAGTACATGGTGACTACTCTCCTGGTACTACTGATGACTCAATTGATGGTTCGAATCAAGGAGATTATTTTGTCAGTCTAGAATCTAGTTCTAGTGATTAAGACATTGTCCCTACTTAATAATCCAAAGTTAAAAGTTGTCTCCTAATGTAGATAAGTATAATTAAGTATTGTAGATAGTGTTCCATACTACAACTTAGGAGATGAACTAACTACTATATTTGCACTAATTAGTACTAGTTTTTGACTCCAATGTATCATATAACTTATCTTATGTAATATAATAGGCTTGTGGCATATCTTTGTTTATAATTCTTATTATTAAAATTGATTTATTATATTTTAGGATGGTTAGTACTCGAATTCCCTCCGATGGAACTCAAACTGAAGGAATCATGCGATGTCTTCAGGAACTTACTTCTTTAGCCCGACAATAATAATTAACTCGTTCTACTCCAGAGGACATTTTTGAAGAAATTTGTAGGATGAATGCCCTTTAAGGATTCTTGAGACAGTGGCCTCCTTACTTTCTTGAAAATCCAGATGTGAGTGAGGCTGAGAAATCGATACGTCAGATTGTGAAAATTCTGAATGGAGTAGGTATAACTACTAATCTCCGAGTAACTTTAGCCGCCTATATTTTTTAAGGTGAAGCTGATTTCTGGTGGCGGTGTCATGTAACCAGAATGTTATTAATTTTACTTGGGATCAATTTAAGGAGATTTTATTCAAAAAGTATTCTTTCAAGGCTGAGCGAGATTAACGAACGTTCGATCTCTTAAAATTGCGACAAGCTAATCTATCGGTAGCCTAATGTGAGGCCAAATTTATCGAATTGTGTCGTTACACACTACTAGAAATAGACATTTTTATGACGGGGAAAAAGGGTCATAAAAGGTTATTTATGACGGTTTTCGAAACTTTAAAAATTGTCGTAATGTTGTGTGTCATAATAAATTGATGTTGACAAAACTGTCATAACAAACCATCCTATTATGATAGTTTTTCGTACAAACCGTCATTAACAATAATGTTGTGTGTCTTAATAAAATTGGTGTTGACAAAACTTTCATAACAAACCATCCTATTACGATAATTTTTCGTACAAACCGTCATAAAAGGTACCTATTGCAGCGGTTAATTTCTTAATTATAATGACAACGTACATAAAA
This sequence comes from Sambucus nigra, assembly GCA_949130495.1. Lineage (NCBI taxonomy): Eukaryota > Viridiplantae > Streptophyta > Magnoliopsida > Dipsacales > Adoxaceae > Sambucus > Sambucus nigra. Next base: position 377,692,060 of record OX422211.1, read on the forward strand.
CAGTCATAAAATATACCCGTTTTTATATGTGAACTGTAAACCGTCACAAAAGTTTTTTTTCCTTTCTTTTTTTTGCAATTTACTATTCAAATATCCCAAACATGTAATGCATCAAACTACGATTTTCAAATTCAAAGCACAAATTTCCATACTCAAAGTAGCAAATTCCAAGTACCAATATGACTTGAACAATAAGTATAAAAATTGTCATTAATATTTGAAATTAAAAAAAAAATAAGATACACCAACAGTTTTCCAATTGACTTCTAGACAACTCATAAACAAAACGATATCTAAAACGACCTATACTATAAACATAAAAATTAGAAAATTAAACTGCAACATTAGCTCCATTCGTGTAGTATGAAAACTCAATTTAGCAACAGCTACATCGAATACGCAATAGGCAACAACGGGATCGATATCGGAACAGAAGAAGGAAACAAATAGCAGTTAACAACTAAAATAGATTAACAATATAAAGAATATAACTCAAACAATAATGATATTCTAATATAGTATCAAGTATGAAAAAAGGAACATTTACATAATTTTAAAGTTAATTTTTACTTCATTCTTTATTAAGGCGTCGGAGAGATAAATGGGAAAAGTATCATGAAAATTTCAGCAGAATTTCCTTTGTTTTTTAATAATCCAAAATAATGACATTTTTAACCAACCACCATATAAAGCCCAATATGTGCAATCACCGTCAATAATAATATAAAGCCCACCCCGCGCATTTAGCATCAACAACAACAACAATATAAATCTGACCCCGAGAATCATTCATTATTAATAATAATAAAATAAACACCACCCTGGACATTCACAATCAACAATAATATAAAGGCCCAAATGGATATCACAATTAAACATTTGCAGAATCTCAAAGTTAATTTTTACTTCATTCGTTTTTAACGCGGGGAAGAGATAAATGGGGAAGATTTAGAGAAAATTTCGGCAGAGTTTCCTTTATATTTGTAATTATCCAAAATTAAACATGACATGCTTAACCAACAATAATATAAAGCCCAACCTGGGCATTCACCATCAACAAAATAAATCCCACCCCGGGCATTCAATATCATCATCAACAACGATAATATAAATCTCATTCATCCATTCACTAACAACATTAATCTTGACATCATATTTTTATTGTGTCTTGATAATATTAACTACAATTTTTGTTATATTTTCATATATAGTATTTTGATTCTCTATATTAAACATTATTAACATCGACATAACGTAATTAATTAGATTGAACAAAAAAAAAAGTACCTGAAAAGATATGCCAAAATTGTTCACAACTGTAGCTCACTAAAATAATCTTGAATGAAATCGATGAACTCATTCTGAACTTCTTATATCTCATGATTTTCATAGGTTGATTTTCTAGCCCACTCTTTCATCTATCAAATCAAATGACACAAGTTGTATTCAATTTTTTCTTGTAAAAGTAATTAGCACGGAAACAAAATATTATAAAAAAGATATATGTAAAATCCATTAAATCTCTCACGAACCACCAACGCTTTAAATTTACTTCAAGACAAAGATTAAAATGAAAAACATGTCAAGTTTGTAAATAATGAACAATCAACAATAGTAGGAACCCCAATATCATAAAAAGATGCCATATCAACCCTATGGTCATGTAGTAGATGAAATCCCATGGTATTGTCATTGTAGCAAATGGTACTATCATTGTAGCAAATGGTACTAGATGTGAATAGAATGAATTGCTCAAGTTCCATACTATTGTATGGACATGGTTTAGTTAGTTTTGACTTTTAAGAACCTATCATACATTTTATTCTGTTATTCCATGTGTTTGTTCATTTTGTGTTGAATTTAGTAAAATATATGTTGGGTTGATAAACTATCTTTTCATTCTATTATAATCAACAATCCTCTGTTTTAGGTGGTAATTTATATGGGTTTCATTAGATTAAAATCAATAGTGCTCCTACTGAGGTCCAAAGCCTAACGTACTCGGGAAGGTACAATTCAAACACATTATACCATCTTCAAGCCATAAAAATCTTACTAGTACCGTTGATAAAATTCTGACCCAAAACAATTCCAAAAAATCCTCTACAAATACAAAACACAACTTAAGTCTCCTTCCTGTTAAGAAAATCACACCAGCAGAGATGGTACTTAGGAGGGACAAAGGTCTCCATTATTACTGTGATGAACCGTATTTTTTGGTCATAAATGTAAAAGAGTTAGTGTCCACATGATAATTTTTGAGGAGGACGAATTGACTGGGGCTAAGGAACCCAAGGATAATTCTCCCAGTGAAGGAGGGAGATGTGAAGAAAGTCTAGGAATGTCAATCTCCCCCTAAGCCTTATCAGGTACTTCCTTTCATCTGACAATCTTAATAAAGGGCAGAGTCAAATGGAGAGATATCACCATTTGGATAGACTCTGGGAGTTCTCACGTTATATTTAGATCCCAAAATTGCTAAGCAAACTAGATCCATGACAGAAGCAACCCCACAGTTATGGGTAGCACTAGAAAATGGCAGCAAGTTGATTAGAGATTCCTGAGCTCCCTGTTTTAATTATCATATATGCAAGGGAAAGATTATCAAGCTAACATGAGGCTGCTCTCCCTAGGTGGCTGTGACATGATCCTAGGGGATGAGTGGTTGAAAGAACTTGGAGATGTGATTTTTAACCTATGTATCAAGTTTCTTAAGGACAGGAGTGGGTTATAATGTAGGGCATTAAGGAAGAAGGAGAACTAAAAATGATCAGTGGAAGGGAATTTGAAAAATTATATAAGAAGAGTAGTCATGCAATCATTGGACAATTATATTCCTTAAAAGTTGAAGCTAAGGGGTCATCTACTCCTAAACCATTGTTGACCTTACTTGAAAAGTATTCAGAAGTTTTCAATGAACCTGTGGGATTGCCACCCAATAGGGAACATTACCATCACATATCCCTCAAGTGTGGTAGTGACCCTGTGAACATTAGGCCACACAGGTACCCATATGTCCAAAAATTTGAGATACAAAAGATAGTGAGGGAAATGCTCAAGGCTGGGATCACCAAGCCTTTCAGTAGTCCTTTTAGCTCTCTTGTGCTGCTAGTGAATAAGGACAATAATGGGAGGTTATGTGTTGATTATATGGAACTCAATACATAGACAATTAAGGATAAGTTTCATATACCAGTGATAGAAGAATTATTAGATGAGCTGCAAGGAGATATGGTATTTTCTAAATTAGACTTAAGGTTAGGGTACCACCAATATAAGGGTCATGAGGCTGATATTTCCCAAACAACCTTTAGGAATCATGAAGGACAATTATGAATTTGAGAGTGCGTGCCACTAAAAAGATTTAATGTAGTAAATTAAGGTACTACAACTAACAAAAAACACATCCCACATGGAAAAATTAACCTTAAGAAAAAATAATTAGATTTAAAAAGAACACACAAACATGGTCAATGACTTCTTATAGACCCCCTGTCAGCTGAACGAGTTGTGGCTTAGTTTTTTATTTATTTTTTTAAAATACAAATTTATTATAGACATATATGGAGAAGATATTAAGATAAACAGGAAGACATGGTATCCATTCCTTTTGTATGAAACTAGCTACTATTACTGGAAGTTTGAATAGGGGTAAAAAAAATGTTAATGCTACTTATCACTGCTTGTTCCAAGAAGAGTTTAACCTCTGTTGATAAACACCCTCTCTTCCATCAATCTATCCTGAATCATGTACGACCTTCGTGAAATGCTCCCAGTTTTCTGCGATAGTCTTCACCCGATTCTTTCGTGCACAACATCATCACCACCTTCGCAGGGAATCCTATTGCTGATGTCTCACTCATAAATTGTGCCACTGACATCAACAAGGTGAACCAAGGCCAACCTTTTCGATGGGGATTCGTCAAACCTATGATGTAGAAGCCCACTTGTACCGGAAGTGTTGGGGTTATTGGGACGTGCAAGGCTCCGAGGAGGATCAATTACAACTCGGTTGGCATCACCAATCAAGAAATCAAGGGAGGGCACCTCAGCTTTTGTGATTTTAGCCACTGCAGAGATTTTTTAATGTTCAGGTTCTCTTTCACCATGCTAGTATTGGTGGCACGACAAAGAATTGGCTAAGAGTAGTGATACCCATATTCACTTGAACCTGGACACCAGTAATTTCCGTTCATCATAGAACAATCTAATCGACGTTGAAAAGAAGTTAATGGTTGGATGACAAACATAAGTCGGAGGTTGTCCTTTACACCACAAACTAATACACATACCATGATGCAAAATTAAGATCATTTATTTACAACATATATAATGGGACCACAATCAAAGCCAATGAAGTATGCAAGAAAGTCAAGCATCTACAAACTGTAGAAAGTCATGATAAAAGTGCAAAATGATAAAGTTCCAATATGTTTAGAAAAATACTTATTTTGACCCAAAAAACAATATTTCTCAACTAAACCTATTACACACCAAAATAGCAGATCCGTTGATGGGATGCAAAATACTGAATGCTTTACATAAAAACATCCATCTCAACCACAACAGCACTGAAACAAACAACAAAGTCAAATGTGTCTTTCTACATAAATTACTTACAAATAAAAACTCCTTGTTCAATATTTATTAATTAAGTTAGTTAGAGATAATAGAATGTATGATAGTTGAGGATCAACAATCTATACTACTATATGCCACCAAAAAACCAATTGCAGAATCACACCCTTAAACCTAAAACGTATAAATCATAATTGAAAAAGAAATAACATCAATTCTAAAGCATTGCAGCAATAGTTGCATTTCACGCCACCATAGAACTTAACTGATTCATAATTTTCTCGAATGCGTACGAGTACGAAAATCTTCTTCCTTTTTCTCTTAAAAGAAATTTAGGGTGACTCGTCCTAAAAAATGCAATTAGAAAGAACATTATTCAATAGAATTAAATAGGTACCATACTGCAAAAACCTTCACGACAAGTGTAAAACTACAATTTTCAAAGTTAAGAAAATTACCCTTCCAAGATAAACATTGATAACTGCTCCTCGGATTGAATATTCCAAAAGATCAACAAAAAGTGGGGGATAGATATACGCAACAGGATATAGATAAAAGATATCAAGTCCAGAGCAGCATTGAAGAGTGTCAAAGAGAATGAAAGTGTTGAACATGCGAAGGAACTTAGATCGCCAATAATCCACTGATCTGGATTATCAATAACTAATTGGGAGCCCATTTTGTATAATGTTTCATTTATATAATAGCTTGTCATCCAAGATCTCTACCACGAATCAAGAGTTTCTAGTGATCAGAGAGGAGGGAAATTAGAATTTGGTGAGTGCTATAGGCATGTTTGACAAAATTTCAAGTTTAAAAGTGAATTTATCAAAAAGTGTTGCAATTGACATTATTTTTAAAGGGGAAAAATCAGGGAAGATTGCAAGAAGAGTGTGAGGTCGGGTCATGATCGCTAATGTACTTGGGTATGCCCTTGGGTGGGAATCCATGTTATGCTTTGTTTTAGGAATCGGTGGAGGAAACATTGTATTAAAAACTAAAGGGGTGGCACAAAAGTTGTCTTTAACGGGGAGGGGGGGAGGGGGGTCAAGTTAGTGCAATCAGTTTTAAGTAATTTACCTACTTATTATGTATCTTTTTAAAATTCCAGTCAAAGTTGCTCACGCTATTGAAAAGCTCATGTGGGATTTCTTGGGGGATGGATGGGGGAATGAGTCAACATCTTGTGAAGTGGGAAGTTGTATCAAGGAGGAAAAATAAGTCTCTCTTAGCTAAGTGACTATGGATAATTCCTTTGGAGAAAATTTTCTTTGGTGATAACTAATTAGAAGAATATACGGTCTCAAAATCAATGGTTGGATTGTGATGTGGTGACAGGGGGTTCCTTTCGTTGTCCATGGAAATTCATCTCTCAAACGCAAAAAAGAATGAACATGGACGCACGTGTCATGTTTGGCATGACACGAACACGTTGATGAGATAAATAAAAAAAATTTACAAACCTCTGTATTTCAAGAGTAGTGATGTCCAAAATAGATGCCTATATCATCTAAAGTTAATGTGTCAAGAATCGATCAAATGAAAATGGACAAAGTGATTCAGATCTGTAAATGGAAACAATGCTCACAAGTGCATAATGCATGGAAATATTTGGTCTCTAATATCAAAGCATATTTTGATACTAGTAAGGTTGATGATTGCAAGTGAAAAGATTTCGCCCAGGTGCACAGGTCACAATTGGAACTGAGCCCCCCACCCCCAACAACCTAAACAAAAGAAGAGGCTCAAAGACGGACCACTCATATCAGAATAGGACATAACAAGAATACATCACGGTCAAATAACGATACTCAGCACTTCCAGTTCAGAACAATCTAGTTACGACCCTCTGCCCACACAATGTGGAGCGACTTGAACAGTTCTACCAACAATCCCTAGATATTAAACATCTACCATCCCTTGGGAAACTAAATTATCTCTCTATCCTCCATCAATGATCATTGTACATAGGTAATCTTTAGAAGTACGTCTGATATTAAACAAGCTAATTCAACTAATATGGGTTGTTCGAATCAGGAAGTGTCACAAGGTCCCAGGACTTCACGAGGGTCGTTGCTTCTCACACGAAAAGGAATATAGACAATATATGTTCCCTTGGGGGTAAAAAAGTTAGTAAAATGTGAAGAGTTTCAATTACGTCAGAAAGAATATTACTCGAAGGCCCTAGGAATATATCATTTAACGGATTAAGAGGGAATCTCTACCAAAAATGAATAAAAATAGGAAAAGATAACAAAGACTAAAGCGTTAGTAGCATCACAAATGCAAGTAGCCCAACAGAAGGGCTAGCATGTCAGGAGTAAGATTAATAAGTTTGAAAAATGCTTATACCGATAATGATGTCAAGATAATAATTATAGTAAGGGGATAGTATAAAAAAAGCTAAACTTTTAAGTTTTTCAAAACTACTCCTTGTATGTTTATAACGCCATGAACTATGTATTTTGTAGCAAAGACCCCCTTTTGTGGACTTTTTACAACGTTTTTAGCAACATATAGGGGAGTCTTTACAACAAGGTACATAGTTCGGGGAGGTTCGTACAAAACTTGAATATTTCAGCGGGTCCTTGCAGGGTTTCTTAAAATAAACCCTTAATAATAATACATTTTATATGAACAAAAAAATAATCATCTCACCACAAAACGGAATCAGAAGGTCGGTCGCAGGTAACCAATCGATCCAGATTGAAAAACAATTTATGTAACGAGAAACAAAACAAAATTTTGATTACGATAAATGGAACATGTTAAAACATGACACTGTTAAAAAATGCCTTAACTACTGGAAGAACTAAGGCCTTCAAAATAAATTTGACTGATTTGAAACTGTTAGGATTAAAGTAAATAAGTTGTTAATATGAAAATAATATGCTGCGATCACAAAAGGAACTGAACGGAAATACAAAGGTTACCATTAACATCATGGAACCAGATTCACTGGACTGTTTACTAAGGCCAAACATACATTCAAGTTCAAACTTCAGAGAGTAATTTTAGACCCTTTCCATGTGGACTTAAAATAAGGGACTTGCTAATGTGGTAAAGTGTACAAGTTGGTGTATGATGTCCATTGTCTATCATATGAAACAATATTCAATATGATGTTGCTACGTCAACAAGTCCCATACTTTAATTCCTCATTAAGAGTCAATGAGTGAACACATACTTATAAAAAATCAGCAATATTTTTTCTGTCAGTCTCACAAGGCCCCTGATATACAATTTTTCCTTCGCTTAAAAGAATTACATCATCAACATATTCGTGTCAAGTTATCATGGTTTCATGATTTCAGATCAATGTCCATAAAAATATTAAAGCAACTCATATTTCAGTACATACACTATAAAGGCCAAGAGAAAATTGAATATAACAGATGCCTAAACACATGTTATAGATAGAACAGTAAGCATGGCAATTGGAAATCCCCCAATTAGAAGCACAAGAATATTGTCAATCCTGGGAAAATATTGTCGGTCTTGAATAGAATACATAACTATAATCTCTATAACCATCCCCACAACAATATAACAAAGCATAGAGATTGTTTTGTTTCTATTTTCTAACAATTCCTGAGATGAAAATAAACTAAAAAAATTATACAAAGCATAGAAAAGGCAAAAGAAAATAAATTACCGGTACAAACTGCAGTTGCACACTCAAGTGCTAAGCTTAAATGTTCAGCTCAAGCCCGTCTCAATTAACACTGTTGATGATCTCGACTGAGCTTTTTCTAACTGATCTACTTTGACTTGTGTTACATCTATACAAAGAATGCCAAAAAAATGAATAAAATTGATACACAAAGATAACTTGATCTTGTGACTAAATGCTGCACAAGTCTACAATTGATGCTATTTTTCATCATTTTTAATAAAGTTTTACTTTACAGTTGATAAATAAATCCATCTTTTTAATTATACATATTTATATATATTGTTTCACCTATTTCTCACTTGAAAAACAAATTTAGTCCTCAAATTAATTTATCAAAATTAACATGGTTATATTTCATAATAATAGTCACCAGTAGTCAAAAGTAAGCATTAAAATCAAGCAAGAGACTACCTTCATTATTTTAACTTTTCTTGGAACTCTAAAACTATTTAATTTTACATGATGACATTATTAGCGTCCATTTGTGCCCGTGGAGTGTCTGACTTCTTTAGAATGTCAAATAAGTCCGACGCATCATGTGGAGTGTCGGACACGTGTTCGAGTTGTGTCGTACGCATGTCGGAGTGTCCAAAACAAGTATATAACCTCATGAAAAGTGTTCATTCTTCCTATCCAAAATTTTTATCAAACTTTAATGTCAGTAAAATTGGGCTCCGACCCTCTAGCTAAAACCTTTATCAAATCTGAGGTCACTTTTACCCAAATTAATTGTGACGGAAATTTAAGGGTTGTATATGCTTCTACTCAATGTTTACTATCTATACTAAGATTGAAATTTGATCAATAGAAGCTGATATTACTCAAATTGCAGGGTTAAATAAAATTTGTACATATAAAATCAAGTTATAACATTTTAGAAATTAAGTATGGAAATGGCAATCAAATATAAGAGTGTGTGTTCATGTGTACAGTACTTGTATGAGTGAGAAGATATACCTGAAGAGTGTCAATTAGATTTTCCCTATCGGTGTCATCCTCAAGAGGCATCTCAAAGATTGTCCAAGATGGCCAACCATGCTCTTTAAAATACCTGATATCCCAAACTTCAATCATCAAAGCATCCCAAACTAGAAAAAGGAATACATACACATACACAATTAAATATTTATTATTCCCAATTCTAATCATCAAATCAACTAGTAGTAGAAAGAGGAACACACACGCACGCACACACACACACACACACATTATATTTTGTAAAGAACAACAATAATTATTAAACATAAGTCACTTTAATATTCAAAATCTGACTAATTCTGAATTACCAAACATTACTAAGACCTTAATCAATTATCACACCAAATTAAACACCATTCAAACCATTAATTACATCAAGTTAAGCAATCACCAAAATTAACAAATAGCAACCCTCAAAATCCCATATGAGATTTACAAAACCCTCCAAAAATTTAGACACCAAATCCGAAAATCAACTGAAAAAATGAATCTAGTGCAAACCAAGTAAAGATCGTAGTAATTGATAACAAATATCATATATATATTGCACCACATAACCATCAATTCAATTTTTACAGTTAAAATAGTAAGAATTTATCACAGATGAGTATTATGATTGAGGACCTGGTTTTGGTTTATAATTTATATTATTTTTTAATTTAAATTAAGCACAACTATTAGGCATAAAGTCACAATATGTATATTAAACTTACATGGAATAAATGGAGTATAGATGTACAAATCAATTTCAAATCTTCAATTTCGTAATTTGTAGAGATAAATTGTGAGAGAAGCCTATGAATCTTCAATTTCATAATCTGTACAATATGCAGTATACCTGCACAAATAAATCTCAACTTTAATTTCATAACCTGTACAAATAAAGTCACAATATGTATATTAAACCTACATGAAGAAATAGTGTTAAATGTACTGACAAAGTATAAGAGGAACCCATGAAAACAAGGTTTCTACAAATGCGTGTAAGAGAGAGAGAGAGAGCGAGGAAGAGAGAGTGAAAGATTACCTAATGAGGAAGAGGAAGAAGAAGACGTGAATGGATATTGATTTTGGGGAGGGAGAGCACTTTTGGAGCTCGGGGGGGGGGGGGGGGGGGGGATTGGAGAGATTTGGGAGAAAATAACCATTTGAGCGGGGGGGAAGATGCGCGACCAAATTTTTTTTGAGGAAAAACCGTCATATAAGGTATACTTCTACTAAAAAGAGTATTAATATATGTAATCAAATATGATTCATATATTTAAATGGTCATATAAATTAACCTTAATAAATATATAATGACAGTTTATAAAAAATATGTAATGTAAGTAATATTATTATATTTTTTATGACATTTTTTAAAAAGTTGTCTTAAAAGTCATTTTTTAAAGTGTCATAAAAAGGTATTTTTCTTGTAGAGACACCCTTGAATATATAGATACTGAGGTAAATAAGTGCGAGCAATTTGAAAGAGGGTTACATCCGAGAGTTAAGATTTCAATCACTCCTTTACAAATCTGTGAGTATTCTCAACTTATCGACGTTGCGACAATTATGGAATGGGATTTTTCTGTCGTAATACAATCTTCTCCCCTGTTTACCAGAAATAATCATGTTGTTATAACTCCAGCTCATTCTTGACCTCACCCTTATTCAAATTGGAGTGGACAAGCTTATTCCCAGATTCGTCATAACATACCACATTCAACAATTTGTTGTCATGAATGCCACGAAGTAGGACATATCCGACCACAGTGTCCTAAGTTAAAATCTGTTCCAATCCGTTGTCAGTTAAACAGACCCTCATGAAATCCAAAATCATCTCCTATCCAAAATCAACCTAAGCCAAACTCTGCTAAAGGAATTATGCCAATCCCAAGTCATTGAAAGAATTACGCCATACTGCCTACACGAAATTCCCATGACGTGATAGAAAATATGATATTTTTTCAACATTTTTCAGCACATATTTTGTTTGATTCAGGATCGACACATTATTTCATTAGTCTTAGACTAGCTAAATTATTGCAATTATTACCTACATTTTTAACTACTCCATTGGAAATTGAATTACCAATATGTGAAATCAATAGACCAACGCAAGGTTATAACAATTGTAAAATTCAGCTTGGTATAGGAACACTCCTTGTTAATTTGATAATTTTAGATATTTGTGGTTTTGATTTTATTATCTAAATGGATGTTTTATCAAGACACCATGCTTCTATCGATTGTCATGCTAAGAAAATTTATTGAAATGAAGATAATTTTTCTTTTGTATTTCAAGGATCATGTCCATTTGAACACTCAAGTTTCCAACTCTAGATATTTTCTTTAATTACAAATATGTTGGAGCAATTCAAAGATGTTTTACTCGAAGAGTTACTAAGGATTACCTCCTTCTAGAGAAATCGAGTTTAATATCAATATTTTTCTTAATACACTTCTTATTTCGATACCTTCGTATATAATGGCTCCTTTAGAACTTTGTACCCAATTAGATTATCTTTTGGAGAAAGGTTTTATTCGAATAAGTTCATCTCCTTGGGGAGATCCGGTATTATTTGTCAAGAAACATGATGGAAGCTTTAGATTATGCATAGACTATCGTAAACAAAACTCAGTAAATATTAAGACTAACTATCCTTTACCTCGAATAGGAGATCTATTTTATCAACTCTGAGGATTAAAGGTATTTTCTAAAATAGATTTACGATCTGGTTTTCATCAATTACGCGTTAGAGAGGAAGATATTCAGAAAATAACTTTTCAAAACCGTTGTGCACATTTCAAATTTACCGTAATGTCATTTGGATTAACCAATGCACCCGTAGTTTTATGGATATAATGCATAGAATCTTTAGGCCTTTTTTGACTATTCGTTATCATTTTTTATTGACGAAATTCTTATTTATTCTCAGAATCCAGTAGAACATACCCAACATTTAGACACGGTCTTAAGTACTCTCTTAGAAACCATCAATTATATGCTAAAAAGAGAAAGTGTGATTTTTCAATGAAGGAAATAAATTTTTTAGGACATGTGATTTCTGAAAATGGAATCCAAGTCGACCCAGACAAAATTTTAGCCATTTTAGAGTGGAAAAATCCTATCAATATTACTGAGACAACTTTTTTGCTAGGATTAGCTGGATATTACCGTCGTTTTGTAGAAGGATTTTCTTGCATTTATCTTCCTCTTTTAAAGCTAACTAGGAAGAAAGTTCCATTTGCATGGACTGAAGAATGTTACCAATCATTCCAAGTTTTGAAGGACAAGTTAACTAATGCTCCTATCCTCATTATTCCTTCTAGTGAAGTAAGTTATGACGTATATACCGACGCTTTATTACAAGGGTTAGTATGTGTGTGAATGAAGAATGAGAATGTTATAGAATATTAGTCACAAAAACTCAAAACTCATAAACGTAATTGCCCTATCCATGATCTTGAATTAGCCATTGTAGTTTTTGCATTAAAAATTTGGCGTTGTTACCTTTATGGTGTAAATTTCCAGTCTTTCGGATCATAAAAGTTTGAAATGTATTTTTACCTAAAAGGACTTGAATTTAAGGCAACGACGCTGGTTGGAATTTCCTAAAGATTATCGATTTAAATTAAATTACCATCCAGGCAAAGGCAATGTAGTAGCCGACGCTTTAAGTCAAAATCTAGTAAGAAGACTCCATACTTTAATTTCTTACGATATTGTTTCTACCAAAGAGCAATATGACCTGCAGTTGATATCTCATTTTGCAAAAAAAATTAACATTATTTCTTATCCTGAGTTGTGAGAGAAAATCTTAGTTCAGTAAACCCAAGATTCTTTCATACAAGCCTTTCTGAACAAGAATCCTGACTTCTCATACGATACGGAAACATGATTACGATTTAAAAATTGATTGTATGTCTTGATAATGCGTCTATTTGAGAGAAAAAGTTGCAAGAAGGCCATCGTTCAAAATTTATGATTCACCCTGGAAGTTCGAAAATGTACCACGCTTTAAAGAAGCAATAATGGTGGCCAAATATGAGAAATGATATCGAGAATTTTGTAAGGAAATGTCTTACTTGTCATTAAGTAAAGATAGAATACCAGCACCCTGGTGGACTCATCCAACCCTTACCAATTCCTGAGTGGAAATGAGATCATATTACCCTGGACTTTGTCAGTGCACTACCTCATATGTCCCCAGGATATAATTTTATTTGGTTAATAATAGATCGACTCACTAAATATGCTCATTTTCTACCTTTAAAGACCACCGATTCATTCCAAAGCTTAGCAAACTCTACATTCGAGAAATTATTCGATTACATGGAATTCCTTTTATCCATTGTATCAGACGGAGATTCCTGTTTTGTAGGAAAATTTTAGTAGGTATTTCAAACCGCAATGAGCACTAAACTTCATTTAAGTACCGCATTCCACCCGCAAATGGGCAGACAATCAGAACGTATAACCCAAACTTTAGAGGATATGCTACGTGCTTGTACGTTAAATATGTCTGACAATTTGAATTTGTACTTACCTCTTGCCGAATTTTTATATAACAATAGTTATCAAGCCAGTATTAAAGATGTTTAATTTAAAGCTTTACACGAAAGACCCTATAGATCACTTGTATGTGGATAGAATTCATAAATAGTAAACAATTTGGTCCCGAAATAATACTGAAAACCACTGAAAGAATACAACAAATTCGAGAAATATTGAAGACAACCCAAGATCGACATAAAAGTTTTACAGACCAATATCGGAAACCTTTAGAGTTTCAAGTTAATGACCAAGTATTTCTGAAAGTTTCTCCTCGAAAATGAATTTTACGCTTGGGAAAAAAAAGGAAAATTAGCCCCTAGATATATTAGAACTTTCATAATTTCTAAACGAATTGGCTCCGTAGCCTATCAATTAGAATTATATGTGAAATTATCCAATATTCACTATGTATTTCACGTGTCGCAGTTATGCCAGTATATTTCTGATCCATCTCATACTATTTCATGGCAAGACATTTCTATCGAACCAAACCATGAATTTGAAGTACGCCCTATTAAAATTCTAGATCAGCAAGTGAAGTACCTCAGAAATAAAAAAAAAATCCCTCATTTAAAGTTCTTTGGGAAAATTAAATCAGCAAGAAGCTACATGGGAACCAAAACAAGCGATGAAGGATCAATACCCAACTTATTTCAAGGTAAATTCGAGGATGAATTTTTTTAAGTAGGTAAAATGTAATAATCGGGATTTTCAAAACATACTATAAATACCTACGATCACTGTTTTAACCCTTATAAAGTATTCAAATTTAAAAAATTTCTAAGAAGAAAGAAACTATACTTGATGCCCTACAATTTGACTGAATTGACTTAGACCCCCTAAAGTTTCAGTAATTATAAAATAGCCCCCTAAAAACTTTAAATACTATAACTTGACTTATATTTCACTCTTAAACCTCAATTTTATATTAAATTAACCCTTTAGACTTCACTTAACATAAAATCACAAAATTAGCCCTTGAAACTTTTTAAAATTTCAAAAGTACCCCTATAGTTTATGATAAGTGTTCTTTTAAGGCTATAAGTGTAACTACAAAACAAATAAGGGAGCAAACACCAAATATTTATTAATTATCTAAAATCCTCTGTTTAAATAAGTCACACCTAAGCACAAACAACCAAGAATCACATGTGTACACCATGCACACATTTGAGAAACAAAATCCTAAGTTGAAAACTCTACCATAACAATTTAAATCCACCTATTTTTTCACCAATGAACTGCCCTCCTACTATACTAAAAATACTCCATGAAAACCTTAGTTAAAACTCACTCAAACAGAAGTTTCAAAACTTGAAATTTTCACTCCAAATAGGTACTCTATGATTTTATGTCCTATATTAAGTTCTTTTTGTTTCAATCGCTTTATGTATTGTTATAATGTTAGAATAGCTCAAAACAGTAGGAAAATTACGTAGAAACTAAGCTCAAGGTGAAGAACATGAAGTTTCCACCATTAAAGCTTGAGCTTCAATGGTGAACTTTCAAATATCAATCAAAACTCATGTTTAAAGCTTTAAATATCTTCATTAAAACATTAGGAACTCGCGTGTAATGGTCAAAAGCCACGAATGTACCTATTTAGCTTGAATCGATTGAAAGTGTGCTTTGGACTAGAAAACTGAAAAATTGAAATTCTTCATGTATAATCCATCTCTAGAAAACTGAAAATGAGGTTGAGTTTGTTTAGAAATGAAGGAGTTATTCAAGGTTAAAAAAAAAAACTAAAGTCAATTGTCGAGGGGAAAAAGATGAACTTTTTGACCAGAAATATTAACCTAGTGCCTGAGGGCGCATGGCCAATTAGAAATTTCTAAATTTTTATTTTATTTTTTTGGTCAAAATGGTACAAGGTAAGGTCATGTTTAGATTAACCTAGCCCGAGTTATGGAAAAATAAGATTTTAACTTAACAATATTTTTCCCAAATTATAAATTGACCCCTCTTGAATTTTCCAACTTATGAATTTGATTCCCAAACTTTAATCTATGAATACTTCAAAATATTTTAAGACAAAAAGTCTTTTGCAAAAAAATTCAAAAATGATCTTAAGTCCAATATTTTAAAGTCCCAAAATATATACAATTAAACCCTCGAAACTTTAAAAGATGCACTTTTTGTACAAACAAACTTACTTGATCCCAAATATTTACATACCCAAACATTGTATGCAAAAAAACAAGTACCAGCTCCTCCCGATATCCTCTTTTGATATATAAAGCCGATTGATATACCGAGCAAGTAGGTTTTTCCTATATTTTCAATAGTAAACTTTGTGTATTTGGCATATAACTGTTGATATCACTATGTGATATCTCCTATTTACTCCTTGTATGTGCATGTTATTATACTTCCATACTACATATTTTAATAAATATCATCGTTATTTGAATTTGATCATCGGTATTTAAATTTAACTATGGAACAATTTAAACCCTTCTCACCTAATAACTGGTATAATGCTCCTTACTGCTTCAATTTGCCCCTACACTTTTGTGTCATTATATTATTAGCATCAGTATTAACTAGGAAGTGGACTAATGTGTTATGCCACGGAACCTTTTACTTAGCCTAAAGGTCTCAAATGATTGAGAGCCTAGAATTATTGCTACATAAGTATGAGTGCCACTTTAATTGTGTGCCTAGCGGGTTGCTTTTTACTAAAAGTTTTGGGTTGATTATTTTACTAATGGCTTAAGTACTTCCATACCCCTTAGTGATGTGATAAGTATGGGATTATTTGTTCAAGAATCCTTGATTTTCTTCACATGATCATTAATAAACTGTTAACGAACTTTATTTTCTTTATGAACTAGTAAGTATAGGATTATTAGTTCTAGAACCTTAATGTTTTTTTTATAAACTGATAAGTATGGGACTATCAGCGTTATTTCTTTAGCATTGCTAAACACTATTTTTATACACACTCCAACTCTCATCTATACATATATTTGTTATAGACTTGGTAGAACCTTCTTAGCATATTTGTGCTAATTCCTTTTTTCTCTAGATGAACCCAGAGAAAGAGGATAACATCTATTTCCTATTAAAGATAGATACCGGTCACATGTTTGCATATATGACTGCGTGGGCAGAGAATAAGCCAGATGGGAGCAAGGAGTGACGCTTTTCAGTTTTCTACATTATAGTTTGTACTAAAAAAATGTAACCCACCACTGTCGTGGAACAACCCTATGTAAACTAATTTAATATATGATTAAAGTTATGTTATTCCTCCTTAACTTTTATTCATTACTTTATATGTACTTATTGTTCATTCATACCAAAAACCAGGGTGTGACAAGTTGGTATTAGAGTATGTTTTAAATTTAAACATATAGTCGGGTTAGCATTCTATACGGGAAAATAAATAAGATATTAGTTATTTTTATCTTTTTCGTAACTTCTTTTATTACTATTATTATATTGTAACTACATTTTATAGCATGGATACGTGGAATAAGTTCTTATTCAATGTAGACATTGAACCAAATAAGCGCTGGGAAAATAGATTGAGAGAGGAGGCATTAGCAAAATTACGAAAGATGATCCGTGTAGTGGAGGAGGATTGGGCGAGGGCAAGTAGTGATGTCAAAAGACTAGTGCTGACAAATAGAGTTCTGGGCGATATGCAAGTTAGGAGGAATGTAGATGATTATGTGAATGATCTGGTAATTTTTCAAGAAGCTATAAATCTTGCACTTGCAAATAATCCGTCGACTCCACTTATGTACCCCAATGCCACATTAAATGGTGACTACTCTCCTGTTACAACTGATGACTCAACTGATGGTTCGAATCGGGGAGATTATTTACTCAGTCCATAATCTAGTTCTAGTGATGAAGATATTATCCCTACTTAATAATCCAAAGTTAAAAGTTGACTCCTAATGTAGATACGTATAATAAAGTATTGTAGATAGTGTTCCATTATACAACTTAGGAGATGAACTAACTACTATAACTGCACTAATGTAGTACTAGTTTGTGATTGTAACGATTTTTAAATATTCTCAATTAAAATACTATTCCTTTTATATATATCAAGATGCGGAAGCGTAAAGAAGTGTGATGGTTCACAAAAAAACGAATTACCAAATTTTAATTTTCTTAAACAAATTAAAATTAAGCCGAGTGAAATTAAATTAACGGATTAAAATCATTTTCACTTAAACCAAGTTAACTACACAATACCCAAATTAAACACGTAGAGATTAAATGAAACCAATTTATAATCTTTTACCTAAGCATGTGTTCTAGGTGATTTTGCAAAAGATAAAATAAATAATTAATCCACTATGCCGAGATGTACGAGGAAAAACTCACAACGGGAAACAACCTCGGACGGCCCTAGCCACAAATCCACTAAGTACGGAATTTACAAATACAAGACAGAAAGGCTTACAACACACGACTCGATCGCTCTCAACTTCTCAAGCCCCGACGCTTCTTCTTGTAGATACCTCTTCCTAGCGAATAACCTTGGAGCTCCACCGCGGTATCGGAATCCACCGATCGGACTTTATTTGGTCACCGTCACCCAAGCAAGGAGCCTTTATCCAAGTGGGTAATGCCGCAACAAAACTCTTCTTCTTTATTTATGGGATGTAGAAGAAAACCCGAAACTTCTCTTTGAACGGAAGAGATGAACACGGTGCCAAACTCCAAGCAAGATATATGAATATGGGAACTTGGAAGAAACTAATTTGGGTGTAAACAAGAGTGGTGTATATTTTTCTCTTTAATAAAAACACACTCAAAACATGATCTTTTTCCCTCTTTGATTTTTCTCTCAAAACACTCTCTAGGAGTTAGTAGGATATGAAAAAGATTATTTGGAAAATGTTATTCCCGAATATAATAAAGTCTGAGAAAAGTTGGTTAAGAAACAAGTGTGGAAGTGGGAGAAAAATTGCTTAAAACTGCCAAAAACTGTTCCCGCCTGGCATCTCGTTCGAACGACATTTCGTTCGAACGAACTCTCGTTCGAACGAGTCTTCTAACGAAGTTCCAGTATGAACTCGTTAAAAGTTCATTAGAAATCTTGTTAGAATGACAATCTCGTTCGAACGACATTTTGAACGAAGTTCCAGTATGCCTTAATGGGAAGTCGTTGGCAATCTCGTTCGAACGACAATCTCGTTCGAACGACATATCGAACGAACTTCCAGAAAGTTTAGAAAATTTGATTTTAGCCCAGAAAACTTTCTAAACGTATTTTAAAGTTTTAATTAATTCTTTCTGAAAATAAAACACAATTTTAATTAAACCTAACTCCCAATTAAACTTGTTCCAAGCTCCTATATATATAATATTGCATTCATACCTTGGGAGCATGGAACCATAGTTGATGACGTAGAAACGAGGCACGCAAACTGACATGATTATGAAGCTTTATACTCTTTGCCGCTACGTCTTCAAACAAAGTTTTCATAGGCTTGAGAATATTACAATTAAATACAATCCTATGTATAAATATTTTTGTCCGGAATTGAGCCAAAACTATATATGGACTCAATTGGAAATTTGTGTCCTTACAAATCTCCCCCTTTGGCTATTCCGGGACAAAAACCGAACAAAAATCCTAAAGGGCCATCAAGCTCACTAGAATCAAAACATAACCCACCCAAACTTGACTCAACCCAAGGATCAAACGCTTTTCCATTGAAAGATGCCGCTTTAGAAGAATTCCTGCACACTTAAGCAAACTCATCAAATGCATAGGGAATATCAAAGTATTTAAAGCAATTAAAATAAATACTCCCCCAAAATTAACTCTCCCGTTTATTAAAATGATCAACCCAAGAAGTTAGCTACTCCCCCAAAGTTAAATCTCCTAAACTTAGATAAGATTATAATAGGATAAGATACCATTTCTCCCCCTATCATTCTCCCCCTTTTTGTTCAGGAATAGGAAAAGGATAAAGAACAAATATAAAAGCATGTTGAAGCTTAGAATGATAAGACATGAAAGCATATGGGCAACAAAAGCATAACTAATATACCAAAACAATAGTATAAGCATAGAAGGACTAGGAAGCAAGGCAAAGGCAAAACAAAATACCATATATATATGTACTAAAAAAATATATCAATAATGCACACGCACATATATATATAGATATAAACACACACATGACACAAAATACAATAAGTTTGCACACTCGTATGGCAAAAATGTGTCATATGGAAATGGAAGTGTTGGGGTGTAAACTAGTAACAATTAAATTTAGACCCAATCACTTAAAAATATGTTCACGGAGTTGTCATTTGATTACAAACTTCATCACATTTAAATATAACCTCATGTGATAATATAGATAGAACTCAATGAACAAACATACACAATGCATACAAGCTGTAGAAGGGTGTTATCAATAGAAAAAAGCAAACAAAATAAAAAATACTTTCTCTTATTAATGACACCCGAGAGGTACCCGCGAGGGTCACCAAGAAGCCCAAAAGCCATTGCGAAGTATCAGTGCCACTTCAGGCGTCAGCGCCGCTTCAAGCATCGGCGCCGCGACAAGGGTAGACGCCACCTCAAGCGTCAGCGCCGCTTCAAGCGTCGGCGCTGCTTCAAGGGTCGGCGCCGCCTCAAGCGTCAGTGCCGCTTCAAGTGTCAGCTCCACTTCAAGCGTCAGCGCTACCTCAAGTATCAGCGCCGCTTCAAGCGTCAACGCCACTTCAAGTGTCGACGCCGTTGCAAGCGTCAGCACTTCAAGTATCAGCCCTGCTTCAAGAGTAAGCGCCGCTTCAAATATCAGCGCCACTTCAAGCGTCAGCGCCGCTTCAAGTGTCAGCGCCACTTCAAGCGTCAGCGCTACCTCAAGTATCAGCGCCACTTCAAGCGTCAACGCCACTTCAAGTGTCGACGCCGTTTCAAGCGTCAGCGCCACTTCAAGTATCAGCGCCACTTCAAGCGTAAGCGCCGCTTCAAGTATCAGCGCCACTTCAAGCGTCAGCACCGCTTCAAGTGTCGGCGCAGCGATAAGGGTCGGCGCCGCCTCGAGTATCAGCGCCGCTTCAAGCGTCAGCGCCGCTTCAAGCACTTCAAGCGTCGGTGCCGCTTCAAGTGTCGGCACCGCTTCAAGTGTCGGCGCCACTGCAAGTGTCGGCGCCGCTTCAAGTACCAGCGCCATTTTTCATGCCAGCGCCGCCGCAATCGTCAGCACCGCCGCAAGTGTCGGCGCCGTTTCAAGCACCAACGCCGCTGTAAGTGTCAGCGTCACCGCAAGGGTCAGCGCCGCTTCAAGCGTTCGTGCCACTGCAAGTGTCGGCGCCTCTTCAAGTACCAGCGCCGCTGCAAGTGTTCGCGCCGCCGCAATTACTCATTGGAAGGGTATGGATGCACACTCATGGCGTAGTGCCTTCCACCTACCATCAATGCGCGAAGGCAAACATTAGAGGTACAGAGATAGTGATCAAGGCCACGCAGAGACCCTTCGCCGTTGAGGAGGCCCACCTGGTAGATACTACTTTTTACACTGAATTAGATGAGGAAAGAAAGGTCTCTACAAGAAAACTAGCAGGAATCAAGGTAGCTGAGGGAAGGGTCCCGCAGAAAAAATCCGTTCATGACCGTCTAGGGGAGAGGATAATCCCCCATATGGCAAAAGGCAAGAGGAAAGTAGAGGAGGTAGCTAAACCCCCTCGAACTTGCAAGAAAGTGGTCTTGCCCAATGGAAAAGTCATCTACCGTTTATAACGGTCTGCGCGGGCGGTGTTCTGGGACGAGAGCATCGACCCGACGCCCGAGTGTTTTATTGTTGATGAATCCCATATTGTTGAGCATGTTGAAGAACCAGAAGAAGCGCCAGAGTGCATGCAAGACGGACCCAGAGAGCAGCTGCAGGAATTAGAGGAAATCAAGTTGGGGTTAGAAGAGGGCGAGAGTAGACCCATTCTAATTTCCAAGTGCCTGGAACCGAAGTAGAAGGAAGAGCTCATTGAGCTACTTAAGGAGTTCACTGATGTATTTTCTTGGAAGTACACGGAGATGCCAGGAATAGACGCAGAAGTGAGCTCTCATAGATTGGACATCCTTCCCAATGCCCTTCCGGTAAGGCAAGCCACACGCACATATAAAGCAGACCTTGATTTGAAAATAAAGGCTGAGGTGGAGAAGTTGTTAGCGGCAGGGTTCATCAAGCCTATTCAGCACCCCATATGGCTGTCCAGCATAGTGCCAGTGGCAAAGAAAGACAAGACACAAATCAGAATCTGTGTAGATTTTCGCGACTTGAACAGGGCTTGTCCTAAGGATGAATTCCCACTACCCAGCATAGACAGCTTAGTGGATTCCACCGCGGGACATGAGATTTATAGCTTCATGGACGGGTATGTTGGCTATATCCAGATTAAAATGGACCCCACCGATGCAGAGAAGACTGCCTTTCGCACACCGTTAGGGAACTTTCACTATACAGTCATGCCCTTCGGATTGAAGAACGCTGGAGCCACATACCAGCGGACCATGATGGAAATTTTCATGACTTATTTCATGATATACTAGAATTCTATGTGGATGATTTGGTGGTGAAGTCTAGGAAAGAAAATAAGCACATTCAGGATCTCAGGAGAGTATTCGAGAGGTGTCGTCAGTATAAGATGAGAATGAACCCCTCAAAGTGTGCCTTTGGGGTTACTGCAGGGAAATTCTTAGGTTTTGTGGTAAATAGACAAGGGGTGTAAGTGGATGCAGAGAAGATGAAAGCCATTGTGATGATGCCACCGCCCAAGAGTCAGAGACAACTTAAGAGCTTCCTGGGAAAGGTATCCTACCTGCGGAGGTTTATACCTGCATTGGCAGAAGTAACTCATCCGTTCGCACCTCTACTAAAAGACAAAGACAAGTGGGTTTGGGGAGAGAGGCAAGAGAGTGCGTTTGAGAAGATTAAAGAAATCCTAGCCTCTCCGTCCACGATGATTCCCCCCGAAGCCGGAGCGCCACTGCTGCTCTACCTCACTTTTATAGAGAGGTCGATAGGGGCCCTTTTGGCGCAAGAGAAGGAAGGAGTGGAAAAGCCGGTCTACTACCTATCAAGAGTAATATCCGAAACAGAATCGAGATACACCAGCGTTGAGAGGCATTACCTGGCGCTGGTATTTATAACCCAGAAGTTGAGACACTATCTTCTAGCATTCACCGTTCACATAGTCACCAAGTGTGATCCCATCAAGTACCTCCTCGCGCAGACTATACTCGTGGGATGAGCAACAAGGTGGTTTTTGATCTTGTCAGAATACGATCTAAAATGCGTAGTGCCTAAAGCCATTAAGAGCCAGGCAGTAGCAGATCTGCTGGACCACTTCCCGAGTGGGATTTTCGAACCACCTAGTGAAGAGCTACCCGAAGAAAGTTTCCAAGCATGCATGGCGGAGGAGGTGAAGAGTTGGTTTATGGAGTTTGATGGTTCCAGTGCTCAAGGAACAGGTGGGGCCGGTGTCATACTGTCAGATGGGAAGGAGAAGATTACCCTCTCTTTCAAGTTAGATTTTAAATGCTCAAATAATGAAGCTGAGTATGAAGCCCTCATTCTAGGGATGTTGGAAGCACTCAGAAGAGGGATCAGGGTACTGTGTATACGAGGGGACTTCAATCTGGTAGTAAGGCAGGTCAATGGACAGTTTTCCCTTAAACATGACAACTTAGCGCCATACAGACACATCATCCAACGACTGCTGGGACAGTTCTTGGAAGTAACTGTGGAGAGGCAGGCACGAATGATGAACAGGCACCCTGACGCGCTCGCCACCATAGCAAAAAAGTTGTACATGGAGGAGTCAGAAGCAACCATCATAATGAGGCGGAGAACGGTACCTACTACCGTAAAGTCCTTATTCCCAAGTAACGAGCCGGAAGATTGGAGGCGTCTGGTAAAGAAGCAACTTGAAACCAGGGAAGGGACAATGAAAATATTAGAGTTAGCCAACTATCATGTGCTACAGGGAACTCTCTACTTCAAGAGTCCTGGAGGGTTTCTGGCAAGGTGCGTAGGGGAGCAAGAAGCCAAGGAGAGGTTAATAGAAATGCACCAGAAGCACTGTGGAGATACGAATATCCCCCTTTACAGATGACTGCAGCGAAGCGGGTATTTTTGGCCCGCCATGAGTGTAGAAGCGGCCCGCTTTCAACAAAGTCTTTTAAAGTGCCAAGCTAATTTTGATCAGCCGACGGAGGCTAACTTCGTGGAAGCCTTCGAAGATTGGAGACAGCCGTACCTAGCATATCTAAAAGATGGGGAGCTGCCCGCCGAGAGAGCGGATGAAATTTACCTTAGAAAAAGGATAGCACGTTTCTACTTGGTCAAAGGAGAGTTATATAGGAAAGGGTACAATGAGAAAGCGCTAAGGTGCGTAGCCAAAGAGGAAGTGTAAATGGTGATGAAAGAAGCTCATGAGCCCTCCCACATGGGAGGCGCCAAGATGTATGATCAACTGATGACGCTGGGATACTACTGGCCGACCATAAAGGCTGACTCAATTGGATATGTGAAAAAGTGTAGAGCATGCCAGGTGCATGGAAACATGGTGCACGCTCCCTCCGTCAGTTTGCAGAGCTTGGCAGCCCCTATCCCTTCCACACATGGGCGTTCGACCTGGTGGGTAAGATCGCTCCAGCATCTCACGGCAAGGCTTTTATCATTGTGGCTACGGAATTGTACACTAAATGGGCAGAGGCCATTCCTTAAAGGAGAGTCACCACCCAATTGGTAACCCAGTTTATAAAGGAGTATATCATATGTAGGTTCGGTATACCCAAAGTGATCCTAACGAATAATGGGAAGCAATTTGTATGCAAAGAGATGGACCTTCTCACGGACAAGTATAAGATTATGCATAATAGCTCAACCATATCCTACCCCAAGGGCAATGGCCAAGCAGAAGCTACTAATAAGACCCTGATAAATATTTTGAAGAAAATGCTAGAAGACATGCCGGGAGCATGGGATGAGAAGTTGCCTATGGTGTTATGGGCCTATCGTACTTCGAAAAGAAAGCCAACAGGGTTCACTCCCTTATCTCTAGTATATGGGACCGAAGTTGTCCTACCAGTGTAACTAGCGGTACCTTCAGCCAGAATTTCCCTTAGCAATGGGCTCATCCCAGACCCAAGGCATGTGCAACTGAAGGCACTGGACGAGCACAGAGACAAGACAAGAGAGAATTTCAAAGTCTACACTCAGCAACTATCCAGGGCCTACGAAAACTTGGTTAAGCATAGGGAATTCTGTGTGGGAGATCTGGTCCTGCGAGCATCAACTCACCATCTCCGTAGCATGTCGGCATCAAAATTCAAACCTAACTGGGAAGGCCCTTTTGTTGTCAGAGGAGTGGGGAAGTCGGGATACTGCCAAATATCAGAACCAGAGAGTGATTGCCTCCAGTCCATCAACTGCAAGTGGCTGAAGAGGTACTATGCTTAGTAACAACTAACAAGTTTTGTTTGTGTTTTGCATGTCTGTAATGGATTTCGAGGATTGTTCCTATACCAGAAAAGTTTTTTTGTAAATTTTTTTTAAGAGCAATACTACATTGTAAACAGCACACAATGGTAAAGAAATGAAATATCAACACTTTTGATCATTGTTGACATTTGCTTTGCTTGCTCATTTATACATACATATACACTCCCTATTAAGTTAGAAGAGAGTACAAAAAAAAGAGGATCAGGAACTTTGCTCACTACACTTGGGAGGTAAGTCCATCCTAAGAGAAAGTATACTGAGCAAAGTCCCCCAGACATAAATTAATACAGTTTTTTTAAAATAAAATTAGGCTTTAGGAAAGGGGCAAGGGTCACCCTCCTCTCCAGCCTAGCCTCTATGACTATAAGCGGCAATATGCAGTAATACCCCCACAGACAGGAGGGGCAACCCAAGAGAGTCACATGCCAACACCTCATAGTTACAAGAGGTGCATTTGCAAAAAATATATACAATATGATAATGTATAACTTTTCATATCAACGCAAATACCCTGCAGTATATGGGGTAGCCACCAGTAGACTAAATGCTCACAGAAATTAGAGCAACTCACATAAAAAGAACACCCACAGCATAAAGGGAGAACAAAAGAAAAAGAAAGTGCAGAAGAAACAAAGTGTCTCATACAGGAATGATAATTGATGTACACATAGAATTCCAAGCACCACAAAGCAAGAAGTAGCCTATCTGCTAGAAACCATAAAAAATAAATCATCACGCGTGATGGCGCCAGCATATGACGAACCAGCCTCCCGCAGAAACTCTTCCTCCAACCTGACGAATTTAGCCTCATCCTCCTCATCGCCAGACTCGAGTCTGGCAAGCTTCACCTGCAGTAGGGCGATATGATTCGGGATCCTCGTAGCCTCAGCGTGCCGTTGCTCAACCCTAGACTGTCGGGAAGTGTGAAACCTCACTATCTTTCGAAAAGGAACACTCAGAAAGGGGCGAACCCCTGCGTCAAGACAATCCAAACGAAAGTGATAGAACTGCTGTAAGTCGCGGAGGGCATCCAAGAATAGAAAAATAGAAGAGCTAGTCAACTTAGCAGGGGAGGTAGCCAAGAACTCATGAACATGGCTGGCAAGAGCCCTTAGGTTGAAGGCCGTAAGACTGTCAACCTGGAGTATACTCTGAGAAGTGAACGTCTCGGGATGGTGCTCCAAGATAAGATCCAGGAGCTGACGCTCATGTACCCTGAATCGGCCTGGTAACTCCTCACGCCATAGCCTACTAGAAATAGTCGCAGCATCCTTTGCTTCATCATCGCCATCGAAGTGGCGAGACCCCTCCTCAGAAGGAAGAAAAGAAGACTCCCCAACAGAATCAGCGTCACCGACCAAAGGAGTGAACTCAGAACTATGATCTCCCTCCACAGTTGCCCCACTACCAGTCTCCACAGTCATCGGAGTACCCTCATACACCTAGAAACAATGAGACAAGGGCGAAATGAGAATGCTTGCATAATTTACGCAAGAAGAAAATATGGGAATAGTAAAAAGAGGGGGTATGCCAGTCTAATACCTCTCTCGCAGTTGCCCCACTGCCAGACTCCACAGTCACCAGAGTACTCTCATGCACCTGGAAACAATGAGACAAGGGTGAAATGGGAATGCTTACACAGTATACGCAAGAAGAAAAGAGGGGAATAGTAAAAAGAGGGGGTATGCCAGTCTAATACCTCTCTCACAGTTGCCCCACTGCCAGACTCCACAGTCACCGGAGTACTCTCATTCACCTGGAAACAATGAGACAAGGGTGAAATGGGAATGCTTGCACAGTATACGCAAGAAGAAAAGAGGGGAATAGTAAAAAGAGAGGTATGCCAGTCTAATACCTCTCTCGCAGTTGCCCCACTGCCAGACTCCACAGTCAACGGAGTACTCTCACGCACCTGGAAACAAGGAGACAAGGGTGAAATGGGAATGCTTGCACAGTATACACAAGAAGAAAAAAATAGGGTAATAGTAAAAAGAGGGGGTATGCTAGTTTAATACTTCTCTCGCAGTCGCCTCATCGCCGGACTCCACGGTCATCGGAGCGCTTTCAGGCACCTAGAAACAGTAAGACAAAGGTGAAATGAGAACGCTTGCATAAGTATACCAAGAAGAAAAGAAGAGAAATAGTAAAAAGAGGGAGTATATTAGTTTAATACCTCTCTCGCAGCTATCCCACTCTCTGACTCCACGAATAGCGGAGCAACGTCATCAGGCTCCATAGTCATTGAAGCGACCTTGCTCTCCTGGAGACAATGCAACAAAGGTGAAGATAAGAATGCCGGCGCAATCTAAACAAAATAATAAAGACATAAGATTGATGTGAGGAAAGTAGATACTCTTATACGCCGTACCTGAATAACGTCCTCCGTAACGGTCAGAGAAGGAGGAGCAGGGGCTCCCGTAGGGGCCGCAACAGTGGTCGATGCTCCAGAAGGGGCTGTCTCAGCGACCAGTGCTTTCGAAGAAGCTACCTCAACCTCAGGCACTTATGAAGGAACAAACTCAGCGACGAAGGGCGCAAGGGATAGGCAAGGCTGCAAGTATCAAGAAAGGGCGAGAGGTAACAAATCACTTACCTCGTGTATGATAAATACCTCAATTAAAAAGAGGGAGAGGGAAGCTCCTCAAAAGGGCACCGTAGAGATAGCTACCTGAAGAGGCGCGACAACAGGACAAACTGGCCCATGTATAGGGGCTACTGAAGCGACAGTAGCAGGAGCCACACTCGAAATAGCGTCGAGGGATAACTGCAATGAAGTAAACAAAGGGGCTACGATAAATACACTCCGGATAGAGAATAAATACATAGCTAAGAAAAAAAAAAGTACCTGCGCCCCATCCAAAGAGGAAGAGCGGAAAAGGACGGTCGGCGCTGTAGGGGCTGTACTGATAGCCTGCAAAGAATGAAAATACATTATTCATTGCATGCTCGAGGAAAAGGAGATCCCATGCTTCAACAGAAAGGACTGACCTGAAGTGTGGGCTCACTGGTTGAGGCCACAGTAAATATTGGGCCACGAGAAATCGCCTGAACCAAGGGTCTACCATACATAGATACGCGGACCCTAGGGATAGAAATCCTCCCCGAAGAGGATAGGCCCGGGACGATAATGTCAGGTAAGGGAGGAGCCCCCCCCTGAGAAGAAACTCCAAAATCCATTAGGACTCCAATTAAGAGGAAACAAATATTCAAAAGTGAAAATATGTACCTCAGATAAAGAGGAGCCCAGGGGCTCAACTGCAGAAGTGCCCACCGCCGAGACAAGAGAAGATGAGGTGACAACGCCCGAAGACACAACTCTCTACGCATGGTAAATGGGTAAATAAAAGGAATAAGTAAAAAAAAAGAGAAAACCGCACGATGAAAGTTTTGAAAATAGCAAGGCATACCTGAGGAGAGGGGGAAGCCACAGGGGTGGTCCTGGTGACAGTAAAATGCACGGATGAAAGCTGCGGGGAAATGACAGTGTACGCAACCAAAAGGTAATTAGAAGATGAATAAATTACAACAGATGGTAAAAGAATTAAGAAGACAGCAAACCTCTCTAAACAGGCCTCGGGAAGAAATGAGCATGGAGTTCCTCTCTCGCTGAAAGGGCGTCGATCGTAGTGGGGGAAGAGGAGAACTACTTGCCTCTACGGAAATGACCTGCACAAATATGACAAAATGCTTTGATTGACAAATAAAAATATATATAATGAGGGGAAGAAAGAAAATCATATGAAAAAAAAATATATAGACAAGTAAAGGGAGAACGCTTACAGTAGCAGGGCGCGTAGTCTGGCTATAAGGGAGATGGGTGGGGCTAACACCCCCAGGAGAACGGGAGGCCTCATCATCACTAGAAGACTCTCTGGAGACTGATAACAAAGAATAAGTGTCAGTAGTGCTTTCGTTATGGAAACCCAGGCCGCCCATATCACCCGAAGAAGAACTATGGTCGTCATAGGAAGGGGTGCTCCCATAATCAACTAGTTCCTCTTCCAATGAAGGGGATGGAGATAAAGAAACTCTGAGAGAGCCAGTTCCACTAAGTAAAGAATGTCGTGATATAGTACCTTCCGCAATGGGAATAGACGCGACCCGCGCCTCTTGGGAAGCAAGGCTCGGTGAAGAGTAGCCTTTCCCTCTCACTACTTGGGAAGTCTTCCCCGCCCCAAGATTACCAGCATCAGACTCCCGATCCACTGTAGAGGAAGCAGCCATGCCAGCGCCATCTATTTTCTTTTTCTTCGCAGCTCGGGTCCTCATAAGAGAAGAAGGAGGAGAAGCAGTAGTAGCAGGAACAAAATTGGATACGTCGGCGTCAGGGTGTTTCCTTTTGCTTGTAGTAGAGGTGCTCATTTAACCTCTGCTTTTCGGTTGGTTTCTAGACTTCACAGGGGGAAGCTCAGCCGGCGGAGACGGAAGTGACTCGTCAATGATAGGTTTCACTAAAATGGGAATGGCATGCTCCAAGGGCGGCATAGAGGTGGAGCTGAGAAACCAAGGATCTTTCTACGTTCGCCTGACCAAAAACTGAGCTCTGGTATATTTAATGGGGTTAGTCTCATGAGGAGGGCCAACTACACATTCTTGGATAAGACGAACCTTCTGCTGCCAAAGAAGGAACCAAGATGAAGTGAATGAAGGATGATAATCGGAGGGAGGCACATAGAGGCCACCCAAACCACTGACCCTATGGAACAATCCCTGAAGAGTAAAGCAAGCACACGCCTCTGAAAATGCCTCAGAATGACTGCCGTAGGTAGGAAGAGGAGGGGTGTGAACGCCCTGATCATAACCAAACTGTCGTCTTGCCCTCTCGGAATGATAAGATTCAGCACGCGGACCTAACTCGGTCCTAGAAGGGAGGTGACATGGTAAGAGCATCGTCACCACATTAATATGAGGACACGTGGAAATCGACCCCACTGCTGAAGGGCAATAGAAGGTCCCGACGTCGCCGGGGAAAGAAAGCCAGCTGAAAGTACCCCCAGGGCGCCTGGTGTAAGGCCGAAACTGAAACTCCTTGATATCATCAATCAACATTCCCAAAGACTGCTTGGGAGTTTTCTTATGACACCAAAGAAGTCTCGCAGCGTCGCTATGACAAGCGTGAGCCCCTGAAGTAAAGTGGGGGAAATGCTCAAACAAAAAGGCCATCAAGAGAGGGGCGTTGGCATGATTAGCAACATCATACCGACCGCAGGACCTCTCTACATCTATGTGTGCTCGGTCCATCCAGGTGTAAAGAGAACCTAAGGTCAGGGCAGCCATGGGTACCGACCTACCACGAGACAACCGAACAGCCAATCTAAAAAGAAGTTCGCGAGGACAGTCTTCGGGCTTACCTGGTATAAGGAACCGAGTCAGAAACGTAACGAGGAAAGCGGCTAAATGTGCAGGAGAGTGGAGCTTAGGACCATCCTGGGATCTGGGGGCTGCACGAGAAGTCTCCCCCTTCTGCAACTGCTCAAAATCTCTGAACCAGTATCTTTGACATTTGGCAAAGGAATGCTTGGAATGACCAGTTATATTTATGGCAACATACCTCGAGCACTCTCCGAGAGCTGACCATAACTCCCCCACCATCTCCTGCTCTAGGGAGTCCTCGCAGTCATCAGAAAAGACCTGCTTCCCAAAGAAAGGAAGGGCATACAATTCACATATATCTTCTAGGGTAAGGGTAAATTCCCCCCAGCATGTGACAAAGGTGTGAGAATCCATACTCCACCGAGACAATAAGAGATTGAGCGAAGAACCATGCTTAAATATGGTACAGGACTTCAGACTGCTGATGGCGGTAAAGAGTCCCACCTCCCTAAGAATAGCCACATAATCAGGAACACTCAGAATATAATCAACCCAACTGGCCCACTCCTCTATGGGTCCACCCGGGGTTTTAACTTCAACGTTGGAATAAGGAAAGTCACCACGGTCAACGCGAACTCGGAGAATGGAATCCGGAGAAATAGTAGGAAGGTCAGCAGACTCACTCAACCCCACATGAGAACGTTCGAGAACAGCACTCGAAATTTTTTCCCCAAAATCAGAAAGTGAAATCATGAAACTGTCAGCAGGACCAAAAAAAGGAGCACGATGATAAATACCAAAGTCTCGCCCTTGGCGAATGTGCATATAGTCCTTCCATGCCTGAGAAGAGCTTGGCGTAGCTGACGAACCACCTAGAGCCATTGTCTCAAGAAAAGAACTCATCCTAGTGGGAACTCCGAGCGAGGGACCCCGGGGGTCCCCTGTCGCAAAAAAAGAAGTAGAGGCAGAAACCCCAGCAAAATCATGTGAAGAGCCCCCGGTCAGTGGCATGCTCTCCGTAACACCAATAGTCGGCGAGACACCCTGGGTCACGGAACCCTCGAGGTGACAAAATGTCGAGACACCCCCTTGCACGAACGAGAGACCCGTGGACACGAGGCCAAGTCTCGAGGCCCCCGACTGCTGACGAGAGGTCACCATACTGCCATAAGCTGAAATACCCATTTCAGAAACAGTCAAAGGCATCGAGACACCCGGGGTCGAGATGCTTGCGTCAGCACTAATACCTGTCGAGACACCCCCGGGCATGGACGAGAGACCCGTAGGAACTAAACCAGGCGTCGAGACCCTCCTCTCGCTGCAAGGGTTCCCTCGCGGAAAAAAAGGGGTCGATACCCCATCTGCTTCAGAAAAGTTCACGGGTGTCGAGACCCCCCTTCCTCCAAACTCATCTTTAATAGACAAAGAACTCCCCGCGCCTAGCTCAACGCGCGAGGAACCACTGTCGGCACCAGAAAATTCCGAGATACCCTTATCCAAACCAAGTGGATAAACTTCATAAATCGAGGTCGAGATACCCCTCCCAACGCAACTGATTTTTTTATAAGAATCCAAGGCGACTGGCGAGAGACCCTCGGACGAGAGGTCCACCCGCGGAGGGCCCTCATCAACAGCCATATCAAGGGGGTCGGGGGAGACACCTGCCTCTAACTGAGCGCCGCTACACGAGATACCCAAGATTTGAACATCGTCCGCGAAAGGAAATCACGAGGAACTCGGGGACGCGGACCCTGAGCGCGCGAGGTCCCGCTGGAAGACGGTAATGTCGCGAGGTCTTGAACAAGGCGAGAGACCCTCGGATGGAGGATCTGTTAGCGAGGAGCCCTGGTCAGCAGATTTCTCGACCAAAAAATTAAAACCCATGCCCAGATCGGGCAAGACACCATGCTCCTCACGCATACTGCAATCGGTCGCGAGACCTTCAACCGTCAGTAGAGCCTCGGTCGAGACGCCCCTTATCATGGAGGAACTCAAATAAAAAGACGCAGGTGCCGAGTGAGAGGGCGAGGAACCCACGAGGGTTCTCGACCCGAAATCCGAAAAGGCGGGTATCGCGTGCGGGGCGTCAGCACCGCTGGTCGGATGGGACCAAACGTCATCGGCGACAGCAATCTTGTCCACAAAAGTGGTTGGAACGAGCGATGGAGAAGGCGTGGAGTTTATAGCCTTGGGTGTCTTAGGGGTGTTTACATTTGGAGAGGCATTCTTTGGTTTAGAATCCATGGATGAGAGGCTATGGTAGTTGGAAAAGTTAGAGCAAAAATTTGGAAATGGGTGGCTATGGTGTTTTAAAAATCCCTTTCTCACTCTCTCTCACTACAAACCCAAAAGTATCTTATGTTTTTTTGAAGAAGATGAAAGAGACTAAGAAGAGAGGCTTATGTTTTTTTGCACCAAAATGGGAAAACGTGCAGGAAGGCAAAAAAGGTGATGACCTTTTTTTCCGAAATGACGAGATGGCAGTTCCCACACTGACGCGTGGGTTCTCAAAAAAAAAATTTAAAATCTCGGATAAAGGGACATCGCAGTTAATGATCCTAGGATCCCTCAGAAAATATATATATATAATTGTTGAAACTAGATTTATAGCGTACAAAGTTTTTTTTAGTCTACCCAACCAAAATATCTTTGCACGAGGGGCTAATGTAGAAGGGTGTTATCAATAGAAAAAAGCAAACAAAATAAAAAATACTTTCTCTTATTAATGGCACCCGAGAGGTACCCGCGAGGGTCACCAAGAAGCCCAAAAGCCATTGCGAAGTTTCAGTGCCACTTCAAGCGTCAGCGCCGCTTCAAGCGTCGGCGCCGCGACAAGCGTCGACGCCACCTCAAGCGTCAGCACCACTTCAAGTATCAGCACCGCTTCAAGTGTCGGCGTCGCGACAAGTGTCGGCGTCGCCTCAAGTGTCAGCGCCGCTTCAAGCATCAGCGCTACCTCAAGTATCAGCGCCTCTTCAAGCGTCAACGCCACTTCAAGTGTCGACTCCGTTGCAAGCGTCAGCGCCGCTTCAAGTATCAGCGCCGCTTTAAGCGTAAGCGCCGCTTCAAATATCACTGCCACTTCAAGCGTCAGCGCCACTTCAAGTGTCAGCACCACTTCAAGCGTCAGCGCTATCTCAAGTATCAGCGCCGCTTCAAGCGTCAACGCCACTTCAAGTGTCGACGCCGTTGCAAGCGTCAGCGCCACTTCAAGTATCAGCGCCGCTTCAAGCGTAAGCGCCGCTTCAAGTATCAGCGCCGCTTCAAGCGTAAACGCCACTGCAAATATCAGCGCCACTTCAAGCGTCAGCGCCGCTTCAAGTGTCAGCGCCACTTCAAGCGTCAGCGCTACCTCAAGTATCAGCGCCGCTTTAAGCGTTAACGCCACTTCAAGTGTCGACGCCGTTGCAAGCGTCAGCGCCACTTTAAGCGTAAGCGCCGCTTCAAGTATCAGCGCCACTTCAAGCATCAGCGCCGCTTTAAGTGTCGGCGGCCGCTTCAAGTGTCGGCGTCGCGACAAGGGTCGGGGCCGCTTGGAGTATCAGCAACGCTTCAAGTGTCAGCGCCACTTCAAGCGTCAGCGCCACTTCAAGTATCAGCGATGCTTCAAGCGTCGGTGCCGCTTCAAGTGTCGGCACCGCTTCAAGTGTCGGCACCACTGCAAGTGTCGGCATCGCTTCAAGTACCAGCGATGTTTCTCATGCCCGCGCCGCCGCAAGAGTCAGCACCGCCGCAAGTGTCGGCGCCGCTTCAAGCACTAACGCTGCTGCAAGTGTCAGCGCCGCTTCAAGCGTCCGCGCCACTGCAAGTGTCGACACCGCTTCAAGTACCAACGCCGCTGCAAGTGTTCGCGCCGCCGCAAGGGCCGACGCCACTTCAAGTACCAGCGCCGCTTTAAGTGTCTGCGCCGCTGCAAGTGTCTGCGCTGCTGCAAATGTCAGCGCCACTACAAGTGTCTACGCCGCCGCAAGTGTCCGCGCCGCTGCAAGTGTCGGCGCCGTTTCAGGTACCAGCGCCACTGCAAGTCAGCACCGCTACCAGGGTCGGCGCCACTGCAAGTGTCCGTGCCGCTCCAAGTGCCAGCGCCGCTACAAGTGTCAGCGCCGCTACAAGGGTCAGCGCCGCTTCAAGTGTCAGCGCTACTACAACAAGGGTCACTACAGCAATAACATTCGAGAGGTCCCGCGAGAATCACCACAGAAGTCCAAAATTGAGAAATACCACTGCAAGGGTTAACGCCGCTGCAAGGGTCACTGCAGTAATGACAGTCGAGAGAGTCGGCGTCACTGCAAGGCTCAGCGCCACTGCAAGGGTCACTGCAGAAATGTTATTCGAGAAGTGCTGCTACATGGGTTTTGACAGAAACTCATATTGAGGGAGTAGCTATCGCGAATAGCTCCCCATCATGAAACATCAGTCTCTATATGAACAACATCACTAACACTTTACTTTCTTGTACAGGTTGCCTAGTCGAGCAAGCAGGGCTCGAACAGGCGCGTTGGGACCTCCTGGGAGTTTTGGATTGGCGGTTGAGGGACAAGGTATGTTGAGCAAGCTCAACCACTTAGCACTATAGGATTGAGAGAATACTAGTAGGAAGACCCAGAAGTCACTCGAGACTACGCACACTGCACACTTGGTCACAAGTGAAGTGAGTAGCCTAAGAGCTGGCTACTCACAAGAAATAAGCTCTTTATAAGAAAATGACTTTTCCAGAAGAGAGGGTCCTCGAGGTCCCTCTCAAGAAAAAATAACACCTTTAGAGGAGATGAGTCCTTAAGGTCTCCTCTCTCAAGATTTGCAAAATTGCACCACAAGTTACCGTTTCAAAAGATAACTACCAAATCTGATATTTTGTCTCCATTAGGGGACATATGTGCTTTTTGAGTTTTGGTCGGCGCCAGGTGGCGCCTGTAGAGGGGACAGGCAGGCTGCCTACAGGTAGGGACAAATGGTACACTTCAGACATTGTTCCCCACCAACTCTCTCAATTTTGGCGCCCAAAAATGCCAGCTCACCCCTAACGCCAATGTATAAATAGACATCTGGGCAAGGTCAATAGATAGACAATAGAAATTGCACTGTTACTCTGCTAAAATATCACCAGACCTACCTAAGTATTCTCTCCCTGCTCATTCTCTTAGTGCTGAGTGCCTTGTTCCTTCACTCCCCACTGACAGCCATCACTCTCAGGTGTTTCCCGTGAGAAAATTACTATTTTTGTTGTGAAATTTCATCTTCTTGCAGGGAGTGAGTTGAAGCTTGAGTTCCATTGTTACCAGAAGGAGAAGTTTTCTTCAGAAGTTGCACCAGGAGACCTTGAAAACCTTGCAGGCAGCGTCCATTGGAGTGGGTCACGCTTCACCCTTTCCAGTTATTCATAGACCCCAGTCTCACTACCCTCCTACACAAGCCTATCATATTGATGATTCTACAAACCAATAGAGTCATGTTATGAAATACACAACTAGGATAAATGGACATTGTGCAAACCGTTGATATACCATCCAATTCTCCCTCAATAAGCATTTATGTAAATTTTGAATGAATATATCAATCAAACATAGGCCTTGGCAATTTGTTTTTCATTTTAATGCCATATTTTCTATTTTTAGGCCTTTGGACCACGTATTTCTTTTAGATCCATTCAAAATGGTGGCTTACAATCGCAAAGGATCACTTAGTCCTTTCGGAGCCCTTCCCCTTGTACATTTATATTTATCATGTTTTCATTTTTCACACAAATCTCACATGCAACGGATTTTGACATGCACTAATCTTCCTAAGTCACAAATATGTAGATGACAAGATTGGAAGGAGAACACCTCAAATAGCTCAAATATACATTTGAAGTTAAAATTTCAAAAGAGCTCGTGCATGTGTGAATAGAGGCATGTAAAAATAGAATCCGTTTAAAACAACACAAAATCCAACTACTCCATGTAAGCATGGTAAAGAACATAATAAGGATTGACAATCTATACCAAAAGTTCTAGCCACATGAGAGCGTAAAAGATGGGATTCAAACACAAGTGTATGCCACATAAAGTGTGTCAAACTAAACTACACACAAAATTAAAATCTTTTTGAGTTTTTGAAATTTTTAGCCAAAAATAAAAAATATATGCTCAAAAGACAAACAAAAATCATTTGAATTTTTCATTAAGCTTAAATTACCAAGAGATAAAATCCAAATGATAAACAAAAATCTTTTTGTATTTTTCATTTAATGCAAACAAAATGAAGGAAATATAATACAAAAGATAAACAAAAATCATAATTCTAGCATGTGATAAGCATGGAGCACAGACTAGAAAATGATTAAACAAGCATACATTTAGCATGTGAATATAGCATGAAATACAAAATCTAAAGTATGCAAACAACTAACACATTTATCCTTTAGATTTAGCAATGGAGTAAGCATGTGATAGTAAATGAGAATCAAAAACCCTATTTTGCAAGGCAACTAAGTCAGATTTCCTAACCCAAATTAATGAAGAGTGACTATCTTGGGGTGTAGGAATTTTAAATACATTGGTTGCATCACGTTGGGATTTTCTAGGAATTCGTTTAAGATCAAAACAAAATTTCTTAAGATGACCTTTTCGACCACAATGTGTACAAGTAAAAACATGTCGAAAAGATTTACCTAAGGAGTGATCTCTAAATGCTTTCCTAGTAGATTCTCCTAAAACATTGGCCTTGGCTTTTTGAGTAGATTCATTACAAGTATTGAAGCCTAAACCACACATGTCATTTTTAATTTGGACCGTTCCTAAGATTTTATCTAATTTTTCCAAACGACATTCCAAATCAAATTTGACATTACTAGAGTCTTTTAATTTATTTTGCAATTCTAAAATGTTAGACTCTAATAAAGCATTTCGCTCTTCAAAAGCAAGAAGCTCCTTTTTCAAGGATTCCATTAAACCTATAAGGCTATCTCTCTCGCCTTCTATATATTCAAACTTCTCTAGAAGAGCTTTCTCTCGTGTCCTAAGGTCTTCAACCAGCATACTATTACCAACGACCTCGACACGTTCTTTCAAACTAGCTTCTAACTTCAAATTAGCTCTTTTTAATTTAATAGATTCTTTATATAATTCTTGAAAAGCATTTTGAAGTTCACTCACATTAACCTCTTCTTCATTTTCACTCTCTATTTCTTCTCCACTCTCACTATCATAAAAAATAAGAGAATCATAAACTATAACCTTGGAAGTGTCATGTGTTAACGTTTCATCAATCGATGAGTTCTCACTATCACTCACATGACTAGCCATAAAAGCCACAAAATTAAGCTTAGTGGGGGAATCGGGTCCCTCTTCCTTATCACTATCACTAAGGGTCGCATTATATGCAATGGGTCGTTTACCATCTTTCCTTAGTTTAGTGGGGCACTCAGAAGCCCTATGGCCATAACCCTCACAACCAAAACACCTATTAGACTCGTCCCTATTTAAATTTTCATTAATAGGTTTAGGGATTTTCTTAGCTTTAGGGATCTTCTCGGCTTTGTCATGCTTAGAAGTTTCAAATTTCTTAAAATCATTTTTAAATTTATCTTTGTTAAATTTAAGAAATTTTCTAAATTTACGAGCAAATAAAGCCATATCTTTCGAGTCACTGTCACTCTCTCTCTCTACTACTTGTTTGACCTCTTTTTGGACTTTTAAAGCAACGCCCTTTTCAATTTTCCTTTCAGTTTTAGAGGGAAACATATCTAGTTCATAGGTTTATAAATCACCTACAAGCTCTTCTAATTTCGTAGAGGCTAAAGTTGGTAAAGAATTTAAAACGGTCACTTTTGGAATAAATC
This sequence comes from Sambucus nigra, assembly GCA_949130495.1. Lineage (NCBI taxonomy): Eukaryota > Viridiplantae > Streptophyta > Magnoliopsida > Dipsacales > Adoxaceae > Sambucus > Sambucus nigra. The sequence goes on from OX422211.1 coordinate 377,730,459, forward strand.
TATCGGGTAGGGACCTTAAAATTTTCTTTACAACTCGGTTGTCGGGTATTTTCTCTCCCAAATTAAAAGATGAATTGACAATATCAGAAAGTCTAGCATAAAATTCATCAAAAGTTTCATTATCGTTCATTTTGATAGTTTAAAAGTGAGTGGTGAGGTTTTGGAGTTTCGAAGCTTTAACGACACCAGTTCCTTCATGAGTTAGTTGTAAAATATCCCAAGCTTCTTTAGCGGTTTCACACATCATAATACGTCAGAAATCATCCGGTGTTACAGCACTAAACAAAGCATTCAAACCACTGGAATTAAAATTAGAAAGTTTAAACTCATTCTCAGTCCATCTATGGGCCGGTTTGGGAACACGTTCATTTTCAACTAAATGATTTGGTGGAGACCACCCGTTAACTACAGACATCCAAACCCTTTCATCGATAGATTTAAGTGCCGATTTCATTCGCGCTTTCCAATATGCGTAGTTAGAACCATAAAAAATAGGAAATTTTGAAAATGGGGAAAATTCCATTTTAGCCAAAAATTATTTAAAGGATCTTTAACGAAATAATTTATCGCTTTGGCTCTGATACCAATTTGTAACGATTTTTAAATATTCTCAATTAAAATATTATTTCCTTTTATATATATCAAGATGCGGAAGCGTAAAGAAGTGTGATGGTTCACAAAAAAACGAATTACCAAATTTTAATTTTCTTAAACAAATTAAAATTAAGCCGAGTGAAATTAAATTAACGCATTAAAATCATTTTCACTTAAACCAAGTTAACTACACAATACCCAAATAAAACACGTAGAGATTAAATGAAACAAATTTTTAATCTTTTACCTAAGCATGTGTTCTAGGTGATTTTGCAAAAGATAAAATAAACAATTAATCCACTACGCCGAGATGTACGAGGAAAAGCCCACAACAGGAAACAACCTCGGACGGCTCTAGTCACAAATCCACTAAGTACGGAATTTACAAATACAAGACAGAAAGGCTTACAATACACCACTCGATCCCTCTCAATCCCCGATGCTTTTTCTTGTAGATACCTCTTCCTAGCGGATAACCTTGGAGCTCCACTACCGATCAAACTTTATATGGTCACCGTCACCCGAGCAAGGAGCCTTTCTTCAAGTGGGTAATGCCGTAAAAAAACTCTTCTTCTTTCTTTATGGGATGTAGAAGAAAACCAGAAACTTCTCTTTGAACGGAAGAGATGAACCCGGTGCCAAACTCCAAGCAAGATATATGAATACGGGAACTTGGAAGAAACTAATTTGGGTGTAAACAAGAGTGGTGTATATTTTTCTCTCTGATGAAAATACACTCAAAACATGATCTTTTTCCCTCTTTGATTTTTCTCTCAAAATACTCTCTAGGAGTTAGTAGGATATGAAAAAGATTATTTGAAAAATGTTATTCCCGCACATAATAAAGTCTGAGAAAATTTGGTTAAGAAACAAGTGGGGAAGTGGGAGAAAAACTGCTTAAAACTGCCAAAAACCATTCCCGCCTGGCATCTCGTTCGAACGACATTTCGTTCGAACGAGTCTTCTAACGAAGTTCCAGTATGAACTCGTTAGAAGTTCGTTAGAAATCTCGTTAGAACGGCAATCTCATTCGAACGACATTTCGAACGAAGTTCCAATATGTCTTAATGGGAAGTCGTTGGCAATCTCGTTCGAACGACATCTGGTTCGAACGAAAATCTCGTTCGAATGACATATCGAACGAACTTCCAGAAAGTTTGGAAAATTTGATTTTAGCCCAGAAAACTTTCTAAACTTATTTTAAAGTTTTAATTAATTCTTTCTGAAAATAAAACACAGTTTTAATTAAACCTAACTCCCAATTAAACTTGTTCTAAGCTCCTATATATATAATATTTCATTCATACCTTGGGATCATGGAACCATAGTTGATGACGTAGAAACGAGGCACGCAAACCGGCATGATGATGAAGCTTTATACTCTTTGCCGCTACGTCTTCAAACAAACTTTTCACGGGCTTGAGAATATTACAATTAAATACAATCCTATGTATAAATATTTTTGTCCGGAATTGAGCCAAAACTATATATGGACTCAATTGGAAATTTGTGTCCTTACAGTGATATATAACTCCAATGTATCATATAACTTATCCTGTGTAATATAATAGGCATGTGTCATATAATAGGCTTGTGTTATATCTTTGTTTATGATTCTTATTATTAAAACTGTTTTATTATATTTTAAGATGGTTAGTACTTGAATTCCCTCCGCTGGAACTCAAACTGAAGGAATCATGCGATGTCTTCAGGGACTTAATTGTTTAGCCCGACAACAACAATCAACTCGTTCTACTCTAGAGGACATTTTTGAAGAAATTCGTGGATGAATGCCCTTAAAGAATTCTTGAGACAACGACCTTAATCTTTTCTTGTAAAGCTTGGTGCCCGTGAAGTTGAGAAATGCATAAGTTAGATTGTGAAAATTTTAAATGGGGTAGGTATAAGTACTAATCTATAGGTATAACTACTAATCTATACACACTACTTCTACACTAATTCCATACATACTCCAACTCTCATCTATTTATATATTTGTTATAGAACTGGTAGAACCCGTTTAGCATATTTGCGCTAATTCTTTACTTCTCTAGATGAACCGGAGAAAGAGGATAATATATTTTCCCTACTAGAGACAGATATCGATCACCTGTTTACAAATGTGATTATGTGGGCAGAGAATAAGCTAAATGGGAGTAAGGAGTGGTGCTTTTCGATTTTCTACATCATAGTTTGTAATAAAAATGTAACTCACCCCTACGGTGGTACAACCCTATGTAAACTACTTTAATATGTGAATAAAGTTATGTTATTCTTCCTTACCTTTAATTCAATGCTTTATGTGTACTTCTGGTTCGTTTATAAAAAAAGGAGGGTGTGACAAAGTTTGAACCAAAATACTCTCAATTCTCTCTTAAAGAACAAATCAAGTGTAAATCTAAGTTTCATAAATTTTGGAGGGAACAAGTAAAATTGGAATAAGAAAAGAAATTCAAAATCTCCCAACCTAAAAAATACTCTCAGAAATGTGTTTAAGTTATGAGGTTTTCAAATATTTTAAAAAGAGAGGGAAACAGATCTATTTATAGATAAATTTTGAAAATATTTTCTATGGTGAGCACAGTTGACTTTTTTCGTGCGCGTGATTTGAGGAAGTGCTAAAAAGTTGCCGCAACCGTTCGCATGGGTCAAATCTTGACCATGTGAATGGAGTCATAGTTAAAATGCTAAAAAGACTTCGAATAACTACAAATAAAATTCAGTAATTTCCCACTTGGACAACATAACACACGAAACAACAAAGAGCATCACACAAGTAATAGCATACAGAAAGAGTAACTCCCCCTTCTTTGAGAATCATTCGATAAATTAATAAGATATAATGATATAAATCATGTATGGATGTGAAATATAATAGGAATCATATAATATCAAATATTACAACAAGTAAGTGCTCCCCCAACATGAAATATCACAACAAAAGTGTATATCCCCCAAGTCTCATAAAGAAAAGTTTTTCTCCTTAAATCAAGAAATAAGAAAATAAGGAATCTCCCCATCATAAAGAATAAATCATAAGATCATCATCCCCTATCTTACACTTTCTCTCCCTCGTAAAAATAGAAGAAAACATCATCTCCCCCTTTTTGACACAAAAAGCAGATAGACATAAATAAGGGGGTATAATGTGATAATAAAGAAACAATCACATTGAATAAAGAAGAACTAGCAAACAAAAATCTACTAAATCATGTGAAATAACAAATCTAGAAAGGGAATAATAAAAAAATTAACATGAGTATGAGAAACATACTATTATATCATCATATGAATTTCAAAACACAAACTAGTAGATGAAATATATCAAACAATAAGCATGAGAAGCGGGATATGTGATATAAAGAAATTTAACTAAAATGAGATCACATGAAGCATGGATATAACAATCAAGCATTAATATATGGATAAAATATTAATAATCCCTAAAATTATCCAAAGTGTAACATAACAATCCAAAATCATTCCATGACAGAAAACAAGTAAAGGTATAATAATATCCATAAAACCAAATACCAAAGTACTAACCAAAAGATATAAATATTCGAGTACAGACAAAAAATCTCTAATCATCCTAAATCGCTGGTGTGATATCCACAACAACAAAACACAAGATATCAATAGTAAAGCAATATATCAAAGGACAATGAAACTATGACCATGTGATATCAAGAGACAAAGCACAAAAGAAAGCCATGCTAGCAACAAGCAATATGTATTATGAAGCCTAAAAGTGTAGCATTGTCAAAGTATTTTCAATTGAACAACATCTTAAACAAAAAGATACTAACTCCCCCTAAAACAAACGTCTCTCTCCCAAAATACAAATAATGTTCCCCATAAAGTAACAATCACTCTCCCTAATGCTATGCATGAAAAGAGAGAATTATGAAAAGCATGGCAAATCAAAACACGTGAAACATGATAGGGGTATGAGTAATACAATATGGTATCATAAAAGCATGCGATAGAGATATGTGAACATGAGCATGGAACATATGAAGAGACATGTTAATCATTGACAACAATAATAATATGTCCAAAAGTATTATGAAAAGAATCATATGATATTATAAAGAGATATCTCAAATCACATAAGCTCATAAAAGATAGTCATCAAGACAAAGTACGATCACTAGTCAACATAAAACACAAAAATGTCACTAAGAATATGAAAAGATACAATGACCAAGGACATGTCTAAGGTCTAACTAGAAAGATACTAATAATTATAATCTTAAACTCAACTCATAAACTCAAATGGATCACATAAACATCCAACCCAAATATGATCAAGGTCTCCTCATACACGCGAACTACCAATGACATAAAAAGCCTAGAAAATGATAGGCGACAACAATCCTAGAGGTCACACATAAGAGTATAAGATAAAGCAATCTCATCCATAATGTCACACATGCTCAATGGAACGAATGGTATCAAGGTACACCATCCAAGGGAGAAGGTACAACATACAAGCTAAGATATAAGCATAAACAAGTGTACCAAGAAAATAAGTAACTATCTGGAACCAAATTAATGTGAAAAAATAGAGGATCCGTGCACACGAGGCAGATCTCAGTCGTGTGAACAAGTACCGTGTGTACGACTATATTACAGCCATGAATACGCTTTTCACCATAATTCTTAGTCAGGGACAAAAGATCCAGAAAAGACCAAGAGTGAAACCAAAATCCCTAAACTCTCAAAAATAGAATGATATGAATGAATGAAAAGCACGTAAAATCACTCATTTAGCTTGAAAAACATAATTTGAGAGAAAAGAATTAAAATTAACAACTCTCTCTCTCTCTCTCTCACACACACACACACACACACAAATATATATATATATATATATATATATATATATATATACAAATACAAAATCTAAATTGAAAACTGTCATAGTGATTAGGAAACATATTATAAATTTGATTTAACAAATAAAGTTTCTTTAAATCTTGATTGAAGCATAGATTAGGAACACATTCAATTCAAATATCAATCAATTCAACATAAAAGGATCAAAATTCTTATCAAGTCATTTTTTGTAACATTATATATCAATCAAGCCATGATTTGTGTGACAATTATGGTTACAAAATAAGAGAATACACATAATCGAATCATATGAAAATTACAAATAATGATTAAATTTATCATTGCATAAATATTCTTTCAAGATCTCCAGAAATGGTAGTTTCTAACCATTTTCTCCCTGAGGCATATGTTGTTTTAACATATTTTTAGTGCCAACTAAGATTGGAATTTTCTTTTGAAAAGTTGTGGCCTTATCTTGTTATGAATGTCGGTTTAAGCTCTTAGCTTGTGTTATTTTTTAACATATTATTTTTTTTCGTTGATTGTATTTTCATAAACCTAGATGGCACCTACCCAACGATACTTAGATTCAAAATTGGGTATAATCACTTAATGGTAACCGTTATCAATGCATATAAGATAATCCTCCTTCCTTCAAGTATGTTCAAGTATGAAACACACAAAGTTCACACATGGACCATAGAAACTTTCAAAACCAATAAGGGATCTTAGAATTTGATCATGATTTAGTCAAGCACTAAAATCAATATTCACATAAGTATAGTCATACGAATCAAGTGATATGCATGTGCACATGTAATGTGAAATCTATATAAAAGATTTCAATAAATTTGACAATCATGAATTATCAAATGAATTTTAACCTAACAATTATATCAATTAAATTTTTTAATCAAATGGTTAAAAATCCGTTTCCGATCATCATTCAAGTCAAATCAACCCATCAAATTACATGAATAAAAAACTTAACCACATAATCACAAAAATAAACGAAACATAAAATCTTTTTATATTTTTGAAAAAAATTTACAAACATGTTTAGTAAAATATAAAGCATATAAAGAAAATGCATGAAGATTCACAAATGCATGAAGTCCTCACCAAAACATGAAAAGACCCAAAATTTTCTTTTAAGATCACACCAATAATATTTAATTCACAAAATAAATTAAGAATGCCTAGGAGGGGACCTATACACAAACAAGATCTTATGCATCCTAGAAAACTAACCAAGATAGGAATGGATGAACTATCTCTTGGGTCAATGGAAGGACTAAAGGAAATTGAGAACGCCCTACGGGTGCATAGAGAGGGATGGTCATAAATAAAATTTCTATTTAAATATTTTCTATTTTAAAGAAAAAAAAATTTAAAAGGTTTAATCCAACAAAACTTGTTCACCAAAATAAAATGTTTGCTGTGAAAAATCGATTTACACAATTTTATCTTTTTAACCTAAAACATGCATCTAGGTGATAAGCACAAAAAATGAATAAATCATCCACAATACGCTTGTGTAACAGGAAAACCAAAATAAAAAAATCTCGAATGACTAATGACGCGACTATAAATGTGTCTAAAGTGCGTGCTTGTATAGGCTCAAGTGCAAACCTATCGCGTAAGTAATTAACCCGGTAAGACGGGGTCGAATCCACGTGGAAATATGATAAATACTCGTGACGATGAATGGTAAGACGGTTGAACCAAACCTGACTCTAAAAGGAAACAAAAAAATGATCGAAGTGGGAAAATTTCTATCAAATCAATGCAAGTTAATTAAACCAATTAAGAAACTAAACATGCAAGAGTAAGCTAATTATGATTTACTAAGTACGAATGGGAGAAATAGGTTAGAATGCAATTCCCCGACCCTAGTACGTTTACTAGCTATAAACTAGTTATGAATTAAATAATTGATTAAATCCAGTCTTTATTAATCTGAAGCATTACATATATGAGGGTACTAGCCCACACCATACATAATCAAAAGTAAGAATAAAGCGGTGTCGTAGTAGCTACACGTGCATCGCACTCTTAAGCATCCCGTAATTGAGAATTAATAACTGTAATTTGTGAGCTTCTAGGGTTCTTCTCTACTTTATCTCTCTAAAACTATGTAAAAAGAAGCTCTCTCATATTTGGGAATCATTTTAAATAAATAACCTACGAAATTACAAGAGTTTTAGCCATGCAAGACTCTAGCTGGAAAACTGGATAATTAAAAATTTTAACCTCCGGACCGGTCCGATCTGATATTTTGGTTTGGTTCGGTCTGATGTATACCGGATCGATTCATTTTCTTTTTATATCGAATCGGTCCGCTTCACAAAGGTTAGACAGTAAGTTTCAAGGGTCCCGACCAGTTCGTTTTTTATGTAATTCGGATTCGTCTGATTCACCAAACTTAGATAATGGACTTCAAGGGGGTCAGATCGATTGGTTTCTGATGTAATACGGAGCGGTCCAGGTCCTTGGATCAATTTCTCTTCATTTTCTCATGATTATCTCTCATCTTTCAAGGCTCGTAACTTTTGCTCCTGGACTCGGATTTGGACACCGTTTCTTCCTACGTGCTTGTAGACTCGAGTTCTTCAACTTTCATTTTGGGTCATCGTCCGAATTCTAGCTGTAAATTACTCTTTTGCCCTTTTGAATTTTCTTCTTTTCTTTCTTTCTTTTCTTCGAATTTCTTTTTTTTCTCTCCCATGCATTAAATACCTGCAAAATTTATGAAAAATACAAAAAACTCAGGATATTTGTTAGAAGATGTTAGTATCACAGATATGAGATAAATCAATGCATTTTACATCGCTCGAGGTGATAAAAGCCCTAAATTAAAGGGATCAATCAGAAGATTTGATGCCTAATCAAACCCCCCTAACTTAGAGCTTTGATCCTCCCGAGCAATTTAAAAGAATTAAAAGCATGGTAAAACTCTAACTAGGGATATAATACCTCTTTCGCGAGAAAACGATTGCATTTAGCATATGCAACACGCCTTTAAACCCCTAGATTACCCTAGTAGGATGAGTTGTTTCTCATGAAGGTTTGTAGTGAATATACCCACAAAATTCATTTTATACTCAAGAAAATTCAAAATATCTAAAAATTGGACAATTTAAACTCCTCGAAAAAATAGTCACCTTAAAATCATATTCATAAGTCTCAAATCATAGTGTGTGTGTGCGAAGCCAAAAATCAAACTGCAAATTTCCACCGATTGATCATTACGTTACTTTCCAAAAAATTGTTTTGATTTCAAAATCTCAAGGATACACTCACAAACGAATCACTCGGAATGTGGATATATTCTCTCAGTATGCATGATATATAAGAGTAACTGTAATGGACACGAATTCACGCACACAACTTTGAAAAATGAAATATTTGAGGTGAAAAATATCTCTTCATCCAATTACGGTTATTGGGCAACGTGAAACATCATTTCTTAGTCACACAATTTTAATCTATTTTATTACCTTTTTGTGTCTTACCTCTCCACGCAGTAATTAATTTCCCAATTCAGACTTGGTTAGGAATTTATCAGGTTGTAAGGTGTATTGGGTAAAATGGGATTGATTGGGAAATTCCGAATTGGAAACTATTCTTAGTATGTCCATTTGTGCTTTTTCAGACTTTTGCTCACTTTCTGTTCTTTTTCTAATTTTTTTTCTAATTTTCAGACTTTTCTTTTTTTCTTGCTATTTTTGCTGAGCATACTTATATTTTTCTTGCCCCTTTATATGCATTTTGTGGACTTTATTTTTGACTTGTCACTTTTCACAATTTCGGGCCAATTAGGTTTTTTGAGTTATCAAACGAAAGGAAAATATTTATTAGGCTTAATTGGGGTTGCAAAAGGGATGAAATTTTTATTAATTTTTCTGGTCAATATTTTTGGGTGTCAAATGAGGGCCTACTTCATTTTTCAAATTGCTTAATACTTTACCATATGCATCTCGAGATTAATTTAAGTTTAGAGATATATTTAGTGCGCTTTTCGAGACAACATCGCACACGTTTCCCGTAACCGTTCAAAGCAAAGGTATTGAGATCCTCAATGAGTTTTTAAAACACTGAAATGAACTTTGAGTTAACCATTAACTCAGATTGATTTAAAAACTTGCAAGAAGTGATAGGCTCGAATTCTCACCGGATTGCTTAATCTCCACACTTATTCATTAAGTCGTCAATTTTCGCTCAATTTCCATCTTTGGCCAATTTCGGCTTTGTGCATTTGATTTTTTTATAGCTCGAGACAAAAAATTTGTGACATTTTTTAAGCTTTTAAATTCCAGTTTTTATTTATTTTGAAGAAAAATATTTTTGGCTTTTTAAATTTTTCTAGAAATTTTCTATTTTTTGGGAATTTTAATTTTTTTTGAAGTTTTAGAAATATGCACTTGTCCCCCCCCCCCCCCCCCCCCCCAAATTAGACTTTTGCATTGTCCTCAAGCAAAAAGGACACAAATCCAACTAAGAGCGAATTAAAAGTGAGAAGAAATAAAACGAACAAATAGTGAAATTGCAGATTTTTATATAACTAGCAAACATGTGCTACAAAAGACAGAGATAAAAGTAACCAACAATTACAACCAATCCGAAAAGAAAGACAAATAACCAACACACAAAATACCATACAAGGGCTTTATTGGGGCAGTGGGAGGGAGCTACCGGGCGCGTTAGGATCATATGGGTCATAAAAATATGCAGGTGGTGGCATACCCATAGACATATGATACATCTCAGCCTGAAGACACGCCATCACACTAGTGTCGTGTTGATATGCGCGACGATCTTCACTGTACTTAGTCATAAACCCTTCAAAATGCGCCTCGAGAGAGACAACTCGGGCGGTGAGATCTTCTCCTTCCGGCATATAATCTGAATCGGCATCCTCATCATACTCCTCCTCGCCATCGCCCATCACAAAGTCCACCTTCGCCTCCTCCTCTTCATCGTCTCTCTTATCATCATCACCCTCATCATCATTCAAATCATCCTGAGCTGACCTTCGTAACCGAAGAATCTCTCGTTGCCTCTCACTTTTTGTACGTGTACCCTGCCCAAGAGGGTTGGAAAGGCGAGGAAAATCGATGGGAGGCTCAATGCCGGCGTCCTCTTGGATGGATGTGATGAGTCGGGAATACGGGAGAGGGGTTTTACCCTTTTGGTCCACGACCGCATAAAATATGTCTTTATAAATGATTTGGGCCAGGTGGATCGAGGTGTTGGGGTCAAAGAGGTGATAAACAAGGGTTGTTTGATGCGGGCGCATGACCGAGTCATTGGAAATTTAGAGTATATTCGCGCATACAATTTGAAAAGTGAGGCACACCTTGTCGCTTAGTTGGTCCACCGGGAATGTCTTGGTAGCCCATAGTGTGCTGGGTACAATGCAAGACATGCATATGTCCTTCTCAACGGGAGGGAGGTGGTTGGGATATGTGAATGGGAAAGGGATTGGAACATCTTTTGTCGCTAATTTCTAGATGAGAATGTCCAGGGAGAATGGGATGCGAATGCCTCCCACATAATCCTCGGATATGTTATGACTAGTGAGGACTAGGGAGCCATAAAAAGCTTGTACTTGGGATGCCCACACCACTCCGTGTGGCTCACTGAGGAAACGACACCAACCCTTCGCCATGAAGAGATTGGTGACGGACTTGGGCATCTCAGGCCAACGCACTGTGCGCTCTATTTGTAGTTTGCGAGATTGGATGAAGAAGTGCTCACACCATATTCATTCTTGAAGGGAGCGGTGTGCGACCCGGCCATCGTTGACAATCTCGACGGAGTCATATTTTGGGGGAAGGGATTGGTTGTCCATGTTGACTGAAGGAAAATTGGCTTATGGGATAGTGAGAGAGAATAAGAGAGTGGTGATGAAATGGGGGGGAAGAGGGTTGATTTATAGTTGGTGAGGGGAGGTGATGGGTTGGTTTAGGAGGGGAAATTTTTGGAGGGAAGGGGGTGTATTTGGGAGGGAAAAAATGGATGGGGGAATGGGAGGGATGAAATGGGAGGGAAATGAGTAGATTGGGGATAAGGAGGTGAACCTAGGGAGAAGAAAAGTTACAGACCCCGGACCGATTCGAGTTCCCAGGACCGGTACGGGTCTTTTTTATTTTTGAATTTTCTAAAAATGAGTCGATTCGGGTCCCCAGGACTGGATCGGTCCGGTTCCAGAAAGGTTAATTTTCCCCCTAATTTTGAATGCTCTTTTCTCTCAAACCTTGGATGTTACTACCATTATTCCTATGCATGATCGAACTAAAACCTCCCGACGCTTACTCTGAACCCTATACGCTTTCTCGGAATGTCTGCTGGTGTTCCTATCCCTAAGCTCTCATGACTTAACCTATAGACTTTAACCACCCTAACCGACTCACATCTACTATACATAAGAATTCACCCCATACACGTCAGGGGGGTGATGACCTCTCTGTTACAGCTCACTCAACCCCGTAAATGGAGTTCGACAACCAAATGGTGTCAACTCATCCACACATGCCTCTAAATATGGCTTTTGTCATTGCCCGTTAACTTTGAATGTATCTCCCTCCTTTGGATCTTCTAGTTCCACAGATTCGTGGGGGAATACCTTCTTCATAACAAATGGGATAGTCCATCTAGACCGTAATTTACCTGAAAATAAATGAAGCCTAGAGTTGTAGAAAAGCACTTTTTTCCCGAAATGAAACTCCTTGCGTCGGATAATCTTATCATGTGAAAGTTTCATCTGTTCTTTGGATATCTTAGCGTTCTCGACGCATCTTTGCATATCTCTTCTAACTCATTCAATTGAACCTTGCGAGCTTCACCTACTTTATCCAATTTATAGTTCAACCTCTTAATAACCGAATACTCTTTGTGTTCTAGCTCCATGTGGAGATGGAAAGGCTTTATATACACAAAGCAAAAAGGGGACATCCCGAGGGGGTTCTTATATGTGTATGCGATAAGCCCATAACGAATCGTTCAATCGAAGGGACCAATCTTTTCGATTAGGATCGACGATTTTCTCAAGAATATTCTTGATTTCACGAATCGCCAAATTATCTTGCCTATTAGTTTGTGGGTGATAAGTTATTCCAACCTTGTGGAAGACCCCATACTTTCTCATAAGCTTCTCAAACGGCCTGTTGAAAAAATGAGTTTCGTTATCACTAATTATCACCTTCGGAGCACCGAAGTGAGAGAGTATGTGTTCTTGCAAGAACTATATCACCACTTTGTTGTCATTTATTTTGGTAGCTATAGCTTCCACCCATTTAGAAATGTAGTCTACCGCAACAAGGATGTATAGGAACCCAAAGGATGGGGGAAAAGGGCCCATGAAGTCAATACCTCAGCAATCAAAAATCTCAATAATAAGTATGGGGGTTAGTGGCATCATGTCTCGTCAGGTAATAACTCTCATTCATTAACACCTATCGCAAGATTTGCAATAATTGCCAACATCTTGAAACATTGTGGGTCAATATAGTTCGCTTTGAAGGATTTTTGCAGCCAACTTTTTCGTTGAAAAATGTCCTTCACAAGCTTTCGAATGACAGAATTAGATGACTTTTGGTATCTCATCATCCCATACACATCGTCGGATGATTTGGTCCGCACAATATTTGAAGAAGAGTTGATCGTCATAGAAAAATATGCGTGACTAAGTAATAAACCTCTTTTTATCTTACGGTGTCTAATCAGAAGGACGACTCCAGCGACAAGATAGTTAACTACGCCCACAAATCAGGGGAGAGAAGATGTAGCAAAAAGTTGCTCATCCAGAAAATACTCGTCTATGGGTATGGGATCACTAGGCACGTCGGACGAAATCAGGGATAAATGATCGACAATGACATTTTTTACTCCTTTCTTATCTTTAATAAAGAGATTAAACTCTTGTAGGAGTAGGATACACCTTATAAGGCGCGGTTTTGCATCCTTCTTAGCAAGGAGATATTTCAGCATCGCGTAGTCGGTAAAGCATGTGATGGGAGAACTAATGAGGTACGAGCGGATTTTATCTAGGGCAAACACTATAGCAAGAAATACTTTCCCAAGGGTTGAGTAATTGAGTTGTGGCCCGATTAAAGTCCGACTAGCGTAGTAGAAGACATGAGATTTCTTATCTTTCCTTTGGCCCAAAATAACCCCTATCACGAAATCACTCACATCACACATAAGCTCGAAGGGTAAAGACCTATCCGAATCTTGCATGATGGGAGCAGAAACAAGCATGCTTTTTAATTTATCAAAAGCACATCGGCATGCTTCATTCCACCCGAACGGGGTGTCCTTCATAAGAAGGTTACTCAAGGCTCTAGCGATGGCGCTAAAGTCCTTGATAAACCTTCTATAAAACCCTGTGTGGCCCAAGAAAGAATGCGCATCTTTTAGTGATTTTGATGGGGGTAACTCATCTATGACATCTATTTGGTCTCTATCAACCTCAATTCCCTTTTACGATACAATGTGGCCAAGAACTATTCCTTTGGATACCATAAAATGGCATTTCTCCCAATTCAGCACCAAGTTCTTTTCCACACCGGGCAAGGAATTTCTCAAGATTCGCTAAACAAAGGTCGAAAGAGGTGTCGAAAATGCTGAAGTCATCCATGAAAACATCAAGTCCTCTTTCATCCATGTCGCCAAAGAGAATTAACATGCACCTTTGAAAGGTCGCGGGTGCATTACACAATCCAAAAGGCATACATTTCTAGGCAAACATGCCAAAAGGACATGTGAAAGTCGTCTTCTCTTAGTGAAGCACATCTACCTCTATTTGATTATATCCAGAATAACCGTCTAGGAAGTAATAGTGTGGGTGTCGTGCCACTCTTTATAGCATTTGATCGATGAATGGTAAATGGAAATGGTCTTTTCTAGTGTCCGCATTGAGTTTTTAGTAATCAATGCAAACGCGCCACCCGGTGGTGGTACGTTGGGGAATTAGCTCAACCTTGGCATTCTCAGTCACTGTCATACCCGACTTCTTTGGGACAACTTGAATAGGACTCACCCATTTGCTATCAGATATTGGGTAGATGATCTTGGCATCCAACAGCTTAATAATTTCAGCTCGCACTACCTCTTTCATGGTAGGATTCAATTTTCTTTGCATTTACCTCGAGGGCTTCATGTCCTCCTCGAGGTGGATTTTATGGGTACAAATCAAGGGACTTATACCTTTCAAATATGTTATGCACCAGCCAAAAGTACTTTGGTGCTTCCTCAAAATTTCCAAAAATTTACCCTCTTGCTCTTTATCTAGGCTAGAGGAGACAACACCAAGAAATGTCTCATCCTCTCTTAAATAAGCATATTTGACATGGGAGGGTAGTTTATTTAATTCGAGGCTAGGAATTTTTTCTTCAAAGGGAACCTTGCGCGACTCCCTCGGTGGTAGTTCCTCGAATCTAGAAACCCAATTTTCATCTCTCACGTCCTCATCCGACGCTCTCTCATTAATAATCACTCTCAATTCCTCTATCTCCCTCTCGAAGTCGGTGTACGTCCCCTCACTCTCACTACTCGATATAAGGAACTCTCCTAAGGCATCTCCACTGAAATTTTCCTCTACGTTCTCCTCTACGATCTCCTCAATAAGATCCACTGTGTGAAAATCATCCTCATCGCCCACATATTGGGACATGTTGAAGATGTTTGTCTCTAAGGTCATGTTCCCAAAAGTAAGTTACATTTGCCCATTTCGAGTGCTAATCAAGGTGTTAGCCGTAGCTAATAATGAGAGCCCAAGGATAATGGGAACATGGTTACTTGATGTGAAGGAGGGCTCCATGTCCCAAATGAAAAAAACTATCGGGAAGTAGAAGGTTGTAACAACCCGCATAATTTTTGGGCTATTTTCAAAATAAAGAGGAAAAATAAAGTTTTAGATAAAATTATTTTTATTGCTCAAATATGTTGAATATTATTTTTAAAGGCGAGAATTTCAAACGGTTTTGAAATCGGAGTTAAAACGGATTTTTAAATGATTTTTAAATGTTTTTTACTCTTAGAGTTGTTTTGACTTCCAACTCTTCATTTATTTGCCTTATTTAAAGGAGTCTTTTGGATTCCAACTCTTCATTTCTTTGCATTATAAAAGGAAGTCGTGGGCAACCCTTTTAACATACTTTTGGTAGAAATTTTAGCAGCAAATATATTTTATATTCCTCTTCTTTTTAAATATACATTGGCCTTTGAGATTTGTGAGTTCCAACCTTAGATTAGAGGTGTTCTTGGGGATATTTTGTTGGAGGTTCTTAGAGGAGCTTTTGTATATCTTTTGAATTGATCTTGAGGATGTGATCATTGGTTTCTCATCATGGTTTGAGGTATGGGGTTTTACACAATATGCTCCTTAAATCTCGCGAGTGTCATTCTCTTTGAATTCTTGTTAATTGAACTCATATTTGAATTGATAAATTCATTGAAATCTGGAAAATAATTGTTGAAATTATTTTTATTCATGTGGTATCATTATATTGTTGATGAGCACGTTGTCATGAGATTTTAATATCGCACGGATGTTGGGCACCCGCCAAAATTCCTGTTTCCCGGGCTATGGCTTGATAAAGCATATACGGATGTGGTGAGGCCTGGTGACCCGGTTAAAGTGTTGTTGAGAAATTATATTGATAAATGCTTTGAGATTTGCATTTTAATTTTAATATTCGTACTCGTGTTGTTACGTTTTATTCATCGCTAACATATATTTGTTGAGCATCTTTCCTGTCGTATTGTGTACTTCCCTATATTTTCTTTTAGTGGCAGGTCAGCGCGGATTTTGGGGCGCTATGGAGATTGATTTTAGCGAGGATTGTTTGGGAAAGATTTGTATTATTTTGATATATAGAGCATTGGGATTTATTTTATTCGAGTTAGATAGTTGTAATTTTAATTCGAGAGACTTGTTGTAATTGAAGATATTGAGATTAGTGGATTTATATTATTATGGGTTTATTTAGATGCTCTCTACCTTGTCACTTGTGGATTTGAATTTATTTTATCGCATTAGCGCTCCGTTCGCTCTCCCCGGACGGGCGGGGTGTTACAAAGGTGTCAACTTGGACTATCCTCGATAATACCTCTTGGTATCTTCATGGTATGATTCGCAATTTCGAGAGTGATCTTCGTGGGCTTGAGGTCACCCAAATCAATTTGCCTATAAATAGATTAGGGGAGGATATTGACACTCGCCCCTAAATCGAGTAAGGCCTTTTCAATTCGGTTCTCTCCTATGATGCCGAAAATGGTAGGTGCACACGGATCTTTGAACTTTGGTGGGAGATTTGAGTAAAACGGAGCTCACGTTTTGTGCTAGGAACACTTTCTTCTTTACCTTTAGCCTTTTTTTCACCGTCAATAAGTCCTTGAGAACTTTAGCGTAGGTGGGAATTTGCTTTATGGCATTGAGGAAAGGTAAATTCAGCTCGACTTGCTTAAAGACCTCTAACACATCATCACGGGGGGAGGAACCAACAGTTGAAGAAATGGTGTGGTTGTTGGTGGATTAACTACTACGTTAGGCACACTAGTGTTGTCATTTTCACTTTACTTCAAGGGGACATCTTCGGCCTCTTTCGTGCTGGGCGAATTATCCTTGTCCTTAGGTGTGTCATGTGGGGGAGGTGATAAATCAATAACTCTCCCACTACGTAGAGTGGATATGGATTGAGATTTCTCTTGATGTTCCGTGGATGTCGAGCAAACACTAGTTTGACCTTGAGGAGGTCTTTGGCCCTGAATCAAAAACTTACCCTTCTCTTGGATACTCAACGACGATTGCAACTTTGAAATGTTTGCATTTATGTCAGTGAACATGCACTCATACTTAGCATTGGTTTCATTCTGGGAATTGATGAATTGGTGTATCGTATCCTCGAGATTTCTCTATGGTGGAGTGATATACGGCGCTGGAGGAGGTGGTGTTGGCATACGTCCTTACATATGTGGCGCTTGTTGAAAGTGTGGAGGTGGAGGAGGGGCAACATGTGAATTAGGATTCAAAGCAATAAGTTTTTGCCTATAGATAAAACTAGGATGGCTTTTCCATGAAGGTTGTAATAATTTTTGTGTGGCGCACCGAAATTACCCTTAAATCCTCCTATACCACTCACTTGCTCTTAAAGCATGACTTTGTAGGCAGGTATTTTCGGGCATTCCTTTGTTGAATGTCCCACCTCACAAATAACACACACCTTTTAGATGGGGGTGTGGATGGAACCGGTTTCTTAGCTTACCCATGCTTTGAGTAATTCTCTCATGCCCTTCTCAATTTGATTGATTCGACGGTCTATGAAGGTATCTTTTTCTAAATGGTATAGACCGGATGCCGATGGAGTGGTGGACCTTTGACGAGGTCAATTTTGGGAACTAGGGTTGTATGTGTTCCTCGCTTGAGTAGTCTCGGTGACATACTTTAGGTGGAATTCAGCATCATTAGCATCTAGATTGATAAAGGGTCCATCACACATTGTTTCAACGAGTTGTTTGGAGTTTATATTCAGCCCATGATGGAAGAAAGAGATGATTTGCTATTTATCAAGACCATGGTGAGGGCATGAAGTGATTAACTCGTTAAAATGTTCATAACATCGATCGAGTTATCGAAAAGTTTGAATTTGAGCCTTAATAGCGTTCGTTCGATGCGAAGGGAAGAAATTTTTGAGAAATTTGGATTGCAACTCATTCCATGATGTAATCTAGGCTTCATTTGTTTTATACTTTAGAGATAACGGAAAAAGATTGAGGCGAATCACATCTTTTGTGCATGTTTGATCGCTGAAAGTTTTGCACGCCTCCTCAAATTCCCGAACATGGAGATATGGCTTCTCCGACTCCATTCCATGTTAGGTGGGAAGTATTTGGATCATCCCATTCCGAAATTGGAATTTCCCTACATTGTACTGGAGTAGAATGCATCCCGGAATGACTGATCGCTCGGGATATAAAAATTCTCTCAAAGGGTAATATGGTGCCTCTTCCTCACCCGCACCTACACTACCGTGTTGTGACATGGCTCTCTCAATTAATGACTCAGTATCCTCACTCGATGTACTCGGAGAGTAACCTGAAGTGTAACCCGATGGGTAATTCGAAGGTTAACTTGCTAGTGAGTTTGGAGTAGGGGTGTGCACGGGTCAGTTCGGTTCGAATCGGTTTTTTCTTTGTCCAAACCGACAACCGAACCGATATTGTCGGTTTTTTAAATCCTTAAACCGCAAACCGAACCGGGCTAAAAAAACCGCCATTTTCGGCTCGGTTCGGGCCGGTTCGGTTCGGTGTTCGGTTCGGTCGGTTTTTTTGCACACCCCTAGTTTGGAGGTGTAGGAGATGGAACCCAAAATTGAGGAACGTTAGGAGTGCGTGGGCTATCCGAATTGTACTCAACTATCGAATTTTTGTGAATGCGTGTGGGAGTGGCTTGAGGAGTTTGTTGCAAATTTTGCATGAACGGGCTTTTGAGACATGTTGTATCTTTTTGGATTTTTTTTATATTTTCTGATTTTTTTAAATTTTAATGATTTTTTTGTCTAAGTTTTAGATTAAGTCGATCTAACCTACAGTCTACCTAAATCCTCGGCATCGGCGCCAAAAACATGATGTGACTATAAATGTGTCTAAATTGCGTGCTTATATAGGCTCAAGTGCAAGCATGTCACGTAAGTAATAAATCCGATAAGACGGGGTCGAATCCATAGGGAAATAAGACGAATACTCGTGACGATGAACGGTAAAACGGTCAACCTAACCTGACTCTAAAAAGATATAAAAAAAATGATCAAAGTGGGAAAATTTCTATCAACTAAATGCAAGTTAATTAAACTAATTATGAAACTAAACATATAAGAGTAAGCTAACTATAATTTACTAAGTATGAATGGGAAAAATAGGTTAGAATGCAATCCCCTGAGCCTAGTACGTTTATCGACTATAAAACTAGTTATGAATTGAATAATTAATTAAATTCAGTCTTTATTAATCTCAAGCATTACATATATGAGGGTACTTGCCCGCATCATACATAATCAAAAGTAAGAATAAAGCGGTGTCGTAGTAGGTACATGCGCGTTGCACTCTTAAGCATCCCGATTATCTAGGGCAAACGAGATCAAAAGTCCTCCAACGATTGTGATCACCACACAACACTATTCGATCATTTACTTAATGGAGGGAACTAATTTTACACACATGAAAACGACATCGGATTGGGTTCATGCATCCCAACCCCTAAAATTCTAGCCTAGTGATGATACGATAAATCGTCCACTAGTCGCTCTCATACCAACAAATCAAGTGTAAAATTTGTAATGAATAAACAAAGCAAGTAAATATAGAGAAAAGATGATATAGAGTGGTTAAGCCTCTAAAATTGGCCTACGTCCACTGTGTTGATCCGTTCTCATTATCTGCATGGTATTGTAGAGTATAATCAAGCCTAAAGAGGCGTACAAGTTTGAGAATAAAGGAGAGTACATGATGATTGATGATTCTGGTGTGCCGGAGGAGTGGCTGTGATGTGGATGAGCAGCTCCCAAGTCTTATACTGAGGCTGTGTAAAAAGAATCGGTATTGTAGAACATGCCCCAGGACGTGTGGAATCGATCCCCCATTCTATTTTCGAGGTGTGGTCCTCTATTTATAGGAGATATGCTCACGTGTTTTGAGCACGTGATGTACATAAAGTCTGGAGTTGTAACGGAGAGGGATGCGGCATGTAAGACAAAGGTGTCGCACCCTGTACTGGTGGAATCTGCGGCATGTTGATAGGGGGGCCGCGCCCTGTGATGAGGAGGGACACGCCACTACTCGATAGGGCCGCACACCGAGTTCAGTAGGGCGGCACCCTATGTTGATAGAGGTCGCGGCATCTAAGCATATGCAGTGTACAGTACCTTTCGCGGTGGGGTGCTATATTTGCACTATCAATAAGCCCCCAAGCCGTAGTGCCAAGAGAATTGGATTGGGGCTGTGGTTCAGTTAAGTTTTCTTATGTGTCGCAGTACTTCCAAGGTGACGATTCATCTTTCGCGCTCTCTTATATAAATTATTCAGTCTGTGGACTTCATTACGTTTCCAAAACTTTGAGAGCAAATCGAAAGCTAAAGTCTGTTCGTCCATTCTCTTGCATTTTTTGGTGATTTTTCAAGGCCGTGTGCGGTGGTTCAAGGCGATTCAAGTCTGATCATTGTCGGTCTCTCTGTTTCCAAGTAATTTTTCAACCAATATCATTTTTAGATAGCTTTTGCAGCTCGTAATTCTTCTTTAAATACACGAACACATGAATTCTTCCCTTCTGATCTTCAACACTTGCATTTTTCTGGATTACTTAATAGGAATCTAGGGTTTTAATTGAACGTCTTCAAATTTCTAAGAATCAAATATATATCCATGATAAGCAATTGAAATTGTTGCTAGAATTCCCTGAATCGACCTTCATAATACGAAATTAAACAACTGTGATCATATAAACTGCGTTTGTGTAGAATCATACTGAAATCAAACCGTTCTTTGATGTTCTTGATGTTCTTTAAGCACACTCCTCACATTCTGGGTCTTCGATCCTTAATTAAATCAATACTTAGACACTAAACTGTTTAAGTAAGAGTCCACGACATGGTAGAATATACCTTTAGCAATTTTGGTGACGGCTGCGGCCTGTAGACACTAATCCCTTGGGTTTTAATTCAGACCCCGCGACAGTTAAGCCCATAGATTCATGACTGCCTCAAGATGTCCCACCCTATTCCAGTCAGAAGCCACGGCATTGTAAGCTCCCTTGCTGATTTAGGTTTAATGAATAGGGTCAGTAATGTTTTAGCCCATTAGTAACTATGATCGATCAATAACCCCCATCAAACCAATATGCCGCGACGATAATTGTCTTTTAGGGCCCTTGGATCCCCCCACTTCTCATTTAGCTAGTCTTGTCGATCACTTTATTAACTATTCATATAACTAATCTTGTCACGGCTTCCTAAAGTCTTTTTCGAACAATATTGGTTGTGGTGCCTAACTGCGGACTCTTCTTTTCAGGTACTGCTGTAGCCATATGAACTTTGATCCAGATGAATTTCTGAGAGGTTTTTTAGCAAAACACTTCGGAGCTTCTCCCCCTGAACTTCCTTCCGTGTCTCCTCTGAGATCAATAGGGCCTTGCCAACTGAGGGACTGCCCCAACTACGTGATACTAGACTCAGACTCCACGAACTCTGCCAACAAGAAGGATTTTGAGTCCACACTAATGAAAGAGGAAGCCAATTCAAGTAATCATCTGTTGGGTGTAGAAGATGATGCCGCGGAAGTTAGGGATAACCCAGTTGGTCCATTTGGGATGGCTGAGAGACCCCTAGCTGCGCTTGATATCTGCAACATCATGACCCAAGATAGGGTTAACTGGTAGCTGAGGCCTTTGAGTTTCTAAAAAACTTGATGTGCTCAGCACCTTCCACGAACCAATGTCCATGCACGACACTTTTCGAAAATGGGGTCTGCTTTCCATTGCATGTCTTTGTTTATGGGTTGCGGCTGCCAGTTCCTGTCCCCATTAGACGTATTTTTCAAATCATGAAACTAGCCCCAGCCCAGTTAGATCCCAATGGTTGGAGGGCCATAATTTATGCGTTCGTTCTTTGGGAGGACCAATTCAAAAAGGACATTACTCTCGCAGAGTTTTTTCACTTCTACCGCCCAAAGGAAAACTCCGTGAAGTTTTTCGGGTACTATTACTTCTCCCTCCGCGGTAAGGATGATACCCTTTACTCTGGGAGGCTGACCGGTGTGAATAACTGGAAGGGTAAGTATTTCTACATCTTCGAGGAAGGCTGGGAGATCCACCCCGAGGAGAATGAGAGGGAGAAGTCGTATCGAATGCCGCAGCAATAGGGGTCTCCCTCCAAGATAGGTATTTGGATTATAGCTGCGTCCCTTCTTCATAGTTGCTTATTAATCTCTACTAACCTTTGAATTGTTTTTCTGCAGTTCTTGACAACTTGCAACTGAGAACAAGGCAAGAGAAAAGAGTTGCTAAGGCCGTAGCCATTCCTGCTGAAGAGAAGAAATTTTGCATCCTTGTAATGTCTGTAACTGTATTCGAAGAAGGTTTCTTTTATAGCAAGTTAATTCTAAGAATGTCCGCGAAAGGTAATAACCTGATCCACAATTTTAATCCGCGGCACCTTATGTTTTCAGCAGGTCCATTTCAAACACTTACTATTGCTTTTTCTCTTTCAGGTGAGGAAGTTGATAGGGAGCTGCTGGTTGCCAACCTAGCGGAGATGGATGAGGATGCCACCGTTCTTAATAACACTGTGAGGAGAGAAAAAAGTAAGAGGACCAAGACCAAGGCACCAACCGCGGTCCCTTCCAGCGATCAGAACCCTCCTATCGCGACCTCACCTCTAGTCGCGGAGAGAACTGACGCTGCTCAACCTCAAATTGAGTTCGATGATGATATAGGAGCCAACCTAGCCACGAAAGGTTTGATGTCTACATCTGACGCTCCCATCCATTCAACTTCTCCTCCGCCGCCACCTTCAGTTGAGGTTAATGCAAACTTGGCACCTCCTCAGTGCCGCGGCGGAGCTGATCCTGATGGTCGACTAAGGCCAGAGTTAAGACAGCCTGACCCTGAGTCCTCATGGGATACTATCGCGAAGGCTGAACGAAGGATAAAGAGGTCCCTCGATGCTGTGGATCTTTACAAGTTATTCGATGAAGACCATGATGATCTGGAGGACTACAGCCTCCATAGTCTTTTAAGGGTAAGTTCTTATTGATAATGTTTTCTCAGTTTTGATTTTAAATTTATTAGCCAACTTCTAACTTTTTCTTTTCAGGCCGCGGACGTTATAGTGGCTCAAAAGAGGAAGTACGAGGCCCTCTATAAACTAAAAGAGGCAGCGGAGAGGGTGCACGCCGCTGACTTAGAGGCTGTATAAAATTTATCTTTTGAAGCAGGGAAGCAGTCTGCTGCCGCGGATCTTCAAGCAGCCAATATGAACTTACATGCTGAAACAAAGGACAGAGAAGAGGCCGAGGCTAATTTCAATCAGGCTACGGAATCTCTCAAGGTCTCCCAGTCACAGATCGTGGAAGTTGCACTAGCCGCGAAGATTTCAAGTAATAAGCTCGTACTTCTTCAAAATAATTACGAAGAGAAGGAGGCCAAGTCTGCCTAAGATGCCCTAGACCATTCCGCGAAAATAAAGAAAATAGAGGCAGACCATGGCGATGCTCTTCAGCTGGCCATTGACCATACAGTGGAGTCATTTAAGGGATTTAAGGACTTCTTCCTTATTAATAATAGGGCCTACCTCCGAGGCTACCAGGAACTTAGGCAGAGAATAATAAAGAACTTCCTTGAGACCAAGGAGAAGGTTCTTGCCTGGAGACTTAGTGATACCGAGCATCAAGAATGCATAGCTGAGCTCAAGGCCACGGCTGAGGAGAAAGCCAGATTGAAGGCGGAGGCTGAGGCAGCTGCCGCGGGGGAAGAAACTGAGACTGCCGTGGATGGTGATGAGGGTGATGAGAATGATGATGCATCTTCATGATTTTGTAACCTTGTAATTTTTGGAACTATCAATATGGGGATGCGTCCCTTTATGAATTTTGTAATCCTTAACTAAAGATACGGCCTTTTTGTCTGTAACTATATCAAGGTTGTGGCCATTTTTGCATGCTTTATAAAGGTCTCAATACCTGCGTGATTTTTTGTTCTGCTGACTGAATATATAACTTGAGCTTTGAGATTTACTTACTTGATTGAATGAGCTTCCTGAGGCACCAATACATAAATGTTTTGCTCACAAGTATAGCTGCAGCCTGTTGTGAAGACAAGTGGTTACGTCCGCTCATCTTCAATTTTCCAATTCCTTTTTTGTAATAAAATGCTTGAGGTGTCACGACGCTTTAGCGAATACATAAAACTCTTTGGTAGCTGCAGCCATTCTGATTGGGCTGCAGTGCTTTTTAGGAATCGACTCGTGGTAAAATTACACATTACGTGCTGCAACCCCCTTCTCTATCTTTTCCCATTCGTACTCTATCTATCAATATTGGATATTGGGGAACAAGTCCCTTACGGCAGACAATTAAGTCTTTGGACCACTTTGATTGCTTCAATGCTTTAATGAATGATTGAATACAACTACTTTATATTTGAATTACTTACTAATAGATTAAGTCCGCGGTACCATAGCGTACATATTTTTTCACATAGGTTGCTCTTTTTGAACTTCCGTGGCACCTTCAAGTAATGCTACGGCACCTTCATACGTATAAGTCTTAGGCTGCGGATGTAACTCTTATGGCTTTTGTACACGGGACGTGACCCTTTTACCCCTTGCACCAATGGTTGGAAGTGTCGCCGCTTGAATAGGGCCGCGGTCGTTTGATAATGGCTGCATCCATATTTAAAAGTGGTAACCCCTTCCTAAATAGAGGCTACACATTGGAGTTGTTTTCTCTTTACCCTTGGATGCTTGAATCATATAGTAGTTTTTTGTCATCCCATAACCAGTATGGGATATATAAATAAGGCTAAGGCTTTCCTCTAGTCGCTTCAATTGCCTTTAATGGAATATGGCTTTCATCTTCTTTAGCATTGCCCTTTTGTATGTAAATGGGATATTATTAAGCCTACCCAGGTTGGGTTATGTTATTAAGCCACCCACAGCTAATATACAGGATATTTTCAAGCCTCCCTAGGCTGGGTTATGTTATTAAGCCAACCAGAGCTAATATACAGGATATTTTTAAGCCTCCCCGGACTGGGTTATGTTATTAAGCCACCCACAGCTAACATACATGATATTTTCAAGCCTCCCATGGTTGGGTTATGTTATTAAGACACCCACAGTTATTATACGGGATATATATAAAGCCATCCCTGGCTAGATATTACAAGTCTCTCGACTTAATGACGCATCCCGAAAGCCAAGAAGGGGCATTGGAAGCCTTTGTAGCTAATAAGTGATGTTGCAGTCCAATTTGGATAACTGCTTCCAATATTTGCTTTTGCCACCTTCAATTATCATCAACTTACGAACAATCAGGCATCTTGTCGGGCATCTTGGCCTATTTAGATATTATCATTCCTGATATAACATGTTATCTCGGTTCGGGATCTGTTTAAGGCAAAAATGGTCTTTTTAAGATAACATTTCATGGAAATAAGAATCAAAATATGACACTATAAAAGTTAACTTGATTTTATAACTAATCATATATATATTTATATATATATATATGACTTTGTAAGGATAATACAAAGTTTAGTTTAAAACAGCGTAAGAGGAGTTGTCACTGTAAAGTAGAGACAGATGGAATATAAGAGATAAGCATGAAAAATGAGTATGCGGCACGTGAAATAAGGCTGCATCCCCTAAACATCTTTGAGGAACCTCCACAGCATCCCCTTCCCAAGCAACCTTTCAATTTCATCCTTCAGAGCATAGCATTGCTCAGTGTCCTGGCCATGGTCCTGATGGAACTTGCACCACTTGGCTTTGCTCCTCTTGTGGGGTGGAGCTTTGAGTTTTTTTGGCCACCTCAATAGCTTGTCTTCTCTGATGAATTCAAAGATCTCTTCAATTGAGACGGACAACGGAGTGTAGACCTCATATTTCTTATATGCCTTCTCCACTCTTCTTTTCTGGCACCTGTTGACTGCTTCCGCGGCTGGATCCTCTTGGACTGCCATGGTAGCAAAGGCTGCTGAAACAATGATCTTGGGTTCCGTACCGACATTGGGTGAGGCCCTGGCCTCTAGCATTAGCACCCTCTGAGTCAGATATTTTACCTGGGTCTGGAGTGAGGCATGACTGTCGTAGAGATGGTTGTACAACTGGACAATCTCATCCTTGATTTCTGTGCTCTGGCTGGATTCTCCTTCCATTTTCTGCCTTTGTTATTCTTTATAAGGTATATATATAATCTCGGATAAAACTAGCAGAAATGAGTAATCACAGAAACATGGGAGTAACCAAGTAGGAAATGCGGATGCAACGTTTGAACTACTGCATGGTATTCTGTTGAGGCCATGGCCAGTACGGCACATAGGTGAACTGCCGAGGCCTTTGCGTAATGTTCACTAAGGTTGAACTCGAGACCACCTAAGTCCGTTCCTTAATGTTTTGAAGCTTCTGTAATACAATTGCCCCAGTAGAGGACGCGGCATGTAAGGTAGTTGGACTACCGCGCCGCATCCCTACCTAGGCAGTGAAGGGACAATCCCAAAATTGAAACCCAGAAACTGAGTTCCCGAAACTCGTGAAGAGCATACCTACTAGGGTCTATCCATGAGAGAATAACCTCTCGATGCACAAAATGGCACAATTATAATGATAAACCCTATATCGTAGGCAAAGAACAACAAAAAGGGAGTAAGTATAACTCTTCCATAATCACCCATCTTTACGGGGTTAAAGCCCATCAAGCTTTCCATCTTTATCTAGGTGGGGCGATATCACAAGGGTATGTAAAATAGATCTAAGGTCATAAAATGGAGACCTGAGATAAGATCTGAAGGTACGAAATAACCATTTAAGGGTGTAAGTATAAAATAGAGCTCAATAACCAAAATTTACTCATGGGATGATGATCCATAGGATCCCCATAAATAGAATAAGGTGTTTAAGAACTCGAAACATAGAGAAACAAGATTGAAATATCTCAATTCCCACAGACAGTGCCAAATTGATGATACGAGAAATCGTCCACTAGTCGCTCTCGTACCAACAAATCAAGTGTAAAAATTGTAATGAATAAACAAAGCAAGTAAATATAGAGAAAACAAGATATAGAGTGGTTCAGCCTCTAAAATTGGCCTACGTCCACTGTGTTGCCCCATTCTCATTATCTACGTGGTATTGTACAGTATAATCAAGCCTAAAAAGGCGTACAAGTATGAGAATAAAGGAGAGTACATGATGATTGATGATTCCGGTGTGCCGGAGGGGTGGCTGCGATGTGGATGAGCATCTCCCAAGTCTTATACTGAGGTTGTGTAAAGAGAATCGGTATTGTAGAACATGCCCCAGGACGTGTGGAATCGATCCCCCCTTCTATTTTTGAGGTGTGGTCCTCTATTTATAGGAGATATGCTCACGTGTTTTGAGCACGTGATGTCCATAAAGTCTGGAGTTTTAATGGAGAGGGATGCGGCCTGTAAGACAAAGGTGTCGTACCCTGTACTGGTGGAATCCGCGGCATGTTGATATGGGGCCACGCCCTGTGATGAGGAGGGCCACGCAACTACTCTATAGGGCCACACACCGAGTTCAGTAGGGCCGCGCCCTATGTTGATAGAGGTCGCGGCATGTAAGCATATGCAGTGTACAATACCTTTCGCGGTAGGGTGCTATATTTGCACTATCACCTAACATGGTGAAATTAACAAAAACTAGGGTTTCTACGGTGCATGCAACTGAACTCATGATGAAATTACTTCTAAAGAAGAATAAATATGTAATATCTACTAGGAATAAACTAATCATGCAAGAATTATTGAAATCAAACAATAGAGAAGAGAAAGAAATCAACTGTACTGCAGAAATTATAATTGAGGATTAAAAACTGTAATTTGTGAGCTTCTAGGGTTCTTATCTACTTTCTCTCTCTAAAACTATGTAAAAAGAATCTCTCTCGTGTTTGGGAATCGTTTTGAATAAATAACCTACAAAATTACAAGAGTTTTAGCCATGCAAGACTCTAGCTGAAAACTAGATAATTACAAAATTCAACCTACGGACTGGTCTGACGTGATATTTCAGTTAGGTCTGGTGTATACCGGATCAGTTCATTTTCTTTTTATATGGGATCGATCCGCTTCATAAAGGTTAGACAGTAAGTTTCAAGGGTCCGAATCGATTCATTTGTTATGTAATCCGGATCGGTCCGCTTTACCAAACTTAGACAGTGGACTTCAAGGGGACCGAATTGGTGCGTTTCTGATGTAATCCGGAACTGTCCAGGTCCTTGGATCAATTTCTCTTCATTTTTTCACCAGTTTCTCATGTTTATCTCTCATCTTTCAAGGCTCATAACTTTTGCTCCGAGACTCGGATTTGGACGTCATTTCTTCCTATGTGCTTGTAGACTCGAGCTCTTCAACTTTCATTTTGGATCCTCGTATGGATTCAAGTTGCAAATTACTTTTATACCCTTTTGAAATTTCTTCGTTTCTTCTTTTCTTTTCTTTCGGTTTCTTTCTTTCTCCCATGCATTAAATACCTGCAAAATTTATGAAAAATACACAAAACTCGGGGTATTTGTTAGAAGATGTTAGTATCATAGATATGAGATAAATCAATGCATTTTACATCCCCCGAGGTGATAAAAGCCTCTAAATTAAAGGGAAAATCGTAAGAATTTTTGCCTAATCAACCAACCAAATAGTTCACTAAGATAAGGATTTCTAAAGACTAGACAGTAGACTTACTCAACAACTCATCTCCCTCATAAGACTTGACACTCTTCAATATTCAACCTCTCTTCCACCATGCAATGTAGAAGTCCACCAACGCATGCTTCCATAGGATACGAATACACATGCACCTCTGTATCCATTGACGAGGCTTAAAAATTATCTACGAAATCAGAACACGGAATACCGCTTCTTCACTATCACCCAACAAAATAAGTATATAGTCCATCACACGAAATTTCTTTTCTCAAGATGAAGAGAAATAAACTATGGTGCCCAAAAAAAATATCTCAAAGCGTAAGAATATGAAAAATTGTATATTTAAACTCAATGGGTGAAACTAGGTTTTTGGAACTTTGGTAAATAGGTAGAAAATTGATTTTGGCCAAAAGTTGTTGAAAAACCTGAGTCCAACACGCCTTAAATAATGAAATACCATATGTGACACCCTGCCTAATAAAATACCGGGTGATCAGTCATATATCAAATTAAATAGGAATATCATCCGGTTCATTTTTAGCATCACTATCGAAAACTTTTTAAAACTTACTAACCACCTAGTATTCAAAAAGACACGGTGTCAAATTTTATCTTTTTATTAAACATCACTAACAACATGTGAAAGAATATATAATAAACCATTCACACAATCACTAAATCAGACAATACTAAAAAAGATTAATTATAATCCTTGCCGAGAAAACCATCGGCTACAAAACCTAAATCCAAAAATATACATCAAAAGAATAATAAAATGAGTACATCATCGGACTGGAACAAAAGAAATAACTAGGGTGACTTGCCCAAATGAATTACTGACTATATCCTACTCTAGGAATTAAATGACTAAAACAACTAAGTCAAAATCCTGCAACATCCACATATGCCGCAGTTGTGTAACCCTGGAATAGAACAATTCTGGCGTCCCTATGGATGGACACCTAAAAGGTTTTGAAAATATTTTATAGAAAGGGTCAGAATCCAAAATATTTTGAAAATATTTAGCAAGTGAATTAAATTACAATAAATTAAAATGCATTAATGCTCTTCATATTTGAGCTAGTGTCGCACTCCCTTGAGAACCGACTCACCCCTCAACTATTGTGTACACCTAACGCTTTTCTATATAACCCGCCTAATCACCTACCCCACAACTAGTTCTCGATGATATCATTCCTGCCACACTCTCTAATCCGAGTATGTTTAATATATGATTTTTAAGTAATATACCACATTAGCTTAACTAATCATTATTTTCATTTGAGACCATATAACATTTTCACGTGTTATATGCATAATCAATACAATTCACACCATGTATTTTACCCGTATATAAATATCTGCACCATATATATGTATAACTACATTACAACATTCACACACATGTCGTAAATATATAACCATCCTCCTGAGTAGGCACTCACCGAATGTTCTCTAAAATGCTATCATTTCTAGGTATACTCGTCCACCTAGACACCCTGACATGGTTAGCTCCCCGAATCAGTAAAAATAAATAAACGCATTGGAGGCGGTCATAGTTTCCCCAGGAATGAGATCGAATCATATCCAAAGCGTCTGATTCTTGATTTCGAGCGCTATGACCTGGGGACTATACTCATCCTGCTCCTCAAGCCAGGGGATTCACCCCCATCGTGTAACCTCCCATGATAGCACTAGAAGGGTATGTATTCCTATAAATATTATTCACACAAATATTTATAAATCACACAAATATATATATATATATATATATATATATAATCTAGACTACTCGTGCACAATTACCGTAACACTAGCCTAACATTACCAAGTCTATATACCAACATGATATTTAAATAATTCCCACAATTATTTATTTATCACTCAAGTTGTGTCACCCAACTAAATTACCCGAACTAGCTCCTTCGGTCCGAAATTTCATATTGTATAACTTATTCCTCAAATTCCACACATTAAGGTTAATACCCTTTTTATTTTGAATATACCACAATTTATTATATAACCCTATAACAAATTAACTCGACCAAATCTGTGCGTAAACCCTCATGGCACTAGTCCAAATTTCACCCGAGTCAATATCCTGACTCAATTGAATTAATCACGCATTAATTTACTTAATTATCTTGGCGTCACTCAACCAATGTACCGGGACTCACTCTCTTGGCCCGAAGATAAAATAATTAGAATTTATTACTCAAATTATCCTCAATAAATTTTGCACATTAATTAATCTAAGGTATTTAAATCACTCAATTTAAACCTTAATTCCCTTATGGATTATTTTTTCAATTCTACCAATACTTACTCGTCTCACTTTATGTAAACCTAATCTCTACTTTAGGCCTAATGTCCTTATTATAGAACAACAATCACAATCAACCAATCTATGTTCCAACAGAATAACAACTAAAAATAACATTTCTTAAAATTTGCCCCACGAATCTGCCCAGATTTTTAAAATTCCGATTGAGGCATTTTGGAGGAAATGTATCAGAGAACAAAATGTAGAAAAAAAGATTTTCTACAAGGCTACGTGAACAGAATCGCAATTTTCAGAGCCAAAACGTCATAAAACAGTTTCTAAAATGACGGTTTAATTTACCCAATTTCATAGACTTCTTCAAATTCAAGAAGTTGTTCTACAATTCATCCCTGCACATCAATACCCAATTATCACACCCACTATGATATGAGTAGAAATTTGTAATTAATTTAAAAGAAAGTTTAACGACTTGCCTTAGGGTTCGTAGGGTTTGAATCTTTTGATGTAGATGAGGATGATTTGATGAAGATCCCATACACTTGTTCTTAATTTTGGCTCCCATGTCTTCTCCCACTTGCACCAACTTTCTCTCTCTCTCTATAAGGGTTTTTTAAAATGTGTTATGGTTACCACACCCTCTCACTTTTAGGGTTTAATAACTCAATCCCGTTTTTAGGCTTATGGGCTTTATTAAAAGGGCCCAAACACTCTTATGTGGGCTTAAATATGCCTAAAAATACCCCGAGGCCCATTTAATACGCCTGAGTACTCTTTTCCAACTATTTTGACCCATCCAGACTCAACCGTGCACTCAGAGTTTTCATCCGAATTAATTTATAACATCTTCCAATTTTTTACCTAAAATAAATGCGACAAAGCACGAATTTTGAGGCGGTGACTTCGTTTGAACAAAACCCATTGATTCGCTCGAACGAAAAGATAATATTGTTCTAATGAATCCTAAGTTCGTTCGAACGAAAAGGCATTCTTGTTCAAATGGACTTCCAACTAACTTCCAATGGGTGCCCTTCTGTTTGACAGAGAGTGCCCGTTTTGGTATTTGCTAAATGCTCATTCTAATGAGGTTCCGAAGGTTATTCTAACGAGTTCATAACTTCATTCGAACGAGATGTACATTTTGTTCTAATGAGGTCATGACTTCATTCTAACGAACTTCGAAACAAAAAATCATGTTCTCTAAAAATCATTTTAAAAACAGTTCCAAACATTTTCTATAAAAATAAACACTCAAAAATATATCCAAGGATCATATTCAAAATGCATCCATACCTTACGATATCCTCGATAAACGTGAAGATAAACTTGGAATGAAAATATGTGACACCCCGCCCACTTAAATATCGGGTGATCAGTCATTTATAAAATTTAAAACAGAATGTTCGGCTGGTTCATTCTTAGCATCACTGTCGAAAACATAATAACCTTATTAACCACCTAATAATTAATTAAGCCAGTGCCAAAATATTTTTCCTTTTTTTTTAATAATCTTTCAATTATTAATATGAGAATATAAACATCAAGTATCCACCATAACTAATTAATGTAAATTCTAAATCTGAATCACAAACTGAAATAGAAAAGACTCAATAAAACATTCCAGTTTTAAAACTCTAAATCAAGTACCATAGAAACAATAAATCGAACTGAAATGAAAAATAAATAATCTGAATACAATATCAAATAATTGTCTAAGGAATGGGCGACACATGCCCTAAATAGGAAGTCTAAACTGAACGGAAGTGAAATGATGGAGGCGTCAAATGCAAAGACCTACAACTTCCACAACAGCTGCAACACGCCATGCAATCCAAATCTCTAAGCCTGGTATCCCTGTGGTTGAGCACCTGATATAATACATATGTATAGCAAGAGAGAGAAGAGATGCAAGAAACGGGTCAGAGCCCGATGTGTAAAAATATTTGTTTAGCAAGTATTTAAAATTTGCAGTAAAGCAAGTGTCAAATGCATGTTAGTTCGAACTCTCACATGAGATTCTCACCTCTCGTCTATTGTGCACGCCTAACGTACATTTGTTCTCACCTAGCCATTCGTAACACTTCTGACTAGATAACTATTTATACTTCTTGTTATACCTCGTGGTAGTAACCCGTAATTCCCAATTTTCACCTTATTAACACCATCATTTATTAATTCGTTGAAGTGTTATCACACTAAGTTAAGTATTCACAGCTTATGTCACTTAAGACGATACTATCCCAATAACCTACAATTATCTCACAGTAGGAATAACACAAGTATATATACACATTCACCGCTATAATATACATATATTAATACAGCACCATAAGGCTAAACCTGTAGTGCATTGCATACCTTTCTATCATGTCCCGGTACATCTCGTACTCTAATAAGGACTGTCGGTTCGGAAGTCTCCCACGAACCATATACACAAAACATACATAATGGCGGCGAACATAGTTCACATACCTATAGGTCACGCACATACCTACGCTCCCATATAGTCAGCTGACTTATCAACTCACAAATAAGTCTTCACAGTACTATATTCTGAGATACAAGTCAAATATCCCCTCGAAGGTCACCCAGGATAAGACCATCTCTACACAACCCCCCGCGATAGCAAGTAGCTAGGTATGTCATACAAACAATATTGAACAAGTAATAGGCATTCACACATCCTATTAATATTATTAGGCATTCTCCCTAACCTTCTTGTATATGTCCCATACGTATTTCATTCTCATTACTATATTTCCATAATTCTTTAGTGATTTCCAAGTAACTCTTCTTTCCGGATTAATAGTATAAAACTCACATACTTTCTCGTGGACCTGCTTCGTTTCATTTCTGTTAATTGGTAATTTCTCTCACTCGTAAAGATTGGAAAATTCCAAAACTACCCCTAAGAAATTTTCCGAAAATTCACCCTGTCACTCGAACCAGATGGCATGTCGTTCGAACGACTGCCACGTGTTGCTCGAGCAACTTCAAATGAGATGCAATTTCGCTTGAATGACTTCGCGCGACTTCGCACGAGACCCATTGTTTCGTCTCCTTCCCCGAATTTCAGCGTTTTTCAACCATTTTTAACCCTAAAACCTTTAAACTAACACTCCAAACTTCAATCAATCAATCCCAAAACGAATCCTAACAATTACACATGGATTCTAACATCCTAAAGTCATTATATTATTATGAATCATCATAGAATTCTGAAATCCCCAATTTTATTCATTAAACCCCTAGTTCTTGAATTTCTTACTCAAGAACACATGTTTGCTAGATTCGTTCTTCACATAATTTCATCAAAACATGATTTCTAATCTACATGCCTGGAGGGTTTCAATTTAAGAAATCTCAGATTCAATTTACATATCCTAATTCGCCAATTTTTATCACTTTTATGAATCAAAACATGTTTAGAACATCCCTATGCTAACATGATTATGATAATTGCTAAGGTACAACAAGTAATAAACACTTTCCTCGAATTAGTGGTCTGATTTCTTGACGATGTTGGTATGGGTGTGTTCCTTTCATCCCGATCTACACGGTGGTGGTGATGGTTGTGCAAGATGGTGCTAATCGAGCCTTCCATCTTGGAAATTGGTTCTCCCTCACACTTTGTATGGCCATTCTTACTTTCTGTATCTCTTAACCCTAATGGACTTCTTTTGGCTGATACAAATAACTCCTAATTTTCGTCCATTAATTAAGCCCAAAAATTCAATTTACCATATGCCCTCTCGGGGTGCCAGTTAGGCCTAAAATTGCCCCGGGACCCAAACTAAACACCCGAGTATACTATTCTGACTATCTCGACCCTTACGGACTCAACAGCGCACTCGAAATGACCATACGAGCTACCCAAAAATAATTAATCTCTTATTTCATTAAATTAGTCCCGACACGACTCACGCGCGCGTCTGACTTAATTTACTAAACTGTCGTATTTCTTATTCTCTACAATTTACCGGAGTGTATAGTTCCATATTACATATCACATAGTAGTATTCAATCAATAAGTATTAACCCTTGGCCCACTAGTTAATATTTATTTAAAATTCGGATTAATGCATAATTAAATTCTCATATTTTAATTTAATTAATCTCAATTACTCCCATAATAATAATTTATGTCATAATCATTTAAATCATAAAAATATGGGGTATTACATACTTCCCCCCTAATAACGAAATTTCATCCCGAAATTCAAAAAAAATAAGGTATACCTGGTGCGAATAAGTCTGGATATTTCTCTTGCATATCCGTCTCCCGCTCCCAAGTAGACTCCTCTACGTTGTGATGATGCCACTGCACCCGAACAAGTGGGACAACTTTTGACCTTAATTTCCTCTCACTATGGTCTAGGATAACCAGTGGTCTCTCCTCGTAAGAGCAGTTGGGCTGTAAATCAATATCCTCTATCGGGATGTGAGTATGGGTCATGTTGTCCCAAAGATATTGCCTCAACGACGAGATGTGGAACACATCGTGAATGCGGTGAAAATGCTCTGGGAACCCCAATCTGTATGCCACCGGCCCAATTCTCTCGATAATGGGAAATGGCCCCATGTACCTTGGAGCAACTTCCCCTTTTTCCAAACCTCATTACCCCTCTTATAGGAAATACCCGCAGTAATACTTGGTCCCCGACGCTAAACTCTTGGAAGAACCTCTTCACATCAGCGTAGCTCTTTTGTCTGTCCCCTGAATGCGACTCCTGATGAGCTCAATCCTAGCTAAGGT
Source organism: Sambucus nigra (assembly GCA_949130495.1). Taxonomy (NCBI): domain Eukaryota; kingdom Viridiplantae; phylum Streptophyta; class Magnoliopsida; order Dipsacales; family Adoxaceae; genus Sambucus; species Sambucus nigra. Next base: position 377,766,369 of record OX422211.1, read on the forward strand.
TTCCTGAATTACCTCAGGTCCGAGCAATTTGTTGTCCCCCCACCTCTAGCCAACAAGCAGGAGAACGACAAGGCTTGTTATACAATGCCTCGAAAAGAGCCATGCCGATCGTGAACTGATAGGAGTTATTATTAGCAAACTCCACCAGTGGAAGATACATCTCCCATCCTCCTCCAAAGTAAAGGACACACATACGTAGCATATCATCCAACATCTGATTTGTACGCTCTGTTTGTCCATCCGTCTGTCGATGATAAGATGAACACAATCTCAAATCTGTACCCATGGCCTCCTGAAAGCGATACAAAAATCTTATCTCTATCAGACACAATATTCAGGGGCACCCCATATAGCTTAACAACCTCAACAACGAACAACTGTGCATACTGGTCAGTGGTATAGTCTGTCCGTACTAGTAGAAAATAATCCACCTTGGTCAATCGATCCACTATAACCCATATGGAGTCGTAACCTCGCTGTGATGTAGGTAGCCCAGTAATGAAGTCCATAGAAATACTCTCCCACTTCCACGTAGGTATATCCAATGGCTGAAGTAACCCTGAAGGTCTCTGGTGGTCTACCTTTACCATCTGGCAAGTAGAATACTTAGACACGAACTCAGTAATGCATTCTTCATCCCACTCCACCAGTACTATCGCCTCATATCCTGGTACATCTTATCTCCTCCGGGATGTACCATAAATATGGACCCATGAGGCTGTTTCATCACTGCATGATGTAAGTCTTCTCTTTCTGGGACCACCAGTCTCCTATTAAACCTCAAACCTCCATCAGAACTTACTGAGTAGGACTCAGCACCCTCAGCTAAAAGCCGTACAATCTTCTCCTGATAAAACGTATCCACTGACTGTGCCTGTATCACCCTCGTAGCAATCTATGGTGTGACTGTCATGACAGATACAAAGGAATGGGCTACCACATCTTAGTGACCCAACTCTTTCCACTTCGCTTTCCAGATGTCGCTACATCGCCCTTCGGTCTACGACTTAACGCATCAGGAACCACGTTAGCCTTTTTCGGATGGTACTGTATCTCGAACAGGTAGTCTTTCACAAACTCCAAACATTTGCACTAATGCATATTCAGCTCTCGCTGAGTGAACAAGTACTGCAGTGACTTGTGGTCTATGAACAAGCGAAACTTCTCCCCCAACAAGTAATGTCTCCAAATCCTCAATGCAAAAATGATCGCTGCTAGCTTTAGGTCGTGGGTGGGGTAATTCCTCTCGTGAGGCTTTAGCTTGCGGGAGGAAAAAGCTATAGCCTTCTCCTCCTGCTGAAGTACTCCCCCAAGTCCCCATAAAGAAGCATCAGTGTACACCAGATACTCTACTCTCGGCTTGGGCAAAGGAATAACTGGTGTCGAAGTCAACTTATCTTTCAGCTCATCAAAATCCAATTGACAAGTATCATCCCAAACATACGAAATTCCCTTGTGAGTTAGATTCGTCAATGGACCCGCTATCTTTGAAAATCCTCGGATGAATCTCCTGTAGTACACGGCTAACCCCAAGAAACTACGCACTTCTGTCGGAGTCATGGGCTGTCCCCACTCCCTCACCGTCGACACTTTGCTCGGGTCAATTGATATTCCCAATTCCGACACAACATGCCCTAAAAATTGTAACTCCCATAACCAGAAACCGCACTTTTCATACTTAGCATACAGTTGATGCTCTCGTAGAGTCTGAAGAACCTACCTCAAGTGCTCGACATGCTCCTCCTCAGTGTGTGAATATATCAGGATGTCATCTATGAAAATGATGACAAATTGATCCAATAACTCTCTGAACACTCAGTTCATCAAGTCCATGAATATGGATGGAGCATTTGTCAACCCAAATGGCATGACTCTGAACTCATAGGACCCATATCTCGTCAAGAAAGCAGTCTTCGACACATACTGCTCCCTAATTCGTAGCTGATGGTATCCCAATCTCAAATCTATCTTCAAAAATAAGGTTGCTCCCCTCAGCTGGTCGAATAGGTCATCGATTCGAGGTAACATTTACTTATTCCGCATCTTGACCTTGTTTAACTCTCGGTAATCAACGCATAACCTCAGTGAACCATCTCTCTTTTTCATAAACAGCACTGGAGCTCCCCAAGGTGAGGTGCTCCTATGAATGAAGCCCTGACTTAATAGCTGCTCTATCTGATCCCGTAAGTCCCTCATTTCCGTTGGGTCCATATGGTATGGTGCACGTGCTATCGGTTGAGTGCCTGAAATCAAGTCTATGATAAAATCTATCTCTCAACTGGGGGGTGGGCCCGATATCTCCTGAAATACATCGGAATACTCACGAACGACTGGGATTGAATCTAAGGGAATCATGACCTCTTTAGAGGTATCCCCCTCTATGTAGTACAAATGGGTTGATGAGCCTCCCTCTGGGCGAGGCATCGCCACCAAAAACATCTCCTGCCCCAGAATGGCAAAGATGATACTACCACCGAAATAATCTATCATGGCTCTGTACGCAGCGAGCCAATCCATGCCAATAATAACATCGTGCTCATGTATCTCTAAGACTAGCATGTCAGCTGGTAAAATCAGGCTACCAATCTCTAATCCCACACCCCGACATATAAAGAAAATCAAAGACCCACTCCCCAGTGGTGTCACCGTTCTCTCTGTTGTGTATAATAACCCTAAGTCCTCTGCAAAATGAGTAGCTATAAAATAGTGTGACGCCCCAGTATCAAATAAAACTTGACCCATAGTGCCATGGATAGGAAATGTACCCTCAACTGCGGGTGGTGCCTGTGGAGCTGCATCCTGATGGAGGTTATAAAACCGTTCATACTGAAGTTGCCCTTGCTAAACTGAAACTGCTGGAATAGCTGGCAACGCTAGCATCTGAGGTGGTGCTGGGAGGATGGCGGGAAAAATTGTTATCTGGGGCTCCTGTCGAACACCCTGCTGCTGCTGTTGTGGGGCCCTGCCCCTCTCAGGACAGTCATGTCGCTTGTGGCCATTCTTGCCACATATAAAACACTTCCCACCAAAATTTCCCCCTCGCTGCCCTCGCTATCCTCGGCCCTGCTGGTCGTTCCCACCTCCCCCTTGGCCCTGTTGGCCCTGCCTAAACTGTTGCTGGCGCTGATGGCCATGCTGACCCTGATGGCTAGGACTAAAACCTCCCTGACCCTGACGAAAACCCCCTGACCTGAATCACTTAGAATCCCCCTGCTGGGAACTCTGATCAACCTGCCTCTACTGACCCTGAGCTGGTTGTGCCCCACTGGCACCATTACCTCCTATCCTGCCCGGATGGTTGGACTTCCTCACTCGTTTTCTCCCAGTCATATGGAAGTGGTGGTCCTAGCAATACAACAGTGCTGCATTAAGCACATCAAAATAAGTCTGTAATGAGAGGTTACCCAGAAGATGTTGCCTGATCCTCTAGGTGAGTCCATCAATGAAACCGGAATGCGCTTCTCGTCAGTAGGCGCCTCATCCGGTACCATGTGTACCAATCGCGTGAACTCCTCCTCATATTCCGTAACTGTTCTCCCTTCCCGGGTGAGGTCTAAAAGTTTTTACCTCATCTCGGTCCTGACGGCGGAAGGAAAGTACTAGCGGTTGAAGCTCACCCAAAAATCACTGATCGTCATAAAAACTCGCTCCTCAGTAGTAGTAGTGGATTCCCACCACTGTAAGGCTTCCCTTATCATCTTGAAGGTAGACAAAACTTGCCTCTGAACTTCAGTGCACTCATATATACGAAGGTGTCGTTGTATGTCCTTCTTCCAGTAACTAGAAATAACCACATCTGAACTGCCCATGAACTCTGGGGGACATGCCCTCTGAAAGAACTCTCTCACTCTTTACCATGCAGTGGGAAATGGATGCACTGGAACTGGTGCTACTGCCTAAGCTTGGGGTGGGGCCTGCTGCACCACCGCTATGGCTACATTCACCGCTTGTGCAACTATTGAGGTAACCATTACTGCGTTCATTGTCCCCTGAGTCTGCACTGCCGGCTGTTCTGGATGGGCCTGTCTGTTTCTTGGTGCACGTCGAGGAGGAATCTGAGACGAGAAAGAATTTTATTAGTCCACAATTATTACTAAATCTCAAATAGCTGAAGACAAAATCGCAAAATTAAGATCACAACAATCCTAAAGATAGGGCTCTATATCAAAAGACGCAAAGATGAAATATAGTAAGTCGTACAGATCCTAAAGGACTCTAGAACCTGATGCTCTGATACCACCTGTGACACCCCGCCCAATTAAATATCGGGTGATCAGTCCTTTATAAAATTTAAAACAGAATGTTTGGTTGGTTCATTCTTAGCATCACTGTCGAAAATATAATAAACTTATTAACCACCTAATAATTAATTAAGCTAGTGTCAAAATATTTTTCCTTTTTTTTTAATAATCTTTCAATTATTAATATGAGAATATAAACATCAATTATCCACCATAACTAATTAATGTAAATTCTAAATCTGAATCACAAACTGAAATAGAAAAGACTCAATAAAACATTCCAGTTTTAAAACTCTAAATCAAGTACCATAGAAACAATAAATCGAACTGAAATGAAAAATAAATAATCTGAATACAATATCAAATAATTGTCTAAGGAATGGGCGACACATGCCCTAAATAGGAAGTCTAAACTGAACGGAAGTGAAATGATGGAGGCGTCAAATGCAAAGACCTACAACTTCCACAACAGCTGCAACACGCCATGCAATCCAAATCTCTAAGCCTGGTATCCCTGTGGTTGAGCACCTGATATAATACATATGTATAGCAAGAGAGAGAAGAGATGCAAGAAACGGGTCAGAGCCCGATGTGTAAAAATATTTGTTTAGCAAGTATTTAAAATTTGCAGTAAAGCAAGTGTCAAATGCATGTTAGTTCGAACTCTCACATGAGATTCTCACCTCTCGTCTATTGTGCACGCCTAACGTACATTTGTTCTCACCTAGCCATTCGTAACACTTCTGACTAGATAACTATTTATACTTCTTGTTATACCTCGTGGTAGTAACCCGTAATTCCTAGTTTTTCACCTTATCAATACCATCATTTATTAATTCGTTTAAGTGTTATCACACTAAGTTAAGTATTCACAACGTATGTCACTTAAGAGGATACTATCCCAATAACCTACAATTATCTCACAGTAGGAATAACACAAGTATATATATACATTCATCGCTATAATATACATATACTAATACAGCACCCCAAGGCTAAACATGTAGTGCATTGCATACTCTGTTATCATGTCCCGGTACATCTCGTACTCTAATAAGGACTGTCGGTTGGGAAGTCTCCCACGAACCATACACAAAACACTCATAATGGCGGCGAACATAGTTCACATACCTATAGGTCTTGCACATACCTACGGTCCCATAGTCAGCTGACTTATCAACTCACAAATAAGTCTTCACAGTACTATGTTCTGAGATACAAGTCAAATATCCCCCCAAAGGTCACCCAGGATAAGACCGTCTCTACACAACCCCTCGTGATAGCAAATAGCTGCGTATGTCATACAAATAATATTAAACAAGTAATAGGCATTCACACATCCTATTAATATTATTAGGCATTCTCCCCAACCTTCTTATATATGTCCCATACGTATTTCATTCTCAGTACTATATTTCCACAATTCTTTAGTAATTTCCAAAGTAACTCTTCTTTCCGGATTAATTTAAGTATAAAACTCACATACTTTCTCGTGGACCTGCTTCGTTTCCAAAATGTTAATTGGTAATTTCTCTCACTCGTAAAGACAAGAAAATTCCAAAACTTCCCCTAAGAAATTTCTCAAAAATTCACCCTTTCGCTCGAACTAGATAGCATGTCGTTTCTAACGACTGCCACGTGTTGCTCGAGCGTCTTCGTGCGAGATGCAATCTCACTTGAACGACATCGCGCGACTTCGCGCGAGACCCACTATTTCGTCTCCTTCCCATAATTTCAGCATTTTCCCACCATTTTTAACTCTAAAACCTTTGAACTAACACCCCGAACTCCAATCAATCAATCCCAAAATGAATCCTAACAGTTACACATGGATTCTAACATCCTAAAGTCATTATATCATTACGAATCATCATAGAATTCTGAAATCCCCAATTTTATTCATTAAAACCCTAGTTCTTAAATTTCTTACTCAAGAAAACATGTTTTTCAGATTCGTTCTTCACATAATTTCATCAAAACGTGATTTCTAATCTAGATGCCTGGAGGGTTTCAATTTAAGAAATCTCAGATTCAATTTACATATCCTAATTCTCCAATTTTTGTCACTTTTATGAATCAAAACATGTTTAGAGCATCCCTATACTAACATGATTATGATAATTTCTAAGGTACATCAAGTAATAAACACTTGCCTCGAATTAGTCATCTAATTTCTTAACGTTGTTGGTATAGGTGTGTTCCCTTCGTCCCGATCTACACGGTAGTGGTGATCGTTGTGCAAGATGGTGCTAATCGAGCCTTCCCTCTTGGAAATTGGTTCTCCCTCACACTTTGTATGGCCGTTCTTACTTTCTGTATCTCTTATCCCTAATGGACTTCTTTTGGCTGATACAAACAACTCCTAATTTTCGTCCATTAATTAAGCCCAAAAATATAATTTACCATAATGCCATCTCGGGGTGCCGATTAGGCCTAAAATTGCCCCGGGACCCAAACTAAACACTCAGGTATACTATTCTGACTATCTCGATCCTTTCAGAATCAACGACGCACTCTAAATGACCATACGAGCTACCCAAAAATAATAAAAAAAATTATTTCATTAAATTAGTCCCGACACGACTCACACGCGCGTCTGATTTAATTTACTAAACTGTCGTATTTCTTATTCTTGACAATTTATCGGAGTGTGTAGTTCCATATTACATATCACATAGTAATATTCAATCAATAAGTATTAACCCTTGGCACACTAGTTAATATTTATTTTAAATCCGAATTAATGAATAATTAAATTCTCACATTTTAATTCAATTAATCTCAATTAATCACACAATAATAATTTATCTCATAATTGTTTAAATCATAAAAATATGGGGTATTACAAAACACAACACGATTGGTATCCAATTTGATGCTTAGACACTATATCTTCATCAAACATGTCATAGGCTTACGAGATTGACAATATAAAGCCTAACCTATCACTCAAATGTTTTATCCAAAATTAAGCTAATTACAAACAAATTGACTCAATTGGAAATTTGTCCTTACAGTAACCTCTTTCGTTGCAAACTTCTTCTGAGGTACAATAAGTTCAAGTTTCTTTTTCCGTGAATTCCTAGGTAATCCACTACTAACTCTTAGGATCCAATTTGTAATTCGCATTCATCTTAAGATTTTTATGCCTATTCCTTGGAAGTTGATCATATGATTTATATCTAGGTTTAGGTATATACCTTATAGTCTCACTTATACCTTGCACTAAGAAATCCATCATTCTCATCAACACACCAATTTGACCTCTAAATTCATTAATAATATTCCTACAGAAAAATTATTTCCTATTGTTCATGGACTTATTATTTGTCTTTTAAGAACCTACAAGCTTGATTAGTATGGCCTTATACCTTGCCAAAAAGTATAAAATGGAACATTTTTTCTCATATTATTTTTCATCTCTTGAGCTCTCACATCAAATCTTTCAATTTTCTTTCTCTTGAAGCAAAAATAGAAAGTATGATTCAATTTTTCATGAAATGATCAGCCACTACCATTTTTCTCAAATTTGTATTTAGGTACAATTTCCTCCTTTTTCTTCAAAGGAATTTGCTCTTTATCCTTTTTTTCAATGTTGGAAACTTCAACTTTTGATTTTGAGTTTGCAACCTTTTCATTTGTTTAGTATGAAAAACTAATGTCATGTTTATCATGTTTCACTTCAGCATGATTAAACAAACAACTATATATAACACTTGTTCTATCAAATAACTCAAGTTTCAAATCTTTGACATGTCGAGTTCATATTTTAATTTTTCAAATTTAATTTTCAAAATCTCATTTTGAAGTTCTAATTGTAACTTTTCTTTTAAAATGACCCCATTTTGGACTTTTAAATAATCACATTCATTTTTCAAAACATCAACCTATTTTTTAAGTTCCAAACATTCCAATTGAACACAATCAATCTTTCAATCATTTTCTTCATGTTCACTTTCTAATGTTTTCATTTTGTTAAAAAGTTAGATGTTTGACTTTTAAAAACTCTTGATAGAGTTCATCAAAGGATTCTTGAATGTCATCCATTCATCATCCCTATAATCTCGTGACCTAGGGATAACGGCACATGAACTATTTTTATTACCAGATGAAGAGTCAGTAAGTGACCTTTCACTAGAAGCTTTCACTCGATTATTTCTAACAACACTCTCTAAAGATAATCTCTATTCGCTCACATTCTCACTCTCATCTAGACTAACCATGAAAGCTATCTCACTCTCACTTTCTTTACTAGTAGTGCTCTCATCAGTCTGACTCTCGGAGTCAGTCAAACTAGCTTTGTAGACTTTTTTCTTCGTGTTTACTTCTTTATTATTCTCTAACTTCCTCAAATGTGTTAAATAAACATTGATGTGGTGTCCTACACCTCCACATCCATAACACTAATCTTCCTTATTTGCCTTGTGTTTATTATGATCACTCTTCTCACCAAAATAAGTATGTTTAGTAGGCTTGTATGGATTTGGATCAAACTTTCTACCATTTTTGAAAATTTTCTTGTTGTTTTTGTAGAATTTTCTAAAACGTTTCACGATCAAATCCAAATATACTTCTACATTTTCTTTGAGCTTATCTTCATTCTTTAATAACACGTTCCCCTTCAACTAAACCGATTCGGCGTAAATTCTTTGTATTTATACCCGTAATTTAGGTACTTTTATCACTCTGTGTGATGTAAATTATACGATTTTACCTCATATCATTGCTACAAACCATTTTCTGTTAGTACACCGTGTTTCATCTATTTCTTTTATATTTTACAGGTACTTCATGCGCTTAAAATTAAAAGAAATCGGAATAATGACAGGAAAGTAAGAAGGAAAGTCAAGGGTAATTTTGTGATTGAACAACTAGCATCCGGATGCAGAACCTAAGAGAAGTTGGAGACATTGAGCTCACGAGCACATCGAAAAAATGACATCCAAATCTAAGCAATGGTTGGAAAGTTACGAGCTTATGAAAATAAGAAGAATCAAAAGACCAAAGTGAAGAACTCTAAAAAAGCAAACTGGTTTGGTTCCAAAGGGAACTGGTTCGATCAAAGTGACTTGGATAATATTTGAAACATGAACCGGTTCGGTTTTGAAGGGAACATTTTCAAAAATCTATGCGGGATTTCTGATGTTTATCCATTTAATTTTAGAGTTGTACTTGGGTTAAACTCTTGTAAAAATGTATTCGATTTATTCCCAGATTATTCTAGGGTAAATTAAAGAGCTAGGAACATAATTTTGAGAGCAAGAAAGAGGCAACAACCCTTGGGAATTTACTTCTTTATCAAGTTTACATTTTTTTGGATTTCTTTACAGCACTTGATCAATAAAGTTTGCCTTCTCTACCTTGTTATCAATTATTATTATTCTTTTGCATGTTCTAATTATTTTTCTAGCTTTGTAAGAAACTCTTCCATGCTTAGATTAAATGTAGTAATGATTATGATTCCATTCAATGTTAAAACCAGGTTTATTCTTCATATCACCATGTCCGACTAGATTTCTTGTGGGTTGGTATGCATGAACCCAACTTAGGAATTATGTAGGGAAGATAAAATTAAAAATAAATAAAATAATTAATTAGTGTCTTAATACCTTATTGATATATGTGTTGTAGGCCTTTTAACTTCGTTTTCCCTAGGTAACCGAAGTATTTAACGGTGCGATATGTATGTTGGCAATTTCTTCTCGTTCTTTGAAATTATTTTTGATTATGTATTGCGAGGAGTAAAATCCCTATATATAATGCTTAGATGAAATCAAAGTTTTCTCCTTAATAAATATTAAATTTAGTGAAAGTTTTACACTCTACATAATTTCCAAAAGTTCGGGGAAGTGTATTCCAACCCCGTCTTTCACATGTAGTTTAATTCACAAAGTTTTCGTTCTTGCATGCATAGTTAGTTTATATTCATTAATTATATGTCCTTTGTTTAGTAGAAAATTCTTCTTCCAAACAATCATCATCTTTTCTTTTATTTTCTGTGAGTCGAGAGATCATCTTAGTCCCTGTGTTCGATACTTGGTTTATCAGATTATTACTTGAGCGATAAACTTACACTTGAGTTGTATTTACACGCATTAGAGACACTTTTTTAGGCGCGTCAAGTTTTTGGCGCCGTTTTCGGGGACTAGGTAGATTTACCAGGTTAGGTCGAATTAATCCAATAATTTGACTCTAATTCTTTAAAAGGTAAAAAGAAATCATAAAATCATAAAATATAAAAAAATCATCTAAAAATCATAAAATATCATCTCCATCCTTAAATGAAAACACTCTTACTAATCCCATCATTCATAGAGTACACGAGAATCCTACAATCGAGCTTACCTACGATGGCCCACGCACTCCAAACGCACCTTCTTTCTAGGTTCCACCTCCTACACCGCCCAACTCCATCACGAGTCACACAACAAGTCACACATCTGGAGCGTTCGTTGAGGAAGTCGAGTCCTTAATGAGACCGTCATGTCGGATCAAGGTAGTTATGGTACAGGTGAGGGTGAGTTACCGTATTTCCCCATAAGAGACCTCTTATATCCCGAGTAAACTGTATCTTTGGGATGCATTATATTCCCATATAATGCAGGGTAGTTTTATTTTAGGAATGAAATGATCCAGATCGTCCCAATATTTCATGGTATGGAGTCGAAAAAGCCATACCTCCACATTAGAGAGTTCGAGGAAGCGTGCGAGACTTTCAATGACCAAGCATGCACCCAAGATGTAGTGCGTATCAAGCTTTTACCCTTCTCCCTAGAGGATAAGGCTAAGACGTGGCTTTGGTCACTAGCATCGAACTCGATAGCCACTTGGAGGTATATGAAGGCTAAGTTTATCCAAAAGTTCTTTCCCGCACATAGGACTAATTCGATTAGGTCTTTAATCCATGCCTTTAGACAAAGTGAAAATAAGCCCTTTGATCGATGTTGGGTGAGATTCAATGATTTGACTAACATGTGCCCACACCACGGGTTTGAGATGTGGAGACTCATCTCCTACTTCCACCAAGTGTTAAGCTTAAGTTCTAAGCAACTCCTTGAGACTATATGTCCAAGAGAGTTCTTTGGGTTAGAAGCGGATGATGCGGAGGCTCACTTTAAGTACGTCGCCGAGACTACTCAAGCGTTAGACACATCAGATTCAAGTAACCAATCCAAGCCTATACACACATCCACAGCTCCATCTGCATTCGAACTTTATCAATTGGACAAGGAAGTCTAATTAAAACTTCAAATTAATAAACTAGCGAGGAGGCTAGAGGACGTGGTCGAGGCTAGGGGAGAGAAGTATCCAGCACCACTCGATCATTGAGAGATGAGGTGCTTGTTATTTGTGAGATGAGACATTTAATGAAGGAATGCTCGACGATACCCACCTATAAAGTCATCCTTCATGAAAAAGTTAATAACACCCATTAAGGGAATTACTATATCCCCTTGTGGTGAAACCATCCCAGTTTTAGTTACGAACAACCAAATGCAGCGATAAATCCGATCCCGCATCTTTTACAACAACCTCCATCACTACTACCCTATCCACAAGCTCCACCTATGCAAGTGCCTCCTCCCACGCCTTACATTAACCCTCCGCGAAGGAGTGTCAATGATACTTTGGCCCAATTCATGCAAACATAGTCAACAATCAATGCCCCAAAAGCTCAAACATTCGTTGACTTAAAGGCATCGATCTCTAAGATATAATCTACATTAAGCGTCCAAGAGAAGGGAAAGCTCCCCACTCAAGGCCAACGACCTATTCAAGGTCAAGAAAGTGTTATCTCTACCCCTAATGCAAATAAAGAAGAATTTAGTGCGATAATAATTTTGTGTAGTGGACGAGTTGTTGACTTGTCATCTCTTCCACGCAATATTCAGGTTTTTCCCTACATGAAAGTCCAAAGATGTCCCCATGAAAAAGAGTGATAATAATGACACAACCAGGCCCGAGGTGGCTGTCAAACCTCCTAAAGCTACTCCATACTCCCAACGGTTGGCCCCTCACTCTAAAGAAGCCTCCCGTGAAGATGTCTTAGACGTTCTTAAGCAAGTAAAGATTAATTCACCTTTCCTTGAGACCGTAAAGAAAATTACCACGTATAATAAGTTTCTTAAGGACTTGCTCACGGTGAAACGTAGGCTAAAGTTAAAGAAAAATTTGTTCTTATCACAGAACGTCAGTTTGGTACCGCTTAGTGACCTCCCGTCGAAATATAAAGATTCGGATGCACCAACCATTTCGTGCATTATAGGAAAGAATAGAATTGAGAGATCATTGATAGATCTAGGGGGAGAGTGTTAACATTCTCCCCTACTCCATTGATGAGAAATTATATTTAGGGGACCTTAATCCCATAAAGATGACTCTTCAACTCGTGGATCGTTATGTGAAGATACCTCGGGGGATTATTGAGGACGTGATCGTCCAAGTTGACACTTTGTACTTCCCCATAGATTTTGTCATTTGGGACATGGAGTCCTCCTCTATCTCGTGAGTAATCATGTTCCCAAGATCCTTGGCCGCCCATTATTAGCTACGACTATAGCATTAATTAATATACGCAATGGGAAAATGCAACTCACTTTTGGGAATATGACTCTCGCGACCAATATCTTCAACATCTCCAAGCACGTAGGTGATGAGGGCGAGTTGCGTGAGATGGATCTTATGGAGGAGAGAGTACACGAACATGTCGAGGGTAACCATGAAAGATAATTATTAGGGATGTGTCTTGTTATCACAAGTGAGAGCGATAACTCCAAATTTGAGATGAGGTAAGTTTAATCACGGATACTGAGACCAAAAGAAAGAGCGTGGATGTGATTGGGAGAGAGAGTGTAGATAAAAGTAAGAGAGATTATTATGAGTTTGAGCATAAAATATTGTTGGGAGACATGAGCCTAGGATATTTTGAAAAAAAATTCAGGCCGGTGGACGTGGGCCTCAATGTTGAAGTCCAATCACTATTGGACTCATTTAGTCACTTAAAAGAGAATGAATGGAAGGATAGGATAGATCAATTCCTTCTTTGTGACCATCCACCCATGACACTCGAGTCCTCGAACGCGATCGAGGAGAGTACTTGAGTCTCGTCCGATTTAGATCCCGACCCATGCATTTTAGAAGTGTAGGGAAACCTAGGTTTAACATGTCCTCCCAATATTCATCGAGATGGTCTCTCAAGGTCAGGACAATGCTTCTATGAGGTGATTGGGCACCCCGATGATTTTATTCACATCATTGATCATGAGCCTCTAGGTGTCACAAATAACTATAATGTTTGTCCCCAATTATTTTGATTATTGATTTACGATGTGAGGAAGATGGAGACAAGGAGAGCATCAGATCCCGTTTATGGGGTCGGGTGAGTTTTTAGGAGAAAGAGAGAGGTCGTCGCACCCTCTATGAACATGGGGTGATTCTTATTGTATCATAGTGAGTCGTATTAGGTTAGGATAGTTAGAGGTCCGTTGATTCGCCATTTAGAATGGTTAGAAGCATCAAAATAATACACAACACGAGTGAGCATAAGTTACTTTGCGGTGAGATTTTGAGGTGTCCCCAGGTATAAAAATGAGGAAGAGAGTCTCAACCACGTATAGATAGTTGAATAGATGGATTTTCAACATTTAGAGAGGGAGCAACATATCGAGTTGCACTACTGGAGAAGAGAATCGATTCGCCTCGATGAAGCTACAGGTCCGAACTGGTTCAGATGGGAAATATGGATTGATGAGAAGTGAATTGGTTTTCTCTATTAAGCTTACAAACCAATTCGGATTGCCGGATGGTTTTAGTAAAAAATGAACCCGTTCAGATTTCTGGGTCACAAATGCATATCCCCTTCCCTTTTTCCCACCATTTCACATTTCCCCATATCCTTCCCTTTTCACCCGTGATACGACACCCATGGCCCCTCTCATTAGCTCGTGTTGTGATGTTTTTATTGCTCCTTCTTTATGTAGTTCTTTTATGCTTTATTGTTTCATCGTTACAAGAACTATGTAATTTTCTTTCTTTGTTTGTAATACATGTTGGTTATGAAATAAATAGAGTGCATTTTGTTATATGTTTTCTTTTATGCACTCTTCTTTCTATTTTAAATTTTAGACCTTTTGCATAAGGACATTGCAAGGTCTAAGTTAAGGGGGTACGTACATCTTTTAGACTTTCACAAACTTCAAAATGCAAAAATTTGAAAAAAAATTAGAAAACTTCAGAAAATTCGAAATAATTTGAAATTTTTGAAAAAAATTGAAAAATATTTTCTTCAAAATAAATAAAAATTAGAATTTAAATTTTTCAAAAGTATCACCATTTTTTTTTGTTTGAAGTTTCAATTTGTAAAAACTTAATGCACTAAGTTGAAATTGACTAAAAATGAAAATTGAACGAAAACTGGCGACTTAAGGAATAAGTGTGGAGATTTATTAATCTAGTGAGATTTCGAACCTATTAATTTTTGTGAGTATTTAAATAAATCCGAGTTAATAGTTAACTCAACGCTCAATTCAATATTTAAATAAGTCGTTGAAGATATCTAAATTTTTATTTTGATCGGTTACGAAAAATGAGTAAGATGTCGTCTGAAAAATGCACTAAACTTGAGACGCATATGGTAAATTAAATTAATAACTCAGATAATGAAGTTAGGCCTTCGTTTGCTTACCCAAAAATGTTAGCCATAAAAATTTGTGAAAATTATCCTTTTGCTAACCACTTTGAGCCTAATAGAAATTTTCCCTTTTCGTTTGACAACTTGAAAAATCCATTTAGCATGGAGTTGTAAAAATAAAAAATTCATCAATTGAGTCCAAATGGTGCAATAAAAAGGGACAAGAGAGAAAAAAAAAAGAAAATGCTCAAAAAAATAGCAAGAAAATATGAAAAAAAGAAGAGAAAATGAGCAAAAGCTTGAAAAAGCACTAAGAGATTTAGCAATTAAATTTTTCAATTCCAAAACTCGTCCATATTCCCAAGTTTACCCAACATACCAAAAATCCGAAAAAGTCCTAACCGAATCCGAATAATGAAATTAAGTACCGCGTGGAGAGCTAAAACACAAAAAGATAATAAGAGAGATTAATTGGTGAGAATAAAAGTCAATGTTTCCCGTTTTCCACAAACCATATTCCGATGATGAGATATATTCACCCAAATATTTCGTCTTTCAATTTGTGTGCATGAATTCGTGTCCATTATATTTACTATTAATATCATGCATACCTAGAGAAAATAGCCACATTCCGAGAGATTCGTTTGTGAGAGCATCCCGTGAGGAGTTGAATCAAAATGAATTTTTGAAAAGTAAGTAATGATCAATCGGTGGAATTTAGAGGTCTAATTTTTATCGTCGCGCACACACACTTATGAATTGAGATTCTTAAATAAAAATTAAAAGTGATTATTTTTCTAGAATTTAAATTTTATGATTTTTAATTATTTTGGTATTTTCTTTGAGTCGAAAAATGAATTTTGTGGGTAAATTCACTGCAAACCCTCACGAGACACCACTCGTACTACTAGGGTAACCAAGGGGTTTAACGGCCTATTACATACACTAAATGTAATTGCATGCCTGTGAAAAAGGTATTCTATCTAAATAAAGAATTTTTATAAGTGTTTTACCATGTTATGATTCTTTTACATTCCTCGGGATGGGCAAAGTTCTAAGTTAAGGGGGTTTGATTCGGCATAAATTCTTTGTATTTATCCCCGTAATTTAGGTATTGTTATCGCTACGTGCGATGTAAATTATACAGTTTTATCTCATGTCATTGCTACTGACCATTTTCTACTAGTACATCGTGTTTCGTGTATTTCTTTTGCATTTTGCAGATATTCTTGCGCATGAAAGAAAAAGAGAATTTGGAACAAGGACAGGAAAGCAAGAAAGAAAGTCAAGGGCAATTTCATAATTGTAAAAATAGAATCTGGATACGAAACCAAAGACAAGTCGAAGACATTGAGTTCACAAGCACATCGAAAGAAATGTCATCCAAATTAGAGCTATGGTTGGAAAGTTACGAGCATATGAAGATAAGAATAATCAAAAAACCAAAGTGAAGAACTCTACAAAAGTGAAACGGTTCGGTTCCTAAGGAAGTCGGTTCAAAATGACATGGACAATACCGAAAAAATGAACCGGTTCGATTCTGAAGGAAACCGATTCGAAAATCTGTACGCGATTTTTAATGTTTATCCATTTGATTTTAGAGTTGTACATAGGTCAAACTCTTTTAAAAAATGTATTAACTTTATTCCCACATTAGTTTAGGGTAAATTAGAGAGCTATGAACACAATTTTGAGAGCAAGAAAGACCCAACAACCCTTGGCAATTTACTTCTTCATCATGTTTACATTTTTGTGGATTGCTTTCAAGCATTTAATCAAAAAAATTTGCCTTCTCTACCTAATTATTGATTCTTATTTTTCTTTTTCATGTTCTAATTATTTTTATGTCTTTATAAGAAACTCTTGCATGCTTAGATACAATTTAGAAACGATTATGATTATATGTAACTTTAAGACCTTATTTATTCTTTATGTCACCATGTCCAGCTAGATTTTTAGTAGGTTGGGATACATGAACCCAACTTACAAAGTATGTAGGGAAGATAAAATTCTAACTAAATGAAATAATTAATTAGAGGATTGATACCTTGTTCATATAAGTGTCGTTGGCCTTTTTACTTCGCTTGCCCTAGGTAATCGGAGTATCTAAGGGTGCAATATGTATGTTGAAAATTTTGCCTAGTGATGTGAAATTATTTTTGATTATGTATTGTTGTAAGGACATAAATTTCCAATTGAGTCCATGTATTGTTTTGACTTAATTCCGTGAACAAAACTGTGTTTGTAATATGTCATAGGGAGAATTTTATTTTGTCACGATCCCACTTGGTCTATGACATATTGAAGAAATTGAAGACGTTGCGACAAAGCTTCAAAGAATTAAATCATGCCGAATTTTAACTGGTGCAAGTTCAATCGTCTTCAAAGTTAATTTCATTCTGAGATCACTCAGGTATGAATGCGTATAATTAATGGTGCCCGGAATTATTTTTATAAAAGATAAGGATGTATTTTTTATAAAGAAAAATGTTTTAAATGTTTTAAAAGAGTTTTAAAGGTTTAAAATACATTTTATGATGATAAGCTCGTAAAAGAGTTTGACATTTTTGGTTCTCTCATTGGAAGAGACATTTTAAACAAAAAGTCAAAAAGTCGAACTTTCGCGTTGTCGTTCAAACGACATCCAATCTCGTTCGAACGAGATAGGGATGTCGCTCGACCGAGTTCCTCAAGTCTTTCGAACGACACATTTTTCGAGGCGACATTTAAATCCTATTTAAACAGTGTTTTCATCATAATTTCGTAATTGTGCTTTCTAGAAAAGAGTTTTACGAACCAGAACCTTGTTTGCACATGTTTTTCTAAGGGTTAAAAGTCTTAAACACATCGTTAGAGTTTTCATTGATCCGAGTTATCATTCTTATATGTTTACGTGATCTTGCGGCACCAAAGTTGTTTGTTCTACACATTGAACATCAAAGGGTTTTGCGGTGAAGAAGCGACGGACATCGTATTCGATATCGTAGACAAATCAAATCCATTCAGTGGACACCGAGACATACGTGGACGCGTGTGTTGTGGACAGGTATCGTGGAAGACGAAATTTCTGCGTGGGCACTATTGAAGAACGGTTGAAGATCAGAGGGAGCGTCAAGACACGTGGGGATCGAGTCTTAGTGTAAGGCTAATCTGTCTTTGTAAAACCATTGTTCATAGTGATTATTTGGCTTGGGCCGTCCGAGGTTGTTTTCCCGTTTTGGGTTTTTTCCTCGTACATCCGGCGTTGTGAGTATTCTTTACTTTACTTTACTTGCTTTAATCACTAGATGCATGTTTTGGATTAATCAAGATAAAACTGGTTTAAAGTAAGAATTGGGTTTTTACAACTTAGTTTGATGCATAATTAAAAGTTGGATCTTTTTCGAAGAAAAATTGGTTTTGTTTGAAATACACAAATAGGTCACTCTTCAAATTGATATCAGATCTAGAAAACATTTTTATTTGTTTTGTGACCCCGTGTGTTTTCAAAGCTGAATTCTGGATATAATGAATTTTCTCGAACTCCTGTTTTTGATGGCACTAATTACACTTATTGGAAGATGAGAATGAGATGTGCTTTAAAATATATTGATGAGCATGTTTAGCTTGCAGTTGAGAAAGGTTGGACACCCCCTGTCACTATTGTAGGTGAGGTTATTAGTTTAAATCCTATTGAGTTATGGACCGAAACTGAACAAAGACTTGCACAATATAATTCTAAGGGTCTGCACGTTATTTCTTCACATGTCACACGGGAAGAATATAATAGAATTATGACTTGTGAAACATCAAAAGAGGCTTGGGATATTTTGGCACTCACTCATGAGGGCACTAGCACGGTTAGGGCATCAAAACTACAAAATCTCACTACACAGTTTGAGACCACTAGGATGTTAGAGAGTGAGACCTTTTATGAGTTTTATGCTAGGTTGTCCAATATTGTAAACTCGTCGTTTAACCTAGGTGAGAAAATTCTCGACAACCGTGTCATTAAGAAAATCTTTAGGTCGTTGCCTAGTAGGTTTGATGAGAAAGTGACCATTTTAAACTCCTTGGATAGGTTAGAGTCAACGAAACATGAAGAGATTATAGGTGACTTACAAACCTATGAAATCGACATGATTACCTCCAAGCAAGTGCCTAAGAAAGAAAAGGGTATTGATTTGAAAACTTGAAAGGAGGAAATTAAAGTTTCGGATTCCGATTCCGATTTCGATTTTGAGGATGTTGCTTTGTTGGCAAAGAAATTTAAAAAATTTATTATGTTTCAAAAGCAATCGAAAGATGCCAAGAAATTTGAAAAATTCAAGAACAACAAAGTAGATCCTATCTCTAAGGATAAGTTTGAAAAGCCTAAGAGAGATGAGTCAGATAAGTGTTTTGGGTGTGAGGGGTATGGTCACAAGGTTAAGGAGTGTCCCACTAGACTTAAGAAAGAGGGCAAGCAACCCATTGTCTATAGTGCCACCGTAAGTGATAGTGAACCGGAAGAGGGAGAGAGTTCCCCCATTGAGCGTAACTTTGTTGCATTTATGGCATGTCATGTGAGAGACGATGATAATAATCATGTGAATGACACTTCTGAGGATGTTTTGAGTGTATTCCATGTTAGTGAGGGTGAAGAGAGTGACGAGGAGGAGGTTGATGTGAAAGAATTGCAAAATGCATTTGATGAGTTGTATACCGAAACGGTGAAGGTGAAAAAGGCTAACTCAAAATTGCAATCTAAGTTGAATGAGCGTTCCATAGAAAATAATGATAGTTTGAATAAGGATCTTAGGGCACGTGAGAAGAAGTTTAGGGAGAAATTAGAGTTTGTGGAGAAAGAGAGAGATAATCTCCGTGGTTTGATGGAGTCCTTGAAAAAGGAGATTTTAGAGTTTGAGGAGTCTAGTAGTTTGCTCGAGTCTATGATTCAAAAGTTGGAGGAGAGATTGATAGACTCGTCTAAAGTCAAGTTTGATTTGGAGGCTAGGTCGGATAAATTAGATAAAATCCTCGGCACCGTCCAAATTAAGGGAGATAGGGGAGGTATAGGCTTTGATGAGAGAGTTGTTCCTATTCCCCTCGCACGTCTGAGAAACACTAGGAAGGATATAAAAGGTCCACATAAAGGTAATCATTCTCACCACCGCTACACTTGCTCGTTTTGTGGTAGGAAAGGTCACCTTAGGCGTTATTGTTACGACCTTAGACAAGCTCCTAGGAAGTTTAAGAATAAAGTTGCACCGGTTACCCAAACCCCCATGTGTCGTTTTACACCTACTTGGGTTAGGAAATCGGATTTAGTGGCTTTAGGAACTAAACTTCATGATTCTCGTTTGGGTGCAGTTGATTCTTCCCATGCTAAATCTAAAGGATGATAGTGTTGCCATGTTTGTCATATGTTAGTTTTCTTCATGATATATTCATTGCTAGTATTATGAGATGTGTATCATTTTGTATTATAGTTTTCATTTGTTTGAGTCTTATTTGAAAAATACAAAAAGATTTTGTTTTTAAGAAAACTTTTTAAAATCCAAAAAGATTTTGCTTTTCTTTGTGTCAAATATGTTTGAAAAGCCAAAAATATTTTCATTTTTTATTTTTGAGTTTACATGTTTGATGTGGCATATTGGTGCGCTTGGACCCCCCCCCCCCCCCCCATCGTTTCATGTGGATAGGACATTTGGTCATTATTATCGATGCTTAGAATGATCTTAACCATTGTTTATATGGGGTTGTTTCGAAGTTGATATGCATTTTTATTCGACTTTGTATATATGCCAACATCGCACACATGCACGAGTTTATATGGATGTTTGACTTCTCTTGCATATTTGAATTTGGTGAGGCGTTCGTATCTCAATCTTATCATCTATGCGTAAGTAAACTTAAGGAGAAGTGTGCATGTAATAATCGTTTACCGTGAGGATTTGAAATTGGTAAAAATGATGAGTGATTCACGGGAAAGGTCTGCAAGAGTTCAAAACTTACTCGTTGTGAAAGCCATCGTTTAAAAGAGCCCAAAAGAAAATGCAATATGCTAAGAAAAGGGCCAATAAGATTTTCTCTAAGTTAAGAATGCTTGAAACCTCAAAAGAACTTGAAAAAGTATATATATATATATATATATATATATGAGGGAGTTTGGTTGGAGAAAATTTAAACGGGTTTTCACAACTAATCCTAATGTTGAAACATTGCAATTTGATGCTATTATTTGTAGAATCGTCAAAATTCTGGATTTATGTGCATGTAGTATGTTAAGTTCATGAAGCTCACACTTTAATTATCATATGGCTATAATAAAGTTTGATGATTTATAGCTATCAATCAGAGCTTCTTGATCGTTTCGATGTGTTGGAATTGTGACTCATTTGTTGTAGTTTCACGCCCATTCATTCCATGTCCATGTTTGAGCACATCGGTACCATGTTTGCATGTAACTCGCATTTTTTAGTTTTTATGAGTTTTTGCGTTTTGTGCGAAAAGCCTACTGTTTTAGCACTGTTTTTGCATCTGTCAAGCCCTTCCTGGAATTTTTTTTTGGAAATTCTTTCACTGGGCAATACTTTATAATATTTCTGCGAATCTGGGAAGTTTTGGCAGGTCATGCGAAGTCGTTCTAACGACATTGCATCTCGCGCGAAAGACTTATGTACTTCGTTCGAGAGACTTCCTCATCTCATTTGAGCGAAGCCCCTGGCTCGTTCGAACGACAGGGTGAAAAATGGCTTCTGATTGGTTTGCAATCCACTGGTTTAATTTGATATATTTTTGGTACTGTGGGAAGCATTTCTGAATTGTTTGGTTCATATGCAAGTTCTTTTATGTTCCATATTGGTATTTTTCATATGAGTCCGTTTATCACACTTGATTTGATTGGTATACTCTTTGTGTGATTCTAGCTAATGATTTGTCATTGACTTGATCATAATTAGCTGGTTGTTTCATGATTATCTAGCTTTTTTTGTTTTTCAAAATTGGTATCAACTTGATTCAAATTGGTTTCATATTATCATGCTAGATATTTCATATTGGTTTATCTTTTCACCGGATTGTCTATTCGAGACAAAAAGGGGGAGAGATATATGGGATGTAGGGGGAGATTTATTGAGCACTTCTATTGATATCTAGATTTACATATTATTTGATTATATCTGTTTCAAATTGGTATCAAATAATTTCTCACATGTTTCAAATGATTTGTTCTTATTATAAAATATAAATTGGCATCATTTGTTCCTCCATACTTCACTTGGTATTTGTTTGTCTGTTTCATGTGTGTAGGTATGATTCAGCGATTCGAGATTTCAAGCCTACATCACATTCAGACAGTTCATGCTTGTCGGTGCTACATATTCTAGTCCGTGTCCTGTAATTTTTTATTTGGTGTTTATGGGATGGGATTTAGGCGTCATACGGCTTGACGGCCCGGTTAGGCATATCACTGGTTTAGTTTTGTCCCGAAATAGTCAAAAGGGGAGATTTGTACGGACATAAATTTCCAATTGAGTCCATGTATTCTTTTGACTTAATTCCGTGAACAAAACTGTGTTTGTAATATGTCATATGGAGAATTTTATTTTGTCACGATCCCACTTGGTCTATGACGTATTGAAGAAATTGAAGACGTTGCGGCAAAGCTTCAAAGAATTAAATCATGCCGAAGTTTAACTGGTGCAAGTTTAAAAGTCTTCAAAGTTAATTTTATTTCGAGATCACTAAGGTATGAATGCGTAATATTAATGGTGCTCGGAATTATTTTTATAAAATATAAGGATGTATTTTTTATAAAGAAAAGTGTTTTAAATGTTTTAAAAGAATTTTAAAGGTTTAAAATACGTTTTATGATGATAATCTCGTAAAAGAGTTTGACATTTTTGGTTCTCTCATTGGAAGAGACATTTTAAACAAAAAGTTAAAAAGTCAAACTTTTGCGCTGTCGTTCAAACGACATCCAATCTCATTCGAATGAGATAGGGATGTCGCTCGAATGAGTTCCTCAAGTCGTTCGAACGACACATTTTTCGAGGCGGCATTTAAATCCTATTTAAACAGTGTTTTCATCATAATTTCGTAAGTGTGCTTTCTGGAAAAGCGTTTTACGATCCAGAACTTTGTTTGCACATGTTTTTCTAAGGGTTAAAAGTCTTAAACACATCCTTAGAGTTTTCATAGATTCGAGTTATCATTCTTATATGTTTACGTGATCTTGAGGCACCAAAGTTGTTTGTTCTACACATTGAACATTTAAGGGTTTTGCGATGAAGAAGCGACGGACATTGTGTTCGACATCGTAGACGAATCAAAGCCATTCGGTGGACACCGAGACATACGTGGACGCGTGTGTTGTGGACAGGTATCTTGGAAGACGGAATTTCTGTGTGAGGACTATTGAAGAACGGTTGAAGATCAGAAGGAGCGTCAAGAACCGTGGGGATCGAGTCTTAGTGTAAGGTTAATCTGTCTTTGTAAAACCATTGTTCATAGTGATTGTCTGGCTTGGGCTGTCCGAGGTTGTTTTCCCATTTTGGGTTTTTTCCTCGTACATCCGACGTTGTGAGTATTCTTTACTTTACTTTACTTGCTTTAATCACTAGATGCATGTTTAGGATTAATCAAGATAAAACTAGTTTAAAGTAAGAATTGGGTTTTCACAACTTGGTTTGGTGTATAATTAAAAGTTGGATCTTTTTCGAAGAAAAATTGGTTTTGTTTGAAACACACAAATAGGGCACGCTTCAATTGTGATGAGTAAAATCCCCATATATATAATGCTTAGATGAAATCAAAGTTTTCTCTCAATTAAATATTAAATTTAGTGCAAATTTTATTCTCTACATAATTACCGAAAGTTTGAGGAAGTGTATTCCAATTCCATCTTTTACATATAGTTTTATTCATAAAGTTTTCTCTCTTGCATGCATAATTAGTATATATTCATTAATTACATTGCCTTAGTTATGTAGTAAATTCTTCTTCCAAACAATCATCATCGTTTTTTTTTCATGAGTCGATTGTTAAGATTAGTCATCTTCCTTATTATTCGTCACGAGATCGTCTTAATTCCCGTGTTCGATACCCAATTTATCACATTATTATTTGAGCTATCGACTTACACTTGAGCCTTATTTACACGTATTAGAGACACTTTTTGAGTCGCATCATAAACTATAAAAGCTAAGTCCTTCTTAAGTTTAGACACCTCATGGTTAAAAAATTACAATGAACTAACTAACTCTAGACTACAAGTGTCCGTGCCTTTTAAATCATTTAGAATGGAAAACTTGGTGTTAAATCTCGAAGAAAGAGTCTTAAGCAATTTTTTAACAACTTTGTTCTCTATAATTTTATCACCAAGATTAAAAAAACATTGATAACTTTCGTCAACCTCGTGTAATAGTCGATATGATTGTTATTTTCATTCATTCTCATTGTCTCAAACTTAGTCTCAATGTGTTGTAACTTAACTCGCTTAACGCAAGATGTTCCCTAATGTGTTACCCTAAAAATATCCCAAGCCTTTTTTTGCCAATTCACAATTTAGAACGCGGTTGTATTCTTAAGTGCTCACGGATGAAAATAAATAGTTCAAAGCAATGAAATTGTAATTACAATCCATAAATTTTGAAACAGTCCACAAAACTCTAGGTTTCTTGACTCTAACTCCATCATCTTAGATTGTAGAATATATCTAACCTTTTTCAATACTTATCCGAACTCTCTCATTTTAGATCTCAAATATGTTCTCGTTTTTCCCTTCCAATGGCTATAATTCCAACCATCATAATATGGTGTCCTATTCGTGGAATTACTATCATAATAATGATTCATCAATCATAAAACAACATAATTCCCAAGTATCAAGGTTTAAGAGGAATAAACACATAAATACAAGACAAATGAAGGATCAACTCTAAGCACGTAAATGCAAAAACAAGAGCAACTTCTCTAATACAAATTGAGGATCTGTCTTTAAATAATAAGTGTTCACTCTAAACAAACCTAAAGGGGGTGAATAGGTTTGATTGCACAATATGGCCAATTTTTTTTTTTTTTATCAATTTCAACTTTTCTTTCAATATTAATTTTGGAATTTTAGGTGAGGTGATGAAAGCTTTAGATAAAAAACACAATGAGTTCAATTAGGAAAATCTAATAAAAATAACTAGAATAAAAGATATAATTCCAATTTTAGTGAATTACACTAGATCCATGCATGATCTAAGTGTAGTGTGTGATCTAAGTGTGAAATTAAATAATCATTCCACAAGATGAATTTATAAGGAAAAATCCACACCTAGGGGTAAAATACTTTGACGACTCCAATTTATATTTCAACTTGAAAATAACTTTTATAGAAGGAAAAATGGTACCTCACTCATGCCCTCACGAGTAGTTACCTATGGACTTTAAAACTTTCCTATTGAATGTAGAACTTCACCTATAGCTCCACAAAGTGAATGAGAAACTTCACTCTTCTCCTTAGCATCATGTCATGCTATAATTTCTCTAATAAATTAAATCATCTCCAATTTTAGATGTAAGAGTGACACATCTCCAAATCAAGTGTAGATGTAGATTAAACTGAATAGCGTTATTGTGGATCTAAAATAAAACACTCTCAATTCTCTCTCAAAAGAATATAAATCATGCATAGATCTAAGTTTTATCAATTTGGGGGGTAACAAGTGAAATTAGAATAAGATAAGAGATTCAGAAGTTCCCAACCTCAAAAATACTCTCAGAAGTGTGTTTGAGTTTTAAGGTTTTCAAATATTTTAAAATTGGAGGGAAATGAACCTAATTATAGGCAAATTTAAAAAATCGGCTCTATCGTGCACACATTTGGCATTTGTCTTGCACATGATTTCAGTCAATACTAAAATATTGGCGTAGCTATGCGCACGAGTCAAATCTTGATCGTGCAAATGGAGCCCTGTGTACTAGTCCAAACTGGACCATGCGAACGATTTGAAGTTAAAATGCTAAAAAGACTTTAGATCGCAATAAATAAAGTATGGTAATTTCCCACTCGGACAACACAATAAATTTCAAAGATATTTTACTTGTTCATCATATGAAAAACACATTTTTAAAAACAGGTGCAAGTGTGTGTAGCCAAATGTTCAATAACAAAACTACCAAAGGATAAATATTCAAACTATGTGACAATGGAAGTCTTGTGTTGTAGAGCGGCTTCCAATATCTTCAAGTACAAAATTCCATGTAGTCCAAATGAACGTGCCTCACTCTTCGATTCAAGCCTATGTGGCTAACAACCCCTATTTTCTCATGTAAAGGCTGGCCAGACACGATACGCCGAAGATGGGGCTTATCAATCAATTAATACCATTCTCAGCACAACATAATATACATATCGTTATGTAAAAAGGCCGATACTTTAAACTTTATGAATATCTCATTGACAATAATTAAACTCAACTAACACCAACTCAATAATAAATTTAACAACAAGTAAATTTCACAACTCCAGCATAATGTAAATAAATAAATAAATCTTGGGCTTATACCCTTACAATGTTTCCCAAATAAAGTAACAAA
Source organism: Sambucus nigra (assembly GCA_949130495.1). Classification (NCBI taxonomy): domain Eukaryota; kingdom Viridiplantae; phylum Streptophyta; class Magnoliopsida; order Dipsacales; family Adoxaceae; genus Sambucus; species Sambucus nigra. The sequence goes on from OX422211.1 coordinate 377,792,790, forward strand.
CTCTGGCAGAAAAGCACCTAGGCTAGAATCAATAATCTGGAAAGCAGCTAAGCACCGAGTTATCACAAGGCTGGTACAGCAATAATCCTACTATCCCTGTCTAAAAAAAACTGGGGGGGGGGGGCATTTAAATTTGGGTCAGAGCCCGAGGTGTGTAAGAATTAACTTATTTAATTAATGATGCAATAATACAGTAAATGCACAATAACTATCCCACCTTTGTTACTCATATGCATATAATACCTCACTCCTTATCTAAGTGTGATATGTTTTGCATCCCAAGAGTACCCAAATAATGACTACCACTATTTGTCAATTTATAAAATGGTTAAATGATTTAAGTGTACCGACTACATTTAATTATAAATACCCGTAATATCCCATCTCATAATTTTCACATATGAAGCATAAACATCTATTATGGATTAAAGAATCACAAATGTAATTTATGTCCACATTCTTAGGCATTTCAGTTTACCTCATACAAAGTTCGGATAATTATATATATGTCCTTTCTATATATATATGACACACAAAGGCATCTACTGTTGATGCCAAATTCGTGCTCTATTGTCAAGTCCGGAGGAATCCCTTATCCTAAGCGGACATCACAAAACACACACAAGTTGGGGGTGGTCCCTATGCAGGACACCTGTACATGGACCATACCCAGTGGTGATACAAGAACGGTCAGCGCCAACACCTACATCTCATTGGTGGAGCCTCCATGTAATACCTATATGGCCTACACATTGTCAAGCCCACCCTAGCCGATGCGTGGTACGCGGCCCGGACACGTGAACTCCCAAGCCAATAGGACGGTCCACTGGTATGTCCACGCAAATACATAATGATACATATTTTTATCCCATATAATATGTATAGGTAATTAGTCCATAATTACCACAAAAGTCATAATATGTATAGATAATTACTCCATAATTATCATAAAAGTCCCACCAATATTCATAATATTTTTTCATTCATTAATAATTTACCATCTAATTATTAATTTCATTCCTTAAATAATTATTTAACCAACTAGTTAATTGTAGTTTTCCCTTTTTAATGTGGGTACATCAGTCTTTTTTTTAAAAATTCTTTATTTTCCCCAAACCCAGTTCCATTCACTCACTTGGACTCATAAAAATACTCATAACCAAAATCCCAGGCTCAATACCCTTGTAAATGTTAGTATTCCACAATACCCCCATAATTACAATAAGAGTCCAACTAAATTCCACAATATTTCATTAATTAATAATTTATCATTATATAAATTATTAATCTTATCCCGTAAAATAATTACTTAACCACTAGTTATTTGTAACTATTATTAATTAAAAAATGTGAACAAATATTGTTTTAAAAAACTTCTTATGTTTAGACTATTTACAGTAATCCATCCTTCCTAATTCATCCTTACTTATAACCCATTCCTAGGCCAAACCGTAGCAGAATTGCAAAGGGAAGAATCCTCAAGCGTCGCTCGAATGAGAGTGGGCTCGTTCTCGTGACACAACATGTCATACGAACGATGCCCCACCTCATTTGAAGGACCTTGCGTCATTTTTCCCAAATCCCATTCTTCTAAACTTGCTTCCCCAGAAAATTTCTAAAACCGAGAAAGATCCTAACGAACTCAACAACAATTATGACAACGTCAAGAAAATTAATCCAACATTTATGTATTCGGGTCCAATGCGTTTCATCATTTAAGGGTTTATACCAATGAGACATTCTTCCACTTCCAACATTATTTAAATTTATCAACAAAGGGTTATTCATTTAGGAATTTACAACAAGATTTTAGTCCCTTAATTAACATAACAGTCTTTACATTGGTTAATTACTTTGTCACCAAATAGCTATCAAAACTTAAGGAAATCTAACATCAATAATCAGATTTTCGTTACCTAATTTCTGGGACCATTCCTATATATAAATAATTCTTCTACATGTGTGGTTCATCATCAAATCAACATACTCAAAACATAAATCCCAGAAATTTAAAGGGGGTGATTATATGCATCAAGAAATAAATTGAAAAGCATAAACTAAGCAAGAGAATTCTTGCCTTAAGATCTGTAGAAGAATTTCTCTTGCAGCTCCTTAGATTTTTTCCTTTGTTCTCCCCGTTTTATTCCCTTTTTAGCATTTCTCCGTTTCTCTCCCGTAGCTGCTAATCTAGGTTTTCTCTAATGATAGTACGGGAGTGGTTTATCCCCACTTAAACTCTAATTAAGTGGTTAATCCAGAGTTGGGATATAAACCCAATTTTTGGGTCATTAAATGGACCCAAATCCATAACCCAACTAGCTCAAAAGCTCCCCAAATCATATACCTATGACCCGAGATCAATTATAAATAATTAAAACATTAAATCGAGTCTCTAACGCTTCCCAAAATGCGTTCCAATTATTTTTATTTCACTTAGGCATTTTATTATGTTAAAACGGCATGTGCCCATAATTTTATTTATGTGTTATTTATTTTTTCACTCGCAAGTCCATTATGTCCAGTTGAGTTATATCTTTATAAAATCATAAATGTTGACTTAAATTAAAAAAAAAATTACTCGCTTAAATTTTAAATTTTCCCAATTTAATTTATTCTCAAAACAAATCTGAAATTATTAAATTCATTTATGTCGTAATATGTTATTCTGAAAATTTTGGGGTATTACATTATCCCCCCTTCATAACAAAATTTCGTCATCGGCTTTCGCTAAAGCCCAACCTTATGTTTTAAACTGCGTTATTAACCCAAGTTTTACACCGAATTAGTCCATACTCATATCCCATGAGATAAAAGAAAAGGCTAACCCATGCCTATCATAACATCGTTAGGGTGTTCATATATTCCACATTATATGTACACACACAACATTAATAAATATGGATAGCACATATAGATATAATTTGTACCATTAATACCAAGCATGTCCATATACCAAATATACCACCATATATGTACATGAGAAAGAAAAATAATGATCTCAGTATCCGACTTCCCTCAACTCTCGACTTTTGCCAATTTCGTGCATGGGACGTCTCGCAAGCGAAATCTAAACAAGCAACCCTTCCGATACACTAGTATACGGCTTAGTCAGTTATTGAGATCCATCAGCCCAAGATAAAAAGAAAATGGAAATAAAATAAATGTGTGCAGTAATCATGCAAATTCTAACTTTTGCCCATTGCCAATTAAAGTCTTATATTGCAAAAAGAATACACTAAATCCTAATAGATTTACCCATTTAATTTTACTAATGAAAATAACCCGAAATGTCCTAGGGTCTAACATCTCTTAGCTCCCGACCTTTGCTACTTTCATGTGTGGGATGTCTCGCTAGCGAAATCCAAACAAGGAACCCTCCCGATACACTACTATATAGCATTGTCGGTTGCTGAAATCCGTCAGTCCAGGACCCATGTCTATAATGTACTCAATTAATTTATAAGGCTCGCCAGGCCCTATAGTCGCCCATTTAACCATATTTACAGCTCAAATTGTCACAATTCCTTTAGTATTTTCGTCGTGAAAATAAATATTAATGCCAACTAGTCACACTACATCCGAGTATAAATTTTAACTATTTCCATAAAAATCAACGTAAATACTATGGTTTAAGTTCTCCAGAGGTAAATTCCCATACCCTTACATACGAGGCATTTTAGGTTCATGTCCCTTAACTCGCGGGTGAAATAATGTAAATCGTTTAAATAAAATGGAGTCTACCCTCCCCAATGTGCAAACGAGATATCATCTATTAAGGAGTATTGTGCACTAGTACTAAACTAAGCATGTCCTACAAAATAAAAGAATTAGAGATCATACCATTACTGTCTATGTGGTACTGGTCCCTCTCCTGATGCGATGTCATACATGTGTCCGTACTGCTACTGCGGCTGTTGTCCCTGAGGTGGAGTGGGTAGCGCTGGTGCGAATGGAACTACTGACACTTATTGTGCCTGCAGTGGTTGGCACTCCCCCTGGGGTGCCTGGTGTCCCCGCTGTCCCCTTAACTCTTGTGATTCTCTATTCCATTGAGGGAACCTCCTGGAAAAAGTGACCCTTCTCACCACAAACATAACAATTGTCGTGGAACTAGTGCCGATTTGGTTTTTGCCCATGTTGGCCCTGAATTTGATTCCCTTGGCCCTGGTGGCCTCTCTATTATTGGCACTGCTAGACCTGGCCCTATCTGTTCCCATTATCAAAACCCATATATCTCTTGTGCAGCTGTGAAGGTTGAGGGCCCCAAGATTTTTAGGCCTCCTGACTGTTACTCCCATTCGCCCTATTTAGTTGGTTGGACGTCTCGGAGCGGTGTCTCTTCTCCCCCTTATCTTTCTGAAATGACCTATAATCTTGGCAATGTAGTAAAACATCATTCACTACCTGGTTATATGTAGTTAAAGTCGTATTCCCCAACGGTGACTGTCTGATGTGCCAGGATGTCCCTGACACAATCTTCTCTATCTTCCTTTGCTCTGTACTCACATCCTCTTTAGTAAAATAAGAAAGAGCGATAAATTCTTCCTCATATTTTTCTACATTAAGAGTCCCCTTCTTAAGGCCCATGAACTTTTTCTCCATCTCTAATTGCAATGCCCGAGGAAAATACTTTTCGTCAAATCTCCCCTAAAACTCATCTATGGTAAGATTGTCCCTCTCGGCAATCGTCGTAATCGTCTCCCACCATTGAAGTGTGGCCCCCACCAATCGGAATAACGCTAGCATCTACTTCTGCACGGGTGTTCACTCTACCATCCGTAAGTGTCACTGGATATCTCTCTGCCACCTACTCGCCACTAGGATATTTGAACTTCCTGCAAACTCCGATGGTTGGCCTTTAGTGAAGGCATCTGTCGCTCTACCCCACATGTAACCTAGGTCTTGTGTTGGTATAGCCACCTATTGTGGTAGTGGTTGCTGATGTGCCTGTGGTGGTGGAAAGTGCTGAAGCTGGCTACCATAGCCGTAGAGTCCACTTGAGACACAATGGTGGCTATCTCAGCGTGGGTAATAAGTTGTGGGGCCTGTGGTGTCTCCGGGTTAGCCTCCTCCTCTTCAACCGGTGGAACCACTCGCCTCGATCTTCCCTACGTCTATTTGCCATCTGAAAGCAAACAAGGTTCGAATTAGTAACTGATCATAAAGAATACAATTATTCCAAAACATAGGGCTCTACATCAAAGAATGCAATGCAGAACATCATGGGCTCAAACACAGATCCTAAGGACACTAGAACCGTGCTCTGATACCAACTTTAATAACCCCCATTTTCTCACATAAAGGCTGGCCAGGCACGATACGCCGAAGATGGGGATTGTCGATCAATTAATACCATTCTCAGCAATACGTAATATAATTATTTTTATTTCAAAAGGTCGATACTTTAAACTTTATGAATATCTCACCAACAATAATTAAACTCAACCAACACCAACTAAATAATAAATTTAACAGCAATTAAATATCACAACTCTAACATAATATAAATAAATAGATAAATAAATCTTGGGCTTATGCCCTTATAATGTTTCCCAAATAAAATAACTAAACATTGGAAGAATAGCACCTAGGTTAGAATCAATAATGTGGAAAGATGCTAAGCATCGAGAGATCACAAGGCTGGTATAACAACAGTCCTGCTATATATGTCTAAAAATAACCTGGGGGCATTTAAATTTGGATCAGAGCCCGAAGTGTGCAAAATTAACTTATTTAATTTATGATGCAATAATACAGTCAATGCACAATAACTATTCCCCCCTTCGTCACTCACATACATATAACACCTCGCCCCTCATCTTAGTGCAATGTGTCTCGCATCCCAAGAGTCCCCAAATAATGACTACGACTACATGTCAATTTATAAAATGGTTAAATGATTTAAGTGTACCAACTACATTTAATTATAAATACCTGTAATATCTGAGTCTCATAATTTTCACATACGAAGCATAAACATCTATAAAGCATTAAAGAATCACAAATGTAATTTATGTCCCCATTCTTAGGCATTTCAGTTTACCTCATATAAAGTTTGGGTAATTATATATATATATATATATATATATATATATATATATATATATATATATATATATATATATATATATATATATGTGTGTGCGTGTGTGTGTGTGTGTGTGTGTGTGACACACAAGGGCATCTACCATTGGTGTCAAATTCATGCTCTATCGGCAAGTCCAAATGAGTCCCTTATCCTAAGCGGACATCACAAAACACACACAAGTTGGGGGGGGGGGGGGGGCATCCCTATGCAGGACACCTGTACACGGCCCATACCCAACGATGATACAGGAACGATAAGAGTCAACACCTACCTCTTGTGGGTGGAGCATCCATATAGTACATATATATCCTACACATCATTAAGCCCACCTGTGCCGACGTGTGGTACGCGGCTCGAATGCGCGAACCCCCGAACCGATAGGAAGATCCACTGATATGTCCACACAAATACATAATAATACATATTATTATTCCATATAATATGCATAGGTAATTAATCCATTATTACCATAAAAGTCATAATATGTACAGGTAATTACTACATAATTACCATAAAAGTCCTACCAATGTCCACAACATTTTTCCATTCATTAATAATTTACCATCTAATAAATTATTAATTCCATTCCTTAAATAATTATTTAACCAACTAGTTAATTACAGTTTTCCCTATTTAATGTGTGCACATCAGTATTTTTTTAATAAATTCTTTGTTTTTTCCAAACCCGATTCCATTCTCTCACTTGGACTTATAAATATACTCACAACCAAAATCCTAGGCCTAATACCCTTGTAAATGTTAGTATTCCTCAATACCCCCATAATTATAATAAGAGTACAACTAAATTCCATAATATTTCATTAATTAATAATTTATCATCATATAAATTATTAATCTTATCCCGTAAAATAATTACTTAACCACTAGTTATTTGTAATCATTATTAATTAAAAAATGTGAACAGGTAGTGTTTTAAATAACTTCTTATCTTAAAACTATTTACAGCAATCCATCCTTCCTAATTCATCCTTCCTTATAACCCATTCCCAAGTTAAACCATAGCAGGAACGCAGAGGGAAGAATCCTCAGGCATTGCTCGAATGAGAGTGGGCTCGTTCTTGCGACATAGCATGTTATTCGACCGAGGCCTCACCACGTCTGAACGACCTTGCGTCATTTTCCCCAAATCCCATTCTTTCATACCTGCTTCCCCAGAAAATTTCTAGAACCAAAAAATATCATCACTTACTCAGCAACAGTTATGCCAACGTCAAGAAAATTAATCCAACATTTATGTATTCGGGTCCAATGAGTTTCATCAGTTATGGGTTTATACCAATGAGAGATTCATCCACTTCCAACATTATTTAACTTCAGCAACAAAGGGTTATTCATTTAGAGATTTACAACAATATTCCAGTCCCTTTATTAACATAACAGTCTCTACATTGGTTAATTACTTTGTCCTAAATAGCTATCAAAACTTAAGGAAATCTTACATCAGTAATCAGATTTTCGATACCTAATTTCTGGGACCATTCTTATATATAAATAATTCTTCTACATGTGTGGTTCATCATCAAATCAACATACTCAAAACCTAAATTCCATAGATTTAAAGGGGATAATTATATGCATCAAGAAATAAATTGAAAAGTATAAATTAAACAAGAAAATTCTTGCCTTAAGATATGTAGAAGAATTTCTCTTCAAGCTCTTTAGATTTTTTCCTTTGTTCTTCCTCTTTTCTTCCCTTTTTGGTATTTCTCCTTTTCTCTCCTGTAGTTACTCATCTAGGTCTTCTCTAATGATAGTGCGGGAGTGGTTTACCCCCACTTAAACTCTAATTAAGTGGTTAATCCCGAGTTGGCCCTAAACCCCATTTTTGGACCCTCAAATGGACCGAATCTATAACCCAACTAGCCCAAAAGCTTCCCAACTCATATACATATGACTTGCGTCCAATTCTAAATATTTAAAACATTAAACTGAGTCTCTATCGCTTCCTAAAACATGTTCCAATTATTTTTATTTCACTTAGGCATTTTATTATGTTAAAACAACACGCGGCAATAATTTTAATTATGTGTTATTTAGTTTTTCACTCGTAAGTCCATTATGTCTAGTTGAGTTCTATCTTAATAAAATCATAAATGTTTACTTAGATTAAAAAAATTTACTCGCTTAAATTTTAAATCTTCCTAATTTTATTTATTCTCAAAATAAATCCGAAATCATTAAATTCATTTATGTCATAATATTTTATTATGAAAATTTCGGGGTATTACAGAATGTAGCCAACTGTTATATATATTAAATACAATACAAAATTTTACATTCTCATATCTTATGTGACATTTTATCAATAAATATGTATCATGTGTTAACGAGATTAATTAGCTAAGCAAAAGTAATCTAAAAGTGAATTAATTTAGCAAAAATGTAATTACATTCAGTAAACTCTCTCTCTCTCTCTCTCTCCAAAAAAAGAATAGTAAAAATAATCAACCAGTATAACCCACCATCACCAATATCCATAAGGATCTAGTCCCGTTATTCAATTGTTTTACTTTCATGGTGGCCGACACCATACCCAATGATTATCAAATAAATGTAATCCCGTCACAAAACAAAATTTAATGTTTTCGGATTAGTATTCTAAAATAATTTATAATGATTAGTATCTTACAATAAAGATTTGATCTTGTACACCTCTCGGAAAAACCAACCACCACCATCCCATCTCAAATCACCCTGACCATAACCCCTCAAAATTTGGTCCATATTGAAATCTTATCCAAGACATCTCCGAATCGCATAACCGCACATCAAGATCCATCTCACCGCCTTGGCTGAAATGTCCATCACCATAGTCCCTAAATTAGTACCAAGCCAAATCTCGCTTTGTCAACAGCGGGGGATATGGCTATCGGTATGTTTTAATTTTAATTTTAGTTCGTAATTTTTTCAAAATTTGTTGTTTAATACATGAAAAAAGTATTTTTTTTAATTATTTTTCCTTTGAGCCACATGTAAGTAATTAATTAGTTAGTGTAATAAATTAATGGTGTTATTTGAAAATTTTGGCCCCAATCATCAATCCAATTAAGTTTCTTAACAAGACGCTAATGGTGGTTCACAATCGAACAAATTAGAAATGTCAAAGTTAACATTGCAAAAATTGAAATAGTGGATCTAAATTTCAAAATTGTCTCAAACTTCTGGATTAAAATTATAATTAATCCATAATTATTTGTTTATAATAAACTTAACAAGATTTTGGACAGGGTGAAAAAATTGGAAATTTTTTTCGTATTTGGAAATTTGTTTTGAATTTTTAGGGAATATGCATACATTTTCCCCCATAAAATGTAAAAATATATCATATAAGATTGAGATGAGTTAAAGATTTTGATTTATTTATTGTTAAGCTATTTTTGGGTATATGGGTTTGATGTGTGTGTGTATATATATACACACACACACACATGTGCATTATAATTTTTTTCATTGATTCAATGTCACAATTTTTTTCAACAATTCGGTCATGAGCATTACACTTACAGTTATTTGTAAGGCACCTTTGACCCCAATGTGCATCACAAGAACTTCTTCACCCTAAAATACAAATAACTCTAAATTTTAGATTTTTAATCATTTTCAAGTCGAGATGACTAATTAACAATTTATAAACATTATTAGTATGTCTTCCTATGTTTTGCATAAAAAGAATTATGGAATGTGTTACTACAACTTCTTTTTGTACTCTTATTAATGGTAACATTTCTAAATTATTTAAACCTTTCAGAAGGTATTAGGACAAGTGACCCTTTATCTCCTTACATTTTTATTCTTACTCTTGATGTTCTGTGAAGATTTATGTCTCGCTTATAAGGAGATGAAAATTCTATCTCCTTTTACTTCTCAAGGTGGTACAACTTTTCTATTTTAGGGTCCGTTTGGTTCGTGGTGAAATATTTTTTACTGCGTTAAAATATAATTCACATAGGTAAAATATGTGTTTGGTTGGGCATTTAACACGGTGAAATAAAATGAATATGGTGAAAAGTGAGGTGAAACTTTAACCATTTTAAACCATGGGTAAAGTGAATAATTTAACCGGTGAAAACAATGAAATTTATCTTATTACCAAAGTAACCTTTTCTATTTCCACTTATAACTATCACACATTCATTTCTCCCTCTCAATTAATACGATCATCAAATATTCATTGGAATTTTTTTTTCTTCTAAATTTCATTTTTTTTTTAAATTAAAAAAAATTTAAAAATTTAAAAAAAATAAAATAATTTAAATAATTAAAAAATTTAAAAAAAAATAAAAAATAGAATAGCTATTCCTACACCATCTATGTCTTTCCCCACATCCTTTTTAATATTTAAATACTAAAATATCAAAAGACCCTCTATGCATATATGATTTAAGCAAATATAATCTTTTGCCCAAAAATCTATTATTTAAAAAAAAAGGTAATATTATGAAAAAAATAAAACATAATATTTTGAAAATAAAAATCCTAATATTCTAGAAAATAAAAATTTTAATATTCTAAAAATATAAAAATTATAAAAGTTATTTTTTCATTTAAAAAACATTATGTTATTTATAAAACAACATATTACTTTTTATTTAAATGGACGTTGATAAAAAAAACTGCTTCGTTATTTATTTTAAAAAATGAACATTCTTTTTATCATTTCTAGTTAAAAAACCGTTTCTTTTATTTATTTAAACAAATTGTTTCGTTATTTATTTTTTGAGTTAAAAACTGTTTTTTTTTTCTATTTTAAAAATAATCTTTTTACTATACAAAAAAATGGTCCACGTTAGCGGTATGTATAGGCAGTTCGACCACTTATACATACCGTTACCGCGGAGCAACATATTAGACAAAAATGCACCGCGCCAGCGGTATGTATAGGTGGTCGGACCGCCTATACATACTGCTGCCGCAGACAATATTTTTTAAAATAGTAAAAAGATTATTTTTAATATAGTACAAAAAAAAACAGTTTTTAACCAAAGATAAAATTTGTAAATAAAAAATAAAACACTTTTTAAGAAAAGAGTTTCTTAAGAAAAATAAATTTTACGTTTTATCTACAGTTTTTTAATAAAACAAATAGATAAGATTTTACGTTTTATAAACAGTTTTTTTTATTATTACTTATAGAAAACAAATTTTTTTATTGAAAATATAATTTTTTTTGTTTTTATCAAAGGTATTTATTTTAGTTGGAGGTGAAAAAATTGGACATTTGAATTTTATAAATTTAAGGGCACAATTGTCATTTATTATTCAAAGGGTGTGGGGGAACATATAGATGGTGTGGGAATATCTATTCCCATAAAAAAAATAAAAAAAATGAATATTTGTTTGGTGAATGGTAATGTGTTCGGAATTTAATTACTAATTGGGACGGTTTCATAGTTGGAAACTATTTTTTTTTTAATTCTTTTAATTGGAACACTTTTTTTTCATAGTTGAGACTTTTTTTTTTAATTGAGATTGTTTTTTTTTCAATGTTGAAAACTTTTCTTTTAATTGGGATTTTTTTTTCATTGTTGAGAACTTTTTATTTATTGTGGACTACTGTTTTCATAGTTGACTCTTTTTTTTTTAATTGTGAATATTTTTTTTTACAAATGACAGTTTTTTTTCATTGTTGGAATTTTTTTTTTAAATTGGAACTGTTTTTTTTTAATAAGGACTTTATTTTTAATTGGTACTGTTTTTTTACTTATTTGTCTTGCGTAGTCAAATATGACTAGCTGTGTGTGGGGGGGGTGATTATATCAAATTTTAGTTTGAGGTAAATGCATATTTTTTATTGGCCATTGACACTTGTGTGATGAAAATCAAAATAGTTATGTGCATTTGAAGTATGAGGGTAATATGGTCATTTTATTTTTTCACCATATTAATCTTGACCATCCAAACAGCAAATGATGAAAAAATTAAAATTTTCACCTAGTGAAAACTCGACCATCCAAACAGAGATGGTGAAAATAAAATCACCGCACTAATAATTCACCTTTTACTTTTAACACGGTGAAAATTATTTCACCACGAACCAAACGGACCCTAAGGGTCCGTTTGGTTCGTGGTGAAATAGTTTAATTAAGTTTCTTAACAAGACGCTAACTTAATTAATTGAATTTGTTGATGACTATATAATTTATCAAAGCTAATAAAGAGGGGGGTGGAACATACTAAAACCATTTGTTATAAACATTTAGGTATTGTGTTACTAAATTTATATTGAAGAGATCGTGATCCATCTTGACAGTAAAATCAACATCTGGTATAATAAATTCTTGCATTTCCCTTCCATAACTGTGATGATTAATTAAGTTACAGCAGCTTTACGAGTTTTATATTATGTTTGATTTTCAATTGCCCTAAACACTACTTGATCAGTATACTAATAAGGTCAAAAGATTTTTAGGAAATATAACTTTAATTCTAATAAAAATGTACTTTAGGTTGGAATAATATTGCTCGTCTTAAATAAATGGGAGGTGCAGGGATAAAAAATTGAATATTTTAAATAGAGTGTTTATTATTAAATTAGTGTGGACAATTTAGAAGCATCCGAAGGTTTTATAGATGTATGTGATTAAAAATAAATAATTTAAAAATTCTTATTTTATGGATGTTAATCTTAGGTATAGAAATTATTGGGCTTGGAGAATTTTTTATTTATTTATTTTTATTAAAGAATGATTAGGTTGGAGTTTACATTAAGGCTTGGAGTTTACATTAAGGTTGAAAATCTCATTTCTTCGTGTTGGCTCAACTTTGAGACAAATATTTTTTATATATGTTCCTGCATTTTTTATTAATTTAAATCTATTTTTTATATCTTAAATCATATTTTCCTATATTGATTTAATATATAAATTATTTTTGATAAAAATATTTTTGTTATGTATTTTTTATCTTAAATAATTTTTATGGTTCAATTATGAGTTTTATCCTATTTTCAGTATTTTATAAAATTTATTTTGTATGTGATTTGGATTTTTTTTATTTTGTATTAAAAATTTACAATTGATTAAACATAATTGTTGTTTAATTAAACATTTTTGACACAGAGATTAAAACGGCATCTCCTTGTATTTTGTGTGTCGTTTTGGACGTTCCCGGTACATTGTTCTTGGGTAGCTTGGAGCTCTGCATTTTTTTAGTCTCGAGGACTGATTGCGTGTCTTTTGACACATGACTTTGTGTCCGTTATGTCTCCATCGATATCTCCTTTTTACCCTCATTTTCTAAAGGTATTTCGATCGGACCCGTGCAAATATGATTTTTTTATCCTTCCACATAAATTGGTCTGTTGGTCTTCTAGATTAGTTACTGTTTGTGTGTTTTGATTAAAATCGAAACTATACTCATTTGTGGCCGTGTTGGGACTGTTTAAATTAGACGTTTATTCGGTGTTTTTTTTTCTTTTCATATTCTGAGGTTTATTGGTTCGTGTAACCAAGATAATATTTGTACCAATTCAGTTAACTGCTTGTGTTTAGATATTTACATTTGGACTAAAATTGTTTTGGACTAAAATATTTGGACAAATTTTACTTGGGATGTTTTGGACTAACTCTGAATTTATTTGGCTATTTGGTGTTTAGACTTTATTCACACCCAACTTGTGTGTGTGTATGTGTGCATTTATTAAGTTGGACTTAACATCTTTTTATAAAAACAATTTTTAGTTAATTTTTTTGTCACATATTTTTTATTAAAATATTTTTTATTTTAAACTCGATTTAATTTAATATAATTTGGGTTTAAAGATAATCTGTTTTTGCCTCTAACTAGTTATATCCTCTAAGTTGAAATTTTGTGTGTTCACTTTATTTAGTTGGGTTTAATTAGTGTATGGACTTTAAATCACATCCTTATTTATATAATTTTTATTTTAGTTAAACTCATCTTAATTTATTGAGTCGAGTGCTACACTCTTTATCTCATACTCATTTGACTTGGATTGGTTCATTTGACTCATACACTTTTTATTTTCTAAGCTGAATAATTTTTGTTGTATTCTTTTATACTTAGGTGATGCTTGTGTGTGTATGAGTTTTTTTTATCCAAACCTAGTTATAGTATTGGCTTGAACTAAAATTAGAATTTAATCTTTGTGATTAATTTTTTTTTACAATATTTTGCAATTTGGACTTAACTAAATTATTTGTAAATATCTTGTGTTGACTTTAATTAAGTCATAATTTGTATGAGTTAAGTGCTACACATATTTATCTTTTGTTCATTTTACTTGGACTTAATATTTTAACATAACACCGGTTTAAATTGATTCATTCTCTATTTGGTGTTAAGTTGATTTTTATTTTAGTTGTGCGATACAATTATTGGAAGTTTATCTCCTATTTTATTTGTGGTTAGTTGAGTCAACTAAATTATTTTAGGATTAATCTTTACTTGAATATTAATTATTAAGGAAGACCTCACTTGTGTCTTGTGACTTCATATTTAATCATTCTTGTAGTACCGATTAATTCAATACCATTATTATTATTTACTTGTGTTGTGTACATCTACTCGGATTCTTGGGTGTTGAGTTTGTTTTGAGCGTGTGTCTCAAGTTTTCATTATCTCGGTTGTTTAGTAAGATTTAGTTTGTGGGGTTGTTTAGTTTTTTTCCGGGTGTACTGATTTTGTATTAGCCTAACTATTTTATTTACACTGGTGTTGCTGAATTCTTTATCTAAACTTTGGTATTAGTGTTCTTGGGTGTGTTGTAGTAACTATTACTTGGGTTTTATTGGGTTGACTGATTTTCAGTCAAGTTGGGTTGTTTTAGACTAAGTTAGTTATACGGGTGTGTATTTGCTTAGTTTAATTATTTATGAACTTCGGGACTATAATCTGTAACTTATAATTGGTAATAGTAGATTTGGGTGTGTGAATTGTTCTGGGACTAGGCCACGGTAGGTTCCTCAAGAACAAATATTGTGTCACCTTCCACTTTTCCTCATCTCATTCTTAAAGGGAATTATTTTTATATCTAGCATCACCACTTTTACTTACTAGTATGCTTGAGTGTTTTTAATTTATAACTTATAATATATTTTATATCAAAGAGATAAAAGAGTTTTTATAATAACCTAATTCGCACTAGCGAGTACGCTTTGGTCCTTTTTAGTACTGTTAGGTTGTTTCAAAGGTAAACTTGATTGCCGGAAGGACAAATGGTTGAATTACAAATTGTTTAAGGACTGTTTAGGATGAAATATGAGTAACAATTTAAAATTAGTTTAGGAATTTATACAGGATAACACTTTTAATAGAAATATTATTTCTTTAAGGAATATAATTTTGTTATCTTTAGTGTAGGAAATTAAGAAAATTCCTTCGCATTCTATGAATCGGGTTAATTCGCCATTATGGGGTCCAAGTAAAAGGTGGTTTTCAATTAAATCTATTATGGCGAAAAAATGTGGTTTCAATTTCCCCCAGTTACCTTGTGATCGTCGTTGGAAATTATGGGTGGTAAAATCCTACTATAACTGATTCAACATAATAAAGTCGAGCAGAAAATAAAGATCAATCACATAATGATACAGTATGTTCGCGGTTCGTCGATGTGCCTACATCCACAAGGTATTTTTTTATTAATCGATTCTTGATAATAGAGATTACATGACCTTTTTCCCAGGATGTAGGTTACATTTATAAAGAACAAAAAAGAGACTGAGTCGTGTAGGACTCCACGACCTTGGATTATTGTTATGATTTGATCGGATGAATCCAATTTTGAGATTTTCATTAATCGACCTCCCTTTATTCTTATCTTTAAGATGTGATCACTTATCAAGTCTGTCGAACACGTGTCAACTCCTCCTATTCGGTCGAATAACTTCCCCATATTTTTCCAAATGCTTTTCAGCCTGAATGGGGTGCAGAGGTTTGCTTGCTCGTTGAATGTAATGTTGGTTGACAGTGAAAATTGATCACTGTAGGTCCTCGAATATAACTTTAACAAAAACTTTTGCTTGAGCGAAATTAAGTTAAGAATGAATGCAAACCAACTTTCTCTTTTAGAAAATCTCTTTTTCAATTTTATCAAACTAAGTTGTGACACAAATTAACTTAATCATATTTTATCTTGTTTAACCCTAAGAATGCAACTAGTGATTAAAGCAAGTAAAATAAAGTAAAGCAATACTCACAACGCCGATGTACGAGGAAAAATCCAATCGAAAAAAAATCTCAGACGGCCCAGGCCAGACAATTACTATGACAATGGCTTTAGAAAGTCAAACGGTAGTCTTATATAACGACTTGATCCCTAAGAAACTTGACGCTCCTCTAATGTTCTCCCAATCTTCACAGTGCCTTCGCGGAAAGTAACCTTCTTCCACTATGCTCGTCCACAGCAATCGCATCCACGAATGCCTCAATATCCACCGATACAACCTTGTATTGTCTACGATGTTGAACATGAAAGTAACCTTCTTCGCTTCTCCACCGCAAAACCAACAATGTTCAAGTGTTGAACAAACCCAACTTGGTGCAACAAACATCACATAAACATATGATAATGATAACTCAGATCTTTGTAAACTCTAAGGATATTTTGTGGTGAAAACACTTAGAAAACTTTGTGCAGAAACCTTTTTGTATGGTAAACTATTTTTGGCACTGCACCCACTTCGAGAAAACTAAACACGCCAATTTATAAATATTTTAAGGCGGTGAAGGATCTTGTTCGAGCGAGATACTGCATCGTTCTAATGACACCAGCTCTCGTTCGAACAACATCATTTGTCGTTCTAATGACAGTGCCCTGTTTTTAGAGTCCAAATCAATTTAAACTCTAATTCAGCCTTGTCACCTCTAAACGAAGTGTAAACGAGTAAAACACTTTTAAAACATTTTTCTTTTAAAAATAATATCCTTATTTTTGTAAAATAAAATTTCGAGTTTCATTAACATTATGTATGTATACCTGAGTGATCTCAGAATGTAATTAAACTTTGAAGACGATAATTTCGTACCAATTAAACTTCGGCATATTAATTCCTTAAAGCTTTACTGCAACGTCTTCAATTAATCTTCGACATGTCATAGTCTCTGAGTGGATCGTAATAATAAAAATCTACCTATGACTCAAACGTGTTTTGTTTCGAGAATAAGTTCAAACTACATTAAGACTCAATTGAAAATTTTGTCCTTACAATCACCAATAAAAGTTGTGATCGAAGGATATCAACACTTATTTTTTTGAGTTAAAAATGCTTATTTTTTTCCCATTAGGATCAAAGGGCACGCTTGTAATTTGCCCTGATGTTTCAGGGGTACCCTGGTAATCCTGATCCTTTTAGCCAAAGGGAGATTGCGTGCCAGTCGTCATTTTGGGACGTGCAGGCTAATGATGACCGTTTATCGTAGAAGATGAACCAAGATAGTTTAATCACTTATGTACCTTCATTTGGATCTCATTTTCTTCTTCAACCTTTCAAAACCAACTTATAGTTTGTCTATCCTCACTATTCAATGTGAGTTCTTCCTTTTTCCTCTTTCTCATTTCTCTGATATTTTCTTTATGCGATCATCTTCAGTTTCTTTGTGTCTCTTTTTTCTGACTTATGAAAATTATTTTTTAAGTGAGTGAGAGTTACATGGAGTAATTTAGGAAACATTTTTCCATCCCTAGTGGGTAAAAGTAGAGTTTGGAAAAAACCCAAAGATTATTAAAATATTGAGGGAGGACACTGGATGTTCTCCCACTTTAGTGCTGAAGTCAACATAAACTTTCCTCTAAACTAACTCTTTTTAAATTTATGTGAATATTTATGTGTTGTCCCTACCCAGTGTAACCCAAATACCTGAAGAGTAGTTAATGGCGTAAATAGGATAAATGAGTTGTACAAAATTCAGTTAGGAATCCCAAAGATCCGATATTATTATATGTGTACGAAGATGCGTGATAACACCTTTTATGTGAAGGTGAGGAGAGCGAAGAAGGTTCTTATGGTGAACTTTCTTGGTTTCAATAAAGATTATTGTTCTCACAGATTTGTTATGAAACAGTGGGAACACCTACCTATCCCTAAGGATGGTGAACCATATAAGGATTACAAGTATCCCATAAGGGACATGAAATAAGTTGTTGATGATTTTTTTTATCTTAATTTTGGTCGATCATGCCTTGGGTGATCCTTGTTGATGTTCTTCTTCCTTGTCTTGTGCAGATAAATCTAAGAAGAAAGAGCCCAACTATCACACGTCAATTTTGACGAATTAATAAAGGTCTAGAAAATTAAGAGACCTTTGTCATTTGGTACCAAACACTAAAGGTCGACTTCGTTGTTGTCGAACTAAAATTACACCACAATTTCATTCATTTCTAGAATAATAGACAAATAACTAGAATTCCATAGTTTTTCTGGCACTGACTAGTCTTCAACCGCGAGAACTTCAGGCTCATTTGAGTTTGTTGATGTGACATCAATTCCTGTTGTGGTTCCCACTACATTTGAAGAAGAGATGCCATCAAAAAATATAATTCACAACCTATTGGAGGAATCTAATACTTCCACTTTTCCAAAAGCCCAGCCTTCTGAAAGGTTAGAGATCGTGGGCCCTTCCAACCATGTTGACTGTTGATGTAAAAAATTAGATCACTCTAATAATTCAATCACAGATAAATAAATGAGACAAAGAATTTTAAAGTGGTTCAGCCTTATAAGAATGGCCTACGTCCACTGTTGCTTTATTGCTGAGTGTTTGGAAATTCTCGATTTGTGAATTCTATCAAGAAATTCCGCTCTGGATTTCAGGTCCAAGTCCCCTTTACAATGAGGATTGTACAACGTATTTATAGCCCTGAGGCTGTCATGTGAAAGGGTAATACATTAAATGATATACATATGAAAGGTTAATACATTTAATGTCCTCTTTGCGTGTGCGTCTGAATGATAAGCATTTAATGAATCAGTTGAACTGTTGGTATCCTGTTTCGAGGTGCAGCTCGGACCGCCTGAGTTGCTCGGACCGCCTAAGCTTCTCGGTATTCAAGATTTCCTCGGAGAGGCATTGTTCCTAGGAGCTTATGAGTTCCTCAGGGAACTAGTCTTCCTCGTTGTAGTCTTGTTCCTCGGAGCGAGTGGGTTCCTCGGAAGTGTTTGTTGTTGCCATGTAGATAGCCACGTGTCTTCATATGATTGGCCCATGTCAGCAGGTTAATTTTGGTATCAACAGAAGCCCCCAATGTTTCATAGTTCGAAATTTGAGGAGTATGGAACATTCTTTCTCGGAAGATGGTAGCTTTAAATAGTCTTCCTGATTTTTGGGAGAGTTTCCCTTGTATTTATTTCTCCTTCCCAATTCGTAGAATCATGCTTTTTTGGACTTTTCTACGTGCTTCGATTCCCACGTCACTTTTCATATTCTTAGCCGTTGTCCGCTTTGATTCCCGCGCCATTTTTCCTCTTTTTAGCCGCTATTGTCCGCTTTGATTCCCGCGCTACTTTTCATCTTTTTAGATCCTTTTTTGTGATCATTACTTCACCATTTCCCAAGGTAAGGTATTTAAACTTCACAGACGCTCCCATCGTCTTTTACCTTTCAAATTTTTATCTTCGAGTTTTACGTCGTCTCTTCCTACTCTCTTGTGCGTTCATCTTTTCCGTCGTTCGTTGTCAACAGCTCTACTCTTTTTCTGTAAGATCTTATTCTTTCTTCTTCATTTCTTTTATTCATCATCATGGTTTACTCTATTGAGTCTCTTAAAAAGTTTCGCTCTGATTTTTCCATTCCCTCTTGGGTTGTCTTGGAAGAGCTTTCTGAGCCTTTTGATTATTTCAATTTGGCTGAGGGACATTGGTTCTCCAGCCTTTTTATTGCTGAATGTGGATTTTCTTTTCCACCAAATCCCTTGTGTCTGGAATTCTGTCACTATTTTGACGTCGTTCCTGCGAGAATAGCCCCTAACACATAGAGAATAGTTAATGGGGTGCATAAATTAAATCAAGTCCATGGAACTCGCATAGGAATTCCAGAAATCATGTACTGCTATCGATGGGCAGTTAATGATAATATTTTTTATTTAAAAAATAGATTTTTAAATAGAGCCTTAGTAGTCAATCTCCCTGATGCCAATAGGGATTATTTTGAACACGGGGTTGTCATAAAAAATTAGCAACACCCTCCATTAGCGGGAGATGAGGTTTATCAGGGTCCTAGATGCCCTCCTTATGGCAACGGGATAGGTTATTTTTATTTTATTTTATTTATTTTAAAATCATGTTTCTTTTGTGTTTGATAAAATGTGCCACTGATAACAATGTTTATCTATTTGCAGTTGATAACAAAAGAAAGTGCCCAAAGGAAGAAGATGTTAATGTAAGACATCTGAAACTTATCTGGAGTCTGCATCAGAGTGTTGTCGATGAGCATATTAGGTCGGCCTCGTATCTGCTCCAGTACAAGAGCTACACCACTTCCTTCACTGCTCGTCCAGGGATAAGTGAATCAAAGCCAGTTCCAGCTTCCACAAGCTCATCACCTGAATCCCATATTCCTTTAAGTGAAAGGATGAAGAAGAGAAGACCTCCTGCTCTGTTTGAGAAAACTGCCTCCGGTTCTGGGGAGGTAAAAAGGAGTAGGATTGATGTCCCAAGGGAGGGGACGAAGAAGACTGATGCAGCTCATTCAGCTGCTCCTGTTAAAGTTATCGAGAAGCCCGCAGTGGCTCCGAGCAGGTCTGCTGCTCCTGGAGAGGTGATTGTGATATCACCGACCAAGGGTTCTTCCTTGGTTGAATCGGTACCTGTTCCCCCGAGGAGGCTGAAGAAGAGCTCCTCAGTCAATTTGGCTGATACCATTGCTCAGTCCCCAATTGCTGGAACTGAGGCTCCAACTTTTATTCCCCCGAGCTCTGCAATGAGCTCGGTAAAGTCCTCGATCATTCCCGAGGTACAAGGTACTGAAGAAAACCTTACTCGGGACATGGTCACCTCACTAGCTGCTCGTCACCTTGCTTCTATAAGTCTTCTTACCTTCAATTTTTCATATTTCCTTTGTCATTTATGTTCCTAACTTGCTTTCTTTTTCTGTTCACAGTTGACGAGCTGCTTCAATATAATCCTGAAGAAGGATGAAGTGATTAAGGCTTCTTGTTCCTCGTCCAGTGTGGAGGGAGCTCTGGAAGAAGCTACCAAGTCTCTGGCAGATTCTCTCCAGAAATATGCTGATGACAGAGCTGTCTGGGAGAAGAAACTTGCCTCCTCCGAGCAAGAAAAAGCTCGGGCTGTTGATGCCTCCAGGGAGTTAGAGAAGAAAAAGAATGCCCTGGAGAAGGCAAATGAAGAGCTTGAAAAGAAGCTCAAAGCTGCTGGAGAGCTTGAAGATAAGCTCAGAGTTGCTGAGGAAAGGTTGGGCCTGATTCAAGAAGTAGGTCGACAGAGGGAGGAAGAAGAAAATAAATTGAAGGCTGCTGAGAATCTGCTGTCCGAGAAACTTTCCTCTGAGAAGATGAAGAGGAAAGCTGCTGTGAAGAAGTCCTTCAGCTCTGGCTGGGAGGTGTCGCAAGTGGACTATGGCGGTCTTAAATATTTTAAGGATGGATGGGTTGCCGCCCTTCAGGAGATGAAGGTAGACGAGTCTTCCGAGCTCTTTCAGAGACATATCCCTGGTCCCCCTCTAACTCCAGAAGAATTAGAAGAGGACGAAGCTACCTCTGAAGAATCTTCGATGGTGATGGGAGATCATGCCCTAGCCATCCAGCCTGCTGATGAGGAAAATCAACAAATCATTTCTTCCTTCGAGCAACTGCCTATTCTCCCCGAGCAGCTATCTCTTCCCTCCGAGCAACCTACCTCTTCATCCCAACCTCCCGAGAAGGTTTTGGGAGATAAGGAAAATGTTTAGTGTTCTTCGAGTTTCTCTTTATTTTGTTTCTCTTTTTTAAATGTAACTCAGAAGATGTAACTCTGAATTATGATCTAATAAAACTTGAACTTTTTGCATATTGTTGTTTATCTTCCGTTCATTCTATGGGTATTCTTCTTATTGATGATTGCTCTTCTTTCTATGCTGTCCAGGATGGAATTTATATCTGCTCATGACACAAATTTGCTGCAATAATGTAATGAGTACTTTAAGGCTGGTCACACAGACTTGAGTGCTGCACAAGTTGCAGACATCCTTGGTCATGATGCTTCAAAACAGGCAGTTGAAGCATATCAGTACCTGAAGTGTCTACTTGATCGAGCAGTGGCCAATAATGTGGCTTACTATGATATGATCGAGGATCTCCAGTGTACCCTCGAAGACCTTCAGAATCAATACAAGGAATCAACTGCCTTGTTGCATGAGGGGTACGAAAAGAAGTACAAGCTGATCATGGCTGACAAGGGCTACGAGAAGATTTTTACTGGGTATGATTTGAGGGAGAGAACTTTTAAGGGTGAGGTAGAGGAATGCAGACAGATTGCCAAGTTGCTGGAGCAAGAGAACAACAACTTGCAAAAAGAGCTATCACAATTGAAGTCTGCAGCCTCCACTTCCAGTGCCTTGATCCCAGTGACCGACGAGGGATTCTCATTCTTAAAGGTTGAGAATGCCAAGTTGAGGGACGAGTTAGAGACTTTAAAGAGTTCAGGCACCTCTACATCTTCTCGTGGTCGAGCAAGAGCTCCTCGGGGACGAGCAAGAGCAGCTCGAGTTCTTGTCGAGGAACAGAGAACTCAATCTGCGTTAGAGAACCAGACTTTCCAATTAATGGTTAAGAATCAGGCTTTGTCTGATATGTCAAAGAAGATTAGGGACCTGGAAAAACATCTCTCCGCGCAGAAGTCAATCTTGAAGAATAACGAGATTTGCATCAAGAATCTTCACGAGCAGCTAGAAAGGCTAACATATCAATTCCATAAACAGCCCAGGGAGTTCTGGATGGTTGGATACAACGAAGCACTATTCCACTTGGACGATCGTATCCAGAATGCCAACAATGAGGGCTACAAGCAAGGCTGGTTGAATGCTTTAGGTGTTCTTAAGCTCGACCAAGGTCATTATCTGTGGGACTACCATGATCCCGGGTTGCTCGACTTGCCTGTGCCCCCATACAATATGTAGATGGATTGGATCCCTGCTCGGGCCATTCCTCGGAGCTTAATTTCAACGTATCTCGGTGACTACAATTTACATTCTCAAATCGAGGTATCTCGTCCCAAGCATCTCTTAGACCGAACATCCGTGATGAATGTCAGGTTGTTGAAGGACCTCAACTTCATCAATTCTCCTCTGTCTTTAAATGATCCGCCTGCTGGCGAGGAACCTGTGTCAAAAGCAGAGGGGAAGAGACCAGTAAAATAGGAATTTTTGATGTAATAATTAGTATACATGTCAATGTAACTGCAATTTCATTATCAATGTAATTTATTTTGAATTCAATGAAAGACTTTCATTTTTGTTTGCAAATCTTAATTGCTATTGTCTTGTAATTATCAAACACTTTATATTTATGCATATCTGTTAAAAAAATAACAATATTGTGTTGTTTGTCGACCAACTCAGTAACAATTAAAAAGTTATAAGTATCAATACTGTTGCTCGATCACTTAATAATAAAGTAATGAGTATGAAAATTTTGTATAAAATGTTTTCAACCAACCAAGGTTGTTAGATCGACCAACTACAGTTAGTGGGTTTTTATCCCCGACCAGCTATAGTTAGTATTTTTGAAATAATTTTACCTATAAAATGTTCCCGACCAACCAAGATCAGTAAATTTTGCTTGTCGACTAACTACAGATGGCGGGTTTTTATCTCCAACCAGCCGTAGTTAGTAGACTTTTATCTTAAATGTTTCCGACCAACCAAGGTCGGTAAATTTTCTTTGTCGACCAACTACAGTTGGTGGATTTTTATCCCTGACCAGCCATAGTTAGCAACTTTTGTACTTTCTGGAATAATCTTACCTCCCGACCAACATAAGTTGGCATTTGCGAGAATATTTTGTTTCCTAGCCAAACAGGTTGGCATTTTTAGGAATATTTCGTTTCCTAGCCAAACAGGTTGGCATTTTTAGGAATATCTCGTTTCCTAGCCAACAGGTTGGCATTTTTAGGAATATTTCGTTTCCTAGCCAAACAGGTTGGCATTTTTAGGAATATTTTGTTTCCTAACCAACCGAGTTTGGCATTTTTAGGAATATTTTGTTTCCTAACCAACCGAAGTTGGCATTTTTAGGAATATTTTGTTTCCTAACCAACCTCGGTTGGCATTTTTAGGAATATTTTATTTCCTAACCAACCGAAGTTGGCATTTTTAGGAATATTTTGTTTCCTAACCAACCGAAGTTGGAATTTTTAGGAATATTTTGTTTCCTAACCAACCGAGGTCGGCATTTTTAGGAATATTTTGTTTCCTAACCAACCGAAGTTGGCATTTTTAGGAATATTTTGCTGCTGAGCATTCTGAGTTTTGCCGAGTAGTGTGTAGCACTAGTATTCCCCGAAAAATTCTCAATAAAAGGAGAGACTTTAGCAGAATATCTTCATTTTATTCATACTGATGGAACTGTGTTACATATACATCACTGATAATACTTGCGTAGGTGCTCTGCGTTCCATGCATTCTTGAACTCTTCCCCCTCTAGAGTTACTATTCGATAAGTTCCTGGTCGAACAACTTCTGTAACTCGGTATGGTCCATGCCAGTTTGCTTCCAGCTTATTGTTCTTTTGAATTACTTTCTTCAGCACATAGTCTCCTTCTTTCAAGTCGCATTTCTTCACCCTTTTGTTGTAGAACAAAGCTGTTCGCTGCTGGTAAGTAGCATTTTTAATGGCTTCTTCTTCTCTAACTTCCTCGAGCATGTCTAAATCCAGTCTTCTCATTAAGTCGCTGACAGCGGAATTAAAATTTAGTACCCTGTGTGTTGGAAGGCCCAACTCGGCAGGTATGACAGCTTCACTTCCAAATGCCAGCATGTATGGTACTCGTTGATCCAGTTCTCTTTTGCATCATCCAATTGTGACACCCCGAATAATTAAATACCGGGCAGCTACTCCTTTATTAGATTAATTCAAAATGTCAAGTTGGTTCAGTTAATAGCATTACTGTCGAAAACATTTAATGATTACTAACCACCTAGTACTTAAAAATAAGATGTCAAATTTTAAATTAAATCTGATTAACATGCGATAAATATAATGTAAAAGAATAACATCACCATACACAATAAAGTCCCAATAGTGTAATCAACAAGAAATAAAGAGTCTGGAGGAAATACTCCTCATAACAATCCCACAACTGAAATAATAAAACAAGTCTGAGTCCTGAATTAATTATAATCCACAACCTGAATAACTGAATATAAAATATCTCTAAAAGAAATGGGCGACATGCCCTACAAATGATGAAACTGAATATGGAGTCAAGACTAGAAAAGGAGGCGTCTACTGTCAAGGCCCTGTAACTTCCACAACAGCTACAGCTCGTCACCTGAATAGAATTCCTATGCATGGTGTCCTTTTAGCTGGGCACCTAAAAGGTTTTTACAAAAAAAAAAAGATTTGAAAGCAAACGGGTCAGAGCCCGAAAGCGGAGAGTATTTTAAAAACAGCAAGTGATTTAAATTACAATTGAACATCACATATTATAAACACGTTAATTGCGTACTCTCACATGAGCTCCTTACCTCTCCACTACTGTGCACGTCTAACGTATGCCTTTAACCCATCCTAGTTATGCCACTATCTAACTAGTTTATACCACTCCTGCCTTCGCATTCAAACATAGAGTATCTACACATAACCCCCAATTAAGCCATATTTATAACCCATGTTCACATTCGTTAATTTACTTATATCAAGTGTTAGTTGAATTCTCATTTTTTTTAACCCATTCACATATCTTAGTCAATCACATCTACTAAGCAACAATGAACCCATCACAAATATTCACAATATGAATTCCCAATGTTATCACTTGAATAGATAGCTTTACTTAAACTCATATTCTCAATTATTAGCATTATCATTTACTGGAGGTTATCCCCTTATTTATCTTCTCAAGGAGTTACTATAAATTATTCTCATAATTAAACATGATAAGTCTGTTCATTTAACCGTATATCATTCACATCATAAATATACAATACAAGCACCCCGAGGCTAAGCTGCGGTGCACACATACTCTGCTATCCATCCCGGTACATCACATACATAAGGATTACAAATTCCTAATCTCTCAGGAATTGTTAGAATAAGCACCACACAGAAAAATGGAGGCGAACATAATTCAACAAATCCATGGGTCACGTACATACCTTCGCTCCATAGTCAGTGACTTATTAACTCACAAATAAGTCATTCTCTTGAACTATGTCCTCAAGGTACCAATCTAAATCCGGGCACACAAGGATTAGATGGCCCTAAGCGAACGTAAACCTCCCGTGATAGCAAGTATGGTAGGTATGTTATACACATAATAAATCCATAAACTAGGTATTCACACAACCTAAGTAATCATATATCAATATAAATGTTCGCACATTTCATCTAGTTAATCTCGTACGTGTCAAATTTACTCCGAGTATTACATATCATATATATTGCATTTGATAACTCTCTCGTCGTATCAATTTGGGTACTTAAACCTAACTCAAAAGGTTACTAGATTTCTTATTAATTCCAAATGTTATCTCAGTACTTAAAGTCCCTCCGTTACTGCCCTTATCTTACATCATCCTCAATTCTCAATGTAGTTCCAATTCGAACGATTTCTAACCGTACCTCACTCGGTAGACCCTCGCACATAATATCAATCAATCCCATAAGTTATAGCGTTCTTCGATAACAACTAAGGCCCTACTGACTTTAATTAAGTCCCACACTATCATATTAATTTTCCTAATAACCAACATCGGCTTTGGAATAATCATTAAACCTTAAAGATAAGCAATTTCCAAAATACAGCAGGGGTCGATCGATCGATAAAAAGGGGTCGATCGATCGAACCTTCGATCGATCGACATTCTTGAGTCGATCGATCGATCAAGGAGGCATCAACCCAGAAATCCTTAGCAGTTACGGGTTTGCATCTTTTTACTCTTCTTAATCATCATTCTAACGTCCAAAACTCTCAAATGGATACACTAATCATCCTATTAACATGTTTACTTCTTTCCCCACGTTTTAGATTCATCAAATCAACATATAACATCACTTTCATGGATCAAATTACCCAAAAATCATATAAAACCTAGTTTTTCCTATTTCTTCAAGAACATCCCATAATTCCTTTAAATTTCAAAATTCTCTACTCATTAATCATAAATTCTAGTTGTTATCATCTCAAATATAAACCTACATGAAAGTCCTACCCAAATTATGATTTAAACCATTAAAATCCATTTAATCTTCATTATTTATGAGAAATCTCCAATTCTATAGAAACATGTAAAATATATGCTTTGAATCTTTGCAAGATAAACCACTTGCCTGTAAATTTGATGTTTTGATCCGTTGTTGTTGTTTAAGGGCTGGTCCTCCCTCCATTCCGGTCACGATTCCATCCAAATTGGTGGTGGTGGGTGGTGGTTTTGGTTTGGGGACTTTTTGTAACCTCTCCTCTAACTCACGTAAATCCCCTCTATGTTTTTGGCTGATCATGGCCCTAATGGCCTAACCAAAAATAAATAAATTAACACTAAAAATCGTGGGTCTAAATTCCTTAATTTTTAAAATTACCAAAATACCCTCCCGGGTTGCCGGTTTGGCCTAAAAATGCCCCGGGACCCAAACTAAACTTTCGGCTAGTGTTTTCTGACTATATCGACCCTTCCGGACACGTTGGCGCACTCAAAATGACCATATGGTTGATAAAAATAAAATTCACTTTTTAATTTAAATAATTACATTCCTGACGCGACTGTCACGCGCGTCCCAACAAAATTTCCCAAATTGCCGTATTTCAGTCTCGCGACAATTTTAATATTTTTAATATCCATATACTACCATATATACGCATTATAATCAAATACCAACTCACATCTCGTTAGTATTTTATCCGGATTAATTATCAATTAATTCACATTTAATTTAATTAATCCCATAAATAAATATCAATAAAAGTACGGGGTATTACATACTTCCCCCCTAATAACAGAATTTCGTCCCGAAATTCGAAAAAGTAAGGCACACCTGGAAAAATTAGGTATCCTCCAGTATTCAAAACAATTATAAAGAAAAGCCCAAATCACTAAAATCCTCGCTTCACAATAAGCTTGTTTAACATACTTGATAACTTATCAGAATAATCTTCGATAACTGCACCTTACGTTGTGCTCTTATTAAACAACCTTCGAATAAAAATAGCCCATACATCATTAGACGCACTATTTTTATTAGTATTGTGAGTCCGCACCTCACTACTAACTCCCTCGTTTATCAAAACTCCAAACTCCCATCCTGGGATGAATCAATAACACATCTGACTACGCTCGTCCATTCCTTGAAGTATCACGACGTTGTGACTTTTACACAAGGGAAAACCACTTCAGCCTGTTGGTGTCACACAAACCTTTGTAAGCACCTTGTCCACCATAAATAGATACGGGTGCTTTTCCCCCAACTCTACCATTAGGTAATATATCCTCCTCATGACTACAATATACCTCACTAGTTATACCCGAATTGGAATTGAAAATATCGCAATGAATCCAAAATTTCTTTCATACAATCCATCAGTCGTTAGTCACTTTGCGCCTGCACCTCGGGTTATAGGTGATACAACCCTTAGTTTGAATCGTTATATCCCACTACTTATTGTCACCCCACCTGAATGTGGATTTCGGGTATGTCATCCCAGTTCTAAATAATACTACGTCGAACCACGTACCGTTGTGTTCACTATCTAATAGTGTAAATCACCCCAAGTATATAATAATTTCTCATAATAATTTATTCGCCTTCTCAAGAGATATCCCTTTATTAAATGGCTTTCTACTGCCTAACTTTTGAACGTGCTACGCTTACTACACATGATATTCACTTACACCTTTTCTTATGACGTTTAATCTCATAAGTAATAATCTCACCCGTCTATTTTCCTCTTCCTTTTATTTATACTTTAGTAAATCAAGATGTCTACGCCCCTTATAACCCAACCATACGGTTTTTAAACATTATATACGCTTCATACAAATCCCAAACTCTTTATTGTCACTGTAAATACAACGGTGCTATACCACTTGGGCGTTCTCAATCGCTTCTGAATTAGAAATCCTAAATCCTCCTTATCCTCAATGCGTCCTTCAACGCGTTGTGACAAAACCAACATTATTAGTACTTATATCATAATTTACTAACAACTGGTTCTAATGGCCTTACATCATAATTTACTCCTTGTAACTTCCCGTGATAATTACGTACTCCCGTAAAGATTGAGGTATCCAAATCATGAACAAAGGGTTACACATCTCCTTACTACCAACCTTACGCTAAGTTTCATGCGTGGGGTGTCTCGCAAAGCGAAATCCAAACAAGGACCCCCCCCCCCGTTACACTACTACCAAACATTATCGGTCATCGGAATCCGTTAAGCCCTGTCCATAATATGTACCCCTACGCTCTCGTCTTTTAACAACAAAGTTTCATCTCAGTTCGCAATTATACATAAACAAAGAACTCCTTCTGAAATACACTTTTCTCTTTACAGTGATGGAAATCACATTTCATATACAACATGCGAGATATTTGGGACCCTCAAATTCCCGTCCACAGACAGACAACTATGAGTATAAACTTCCAAATCTCTAACGGGTGATAAAACAATGCACTCTTTTTGTTACGACCTCTCTATCGTTAATTATAAGAACCAACTAACTCTTTGTTGACTAGTAAATCAATTACATACAACTCATAACAATGAAATCCCTACGCATACTGGGATTAAATATCCGAGACCATTATACCCATTTAAAATCATAACCTGTATATATATTTATATATATACGCACGAAATTACAATTGCGAGCCCGACTCTCTCACAGATGGGTCCTCGCCAAAATAAAACCTGATACCCCAAGGTAGTAACTTCGATAAACTTGTAATACTAGCACACTATCGGTATAATCATATATATAAAACAATAATTAAGATCATATCATACTCGTATAATATAGCACTAAAACGAGTAATTTCGATAAGGCATAAACCGCTATTAATATACCCATTCATCCTCCGTGGATGACAATAAAAGTAACCCCCACACTATCAGGGAAAATGTTCTTGTATATAATAAACTTACTGATATACTCACTAAACTTCGACTCTCAAGTGAAAATACAATTGTAACAAATGTAGTAACTCATTCATGCCACAAATAACATGCATCCTTATCTGAGGATATAACTCATACTTCTATCCTAATAATCGTCCCGGCTGCTCAAATGGTTACTGGACTTACCACACATGTCTGTTCCAACCCGAATATTTCAATAACTGTTGCCCTTGCCAGGCACAATACCTTGATCCCTACTCTTGTATCGGGAAAAAAATTATAACGCACGGGTTTCACTCCCCACAGAGATACCTCTACACATACTCCACTTATCTTTTGTCTCACAAATCATGTTGAGGTGGTCCATCTCTCGGACGTTGGTAGTCTCGACTCTGAAATTGTTCCCTTAGCTTGATGTACCTAAGGAATACACTACTAGTTTTCCACCTCTCTTACTGAAATTACCATCGCTCGGTAGTAATTCCGCTATCGAATTATTTTAACGGTTTCACCATTGGGTCTTCCTCCTTGTGATGTTTCTCCAACACCATTTTCCCAGTCTTATTCTATAAAAACAATTCTTTGATTTTTGTATCTCCCTACCCAAGGGAACATTTATCTCCAAGTTTACACCACGTGATATAATTACTATTTGTATTTATCATCCAAGCAGAATTCCCCATAAGAGCTAACAATTCTTCTTGTATGTAGATTCTCCCTTTAACATCCTCTTCTCCATACCACCTTCTCCACCCGGGGTAAGGTTCGCTACAACATTAAATTTCTCCTCACAAGTTGACCCCTGTTTGGCCCTCTTATGTGAGTTCAGAATAACATTTGCCTTTCAACCTGAACATTTGATGAAGGAACTTATGGTCAAACCATACGTGTACACCCTCTCGACATTACATTCCACTTTTAAGTGGATTGCTTGTTTCTCGCCATTGAATCTCCGCTCTTACGAGTCAAGGAAAAAATTTTCCTCAATTTTCACTCTCGATTGGCCATACTCCGACATATGTCCAAGCCTTTGGATACATTGCGTTCGTTTGGCTAGCACATGCCGTCTTCGCCTTTCGAGTATTACTACTGCTGGTTCTCTTCAATGATTACACTTAACTCTGACTCTCCCATTCCAACCTTGTTGGATGTGTCTAATTTGACCCCATTCCTACTATAGCTATACCCGGAAGCCTCACGTCGCGCCTTAGCCTTCTATATCATCCAGGACTTCCGTGCCATAATATCGGTGACTTCAACTACGGTCATCCTTCTTTAAATAAATCAATTAACCTCAATATATTTGCCTCCTGCTTTCCACCCAACTGTCTTCCCCTGACGTACTACATTGTTCGGCACACGAATACACCCGATCGCAATACGATTCGCTATCATATACATCATAGCAGGAGAACGAAATTTTACTAAAGGAATCAACAATCCTAAACATAGGGCTCTATATCAAAGAAAGCTCGGCGGAAACATAATAAGCCGTACAGATCCTAAAGGACACTAGAACCTGATGCTTTGATACCACCTGTGACACCCCGACTAATTAAATACCGGGTAGCTACTCCTTTATTAGATTAATTCAAAATGTTAAGTTGCTCAGTTAATAGCATCACTGTAGAAAACATTTAATGATTACTAACCACCTAGTATTTAAAAATAAGATGTCAAATTTTAAATTAAATCTGATTAACATGCGATAAATGAAATGTAAAAGAATAACATCACCATACACAATAAAGTCCCAATAGTGTAATCAACAAGAAATAAAGAGTCTGGAGGAAATACTCCTCACAACAATCCCACAACTGAAATAATAAAACAAGTCTGACTCCTGAATTAATTACAATCCACAACCTGAATAACTGAATATAAAATATCTCTAAAGGAAATGGGAGACATGCCCTACAAATGATGAAACTGAATATGGAGTCAAGACTAGAAAAGGAGGCGTCTACTGTCAAGGCCCTGTAACTTCCACAACAGCTACAGCTCGTCACCTGAATAGAATTCCTATGCATGGTGTCCTTGTGGTTGGGCACCTAAAAGGTTTTTACCAAAAAAAATAGATTTGAAAGCAAACGGGTCAGAGCCCGAAAGTGGAGAGTATTTTAAAAACAGCAAGTGATTTAAATTATAATTGAACATCACATATTATAAACACGTTAATTGCGTACTCTCACATGAGATCCTTACCTCTCCACTACTGTGCACGTCTAACATATGCCTTTAACCCATCCTAGTTATTCCACTATCTAACTAGTTTATACCACTCCTGCCTTCGCATTCAAACATAGAGTATCTACACATAACCCCCAATTAAGCCATATTTATAACCCATGTTCACATTCGTTAATTTACTTATCTCAAGTGTTAGTTAAATTCTCATTTTTTTTAACCCATTCGCATATCTTAGTCAATCACATCTACTAAGAAACAATGAACCCATTACAAATATTCACAATATGAATTCCCAATGTTATCACTTGAATAGATAGCTTTACTGAAACTCATATTCTCAATTATTAGCATTATCATTTACTGGAGGTTATCCCCTTATTTATCTTCTCAAGGAGTTACTATAAATTATTCTCATAATTAAACATGACAAGTCTGTTCATTTAACCGTATATCATTCACATCATAAATATACAATACAAGCACCCCAAGGCTAAGCTGCGGTGCACACATACTCTGCTATCCATCCCGGTACAACACGTACATAAGGATTACAAATTACGAATCTCTCAGGAATTGTTAGAATAAGCACAACACATAAAAATGGAGGCGAACATAATTCAACATACCCATGGGTCACGTACATACCTACGCTCCATAGTCAGCTGACTTATTAACTCACAAATAAGTCATTCTCTTGAACTATGTCCTCAAGATACCAATCTAAATCCGGGAACACAAGGATTAGATGGCCCTAAGTAAACGTAAACCTCCCTTGATAGCAAGTATGGTAGGTATGTTATACACATAAGAAATCCATACACTAGGTATTCACACAACCTAAGTAATCATATATCAATATAGATGTTCGCACATTTCATCTAGTTAATCTCGTACGTGTCAAATTTACTCCGAGTATTACATATCATATATATTTCATTTGATAACTCTCTCGTCGTATCAATTTGGGTACTTAAACCTAACTCAAAAGGTTACTAGATTTCTTATTAATTTCAAATGTTATCTCAGTACTTAAAGTCCCTCCGTTACTGCCCTTATCTTACATCATCCTCAATTCTCAACGTAGTTCCAATTCGAACGATTTCTAACCGTACCTCACTCGGTAGACCCTCGCACGTAATATCAATAAATCCCATAAGTTATAGCATTCTCCGATAACAACTAAGGCCCTACTGACTTTAATTAAGTTCCACACTATCATATTAATTTTCCTAATAACCAACATCGGCTTTGGAATAATCATTAAACCATAAAGAGAAACAATTTCCAAAATACAGCAGGGGTCGATCGATCGATAAAAAGGGGTCGATCGATCGAACCTTCGATCGATCGACATTCTTGAGTCGATCGATCAATCAAGGAGGCATCATCCCAGAAATCCTTAGCAGTTACGGGTTTGCATCTTTTTACTCTTCTTAATCATCATTCTAACGTCCAAAACTCTCAAATGGATACACTAATCATCCTACTAACATGTTTACTTCTTTCCCCACGTTTTAGATTCATCAAATCAACATATAACATCACTTTCATGGATCAAATTACCCAAAAATCATATAAAACCTAGTTTTTCCTATTTCTTCAAGAACATCCCATAATTCCTTCAAATTTCGAAATTCTCTACTCATTAATCATAAATTCGTAGTTGTTATCATCTCAAATATAAACCTACATGAAAGTCCTACCCAAATTATGATTTAAACCATTCAAATCCATTTTATCTTCATTATTTATGAGAAATCTCCAATTCTATAGAAACATGTAAAATATATGCTTTGAATCTTTGCAAGATAAACCACTTGCCTGTAAATTTGATGTTCTGATCCGTTGTTGTTGTTTAAGGGCTGGTCCTCCCTCCATTCCGGTCACAATTCCGTCCAAATTGGTGGTGGTGGGTGGTGGTTTTGGTTTGGGGACTCTTTGTAACCTCTCCTCTAACTCACGTAACTCCCCTCTATGTTTTTGGCTGATCATGGCCCTAATGGCCTAACCAAAAATAAATAAATTAACACTAAAAATCGTGGGTCTAAATTCCTTAATTTTTAAAATTACCAAAATACCCTTCCGGGTTGCTGGTTTGGCCTAAAAATGCCCCGGGACCCAAACTAAACTTTCGGTTAGTGTTTTCTGACTATATCGACCCTTCCGGACACGTTGGCGCACTCAAAAATGACCATACTGTTGATAAAAATAAAATTCACTTTTTAATTTAAATAATTACATTCCTGACGCGACTGTCACGCGCGTCCCAACAAAATTTCCCAAATTGTCGTATTTCAGTCTCGCGACAATTTTAATATTTTTAATATTCATATACTACCATATATACGCATTATAATAAAATACCAACTCATATCTCGTTACTATTTTATCCGGATTAATTATCAATTAATTCACATTTAATTTAATTAATCCCATAAATAAATATCAATAAAAGTACGGGGTATTACACCAATCTTTTCTTCAAGCCATTTAGCAGTGTCCTGTTTGTCACTTCACTTTGTCCATTGCTTTGAGGATGGCCCGGTGCTGAGTGGACCTTCAAAATATTTGATTGATGACAATATGCGGCAAACTCCTCGTTATCAAATTGTGTTCCATGGTCTGTGATGAAGGCATGAGGTAGACCGTATCAACAAATGATGTTCTTCCAAACAAATTGGTACACCTTCTCATACGTCATGTCAATGAGTGTCTCAGCTTCTACCCATTTAGTAAAATAATCCACTACGACGACGAGGTACTTGAACCTTCCTCGGGTCGTTGGCTGTGGCCCAACCAAGTCAATTCCCCACATGGTAAATGGACAAGGGGAAGTTATGGGTGTCAACAATGCTTGTAGAGTTCTTCGGATGGAGGGAAAATGCTAGCACTTATCACACTTCTTGGCGTAGGCTATGCAATCAGCCCTCATCGTCGGCCAGTAGTATCCTTGTGTCATCACCCTTTGTAAAAGTGTCCGACTTGCTACATGTGCTCCACAAGACCCTTCGTGGATATCTTCAATTAATTCTTTCACCTCGGAGGGGTGTACACATCTCTGCAAACCTGCCATAATTCCTCGTCTATATAAAACACCATTAGTTAATACATACCGAGCAGCTTTAAACTTCAATTTTTTGGCAGCGAGCTTATCAATTGGCAATTCTCCCTTCTCGATATACGCCCTGATGGAATCCATCCAAGATGGTCCTAAATCAAGGGTGATAAAGTTCATCGTCAGATCTTCATCTATGCTCCGACCAGCTAACACTTCAATTGGGATTGTTCATCGTAGCTCGGTGCGAGTAGCTGATGCTAGTCGAGCTAGGGCATCTGCTCTCGCATTCTCCATTCTTGGTATTCTGACCAGCTGAATAGCGGAAAATTCTGACACCAGCTCCTTTGCCTTTGCATGATATCTGATCATCAATTCTCCTCTAACTGCATATACTCCCATCATTTGGTTTATGATTAATTGAGAATCACTGAAAACAATGACCTGTTGCGCCTTCATAATTTTTGCTAAACCAAGTCCTACAATCATGGCCTCATACTCAGCCTCATTGTTAGAAACTTTGAATTGGAAACGCAAGGCGTATTCCATATCGACCTCATCCGGAGTGCTCAAAACTATCCCCACGCCGCATCTTGTAGTGCAAGATGAGCCATCTACATATAGTCTCCATATAGGTAACTCGTCTTCAAATTTCTGATCAGTTAGAGTTCCTCGGTGAAATATTTGTTCCTTCCATTCCTCCTCGAATTTTTCTTGCTCTTCGTCGATCATTTCTTCTTGCCCTTTTACCAACCAGAGTTGGTCTGAGCCCGAAGTCAATGATCTTGTAACATCCACTTGCCTTTTTACCAACCGGAGTTGGTCTGAGCTAGTGTTTGTTGATCCTGTAACATCCACAGGTTGATCATCAAGTAACTCTTGTTTCTCATCCGGAGTCCTCACAACTATCTCTGCGTAACATCATGTAACATCCACACGCCTTTTTACCAATCGAAATTGGTCTGAGCTTGTGTTTGTTGATCCTGTAACATCCACAGGTTGATCAGCGAGCAACTTTTGTTCCTCGGAGATATCAGGGTAGGTGAACTCCGCTATAAAATCTGCTACAGCCTGCCCTTTAAGCGATGATCTGGGTTCATAGACTATATCATATTCACCGAGCTCTATTGCCCAATACATCAATCTTCCTGATTTTTCTGGCTTATGCAGGGCTTGCCTCAATGGCATATCAGTATATACTACTATGGTATGAGCCT
This sequence comes from Sambucus nigra, assembly GCA_949130495.1. Lineage (NCBI taxonomy): Eukaryota > Viridiplantae > Streptophyta > Magnoliopsida > Dipsacales > Adoxaceae > Sambucus > Sambucus nigra. The sequence continues at coordinate 377,829,582 of OX422211.1, forward strand.
GGAAATATGGCCTCATTCTCCTACTCGCCTCAATCAGCGCCAGTGCTAATTTCTCCAGCCTTGGATATCTGATCTATGCTCCTTGAAAGGCCTTACTTGTGTAGTAAATTGGTTTTTGCACTCCATTCTCCACTCTAATCACGCCGAGCTAACTGCATTCTCGAACACTGCAAGGTACAAATACAATTTTTCTCCCATCACTGGCTTGGACAATAGTGGAGGTTCTCCCAAGTATCTCTTCAAGTTTTGAAAAGCCTTCTCGCATTCATCATTCCACTCCAAAGTCTTTCTGAGTGTCTTGAAGAATGGGAGACATCTATCAGTCGCTCGTGACATAAATATGTTGAGTGCCGCTACTCGTCCTGTGAGACTCTGTACTTCCTTCTTCGTCGTTGGATATCGCAGCCCTAATAGAGCTTTGATCTTTTCAGGATTTGCTTCAATGCCTCGTTGATTGACAATATACCCGAGGAACATGCCTTCTCGTACTCCAAATATGCACTTCGTTAGGTTCAGCTTCATTTGATATTTATCTAGTTGATCAAAAGTCTGACTTAAGTCTACTAGATGATCGGCAGCTTTCTTGCTTTTTGTCAGCATATCGTCAACATAGACTTCCATGTTGTCACTGATTTGTTCAGCAAAGACCTTGTTCATCAGCCTCTGATATGTCGCACCTGCATTTTTCAAACCAAAAGGCATAACATTATAACAATAAGTTCCCCGAGGGGTAATGAAAGAAGTACTTTCCCTGTCTTCAGGTTTCATTTTAATTTGATTATAGCCAGAATAAGCATCCATGAAGCTCAGCAACTCGTGTCCCCAGGTAGCATCCACCAGTTGATCAATTCGGAGCAATGGAAAATGATCCTTTGGGCATGCTTTGTTGAGGTCGGTGAAGTCCACGCACATCCTCCACTTGTTGTTTTCCTTCTTTACCATCACCACATTAGCTAACCAATCTGGATATTTAACATCTTCAATGAAATAAGCTTTCTGGAGCTTCTCGACTTACTCCTGTATAGCTTGATTCTTCTCGGGACTGAATACTCTTGTCCTCTGCTTCACAGGCTTGATCTCCTTATTCACATTGAGCTCGTGACATAAGAAGTTTGGGTCTATCCCAGGCATATCTTCATGACTCCATGCAAAAGTTTGTCTTCTGCTTCTAAGGAAAGTTATCAATTCTTGTTTTAATGAGGCCTCCAATGATGAACCTATTTGAGTAGTTCGCTCAGGGTGCTCGTCGTCCAGAATGATATTTTGAAGTAGCTTCCACCACTTGACCCTTTACGAGTTGCGACTCATCTCGGGGATCCAATGTTTCAAATTCTGCACCTTCATCCACTTGATAAGTAGTGGTCTTTTTCTTTGATTCTTCCAGTTCTTCTTGCTCGGCGGATGAATAATAGCATTCCCGAGCTACTCTCTGATCACCTTTCACCACTCCTACTCCAAAGTTTGTTGGAAATTTTAGGCACTGATGCACTGTAGATGGCACAGCCTCGAACTTCTTCAATCCTACTCTTCCCATGATGATATTGTACGATGATTGGACATTCTTATCCATCACGAAGAAACGTATTCTTTCTGTTCGACAAGCAGGCCACGTACTAATGAATATATCCAACTTGATCATCCCAAGTGGAAATACTTTCTCGCCAGCAAAACCGATGAGGGGTCTGTGGTAAGGCTCCAGTTGAGATAGCTTTAGATTTAAACTATCGAAACACGAGTAGAACATGATGTCTGATGAGCTACCATTGTCGACCAACACTCTTGAAATCATAACTTTCTTCATTCTCATTTTGATCACCAGCGGGTCATCATGAGGATATAAAACACCTGCAAGGTCATTTTTTGAAAAATCGATAACCAATTTCTCCTTGTTCACCTTTCTCGGACGATCTTCCTCAGCTAGATTTATTCGCTGAATATACGAGCAAACATGAGCCTCACCGAGGTAAGCTTTTCTCTCTGCAGTAAGGTCTCCTCCTCCTGCATCTCCTCCTGTAATAACATTACAATGAAATGACCCAAAGCGTATTAAAAATACCTCTCTTTCTAGCTGCCTTGGTTTCTTGGTAAGATCGGGGTCATCCTCTGGATCAACGTCATGGTTTCTCTTCTTGTTCTCCTCTGCTCAACGAGGAGACCTAGATCTCTCTCTAGTTCGGTCGTTGTTTCTTCTTTCTCCTCCTCGATCAACATACTTTACTAGCTTTCCTCGTCGGATGAGTGTTTCAATCTCATTCTGAAGAGCTATGTAATTTTTGGTCATATGACCGTGATCCTTGTGGAACTCGCAATATTTTTTCCTATTCCTCGTGTCAGGGTCTGCCTTCATTTTCTTTGGACAGTTTAACTCCTCGCTGTTCTTAATTTGTTCCAGGATGTGGTTGATATTTACCTTCAAAGGTGTGTAATTATCAAATTTCCTCAAGACCTCCCATGACGACCTATTTTTGGATTTTTTGTCACCACCATTGTTCTTATGTTCTTTCTTCTTAGCTTTATCACCTTCCACCTTGGTTTCTTTAGCGTCCATATTCTTCTTCGCAGACATAGCCTCCTCGACATTCATAATCTTGGACGCTTTTCCCATCAGGTCCGACATGGTTCGAGGTGGATCTTTGGCCAAAGTGTAGTACAACTTGTTTGGCAGTAGTCCACTCATCAAAGCGGTAATCGTTGTCTTCTCTTCATAATCAATGACTTCGAGTTTCTCATTATTAAAACGAGTTATATAATCTCTGGTACTCTCACCAACTTTTTATCTAACACTTAACAAAGGAGCTACTCGTTTCACTGGCTTTGCTCCAAAGCAGAAATTCCCAATGAATAGCTCGGCCAGTTGAAGAAAAGTTGAAATCTTACCCCGAGGAAGACTATTATACCATATTTGAGCAGATCTAGTAAGTGTTCCCGAGAATGCTCTACATCTCATCTCATCTGGGAAAGCATAGATGTCAGCTGCAGCTTGGTATTGTTCTTTATGAAGGACAGGGTCAGTCTATCCATCATACTTGGGAGTCACAACAGGTTCTTTGAACTTTGATGGTGTTGGAAAATCAACAATGTCCTGGACAAAAGGTGTTCCTCGAACAAAGGTTCGTTGTAGAGGATTCTTGGCCTTAGCCATTTCCCCTAATTTATCCTCTAGCCTCTGAATAGATCCTTTCCATGCATCATTTCCTTCCTCGGGCCTATTGGTTCGAGCAACTGATCGCATTGAAGTGGCTTCCTGGGATTTATCTTGACGAGCAGCTGGTCGGTCATAGGATCTATCTTAACGAGCAGATGGTCGCGACTGGGCATATCCTTCCCTTAAATCTGATGGTTGTCAAAAGTTCCTCGACGCTGCATTAAGAGGACTTTTGTTCCTCATAGGGACTAATCGGTCAAAAGGATAAACCCTGCTTAATCTTTCCAATGCGCTGCTCCTTTCTGGGGAGAGGGTGACACGTTGTTCAGTATCCGTGGCTCGCACCGACGAAGTTCGCCCAGGTTGATAAGAGAAATCATTAGATTCCTCATTGCGATGTGAGTTAGTATGCCTAGTACGCGAAGAAGGCGCACGGGTATTTCTTTGAATGCTTCGTGGTCCGGAATGGGCTGATGCACCGCCATGGAGGGTTTGGATGAGTTGTCGCATTGTTTCTTGCATGACGGTCTAGCCCTGAGCCAAATTTGCCATTATTCCAGTCAGATCTGGAATAGTTGGTGGAGCAGATGGATTTGGAGGAGTTCCAGCGTTTCGATTGCTGGATTCAGGAATATCCGTCATTGGTAAGGGATTGTTTTTGATGAAAAATGATCTTATCAGTCATTTCCCACAGACGGCGCTAATCTGTTGATGTAAAAAATTAGATCACTCTAATAATTCAATCACAGATAAATAAATGAGACAAAGAATTTTAAAGCGGTTCAGCCTTATAAGAATGGCCAACGTCCACTGTTGCTTTATTGCCGAGTGTTTGGAAATTCTCGATTTGTGAATTCTATCAAGAAATTTCTCTCTAGATTTCAGGTCCAGGTCCCCTTTACAATGAGGATTGTACAACGTATTTATCGCCCTGAGGCTGTCATGTGAAAGGGTAATACATTAAATGATATACATATGAAAGGGTAATACATTTAATGTCCTCTTTGCGTGTGCGTCTGAATGATAAGCATTTAATGAATCAGTTGAACTGTTGGTATCCTGTTTCGAAGTGCAGCTTGGACCGCCTGAGTTGCTCGGACCGCTTAATCTTCTCGGTATTCAAGAGTTCCTCGGAGAGGCATTGTTCCTCGGGGAACTAGTCTTCCTCGTTGTAGTCTTGTTCCTCAGAGCGAGTGGGTTCCTCAGAAGTGTTTGTTGTTGCCATGTAGATAGCCACGTGTCTTCATATGATTGGCCCATGTCAGCAGGTTAATTTTGGTATCAACATTGACTTAGGGGATTCCCCCTATAAATCGTAAGCCCAATTTGTGAAGAAGATCAAGACTGGAATAAGTCTTGTAGCTACTTTTCCCATAAATAATGTGGATGGCCCTGATAAATGGAAGAGCACTCCCATTATGTTAGTGTCTATGATTTCACACTTTGCCTTGAACTGTTGAGGGGGGCCTACCTTCATGACGACTAGGATATGGTTGACAGATGGTAAACAGATCAATCGGTCTCACATGATTCTTAAACACTTTCCATAGTGAGCTCATATATTTTGTTTGGATTTTCACTTCTCTAAAAATTTATGTTGTACTAAATTTCTTGATCGACTTTTGTCTTGAAGCTCCTAGTGGACTTTATTGATATTCTCGATATAAGGGTCAAATAGGACAGGGATAACGTCAAACTGATCCAGGCCTTGAACAAGTCTCAGGTGGATCTTAAGGCTTCTAGAAAGTTCTATAGCACTAAGGCGAAGGCTAATGAATTGGATTTATCCAAACATAAGTCCAAGATCGAGCAGTTCGAAAAAGCTACCGAGGAGAGTGCACAGACCCTGTCCAAGGCCTTAGAGTCTAGGGATAAGGTCTATAACCAGGAGTGGAATGATGATTTTGGTGAGGATAAGAAATAACTGGACTACATTTGTAAGTCCTACTTTAAGAAGGTATGGCATGAAACCTTCGTCAAAACTGGGGTTCCCTTTGAGTCTGAGCTCTTTGGTAAGCACCATCGAGGCTCTCCTCTAATCTTGGATGAAAAATAGGGTGAAGTAGTGAACAGAGTCCAAAAAAAGGAGGACACTAAATAATTAAAATATCCCACGGACCTAAATAAGGTTATGTCCGAACAAGAGCAAGTGAAAGAGAAAGAATACTAAGCTAGTTAGATTATCCTAGGACTTTTTGTTATGTGTATTTCCTATCTTTTGTTGTTTGCATTGTAAGGGATTGGGCAACTTTAAAATTCTAATGAAAATACTTATCCATTTGGCCTTGATGCATCTTTATTTTTTAACTTTTTATTATTAGTGTATGCTTTCTTTATTTCCAATTTCGGAATGCCTTTGTTTTGATCTTTGTAGTCTAATAATAACTTGGCACCGGTGCTAATAACTCAGGAGAATGAAGACATGGACTTCCTTCTTATTTTAGATTCTTTTGGCCGAGCTCCATAAGCATTCGACAAGCACTAGAAAAAATGACAAGTTCTTATGCGCGAGTAAAATATTTTTAATGTACTCTCTTCGGGTCGAGATAATGAAAATAACTCTATATGGGAGAAGCTCGAAAAAGATGACCAGACTTTTAGAGAGGATTAAGTGAAATCTTTAGTAGAAGGTGATGATATTGAGATATCAGTTTCATCATGGGCATTGCCTAGTTTATTCGGAGGGCTATAATGAAGGCTGGATAGATGCTCTACCCCACTTGGATGAATCCAGGTAGGTTAGTTACAAGCATGGGTGGTTTAACATCTTGGTAGTTATGAGAGTTCCCCATAATTCCTAATTATAGTATTGGTATGGAATCGACTGCCCCTATGTTCGTCTCCTTCCACACAGGAGTGCGAAATCATGAATTCTTATGGATGCCATTCCTATTCAACTCATAAGGGATCATCTTCTTGACCATTATAGTGATGATAAATTCCATTCTAATTTAAATGATGGTTGTTATTGTGGAATGATCGCTGAGCTTAATTGTTGAGGATAAATTGACAGTCATCACTACACCAAAAAGGTCAAATTGGCACCCTTTAGCCGGTCAGACTTGTCACGGTTATTGATCGTGACAAAAAAAACATGCATTTTTTGTCACGGCCAATGACCGTGATAAGTCTGTGATAAGACCTTGTCACGATCATTGACCGTGATAAGTCCGTGACAAGTACAGTTGTCACGAACTTGTCACGGCCAATGACCGTGACAATTCTTATAATATTGTCATGGTCAAAGATCGTGACATGTCCGTGATAAGTTTAACCGCAAAAAACCCTTTCCCCTCCTTTTTTTCTCACCACTTTGTTTCCCTCCACTTTCTTCTCTCTCTCTCTCTCTCTCTCTCTCTCTCTCTCTCTCTCTCTCTCTCTCTCTTCCATTTATATATATATATGTATGTATGTATATATCTGTGTGTGTGTGTGTGTGTGTGTGTGTGTGCATGTTGTGGTGGGTGGGGGATGGGGTTGGGGCTGGGGAGGTGAAGGGGTGTATGTGTGTGTGCGTGTGTGCGTGTGTGTGTGTGTGTGGTGGGCGAAGGGGGTGGGGCAGGGTGGGGGAGGGGAGGGGGCCGGGGTGGGGCTGCATGTGTGTGTTTGTGTATGTGCGCGTGTAGTGTGCATATATGTGCGTGTTTGTGCGTATGTGCAGGAGGGGAAAATGATGCGGGGGGTGGGGTTGTGTACGTGTGTGTGGGGAGGGTGGGATGGGGGTGGGGGTGGGGAAAGGGAAAATGGGGCGGGGGTGGGCTGGTTAATTTTTTTTATTAAATTTTGATTGGTTTATTAGATATTTTCCCTTATATGCAAGTAGTGTCCCTTGTAAATGAATTGATTGATTATTAATTTCTTTAGTAAATTAATATATGAAAGTAGGATTGCCCCTCATTGTAAATTAGTAAATTAATAATTGTATACTTTAATTGTTAGTTTAATTGATGAAAAGAATTAATTGAGTAGATGAATTAGAAGGAGGAAGGGATACACATTTAGTGTTGCCATTACGGTTGGATTATAGTGGATCGATGTTGGGTTGGTTAATTTTAAAAGTGCCATGACCACTGGATTATTGTCCATATGGGGTGGAATTTTTCAATTTTTATTGAAAATTACTTTGTATAACGAACAATATAAATATACTTGAAATTACATATAGTGCGCATAGATACTAGCCTTCTAGTTCTTATGCGTACGCATTCAATAGCCCTTAGAACCGTTCGGGAGTCATTACCCCTGTAATGAGATCTCTCGAATTGTCCCGTTTGGACAGTTTGGGATTACATAATTTCTGTATAATAATATTCTTAGTGGCTTAAAGTTGTTACTTTTGGAGGAAGTTCTGCAGTCGTATCCTAATGTTATTTGGGTACATACTAGATTGATAAGTGTGACTCTTATTTCAATTGATCAATTGAAATAACACTCACACTTGCCACTCTACGTCGTGTACTTGAGAACTACGGGGATATGCTGCCGAATTTTTCTCAAATTGTAACAATGTGCATGAGCTGTTAAGTATATTACAGAAATATGCGGTCTTGAATGGGATATGACCACTCACCCTTTAGAGGAGATAGAGGAAATAGGAATTTCAATTATAAATTGAATTTAAATTTGAAATTTAAAAATTGAAGACATAAATACGTAAAACATACTATAAATCTAAGTTTTATTTATACTAATCCATGAATATACGCTTCTTACCTTTAATAGGTGATTAGTTGTGGTAGCTGTGATAGGATATCCGAAATACAAAGAGTGAATCGGTGAGACAAATAGAATGGGGGATATGATTCGCAGAGGTGCTAATGAATTTATGAAACACGCAAAGATATGTCATAATGATGATGAGTTTTTGTGTCCGTGTAATCCAAAATAGTAGTGTCCATGTAATCCGAATTTGTGAAATCGTTGAAGCTGAAATGACTTACTATGGTGTAATCCGAAATATATTTGAATTGGATTATATAAGCTATAAAGAGGTTGTATTTTACTGTGACTGGGTAAGATTTGAGGATATTGCTTGTAAAGTTGATCCTATCACCAATTTGATCATGGTTAACTTGTCCAAGTTGAAGAGTAACGACCACGTGAGCGATGACCCGTTTGTTTGTGCATTTCAAAAGGTTAACCAAGTGTTTTACTCGGAGTATATAAAAAATGAGCCGTGGTCAATTATCCTACACACGCCAAAGCGTCTAAATAGTAGTGTGGATGACTTGGCTGCTCCTACCGAATATCAATCCATTTTTTATGATAACCCGAATTTGAAATAATTTTTCAATTTGTAATAAATATTCCAATTTGTACTTTATCAATCCATTTTTAATGATTTTAATTGGTTTGCACTTTATCATTTTCTCTCTTGTGTAGTGGGGGGTGGGGGCTGTAGGGGTGGGGGTGGGGATGTTTCAGATTTTTAGTAATTATTCATATTATGAGCTAGATGATGTTGTTTTGGAATTCAAAATTGAGGTGTTAAGCTATAACAATTCATTTGGATTTTTAGTAATTGTACATATTTGCATGTCTTCTTCTAATTCATTTTGATTTGTACTAATAACAATATTTTTTTACAGCAAATGTCTCCTTCAGTTATTAAGGTGAGGGTGATGATGCTGGTTATGATGATGTCGTCTGGGCTCGGTGGTAGCAGAGGTGACGACGGCCCCTCGGCCCCTCGGCTCCCCAAATATGGAAAATTGGGGATGGCCGTCGACAACGAGACGGGGCTATTAGCGAGATCCCTCGAGCTGGTAAAGACGATCTTCAGCCCAGGGTACACTAGTTGGAGGGAGGTACCAAATGGGCTCAAGTTAGTTGTTTGGGTGGCATTACAGGTAATGTATTTATATTTATATTTATATTTATATTTATATTTATATTTATATTTATATTTATATATATATTTATATTTATATGAATATTTCAATTTCAATTTCGATTTCGATTTTATTTGATATTTATATTTATATTTATTCACAACTAACATTGTATTTGTTGGACAGGAACAATTCATCATGCATTCAAAGCTACGCGATTCCATCTTGGAGTAGTTGAGGCAGCAACACAAGATCTGAAAGAAAAATATGCGGACCCAGTACTTTGGGAAGATCCGAGAGTTCGTTATCCGAATGCATGAATTCATCCCGCCGAAGGAGTCGATCTCATTGGAAAAATGGCAACAGCTCATTGACAATGAGATCGGGGAGCGGCAAATGTCATCTCACCAATCGGGGAGGGAAAATCGGGTAAAAAAGACGGACGTGCATTACTCCGGTCGGATGTCTTACGCCGAGGTGGAGCATAGGATGATGTAAAATTTAATTTTTCTATAATTACAGAAATATATTATTCTTCCTTATTTTACTTTGCGGGGCCGATACTAGTTTTACTTTATTTTATTTCAGGGGACAGGGAGTGGCCCTAGGGATAGGCCACATAGACTCGATACTTATGTGGCTATTCAGACGAAGAAGGGGAAGGATAAGGAGGTGTCCCCGAACGTCGCAGCCATGATTGTAAGTAATCCGATAGTTTACTTTTTGTTAATAACGTTATAATTTTTTTATTTACTTATTTTACTAATCGTGTTCTTTTTATCGTTTCAGGAAAAACTTAAGGAAGTTCATGAGTCGCAGTTTAATGCCGACAGGGAATCTTTGTCCACAGACGCACTCAGCAAGTGTTTGGCGCTGATCGCAAGGGGAAGACAAGGGGTGAGCTCGCGGGTGGCCAAATTTAAGATCATCAGATTGGAGACGAGCGACACCGAGTTAGCTCGAACGGTAGACTCGCATGATGCGAAGTTGTCCCGTTTGGAGGCGACGATCTATGATATGTTCTCAGTCATGAAGCGTTCGTTGGGTGGAAACCGTAAGGGGAAAGGTAAGGAGAAGGTGGTGGAGGAGGAGGTGCTGTAGGACGAGGTGTAGGATGATGAGGATGTGGACCTCGCTGCTTCATCGTCGGTACATGCGGACTTTGATGATCCACTCCCCTATTTGGCTCCCTTCAACCGATCGATATCGACACTTGGTTAAATGAGTGTGTTTATACTGGACATATTTGATGGCCAGCGGATAGGGCGGGGGTTGAGTGACCCGAATACCATCCAGGGTATGCTAGTTCATGGACGTTTGCTTCAAGACATCGAGTCCAAGGTGATCGTCACGCATGTGATACCCGAGAAGGAGAACTCCCCCTTGTGGTTGCGCGAACAATGCGGCACAATGTATCTTAGTGGGTGTATCAATTCGTATATCGTGTGGCATACTCACCTCCTCAGAGCTAACCTTACCCTAGACATGTAGTGACATTATTTAAATTGAATTATTTTTAAGTTGTTACATTTGAATTATATCATTATGCATATTGTTTTGAATGTATATTTGCATTATCTCTATTTTATTTGGATATATGATGTTTGAACAGGTATAATGTTGCTATAATAGGTACAAATATACTGCTCGGTAGTGGCAGTGGCCATACTGCCCAACAGATTTTTTTTAATTCTTCCCAGAATTGTCACGGTCATTGACCGTGACAATTTTTTATTAAATGTCACAGGTTTGTCATGGTTTATGACTGTGACAAAACTTGTCATGGTCATAGACCGTGAAACGTACGTGATAATTTTTAAAAGCTTTTCACGGTCAATGACCGTGACACGTCCGTGATAATTTTCTTTGTCACCCCCAGAAGTATCATGGTCATTGACCTTGACAAGTCCAACTTGTCAAGGTCAATAACCGTGATAATTCGGCAGATTTGGTGTAGTGCATACCCATTTTATATTTTTATTTTATAATTTGTCGATCTAGCTACTTGAAATTAAGTGAAAGTGAAAGAAATTATCTTGTTAATTCCATGTATTCATATTTTACCATTGTCTATATCAAGAATGTTTTTATTATCTATCTTACCTTTTAGGATAGTATCGTCGCACCACCTTAGGCCTAGGATAAACTATGACAAAAATACACCTAGTCGGAGGGCCATCAGCCCGTTTAGGATTTTAGCAAACCAAAGTTAGGACACTTGGTGCCTTAGGATCTCTAGTAGGTATTGTTCTTTCCTGGGAAATTCTTAATGTTTTTGTGTTCATTTGTGACGAAAACATATAACCTTAAAATGTGACTAAGTGTAATATAACCAAGGCATTTAAATGGGTGATCAAAACTTGATCGAAAAAATTTGAATAAGTTTATAACGATGATAACTTTCCACAACAATCATTTGTAATTAATGAAGTTGGAATGCCATTTAGAAAAATAAGAAAGATAAATGCATTAATTGAACTTTAAATCATCTAAGAAGTTGGAATAACAAAAACTTAAAACTTGAATAAAGCTAAAAAGTTTTAGAACTAAAATCTCCTAATATTGGTCGCATTTTAAGCCTTAATTATCTCCCTACCCCTTATTGTTTCCAGATGGAGGGGTCCTTAGAGGTCGTCCCTGATGATTTTGAATGGTCCTTCCCAGTTAGGACCCAATTTTCCATTTGATGGCTTCCTTGCACTGCCAATGACCTTTCTTAGCATATAATCTCTGACCTGGAACTTTTTCAGATTGATGCCTTTGTTATAGTGCTTAAATAAATTCTTTTGCTAAGAAGTTAGCTTGATCAAGGCTTGTTCTCTTCTTTGCTCTGCCAGATTGAGCTCGGTCCTTATGGTTTTTTATTCAAGCTTTTATCGACAAGGATAATCATTATGGTTGACAAGCCAACTTCCAGTGGAATTATGGCTTCCATTCTATAAGCCAAGATGATGGGCGTTTCCCCAATCGACCTCCAATTCATTGATCGGTATGCCCAAAGGACATAGAGAAGATCTTTCCCATACACCATTTTCTTTCTCTAACCTTTTCTTTATTGTGTCCATTTCTTTGGGGGTATGCCATCCAAATATAATAGTGCTTGATATTGTGGTTACAGAAATCTTGGAATGGTTCACTCTTGAATTTAATTCCATTGTCAATAATTATCTTTCTTAGCATGATAAAATGGGTCACAATGTTCCTCTAAATAAATTCAATCATATCGACGTCCCTTATGTTAGATAGATGCTTAGATTATATACATTTGATGAAGTAGTATGTGCTGACCAGGAGATACTTTCGATTTCTTGGTGTTGAAAGTAGGGGACCCGCAATGTCTACTCCTTATTGTGGAAAAAGGCCATGCATTGGTTATGGATTTGAGGTTCCTTGCTGGCTGATGGAGCAGGGGTTAGAAAATTTGACACATTCTTGAATTTTCTCACATTAAAGATGTATATTTTTGCATGTTAGGCCACCAGTAACCCAATTTTATGTCCTTGAATGCTAGAGATATTTCCTTGATAAGATTACCACGTACACTATAAGACAACATGGTTTTTACGACATTTTTTCGTCCATGCTTATATAAATGTTGGGATAGTGAGGATATACCGACGCTCTATTTATAACATCGGTTATTTTATTGTGCCTGGATTAAATGTTGGATATTTATAAAGTTTATTTTAAAACGTGGGATATTTTTCATCTTTTTTTTAATAAAAATGTCAGATAATTGGCACTTTCCCTCTACAAAGTTTTTGGTAACCTCCACATGCAGCACTTCCTTCCTGAAAATCAGTAATCCCTCTATATCTCCAATCTCCGTTCCTAAAAATCAGTAATCCCTCGATATCTTCATTCCCCATTAGTTCTGCATTTGATTGCGACACACAAAAATGTATAAATCAGCAATCCCTCCATATCTCCGTTCCCCATTCGTTTTGCAGTTGTTCTCTGTTCCCCATTCCATCTGAAATCAAGAGCTTCAGTAATCAAAGATGTGGAGTTACAACAATCCCTGTTCAAATTCAACGGTAACTCCAAAGTTTACTCATTCATTCACCCATTCCGCATAAATCTAGCTACTATATTATCATTCACTTTTTGAACATACTTGCCAAACTTTATGTGATTTCATTTAGGGAATAGTCTATAAAATAAGAAATATGTTAGACCCATATCTTTATTTTTCCATGCCAATCACGTTGTCAAATAATTCGCAGAATATAGAATGGGTTATTGGAAAGGTCTTTCGTTGTTGGTGTTAATACCTTATGTAATGATGGAATTTCAACATTGATTACAAAAGTGAAATCAAGGAATTTAATTTTTTGTCTTGTTCTAACAACTAGTTGTTGTTTCCTGAAATGTTGAATTTAATTCATTGATCTTTTAGTTTTTCATTTTTAATTGACTTCTTTAGCTAATTATAACTCGTGTATGATTATAGTTCTATCTTTCTTTGATATGTATAGGTGTGTTAAACTATGAAATTTTGTCAACAATCATTAGGAAAGAATACAAGAATAGCACCAAATTTCCATTCCTGAGAATATTAATTTCTGACCCAAATGTGAGGACTTTAGACACAAATCGCCTTTCTGGAATAAGTAAATATAAAGTTCAAATCAATTTTTTGAAGTGAAACCCTTATTTTGTGCTTTCTGCTAGGTAAATATAAATATTCTGACTATCATTTGTATAAATATGATTATGGTAAATACTTTTTTGTGTTATACCCATGCAGGGATCAAGTAACTTGAAGAAATCATCGACTAATTGAAGTGAAATCCTCTGTGTTTTTTATTTTGGCCTTGTTAGTAAATAATTCTTCCCTAATATTTCTGATTCACGCTCCTTCTTTCTCTAACTCCCTAAATATTTTTGCCTTGTTAGTTGTGCTATTATTGATTTTCACCCTAACTCAAGCTTGATCGAATTACGCAAAATAGTGGTAATCTCGTATTTCTCCCTCTTTGTTTCATCATTCTCTGATTAGTTTTTTCTTGTTTCTCAATTTTTAGTAATTGGTCATATGAATTTTTTTTTACATTCTTGATAATTATTTATTCATTTACTAATCTCACCCTCTAGGAGTGTGTATTGATTTTTGAGTTGCTTAAAGACAATGCATTTCATATATGTTGATGGGTGTGGTGGAATTATGTTTTTTTGAGGAGAAATGATGCATGACTACGTGAAATACACATAATACCGGCTTTCCATGATGAATAGATATAAATAATACAAATTTGATTATAGATATTGATTTTTTTCCATGTAGTTTATTTTTTATCTTTCTATTTTTTTTTTGTTAATGGCATTGTAATGATTTGAACTCCCCAAAATGTCTAATTGTTCAATTTCTCTCCTCTTTTGCATGTATCTTTATATAATAACAAATCTTAATGTAAAGATATGTAAGATATTAATAGAATGAATTTAATTTTGTTGACAAATATCTTCCAGTGTTACGACTTTTAGTATTGTATACTATTAGTAAGTTTCTTCCTCACCCTTTTTGGTTATTTTTATTTTTAAGGTTATCTCGAAAAAATTATTGCAACGAAATAATTTAGTAACATTCTTAGCGGATTGCCTGTGTCTATTACAATGTTATAAGAAAATAAAAGCGTAAAACAATAGCACAACTGTTACTAATTAAAAGTATAGGAAGTATGATTGGATCAATGTTCAAATTTTACGTTCTATTGTGACAGTTAGTGACTAAGATTAGAGTTATAGTTGAATAGTTGCATAAATTAAAGTTGTCCATCCAAATGAGAAACTGAGATATGTTTTTTTGTGTTTACGTGGTTCATTAGAATTAAATTCGTATTTCTTGTTTTGTAATCTCATAATTACGCCTTGAAATAGAGATATATTCAACTGATTTACACATGTATGCATTTTCTTCTCGCAACAATGTGTGACCTAGATTTGCAGATGTATTCATTTGTAATTTTTTATGCTTGTTTTAGATTGTATTGTTGAGTTATGTTTGTTGTGGGGACAAAGTGAAGTTTCGATAGAGAATATTATTATTGTAAGCTATGTCCAATTTTATAAATTTCATCTCAACAATGGATTTTATATATTTCTATTTCATTTGACAAGATGTTTAATCTTTTCTTTTTGCATCCTATCATGTTGTTTAATAAATAAAAAAGAATATTAAGTCGACCATCTTTTTTTTGCTCTCTATTTTTTATATATGGCAATCTTAGACCATGATGTTTGTTCAAAAACAAAAGTCATGGTGCATGGTACCATTTTGTTATCTTTGTGTTGAACTTACTAAATGACAAAATTTTGTTATGTTGTTCATTTCATTCGGTCATTAGGTTAATCATACTGATGGGTAAGAGTTGGATTAATATAACACATAGAGGTCATCCTTTATATGAGAAAGGCGTCGAATAATTCATTAAGTTTTCCTCTGATAATAGACCTAAGGTTGAAAGAATATTGAGTATATGTAAAAAATGCCGCAATATGCTATATGTGAAAAAAGATGATGTCGTAGAACATATATTGCTAAATCACTTTTTAGATAGCTACACATCTTAGACTTATCACGAGGAATATCCCTCATCTTCGGCTCCTTCTTTCGACTCGGTTATTAGTGATGAAATATGATGCTTTTGGACTTCCTCCTATAAGTCCACTTAACTTTATGGGTGGTGGTGATGCACATGAACATATGGATGGACCCGATGAAGAAATCAATAAATTATTCAATTTGATAAAAGAATGTGAAAGAGAGTTGTGCCCAGATTGTAAGAAGTATTCAACTCTCTAGTTTCTTATCCAATTATTTCATTTAAAGTGCCTTAGTGGGTGGAGTGACAAGACATTCACAATGAGCATTTCCTGATAGTGAAACATTGCTAAAGTTTTTTAACGAAGCGAGAAAGTTGATTGTAAACTTAGGGCTAGAGTACAAGAAGATACATGCATGTCCTAATGATTGCATGCTCTAATGGAATGAGACAAAATGAGAGAATGAATGTCGAAAGTGTCATACCCTAAGGTACAAATAAGTAAATAGTCAATCAGATGTTGATGCCATTATAAATCAAAAAATTCCTGCAAAGGTGGTTCCATACTTCCCTTTGATACCAATACTTCAAATGATATTTTTGTCTTCAAAGACAACATCACATGTGAGATGGCATGCCGATGAGCGTGTTGATGATGAAAATGTAAGGCATCTAGTTGATTTTTTTTCTTGGAAATTTTTGATAATATTTATCCAGATTTGGCACTAGAACCATGGAATGTTAGGCTTGGATTATCCAATGATAGGTTCAACCCATTCAGGAGCATGAGTATTATCCATGGCACATGGTCTGTAATTGTAATAATATATAACTTGCCTCCATGCTTATATATGAAATAACCATATATGATATTACTAATAATTATTTATGGTCCTCGAAGCCCTGGAAATGACATTGATGTTTATTTGTGCCTTTTAATTGATAGATTAAAGGATTTATGGGTTGAGGTAAACACTTATGATGCAGCCAGTAATCAGACGTATAAAATGCGTGCATCGTTATTATGGACAATTAGTGATTTTCCAGCTTATGTAAATTTGTCTGGGTAGAGCACAAAAGATAGATTGGCATGTCCCTGTTGTCATAAGTACACTCGATCACGTTAGTTATTTAATAGAGGTAAGCATTGCAACTTGAGTCATTATCGATGGTTGCCTGAAGGGAATAGATTTAAAATAGATAAAAACTCGTTTGATGGTACAATTGAGTTGGATACAAAGCCCACCCAATTCTTTGGAGCTGAAGCATATAATGAGTTAAAAAATTTCAATAATAATATTAGAAAGGATCCAGAGGTAGGAGGCAAGAGGAAAATGGTTGATGAGAGAGATGAAGCCTTAACACATAACTGGAAGAAAAAATATATATATTTTTAGTTAGATTATTGGAAGGACAATTTGTTAAGTCACAGTCTTGATATAATGCATATTGAGAAGAATGTGAGTGATAATGTGCTTTGTACATTATTAATGTTGATAGAAGAGGGAAGGATAGCTAAAAATCCCATCATGTCTTGAAATATATGGTATTCGTAAGCCGTTGCATCCTCAGAAATGGGCTAACAACAAATGTTATTTGCCATTTGCATGTTTCACCTTGGACACTAAGGGTAAAGACATAGTTTGTAAAATGTTGAAGGAGGTGAAAGTCCCAGATGGTTATGCTTAGAACATATCGCGTGATGTTAACCTTAAACAACATATGATATCGAGATTTAAAAGTCATAACAACCATATCTTAATACGAGAACTACTTCCCATTTCCTTAAGAAATGTTTTGCCTAAGAATTTGCTTAGATCGTTAGTTGAGCTAAGTAACTTCTTTAGGAATATATACTCGAAAGTTGAATGTAATTGATTTAGATCGTGTTGAATCTCACATTAGCTCATGCTATGCTGACTTGAGAGGATCTTTCCACCTTCATTTTTTAATGTCATGGAGTATTTGGTTATTCATTTAGTATAAGAGACGAAGATCGGAGGACCACCGCAATACTGGTCGATGTATCCTATTGAGAGGTGTGGTATTGGTTAATATATATATTTTTGAAAATATTATTTTTAACAGTAGTTTTTCTTATTAATTGAAATTTTCCTCGCCATATATGCATGTTCACATTGAAGAAATATGAGAAGACCCGCAATCATACAGAGGGTTCAATTGCACAAGGATATTGGGTAGACGAATGCTCGACATTTTGCTCAAGGTATTTACATGATGATGTTGAGACGAAGTTTAATCGCCCAATAAGGATTGATGATGGTAGTTCTATTGATCACTTTAGTGGTCATAAATTAGCAAACGCGGAGGGATTTGTACTTGATGACATTACATATGTACAAGCACATCGATATGTGCTTGTGAACACAAATGTAATTGCTCCATTTCGAGAGTAGGTATCTTCTTTAATAAAATTCCTTCGCTTTTTAGCCATGTAAAGAATAATGTAATGATTCCTTTTAATGCAGTACTCATCGTGAGTCAATTAGGAGTGATTCTCGTCTTATACCACATGATGTGGACCACATTCATAATGAAACATTTCATTATGGTTTAAGGACTATGTACATAAAATGTACTTTGAAAAAAAAATTACATTTAAATGTATTATTACGTAACTATGGCTTGCAACGACACTTTTACGTAATAAAATAGGTAAGGAAGTTAGTCAAGGCAAAAAACACAGATGTATCACAAGAAATCCAAATTTTAGCCATGGGTCCCCTAAAAAAGGCAAAAAAATTCACCAGGAATATTATTAATGGCGTTATGTATCACACTAAGGCTCGCGAGAGGAGAAAAGCCATGCAAAATAGTGGAGTCATGTTAAATGTAATGACTAAAAGTTACACAAGTGCAAGAGACATAAATTCGGTATTTGGAGATATCAATTTTTATGGAGTTTTGACAGATATCATTGAGCTGCATTATTCAAAAGACTATAAGTTTTTGTTATTCAAGTGTGACTGGGTTGACAATGGTAGATGTCTCATTGAGCAAGATGACTTTTGATTCACACTTATAAACTTCAACCATTTATTGTATCCTAAGAATCAAAAAGTTGATGAACCATTCATGCTAGCATCTCAAGCAAAGCAAGCATATTTTATGTACAAGACCTAGTGGAGAAAGATTGGTATATTATTGTTAAAACAAAGCCTCAAGACTTTTTTTATGTGTTTGGGCAACAGTTAATAAGAGAGCGCTATGAATGATGAAACAGAGGCATGGAGAGATCAATGTTTGGACCATACAACATTGACACATGATGATGATGATGTTAGTTGGGTTAGGCAAGGTGTGGATGGAGCATTAGTTGATGAGGAAACCATGGGGTAGATGGATGAAGATTAATAGATATATGAATTAGCTAGGCATTTGAATAAGCATTAATAACTTGTGTGGATTTGTATTTCTTAGTCCATTTTCTTTTTTTCCCTATAGGCAGCATACAATGGTATAATATGTTAACTAGTATTGATTTTACTAATTTTTTCATTGTGTTAACTAGTATTGATTTAATATTGTTAAACTTACACTAAGTGTGTGTGTGTGTATTTTAAGAGATTAAGTATGTGTGTATAATTTTAGTTGCCTATTGTTTCAGTTGTCTGTTGTTTTACAAAAAAATAGATTAAGTGTATGTGTATATTCTAAGGAGCATGATCTAATATATTGTGTGACACAATAAAAGAATATTATCATGTTAAATAACATTGATTTAATCCTGTTAAACTTGCATAATGGATGGGGTCATATAGTATAATCCCCCGAAAAATACATGTTTTGGAAAAACAAGCCCAAGCACATCAACCTTTTGTTCACATTTGTCAATCCATGTTTTGTTTTTACTGGTCCCTACTAGTACCGACTTGTCATATTATTACGTAACACATCAATCGTTGGATGGAATCCATGTTTTCATCAATCATAGAATGTGAGTAAGTTGAGGCATGCCATTGTAGATTGACGGCCCAAAATGTTTATCTGATTTACATTCCTAAAATTGGTGAAACTAATCCATATATATATATATATATATATATATATATATATATTCTTTAAAATTTGGCCCAATCCCACCTCTTTCTTTAAACTAACGGCCCAAGAGGTTTTAATTGTAGTTGTTCGATCGTTGAATTTTATTGGTACTGATAAAATTGATCTTGTCGTTGAATGTCACATTGTCACTTAACTATGATGCCCTTAGATAGAATTGGGAAAGTTTGTATATAATATCAAAAATCCCTTAATTTAACGTGCATTACTTTTATCATAGTGAAATTCACTTTCACTTTGACAAAGATTTCCACAGTATATGAAATGACACCTATGCATTCTAGAAGCACATTTGGTAGGAATTTTAATATAAAATAATCCCCCTGCCAATTTATCCATCCTCATCCGAATTTTCGTAAAGAGAATGATGTGCTATTCAACTGATTCTTGAACAAACAGAAGCGAATAGCAACTAGCAATGGAAGTCGAACAAAAGATAATACGATGACTGCTCTGAGCCTTTTGCTAAATTGGATCTTGAGATGTATATATACATACATCTCTAGCCAATCACGTCAACCACCAGCAACCTTTAAAAATTTATCATATGGACTTGAGGCTGGTAATCTAAACAATTCGGGATTATGTTGGTACTCAGTCGCGCATGGCGTTGTAGTAGTACCAGTGTACTGTTTGTGTGAAATGGTATCTAAAAATTAATTGACATTTAGGAGACTGGGATTTTCTGAATTAAGCTACAAACAAGAACCTGTTTGACTTTCAAATGAATCATTTAGAAACTCATGGTATATCAATGATCCTGGATGCACAACCTCATCATCAGGAGCTTTATGTTCATATACTTGCTCTGGTGTCTCCGCAAATAGTTCAGGCAATGGGCATACATCATCAGGAATAAAACCTTTAAGCAACTGCTCCTTTATAAATAAAGACTTGGGATTTGGCGACTTTTTTAGAATTCGGAGTATCATTGCAACAAAGGATTCCGTAGATTGGTTTCCAATTATTTTAAGGGACATATACCAAATAGTCCCTCGGACATTTTTTAATATTCATTTAGTCTAAACTTTTTTATTTTGCCTCAAAAAGTCCTTTGCCACATATTTTGGAGAGGGAGTGCCGTTGGCGCGGACCTCTAAAAATAAGAGGATATTGAGTGCTTGAGGGACTAAATGGGTTAAACTAAAAATATGTGTCCTTTTTAAAAAATATATATTTATAGTAGGGACTATTTAATAATTGACCCTTATTTTAATTACTGAAAGTAACTTCAAAACATCATCGACATCTTCTTTTGATCAATAAATTTTCTCTAAATGGTATAATCCAGTTTTTACAGTATACAACCTTCAGTCGTCGACCAACTGCAGAAAAAGATCAACAATTTAATTTTTTTCACATTTAAACAGGCTTAACTATGTACATGGGTTTGATACCAAAATATGATTTCATATTTAAACAAGCTTAACTAGGTGATATCCTTGTCGTGGATCCTTTTGATAATTTAATATTTTTTCTCATGTTGTTTCATCTAGTACCATAGAGATCCATATATCTCAAACCCAACACATTAGAGGAGCTATGCCAACCTGTGAGCGCCAATAGGAGCATGTAGGAGTCAACCCTTCCATACCTGAAAGTCCATCGAATTAGCTGCCTATTACACCATTGATCCCTCCGTTGTCGGGCAACAGTGAACAACG
The DNA here is from genome assembly GCA_949130495.1 of Sambucus nigra. NCBI lineage: Eukaryota > Viridiplantae > Streptophyta > Magnoliopsida > Dipsacales > Adoxaceae > Sambucus > Sambucus nigra. The sequence continues at coordinate 377,850,847 of OX422211.1, forward strand.
AGAAGAGCAAGTTACATGTATGGTTTTTAGTTGACTTATTTATATTTTTAATTGATGAAAAGTATTATTCTTGACATTTAAGTAATTAATTGATGGTTTTTTTGGTCAATCCTACTTAACACTTATATCCGAGCTCCAGCTAAGAGGAGGAGCTAGAGGAGTAGAGACGAGTTCGAGGCCCTACTTTAATGCATAGCGGGTGGGGTCAAGATAGTGGCATTTTAGAAATTAAGATGAATGAGCTTGTCCAACCCATTAAATAACCCATGTTTAGGCTTGCTTCAAATTTAGGGGTGCTAGCACGCAATGGCCAACTAGCACCAGTGACCTACTTTGATTTGAGAGAAGTACCCGAAGAGGAGAAGAACATGATTTGACTTCATATCAAGGTATAATGTTAATAAAATGAAAATTGGGTTCCCAATTTGTATACGTGAATATATATATTTTCTATTTTATTTATCTAACTTGTTGATGTAATGTAGGAGAATACGAATGCAACAGAAGAGATGAGAAAATTTATGATGCAATCCGTCGGAAGAAAATGAAAGGAGTAGAAGGCCACAGCAAAGTTCCAATGTTATACGAAGTATAGAACTAATGAGGAACGCTTGGAAAATTATCCCCAATGAGTAGAGGAAAATCAGTGAAAAACACTTGTCTATAACTCGGACTCTACTCAAGCACATGTATTTACTAGTTGTTAAGTCTAGCCATGAATTACATGTACACACTATGCTTATCTCGGGTATAAAGAACAACATGAAATGAATTGATTTATTAAATAGATTAATATTAGGATTTACTCAAAATTTGTTATATGATTAACTGTATTTCCATTGTATTACGCCAAAAGTACGAAGAACAAAGACATCTGTGCACTTTTGCAAACGTCGCACTCATCTGGTAGAAAATCTCATGCTCAAGTTAGACACGCGATATAAATTTTGTACTTACTAGTTCATTGTTATAATTGTATTGTTATGTTTTGACACTTAATATTTGTACTTGTAGATGATTAAAGCGATGAGATTCAAACCAACTCATAGAATGATGTACAAGGATATACATGTAACCAAAGGGAAGGGTCCAGTTAGTAAAGAAGCTACCCGAGCAGTTGTATGTATCTTTTGTGTTGTGATTTTTTTAGATTAGTAAACATAGCCCCATCGTTAATGGTAAAGAGACTTCAAATATACTTTGGTTTGTGTATTAATGATTAACACCATATATACGTGGTTTGGATGGATTAGCCTATATCCATGGGGCAAAGGGAGTGGGTAGTATTCATTTTTTATTTATAAATCAATAAATTCATTAAAATGTTTATTAATAATAGTATGATATTTCGTACTCACTCAGTTATCAAAATTGATGATTGATTTCAGGAAAGACGAACATGAAAAATGATGTGTTTTACTTCAAACATAATTCACATCTCCCAAAAATGAAATGAATATCTTCATCTTCTGCTTATTAATCTTAAACTTCACTGTGCTACTTCTTTCAATGTATAATTTTCCAATTTTAATTTTTTGCATGGATGTTATAATTTTTTTAAACTAACCTAGTGCATATCAAGTCTATGATGTGGATGATCTAAATTTTTTGTGTAATTTATTTTCTTGAGCAATAAAAGTAAATGAAAATTTCGTGTGATAGATAAATTAGTCACTAGAATCCATTTTAGATGGCCTTTGGCATGTTGCAGTTTTGCTCTGTTTGCATTGTGTACTAGTTCATGTCATAACTTCAATGCCAAATGCTATCAATTCAACCAATAAAGATATCTCTCTAGACCGTTTTTGGTTCAATATCTGAATAAGGATTCTGGTCAATGATGTTCTACATACATGTGTAGATCTATTTATTTATTTATTTATTTATTTATATTTGTGTGTGTGTGTGTGTGCATACTTATAGTTTTTTCTTATATTCATAATTATAGTTTTTAATTATACATACATGCAAAGATCAAAACGAATGTATATTGCGTGAAACTAGTGAAAAAATGACATGACACTTTTGAAACATTGCATCACAATATATTGAAAATATCAAAACCAAAACTATGTATGATAACATTTTTTCGGGGCGAAAGCCATTATTGATTCGGCAATTACCTTTTTCTAAAATTTGAATGAAATAAAACAGCCATATATTTCGATCCTCATGGTTTATATAACAAGACCAGTTTATACTACAACGGAGAATGAAAACTAGATATTCTTGTAGCCAACCTTCTCGTGAATCTTTTAATTACTTTGATATAGTCATGGACACAACTGGTTAAGTATTTAGTTTGACCTCTAACAATATGCGCTTGGGAAATGCAAATAACTCAAATTTTCCTAGTTTCTCATTCTTTGAACTACCAAAAATGTTTTTTTAGTGAGATAGACTATTTACGAATCATATTACTGGAAGAATAACCGATGAATAACTCTATTACTGGCAGCTATATGTCACAAAATAAACATTACTCAGACTAAAGCCAGTAGTTTTCCTACCTAGGGGTGCTAGTTTTACAAATTTGTCTTTTTGAGGCCAAGAACTTAGCTACTAATTTGTCATAATCTGGCATCTTGGGATGGATATGAGATAATACGCTGTCCCATTGTTGAACTGACTAGGCTCTCTAAAGGGGAACAAATTCGACCATAAAACATTATCGGTAGCACTATTTTTAGTTCGTTTTGGTGGCATAGTCATGGCTCTCATATGATAAAAATTGCTTCCACGACAGTCAAATTTCTCATTTTTTGCACAAAGGTGTTCAAGGTATATAAAATTGTTATTCATCTTTCCTTTGCATGAAGAAGGGAAATAATAGATTCCAAATTTAATTGATTCTTCTTTAAGATCACGAATTTAAAATGGTTTCTTTGGTTGCCATGGTGGATTTTTCAAGTCAATAACATGCGGATAACATGGATGTTTCGAGATAGAGTTAGCCATTTTACCATCTAAGTAGCAAGGTTGGCCTAATATTTTAATATTCTCCATATGCAGCTTCTTCTGATGCTTTTAAGGATGAAAATGAGATTTACAGTTTCCAGTCAATAATTTCTCACATTCCACGTCCTTCACACTTAAATTCTCCCAATAAAATGATGAAGTCCTCAATATTTTTCGATAAGCCTTTCGGGTATTTCTTAATCTTCTCAATCCTTCCTTCTCATTCCATGATTCATATTGTTTTGTGTTCCCTTTATAAGAACCACCTTCATTTCTATATCTTTTAGAAAAATAGAAGATTTGAAAATGAACAATCTTTGATCTTAGTTGTTTCCATCTTTACTATGTGGAGAGTGGAACTCCTCAACGCCGTCAAGATATATCAATTCCTCCAGCATATGCGATTAAGTATCTAAAGCAAGTTCTTGAACCATGTAAATTTCATGGATCGAGGACTCCACCGTATTTAGAACTGTAGAAAATTTATTTCTCTCAGATGATACATCAACATGTACAATCTTTCCTTCGACACAGAGCCTGCCTAAACAGCTTGCCTGATAATTGCACACCTCTTATTTTTAAGCAACTTGAGACGACAGTGAACCCGCCTAAACAGTTTCTTACATTTAATGTTGTTGAAATTTAGTGTTCTTTTATTTTCTTTTATTACAAAATGTTGTCCCAACCACGTTCCCTTAGGATCTGATAAAAATATGAACAACCTTATTGCATTTTTTTCCTTAACCTTTAATTAATAAATTTAGCTTTTATTTTCTTATATTATCAATAATCCCAATATCGTGACCTTGTGAACGTGAACTCCAAAGTTCATAATTGCGCAACCACTCAAAGTCATGCCCCTTGGTGACTCAAACATGTGAGTTTAAGGTTTTACCCATAACTAGGAAGAAAACACCCAAAGTAAATTAAATTGTTAGTGACTCTAAAGTTCATAATTTTGCAACCACTCAAAGTCATGCCCCTTGGTGACTCAAACATGTGAGTTTAAGGTTTTACCCATAACTAGGAAGAAAACACCCAAAGTAAATTAAATTGTTAGTGACTCTAAGATTTAAAATGACTTCAAATATACATCATGGCAGCCTATGTTATGTAAATAAAGTCCAAAACACATTTTTGAAGAGTGAATTGAAAAAGAAAATTAAGCCATAATGTACTAATTATGTAATTTACAAATAGACCCGTGACTAACCACTTTAGAACTTCCTACCAGCCCAAGTTAAAATGGATCTGAGATGACTAAAACTTCCTCTAATCTATGAATTAGTTACTCCATAGAACATGTGAACCAAATGTCCAACTTATCCCTTTTCTATATATGATATCCTACAAGTTCTTCTTGACTATTCAATAGAATGTAGTGTGAAAAAATTAAGGTTTCATGTATTATCTGCCATTTTGTGTAAGTTGGCACTCCGGATTTAGCCGAGGAAAAGAAAATTTAAACTTGAATTCACAACATGATTTTCACACCCGAAATCCTACATGAATGTGTGCTAACTCTTAAAATCATATTTACTTTTTGATACAACTACTTACCATGAATAAGATGGAGAATGATATAGTAGTTTTTTTATATGATCAAGATATTTTCCTTTTTTTCCTTGGGTACAAATGTAATAAAATTCTTGAATTTCAGTTTTTCATGATTATGGACTCAATTTAGATTTATTGTTCTATGTTATGAATGATATATGTGCATTTTTATGGAAACTTAAATCATGTATATAGGGATTCTTACATATGTATGATATAATTTGAAGTTTGCATAACAACTGGGGTTGATTTTTATAGAATTGCAACATCTAGAGACCGCGGAGACCGGTGTTGCACGTGATGATATATTTGGGAAAGTTATGGGACCCGAAAGAAATGGGAATATGTGCACATTTAGAATCAGTGTCACCCCAAGTATGATATTTAGACCATCATATAAGCAATCCCAATCCGAGTTGAGAGATATTGAGACACGACATCAACGAGATCTGGAGAGGATGCGACGTGAGATGGATGATGAACATGAGAGGATGCGACGTGAGATAGGGGCAGAATATAAGAGGAAACAAGCTGAAATAAAAGAGAAAATGGAAGCTCAGACGCAAGAAAATATATTTGCGATGGAATCTCTAATGAATGAATGGGTAAAAGCTCATATACGGGATTTTATGGAATCTCATATGCATTCTATGGGTGATTTTATCCAATCTACATGAGATGTTTCTTTATATGCTAAGCAGGTCAACTTTTATTAATCATTAGATGTATGAGTACAACTTCTTAATTTATACATTACATTTAATATTTCATGTATTTTAATTGTTAGGCTCCTGTTAATGCCAATGTTGATCCTGTAACATCACCAGAGTTTCCACCGTTAGTACCTGAGGTTCAATCGCAACGTCGATCACAATCCTCACTGAAGACACCACCACAAATCATATCGGGAACTCAACTTCGTAAATATTATAGGGTTAGTATTTTTGCCCCTAAAATTCTTCATGGCACATTTTAAAGTAAGAGCGTTAATATTTTCATCATTTGATGAATATAAGATCCATTATATATATATGATAGTTACACTCGTTCCAATGGTAATTTTTGAACATATGTTGATGGAACTAATTTATGAGGTTAGATATGTTGAAATTAGTGGAAGGATTTATTTGTGGTTTAATTTGGTAGTTGTTGTTGTTATTGAGTTAACTTTAAACGTTAAAACAAGTTGGTTTTCACAAATAAACAAAGGAAACTCAGTAGATTTTTTAAAATAATAAGCATGTTAAACATGTTTTGGTACTATTTAACTATTTACTTTATCGACATCCACGTTCTTTTATCTCTTCACTTAATCGAATGTATGGAAAAAATAGTGTATGTTGTAGTAGCCAACCAAAAAAAAATGGTTTACAAAATCTTACGTCCATTTTTATAAATCTGATAATAATGTATTGACCACAATTTGCCATAAAAATTTTAAAACTTTAGGGATCCCTTTTGTAAATTAATATTTTAAGTTGGACGTAAAAAATGTTATCGGGCCTACGTTGTGAGGCTTACGATTTTTGTTTGGGCTGGGTCGCAAACTTCATAAGCTATATGGAAATATTATTTGCTAATATATTACATTTTGGTTCTATATTTGAAAATTTATTTTAAAGTTATATACATCACTATTGTTCAGTTTGCTCGTACTAGTTGCAAGTTTTCATTATTACTATATAAGTTGTTGATTTGAAAACATTTAAGCTAATTACTACCCCTCTTCCAACTATTTTCTTGTTCAAATTTTAGGAGCATGTGAAGAAGGCAAAAAATATCAACTAATTGAAAAGTTTAAATTGGGAAGTAAGTCACTGACCACCTTTCATTTTTCTTCAGTGCATCATTTTTACATTGACTTATTTACTTTTTCATACTTATTTTCTTTCTTTTTACAAGTGGTTCTGTCATACCCGTGGTCGCGTAGACATCTTATTGAATATTTTGAACAGTATTCTAGAATTTTTTTATGATAATATGTGTTTCATATTTTACTTGTAATATTTGGCCACAAATTGTTTGCTTATTAATAGATAACTTTGGGATTTTTGAAGATACACTTTCTTCATTTTGTTTTGGGATGATTAGATGTTATAGTATATTGATGACACATTTTCTTCATTTTGTTTTAGGATGATTAGATATTATAATATATAGTTTTTATTTGGTTGATTGAGAATTTCTTTGAGGGATTAATTATAATATTAATGATGGGTACTTGGATATTATATGGCACTTAAAATATTTACGCTTTACAAAAAAAATGTTGGAATATAGTATGGGAAAAGTTAGTTAACATTGTTATGTTTTCAAGTAAATGATTGAATCTTGTATTAATGACTTAATTTAAAATTCCCAATGCTTTTGAGGAAACATTGAGACAAAATCTGACGTTTTAAAAAAAGTCGCAGCTATGCCACAAGGCAGGGACAATTGCCAATGGTTAATAGACGTAACAAGAAGCGTTGGAAAAAGTATATTCGACGTTTTTAACAAATGACGCTTATTTTTTGACTGCCGATACGCCGACATTTTTAAAATACATTGTTCAAATGTCGGGAATTTTTTTCCAGATGTTTTTAGAGTTTATTCCATCATTTAAAAAACGTAGTTAAAGCCAAGTTTTCTTGTAGTATTCCTTTATTCAGCTCATATAGGGATTGGTCGATGACGCTTGGGTGCCAACATTGTAGGTATGGACCTGGGAAAGACTGCCTGTAGAGCTTCCCCTGAGAGGTAGAAACGAGAAACTTTCACCTTAATATGATGGCCTTGCTTCTTATCGCAGGCAAAGTATCTTCTTGTAGGCATGTCATGATTGGATCCATCCAACTAGGAGATTTATGGATAGTGAGGACTTGATTGATGATTTTGGCTTCATGATTATTGGTTGGGAAAAGTATTCCACCTCAATTACTCTTTTGATATTGGAATCAATGGTTGAACCCAGAGTGGCCAAAGCATCTACATGGCTGTTATTTCCTCAGGGAAACTATTATATATAAAAAAAATTAACTTGGCGATCAGGTCCTGGGTGACTTATAAGTATGCTAACATACATTCACCTCTGTCATTATAGTCTTCTGATATTTTATTATATACTATCCTTGAATCACATAAAATTCTAGGGTGACTTACGCTAAGGGATAAGGCAACGATGAGGGCTTCCTACTCAGCCTCATTATTGGATGCTTCAAAGATAAGTCTGATTCCTTGATCGAGTATGGTCTCATCTGGAGTTAAAAAGATAATTACCACCCCTTCCCCTTGTGAGTTAGAAGCCCCCAACGACATAAAGTGTCCACTAGTTGAGCTGGTCAAACTCTTTGACACTGACTTGGTCGATATGTTCCTCTTTGTCGGGTTCTTGTGCTCCGGTGAACTCGGTGATGAAATCTACTAACACTTGAAATTTAATTGTAGTTCTTGGTAAATAATGGATAACCTACCCAGTTCCACCAAACATTTAGACATTCGGCCAGAGAGGTCGACCTTTCTGAGGATTTCCTTGAGTGGAAATGAGGTATAACTATGATTAAGTGGGTGTTAAAATAGTGCTTCAATTTCCATGAGGTCATCACCAGAGAGTAAGCTATCTTATCCAGAGGAAGCTATCATTTATTGTCATCCATTAGCATCTTGCTAACATGATAGATTGGAACTTCATTCCCTTTTTTATCCCACATTAAGGCTGAGATAAATTCATGGTCGGACATCATGAGATATATGAAAAATTGATCACCCGGATTTAGGATCGCGGGCAGAGCTAGTTGTCTTAAATAAAACTTGATTTTCTTAACCTCACTCGACCATTCTTCATTCTAAGTATGGACTTTCTCTTTATTCAAGAGATAAAAGTATGGCTAACACTTTTTTGAGGACTTATAGATGAAGAGGTTGAGTACTGCTAACATTCTGGTTAATTTTTTAACATCTCTAACTATTTTAGGTGGCTGAACATTGCTGATTGCCTCAATTTGGTCAGGCTTTACCTCGATCTCCCTTTGGCTGATCAGGTAGCTTAGAAACTTCCTAGATTATACTCCAGAAGATAATTTGGTTGTATTGAGCTGCATTCTATAGTATCTGAAGGCCTCAAATGTCTTCATTAGGTCCTACAGATGATCGGTTTTGTGCTTGATTTTTATGAGCACATCGTCTATGTAGACTTCCATGGTGTCACCAACTAATGTTTGAAAATATTGGTGACTAACTGTTGGTAAGTTGCACCAACATTCTTGAGCCCAAATGGCATGACAATATAGCAGTACAAGCAAAGGTGGTAATGAATAAAGTTTTATCCTAGTCGGGTCCTAAAAGAGGGATCTAATGATGCCATGAGTAAGCATCCAAGAAGCTCATCCGTTAATGGATGGTTGTAGCATCGATCGACTGGTGAATATTTGGTAGAGGAAAGTTATCCTTTGGATAAGCTTTGTTAAAGTCGGTGAAGTCTATGCAGACTCTTCACTTACCATTTTTCTTCTTAACGATCACTAGGTTAGAGAGACACTTGGGGTATTTTAACGTCTTAAATGGACCTTGCCTCTAGAAGTTTTCCCACTTCTTCTTTCACAGATTTTTCCATCTCAGGGGCTATTCAGTATGCCTTTTGTATGATTGGAAAAAATACTGGGTCTATGTGAAGTCGATGTTATATCACTTTAGGAACAATCACATACATGTCATATGTCTTCCAAAAAAATATGTCTTGATTCTCTTTGAGAAGATATATCAATTTTTTCTTTTCATGATCGGTAAGTGAGCTATTAATCAGAAATTTCTTCTCCGGGTGTCAGTCATCGAACGTGACTTCTTATAATAGTTCTATGACTCTATCTGTAGGGAACACCCTTGTTTTTTCCACCCTCAGTCTCCCTACTTTAGTTGGTACTTGGACAGAGTGGCATTATATTTAGTGACTTCATCTGTGACCACTTTCCCTTTCTTCTTTTCCTGCTTAGTCCTGATGGCAGCGATAAAGCATTGACGAGCAATGACCTGATACCGCGTATCTACATTATCCCCCATTTGGTGGCGCATTTGAGATCACTACACCATATACATAGAATTGTCACGATCCAAATCCATGACAATAGGGGTCACGGTCTAAATCTGTGGCCATAGTAAAAATATCGTGACCAAGGTTGTGACCCCTTCCAAGGGTGACCTAGATAGTACAATGGTCATGACTCCAGACCATGATCACCATGGTCACAACTCCAAACCATTACCCAACCGTAACTTATATGGCGAGAATCTTAGCGCTAAGTTTTTTAAGTTAAGGGTCATGATTTTATACCGTGACCAAACTATGACAAACCATAGTGAAGCAGGGTTACGGTTTTGAACTGTGACCCAAAACCGTGACAACATTTTAATTCGAATGGGTCATGACTTAATAGTCATGATTTTGGACCGTGACCAGGTGAGGGTGACATAGTAGGTCATCGATAGGAACTATGATCATACATTATCACCTGTGACAATATAATTAGTTACAACAGGGGTCACAGTCTGGTATCGTGACCAAGTATCGAGTATAAATAAAAACCCCATAATTTTTATTTCATTTCACCTCTCTCTCTCTCTCTCTCTCTCTCTCTCTCTCTCTCTCTCTCCACTCACTGGCGCCCATGTCTCTCTCCACTCATAGACAATTATTTCTCTCTCTCTCTGTGTATGTGTGTGTGTGTGTATGTGTGTGTTAGAAATATTTAAGGTTTACAAAAATTGGGTATAAATCTAAAATTGGACTCATTTTATTGTATAAATCTGAAATTTAAATTTAAAGTGGGTACATATCTGAAATTGGACCCATTTGTTGTGTAAATCTAAAATTAATTTAAATTGATTTAGGGTTTATGTGTGTGTGTTTGTATTTTTGTGTGTGTGTGTGTGTGTGTATATATGTGTGCGCGCGTGTGTGTGTGTAATATTAATTTAGTACAAAAATTGGGTATAAATATGAAGCTGGAGCCATTTTGTTGTGTGAATGTGAAATTGGGCATAATGTTTTGTGAATCTGGAATTAAAATTTAAATTGGGTATAATGTTGTATAAATCTGAAATTGCGTATAATATTGTGTAATTTTTGTACATTTGTTTTTTATTTATACCCAATTGGTTATATTGAAATCTAAAACCATATATGTGATTGGGTATTTCATATGCATTAGAATAGTAACTTTGTAACTAATTATACCCTTGATGAGTTATGTTAGATTTTGGGGATGGAATTGGAAGATTAGAAATACACATATATACATATTTATACACATTCATACATATATATACACAGATATTCACATGTGCACAGGTATATACACCTACGCACATATGTATAACACACACACACACACACGTATATATATGTACTTTAACACAATCGCACATATATATACACGCACTTACACTCACACAAATCAATACTAAAACTAAAGAGGAAATTATTTGTGAGAAAATGAATATATAAATACATGAATTGATATGCATGCATGAAGTCCCTCATATACTCACGCGCGTACACATACACCCACCCACCCCACATATATATATGTACTTTTTCACAATCGCACATATATACACACACAATTTCACATGTATATACATATACACACACACACACACACACACTCATGCACATATATACACATATACCCACACGCACACATATATATACATATGTGCACACGTACAATACATACACGTATATATATGTACTTTAACATAATCGCACATATATATATACACACACACTTACACTCGCACAAATTAATACTAAACTAAAAATGAAATCATTCGTGATAAAATGAATATATAAATACATGAATTCATATATATGCATAAAGTCCCTCATATACTCACATGCGCGCACACACGTACACACACATATATATATATACACTTTAACACAATCGCACATATATACACACACACCTACACTCACACAAATCCATACTAAAACTAAAAAGTAAATGATTCGTGATAAAATGAACATATAAATACATGAATTCCTATACATACATGAAGTCCCTCATATACTTACACGCACACACATACACACACACACACATATACACTTTTACACAATCGTGTATATATATATATATATATATATATATATATATATATATATATATATATATATATATATATATATATATATATATAGTCAGGCTCTCCAACATATCCTACTAAACATACCTAGCAACATACCTCATTTAAAGAGTTAGGTTATAACCTTAATGGGTTGGGTCACTTACTAGTTTAAAAAAAGGGCGCAATAGTGCCGCTGGCGCGGACCCAAACCTTAACTCATTAAAACACGGGTAAGACGTAAAGCTTAGTGAAAGATCCGGTTTGAAAAACAAACAAAAAAAATTAAAACTCATTGATAAACCAATTTGTATACCTGTACAAATCTACATAATTTGTAAAACTAAAATTTAGCAATAGGTTGATTTTCAACGAAATCTACAAAAAAAGTAACAGATCAATTTGATAAAAACAAAGGTTTACATTAGATCTATTTCAACAAAATCTAAAAAATAGTAATAAATCGGTTTTAAAAAATAAAGGCTTACATGAGTTAGTTCAGGCATTAAAAAGGAAGAAAAGAAATGGATGAACGACAAAAGAAACATACCTTAGGATGACCGTGGTTAGGTTTTGCCAGCTGTAGAAACGAAGAGAGAGGAACAAAAATGTTTAAAGTGAGGTCTTAATGGGTTTCATTTTAGGTTTATATGGGGACCCGAATTTAGTAAGTGACCCGACCCATTAAGGTTACAACCCAAGTCTTTTATGTTGCTAGGTATGTTTAGTTGGGTATGTTGGAGAGCCTATATATATATATATGAAAATAATCACAAACAATAAATCTAAGCAAATAAATCCAAACATGCAATAAACAGTCTCACAAGACAAGGTTTTATGTGGTTCAGAAATGGCCTACGTTTACGGGTGTTTCTCCCTTTTTATTACTTCTTTATGGTTTTCTATTAAGAAGTTACATGTCACCTTTCTCCCTAGAATGATGGTTACATTTATAGAGGTCAAGGAGGAAAAATTGTGTTGGACTTATTCGAGCTATTGATTGAGCCTCTTGTCGATTCATGTTAATCTCCTTCGAGATATTTACTTGATGGATTTATCTCTATGTAGTTATCTCTTATGAAGTTATCTCTTATGAAGTTCCTCGCCTTTATTTATTAGGCTGTCCTTATTTGTAGATATGGACCTATTTGGGTCATTATGGTTGGGCCGCTTGGCTTATACTCCACAATTTCCTCTAAATCTCTTTGGCACGAATAGGGCTGAGAGATTTGAGAAGTTAATTGGCTTAAATAATTAGTCGACCCAAGTGGCTTATTTTCATTGGAGATTGTATCTTAAAAATCCTTAAAGAAGCAACTATAAGCTGTTCAGATACTATTTTTACTGTTGAATCTTGAAGGGAAAAGCTCGTAATTATCTTCGTTTAGTAAGGGTATGCTAGTAATATTCTAAAAATGAACCGTCAATTGCATTAATGAGATTTTATCTCCGTTCCCAAATGATTAAACATTTGGGATTTTGCTCCAAGTTTAATCGCAAGTTTATAGCGTCTTTTGCACACTTTTCTTTATTCAAAATGAATGCTTGGAGGTTCAGTCTTTACATATTCTCCCTGTAAGTTTTCTTCATCCTTACCTTCATTTTCCTTCAGCGTTTTGGAATAGTCTTATTATTTCTGAGTGATGTTATCTTCTGAGAGTCTTCGCTTATTTAAGTTTCCTCACTGTTCTTGGTAAATATGGTGTACTCTGTCAATTAAAGGACTATGGAGGAATTTTAAAAAAACATATTTGATTACTCTATGGGTAGTCATCGAGTGTGATGAAGTTCTGAGAGATTGTAGTGTTGTTGAGGATGGATATTAGATCTACACCCTTTCAGTGGTTGGGGGTAACTTTTCCCCCTAATCAACTATATCTAGAGTTTTTTGAAGTAATCTCTGCTCAGCGTGTCCCAAATACTTAGCGAATCATCAATGGTGTTCAAAGAATCAATGAACTGTATGGAACCCATCCCAGAAATTAGGTATTATTATCCATTGTCCCATACATCTGATGAGATGCTTTATCTAAAGGCGAGATAAGGCGTATAAAGTCCTAGTCATAAACCTTCCTGACTCCAATAAGTATTATTGGAATCAAGAATTTATTTCCAAAAATTAACAACACCAACCTCTTCCTGAGGGTGAACAATATCAAGGGTTTTTATGCTCAAAAAGGGGCATAGGTTAATTTTATCTTTATTCTTTACACTTTTAATTTTATCTGTTGACACAATTACTAATGATGATCTTCTTGTGTTTTTGTCTAGATAGATTAAAGAAGAAAGTGCTTCTTCCTCTCATTTTAATAGGGAGGAACTCATCAAAGTTTGGAAGCTGAGAATGCCATTGGTTACAAGTGGTGATCGACCAAGATCAGGATCATTCCTTCTTAAATATAAGAATTCCACTACCAGTTTTACTGCTCGCCTTATGGACTCAATCCCTGATATTACCCTTCCTTCAGAAAGTGAGGGGTCTTCAACCTCCTCCTCTTTTGAGTCACTAAAGTTTTATTTTGGTCAGGTACAAACAAAGGGATCTAATGATATCATGACTATGAATTTAAAAAACTCATTCGTTCATAACTAGCTATGGCATTGACCAACTGATCGATCTTATACAGAGAAAAGTTATCTTTGGGATAGGCTTTATTGAGATAAGTGAAGTCCATACACACTCTCCAATTACCATTACTCTTTTTTACTACCACCAGATTTGAGAGCCATTTTTAGAATTGAACTTTTCTAATGGACCCTGCCTCTAGAAGTTATCCTACCTCCATTTCCACTGCCTTTGCTTTCTCGAGGGCCATTTGGTGAGCTTTTATGTAACCGATGGATAAATGAGATCAATGTGAATTCTATGACATGCAACTTAGGGGACAATCATAAGAATATCATATGGCTGCCATGTGAATACGTCTTTATTCTACTTCAATGGAGACATCATCTCTTCCCTATTTTTCTCAGATAATATGGTGTCGATCAGGGATTTCCTTCTCAATCAAGCGCCATCAAAGGCTACTTCTATTAACTTTTCCATAACCTTATCCACAGGGCCAACCCTTATTTCTTTTGCAACTGGTCTTCCATGCTTTATTTTCTATTTATATGGTGTAGCTCAATTTTGAAATGCTTTAGGAACGATCTCCTTCTATTTCTTCTTCTCTTATTTAGACCTGATGGCAGCGATGAAACACTTTCGTGCAATGTCCTAATTTCCACTAATCTTAATTATTCTGTGATTCGTGATAAACTTGAGTTTTAGGTGGTATATAAAGGGAACAACCTGCATGGCGTGTAATCATCCTCAACTAAGAATATCATGGTAGGGAGTGTCAATGTTTACCACCAAGAACTATAGTAACTTTGAGATGTTTCGACCCTAACTGGTAGGACTACCTTTCTTAATGGCATATTCATCTTTCTAGTAAAGACAACCAGAGGTATGGTTGCTTCCTTTAAATCTTATATCTTCAGTTTGAGCTTATAAAATAGTTCTAAGTACATGACTTCAGAGGATCTTCCTTGATCGACTATTAGCTTATTCACGTCCTAGTTTATAATTATAAGGGTGATTACTAGCGCATTATAGTGTGGAATCCTTACCTTGATTAAATCGTCTTTCGTGAAGACTTTATGCATGTTGTAATCAATATCTTTTGGTTGCCTGTACTTGTCGGATGGGCTTTTTCCCGGGTCCATCTGGAAGGCCTCCTTAACTGTAGTGACCTTCTTGGGATCCATACGAACTGCATTGCCTTGGATGTTCTTATAACTTGAGTCACCATGGATAATGGCGAACTCATGCCCCAACTCTTCTTCAAAAACATTATCTGGTTTTTGGTCGGTGCTGGTAGAGACCTTGTAACCTTTCTTCTCTATTTACTCGTATAAATGTCTCGCCCGGGCTAACTCTTACATATTGGATTTGAGGGTCTTGCGGTTCTTTATTTTTTTCCTATTCTCTTTGAGATAGGGCATATCTGAATGCATTGTTCCTCTTTCTCGAATTACCACCCATATTATTCGGCCACTTGAGGAACTGATGGTCTTTGATCTTACCCAAGATCTTGTAGATTGGTTCCTTAAAAAAAATATTGATTGATTAAAACGCTTTGGATGAGTCTGCTTTATCCCCATTTTTAGAACCTCCATTCTATTTCTTACCCCCTTCTTGGGGGTGTTGTCTTTGTCATTCCCTTTGGTCGCCTTCGCATGTCCATTATCACCTTGGTTGAGGGAGACGACATCTTCCGTCTTGGAATACTTCTATATGTGAGGCATAAGATCGTCGAGGGTGTCAACCTCCTTCTTAGTATGGGACTAGTACAACGTGGAGTTATAGGGAATCAATATCTTGAATGATGCCACACCGACCGACTCCAAGCAATCTTCAACTTTGTTATAGGTTTCCCAGTATTGTATGACATAATCCCGTAAAGTCTCTTAGGGTTTCTTTGTCATAGTAATGAGAGAACCCATTCTTTTTGGGTAAGAATTGCTTGTAATGAAGTGAGTCGTTAAGGCTTTGACAACTGACTTGAAATCCTTGGCCAACCTTTGTGGAAACCTCTTAAACCATTTTTGTGCAACATCCCCCAAACTAGGGGAATATACGATAAATACGAGCGTCGGTTTAGCTCTACAGAGCCATACCTTGCATGTACTGGCTCACATGATCAATAGGGTCATTCTTTCTGTTTTACACTTTGAACATTGGGGTTGCAAACTTCTTTGGAGTCTCTTTTCCCTCAATTACCCTGGGGAAGGGGGACAACATCTGAGTGGGAAGGGCCTTCCTAAACAACTCCTTGGTGGATCTAGCCCCGTGATTAGATGGGTGTTGATCCATCTCCTTTTATGCCAGATTTTAGATATCATGTCTACGATGTCCCTTCTCCTGATTCCACCTCGCTGGGTGACTCTCGTGTTCTGAATGCTCCTGCTCATAGGGAGAAATTTTTCCTCGGTTATGAATTTTTCTCGCCTGAGGGCTAGGCATCCGACCATAACACTTGGGGTTTAACTCCTTAAAGATCTCGCTCCATTATGTCTAGACATTATTGGAGACGCACATTTTCCTCTACTTGAAGGCACATTACCTCTTGCTGATGGATTCACTGTTCGTAAGCATCGACCAGGCGTGAGATATGCGTGGATCTGGTTTGTTCATTGCTTGAAAATGATGGAAGCCCCCAAATAATTAACATTTCTTTTAAAATATTAAATTTCCTTAAATGTGGAATATGATGGTTCGAATTCTAAACAACACAACAAATATATTTTAATTTCTTTCAAATTAAAATTAAACAAAACTAAAAGTGAAATAAAATTACTCCAACATAAATTTTCACTTAAACAAAATTAATTCATTCCAAGTCCTAAAATTTGCCTACAATAATTATATCATTTTTTATTTAGGCCAAACCAAATTTTTTCAAATAAAATTATCTTGACTTGAATTAAATTAATCTAAAATTCACCCAAACTAATTTAGCACTAAATTAAACTAAAGTGTGATTAAACCCAATTTTATCTTACTTAACCTAAGCATGCATTCTAAGTGATTTTTGCAAGATAAAAAATAAATCACAACCACTATGCGACGATGTATAAGGAAAATCTAAATGGGAAAAACCTCGGACGACCCTTGCCTAAAGTCCACTAAGTATTATTTTATAATTACAAGACAGATGACTTACTTTCTCTACTTGACTCCATCCAAGCCTTGATGCGTCTTCTTGTAAATACCTCCGCCTAGTCGACAACCCCGGACTCCACCGAAATCTTGGAATCCACCAATGAGTCTTTTGGACTCCGTCAACTCGCACCCAAAGCCTTTCTTCAAGTGGGAACGCCATAGCAAATAATTACACTCCTTTGTGGGTAGAGAATAAAGCCCAAACTTCTCCTTGTTATGGTAGAGATGAACCAATGGTGCCAAGCCCAAACTCCAAGCAAGATATATATACATACATACATACATATATATATATATATATATATATATATATATATATATATATATACATACATACATATATATATATATATATATTTGTGTGTGTGTGTGTGGATACTTGGATTAAAACAAAACAATGGGTGTATATTTTTTAAGAATTTATTCCATGAAAAATTAAACACACAAACATGAACTTTTGATTGATGAATTTCTCTCTCAATATGTATCACTTTATAAGTCTCAAAAGTTACTCAGAAAAGTCTTGTTCTTGTACTAATGTAAGGCTGGTAAAGTTAGTGGGACAAGTGGGGAACATTGAAAGTAAAAAATAAAACTGCCAAAAAATTTAGTTTTCCCGCCCAGGTCGTTCGAACGACTTTCCCGGGTCATTCGCACGACATTGTTCGAACGAGATTACAAAGGAAAATAATCCAAAAACTCGTTGGAAAAACTTTTTCGAACGATGTCGTTAGAACGAAACTTCTAACGAAAAGACACGGAATAATTGGCATTTCGTTGCCAAAACTCGTTCAAATTCTCGTTCGAACAAAAAGTCAAAAAATCCAGTTTTTCATTTTTCAGCTCAGAACCTTTAAAAAAATTCTAAAATTATTTTTTGAAAATAAAAAGTCATTTTAGACTAAAATTACACCCATTAAACCATTCCAAGTCTCCTATATATATATATATAAATGTATTCTTACCTTTTGGAGACTATGGAATCTAATTGTTGTTGACGTAGAAATATGACACTAAACTCGACAATGATGCAGCTTTAAATTCTGGGTCTCTACGTCTTCAACACAAACTCGTCATAGGCTTGGATGGATACAACTTGAAACTCTATCATATGACACAAAATTTTTTGTCCGGAATTATGCCACTACTACAAATTGACTCAATTGAAAATTTGTCCTTACAAATCTCCCCCTTTGGCTATTCCGGGATAAAATCAAACCAAAAATCCTAAAGGGCCGTCAAGCTCGTCTAGACACAACATCCCACCCAAAAAATAAAAAATACAGACGCTATTAACACGACCCACGGATGCTTTATCGCTTTAAATAAATGCCGCTAAAAGAATAAATCATGCACACTTAAGCAAGCCATTAAACGCATAGGGAATATCAAAATAGTAAGTGCAATTTAAATAAATACTCCCCCTAAATTAATTGTCTCCCTTTTTCTAACAATGACCTACTTAAAAGGTGACGTCTCCCCCTAAGATAGATCTCCTAAACTAAAGGTTTGGATACCATTTCTCCCCCTTTTTGTTCAGGAATAGACAAAGCTTAAAGAATTAAAACATTAGTTATTTCTCCCCCAATTAAAGCATATACTATTTTAAATATCATTTATCCCCCTTAAAACTACACAAGGGATATAGAACATGGAAAAACAAGTAAAACATGATGGTGCATAAAGTGATAAGAACATTAAAGCATATGGGAAATAATGAAGCACAACTAATCCATATTCAAGATTAAAGGATATCAATAACGATGCGATGACAAAGGATACCAATAAGATGTACTGTGATAAGCATGGGATATCAACCAAAATTCGCAATAAGTTAGATACCAATTTTGAATTAAAGGCACATATGGACTAGCAAGCAAGGCAAAGACTCAAAACTAACAAAATATCATATATAGGTATACAGAATAAATACCAAATAAGCATAAGTACACATATATAAATATAAACACACAAATGACATAAAATAAAATGAGTTTTTCACACTCTTATGGCATAAATGTGTCATATGAAAATGAAAGTGAAGGGGCGTGAACTAGAAACCAATGAATTAAGACCCAATCACTTTAATATGTTCACGAAGTTCTCATTTGATTATAAAACTTTACCAACTCAGATTTAGCCTTATGTGATAAGATAAAGTGAACTCTATGAACAAACAAGTACAATGCATACAAGCCTAGCATACTGATGATTTTACAAACCAATAGAGTCATGAAAAGAAAGTGCAACTTGGATACAAGGACATTGTGCAAAATCGTTGATATACCATCCAAACTCCCTCAAAATATTCATATTATTCTTTTCTTTTGAATGAATATATCAATCTAAACAAACTAGGTCTTGACTAAATATTTTTCTTTTAATGCCATATTCTTTTAGGCCTTTGGACCACGTATTTATTTTAGGTCCATAGCAAACGGTGGCATACTCGCAAAGAATAATATATCCTTTTGGAGCCCTTCCCCATGCACATTCATATATCATTTTTATATTACACAAATCTCACGTGCAACGGATTTAACATGCACACATCCTCCTAGATCACAAGATATGTAGATGACTAGATTGATACGAGAACACCTCACAAAGTTCAAATATACATGTGAAGTTAAAATTTCAAAAGAGCTCGTGCATGTGTGTGAGAAGGCATATAAAAAAATAATCCATTAAGCAAGTCAAACTTAAACTACTCCATGTAACCATGACAAAAAAATATTTTAAGGAGTGAAAATTTTAACCAAAAATTCTAGTCACATGGAAGTGAAAAGAGGGATTCAAACACAAACACATGCCACAAAAGGCGTGTAAAATCAACAACACACACAAAAATAAAATCTTTTTGAGTTTTTTAAATTTTAACCAAACAAAAAAAAATTTACTCAAAAAATAAACAAAAATCATTTTGTATTTTTCACTAAGCCTAAATTACTCATAAAGATAAAATACAAATGATAAACAAAATCTTTTTGTATTTTTCATTTAATACAAACTAAAATAAAAATGATATAATACAAAAGATAAACAAGTCATAAATCTAGCAATGCATATATAATGAGACATAGGCTAGAAAATGATAAACAAGCATACAACTAGCATGAAAATATAGCATGAAGAACAAAAGCTAGAGTATGCAAACAGGAAAGCAATCACCCATAAGATATAGCATGTGATGAGTCATGTGAAAGTCTACAAGAATCAACAAGTCTAACATCTAGTGCCTCTAAAAGAGATTTCCTAATCCAAATAGATTTATATCTAAAATGACGAGATTTGGGAACCAATGAAAAACTAGACATAGACTTCCTAGGACCTCTTTTAAGATCAAAACAAAATGACCTAAGGTGACCTTTCCTACCACAATGCGAGCATGTGTAAACATGAGGAATGTAACATAAGGTGTGACCTTTTTTAACGACCTTGGATAAAATTAACCCTCTAAAACAAACTATGGTCTTGGCTTTAGAAACAGAATCATTATAACAGGACGATCCAGAACTACTACAACAACTACTCGATTCTGATAAATCATTTTTCAATTTTAAAATTTCGAACTCAAGTAATAAATTAGACTCTTCATTTTTTTGGGACTCCTTCTTTAAATTTTCTTTATCCCTTAGAAGGTTATCACGCTCCCCTTCAATATGATCGAACTTGTCCCTAAGAGTCTTTTCATGTGCCGCAAAATCATTTATTAAAATATTTTCTTCATCGGCATAAACTTTAAAAATTTTAAGTTCCTCTAACTATTTTTCTAAAATGAGGACTCGACTATCACTCCCTTTTCTTGGACATTTCTAAAATATTAAAATTACAATTCAAGTCCTCGAGCTTTTCACGGAAGATATCTCTTTGAGTTTGGGAGATTTACAAAAATTCAATTTTAGATTTAAAATGCAAATTTTCATTTTCAAGAAATTTAATTATTTTTGTAAATCTCAAATTTAATTCTGTTAATTTCTCATTTCGACTCAAAAGCTCATTAAACTCCCCTCGAATATCAAAATCTGTGTTATCACTAAGTACATTGGACAACTTATCATTGAGATGCCCCATCGAGAGAAATAAACAAAAATATAAAGGGCAATATATGAACCACCTTTAAAAAGAGCACACAAAATTTTAAAAGCCGAAAGAGGATCTTGAACGCGATAATTTAGCGCTTCAGCTCTGATACCAATTTGAAAATGACGGAAGCCCCCAAATAATTAAAATTTCTTTTAAAATATTAAATTTCCTTAAATGCGGAATAGGATGGTTCGAATTCTAAACAACACAACAAACATATTTTAATTTCTTTCAAATTAAAATTAAACTAAACTAAAAGTGAAATAAAATTACTCCAACATAAATTTTCACTTAAACAAAATTAATTCAATCCAAGTCCTAAAATTTTCCTACAATAATTAAATCATTTTCTATTTAGGCCAAACCAAATTTTTTCAAATGAAATTATCTTGACTTGAATTAGATTAATCTAAAATTCACCCAAACTAATTTAGCACCAAATTAAACTAAGGTGTGATTAAACCCAATTTTATCTTACTTAACCTAAGCATGCATTTTAAGTGATTTTTGCAAGTTAAAAAATAAATCACAACCACTACATGGCGATGTACGAGGAAAACCCAAATGGGAAAAACCTCGGAAGACCCTTGCCTAAAGTCCACTAAGTATGGTTTTATAATTAGAAGATAAATGACTTACTTCCTCAACTTAACTTCGTCCAAACCTTGACGTGTCTAATTGTAAATACCTTTGCCTAGTCGACAACCCCAGACTACACCAGAATCTTGGAATCCACCAATGAGGCATTTGGTCTCCGTCAACCCGCACCCTAAGCCTTTCTTCAAGTGGGAACACCACAGCAAATAATTACTTTCCTTTGTGGGTAGAGAATAAAATCCAAACTTCTCCTTGTGGTTGTAAAGATGAACCAATGGTGCCAAACATAAACTCCAAGAAAGATATATATATATATATATATATATATATATATATATGGATACTTGGATTAAAACAAAACAATGGGTGTATGTGTTTCAAGAATTTATTCCATGAAAAATTAAACACATAAACATGAAATTTTGATCGGTGAATTTTTCACTCAATGTTTCTCAATTTAAAAGTCTCAAAAGTTACTTAGAAAAGTCTTGCTCCCATACTAATGTAAGGCTAGTAAAGTTAGTGGGACAAGTGGGGAACATGGGAAGTTAAAAATAAAATTCCTAAAAAATTAAGTTTTCCCACCCAAATCGTTCGAACGACTTTCCTAGGTCGTTCAAACGAGATTACAAAGGAAAAATAACCCAAAAACTCATTCAAACGAGGTCATTAGAACGAAACTTCTAACGAAAAGACAGGGAATAATTGGCAACTTCGTTCACAAAACTCATTCAAATGACAATCTCATTCGAACGATATATCAAACAAAAAGTCCGAAAATCCAGCTATTCATTTTTAAGCTCAAAACCTTTAAAAAAATCTAAAATTATTTTCTGAAAATAAAAAGTCATTTTAGACTAAAATTACACCCATTAAACTATTCCAAGTCTCCTATATATATAAATTCATTCATACATTTTGGAGACTATGGAATCCAATTGCTGTTGACGTAGAAACATGACACTAAACTCGGCAATGGTGAAGCTTTAAATTCTGGGCCGCTACGTCATCAACACAAACTCGTCATAGGCTTAGATAGATACAACTTGACACTCTATCCTATAACTCAAAACGTTTTGTCCAAAATTAAGCAAATACTACAAATTGACTCGATTAGAAATTTGTCCTTACATTGTTCTATTCAGAGTGCTTGTCATGTAGGCAGTATCGTGAATGGGACGCATCCCGACTCTTGTTCTGGTGGATCTCAGACCTGACTCTGTGATGTCCACCTTGTTGATTGCCAGGGAGTGTTGCATTGTTAGAATGAGACATTGCTTAACTTGTTGGCTTTAACTCACTCAGGGAAAAAGTCATTTTCCATAGACGACGCTAATTGTGAGTGCAATAATCACAAACAATAAGTCTAAGCAAATAAAGTCGAACATGTAATAAACAATATCATATGACAAGATTTTACGTGGTTTGATAATGGCCTACGTCCACGGATGTTTCTTTATTTTTATTACTTTTTATGGTTTTCTATTAAGAAGTTACATGTCCCCTTTCTCCCTGGGTGAGGGTTACATTTATAGAGGCCAAAGAGGCAGAATCGTGTTGGACTTATTCGAGATATTGATTGAGTCACTTCTTGATTCATGTTAATATCCTCTAAGATCTTTTCTTGATGGATTTATCTTTATGTAGTTATCTCTTATGACGTCCCTCACATGTTATTTATTAGGCTAGCCTTTTTTCTGGATGCGGACCTATTTGGGTCGTTATATTTGGGGCGCTTGGATTATACTCCACAATATACACAGAATTTCACATAAACACACGCACACACTCATGCACATATTCAAACAAACACTCACATGTGCACACACACACATATATATATATATATATATATATATATATATATATATATATATATATATATATATATATATATACACACACACGTATGCGCACATGTATAATGTATACACGTATATATACAGAATACACGTTCTACCTAATTGGAAGTTTTTAGTGACATGAGATACATAAATTGAATGTTTAGAATAGAGTCATTTGTTAAAAAATATATATCGAATAATATATTAACACGTTTTCTTCTCATTCCATATGCGCATGCAATTTGAGAACATTTATTGAAGCTCAATTGATTCTAGGTATTTTTTTATTTAGACAATTTTAGTTATCTTTTCTTTTATGTAACATAGTCTTATATATAGTTATAACTTCTTGGTTAACTACTGTGGTCGTGTTTACCCCTTTCTTAAGTGATTATTGTTTGGGTCAACACCAATTTTTGGAAGGGCTTGCACATTTAGTTGACACATAGTAATTTTAGGATTAATTTAATTAAAATGAAATTAAATTAGACTTATTGATATTGTGAGGATGAATATTAATGCATGTATATGTTTGATTAACTGTTGTGGACATGTTCATCCATTCCTTAAATGGTTGTTGTTTGGGTGAACATAAATTAGTTGAAGGTCTTGCACATTTGGTGGATCCATAGTAATTTTAGGATTCATTTAATTAAAATGAATTTAAATTGGACTTGTTCATGTAGTTCTAATGAATATTAATGCATATATGTTCTTGTATGCAACATGACCTTCGTTTCAACCTATTTATATGGTGACTTGAATTTTAAAGATTATTTAATGGATTTTCTACAATAGAAAGAGTGGATGGGAGAGAATAATAGATTCTCTGATAATCATGTAAAGGGTGTCCATGAATTTATTTAATATGAAGATAGAAATCTTAATAATGACAATATTCCGTGTCTGTTCACCCTTTATATGAACGACAATTTTAAGTCTTTAAAAGATTTTGAATTTACTAAAGAGAGGTATGTCGCAAGAATATAAGATATGGACATTCCATGAGGAAAAGAATGTACCATATGTTTCGAAAGAATTATTGGTACCTGATCGCATGATGGAACCCCATCGGGTGGAAATGGTAAATGATTCGCTAGCACATAGTCCTTTGATCAACCTAATTAATGATGCTTACGGAGTCCACCGCCATCAAAACCACTAGCCTAAGGATACTTATATTGTACATTATGACCAAGTTAATGAACAAGTTGATTCTAAATTACCCGAAGATCCGAAATACATACGTTTGAAAGTCGATGCAGTTAGATCTTTGTATAAAAATTATGAAGAAGATCACTTGGTATTGTATGTAATGATCATACATAATTTGAATAGTCAATTTTGTTTTTCGAGAAACAACATGAACTAAAATCTTAAGTGGGCTAAATATATTCTCCCAAAAGGGAACATGTTACTAGAGAGTAATCCGAGCATGAAGAAGAGCTTGAAGGGTTTGGGTTTGAAGTACAAATATACTCATGAATGAAAGTATGATTGCATATTGTACTGCAATAAACAAGAATTGAAGGATGAGTGTCCTGTATGCAATGAGCCAAAATATAGGATTTGTGAGAGTGGAAAAAATAAACCCACAAAATCTCACAAGTTCTCATAAGTTCCAAAGAAGGTATTGAAGTATTCTCCCCTCGGGCCACGGTTAAAAAGATTTTTCACTATACCGTGGATAACAGAGGCTATGATATATTAGCTCAAGCTGAGGTTGGTGGGAGTTTTAATGCTCATAACATTGATTCACTCACATGGCAGCTTTCAAACACATGGTACCCTGGATTTACAAAGGAAATGCTTAATGTACGTCTTGGATTATCAACTGATAAGTTTAACCCTTTCGATAAATTAATTACTAATCAGAGTTAGTGGCAAGTTCTCATGTCTCCTTTTAAGTCTCCCTCCAACACTATGCATGAAAAAAGAGTTCACATTATTATTGTTGTTGATACTCGAGCCAAAGGCTCCTGGTGAAGATATTGATATTTTCTTAGCCTCATTAATCAATTAACTTAAAAAGTTGTGGGATGAAGGCGTGAGGGTTTTTTATGCTCATAAGGGTGAAGATTTCACACTTAAAGAAATAGTGTTGTGGGACATCCATGACTTTCCTACCTATGGCACGTTATCCAATTGCAATGTTCATGGTTATTATGGACTACCATCTGTAGGGAGGATATTGAATTCACTTGGCTTCATCATAGTGGTAAGATGAGTTATGTTGATCATCACACATTTCTACCAAACAGTCACCTTTTTAAGAACGACAAGTCTAACTTTTTATCTGTCAGTCATAAGCGTATAACGGGGTTTGCAAGACTTTGTGGTTATCAAATTAAGGAGAAGGTAAAGGCGAAGGTTGGGACTTTAGAGAATAAATTTGTAGACAAACACCCTTAATTTACAGGCCAGAATCATAAAGCCAGGGAGGATTCGAAATATCCTAATAAAAGGAAGGTATGGTCTGGACGATAAATCTTATTTGACTTGTCATGTTGGAAATATCATTGTATAATGCATGCAATTGATGTGATGCACACGGAGAAAACTTTTATGAAATATTTGATATGAAAATGTCTGGGTGGATCTCATTCTAAAGATGAAAAGAAGGCACTCCACGATTTACAGGAGATGAAAATATGAAAACGTTTAGTTAAGAATTAGTCCTAAACATGAAGTAATTTAATCTCTACGTGTGATTTTACTTTGACTATGGTCAGAAAAAGACCCCCTTGAACACATTGTTTAACTTGAAGACTCTGAGTAGTTATTCTGGTAATTTTTACAGGTTTGTAAACTACCAAACAAATTACCTGAAATAGTGTAAGTCTCACGAGAGTCACATTATCATTCAATTAATTACTTTGTTATTTAGGCATCGCTTTTCTGAACACAAAGATCTCCCTAGAGAAATTATGCATATTAATGTGTGTCTCACCTTACTTTGTGCAATAGTGATATGCCAAAAGCACATTAAAGCTGAGAAATTAACTTTAGCTGAGGCAATTTGTGTATTAAAGATATATTTTCCTTTGTCATTCTGTGACATTAGCATAAATATGCTTGTGCATTTATGTGATGAGGATTTGTTATATGGACCCATCAGGTATCACTAGATTTCGAGCACTCGATGAAAATATTCAAAGATTACGTTAAGAATACATGGTATATTGGAGGGTCAATTATGGCAGAATACATAACAGAAGAATCATCGTTATATACTTGGGAACATATATCGAAATAAGGGCTTAGGAGATTCAATCCTCAAGGAAAATGAGTGATCAAGGAACCTCACGAGTTTAAGTATGAATTCCCTTTCATGAACCCTAAAGAGGTGAGACTCACTAATCTATAATACGAATAAGAAACTCGTTATCCTTTTGAATCGTAAGATGAAGTTGAAGATTGGAGAGAGTAAGTAAATGCATATAAAACTTAATTTTGTTTGATTATTTTTATTCTCTGTATTACCATCTAAATTTTAAAATTTCATAAACATGTTTAGGAAGTATGAGAGTAAAATTTATCGAAATCAGAAGAGAAATTGCACGGTGAATGATTTTAGGACATGGGTATCAAAAGAGGTAATTACCATATCTTCTGTTGCAGTTATTTATGTAAGTGTTGTAAAACATACCCTAATACAAATACATTAATAAATGAAACTTTCAAAAATAGGTGATGTCTCTTCAAGGCTTATATGCCTAGCTAAAGGCTTTAATTTTCGTGCGAAGGAGTTTAAAAAATTTCTCGCTAATGTTTTTGATTTCGTCTCATACTTATGTGAGGAAACATTGTTAATGAAAAATGGTAGAATTAAATTTTTTACATTGACTTCTTGTGTGGCTTGAAAAAGCGATAAAACTCTAAAAGATATGGTGCTTGCCCATTATGGGATTGTCCAACAAATCCTCGAATTAGATTACTAAAATTTCAAAGAAGTCATCTTCTATAATAACTGGGTAAAGGTGGAGGACATTATAAATGGTTGTAAATTTGACCCTGCCTCAAAACTTATCATATTAGATTTACCCAATATGAAGAGTAAAGATCCCTTGACAACGAGCCTTTTATTTGTGCCTTTCAAAATGTGAAGAAGATATTATACTCAAAGTGCATAAATAATGACAATAGTTTTTTTTATGCATTCACCAAAGGGTTTGATTACTCAAGCATATCCATTACATGCCCCTATAGAGTTCCAGTCAGCTCTTGATGACAACCCTAATTTAAAGGATCTTTTAATTTATTTAGACAAAGATTGATTTTGGAAATATTATTTTATTGTTATTTAGTTAACCCTTGTATGACAACCCTATTTGTATTATATGTATTGGAACAACCCTTGTATTTATTTACATTAATGAATTTTCTACTCATATATTTAATTCTCTTTCACTTGCTTCCTCGTCGCTCACATTTTGTAATTTTTCCATAGATCTTATTAAGTTTTGAATGTAACAATGATAACGAACCGCCAATATGAGGTAACCACACAAATGGTCACAGCTTTTATTGATGTTCACTATTTGTGTGGTTGCTTTGATTGGTAGTTTTCATTATGTGATATTCACTAATACTCAAGGTATCAAAGTCTCTTAGTGTTAATATTAATCCCATTTTATACTATCCTTTGACAACTAATTCTACTTTGCTTCGTGTGAGTACCCTTGTATAGTTTTTTAGGGGTCTAACCGATCGAATTCATTTGGGATTTCAAGACTAACAAGGTTATGCCATAGTCTTATTATGAAGCTATATTAATACAATTTAAATGGTCTAAAATCGTGACCATATATTAATAAAATTTAAATGGTCACGATTTTGGTCACAGTTCTGAGTTGTGACCATTTTTGTCACAATTGAGCGTCACAGTTGGAGACCGTGACCAACATCAAAATTCCACCAAGGATGGTCACGGTTGGGGACAATGACCATCAAAATAACACGGTCAGTTGTCACGAATCGGGTCACAATTTTAAGTTGTGACCATTTAATCACGGTCCACAACCATGACCAAGCCTTTAATATTGATGTCACCAAAAATACAGTGATGACCTATTATGGTTACGAATTCAAATCGTGACCTCCAAACTGGTTACGGACTAAAATCATGACCCTAAGACTTTTTCATGGTCCAAAACTGTGACCATTCTTGGTATATGGC
This sequence comes from Sambucus nigra, assembly GCA_949130495.1. Classification (NCBI taxonomy): domain Eukaryota; kingdom Viridiplantae; phylum Streptophyta; class Magnoliopsida; order Dipsacales; family Adoxaceae; genus Sambucus; species Sambucus nigra. The sequence continues at coordinate 377,879,876 of OX422211.1, forward strand.
GTAGTGGCTTCTGGTGGTAGGTGGAGGGTATAGCCTTTATAGTGTGAAGCCATATTTATCTCGGGATTACATTATTGGGGGACTTAATGTCCATAAATTAGAACTCGATCAACTTTGATATATTTCCAGTTTGTACTGGAAGCACCACCTTTTCCATGGGCATAGTCATCTTTCCAGCGAAGCCGACCAAAGCAATGGTTTCTTACTTTTAGATCTTCTGTCTTGAGGTTGAGCTTGTTGAATAATTTTAGATTTATGATCTCTAAGGAGCTTCCCTGGTCAATGAGTATCTTGTACACATCCTAGTTGGCAATCTTAAGAGGGATTACTAGCGCATCGTGATGCGGAGTTCTGACTCTAACCAGGTCTTCCTCGGTAAAGACTATATCCTTGTTAAAATCAATATCTTCTGATCGACGACATTTTCCCACTAGGGTCTTGGCGGGGTCAATCTGGAATGCCTCTATGACCACAGTGACCTACTCCAATTCCATGTAAATAGCATTATCTTGAACCTAGTTCGGACTAAATGCACCGTGGATGACTACAAACTCGTGTCCCATCTCATTATCGTCTAGGACATTATCGGGCTTCTGGTTGTGCTCCATCGTGGTCTTTGCACCCTTATTTTCCAACTAATCATCCAGATGGCCTATTTGGGCCAACTCTTCCAGGTGGGATTTGAGAGCTTTACAATTCTCTGTCCTATGTCTATGCTTCTTGTGGTGGTAACACCTCAGGGTAGTGTTTTTTTTACCGATATCCTGTCATCTTCCTTGTCCACTTGAAATATTGTTGATATTTAATCTTATTCAATATTTTCTAGATCGTCTCTTTGAAAACAATATTGATCACCTCGCGAGCCTTGGTGGGGTCTACCTTACCATTACTTTTACATCCTCCATTTTATTTCTTGCCACCTTTCTTGGGAGCGTTATCTTTGTCGTTGTTCTTGGTCCGTTTTAACTAACCATTATCGTGTTACGTGCCAACTACCACATCTTCCACTCTTTATATTTCTGAATCCTAGACATAAGGTCGTCAATGGTGCTAGCCTCATTCTTCGTGAGAGACTAGTGCAACAAAGATTTTCTCAATAAACCAATCTTGAATGAGGCCACAACTATCTGCTCAAAGAAATCCTCCACTCCATTATTGGTTTCCAAGCACTGTTGAGCGTATTCTTGCAAGGTTTCTTCCTCATGGTGAGGAGTGAGGCCATCCTCTTTGGATGGAAACTACTGGTGATAAATCTAGCAGTGAAAGCCTCCGTGAGCTATTTGAAGTTGGTCACCAATCTGTGTGGTAATTACTTAAACTACTTTTGTGCGATATTATCGAGACTATAAGGGAATATGCGGCACATGAGGGCCTCATTATCACTCAAGAAAATCATATATTACCGGTACTAGCGAACATAATCGATGGGATCAGTCTTTCCACCATAGATTTTTAATCTGGGGGTGGCAAACTTCTTAGGAAATTTTGGTTCTTCTATTGACTTTAAGGAGTGAGAGTTCATCTGACTAATTAGGGCCCTCCTGGACAATTCCTTAGTGGATCTCCCCCCTCCCCCAACAAATGAGCAGGATCATCCATTTCTCGTTGGGTGACGTCACGGAGATCATTCTTGAGATGTCCCCCTTCCTGGTCTTTTTATTCTAGTTGGCTCTCGTGCCTAGAGCATTCCTGATCGCGGCATGAACTCCTTCACTGACTACGGGTTTTTCTCTCCTGAGGGCTAGGGGTTCGAGCACGCCACTATTATTTATCCCAGTGGCTCTACTTCTCCATTTGTTCCAAACGGCGCTGAAGTCGAACGTTTTGTTCCTGTTGGTGGCGTGTGGCGTTCTCTTATTGATGAAGTCGCTGCTCAGAGGCATACGCAATCCATAAAATCTGGTTGGATAGTGAATGTTCATTGATTTCCACATTTTTCTCCTCCCGTGTATGGTAGCGTGAGCTAGGAGTGTTACGAGTCCTGTTGGGGTGAATCTCAAACCTGACTCGGGGTGCTGGAGGTCTGCTTTGATAGTTTTGATGGTAGCAGTTAAACGACAAACGTGGGTTGTGTGAGTGAGACATAATTGCTCGTTGTTTTTTTTTTTTTGCTAAGATAGGAAAATCAATTCCCATAGATGACGTCAATTGTAGGTGGTAAAATCCTATTAAATTAATTCGATACAATTAAGTCGAGTAGAAAACAAATATCAATTACACAATGATACAATATGTACATGATTTGACAATGTGCTTACGTCTAAGGGTTATTACACTATATTTTTATTAATCGATTCTTGATAATAAACATTACATGCCTCTTTTTCCAGGGGTGTAGGTTACATTTATTGAGAACAGAAATAGACTGATTCGTGTGAGACTCTATGGCGTTGGATTGTTGTTATAATTTGATCGGGTAAATCTAATTTCGAGATTTCCGCTGATCAAACTCCTTTTGTTCTTATCTCCAAGCTGTGATCGCTTATCAAGTTTACCGGACACGTGTCAGTTACTCCTATCTGGTCGTAAAATTCCCCCACACCCTCGTACTCCTAAAGTTTAATCTTTTTTTTCTGGTTTTCTGCTCATAATGCTTTAGCTACTTCAGATGTTCTTTAGAATATGCATAGTGTGGAATCCAGTCTGGGTTCTATATGTAACAAAAGATGACTCTAATGATCATTTTATTACTCATTGTTATGATTTTTCAAATTTATTTAAAAATTTAAATATTGACATTCATTTTCACAATAAAAATCTTCTCATTGATCTTCATCATACTTTTGTCAAGAGTGGTTATGGAATCTTCGGATTGAGGCCATTTTTTCAAATAGTCTCATTCAATCTCATGTAATCAAATTTCAGGTAAAAAATGATATCTTAAATTATAAAATTAGAAACGAGGATGCTAATAATAATATTAAGGTCAATCGATGGTTAACTATTTCTAATCTTAAAGGTGTTACTAATATTCATTTAGAAATAAGAAATGGAAAATTTATATCTAAAACGGATCAGAGATCTCAATTCCCTTGTGTAACAAACTTATTATTCTAATTTAAAATTAAAACTCACCACTAAAAACATCATATTTTCAATTTTATAGTGTTTAGGTACATGTATCATTTTAGTTGAAAGTTAATTTTTTCAAGAAAATTTGCTTGTGGAATTGTTAACGAGTAAAATTAAAAGTTTACCTGAATATTGTGGGATAATCATTAGTTTCCAAAGCAACTTCTTAATTTAAAACTAAAGAATACAAAATGATACTTTTAATTCAGTAAGGAAGGATTAAAATATTCTTTATAGAAGACATTTTTTTTTCATTTTTAAATGTTTTTTTAAGATACCCAAATAAGTTTTTATTACAATTTTTCTTTAGAAAAAAACATAAAGTATTTTATCTAGTGATTGAATTTAAATATACATGATAAGAACATGTTATATATGACTAGAATAGCAATTTTAGAAATCACGCGAAAATATGACATGCAACGGTAAGAACTTGACTTAAAATTGGCATAATATGTTGTGTTTATGTTGTGTTCATACTATAATTATGAATCTTGTTATTGTATCGTGTCTTATTAATGGCATTTTTATTCGAATTATCTAATCTATTTTTTATTGTATTAATTGTATCATATCATTTCATGTCATATTATATTTTACACGAATTGTGAACTGTGTTTGTGTCAAATTTATAAAAAAAACATGGTGTTATATGTATGCTTAGAAAACTCTTATTGTATCTTATCATATGAACTCGAAATCCGATTCAAAAATACTCGTGGTCACCTTATACGACCCATTCACCTTCATTAAATTTATAATGCGCGCACATCCATTGGCATGCCTAAGTGTACCTCACATTTTGATTCATGCACAATACTGATGATGAATGACTCCAAAATAAAGGTGCTAACATTACATGTGTTGGATGCGTGTTTTGCGTTCAAATGTGGAGAGGAATGAGTCAACAAAAGGTGAAGCCCACCGACTTCAAATAATATCTTATCATGCCAAAATAAAGAATAAATTCAGGGAGATTGAGAAAAAAAATCATTTTGTAAACTCAGTGTATTAAAAGTTTATATCTTATAGTTGTGGATCCCGTCAAGACATTAAAATGTATATTAAAAATTTGTACTCATTTTTGTTTAATGCACTGAATTTACGAAGTGGATTTTTTTTCCGAGTCCCCCTAGTGCTACTCTAAAATAAAACCGTGCACACTTAACTTTTTGTTTTGTTTTATTTTGTTTTTTTAACAATTCTAGGCTGAACACATAAATTTGATATATTTAGGAGAATATGGTGGCATGTCACGCATGGCATCAGTATTACTCATATCTCAACTCTACTATTTTGAAACTTGTGTTCATACTGAATACCAGTCAATATTAATGCAATACATTATTATATTGCATTGCATCAAATGTATTCAATTCATGTTTCGATTTAGAAGCACCTCTTTTTTTTTAATTAACACTTACCAAGTTTATTTGTAATGCAAATTCAAATTTCAAGGTGCATGACAAGAACCACTTCACTCTAAAATACACATAACTCTACATTTTAATCGTTTTTAAATCACGATAATTAATTAATTAATAATTTTGGGAAAACATTACTAGAATGTTCATTTACTAATTTTGTTTCGCTAAATGAAACATGTTGGTTTGGCTCATTCGGAATATATATAAACATAAATGTCAAACGAAAAAACGAAAATATGGTAATAAATTCTTAGACTCTTTAAAATTAGCGATAAGGACAAATTAAAAACTGTTTTTTCAAGAATTTCACGTGTGTTATAATTATTAATGTAAATACATGAATATAGATATAATTATACTTATTAATATAAATACAGTTACACTTATACTTATTAATTATATTTATAGATATAATTATACTTATTAATGTAAATACAGTTACACTTATTAATGTAGATAGAGTTATAATTATATTTATAGATATAATTATACTTATTAATGTAAATACAGTTACACTTATTAATGTAGATAGAGTTATAATTATACTTGTGCCTACATTAATAAGTGTATGTGTATTTACATTAATAAGTGTAAGTAGAGGTGTGCAAAAAAACCGACTAACTCGAAAATCGAACCGAACCCGTCCGAACAGAATCGAAACCGGCGGTTTTTTTAGCCCGGTTCAGCCTACGGTTTGCGGATATAAAAAACCGACCATGTCGGTTCGGTTGACGGTTTATACATGGGAAAAACCGATTCAAACCGAACCGATCCGAAATCAATATATATTAAAAAAAAACTAAATAACTTATATTTTTATATAAAAAACCATTAACCACCCTCAAAAACCGACTCATACCGAAAACCGGCCTTTAAAAAAACCGCCCAAATAGAAAATCGTCGAAAACCAACCCGAAACCGAACCGAACCAAAACCGATGGAAATCGAAACCGACGATTGTTTTCGTGCACAATACTCCAAAATAAAAGTGCTAACATTACATGTGTTTTATGTATATATTGCGTTCAGATGTGGAAATGAATGAGTCAACAAACTAAAGGTGAAGCCCACTTCAAATAGATAATTTTAAATGAACACGTAAATTTAATATATTTCGTGTAATATACTGATGTATCATATTCGAATTGATTTATGATTTATATCTGGAATCAATTATTATAAAACTGTGTAAAGCTCAAATACAAATGAATACACATGTGACACGTCAATTTATGGGGTCAATTATATTAAACTTGTACGTCGACGTAAGAAACCCTCTCAAATAATATTTTTTTATCCTAACAATAAAATGAAATCCTACACACTTACCAAGTTTCTTTTGGTGTTGATACATTAAATAATCACAAGATTAGACATGAACAACATGAGAGTATAAATTCTGCTTTGTACAATATAATTAAGGTAACATTAGGATTATTTCTTTTTGTTACCCCTTTTTATTACTTCGACTTCAAAGTGTTGTACATTACTTTATCTTTTATATTCTGACGAAACTCATATAAATAAAAATAAAGTAAAATACAACACTTTAAAATCAAGAATGACAAAATAAATAACAAAAAAAAATAGTCATAATATTATCCTTATAATTAAATTAATATGAGTCATCTCGTGAACTACTTTAGAGAGGGCCCATGTGTTTATTCTTTTTATAGAGAAGACAAGCCATTCCGTGTTCAAATTTTCAAAACCGCGTTTTTTTGCAGCTTTATTCTCCACTCGGTTTTGAGAAGATTTGTTTTTTTAGTTGAAAATAAGTAGTGGCAAAGACTTTATTTGTGGCAATTTCTTCTCATTGCACTCGATGTCAGGTTTAGAAAATAATGGCTGGGCCATTTTGTTTCAATCACATTCCGTGCTTCATGTAAAGTTATAGACAATTACGGTTACTTTATAAAGATTTTGACAAATTTTATGAAAACACTTATTTGAAATTTTGGATATAACTCACCTAATTTTCAAAATTTTAACTCGTGGTGTTGTTAAATACTTATACGGGAAAAATGTTCATGGAAATTGTAAATATTAACATTAAGGACGGTGTGTTTCATTAAAATATCACCTACCTATCCCCGAATGACACAACATGAAAGTTGAAAGAAAAATTCAAATCACAATCAAATTTATATACTATTTTACCTATTACTATTCACATATCTCTCATGTGTGTATGCACACATATAGATAACTCTCCCCCTCCCCCACCATCATCACCACCACCACCACCACCACCACCACCCACCCATTGCCACCTCCTTTTCTGCACAATTATCAATACACTAGCAAAGGGAGTTCATCATTCTTCAACCTAAGGCAAAAAATCTCTTGTAATATCACTAGATAATCTATAATTAATTTAGAATTCATATTTTTCTTTATTATTGTTGGGATTAGAGCTCATGTTTAGGAATAAATTCATTTATGATTAACCTTGTGTAGAAAACTGAGGTTTTGATGTACAAATGGGAAATTGATGGTGATTAGTGTTCGAAAACCATGTTAAAACTCGTGCTTTAGGATTTAATCTCATTTTTAAGATGAATCGATGTGTTAATTTGATGATTGATTTTGGAATTGAAGGAGAATTGGAACCTATTCATATTTTTGATGAAATTGTAATTTTGAAAGATTAAGCCTTGAAATTATTGTTTTGGATTGATTATAATGATTAGGAATTGTTAGAATCCTCATCTCATACTTAGATTTAGTTCTGGTGTTGATTGCTTATCGATTCGGAGCTTTGTGAATCATTAATGGTGGTTTGGGGGAAGAGAATACCGCGTTGGAGAAGATGCGTTTGCGATCTGGGGGTTGTCGTTCAATCGATAAATAGGGTCGATCGATCGATGCCATTGATTGATCGATGTTGGGATGTCGATCGATCGACCCTGTAAGTTTTGCCCAAGTTTGGTTGATTGTTTTCTTAGTTGGGTTTCGGGGACCTAGTTTTCGTTCGAGGTTCCTCTAATGTATGTTTAACCTAATATATTGATAAGATGGGCTTTGTTATTATGCGGAATGATATTATAGGTTTGTGAATGTGAAAACTTTAGTGCATTTAGAGCCCTCTAGTGTGGGAATGGGTTGGATTGGGTAGACATTTGAATGAGCGATAGCTTATGGCTGTGTGTATGCTTTGAGCTTTAAGAGTATCTAACTAAAGTTTTTGGGTGGTTATTTATGATCTTGAGTAATTATAGGTCGTAAAAATGATTTAGTGAGTTAATGAGGAGACTTGTAGGTAGGTTACGAGAGAGTGTATCAATATATAAACATATACTCATAGTTTAGAGACGTGACAAACTAAGAGTTGGATTTAATAAGGAATAAGGGTTGATAAACCTAAGAACGTAATGATTATTTCGGTGTTTAGGGATTTGGATGATTTTGGGTACGCTAGGGTGTACGCAGTATCCTACCCAGTTGTATATGTTTGAAATGATGATGAAAGATAGTAAACCTAATTTAAGTGGCAATCCAGTGTTTGGGGATTTGAATGTTTTGTGTACGCTTGAGTAAGCGTCATACAATATATATATATATATATATATATATATATATATATACATGTCCGACTCTAATGCGGATTTAACTTGCGGATTTAACTTGCGGACAAATTTTTTCGAAAAAAACTTTTTTATACTTGATTTTTTTCTGTGGTATTTAAACATTTCAATGGACCTCTATAAAAAAATCAACTCAAAATGATTTTTTTTGCTATTTTTAAAAAATCGGTCAAACATATGTCAGTTTTTAGAGCACTTTAAAACTAACATATGTTTGACCAATTTTTTAAAAATAGTAAAACTATTCATTTTGAGCTGATTTTTTTATATGAGTTCCACAAAATGTTTAAATACCACAGGAAAAAAAATCAAGTCAAAATTTCATTTTTACTATTTTTAAAAAATCACACAAAAATCCATCCGCAAGTTGCGCCCGCATTAGAGCCTGGTTATATATATATATATATATATATATATATATATATATATTCAAAATCGAAACTGTGTACCACAAGCCTGGTTGAGATGAGTCAGATGTAGTCTAGGTCATTATGTTAGATCATATGGTCAGCAGTCACCGCTTCATGATGAGAGAAACCAAGATGACTTAATCCATCGACTAGGTTAGGTATGGTCCGTCGGTGGTATTACTGCGCAATGATCGCCCTATTATTTATTTGTGTGTTTTGTTTACGTTGTTAGGTGATGAATTCCTCTGGACTTACTGTTAGAGGCACGAGATGGACACCGAAGGTAGTGACCTTGGTATGATGAAATAAATAATGAGAATGTCGACGTCTAAAATTATTGTATACAATTTTATAATCACGGATAAATATAAATAAAGAGTAAGCAAAGTAAGCAAGACAACAAAGGTTTTTAACGTGGTTCAACTAAAAAAAAGCCTACATCGACAGTTATAGTGTTGCAGTTGAGGGGTGCTTACAATAAGCTTAGAGTAATATTGCTCACTTGTCTCTCCTCCCTTGAGCTAAGGGAGATAGTGCATTTATAATGGTTGAGAAACCAATAGATGGAATGCATTTATATATTCAGGTATTTACATCCATGTACAATAAATATGACTATCGGTCTTCAAAAGCACATGTAGAACGGCTAATGGTATCCCTATGTGAGTGAATTTTCCCTTTCTTGATGATTCACCTTACTGGATGTGGTTGGTCAGGTGGCCGACTAAGTGTTTATGAAGCCTTGAGGTGGATATGTATGAGGACAGGTGTCCCTGTCTCAATAGTCCACGTGGATGAATAATTTAACCCACAACAAAAGCCCCTAATGCTCCATGCTTGATGATTTATTCAAAGGATGGAGTACTTACTCTAAACAGTTGCTCGACACCCATATAGGCTATAGGTTGGCTCGACTTTCAGGACTTGTAATTTTTTCACCGGTGTATCAATACAGTGGAATTTTTGTGAATAATTTAAATAATAGCGAACCGCCAAAGGGTACACTGGTCTTCCTGCCCTTCTAGGATACGTGTAGCTATTAACAGTTCAATCGTTGGATCAGTGAATATTTTCTATTTCCATGCTTCGAGGTGAATCTGTTGAATCTATAAAAGGATGAAGTTTTCCCCCATTTCTCTTTACCTCAAACCTTAGAACTCAAGCTTTTTCTTACTTCCTTCAAGTTTCCTTTACGATTCTTGGGAGCCTTATGCTATTTTAGAGAACTTTATAAGACTTCCTTCTCCTTTACCCCATTCTTTTTCTTTGTTACTTTAAAAAATGGTGTATATTATTGAGGAAGGCTCTTTAGAAGAGTTTAGAGAGAGAAGGAAAATTATCAGTTGGGTATCTTTGAAGATAGTGGATGGACCTTTAGATATACTTTCTTTAGATGAGTGTAATTTGATTCCCATCCTATTTATAACAGAGTGTGGAATAACTTTCCCCCCAACCCGTTGTTACTTGAGTTCTGCCAGTACTTCAACGTAGTCCCTGCTAGGGTAGCCCTTTATATGTGGCCAGTTGTGAATGGGGTTAACTGTTTGAATGAACTCCATATAACCCACATTGGGATTACAGAGTTAATGTATTGTTATAAATAAGGAACTACATGAGACAACACATATTACCTGAAGACCAGACAAGCTAACACGGCTTTAGTGGTCAACCTCCCTAACTCCAATAAAAACTATTAGGATTATAGAGTTGCAATCAAGAATTAGCAACATGCCCTCTTCCTTAGGGGGATGAATACAGTGGTCCCAAAGTCCCTTAGGAAGGGCGTGGCATAGGTTGGACATCACTTTGAACTGCTTTTCTTTTATGCCTGCTAACTGTTTGATAATATTCCGACTAATAATTTTCACTTGATTTTTTTGGAGAGGAAAGTAAAAATAAGTGCCCCCGTGATTCAGAAGTCAATTTTGACGAGTTGAAATTTGTTTGGTATATCTATTAAATACTGGGAGAAAATCACCCTAGGTCGGTGTCAGTGCTATTAGAATACATAAGTTCCATTACTTCTTTCATTGCTAGACTAACAGAGGACATACCCTAGGCCCTAATCAATCTAAAAGAAGGGATTACTTCCACTTTATCGACTCCTATTTCTATTTTTTTGGGGGGCAAAGAGAGAGTTTGCTCGAGGAGGAACCTCTTCCTCCTTTGATATTATCACCATCCACACTTTACTTACCAAGGATATGGTAAAGAGGAGAGTTACCAACTTGATATATGGCTTACCTTCTCCATCAGCCAAGAAGTCCACTATTGGTGACAAAAGGCCAGTGGTTGCTATTGTTGATGAAATGAGGTCCACAAAATCTCATTTCAAGAGATTAAAAGGGGGTCCTTCTCCTGAATAGGAGTTGATACAAAAGACCACAGCTAACCAAGCTACTACTGACTCTACTTCTGTGGTAGTGAATCCTAACCTAGCTAGGGGATTGACCCATGCTGGAGTACTACTTGCTGATAGGTCGACAGTAGCTCCTTTGTCCAGAGCCCATTTGCTAGAGAGGGCTAATCAAAATTTGGCACCGATAACTTCTAACCACTTGCTTATTTTTGGTAATTTCCATTTTCTTTACTTGTATCTGATTCTTACATTTTTGTTTCCTTATTTTGTAGTTCTTGGTCGACTATGACTAATTATTGATAAGGGATGATATGTTGAGGTCATCCTCAGATGATGTGGAGGAAGTCTTCATGGGCCTAAATTAATCCATTATGGCCACCATAGAGGCCCACAAGAAGGAGAAGAAGGATTGGTAGGACCAACTGAGTCTAGCTGAGGAAAAAGTTAAGACTGGTGAGTAGATAGTTACTAACTCGATCGTGGAAGCTGTTGCCAAAAAGAAAAGGTTTCTGGAGTTGAAGGTTTAAAATAAAAAGGACATGGAGGATGCCTTCAACAGGGTCTAGGATAAGGCCTTTGTTGCTCCCACTGTGAAAATTAAATATATGAAGAAGGTGTCCTTCAAAGATGGTTTGACAAACTCCTTGAAGGAGATCGGCACCACTACTGAGTCAGACTTATTGCTAATGCATGACCCTGGTACCCCTCCCAACCTATAAAAGGACGTTGATGATGAAGAGGGAATAAATGAGTTCTCCTTGGTACATGTTTTTGAAGTTGAATCCATTCCTCTAGAAGTAGCAACAAAGACCAAAGAGAATGTTTAATTCTCTCTAAGTCTGACGTATAGCTCTTTCCTCATATACTTATTTTTATTTGAATTTTGATTTTCATCTTTTATACATTAATTATAATGAAACAATTAGTTATAATACCTTCTTTTGACAATGAATGAAATGTTTGGCCTAGTTATCTTGTTGGTTTTATATGTAACTGTACTTATTTTTCATTTTATCTGGGTTGTTAACTCCATGAAGAATACAATAATATCTGTTGATATCGATCTAATAAAATATAGCCTTAGAATTTTTGGGGATGGGATTGTGACCCTGACTGAGGCCGAGCTAGAAGGGTTACTCGGCGGTGATGGTATTGACCAAGTTAAAGAGGCATACCTTCATCTGAATGGTCTTTTTAATCAGACTATAGCCAATAACACTGTAACAACCCAGATTTTTGAGCGACTATTTTATACTATTTTGCCTGATGGGCTAATTTTATAAAATAGGAAAAGTTGGAGTAAATTTTATTTCCCGTGAGACTTAGGGATAATATTTACTATGTTTTGTCTATTTACCGTTATGAGAAGGTAAATAGCATTATATCGTGATATTTTGCGTCGTTATATGTAAAACGACGATTATGACCTATATATAAAATTGGGTAAAATTAATGAAATAAAATGAAACTGGAACATAAAAATTGTTCACACTTTCCCGAATGCCAAAATAGGGGGTGCGATTGTTTTTAGAATAGTCGAAATAAGTGCCCATTTGTAATTTTTGAGATTCGTGCATTTTTAAGGGGTTATGACTCAAATAAGCGGTTACGAGTCATTTCCGTGGTGTATTAGCAATTAAAAGTGGGAATTTATGTGTTGAGACCCGTATAAGTCCCCCACCCCCTTTCTTTTTCTTCATTTTTGTGAGAAAAACCAAAGGAGAGAGAGAGAGAGAGAGAAGAGAGAGTTGGGAGAAAATGAGAGAAAGAGAGAAAATGGAAGATTTGGGCCGGATTCCGTCGCTACCGAAGGTGATCCGAGACTACGAACCTCGAGGCAAGTTTCTTGCTTGCTAGATATTGATTTAATGTGATAAATTTGCATGTATAGTTAATTTTAGAGGTTTAAACTATAAATGGGTTTTTGGTTGATTTTGGTGTTAAATCCTTAAATCTTGTAGATTGTGTGGTTTAAGGTTATTATATGGGTTTCTTTTGGTGTATAATTGTTGGGGTAATGTTGTTGGTGGAGGGGAATGAAGAAAGTATAGGATTATGGGTTTTAGGGTTCGGTTTTGGCTTGGAAGAAGAAGGGTTTTTCTTGGGTCTGATAGGCACGGTCGATCGCGGTCCCAAGACCGGTCGACTAGTCATGCCAAAACTAGCTTACTGCTTTTGTTGGTAGACCAAACCTGAAAGGGCGATCGACCGCGGTCCCTTGACCGGTCGACCGGTCCCCTGTTTTTCACCTTTAATTTTCCTTAGTTTTCTTTAGCCTCTTTATTTTAAGATAGGAACTTAGGAACCTTCCTTTGGGAAGTAATAGGGAGTCCTAGAGGGTTGTATTGGGTAGACTAATGTCCTAGGTTAAGAGTGTATATTTGGGCTTACCCGAGGTCTAGCTTGTATAAGTTAAGTTCCGATTGATATAGGAGGTTAACCTAAAGATAAATTGGAAGTTAAAATATTAATGTTGAGCTTTTGGGAGACACTCCATTATGGAGACTCACTTTGAGGGTTTATGAAATAATATGAACTCTTGGAGGCTAGTTTGAGGTTAGTGGCACTTTGGGTCTTAGGTCATTAATAAACATGACTTAATGAATAAAGAATGCACATTATAAACTGTGGTACTATATGAATAAGTAGAAAAGGATTTTGAGAAAGTAAAATTGGATGTTTTCAAAAGGAAAAGTAAAGTTTTTCATAAATGATAATTTATGGATTACACACCTCCCTAAATTGCTATCATAAGGGAAGTTGCGCGCGTTGTGGTGAAGCCCCCTGGCTATTGAGCAGGGTGGATATAGTCCCTAGGCCATATGGGCATTTATATTACTGCGCTGGTTAGGGGATTTCGGGTGTGGTCCTGACTTTCCCGCAGGCAATATGGCCGCTTCCCAACGTTGGTAGGTTCCCAGGTTGTCTTGTATAGATAGGCCCTGGAAGATGATAGCCATTTAGGGGCGCGTCCAGTGGGGATACCCGGAGGGACGGTCTTAGATTTGTTAAAGCATTTTATGATAATAAAATGGCTTTAATTTACATTTCCCAGATGGAAGAAGGGAAATGGGATATGGTTTGGCTTCGGTAACACACCCGGATGGAAGAAGGGATGTGGAAGCATTTGGTATACAAAAGTATTTTATGATAATAAAAATGACTTTTGATTACACTTCCTGGATGGAAGAAGGGAAGTGGGGTTTTATGAAAAAGGATAAAGCACTTTGTATGATAATAAAACTTGCTTTAAATTATGTATTCTTCCTGGATAGAAGAAAGGAAATAAAATTGGTAAATAAGATTGACTTGGTAAACATTTGATAAAATGTTGTACCATTTATATATATTCCTAAAGAAAGAAATTAGGAATTGTGCGATTAGATGATGGATGTGTTTTATTTTATATTTTTCTTTGTGTAGCTGTAGATTTGACCTCCCACACTTAAGCACACACATATACATTTATTGATTATTTCTTGCTAAGGATCTAATGGATGTCGGCGATCAACCTTGCCTAAGTAGTAGTGTATCGGGGGGGTTCCTTGTTTGGATTTCGCTTTGCGAGACACCCCACGCACGAATAGGGCATAGTGTTGAGAATGGGGAGAAGTTAGCCCTTAGTAATTAGGGTTAACTAGAACATCTCACGATATTGCGCTAGGTTGCTGCTAGATTGAGAGGTGAGAAATATTACTGTTATCTGCGAGAGAATTACGCACTTCAGTGTCATGCATTTTTAGTCACATGGTAATCATATCAAATCGGGCCCTGGCCCATATCTATATTTCTTTGTTTTTGCATATATTCCTTGTCGTACAGGTGCTCTACCGCATGGACACCCGTATTTACATTTCCATTCCAGTTGTCATGGAGCTACAGCATATTGCGGATGTTGTAGGTTACTTGTATTAGACGCTTCTTTCTATTGTACTCTAGTTATGTTCAGTATATTTATTCGGGCGTGTTTTGCCCAAGGTATTGCACTCATTCATTATATTGTAAATATTGAATTGTAATACTCGATGTACTATTTGTATTGGTTTGTTCACCGACAGCTTATTCGGTGATATTTATTATATTGTCATTCTTTATCCATTGATTTTTTATATCCACCGTTTTTACAAATGGGATTATCTAAGTGTTTTTCTTTTCTTTTCAAAATTTTAAATTTGACAGTCCGTTTTCTAAAATGATTGGTGGTTATCTCATACTATTATTTTAGTCAACAGTGATGCTGAGAATGGACCATCTATGATTCATGTGATTATTAGAGTATTGGGCTGGCCACCTATTATTTTAGTAGGCGGGTTGTCACAGATGGTATCAGAGCATTAGGTTCTAGAGTTCTTAGGAATCGGTGCGGACGTTCTACGTCTTCTGCGTTTCTCTCCGTTTAATGTAGAACCTTAAGATTAAGGTCGGTTAATTCTCTTGGGAGATTCCGTTCTCCTGCTATGGTACGAGAACCCCGAAGATATTTTGCGCGTTCAGGTGAGACTTATGAGTCGTCGGATATAGGGCTCCGAGGTAGGTTGCGGCGAAGGCATCACGAGGCGGGGTTACTAAGAACTGTAGGATGTAGTCGGGGATGAGGGACGCTTTGGAGGTCTCTCCCTTTGTAGCATTATTTTATATTGCTTCCGTGACTACTAAGTACGGTGAAAATAGTTTTCCCAAGTACTGCTGTCGGTAAAGAGTGGTACTATGCTTGGGGTTCCAAGCAATGTCAATTAGGAGTTGAGAGGTCCTTGACGAGGACCACATGTTGAAGTTTGGTTGGATAGAGGAAGTGTAACCTCGTTCTGTGAGAACATAAGGCCCGAGAGTTTTGGCCTAGAGATGGGTATAGGAGTTCCCAGGTGTGAGGATTTGAAGAAAACCTTTCACCCATTGGAGTAAGGTTGAAGTGGCGAAAACGGTAGTCGCCTCTTTATGGTGGGGTAGAATGTTTTGCCCATAGAGAGGGCCTTTCAGTGGAAATGATAGGCTTGTGAGTAAGTGTTGCTAACACTTTTGGAGAAGTAGTGTTCATGAGACCCCATTGGTGAACATCCACTCGGGGAAAGACTCATTGAACTAAGGTCGGGGAGACTGGTAGAATGTTCTCTTTGCGGAAGAAGTTAAGGGAACTACGCGTTCTGATCTTGTCGATTGAAGATAATCAGTAAGGATGGGACGCCTAGTTGGGACATTGATGGAAGTAGTTTGGTTCGGATAAGACTAGAATGACGTGTCTTGGAACCAGTGGTAGAGGCCAAGGAGGTTGGCTAGTATGTTGGCGGGACTTTCCAACTTATGTGCGAGTGGTGCATTTCTTAGGTAAGATGGAGTAGTAGGGTGTTAACCCTAGGTCCGGGTGTGTATATAGAGCTTGTGATTGTATCGGCATGTATTTTTATATATATAGTGAGTATATCTACATGACTTCCAGGATAGGGAAGTTCTATATTCTCCTTTCACTCGTTATGGGGCGAGTGGTGATATGTGTGGTACGTACTACTTGTATTATATGTATTATACGAGTAGAGATATTCTTGGTTGGGTTGGTGTGATATCAAGCGAATAAATTGCGAGGCTATCCTATTTATAGTTCTAAAGAAGGACTAGTTGTTCTATAATATCTCTCCTGGATACAGGTTGAGACTTTATAGAGGTGGTTTACGGTATATAGATAGTTTTCATTCTTTATTTTGTTTTGCTTTGTTTGTTTTGTTTTATTATTTGTTTGCTTTGCTTGTGTATGATGTGCCTTATCTCCGCGACCGGCTTGTTAAGGGAATTGTGTGGAGGGGTTCCTTGTTTGGATTTCGCTTTGCGAGATGCTCCACGCATTAACCTTAACAACGTTGGGAGTGGAGAGACATGCATTTTCTTTTCTGTTCTTTCTCTTCTTTTTCTGTTGGTGGAGATGCTGGGTTGGAAAGTTTAGCCAAGAATCACGTATATGAGTGATTGAGGGCTAAGTTGATGTGCGACATATGAGCAGTATGATAGTTTTCCTCTGATCGATATGGGGAAGACTAAGATTATGAAAGTCCGATAGAAACTTATGGTTGTGCCTTAATGAGAAGGCCATTTGTAAAGAGGTATATGTGTAATTTGGGATAAAGTATTTGTGGCATTTTACTGAAAGTAAATGCCTCAGTTGATTGTTATGGAAACTTAGAAGTAAATATGTATTAGTAGAGTTACGAGATAGGATTCCATCGATCCCGATCATGTGTCTTCGACCGTTACTTCTCGACGATCGACAATGCGAGGTAATAGTGTAATGGGAGGGTTCTTTGTTTGGATTTCGCTTCGGCGAGACGTCCCACGCATGAAACCGAGCTAATGTCGGAAGTCAGGAAAGGTATTGGACACTAGGGATATATTTAGTATTATACTTATACACTAGATTAGGATAGATAGATCGGCTTTAGGATTCTTAGGACGCTAGGCCCTTAGGGCATGTGACGTTATTTTAGGAAGGTGGAGGGGAGTTGACCACAATAGGTTTGTGGGTTAACTCTAAGTAGGATTTGATCCCTAGAATGAGAAGTAAATGATCTCGAGAGGTTCGGGATGTTGTGCCAAAGGAGATGAGGCCTTTCTTAGATAGAACGTTATGTCGGTAACCTACCTTTTGAGGAGTTGAAGTATGAGCTGACTTATTCTCCTGCACTCGTGTTATTATGATTGAGAGTAGATTTTAACGTATGAGTCTTTGCTAGGAACAGGAAGTATTAATACGGGAGCATGGACCCATTGTTCATGTGTCTCACACTTTTATGAAGTGTCATCCCACGCTTGATTTAAAGTTCACAGCGGTAGTATTTACCTTAAAGAATTAGAGGCACTACTTCCTGGGCAGGAATTTGGGTCTTTTCACGAGCAACAAGTTTGTGATTGTGAAGGACTATCGATAGGATATTCCCTTTTGCTAGGGTAATACGGATGGGAGTATTATAGGCGCCGAGTAGAAACCGTCTGAGAGGTTAGTTGTGGCATGGAATGCCAAGTGGAGCGAGTTTAATCGAGGGGGCGCTATTGTAAGAGAATTTATGTCCGTGATTGACCCTTTCACCTATTTGTGTGCAAAGAGTAGTGAGGAATGAGGATGGGTATATCCATGGACATTAGTATCGAGTTGTCGATCATGAAACGGTCATAATTCTAGTTGATTATTGGACCAATTGATGCTTACTCAATGGAAATGTGTGGACTAAGTGCAGATGAGTATGCCTAGCTCTTCGTAGCAGAGTTATAGAATTGTATGGATATGGGGTATTTCCTACCACCCGTAAGTGGATGTGTGGGTTTGATTTAAAGGAAGGATTTGAGTAGTGGTTTTTATGGATCTAATTTCCGTACAATAGTTTGGATCGTTTCTTATAAGGATGATGCCGTGTGTGGCTTAGTGTAGTCGGCTGAAAAGTTGCCTGTTCGTTGGAATGGAACCAGTGGACATTATATTTCTTGGACTTGGAGTGGCCCGGGAGCATTTTCTAAATGATTGGGCTCATTGATCCGAATTCTTTTGAGGACTACGCCAATGCGAATAGGGTTTGTAGTATTGGGTTGAGCGATTATAAGTTAGTGTAGTTATTCCCTAGTAAGGGTGTAATGGGTTTCGAAAAGTAAGGAAAATTTGTGCCGAAATTGTGTAGATATCTCCTCCCGTAGTAGAAGGGTAGGATCGATAGTTCCTGATGAACGAATTGGTGCTATGTTATATCATGATGAGGTGGACTGAGATCGATAGTGATGACCTTAGTCTGTGTCCTATGGGGACGCTGCACTGCAGTGGGGCACGGTTTTTGGTATAGTATACCCTTTATATGGTTATGGGTAACGCCTGAATTTTGAGGGCAAAATTCCCCTTTAAGGGGGGGGAGTATGTAACAACCCAGGTTTTTGAGCGACTATTTTATACTATTTTGCCTAATGGGCTAATTTTATAAAATAGAAAAAGTTGGAGTAAATATTATTTTCCGTGAGACTTAGGGATAATATTTACTATGTTTTGTCTATTTACTGTTATGAGAAGGTAAATAGCATTATATTGTGATCTTTTGCGTCGTTATGTGTAAAACGACGGTTATGACCTATATATAAAATTGGGTAAAATTAATGAAATAAAATGAAACTGGAACATAAAAATAGTTCACACTTTCCCGAATGCCAAAATAGGGGGTACGATTATTTTTAGAATAGTCGAGATAGTCGAAATAAGTGCCCAGTTATAATTTTTGAGATTCGGGCATTTTTAAGGGGTTATGACTCAAATAAGCGGTTACGAGTCATTTTAGTGGTGTATTAGCAATTAAAAGTGGGGATTTATGTGTTGAGACCCGTATAAGTCCCCCACCCCCTTTCTTTTTCTTCATTTTTGTGAGAAAAACCAAAGGAGAGAGAGTTGGGAGAAAATGAGAGAAAGAGAGAAAATGGAAGATTTGGGCCGGATTCCGTCACTAACGGAGGTGATCCGAGACTACGAACCTCGAGGCAAGTTTCTTACTTGCTAGATATTGATTTATGTGATAAATTTGCATGTATAGTTAATTTTGGAGGTTTAAACTATAAATGGGTTTTTGGTTGATTTTGGTGTTAAATCCTTAAATCTTGTAGATTGTGTGGTTTAAGGTTATTATATGGGTTTCTTTTGGTGTATAACTGTTGGGGTAATGTTGTTGGTGGAGGGGAATGAAGAAAGTATAGGATTATGGGTTTTAGGGTTCGGTTTTAGCTTTGAAGAAGAAGGGTTTTTCGTGGGTCTGATAGGCGCGGTCGACCGCAGTCCCAGGACCGGTCGACCGGTCATGCCAAAACTAGCTTACTTCTTTTGTTGGTAGACCAAACCTGAAAGGGCGGTCGATTGCGGTCCCTTGACCGGTCGACCGGTCCCCTGTTTTTCACCTTTAATTTTCCTTAGTTTTCTTTAGCCTCTTTATTTTAAGATAGGAACTTAGGAACCTTCCTTTGGGAAGTAATAGGGAGTCCTAAAGGGTTGTATTGGGTAGACTAATGTCCTAGGTTAAGAGTGGATATTTGGGCTTACCCGAGGGCTAGCTTGTATAGGTTAATGTTCGATTGATATAGGAGGTTAACTTAAAAATAAATTGGAAGTTAAAATATTAATGTTGAGCTTTTGGGAGACACTCCATTATGGAGACTCACTTTGAGGGTTTATGAAATAATATGAACTCTTGGAGGCTAGTTTGAGGTTAGTGGCACTTTGGGTCTTAGGTCATTACTAAACATGACTTAATGAATAAAGAATGCACATTATAAAATGTGGTACTATATGAATAAGTAGAAAAGGATTTTGAGAAAGTAAAATTGGATGTTTTCAAAAGGAAAAGTAAAGTTTTTCATAAATGATAATTTATGGATTACACACCTCCCTAAATCGCTATCATAAGGGGAGTTGTGCGCGTTGTGGTGAAGCCCCCTGTCTATTGAGCAGGGTGGATATAGTCCCTAGGACATATGGGCATTTATATTACTGCGATGGTTAGGGGATTTCGGGTGTGGTCCTGACTTTCCCGCAGGCAATATGGCCGCTTCCTGACGTTGGTAGGTTCCCAGGTTGTCTTGTATAGATAGGCCCTGGAAGATGATAGCCATTTAGGGGCGCGTCCAGTGGGGATACCCGGAGGGACGGTCTTAGATTTGTTAAAGCATTTTATGATAATAAAATGGCTTTAATTTACATTTCCCGGATGAAAGAAGGGAAATGGGATATGGTTTGGCTTCGGCAACACACCCGGATGGAAGAAGGGATGTGGAAGCATATGGTATACAAAAGTATTTTTATGACAATAAAAATGACTTTTGATTAAACTTCCTGGATGGAAGAAGGGAAGTGGGGTTTTATGAAAAAGGATAAAGCACTTTTTATGATAATAAAACTTGCTTTAAATTATGTATTCTTCCTGGATAGAAGAAAGGAAATAAAATTGGTAAATAAGATTGACTTGGTAAACATTTGATAAAATGTTGTACCATTTATATATATTCCTAAAGAAAGAAATTAGGAATTGTGCGATTAGATGATGGATTGGTTTTATTTTATATTTTTCTTTTTGTAGCTGTAGATGTGACCTCCCACACTTATGCACACACATTTACATTTATTGATTATTTTGTGCTAAGGATCTAATGGATGTCGACGATCAACCTTGCCTAAGTAGTAGTGTATCGGGGGGGTTCCTTGTTTGGATTTCGCTTTGTGAGACACCCCACGCACGAATAGGGCATAGTGTTGAGAATGGGGAGAAGTTAGCCCTTAGTACTTAGGGTTAGCTAGAACATCTCACGATATTGCGCTAGGTTGCTGCTAGATTGAGAGGTGAGAAATATTACTGTTATCTGTGAGACAATTACGCACTTAACTGTCATGCATTTTTAGTCACATGGTAATCATATCAAATCGGTCCCTGACCCGTATCTATATTTCTTTGTTTCTTCATATATTCCTTGTCGTACAGGTGCTCTACCGCATGGACACCCGTATTGACATTTCCATTCCAGTTGTCATGGAGCTACAGCATATTACGGATGTTGTAGGTTACTTGTATTAGACGCTTCTTTCTATTGTACTCTAGTTATGTTCAGTATATTTATTCGGGCGTGTTTTTCCCAAGGTATTGCACTCATTCATTATATTGTAAATATTTAATTGTAATACTCGATGTACTATTTGTATTGGTCTGTTCACCGACAGCATATTCGGTGATATTTATTATATTGTCATTCTTTATCCATTGATTTTTGATATCCACCGTTTTTACAAATGGGATTGTCTAAGTGTTTTTCTTTTATTTTCAAAATTTTAAATTTGACAGTCCATTTTCTAAAATGATTGGTGGTTATCTCATACTATTATTTTAGTCGACAGTGATGCTGAGAATGGACCATCTGTGATTCCTGTGATTATTAGAGTATTGGGCTGGCCACCTATTATTTTAGTAGGCGGGTTGTCACAAACACGACCTAGTACGAAATGATTGAGCAATTATAGGATGATCAAAACCTCTCATTGGCTCTTCTTCACTCTAATTACGAAAAAAATACCATGCACCGAGTGTAGGCTACGATTTTGATAAAAATCTCCAAGATTTCCTCGACCTTCAGGAAGAAGGAATTTCTACTTAACCAAGAAGTACAGAGTGCTCGAGAGGTGGCTACTATGTTGGAAAAGGAAAATAATACCCTAAAAATGAACTGGAAAGTTTGAAGAAGCCATTTGAAGTTCTTCCGAGCAAGGAACCACATTTTTAGAGCTTGATAATGCCAGACTGATGGAGGAGTTGGAGAGATTGAAGAAAACAAAGTATGGCCAGTCGTCCAGACCAGTAATTATTTCTCGGCCAATAGAGGAGAGGACCAAGAATGTCTTAGCTGAATAAGCAGCTTTGCTTAAGAGTAAGGATGAAATCATTAAAAAATTAGGGGACAAGGTTGACCAACTAACCATTCATTTCACTAAGAAACGTAGGGCAGTCTGGATAGATGGCTATGATGCAGTTCTACCTCACTTTAAGATGAATTAGAACAAGCTCATCGTGAGGGTCACAAGTGGGGCTAGTTAAACACCTTGATAGTTATGAAGGTTCCCTAATTCGATGAACTTTGGCATTGACATGACCAGAGTATGTTGGATCACCCAAATCCTCCTTTCAAAACTAATGCCAACTAGATCTCGACTGATCCCAGTCCTAGGAGTTTGGTTAGAAAGTATTTAGGTGATTTTGATTTACAGGATGAAAATACCTATGTTCATCCCCAGCTCTTGTTGAACAGACTAAGCTCAAGTGACTGGCCGAGAGACTTGACTTCTACTGTTGTTCCCTTATCCATTGATGTTCTTTCTGTTGGGATGGATAAGGCTGGAGGGAAATGTCTAATAAAATGATCCTTAGTCTTTTTCCTTGTAATTTTTGCTTTCATATTGGACCTATAGAATTCATTTGGAATAAAAGAACTTATGGTTATATATATATATATATATGTGTGTGTGTGTGTGTGTGTGTGTGTGTGTGTGTGTGTGCGCGCGCGCGTGCGTGCGTGCGTGTATGTGAATTTTAACAATTAAGCTTTCTGATTATTTGGTCGGCTAGGTGGTCGACTAACCTGCTTGATTGTGTTTTGTGTGTTATTAAGTGCGAAATTGAATTGTTGGGCCTTAGGTTCTACTAATGCACTTAGGATTATAAAAAAAATGCTTTTGGTTTTTGGATCTAAGTGTTTGCATTAGTTACCACTAGAGACCAAGTGTTTTAGGAATGCTTTAGAATTTTTTTGAATTTAACTTGGTCCGATAAAACCTCTTGTTCTTGACTTTAGGTCATACAGGAAGTTTTAGGAACTTCTTATTCGTAACTTATCAAAGACGAAGTCATACAATAAGTTTTGAAGTTTTTTACCTTTTTGGTCAGTTTAATGGTGAGCCATATCCTCGAAAAAAAACATAACAAATTCTATTAAAATGACTTAAACGATAATTTTATTAGTTGATAAGAAACCGTAATTTTATTAAAATGACTTAAACGAGTACATCAAATTCCTATAGGTCTACTGAATTATTGGTGATACTTTTTAAGATGGTCGCCTTTCCATGGATTCTTAAATTTCCCTTCCAAGTATTTCTAAGCGATAAGTTCCTAGTCGAGCAACTACCGAGGTACGATAAGGACCATACCAATTTGCTTCCAACTTATTCCCTTTCTAGAGTTCTTTCTTAATAATATAATATATTTCTCTTAAGTTAGTTGGCTTTACCATTCTGTTGTAGAACCAGGTTATTTGATGTAGGTAAGCAGCCAGGCTAAGTGCAACATCCTCCCTTACTTCCTCAATCAGGTCTAGATCCAATGTTCTCATGAGATCACTCTTTGGGGAATCAAGGTTTAATGGATCATTCTTTGGGGAATCAAAGTTTAACACTCTATAAGTGGGAAAACCTACCGCAGTTGGTACCACTGCTTTAGTCCTAAAAGCAAGCATGTAAGAGATTTCTCCAATAGTTGTCCTCGGCGTGGTTCTATACGACCAAAGAATGTTGCGCGGCTCATTGATCCAGTTCCCTTTCACATCATCAAGTCTCTTTTTAGTCCATCCAGTAATGTTTTGTTGTTTACCTCCATTTTACCATTACACTGGGAATATCGTAGGACAAAATGAAGTTTTTATATCTTAGACTACAGATAGTAGTCCTCAAACTCTTGGTTATTGAATTGCATGTTGTGATCGGTGATGAAGGCATATAGCATCCCATATATACAGATGATGTGCTTCCAAATGAATTAAAATACTCTTTCATGGGGCAGTTCAATCAATATCTTAGCCTCTACCCATTTTGTGATATAGTTTACTGCAACCACCAAGTATTTAAACCTCCCCTTTATCCTCGGCAGTAAGCTGACCAAGTCAATTTCCCATATGGAAAATGGCCATGGAAAATTGATTGGAGTTAGGGCAGCCCCTGGTCTTATATGAAATGCGGTGAACCTTTGACATTTGTCACATTTTTTGGCAAGGGAAATACAATCGGCTTTCATGGTCGGCTAGTAATACCCTAGCATATCTATCCTTCTCACCAATGATTGTCCTGCTGAATGAGCTCCACATGTACCTTCATGCACTTCTTTGATTAAATTAGGCACCTTGGTTAGGTTTACACACCGAAGTAGAGAAACAGTATATCACCTTTTGTATAAAACTCCTCGCTCTAGTACATAACTGACTGCGTTGTATCTCAGCTTTCTTACTTATTTTGGATCGACGGGAAGTAAATCCTTGTCAATGTAATTTTTTAAGGGATATATCCACAAAGTTCCTAACTCCAAAGAGACGAGATTGACAGCTTCCACATCTATGCTCCTATGAGATAGGATTTCTACTGAGCTTTGTCCTGGTCATTGAGGCTAGATGAGAAAATACATCTACTCGGGCATTCTCTATCCTTGGTATCCTAATCATCTTGATTATTGAGAGCTTGGAGATGACTTCGATAGTTTTGGAAAAATACTTGACCATGATATCTCCTTTGACCCCATATATTTGAAGCATCTGGTTGACAATTAACTGGAAATCGTTATGTGTTATGACCTGCTCGGCTCCTAAAGATAAGTCTAACTCCAAGCCTGTGATTAACGCTTCGTATTCTGATTCATTATTGGAGGCCTAAAATTAAAAATTGAGTGAATACTCCACATCTATATCATCTAGGGTATTAATGATAAACCAACTCCACTACCGGTAGCGCACGAAGAGCCATCTATATATAGTTTCCAAACTGGGATGTTATCATCAAAATTCCCTTCACACATCACTCACTATTTAACTAGCTTATTGCTTTGATCGTCACATTGCTAAGTTATCCCTTGCACAACTGACGTCTCAGTTTGGTCGACGATTATTTCAGTTTTCTTTGGAGCTGAGATCACTTCCGAAGGAGTCTGCTCGGGAGGCAAACTAAGGTTATCAACCATTTTTTGATATGTAAACAAACTCATCAATAAAATCTTCTATAAATTGACCCTTTATTATAATTCTGGATTCATATAAGATTTTATATTCTCCCAACTCTACCCCCCATTCCATCAATCTTCCTGATTTCTATGGTTTGTGAAGCTCCTGACACAGGGGTAAGTCCGTATAAACCATTATAGTATGTGCCTAGAAATAAGGCTTCATTCTCCTTGAAGCTTCAATAAGAGCCAGGGCTAATTTCTTCAAATGTGGATACCTAATTTATGCTCCCTTAAAAGCTTTGCTAGTATAGTATCTAGGTTTTTGAACCCCATTTTCTGTTGAACTAACTCTGAGTTGATGACAGACTCTCAGAAGGCCAAATATATGCACAATTTCTCTCCCGTAAGTGGTCGGGAAAGCAGTGGTGGTGATACCAAGTATTTATTCAAGTCTTGAAAGGCCTGTTCGCATTCGTTATTCCACTCAAATATTTTTCTGAGCACTTTGAAGAATGGTAAGCACTTATCCTTAGCTTGGGAGACAAATTGATTGAGTGCAGCTACCATTCCAGTCAATTTTTTCACCTCCTTCTTGCATGTGGGAGATTGCATATTAATCAGTGCCTCAATTTCGTCTGGATTAGCTTCAATCCCTCTTTGATTTATGATGAAGGCCAGGAACATTCCTTCTTGTATGCCAAACACACACTTGGTCGAGTTGAGCTTCATTTGATGTTTCTCTAGTTGATCAAACTTCTAGCTTAGATATTCGATGTGGTCAGTAACGTTTTTGCTCTTCGTGAGCATATCATCCAAATAAACTTCTGTAAGGACATTGTCCATCGCAATTTAATATGTCGTATTCCGCTATAAGTCGTCGAGGGATTGAGAAGATTATGTCTACAATAGACGAATACAAATTACAAGAAGACTTCAACATTCAAGCCCAACAAGGATAAATTTGGAAAATTATGTTTAAGTTTCATTTACATTTCATATTAAAAGTGTTGGGATATTTTTTATAAAAGTTAAAATGGTTTTTGAAATTTTTATAAATGGTTTTTATTTTTTAAAAACGTTTATCATAAAAGTTTTGGATAAATGTTTTCTGATCCCGTGAACAGTTTTAACTTTTAAGGTTTTCAAGATATTTAAAAGACTAAATTTGTTTTTGGATAAGTGACTGTCGTTCAAACGACATCACATCTCGTTCAAACGAGATGGAATCTTTCTTAAACGACATCATGTCGTTCGAATGAGAGGACTTTTTATCTGATACGTCACCACCTTGATTTTTAATATAAATTGAGTGTCAGACTACTGAATTTCGTGTGGAGAAACACTGATTTTGAATAGAATACATTTTTGAGTGTTTTGGTTGATTCTCCAACCATTTTAAGTGTTAAATCTTTTATTTTAAAATTCACAAATCCCAATTGCTTTTGTGTGAGTTGTTTTGTGGAACCCAAAGTATATTTTGCTATTGTTCATCCTTTGTGGGGAGAACTTTACAAGCGAGGGTTGCATGCTATTGTGGAGTGAGTTTTTACAAAGTTTTTATGACTGCGTGTCATTGTGGATTGGCTGCGCGTTGATTCATTACTGACCATCTGGAGCTTTTGCGGGATCTCTAGCTGAAGACGACGAACCGACACCTGCGGGTATTCTTTGTCACCCATTGCTTTATAGGTTTGATGAAGAAACTGCGTGTTACACTTGTGGGCGATTATCAGGTTGTACGTAAGTCAATGGTCTTGTAAACTTGTCAAAATTATAAAAATATTTTTACCCGAAAGGTTTTTTTTCTTGATATTTGTGTTGCATATTTTACTTATATTGGTTTGACATGTTCACGCATATAGTTGATTGTGTTTAAGGTTTTTGTGTGAAACCACCATTGACAATCATTTTTGCACATATAAATGTGACACCTCGACTAATTAAATACCGGGTAGCTACTCCTTTATTAAATTAATTCAAAATGCCAAGTTGGTCCAGTTAATAGCATCATTGTCGAAAACATTTTAATGATTACTAACCACCTAGTATTTAAAAAGTAAGTCGTCAAATTTTAATTAAAGTCTGATTAACATGAAACAAGTGTGATGAAGAATAATAACACCATTCACCATAACGAAGTAAATAGAATAACCATCACATAATGTAAATAAAGTCTGGAGGAAAACTCCTCACTACAAATCCCACAACTGAAATAAGTAACGAAATACTGAATCAATACATGCCAAAGTCTGAAAACTGTAATGGAAAAGTAACTCTAATGGAACTGGGCAACATGCCCTAAAACTGAAGAATACTGAATACGAAATCCAAATGATAGAAGCGTCTAAAAGCAAATCCCTGTAGCTTCCACAAACAGCTACAGCTCGTCACCTGAATGAGTATCCTATGCATGGTGTCCTTGTGGCTGGGCACCTAAAATGGTTTTACAAAAAAGTAGATTTGAAAGCAAACGGGTCAGAGCCCGAATGTGGAGATATTTTAAAAACCTGCAAGTGCTTTAAAAACATTTAAAACAATAAATGTAAAGTACATGTTAGGACGTGCACTCACATGATATTCTCACCTCTCGTCTAACTGTGCACTCCTAACGTAAGTACCCATCTAAAATGACACAAACCACTAGCTAATTGACATCATATCTAGCTAGACTGTCATAGGTCCTACCCTTATTACTCGATTCCATTAACATTATAACGATCTCAGTTAAATAGGTGCTTAACGTAATTTCAGGTTCTTATACAAAAGTAATACAACTCGTTATAGATTATCCCTCTATGTTATTCCATAGTTACACACAATATCATATGAAAGTTCCCAGTTTATTAAGCGTATATTTTCCACAACATAAATATACAATATAAGCACCCCGAGACTAAGCTGCGGTGCACACATACTCTGCTATCCATCCCGGTACATCACTTACATAAGGATCACATATTCTGAATCTCTCAGGAATAGTTCACAGATAACAACATCACAAATAATGGAGGCGAACACAGTCACATCACATGGGTCACGCACATACCTACGCTTCCACGATCAGCGGACTTATTAACATCCCAATAAGTCTTTCTCTGACCTATGTTCATCGAGGTAACCAGTCTAAATCCGGGCAACACAAGGATTAGAGGGCCCTAAGCGAACGCAAACCTCCCGTGATAGCAAGTATGGTAGGTATGTCATACACACAATTCATATACCAATACTAAGTAAGCACACATCTTAGTAATCCCGTAGTTTAATTGTAGTACTTATCGCATTCTCGTACCATCTTAATATATATACAACTTATATAATCCCGGTCCATATTTATACACGCCATAATTTATTCTCACGTCGTAGTAGGCACTCACGTCTCGACTCAAATGTCTATTTGATTTGATCCACACTTATATAATTTACTCCTCATTATATCCCAAATGTCCTAAGTATACTAATACACCATCAAAGGAATGTTATCTCTATCCTCGAACAAGTTTACGGGACTCCAAAAATTAAAACAGGCCAAAAAGGCCTAAACTGTCAACTCGTTCGAAGTCTCGTTCGAACGAGGCTGTTCGAACGAGATTTCGTTCGAACGAACTGGGCTATCTAACGAGATCTCGTTCGAACGAGATTATCGAACGAAACTGCCCCTCGTTTGAAGCGACTGGTCAACTCGTTAGAAGCTCGTTCGAACGAGTTCGTTCGAACGACCTGGGGAGGTCTTCTAACGAACGACCAGTTTCGAGCCCAGATTTCCCTAGTTTCGTTTTTCACCATTTGTATCTCTTTAAAACTCATCTAAACATCAAGCCAACGATTGTTTAAGGTCTCTAATCATCCCTAAACGTACCTAGGTCACATACTAATATATTTTGAGGAGTTAATTCATCCCAATCATCATTAAATCATTAAATCACATCACTTTCCCCCAATTTTTACAAGAACATAAACCCTAAAATTTTAAATCATGAATTAACCCAATTAAATCCGTTTTAATTTCATCAAATAACTAATATCATCAGTATAATCATCTACCTACCATTCTACATGCAATTCTCCTCAAGATTTCAAGTTCTAAACTCCAAAATACATGGGTTTTCATATTTCACCAAGAACAAATCAATTTTATTAAATTCCTACACATGGAAAGAGCATTCTCTGAAATTAAACGATAATAAACCACTTGCCTTGAGTGTCTCTGAATTTGGTGTTCGTTTGATGGAGCTTTTCTCCAGAATTTCCTTCTATCTCTCTCTCTCCAAGCTTATCTCCAATGGTGGCTAGGGTTTTCTTTGGGAAAGTTTTGGAAACCTAATTTGATAACTCTCGTAGCTTATTGGGTCATTAAGGGTTGGTTAGTGGGTTTAGTGGGTCTATTCTCAATCAGATAAAGACTCTTAATTTTCATCATTTTTAATTCCTCAAAATACAAAATTACCAAAATACCCTTTATGTTGCCGGTATGGCCTAAAATACCCCGGGACTCAAATTAAACCCCCGGCTAGTGTTTTCTGACTATCTCGACCCTTCCGGACGCGTTGGAGCACTCAAAATGACCATACGGTTAATAGAATTTAAATTCACTTTTATAATTAAAATAATTATATCCTGACGCGACTGTCACACGTGTTTCAATAAAATGATCAAATTGCCGTATATCAATCTCACGACAATTTTCATAATTCAATATTCATATATCACCATATATACTCAATATAGTCAAATACCAACTCACATCTCGCTAGTATTTTATCCGGATTAATTTCCAATTAATTCTCATTTAAATAATTAATCCCAAAAATAAATATAGCCAAAAATATGGGGTAT
Source organism: Sambucus nigra (assembly GCA_949130495.1). Taxonomy (NCBI): domain Eukaryota; kingdom Viridiplantae; phylum Streptophyta; class Magnoliopsida; order Dipsacales; family Adoxaceae; genus Sambucus; species Sambucus nigra. Next base: position 377,910,026 of record OX422211.1, read on the forward strand.
TACAATAAATTGGTATCAGAGCGGATTTCTCTAAGTTATAGAGTGATCCTTATTTTTCGCAAAATTTGTGTGATATTGATTTTTTGTAAAATTAGTTTTTTTTTAAATCGCAATTTTTCTGATGGATCTTTTACAAACGGTTCAAAATCAAGTAGATTTTTATCGTGAAAATTTTGTTTCTTTGAACGAGGACTTTAATAATTTAAAATTGTCCAAAAAGGAGAGTGATGATAGAGTCCTTTTTTTTAGAAAAAAGAGTTGGAGGACTTTAAAAATTCTAGAGTTCCCGTTTGTGCCGTCGAGGATAAAAAAAATTAATCAATGATTTTACGACACGTGAAAAAACTCTTATGGATAAGTTCATTTTAATTGAGGGTGAGTGCGATAAGCTGTTAAGTTTAATTGATAATTTGAAAAAGAAATACCTATCTTTGTAAGAGTCTAATCCGTTGCCTGAATCAAATAGTTTGAAGTTGAAAAATGATTTAAAATATTCAAGTAGGTTTGACAGTGATGGTAATGGCTCATCATGTTCTAATTATTCCGTTGCTAAAGCCAAAACTATTATTTGTTTTAGAGGGTCAACTATTCCTAAGAACGTTAGAAAGGTCAACCCATAGGTGTCATTCCACCCGTTTACACATGTTCACATTGTGCTAGGAAAGATCACCTTAGGTGTTTTTGTTTTGATATTTGAAAAAGTCCTAGAAAGTTTATGTCTAGTTTTTCCTTGGTTCCCAAAACCCCCACGCGACGCTTGAGATCTATTTGGGCTAGAAAATCACTTTTAGAGGTACTAGATGTTAGACTTGTTGATTCTCGTTTGTTTGCACATGATTCTTCTTCTCTTGCTATATCATATAGATGATTGTGTTCGCATGTTTGTCATACGCTAGTTGTGCTTCAAGATATATGTTTACTAGTGTTATGATGTGTACTTTTTGTATCAGCTTTTTATTTTTGAGAAAAAAATTGAAAATACAAAAAGATTTTATTTTTGATAAAATTTTTAGAAAATTAAAAATATTTTTGTATTTTGTTTGCACTATTTATGAATTGACATTTACGATGAACAAGTCACAATTTCATTTCATTTATCCATGTGACTATTTGATAGTGTTTTGATACAATATGTTGTATCATTCATGTGCTTTACGAAGTTTGGAGTCTTTGAGATGATATATAATGTTGCTACCTACATATTTAGCTCATATGTCCTTTATTGCACACATGCACGGATTTGTTTGACTTTTGTGCTTATCTATCACATGTTGGTTGAGTGTTTCCATCTCAATTTTTTCTATACAACGGACCAAATGCTATAAAACTTGACAAGAAAATAGGGCATGTTATAAACCGTTTGTGAGGTTGTGTGATTTATTTTGAAAAAAAAGGGTTGCAAAAGGTATTTCATTTCTTTCCTTTGCGATAAAGCCATCGTTTAAACGGACCTAAAAAGTGAGGAATTAAAAATTATCCGGGGTCCAATGAGGTTTAAAAGAACCCGGAAAAATTGAATGGAAATAAAAAGAAAATTATGCCAAAAATGGGCCAATAGATTTTAGTTTCATCACCTCATAAGAAAAATAAAAAGCATTATCTTTTAATGAGGGAGTTTGGATGAATTTAAAATAGTTTGCACGTCCTTAAAAGTTATGAAAAAGCATTACATAGTTTTGGATGTCATTGGTGTGGAAATCCTTTATACTTTGATTAGTTGATATGATTAAGACGGTGTCATCTAAATTCAACAATTCTACACGTAAGGACTATTTTTTATGTTCATTCGTTAGGAGTACACTTATAAATCTTGCACACATGTCATGATTGAGTCAATTTTCCTATTGAATTTGTTCACACCCATTCATTATGTTTTCATGATTTGGTTATTTTAGTGTAAATTCATACTGTGTGATTTTTGTAACATCATTTTTGCATTTTTGTATGAAAAATCTGAAAAATCAAAATAGTTTATTTGCCTTGGTTTCCCGTGACACCCTGCTTTGATTTATGTGGTTTATTCTTTTCCTTATCTATTTCGGACAAATAAAAAGGGGGACAACGAATTATGATTTTATGGGGGAGTTTAAGTATGAGGGATATTTAATTATGTTTACATGTTTTATGTTTATATCATTTCAAACTCGATACGTCACAAAGTATTTTTCTTTGTCTCATGTGTGTAGGTACAATTGAAGATTTTTAGATTGCACACCCTGATGAGAAAAGCTTGAAGTTTTGAAAAGTTGATTGTTGAAGAAATGTTTGAAGACTTGTAATTTTATCTTTCCACTTTTGTTTTTGGGAGGTTATATTTGTATAGGTCATTTTAAGTTGATAATTCAGATGTTTTTATTTTGTACCGGCATAGACATAGGGGGAGATTTGTAAGGACATTGTCTGTCACGATTTAGTATGTCGTATTTCACTACAAGTCATCGAAGAATTAAGAAGATTACATCTACAAAAGACGAATCTGAATTACAAGAAGACTTCAACATTCAAGCCCAACAAGGATAAATTTGGAAAATTATGTTTAAGTTTCATTTACATTTTATATTAAATGTGTTGGGATATTTTTTATAAAAGTTATAATGGTTTTTGAAATTTTTATCAATGGTTCTTATTTTTCAAAAAAAATTTATCATAAAAGTTTTGGGTAAATGTTTTCTGATCACGTGAACAGTTTTAAATTTTAAGCTTTCCAAGATATTTAAAAGACTAAATTTTTTTTTGAATAAGTGACTGTCGTTCAAACGACATCACATCTCGTTTTCTATTATTTTGTGGAACCCAAAGCATAGTTTGTTGTTGTTCATCCTTGGTGGGTAGATCTCTACAACCGATGGTTGCGTGTTATTGTGGAGTGAGTCTCTACGAAGTTTTTATAACTGTGTGTAATTGTTGATTGGTTACGCGATGATTCATTGCTGAACATCTGGATCTCTTGCGGGATCTTTAGCTAAAGACGACGAACCGACACCTGCGGGTATTTACTGTCACCCATTACTTTGAAGGTTTGACGAAGACACCGTGCGTTACACTTGTGGGTGATTATCAGGTTGTATGTAAGTCAATGGTCTTGTAAACTTGTCAAAGTGATAAAAAGGTTTTTACCCGAAAGCCGGTTTTTTCTGAAATTTGTGTCGCATGTATTACTTATGTTGGTTTGACACATGCACGCACGTAGTTGATTGTGTTTAAGGTTTTTGTGTGAAACCACTATTGGCCATTATTTTTTGCACATACAACTTCCATGATCTTACCGATCTTCTCCTCAAAAACCTTATTTACCAGTCTTTGGTACGTTGCTCCCGCATTTTTAAGCCCAAAAGGCATAAAGTAGTAGCAGTAAGTACCTCGGGTGGTGATAAAGGACGTACTTTCCTTATTTTCTGCTTTCATTTTGATCTGATTGTAATAGAAGTATGCGTCCAAGAAGGTCGGTAACTCATGACCTGCAGTTGCATCTACCAATTGATCAATCCTTGGCAAAGGAAAATGATCTTTTGGGAATGCTTTGTTGAGGTCGGTGAATTCTACACACATACGCTATTTATTCTTCTTCTTCTTCTTCTTTACCATCACGTCATTGGCCAAACAGTTTTGGTATTTAACATCCTCTATGAATTTGGCCTTTTTCAATTTATCAACCTTCTCCTAAATGGCAACATTCTTCTCTAGACTAAATACCCTTCGCTTCTGCTTGATGGGCTTGGCGTCCTTGGCGATATTAAGCTCATGACATATGGGGGTCGATTCCGGGCATATCTTCATGGTTTCAGGAAAATATATTCTTTTCTCTTTAATGAATGCGATTAATTCCTGTTTGGGGTATGGTGCTAGGTTTGAGCCAATCTGAGTATTCCTCTCTAGCTTTTCATCATCTAGTATTATCATCTCTATAGCTTCCACCACTTGTCTTTTGACCAAACCAGCTTCCTCTCGTGGATCCAAGGTATCAATCTGGTAAGTAGCGGTGAGTTTTTTCACCTCATCATGGTTGGCTGAAGTATAGTAACACTCTCTGGCCTCCACCTGATTGCCCTTTACTATGACGACTCCATAATGGATGAGGAACTTCAAACATTGATGAACTGTAGATCGTACTGCTTCAAACTTTTTCAATCTGACCCTGTCGAGAATCATATTATACGTTAGTAGAACATTTTTATCTAGGATAAAGATTTTTTTTCAGTTCTTCTTATTAGCCAAGTGTCGATTAAGATCTACAACTTGACGGTTCCCAAAGGATAGACCTTTTCACCAGAAAATCCAATTAAGGGCCTATGATATGATTCTAATTTATTGTCTCGTAACCTTAGGTTGTGAAAACAGTTATAGAACATAACATCGGTCGAACTACCATTATCCACCAGAATTCTTGCAATTTTCGCTTCATGTGTTATGAATGTGACAACAAACGGGCCATCATGAGGGTATAATACTCCTAATAAGTCATTTTTAAATAAGCCAATGACTAGCTTGTCTTTATTAACCTTTTTTGGCTGACCATCTACTTCCTCCAATACGTAGATTCGTTGGATGTACGAACAAGCTTTGGCCTCATTTAAGTAGGCCTTCTTTTCGATAGCTTAATCTCAGCCTCCAGCATCTCCGCTTGCAATAAAGTTACAGCCAAAGGATATCATCTTTATATCAAGTTCTATTTCTTGGGGTTTTTTCAGTAGATTTGGATCATCTTCATAATCATCATCGTGACTTCTCTTTCTATCCTCTCTGTCCTTGCAAATTGATTCTGACCTCCTTCTAGAGTCCCAACTTTCTATTCAATTAACAAACTTGGTCAAATTTTCTCGACGAATGATAAATTCGATTTCATTTTTTAGAGGAATAAATTTGTCAGTGGTATGCCTATGATCTTTATGAAAGTCAAAATATTTGGACTTGTCCCTCTAGTTGGGTGATGATTTCAACTTCCCAAGTCATTTCAAGTCACTGATGCCCCTGATTTCTTCTAGGATGTTATGCATACCTATTGTTTGTGGGGTATACTCCTCATACTTCTTAGGCTTCTCGTCTTTTTTTTTATCTTTCTGATCCTTTTTGTTTGAGCTCTTCTGGTCGTCAGATTTCATTTTCGGATTCTGTTTAGTAGCCATAACGTCCTCGACATTCATGATCTTACCAGCCTTTGCCATTAGCTCTATCAGGGTTTTAGGAGGACCTTTTGCTAATGCATAATAAAGATTCTCAAGCACTAATCCACTCATCAGGGCAGTGGTGGAATTTTTTTTCTCGTAATCTACCACCTCCAACTTCTCATATTAAAGTGAGTAATATACATATGGGGAGTTTTCCTTGGTTGCTGGTGAACACTCAGTAAATGGGCTAATCTTTTGAACAGTTTAGACCCAAAGTGGAAATTGTTGATGAACAGTTCAGTGAGATGGTGAAAGTTAGAAATTTATCCTCGGGGTAAGTTCCAGTGATGGTACTTGAGAAAGCTCGACAACGCGTCTCATCAGGAATAGAGTAGATATCGATCGCAACATGGTATTATTCTACATGGAGAATATGAATAGTCTTACTATCATACTTAGGGGTAACTACTGGTGGCTTGAATTTGGACGGTGTAGGGAAGTCCATAATAACTGGAATGAATGGAGATCCCTTCACGAAATTTCTTTGCAAAGGATTTTTGATTTTGTCCATCTCTCCCAAATGATCTTATAATCTCTGTATGGCTCCCTTCCAAGAACGGTCTTTTGTCTTAGATTGGGCAGATACATCTTCAGGATTCTTAAATGCATTTTTGTTGAGCTCTCTTCTTGAGATTTTTGCTTGGAATGCGTGGATTCTCGAATATTTGCTCTTGACCTAATTGACACTTCATGGTGCTTACATGATATCATTGGTTCTCTGTGATGTCCCCTAGTTTCTCGGGGTTCTAGACGATCAAAAGAAAAGGCGTTGCTTAATCTTTCCAAGGCGCTCGGTCGCTCAGGTGTGAAAGACTGACCATCATAGTAATCAGTGGATCTGATTAGAGAAGTTATTCCGAGGTGATAAGACCCATCACGTGAGGATCTGGAATATTGACTTCTTTCACTACTGCGAGGAGAAGGTGGTATTTCTCTTCTTGTGACACCCCTCCCAATTAAATATCGGGTGATCAGTCCTTTATAAAATTTATAACAGAATGTTCGGTTGGTTCATTATTAGCATCACTCCTGAAAAGTTAAATCCAATTAATTACATAACATTTAATTAAGCTAGTGTCAAAACATTTTCCAATTTAAACTTGAAACTAATTAATTCATTTAAATTCTGAACATATGATTACAAACCATACACAAGAGATGAATACTGACTGAAACAAATGCTAAATAATTAAGACTGGATAAAACCTTCCAGTTCAAAGTCAAAAACTAAACCATAATAAATACTCAATCCAACTGAAAAGAACTACAAAGTAAACTGAGTACAAGTCCGCTAATGAGAATGGGCGACACATGCCCGAACGGAGATATGTGAACAAGGAACTGAATGAAATGAGAGAAGAGTCTAATCTCAAATGACCCGCAACTTCCACAATAGCTGCAGCTCGGCAAACCGTCCAAGTATCTAGAACCAGTGTCCCTGTGGCTAGGTACCTGTACTAATACATATATATATAAAAAAAGAGAGAAGAAATGCAAGAGACGGGTCAGATCCCGATGTTTTAAAAATATTTATTAGCAAGTATTTAAAACTGCATTAAAGGAAGTATCATATGCATGTTAGTTCGAACTCTCACATGAGATTCTCACCTCTCGACTAGTGTGCATGCCTAACGTACCTCTAATCCAACCTATCCATCTGACACACTCTTAATTAGGAAAAAGGCTTATCCCTCTAGGTACCCCTCGTAGTAATATTTCGTATTTGATCTTGACATTTATCATTTTAAACAAGTGTTATCACACTAAAGCCAAGTATTTACTATTTACTTACATACTTTACCAAAGAGTTCATTATAAACGCATGTATATTATTCTCAGCACAAATATACAATTAGGGCACCCCTAGGCTAAGCTGCGGTGCACACATACTCTGCTATCAAATCCCGGTACATCGCGTACATGAGGACTATGTGTTCCGAATCTCTCACGAATCATTACAATCAGCAAAATCACACATATTGGAGGCGAACATAGTTCACATACCCATGGGTCACGCACATACCTACGCTCCCATGGTCAGCTGACTTATTAACTCATAAATAAACCATTCACAGTCCAATGTCCTTAAGGTACCGATCTAAATCCCCCTGTAGGCACACAAAGATTAGATGGCCCTGTTTCGAAAGCCGACCTCCCGTGATAGCAAGTATGGTAGGTATGTCATACACATAATATATCAAGTATATGTATACACACAACCCATAAAATCGAACGGTATACACACAACCAAATGTTATATTCCGTATGTAGTATTATTATCACTAAATACTGTCAACGTATTATTAAATTACGATATTCTCCATCTCGTATTATATATAAGGATAATATGTCATCCGAGAATCCTTAATACATAATCATAAGAAGTCCCACAAGTAACCACTAATTTTTATTCTTATAAGTTCCATATCTTCAGAACTAATATCGTAAGTATTTATCACGTAATACTCTCAACGCATTTAAAATTACGATTATCTCTCTCTCGAAATCTTCAAGGTAAACTCACCATCCCAAATATGTAAATCATTACACCTAAACAACTCCCAATACTTCTGCACTATTTTGGGTTCATCGAACACTAATTTTTTTTCTCACTCAAATTGACTATTTCCCAAATAGGGGCGAAATAGGAAAATCCCTAAAAATTAGAAATCTCGCTCGAACTAGAAAGCCAAGTCGTTTTAACGACTTACACATGTCGCTCGAACCATCCTCATACCACTTTGCGCGACATCCCTACGTCGCTCGAACAACTTCTCGCGAGATACCAATCTCGCTCGAATGATGCCCATAGTGCGACATCTCGCAACCCTGGGTTGTTTCGTCTTCAACCTTAGACAACCTCTTTTTTCATAATTTTTTAACCCTAAAACCTCTAAAATATCATCCCAACTCCAATCAATCAGTCCCAAATCGAATCCTAACATCTGTAAATGATTTCTAACACCCTAGAGCCATTAGATCATCCATATAATTCGAAATCCCCAATTTATTATTAAGAACCCTAGTTCTTAAATTGATATGCATAACTTCTAAATTAAACCCAAATTTGTTTATAGAAATTAACATAATTTCGTAGGCCTCATCTTATCTACATATGGGATTCAATTTCTTATCAAATCAGCCCTAGGTTATGATATAGTTCTCCAATTTCACCCAAATTAACTTTCATAACAATGGTTTATTAACCTGGACTAACATGAACACAATTATCGCTAAAGAAAACAAGCAATAAACACTTCCCTCGATTTCGAAGGTCTGATCCGTTGGTGTTACTGGTATGGATGCGTTCCTCATGTTCCGATCTACACGATGGTGGTGGTGGTTGTGCAAGGTGGTGAACATAGCTTCTCCTCCTTTGGAATTTGCTCTCCCTCACCCATTGTGGCTCTCTCTTGGTTTTGGTGTAACCTAACCCTAATTGTCCCCAATTAGCGGATATATTATTTCTCCAATTTTAGTCCATTTATTTCCTTCAAAAATCTAAATTATAAGACTACCCCTACCGGGTGCCGGCTTGGCCTAAAAATATCTCGGAGTCCAAATAAAATACCCGGATAGAGTTTTATGACTATCTCGACCCCTCCAGACTCAACGGTGCACTCGAAATGATCATACGAGTTACTTAAAATAATTTACCTTTTTATTCCACTTAATTAGTCCTGACACGACTCACACGCGCGTCCCCGACTTAATATACCAAGCTGTCTTATTTCTCTCCCACGACAAGTTATATAAAATCATCATTCCATATTACTTATTCTCATAGTAATATTAATAATTACTAACTTCACGTCACGCTAGTAAATATTCAAATTTAATCCGGATTAATAATTAATTTTCACATTTTAATTTAATTAATCCCACAATAATAATAAATCACATAATTAGTTAAATCTTCGAAAATACGGGGTATTACATACTTCCCCCCTAATAACGGAATTTCGTCCCGAAATTCAAAAAGTAAGTCATTTCTGGTAAGGACAACTTCGGGTATTAACCTCACATCTCATGTAATCTACGCAGTACCGCCCATACAGTACAATACCAAATACCCTTAATAATGAACACCTCACTGATAATTTACTCTTCAAGCCTTACCATTTAAGTTTCACAACTTAACTTTTAGATAGTTGCTATCTAGCCTCCTACTACTCGCACTAGTAGGTTAATTGATATTTAGATATATACAAATTTGTCTTACACACAGTATATATTATAAATGTTAACACATTTTCGCCATACTGCCTCCACAAAGGACTATGGAACCTAAGCATATACACTACCGACTCAAACTTAACAATAATAGGAAAAGATCCCGCATCACTCGGCACCAATTCCCTCATTCCAACATGCAATAATGCAACTCCCAATCATTTCCATCCTGGTTAACGGGCCCTAAAATTCCCCTGGACCTAGTAGATTATTTTCCTCCCCTCTATCCAATAAGCACACGGATAACAAGGATTCATATATATAACGCCTCGAATGGAATCCTACCGATAATAAGTTGAGGGGATTCGTCTTACACTAACTCCACCAGTGGAAGATTTTACACTAAACCTTCCCATAATTGGAAATGCAACATACCTCGCAATGTGCAACTAAAACTCTCAGTCTTCCCGTCCGCCTGCGAGTGTGTTAACTTAGGCCGAATATGTTCGCATCTCGATATTCATGGCCTCCCAAAAACTCTTACCAATAATCGAGTCATAACTCTCTTGACTTTATCGGACAAATACTCTAATTGTACCCCATATGACCTTACTATCCCAGGAATAATGGTTGAGGTTTACTGTTACACGTTATCATTTTTCCTATCTTAGCATAACGTGAGCTACTTTAATTACCCGACCCACTTTCACACACATAGGGTCGTGATCCCATTGCGAAGTAATTAACTCTGTAATGGTTCAGGGATTCACTCTCCCATTACTACCAAGGAAATCCTAATGCAGAAGAAACTCTATTATTTCCTGATGGTCCACTTCCAACTGGATCTTAGTAATGTCTTGCTTTGCTTATACCATCACTATTATGGCTTTATATCATTATGCATTTTACCTTTCTTATAACCACATCCATATCTATGGCTCAGGCGACAGTGCCATCACTAAATGTCACAAGTCCTTCCCCCTCTCTCTAAGCTTCAGATTCTCGTGATACATGTTCTCTCCCTGTCCTATCAAGTAAGTTTCAACTTCTCCGAGTTAAACTTTATCGGATTCTTCCTATACTATCCTCGCGGAAAATCTGGGAATTAACGGTCCTAACTGCCCTAACCCATAAAACATCTAAGTTCTGAAGTCACACTCTTCTACATTCAGTTACCTCTTGCAATACGCATTGTGCCACAATTCTCAATTATGAAAAATACTATAATTTAATTATCTAGGGAGCCCATACACCCTATGTTTTGTGCATTGTAGTAGCACCGTACTAGACGTTTTATATAAATAACAAATTATGCCCCCACATACTTGGCATGACTATATGGTAAGGTCCTACTCAACCACCCTACCTTTTCCACCTAATGATATCTTAGGTTGTCCCACCTGTCTGCTTATGATGTCAACGATTGGTAACCTTATCACATATTAATCTTATACGGCTCCATCGGCCTTAATCTGTAATATAACTATTAATCCACAGCTATAACTGGGAATATTGCAACCACTACGATATAAAATCCATGTACTGAAGGAAAACTTCTCCCAACTTCCAACGTTCGCTAAGTTTCATGCGTGAGATGTCTCGCAAAGCGATATCCAAACAAGGAACCCTCTGATTCACTACTACCTAACACTGCTGGTCGTCGGGATCTGTAAGCCCTTAATCCATAACCTATACCCCTGAATCCCCATCTACGAACATAAAAAGTCTACTCGTCCACTCTCATGTCACTAAAGACGACATACAATGCGGCTCTCTCACTATCACAAGTTATTAGCGCTATATGATTAAGGATTTATACCTCTCCTCTCTACAATAAGTCAATATACCCTGAATCACATCAGTAAAACATCCCTGCTCACCGGGATCAGCATAGTAAGATAACATACTCACCGAAGTCTACAATACAATACAACACATATGCAGGCTCAATTGTCTTTCAGGTGATGCCTCGTTAAACCATATTTTTTTTAAAAAAATTGAAATTTTTAGTACGATAGTCTTATCACACAATTTACTACTGTGCAAACCCTCGGTAACCAGTAACCATACAATATAATCATAATATGCTCAACTATCATAACGCTCAATGGAGCACGAATCGTTACGTAATACCATATACAAATTTCTCTTAGTGTCCACACTTACTCCTCCCCGCAGGTGGCACAAAAATCTAGCTACCAAATGGTAGTCATTTACATAATAAGGCTGATGTCGCCAGCATACCCACTAAACTGAATGCACATTCAAATACTTAGTGTTAACTATTCACATATGTTATGACACACCCACGTCACTTGAACTCATCAATTATTCACAAGGATGAAACAAAACTCCATCATTTTATCCTGATCGTAGGGTCCCCATATGCTCATTTTGTGACCCATAATTATCTATAATCGTTATACCTTTCGAATTCCATTCATTAGATTTTCCCTTCCTTTTTGGTGGGTAAATTATTTTGTTTTACGGCTCACCCGCCCGACATAGATACATTAGCCCCATATCTCTAGGCCTCAATTATGGCCTTACTGGCCTTCCCTTAATTTCCCAGGCACCCATCGACCCTGAAATACGGTATGGTACAGTTACTGAGGACTACATTGGTCCTGACTAGACCCCCTTACTCTCGGGTTATTAGTTCCTGGGCCCAATTCTCTTGACCCGATTCCTACACTGGACATTTTACTTCTCCAACTGGTATGCCTTACAGGCACGGTTTATTACTCCCAATACTATCAATTTCACTTCTCAAGTGATCACATTCAATACTGGTAACCCTTATCTCTACATACAGGGTAATTTCCCTTTCACTAGTCCTCCTGGCCTTGTTGGGATGTCCTCCTCTTGGACCTAGCAGTCTTAACTCCCAGTTGTTATTTTTGTTGTTCCTTGCGCTCTACAGGGCCTATGTAACACATGGTCGACCCGCTAGTCTTGACTGAATTAATCACCATTTCGTGAAGATTTAATCATATCATTTAAATAGATTTCCCCCACTGGGTATACGTTCTGGTGATATTCTACTAACACTATTGAATTCAACCTTGCCCTTCGGTTAGGTATCACAACTCTACTGGCTCCCTTTCTTCTGGGGCGTTGACATATTCTAATAAACATATACTTTGACGGCATTGACACTAGTCACCTTAGTTGCACCTCCCATTCACGCTAGGGCATTCCACCCACGAGTCCATTTCAACTTACGGACCTTTTTTTATCTTTCGTGACTCCTACTTTGGTTACGAAGTTCGCTTACCAAGTAAACTCATCCTTTACGGTCGGTCCTTACCCGACCAACTGGTGGAAGATTAAACGGTCAACCTGCACCCAATATCTTGATTTGATTGACTATTTTACTATTTGTTGTTTCTCTGAGCTAGAAAAATTTCTTATGAATTTAAAATTTTGAGTGTCACTACACTCTACTTTACATTATTGCCTTTGGATTAGCTCGCTCCATTGGCCTATCACACTTAGATATTTTGTTGGTGACTTCTGTTGCGATCACCGTTCCTCGAATGCTTCATAACTTTCAATTGTTTTCCTCCTCCTGCAGTACCGCTAACGGCCTTCATTGGTCGTCCTATATTGTTCGGAGTACGAAATCCAATCACTCTCGCATATGAATTGGATTCAATCAAATAAATCGCAAGAGAGCGTTAATCGCATACGCAGTGGAATACAACAATCCTAGAATAAGGCTCTACATCAAAGAACGCTAAGCTGAAATGTAATAAGCCGTACAGATGCTAAAGGACACTAGAACCTGATGCGCTGATACCACCTGTGACACCCCTCCCAATTAAATATCGGGTGATCAGTCCTTTAAAAAATTTATAACAGAATGTTCGGTTGGTTCATTCTTAGCATCACTGTCAAAAATTTAAATCCAATTAATTATCTAACATTTAATTAAGCTAGTGTAAAAACATTTTCCAATTTAAACTTGAAACCAATTAATTCATTTAAATTCTGAACATATGATTACAAACCATACACAAGAGATGAATATTGACTGAAACAAATGCTAAATAATTAAGAGTGGATAAAACCTTTTAGTTCAAAGTCACAAACCAAACCATAATAAATACTCAATCCAAATGAAAAGAACTACAAAGTAAACTGAGTTCAACTCCGCTAATGAGAATGGGCGGCACATGCCCGAACGGAGATATCTGAACTAGGAACTAAATGAAATGAAAGAAGCGTCTAATCTCAAATGACCCGCAACTTCCACAACAGCTGCAGCTTGGCAAACCATCCAAGTATCTAGAATCAGTGTCCCTCTGGATGGGCACCTGTACTAATACATATATATATATAGCACAAGAGAGAAGAAATGAAAGAGACGGGTCAGAGCCCGATGTTTTAAAAAGATTTATTAGCAAGTATTTAAAACAGCATTAATGCAAGTATCATATGCATGTTAGTTCGAACTCTCACATGAGATTCTCACCTCTCGACTAGTGTGCACGCCTAACATACCTCTAATCTAACCTATCCATATGACACACTCTTAACTAGGAAAAAGGCTTATCCCTCTAGTTACCCCTCGTAGTAGTATTTCGTATTTGATCTCGACATTTATCATTTTAAACAAGTGTTATCACACTAAAGTCAAGTATTTACTATTTACTTACATACTTTACCAAAGAGTTCGTTATAAACGCACGTATATTATTCTCAGCACTAATATACAAATAGGGCACCCCTAGGCTAAGCTGCGGTGCACGCATACTCTGTTATCAAATCCCGGTACATCACGTAGATGAGGACTATGTGTTCCGAATCTTTTGGGAATCGTTACAATAAGTAAAATCACACATATTGGAGGCGAACATAGTTCACATACCCATGGGTCACGCACATACCTACGCTCCCATGGTCAGCTGACTTATTAACTCATAAATAAGCCATTCACAGTCCTATGTCCTTAAAGTACCGATCTAAATCCCCCCCGTAGGCACACAAAGATTAGATGGACCTGTTCCGAAAGTCGACCTCCCGTGATAGCAAGTATGGTAGGTATGTCATACACATAATATATCAAATATAGGTATACACACAACCCATCAAATCAAACGGTATACACAAAACCAAATGTGATATTCCATACGTAGTATTAGTATCACTAAATACTATCAACGTATTATTAAATTACGATATTCCCCATCTCTAATATATATAAGGATAATATGTCATCCGAAAATCCTTAATACATAATCATAAGAAGTCCCATAAGTAACCACTAATTTTTATTCTTATAAGTTCCATATCTTCAGAACTAATATCGTAAGTATTTATCACGTAATACTCTCGACGCATTTACAATTACGATTATCTCTCTCTAGAAATATTCAAGGTAAAATCACCGTCCCAAATATTTAAATCATTACACCTAAACAACTCCCAATACTTTTGTACTATTTTGGGTTCATCGAACACTAATTTTTTTTCTCACTCAAATTGACTATTTCCCAAATAGGGGCGAAAACAGGAAAATCCCTAAAAATTAAAAATCTCGCTCGAACCAGAAAGCCAAGTCGTTTGAACGACTTACACATATCGCTTGATCCAGTCTTCGCGCGACTTTGCGCGACATCCCTATGTCGCTCAAACCACTTCTCACGAGATACCAATCTCGCTCGAACGTTGCCCATCGCGCGACATCTCGCGACCAGGGTTGTTTCATCTTCAACCTTAGACAACCTCATTTTTTTAATCCTAAAACCTCTAAAATATCATCCCAACTCCAATCAATCAATCCCAAATCGAATCCTAACATCTGTTAATGAATTCTAACACCCTAGAACCATTAAATCATCCATATAATTCGAAATCCCCAATTTATTATCAAGAACCCTAGTTCTTATATTGATATGCATAGCTTCTAAATTAAACCCAGATTTGTTTATAAAAATTATCATAATTTCGTAGGCCTCATCTTATCTACATATGGGATCAATTTCTTATCAAATCAGCCCTAGGTTATGATATAGTTCTCCAATTTCACCCAAATTAACTTTCATAACAATGGTTTATTAGCCTAGACTAACATGAACACAATTATCACTAAAGAAAGCAAGAAATTAACACTTGCATCGACTTCGAAGGTCTGATCCGTTGGTGTTGTTGGTATGGATGCGTTCCTCGCGTTCCGATCTACACGATGGTGGTGGTGGTTGTGCAAGGTGGTGAGCATAGCTTCTCCTCCTTTGGAATTTGCTCTCCCTCACCCACTGTGGCTCTCTCTTGATTTTGGTGTAACCTAACCCTAATTGTCCCCAATTAGATGATATATTATTTCTCTAATTTTTTTCCATTTAATTCCTCTAAAAATCCAAATTACAAAACTACCCCTACCGGGTGCTGGCTTGGCCTAAAAATATCTCGTAGTCCAAATAAAATACCCGGATAGAGTTTTCTGATTATCTCAACCCCTCCAGACTCAACGGCGCACTCGAAATGATCATAAGAGTTACTTAAAATAATTTAGCTTTTTATTCCACTTAATTAGTCCTGACACGACTCACACGCGCGTCCCCGACTTAATATACCAAATTGTCGTATTTCTCTCTCACGATAAGTTATATAAAATCTTCATCCCATATTACTTATTCTCACAATAATATTAATAATTTCTAACTTCTCGTCACGCTAATAAATATTCAAATTTAATCCGAATTAATAATTAATTTTTATATTTTAATTTAATTAATCCCACAATAATAATAAATCACATAATTATTTAAATCTTCAAAAATATGGGGTATTACATATTCT
Source organism: Sambucus nigra (assembly GCA_949130495.1). Classification (NCBI taxonomy): domain Eukaryota; kingdom Viridiplantae; phylum Streptophyta; class Magnoliopsida; order Dipsacales; family Adoxaceae; genus Sambucus; species Sambucus nigra. The sequence continues at coordinate 377,926,168 of OX422211.1, forward strand.
ATGATATGATGCAGCAATAGAGTTGGCTTGCAGTGATTGGGCTAGTTGCCTCACTATTTACTACATTGCTTCTTGCCCTTTGGAAAGATTGATTAAGATCCCCTGGAGATCTGTTGCACTTGGTGGAGCAAATGAGGTGAGAGTATTACCTCCAGCTACAAGAATATTTTCTGGGATATCCATCATACTTCAAGGAGGACTCATTGATGAAATAAATAGAACCGATAGAGAATGATGACAAACAACCGTTCCCACAAATGACGCCCATATGTTGATGTCTAAAATTGGTGTAGACAATTTTATAATCACGGATAAATATAAATAAAGAGTAAGAAAAGTAAGCAGGACAACAAAGATTTTTAATGTGGTTCAGGTAAGGAAAAATCCTACACCCATGGTTATAATATTGCAGTTGAGGGGTGGTTACCATAAGCTCAGAGTAATATTACTCACTTGTCTCTCCTCCATTGAGCTAAGGGAGATAATTTATTTATAATGGTTGAGAAATTAAGAGATGAAATGCCTTTATATATTCAGGCATTTACATCCATGTACAATAAATATGACTATTGATCTTCAAAAACACGTGCGGAATGGCTGTTGGTAGCCCCATATGAGCGAATTTTTCATTTCTTAATGATTCACCTTCCTAGCTGTGGTCGACCGGGTGGCCGACCAAGTATCTCTGAGGCCGACCAAATGTTTATAAAACCTTGAGGTGGATACGTATGAGGACAGGTGTCCCTATCTCAATGGTCCACGTGGATGAATAGTTTAACCCACAATAAAGAAAAATGTAATACAATCTAATGATGGATAATTGATAATGAACCCGATTTCATGTTAAATACATTATGTGATTTACTTTTATTTTCCATGTGAGTGACATTACGGGGGTTGGTACTTGGGTTGTAATTTTACGCGAGTAGTTAGTTACATCCCTATTGTATGATAGATAATTATTGATTATCCTTTATGATAGTTCAGAGATGGACTTGTGTAATTTAATAAAGACGCTAAAATAGGGAGAGTGTTACCTTTATGATATCATGAATATCTTAATAAAAATATATGCGTGGGCCTTGGGAGTGTAATCCTACTTGGGTAGTTAGTAGCGTTCCATGATAGTTGTTCGTTACAAGATAATACTTATTAGTATAGGGATACATATTTTTAATATAGTTATGCCTAGGGTTGGGGCATGCGCGTAGTACTGCACTTAAATGAGAGGTGAGGTACTTATTGCATGTGAGAGCCGATAAGTGACATGCATTGTAAATGAATCACATGAATATTTACTATTGATATTGGAGTTATTTCTTGCAACATTAGGTTCATAACCTGAATCATATATTTTTTTCCCTCCACGTGTATTAATATTACTATATACGGGTTTAGCGTGGTTGAATGGTCGGACTTGTAGTTTTGGAGATCCAGTTATCAATTTTAGAACTGGAGTATTGCTTCATTCCGGTTGTCATTATATCCAAGAGTTTGATTCAAAGATAATATCAGTTGTATTTATTTTACTTCATTCGGAAGAGTTGTAATAAGAGATTTCATGTAGTGAAATCATTTATTAGAGAGCAAGATTGTTCTTTGTTAAGTTATTCCTTTGTTATCCTTTATCGAGATTTCATTGTGGATGGTTTTTATTTATTGTAATTTTTGTGTACTGTGATACCGAGAATGATATAAATTATTTTAGCTCTCCATATATTTCGTGTCTGTCTTGATCAACCGGGCGTAGAAAATCGGGTGTTACACAAACACCCCTAGAACTAAAGTAAACACCACTACCAATGTGTCCAATTACTAACAAACACCACCACTAGACAAAATACCCCAACCAAATAAATGACACCAGTGGCGTATCCGACCACTGCCATATAAATGGCACCACTAGTTTACCCCTATTTTATCCCATTCGATTACAAAATCCTCCAGCTCAGACCTATAACTACCCATGAGGTCTACTCCGAAACTCACACGTCCTTAATCTATTAATATAGAATTGGGGTTAAAATGAAACCCCCATATATTTCTAATCATTCCGTTTTTTCGAAGCTGGTTCAATTTTACAATGGCTCAAAGTCCAAATTTATTATTTTATTACTTGTCTATTGTTTGATTTTTAGTATAGTTTTATGTTTGATGTTTGGTATTTGGTTCTGGATTTTTGTTAATTTGAAACATTGGATTTCTTTACTATCAATATTTCTTGTTTAATTTTTCTTTTTTTTAATAATATCATTGTTGATGTAAAAAATTAGATCACTCTAATTATTCAATCACAGATAAATAAATGAGACAAAGAATTTTAAAGTGGTTCAGCCTTATAAGAATGGCCCACGTCCACTGTTGTGTTATTGCTGTGTGTTTGGGAATTCTCGATTACAAGTTCTATCAAGAAATTCCGGTCTGGATTCGGGTCCTTTACAATGAGGATTGTACAATGTATTTATAGCCCTGAGGCTGTCATGTGAAAGGGTAATACATTAAATGATATACATATGAAAGGGTAATACATTCAATGCCCTTTAAGCGTGTGCGTCTGAATGATAACCATTTAATGAACAATCAAACTGTTGGTTATCCAGCTATTAACGCTTTGTTCGAGGTGCAGCTCGGACCACCTGAGTTGCTCGGACCGCCTAAACTTCTCGGTACTCAAGAGTTCCTCGGAGAGGTCTTGTTCCTCGGAGCGTCTGAGTTCCTCGGGGAAGCAGTGTTCCTCGTTGTAGTATGGTTCCTCGGAGCGTGTGAGTTCCTCGGAAGTATTTATTGTTGCCATGTAGATTGCCACGTGTCATCATTCAATTGAGCTATGTCAGCAGACTAAATTTGGTATCAACAATCATTGTGTGACATGTGACTGTTATGTCTAATTTCATATTAACTAAACATGTATTAAATTGAATTAAGTCCCATACAAAATGTAAAAATTAAAAAGCCCATATCATAAATTCATTTAATTGAAAATACTCCTAATATTATTAAAAGAAGTGTTGTTATTTTTATGATGGGTGATTAAGGATTTGATCTTCATTAATTCTTTGATATTGACAACCTTTGATTTTTGTTTTTTGTGTGTGTGTGGGTGGGGGTGGGGGGTGGGGGGTGGGGGGGGGCTCACCTCTAAAGTGTCGTGAGATACACTTTTCATGGCACCTAAGTATTTATAGCATTTGTTAGGGTCATATATTGAAAAAAAATAGAGTTAAAGTTCTTAATGGAGTTCAAATTCTAGATTACCAACTTTAGTTTTACCTGTTTATTCGGTTTCATGATTTTCAACCTTCGATAAAGTAAACTACAACCACGCGAGCATGGACGGATGCACTTGAAGCATGAGGTGGCCAATTTTTTAATAACAAAGTAAAAAGAGAATATACTTGGGGATAAATATATACATGCGTCTAGTATTTTATAAGGTAAACAATTGTAAATATGTTGATTTAAAGGATCGGGTATTGGAAGCCATTTGGTGCGACCCCATTTTTTCTGATGTTTGAATATTTAATTAACACATAAGTTTTATTTGTTAATTGTTAAGATTTGAATGTCTGATTTCTTCAAAATTAGGACTTAAATGGCTTGGTAATATTAAATATTAATAGTTTGTCTTTTTTTGTGCAAATTAATTTTAGTTACATTTAGATAGTACAAAAGAAATATTTCAAAATTTCTTACCTTTTGAATTACAAAAATGATATTAAGAAAGATTAAAAAATTCAAAGAGAATTTGTTCAAAGTTATCGACCTTTTCCCATATAGTTAGGATTTTTTTTTTTAAGCGTGAAATATAATTCTTACATATCATTGCTTCATATTAATGACTAATTCTACACAGACCCTCATAGTGTACTACAAACTAAATCCATTGAAGTGTTACGTAGGGGTATGCATCGGTTCAAAACTGACCTAATTGAAGAGAACCTTATCTAATCCAATTGAAGTCGTTTATTTTTTAAAATTTCAGGATCCAATTTGATCATAATTGAAGTCAGAATCCAATTCAATTATGATGGGATTGAATCGACTTCAATTCATCTAATTTATGCCTTATTAAATGATAATGGTATTGGCTTTAGAACCAATAGAGTATATTCAATCAAATCCATTAAATTCAATATAATAGAATTCAATTTTGGTCATTTAACCCTAATATAAATTACAAGGTGTATAAGGCTACACACTAATAACTATTCTAGCCAATAAATTAATGACACGTGCTTATTTTTTTAACATATAGGCGTTTTGATCTATTTCACCGGTTCTTACATAAACAAAACTAAAATCAATTCAATTAAGGTCAATTTTTAACAAACCAAATGTAATCCAATTCAGTGTAAGCCAATTACTTAATTGGATCAAATTGATTTGGACTAAATCGATCGATTTCATCTAATCTGTTTGGATCTTGCAGAGTGTCAAATGCACATTAATTAGTGAGTGAGATCCATATGATCCATTGAAACATAATCTTACATGTATTAGATAAACTAAGTAATTCTGGTTTTTGGTCAAATATGAGATCTCTTTAAATCTTTATTTATTTATACTTTGTATGCATATGAGTGGATTCCATTTGTTGGTAAATACCATCACTCTTAATATAATCTTTTTGGAAAAATTCTAGGCCGATATAAAAATCGGATACAAAAATGTAACACAGTTGACGTGTCGCATCCTCATTTACTCGTGTTCAAACTTCACTAAAAATATAATCTTACGAAACTCGAATACGATCAAATAAAACTGTGACACAACAATTATATCGTAATTTTTTATTACATTTGCTTGTATGTTAAGTTGGTTTTTTATATCCACTTACAAACGAGCCCTAGATCACGATGGAAACAAATGAGAAGACTTATTCGTTTGATTTTCGAAGTGTGTGCCAGAGTCAACTTTTGATGCCAAAAATTAACAATCATGTTAGCCAATAGAGCAACATGATAATGAATGAGACTCGGTCACTTCCCAGATAACTGTCTCTTTAAGCCTATTTGGAAATTTTATAATCCCATTTCTACGCTAGTTCCCACACAAAGTTCTTGCTCCTCCTTGTCCACGTTTTAAAAATGTGCCTGCTACTACTTAAAACACATGTATGGTATTAGTCAATATTTAAATAAATATTATATCAGTTTAATTATTCATTTAATATTTTAATATTATGTATCTCAACCTCTATAATGGTCAATGCGAATCAAAATTAGAATAGCTTTCTCTTCCAAATGGTAGAGAGAGAATAAGTGCAATGTGAGAGATTATTATATTTTTTGTCTTGAGCAAAAACAAGGTGATGTTACCAAATTTAAGTATTAACAAATGTTGCAGCTATTAATAAATCAGGGGTCCAACTATGAATAATGGGGAACAACATCTCCAATAAGATGTATACAACTTTTCTATTTTATTTTAAAAATATTATGCTTTACTTCCCGCTTTAAAGTTAGACCATCATTAGTAGGGTGGTGATTTAACCCGATCTGTTGGGTTTTCGCCCTGCCCCGCCCCATGAGTAAAAATCATGACAAAATATGTGACCAATAGAACTATCTGAACAGATTTGTCACGGTTTTAAATGGTGACAATTTAATCACAGATTTAGGCTAATAGAAATATCAAATATAAATATTAAAATAAAAATTTCCAAAAACTCTTGATTTCCAAATGATGAACAAAAAGGAAAATAGAACTCTTTACTTTTGTGGTTCGCCACAGGCTACGTGTCCTTTGGACCCTTAGCCCGCCACCAGTGGAAGCAAGCGACTCCCCTATGTTAGTTTGGGGAAGAGGACATTTCCATCGGAAAGGACTCAGGTCCCCACCGTGAGTGATGATCTTATTAAAAAACTTGTTCATAACATAGCTTCTATAGTTAGGTAAAAATTGTTAGGGTTACTATAACTCGAGCCAAAATTGAAAGAAAATGTAGCCATCTTTTATAACCACGAAAATTGACAGAAAATATATAATCTATGAAAAAGCAGATACAATTCATCAAACACTAGCCCATCTCAAAAAACTTGGTTGAACTACATATAGGAACATCCATTGATACAAGAGAGAATTTAGAATAATAAATTTAATTTTCAATATTACATGCAAAAGGAAATTATATCATAAATCTAATTACATATTCAAAGCATGATCAAAACAGTTAGATCTATGACAGGCTTAGTAATATCTAAAAAGCCAAATGGTTGTTATACATATAACATAACAAAGATCGGTCTTCCCCAAGTCCGTTCCATATCCTCGCAAAAATGATAATAAATCCACTACGTATCCGAATACTCATATTTAAAACCGCGCGTCGTATAAATCGATGACAATGGCCACAATTATTGCCCGAATTGCAGGGGAGATTGAGCAGCTAATCCAAGCCATGATTTGTTCTCATCTACATTAGAAGAAGTTGCTGTTGGTTTGTTGGTTTGATAAGGTGCTTGTGAGATAATTCTATGTTTTCTTTTCTCCAAGAACCGGGTAAGAGAAGCCTTCCTAGCAATCGGTAGATCTGTTACATAAAAAAAATAATGTTTTAGTTCCAAGAAAATTATTCTATTCAACTGTATACAACTTATCGTAGGCATGGAATTGAACCAGAGGTACCAAATGGTATTTGTTTTTTGAAAAATTCGGAGAATAATGGTCATTTTTATCTTTTAAAAATTAAAAGAGATAAAAGAGTCTCCAAATATGTATTTGACAAAATACAACAATTTAAACGTTTTACTCAACGTAAAACAAATATATGTTCAAACTTTAAATTCAAACTCCAGATCAAGAACAAACGCGCCCAAAAATTCTTTCTTTAAAGATAATTACGAATTATTTTGTTAAAAATCCGAAAATTAATGAGTTTCGTCCAAATCCACAAATCGAAAAGCACTTCACATTCCACATATAAACCATAATTTCCAATGAAAATGTTCGAAGTAAATAGAAAATTACCGGCAACAATGGGCTGAGGGTGCCGTTGAACAGGTTTTTCTTGAATCTTGGCGAAATTGGGGACAACATTCGATGAGCCAGGCGCAATCAAATTGGTAGACTCGGTTGCTTTTTTTGGGACCAAATTAGAAGCAAAGGAGGCCTTTGGGTTGTGTGATTTTCCTTTGTTAGCTAGTAACATGATCTCCTCTGCCTTATCGGCCGGAAAATCATTGAACACGATCACTTGACCTTGGTAGAAAATGGTCATTGGTGCAGTTTTTGGTTGAGTCTTCTTTGGGGATTCAAAACCAGCTTGTTGAGGGAATAAATTCATGGGAAACAAATTCAATGGTGTAGTTGATGTTGCTGGCATACCTGCAAAATTTTCAAACAAGAAACAATACATTAGATCTCTTTTTCAGTTGGATGATAAAGTATAAAATAATCATGTTTGAGAATTTTCAAACAAGCAACAATACATTAGATCTCTTTTTCAGTTGGACGATAAAGTATAAAATAATCATGCTTGAGTTGTGTATCTATATATTAATATTCCTATATTAAACTAATAATCAATGTGAATGTCATTACCGCTCCTTTATATGCATACGACATTACGTCTTTTTATAAAAAAAACCAATAGTCATAACACCGATTCCATGCAAATCGACATCCATTTCACGCAAAACGAAACCTAATCATGTAAATCGACATCCATTTCACTCAAAACGACATCCTATTTGCAAGAAATTGCTATCTAATTTCAAATAGTAACAACACCAAATTGTTAATATGATATTTGATTATCTGTTTTTAGTCCGAGTCTAAGGTTGCATTTGTTTGTCCATCAAAAGTCTTAAATCTGAATCTAAAAAATTTATCTGTTTTTATGTCTGAGTGGACCTATGAATGAATGAATGTATTTAGACTGATTCAAACTTTAGATTCAGAATTGAGAGGTAACTCATAATCATTCAGAGTCAAATATAATCGTTAACCTCTTAATAATTTAAAAAAACAAACACTATTTGGTACCTCTTTAAGTCCGAATAGTTAAGATTCAGACTTAAAGAAGTAAATCAAACAACATCCAAGTCTAAAAATATAATTCTCAAAAATCATTGTCTTTATGAACATATTTATTTTATAGCACTATTTTCCACCTCTCAATTATAACCGCCAAATTGGGATTCCGACTTATTTTCAAGACTCACCGTTACCTTAAAACATCATTGTTCGCGTTTGGGGTCCACTGAGAACCTTTTAAACCAATAACCAGTACAATTATGACATGTCAACGAGTCACAAAATGAGTTGAAATCCTGAATCAGCCTAACAAAATTGAGTTTCCTTGTTCAAAACCTAAATCCTAAATCTAAGTTGCATAGCAATTAAATTTGCTCTAGTGTAAAATCTCCGCTAATACTAGGTTTTCGTTTTCATTTCATTATTTTTCCCAAATACAATTATAACACGTGAGTGAGTCACAAAAAATGACTCCAAATTCTAGCAAAAGCGAGTTTAGTTGTTCAAAACCTAAATCTTAAATCTAAGTTGTGTAGCAATTAAATAAGCTTTCAAACTATCAACAAATTTAGTCAAAATTAGGTTCACAATCAACAAATGAGAGCAAATAACGAGATAAAATCAAATTAACATGATCAAAATAACAACAACTTAATAAACATACCTTTTGTCAATCCAAGAGATCTCTTCTCTTTCATATACTGACTCAACAAATTACACGTTTGCGAAAAACTAGATTTCTCCGGCAACTTCTCGCCGGAAAACCTGCCGGAATCCACAATCTCCGATGAGCTCGACATACTATGATATGTTTATATATAAATATATATACGTTATGATATCTTTCTCTTTTGTTTCTCAATACAAATTCACTGTTGGTATCCTCAATGTTCTCTCTCTTTATATATGTATCTATATATATATATATGTGTGTGTCTGTATAAAAGGGTTTGTTTTGTGAGGGATGGTTAAAGCACGAGGAATATATGGGGCTTTAAAGGCGTGTTGTTTTCGGCATTGAAATTGGGACCATGTGATATTTGGAGCACGTGTTTTTTATATTCAAAACGCGTTGTGCGCTGTCTTTAAGAAAAGAGTTTGACGGTTTCACATGGGTGAATAAAATATTGAAATGTTATTTCAAGGGTTTATTTGTTTAACTTTTGCACTTATATTTTAAATTAAATCAAATAGGAATTTTTTTGGTCATTTAGCGAAAAGTCTCTCTTCTCCTTCTCATGTTGTGATTTTCTCGAATGAGGAGATTTCTGCGTTGGTTTACTTGATGAAAAATGCATCATCGATCGTCTAATTTGTGAGGAGGACTTCCTTTACTTATCGCTTTACGAATAGTGGTACATCTACAAATCGACAATGAAAGTATTTAAGTGGTCCACCTGGAACTATCTCCCGATACATTTCTTCAAGACTGCTCTATTTTCAATCACACAGACTGCTGGATGATTTTAATATTAGTGGGTTTAATGGTTAGAGAAAATGAAAGGTTAAAATTATTACTTAGTTGGAATAAGAAAAGATAAAGGGAAGTGGAAAAATCAAAGTTCCACATCGAAAAAGTGTGAAAAAGTAGGTTAATAAAGGCTCTTGTGTCATAAGAGATTTGTGTGTTTTGAATTGTATGCTACTCAATGCACCTCAATTGCACTTTCGCACACGCGTGCGCGGATGGTGCTTTGCACGCCTTTGATTTTTGACAAAGTCAAAAGATCGAACGATCCAGATTAAAATACAAAATAACTGACACAAAATTGTGGCTCGAGTGAATCTGAATCGTCGAATTTTGGCGCCACTTCATTAAAGAATAATTCGTATAGTCACACCACTTTTGTTTAAATCTAAAATGTTTAATTTATAGTTATATATCCAAGGGTTGCGATTACATGATGTGGGTACCACGTTTATTTATCTTGGCCCAGAGAAGTAGTCAAGCGAAGCCCTATCAAGAATAGGGAAAGCCCGGCCCAAACTCCCAAGCCTTATAAACGGTTAAGCACCAGTGACCCATTCAACCCCTAAAATCTCTCAGGAGATATTCTAGGGAATATGGGCTAATATGGAGGTGCCCAACACCCCTACTCTTCGAGAATTACATGTATATATTGAACCCCCCAAGCCGGGGGCAAAGGGTATGTAGTTTCAAAAACACTCCCCTAGAGAAAAGAGAAATATAAAAAGAGAGCACCACCGTGGACGTATGTCATTTTACCGAACCACGTATATCTTGTGTCGCGTGTGATTGCAGCTATTTTATATTCTTTACTTTTTTCTGGTGATCGTATTTGCTTATCATTTGTGTTGAGATTAATTGTCACCACAATTGGCGCCGTCTGTGGGAAGCGATTGTTCTTCCTTTAAGAAAGTCTTCACCAACAAGAACCTAAAATGTCTGGTCACAATAGCAATGCCCCTCAAGCAAGGGATATTCAAGAGCAACCCATGCCTCGTAGGATTAGATCTGAAATTCGATGCTCAAACCCAAGGCCTCACCCAGAACAACAGACCTCAGAAGAAAGCCAGGGACCAGCTAGGTCCACGCAAGTCTCCCGACTGATCGAGGCCTATGAGGCCAGGCTCCAAGAGAAGGAAGAGGCCACTCGTAAGCAAGAAGCTGAGAATGCTCGCCTCAAGAGGAGATTGGAGAAAATGGAGAGTGAACTCCATTGCAATACAAGGCGATGTCATGATTGGACTCCTAGCCCTCAGGCGAGCAGATCTTGTAGTCGAGGAAGGAGCCCAGAACGTGGATCTCAAAGATTTGAGGGACACATGTCAGATAAGGACTGGTTCTAGCACCAATAACCAACTCACCGTTGCTGGAGCCCAGGCCGAGGAAATAGCGATATACGAAATTTGATCCGAAAAGAGATGGATCAACACCCAGCACATTAGGGTGTCAGATCAATAAGAGAGCTAGCCAGGCGAGCTCTTAGGACCCAGATGAAATCCCCTTTCTCAAGGGAAATAAAGGAAGAAGAAGACCCCCAAAAGTTCGTAATGCCTAGGTTCAAGATCTACGATGGAAAGGCCATGACCTTTGGAACCACAGGAACGCATTGATGTGCCGGATCTTTTCGTCAAGCTTACACGACGTAGCCCAAAAGTGGTTTGAGAAACTCCCTCACAGATCCATCAGGAACTTCGAGTCCCTGGCTGAGCTCTTCATAACTCGCTTCACTACCAACAACTCCCACCTGAAGAGGATGGATGCTTTGTTGACTATGAAGAAAAAGCCTCAAGAGAGCCTCAGAGACTACGCGAAGAGGTATTGGGAATTGTTCAACGAGGTCAAGGATTGCTCGGAGCAAGTCACCATTGTATCCTTTAAGATTGGTTTACCCTGTTCTTGCCTCTTACACCAGTCCCTCACTAAGAAAGAGGCCACAACCATTGACGACTTGATGGCTCGTATTAAAAAATATACCAAAGTTAAAGATGTGACCCATCTCAGTGCAGGGGAAAATGGTCGTGCCAAGTTCGCCGACAAGGGAAGCAATAAAATTGAGAATCAAAAGAAAGGGAGTAAGAATGAGGGCAAGAGCAGCCCTAAGAATGGGAACAAGAATGATGCCTCGAAGGCAGTTCAAGGAGTGAACACAGTTTTTAAAGAACCGATCTACAAGATTCTGGAAAAGATCAAGGACGAACCATTTATTAAGTGGCCCAGGAAGATGGGCGGAGACCCTTTAAAGAGGAATAATGCACTGAGATGTGCTTTCCACAAAGAGGGAGGGCACAAAACCGAGCACTACAAAGCCCTCAAATCTCACCTTGAAGAGTTAGCTCAAACTGGACACTTGAGCGAATTCGTGGAAAAGAAGGCAGAGAAGGTAGCTGCCAATGGAGATCAAAGGCCTGATAACGTGCTCAAGGAAGACGTCGACCATGAGTTCGCAGTAATTCATGGGGTATCCGACCTAAAATAGATTCAAGGAAATGCATCTCGGATGGAAGTCAAAAAGCCTCAGGAGAGCCTTAGAGACTACGCGAAGAGGTATTGGGAACTGTTTAACGAGGTCGAGGATTGCTCGGAGCAGGTCGCCGTTGTATCCTTTAAGATTGGCTTACCTAGTTCTTGCCTCTTACACTTGTCCCTCACTAAAAAGGAGGCCACAACCATTGACAACTTGATGGCTCGTATTAAAAAAATATGCCAAAGTTAAAGATGTGACCCATCTTAATGCACGAGAAAATGGTCGTGCCAAGTTCGCCGGCAAGGGCAGCGACAAAATTAAGAATCAAAAGAAAGGGAATAATAATGGGGGCAAGAGCGGCCCTAATCATGGGAACAAGAATGATGCCTCGAAGGCATTTCAAGTAGTGAACACAATTTTTAAAGAACTGATCTACAAGATTCTGGCAAAGATCAAGGACGAACCATTTATTAAGTGGTCCAGGAAGATGGGCGGAGACCCTTCAAAAGGAATAACGCACTGAGATATGCTTTCCACAAAGAGGGAGGGCATAAAACCGAGCACTAAAAAGCCCTCAAATCTCACCTTGAAGAGTTAGCTCAAACTGGACACTTGAGCGAATTCATGGAAAATAAGGCAGTGAAGGTAACTGCGAATGGAGATCAAAGGCCTGACAACGTGCTCGAGGAAGAAGTTAACCATGAGTTCGCAGTAATTCATGGGGCATCTGACCTCAAACAGATTCAAGGAAACGCAGCTCGGATGGAAGTTAAAAAGCTTATAGCAGTAATGCAAGCGTTTCAAATCGATCCAGCCAAAATGCTAGCAGGAAAGCATCGGCAAGCAGAGGACGTCGACTACAGCGAGAACATTGTGTTTAAATATGAGGACCTGGTGGGAGTAAGAACCCCACATCATCATGCATTGATCATTACACTCATGATAGCTAACTATGACTTCGACAGGTTGCTCGTTGACCAAGGTAGCTCATCTGAAGTAATGTACCTTGACTTGTTCAAGAAGTTGAAGTTAAGTATCGCCGACCTAAAAAAAGCCACCGTTCCTCTAGTTGGTTTTACTGGAAAAGTAATCATCCCCTTGGGAAAGATTATCTTTCTAGTAAGGGAAGGAAATATCTCGAAAATGATTAAATTTCTCGTGGTCGATATTGATTCACCCTACCAAGCGATCCTCGACAGAGGATGTTTGCACACGATGAAGGTTGTCCCCTCTACCTACCATCAGAAGCTTAAATGTATTACTGAGCGAGGAGTTGTGGAGATCCACGTAGATCGAGCAATGGAGAGAAAGTGCTTTATAATAACCATCCATCCCAAGCTAAAGAAGAAGGTTGAGAAAGTTATAAGCAAGGATAAAGACCAGGAGAGGCTAATGCCCTCCAAATAGCAACTAAGATATAGAATACCAGGCTCCTCCCCTCTGAAAGAGTCATCGAGGACCTTGAGGAGGTCGCAGCCAGTAACAGTTAAAATGAAAGAAAGTTCTTAATTGGAACCTCACTTACCGACCACAAAAAGAAGGAATTGGTCACCCTACTCCGAAGTAACCTAGATATCTTTGCATGGGAGCCTTACAAGATGCTCGGGATTGACCCAAGCATCACTTGTCATCGACTGCACGTCGATCCAGCATTCAAGCCGATTGCACGGAAAGCTCGCCGAACTGCTCTGGAAAAAGCCAAAGCAGTAGAGAAGGAAGTTAAAAAACTGTTAGATGCGGGATCCATACGGGAAGTTTAGTTCTCCAAATGGCTATCCAACTCAGTGGTTGTCCCTAAGAGCAACAAAAAGTGGAGGGTCTGCATCGATTTCACTGATCTCAACAATGCATGCCCTAAAGACAGCTCCCCCCCAAAGATTGATTAGCTGGTGGATGCCACTGCATCACATGAAAGGATAAGCTTTCTATATACATACTCCGAGTACCACCTGATCCCCCTATATGAGCCAGACCAAGACAAAATGACATTTATAACCACAGTTGGGTTATATTACTACAAGGTCATGCCATTTGGGCTAAAAAACGCAAGGGAAACTTACCAACGGTTGGTCATAAAAATATTCAGTGACCAAATAGGAAGTACTATGGAGGTCTACATCGATGACATGCTCATCAAGAGAAAGCTCAAGGATGACCACCTCTCTGACCGATTAAGGACCTTTGAAATCCTCAGGAAGTACCGAGTGAAACTCAGCACAAGCAAGTGTTCCTTCGGTCTCCCGTCAAGAAAATTCCTTAGGTACTTGGTTAGTAAGAGAGGTATCGAATCTAACCCAGACCAAATTAATGCCATTAATAGGGTGTAGACCCCCATACGATAAGAGACGTGCAGAAGCTTATGAGGATGCTCGTCGCCCTAAATCGATTCATTTAAAAGTCATCCGAAGGTGCCAGCCGTTCTTCCAGTTGTTGAAGAAGAGAAAATATGTGGAGTGGAACGATGATTGCTCAAAGGCATTAGAGGGCATCAAAGCTTACCTCAGAAAATCTCCCTTGCTCATAATCCCTAAAGAAAATAATTCTCTATACCTTTATCTTGCAGTATCCAGTCATGTTGTAAGTTCTTCACTGGTATGCGAGAAAACGGGGATCCAACACCCAGTCTATTATGCGAGCAAGACTCTGTTGGATACTGAACAGCGATACCTACCACTAGATAAACTCGTCTTTACGCTAGTGGTAGCCTCAAAGAAATTAAAACACTACTTCAAAACCCACTCCATCGTCGTACTTACATCCCACCCTTTTAAGGCAGTCCTGAGAAAAGCAGATCTTTCGAGAAGACTATTAAAGTGGTTGGTTGAGCTTGGGCAATTTGACATTCAGTTTTAGCCGAGGAATACCATCAAAGGGTAGGTCTTCGCTGATTTCATCGCAGAGTTTATAAGAGAACACCCTTGCGACCAAACCCAAACTATTCATCATAATGAAGTTCCCCCAGTGTCAGACGTTTAAAAACTATTCATTAGAGGAGCATCCAATTCCAGAGGGGTGGGAGTAGGCATCGTGTTGATTACCCTTGAAGATGAAATATTTGAGCAAGGAATCAGGCTTGTGTAACAACCCGCGTAATTTTGGGATATTTTAATTAATTTTTGGAAAATGGAGGAAAATAAAGTTTTTGATAAAATTATTTTTATTGCTCAAATATGTTGGTTATTATTTTTAAAGGCGATAATTTCAAACGGTTCGAAAATGGAGTTAAAACGGATTTTAAAATAATTTTAAAATGTTTTTAACTCTTGGAGTTGTTTTGACTTCCAACTCTTCACTTATTTTCCTTATTTAAAGGAGTCTTTTGGATTCCAACTCTTCATTTCTTTGCATTATAAAAGGAAGTCGTGGGCAAGCCTTTTAACATACTTTTGGCACAAATTTTGGCAGCAAATATATTTTATATTCCTCTTCTTTTTATATACACATTGGCCATTGAGATTTGTGAGTTCCAACCTTAGATTATAGGTGTTTTTGGGGCTATTTTGTTGGAGGTTCTTGGAGGAGCTTTTGTAGATCTTTTGTGTTAATCTTGAGGATGTGATCGTTGGTTTCTCATCATGGTTTGAGGTATGGGGTTTTACACAATATGCTCCTTAAATCTCGCGAGTGTCATTCTCTTTGAATTCTTGTTTAATTGAACTCATATTTGAATTGATAAATTCATTGAAATCTGGAAAATAATTATTGAAATTATCTTGATTCATGTGGTATCATTATATTGTTGATAAGTATATTGTCATGAGATTTTAATATGGCACGGATGTTGGACACCCGCCAAAATTCCTGTTTCCCGGGATATGGCTTGATAAAGCATATACGGATGTGGTGAGGCCTGGTGACCCGGTTAAAGTGTTGTTGAGAAATTGTATTGATAAATGCTTTGAGATTTGCATTTTGATTTGAATATTCGTACTCGTGTTGTTACGTTTTATTCATCACTAACATATATTTGTTGAGAATCTTTCCTGTCGTATTGTGTACTTCCCCATATTTTCTTTTAGTGGCAAGTTAGAGCGAATTTTGGGGCACTATGGAGATTGATTTTAGCTAGGATTATTTGGGAAAGATTTGTATTATTTTGTTGTATAGAGCTTTGGAGATTTGTATTTATTTTTCGAGTTAGATGTTGTATTTATTCGAGAGACTTGTTGTATTTGAAGAATTGAGATTAGTGGATTTATATTATTGTGGGTTTATTTAGATGCTTTATACCTTGTCACTTGTGGATTTGGATTTATTTTATCGCATTAGCACTCCGTTCGCTCTCCCCGGACGGGCGGGGTGTTACAAATGGTATCAGAGCTAAGGTATACGGCAACCCTCGGGGCTTGGATTTTGGGTTCATTGCGTGGTTAGCAATTTTTCGAGATAGAAAATTTTAGGTGATATTTGTGATAGGCATCTAGATTAGATGTGAGGTATTTATTTTTGGGAGACGTGATTTATTTTTGGAGTTAGTGTAGTGGCCTGATTTTGAGAGTTAGGCATTCGGCGAATTTCGAGGGCGAAATTCCATTGTTAGTGGGGAAGTGTAACAACCCGCGTAATTTTGGGATATTTTAATTAATTTTTGGAAAATGGAGGAAAATAAAGTTTTTGATAAAATTATTTTTATTGCTCAAATATGTTGGTTATTATTTTTAAAGGCGATAATTTCAAACGGTTCGAAAACGGAGTTAAAACGGATTTTAAAATAATTTTAAAATGTTTTTAACTCTTGGAGTTGTTTTGACTTCCAACTCTTCATTTATTTTCCTTATTTAAAGGAGTCTTTTGGATTCCAACTCTTCATTTCTTTGCATTATAAAAGGAGGTCGTGGGCAAGCCTTTTAACATACTTTTGGCACAAATTTTGGCAGCAAATATATTTTATATTCCTCTTCTTTTTATATACACATGGGCCCTTGAGATTTGTGAGTTCTAACCTTAGATTAGAGGTGTTCTTGGGGCTATTTTATTGGAGGTTCTTGGAGGAGCTTTTGTAGATCTTTTGTGTTAATCTTGAGGATGTGATCGTTGGTTTCTCATCATGGTTTGAGGTATGGGGTTTTACACAATATGCTCCTTAAATCTCGCGAGTGTCATTCTCTTTGAATTCTTGTTTAATTGAACTCATATTTGAATTGATAAATTCATTGAAATCTGGAAAATAATTGTTGAAATTATCTTGATTCATGTGGTATCATTATATTGTTGATAAGTATATTGTCATGAGATTTTAATATGGCACGGATGTTGGGCACCCGCCAAAATTCCTGTTTCCCGGGATGTGGCTTGATAAAGCATATACGGATGTGGTGAGGCCTAGTGACCCGGTTAAAGTGTTATTGAGAAATTGTATTGATAAATGCTTTGAGATTTGCATTTTGATTTGAATATTCGTACTCGTGTTGTTACGTTTTATTCATCGCTAACATATATTTGTTGAGCATCTTTCCTGTCGTATTGTGTACTTCCCCATATTTTCTTTTAGTGGCAGGTTAGCGCGAATTTTGGGGCGCTATGGAGATTGATTTTAGTTAGGATTATTTGGGAAAGATTTGTATTATTTTGTTGTATAGAGCTTTAGAGATTTGTATTTATTTTTTGAGTTAGATGTTGTATTTATTCGAGAGACTTGTTGTATTTGAAGAATTGAGATTAGTGGATTTATATTATTGTGGGTTTATATAGATGCTCTATACCTTGTCACTTGTGTATTTGGATTTATTTTATCGCATTAGCACTCCGTTCGCTCTCCCCGGGCGGGCGGGGTGTTACAGCTTGGATTTTAAGCCTCCAACAATGAAGCAGAATATGAAGAACTGATTAGGGGCCTATAAAAGGTGCGAACGCTCGGAGCAAAGCGACTCCAAGTGTTTGGCGACTCATAGTTAATCTCCAACCAGATAAGTGGCGATTTCGATGCTAGAGATGAGAGGATGGCAACATATCTCGCCACTGTGAAAGAATTGATGGCCAACTTTGAACAAGTCAGCATCTAACAGTTTCCCAAAGGACAGAACAACCATTCTGATGCCCTAGAAGCTTTAAGCTCAGCAATCAACTCTTACTTGAGGAGGACAATTCAGATTGATTTCCTTGCCTAGCCAAGTATCAACCAGACCGACGAGCTGCCAAGCATGGGGCATGTTCTCCAGATTGAGACAGATCCTAGTTGGATGGATCCCTTAAGGTATTATTTGAATGATGGTGCGCTACCAACAGATAAGAAGACTACTCATCAAATAAGAGTCAAAGATGCTCACTTTCACTTATCTTTTGAGGGAAAGCTGTACAAGAGATCTTTCACTGGCCCTTATCTCCAATGCGTTCATCCAAAGGACGTCGAGCAAGTCCTGTATAAACTCCATGAAGGAATCTATGGGAGTCACATTGGGGGCAAGTCGCTAGCTTTTCGAGTGATGAAAGAAGGCTACTGGTGGCTATATATGCAGAAAGACGCTAGAATTTATGCTCACAAATGTGAAAAATGCCAACTTCATGCACCTATGGTGCACCAACTAGCTAGAGAACTGAAGTCACTTACCAGCCCATGGACTTTTACCCAATAGGGTATGGACATCGTGGGCCCTCTACCTACCGCAGTCGGTAATCATAAGTATCTATTGGTCGCAACAAACTACTTTACCAAATGGATAAAAGTAGAGCCACTGGCAAACATTAGAGACGCGGACATGATAAGATTAATATGGAGGAACATTATCACTCATTTTGGGATCACCAAGACTATTATCACTGACAACGGAACCCAGTTTAAAAGTGGCCTCTTCTAGGGTTTTTGCAGCGACCACGGGATTAGGCACTACTTCAGCTGTGTGGAATATCCTCAAAGCAACGGATAGGCTGAGGCTTCCAACAATACAGTGATTGATGGATTGAAGAAGCATTTGGAGTGAGCCAAGGGAGCATGGGTAAACTAACTACCCTACATCCTATGGGCTTACCGCACCACCTCACGGTGAGCAACTGGAGAGACACCATTCGTACTAACGTATGGGATGGAGGCAATCATCCCCTTGGAATATGGACTCCCTACCATGAGGTATGCCCCGGTCAACAAAGGCCCAGAACGATGCATCATTGCGTGCTGAACTTGACCTAATTAAAGAATGAAGGGAACTGGCTTTAGTGAAACTAGCAGCTATCAGCAACAGCTAGCAAGGCACTACAACAAAAAGGTCAATCCAAGATCATTCTAGGTTGGGGACTATGTCCTGAGGAAAGTTCTTAGCGGTGCTGTGAAACCATTGAATGGCAAGCTAGAACCAAATTGGGAGGATCCATCCAAGGTGATCAGAGACAACCTGCAAGGAGGCTATCACTTAGAAACGCTGGAGCGCAGGGAGATACCTAGAGCTTAGAATGCAGCCAATTTAAGGAAATTCTATTTCTAGTTCTCTTTTCTGATTTTTTGAAGTCAATGTTGAATTTTTAATTCATTTATGATTAATGAAATTTTTTTGGCAGTAGCATTTTATGGAGTGTTGATTTTTCTCAACTACATTATAATTCGTGCACCCTTTCCAAGTCACAAACTCCCCTCTTAACATACAAAACTAAGATCACGAGGAACTTATCAAAGTAGGGTCAATATGTAATAGCCCTCCTCGGGTATTCTTCAACGGACACGAATGACCTCTTAGCTTGCCCTTGGTAATATATGAAGCCCTACAGGGGACTCTTAAGCAACATGGCTAACCTAGGTTGGTCGTCAACATTGCTTGGCTTAAAAATCCTGCTCGGATAGAACATCTAATACCAGGTGTATCCTCGCCATTGCCTCACTTAGGCCTAAGGAAGTGTGATGACACAACCCAAAAGGTAAAGTAAGGTAGAATGGTACACTGAAAGCATACTTGACTGGGGGGATACTCACTCAACAACAACTCTACCTAAATAATATCTAGTCGGCTGAAAGAGCCTAAGATAACTGAACAAGAAATTAATGAAGTAAAAAATAACACAACACATGTTTAGTCGGTAAATCGCCTAAAATATAACTATTTTATTACATCATTATATATACAAAGAGTTACATATACTGAGTAATTTAAACCCTAATGAGAAGTGGGTCGCTGAGCAAGATAGTCAGCCGTTCGTGCTCTTCGGCCATCATCCGGGTGAGGAGTTAATTCCTCATCGACTTCGTCTGAACTTGGTACCACGAGAGCTGTCTTAGGATCACACCTAGTGGAACCCATCGATCATCCTTTTTGAATGGGTTCGGCATCAAAGTTGAAGGAGAGATCTCATGCCGATACTAGAGAATAGAGTTCCTAGGGACTTACAACTCCCAAAGAGCACTCTTATGAAAGATAAATCCTTTAACTTCATTGGAGCATCAATCCAACCCTGGTTGTAAGGCCTTAAACGTGATTAGGAATGTTAATTTTATGCTTAAGTATAAGTTATAAGTTATAAGTTGGTGAGGGGTGTTAAACATGTTAATTATCATATTTGGGGGATGCATACTCATGTGATATATGTGTTGGTTGCATTAGATGTTAATAAAGCTTATGATCGGGGATAACTTGTTTATATCATATGATTAGTTATGTGGTTAAATGCATCATGAAAATATGTTTCTAATGAATCATTATGTTTATAAAATTAAACCAAGGCGTTGGTCCAAAATTAGCAATGTTAGGTCGCCAAATGTGAAAGTTTTGAGATTTTTGGTAAATTGATATCCTTCAGTTCAGGCCCTAATTAGGCATACTAGTTTTATGATTTGTGAAAAACACAAAATATCAAAGTTGTAGATATATGAGCTAAGTTTATAACACAATAAACAGTGTGTAAAATAGAGGTCCAAGTAAGGAGTTATGCAAAAATTACGAAACAAGGGCAAATATGTCAATTCGTTAAATGGTATTTTGTCTTATTAATAGAACACATGGCTTGTTTTGATTGGACCAAGGGGGGTGCCTTATGCTGACTTAAAGACCTTAAAAACCTCCCTTATTATTCATTGTCATCATAATTTGAAGTGGTTTTCAGAGTTACATGGAAGAAAGAGAGGTTAGGATAAATTAGTGAAGGATTAAGGAAGATTATCGAGAGAAAAACAAGCTTATGTATCCAAACATTCTTAGGTAAGATTTAACTTGTAAATTTCATTATGTACATGATATAGGTTGTTTTATATGATATTAAAGATCATATTTTGAGATGAGATAATGCGTGTTGTTACGTGTAGGTGGGTATGTGTAGGTTGTATATATGAGGTATGTTGAATTCATACAACTATGGGTGTAATCATCATGATAATAAGATTGTTGTATCTTTGTGAATATTCAATGGAATCGATTGATTCTAGTTGGATACGAAACTAAACTTATATATACATGTCATATCCAAAAATTATGTAAAAATACCAAGAAATGAATCTTGGGTGATAGTTTGAAGTTTGGGTATAAAATTTGTCCCAAAAGTGTAAGTGCGCACACCAAGTGTTCGACGTTTTTCTTGACTTAGCAAATGAACTCTAAAAATTATGAAAATTAAATTTTATATTATTAAATATGTTTAATATATGTTCCCATGATTAATAACCTAGGTGGAGGTCATATATGCTTGAAAAATATTAAGTTATGCTTTGATGGTCTACTCAGACCTAGATGTGCTAAAAGTGGCATAAATCATTGAATATTTATTGAAATCAAGAAATTACAATTGGAAATGTTAGATAACATATATGAGTATGGTATAATTGAAGGGTAGAATAAAATACCTTCTGGTTTGGCTTGGGGGTTGTGTTGAAGTTAAAGTTTTGTCGTTGTTTTTTTCCAAAAATGATTTGGAAAATGTTATAATAAAACGGGCATAAATTTGTCTAGAGAATTCGTAATTTAATTCCGTAAATTGTGTTAGAACCCAAATGAATAAGGTGTTATAGAAATATGAATTATCATATTCAATTAATTTTCAGTTATGTCAGATTGACCAACTGATGTGATGTGTTACTGAGTCTAATGTGATTTGGTGTATTCAAATACTAATGATGTTGAATTGTTAGGTGGGGAAGAGGCTACCACTACCATACCAAGGACATGGTTTTGATATTAATCTTAGTACCAAATTCAAGGTGAGTGACCTATCCTATGAAATATAAATGATTATATGTTTATATGAAAATGTGTAGTTAAACTCATGTGTTAAGATGCTTATGGGAGTGATGTTGTATTTATGAAACATACGCATATGATTAAGAATGTTATGTGATGTTATATAATGTTATGGAGTGTGGTGGGTTATTTATCTAATGTTAAGGGCTGTGGTGGGTCGTGGGGATGTGGCGGTCCCGTTAATCCAACTTAAAGGTTTGTTGTACTTGGGCCTAATTATGGTATGTGGTAGTCCCCATTAACTGTGGTGGGTTAAGTGGACTGTGGCGGGTCCAGGCTTGCAAGAGTTACACAATTCCTGTTGGGTTATGACATTAGAAAATAAAAATTGTTATTCAAATTGGTTATATATATGTGGTGTATGTGTGGAATATGGTCATTCACTAAGCTTGTGTTGTTTACACTCCTATAATGTTATGTTTCAGGTATGCCTATCGTTTGGAGTTCACTGCCAAGTTATGACGTTAAATGGGAGAGTGGAGGATAAATAACGTGGGTTGAATATCAACAAGATTTTTGGGTAAATGTTAAACGAAGGAACTTATGTAAGTAAATTTGTTGGGTACTTTTAAGTTTTGCATAAAGGTAGCTATGTTTTCATCTAAACATGCCTTTGAAGAAAAAAAATCTTGCGTTATTTTTCGAAAGATTTCAAGTACCGTATTGTTTAATGGGAATTTATCTCAATATAAAATGATAATCTTAACTTACTTAAGTCGGGGCTCAACAACTTGGTATCAGAGCATGGTTATTAGGTTCTGGACAAGGTGTGAGGGTCTAGATTGGAAGTGGACATAGAAACTGTTTTGAGTCATAAGTATTCAGTTTCTAGGGTTACATTTCAGTATGTTGGATTCCTAAGGCATGGAGATGAAGGGTTTGTTATTAAGTTTTAAATTGGCTTTGTTGACTAACATATGTCAGTTATACGTATATATTGTTGTACGTGATATGAAATGCAAGGATCTTGCAGGAAATGAAATAAGATGTTAAGATTTATTCGGGGATGACAACGAATACAGGTATTTAAATATAAAGCATTGCATTGTTTTTTTATGTTGTGTGAACAAATATGTCATTGAAGGAAAAATTTTAAAGACACAATGTGGTATACAAATTGTGAAGTATTGGAAGTAATCTCTTCTTATACTGGTATATGTGAACTTGACAAAAATTATGAAGTATTGAAGGTGATCTCTTCCTATGCTAGTATATGTGGACTTCCGTCGTGTTACGTTTATCATTATGAATGGGTGCTCTCCTCATCTGTATGGGAGAGTGATGTACGGGAACACATATTCCATTAAAGGATGAGAAGTGAGAAGAATTATTGTTACATGAGTATAATGAGACTTAAATGGTTGTAGTGTGAATAGAAATGAAGATTCACATAGTAGAGGTTAAATGACAAGGTTAGTAGTTGTATATGTTTATATTTAACATGTGAAATATGTATGAAATTCAATAACTAGTCGATATATCACAAATGATCAGAATATGAATTCATAGTGAATTATTACAAGTAGAATAAAGAGTAACGAGAGTTAAGTTGTACGTCTTTAATAATATGAGTACATATAGTTGATATTAATCTTGTGATGTTTTGAAACGCTTATAAGAATAGTAAAGTTGAGATGAGGTGTTAAAGAGTTGGAAGTTTAAAAATATTGAGGAGTCCTTTTAAGAATATGTGTTGTGGATGAGTATGGGAAAGATGTTAGTCAGGTTTAAATATTTACAATTGGGTTGAGTGAATAATGAGTTGTATTTGTCATTGTGCATATGTGTTATCACTAAGAGTACGTTATATAATTAATATGATTGACATTACACGGAGTCACCAAGAAGTATGTGTAAGGAGTATGTGCTATGTGAGATACCATAATGTGGTACATTAAGGTATTTGTACAAGTTATTTGAAAGAGATATGATATATAATAGTTAGATAAGTATTATGGAGTTATTAAGTATGGATAAATTTAAGTGGTGATATTATGTTTAACATCCATGTTACCAAACGGGTAAGATGAGTGTATTAATGATGTTGCGTAAGACTATAATGTTAAAATATTTTGGGTAAGGTTATGATTGTAATGCTATTGTGATGGATTAATGACTTGTTAAGGTAATTGTATGTTTAGTTAAAGAACAATAAAATGATACTGAAAATAGGAATATAGTAAGAAGTTATATTGAGTTCATAGTGCATGACTACACAAGATACATGAAAGTGAATATGGAATATTTGTTAAAAATATACATTTGGTGAATGATTGTTTATTATCGATATGTGGAAAGTAGTGAGGCTATATTTATATTAAGGATCGTAAGAACGATATTTAACATACTCTAAAACTTCAGAGATGATACGGATTGTAGTCAAGGTCGAACACATATATTTTGTATTAAGTGGAAGATGAGAAGATGACATGTAATAAGTTGGTATTGTAATATGATGTTTATCATTTGAAGTAATGAATGGAAGTTGGAGACATGAACTATAAGAAGTTAGTCTTGTAATAGAATATTTATTATTTGAAATGTTAAACGATGATAAGGATGGACTATGGGAATGAAGTGAGAAATGTAAAGAATGATGTTTGGTTTATTAAGAATGTTCACTCATTGTGAATATAAGAGGACAAAACCGATAATCTATTATGTGCGAATGTTCAACATACATATATGACGGTATGACATAATATATGAGTTGGGAATTGACTTTCATTGATAAGAAATCACTAGACGATTATCCCTACGTCTGAATGATAAAGAGGCTTATGTGTTGATAGATCCTGGTTTTACACATTCTTTATGTTTTGCTTTATCTATTGCATCTTAATAAACCACTATTATCATTAGATTCTAGTTTAGCTATTATTACTCCAGTGGGGAGGATTTTTTTTATTGATAGGGTGTGTAGGGAGTGTATGGTGCGAATAAGTGAAAAGGAGTTATTGGTTGACTTACTACCTTTCAATATGCATGACTTTGGTGTGATATTGGGTATGGTTTGGTTGTCCTCATATCATATATATTTATATTGTTTTGGAAGGGAGGTAATGTTTCGATTACCGGATGAACTTGAATTTAAATTTATTAGGGAACGGAACGTCATCTGCATATGATTTTACAGGCCTTGCGAGAAAAGCAGTTATATACTAAATTTTCTAAATGTGAATTTTGGATAGACCAAAGTAGTATTTTTAGGGCATGTTATTTTTGCTGATGGTAATTGTGTTTCTTGAAAAGAAGATGGATGGAATTTATAAAGGATTATGACTACACAAAACATCACTATCCAGGTAAGGCTAATATTGTTGCTCATGCTTTAAGTAGAAAATCTCTAAGTAGTGTATCTTGTATTTATTGTGTTTGAGTTGACCTAATGAGAGAGTTAGCTTTAGTGGAGGTGGAATTAACTTTGAATGAGTCATGTGGAATACTGGCGCATTTAAATGTATACCTATGTTAATAGACTGGATATGACAATCACAAGCAGGATATATAGAATTGGAGAAAATTAAAGACAATATGAGGGTAAAGCATATAAATTTTCTAGTTGTAATAATGACATTGTTATGTATGATAATCGTTTGTGTGTACCTAATGTGCCTAATTTGAGGAGAACGATTTTAAAGGAGGCCCATTGTTCTTTATATGCTATGTATCCAGGAAGCACAAAACTTTATATAAATTTGAAACAATGTTATTAGTGGCCCGAAATTAAAAACAATCTTGCAGAATTTGTTGCTAGATGGCTGATTGTCAACAAATGAAGGCGGAGCATCAAAAGCCTAGTAGTTTACTATAGTCATTACCTATTCCTGAGTGGAAATAGGAGCATGTTACTACCGATTTTATTATAGGTTTACCAAAATCATCCTGAGGGTTTGATTCTATTTGGGTTATCGTTGCTAAATTAACTAAGTCTGCACATTTTCTTCCCTTTAAAGCTACTTATTTCATGGATAGATATGCCAACATATATGTGGATGAGATAATTAGATTTCATGGTGCACCTGTTTCTATTATCTCTGATCGAAATCCTAAATTTACTTCACACTTTTAGCCTAGTTTACAACAAGTTTTGGGGACTAAATTGAAATTTAGTACAACTTTTCATCCTTAGACTGATGGGAAGTCAGAAAAAATGATCGAGACACTCGAAGACATGTTCCAAATTTATGTATTAGAGTCCAAGGGAAGTTCGGATGAACACTTGTCATTAATAGAGTTGCTTATAATAATAGTTATTATTCGAGTATTGAGATGGCTCCTTATGAAGCCTTGTATGGGAGGAACTGCAGGGCCCTAGTGTGTTGGACAAAAGTAGAAGAACGAAAACTAGTTGGGCCAGAAATTTTGCAACTAACTACTGAGAAGATAAATTTTATTCATAATCACTTGAAAGTGGTGAAAAGTAGAGAAAAATGTTATCCAGACAACATAAGGAAGGAATTGAAATTCAAGGAAGGTGATCAAGTTTTCCTACGTGTTTCTCCTTGGAGAGGGGTTATGAGATTTGAGAAAAAAGGCAAATTAAGTCCTAGGTACATTGGCCTTATGAAATAGTGAAACGAGTTGGAGTTGTAGATTACAAATTGGCTTTGCTACAAGAATGGTCTCGGATATGCGATGTTTTTTTTATGTATCAATGTTATGTAAGTATGTGGTTGATCCTTCACATGTGTTTATTTCACAACCGATAGAGCTTAAAGATGACTTGACCTACATGGAGGAACCAATTGTTATTTTAGATCGAAAAGAACAAGCGTTACATAATAAAACCAATCCATTAGTTAAGGTAACATGGAGAAATCAAAATGTGGAGTATGCCACATGGGAAAGAGAGAATAACATGAAGGTGTGATATCCTCATCTTTTGGTAAGTTCTTATGCGTTAAATTTTGAGGACGAAATTTTTATAAGAGGGGTAGAATTGTAAGGCCCTAAACGTGATTAGGAATGTTAATTTTATGCTTAAGTATAAGTTAAAAGTTGGTGAGGGGTGTTAAATATGTTAATTATCATATTTGGGGGATGCATACTCATGTGATATATGTGTTGGTTGTATTAGATGTTAATCAAGCTTATGATCAGGGATAACTTGTTTAGATCATATAATTAGTTATGTGGTTAAATGCATCATGAAAATATGTTTCTAATGCATCATTATGTTTATAAAATTAAACCAAGGTGTTCGTCGGAAATTGGCAATGTTAGGTTGCCAAATGTGAAAGCTTTCAGATTTTCGGTAAATTGTTACCCTTTAGTTCAGGCCCTAATTAAGCATACTAGTTTTATGATTTGTGGAAAACACAAAATATCAAAGTTGTATATATATGATATAAGTTTATAACACAATAAACGGTGTGTAAAACAGAGGTCCAAGTAAGGAGTTATGCTGAAATTACGAAACAAGGGCAAATATGTCTATTCGTTAAATGGTATTTTGTCTTATTAATAGAACACATGGTTTGTTTTGATTGGACCAAGGGGAGGTGCCTTATGCCGAATTAAAGACCTTAAAAACCACCCTTACTATTCATTTTCATCAGAATTTGAAGTGGTTTTAGATTTACATGGAAAAAAGAGAGGTTAGGATAAATTAGTGAAGGATTAAGGAAGATTATCGAGAGATAAACAAGCTTATGTATCCAAATATTCTTAGGTAAGATTTAACTTGTAAGTTTCATTATGTACATGATATAGGTTGTTTTATATGATATTAAAGATAATATTTTGGGATGAGATAATACGTGTTGTTACGTGCAGGTGGGTATGTGTAGGTTGTATATATGAGGTATGTTGAATTCATACAACTAAGGGTGTAATCATCATGTTAAGAAGATTGGTGTATCTTTGTGAATACTCAATGGAATCGATTGATTCCAATTGGATATGAAACTAAACTTATATATACATGTCATATCCAAAAACTATGTAAAAATACCAAGAAGTGAATCTTAGGTGATAGTTTGAAGTTTGGGTATAAAATTTGTCCCAAAAGTGTAAGTGCGCACACGAGGTGTTCGATGTTTTTCTCGACCTAGCAAATGAACTCTAAAAATTATATTATTCAATACGTTTAATATATGTTACCATGATTAATAACCTAGGTGTAGGTTATATATGCTTGAAAAATATTAAGTTATGCTTTGATGGTCTACTCAGACCTAGATGTGTTAAAAGTGGCATAAATCATTGAATACTTGTTAAAATCAAGAAATTACAATTGGAAATGTTAGATAACATATATGAGTATGATATAAGTGAAGGGTAGAATAAAATACCTTCTGGTTTGGCTTGGGGGTTGTGTTGAAGTTAAAGTTTTGTTGTTGTTTTTCTCCAAAAATGATTTGGAAAAGGTTATAATAAAACGGGAATAACTTTGTCTAGAGAATTCGTAATTTAATTCCGTAAATTGTGTTAGAACCCTAATGAATAAGGTGTTATAGAAATATGAATTATCATATTCAATTTATTTTCAGTTATGTCAGATTGACCAATTGATGTGATGCATTACTGAGTCTAATGTGATTTGGTATATTCAAATACTAATGATGTTGAATTGTTAGGTGGGGAAGAGGCTAAAACTACCATACCAAGGATATGGTTTTGGTATTAATCTTAGTACCAAATTCAAGGTGAGTGACCTATCCTATGAAATATAGATGATTATATGTTTATATGAAAATGTGTAGTTAAACTTATGTGTTAAGATGCTTATGGGAGTGATGTTGTATTTATGAAATATACGCATATGATTAAGAATGTTGTGTGATGTTATATAATGTTATGGACTGTGGTGGGTTCTTTATCTAATGTTAAGGGCTGTGGTGGGTCCTGCGGGATGTGGCGGTTCCATTAATCCAACTTAAAGGTTTGTTGTACTTGAGCCTAATTATGGGATGTGGTGGTCCCCATTAACTGTGGTGGGTTAAGTGGACTGTGGCGGGTCCAGGCTTGCGAGAGTTACACAATTCCTGTTGGGTTATAACATTAGAAAATAAAAATTATTATTCAAATTGGTTATATATATGTGGTGTATGTGTGGAACATGGTCATTCACTAAGCTTGTGTTGCTTACACTCCTATAATGTTATGTTTCATGTATGCCTATCGTTTGGAGTTCACTGCCAAGTTATGGTGTTAAATGGGAGAGTGGAGGATAAATAACATGGGTTGAATATCAACAAGATTTTTTAGTAAATGTTAAACGAAGGAACTTATGTAAGTAAATTTGTTGGGTACTTTTAAGTTGTGCATAAAGGTAGCTATGTTTTCATCTAAACATGCCTTTGAAGAAGAAAAAATCTTTCACTATTTTTCGAAAGATTTCAAGTACCATATTATTTAATGGGAATTTATCTCAATATAAAATGATAATCTTAACTTACTTAAGTCGGGGCTCGACACTGGTCGTAGCCATTAGTCCACACCTGTCGAGGACCTTTCTTGAACAGGTGCCTTAGTAAGGTTACATCCCTTTGAAGACCAACAATTATCACATACGCCCTGTGAACATCACCTCGCAGCTCGATAATCTCCCTAGCTGAATCACTATCATCAGTTTCAGCTCGCTGCCTAGTCAATGAAGAGGAATCACGTAAAACTCAAGGGGAAATGCTTGGCGCATTCTCCCTAAGTCGCGAGACTTCCCTCCTTAGAGAATCATTCTCTTATTGAAGGACCTCTCCAACTAGATTAACCTCGAAAGCATCCATAAGCTTAAACTTCAGAGCATTCACTTCTTCTTGAACAGAAGCACCGACCTCCTTCATCTCCTAAAGCCTATCTTTCAGCTTGGCAACGAGCTCTGACTAGTCCTTATAGTCTTGATTCCTCGACCTAAGGGACTTGTAGATTTTTACAAAGGCACAAACCATATAAGAGTTGAGAAGTAGAAGGAATATATTCCTCAACATCGATAAGATACAAACCATACAAGCGTTAAAGAATAAATAAATCAGTATGCGGAAGGGAATAGAACTTCATTTCATTAAATAAAAAATATTTCAAGTACATCAACGTGAGAAAAAGAGAATAACAGAGATATAAAAAATACAAAATCCCCTAAGAAAGACTAGATGGCAACCTCAGTTTGCCTGAGGATGCTGGTTGCTTCCCTTTATCTGCGGTAGATTCACGTGTATCTCCTCGGAGGGAACAACTGCCATTCCTTGGTTAAGGGAGACATCAGCAGCAGTAGGCGGGATAACTAGGACACCTTCATTGGCAGTAGAAGAATTCACCTCATCCATAACAGGCTTGGTGACAGGATCATGCTCATCAAAGGGGGGGAATCAACATCTACTTCTACAACGAGCAAAGCCCTGTCCCAACCCTTCTTAAAATTGAGGCGACTGATGTAGCCAATTTGAGCCTCAGCATCCTCGTATTCTACGAGCCACCCAGCATTGTATGAGCTCTCCTTGAGGATAGCAGCCTCAGATTCCACATTCCTCACCTTCTCAGCAAGCTCCTTATTTTCCTTAACCACCGCCAGTTTACTTGTAGAGACCAGGTCGTAAGACTGCCTCAGCTCCTCCAACTCCTTGGATGTTACCTATTTTGACTTATTATATTTTGCCAAGGTAAGGTCGAAAGATTTCTGAGCAGTAATAGCAGTCTTTTGCTTCCAACTCAGTATTTTTCCTTGCCAGCTCGTTGTAACTGTAATAGAGGATGGTAAAATCAGACATAAACTATGAAAAGAAAAAGAACGTTAGCGAAGAAGATATTAAAAGAAGAATTGCGAGAGTAAAGATGTAAAAATAGACTTACCAAGGCTAGCCCCTGACTTGCCTTCAGGGCTAACTGGTCGGTCCCTATACTCGACGACCTCTGGCGATCAGCTGGTAAGACTGCTGTCTCGAGCACCGTCAGAGCCAGCTGAGGGTAAAGAGCAACAGAAGTCCCCTCAGCCAGGGAAGACATAGGCACCAGAGACTTCCCCGCATTGGTCCTCACTTCTTCTCTCCTCCTTTTTCCTCCTTATCCTTCTTCTTCCTCTGTACATCTCTCTTCCTTTCTTCTTCCTTTTTCCTCTCTCTTTTTTCACTAATGCTTCCTCTTTCTTCTTCCTCTCTTGATCATAAGCTACAGTCTGGGAGCCCATGGCAGTATCCCCACTCCTAGACTTCTACTTCTTCAACCTACGATCAAGAGCCACATTGTCCTCATTATCATCCTGGATCAAGTTTTTCCTAGGAGGGGCCATAGTTTCTTTGCCGCAGCTATCCGAATCCTCCAAACTCTCAGAGCCCTCTGAACCCTCCTCCGAACTGGAGGATTCTTCACCACCTGAACTCTCCTCATTATAATCACCCTCAAATTCACCTCTGTCAGTTCCCTCACTCACTTCACCAGATCTGCTCTCCTCTTCTCCCAACTAGATTAGTTCAGCTGCAACCTTTTCTATGATATCAAGATGAGGAATATTATCCACAAGTTGGGCGATAAAGATGGACCCAATGTTCTTGTACTCCAAAAGGAATGCAGTTGATCGTGGATGCTCACCGTCAACCAACTATTCCCTGATCTTCTAAGCTTTGATAAGCTCAGCAGCTCGAATTTCATGAAGTGCAAGTTATGAGTTCTTTGTCTTCGCTGAAAAAGGAAAAAAGAAAAATATAAGAAAGATAGTTTACTAACAGAGAATCAATGAGCAGAATAAAAGCTATGTCTACTTATGTACTCCTCCCCGTATAAGGGAATCATAGGTCCCCTATACCTCGCTCCCTCAGTTTGAGGAGGGAACTGCTAATTCCTGACAAGAAACCCTTCTTTCTAATAGTCCTTGTGGGAATCAGGTAAATTGACTACCAACACCCTATCAGGACTTCTAGCTTTAAGATAGAGGAGACCAGAGCTTATTCGAGAGAAGTAATAGCAATAATAAATTTCAGCAAGACCTAAATTGGTTCCATAGAGCTGATTGATCCTATGTACACCGTTGACAATCTTCCGAACATTTAGAGAACATTGGGCAGGAACTATGTAAAAGTAACTAAAGAAGTGCAAAAATAAGCGATTTGTGGGAAATATTAAACCCTCTGAGACAACAAGAAGACATGAATCCAATGCCCGTCCTCAATATCTCGAACATTGTGAGGAACTGGGGCACATTCAATGTCCACCCAGTTAGGGAAGTTATAAAATTTCTAAACACTTCTATTAACCTATTACCCATCCTTTCCATCAAAAGAAGAAACCCTAGCAGCGATAAAGAAGAAATTTTAACAGAAAAGAAAGGAGAAAAAGTTTGGAGAACTTACAAAGTGAAAATCAACTTAAGACGATGCAAAACCATAATCAAAGAAGATGGTAATATAAAGGAGAGCTCGAAGACGAAAGGACGGACCTGGAGATGAGAAAATGCCGTAGGAAGCAAAGAATATCTTGAGAATAAAAAAGTTTGTGAAACGACACCAGAGATGGCTTCTTCAAACAAGTTTTAAACCCTCCCAATCATAACGCACGGAGAACGAAGTAAATTTGCCGCCTGAATCTGCTAAAGAAAGACGTCTCGATCCCCAAAGCATCATACAATTCACAAAAATGCCATTAGAACTATTATTTAAAATTATTGAGCCCAAATTGTGACCCAAAAAATTTAGGGATAATTGTGGGTACCACGTTTATTTATCTTGGCCCAGAGAAGTAGTCAGGCGAATCCTTATCAAAAATAGGGAAAGCCCGACCCAAAATCCTAAGCCTTATAAACTATTAAGCAGAGTGACCCATTCAACCCCTAAAATCTCTCTGGATATATTCTAGGGATTATGGGCTAACATGGAGGTGCCCAACACCCCCATTATTCAAGAATTACATGTATATATTGAACCCCCAAAGCCGGGGGCAAAGGGTATGTAATTTCAAAAACACTTCCCTAGAGAAAAGAGAAATAGAAACAAAGAGCACCACTATGGACGTAGGCCATTTTACCCAACCACATATATCTTGTGTCGCGTGTGATTGAAGCTATTTTATGTTATTTACTGTTTCTGGGGATTGTATTTGCTTATGATTTGTGTTGGGATTAATTGTCACCACACATGACCACTGGATAAGTGTCTGTTGCAGAACAGATACCACAAGAGGCTATAAATAACAAGTCAAATCCTGTCTTATTTAAAATTCCGAAAAATTTGTTTCTCTTCCTTATTTCTTCTTCCCAATTTCATAAAGTGTTTTGGCGGTATTCTTCAAGTTTGCTACTTGAAAAAATTCGTGGACTTGTATCTTTGAGGTAATTTGCCTATACCCGTTAGAAAACTATGTATGAGGGGGGGGGGGGGCAAATAACACCTTAAGAATAGTACTTTTATGCCTCAGATCTAATCGATTGTTTATATTTTTCGCGTCTATAAAATTTGTTAATAATCTTAAGGTGTTATTAATAAAGGCAGAAAAGAATATGAATATGTTTCTGAATCCCATTGTTCATTTGGACCGCTTTGATGGAACGGATTTCACTCGTTGGAAAGGAAAATTATTCTTCCTTATAACAGTTTTGAAAATTGCATATGTTATAGACCCTAAACTATAAGCGATTCCAGAATCAAAAGAAGACGATAATGAAATTGTAAAGGCTCTATGGGTGAAATGTGAAGAAGATGAGGTGTGTCTTGGGCATATTTTGAATACACTCTCCAATCGAATATATGATCTTTATAACTCCATGCAGTCTACACGAGAAATTTGGAATGCTCTTGAATACAAATACAAAACAGAGAAAGAAGGTACGGATAAATTCTTAATTCTAAAATATTTTGAATTCAAAATAAGCGATAACCAAACTATTTTAAACCAAGTACATGAGTTGCAAATTTTTGTCACTAAGCTTCGTGAATTGAAAGTGGAAATTTCTGAATCATTCAAAGTTGGTGCAATTATTGTAAAATTACCACCAAGTTGGAATGATTGTCGTAAGAAAATCCTACATAGGAAAGACGATATAAGTTTGTAGGAATTACAGAAATATTTAAGAATTGAAGAAATAACCAGATCCCGTGATTAGAAAATAGTTTCTCAGAATTCAAACCTAATGGTAAGAAGTTCAAGAAAATTAATTCCAATAAGAAACAGTCCAATGGGGCTTGTTTAAATTGTGTAAAAAATGGCCACTATAACTGTGATTGCAGAAATAAAAAACGAAAGATATATGCCACTAAATCGAATAATGCAAACACTGTAAATACGGGGGAAAATAAGATCGAGGATCTTGTAGCAATGGTATCGAATATGAAAATTGGTATGAGTACCGAACTGAACATAGAGGCTATAACGAAGTCTTTTGATTAGTGGCTCGATTATGGAGCTACCATACATGTCTGCAGTGATAAATCATTGTACTCCGCATATAAAAAGCAGAGGATGGTCAAGAGGTTGTAATGGGGAATAATAATTCTGCCAAGGTTCTATAAAAAGAGAACACGGAACTAAAATTCACATATAGGAAGAAATTAACACTGACAAATGTTATACATATATCAGAAATTTAAAAAAATCTAGTGTTTGCAAGTCTGCTTTGTAAAAGCGGCATCAAAGTTTCCTTTAAGTATGGTAAGTTAATTTTGTCCATGAATGGGGAATTTGTTGGTAAAGGGTATGCTTGTGATGTAATGTTCAATATTGTTATAAATAATATGAATAATT
Source organism: Sambucus nigra (assembly GCA_949130495.1). Lineage (NCBI taxonomy): Eukaryota > Viridiplantae > Streptophyta > Magnoliopsida > Dipsacales > Adoxaceae > Sambucus > Sambucus nigra. Next base: position 377,960,891 of record OX422211.1, read on the forward strand.
TTGCTTATATTGTTGAGTCTTTTGATGTTTGGCATGCTATATTAGAGCAATTAAATTTGAGATCGTTAAAATACATGTCTAAACATAAATTAATATCTTGTGATAATACTTCTCATGATAAATGTGAAATTTGTATTCAAGACAAAATAACGAAAAGTCCTTTTCTTAAAATTGAATGAAGTAATGCATTATTAAAATTAGTTCTTTTTGATATATGTGAATATAATAGCATTTTAACTAGAGGCAGGAAAATATATTTTATTACATTCATTAATGATTATTCTAAATTAACATATGTATACTTGATAAGACATAAGGATGAAGATTTTCAATGTTTAAACGGTTTAAAGCAGAAATTGAAAATCAAAAGGAAAAGAAAATTAAAATTCTCCATAGTGATAGAGGGGGAGAGTATTTTCCAAATGAATTTGACTCCTTGTGTGAAGAACATGGAATAATACATTAAAGAACTGCTCATTATACTCCAAAAAAAATAGTTTGGCTGAAAGAAAGAATAGGACTCTTACTAATATGATTAAATTTATGTTGATTAATTCAAAATTACTAAAGAATTTATGGGGAGAATCTCTTCTCACCGCTTGTCCTTTAAATAACAGAATTCCATATTTGAAAACACATGTTTCTCTATATGAGGTGTGGAAGAATTGAAAAACCAATCTAGACTACCTAAGGGACTGGGGTTATTTGGCTATCTATAGAGTTCATGACCCGAAAATTTCAAAAGTTTAGTGCAAGAAGTTTTTTAATAGGATATGCAAAAAATTCAAAAGCATATAAGGTTTTGGACTTAAATTATAATGTTATAATTGTATCAAGAGATGTTGAATTTATTGAAAATAAATTTTATTAAGATCCATGCTCCGAATTAGATGTCATCCCTGATACATCCACTGGTTTGATTCCTAAAACATCAAATAATGATAAAAGGAAGGAATTCGAAAAAAAAAATAGAACCTAGAAGAAGTCAGCGTGCTAGAAAAAAAAATCTTTTGGCCCAAATTTTATTTCATCTTAAGTAATTAGGCATATATTCTTTGTATTTTTTCCTATAATTTAGAGTCTTTCAACATTTCGTGCGATGTAATTCGAGTTGATTTATCTCATATCATTGCTACTGACATTTTCTAACGAGCATGCCGAGTTTTGTGTATTTCTCATAGATTTTGTAGGTATTTAGTGCTTGTGAAGAAAGAAATAAAGAAGAGAAAAAAAGAAAAGTCAAAGGGCAAAGGGCAAAAGAATAATTCGCATCTAAAATTCGGATAAGAAACCTAAAAAAGAGTTGAAGACCTCAAGTCTTCGAGCACAGAGGAAGAAACGACATTTGAATCCGAGTCCCCAGGCACAAGTTATGAAGCTTCAAAGTTGAGAGAAAAATCACAAGAAAAGGTAAAGTACTGAATAAGCCAAAACGAACCCATGGAGGATAAAAAGAACCGATCCGGGTGCTGGCCAAACTTTCTGTGAAGATGGAAACAAACCGATAGAGATAAAAATGAACCACTCCGGTAATGAAGAAACTTTTTGTAATAAGGGAACCGAACCGATGTATCTGACGCAGATTGGCTCGGATGTCGAATTTCGAAATTATTTCTCTTCCAAAATTAGAGTTGTACTTGGTTGAAACTCTTGTAAAAATGAAGTTTTTATATTCCAAGAAATTCCTAGACTAAAAGGAGTTCTGAGAGAGTTCTTTTAGGATAGTTTTAGAGAGAGAAAGTAGTCCAGAACCCTAGGAGCTAAAAGTTACAAATTTATGATTCTTAATTCAAGTTTCTTCAGTAAAGTTTATTTCTTCTTCTTTATTTGTTAGAATTCATTAATCAGTGCATCATTTATTTGTTTCCAATAGTTTATATATACTCTGTTTCTTCTAAGCTTAATTTTATCATGGTTTTGATTTTTTGCATAGTAGAAAATATAAATTTAATTAATTGCACCATGTTAGGCTAGATTTTTCAGGGTTGGGATGCATGAACCCAACTCGATGTAGTTTACACGAATATAAAATTAGTTCTATGAATTAAATAATGATTGAATCGTGTTGTATAGTGATCACAACCGTCGTAGGTCTTTTAACCTCATTTGCCTTAGGTAATCGGGGTGTTTAAGAGTGCAACGCGTGTGTTAGCTATTTCGACGCCACTTTTTTCTTACTTTTGATTACGTATGATGCGGGCTAGTACCCTCATATATGTAATTCTTGAGATTTATAAAGACCGAGTTTAATCAATTTTCTAATTCAAAAACTAGTTTTATATCCAGTAAATATACTAGGGTTCGGGGGAGTGTATTCCAACCTATCTTCATCATTCATATTTAATCAATTTTAGTAGTAAAAATTTTGCTTACGTAGTTTAGTTAGTAGTTTAACTTTAGTTGTATTTAATTTTTAGAAATCAATCTCCAAAGAAATCATCTTTTTGTTCTTTTTCTAGAGTAAGTTTAGGGTTAGTCATCTTACCTATCTTCGTCACGTTCTGCGTTTTATTTCCCTGAGGATTTGACCCCGTCTTCCTGAGTTTATTTCTTACACGATTGATTTGCACTTGAACCGATATAAGAACGCATTAGAGACACATTTTCAGTCGCGTCAAGTTTTTGGTGTCGTTGTCGGGGAATTAGGTTGACTGTTAGGTTAGGTCGATTAAATCTAAAAATTGATCCAAAACTTAAGAAACCAAAAAAAATCCAAAAAATAAAAAATCCAAAAAAAAATTCAAATTTTTTTTTTTGAAAAGAAAGAAAATACGACATCTCTCATAGCCCTTTCATGCAAAATTCGTAACAAACCCCTCAATCTAATCCCACACGCATTCATGAGAATCCAATAGTTGAGTACGACCCCAATAGCCCACACACTCCTAACGTACTGCAATTTTGGGTTCCAGCTCCTATACCTCCTAACTCTATCGCAAGTCACTCATCAAGTCACACTTCTAGGACACCTAGTGATGATTTCAAGTCACTAGGATAAAGAGACATGTCTGATAACGCTAGTTTTGGTACGGGTGAGGGAGACCTACCGTATCGTTCCATGAAAGAACTCTTATATCCCGAGCGAACTGTCACCCCTGGGTGCATTCTACTTCCATACAATGCAGGATAATTCCACTTTCATAATGGGTGATACAAATTCTTCCCACTTTTCATGGCATGGATTCGGAGAAACCATACCTCCACATCCATGAGTTCGAAGAGGCCTACGACATATTTAGTGATCAATCTTGCACGCAAGACGTCATTCACCTAAAACTTTTTTCTTTTTCCTTAAAGGATAAAGCTAAGACCTGGATGTGGTCTTTATCGCCGAACTCAATTACATATTGTAAGGATATGCAATCCAAGTTTCTTTTGAAGTTCTTTCCCCAGGATAGAACCAACTCCGTCAAAGCTCAAATTCAAGCTTTTCGACAACAAGATAATGAGTCGTTTGATCGGTGTTGGGAACAATTCCAAGAATTAGTTAGCGCTTGAACACATCATGGATTCAAAAAGCATCATCTTATCTCTTTCTTCCATTATGGGATAACTGTAGTGATTAGGCATAAATTCTTCGCACTTATCCCCGTAATTTAGGGTTCTTTATCACGCTACAAAGTGTAATTCGAGTGAATTTATCGCATATCATTGCTACTGACATTTCCTAACGAGTATGCCGAGGTTCATATAATTCTCATCATTTTCGCAGGTGTTTGATGCATATAAAGAAAGAAGAAACATGAAGAGAGAATGAAAATAAGAGAAGAAACATCAAAGGGGCAAAAGAGTAATTTACATCGATAATTTGGAAGAGAGGCCTAAAGAGAAATTTAAGATTTCAAATCCACGAATACCTTGGAAGAAACGACATCCAAATCCGAATTACGAATCAAAAGTTACAAGACTTTAAATTTGAGAGAAAATCACGAAGAAGAAAAGTTTCGTGTAAAGATGGAACCGAACCGAAGAGGATAAAAAAAAGAACCGATCCTATCCTTGGAAACTTTCTACGAAATATACAAAAGATGGAACCAAATCGAAGACAAAGAGAAAGAACCAAACTAGTTCTGGCAAACTTTTTGTTAAAGGCAAATCGAACCGAACCTCCTGAACAGGATCGGTTCCAGTGTCGAAATTTTAGTTTATCCACTTGTAAAATTAGAGTCCTACATGTTTGAAATTTTTGTAAATACATAAGTTATTTATTCTAAAGTTTGTGAAGATATTGGAGAGCTTCTTTTTACAAAGTTTTAGAGAGAGAAAGTAGAGAGGAACCCTAGAAGCTCATAAATTTCAGTTTTTAATTCTCAATTGCAAGTTATTCAGTAAAGTTGATTTCTTTCTCTTCTCTATTATTTGGTTTCAATAATTCTTGCATAATTAGTTTATTCCCAGTAAGTATTACATCGTTATTCTTCTTTGGAAATAATTTCATCATGGGTTCAGTCGCATGCACCGTAGAAACCCTAATTTTTGTTAATTGCATCATGTTAGGCTAGACTTTAGGGGTTGGGATGCATGAACCCAGCGCGATGTGGTTTGCATGTGTGTAAAATTAGTTCCTGAACTAAATAAATGATAGAATCGTATTGTGTGGTGATCACAATCGTGGTAGGACTTCTGATCTCGTTTGCCCTAGGTAATCGGGATACTTAAGAGTGCGATGCGCGTGTAGCTACTATGACACCACTTTATTCTTACTTTTGATTATGTATGATGCAGGCTTGTACCCTCATATATATAATGCTTGAGATTAATAAAGACTGGATTTAGTGAATTATGTAATTCATATCTAGTTTTATAGCCGGTAAAAGTACTAGGGTCGGGGATTGCATTCTAACCTATCTTTCCCATTCATATTTAGTAAATCAAAATTAGCTTACTCTTGCATGTTTAGTTTCATAATTAGTTTAATTAACTTGCATTTAGTTGATAGAAATTTTCCCACTTCGATCATCTTTTTTCGTTTCTTTTTAGAGTCAGATTAGGGTTGACCGTCTTACCGTTCGTCGTCACGAGTATTCGTCCTATTTTCCTGCGGATTCGACCCCGTCTTACCGGATTTATTACTTACTCAATAGGCTTGCACTTGAGCCTATATAAGCACACACTTTAAACACTTTTTAAGTCGTGTTAAGTTTTTGGCGCCGTTGCTGGGGATTTAGGTAGACTGTAGGTTAAATCGAGTTAATCTATAACTTTGACTAAAAATTCATAAAAATCTAAAAAAAAAAAATTAGAAAAATAAACAAAATCAAAAGAGACACAACATCTCTCAAAAGCCTATTAATTCACAATCCACAATAAACTCCTCAAGCCACTCCTATGCGCATTCATGAAAATCCGATAGTCGAGTACAACCTAGACAACCCACATACCCCTTGCGTCCCTCAATTTTGGGTTCCACCTCCTATATCGCCAAATTCATTATCTAATTACACTTCGAGTGAACCATCTGGTTACATTTCAGGTTACACTCCTAGTTCACCGAGTGAGGATACCAAATCATTAAGTGAGAGAGCCATATCACAGAACGGAAGTGTAGGTGCAGGTGAGGGAAAGGCCTCTTATCGACCCTTGAGATAATTCTTGTATACCGATTGATCAGTCACTCCAGGATACATTTTACTCCCATATAATGCAGGGTAATTCCGTTTCTAGAATGGAAAGATCCAAATCCTTCCCACATATCATGAAGTGGAATCGAAAAAGCCCTATCTCCACATTCGAGAGTTTGAAGAGGTGTGCAAGACGTTCAGCGTTCAAGTATGCACGAAAGATGTGATCCGCCTCAAGCTTTTCCCATTTTCTCTCAAGGATAAAGGTAAGACCTGGGTATGGTCTTTACCTTATAATTCGATTACGTCGTGGATCGAGTTACAATCTAAGTTTCTCAAGAAGTTCTTCCCTCCACATCGGACGAACTCCATTAAGGCTCAAATTCAAACCTTCTAATAATTACAAAATAAGCCATTTAATCGATGTTTTGAGCATTCCAACGAGTTAGTTACTTCATGCCCCTATCATGGACTTGATAAACTAAAAATCATTTCATTCTTCCATAATGGGCTAAACATGAACTCCAAACAACTGATTGAAACAATGTGTGATGACCCTTTTATCGAATTAGACACTAATGATGCTGAGTTCCACTTGAGGTATGTCACTGACACCACTCAAGCATGGGATACATCTGACCCTAGCACTCAGAATCGAACCCGCCAAGCGGTCACCACTCCATCGGCGTTCAGTCTATTCCACTTCGAAAAAGATATCATGATGAACCATCGAATCGATCAAATTGAGAAAGGTATGAGAGAGTTACTCGCTATGTGAATAAGAGAACTAACTAGCCCAATCCACTTCCCCGTTGAGAAGGTATGTGCTATTTATAAAGCGGGACATTCAACAGAGGAATGTCTGACGATTCCCACTTACAAGATTATGCTTAATGAGCAGGTAAATGGTGTAGGAGGATTCAAGGGTAATTTCGGTGCCCCACACGGAAATTACTATAACCTGTCATGGAAAAAGCACCCAAGTTTTAGCTATGGGCAATCGCAGGCTGCATTGAATCCTAATTCACATGTTGCCCCTCCTCCACCTCCACAGTTTAAACAAGCACCACCTATGCAAGGACACGGGCCAACACCACCTCCTCCAGCTCCATATATCATTCCACCGTGGAGAACTCTTGAGGACATGATACACCAATTCATAAAATCCTAAAGTGCAACCAATGTTAGATATAAACGCATGTTCACTGAAATAAATGTGAATATTTTGAAGTTGTAATCGTTGTTGAGTGTCCAAGAGAAGGGTAAGTTATATGTTCAGGGCCAAAGACCTCCCCAAGGTTAAACTATTATAATCTCTACTTACAGAGAACATCAAGAGAAATGTGAAGACATAACCACTCTACGTAGTGGGAGGGTTTTTGATTTATCACCTCCTCCACACAACGCACATAAAGACAAGGAGATTTCGCTTGGAACGAAAGAGGCTGAAGATGTCCCCTTGAAAGAAAGTGAAAAGGATGACACTAGCGAGCTCGAGATAGTAGTAAAACCACCCACCGTAGCACCATTTCCTCAACGGTTAGTTCCTTCCCAAAAAGGTAACCCCTGTGATGACGTGCTAGAAGTCCTTAAATAAGTAAAGCTAAACTTACCTTTCCTCGATGCTATCAAGCAAATTCCTGCTTATGCAAAAGTTATTAAAGAATTATTTACGGTGAAGATGAGGCTTAAGGTAAGGAAGAACATATTTCTAGCATAAAATGTGAGCTCTGTTTTACTCGATGATCTCCCACCAATGTTTAAGGATCCGGGTGCACCCACCATTTCCTGCATCATAGGGGAGAATCGAATAAAAAAAGCCTTACTCGATTTAGGGGTGAGTGCCAATATTCTCCCCTACTCCATCTATAGGAAACTTGATTTGGGTGACCTCAAGCCCACAAAGATCACTCTCCAATTAGCGAATCGAACCGTGAAGATACCAAGAGGTATTATAGTGGACGTGATAGTCCAAGTCGACACTTTCTATTTTCGGTAGATTTTGTCATTTGGGACACGGAGCCCTCCTTCACCTTGAGTAATCATGTTTCCATTATCCTTGGTCGCCCATTCTTAGCTACGGCTAACGCATTGATTAACACTCAAAATGGGAAGATGCAACTCACTTTCGGGAACATGACTTTAGAGACCAACATCTTCAGCATAGCATAACATGTGGGGGAAGAAGATGATCTTCACACAGTGAGCCTTATTGATGAGATCGTAGAGGAGACCATAGAGGAAAACTATAGTGGAGATGCTCAAGAAGTGTGCCTTGCATCGAGCAATGAGAGTGCAGGAGCATACACCGACTTTGAGAAGAAGATAGAGGGGTTGAGAGAGATACTTGATGAGAGAGAGTCGGACGAGGACGTGAGAGTTGTAAGTTAGGTTTCTAGATTTGAGGATCTACCACCGAGGGAGGCACGCATGGTTCCCTACAGTGGAAAATTTTCTACCCTCGAATTAAGAAACTACCCTTTAATGTCAAATACACTTATTTAGGAGAGAACGAGACATTTCCTGTTGTTGTCTCCTCTATCCTAAATGAAGAGTAAGAGGGTAAATTGTTAAAAATTTTGAGGAAGCACGAAAGTGTTTTTGGTTGGTGCATAGCTAATTCGAAAGGTATAAGTCCTTTGATTTGTACCCATAAAATCCACCTCGAGGAGGACGTGAAGCCCTTGAGGGAAATTCAAAGAAGATTGAACCCTACCATGAAGGAGGTAGTGAGGATAGAAATTATTAAGCTATTGGATGTCGAGATTATCTACCCAATCTAAAATAGCAAGTGGTTGAGTCCCATACAAGTTGTCCTGAAGAAGTCGAGCATGACCGTGATTGAAAATGCTAAGGGTGAGCTAGTCCACCAATGTATCACCACCGGGTGGTGCATTTGTATTGATTACTGAAAACTCAATGCAGGAACTAGGAAATACCATTTCCCCTTGCCATTAATTGATCAAATGCTAGAGAGAGTAGCGGGACACCCTTATTATTGCTTCCTAGATGGTTATTCCGGATATAACCAAAAAGAGGTAGATGTGCTTGACTAAGAGAAGACGACTTTCACATGTCCTTTTGGTACGTTTGCCTACAAACGTATGCCATTTGGATTGTGTAATGCACTCGCTACCTTTCAAAGGTTTATGTTAAGTCTCTTTAGCGACATGATTGAGAGTGGATTTGAAGTATTCATGGATGACGTTAGCATTTTTGGCACCTCTTTCGATCTTTGTTTAGCAAATCTAAAAAAAGTACTTACTCGGTGCATGGAAAAGAACTTAGTGCTGAATTGGGAAAAATGCCATTTTATGGTCATTGAGGGAATTAGTTCTCGGCCACATTTTCTCATCAAAAGGAATTGAAGTTGATAGAACTAAGATAGATGTAATAGCTGAGCTACCCCCACCCAAATCACTAAAAGACGTGCATTCTTTCTTAGGCCACGCGGGGTTTTATAGAAGGTTTATTAAGGACTTTAGCGCCATCGCTAGGCCCTCAAGTAACCTTATCATGAAGGACATCCCATTTGAGTGCAATGAAGCATGCCAATGCGCTTTTGAAAAATAGAAAAGCATGCTTATTTTCGATCCCATCATGCAAGTTCCAGATTGGTCCTTGCCATTCGAGCTTATGTGTGATGCGAGTGATTTCACAATAGGGGCTGTTTTGGGCCAAAGAAAGGACAAGACGGTTCATGTCATCTACTACGCTATTCGGACTTTAATTGGACCACAACTCAATTACTCCACCACGGAGAAAGAATTGCTAGCGGTAGTATTTTCTCTACACAAGTTTTGTTCCTACCTCATCGATTCACTGATTACTTGCTTCACCGACCACGCGGCGTTGAAATACCTCCTTGCAAAGAAAGATGCAAAGCCACACCTCATAAGGTGGATCAAACTCCTACAAGAGTTTAATCTCTCTATTAAAGACAAAAAAGGAGTAGAAAACGTCGTTGCTGATCACTTATCTCGGCTTTCGTCTAACGTACCCAGTAATCCTATACCCATAGATGAATATTTCCCGGATGAATAACTCTTTGCCACCTCGTTTCTCCCCTGGTTTGCGGATATAGTCAATTATCTTGTCAGGAGATTCGTCCCTTTCGATTGGACACCGTACGAGAAGAAGAGGTTCATTACTTAGTCCCACATGTTTTTCTATGACGATCCATTTTTCTTCAAATATTGTGTGGACCAAATCATCCGACGGTGTGTACTGGATGATGAAATACCCAAGGTCATCTAATTCTGTCATTCGAAAGCTTGTGGAGGTCACTTCTTGACGAAAAAGACGGTCGCTAAAATCCTTCAAAGCGGTCTCTACTAGCCCACCATGTTTCAGGATGTGAGCAATTATTGCAAATCATGCGATAGGTGTCAATGGATGGGGGCTATCACCCAACGAGACATAATTCCATTAACCTCCATACTCATTATTGAGATTTTTGACTGTTGGGGTATTGACTTCATGGGTCCTTTTCCCCCATCTTTTGGATACCTATACAACCTTGTTGCGGTAGACTACATTTCTAAATAAGTGGAAGTCATAGCTACAAAAATAAATGACAATAAAGTGATGATAAAGTTCTTACAGGAACACATACTCTCTAGCTTCGGTTCTCCAAAATCGATAATTAGTGACAACGGCACACATTTCTGTAATAAGCCGTTTGAGTAACTAATGAGGAAGTATGGAGACATCCACAAGTTTGGGATGACTTATCACCCACAAAGGAATGGGCAAGCTGAGTTGGCGAATCATGAAATCAAGAACATACTTAAGAAGACCATTGATCCTAACCGAAAATATTGGTCCATTCGATTGAATGATTCGCTATGGGCTTATCGCACCGCACATAAGAATCCCCTCGGTATGTCTCCTTTTAACTTTGTGTATGGAAAACCTTTCCATCTCCCCGTGGATCTAGAACACAAAGCATATTGGGCCATTAAGAGAGTGAACTATAACATGGATAAAGTCGATGAAGCTCGCAAGCTTCAATTGAATGAGTTGGAGGAGATACGCAATGATGCGTATGAGAACGCTAAGATATCCAAAGAACGGATGAAACTTGCACATAATAAGATCATTTGACACAAGGAGTTTCATTTTGGGTAAAAAGTGCTTCTTTACAACTCGAGGCTTCATTTATTTTCGGGTAAATTGTGGTCTAGATGGACTGGACCATTCATCGTAAATAGTGTATTCCCCCACGGAGCTTTGGAATTAGAAGATCAAAAAGGGGGAAATACATTCAAAGTTAACGAACAACGCCTAAAGCCATATTTAGAGGTGTGTCTGGATGACGTCGACACCATTTGGTTGTCAGACCCCATTTACGGGGTTGAGTGAGCTGTAGCAGAGAGGTCATCGCACCCCCGATGCATATGGGGTGATTCTTATGTATAGTAGATGTGAGTGAGGTTAGTATCGTTAGGAGTCCATAGGTGTTAGTTATAAGAGGTTAGGAGTTCAAACAAGTTTTTTGAGAGAGTGTCGAGGAAGTCCAGTTGTGAGAAGAGATGCGGGAGTGTTCGGGGAGTTGAAAAAAAATCATGTTAAAAAAAAGAGGAGAAAATTATGCTTGAAAGCGAATCGAACCGAATCCCCTGCACCAGATCAGTTCGGATTGGAAAGGATAAAAAAAAAATTCCAGAACCGGATCAGTTCCGTTTCTGAAGACTTTTGTCGTTTCCCAAGGTACCTTCCCCCTTCCCCAATATCTTCACTTCCCTCCCCAATCCAATTTTTCCCCTCCTTCACACCCATTTCCCTCCATTCCTTCCCCCTTTCTTTACCTCTAAATTCTCCCCCCCCAACCCCACTTCCCCCACCTATAAATTCCTACCCCTCTCACCCCCATTTCTCCACACTTTCATTTCCTACTTACTATCCATCTCTTTTATTTCCAATCCAACTCCAGCCCCCAACATTTCCATGGAAAATTAAGGCCTGCCCCCAAAATACTTGTCCACCGAGGTCCTTCCAAGAGGTAATAGGGAATGCCACTATCAATGGAGCGAGTTTGGTGTGAAAGGTTTTTCAGCATTTCCAGAAAGCTTCACATAAAGCGTCTCGTTAAATGGAACGAGCTGGCCCTCTCGGTCTCCAATCTTTTCAGTCAAAGGGGGTTGGCCCAATATCTTGAAGCTCCATACAATGTGGTGTGGGCGGATGAGGTCCGATCTTTTTACGGCTCACTCGTCCGCACGGGAGAGTTTGAGGGCCAAGTTTTTGTGGATGGTCGCCACATCCCTTTCTTTTTGGACATTTTGTCCTGGAAACTTGCCTCCATGGGAGTTCCAAACCCGACCCAATTTAACTATCCCACTAATGCCCCCACCATTCCAAAACAAACATGCATCAACCGTCTCACACCCGGTGAAAATTGGGGGAGGGGCACCTTCCCAGTGGGACGCCTCAATGATAAGGCACACCTTACTTTTCATATTGTTTGTGCCAATTTGCCTCAAACCTCTAATGACTCGGTGATGCGTCCTGGCCAAGCCACCCTCGTCTACCACCTTTATGATCCCAACTTCACGATCAATCTTTCTCACACATTCTACGCAGATATTTTTTTTGCGGCACTGGAGCAAAAAGGTGCGGTACTCCAATATGCGTGCCTCATCACTTCCATTGTTGCCAATGCCGGAATTCAGCCTCCTCAGGCTTTTCCTCGCCTCCCGGAGCCCATTGGTCAGGTATCGTGCACTAGGAGTGCTAGGAAATGGGAGGCTATATGAGCAGCTCTGACAGTTATTGATGTTGATGAGGATGACGATGACAACGATGAGGAGGACGAGGCTGAGGATGTTTTGATGGGAGAGGAAGAAGGTGAGGAGGAGTACAATGAGGAGGACGATTCTGAGTATTGGCCGGGAGGATAATATATCACCGCCAGGATTGCCTCTCTCGAGGCGCATTTTTAGGGGTTTATGACTGAGTACCGTGAAGACCGTCGCACATATCAACGCGACACTAGTATGATGGCTCATTTTCAGGGTGAGACGTATCGTTTGTCTATGGGTACACCACCACATACATATTTTTATGACCCATATGACCCTAATGTGCCCGGTTACTCCCGCCCCGCCCTATTGAAGCCCGTGTATGGTGTTAGTGTGTTGGTTGTGTTTGTGTTGTCTTTCTATTTGGTTGTCACAACTGGTTGTTTTTTTTCTTTCCTAACCTATTATAACACATGCTTGATCTTAGTATAAAAATATGCATTTTTCCTTATTTGTTCGTTTTATTTCTTCCCAATATTAATTCACTTTTAACTGGATTTTGGTCCTTTTTTTGCTTGAGGACAATGCAAAAGTCTAAGTTGTGGGGGGGGGGGGGGGGGGGGGGAGGGGGGAGGGTGACAAGTGCGTATTTCTAAAACTTCACTAATTTTCAAAATGCCTAAAAATATTTTTCTTCAAAATAAATAAAAATTGGGATTTAAAAGCTTCAAAAATGTCACAAATTCTTTTTAGTCTCAAGTTGTAAAAATCAAATACACTAAGCCGAAATTGACCAAAGATGGAAATTGAGAAAAAATTGACGACTTAACGAGTAGGTGTAGAGATTAACTAACCTGGTGAGATTTTGAGCCTATAATTTTTTTAGAGTATATTAAATCAATCTGAGTTAATTATTAACTCTAAATTATATTTGGAGTTACAAAAGAAAAAGTCGTTGATGATCTTTATCCCCTTGTTTTGATTGGTTATGGGAAAAATGTGAAATATTATATCAAAAAGCGCACTAAATATATCTTTAAACTTAAATTAATCTCAAAATGCATATGGTAAAGTAATTAGTTATTTGGACAATAAAATAGGCCCTCGTTTGTCACCCAAAAATATTGGCGAGAAAAAGTCGTGAAAATTATCCCTTTTGCAATCCAATTTGAGCCGAATAAATTTTTCCCTTTCATTTGGTAACCCAAAAAACCTAAGTATCCCGGAATTGTGAAAATTGAAAATCCAGAAATTTAGTCTGGAAAGTGCATAAAAAGGTGCAAGAAAAATAAAAGTACGCTCAACAAAAATAGCAAGAAAAAGAAAAATGTGAAAATCGAAAATAGAAAAAAATTAGAAAAGGAAGAAAAAATGAGCAACCTCCCGAAAAAGCACTAATGGACATCCTGAGTAAATTTTCCAATTCCAAAGTCCCACCATCTCCTTTTACCCCTTACATCTTATAACTTGAAAAAGTCCTAACCGAGTCCGAATTACAAATTTGGTTACCACGTGGAGAGTTAAGGCACAAAAGATAATAAAAGAGATTAAATGTGTGAGTACGAGGCGATGTTTCCATTTCCAATAACCGTTCCGATGATGAGATATTTTTACCTCAAATAGTCCATCTTTCATAATTGTGTGTTTGAATTTGTGTTCCATTACATTTACTCTTATAAATCACGCATACCGAGAGAATAGCCACATTCCGAGTGATTCATTTGTGAGAGTATTTCGTGAGCATTTGAATCAAAGAAAATTTTTGGGATGTAACATAATGATCAATCGGTGGAAATTACGCGCACACACACACGCTACGACTTGGTACTTGCAAATATGATATTAAAGTGACCAATTTTGGGGAGTTTAAATTGTATAAATTTTAAGTGTTTTGAATTTTCTTTGAGTCTAGGAAAATGAATTTTGTGGGTATATTCTCTACAAACCCTCACGAGACAGAACTCATCCTACTAGGGTAACCTAGAGGTTTAAAGGCTTATTGCATACGATAAATGAAATCATTTGCCTGCAAAAGAGGTTTTCTATCCCATTTAGCACTTTCCCACGTCATGGATTCGAAAAGCATCATCTTATCTGTTTCTTCCATCATGGGCTAACTATATTGTCTAAGAAACTCCTTCAAACTATGTGTGAAAGACCATTTTGGGAGCTAGATGCTAACGATGCTGATGCTCATCTTAAGTGTGTCACTGAGACTACTCAAGCATGGGACACATCTTACTCCAATGATCAAAATCGGGTCCGAAAGACGTCCACTACTCCTTCGCATCCGAAATTTACAATTTGGACAAGCATGCCGAGTGGAATTATAAGTTTAATCAACTTGCTAAGCAAATAAAGGATGTCCGCGAATCCCCCTCAAGAGAAACTATCGGATCCACTCGAGACATGAAAGAGAAGGTGTGTTATTTATGAGGTAGGCGATTCAACAAAGGAATGCCCGACGATACTCGCCTACAAAGTCATGCTTAATGAGCAAGTGGAAGCGATTGGGGAATTTAAGGGAAATTTAAATGCCCCGCATGGGAACTCGTACAACCCTTCGTGGAAGAACCATCCTGGTTTTAGCTATGGGCAACAACAGGCTGTGTTGAATCCTAATTCACACGTTGCCACTCCTTCACCTCCACATTTCCAACACGATTCACATATGAAAATACATATGCAAGCACTACCTCCCGTACCATACATCACCCCACTGTGAAGGACTCTCGAGGATAGTTTAAATCAATTCATCCAATATCAAATGCAACCAACGCTAAGCATGAGCGAATGTTCACTGAGAACAACACTAGTATCTCTAGGTTACTAAATTTTTTAAATATCCAAGAGAAGGGCCCCAAGGCCAAAGTCCTACTCAAGGTCAAGCTAATGTTAGCTCTACCTCCCATGATCAGCAAGAGCAATGTCAAGCCGTCACTACTCTACGTAGTGGGAGAGTTATTCATTTATCACCTCCCCCACACAACGCACCTAAAGACAAGGAGGTTTCACCCGGCACGAAAGAGGCCTAAAATGCCCCCTTGAATGAGAGTGACAATGATGACACTAGCGAGCTGGAAGTTATAGTGAAACCGCCCACTGCCGCACCATTCCCTCAACGGTTGGCTCCACCCCAAAAGGGATCCTCCCGTGCAGATGTGCTCGATGCCCTTAAGCAAGTAAAGTTAAATTTTCCATTTCTCGATGCCATCCAGCAAATTCTCGCCTATGCCAAAGTTATTAAAGATTTATTGACGGTGAAAAGAAGGCTAAGAATGAAAAAGAATGTCTTTCTAGCACAAAATGTGAGCTTCGTTCTACTTAATGACCTCCCACCAAAGTTTAAAGATCCGAGTGCATCCACGATTTCGTGCATTATTGGAGAAAATCGAATAAAAAAAGCCTTGCTTGATTTAGGGGCGAGTGTCAATATTCTTGCCTACTCCATATATAGGCAGCTTGATTTGGGTGACTGTTGATGTAAAAAATTAGATTACTCTAATAATCCAATCACAGATAAATAAATGAAATAAAAGATTTTTAAAGTGGTTCAGCCTTATATGAATGGCCTACGTCGACTGTTGTTTTATTGCTGAGTGTTTGGGAATTCTCGATTACAAGAAATTGCGTTCTGGATCCCAAAGTTTGGATTCAGAATCAGCCCCCTTTACAATGGGGATTGTACAACGTATTTATAGCCTTTAGGCTGTCATCTGAAAGGGTGATACATTAAATGATATACATATGAAAGGGTAACACATTTAATGCCCTTTAAGCGTGTGCGTCTAAATGATAAGCATTTAATGAATCAGTTGGACTGTTGGTTATTCAGCTATTAATGCTCTGTTCGAGATGCAGCTCGGACCGCCTGAGTAACTCGGACCGCCTAAGCTTTCTGGTATTCTAGAGTTCCTCGGAGAGATCTGTTCCTCGGAGCGTATAAGTTCCTCGGCGAGGTCTGTTCCTCGAAGTGTATTAATTCCTCTGAGTAACATGGTTCCTCAGAGCGTGTGATTATCTCGGAAGTGCTTGTTGTTGCCATGTAGATAGCCACGTGTCTTTGTTTGATTGATCCACGTCAGCAAATTAAATGTGGTATCAACAGAAGCCCTCAATGTTTCATATTTCGAGATTTGAGGAGTATGGAACATTCTTTCTCGGTATACGGTAGCTTTAAATAGTTCTTCCTGATTTTTAGGATCATTTCCTTTGTATTTATTTCTCCTTCCTAATTCATAGAATCATGCTTTTTTGGACTTTTCTGCTCGCTTCGGTTCCCACGTCACTTTTCGCCTTTTTAGCCGCTATTGCTCGCTTCGATTCCCGCGTCAATATTTAATGCTTTTTAGCCGCCGTAATCGTCCTTTTTGTAATCATTATTTCGCCAGTTCCCAAGGAAAAGTATTTAAACTTCACAGAGACTCCCATCGTCTTCTATCTTTTCAAATTTTCATCTTCGAGTTTTTCATTGTCTTCTATTCTCTTGTGCGTTCATCTCTTCCGTCGTTCATTGTCAACAGCTTCAGTCTTTCTGTAAGATCCTCTTTCTTCTTCTTCATTTCTTTTAATTCATCATCATGGTTTACCCAGTTGAGTCTCTTGACAAATTTCGATCTGATTTTTCCATTCCCTCTTGGGTTGTCTTGGAAGAGCTTTTTGAGCCTTCTAATTATTTCAATTTGGCTGAGGGACATTGGTTCCCCAGGCTCTTTTTTGCTGAGTGTGGATTTTCTTTTCCACCAAATCCTCTGTGTCTGGAATTTTTTCAGTACTTTGATGTTGTTCCTGCATGAATAGCCCCCAACACATGGAGAATAGTTAATGGGGTGTATAAATTAAACCAAGTGCATGGAACTCGTATAGGAATTCCAGAAATCATGTACTGCTATAGATGGGCAGTTAATGATAATATTTATTATTTAAAAACTAGGTTTATAAATAGAGCTTTAGTAGTCAATCTCCCTGATGCCAACATGGATTATTTTGAACATGGGGTTGTTGTAAAAAATTGGCAACACCTTCCTTTAACCGGAGATGAGGTTTACCAGGGTCCCAGATGCCCTCCTTATGGCAATGGGATAGGTTATTTTTATTTATTTTATTTATCTTGAAATCATGTTTGTTTTGTGTTTGATAAAATGTGTTACTGATAACAATGTCTGTTTATTTGCAGTTGATAGCAAGAGAAAGTGCCCAAAAGAAACAGATGTCAATCTAAGGCATTTAGGACATATCTGGGGTCTACATCAAAGGGTTGCTGACGAGCACATTCGATCAGCCTCCTATCTGCTCCAATACATGAGCTATACAACTTCTTTCACTGCTCGTCCAGTGATCAGTGAAGTAGAGCCAGTACCACCCTCTGTAAGTTCTTCGCCAGAATCTCACGTTCCGTTGAGCGAAAGGATGAAGAAGAGAAGGACTCCTGCTCTGTTTAAGAAAACTGCCTCCGGTTCTGGGGAGGTAAAAAGGATTAAGATTGATGTCCCAAAGGAGGGGACAAAGAAGACTGGTGTAGTTCCTTCAACTGCTCCTGCTAAAGTCTCCGAGAACGTTGCTGACAAGCCCGCAGTGGTTTTGAGCAGCTCTCCTGCTCCTGGAAAGGTGATTGTGATATCACCGACCAAGGATTCTTCCCTGGTTATACCTGTTCCCCCGAGGAGGCTGAAGAAGAGCTCCTCGATCAATTTGGCTGACACCACCATTCAACCCCCTGCTGCTGGGACTAGGGTTCCCACATCTGTTCCCCCGAGCTCTGACATGAGCTCGGTAAAGTCCTTGACCATTCCCGAGGTGTAAGGTAATGAAGATAACCTTACTCGGGATATGGTTACTTCTTTGGCTGCTCATCATCTTGCTTCAGTAAGTACCTTTACTTTGAACTTTTCATATTTTCCTTTGTTATTTCTTATATTTGTTTATGATTTTGCGTTCTTTTTCTGTTTACAGTTGACGAGCTGCTTTAACATAATCCTTAAGAAGGATGAAGCAATCAAAGCTTCTTGCTCCTCATCCAGTGTGGAGGGAGCTCTGGAAGAAGCTACCAAGTCCTTGGAGGAATCTCGCCAGAGGTACGATACTGATAAGGCAGTCTGGGAGAAGAAACTTGCTTCCTTCGAGCAGGAGAAAACTCGGGTTGCTGAGGCCTCCAGGGATTTGGAGAGGAAAGTGAATGCCTTGGAGAAGGCTAACAAAGAGCTCGATGTGAAGCTCAATACTGCTGAGGAGTTCGAAAATAAACTCAAGGCTGCTGAGGAGAGGTTGGTTCAACTCCAGGAAATAACTCGACAGAAGGAGGAAGCTGAACAAAAACTGAAGGCTGCTGATGTTTTGCTGTCCGAGAAGCTTGCCTTGGAGAAGGCCAAAAGGAAAGCTGCCGTGAAGAAGTCCTTCAGCTCTGGTTGGGACAAAGGTTGGGATAAGGGATGTACTGCCATGGTCTCTCAAGTGGATTATGGTAGTGTAAAGTATTTTAGGGACGGATGGGTTACTGACCTTCAGGAATTGAAGGTTGACGAGTCATCCGATCTCTTCCAGAGACACATCCCTGGTCCCCCTCCTACTCTAGAAGAATTAGAAGAGGACGAAGCTACCTCTGAGGAGTCTTCAATGGTAGTGGGCGAACATACCCTAACCAGTCAGTATGCTATCGAGCAAGGAGTTTCTTCTTTCGAGCAACAACTGGTGCTCACCGAACAAGTCACAATTCCCTCCGAGCAACCTGCCTCCTCTTCCCAACCTCCCGAGAAGGTTTTGGGAGATAAGGAAAAGGTGTAGTGTTGTTCGATTTTCTCTTTCTATTTTTCTTTTTTGTTTGTCAAATGTAACTCAAAACTTGTAACTTCAAATTTCATGATCTAATAAAACATGAGTTCTTTCTTCCATACGATTGTCTCTTTTCTATTTGTACTCTGTCTTGATATTCTTTTTGATGATTGTCTTTTCTTTCTCTGCTAGTTTCTGGCCAGGATGGATCTTCTATCTGCCAATGATACAAAGCTGATACAGCAATGTAATGAATATTATAAGGCTGGTCACACAGACCTGAGTGCATCAGAAGTTGCCGACATCCTTGGTCATGATGCTTCAGAACAAGCAGTCGAAGCTTATCAGTACCTGAAGTGCTTACTTGACCGAGCTGTGGCCAATAATGTGGCTTACTATGAAATGATCGAGGATCTTCAATATACCCTTGAAGACCTTCAGAATCAGTACAAGGAATCAACTGCCCTATTGCATGAAGGGTATGAGAAGAGGTATCAGTAGCTTTCTGTCGAGAAGGGCTACGAGAAGCTCATCGCTGGGTACGATGTCAGGGAGAGAACCCTAAAGGGTGAAGTTGAAGCATGTAGATAGATTATCGAGCTGTTGGAGCGAGAGAATAACAATTTGCAGAAAGAGCTAGCACGGTTGAAGTCTGCAGCCTCTTCTTCAACAGCTATAATCCTAGTGACTGACGAGGGATTTTCATTTTTAGAGGTTGAGAATGCCAAATTGAGGCAAGAGTTGGACACCTTGAAAAGGTCGGGCCCTTCCACATCTCCTCGGGGACGAGCAAGAGCTCCTCGGGTTCTTGTGGAGGAACAGAGGACAACATCTGCCTTAGAGAACCAAGCCTTCCAATTAATGGCTAAAAACCAAGCTTTGTCGGACATGTCAAAGAAAATTAGAGACCTGGAAAAACAACTCTTTGCAAAGAAATCAGTGTTGGAGACTAATGAGCTTTTTGTCAATAATCTCCACGAGAAGCTTGAAAGGCTAACATATCAATTTCACAAACAGCCCAGGGAGTTCTGGATGGCTGGATACAATGAAGCACTATTCCATTTGGATGATCGTATCCAGAATGACAATAATGAGGGCTACAAATAAGGCTGGTTGAATGCCTTAGGCGTGCTGAAGCTCGAACAAGGACATTATCTGTGGGACTATTATGATCCCGGGTTGCTCGACTTGCCTATGCCACCATACAATCTGGACATGGAATGGATCCCAGCTCGTGCCATTCCTCGGAGCTTAATTGCGAAATACCTCGGTGACTACAATTTACATTCTCAATTTGAGGTATCTCGTCCCGAGCATCTTCTAGATCGACCTTCTGTGATGAACGTCAGGATGCTGAAGGATTTGAACTTCATCAATTCTCCTCAGTCTTTAAATGATCCGCCTGCTGGCGAGGAACCTGTATCGAAAGCTGAGGGGAAAAGACCAATAGAATAGGAGTTTTTAATGTAACAGTTAGTATACATATCAATGTAACTTTCCTTTTATCATCAATGTAATTTATTTCGAATTTAATGAAAAACTTTCGTTTCTGTTTGCAAATCTTAATTGCTATTGTCTTGTAAATATTAACACTTTACATTTATGCATATCTGTTAAAAAGATAATAATATTGTGTTGTTCATCGACCAACTTAGTAATAAAAAGTTACAAGTATCAGTAATGTTGCTCGATCACTTAATAATAAAGTAATGAGTATAAAAATGTTTAAAATTTTTCCAACCAACCAACCAAGGTTGTTAAATTGTGCTCGTCGACCAATTATAGTTAGTGAGAGTTTATCCTCAACTAACCATACTTGGTAAATTTTTGTCTTTTTCATAAAATGTATCCGACCAACCAAGGTCGATAAATTCTCCTCGTCGACCAACTACAGTTAGTGGGTTTTTATCCCTGACCAACCATACTTGGTACAGTTTGGAATATTTCGTTTCCTAGCCAAACATGTTGGCATTTTTAGGAATATTTCTCCTCGTCGACCAACTAAGTTGGTACAGTTTGGAATATTTTGTTTCCTAGCCAAACAGGTTGGCATTTTTAGGAATATTTCTCCTCGTCGACCAACTAAGTTGGTACAGTTTGAAATATTTTCTCCTCGTCGACCAACTAAGTTGGTGCATTTTGGAATATTTTCTCCTCGTCGACCAACTAAGTTGGTACAGTTTGGAATATTTTCTCTGAGTAGTCTGTCGAGCTTTGCCGAGTAGTGCATAACACTAGTATAATCTGTTGATGTAAAAAATTAGATTACTCTATTAATCCAATCACAGATAAATAAATGAAACAAAAGATTTTTAAAGTGGTTCAGCCTTATATGAATGGCCTACGTCCACTGTTGTTTTATTGCTGAGTGTTTGGGAATTCTCGATTACAAGAAATTGCATTCTGGATCCCAAAGTTTGGATTCAGAATCAACCCCCTTTACAATGGGGATTGTACAACGTATTTATAGCCTTGAGGCTGTCATCTGAAAGGGTGATACATTAAATGATATACATATGAAAGGGTAACACATTTAATGCCCATTAAGCGTGTGCGTCTAAATGATAAGCATTTAATGAACCAGTTGAACAGTTGGTTATTCAGCTATTAATGCTCTGTTCGAGATGCAGCTCGGACCGCCTGAGTAACTCGGACCGCCTAAGCTTTCTGGTATTCAAGAGTTCCTCGGAGAGATATGTTCCTCGGAGCGTATAAGTTCCTCGGCGAGGTCTGTTCCTCGAAGTGTATTAATTCCTCTGAGTAACATGGTTCCTCAGAGCGTGTGATTATCTCGGAAGTGCTTGTTGTTGCCATGTAGATAGCCACGTGTCTTTGTTTGATTGATCCACGTCAGCAAATTAAATTTGGTATCAATAGAAGCCCCCAATGTTTCATATTTCGAGATTTTAGGAGTATGGAACATTCTTTCTCGGAATACAGTAGCTTTAAATAGTTCTTCCTGATTTTTAGGATCATCTCCTTTGTATTTATTTCTCCTTCCCAATTCATAGAATCATGCTTTTTTGGACTTTTCTGCTCGCTTCGGTTCCCGCGTCACTTTTCGCCTTTTTAGCCGCTATTGCTCGCTTCGATTCCCGTGTCAATATTTAATGCTTTTTAGCCGCCGTAATCGTCCTTTTTGTAATCATTATTTCACCAGTTCCCAAGGCAAAGTATTTAAACTTCACAGAGACTCCCATCGTCTTCTATCTTTTCAAATTTTCATCTTCGAGTTTTTCATTGTCTTCTACTCTCTTGTGCGTTCATCTCTTCCGTCGTTCATTGTCAACAACTTCAGTCTTTCTGTAAGATCCTCTTTCTTCTTCTTCATTTCTTTTAATTCATCATCATGGTTTACCCAGTTGAGTCTCTTGACAAATTTCGATCTGATTTTCCATTCCCTCTTGGGTTGTCTTAGAAGAGCTTTCTGAGCCTTCTAATTATTTCAATTTGGCTGAGGGACATTGGTTCCCGAGTCTATTTTTTGCTGAGTGTGGATTTTCTTTTCCACCAAATCCTCTGTGTCTGGAATTTTATCAGTACTTTGATGTTGTTCCTGCATGAATAGCCCCCAACACATGGAGAATAGTTAATGGGGTGTATAAATTAAACCAAGTGCATGGAACTCGTATAGGAATTCTAAAAATCATGTACTGCTATAGATGGGCAGTTAATGATAATATTTATTATTTAAAAACTAGGTTTATAAATAGAGCTTTAGTAGTCAATCTCCCTGATGCCAACATGGATTATTTTGAACATGGGGTTGTTGTAAAAAATTGGCAACACCCTCCTTTAACCGGAGATGAGGTTTACCAGGGTCCCAGATGCCCTCCTTATGGCAATGGGATAGGTTATTTTTATTTATGTTATTTATCTTGAAATCATGTTTGTTTTGTGTTTGATAAAATGTGTTACTGATAACAATGTCTGTTTATTTGCAGTTGATAGCAAGAGAAACAGTTGTCGACCAACTAAGTTGGTACAGTTTGGAATATTTCGTTTCCTAGCCAAACAGGTTGGCATTTTTAGGAATATTTCTCCTCGTCGACCAACTAAGATGGTACAGTTTGGAATATTTCGTTTCCTAGCCAAACAGGTTGGCATTTTTAGGAATATTTCTCCTCGTCGACCAATTAAGTTGGTACAGTTTGGAATATTTTCTCCTCGTCGACCAACTAAGTTGGTACAGTTTGGAATATTTTCTCCTCGTCGACCAACTAAGTTGGTACAGTTTGGAATATTTTCTCTGAGTAGTCTGCCGAGCTTTGCCGAGTAGTGCATAGCACTAATATTCCCCGAAAATTTTTCAATAAACAGAGAGACTTGCAGAATATTTTCATTTTATTCATACTGATGGAAACTGTGTTACATATACATCACTGATAATACTTGCGCAGGTGCTCTGCATTCCAGGCATTTCTAAACTCCTCGCCTTCTAAAGTTGCTATTCGATAAGTTCCTGGTCGAACAATTTCTGTAACTCGGTATGGTCCATGCCAGTTTTCTTCCAGTTTGTTATGATTTTGAACTACTTTCTTCAGCACATAGTCTCCTTCTTCCAAGTCGCACTTCTTCACCCTCTTGTTGTAGAACAAAGCTGTTCGCTGCTGGTAAGCAGCATTTCTAATGGCTGCTTCTTCTCTAACCTCCTCGAGCGTGTCTAAATCCTGTCTTCTCATTAAATCGCTGACAGGGGAATTGAAATTCAGTACCCTGTGTGTTGGGAGACCCAACTCGGCAGGTATGACAGCTTCACTTCCAAACGCCAGCATGTATGGTGATTCTCCAGTTGCTACTCGGGGAGTAGTTCGATAAGCCCAGAGTACTGATTGTAACTCGTTGATCCAATTCGCTTTCGCAGCATCCAATCTTTTCTTCAAACCGTTCAACAACATTCTGTTTGTCACTTCAGTTTGTCCATTGCTTTGAGGATGGCCTGGTGCTGAATGAACCTTCAAAATGTTTGATTGATGACAATAGGCAGCGAACTCCTCGTTATCAAATTGTGTTCCATGGTCTGTGATGAAAGCATGAGGAAGACCATATCGGCAAATGATGTTCTTCCAAACAAATTGGTACACCTTCTCGTACGTCATATCAATGAGTGGCTCAGCTTCTACCCACTTAGTAAAATAATCCACTGCGACGACGAGGTACTTGAACCTTCCTCGGGTCGTTGGCAGTGGTCCAACCAAATCAATTCCCCACATGGCAAATGGCCAAGGGGAAGTTATGGGTGTCAATAATGCTTGTGGAGTTCTTCGGATGGAGGAAAAACGTTGGCACTTGTCACATTTCTTGGCATAGGCTATACAGTCTGCCCTCATCGTCGGCCAGTAGTGTCCTTGCGTCATCACCCTTTGTAAAAGTGTTCGACCTGCTACATGTGCTCCACAAGACCCTTCATGGATTTCTTCAATCAAATCTTTCACCTCGGTGGGATGTACACATCTTTGCAAACCTTCCATAATTCCTCGTCTATATAAAACACCATTAGTTAGTACATACCGACCAACTTTAAACTTCAATTTCTTGGCTGCAAGCTTGTCAGTTGGTAACTCTCTTTCCTCGATATATATACCCTGATGGGATCCATCCAAGATGGTCCTAAATCAAGGTGATAAAATTCATCCTCAGATCTTCATCTATACTCCGACCAGCTAACACTTCAATTGGGATTGTTCGTCGTAGCTCGGTACGAGTAGCTGATGCTAGTCGAGCTAGGGCGTCTGCTCTCCCATTCTCCATTCTTAGTATTCTAACCAGCTGAATAGCAGCAAATTCTGATAATAGTTCCTTTGCCTTTGCATGATATCTGATCATTAATTCTCCTCTTACTGCATATACTCCCATCATTTGGTTTATAATCAATTGAGAGTCACTGAAGATCACAATCTGCTGTGCCTCCATAATTTTTGCTAAATTAAGCCCTGCAATCATGGCCTCATATTCAGCCTCATTGTTGGAAGCTTTGAATTGCAAACGCAAAGCGTATTCCATGTTGACCTCGTCTGGAGTGCTTAGAACTATCCCCGCACCACATCCTGCAGTGCAAGATGAGCCATCTACATATAGCCTCCATATAGGTAACTCGTCTTCAAATTTTTGATCAGTCAGAGTTCCTCGGTGAAATATTTGCTGCTTCCTTTCATCCTCCCCGGATTTTTCTCGCTCCTCATCGATCATCTTTTCTTGCCCTTTTACCAACCGAGGTTGGTCTGAGCTCGAATTTAATGATCCTGTAACATCCACTTGCGCTCTTACCAACCGGAGTTGGTATGAGCGAGTGTCTGTCGATTCTGTAACATCCACAGGTTGATCAGCGAGCAACTCTTGTTTCTCGGGGGTATCAGGATAGGTGAACTCCGCTATGAAATCTGCTACAGCCTGCCCTTTTAGTGATGATCTGGTTCATAAATTATATCATATTCTCCGAGCTCTATTGCCTAGTACATCAATCTCCCTGATTTCTCTAGCTTATGAAGGGCTTGTCTCAATGGCGCATCGGTGTACACTACTATAGTATGAGCCTGGAAGTACGACCTCATTCTCCTACTCGCCTCAATCAGCGCCAGTGCCAATTTCTCCAGTCTCGGACATCTGATCTCTGCTCCTCGGAAGGCCTTACTTGTGTAGTAAATTGGCTTTTGTACTCCATTCTCCACTCTGATCAACATCGAGCTAACTGCATTCTCGGATACTGCAAGGTACAAATACAATTTTTCTCCCATCACCGGCCTGGACAATAGTGAGGGTGCTCCCAAATATTTCTTCAAGTCTTGAAAATCCTTCTCACATTCATCATTCCACTCAAAAGTTTTTCCGAGTGTCTTGAAGAATGGGAGACATCTATCAGTTGCTCGTGACACAAATCTATTGAGTGCTGTTACTCGTCTTGTGAGACTCTGTACTTCCTTCTTCGTTATTGGAGATCGCAGCCCTAATAGAGCTTTGATCTTTTCAGGATTTGCTTCAATATCTCGTTGATTGACAGTGTACCCGAGGAACATGCCTTCTCGTACTCCAAATATGCACTTCGTCGGGTTCAGCTTCATTTGATATTTATCTAGTTGATTAAAAGTTTGACTTAAGTCAACTAGATGATCTGTAGCTTTCTTGCTTTTTGTCAGCATGTCGTCAACATAGACTTCCATATTGCCACTGATTTGTTCAGCAAAGACCTTGTTCATCAGCCTCTGATATGTCGCACCTGCATTTTTTAAACCAAAAGGCATAACATTATAACAATAAGTTCCCCGAGGGGTAATGAAAGAAGTACTCTCCCTGTCTTCAGGTTTCATTTTGATCTGATTATAACCAGAATAAGCATCCATGAAGCTCAGCAACTCGTGTCCCGAGGTAGCATCCACTAGTTGATCAATTCGGGCAATGGAAAGTGATCTTTTGGGCATGCTTTGTTGAGGTCGGTGAAGTCTACACACATCCTCCACTTGTTGTTTTTCTTCTTTACCATCACCACATTGGCTAACCAATCTGGATATTTTACACCTTCAATGAAACAAGCTTTCTAGAGCTTCTCGACTTCCTCCTGTATAGCTTGATTCTTCTCGGGACTGAATACTCTTCTTCTCTGCTTCACAGGATTGATCTCCTTATTCATATTGAGCTCGTGACATAAGAAGTTTGGGTCAATCCCAGGCATATCTTCATGACTCCAGGCAAAAGTTTATTTTCTGCTTCTAAGGAAAGTTATCAATTCTTGTTTTAGTGAGGCTTCCAATGATGAACCTATTTGAGTAGTTCGTTCAGGGTGTTCGTTGTCCAGAATGATATTTTCAGTAGCTTCAACCACTTGACCTTTCACGAGTTACGACTCATCTCGAGGATCCAAAGTTTTGATTTCTGCACCTTCATCCACTTGATAAGTAGTAGTCTTTTTCTTTGATTCTTCCAATTCATCTCGCTCGGAGGATGAATAATAGCACTCCCGAGCTACTTTCTGATCACCTTTCATAACTCCTACTCCAAAGTTTGTTTGAAATTTTAGGCATTGATGCACTGTAGATGGTACAACCTCGAACTTCTTCAATCCTACTCTTCCCATGATGATATTGTACGATGACTGGACATTCTTATCCATCACAAAAAAGCGTATTCTTTCTGTCCGACAAGCAGGCCACGTGCCAATGAATATATTCAACTTGATCGTACCAAGTGGAAACACTTTTTCGCCAGCAAAACCGATGAGGGGTCTGTGGTAAGGCTCCAGTTGAGATAACTTTAAATTTAAACTATCGAAACACGAGTAGAACATGATAGCTGTCGAGCTACCATTATCGACCAGTACTCTTGAAATCATTACCTCCTTCATTCTCATTTTGATCACTAATGGGTCGTCATGAGGATATAAAACTCCTGCAAGATCATTCTTCGAAAACCCAATGACCAATTTTTCTTTGTTCACCTTTCTCGGGCGATCTTCCTCAGCTAAATTTATTCGCTGAATGTACGAGCAAGGTTGAGCCTCTCCGAGGTAAGCTTTTCTTTCTGCTGTAAGGTCTCCTCCTCCTGCATCTCCTCTTGTAATGACATTACAATCAAATGACCCAAAGCGTATTGAAAATACCTCTCGTTCTGGCTGCCTTGGTTTCTTAGGAAGATCAGGGTCATCATTTGGATCATCTTCATGGTTTCTCTTCTTTTTCTCCTCTGCTCGACGAGGAGATCTAGACCTCTCTCTAGTTCGGTCGTTATTTCTTCTTTCGCCTCCCCGATCAACATACTTTGCTAGCTTTCCTCGTCAGATGAGTGTTTCAATCTCGTTTTGAAGAGCTATGCAATTTTTGGTCATATGGCCATGATCCTTATGGAACTCGCAATATTTCTCCCTATTCCTCGTGTCAGGGTCTGACTTCATTTTCTTTGGCTAGTTTAACTCCTCGCTGTTCTTAATTTCTTCCAGGACGTGGTTGATATTTGCCTTCAAAGGCGTGTAATTATCAAATTTCTTCAAGACCTACCATGACGACCTACTTTTGGAATTTTGTCACCACCATTGTTCTTATGCTCTTTCTTCTTAGCTTTATCGCTTTCCCCCTTGGTTTCTTTGGAGTCCATATTCTTCTTCGCAGACATAGCGTCCTCGGCGTTCATAATCTTGGACGCTTTTCCCATCAGGTCCGACATGGTTCGAGGTGGGTCTTTGGCCAAAGTGTAGTACAACTTGTTTGGCAGCAGTCCACTCATCAAAGCAGTAATCGCTGTCTTCTCCTCATAATCAATGACTTCGAGCTTCTCGTTATTAAAACGAGTTATATAGTCTCTAATACTCTCACCAGATTTTTGTCTAACACTTAACAAATGTTCTACTCGTTTAACTGGCTTTGCTCTGAAGCAGAAATTCCCAATGAATAACTCGGCCAGTTAAAGAAAAATTGAAATCTTACCTCGAGGAAGATTATTATACCATATCTGAGAAGATTCGGTAAGAGTTCCCGAGAATGCCCTGCATCTCATCTCGTTCGGGACAGCATAGATCTCGGCAACAACTTGATATTATTCTATATGAAGGACAGGGTCAGTCTTCCCATCATACTTGGGAGTCACAACAGGTGCTTTGAACTTTGATGGTGTTGGAAAATCAACAATGTCCTGGACAAAAGGTGTTCCTCGAACAAAGGTTCATTGTAGAGGGTTCTTAGCCTTAGCCATTTCCCCTAATCTATCCTCCAGCCTTTGAATAGATCCTTTCCATGCATCATTCCCTTCCTCAAGCCTATTGGTTCAAGCAACTGATTGCGTTGAAGTGGCTTCCTGGGATTTATCTTGACTAGCAGCTGATCGGTCAGCGGATCCATCTTGACGAGCAACTGGTCGCGACTGGGCAGATCCTTTCTATAAATCTGATGGTCGTCGAAAGCTCCTCGACGCTGTATTAAGGGGACTTTTGTTCCTCCTAGGGCCTAATCGATCGAAAGGAGAGGCCATACTTAATCTTTCCAATGCACTGGCCCTTTCTGGGGACAGGGTGACATGTTCAGTATCTGTGGCTCGCACTGACGAGGTTTGTCCAGGTTGATAAGAAAAATCTTCAGATTCCTCATTGCGATATGAATTAGTACGCACAGAAGGCGCACAGATATTTCTTTGAATGCTTCGTGATCCGAAACGGGATGGCGTACCGCCATGGAGTGTTTGGATGAGTTGTCGCATCGTTTCCTGCATGACGGTCTGGCCCTGAGCCAAATTCACCATCATTCCAGTCAGATCTGGAATAATTGGTGGAGCAGATGGATTTGGAGGGGTTTCAGTGTTTCGATTACTGGATTCGGGTATATCAGCCATTGGTATTGGATTGTTATTGGTGAGAAAACGATATTACCAGTCATTTCCCACAGACGGCGCCAATCTGTTGATGTAAAAAATTAGATTACTCTAATAATCCAATCACAGATAAATAAATGAAACAAAAGATTTTTAAAGTGGTTCAGCCTTATATGAATGGCCTACGTCCACTGTTATTTTATTGCTGAGTGTTTGGGAATTCTCTATTACAAGAAATTGCGTTCTGGATCCCAAAGTTTGGATTCAGAATCCGCCCCCTTTACAATGGGGATTGTAAAACGTATTTATAGCCTTGAGGCTGTCATCTGAAAGGGTGATACATTAAATGATATACATATGAAAGGGTAACACATTTAATGCCCTTTAAGCGTGTGCGTCTAAATGATAAGCATTTAATGAACCAGTTGAACAGTTGGTTATTCAGCTATTAATGCTCTGTTCGAGATGCAGCTCGGACCGCCTAAGTAACTCGGACCGCCTAAGCTTTCTGGTATTCAAGAGTTTCTCGGAGAGATCTGTTCCTCGGAGCGTATAAGTTCCTCGACGAGGTCTGTTCCTCGAAGTGTATGAATTCCTCGGAGTAACATGGTTCCTCAGAGCGTGTGATTATCTCGGAAGTGCTTGTTGTTGCCATGTAGATAGCCATGTGTCTTTGTTTGATTGATCCACGTCAGCAGATTAAATTTGGTATCAACAGTGACCTTAAGCACACACGAATCACTCTCCAACTAGCGGATCGCACAGTGAAGATACCTCGAAGGATTATCAAGGATGTGATTATCCAGGTGGACACATTCTACTTCCCGATAGACTTTGTCATTGGGGACACGGACCCCTCCATCCATTCTAGCAACCATTGAAAAATGCCACTTAAGATGTTTAATATAAAATGGCTTCGAACTATTTGTTGAAGAAACTCTTTTAATCAAAATAAAACTTAACACAAGATGTGTTTAAAAACTTATCAAAAATAGTTTGAATGAGTGTGAACAAGTTATTTTAGATCTAGAGTTAACCAGTTTTGAAAAACAAAAATTAAACTATTAAATCAGCATAGCCAAGAAGAAGGTGATGAGAGTATGTGGAAGAACATGAGTAGTTTTTAACGTGATAAAATCCCACCCAATTGGAGAAACATCCACGGTGACCTCTACATCACAGAACAAAAATCCACTAAAATCAAAGTAAAAAATTACAAGCTATTTAACAATCAAACCAAACCAACACGCCTAAACTAAGTTCAGAATCGTTACCAACTCCTCTAGATTAGATATGACTTCTCTGAAGGTTATTTTTGTTGATGTTCTCTCGAGCTTTAATAACTTTACTTGATTCGAGTATTTACATCAACTCAAACAAGTTCAAGATCATATTACCAAAACTTTAAGTGTGGTAGAGTGAAAGTGTAGTGGTGATGTGCTCTCCTAACATATGCATGCAACACACTCACACTTAATACAGACAAGATGACTTAATCAAATTACAGAATGACTTAACATGCAAGGATTTCTAAAATAAGTTTAGTCAAACCAAAATCGGACTTTAAACCTTTCTTTATTCGTAGATCAAGAGGGAATCTTGTTGTGAAATATCCAAGATCCTAACACTTTCGCGTTTTGAAAATATTATCAAAAAAGTACAAATCCCAATTAAGATCTCAAAGGTAGGTTTTAGCCTGATGATTTGAGTAAAATGAAATCATAAGAAATATTGTTGGTATAGGGTTCAAAAACATGAAATCAGTTTAAAATAACCAACAAATATGATTTCTCGAAATAAGAAATCAAAACAAAAATCTATCTACGTGATTTGTATCACTAAGATGAGATCTCAGGTTTCTATATAGAGAAACTGAGAACCTATACTAACGTGACTAAGTTGGAATAATGATCAAGAACAAGAGAGGAATATTTCTCAAACCACGATCTAAACACTCAACACTCAAGGTTTGTAAATCTCAGAAAAGTATTAATGAGTTTTTGATTTGATGAAGTTGGATTAGGGTTTCAACTCTTTCTCTTCACTTTTCTCTCTCTTCTCTTTTTTTCTCTTAAACGAGGAAATAGCAAAAAATTCTTCAAATGCCTCACAGATGGCATCTATTTATACTAGGCATTGATGGATCTCGAACAAAGGTTTGAAATCAAAGGCTTAGATTAAAAGGATTTAAAGCGATGGAGATCTATTGGCTCACAGTTGGCGATGGGAATAGACTACTCTGATTGGTTCAAAAACATTTCACTTGGATCAAGTCTAAGACATGCAGACCGTAGATAAAAACAATCCAACAGTTAGAAATTAGTTTTAAGTTTCTAAGGGAAAAGAAACAAAAATCTACCCGCCCAGTGTGCAACACGTGTACGCTCTAGATTTAATATGACACACGTGTTTTTGGTTTACCAAAGAATCTCATTTTCCACCACAATATTTTTTGCCGCTTTTGGATTCTACCCAAGCTAGTTTTAAAGACAAGTTTTAATTAATAAACAACCCCAAAACTTTACAAAGTTCAAAGTTTAATATCCAAAAATCATTTTAAAATCCTTAGAAAATTCTTAATAAATCCCAAAAAATATTTAAAATTCATATTAGGGGATTTAACTCACACTAGGTCATAATGAGAATGAAATGTAACATGTATGCAGTCCTAGTGTGTGGTGTATGTGAAATGTAATCAATAACTTGTAGAGGAATATAAAAGTTGATGAGAGAGTTCTGAGGCTTTTTGGTTTAACTAGGGATGGACACAATTTTGTCACTATTTCCAAACTAGATAAGCTCCTATATACTGCAGACTCAAATGAGTCAAAGATATAGGGTCCTTCAGTCTCCCTCTTTGGAAATATGAGACAAAATCTCCTTTGAGTCAACAAGGACTCTTAGGGATACCAAAAAGAAATAGGAGAATCCTATTCCTATAAAAATCTATTTACCCAATCTCCTAGAAATAAAAATTACATAACTCAACTATGTACAAACCATTACCCTATCAAAATCTGACGCAATAAGGAGGTACTGAAATCTGCAAAAAGATACCTAAGATCAAGTTTAGTAGGTAAGAATGTACAAAAATGTTCTAGTGGACTCAAAATTTCTCCCCCATTTTGTCTCAAATGGACAAAGGGCAGCAATAATCAAATAAGAGAGTTATAAGCAGGTAGATATACAAATTATTAAGCTAAAACCATGCCAATAGATTTGCGTAAAGATTCAAAACGCTTAAAGTCCAAAGGTTTTGTAAACAAATCAGCCAATTGTAGATCAATAGGTAGGTAATTAATCTCTAGTTCTTTTGATTAAACTAATTCTCGTATAAAGTGATATCGAATTTTAATGTGTTTAGTGCGAGAATGTTGATTTGGGTTCTCAGAGATGTTTATCTCACTTTGGTTATCGCAATAGAGATGGAGTTTTTCTTCATTTATACCATAATCTTTCAGCATTAGTTATAGCCATAATAACTAGGCACAACAACTTCCAGCTGTAATATATTCAGATTCTGCAGTAGATAAAGAGTTGCAGTTCTATTTTTTGCTGTTTTAACGAACCAAGTTGTTACCGATATAGTAACATGCGTCTGGTGTACTTTTACTATCGTCAAAACACCCAAACCAATTAACATCAGTGTAACCAACTATAGTGCTCGATGTGTCATTAGTGTACCACAACCCTAAATTGCGAGTGCCTTTTATGTATTTAATTATTCTTTTTACACATAACAAATGGCTCTCTTTGGGATTATTATGATAACGGGCGCACACACACACACATCGAACATGATATCTGTGCGCGAGGTAGTTAGCTAGATAAAACTTCCTATCATACTACGGTATAAGGTAGAGTCAATGGATTTACCATTTTTATCTTTGGAATGTTTGACCGAGGTACTCATAGGCGTTCTAGCTTCCTTAGCCATATCTAAGATAAACTTTTTTACAATCTCTAATGCATATTTAGTTTGCGAAACAAATAAACCTTCTAAATTTTATTTAACTTGAAGACCTAAGAAAAATTACAACTCCCCCATAAGCGACATTTGGAATTATCTGTGCCTAATGTCTGAGAAAGGCTTTTGCTTCTGAAGGGGAAGTGGATCCAAAAATGATATCGTCAACATATACTTGAGCAATAGTAATATTGTTGTCAAAATATTTGACAAATAAGGTTTGGTCATTTCCTCCTCTCCTAAATCCATTATCTAAAAGAAAGATGGACAGATGCTCATACCATACTCTAGGAGCTTGTTTTAACCCATAAAGAGCTTTCTTAAGACGATAAACATGATTAGGATGATGTAGGTCAATAAACCCTTTGGGTAGTTCTATATAGGCCTCCTCAGTTAAAATACCATTTAGAAAGGATGACTTTACATTCATTTGGTAAAGTGTGAAATATAAATGACAAGCTATAGTAAAAAGTAAATGAACAGATTCGAGTCGAGTAACAGGAGCAAATGTTTCCTCGAAATCTATTCCTTCAATCTGAGAGTAGCCCTGGGCAACTAATCTAACTTTATTTCTAATAATCATCCCAGACTCATCAGTCTTATTTTTAAAAATCCAACGTGTGTCAATAACCCATTTATTTTCAGGTCTGGGTACAAGATACCAAACATCATGAATGATAAATTGAAGAAGTTCTTCTTGCATAACAATAATCCATAATGGGTCATTCAAGGCTTCATTTACATTTTTGGGCACAATAAGGGACACAAAATATACAAAATGAGCAATTTTACAAAGTTGAGATCTTGTACGAACAGGTTCTATAGGATTACCAACAACGTTATCTATGGGATAGTCTTTAGAAACCCAGTTAGGTACTTCGAGGGTCTCAGTTGGTAAAGACTTGGTTATTTCGGGAGAGTCATAATTTAAAAGGCTTTCAGACTCTTCTACAATAGCTGGTCTAGTAGTTTTACTTTCTACAGAAGTGTCATTTACAATCACATTAATGGATTCCATCATGGTCTTAGTACGCAAGTTGTAAATATGGTAGGCTCTACTGTCAGGCGAATATCCTAGAAATATAGCTTTATCTCCTCTTGTTTCAAACTTAGATAAATGTTCTCTGTGTTTACAAAAATAACACGTACTGCCATATGTCCTAAGATATTTAAGATTTGGCTTCTTACCATACCAAAGTTCATAGGGGGTCTATTTAGAATTCTTCCTAAGGTAGACTCTATTGATAATGTGACATGAAGTACGAACTGACTCAACCCAAAAGTATTTAAGTAAGTCTTTGGCATGTATTAGAACTCTTGCCATTTCCTGAATAGTCCTCTTTTTACGTTCGACTATCCCATTTTCTTGGGGCGTCTTGGGATCACTAAACTCATGTTTGTAACCATTATAGTCACAATATTCGATGACACCTGAATCTATGAATTCTCCTCCTCTATCACTCCAGATTCTATCTACTTGGGAGTCCTTTTCATTTTCTATACGAAGTAAGATTTTTAAAAATGTTCTAAAAGTTTTAGACTTCTATTTTAGAAAGACAACCCAAGTGAATATCGTGTAGTCGTCAACCATAACTAGAATGTAATTATTGCCACAAAGACTAATAGTACGAGAAGGACCCATAAGGTCCATATGGATGAGTTCTAAAGGTTTAGAGGACATAATATCTTTAACCCTTTTGTGAGATGCCTTAACTATTTTGCCTTCTTGACAGGGACCACAGACTATGTTCGAAATGGGTTTTATCTTAGGAATACCTCTAAAAAATTCCTGAGAGGATAATTTACTAAGGCTATCATAATTTATATGACCC
This sequence comes from Sambucus nigra, assembly GCA_949130495.1. NCBI lineage: Eukaryota > Viridiplantae > Streptophyta > Magnoliopsida > Dipsacales > Adoxaceae > Sambucus > Sambucus nigra. Next base: position 377,996,049 of record OX422211.1, read on the forward strand.
ATTCTATTATGCCATAATTCATTGTCATCTATTCTGGCAATGTTACAGACCTCTGTACTAGGGTTAACTGTGTAACAGTTATCCGGAGTACGGAGTCCTATAATTATGCACTCACTATTTTCATTTAAAATTTTGCAATTGTTCTTCGAAAAGGTGACAGTATGATTGGAGTCACAAAATTATGAAATACTTAGTAGATTAGCCTTAAGACCTTTTACTAATAAAACATCTTTAAGAACAGGTAATCCTTCTTCTTAGAGTGTTCCTTTGCCTATGATCTGGGCTGAAACACCATCTCTAAACAAGACTTAGCCTCCGGAGAAGTTAGTTTTGTTTGAGAGTTTGGATTCATCCCCGATCATATGCTTAGAACATCTAGAGTCTAAGTACCATCCAGACGTGGTGTGTTAAGCTTTCAGAGCGCTGATCACTATGTTACATTTCATCTGGGGTACTAGATCATATTTTCTTACCCAAATAGCTCTAGTTTTCAATTTGTGCTTATTAGCTCATATTTGATAAAACTTGCGAGCTTCAGCCTTTTGTTTATACAAATTTTATGCAATTTTATTATTGTTATAAACATTTTGAGCATTTGGTCGAGAAAAGACTCTAGGATTATTTCTTGATGATTGTCTTTTAGTATTAGATCTTGTCTTTCTCTTTCTATAGTTAGAGTTTCCGTCTGGTGGTTTAGTAAGGACATACTTGTTACGGCTTCTCCTAGAATAATTAAAGTTCTGATAGGTAAAGGAGGGATAAGTATTTTGGTATAGGCGTTTGGAATAGCAACCATCTAAGGAATGTCCATACACATCACGATATGAGCAATAAAGATTGCTCGTAACTGTTAAGTCTTTATGAAAGTGGTTGAACATAGGTTTCCCTAAGTTATGACTTTTGGCATTAGATCTAGAGGGAACAGTTTGAAATGAGGTCTCACTATTTCTAATAGGAGGACAAACACACTTAGACTTAAGTTGAACATTATGCTTAGAGGTACTTGTCTCATCAATGTTTAACTACTGTTGATTTTTATCAAAATCCTTTTTCAAAGATTGAAAGTCAGGACAAATTTCCATAGGTCTTTTCCCACTACTAACAAACTTTATAGTTTCAAAAGGTTTAGTTTCTTTAATATTTTTGGTGCAAAAGCCTATTCCGGATCTATCATCAGAATTGATCTTGCTATCAGCAACACAGTCCTCAAAACAATTAGAATTGCTTTCAAATTTTGAGAATTTTTTTAAGACTGTTGATGCCTTTTCTTTTGTTTGTTCCAATTCTAATAATGATCCTTTATACTTCTTTTCCAAAATAATATTGGATTCAGTCAAGTCTTTCAATATTTGTTCAAAAGATTTTATTTCCTCATCATGAGTTAAACTTTGAGACGTATACTCTTCAGAATTTTGTTTAACTATTTGGTTTAGGGACTCTAATTTCTTGGAAATATCTTTGACAAGTGTCTCTAGTCTGGCGCTGTTCTTGAGAGTTTTAGTGTAAAGTGTGTGAATGCCAGGAAGGCCCTCATTATCAGAGTCACTAAGTGAATTGTGTGTTGTGTCCCCTATCGATTCAATTTTTGGACTCACACACCCATTGTCATCAATGATAAGACGATCATTTTGACTCACACACACACGATTTTCAGTACTAGAATCATTCTCAAGCAGTAAGGCATCAATAGAATCAACATCAGTCATGGTATGATCAATTTCCTCATCATCATTGTAGATTATCTTAGCAAAGAATGACATGCAAGGGTCATAAGAGTTGGATGACTCAGATTCTTCATTTTCAGAGTCACCTGAGTCATTCCAAGTCTTTATAGCTGAGCCCTATTATATTTTGGGTGTTTGTCCAAGTTAACCCTACAGTCACTAGCCATGTGTCCTAATTTGCCACATCTATAACATTTAACATTTTTCAGATCTTTCTGAGGTCTCTTGTGGTCATCAGTCTTTTGTTTGTCTGGTCTTCTCTCATGGGGCCTATTATAAGAAGTGTTGTAGTAATTAGGTTTCCCTTGCCTAGAATCAACTTTGTTTCGAAAGTTTACAATTTTTTTAATTACTTAGACATGAGGGCAATATGATTATCCAAGTTATCCAAGTCACAGTCCTCATCAGAGACAAGGTCAAGGTCAGGTTTAATCAACTTAGATGAAAAAATAAGATTAGAATTACCCTATTTTTTACTGGTCTGGATTAATTATTTCTTGAATTCTAGTTCTATTTACACAATTCTTAATTTACTACTAAGGAGTTCTAGAGTAAGGTTTTGATAATCCATTTCCTCAATAGCATATCTTTTGTTATCGAACTTCTATGGAAGTGATCTTAGAATTTTTGAAACAATTTCTTTTCTATCATAGGTTATACCATTTGCATGCAATTTAGTCACAATGTCAGTTAACCTAATGTTGAAATCATCAAAGGTTTCAGTCTCAGACATGACAAGAGAGTTATACTATTGAATAAGCATTTGAGTTTTAGCAGCTTTAACTCTCGTATCACCCTCATGAGCAGTTACAAGAGTATCCCATGCTTCCTTAGAAGTTGTGCAGGATGAGATCCTCTTGAAGTCATGTTCGTTTATAGACATAAATATGGCATTCTTGACTTTATTATTACATAGCGAAATTTGTTTCTCATCTTTAGTGAATTCACTTAGTAACTTCCCGATTCTCACAAGACTTCCTTCATCTGCTGGTTTAGTAGGAAAAGTGTAACCATTTTCTATAACATCCCAAACATCATCTCCCAGAGTTTCTTGAATGAAATCAATAATCCTAACCATCCAGTAGGGAAAATTGGTTCCATAAAAGAGAGGAGGTCTGGACAGGTTACCTCATCTCTCAAATTTCTCGACCATACTTTTTTTTTGAAAAAATAATTTCAGAAACACAGGATCTAAAATATTTTAAAACAGCCAAGCTCTGATACCAATTGAAAAATACCACTTAAGACGTTTAAAAGATAAACTGTTAAAATGGCTTCGAACTGTTTGTTGAAGAAACTCTTTTAATCAAAATAAAACTTAACACAAGATGTGTTTACAAACTTATCAAAAATAGTTTGAATGAGTGTTAACGAGTTATATCAGATCTAGAGTTAACCAGTTTTGAAAAAAAAACTTAAACTATTAAATTAGCACAACCAAGAAGAAGGTGATGAGAGTATGAGGAAGAACACGAATAGTTTTTAACGTGGTAAAACCCTACCCAATTGGGGAAACATCCACGGTGGCCTCTACGTCACAAAATGAAAATCTACTAAAATCAAAGTAATAACTTAAACAAACCTAAACTAAGTTCAGAATCGTTACCAACTCCTCTGGATAAGATCTGACTTCTCTGAAGGTTCTTGTTGTTGATGTTCTCTTGAGCTTTTGTAACTTTACTTGATTCCAGTCTTTATGTCAACTCAAACAAGTTTAAGATCATATTGCCAACACTTTAAGTGTGGTAGACTGAAAGTGTAGTGGTGATGTGATCTCCTAATATATGCATGAAACACACTCACACTTAATACACACAAGATGACTTAATCAAATTACAGAATCACTAAACATGTAAGGTTTTCTAAAATAAGTTTTGTCAAACCAAAATCAAACTTTCAACCTTTCAATTTATCCGTAGATCAAGAGGGAATCTTGTTGTGAAATATCCAAGATCCTAACACTTTCGGGTTTTAACAATATTATCAAGAAAGTGCAAATCCAAATCAAGATCTCAAAACTAGTTATTAGCCTAACGATTTGAGTAAAACGAAACCAGAAGAAATACTATTGGTATAGGGTTTAAAAACATGAAATCAGTTTAAAATAACTGACAAATATGATTTCTTGAAATAAGAAATCAAAACAAAAATCTATCTACATGATTTGAATCACTAAGATGAGATCTCAAGTTTCTATATAGAGAAACTGAGAAACTCTACTAACGTGACTAAGTTGGAACAATGATCAAGAACAAGAGAGGAATATTTCTCAAACCACGATCTAAACACTCAACACTCAAGGTTTGTAAATCTCAGAAAAGTGTTTATGAGTTTTGTATTTGACGAAGTTGGATTAGGGTTTCAACTCTCTCTCCTCTCTTTTCTCTCTTTTCTCTCTATTCTCTCTTTTTTCTCTCAGACGAGGAAATAGCCAAAAAGTCTTCAAATGCCTCACAGATGGCATCTATTTATACTAGGCATCGAAGGATCTTGAACAAGGGTTTGAAATCAAAGGCGTAGATTAAATGGATTTAAAGCGATGGAGATCTAATGGCTCACAGTTGGCGGTGGGAATGGACTACTCTGATTGGATTGAAAACATTTCACTTGGATCAAGTCTCATATATGCATACCGTAGATAAAAACAATCCAATGATTAGAAATTGGTTTTAAGTTTGTGAGGGCCAATAAACACAAATCCACCCGCCTAGTGTGCAACAGGTGTACGCTCTAGATTTAATATCACACGCGTGTTTTTGGTTTACCAAAGAATCTCATTTTCCACCACAATATTTTCTGTCACTTTTGGATTCTACCCAAGCTAGTTTTAAGGACAAGTTTTAATTATAAAACATCCCAAAAACTTTACAAAGTTTAAAGTTTAATATCCAAAAATCATTTTAAAATCCTTAGAAAATTCTTAATAAATCCCCAAAAATATTTAAAATTCATATTAGGGGATTTAACTCACACTAGGTCATAATGAGAATGAAATGCAACATTTATTCAATCCTAGTGTGTGGTGTATGTGAAATACAATCAAGAACTTGTAGAGGAATATCAAAGTTGATGAGAGAGTTCTGAGGATTTTTTATTTAACTAGGGATGGACTCAATTTTGTCACTATTTCCAAACTAGATAAGCTCTTATATAATGCAAACTCAAATGAGTCAAAGATATAGGGTGCTTCAACCATGTTCTCATCATTCTAGGCCTCCCATTCTTAGGCATGGCTAACACTTTAATCAATACACGAAATGGGCAAATACAACTCACTTTTGGGAACATGACCCTCGAGATGAACATTTTCAATATTGCTAACCAAGTGGGTGAAGAAAATGAAATTCATACGGTTGATCTCATAGAGGAGATAATAGAGGAGCACATTGAGAGAACGATTGGTGGGTACTCCATAGAAACATGCTTGGTGAGAAGTGACGAGAGCGAGGTTTCGTATACCTTATTTGAGATAAAGGTAGAGGGGTTGAAAGAGGTATTAGATGATGGAGCGTTGATTGAGGACTTGAGAGATATTAAGTGGGTTTCTAGATTCGAGGAGTCATCCATGATCCCCTTCTCAAAACATTTCCTACCCTCGAATTAAAGAAACTACCCTCTAACATAAAATATGATTTTTAGGAGAGGATGAGACATTCCCTACTGTTGTCTCCTCTAGCCTAGATAAAGAGAAAGAGGGTAAGTTGTTAGAAATTTTTAAGAAGCACTAAAGTGATTTTGGTTGGATCATAGAGGATTTTAAAGGTATAACTCCCTTGATTTGTACCCATAAAATCCACCTCGAGGAGGACGTGAAGCCCTCGAAGGAAATCCAAAGACGACTGAACCCCACTCTAGCTAATTCCCTCCCATATATACATACTCTCTCTCTCTCTCTCATTTTTCGGAAACACAAAAATTTCCCATGGCTAACCGAGCTCCACCAGTCAAATACACCTCCATCGAAGTCCTCCCTGACAGTAATGGCAACTACCGTTCTCGCATTAAATGACTATGGTGCGAGCGATTTTTCATCCCCTCCTGTAAACTCCATATTGAGTGACTCGTTAAATGGCTTGAACTACCCCCTACCGTCACTAACCTTTTCTGCCCTAGGGGCTGGTGTCAATTCTTCAACGAACCCCACGAGGTGGTATGGGAGGAGGAGGTTCAGTCTTTCTATTGCTCCCTCATATGCATGGGCGAGTTAGAGGCTCCATCTTTTATTGACGGACGTACCATCCCATTCTCCTTGGACATTTTATCCCGAAAGCTTGCCGCCAAGAGGGTTCTGATCCCGAAATGATTTAACTACCCAAGTGCAGCCGCACCCATTCCCAAAAGTACCTGCATAGCTCGACTTGCACCCGATGAATATTGGGTCGGGGAAAATTTTTTGGTGGGGTGCCTAAATGATAAGGCTCGTATCACCTTCCACATTATTTGCGCTAACCTCCTGTAAACTTCAAATGACTCAGCGATGCTCCCTCATTAAGCTACACTCGTCTACCACCTTTTTTTATCCCAACACTACCATTCACCTTAGCCGCACATTCTACGTCGACATCCTCTATGCTGCCTTGGATCAAAAGGGCACGTCCCCTCTCCTATATCCCCTCATCATCACCTTTATCTTCATCAATGCCGGCATAGCGCCACCACGGGGGTTTCCCGGCCTCCCAAAGCCCATTGGGCAGGAATCATGCAATCAGAGTGTAAACAACGGGAGGTTATAAGAGCAACAGTGGTGGAGGTTGATGATTCTGATGAGGAGGAAGAGGAGATGATGAGGAGTAGGAAGAAGTCGAGGATGTAGAGATGGTCGAGGGCGCGGAGGAAGAGTTTGATAAAACAGCCGATTCTGACTATGACCCGAAAGGAGCGAACCTTAATCGACACATTTCCACGCTGGAAACACACTTTGATGGTTTCATTAATGATTACCGTGCTGACCTCCAAGTGGAGCGTCGAGCGTACCAGCACGATATAAGTATGATGCACCGCCTTCAAGCTGAGCTTTATCGATTGCATATGGGTATTCCACCACCGCCTTATTTTTACGACCCATATTCTCCCGGCTCGTCAAAACCACCCCCTCAGTAGTCCATTGTTGGTTTGGTTATTTGTAATTTGTAGTTCTTCCCATTTTTTGTCGTTAAATGCTTCCATTTTATAATGAAGAACAACTACAAACTTCCTATATTTCATTTCTTATACTTGCTTGTGATTATTGTTGCATTTTGTCCTTTGTTCATTTTTCTATGAATTCTCTCTTTAATTTTGATTTTAGTCCTTTTGAATAGGGACTTTTCAAAAGTCTAAGTTAGGGGGGGTATGCATGCGCTTCAAATTTTCAAAAAGTTCAAAATGCCCCTAAACCCGAAAAAATATAAATTTTCAAAAATTCCCAAAAAAATCTGAAAAGCCAAAAATATTTTCTTCAAAGTAAATAAAAATTAGAATTTAAATTTTCAAAAATGTCACAATTTTTTAAGTCTCTAATTGAAAAAATTCAAATGCATAAAGTCGAAACTGACTAAAGATGGAAATTGAAAGAAGTGGACGACTTTACAAATAAGTGTGGACATTAATCTAACCGGTGAGATTTCGAGCTTATCGATTTTTGAGAGTATTTAAATCAATCCGAGTTAATGGTTAACTCAAAGTTCATTTCAGCATTTCAATAAGTCGTTGAATGTCTCAATTCTTTTATTTTGATCGGTTACGGGAAACGTGTGAGATGTTGTCTCGAAAAACACGCTAACATATCTCTAAACTAAATTAATCTCGAGACGCATATGGTAATGTAATTAGTAATTCGGATAATGAAGTTAGGCAATCGTTTATTACCCAAAAATATTAGCCAGAAAAAGTTGTGAAAAATTATCCTTTTGCTACCCAACTTGAGCCTAATAAAATTTTTCCTTTTCGTTTGATAACCCGAAAACCCATTTTAGTCTGGAATGGTGAAAAATAGAAAATTCATCAATAAAGTCCAAAAAGTGCATAAAAAGGGGGGCAAGAAAAAAATAGAATAATGCTCAACAAAAATAGCAAGAAAAGAAAAATGTGAAAATAGAGAAAATTGGAAAAAGAAGAGAAAATGAGCAAAAGCCTGAAAAAAAGCTCTAATGGACATCATGAGAACATTTTCCAATTCCGACTTTCTCGACAAATCTCAATTTTACCCAATACACCATATAACCCGAGAAAGTCCTAACAGAGTCCGAATCGTGAAATCAATTACCGGGTGGAGAGCTAAGACAAGAAAAGATAATAAGAGAGATTAATTTGTGTGAATAAGAGACGATGTTTCATGTTTTCCAAATGACCATATTCCGATGAAGAGATCTTTTCACCTAAATAATTTATGTCTTTCAAATTTATGTGAGTGACATTGTGTCCATTGTATTTACACTTATAAATCATGCTGATCAAGAGAATTAGCTACATTTCGAGTGATTCGTTTGTGAGAACATCCCGTGAGAATTGAATCAAAGCGAATTTTTGAAAAGTAACGTAATGATCAATCGGTGAAAATTGGCAGTTATATTTTCGGCTTCGCACACACACACTGTGATTTGAGACTTGTGAATATAAATTTGTGGTGACTATTTTTAGAAAAGTTTAAATTGTACAGTTTTTAGCTATTTTGGATTTTCTTTGAGTCAAAAACATATTTTGTGGGTATATTCCCTGCAAACCCTCATGAGACAACTCATCCTACTAGGGTAACCTAGGGCTTTAAAGGCTTGTTGCATACGCTAAATGCAATCGCTTGCGCGCAAAAAAGGTATTATATCCCAATAAGATGATTGATAAGAGTTTGACCTTGTTTTGATTCTTTTACATTGCTCGGTATGCGCAAATTTATAAGTTACAGGGGTTTTGATTAGGCATAAATTCTTCGTATTTATCCCCATAATTTAGAGTCTTTTAATATTTCGTGCAATGTAATTCGAGTTGATTTATCTCATATCATTTCTACTGACATTTTCTAACGAGTACTCCGAGTTTCGTGTATTTCTCATAGATTTTGAAGGTATTTAGTGCTTGTGAAGAAAGAAAGAAGAGAAAAAAAAAAGAAAAGTCGAAGGGAAAAATAGTAATTTGCATCTGGAATTCGGACGAGAATCCTAAAGAAGAGTTAAAGACCTCACCTCTACGAGCGCATAGGAAGGAATGACATCCGAATCCGAGTCCCCAAGCATGATCTACGAAGCTTCAAAGTTGAGGAAAAAATCACAAGAAAAAGGAAAGTTCTGAATATGTCAAACCAAACCCATGGAGGATAAAAAGAACCGATCTGGATGATGGCTAAACTTTCTGTGAAGATGGAACCGAACTGATATAGATAAAAATTAATCGGTATGGTAATGAAGAAGCTTTATGTAATAGGGGAACCGAACCGATGTATCTGACCCAGATCAGTTCGGTTGTCGAATTTTAGAATTATTTCTCTTCCAAAATTAGAGTTGTACATGGTTGAAACTCTTGTAATAATGAAGTTTTTATATTCCAACGGATTCCCAGACTAAATGCAGTTCTGAGAGAGTTCTTTTAGGATAGTTTTAGAGAGAGAAAGTAGTTGAGAACCCTAGGAGCTAAAAGTTACAAATTTGTGATTCTCAATCAGGTTTCTTTAGTAAAGTTTATTTTTTCTTCTTCTTTGATTGTTTGAATTCATTAATCAGTGCATTGTTTATTTATTTCCAATAGTTCATATATACTCTGTTTCTTCTAAGCTTAATTTCATCATGGTTTTGATTTCCTGCATGGTAAAAAATATAATTTTTGTTAATTTCACCATGCTAGGCTAGATTTTTCAGGGTTGGTATGTATGAACCCAACCCGATGTTGTTCGCACAAATAGAAATTAGTTCTATGAATTAAATAATTATTGAATCGTGTTGTGTAGTGATTACAACCGTCGTAGGTCTTTTAACCTCGTTTGCCCTAGGTAACCGGAGTGTTTAAGAGTGCGACGCGCGTGTTAGCTATTTCGACACCACTTTATTCTTACCTTTGATTACATATGATGAGGGATAGTACCCTCATATATGAAATGCTAGAGATTTATAAAGATCGGGTTTAATCAATCATCTAATTCAGAAACTAGTTTTATATTCGGTAAACATACTAAGGTTCGGGGGAGTGTATTCCAACCTATCTTCATCATTCATATTTAATCAGTTTTCGTAGTAAAAATTTTGCTTACGTAGTTTAGTTAGTAGTTTAACTTTAGTTGCATTTAATTGTTAGAAACCAATCTCCAAAGAAATCATCGTTTTGTTCTCTTTCTAGAGTCACTTTAGGGTTAGTCGTCTTACCTATCTTCATCACGTTATACGTCCTATTTCCCTGAGGATTCGACCCCGTCTTATTGGGTTTATTTGCACTTGAATCGATATAAGAACACACTAGAGACTCATTTTTAGTCGCGTCATCAAGCCTTAGCCTTTTTGGTTAAAGGGCGTAGAGATAATATTCTTAATAAAATACATATTTTACTTAATGTAGAATAAGATCCTAAACCTTTAATAAAGCAATGACTTCCAAAGATATTTCTTTTTGAAAAGAAGCTATTAATGATGACATGGATTGCATTCTATCTAATCAAACATGGGTTTTAGTGGATTTTCCGCAAGGATCACAATTTATTAGTAGTAAATGGGTATTTAGATGAAAGGATAATACCGACGGTTCTATTCAAACCTTTAAGGCTATATTGGTAGCAAACGATTTTAAATAAAGAAAAGGGATTGATTATTTCGACACTTGTGCACCTGTTGCTAGAATTACATCCATACGTGTTTTAACGACAATTGCATCTATTTATAATTTGTTTGTGCATCAAATGAATGTTAAAACAATATTTTTGAATGGTGACCTAAATTAAGAGGTATATATGGAACAACTCGATGGGTTTGTTTTGTATGAAAATGAACATAAAATTTGTAAATTAATTAAGCCACTTTATCGTTTGAAACAAGTGCCAAAGCAATGGCATGAAAATTTTGATACAATCATTCTTGTTAAATGAAAATACATTTAACCCTTTAATTATTATTTAATTATTTTAATTGTAATTAATGTACATTTTAGTTTAATGTAATTTGTTGATTTTGATGATTCCAAACTTAAATGACGTAAATATTTTTGAATTTGCAATATACATTTTGTTTATATACTTTTATATAACTATTATTATTTATGCATTCCTTTTTGTATAATTATCCTTTTATACATTGCAATATATATTTTGTTTATATACTTTTATATAACTATTATTATTTATGAATTCCTTTTTGTATAATTATCTTTTTATATTTTTATTTAATTAATTGTCTGTACATATTATATACTAGTTTATCATTCCATTCTTTTTGTACATTATACATTTTTTAAACTTTTATTAGGTTTATATTAATGTCCGTGAATATGTTAAACAACTATGTTTACTGTGAGCGAATCTTTTCAAACTTATACATGTTATTTCTTACCTTTTATATTCTGTACTAATATACATAATACCACTCCTTATTTTACATATTATAAATATTTTCGTTTTATGTCTACTGTTAAATCTACCTATATAATTTTATTTTATATATTTCATCAAATATATTTGTGATATATATAAAGATACTTTTTATATATTTAAGCTACATAACGTTTTTTTTCTTTACACTATTTATTTGTGTTGGTAGGTTTAGAACATAATTTTTATTTTTTTACTTTTAGGCAGTGATTATACATGCTCCTGCTACTAGATTATCCTTTTTAGATAGATAATACCATTATATATATATATATATATATATATATATATATATATATATATATATATATATATAAGGGGAAGCAGCGCATATAATAAAAACAAAAATTAATACTGAAAACTGAAATTACAATAACTGGAAGTAAACTTATAAAGATTACTGATTAATACAGTTGGTTGAACCGAATGGACTTGAAAGCATAATGTTTAATACAAGATAAGAATGAAAACTCAGAGAATAATAGAGAGATGGAGATTGAGAGAGAGTTTGTAGTGGTGAGATAGGAAATTGGACTCTATCTTGAATGGATGACTGAATGCTCTATTTATAGTTGAAAACTCCTTTGCTTTTACTCGGGGTGAACTGCTTTAACCTCGGGTTACTGACTTTAACTTCGGGTGAACTGCTTTAACCTCGAGTAACTAACTTTAACTTCGAGTAAACTCCTTTAACCTTGGGTAACTGACTTTAACTTCAGGTAAATTGTTTTAACCTTTGGTAACTGATTTTAACCTTGGGTAAACTGCTAGCTGATAGACTGTAAAATTCGTGCGACGACACTGTTCATGAATAGTAACTTGCCGGGGAATATTTTAATCATTCGGCACTGTTCATGAATAGTAACATGTCGAGGAATATTTTTACTGCTCATGAATAGTAACTCATTATTAAATTTTGACAAAATATTATCCTGTAAAAATATAATAAATTTTATTACAAACTGTAAGGGTATTGGGCATCTTGGAATAATGAACTCGAATATGGATCCGATGTGTTAACTTGGTGACTATTTATTGACTCGGCAGAAAAGGTAGGAGAACAATAATTTTCCTCTTCGTCTTCAGCTTGAAGAAGAAGTTGTTTTACTAAATCTTTGAGCTGCTGGGACTTTTTTGACTTGGCTAATGCTGTATCCATAGAACCTTGACTAGATTTCTTAACTGCTTGGACTGGAATGACTAGTTGCTTGAACAATCCTTTGTTGATTGAAAGAGTCCCACCATTTAACATAAAATTACCGAACAATTGTTGACTGCTGTATTGCATATTGCCATTTGAATATCCATGGAACTTTGTATTTACTACAGAACAAAAGTAAAACTGGGAACTGGAAATTATGTTCGTTTACTTTAAAGACTGTGGAAAAATATTTAACTTGGTCTTGGAGGTCTGCAGGTAGAATTTCTGGGATAGAACCATGTTTTGTCCACCACCAGGAAAACCAAGAAGGAATTTGACTTTTAAATTTTTTATCAAAGCAAAGAAACCAAGAATGGGTGAATGACTCATTTTGGTAAAAGAGAACTTTAAACCATGCTTCAATATAATCATAATAACAAAACTGAATTGGATGACTTGGGAGGTTTTTTAGAATGGAGGGATGGGATCCCCAATCTTGAAGAGAGATTATATTATTAATGTGCAAGGAATGGTAAAGAATCCTTGACAAATCATTGCGCTCGGTGATTGCTTTAATATGAACTGATTCTGAGGAATAAAAAATATCCATGTAAAATTGTAAAGTCTTGGCAGGATGGTGGGGAGTGAAGTGCCAAGAGGGAGGAAAATTGTTTTTTACTATATCAATGGGATTTTTAATATGGCTGTGACTTGGCTCAATTAAAAATAAATTTGAAAAATTTAGTTCGAGCACTTAATCAGTTTTAGCAGGGTGATTATAAAATTTGGTTTTAGTAATTTGTTGAATGGGTTGTGTAGCAAATAGATCATTAACTAGGTATTGACTAGAAGAAGGCCCAAACTCTGCAGGAGTTGCAAGAGTGGAACTGTAACCAAAATTTGGTCTTGGAATGTTTCCAAGGACATGGTATCTGTTTATTACTTAGAGAGGGAATGCAATTTTAGTAGAAGGTTGGCTTGTGGGTAGAACAAGAGCCTAGTTGTCTTCTGGGGATTTTTCTCCGTCATTGTTATTCTATAGAAATTCACGTGTGAGAAAATCAGGAATGGAATTCTCACTTTCTTTAATATACTCAATATCAAAATAAAAGATGCTCAGTATAGATTTCCATCTAGCAAAAGTTTATTTAGAAGCAATATTGTGGACATCCTTTTCCAAAACATATTTTGCACTTTTACAATCCACACGGACTAAAAATTTTTGATTTAAAATTTCACTTTGAAATTTCGAAACACATAAAACAATAGATAATATTTCTTTTTTAATAGTACTATAATTACTTTGCACTTTATTCCAGACTCCGGAATAAAATCGAATAATTTGTTCAGGGGAATGAGGATTGATTTTCTATTTAAGAATACCTTCGTAGCCAATGATAGAGGCATCGGTTTCAATGATTTTAAATGAATTTGGTGTAGAAAGACCAAGACAAGGTAGGGTTTTAACATGTTTCTTGACATTTTGAACTATCGAGGTATGTTCTATAGTCCAAGGGGGAGGGTTACTTTGTAACCGTTCAAATAATGATTTGCATTATTTGCGAATATTTGGATAAAATTCAGCAATGTAGTTCAATGATCCTAGAAATCTTTGAAGTTTCATTTTCTCGAGGATTTCATCAGGAAATTTATCAGTTGTAAGGACATTTTTGTCCATTATCAATTTGTTATGTCGCACGCCGTTACACCGTTGAAGAAATTCAAGATTCATAGAGTCATCAACGGATCCGAATATTAAAAGAAGAAGAGGAATCAAAGTCTGACAGGCCAGACCGGTCCGCCCAGAATAAAAGAACTGATTCGCCTGCGGACCGGTCCGCCTCAGACCCGGACCGGTCCGCCTACTGAAAGCCAGTACACCCCGGACCGCAAGCGAACCGAAGAAGCCTAAAATAAAAAGAACTGATCCGCTTACCCGGACCGGTCCGCCTCAGACCCGGAACGGTCCGCCTGGGATAATCTCAAACAGATCGTGCAGAGATTTTTTAGGCCATGTTATTTCTTTATAAACCCACTACGGAAAGTGGTTTTCTAAGACTTCCATACATGATTTTCAGAGTACAAAAAACTCTTAGTCTTCACCTATTGAGACCTAGACTCTAGGTTTTCGATTCACACAAATTTCCAAACATTTGTGAATATCTTTGCAACCCAGGAACGCACTTTTGCTGTTCATACCATTATGGAGAAGACCGTTCTTCTTCTTCATTGCAGCCCTACTGGAAAAGGATAACTCCAGCCGCCGACTACAGAATCCGACACCTGAGGGTAATTCTTAGTCACTTGTATTTTCATTGTAATCCGAAATTGTACAGTTACAATATTATAATGAAAATAAATGGTTTTGACCCTTTGGGGGATTTTTCCTCACAAGCATGTGTTTGAATGTTCTTGCTCAGTTCATTATCGTATTCAATCACATATTGTTGCGTGTTTAAGGTTTGTTTGAGTTAAAAGGTGTTTAATATATAATTTTATCATTTGAACGCAAGCAAATACGTTCTCAAATTGGTATCAGAGCAGGTTACGCTAATCTATTACGTATTCCTATTTTCCGCAAAATTTTTCTAAGATATCAATTTTTGAAAAAAATTGATTTTTGAAAAAGTGTGTGTTCAAATGGAGAAGTTATATAATAAAATGTCAATTTTTGACGGGACAAACTATGCCTATTGGAAAGCCCGTATGAGGTCTGCATTAAAAGCCATTGATGAGCGTGTCTGGATTTTGGTTGAAAGGGGGTGGACACCTCCCTCCGTGATTGTTGATAATGTGATCAACTTGAAACCTGTCACTTCTTGGACTGAAGAAGAATTTAAATGGTCATATTTTAATTCTAAGGGTCTAAGTGCTATTTCTGGGTCTGTCACACCTGATGAGTTCAAACGAATAATGACGTGCACCACGTCAAAAGAGGCATGGGATGTTTTACAACTCACCCATGAAGGAACAAATGCTGTGAAAGAGTCTAAATTGCAAAATTTAACAACTCAATTTGAAACCATCACCATGCATGAATCTGAATGCTTTGATGAATTTTATGCTAGACTTTCTGACATTGTGAATACTAGCTTTAATCTTGGTGCACATATTCCTAATGCTAGAGTTGTTAAAAAGATTCTGCGTTCTTTGCCTAAGCGTTTTATCCCTAAAGTCACTGTGCTAAATTCTATGGGTAATTTAAATACGCTAAAATTGGAAGAACTTGTAGGAGATTTGCAAACATATGAAATTGATATGTTCCCTAAAACTGCTAAATCTAAAGACAAGGGAATTGCACTTAATGCCCAAGAGAGAAGGAGTGAGGGGTCGGCTAGAAAGAGGGTAGAGTCATCTAGAAAGAGAGAGACTGACACGTCAGATTCTGAGTGTGATTTTGACTTAGATGATTTGGCTCTTTTTGTAAAAAAATTCAAAAGGATTCTCAAATTTAAGAAAAATGGCAATTTTAAAGATAAAAAGAAATTTGAGAAAAATAAGTTTGAAAAGAAAAATGAAAAAGTTTTTAAAGATCCTCCTAAGAAAGAAAGTGAGAGATGCTTTGAGTGCGATGGTAGCGATCATAGATCCTTTGAGTGTGCCACTCGTCTGAATAGAGAGAAAGGGAAAGCTGTCCTTAATGCTACTCTTAGCGACGACAGTGAGGTCGAGACGGTGGATTCAGAAGATGAGTCACCGCATGAGTGTAACTTCACCGCATTCATGGCCAGTCAAGTGAGCACTCCTAGTTCTCTTCACGACGATGAGGATGATGCTTCACAGGGACACCTCGACAGTGAGATCGGTGTGAGTGAGTGGGAGGATAACTCAAGTGAGAGCGAGAGTGATATTTAACGCGCCTACGCTGAGTTATATTCTGAGTCATTTAAAACTAAAAAACGTAACAAATCGTTAGTCCTTAAAATCACCGGGTTAGAGGAAGAATTAAGAAAAAGCGAGAGAGAGAGAGTCCTCCACCTTTACCACCCTGAGAGAGAGAGAATCTGCCTGTGTCGAGAAAGAGAGTTTGTTTAGAGAGAGAGTGTGTGTTTTAGAGAAAGAGAGAGGGTACTTGACTAAACAAGTGGCTAGTCTTACGAGTCATATCCATTCCTCCGTGGAGACTCGGAAGAAACTTGAAGCCCTAGTTGCCCAGCTGACTCATGATCTTGAGAAAGCACGGGAAATCAAGGTACAAATCGAGGACAGATCTGGGAAGATGGGAAAGATGCTCCTCGGCCCCGCTTTAGGTTTTGGTGATCGACAAGGAATTGGTTATGATGGTGCCTCCACGTCCCAAATTGCACCTGGACCAGTTCCTGAGTTTACTATGACTCCTTATGGCCACCGTCAAAAACCTCGAAGAAGAGTTCGACCAAGAAAGACAAACCAAGGTCCGCCTTTGACTGTGTCCTTTTGTACTTATTGTAAAAGAAAATGCCACCTTAGGGAGTTTTGCCATAACATAGGTCGGACACGACGTACTAATGCTCCACCACGTCATACTGATGAGTTTTTGAGTCTGAGAGAGCAAGTTGAGTTCTTAGTTGCCACATCCCAGAGTTTAATGGAAGAATTACGACGGATGTCTTTGTCGTTAGTGAATGCTTCTCACATTCCAGCTAAAACCAACAACAACAAAGGCAAACAAAAGGTCATCTCGACTTGGGTACCTAAGAAATATAAAAAGGCTTTTGTTGTTCATGTTTCTCTCAAAGCACACAATACCTCACAGTGGTATTTTGATAGTGGGTGCTCCAGACATATGACAGGTGATGCCTCTTTTTTTACGACTCTTGAGGATTATCAGGATGGTAGAGTCACCTTTGGATATGGGAGCAAGTCTAGCATTATCGGACGTGGTACTGTCGAGTTACCTGGGTTCCCTAAGCTAGAAAATGTTTTGTACGTCAAAGGTTTAAAAGCAAACCTTCTGAGCATTAGACAGCTGTGCAACACTGACTTTGCAGTAAAGTTTGACTGGGACACGTGTAAAGTCTACAATCAAGCCGATAAACTTTTAATGCAAGGGTTGAGGACCGAGGATAATTGCTATGGGACTGAGCCTACGTCCTCACTTGTCTGCAATAGCGCCACGATCACTCCTATGGATCTGTGGCTACAACGTCTAGGTCACATGAACGTTAGAGATCTCAACCGCTTAGCTAAAAAGGACCTAGTACGTGGCTTACCATCTCTTGGAAAGTCAACTTCGACCATTTGTGGACCATGTCAGATGGGAAAACAAATCCGTAGTCCCCATAGGAAGTTGCAGTCCATTACCACCTCTCGTGTTCTAGAGTTGATTCACATGGATCTTATGGGTCCCACTCGCACTGAGAGTCTAGGTGGTAAGAGGTATATCCTCGTGATGGTAGATGATTTCTCCAAGTACTCCATTGTAGGTTTTCTGAGAGAGAAATCTGATGCTGTAGAATTTTTAACGACCAAGTGCCGTGTCTTGCAAAATCAACACGGTGTCACTATTAACAGGATGCGTAGTGACAATGGCACTGAATTCACAGAAGCAAATGTAGGCCTTTACTGTGATAGCCTCGGGATCAAACACGAGTTTTCTGCTGTGAGAACTCCTCAGCAAAATGGGATTGTTGAGAGAAAGAATAGAACGATCCAAGAGATGGCTAGATCTATGCTTCTAGGTCGTAAAATTTCTAGGAGATTTTGGGCAGAGGCAGTGTCTACTGCATGCCACACGGTGAATAGGGTTTATTTGCGTCCACACACACTTCAGACTCCTTATGAGTTGTGGACTGGCAAGAAGCCCAACCTGGCATATTTTCGTATTTTTAGGAGTAAATGCTACATCCTACAGGATAGAGAGCAATTAGGAAAGTTCGACTCCCGGAGCGACGAGGGAATATTTCTAGGATATTCATCGAATAGCAGAGCGTACCGGGTTTTTAACCTGGAGAGATCTAAGGTTATGGAATCAATAAACGTCACCGTGCAAGATGACGAACCTCCGATGGTTATTGATCCTAACCTTCAGTGTGAGGATGAGAATTGTTCTGACAGCGATTTACCCGTTCCTCTCTCACACTCTGTGGACCCTACTCTTGTGCCAGGGGATACACCTGCTTGGGTTTGCAAGCTTCATGACCCTTCTGCCATTGTTGGTGATCCTACTCTAGGGGTCAAGACTCGTGCTCAGCTAGAGAACGTTGTTAGCCATCTTTGCTACACGTCCAAAGTCGAGCCCAAGAACCATAAAGAAGCACTCAAGGATGAACACTGGATATCTGCTATGCAGGATGAGTTGCTTCAGTTTAAAAAGAATAATGTCTGGGAACTAGTCCCCCGACCTAGTGAGACTAATGTGATAGGTACCCGATGGATTTTTAAGAATAAAATGGATGAAAATGGTACCATAATCAGAAATAAGGCTAGGTTGGCCGCTCAAGGCTACACACAGATAGAGGGTGTAGAATTTGGGGAGACATTTGCTCCTGTTGCGAGGCTTGAGTCCGTTCGCCTTCTGCTCGCCATCGCATGTCATCTGCGCTTCAAGTTATATTAGATGGATGTCAAGAGTGCCTTTATGAATGGCATTCTACAGGAGGAGGTTTATGTGGAACAACCAAAAGGGTTTGAAGACCCTCAACACCCGGAGCACGTCTACTATCTGAGGAAATCCTTGTATGGTTTGAAGCAAGCACCTCGTGCTTGGTACGAGAGGCTTACTTCCTATCTCTTAGCTTCAAGAGAGGTGGAGTAGATATGACGTTGTTCGTCAGGAGAGATGACGATGCTATTTTGGTTGCCCAAGTCTATATGGACGACATAGTCTTTTGCTCCACATGCTCCCATCATGCTCACCACTTTGAGGAGGAGATGAAAATTGAGTTTGAAATGAGAATTATTGGTGAGCTTACATTCTTCCTTGGTCTCCAAGTTTGTCAGCTAGAGGATGGGATGTTCATCTCCCAATCCAAGTATGCTAGAGACCTAGTGAAGAAATTTGGTTTAGACTCTGCTAAGCATGCACGTACACCTATGAGTACCACTACCAAGCTTAGTAAGGACACTTCAGACAAGGACGTAGAGCAAACCGTATATCGGAGTATGATCGGTAGTCTTCTCTACTTGACTGCCAGTCGTCCCGACATCGCCTTTAGTGTTGGATTCTGTGCGCGATATCAGGCATCCCCGAAAGAGTCACATTTACTTGCTTTAAAACGTAGGACTCTCTCCTACGGTATTTGGTATTCCTTTGATACCGATGCCCGTTTGTCCCCCTATTCGGATGTCGATTGGGCCGGGGATGTAGATGGTTGTAGGATCACTTCTGGTGGGTGTTTCTATTTTGGTTCTGCTCTTGTCTCCTGGCTGAGAAAGAAACAAAATTCCATCTCTTTGTCCACTGCGGAGGCTGAGTACATAGTCGCCGGTAGTTGTTGCACACAATTCTTATGGATGAAGCAAATGCTGGAGGATTATGGGATTTCACAGGACACCATGACCATTTCTTATGACAACACGAGCGCGATACGCATATCCCACAATCCAGTTCAGCATTCGCGCACCAAGCACATCAGGATACGTGAGAACTTTATTCGTCAGTTAGTTGAGGAGAACACTGTATCCCTGAGTTTTGTTCCCACCGACCGTCAGTTAGCCGACATTTTCACGAAACCTTTAGATGCCCTTAGATTTGAGAGTCTTAGAAAGTCTTTGGGGATTTGCACAGTTGACTGAGGGGTTGGTCTATGTCTAGAGTAAGATGTTTCTTAATGTTCATATCATATGCTTCTTATTGCTAGTCTGTTTTATATGTACCATTGCTTAGTTGTACAGCTATTTATTTATTCTTTTTGCTTTTTACATTTCTTTTGAAAAATACAAAAAGATTTTCCTTTAAGAAAATTTTTAAGAAAAGCACAAAAAGATTTATTTTTCTAAAATTTTTGAAAAATCCAAAAAGATTTATGTTTTTGCTCCTTTTATGGATGAGCATTTAAGATAGCCAAGTCAAAACTTCATTCCATATATCCATATGACTGTTTGATAGAGATTTGAGAAGCTACATCATTTCATCCATGTGCTTTACAATGTTTGGAGTCTTTGAGATGTAATTAGTGATATCTTCCTACAAGTTTGACTCCTATATCCTTTATTGCACACATGCACGGCTATATTGTATTATTGCACTTGTCTATCTCATATTGGCTTGAGTGTTTCCATCTCAATCATGTCTACACAATGTATAATATGCGATAAAACTTGACAAGATTGGAATGCATGTAAAAATCGTTTTGGTGAGACTGTGTGTTTTTGTATAACGGGGAGGGGCTGCGAAAGGTAATCATCTATCCTTTGCACAAAAGCCACCATTAAAAAGGAAATAAAAAATGGAGGAATTTTAATATCCGAGGTCCAAAGAGGTTAAAAGAGCCCGAAAAAAATTTACAGGCAATAAAAAGCACTTCATGCCAAATATGGGCCACTTAGGTTTCATCATCAACTCTCCAAAGTTTGTGAATTTAGAATGCCTCTATTCAAAATTATATCTGAGGGAGTTTGGTTGGATAATCGTTAAACGGGTTTGCACTTCCTTGAAAGTCCTGAAAAACATAAAATCGTTTTGGACGTTATTGGTATGAAAATCACTTTGAGCTTTGATTTGTTGATTTGATTGAGTCAATATCTTATATTGTCATTCTTTTACACCAAAGGACGCATTTGAGTTCATTCGCTAGGAGTATCCAATATTCATCGTGCACATATGTCATGTTTGTATGCATTGATTTTCCTATCGAATTTGATCACACCACTTCATTTACGCTATCATCGACTTGGTTATTTTTGTGATCATTCATAGTGTGATTTTATCCTAGTGACACTCCACACTTGCTTATTTGATTTATTTCTCTCATTTGTCTATTTGGGGACATCATAAAAAGGGGGAGAATGAATTATCTTATTATGGGGGAGATTTGAAAGTTTGAGTTTTCTCATAAATTGGTATATATGTCTATCTCATTTCAAACTCGATACGTCACTTGGTATTTTATCTTTTCTCATGTATGTAGGTACTACATGGATTATCATTGGATTGTACACCCTGATGAGAAAAGTGTTGAGATTCCTGAAGATTTGAAGAGCAAACGTTGAAGTCTTATTCAATTGTATCTTTCCAGTTTTGGGTTCATGGAAGGGTAGATTTGTATAGGCATCTTTAGTTGTTTGATAATTCGGATGTTTATTTTTATGCATGTACCGGCATAGACATAGGGGGAGATTTTTAAGGACATTTTTGTCCATTATCAATTTGTTATGTCGCACGCCGTTACACCGTTGAAGAAATTCAAGATTCATAGAGTCATCAACGGATCCGAATATTAAAAGAAGAAGAGGAATCAAAGTCTGACAGGCCAGACCGATCTGCCCAGAATAAAAGAACTGATCCGCCTATGGACCAGTCCGCCTGCTGAAAGCCAGTACACCCCGGACCGCAAGCGAACTGAAGAAGCCTAAAATAAAAAGAACTGATCCGCTTACCCGGACCGGTCCGCCTCAGACCCGGAACGGTCCGCCTGGGATAATCTCAAACAGATCGTGCAGAGATTTTTTAGGCCATGTTATTCCTTTATAAACCCACTACGAAAAGTGGTTTTCCAAGACTTCCATACACGATTTTCAGAGTACAAAAAACTCTTAGTCTTCACCTATTGAGCCCTAGACTCTAGGTTTTCGATTCACACAAATTTCCAAACATTTGTGAATCTCTTTGCAACCCAGGAACGCACTTTTGCTATTCATACCATTGTGGAGAAAACCGTTCTTCTTCTTCATTGCAGCCCTACTGGAAAGGGATAACTCCAGCCGCCGACTACAAAATCCTACACCTGAGGGTAATTTTTAGTCACTTGTATTTTCATTGTAATTCAAAATTGTACAGTTACAATATTATAATGAAAATAAATGGTTTTGCCCCTTTGGGGGATTTTTCCTCACAAGCATGTGTTTGAATGTTCTTGCTCAGTTCATTATCGTATTCAATCACATATTGTTGCATGTTTAAGGTTTGTTTGAGTTAAAAGGTGTTTAATATATAATTTTATCATTTGAACGCAAGCACATACGTTCTCATCAGCGAATTGGATGGCCCTATCTATGGGACTAATTTTTCCTTGCTGAATATTATGACCTAAAAATCTAACTTTTATTTGGAATAAATTAACTTTTGAGGCTGAAACTACTAAACCATTAATTTTTATTAGTTCAAAAAATAAATTTAAGTGTTTCCAATGTTTGTCAATTGTGTGGGAATAGATGAGGACATCATCAATGTAGACAATCGTAAAATGGGATGAAAGGTTAAATATTTTATCCATGATATTCTGGAATTCACTAGGTGCATTTTTTAGCCCAAATGGCATGACACAATATTCATAGTGACCAAAGGGAGTTGTGAATGCAGTTTTGTATCTATCTTTTTCATGGATTTGTATTTGCCAAAATCCACTCTTCATATCAAACTTGGAAAAAATATTTACTTGATTTAATCGGTTCATGAGGTCACATTTATTTGGGATTGGATATCTTATCCATTCTAAAACTTTATTAAGTGGTTTGTAATTGATGACTAGCTTGGGTGCTCCGCGTTCTAATTCAGCATTTTTTCTGACATAGAATGCAGGGCATGACCAAAGAGATTTACTTTTTCTTATAATTCCTTTTTGTAATAAACCATTAATTTAATCTTTCCATAGTTCCATATCTTCTTGATTCATTTGGATTGGTCTCGCTTTGGCAGGGATAAATATTTCACTAAAACCTTTGGTGTATGGCAAAGTTACTATATGTTTCTTTCTATGTAAAAAGACATTTGGTAGATCGGACCATATTTTATTTGTAATTTTTAATTTTTAATTTTCTATTTTATCTTGGAGAATATTGTTAGTAAGTTGGTCTTCAATCCTCTTGTATCTTACTTCTTCATTTAAAAAATTTAATTGTCTTCTCTTGTATTGAAGACGGTTTACCGATATTGAAAAATCTTTGAGCGTTTTTAATCTCTGACTTCTGGTTTTGAAAGAAATTCAAATTTTACTTGTTTACCTAAGGCTAGGGAGGTTATTCCCGTATCACTAGTTGTGAACGGATATAGAAGGCAAAGAACAGGGATTCCTAAAATTACCTTGTGAGTCATATTTTTTACTAAAACAAAAGGAGTTTTGTAACATACATTATTTTGACAAATATGTGCTTTGGGTAATTTGTATTTGATTTGCATTTTACTTCCATTGGCTGAGTTTAATCGTTCAGATGTTTTATGATAATACCTGGTTGGAATTAATCCTTCTTGTAGACAATTTAAATCTGCACCTGGATCAATTAATGCTATGACTTTTATCTCATATTCTTTGTTAATAATTAAAGTTACTTGTACATGACATTTTTGTAAATTAATTTGGTTTATGATATTTAATTGCTGATCAATTTCTTCCGTTATTACTATTTTAGGTTGTTGTTCAGCTTCTGGTTCACTTTCTTCCGAGGAGATGACTTGTTGCTTTTGTAAAGTTTGGTCTACTTTTAAAATAGTGATATCTTGTTTTAATTATTTACTTTCTATTTTGATGTCCTTTATATCCCGTTTAATTATGTTGACTTCTCGTTGGAGATCTTGTAATGTAACTTCCTTATGAGTTTTAAATCATTTTAAAGTATTATCAAGACTTATCTTGTTTTGTGTATTTATACCACTCTCTTCCTTGGATAATAATTTGTTAAATTTTGAAAGGTATTGTGATTTTAATTCTCGATTTTCTATTCTTCCAATTAAATCAATTAATAATTCTTCGTGTTCTTCTTATTTAGTGAGAACATTGATAGTTTTACAACAGTTGTCTTTGCATCCTAATTTTATATCTGGAGAACTAGAGTTTGTACCTGATTCATAGTAACTTGATGATTCGTAATCAGTGTTTTGTTCACCTTCACTAGAAGAATTTTTTAGTTCAAATTTTTTGTATATTTCTTGTGTTACTTCAGATGATAGTTGTAATTGGTTAATTTTGGATTTTACTTTACATTCCGATTTGTAATGACCTGTTTTTCCACATTTATAACATTTTACTTTACTTTTGTCATTTTTCTTATATTGTGGATTAGTTTGTGATTTTTTATGTTTTGTATAAAATTCCTTATTTTCTTTATTGTAAAATTTTTTATTTTTGAAATAGTTTTTTCTATGTCTTTAGTATTGTTTTGGATATGACTTGTAATTTTTATTTCTTGATGGTGCAACAGGGTTCAAACCATATTGTTCACAAAAATTTCCCATCTCATATTTTGCATTTAATTTTTCTTTATTAGCATGGTTGCTAATTTTTATATCTATACACATTTTTAATCCCTCTTTCTGGATTGTACTTATTATGTCTCCATATATAAGATTGTTATAATCAATGTGTCCATTTGTGTTACTTAGAACTTATCTTATTTTATGAGCAAATAAATTTGGTAAACCATTAATAAATTTTCCTTTCCAAAATGGGGAAATTTTTTCTAACTGATCCGTCAAGGTATTCTTAGATTCGTTCAAGATTAATAGCATTATTTTGTACTTTTCGGGGATGATTTTCATTTTCTAATAACCAATCATTTGGTAAATTAATATCTTATATATATATATATCTTGGAGACATTTTGTTGTAAACAATTTTGTTGGTGGAATGGAACTGCGTGTCTACATTCAAAGACCTCCATGAATACCTTCATGTCATCCATTTTTTAATTATATCTGTACACACACACACACACACACACACACACACATATATATATATATATATATATATATATATATATATATATATATATATATATATATATATATATATATATATATATATATATATATATATATATGTGAACTTTATTTATGCAGATTTTATTATATATAACAGATTATATATTTTTTTTGTTAACAAATTTTTTTAACAAACATCTTTTATAAAAATAAAAGTTTTTTTTACATTCCTTTATATATATATATGCACATCCAGTTCTACAAAATACATCCTCACGATTTTTTTCTTTGCCTAATTCATGCATGTGGCTTGTCACTGTTGACAATTGTTGACCGAATAATCCCATCCATCACTTTCTTTAATTAACTTGGTTAAGTTGTTATGTCCATTGCCCCCACCCGATTTCTTTGTTTCTAAACATTTCAATTCCATTGCCAAATGTTCATCAGACGCCATTTTGTTATAAAAATATTCATTGATTTTGGATTCATTTTTTTAAGTCTATTGGTTGAACAATTTTTTTTAAATATTGTTTGTAGCCGTTGAATAAACGATTATACAAACATTGGCTACTGATATCATTTTTATTTGTCCTTGAATTTTTTTTAATGAAATCTCTTTGCTTGATACAATATGCACTTATTCATATTTAAAATTATATCTTAAGGTTTTAAACATTTAGTTGTTTCCTTACATTTTATATTAAAACAAATATATTATGGGATGTGTTAAATAACTGAATGATTAGTTGTTTAATAACTGAACAATTTCTTTTTACAAACAAATAATATTTTTTAACAATTATTTTTATATAATGTTTTTATTTCATAAGAAGAGTTTATGAGCACTACTTCTTTTGTAATCAGATGCATATTTATCTATTATGTGTTGCAAACCAATGTTAGCTGTTGCCTTTATTTTTTTTGGACGTCAATCTTCACTCTAATATTCATTATTTATTTATTTCTTACAACAAGTGGTCTGAAATTTGTTGGGTCCCACGCATATTTATTTTTGCAGATATCAATTGATGGGCCTTTGTCAACTAACAATCACACGATATCTTATCACATTATTGAGAAAATCTATTAGTTGTGCTAATTGATATATCTCTCGTATTTGCATTAAACTCATATTAAGTACCTAATCCCAAAATTATTTGAGTTACTTATTGTAACAACCCGCCTAATGGGATACTGGGCGATCACTCCTATATCATATTAAAACAGGAGTCACATATGGATCATTCTTAGCATCACCGTCGAAAATCCATTTAAGTACTAATATCCTATTGGGCTAGCGTTAAAAACTTTTACTTAACTACTCTTTTTAAACCATTAAAATAAAACATCCACAAGTTAATGCGTAAATGAATCTGAAAGGAAAATGAAATGAAATAAAATAACCGAACACTCGATTCAAATTATACAACCATATCGAATTGATGTATAAAAGAATAAATAAAAACAGTTGGACCATTAGCCCGAATGTTTATACAATACCTCCTATCTAGAGTACAAGGATGGAAGCGGCTATCAAAAACCTGCACTCATCCATAGCTTCTGCAGCTGACGTTTGACTCGAAGGAAGTGTCATCCAGGCGTCCCTGTGTCTGGACACCTATATATATATATATATATATATAATATAGAAAGAAAGAAAAAGTAGATAAACGGGTCGGAGCCCGAATTTTAAAATATTTTGCAAGTGCATAAATGCTTTATTTTAGAAAAATAGTTTTATCTCATATTTAAATTGGTATCGCACTCCTACGAGATACCCCTTACCTCTCCTCTAGTAATGCACACCTAACGTATCCTAACAACACATCCTAGTCAAGCTACCCCGCCTAACTAGTCTAATCACCCAGCTACTATCTACCCTAGGTAGTTCAAGTGCTAAGGGCTAAACTTCCTTCCATTCTCAACACTGCGCTAAGTTCGTGCGTGGGGTGTCTCGCAAAGCGAAATCCAAACAAGGAACCCCCCCCCCCCCGATACACTACTACTTGGCAGGGTTAATGGTAGAGATCCATTAGTCCCGTAGCACACACAAATGTGTGTATATATATATATATATCTACAATATACGTCCGGATAATATCTCCCGGAATGAGATTTACATATTAATCAATTATATAATACACATCCGGATCTACCTCCCGGACTGAGGTGTATTCTATACTCATATCTAAACATTCCATTTCCCTTCTCATATCCAGGAAATGTATTTAAAAGCCAATTAATTAGCATGAATTGCTTTACCATAACATATACTTTTAAAAGCCAATTTTATTATCATAAAAATGCTTTTCCGTTTTAAATCATCCCATTTCCCTTTTTATACTCAGGAAATGTACCCAAAGCCATTTTCATTATCATGAAAATGCTTTGATCATATCATATGCTTCCACATCCCTTCTTCCATCCGGCAGTGTTACCGAAGCCAAACCTTTATCCCATTTCCCTTTTTATACTCAGGAAATGTAAATTAAAGCCAATCCATTATCATGAATTTCTTTAATAAATCTAAGACCGCCCCTCCGGGTTTCCCCACTGGACGCGCCCCTAAATGGCTATCATCTTCCAGGGCCTATCAAACAAGACAACCTGGGAACCTAACAACGTCGGGAAGAGGCCATATGCCTGCGGGAAAGTCAGGACCACACCCAGAATCCCCTAACCAACGCAAAAACAAATATATAATTGCTCATATGGCCTAAAGGACTATATCCACCATGCTCAATAGCCAGGGGGCTTCACCATAACGCGCGCAACTTCCCTTATGATAGCTATTTAGGGAGGTGTGTAATCCACATTTTTATCAATTATGAAAAACATTTCTCTTTCCATTTTGAAAATATTCATTTTTATATTTTCAAAATCATTACCATCATATCATATGTATATACTTTAATTACGTAGTATATACATATACCATATATTCCTCCTAGAATATATAAACGGACGTAATGTCCTATAGCATCTAGCGATGACCAATAATCCCAAAGATTCCCTTAAGGAATCATAATCATGCATTCATATAAGCATGATACTAAACCCAAGTATTTCTTACTTTAATAAACAATACTTAACTTAATCCCCTCTAGGGATTTACTTGGATAACTCCAATTATACCATTTCTCACTAAGCGAATATATATATATATATATATATATTCCCCATTTATCCTAACTATCTCGTAGGATATACCCAATCTACCATCATTTATAATTATGCTTCCTATACGCATAATTATGTAGGCCTAAAAGCCCAAAACCATAACTTAGGGATTTATCCTTCCCGAACCTTGAATTTAGTGGGTCATGGAGTTCATTTCCATGAACTCAAGGACCACCTCTAGTCCTATTAATCATTCAAATGTCCCCAATACAATTTAGGAATCCTAATCCATCAATTTCTACCAATATTCTATTTTCCTCGAAAATATAGGTTAAGGATTATATACTTAAAACCCTTACTTTACCCTCCTAAATTGCCTTAATTTATGGACCATAAAGTCCTAAAATGTCCTTTAGGTTATCACCTAATTAACCGCAAAGCAAGATGAAATAGAATCTATCCCATTCAAATCATCCTAGAAAAATTATCAACTTTCAGCAAGGGTCGATAGATCGACCCATGGATGTCGATCGATCGATGGCTCGATCGATCGAACCCCCATGATCGATCGATCGACTATGGCGAGCAGCTTCTTCTCCGAGAAGCTATTTCAGCCATGGAAGCTTCCCCCAAGCTTCCATCTCCTCACCTAACGAGCTACAACTTAAACCAACAACAAATACACTTATAATACGGGTTCTAAACATCCTAGAACCCAGAATCACCAATTAATTTCAATTAAAACCTAAGTTTCTCTAATTTACCATTTTTAGGGGTTTATTCGTTTTAACTCCCCAAAACTCGTTTTATCCATGAATACCCAACCCAAAACCTTTAGGGTTTGATTATACCAAACTACGGTATGAGATATTTATGCAAAAATTAAATAAAGCAAGTAAACACTTGCCTCGTGGATAAAATCCGACGTCCTCGAGCCGAATCCCGCGGAGGCTGGCCGGAATCTCCCCCTTTTTTCTCTTTTCTTCCTCCGCTCTCTCTTCCCTCTCTTCTTTCTCTTTTTTCTTCTATTTTCTCCCCCTCTCCCTCCTTTTATAAGGAGAAAAGTGTTAAATCCCTTAATACCGCCAAAACGACTCGTTTACTCAATTACGAGCCTATTTAACTCCGAAATTTCCCGAAACTCAATTTCGACAATCGGACACTCTTTTTCGACTATCTCGGAAATTCCGAGACTCATGGTGCAGTCAAAATTTCTATCCGGGGTACTTGACCGCAAGTCACTATTCTAACCCATAAACGTAAATGCGGGTTTTCTCATTTAAATCTCACCTCGTGTCGCTTTACTCAACGGCGACATATAATTAAAATATTTCATCCTATATAGTCCCAAAGATAATCACGACATTTATCAAAAATCATTCAATCCTCAAAAATCCCAAAAATTACTATTTAGGGAAATTCTCCAAATTCTAATTTATACTTAATTATGAAATTTAATTGTCTCCAAAAGGGCGGGTTGTTACACTTATGTGCTTTGAAAATGATTCACTTATTTATTTGTTGATTATGCGTTATTTAATGATATTCACATTTATTCAAAACTCAAATATATGCACTTGAAAATTTTTTGTCATTAAAGGGAAATTTCAGTTTATTAGACTCGAAGGGAAATTCCGGTTGTGAAATATTCACCAACGTGGTCATTGAAAATTTATTTATGATTATATGCTTCTTGCGATATCTTGTATGGATAATATATGTGCTCATTATTATATTCAACTTCTATACTATAATATGTCACACTATAATATTATTCATGTAAATCAACTGTTACTTTAAACATTTATATGTCAAGTATGCATATATATTGCAGTGTTTTGGTTTGTGAGATAAACTGACTTGGTCAGTTATTTCTTTGTTGGTTTAAAGTTTATATTCTTAACTATATATAGATTGCTTCTGTAAATTTCTTTTTTGTACTGAGTTTATACATACTTTTTATCTTCTGTTAGCCCATTTGCATTGGTCAAATATTTTTTTTATCTGATTCACAAATAAATTGCTTTGTGTCTATTGAAAGTTGACAATTTATTATTCTTTGTGACTTATATATTATTTGATGAAATTCATGCCTATCCGTAATATCAAATACATGCGATGGGAAAATATATGAGAAAATTTATGCATATTGAAAATTTCATTAAATTTAATTATGGCTCTCGTGAATTATGGTTGTATCCCATGCTCAAATTATTTTTGTTATGGGGAGATTCCCTTGTTTTTACCCTTGACACTCGTTTTATATGAAAAATCTTTTTGATAATGTAAAAGGGGGATAAATATGTATGATTCACTAATTGTGCCTAATACATATCATTTTATGAATTATTGTGAATTATTGTTTGTCATCATCAAAAAGGGAGAGATTGTTAAACGAAAATGCATTTAACCCTTTAATTAATATATAATTAGTTTAATTATAATTAATGTACATTTTAGTTTAATGTAATATATTGATTTTGATGATTCCAAACTTATATTATGTCAATATTTCTTAATTTGCAATATATACATTTTGTTTATATACTTTGATGGTGCTAAGATTTAGCACCACCAGATAAGAGGTGGATAGATGAAACAGTAGCAACGACAATAATAGAGTTATATATGTGTATAAGTATATAGAAGGAGATGAGTATAAGAGGAATGAAGACAATGATGTATAGTAGCTCAGCCAATCAGGCCTACATCCACTGTGAGTGTGTGATCCACTAAATGTGGGCACTAATGACCTTGGATACAGTGCTCATAAGCTCTCTCTCTCTCTCTCTCTCTCTCTCTCTCTCTCTCTCTCTCTCTACTGTGTGTACAAGCAGAGTTTTAGCTAGAATTAAAATTATCGATCCCTCTACAGTGTTAAAGATGACAAGTATATATAGGGCTTGGGGGGAGTAGTGTACCCCCCAAGCTTGCATGGTGCATGTGAGTGATGATCTATCCAATCCCCTACTGACACCTAGAAGTGCCACTTGTGAGTAATGATGATATTGTTATAACGGTCTAGTCCATGTGCTAAATGAGTCCCACGCGTACTGTTCCACGCGTCTCCCAAATCACCTGATGTGATGATGTCACTCTCGGCCTAGGATACCAGGCCGAGGCTAAAGTTGATGCTGGCATTGGGTCCGGCTGGATGTGGGCCTCGCATTGTCGTCCCCTCATAGGGTCGTCTGGTCCATGATGAGGGGTCGGCCCCTTGTAGGGTTGTCTGGTCCATGATGAGGGGTCGGCCCCTTGTAGGGTCGTCTGGTTCGTGATGAGTGGTCGGCCCCTTATAGGGTCGTTTGGTCCATCATGAGGGGGTCAGCCCCTTGTAGGGTCGTCTGACCCTGATAAAACCCCTGTGCAGTAGTAGTTGAATCCTCGTCCTGGGTGAGGATACCCTCGGCCTAGCCGAGGGTGTATTTTGGTATATCATACTTTTATATAACTATTATTATTTATGCATTCCTTTTTGTATAGTTATCCTTTTATACTTTGTAATATACATTTTGTTTATATACTTTTATATAACTATTATTCTTTATGCATTCCTTTTTGTATAATTATCTTTTTATACTTTTGTTTAACTAATTGTCTGTACATATTATATATTAGTTTATCCTTCCATTCTTTTTGTACATTATACATTTTTTAAAACTTTTATTAGGTTTATATTAATGTCCGTGAATATGTTAAACAACTATGTTTAGTGTGAGTGAATCTTTTCAAACTCATACATGTTATTTCTTACCTTTTATATTCTATACTAATATACATAATACCAGTCCTTATTTTACATATTATAAATATTTTCATTATATGTCTTCTGTTAAATCTACTTACATAATTTTATTTTATATATTTCATCAAATATATTTGTTATATATATGAAGATACTTTTTATATATTTAAGTTACATAACGTTTTTTTCTTTACATTATTTATTTGTTTTGGTAAGTTTAGAACATAACTTTTATTTGTGTACCTTTAGGCAGTGATTATACTTGCTCCTGCTACTAGCTTATCCTTAGTAGTTAGATAATATCATTATATATATATATATATATATATATATATATAATGCTCTGGTGCGGACTAGTCTGCATTTTAAAAATGCGGATCAAATATGTGTCACCAAACGGTGCGCCTAGAACTTATCGCCTAAATTATAGGCACACTCTCTCTCTTTTATGGGCTCACCGCCAGGTGACAGATGTCTAGTCCGCATTCTTAAAATGCGGAATAGTCCGCACAAGAGCAGTACTGTATATATATATATAACACCCCGCGCACCCGAAAAAGACACGCGGCGTACTACTGCGATAAAACTAAACTAAATCCATCAATTAACAAGTATAGAGCATTTGAATGTCCATAATATAAATACAACTCCGAAATTTTTTTATTTCCACAATAAAGATTACAATAATTTTCTCTCGACTATAAAATTCTCCAACTAAAAATTACACCACTAATCATTACATCAAAATACATATTCCAATCCATGCTCTAAAATAATTCTCCAAATAGTCCATAACGTCCCAATCCACGCTTACCTTCCAACTAAAAAAAATACGGTGAAGTACACAATATGACATGAATATATGATAAAAAATAATTAACACGATGAATAAAACGCAACAATACGAATCCGCGAATACAAATCAAATGCAACACTTAAGCATTATATCAATATTACTTTCTCAATAATTCATCAATGTGTCACCAGGCCACACCTCACTATGCCCATGCATTCTCAAGCATATCAGGATTTTGGACTATTGGCAGGTGCCCATTCTCCGTGCCATATTAAAATCTCATGACATGATGTTTAAATCACAATGAATTAAATTTAGATTCCAATAATTATTTCAGATTTCAAAGAATATCACAATTCAATATGAGTTCAATCGACACAGAAATCATAACGGAATGCTCTCGAGAGAATTTAGGAGCATATTGTGTAAGTCTCGTACCTCAAAATCATCACATGAATCGTCAAATAAATTCATCCTCTAAATATGATTGCACCATCACATTCCCCTCGCAAAAACAATCCAAATCTCGTTAGCCCAAACTCAAGAAAATACCTAATACCCTTTTAATCTAAGGTCAAAATCTTGAATAAGTTTGGGGCTATGGTTTGTAGGAGTAATTTTGGAGATGTCTTCTATTTTAAAAAGTTTTTTATAGTGATGCTAAGAATGAACCAAATGAGAATCTTGTTTTAATTTAATGAAGGCCTGATCACCCGGTATTAAATTAAGCGGGGTGTCACAATATAAAGGTATGCACATCCAGTTCTACAAAATATATCCTTACGATTTTTTTCTTTGCCTAATTCATGCATGTGGCTTGTCATTAAAAGTTGTCACTGTTGACAGAATAATCCCATCCATCACTTTCTTTAATTGACTTGGCCAAGTTGTTATGTCCATTGACCCCACACGATTTCTTTGTTTCTAAACAAATCAATTCCTATGCCAAACGTTCATCACACGCCATTTTGTTAAAAAGATATTAATTGATTTTGGATTCATTTTTTTAAAGTTTATTAGTTGAACAATTTTTTTTTAAATATTGTTTATATCCGTTGAATAAACGGCTATACAAACATTGGCTAGTGATATATATATATTTGACCATGATTTTTTTTAACGAAAACTCTTTGCTTAATACAATATGCACTGATTCATATTTAAAATTATATCTTAAGGTTTTAAATATTTAGTTGTTTTCTTATATATTATGAGATGTGTTAAATAACTGAATGATTAGTTGTTTAATAACTGAACGATTTCTTTTTATATAATGTTTTTATTCGTTAAGAAGATTTTATTAGCACTACTTCTTTTATAATCAGATACATATTTATTTATTATGTGCTGCAAACCAATGTTAGCCGTTGCCTTTATTTTTTTTTGGACGTCAACCTTCACTCTAATATTAATTATTTATTTATTACAACAAGTGGTCTGAAATTTGTTGGGTCCCACACATATTTATTTTTGCAGATATCAATTGATGGGCCTTTGTGTACTAACAATCACACGATATTAGATTTATCATATCTCTCATTTGTTTCTAACAACTCTCTCTCTCTCTCTCTCTCTCTATATATATATATATATATATATATATATATATATATATATATATATATATATATATATATATCAGTCTGTACATTTTTTTTCTTAGACAGAAAGAATGAAGAATATGATATAATTTCTCTCTCTAAAAGAGTGTGTGCATTTAATGCTTCTCCAAGTAGAATAAGAAGCTCCAACGTTCATTTTATTTTTGAAGCTACAAATACACAAGACCAAGATCGGTTGAAGAACTAATGAACTCAAAATTAAAATGACTCGGTGAAGAACAACTGAAATATTTATTCAGCTCATACTCTCGTACAAGAAGAGCAACTGAAATATTTATTCAGTTCATACACAATTAAGGAGAGCAACAAAAATATTCACTCAACTCTATAAATTTTTATGACATCAACAAATCATTATTCAGTTATCTTTGAAGAAAAGAATAGGAGCACAAAAAATATCATTCTGCTACAAAAATTTGAAGGGAAGACTTGGGCCAAAATCAAAATTATTGTGAATACTCTTTGTATTTGAAGAAGAAACTTAGATTTACATTTGTACTTTTAAGAGTTTCAAATATTGTACCTTAAACTCCAGATTTATTTTGAAACTTGGTTTATAGCTTCTGAGATTGTACTAGTAGCCATTTTTGCTGCTGTTAATTGGTGGTTTGATCATACCGTCAAGTGGATAAAAAATAATGAA
Source organism: Sambucus nigra (assembly GCA_949130495.1). Taxonomy (NCBI): domain Eukaryota; kingdom Viridiplantae; phylum Streptophyta; class Magnoliopsida; order Dipsacales; family Adoxaceae; genus Sambucus; species Sambucus nigra. The sequence goes on from OX422211.1 coordinate 378,031,159, forward strand.
GTGCAAGGGGACCAAAGCTACTCTTAGCGCGTGGACGTAGGCCGAGTTTTGGCCGATCCACGTTAAAAATACGGTGTCATTTATATTCCGTATTTTATTTGCATATTTTATTTGTGCTTGCTTGAATTTATATTTTCAGCACTTATAGTTGCAAATTAATTAATTTCGAAAATGGGTAAATTTATTTTACGGTTAAAATAATTATTTTCCAATCAATTAATTAATTCAAAATATTAATTTATATTAAATATGAAAATTAATTAAATATTTGTGGAGTGTTAAAATCTGCTTTTTAGCTTGTTTAAATTAATTGGTTGTATCTATTTGATATTCTTGATTTTAATCTTTAAAGATTTATTAATCTGAAATTTGATGAAGTAATTTAAATTTAATATTTTTCTGAAATATAAATTTAACTCGAAAAGTTTGCAAAAACTCAATTCACCCCCCCCCCCCCCCCTGAGTATTATTCTAGGTAACAATTTTTTCAAATATTTTCAAACCTAACAACGCTGATAAATGCATTTATTCTAAATTCACCAACGATTATGGTGTAATTATTTGTCTATATGTTGATGACTTATTAATTTTTGTTACAAATATGAGAGGTGTATCTAAGACTAAGAAGTATCTTACTTTATAATTTAAGATGAAAGATCTTAATGAAGTGGATACTATCTTAGGTATTAAAGTTAAGAAGCATAGTGGGGGTTATGCGTTATGTTAATCTCATTACATTGAGAAAGTTATTCTCAAATTCAATCACTTGAAAATAAAAGAAGCAAATACGCCATATTATTTTAGTATAAAATTATTAGAGAATTCTGGCAGAGCAATTGCGCAACTTGAATATGCTAGAGCAATGTTTAATGTATGCATTTGCAGTATGTAAAATATCAAGATACACTAATAACCCTAGTGTGGATAATTGGAAATCAATTGGGAGGATAATTGGTTTCCTCAAGAAGACTAAAGAATTAGGTCTATTTTACTATGACTTTCCAATAGTTATTGAAGGGTACTCTGATGCTAGTTGGATAACTAATGCGAGTGATAATAAATCCACATCTGGATGGATATTCATCTTGGCAGGTGGAGATGTATCTTGGTCATCCAAGAAACAAACTTGCATTACACATTCAACTATGGAATATGAGTCTATAGCATTGGCAGCAGTCAAAAAAGAAGCAAACTGGCTAAGAAATTTATTATTCTGTCACACCCCAACTTATAGAAAATGGTAATAATTTAAAATCAATACCATAATTTGGATATGTGACAGTGCATTCAAAAAGTTGGTCAGATATAAATTAGTAACATCATGAATACAACAACATATTATTATTACATATGAGGTCTTAATACATACGAGGTTTCAAGTTACATATTTCCAACTAGCTACTAGGGAATATAATATGTCTAGTAAAGGTATTTCAAATTCACATAAAGAAATAAGAATATAATGAAGGAAGACGTTTGCCTCAAAATACGCCAGACTATGGTAAAACAAACTTTAAAGAGACTCAATCCTGCACAAAACCTGAAAGGAAAAGTGCATAGCATCATGAGTAATGAAACCCAATGAGAATATACTTCTTCTCAAAATTCATCCTCTAAGTATACTAATAGTAATGATTTATATTTTATATATCAATTATAAAAAAATGAGTCAATAAACTTAAGCACGGATAAAATATAATCACATGATTAAAGATATAATTCATGACTTCCAATTTATTGAAGACATATAGGCCTCTAAAATTTATTTTTAAGAAAATGATATGTTACGACAGGTACACTAGAAACTTCTAGTGTACATTTCCCTTAGGTCACAACATACACGTCAACTTGTATATGTGTATACCTATACCCTCTAGACAACTTTCGGGGGGTATAGACTATATTAGTGCACTAACTGTAGGATTATCTCAATCTTGTCCAACTTAGGAGGATCCTCAAGTTCAACAACAATAGTAATAGGTGATAATATGTCACAACTTAATTAATGGCCTCGGCCCTCGTCATAGCCAACTTGCATATACCCATTCAACAACTTGAATAAGATTATACACATATGATTTATCATGAGAATAAATATAATTTTGAACAAAAATCATAATAGAACTTTAATTTATTCGACACAAGAAATTAACTAATATTCTCCACAATTATTTTAACGTGTTATAACCCACGGGCTACTCCGATATTACTTTTATATAAAATTTTGGTATTATCATGACATTATATTTTCACATTAAAGTTTTATTCGAGAATTCACTCCTTTGTTTGTAGTTTGAAACTTTCAACAACACACTAGAGGTAAGCTGTAAATAAAACTACCCATAACAACACTCGCTTTCATAATCCCTAAAATATTATATCGTAAGTGCTCGCTTGTACAATTTTCATAATTCCAAAATTTATGCAATGGTATAAACCCAATTTTTTACGAGATAAGTTATCTTTATTACTCTACTTAAATACTCCATTTAAAAATTAGTAATATGTCTAAAATAAAATTTTAATAATAACATCATATGAAATTATTCCACTTATTTTGGAACGGTCACTACATGTAGCATAAATTATATAAATGCATATTACCATTAATAAATTTGGGACATTAATTTAACACTAACTTTAACAATTTATTAAAAAAGTTATATCTACTTAAATTGCTCCAAATAAATTATATAAGGTTATCATATGAGTTAATATATCAGACAAAAAATTTCAGACATAAATAATAAATCTTAAATTTTTTAAAAATAAATCAAATAAAACATGTTATTAGAATTTTTTATACAAAATTTTTAGATTTATATAATAAACTTCAAAAATTCATGTCACTAATTTCTTATCCAAAAATTACGATTTTGGTGTCCAAAGAAAGATAATTTTATGCTTTATACAGAAAAATATAGAAAAAATAGTTTACTTAGGTTAAAATTAAAAATATAATTCGTCATACTCCTAATTTTAAAAAATATTTCACATCTCAGATGAGGCTGAAATTTAAATATGTTGGTTCTCATTATCTTAGGGTATGAAATTAATTATTTAAGAATTTTTAGAGTTAGAATGGAGGGGTTTTAGATTTTTTCTCTTTAAAGTAGCCATTAAAGCTTCAATGGAGCTTCTATGGTTACCCATTACTAGAGATATACTTAAAGAATATGAGTTTAAGTAGAAGATAATTCTCACCTAGTAGAAAACGTAACTTGCTGAAAATTATAGGCTACAATCTTTTTTTTTCCTTTCTTTTCCTTCTCGTTCTCCTTCACTTCTTCTCGCTCTCCCTATTTTCTTTTGTTTGTTAGAGTATATTAGGAATTGTTTTATTTTGGCTAATAAAGGAGGCCTAATACTTAACCAAAATCATGAGCTTTATGGTTGTTTTGGATGGGTGATTTTAACATGGGTTGGACACTTGTTTTAGAAGCTAGACACTTATGCTCATCTTTTATTTCCTTTATTTATTTATTTTTTTGTACAAATATTCAACTATGATGCTCAACTCTTAATTAATTCAAAATGTGCCACCACTAATTATATATGTTTATTTATTTATTTTTTAAAATAAATTTTAGTGCAATTTTATTTATTTATTAAAAATATGTGATTAAATTAAAGGTTTTACTAAATGTGTCACGTCACGAATATTATAATTGAAAATAATTTAATAATATTTTACAATTTTGGAGTCGGGTCACTACATATTGGATATAAAGTTGTGGGCAAAATCAATGTCATCTATTTCTTTGTATGTGAAAGCGAAGTTATACTATCTAGAGCATATAATAAAGTGTATAATGGAAAATCTAGACACATAAGTTTAAGACATGAATATGTCAAACAACAAATAACTTATGAAGTTATTAATATTATATATAATCGAACAAATAAGAATCGAGCTCACCCTCTTACCAAAGGACTCTCTAGAGATCTGGTAAATGACACATCTAGTGAAATGGGACTAAATCATTTTTTCAATAATCACCGGTTATGGTAACCCAACTTTATAATAGTATTACCACTATTCCGAGGTTTAATGGGTAATGACAGGTTACTAATAAGTGATTAGTTTTCCACTGAACTTTATTCAATTTCATGTCCCTTCTAGGATGTTCAGTGCATATTGTTACGTCGAGAGGATGAGTTCGGCTCTTAATGAAGTTTGTTGTCTAAAGTAGAAAGGACATGCAAGAGAACTTAAGGTATATGAATATAGTAAGTGGTGTCACTTCTAGCAATATTTTTGGTTTACTATTATAAAAAATTCATGAAACCAAGATAGAGCACATGTCCATAATAGTGCTAAAAATATTGAACATCTCATAGAGATTGGAACATCTCATGTGTGATATATATATATGGTTTCAAATAATAAGATAATATTTAATGCATATCACACCATTGTCTTATTAGAACTTTGATATATATTCACAAACTTAAGGTTTAAATCGAAAGATACATTCTTGTGTGCATGAGAATATTACAAGAACAAATTTCATTAATATTAAAATCTAGTTGGGGATTGTTGGATGATTATAATATTAATAGAATTTAATGGTTAGATAAAATGAAAGGTTAAAACCATTAATTAGTTGGAATAAGAAAAGAAGGGAAGTGGAAAAACTAAAGTACCACATTGGAAAAGTGTGAAAAAGTTAGGGTGTTAACAAAGCCTCTTGTGTCATAAGATATTACTTGTGTGTATTGAAGTGTATGCTACTAGTGTACACCTTAGGTCCAAGTATGGTGCTTTGCACCATTCGTACACGCACACATCCACGAAAGTACGATTGTGGTGCTTTAGGCGCTTTAAAGCCTCACTTTTCACTTCACACGTACGCATCGTCGTGAGGAGCAGGTGGAGCGTTTGATTTTTGAAAAAGTCAAAAGATCGAACGATCCAGATTAAAATACACAATAAATGACATAAAATGATGGTGCGAGTGAATCCGAACCATCAGATTTTGGTGCCATTTCGTTAAAGAATTATCCCTACAGTCACACCCCTTTTGTTTAAATTTGGAACGTTTAATTTATAGTTATATATCCAAGGGTTGTGATTACAAAACCTTCGGAGAAGTGTTTGTTGGAGAACAGACACCACAAGAAGCTATAAATAACAGTCCAAATCCTGCCTTATTTTAAATTTCGAAAAATTTCTTTCTCTTCCTTATTTCTTCTTCTCAGTTTCATAGAGTGTCCTGAGGGTGTTCTTCAAGTTTTCCACTTGAAAAATCACATGGATTTGTTGTATCTTAGAGGTTATTTGCCTATTCCCATTAGCAAACTCTGTACGAGTGGGGGGGAAATAACACGTTAAGGACAATAGTTTTTACGTCTCAAATCCAATCAATTTGTTCATATTTTCTGTGTCCCTAAAATTCGGTAATAGTCTTAAGGTGTTATTAATGGAGGCAGAAAAAAAATATGAATACGTTTTTGACATTTGGACCACTTTGATGGAATGAATTTCACTCGTTGGAAAGGAAAATTATTCTTCCTTCTAATATTTTTAAAAATTACATCTGTTTTGGATAATAATCTAAGCAATTTCGGAATTAAAAGAAGACGATAATGAAACTGTAAAGGCACAATGGAAGAAATATGAAGAAGATGAATTGGTGTGTTGTGGGCATATTCTGAATACACTTTTCGATCGATTATATGATCTTTATAACTCCATGCAGTCTCCGCGAGAAATTTGGAATGCTTTTGAATACAAATACGAAACAGAGAAAGAAGCTAAGAATAAATTCTTAATTATGAAATATTTTGAATTTACAATAAGTGATAACCAAACAGTTTTAAACCAAGTACATGAGTTGCACATTCTTGTCACAAAGCTTCTTGAATTAAAGGTGAAAATTTATGAATCATTTCAAGTTGGTGCAATTATTGAAAAATTACCACCAAGTTGGAATGACTACCGTAAGAAACTCCTACATAGGAAAGACGATATGAGTTTGGAGGAATTACAAAAACATTTAAGTATTGAAAAAGAAACCCGATCCCATGATCAAATAAATGTTGCCCAAAATTCCATGAAAGTTAACTTTGTTAAAAGAAAGAAAAATCATAAGAATTTCAAACATAAATTTAAGAAAATTAATTTCAACAAGAAACGGTCCAATGGGGCTTGTTTCAATCGTGGTAAAAATGGACACTATACCCGTGATTACAGAAACAAGAAACAAAAGATAGATGCCACTAAATGTAACAATGCAAACACTGCAAATAGGGTGGAAAATAAGATCAAGGATCTTATAGCAATGGTATTGAATACACAAATATGTATGATTACCGAACTAAACAAGGTGATAATAACGAAGTCTTATGATTGGTGACTTGATTCTGGGGCTACCATACATCTCTGCAAGGATAAATCATTGTACTCCACATATGAAAAAGTAGAGGATGGTCAAGAGGTTCTAATGGAAAATCATAATTCTGCCAAGATTCTGGGAAAAGGAAACATTGAACTACAATTCACATCTGGAAAAAAATTGACTTTGACAAATGTTCTAATGTAATAGAAATTCGAAAAAATCTAGTATCTGGAAGTCTGCTTCATAAAAGCGATATCAAAGCCGTCTTTGAGTCTGATAAGTTAATTATGTCCAAGAATGGGGCGTTTGTTGGGAAAGGGTATGCTTGTGATGGAATGTTCAAACCTAGTATTGTTATTAATAATATGAATAATTATCCTTATATTGTTGAGTCTTTTGATGTTCAGCATGCTAGATTAGCGCATTTAAATTTTAGATCGTTAAAATACAAGTCTAAACATAAATTAATATCTTGTGATAATACTTCTCATAATATATGTGAAATCTGTATTCAAGACGAAATAACAAAACGACCTTTTCCTAAAGTTGAATGAAGTAATGAATTATAAGAATTAGTTTATTCTGATATATGTGAATATAATGGCACTTTAACTAGAGGCGAGAAAAGATACATTATTACATTCATTGATGATTATTCTAAATTCACATATGTATACTTGATAAGACATAAGGATGAAGCTTTTTCAATGTTTAAATAGTTCAAAACAGAAGTTGAAAATCGAAAGGAAAAGAAAATTAAATCGTAGTGATAGAGGGGGAGAGTATTTTTCAAATGAATTTGACTCCTTTTGTGAAGAATATGGAATAATACATCAATAAACTTCTCTTTATACTCCCCAACAAAATGGTTTGGCTTAAAGAAAGAATAGGACTCTTACTAATATGATTAGCTCTATGTTGATTGATTCAAAATTATCAAATAATTTGTGGGGAGAAGCTATTTTCACTACTTGTCATTTACATAACAAAATTTCGTCAATGAAAACACATATTTATCCATACGAGGTGTAGAAGAATCGAAAACCTAATCTAGACTACCTAAAGGTCTAGGCTTTTTTGGCTTTCTAGAGTTCATGACTCGAATTTCAAAGTTAGTTGTAAGTGGAATTAAAAGTGTTTTCATAGGATATGCCAAAAATTCTAAAGCATATAGGTTGTTGACTTAAATTATAATGTTGTAATTGAATCAAGAGATGTTGAATTTATTAAAAATAAATTTTATAAAGATTGTCCTAAGTCAGATATCATCCCTCATACATCCACAAGTTTGACTCCATGAAAATTAATTAATGATAAAAGGAAGGAATTCGAAAAAGATATAAACCTAAGAAGAAGTCAGCGTGCTAAAAAAGAAAAATCTTTTGTCCCTGATTTTATTTCATCTCAAGCCTTAGCCTTTTTGGTTGAAGGAGATAGAGATAATATTCTTAATAAAATACCTATCTTACTTAACGTAGAAGAAGATCCTAAAACCTTTAACTAAGCAATTAATTCAAGAGATGTTTCTGTGACACCCCACCTAATAAAATACCGGGTGATCAGTCCTATACCAAATTAAAATAGGAATCCCAGTTGGATCATCCTTAGCATCACTGTCGAAAACTTTTTTAAAACATACTAACCACCTAGTATTCCAAAAACTGGTGCCAAATTTTAACTTTTTAATTATACAAAACAATACGTGCGGAAATAAAAATAAACCATTCACACAACTGAATAAAACTCATCTGAAATTAATTACACAACTTGCTGAATAAACCACCGGCCACCAAAGTAATAATCCAATACAAATATGCAACACCGGAATAAATAAGTTTGAAACCTGAACTGAAAGTCTGGGCGACATGCCCTAAATAAAACTGAAACTGATACAAGATTCCTACTCTAGGAATGAATGAATGATGCGTCTAATCCAAACTCCTACTAGCATCTACATATGTCGCAGGTTCGTGTCTCTGGAATAGAATATCGATCCTGGCGTCCCTGTGGCTGGACACCTAAAAGGTTTTAAAAATAGTTTTATAGCAAGGGCTAGAACCCAAAACATTTTGAAAATATTTAGCAAGTGAATTAACTGCAGTAATTTAAAATGCATGAATGCACTTCATATTTAAGTTAGTGTCGCACTCCCTTGTGGACATTCTCACCCCTCCACTATTGTGCACACCTACCGGTTACCTTAACCCCACCTAGTTGTACTATCCCGTCCAACTAGTCCTGGTATAACCATCCATTGCCATACTATTCTAACCCGAGTATAATGATTCTTGAATTATAAGTTATCTCACAATTAACTTAATTAATTCCTCTTAAATAGTAGCATATAACCGTGTCACAAGTTATATAAAGTAAATACATCACACACTGTATTGTTACCCGTATATAATATTTACTACCATTATATACGTACCTTTACCACAATATCCACACATATCACATACGTATATCCATCCCTTCGAGTATACCCTCGCCGGATGATTCCCTCTAAAATTCTATCTCACTGGGTGTGCTCACAAAACCTAGTTCCCCAAGTTGGAATCGCTCACTAACTTGGCCCAAAATATAAACGTAGTGGAGGCGGTCATATTTCTTCCCTGAAAGTGATATAAATCCCTCACCCATATATACCGGACGCTATGACTTGAGGATATACTCTCCCTACTCCTCAAGCTAGGGGATTCACCCACACCGCGCAACCTCCCTTGATAGCACTAGAGTATATAAATTGAATAAATATCTAGTCACTGATATTTAATATTTCACACAATATATACACTTATATATATACTATCACTACACCGTATATATATATATATATATATATATATATATATATATATATACACGTATATATATAGTATAAACCCCGGCTTTACTATGTATTAATATCCCGTACACTGCCTGAAATTTCCTGAGTCTGTGGCTCGACTCAACGTAATTAATTTTCTCACTTAATAATTTATCGTCTTCTCGAGTCTATGGTCCGACTCGAATATTTTTAACTCACACTTCAATTTATATAATACTTTCCCCGAGTCTATGGTCCGACTCTAATTAAACTAATTAACACACTTATTAATTTAATACCTTCCCGAGTCTATCACCCGAGTCTAATTAAATTAACTAACACACATTTTAATTTAATACCTCCTCGAGTCTACAATCCGACTCTAATATAATTAATTAACCCAAATCCGAGTCTGTGGTCCGACTCTAATATAATTAATTTACACATGAATTCATACTAGACTGAGTGTGTGGTACGACTCTAATATAATTAATTATCACATTAATTAATAAATACCCTTCACGAGTCTACAATCCGACTCTGATTAAATTAATTATCACACCCATTAATTTAATCCTACCCGAGTCTACAATCCGACTCTAATTAAATTAATTTAACACCCTTGTTAATTTAATACCTTCCCGAGTCTATCACCTGACTCTTATTAAATTAATTATCACACCTATTAATTTAATCCTACCCGAGTCTACAAAACGACTCTAATTAAATTAATTATCACACCTATTAATTTAATAACTTGGTGTCGCCCAACCATTATCCCCGGACTCACTTACTTGCCCGTAACTTAATATTTCCCGAGTCTATATTCCGACTCCAAACTAATTACTTTCTCTCAATAATTAATTCAACACTTGATGTCACTTAACCAACATACCCGGACTCGCTCACTTGGTCCACTTTACATCTCATAATACCATACCCACATATTCGCCCACAATGTGTCGCACATTCATCTCCATAATTTTCCAATTATATTTACCTATAATTACTAACATACCCCGAACTCGATCACTTGGCCCGAAATTAAATATTTCCCGAGTCTATATCCCGACTCTAAATTAATTAGTTTATCGCCAAACTTAATTCACTACCTTGGCGTCTCTTAGACAATATACCCGGCCTCACTCACTTAATCCGTATCTCCCTATTTTAGAATAACATTCATCAAATTCATCCATAAAGTGCTCCACATAAATTTCCCCTAGTCCCAATTACTTTTCCCCATAATTACTAGGAATATGTGTTTCATAATTATCTATCACAAATTTATGTATGGGAATTAATTTCTAATTAATTTACCCCTTATATACAAACTAGGCGAACTGCCCAGAATTCTGAATCATCGATCGATCGAACCCCCTGGGTCGATCTATCGATCGTCCCTGATTTCGTCTCCTTCGAGAGGCAGTTCCACCATTAACGAAAACCTCAAACTTTCATTCTTTCCCCTGGACTAACCCAAGCCCAATCAACCCTATATCTACATAATAATAGGATCAAAGCACCTTATGGAACATCAAACTGAAATTAAATCTCACAATTTTTTACTTTTTTCGAGTTGGGTAAATTTCCGGGTTTATACATGTAAAATCCAAATTTCATCAAGTCATCTAAATTTCGTTCATAATTTCTACTGGATTTCACATTCTAATCAGATATTCATACTCAGAATTATAAAACACAACTAATTCTCACCTTAAATCCCGTTAAATTTATTCCGTTAACAAAACCCCATTTTTATACCCATTTATCCCCAAAATGAATTTTAGTTACACATCACTAAAATATGAATTGGATATCACAATTTAGGAGTAAAATCAGTTAACCACTTGCCTGGAATTACTCGTAGGGTCTGATCCGTTGTTGATGTCCTTTAACTTGGCTCCAATAACCTCCAATTTGCTCTTGATTTGCTTTTCCCCAAATCCCCTCTCAAACCCTAGGTTTAGAGTTATGTTGGATGTCATTACTTAATCTCCCAATTAGGTTAAAAACTCTTAATCCCGTTTTTAGCCTAATGGGCTTAATTAAAATAGCCCAAATCACCCAATGTGGGCCCGACTATGCCCAAAAATGCCCCGGGACCCAATTACTACCCCCGAGTACTCTTTTCTGACTATCTCGACCCCTCCGGATACAACCGCGTACTCAGAACTGGCATCCGAATTAATTTATAAAAAAATCTTTATCTCACACCCAATTTAGTGTATATCGAATTCGGCTGGGATAACTGCATACCCCGTCATTAATATCCGAAATGACGTAATTAAATTATTACTGTTCACTTAGTAAATAAATTTTCCTAAACATTAACCATTCACTCCCGATTAATATTTAAATATATATATATTTCCATAATTAATTCAATTAAAGTTACAACACACAAGTAATTTAAAATTTCTGAATTAATTAAATATTAAATGCACAAAAATACGGGGTGTTACAGTTTCTTTTTGGAAAGAAGCTATTAATGATGAGATGGATTCTATTATATCTAATCAAATATGGGTTTTAGTGGACTTGTCATAAGGATCACAACCTATTAGTAATAAATGGGTATTTAGAAGAAAATACAATACTGATGGTTCTATTCAAGCCTTTAAGGCTAGATTAGTAGCAAAAGGTTTTAAACAAAGAAAAGGGATTGACTATTTCGACACTTATGCACTTGTTGCTAGAATTACACCCATACGTATTTTAATGGCAATTGCTTCTATTTTTAATGGTGACCTAGACAAAGAGGTATATATGGAACAACCCGAAGGGTTTCTTTTGCGTGGAAATGAACATAAATTTGTAAATTAATTAAGTAACTTTATGGTTTGAAACAAGCGCCAAAGTAGTGGCATGAAAATTTTGATACAATCAATCTTTCAAATGGTTTTAAACATAACAACACTGATAAGTGCATTTATTCTAAATTCACCAACGATTATGGTGTAATTATTTGTCTATATGTTGATGACTTATTAATTTTTGGTACTAACGTGAGAGGTGTATCTGAGACTAAGACGTATCTTACTTTACAATTTAAGATGAAATATCTTAATGAAGTGGATAATGTCTTAGGTATCAAAGTTAAGAAACATAATGGGGGTTATGCGTTATGTCGACCTCATTACATAAACAAAGTTCTTCTCAAATTCAATAACTTGAAAATAAAATAACCAAATACCCCATATGATTCTAATATAAAATTATTAGAAAATTCTGGCAGAGCAGTTGTACAACTTGAATATGCTAGTGCAAATGGAAGTTTAATGAATGCGATGCATTGTACAAAGCTAGATATTGCATTTGCAGTATGTAAAATTTTATGATATACTAATAACCCAAGTGTGGATATTTGCAAAGTAATTATGAAGATAACTGGTTACCTCAAGAAGACCAAATAATTAGGTCTATTTTACTTGACTTTCCAGTAGTTCTGGAAGGGTACTTTGATGTTATTTAGATAACTATTATGAGTGATAATAAATCAAGATCTGGATGGATATCCTCCTTGGAGGGTGGAGAAGTATCTTGTTCATCCAAGAAACAAACTTGCGTTACACATTCAATAATGGAATCCGAGTTTATAGCATTGGCAGCAGCCAAAAAAGTAGCAGATTGGCTAAGAAATTTATTATTGGATAAAAAGTTGTGGCCAAAACCAATGGCATCTCTTTCTTTGTATTATGACAGTGAAGCTACATTGTCTAGAGTATATGACAAAGTGTACAATGGAAAATCTAGACACCTAAGTTTAAGACATGAATAAATCAAACAACTAATAACTAATAGTGTTATTAATATTATATATCTTCGAACCGATAAGAATCTAGCCGACCCTCTTACCAAAGGACTCTCTAGAGATTTGGTAAAGGACATGTCTAGTGGAATGGGAATAAAGCTATTTTTTCAATAATCTCTGGTAATGGTAACCCAACTTTGTAATAGTATTGCCACTATTCCAAAGTTTAACGGGTAATAACAAGTTAGTGATAAGTGATTAGTTTTTCACTGAACTTTATTCAATTTCATGTCCCTTCTAGGATGTTCGATGCATATTGTTACGTCGAGAGGATGAGTTCGGCTCTTAATGAAGTTTGTTGTCTAAAGTAGCAAGAACATGCATGAGAACTTCATCTATATGAATATAGGAAGGGGTGACATTTTTATCAATATTTTGGGTTTACTCTTGTAAATATTCATGAAACCAAGATAGAGCACATGACCATAATAGTGCTAAAACATATTGAAAATATAGTAGAGATTAGGATATCTCATCTATGATATATATCAGGTTCTAAACAATAAGACAAGGTTTAATTCATAGCACACCATTGTCTTATTATAACTTCGATATATATTTACTAACTGAAGGTTTAAATCGAAAGATACCTTTTTGTATGCATGAGCATATCACAAGAAGAAATTGCATTTATATTAAAATCTAGTGGGGAATTTTTGGATGATTTTAATATTAGTGGGTTTTAATGGTTAGAGAAAATGAAAGGTAAAAACCATTAATTTGTTGAAATAAGAAAAGACAAAGAGAAGGGGGAAAACCAAGGTCCCACATTGGAAAAGTGTGAAAAAGTTATTGGGTTAATAAAGGCTCTTGTGTTATAAGAGATTACTTGTGTGTATTGAAATGTATGCTACTAGTGTACACCTTAATGTCACCATCCGCGCATGTGTGAAAGTGCGATTGGGCATTTAAGGCACTTTGGGTGCTTTAGAGGAGTACTTTGCACTTCACGCGTACGCATCGTCCTGAGGAGTAGTAGAAGCCTTTGATTTATGAAAAAGTGAAAAGATGGAACGGTCCAGATTAAAATACACAATAAATGGCACAAAATAATGGCGCGAGTGAATCTGAACCGTCAGATTTTGGCACCACCTCGTTAAAGAATAGTTCGTGCAGTCGCACACCTTTTGTTTAAATCTGGAACATTTAATTTATAGTTATATATCTCAGGGTTGTGATTAGATGACCTTTGGAGAAGTGTCTGTTGGAGAACAGAGACCATAAGAGGCTATAAATAACACGCTAAATCCTACCTTATTTTAAATTCCATAAATTTCTTTCTCTTCCTTATTTCTTCTTCCTAATTTCATACAGTGTTCTGAGGTTATTCTTCAAGTTTTCTTCTTGAAAAAACCCGTGGATTTGTTGTATCTTGGAGATAATTTACCTATACCCATTAGCAAACTCTATACGAGTGAGGGCAAATAACACCTTAAGGATAATAGTTTTTACGCCTCAAATCTAATCAATGGTTCATATTTTATGCGTTCCTCAAATTCGTTAACAAAACCTATTGGGACTCCTCTAAAGATTTAGGTCTCAATAGGTGAAATCACTCGACCTAACCAGGCTTGGTTTTCTGTGGAGGTAGACCTTGTTAAAAACTTGCTGAAAAGAATTTGTATTGGGAATGGGGATACTGGTTTATGGAAAGAGATTATTTAGGAAAAAATGCCTGGGTATTGCAAATTTTATAAACGACAGGGGCATGACGATTTTGATTGCACTAAAAATCGTGACCATCTATTGCTCTACTCCAAGTTAAACTAAGTGGTGAAGGTAGTCAAGTTAAAGAGGGAAAATAGTAGTAAAGGGGGATGCTGGGGATAAAGAGGCTACGAGAGAAGTGAGTATGAACAACTCGATTATGGGTTAGACCACTAAGGAAACCCAAGGTGTGTTAAGGGAGAATTATTCTTTATATCCCCCAATCCAGCTAGATCAACACTTGTACTTAACCACTATTGAGGAGGGGACCCTAGACCCGAATATGGATGAGACTTTGCCTCCTAGTATGGAAATTTTGGAGAAGGGTACAAGTGATAGCCCCCACTTGGATGAGGAGAGATGGGTGAATGCATTGATTGGAAAATCTACCATAGTTCCTGATATACAACCTGCGAATATAAGAACAAACACACACTACATCAAAATAGACAAATGGTCACGGTCTGCTGGTCATGGCCTAGGTCCGTGACCAACTGGTTATGACCCAAAGTCGTGACCCCAGATAAAAAATGCATGACAAATTACATGACCATAAACATTTGTGACTTAAACTGGAGTTAGTCACAGCCATGGACCGTGACCAGTATGGGTCATGACTTTCGTCTGTGATCAGTATGTGACCATTATGGCATCAAAATTGCACCCAAATTCCATCCAGCTATGGTCACAGCCCACGATCGCTACCACATCCTTTACAATTTTGATATTTTCATTTGATTGTTGTGACGACTTTGGACCGTGACTAGTCCAATTATGTTGAGATGGTTACAGATCTAGACCGTGACCGGGATGAGGACATGGAAAAATAATCGTCACGGCTAGTGGACGTGACCACTGTCTTTAGTTATAAACCCAAAACCCTTCCAACTGTTTCACACGCAGACTCACACTCTCTCTTTCTCAGATCGCAAACCTCCATCTCTTTGAATTTCCTCCAAACTTCCTCCGACTTCCTCTCTCTCACTCTCTTAGGTAACATTCTCTCTCTCTCTCTCTCTCTCTCTATATATATATATATATATATATATATATTGTGTGTACGTGTATATTTGTGTATTAGTGTGTGTGTGTACATACCATGTATATGTATATGTATGTATACACACATGTATGTATGTGTATATGCGTGTGTATATATGTAGTGTGTGTATTTACTGCATGTATATGTGTATGCGTGTGTTTTAACTAATTTAAAATTTTCAATTCTTAAACCCTAATTAGTATTGTCCATTTTTTAAAAAACTAATTTAGTGGAAAAATATCCTAAACCCTATTTATTAAATCCTAATTTAAAACTAATTTAGTGAAAAATATCCTAAAACCTATTCACTAAACCCTAATTTAGTGAGAAACTACCATAAACCCTATTTACTAAACCATAATTTATGAACCAAATTGATGAGATTTACGATGACATATTGTTATATGTTTTATCTCGAAGATAATAGAAGGAGCACGAGATAATTATTGGTTTGGTTCTTCGCTAGTGATGTTTGATTTCTTGGACTGATAATACATATAGACTTGCTAACTCTCTCATAATATACCCTAACAAAATATATCTTAACACTTACGACGGGTTCTTATTTGAATTTCACCTCGGCGACATCCAACACGTACGGGGTTAAAAAAAAGGTATCTATGAATCAAAACGTTAATCAAATAATATACCTTTTTGCCTCATTTGTTAAAATACGGTAAAAATAAATTGGAATTAGAGCCATTATTTATAGGACTCATATTCATGCCCTTGTATATTTTTCTCAGGAAAAATGAGCCACGGTGATAATCACTGAAAACAAGAGTACGAGAGGTTGCAATTGGACCTCACTTATACCTCTTTTATTCGTGCGCACCACCTATTTATAGGTATGGGAATAAGGATGTCGAAAGTTTTAACTACCTTGCAAATCATGGAGTTCATCTCCACTATGAGTACTTGTTCGATCATATTTTATTTTTCCTACTAGAATTATGGGATGGCGTGGTAGAGAATATATTTCATGTACATAATCCCCAGGTAGACCTGACCTTGATTACCTTGTTAAAGAAGGCCAAAAAAAATTCAACCAGTATGAATACAACTACGTAGAGAGAGCATTGACCTAGACCGTGAAGTCTTGCCACACATGCACATTAAATTGAATCTTGCCAATAAGTTGAAGACGATGGGATTGAGTTCATGTCACAGACATATATACATAAATCATAGATACACTTCCTCCTAGTTTGCCACATGCGAAAATCCATAGGTTCTTAAAAACTAATATCGAATGGATGGAGATACGACACATCGAACATATTTTAAAGTCTTATTCAAAAAAGGTAGATACATATATATAGTCACAAACTTGATTAGTTTGTTATAATTTCATGTTATTATAATTATTTAGTCGTTTATTAATGTTTTTGTAGATAATGTAGGGCGATAATGGACAAAATGTACCAAATGACGAGGTGACACCCTAACTAGGATTCTCATCTCGTGCACACCAATGAAAATTCTCATCACCAATTGCTGAGAAATTATCAACTCCACCATTGGTTCAGTCTACTACCCCATGTACGAGTAGGAAACAAACTCTCGTTGCTCCAACACCCCCACCCAATGCTCCTGACACCTCCCGATCAATTGAGAAGAAGTCCATTGGGTTCTCCCTTCTCAAGAATAACACATTGGTGATAAAAAGGACCGATGGAGATTTAATCCCAGTGCTTGTCACTTGGGAAAATGAATGTGGGAGCCGGGGGAGCAGATAATTGTAACCTAGTTGATTAAACCGTCAAAGATGACATCTATGACCAACCCTGCAAGCTGTTTTCATTTCCTACTGTTAAAAGAAAAATGTTCTTTCCTGGGTTGCAGAATAGCTGAGAACATATTAGAGAAACCTTAGGCAGAGACATTTCCCAACGGGGCATCAAGTTACAACATTTTGGTGCTGAGAGACAGAATGCCTCTAAATATTAAAAATTCAGTTGATTAGTGGAAGATTTTTTAAAAAATGAGGAGAAGGACAAGAAGTTGGTCCAGAGGGAGAAAAATAAACAAAATAGGGCAAATAAATTGATGTCCACATGCTGGGCTCCAGATCATATGAAGATTTGAAGCATGAATGGACGAATTGGACAAAAGATGGTCTAGATGCCGGCAAAGAACCAAATCAGACCAACTTGTATGTGAATGCCTAATCGAACAAAGATAATAAATTCTCCTCACACTTGGCAAAGATTCTGGAATCAATAAATACTCTTAGTAGTCAGTTAAGTTCGAGCCCTTATGATCACATAAAAAATAATGCCCTGACCCAGACCTTTATAAAGGATAAAAAAGGGAGGAGTAGAAGTCTCAGATCACATATATCCAAACCAAAATTAAAAAACACTGCACCTCTCATGGACGAGCTTTTTTCGATCAATAATTTTATCTTGACCCAAGAGGAACATCAGTCCAAGACCTATAGGGATGTCCAGGAGATTAAAACTAA
The DNA here is from genome assembly GCA_949130495.1 of Sambucus nigra. NCBI lineage: Eukaryota > Viridiplantae > Streptophyta > Magnoliopsida > Dipsacales > Adoxaceae > Sambucus > Sambucus nigra. The sequence continues at coordinate 378,049,339 of OX422211.1, forward strand.
CCTGGGAGCCTTAACAAGTAAAATTGGGAAACCTCTATCCTTTTTTACTCAAGGTTTTTGGCCCCCAATGCCTCCTTAAGATTTCCCTTATCCTCCTTATTAAGGTTTACCCTTTCCTCCCTCTGCAACTTTCCCCTCATAAATTCCACCTCCTCATTCCCATCACAAATTATGCCTCCTTTAACCTTCCCATACCCAGTGCCCCCGCCTGTCACATGTCTTGAATCATCGTCAACCACTCACGATGACTATGGCGAGCTGTTCTACTTTAAGGACATGACCAATAATAGGATTGTTGGCGTGTGCTCATTCATCTCCATAATTGTTGCAACTAAAGTACATAACCGACCTTTTTAAATGGATGGGGCTTAGGTGATGGTTGATCAAAATAACACTGATTGCGAAGATATACTTGTGCACATTGAAAACAAAGAAGGGAAATAATTAAAGTATTATGAAAATTCTTATATCACTTGGCCAGTTTTCTTTTGGTCAAGTTGTAATAATATTTTTTTGTTTAAGTTGTAATAATATCACATAGCAAATTTGTTTAATATAGTGTTGAATTGTGCCTTCTTGTATGCAACATGACATTTGTTTTTACCTATTAACATATGACTGAAATTTGAATATTATTAAATGGATTTCCCATAGTACAAAGAGTGGATGGGGAAAACTAACCGAAAAACAAATAATCATGTAAAGGGCGTTCAAGAATGTATTAAATTCACTTATAAGAATCTTAAAAGTGATAAGATTTTGTATCCGTTCACCCGTTGTATGAACGAAAAATATAACTCTTTAGAAGACGTTGAGTTGAATTTACCATGGTGAAAAAAATATACCTTATCTCCCATAAGAATTACCGGTACTCGATCGCGTAATGGAACCCCAACAGGTGGAAGTGGTACATGGTTTGCTAACTCATCATCCATCAACCGACCTAATTGATGATGCTTTCTGAGTCTACCACCATCAAAACCACCAACCTATGGACACAAATAATGCGTATTATGGCCAAGTAAATGAACAATTTGATGTTGAATTACTAGGAGATCGGGATTACATACGGTTGAAAGTCGATGTGGCTAGACCGTTATATAAAGATTGCCGTGAAGATCACTATATATTATATGCACCGATTGGTTTGCATAATCTGAAGAGTCAATTTGGTTTGTTTGGAAATAGAGTAACCGAATTTTTAAGTGGGTAAAGAAATTCTCCAAAAAGAGAACAAGTTACGAGACAATTATCCTAAAATGATGAAGAACCTGAAGGGTTTGGATTTAAAGTAAAAATATATTCATGCATGCAAGTATGATTTCAAATTGTACCATAACGAGCGTGAAGAGAAGGATGAGTGTCCTGTATTTAGTGCACCTAAATAGGTGGTATGTGAGAATGGAAGGACAAGGCTGCAAAATATCGTAAATGCTCGTAAGTCCCACAAAAAATTTTAAATTATTTTCCACTTAGGCCATGGTTAAAATTCTTTTTCACTGTACCGTGGATAGCAAAGGCCATGACATGGCACGCTCGATGCGATGTGGGTGGGAATATGATGCGTCATCCAGTTGATTCACTCATCTGACAAATTTCAAATACACCACACTATGAATTTGCAAAAGAACCGCGTAATGTACTTCTTGCATTATCAATTGATGGGCTTAATCCTTTCGATAATTTAAGTACTAATCAGATTTATTAGCCAGTTTTCATGGTGCCTTTAAATCTCCCTCCAACAATATGCATGAAAAAGGAGTTCACATTATTGTCTTTATTGATACCGAGGCCGAAGGCTCCAGACGATGATATTGATATATTCTTAGCCCCATTAATTTAAGAACTTAAAGAGTTACGAGATAAAAGCGTGACGACATTTGAATTTTATAAGGGCGAAGAGCTCACACTTAAAGTAATGGTGATATGGGCATTCCATGACCTTCCTGCTTATGGGACCTTATCCAGTGCAATGTTCATGGTTATTACGGATGTCCCATATACGGGGAGGAAACTAAAGCTACTTGGATACATCATAGTGGTAAGATGAGTTATACAGGTCATTGTATATTTCTGCCGACCAATCACCCTTTTAGGAAGGATAAGTCTAATTTCTTACCTGTAGGTCACGAGCGTAGAGTGAAACCTGTTCGTCTTTCTGGTCAGCAGATTGAGAAGAAGGCAAAGGCTGCAAAAGTGGGTTATACGTATGCAGGCAAACACCCTCAGTTTGTAAACCTAAAGCGTAAAGTTAAGGATGATTCGAATGACCTTAGTAAAATAAAGGCATGGTCGAGACGATTACTGTTTTTTGACTTACCCTATTGGAAATGTCATCATGTAAGGAATGTAATTTATGTGATGCACACAAAGAAGAATGTTGTAGAATATCTGATTGGAACATGTCTGGGTGGATCTCATCAAAAGATGAAGAGAGGGCGCACTGCGACTTAGAGAAGATGAAAAGAAAGAAAAAATTATGGTTAAAAAATAATTCTACAATAGGAATAATTTCTATCCCCCGATTTCTTTCACTTTGACTACTAGTGAGAAAAATATTCTCTTAGACACATTCAACTTGAAGACTCAAATTGGTTATTCCGATAATTTGTGTAGGATAATAAGATAGCAAACAAATTACCTAAAATAGTGTAAGTATCTCGACTGACATGTAATCATTCAATTAATCCCTCTACTATTTAGTCATTGCTTCTCTGAACACAAAGATCTATCGATTAATTAAGCAAATCAGTTTGTGTTTTATCCTACTTTGTGCAAAAGTGGTAAATAGAAATCACATTAAAGCTGCGAAAATAACTTTAGCTGAAGCAGTTTGGTATTAGAGAAATACTTTCCTCCGTCGTTCTTCGATATCATCATCCACCTGCTTGTGCATTTATGTAATGAGGCATTGTTATGTGGTCCCGTAAGGTATCGCTGGATGTATCCTTTTGAGCTCTTGCTGAAAACCTTCAAAGATTACGTAAAGAAAATACGGTATATTGGAGAGTCAATTGCTGAAGAATATGTTACTGTAAACTCATCGCTATATGCTTGGGAACATATGCCAGAATAAGAGTTGAGGAGTTTAATTCCTCTTGGAGAATGAGTGATTGAGGAACCTAACGAGTTTGAGGATGAATTTCCTTTTAGAAATCCTAAAGAGGTGAAACTCACAAATCTACAATACGAGCAAGCAACTCGTTATGTATTCGAATCGCAATATAAAGTCAAAGATTGGAGAGAGTAAGTACTACTGAATTATTCTTGTTTGATTATATGTATTTTATATATTATGATCTAAAATTTACAATTTACCCTAGGAAATACGTGAAAGAAATTACCCAAAATAAGAGGAGAAATTGCACGACAAATGATTTTAGGGGCATATGTATCAAAATAGGTAATTTTCACCCATGTGCAGTTGTTTATTCAGATGTGATAAAAACATACCTTTATACAAAATACTTAATAAATGAAGCTTCTAAAAAGCGGTGATGTCTCTTTAAGTCTTGCATGCCTAGTAAAAGGTCCTAATTTTCGTTCTAAAAAGTTTAAGAAATTCTCCACTAGCGGTTTTGATTTGATTTCATATCCATATGAGGAAAAGCTTTAGATGCAAAATAGCGGAATTTTTATTTCTGCCTTGACTATATGTGTCTCTAGCAAAAATGATAAAAATCCAAAATATTTGGTGCTAACCAATTATGGGATAATCCAACCAATCCTAGAACCTGATTACTTATATTTAAAAAAATGTATGCTATTGTTATTGGGTGAAGGTGGAGGATAATACGAATTCTAGCAAAGTTAATCCTGACTCCGAACATATTGGGGTAGATTTATCACAGATGAAGAGTAAAGATCGCATCATCGATGAGCCTTTTATTTGTGCCATTTAGAACATAAATAAGGTATTCTACTCGAAATGCATAAACAATGGAAATTGGTTTATTATTATGCTTGCACCAAAGGGTATAACTACTCAAGCAGGCACATTAAAGGCTCTCAAGGAATTCCAGTCTGCTCCTGATGACAACACTAATTTGAAGGATCTTTTAGTTGATTTAGAGGAAAATTGAGTATCAAAACAATATCTTATCATTGTTAGTCTTATTTGCATCCTATTATGATATTGACACTATATAAGCGCTTTAATATGATTTATGAATGTTTAATTTGATGTATGAATATTTAGTTTGATTTACGAATGTTTAATATGATTTATGAATGTTTAGTTTAATGTATGAATGTTTAGTTTGATTTACAAATGTTTAATTTGATTTACAAATATTTAATTTGATTTATGAGTGGTTAATTTGATTTACGAATATTTAATTTGATTTATTCATGTTTAGGGGTATTAACACCTTGCAGAGGATGCTCAGTTTGAGAATAGAGTCTCATGAGTTTGTGGTTGGACCAAATTATCCCTAACAACCCCCTATGTCTCATATTATGATGGTGCATCCAGTTCCCATGTCGCACCCGAGCCGGTTCCCAAATTTATAATGGATCCTTATGGCCTCATCCTAACCTACCTAGGAGACCAAACCTTCAAAGGAGAGCTCATCCTAGACGTTTCGAGCAAGGTGGACCCATGCCAATTTACATTTTTTCCCATTACAAATAAAGAGGTCGCCTTAGAGAGTTTTGTTTTAAGTTAGGGAGAGTTTGTCACATGCACGTTCCCCAGTATGTTCCCACTCGAGTACCTACACATGTTCACACACACACTCCCACATGTGTTACTCTACATGCTACTGCACATCACCATAGAGATTTTGAGAGTTTTTGAGAGAAAGTAGAGTATTTAGTCACGACTTCACAATATTTGATGGAGGAATTTTGTAGCACAACTTCTCCTTTCTAGAACTCCTCCCGGCTTAGTGATTGAGTTTGAGACTTGTTTTTAGAATAAGGAGCTTATCATTTTCATATCTTAAATCCATATTGCTAGACTTTTTTTTATCATTGTATTTATCTGTTTTTCTTTTTATGTTTTTAGAAAACTCCAAAAAGAGTTTCGTTTGTATGGAAAAAGTTTGAAAAATACAAAAAGATTTACGTTTTTTTGGGGAAAAAGATGAAAAAGATTTTATTTTGATAAATATTTTGAAAATGTCAAAAAGACTTTTGTATTTTCCTTTTTCACCGTATATGGATGAACACTTAATATTTACTAATCATCCCATCATCTGATCCATACACGTGACTTTTTCGTAGTATTTTGAGACATGCCTTTGTTTCAATATTGTGCAAAATAATGTGCGGAATCATTAAGTTTATCTTTGATGACTACTATATACATGTTAAAGTTCTAGTCTCCTGAGCCTTAGGAACATCGTACTTATCATTTATCAAATACGATATTCCTCTAAAATCTGATTAGTACGCTCAGTCTGCCCATCAGTCTATGGGTGGTAAGCTGTACTCAACTACAACTCGGTGCCCATAGCCTCTTAAAATCTCTCCCAAAAGCGAGACATAAAAATATTATCCCAGTCTGAAACGATATCAAGGGGCTCTCCGTGTAATCTAATAATATCAGCGACGAATATCTGGGATACTGACCTGTCGTGTAATCTATCCGTACTGGCAAAAAAGTGGGATACCTTTGTCAACCGATCCACAATCACCCATATTGAATCGTGACCCCTCTAAGAAGTAGGAAACCCTATGATAAAATCCATGGAAATGATCTCCGATTTCCACATCGGGATCTCTAATGGATGAAAAAGCCCTCCTAGTTTCTGATGGTCCACCTTAACTAACTGACAGGTGGCACACTTTGAGATGAACTCAACAATGTCTCTCTTCTTGCCACTCCACTAATACTGTTGCCTCATATCCTGGTACATATTATCCCTGACAGGATGTACTGCAAATCGAGATCCATGCGACTCTATCATCATTGTATGTCATAGATCCTCACCCTCTGGAACAACCAGATGTCCATTGAAGTGCAAGCCTCCCTCATGACTCACTGAATAAGACTCTACTCCCTCTGCCAGAAGGTTTCGAATCCTCTCCTGATAAAATGGATCCGCTGCCTGGGCCTGTACAACCCTCGTCATAATCTGGGGTGTAACTATCATAATAGACATGAATGATTGGTCCACTGCATCTTGATTTCCCAACTCCTTTCATTTCTCTTTCCATGCCTCAATTACCTCACCTACTGGACTATGGTTCAATGCATTGGCAATTACGTTAGCCTTCCCCGAGTGGTACTGGATCTCAAACTGGTAGTCCTTAACAAATTCAAGCCACCTGCACTGGCGCATATTCAAATCTCTCTGAGTGAATAAGTATTTCAGTGTCTTATGATCTGTGAACATGCAAAATTTCTCTCCCAATAGATAATGTCTCCAAATTTGAAGTGCAAACACGACTGCTACTAGATCCAAGTCGTGGGTGGGGTAATTCTTCTCGTGAGACTTAAGCTTGTGAGAAGAATCAAGTATAGCTTGATCTTCCTGCTGTAGTACTCCACCAAGCCCCTATAACGATGCATCAGTGTAAACAAGGTACTCCACTCCTACTCTGGGGAGCGTTAGTACGGGTTTTGTTTTGAAGTCAGCTTGTCCTTCAGCTGATCAAACACCAACTGACATGCATCATCCCATATACATGTTACACCCTTATGAGTCATATTAGTCAACGGACCCATAATCTTTGAGAATCCTCTAATGAACCGTCTGTAATAATCGATTAACCCCAATAAACTCTACACCTCCATCGGTGTTGTGGGCTATTCCCACTCCCTCACCATTAACACTTTTCTAGGGTCCACTGATATCCCCCTCTCAGATATAATATGCCCCAAAAATTATTCCTCTTGCATCCAGAACCCATATTTCTCAAATTTGGTGTACAAGTCATTCTCTTGTAAAGTCTGCAAAATCCTACGTAGATGCTCGACATGTTCCTCCTCCGTTCGTGAATAAATCAGGATGTCATTTATGAAGACAATGATGAACAGATTTAAGAACTCTCTGAACACCCTGTTCATCAAGTCCATAAATACTTCTGATGCGTTGGTTAGCCCAAATGGCATAACTCAAAACTCGTAAGATCCATATATCGTTAGAAAGGCAGTCTTAGACACGTCCTGCTCCCTAATCCGTAACTGATGGTATCCCAATCTTAAATCTATGTTCGAGAAGAATGTTGCTCCTCTCAACTGGTCGAATAAGTAATTGATTTTAGGTAATTGATACTTATTCCGTATCGTGACTTTATTCAACTCCCGATAATCTACACATAATCGCAAGGATCCATCCCTCTTCTTCACAAACAGAACTAGGGGCACCCCAAGGTGAGGTACTCCTCCGAATGAAACCCTGTTTCAATAACTGCTCAATCTGATCACATATATCCTTCATTTCCATAGGAGCCATACGATATGGCGCACGAGTTATTCTCCGTGTGCCTGATGCTAAATCAATCACGAAATCTATCTTACTACTCGGTGATAGTCCAGGTATATCCTGAAATACATCAGCGTACTCACGAACAATCGGAATCGAATCAAGGGAAATCACAAATCCCGTAGAGGTCTCCTACTCTATATAAAATAAATGAGTGCACGATCCTCCTTCGGGGTGAGCCATTGCCCCTATAAACATATCTTGACCAGGGATAGAAAAAATAATGCTTCTACTAAAGCAATCAACCATGGCCCTATACGCGACTAGCCAATCCATCTCAATAATAACGTCGTACTCGGATATGTTTAGAACAAGCATATTGGCAGGAAAAATAATACTCCCAATCACTATACCTATACCCTGACGTATAAAGAAAATCAACGACCCACTACCTAGCGGTGAATCTACATAAGTCACTGTACTATCAATCGTGACTAACAGCCCTACGGCCCGTGCAAAACTAGTGGCTATGAACGAGTGTGAGGCTCCCATGTCAAACAAAACATGCCCCCATAGACCCATGGATAGAAAATGTGCCCTCAACTATGGGTGGAGCCTGTGAAGCTACTGCCTGGTGGACATTGTAAACATGCCCATACTGAAGTTGTCCCTGCTGAATCGGTGCTGCTGGAACGACAGACAAAGCTGGGAATAGCGCTGGTGCTGGCGCTGGGAGAGCGATTGGGAATAACGATCGTTGGGGATCTTGACGAGCACCCTACTACTGCTGCGGGGTCTTATCCTTCTCTGGATAGTTTTGACATTTGTGACCAGAGTTGCCACAAACGAAGACCTATCAGCAAAGTTTCCTCCCCTCTGACCTTACTGACCCCGACCCTGTTAGACGTTTCCACCTCTGCCTTGGCCTTGATGGCCCTATTAAAACTATTGTTGGCCCAGGAGGCCCTACTATCCCTGCAGACCCTGGTGGACATTCTGGCCCTGGTGGCCATGCCTGAAACCTCTCTTAGAAAAATCCCCCTGATGGGAATCCTGCTCACCCTGCCTCTGCTGACCCTGAGCTGCTTGTGCCCCACTGGCACTAACCCCACCAGTCCTGCCCTGCTAGCTGGACTCTCCTCCATATTTTCTCCCCTTGACATGGAAGCGGTGGTACTGATAGTGTAAAAAAGCTACATTAAGTACATCTGTATAGGATTGCAAAGAAAGGTTACCTAGAAGATGCTATCGAATCCTCCAGGTCAAACCATCAATGAACATCTGAATTTTCTTGTCCTCAGTGGGCACTTCTGCTGGTACCAAGTTCACCAATCTAGTAAACTCCTCCTCATACTTCACCACAGTCTTCCCCTCTTGGGTGAGGTCAAGTAGTTTTCACCTCATCTCAGTTTGAATGGCGGAAGGAAAATATTTGCGGTCAAATCGCACCCATAAGTCTTTTATACTCATCGAATCGCACTCCTTTGCGGAGGTGGATCCTGCTGAACCATGACTAATGCGGCATTAACTGTGTGGGAAAAAATGGCAGCAACCTCTGCAGCGTTCATCGTACCTTGAGCCTGTGCTGGCTGGGGCTCGGGTTGGGCATTTCTGTCCCTCGGTGAACCTCTTGGAGGCATCTGAAACGAGCAGGAATTTTTAAGTCTACAATTATTAAATCTCATATAGCTAAAGACGAAATCACATAATCAAGTATGGAACAATCCTAAAAATAGGGCTCCATATCAAGGAACGCTAAGCTGAAATCATAGTAAGCCTTACAGATCCAAAAAGACTCTAGAACCAGATGCTATGATACCACCTGTGACACCCTGCCTAATTAAATACCGGGTGGCCGTTCATTTATAAAATTTAAAATAGGATATTCGGTTGGTTCATTCTTAGTATAACTGTCGAAAACCAATTTTCGTTTTGACCACCTAATAATTAATTAAGCTAGTATCAAAACATTTTATTGAATTATATTTAGTCAATTAATTTAAACTATTAAAACATTCACCATTTTCATGCATAAATAAGTAAGGAATAAAGCATCATCCAACTGAATATAATAAACTAGGATAGTTGTACCAGTCGAATAAAAATCCAAACCAACAATAATAAATCCAACTCAAATGGAAATGCTGAAATAAATAAGTACAATGCTCCTCGAACATAAATAAACTGAGAATGGGCGATACATGCCCTAATTGAGAAGTTCAAATACTAGAACTGGAAGGATAGAAGTGGAGGCGTCTAAATACGAGGACTGCAACTTCCACAATGGCTGCAGCACGTCAAAAGATCCAATGGTCTAACTCTGGTGTCCCTATGACTGGGCATGTAAAATAATACACAAGAAAAGAGATTTTTTCAAGAGACAGGCCAGAGCCCAAGTATAAAAGATTTTAAAACAATTTAGCAAGTAATTTAAAGATGTTGTAAAGAAAATATAAAACACATTGTAGATTTTTGCACTCTTCCTTGAGATTCTGACCTCTCAACTAATGTGCATGCCTAACGTCCCGCTAAACTTCTCTAGAAATCCCCCTATACAATTACTATGCATTATCCTTATATATACTAACCCGAGTATAAGTTTCACAAAAGATGTTTAAAGGTACACATCCTTAAGTTATTTAAGAATTCGTCATCTTCTATGTCTACAATTATCACATAGTAGATAATATTACAAGCATATATACATAACTATCACAATATTATATATATATATACACACACACACTAAAACATCACCCTTAGACTCAGCAGTGGTGCATGCATACTCTGCTATCAAGTCCCGATATATCTCATACTAAGTAAGGACTAATGATTCGAAATCACTCACGAACCATCGAAATACAAATCACACATATTGGAGGCGAGCATGGTTACAAGTCCATGGGCTACGCACATACCTACGCACCCATACGACCGTCATCACTATCATTCTCACAAACAGCCCGTACCTAGGTTCCATATTCTGAGGTACCAAATCTAAAATCCCCCCCCCCCCCCCCTAATTGGGCTCATCAGGATAAGACTGTACCATTTCCTAAATAACCTCCCACGATAGCAAATAGTGTAGGTATGTTATACACATAGTAAATCAATCATGTAGGTATTCACGCAACCTATCCTAATTAGTAGGTATACACAACCTAAATGCATATTTGTATGTCGTATACTTCTCTTTATATTCCCAAAATTATTTAATTACGATTGTTCTCTCTATCGTACTTCATGTAAAGCAATTCATAATCCTATGTATCTTTTACAATAGCTAATCCCACTTTTATACTACTAACATATCACAAGGAGTCACGAAATAACTTTAAAATAAACTTTCCAAAAAATGAACCGATTCGATCCCGAATGATTGGTTCGGTTTGGTCTTTACAAAAATCTGCAGAAAAACGACTCGTGTAGAAAAACGAATCGATCCGGTTGGCTTCTACCTTCCAAAACTACGTTTTCCCACCATTAATGATACTAAAACCTTTACAGATCATCCCAAACACCAATCCAACAATTCTAATCAATGTTCTGATATATATATATATATATATATATATATATATATATATATATATGATTTCTAACAATCTAGGATCATTAAATCATATGCATAACTCTTAGTAAATTTCGAAATCCCCAAATTAGCTCATTAAACCTCAGTTCTTCAAATTCACATTAAAGAATACCAAAATTTTCAAATTTGTTCATCCTAATAAATTCTCTATTCGTGATTCATAACTGACATACAAGAAGAGTTCAATCTAATTATCTCCAGATTCTAATTAGTTACTCTAACTCTCTAATTTCATCAAATAAACACCATATTCATATTCAAATTGAACCTACACTAACATGGGTTTCATTATGGCTATAAATTAAGAAAGTTTAAACACTTGCCTCAAAAGTGAAGGTATGATCCGTTGGTGTAGTTAGTATGGTTGTGTTCTACGTTCTTCGATCTACACGTTGGTTGTCTTACTACACCAAAACTGCTAATCTGGCACGCTGAGACAAGGAGAATCTGGCACGGTTTAAAACAGTGCCAAAATCTGGCATAGTTTAAAATCATGCCAGATATCTGTGCAATTTATTAAAAAATATTATCCCAAAAATTTAAGCGGGATCCAACAAATTTAACCTAAGTCTCTCTTTTTTCTTTCTCTCTCTTACTCTTTTCTCTCTCCTCGCTTCCAGCAGTGTCCCTCTTCTCTCATCCCTTCATCTCTGCCTCTCCTAGCTTCCTCCCCTCTCCTCGCTGTCGCCCCCTCTCCTCCTTGTCACCCTCGTTGTCACCCCTTATCCCTGCAGCCGTCGTTCCTCCAGTGGCCCAGATGACCCGCTGCCAATCTTTCCCCCAACCGCTTCTCCCCACCGCCATTCATCCAGTGGCCCAGGTGATTTTAACTGTGTGTTCTTTCCATTTAGGTTTCAATTTTAATTTTATTGTTGTTTAGTTTTGTAGGAGTGAAAAGAGAGTTTTAAATGGAGATTCAAAAGATGTATAAATCTAAATCTAAGGTTTCAATTTTTTTTGACAAATTTATTATGATGTTCTTAAAATTGAATCTTATATGTTATTTAGGTTTTTGGTTTGTTCCAAATCAAGTATTAGTTCAACAAACTCTTTGAGGGGCCATCAACCTCTTAGAACTGTTATGTAGATATTTGACATCATCCCCATTAGAGCTGTTATGTACAAATCTTTCAGCATTCAGTTAGCAGTAAGATGAGGAAACATGGTTTGCAGCTTCCAAATCATCCTCTCCAGGTCCCTTTTTCTTTCTAATTCATAAATATTTATACATTTCTTTCTTGGTTTCACTCTATAATCTAATCATCTTTATATCTATGTGTAGGTTGTGGCTGTTGCTATATTTCTGGCATTGGGTTTTGCTTTTTATGTGTTATTTGCCCCATTTATGGGGAAGAAATTGTATCAATATATTGTGATGGGTCTCTACACTCCTCTTGTAAGCCATCTTACATTTCTTCCTTGACCCTTTTTTTTCATATTTTTATTTCATTTAATTTTTTTCTTGTGGCCAAGATCTGAGATCTATACTTATCTCCTTGTAGGTTTCTTATTTGAAAATGATTCTACACCTCTAAATGTTTGATCCATTTTACTAGAGTGGGTTTGATCCATTTTACTAGAGTGGGTTCCTTCCTGTTTCCGTTTCCCCATTTTTTATGTTAAAAAATAGGGAAAACATTAAGAACCTGTCACTTGAGCTGGCAAATGGGTTGCTTGTCTTTTATTTTTTGTTGCCTACTGTAGCAGCCACTATGCTCTCTCTGGATATTAATTTAAATATTTAAACGTTTGTATTTTGTCCCTTGCCCTGAAATGGCCATAACCTTTGACGTTGATCTTCAGATTAGACATAAAATAGCAATTTTTTTCTTAATTTTAACTTGTCAAATTTTCCATGGAAAAGTTTACTTGGGAAAAATTTGCATTTTCCATCATTACTAGTAAAAACACTCTAAATTATTCTGTTACGCTGATTATTGTTAAAACTGTTATAGGACTATCACCATATCAACCATTCCCCTATCTATACGTTGGTTTTACATAAATTTAGTATACAAATATTTACAAACCCCACTTTTCGCTCAATCTACTCTGTAAAATTAGCCATTGTTATCAATCTAGTTTTATTTTCTGTTTCCCTCATGCATTGGTTTGGAATGGTCGGACAACATGTTAAATTCCATTGGGAGCAGGATCTGATAAGAATGAACTAAATTCCTTCAATGTCCCTTATAAGAAGCCACCCTTTTCTAAAAAATCAATGGTTTTCACTTTCCAGAACTGTTACTTTCCGAATATGGGTAATAATCTTATCTATTTCTTATTCCCTGTGTTTTTCAAAAGTAATTCCAACGACAAAAATAAACATGTAATACCCAGTGGCTCCTTTTAGTGTTTGATTTATAAATATATATATTTAATATTTGGCATGTAACAACATTTAACATCTTACCGTGCCCGTGCTCTTTCCAAATTTTGTACAACACTAGTTGTTGGGGAAATTTGAAGTCTTAGACCATGTGAATTGTCCTGAATTAGCCATGGTTTATAGAATGGATGCATCAATTATGCTTGCTGGTACTTTACTAGAGTTGTTAAGTGGTCATTACATTTTCTTCTCTTCTGGGTGACTGAACTGAATGGTGAAGTAGCTTGTGCTATAGTTCGTAACACTTTCTTTTATAAATGATCATCATAGTAACAAACATTTATAGTTATATATAACAGGAATAGGGACTAAAAAATGAATAAATAAAAAGACTTGGTACGAACGATAAATCAAACCTCTATTTGTGAGTGGGGGGGGGACCTTAATTAATTATTTATAAGATAAATAACACGAAAAGTAATGCTATCTTAAGTTAACACGCTGCCATTATAATTACTTTTAATATGATATATACCATGCCATTTGTTAATTTACATTGGCCCCGTAAGAGGCACGAACACCTCGCACGGGACCAATGTAACTTCTAGGAACTGACCGCGTAATTCCGGGTCTACCGGTTTGAGAATATGACGATAATTTCAAAATATCTAGATTACGCTTAAAAACAAGCCGTTTGAGGGTGAAAGCCTAAACCATCTCCCAAACGGCCCCATAAGAGGCACGAACACCTTGCACGGGACCAATGTAACTTGTAGGAATTGATCGCGTAGTCCCGGGTCTCCCGGTTTGAGAATATGACGATAATTTAAAAATATCTAAATGAGGCTTAAAAACAAGCTGTTAAAGGGGGAAAACCAAAATCAACCCCCAAACGGCCCCGTAAGAGGCACGAACACCTCGCACGGGACCAATGTAACTTGTACGAACTGTCCACATACACCCAGGTCTCCCGATTTGAGAATATGATGATATTTTGGAAATATCTAAATTAGGCTTAAAAACAAGGCGTTTGAGGGTGAAAACCTAAACCATCCCGCAAACGGCTCCGTAAGAGGCACAAACACCTCGCATGGGACCAATGTAACTTGTAGGAACTGACCCCGTAATTGTGGGTCTCCTAGTTTGAGAATATGATGATAATTTAGAAATGTCTAGATTAGGCTTAAAAACAAGCCTTTTGAGGGTGAAAACCCAAACTAGCCCCCAAATGGTCTCGTAAGAGGCACGAACACATCGCACGGGACCAATGTAACTTATAGGAACTGACCCCGTAGTCCTGGGTCTTCCGACTTGAAAATATGGAGATAATTTGGAAATATCTAGATTAGGCATAAAAACAAGCCGTTAAAGGGTGAAAACCCAAAATAGCCCCCAAACCGCCTCGTAAGAGGCACGAACACATCGCACAGTACTAATGTAATTTGTAGGAACTGGCCGCGCAGTCGCGGGTCTCCCAGTTTGAGAATATGATGATATTTTGAAAATATCTAGATTTGGCTTAAAAATAAGGCGTTTGAAGGTAAAAACTCAAATCAGTCCCCAAATGGCCCCGTAAGAGGCACGAACACCTCACACGGGACCAATGTAAATTATAGGAACTGACCGCATAGTCGCGGGTCTCTCGATTTGAGAATATGACGATAATTTGAAAATATCTTGATCAGGCTTAAAAATAAGCCATTAAAGGGTGAAAATCCAAACCAACCCCCAAACAGCCTCGTAAGAGGCACGAACACCTCGCACGGGACCAATGTAACTTGTAGGAACATACCACGTAGTAGCAAGTCTCCTGATTTGAGAATATGATGATAATTTAGAAATATCTACATTAGGCTTAAAAATAAGTCGTTTGAGGGTGAAAACCCAAACCAGTCCCCAAACGGCCCCATAAGAGGCACGAACACCTCGCACGGGACCAATGTAACTTGTAGAAACTCACGGCGTAGTCACGGGTCTCCCAGTTTGATAATATGATGATAATTTGAAAATATCTAGATTAGGTTTAAAAATAAGCTGTTAAAGGGTGAAAACCCAATCCAACTCCCAAACGGCCTCATAAGAGGCACGAACACCTCGTACGGGACTAATGTAACTTGTAGGAACTGACCGCGTAGTCGCGGGTCTCCTGGTTTGAGAATATGATGATTATTTGAAAATATCAAAATTAGGCTTAAAAATAAGCATTTACAGGGAGAAAACCCAAACCAACCGCCAAACGGCCCCGAAAGAGGCACGAACACCTCGCACGGGACCAATGTAACTTGTAGGAACTGACCGCATTATCGTGAGTCTTCCGATTTGAGAATATGACGATAATTTGGAAATATCTAGATTAGGCTTAAAAACAAGCCTTTTGAGGGTGAAAACCCAAACAAGCCCCCAAACGGCCCCGTTAAAGGCACGAACACCTCGCACGAGACCAATGTAACTTGTAGAAACTGATCGCGTAATTGCGGGACTCCTGATTTGAGAATATGACGATAATTTGAAAATATCTAGATTAGGCTTAAAAACAAACCATTTGAGGGTGAAAACCTAAACCATCCCCTAAACGGCCACGAACACCTCGTACGGGACCAATGTAACTTGTAGGAACTGATCGCATAGTCCCGAGTCTCCCAATTTCAGAATATGACGATAATTTGAAAATATATAAATTAGGCTTAAAAATAAGCCATTAAGGGTGAAACCCAAACCAGCCGCCAAACGGCCCCGTAAGAGGCACGAACATCTCGTATGGGACTAATGTAACTTGTAGGAACTGAACTCGTAGTCACGGATCTCCCGATTTCAGAATATGATGATAATTTGAAAATATCTAAATTAGGCTTAAAAATAAGCCGTTTGAGGGTGAAAACCCAAACCAGCCTGCAAACGGTCCTATAAGACGCACGAACACCTCGCACTTGACCAATGTAACTTGTAGGAACTGACTGCATAGTCGGGGGTCTACCGGTTTGAGAACATGATGATAATTTGGAAATATCTAGACTGGGCTTAAAAACAAGCCGTTTGAGGGTGAAAACCTAAACAAACCTCCAAACGGGCCCGTAAGAGGCACGAACACCTTACATGGGACCAATGTAACTTGTGTTAACTAATCGCGTAGTCACGAGTCTCCCGATTTGAGAATATGATGATAATTTGAAAATTTCTAGATTTGGCTTAAAAAACAAGCCGTTACAGGGTGAAAACTCAAACTAAACGCCAAACAGCGTCGTAAGAGGCACGAACACCTCATACGGGACCAATGTACCTTGTAGTAATTGACCGCATAATCGTGGGTCTCCCGGTTTGAGAATATGACGATAATTTGGAAATATCTAAATTAGGCTTAAAAACAAGCCGTTTGAGGGTGAAAACCCAAACCAGCTGCCAAACGGCCTCGTAAGAGGCACGAACACCTCGCACGGGACTAATATAATTTGTAGGAACTGAGCGCATAGTCGCGGGTCTCCCAGTTTGAGAATATGACAATAATTTGAAAATATCTAGATTATGATTAAAAATAAGCTATTAAACTGTGAAAATCCAAACTAGTCGCGAAACGATCCCGTAAGAGGCACAAACACCTCGCACGGGATCAATGTAACTTATAGGAGCTGACCGCGTAATCGCGGGTCCCCTAGTTTGAGAATATGATGATAATTTGAAAATATCTAGATTAGGCTTAAAAACAAGCCGTTTGAGGGTGAAAACCCAAACCAGCCCCCAAACGGCCCCGTAAGAGGCACGAACACCTCGCACGGGACCGATATAACTTGTAAGAACTGATCGCGTAGTCCTGGGTCTCCTGATTTGAGAATTTGACCATAATTCGAAAATATCTAAATTAGGCTTAAAAACAAGCAGTTACAGGGTGAAAATCGAAACCAGCCGCCAAACGGTCCCATAAGAGGCACGAACACCTCGCACGGACCAATGTAACTTGTAGAAACTGATCGCGTAGTCGCGGGTGTCCCGATTTGATAATATGACAATAATTTGGAAATATCTAGATTAGGCTTAAAAATAAGCCGTTTGAGGGTGAAAACCCAAACCAGCCCTTAAACAGCCCCGTAAGAGGCACGAACACCTCGCACGGGACCAATGTAACTTGTAGGAACTGATCGCGTAGTCACGGGTCTCTCGGTTTGAGAATATAATGACAAATAAGCTCCCAAACAACCCCGTAAGAGGCAATAACACCTCTCACGGGACCAATGTAACTCGTAGGAACTGATCATGTAGTTCTAACTTGCTTAAGATTTTTAATTTTATAATATAATAATAATTGCAACTCATATATATAATTTTTTAGCTTGAGTAAGATTTTTTTATAAATTACTTGGTTACTAATATCGTCTCTTTTTTGTATCCTTTTTTTTTGTAGGTTAACATTTTACCGTTAGCATTTATTCATGTGGAACACACGGAGAAGTCAATGGTTTGCAACATGGGGTTTATTTATTTAATGTCATTAATATTCATGATTCTATTTTTTTGTGTTATGGTCGTGCGGGCTTTTGTAGTTTTATTGTTAACTTCTATGGCCGTGCGGGCTTTTGTAAGTTTATTGTTATATTTTGTGGCCTGTGGGCTTTATATTACGCAGATTTTATATTAGTAGGTTTTAGAATGTCAAAAAAATTGAGGAAACTCTGCCCATTTTTTTTTGTCTGTGAACTACTAAAAACTTGTAATATTTTGAAGTTTGTATGTACATTAGTTTATCAACAACATGCAATATTTGCAATTTGTGAATTTTCTTATTTTCAAATAATTAATTTTTTTTCTTTCATCCAAAAATTTGGCACAAATCAAAACCGTGCCAAAAGTGCATCAAATTTTGGCACGATTTTGAATTGTGCCAAATTTTTATGATATTGTGCTCAATCTGAACTGTGCCAAAATTATGCCAGAAATATCAAATTCTGGCACAGCTTAGAAGTGTGTCAGAAGTGTTCCTGTTTGGTCAAATCTGGTACACTTTTAAACCGTGCCAGAAAAAAATGGCCATTTTGAAACACCTGATTTTGGAACAGTTTTAAATCGTGCCAGATTCCTGTTTTTGGTGTAGTGATACCGGTCCTCCGGGCAGGGTTGGCTTTGCCTCCCCAGGTGTAAATGCCAAGGGTCAACAATGTCTCTCCGTCGTTGTGGAGGAGGTAAATCCTTGTGAGGTGCTTGGGGTGGTCCCTTGGCCCCCTGAGGAGGCCCCCCAGCTACTAGTGTGATCATATCCGATGGGACTCCCGTGGACCTGATTACTATGTTCTGGCTGAAGGCAACCAGCTGCTCTTCTATTGCTTGTTGGCTTCCTTCCAAGGATTTGAATAAAGCCGCCACTTTCGCCATTTCTGACTGAGGAAGGGCGTTGCAGGAACTAGGCCCACCAGCTGGTGGTGGAGGCGGTGGAAATTCTGATGCCATGTGAAGGCCTGGTGGATGAGCTTAGAATTGAAGAGTGAAAGCCTTGTAGCTCAGCAGGAACTCTTTCAATGGTGAAATAGCTCCACATAAGGGAAGGACTGGTTCACATCCAGAGGCTCCGACGAGGATAAGCTAAGTAAAGAAAGAGATGATGTTTCTCATTCCCACAGACGACGCTAGACTGATGATACCAAAAATGGTATCACCCGGTCATAGATATTAGAAGCTCAAACAGGTATACAACTATGGAAATAAACACATTATAGGGATAGAGAAGGAGATGAGGTTAAGAGGATGAACACTTGAATTTAAGTGGTTCAACCAATCAGGCCTATATCCACTGTATGTGTGTGATCCACTAAAAAGGGCACTAATGGCCATGGATACAATCACTCAAGCTTTTCTCTCTCTTCTGTATATTTTGATAGGGTTTTGTTAGGTTTGTGAATAATCAATATTTTCTCATGGAGAAGATGACGTGTATATATAGGACTTAGGTGGTGTAATGTACCACCTGTGACACCCTACCCAATTAAATACCGGGTGACCGGTCCTTTATAAAATTTAAAGCGGGATATCCGGTTGGTTCATTCTTAGTATCACTTTCGAAAACCAATTTTCGTTTTGACCACCTAATAATTAATTAAGCTAGTCTCAAAACATTTTATTGAATTATATTGAGTCAATTAATTTAAACTATTATGACATTCACCATTTTCATGCATAAATAACTAAGGAATAAAGCATGATTCAACTCAATATAATAAATTGGGATAATCGTACCAGTCGAATAAAAATCCAACCAATAATAATAAATCCAACTGAAATGGAAATGCTGAAATAAATAAGTACAATGTTCCTCGAACATAAATAAACTGAGAATGGGCGACACATGCCCTAATTGAGACGTTCAAATACTAGAACTGAAAGGATAGAAGTGGGTCTAAATGCGAGGACCTGCAACTTCCACAATGGCTGTAGCACGTCAAAAGATCCAATGGTCTAACCCTGGTGTCCTTGTGACAAATAATACACAAGAAAAGAGATTTTTTCAAGAGACGGGTCAGAGCCTGAGTGTAAAAGATTTTAAAATAATTTAGCAAGTAATTTAAAGATGCTGTAAAGAAAATATAAAACACATTGTAGATTTTTGCACTCTTACTTGAGATTCTCACATCTCAACTAATGTGCACGCCTAACGTACCACTAAACTTCTCTAGAAATCCCCCTGTACCATTATTATGCATTGTGCTTATATATACTAACCCGAATATAAGTTTCACAAAATATGTTTAAGGGTACACATCCTTAAGTTATTTAAGAATTCATCATCTTCTTTATCTACAATTATCACATAGTAGATAATATTACAAGCATATATACATAACTATCATAATATTATATATATATATATATATATATATATATATATATATATATATATATATATATATATATATATATATATATATATATACACACACACACACACATACACACACTAAAATAACACCCCTAGACTCAACAGTGGTGCATGCATATTTTGCTATCAAGTCCCGGTACATCTCATACTAAGTAAGGACTAATGATTCGAAATCATTCACAAACCATTGAAATATAAATCACACATATTGGAGGCGAGCATGGTTACAAGTCTATGGGCTACGCACATACCTACGCACCCATATGACCGTCATCACTATCATTATCACAAATAGCCCGTACCTAGGTTCCATATTCTGAGGTACCAAATCTAAAATCCCCCCAATTGGGCTCATTAGGATAAGACTGTCCCCGTTCCTAAATAACCTCCCACGATAGCAAACAGCGTAGGTATGTTATACACATAGTAAATCAATCATGCAGGTATTCACGCAACCTATCCCAATTAGTAGGTATACACAACCTAAATATATATTTGTATGTCGTATACTTCTCTCTATACTCCCGATATTATTCAATTACGATTGTTCTCTCTATTGTACTTCATGTAAATAAATTCATAATCCCAAGTATCTTTTACAGTAGCTAATTCCACTTTTATACTACTAACATATAACAAGGAGTCACGAAATAACTTTAGAATAAAGTTGACAAAAAATGAATTGATTTGATCCCGAATGATTGGTTCAGTTCGGCATTTACAAAAATCTGCAGAAAAACGAACCGATCTGGTTGCTTTCTACCTACTGAAACTACATTTTCCCACCATGAATGATACTAAAACCTTTACAGAATCATCCCAAACACCAATCCAACAATTAGAATCAATGTTATGATATATATATATATATATATATATATATATATATATATATGATTTCTAACAATCTAGGATCATTAAATCATATGCATAACTCTTAGTAAATTTCGAAATCCCCAAATTAGCTCATTAAACCCCAGTTTTTCAAATTTACATTAAAGAATACCAAAATTTTCAGATTTGTTCATCATAATGAATTCTCAATTCATGATTCATAATTGACATACATGAAGAGTTCAACTTAATTATCTCCATATTCTAATTAGTTCTCTAACTCTCCAATTTCATCAAATAAACACCATATTCATATTCAAATTGAACCTACACTAACATGGCTTTCATTATTGCTATAAATTAAGAAATTTTAAACACTTGCCTCAAAAGTGAAGGTATGATCCATTGGTGCAGTTAGTATGGTTGTGTTCTACGTTCTTTAATCTACGCGGTGGTGGTCTCGGTGGTGCAAGATGATTGTTCTTGGCTTTCGACTCCTAGAATTGGTTATCTCTCTTCCTCTGTAACTCCCCCTTGGATTTTGTAAATGATAACCCTAATCTCCCTTACGTAACTAACCTAATACCTCTCCTAATTTCGTAGTTAATTAATTCCCAAAAAATAAAAATTACCAAAACGCCCTTCCGGGATGCCGGTTAGGCCTAAAATTTCTCCGGGACCCAAACCAAACCCCCAGGTAGACTTTTCTGATTATCTTAACCCTTTCGAACTCAATTGTGCACTTGAAATGACCATTCAGATTTCACTTATAAATAATTTACTTTTATTACATTAATTTAGTCCCGACACGACTGACACACGCGTCCTGACTTAATTACTGTAACTATTGTATTTCTCACTCCCGACAATTTATATCACTTCACAATCATATCCACAATTATATACTACTTTATTCGCTCAATAATATTCAATAAAGTTCTCACTACAAATACTAACTCTTATCTCGCTAGTTAATATTTATTTTAATCCAGATTAATTATCCTTTAATTTCTCATATTTAATTTAATTAATCCAATATGTAAAAATCATAAAAATACGAGATGTTACAATGTGGTTTTTCATCATGGGTTCATCTAGCACGGCAGGTCCCAATTGTTTTAAAGGAAAATTCTATCAGTGTAGGTGGGAGATTATAAAAGACGATCTCTTTAAAGTTGTCTCAAGTTTCTTTATGGGGATACCTTGCTTATATAACGGTCAAGTACATTACTTATCGTAATTCCAAAAATAGAGAACCAAAGTGTGTGTGTTGATTTTCATCCCATAAGCTTATGCAACACATCAAGCAAAATTATATAGAAAATATTGCAAACCGTTTGAGGAGTACTTGGCCAAAAATCATTGGTTCGAATCAAGCTCGATTTATCAAGCTTCGCTCAATCACGGAATGTTTTATTGGCCCAAGATATGATGAATAACTTTAATAAAAGAAGTCAGGGGGAATAATGTTATTTTCAAGCTCGATGTGTCAAAATCCTATTGAAATTTCAGCACAAGTTTTGCTGTGGAGAGATTTTTATAAACATGATATCGAGAGTTCTTTCTAATTGTTGGTACTCCACCCTGGTGAATGGTAAACCACATGAGTTCTTCAAGTCTTCTGTGGTATTTATCAAGGGGATCCCCTATCTTCAGCTTTATTTTTTATATCAACTAAAGTCTTGAATAAAAGCATCAATGATTTGGGGAGCAGAAGGAAGGTGGGTTATTTTTCTATGCCTACGAGTAGTTCGATGATATCTTTCCTATCTTGTGTAGACGACATATTCATCTCTACTAACAGTTAAAAAAGCATATGGACAATCTTATGTCATTTTTAAAGAGTACGAAGGGTTCTTAGGGCAATGCATCAATCTAGATGAAAGCTACTTCATTCTTTTTTAGAATATTTCTCCTTTTAAAAAAAGGATTATCGAGAGGGCCACCAATTTTGATTCGAAGAGGGTTCCTATCAACTACTTGAGTCCCCCTATTGATCCTAATAGGAAGAAGAAATTCTATTGAATGAGTTGGTGGATCAGATTCATAGCAGGATACACGGTTGGTCTGCTAAGCTCCTTTATCCAGTAGGTAAATTAATTCTTATTAAGCATGTTCTCCACTCAATATTATTCCATCTTTTTGCGCCTTTAGATCCTACAGACTCGGTGATTGAGGTGGTGGAAAGACTATTCACTGACCTATTTTGGGGTGATGGCTTGGATAAGCCTAAAAGTCATTAGGTTAGTTGGGTTACTATTTCTTTTCCTTGTGAGTAGGAAATATTGGGGGTTTGGCACCTCAAGTACATTATGGAAGCATACTCTTGCAAATTACGGTGGACGGTGTGCTCGTCCAACTCTTTATGGGTCTTGTTCATGCACAATAAATACTGTAGAAATATCCACCCGATTGAGGCCCCATTTTTTATAAATGTTTCTCATGCTTGGAAATAGATGCAGTAGTTGAAGTGATGATAGAGTGGACCGTTCCTTCTAATCTCCCTCAGTGGAGAGGATTAGGAGACTTCACTTTGTTAGCTGTTTGGGATGTGGTAAGGCAGAGAAACTATCTTCAATTATACTATAAATCCATTTGGGATGCCACAATTCCCAAGCGAGTTTTAGTTTTTATGTGGAAGCTCATGCTTAAGGTTATTCCCATTGCTGAGATGCTTCGAAAAATTAAAATTCCTATTGTACCCATTGTTGGTGTTACCCGTATCATGCATTGGAGACTTTTGACCATGTCTGTGTGCTTGGGGTTGTGGCACGAGGTTCTTGGGCTTATTTTAGAGGTTGATTGGATTTAAGAGTTGCTCAAATTTCCTTGAGATGCATGCTAATGTCTTGGTGGCTTAAATCTAGTGGTAAGGGTCTTATTAATATTTTGTATAAGATATCCCTACCCTTATTTATTAGAACATTTGGAGAGTAAGTAATTGAATGGTTTTTTAAATCACTCCTATGAAAGGGGAGGATATCATCTCTATGGTGCATACGGATATCATCCACGGGTTTTTGGCTAATCCATACAAAGGGCGAACATCTAGATTTTATAATTCTTCGCTCCAAGAATTTTCTGTTAAAAACTCTTAATTTCCTCTCTCTAATCCCTATTGTAAGCCACATGGTGGGGGTTGTTCTTCTCCCTACACACTCTTTATATAGCCCCCTTTTAAACAAAGGAATATACAAAAATAAGGTGACCCTATGGACTAAACTTTAATTGTCTTTATAAAGATCTAATGCCTATTATTATTTTTGAATTGTTAGTAAGTAAAATATTTCGTAGGGTCCATTTATTTTTTTATTTGAATCTGAAGTGAAATTTGAATCTGAAAATTTTATTTGTTTTTATACTTAAATGAACCTTTAAATGGATGTATTTAGACATGTTTATATTAAGATTGAGATTTAATTTTACTCTTAACCATTCAAAGGAAAATATAGTTTCCAACCCCTTAACAATTTAAAAAAAACATTATTTAGTACATATTAAGTTTGAATTGTTCATATTACTTATGAGAACAATCTCTTAGGGTGTGTTTTTTTTTTATCTCAGTCTGAATGTTAGAAATATGTTTATATTTTTTTTCTGAAAAAAATCTTTGCATGAATGTATTTAGTCATTATTCAGATTCAGAGACAATTTTACATTTGAATCTGGCGTTTGAATAATAATAATAATAATAATAATAATAATAATAATAATAATAATAATATCTAATCTCTTAATATTTTACAAAAATAAATAACTTTTAACACCATTGAAATATGAATGAAACAACACCTTAATCTTAACAGTGAATCAAAATTTGACTAAAAATATATTTTTCAGATTATCATACTTCAGGCTTCACATCTAGATGAAAAAACAAATGTAGATGCAGCCTTTAATTAAAAAGATGGGTTTTTAGCTTTGTCCCTTGAGATAGTGTCGCAATTAGACATAACCCCACATTTAAAAAAAAATAGACTTAAGCAACTGTATATGCATCATCCCACTTGTACCTTATTCATGCAGGGTTTGGTCTAAATTTTTTAAAAGTGGGGGGTTATGTTAATTATGGCATTACCTTGGAGCTAAAGTAAAAAAGCCTATAAAATTGGTAAATGTTTAGTCCTGAACATATCCTGTATTCTTTTTAGCTTTTGAAAAAGTGGGTAAAAAGACAATATTAAACTCGAAATGCAATAATCGTGATCGATTCAAACATACTCCCAAATTAAAGAAGATATTTAACTATACCAATGAACCTATTGAAAATTAGAGCATCTAAAAAACTGTTAAAAATCAAGAGTAACTCCAAATTGAGCCCTAAAATATAATTCTTCCTCCCCCACTGAATCTGAATTAATTTTAACTTTTTTTAATACATTATGATTAGATAATTACATATTCGGTCTATATATCATAAGACACAATAGACAAATAAACTCAAATGTTGAAAAATCGAAACCCTGCATGTTTAAAATTAACATATTTCAAGGTTGCAATAATATTCTCATATGATTTCATCAAAAATCTTGAAATCCTATATTAGAGGAAACTACTACATTATGACTAAAACTATAATTTTCAAAAACATTTTCATCATGTGCGTTAAGTAATTTCCTTGTTCAATACAAATCAATTTGTTAATTTTCATTTGTATGATGCTATCAATTATTCAACTAAGTTTACTCTGATGTGAATGATGTTTACGTAATTTATATATTAAACACAATTTTTTTGTTGCTTATTGTTATTAATAATGCATTATGTCAATTACATTAGATATAGTACTACTTGATTCATAAAAGTCACTTTTTATTATTGAATTTACTTATAAAATCATTGATCAAATACGGAATGACATCAAGATTCTATTTTCTCCATCACCATATCAAATATGTTTCATCGCCAATAAAGTCACTAAACAATGATAGAAAGTGTAAGAGTAACTCATACTCCTTGTGCCCTCACTTAGAAGATTGTCTTATTCCAATTTTCAAAACACTTTTTGTCCAAGAGGTCTCTGAAAGCTTCATTAATGTTCAAGACTTTGAAGTCGTCTTCTTTCATCCCGATATCACATTAATCACTTTAGGACGACGGTAAACATGACCTAGTAGACTTTGTTTTCTTGGTTTTGGAATTCAAATTGTTTATGTCTTTTTCAAAACCTTGGTGCGTGCTTTTGTGCATTTTTCCATATCCAGAATCTATTAGTATTTTTCTATGAAAATCTATTTTTATAAGATATTTTTTAGTCCTAACATTCTTCATTGGTCACCAGTGCCCCTAGATTTAGGCAAAATTATGCGAGTCATAAGCACGACCTACCTCTCGGGTGGTTCGCTGCTGTGACACTGAACCTTCACTTTACGTGCTTGAGATGTTTTATCTCATAGAAAAACCTTGGAAAATCTTTCGACCTTCCTTCATGGGTGCTTCATGTCAGCGACAAAAGTTGTCGACATAGTGAACAACCGACAAAGCCTTCAACAATTTTTCACCTTTCTACAAGATAAAAGATCTTTTGTAGATATTTTCAAAAAGAACTTTAAGGGGTTTAATGGGACCTTTTGGTTCTCTTTGTTCTCTACCAAGCCTAGTGGGTGGGAGCATGTGCTTAGGATATATATCCCTTTACATTTTCTCTTTCAAAAGGCTTGATTACTTTCAAACAAAAAAGTTTCCTTAAGAGAAAAAGATTATGATTTTTTCTTCATCTTAAGAACATAAACTTTCTAGGAAAGAAGACTTGTTCTTTATTCTCCTTTTTTTTACACTTGATCAACCTTGGCTTAGGAGTGATCAATATGAATTAAGAATTTTATGAACCCTGAAACGGTTTTGTTCATCAAAATATTTTTAAACTAAGGACTTATAATCCTTTAGAGATTCTATTGATTACGTGATTCTTTACATGATAACTTTGAAGTTAGTTCAGGGAAACCTTGTTGATCATTTGATCATGACATCGATATGTTGAGATTATTGTTGGCATTACAGAGATCTCCATCCCATTAATACTGGTGGAAAAAGGATGAGGCATTAGGTAGCACGTTATGTGATTATAAGACGGTTATCCCCTCTATAAGTCTTTGCCAAGTTTTAGTGATATTGTTGCTTTGGGTCGGAGGTTTTTCACATTAGTGGGTCTTTTCCTCGTACATGCGGTGTCGTGGCATGATTTATTTTTTCGCATGATTTATGTCTCAAATTTGTAATAAAAATTACTATTTGGTGTGTATCTTAAATCATTCATAAATTTTGTCATTTATACCTTTAGGTTGTACTCATTATCATTGACATCAATTTAAAATTAAACAAAAAATTATTATTTTGTGTATCTTTTGTTTCGAGTAGAATTTGGCCAATAGAGCACTCTCAACTGGTATCAAAGAGAGTCATCTTTTTGTTAGATTTAATCACCTAGAAGTAAGATCGCCTTTTGGGCTATTATGGTAGATAGTATTATGGTTAGCGATATGGATATTTTTGAAGATGTTTTTACTCGCCCTAACATGTTTGGTTGTTTTGATGGCATAAACTCAGGTGAAAAAGAGGTGTCTCAATCTTCTCTCTCGAATGATGGAAATTTTAGAAACAACACGACACGAAATTGTTATGATATTTCATGTTTGTGTCGTGTTCATATCGGGTATTTTTGACACAAAGTTGTGTCGTGTCTTATTTGTGTCAAAATTATGAGTCGTGTTATCGTGTCGTGTCGTATTAATCATGCTTTATTTGGGTTATCATGTCTATTTATGCTCTGTCTAGTGTAAAATTAATGAAATTCTGTTAGTCGTGTCGTGTTCTATTTAGGTCGTGTTCGTGTCTGATAAAAAAATACAAAGTCGTGTCGTGCCGTGCCGTGCCCAAAATAACCTTATCGTGTCGTGTCATGTCAGCCCATGACCCGACCCAAAAACAAGAATTTACTACTTATGAGAGTGTTTTTAAGATTGAGACTTTGTCTTCCTGTGGATATTCTAATGATTAATAGGATAATGAGAAACATAGTGATTTGCAACTTTCTTTTGACAAATTGAGCGTTGAAAATGTTAGACATAGAAAAATGTTTATTAAAATCTTCTTTGAAATTAAAAATTGCTGAAAAGGAATTAATTTCTTTATTAGGGGAAACTTGCATTTTGAGCAATGTTGAGGCTCATAGCTACATTCTAAGCGAAACTCTCCTATCTACAGTGAAAAAGGGAAATAATTTGTAAGAAAGTTGAAATGTTTTGCAAAACGAGTTATTAGAATGTAAGAATTATAATAGTTGTTTAAATGACAAGATCATCATTCTTGAAAATGCTCTTTTATCCTATAAGAGTGTGAAAGTTGATTTGGTGGATCGATCCCAAAATTTTGGTAAAATGCTTTTATCACACAACCGATCTTCAAATGACAAAAATGGTATTGAATATGAAAATTTTAACCCAAATTCAGATGTGACCTCCAAAACCATATTTGTCAAACCTTATCAAAAGATTATTATTTCTAAGAAGTCTCCTCCTTAACTTGGGAAGAAAAAGATTGTGAAAAGTCCTAATAACAATGTCCCACGTGTTGTGTATGAGTGCACATTTAAAAAAAAAAAGGGACACTTGAAGGAATTTTGCTAAAAACTTCACCAAACCAAAGTGACCTAGAGACCCCATGTTTTGAAGAGTGATAATTTTTCTTCAGTAAAGCATGATCTTAAGACCCTTGTTGAAAAGTCTAAGATAATTTTTTTCTAAATCAAAGAATGTGAAACAAAAAGTGAAAAATTTGGGTAAGAGTAATGAGACCAAGCCCATAGGCAAATCTATTTGGACTCAAAATAAAGATATCGAATGTCTTGTTATTCACACGACTTTAGTTGAACATAAATATTTACAGTGGTACTTTGATAGTGGGTGTTCTAGGCATATGATTGGGGATAAATTATTGTTATTAAAAAAATTTAAATACAAATACGGTACGATTACTTTTGGCGATGGGAGTATGTTTAACGTGCCAGGGAAAGGCATAAATAAATCATTGGGTTTCCTAGATTGGTGGATTGCTTGAAGGCTAATTTGATTTGTATTAGTCAATTTTGCGATGATCATCACAATGTGGTAATTACCTAGAATGAATGTTAAGTTCTCGACCCTGAAGTTAAATGCACTTTTAGGGGCACTAAACTATGGAGAATTCCTATGATGTTAATACATCTTCTAAAGTTCTTTGTAATAGTGCAATAGAAGATATTGTGGATCTTTGGTATAAGAGGTTGGGTCTTGAGAACTACAGGGATTTTAACAAGCTTGCTAGGAATTAACTTTTTTTGGACTTACCTTATTTTGAATCGATTTCCTCTGACGTATGTGGTATATGCCAAATGGGCAAACAAATCCAAAATCCACGTAAGGAGTTGAATGTTATTTCTACTTCTCGAGTGTTAAAGATTCTACTCATAGACCTCATGGGTCCAATGCGCACAAAGAGCATATGTGGTAAACGTTATGTCCTTATATCATAGATGATGTTTATAGGTTCACTATTATAGTATTTTCGCGTTGCAAGTCCGATGCAAAGGACTTTTTCATTACCAATTGAAAATAACTCCAAAAAAAAAGATGAACTACCATTTGAGTCCAAAGTGACCATGGGACTGAATTTAAAGAAACTAGAATTCCATAGCGGTTTAGTGATGTTGGAATACATCATCAATTTTCTGCACCTAAACACCTCAACAAAATGAGATTGTTGAGTAAAAAAATTAAAAAAATCGAGAGATGGAAAGGTCCGAATTGATAGGCAAGGGTATGCCTAATAAATTTTGGGTGAAGGTGGTAAATGCGATGTGTCGTACCGTGAATTGAGTTTATAGGAGATACGGTACAACTAAGACCGCCTATGAGATTTAGAAAGGCAAAAGGCTCACATTTGAATATTTTAAACTCGTTGGGAAAAAGCATTACATACTCAAGGATATAGAGTATTTAGTTAAGTTTTACTCTAGGAGTGACGTTGGCATTTTTCTCAGCTATTCCCTTAATAGTCGTGCCTACCATGATTATAATTGTGGATCTCAAAAGATAATGGAGTCGGTAAATTTTGTCATTGATGAAAGAGACTCCTTTTCATTCAATGAAAACCATTATGAAAACACACTGCCGCAAGTGGATGCTTAATTGGATGAAATGGAGAGAAATATGAAATTAGATAGCCCACATCCTTATTATGGAAAGAAATATGAAAACACACTACCGCAAGTGGATTTTTATATTTCTTATTATTGAAAAAGAAAAAAAATTTGAAATGGATGATTTTTTTGAGGTTCCACCAACTCCACTACCGCAAGTGGATGTTTAATTGGATAACCCACCTCCTTATGTTATAAAGGACCATGATGTAT
This sequence comes from Sambucus nigra, assembly GCA_949130495.1. NCBI lineage: Eukaryota > Viridiplantae > Streptophyta > Magnoliopsida > Dipsacales > Adoxaceae > Sambucus > Sambucus nigra. Next base: position 378,079,711 of record OX422211.1, read on the forward strand.
CTAAGATCATTGGTAGTCCTAATGTTGGAGTTATCATATCTCAATTCCATAAAAAAAAATTGTTATAATTCTACACTTTAACCCAATAATGAGTTTGGCGGGTTATATATTGAAGAAAAACTTCAAGGTTACCCACACAAAACTAAACTGGATTTGGGAGTACACTTAATCAATACCAATTTTATCAATAAAACAACCGAATTCTCTATTTGATGAAATCGTTGGATGAAACTCAGGCTATTAGTCGAGCTTATGGGCTTGGCCAAAAGAAGCTTGTGTATAGTTAAAATTTGGCAAAGCCTATAATCTCGGCTGATAGTTGTGTTTCAATCAACGAGTTTCACATAACATAGATTAGAACCACTCTTGATGATCCAACAAGACTAGTCCCCTCGGAACAAAACTTTATTGATACTAGTAAGATTTTGGCTTCACTTCACTGTTTAATTCATTTCACACATTGATAAAATTACCAATAGGACAATAACTTATAATTTTGTTTTGTGTTATCATGGCGATTGTATAAAAATTACCAAACCTTAAGCATTATTTTAACAAATTTATCAAAATTCTCCCAGTCATAATAGAAGACATTTGATAAATGGGTTGTTCCACTCATAAAAAGGTCTTCTCATACAACCCCTCTTGTGTGGTCGAGTCGTGTCTTATATACATACACAAATTTAAATTCATATAAATACAATACCAATAGAGTTGTCATACAAGGGTAAAGTAATTAACACTAAACTCAATTATCAATTAAATTAACTGAAATATCCTTCAAATTAAGGTTGTCATTAAGAGAAGACTAAAACTCTGCAGGGGATTTTATTAATCGGCATGCAAAATAACAAACCAATTGACCTCGTTTATCCATTTTTAGTATAATACCTTCTCCAAGTTTTGAAAGGAACAAATAAAAGTATCGCCAACTATATATGCCATATGTACTTTTCATCTACCATGACAAGTTTCGTGGTATGATTAACTTTACAACCACTAGTAGTGTCCTTTGGCTTCACCTAGTCATAATAGAAGACGGTTTATTTGAAATCAATGTAATATAGTTATAGGATTTGTTGAACAATCCCATAATAGGTCAGCAACTTATCTTTTGGATTTTTATCACTTTTGCTATCCGCATAAGAATTCAAGGAAAAAATTGAAATTCCATTGTTTTGCATCAATAATTTTTCCTGACATGGGTATGGGACAAAATCAAAACCATTGGCACGAAATTTTTTAAACTCTTTTGTACAAAAATTGGGACCTTTGGTTAGGTGTGCAGGCCTTTAAGAGACATCATCTATTTTTAAAATATGCATTTATTAATATATTTGTATTATGATATGTTTTACAACATATGCATAAGTAACCTCAATACAGATGTGACAATTACCTTTTTTGACACCCATTCCCTAAAATCATCCGTTGCTTCTGTTGAACATTTTCACTTTGCATTTTGGGCAAGTTTTCTCTCTTACTTTCTATACATGTTCATGAAATTTTATAATTCATATAGTTATATATATAATACACACACTTAAATAAAAATACATTATATATGTAAGTATGTACTCTTTCCAATCTTTAACTTCATCTTGTATTTCAAAAACATAACGAGTTTCTTGATGGAATCGCAAATTGATGAGTCTCATGCCTTAGGAATTTTGTAAAGGCAGTTCGTCCTAAAACTCATCAAATTCTTGACCACTCATTCGCCACGAGGATTTAACCTCCTAATCCCTTATTCTAGCATATGTTCCCGAGCATATAGTGATGATTCTCCTGTTATGCATTCTTTCGCAATTGAGCGCTAATATACCATGTATTCTTAATGTAATGTTTGAAGGTTTTCATCAAGCGCTCAAAAGGATAGTAATACCTGATATATACACACAATAGTGACTCATTGCATAGATGAACAAGAAGGTGGATGTTGATGTCAAAGAATAGAGAAGGAAAATATTTTTCTAACACACAAGTGACTTCGGCTAAAGTTACTTTTAGGGCCACAATGTTTTTTCTATTAACAACTTTTGTACACAGTAAGGTGAATCACAAACTAATATCCCATAATTTCCTTGCGGAGATCTTTGTGCTCATAAAAGCAATGCATAAACAACAAATGGAATAATTGAATGGTGACATGCCAATTGTGAGACTTACACTATTTAAGATCATTTGTTTGATCTTTACAACCCTACACAATGTAACGGAATAGTTGGTCATAGTCTTTCAGTTGAACAACATGTCTAAGATGATCTTTTTCTCACTAGTAGTCAAAGTGAAAGCACCCGTGGGAATCGAATTTATTCCTGTTGTAGATCAATTTTTAACCTCATTTTTGTTATTTTAATCTCCTTTAAATCGTGGCACGCTTTCTCTCCACATTTCAAATGAGATCTACTGAGACAGGTTCCTATGAGATGTTCCACAAAATTCTTCTTCGTGTGCATTACATAAATTACATTCCTTACATGGTACTCTCTATAATATGACAAGTCAAATAACATTGACCGTTTATACTATGCCTTCATTTTACTAGGATCTTTCGGATCTACCCTAGGTTTTTTATTCTAACCTGCAAACTAAGGGTGTTTTCCTACAAACTTATCCCCCGAAATCTCAATCTTCGCCTTCTCCTCGATTTGGAAACTAGAAATCCGAACATGTTGTATTATATGATCGTGATTAGCAGGTAAAATGTCAACCGACATAACATATCCTACCACTATGCTTTAGATAAGTGGATGCAGTTTCCTCCGCTCACATAGGACATCCATAATAACCATGAACATTGAATCCAGACAAGGTCCTTTGGGAAAGAAAGTCATGGATCGCCCATGACACCATGGATTTAACTGTTATGTTTTCACCCTTATGAGCGTCAAATTCCCTCAGACCTTTATCTCACAACTCTTTCAGTTCTTCAATTAAAGGGGCTAGAAAAAATAATATCATCGATTGGAGCCATTAGCCTAGGTATCAACAATGACAATAATGTGAATTATTTTCTCATGCACAAATTTTTTTTTTTTTTTTGGGGGGGGGGGGGGGGGGGGGCGGGGGGGGCCTAAAGGCTCCAAGAGAATTATCCAATAACTATAATTAATGCTTAAATTATCGAAAGGGTTAAACCCGTCGGTTGATAATCCAAGACAAACATTGTGCGATTCTTTTGAAAATAAAGGTTGTTGTATGTTTGAAAGTTTCCATATGATTGAATCAATGGTACAACGAATGAGATTTACACCCACCTCGTCTTGAGTGTGCCATGTCATGGACTCTAATATCCACGGTATAGTGAAAAATGTTTCTAACCATGGCCTAAGGGGAAACTACTTCAATACCATTAGTGGAATCTGCGATCACTTGCGAAATTTAGTGGGTTTGCCATTTCCACTCTCATAAAGAATAAATCTTATCTCATTGCATAAGAAACACTTATCATTTAGTTCGTGTTCATTGCGGTATAATATATAATCATACTTGCATGCGTGAATTGATTTGTATTTTAAACCCAAACCCTTAAAGATCTTCTTCACGTTCATATAATTATCTATTAATGTGTTCTCATTTGAGAAAATGCATTAGCCTACATAAGAATTCTGATTATGCTATTGCCCGACAAACCATACTAACTCTTCAAATTAAATAAACAATCATTGCATATAATACCGAGTGATCTTTGTCGAGGTCTTGCCTCATCGACATTCAACCACACGTATAAGAATTTAGTGGTCTTTTTATCCCCTTAGGCATGCAAGTACATGTTTACCCGATCAGTTATTTTTTCCTTCTCCTAGAGTCCCCTTACTCCTCTCTACTAATTAATCCTTCAAATCATCAGATTATTTGGACACAAGGTTGTGGACATCAACTTTGTTTTCCATATTATCTCTATTTTCTCCCCGTATTTAAGTTTTTTCTTACTAGCCTCATTATCCAATAAGTCATTCTTTTGGCCAACAGATAGTTCAATATTTTGCAGAACTTCGTCTTTCAACGCCAATATATCAAAACTTGATGTCCCTATCGAGAAGTAATGCTTCAAGCATATTTTTTGATAGGTTTTCAATTTATCACCTATTCGGTAAAGAAAAATTGTATTGGAACTTGTTGGGAATGTAAATTGTTTGCAGAGTTAATCCCACAAGTCATGATTTATGTCATGGTCAACATCCTTCTAATTGTCTGCCCCCGATGCCCACATTAATTATTTCAACCTTCAAACTATAGGGTTTAAAAATATGGACAACATTTTATCAATGATAGGATTCCCGTTAGGATTGGACCCAATGGTCTTCTTATTCGTGTTTGGGATTCATTGGTAAAAAGAGTTGGAGGAGTTGGATTAACAGGTCTTCGGGGAGTTTGATGACTTGGAGACAATGTGGATAGAATATAATTAACATGTGGTGTAGTGGAGTATTGAGAGCCTGCAATTGTCGAGAATTTTGGTGGAAGATTATGAGAGAATTGAGATGGAGTAGGAGTGTCTTTATTTAATTGATTATCTATGTTCCTCTTTGACATTTCCTACAAATAACAAAGAGTGATTCGATTAATGGGATTTGGTATGATACTTATGATATTAATGAGATTGATATTCAAATATTTATTCTTAGAACATATTGATTTGGCCCCACAAGTGGGACCACCACCCAACAGCATATTGCCACCATAAGCAGAACCCTGTATTTCTGCTAGAGAATCTCCTAATTGTTCCAAAGCAACTAAGAAATAGATTCTTTACCCAGAAAGAATTCGGTTCAGATGTAGCAAAACCCCTCCAAATTTTTTTGCAACTAATGGTTAGGAAAGAAGCAATGGAAATGATGAAACCCGTGAATCCAAAAGATTCTATTGAAAATTGATTCTAATGATTAATTGATCGGAATAGAAGAACCACCTGGAGGCCAATTCATCTATTAAAAAAAGTCATGATCTAACCTTACAATTAAAATAGAGATTGAAAAAGTAAATATTCGCCTACGAAAACTTGATTTTCTTGGATTGCTAAATTTGGATCAATCCAATACGATAGCCTTAGGTTATTTAAGTCTTAGGTAGGAATGCCTATATCTTTAGGACCTCATCTATACGTATCTGATCTGTTAGATCATTCTTAGGTTTTAGGTTAGATAATTAATAGCCTTAGGATGCAATGATTTTTCTACCATTGGATGAAAATGGGTTTTTATTAGAAACCATTTGGATGTTAGTTTCTTTTTTACCAGCAGTTATATGGTGTTCCCATTAATTAGACTTGTAGGATTACTCTTTTAATCGATTAGTTTTCTTATAGGTATCCATATATCAGTTAGTTTCTAACTGTAAGAATTATTACCATTTGAGTTTGTTTAATTACCAATTCAGGAAGTTGTTTTCATTAAGTGGTTTTTGGTATTCTTGATACCGAACTTAGTTTTAATGTGTGGTATAATCGGATGACCTTTTTGCCCAGTCAACTTAAATTATAAGCATGTATCTTAGCCTTTAGATCATAGTGCTTTTAGGTACAACTCATCTAGACCCTTCATTCTAGTTAGAGTTTCTAGGCTCTTCACACCCTTACTATATAAACCCCTTTTTAGAGTTTATTAGGGTTAATTGGTTAGTTCATCCATTTTTCTACAGTAAAAAAAAAATAGGATCAAATTATTTTAGAGAGATTATAAAGAATTAGAGAGTGATATTTTGAGTGATAGAGTATTTCTTTTAATTCACACATTGTGTCGGTTTCATGTTTACTCTTATTATTTAGTTTTTATTGTGAACATCTAAATGATCTTACACATCATCTCAGGAAGAGATTGAAATATTGTGGTGTAGTGGAGAGAGTTTTTGTTCTTATTTATATATAATTTCCAAAAACTAATCTCTTAGATTTTTTAGATCTGAATTTTATTGCGTATTTTTTTATGATCTAATATTCTGATTTTTGTGTTATATGTTATATGTTGTTAAAATTATAAATCTCTCTGGATCTTTAATGTTTATTGAAAATCGTTTATAAATATGTTTTCTCTTATGATTTTGATATATTTTTAACAGTCTCATTAAATTTGAATGCATAATTTTAGGGAAAGTGAGAACACATGTTAAAGTGAATATTTTGTGTCGTCGTGTTGAGTGTTATACATATTACCTTGAAAGAATGTTTTTAGAATTTTAATAATGATATCATTATTATTGTTTCTTTTTTATTGCATATTATCATTTTATACTTGTTGTGATAATTTCTCTATTAAGTTTAGGAGAATATTTTGTTTAGACAAATGCATGTTTTATTTTTTATTTTCTTATATTTGTTGAATATGTTTTTATGACAAGAAAAATGTTAAAATCGATTTTTTCAAATTTATGCCTAAATGATTATACATCTTGAAACCTATATCAATCGGTTTTATAAACTGATATTTGAAAATATGCTTTTTAAGTTTTTCAGAAAACTTAATTTCTTGATATTTGCATTATGATTTTGTTTATCTATTGTATTAGATATAAATCTTGTCTTGTAAATATATTCTATTTTGCAACTATTTGTGTTGAAGTGAGTTCTTGTGTGTTATACATTTTAGAACATTTCACTACACTATATATGTTGCAATTTCACAATAGAATTGTCTGGTTGTTGGAGTGGATTCTCTAGTCAACGTGTTGTAATTACAAGAGTTCGAAAAAGATATAACTGGAGGGTTTGCCTAAAAGTGGACTCTCGATTTAGGTAATTTTGTTTATTTCCTTCCTTGTTCATCGTATATAATTGTATATTTTGTTTTGATTCTAGTGGATTTTTGTTTTACTCCATAGAGGGAGTCATGGATGTTTTCCCTCCATTTGGGATTTTACCACGTTAAGAAATCAAGCATGTTATTCTTCCTTGCCTCATCTTCTTCTATGTGTGATTTGATATCAAAATTGTTATATTATTTATTTGATTGATATAGAATAATTCAGCATACTGGATATACTCACTTTAAATGTAAAATAAATCAGATTGTTGTTATTTTGACACTAAAATAAATCAAATTTAATTGACTTAATTTTTGCATGTATTAAAATCTAATTAAGTTGAATAATAAATTTTTTCATGATTTGATTATATATATATATGTAATAAGAAAAACTTGCATGAAATTAGTGTATTGCTTATGGGCGAAATATTTCACACCAAAGTAGAGTTCCCAATTTTTTCTATCATTTAAGGCAAAGAGGTCCTCATTAGGGAATTTTACCTCGTTTTTTTCTTCTTCGTCTAATAGGGGTTTCATTGCGAGAAGGTTAGAGATGGTTCATCCTTTAGTGACTTTCTGCGTGACGTATGTGATTTCAAACTCGAACAACCTCGGTAGACACTTGGCCATTTAGCTAGAGAGAGAGAGACTTCTCAAATAGATATTTTAGGGGATCCTTATTGGAGATAATTCGTATAATAAAGGACATCATGTAGTGTCGTAATTTGCGGGTGATTAATACGAGAAATATGTAAGCCTTTTCCAAGGTGGTTTATTTAAGATCATAGGAAGCTATGTTTTTGCTGACATAGTATATGGCACACTCTTTTCGGGAACTCTCTACGTATTGGGCCAACATGGCTCCAGTAGTTGTCTCGGTTATATTCATTTAGAGAATGAGAGGTTGTCTCGATTGGGGAGGTACTAATACTAGTGGGTGAGTGAGGTACTCTTGTATCATATCGAATGATTCTTGGCATTGAGCGTTACATTATTTGGGTGCGTCCTTCTTAAGTATTTGAAAGATGGGTTCACAAATGGTGGTAAGCTAGTTGAACCGGCTTATGACTTGTATTTGGCTTAGGAAACTTTTGGCCTATTTCTCTATATTTGGTTTTGGTATTTCTCATATAATTTTGACCTTGGCGTGGTTTACCTTGATTTCGTCCTTGCTTATAAGGAATCTGAGAACATTCCCTTTAGTGACTGTGAAGACAAATTTATGAGGATTTAGCCTTATTTTAAAGGGACATACCCTTTGGAAGCATTTTTGAAGTGCCGGAACTTATCCTTATCAATCTTTGGACTTTATGATCATGTCGTCTATGTGTACCTCCACTTATTTGTGTATAAGATCATGTAGGATGGTTGTGTCCGCTCTTTGGTAATTTTCACCAGCATTCTTAAGATCGAAGGTCATAATTGTATAAGAGTACATCCACCAAGGGGTAATGAACCTAGTTTTCCCTTAGTGATCAGAGTGCATTTTTATCTGGGTGTATCGCGTAAATTCATCAAAAAAGTCTTAAGCACGTTATTAGATGTACTATCTTCCAACACGTCGATGTGTGGTATAGGAAAATTATCCCTGGGGCAGGACCAATTAAGATCCATGTAGTCTATGCACATTCAGATTGTGTCGTTGGTCTTAGGTACTGGTACGATGGTGGCTAACCAAGTGAGATATTCGAATGGGATGAACCCGATATTGAGTTATTTCTCCACTTATTCCTTTACTTTCAAGGAGCATTCAAATATGAGCTTAAAGAGTGTTTGATTTATGAGTTTTGCATCAGGGAGAGTGGGTATCTCATGCATGAGTAGTCGGGTCGATGTCGACATAAGACCAAGAGAATATATCTAAGTTGCTAGCGAGGAGATCTGTGAGTTCCTTTTGCTCATTCTCATCTAGGGAGGACCCTATTTGCAACTATTTGGGGTTTTAAGGAGTACCCAAGTTTATGGTTTATTCTGTCATCCTTGTTGAGATACATACATCTATTTTGACTTTGGTTAAGTTCTTATAAGTGTTTGAAGTATTTTAAATCCACAGAGTTATCATTATTAAGTGTGAGTTCTAATCCATTATTAGATTCGTAATCATCACATGCAATACACGCAGGAAAATACTTAAAATACTATTTATTATGCCATCAAAGCGAGGAAGGAAAACATTGATAATAGAAAAAAGTATGCTTTATAGAAGGATATATTAGGATAGGGGATAAGGGGGACTATTCTTCTAATAGGACAGACTCAAAGGGCCGCCAAATAATAGGCGCCAGAATCTATTTGACAAAAGTCTAATTATTGAGTATTGCAATTCCTAAAATGTTGGTGATGAGGTAGGCCAAATTCTACTGGGGGATCTTCAGAGACGCATTTCGGGGGATCTTGGAACTTAACACAGACGATAAGCTGGGGCAAGTAGGGTTCCTTAAGTTGGAATGTCTCCCCCTCAGATTTTGCAACGAGATTTATTTGGGCCTACCATAGGATCAGTGTAGGGGAGTGCCTTAGAGAGGACTTGAAGCAAGAGTTGGTGGATTTCTTCATTCCACTGATAGTCCTTAGAGGGCTAGGAGGCCGTATATCGATGCTTGATCGACGACGGTGTTTTAGTTGGTGGGGATATTGAGTCTGGTACTTAGAGGTAGAGATTGCGTTTAGGGATGCCGAATAATCATCCTTTTTCAGTTGTGATACCTCAAGTGTACCAGTCGTGGAAGCGTTCTATAGGGCTTAGTCTGAAGACCCTAAAATGGCTACTACAGAAACTCCATCAGGAAATAACGTGTCAAATACCCATTCATTTTTTGGTTCGTAGACCTTTTTATCTTCCTCAATGACCCATAATATGTTGATTTCGTTATGACTGATCTCGTGGATCTTCTCGTAATGTATGTATAGTCATTCCTCATAGAGGATATCCATTCCTAGTTATAAGGATTTCTTTATTTCATCCCCTAAGGTTCGGGGAGTTCATGATAGTAAAAGTCTTCTCATTGGAGATAAAAATGACCATTCCACCCTTGATGAGTGTCTTTAGTACCGGGGGCTTGATCTTTGTTATTAGGGGTGTACCCGAGATTGAACCTTCCCTTGTGTTCCATGGCAGTGACAACTTCAAGGATTTCAAATTTATTCTTTCCAAGGTTTAATCTTGGCATATATCCCTCTATTTGAATGATCCAAGAGACTAAACAATGATTAAGTGACTCCCATTCTATCATGTGAACAAGCGAGATGGATCGAAATCCACTAAGGTAGATGTCACTACTATCGTGGTGGGTATCGAGGAGGGGAATAATACTAGTACTGGAAACTGTAGCCCAACCATCGTCCCCTGGACTGTGATGACCTCCATATTGAATGGGAACCTAACTCTCATGTTCAATAATGAGGGTAACTCCCTCATAGGGTGTATCCAGGATCTTTCGACTAAGAGGTTAAAGTTGTCTAGGACATCGAGTACTTAAAACTCCACATCACACTTGATAGGTCTTATTATGGGGGTGGAATGATAGCCTCTAAGAATTCTTGATCAGTGTTATCATTGGCTTTAATGGTCATTGAGGATGGTGTAAATTCGAAGGCGGTGTATCCTATATCGGTGACAGTACGAAGTGGGCCTACATTGATTGTGGTCCCATTATCTATTAGTACTAGGGTCACAATATGTCTGTAGGTTTCAGGGGTGATGTCCAGTGCAAATAAGTGATTATGACCTTGCATGGGGATGTCCTCATCAAACAAGTTGATGTGCTTCTATAAGGAGATGGATCCGATTATAGCTGGCATTTCAGTCAGAGTCAGATCTGTAGGCAAAGAATCTTGGGATATTAGATAAACAAGGGTGTCTTGGTGTTCCTGATATGTAGATAACAACTCCCACATGGTGATGTTAGCTGATGTCCGATGAAATTGCTCTTAGATTTTGTTATTTTCCCGAGGAGGTGGTGTGATAAAATTTTCAAGGGGATTTTTCCTTACTAATTGGGTTTAGAGGAGTGGAGTGTCGACCCGACCTTGTGAGGAAGTAAACCTCTTTATTTGGAGAGAGTATGGGTTCTACCCAAGCTTTATGTTCAGCTTTATCTAGACGATATAGAAGGCCAACCAAGGATGTAGGTCTTGTGGGGTTGGCTTTAGGGCCATCATTTCGGTCCCATCCAGAATAGCGACAAGTTTTGATCTTTGGGGGGCTTGTTATGAGTTTTGGTGGGAGTTCGCGATATGGAATCCTCTATTCATTGTCTGGTTACGTTCGAGTTTTGGGTGGGGCCAGGGATTTTTTCCACTACTTCCAGGACTTGTCTAGATGTTAGGTGGTGATTCTGCAGATATGGATGATCCTAACTAGATGTCATTATCGGAAGTGATCTCCTGGTAGCCTTCCTTGTCGGAGGAGGTTTCTGTTTCTTTCGAGTTAATCTATTTTATGATGCTAACGACCTCACAAAAAAAATTTGTGTAGTATCACCGCTACTTATCGCATTATGTCCCTTAGGGAGAGATTTCTTTGATAAATCTGGCGTGGGATAGTGCGAACACTACACACTGAAGGCTCTCAAATTTTCTATGTGTGTGATCATGGGGAGCAAGGTTGACCAGTTCCATATCGATCGTGTACAAGTATCTTCGAGAGGAGGGAACTTCTTTTGGAGGATGTCCTCAATGAGTCATCTCATCTAGGAGTTTGATTATGCCAACTATGTGGGAGGTAGTCATATAAGTGTTCCCATGTTTGCGTCCTACATCGATGTGGTGGTGGGTCCGTGGAGATACTTTATGCATGAAGATGTCAAATCATAGCTGTAGAACGAGAAGGTTAAGCTCACTGTAGGGATTAATGGGATATTCTATAGGCAGACTAACTTCTAGAGGAGTAAAATCGATCTCTATGGCCCCAAAAATGGTATTATGTGTTACTATGGGTAAGTTTCCCCATCTGGTAGGTTGGATCCTCTTTCATATGTAGATGTTGGGGTCCCTGAGTTCCTCCTTGTTATTGAAGAACTGAAGTGATGGCCAGATTAAATACGATAGTGAGGATAATCGTAAATTGAAAGTATGGTAAGTATTCGAGTAATAAATACTATGAACAGATTTATGTTTATAGATTGAGTGTATACCTATACGGATTATGTTTCTAGGTTGAGTGTATACCTATACGGATTATGTCTATAGGTTGAGTGTATATCTATATGGATTATATTTATACGTGGAGTGTATACCTATATAGATGATATTCATGGGTTTTGCGTATGCCTATGTGTGACATATGGGTTAGTTTGTGTGTATACCTACCATGCGCTTTCATATGTGTAAACATACCTACGCTTCTTGCTATCATGGAGGTTCCCGTGCAGTGGGCGATCCCACCTTGATGATTCCAATGAGGTCTGGATTTGTTCCCCAGAACATAGAACTTAGGGCGGCTCACTATGTGTTGTGTATTAGTGAGATCGGTGTGTCATTTGGGTACATTAGGTATGTGCGTATCCCAAAGGCTTAGAACTATGTTTGCCTCCATTATTTGTTATTTTATTTGATTGATGGTTCGAGGAGACATTCCGAATCGATAGTCCATGATTAGGTACGAGAGGTACTTGGACTGATAGCAGAGTACACGAGTACGTATCGTTATGAATATATAGAGAGATGCGGCATTATTTATATATATAGTGTGACACACACACACACACACACACACACATATATATATATATATATATATATATATATATATATATATATATATGTACTCATGGATGTGAAATCTTACTTATGCGTGATAGTAGTGAGAATAGATAGTGTATATCTAAAGCGATGATTAATCTACTTGCGTGTGTTAGTAGTGAGATTAGATAGGTGTAAATCTAACGTAATGTTTAATCTACTTATGTGAGATAGTAGTGAGATTAGATAATGTATATCTAAACAAGATTTAACCTACTTAAGTGTGATAGTAGTGGGACTAGATAGTGTATTACGTATGTCTAAAACAGGATTTAAGTAGAGAAACTTAATAGAAAGGCTTGAATGATAACATATCTGAAATGCTAACTTTGGTTTAATAATAACATAAGGGAGATGTTAATTATTGACTAATTCGATAAAGTACTGTATGGGCGGTATGGGTAAGTTAAGGAGAAACTTAAATAAAGGCTTAATGATATTTAAGGGTATTCGTTAGCGTACTGTATGGGCGGTACGGGTGAGCTAGACTGATTTGAGATTTATTGAATACTGGTAACCTAGTTGTATTGGGTATAATGACTAGGCGAGGTTAAGTAGGAAACATTAGGTGTGCACTATAGATAAGAGGTGAGGAACTCAAGGGAGTGTTCGCAGCCTAACATGTGTATCTAATAACTTTTCATTTAAATTGAAATTAAAATGCTTGCTAAATAATTTCAAATGATTTTTACTTGGGCTCTGACCCGTACTTGCAAAAAAAATTCCAAAAACCTTTTAGGTGTCCAGTCACAGGGACGCCAAGCAGGATGATCTGTTCCAGGGATGCGTAGCTGCAGCACTTGTGGATGCTTGCAGGATTTGGACTTAGTCGCTTCAGCTAATTCATTCCTAGTCTAAGGTGCAGTTCAGTATTTCATCCGGGCGTGTTGTCCTCACCTATTTCATTTATATCAGTCACACTTTGTACTCGATGATTGTTATTCAGTCTGGACTTTATATTGGATTTTGGAACCGATGGTTTATTCGGTACTATTTTATCTCAGTTATGTATTTTGTGGATAGATTTATATTACTATTGCCTGGGATGTTAATTATGGTAATAATGTTCTGTTGTTGTTGTTTATATAAAAAGATAAAATTTGCACCGACTTTTGAATACTAGGTGGTTAGTAAAAAGCTTAAATTGTTATCAATAGTGTTGCTAAGAATGAACCAAATGAGAATCCTATTTTAATTTAATAAAAGTCTGATCACCCGGTATTTAATTAGGCGAGGTGTCACACCCCACTGTTTCTTGTAAAGTTTACCAAGTGCATGTTGGATGTAGTGAGTGAGTAGCTACCATTGTTGAATCTTAAATCCGTGAGGGTAAATAGGTCTTCCTTATAGATGGATCTCCATATCCATAGGATTGGATTAGTACTGAGACTAAGATATGCTTAGTGTCGTGGAGAGCTTTGTTGTAAATTTCCTCCCACTCGGCTAAGTGAATTGTTTCTTCTGGATAAGGAATGAGGATTATGTCTCTTTTGAGAGCATAAATTTTATGACCAGGAGTAAGTCCGAGCTATAATGGTTAGCTTGTAGGACAAGTATAACCATGATAAAAAATGTCATATGGTCGGTGGTGGGCTTAGTTTTGATGATGATCTTCAACGAGGGTGATGGTTCTCCTAGAGGGGTGGTTGTTTGGAATTGAGAATGTGTCCTCATCCTCGGTTTGTGATGAATGGGGACTATCAGGGTTGAGGGTCGGTGTTTGGGATAAGAGTTCCTGACAGGGTATTAGTACCGGGGTTGGGATGATATGGTAGGGGTTATTGGTTACATTTGGATTTGGCAGGATGAGTCTTCCGGCATAAATGAGGTCATGGATGGAAAATCTCAGGGCCTAATAGATACCAATAATGTGATCGGGTCCTTGGTGGAACTCGCAATGGGAGTGGGCCCACCAGTTCTTGTTTGAGAATGCATGGTTGGTCTAGGTTTGTGCAATTTTGGGAAACCATCCATTATACACTCGGTTGAGTGGATCCTAAAGATCTGTGAGTTATCTTGGTCGATCTCTGAACTATTTGGGAGTAGGTATAGCTTGGTAGTTTCTGGAAGGGTTTCCCCGTTGGAAAAGTGCAGTGGTGGATACCATATGTTGGGAGGTACTGGTAACTTGGAACAATTACTCTTCCAAATTGACCACGGGTGTGGTGATATGGGATGTAGAATCCCCAGGTGAGTTCTTATAGGCAAAGAACTGATTTACAGCTCAACGAGGTTCTTCGTAGATTTTGTATCTTTGGCAACAAAATTTTCCTCGATCTTACACCCTATGTGGTTGAGTGCTTTGAAATGGGGGATCCAAGTGAGCCCGAGTTCATTCTGTGCTTATTTCCAAAGGTTCTTGATCACGATCTTTATCTTATCATTTTAAAGGGGCGGTTGACCATCTAACCGAAATTCTCTCTCCAACGAGTGACGAAAGTTCCAACTGACTCTCCCTCCTCTTGCTTCAGCATTTCCAGGTCTTTATGGGGAACACCATATTCTCTGTTGTATTCATACTATTGTAAATCATGACTACCAAGTAAGGGCTTCTTCGAAAAGAGTGGAGGAGAACATGTGTTGTAGAGGTAGTAGTTTGATAAGTGGGCAGTTGGAGATCCGAGTCCTTTATATTTTTTGAAGACTCATTTTGAATTTGTTCAGTAGTGGGATTTTGAATAAATATCCATCTTCTTGATGTCCGTAATCTCATTACTAGTTGTATCTTGCTAATGGCTTCTTAAAGCAGACACAACTCAGATTGGACCTGCGTTATCTCCCAGTTTGGAGGTAGGGGAACAACTTCGATGGCTGGTGGAGGAGCTACAAATTCATCTCGTGAGGGGCCTTGGAAGGAGATGTGTGAGTACTTAGGGTACTACTGATAAGGTTCAAAGTATCCATATCGGGAAAATGGTACTTGGAAGTGAGGATAACCGATGATAGTGTGGGGAGTCGATGCTGGGACCGATGAAGGCAGATCCTAGGGATTTATTGGTACGGCCTCGATACCTTCCACGGTTGGTGTACCAGTTTTGGGGATGGGGGAGGAAGTATGTTCTCTCATGTTTCGATCATAGAAGTGGCCTCTTTTAGGCTGACTTGTGCTAGACCCAGTGCCCTAATGTTTAACTTCATGGTATTCAGTGTTGCGGTGATGTGCCCAAGCCATCTCAAGACCTAGTCCATTATGGTTGGGGCCTGATCTTCTTATATAGAGATGGAGTATACTATGGAGTAGACTTGACACTCATGGGTGGGTAGTTCACTGATGAAAATTAATTGGTCACACGGAGTGAGAACTCGAGTTTCTAGGGTAAGAACTTTCTATAATCTCTCTGTCGATGATAGAAACTGCAGACTAATATGAAGAAGGAGTCCCTAAAATTGGAAGAGTTTAATACTTTGCTTGAGTGTAAAATTTTGATGTTAAAAGATGATTTAACACACTCGAGTAATATTGATAGTAATGGTAATAGCTCGTCTTGTTCTCTTGCTTCCGTTGATCAAACCAAAACCATTATTTATTGTAGAGGGTCAACTAAATCCAAGGACGTAAGAAAAGTTTAACCCATAGGTACCATTCCTCGTGTCTACACATGTTCACATTGTGTTATGAAAGGACACCTTAGGCATTTCTACTTTGATCTTCGAAGAAATCCTAGGAAGTTGAAGTCTAGTGTTCCCTTGGTTCCCGAAATTGCCATGCATCATTGAACTTCTATTTAGGTTAGGAAATCACTTTTAGAGGCGCTAGATTGTAGACTAGTTAATTCCCATTTGCTTGCACACGGTTCTTCTCTTGCTATATCTTATAGATAATTGTGTTTACATGTTTGTCATACGCTCATTGTGCTTCGTGATATTATCTTGCTAGTGTTATGACATGTGTACTTTTTATCTTATATTTTTCTTTATTGAGCCAGATTTGAAACATACAAAAATATTTTTGGATTATATATTTTTTGAAAAATAAAAAAAGATTTTATTTTTTGAAAAATATTTTTACAAAAATTCAAAAAGATTTCGATTCTTCGTGTATTTTAGTTTTACACATTTGGTGTGGCATATTGGTGTGTTTGAATCCAATCACTACGCAATTTCCATGTGGCTATGATATTTGGTTATGACTTTAGATACTTGAATTGATCTTAACCATGTTTATGGAGTTGTTTTGAACTTGATTTGCTTAATGCATTTGAATTTGTATATGACTATACACACACATGAATGAGGTTGTTGGATTTTGACTTCACATGTATATTTGAGCTTGATGTGTTCTCTAATCAATCTTGTCATCTACATATTTATTTGAATATGGAGGATTTGTTCAAGTAAGATCCGTTGTGCGTGAGGATTTATTTAATATTAAAAAAATGATGAGTGCACAGGAAAGGGTTGGAAGAGAATTATAATCTCGTCGTGAAAGCCACTGTTTAAAAGGTCCCAAGAAAAAAATTAAGGAAATAAAAAGAATAATATGACAAGTAGGGGCCAAATTTGTTTAGATTGATATATTCATTCAAGAGTTAAGAATATAAATATTTTGAGGGAGTTTGGATGGAAATATCAACAGGTTTGCACAATGACAATGTATCATAGTTAAGCTTATATTGTCATGACGCTATTGATCTACATAATCATTAATATTCTGTAAAGATGATGTATTTTGTGTCATGTTTTGTGGTCGTTTATACCTATACACGCGTGCCAAATTTTCTTTGATGTATTTTGCATATATTATATATGGTATGTTTGTTGTAATTGTGAAATTTGCCTTTTTTTTTGGGGGGGGGGGGGATTTCAAAAATAGTTGGTTGTATTTTGCCTTTGAGATGACCATTACACATGATTGATTTACATATTTTGTGATGATAATTTTCTTCGTCGTGATGATTTGCACTTAATATTTATTGTTTCTACTTCTTCGTTGTATATTTGTCTATTTCGATAAAAACAAAGGGGGGAGCAAATTAAAATGGAGTTTTGATGAGTTTGAATTATGGGGGAGTATGTATTTATGAATTATATATGTTTTTGTCTCATGTGTGTAGGTACTTAAAGAGTAATTTAAAGACACACGGATGAAGATAAAGTTTGAAAGGGAAGAAGTTGAAGTTTAATGACAAAATCTTATGACATTCGGTTCTAGGGTTGGGAAGGGTGTTAGTATCTTTGTAATAGGAGATTTTGATTTTAATTTGGTGTTTGGTCATTTTGTTTGTTTTGTACCAGAATAGCCAAATGGGGAGATTTGTAAAAACAATTTTTATGTGATTGTTCGTAGTATATTTTTAGGCTAGTTTGGCATATCCCGTTACAAATCGTCAACGCACTGTCAAGACGAACCAAACTCAAGCATCTCTGAGTTTGAAGACTTCCCGACATCCAAAAAGGTATAAAACAATTTAAAGTTTAAATTAATTCATGGAGTTATATGAGGGATGTTTAATTTTTATCAAAAAGATGAACATGGGTTTTACTTCGCGAAAATATGTTTTTGGAAGACCTGTAGGCGGAGTTTTTAAAATCTTAAAGTTTCATTTATGTCGTACAAATGACATCACAATGTCGTTCAAACAACGTGCTTTTATCGTTATAACGACATCTCGTGTCACTTCTAATGACTTGCAATGTCATATTTAACGACATCTCATGTTACTTCTAACGGCATGCACTTGTTGTTCAAATGAAATTAAGAAGTCGTTTGAATGACCTGCCGACTTAAAGTTTTTATAAATACTTGTTTCATTGACAGATTATTTAAGAATTTTGCCAAATACGTTTTTGCATATCAGCAGTAAAATATTTTCAAGTTTTGTGTGTCAAAACACTGTTTTAATTCACAACAAAGCATCCTTGAATATTGTTCTTATGAATTAGTTTAGAACCCTAGAAAGTTTTGTACCCCTTGCATACACTTTGGTGGAGATGCCCTCCATTGCTGACTTGTGATACCTAGGGGGATTCATTGCTGAAGACGAATGATGAGGCTGATGGAGGGTTATGTTCCATTGTGGTTCTTGAGGGAATCATTATTGATTTTAGGTTGCGGTCTATGTGAGTTTTCTGAGGAAGATTCATTGCATATTTCGTTATATTTGTAAGTTGGGATTTACGTAATATAGTGAAATAAAGGTTTTACCCGAAATAATTTTTTTCCCTGAAATTTGGCCTTATCGTATTTGCATGGTTTAATTTACCTGTTTTATCACCATAGATGCATGCGTAGGATAAAAAGATAAAATTAATAATATATTCCCTTCCGCATTTAAAATTGCTATTGCAAGTTTTGTTGAAATCACCCTTTGCAATTATTTTGCATTCTCAACATGATTAGGCATGTTAGTTGCATAGTTAAGTATAAGTTATGATTGATAATGTTGATGATGAGTATTAAACATTTTAATTAACATGCTTGGAAAGTTCGTACTCACATTACATATATGTTGGTTGCACTCGATTCTAATTGTGCTTGTGCTTGGAGATAACAAGTTGAGAGTACATTATTAGTTATGTCATTAAATGAATCATAACTTATGTTTTTATGCATAATGATGATAATATAAGTAAACCGAGGTGTTGGCGCAAATTTGGTGAGGTTCAATTGCCAAATGTTTAAGTTTTAAAATTGGATAGATTATTACATTCCTGTTTGAACCTAGTTTGAGCATAGTAAATTTAACATTTCATAAAATCATTAAATATAAAAATTCTACATATTTAATCTACCTATGAGTCTTGGCAAAGGGGGTTCAATCGAAGGCCAGAATAGTAAGTTATCGTGGAATTACGAATAGGGGATGAATCTTCCATAAGTTAAAATGTTTTTATGGGACCTTTATTTCACCCAATCATATACCACTACACCAAATATAACCAAATGACCACATTTTGGATGGTTAGAAAGAAGATCTTACCTTATCCTTCATTACATAACACAAGGGTTTGAAGAAATAAGCTCGATGAGAAAGAAATGAGGAGCTAGAGAAGATTTTCTGGGAAAATTACCATAAATCAAGGAGTTCTTAAAAGGTATTAACATCTTTGTTAAAGTTCATCACATGAATGTGTTTTATAGTTTTTATATTTTTATCTCTGATTTTGAAAATATTTTAAGGAAACCCATTATGCCTAAGGAGAGCAAGAAGAAGGATTCCACGCCTTTGATTGGGAACTTGTGCTAGGAAGATAAAAGAGAAGCTTGAAAATCTAGACTTTAAACTTCAGCTTCAAAGTTTAAAAGCTTTGAGATTTATGTATATGATGTTTATAGATGTTCACTTGTGTTAGGTAGTTGTTTCCATGAATTAAAACTGAAATTAGAGAGTAAATATCATTAATCATGTTAGGTTATGTTCTAACGTTTTGCTTTAGCCCTTGTTGTGTTCAAAATAGCATAAGTATTTTGTTACTTACTGAAATCATTTGATTCTAGGGGGATATTTTAAATAACATATATGATTATAACATATCCTAATATAAATAGAAAATAGTTTATAGTTTGGTCTGGGTGATGCTTTAAAGTTAGAACTTTATTGATGTTTTTCTACAGAAACATGTAAATGTTGTAGTAAAATGGGAATAACTCTCTTTAGAAAGTCAGAATGATGCACTGTAAAATGAGTTGAAAACTATATTTATATATATTTACAGAAATATATGGTACTGAAGTTATTTAACTACCAATTGGTACATTTTAATCCGTGAAGATGACTAATAACTAACTTAGTCGATAGAACGTTTGAGCAACTCGGTTCCCATTATATCTCAATGTTGAATCTTATGATTATGATAAGAATGATACAGGTTATATAAGTGTATATGTAAGAGTGATAATTAAATGTGTTATTTGGTACTTTTTTTAGTACATACGTAAATATATAATGTATGGAATATAAGAAGTGTGTTACATGCTTATAATATTTATGCATTTAAAATATGGATATTATGGAAATGGTTATATATATTTCACATGAATATTTTATTGTTAGTTGGTTGTGATTGAATACTAAAATTGTTGACATGTTAGGAAATGAAGTGGGATATTCAACAACACATGAGAAATATTCTTGGACTTTGGTAATAAAGTGGACAACAGGTGAGTTACATGCCTTATAAATTGTGGATGCTTATAAGTTTGCACAGAAATATGTGGTTAAGATGACTGTGTTGGCATACATATATTATGGGGTTGTGTTTATGGTACATATGCTTATGGTTAAAAATGTTAAATGGATATTCTTCGATGATATGGATTGTGGTGGGTCCTATGAGATATGGTGGTCTCATGTTGATTAGAGAATTGAACTTTAGATCTTATGTAATCGAGCCAAAAAGGGATGTTGAGGTCCCTATTAACTATAGTGGGTTAATTAGATTGTGGCGGGTCCAGGCTTGTGAAAGTTCACAATTCCTATTTGTGTTATTTGATTTAAAATTATTTATCAATTTTTTCTAGTTAAGTGTGGGGTGTGTGTAAGGTCATTCACTAAGCTTATGTAGCATACACCCCTATAGTGTTTTTATTACATATATGTCTATCCTTTGGAGTTCACAACCAAATCTAGGACGTTGGGATCAAGAGTGTAAAAAACATTCTACATGTTGAATAAATAAGAGGGTAAAGGAAATGTTGCGTGGATTGAATATCAACAAATGTTTTGTATATGTGAAACAAAGAAAGTTGTTTATTTAAATAGTGGTGTTATTAGTAAGTTAGATTTAAATGTATTTATGTTTTCATATACACATGGCTTTGGAAAAATTAATATAACATCTTATTTTCCAAGAGTATTAAACTTTAATTATTATATAAGGGATTGTATGCATTATGAGGATGATTTTGGCTTAATTAAGGCAGGGTATGACAGAAGACATTCAACCCGAAATCTGAAGGGTTTTGGACCAGCCTCTAGTCATCTAATAATTTTTTTTATAATTTTTTTGTCAAAGCATATGACCCATAAGTATCTGTTATTTTTATGAAATAGGGTGTGTTCCTAGATATTTTATCTTTATGAAAAAGGGTGATGAGACTCGGTGGATCAAATTTCATTATCATGGATCACGATATATCAGGTTGCTTGGACTGAGCAACCTTTAAGGCACGTGTGAAACCCCTTTAACCTAGTACTGAATAGCTATAAGAGCCTATTCGATATACCCTGGTACTGAACAAACTTCAAACTTTCCCTGCCACCAGGACTTTATGATCAAGAGATAAGTTTCTCGATATACCAGATGGGTGGGCGAAAAGAGTGAGTATCCATCGACTACTAACCTTTTGGGAAAACGAGTTTTCAGAAGTACGAACTTCACTTGAGGAATCAATTTTTCTAAAGTACGAACTTCCCTCAGGAGAAGTGACTTTTCTAAAATACAAACCTCTTTTCGGGTGAATCAACTTTTCTAATGTACGAACTTCCTCTTGGTTTACTGCTTTTAGCCTCTAGGGTATAACGTTTAAATAATATTAAAAAAAAGACTATGTAGTGCGTGATGCAAAATATGTAATCTTTATTTTTACATGATTTATTGTTTATTTTATTGCAAGGTCCTTATTGTATACCTATATGCATGGAAAATTTATAATTTTGTACATAAGGACCTAAGAAAGTATCTACGTTTTGAGGGGATCTAAAACTAAGGTCGCTACACAATATAAAATTTATATAAATTAGTCATGCGGGGGGGATATTAAGCATATTAGGAAGGAATCATAAAGATAGTTCGATTCTCTTGATTTATCCCCTACGAAGTCGCTATTGTGGCATTGAGGGACCCACGAAATGATGCCCCTAGGGATATTTTTTTATGGTGGATTCCCGAGAGTGCTTGTCTCTCGGTCCACCACTTCCCCCCGATCTCGGGTTGTCGGCTCGATGTGGGTCGAGCGGGATACTTTTACCCTGGAAGATGTTTGATGCCATATCCCATTTGAGTTGCACACCCTTGGCTTTTGGCCTAGCCCTAAGTGTGTTTCGTGTGATAAAGGGTTTTGTCAGTTGTTCAAAGTTTCCAGTTTGTTTTATATAAAAATAAACAAAAGGCTTTTGCATTAATCCTAAGGCAAGTTAGAGCCTTCGATTGGTTTGGATATTCTTGTTGTGTGGGTTTGGGAATCGGCTTACGAGTGGGGAAGGTGTTAGGCATCCCACTTGTTCTTTCTGATTCATTAATTATATCCTTATTATCACTCTTAACATTAATGGATTACCTTTTAGTTATTTTTAGAACTGGTTTAGAGACCTTAGGTTGAGAATCCCTTAAACGTAGATAAGTGCTTAGATAGGAAAATTATAAAAGTGAAAGATGTAGGAACATTACTTAACTGATTCAAGTACACAAGAGTGCTTTTATATGACTCCATGCTTGTGTAATGGGTGGTTGTTAGTACGTATGAAAATGTGTGAGAGAGATCATCTTTAAGATAGTTTGATATCTCTTTTGAGGTTTTAGGAGAGATATAAAGGTAATATAAGAGATGTGTGTATCTTTGTTGTTATAGCATATCGAGAGATACATTGTTGAGGCTCGTGATCAAGAGAAATATTTGGTATTATGCCTATGTACCCAAAAAGACTTAGGATCAAAGCCTATGTAGGTCAGTTGTGTATATTATGTATACGTGTTTACACGGTTGTATGGGAGTGCACGAAAGAATGTGACTTTGAGATAATTTGATATCTCGTTTGTAGTATGTATGAGAGAGGGTGCAAGAGAGGTGATAGATGATTTCATCTCTGTGGGGACAATATATCATGAGATATATTGTTAAGGCTTGTGCTCACGAGAAGGACTCAGTATTAAGCCTACGTACTCATGTAGCCATAAGATCAAAGCCTACTTAGTTCGGTTGTGTATAGTATGCATAGGTGCGTACACATTTATATGGGGATGCATGAGAGATCGCAGCTTTGAGATAGTTTGATATCTCATTTGTAGTATGTATAAGAGAGGTGAGAGACAATTGCACCTCTATGGGGATAATATATCATGAGATATATTGTCAAGGCTTGTGCTCAAGAGAAGGACTCAGTATTGTACTCATGTACTCCTGTAGCCATGAGATCAATGCCAATGTAGTTCGATTGTGTATAATATGTACACGTGTTTGCATGTTTATATGGGGGTGAGCAAGAGATCGCAGCTTTGAGGTAGTTTGATATCTCATTTGTAGTATGTATGAGAGAGGGTGCGAGAGAGGTGATATATGATTTCATCTCTATGGGGAAAATATATTATGTGATATATTGTCAAGGAATGTGCTCATGAGAAGGACTCGATATTGCACTTACGTACCTGTGTAGCCAGAATATAAAATCCTACAGGGTTTGATTATTCACATGTTCCAATATGATTTGTGTCAAGTTTAAGTCTTGTCTTGGAGAGGGGGAGAATTTATCTATATGAAAGATGGTAGCTTCGATGGAGGATTAGAATTGGAGTGGGACTAAATGCACCGACAAAGGCATGATTCTTTATGATTGTCGAGCGATCACTAACCAAAAGGTATTGTCCTTTAGACTAGTTTGGAGGTGTATAGGGAAAGGGGAGATTGTATTTAGTATTGGAGTGCACCAGACTCCACTGATAGAGATCTATGTATCCTTTATCGACATGGCTAAAATCCTAGAGGTGTCGTAGTCCTCGGGCTAGTTACTTTGTTTATTTGGACTGGGGATGGATGCATCCCTATTACATAAGACACCAAGAGACGTATTATAAGGCTTGGGCTTCACAAGTTAAGCTTGGTATAGATCCAATGTACCCAAGGAGACTGGGGATAAAAGATAATGTAGTTATAAAAACAGAACATATTTATAGGTGTAGGTAATGAGATACCATGTGTACAACATACATCATTGCGGTATTTATGGAGGCTAGTATTAATATAGCATTTTTGTTATGTTGGATTGATATATTTATATGTTAAAAGTACATTAATCAAAGTACAATGTTTGACAAGAATTTGATATGAAAACACATATTCACGGTGTCATCAAAGGACGGGCTTTGTTCGCTCGAGGAAATAGTGTGAGTAACCAAATTTTAGACTTTGACTTGTGTAAAGTTTTGGGTTGATTCAGCACACTGACACTTTCCTGAGAACAATTTAAAAAGTATGTTTCATGTTTGTACATAGTCATTGTTGCATTTGATTAGCATTTATTTAACATATGGGAATGCCATGTCAATTAAGAGAGGTGATGGGTTAAAAATGAGACTTTAAAATATAAACGACATAAAGTACATACCCGGTCCCCTAAACAGGCGTCAATTTATCGGGCGATAAAATAGATAAACATATATGGAAAATTTATCATAATATATGTGGGTATTTGACCTGATATTCGGGCATAATTTCCTTACCCTTGTAGTGTGAACCGAATTTTTATCGGGCGAGTATCCCCACTTGAGGTGCCTAAGGTGGGCAGAGCTCCGTTTAGTCGGGCATAAATTTATTTAAGAGTGTTGACTTTCATGGAATGTGCACAGAGGTTTGCGTATGTTTTTCTTTCAGAGGCAACTTTGTAGAAGTATGGACCTCATTCAGGATTGAAGCAACCTTTATGAAGTACGAACTTCTTTTGGGATTTTTGAAGCAAGCTCAAGTATCTAGGACACTCGGGATGGGGAAAGTTAAAAAACCAAATCAACATTGCATTTTGGAGTCCTTTTTTAAGGTTAGTATGGACCTCTATTTATAGGGTCTGATCCCGAGTGTTTGACCGTTCGGTCAAAGTGTTTGAATGATAGATCCGGTATGGGATGACATGAAAATGGTTGCGGAGTGATTTGGTTAGATCTGGTAATTATTACCAGAGTGGGGGATAACTGTGTGGTTAAATGTCCCTTTGAGCGAACAACAAAAGGACCTTGGGCCTTTAACCGAATGGTTAAAGGTCCCATCAAGGGATTTTAGGTATTTTTTCCTATTTGTTGGTTTTTCAAATGGGTCCTTATAAGTTTTATTCGTGTGGGTAATTTACCTTTAGGATTTTTAACATGCCTGGTTTTAGTGCATTTTATCAGACGAGATAAAATTACCCATACCCCAACTAGAAATTTGGGTGTCCGCGTGCGATTGGAAATTCAAAAGAACCAATGACTCATGAGTGGGAGAAGCAGATTGAGGACAATTATCACCTGATTCAAGAGATTATGTAGAGAGGCGGCATCATCATGACCAAGATTACTACTGAGGACAACCTGACAGATACTTTTACAAAGAGCTTAGTAACTAGGACTTTCAACAGTCATGCAGAAGAAATGGGAGTCAAGTGCATGGACACGTGGCTTTAAGACCATGGATACGTGGTGTTAAGACCAAGTGGGAGAATGTTAGGGTTTATTCTTAAAACCATGGGTAAAACATTTTATTATTTATTTATTAATAAGGGATTGTTTTATTCATTTGAAATGAGAATCAAGTTTGTGATAATGATTTATATATGTTTAGATATATTGTTTCATATAAATGTCGGTCAATAGAACTTAGTGGAAATTATAGTGAGTCGACTTCGAGTTGATCACTAGGAGATTGGAATTCTGTAACTATAACTATTAAAAAGTACACAACCTAGATAGGAAGTTGACAGCATATAAGAATGGTTGCGATGCAGTCCTAGTAGTTTATCTCAAACTATGGGAACCTGTATGATGTTTTGAGAACTTATACAAACAAAGGATTTTGATCGGTAAATCTCAGGAATGTATTGAACAAGACCCCCTGTGAGATTTAAGTGTAAGGGTTATCTTGATTAGACTTAAACAATCTCACACCATTTGCAAAGGGTTCATAGATTCTTAATCTCAATAAGTATCAGGATTGGAATGCTTATGTGATTGTTGCTTTAATTTTTATGGGTGCAATTCAATCTCAGATTAAATCAGTTGATCTCCACATATTGGGAGATAATTACCCAAGTAGGTCTGAGATCTTAATTCGAAGGAATCCATGTTCGGAGATACCTTAGATTGCGATACCCCCTTAAGAAACTTATAAAATTTGTTTCGACTGGTAAACCTGACTAGTGGATTATTTATAATCCACTGGAGTAGCAAAATAAGTTAAGTCCGAGAATCAAGGAATTGATTAGATGTTAGTTAAAGTCAATAAGCGGGAAATTGATTTGACCAAGTAGGTATCAAAAGCTTAATGTGAAGAATTATCTTATGCACCGTTCTTGACTTTGTAAATAAGATTTCGTTATATCCAAGTGATTTATAAGATAATTAAATTGCAGTGAAATCGTAATTATTTAATGGATTTAATTATGATTAAATAAACAAAAGAAATAAATTACGAGAAATGTAATTTGGGATTTCCATGTACTTATTTGGAGCTAATTTAATTATTTCTCTTGGGTCCCTCATGTAGTCCAAATACCCAAGTAGTTAGGCCCATACTCTCAAGAAACCCAGTTTGGCCAAAGCTCACCTTTTGTACTTGTATATAAAGATGTGGCAATACACCAAATATCGAGTATTATCATAGTCAATGGGTCATGGTCTAGAGTTATGAATAGATGGTCACGGTCCAGAGATGTAACCAGGTGGTCACGATCCAAAATCGTGACCCCCTTCCAAAACCCATGATTAATCATGTTACCAGGAAAAAGTGTGACATCAAGAAGCGATTGGTTATGGTTCTCGGCCATGACCATACTGGTCACAGCTCCAAACCTTAGCTAATTTATGACCCTTCAGGCGCTAAAGTTACCGCTAAAAATGTCACACTAATGGTCACGATTTAGGACCGTGACCCAGCTGTGATAAATTCTAGTGAATTATGGTCATGGTCCATAACCGTGGCCCTTAAGTTTAGTTCAAAATGGCCATATTCAAATGGTCACGGTTCAAAATTGGGACAAAGTTATCATTGTCATTGGTCACAATCGGGGTCACGATCAAGAATCGTGACCATTTATTAGTGTCTCATTGGTCACAGGCAGGGTCAGAGTCTAGAACCGTGACCATTTAAAGTTATAAAATAGACCCTCAGGTTAGATTGGAACCCACCAAAAATATTTTCCCCTCTATCTCTCTTGCTAAACTCACAACCGGTGACCCTTTCTCCCTCTCTCCACCACGGTACTCTCTTGGTCTCTCTGTATATGTATGTATTTATGTGTGTATGTGTGTATTTCTCTATGTGTTGTGTGTATTTCTCTATGAGTGTGTATTTATATGTGTGTGTATATGTATATATATACACACGTGTGTGGGTGGGTTTGGGTTTGTGTGTGTTTTATTATTCTCATATGCTTTATATTAAAATATGGCCCTATTTATTATTAGAAATTGTGTATGAAACCCTTGATGTAGAATTGACACATTAAGATTTGAGACTTGTTCTTAGATTTATGATAATTGGAACATATATTGAGTTATTGAAATGCAGTTTAAAGTTCATGTTAGGTATACAATTACTTGATTGATGAAACTCTAAGTATGAAAATGTAAAATTGTTTCCATGAGAAGATTTTATGTTTCAATACGTTATGATGTACTCTTAAAAAGTTATTTGAAACTTCTTGTTAAATTATGTTCTTGGAATTGAGAAATGGACTAATTATGTAAGCCAATTTATTCCTCAAAGTAATTAATCAAGTAGACAATTTAGAAGGAGTACAGGATAAACTTGTGTTGGATGGTTGGTTTGATGGTTGTGGTGTCTTATGTTTAATGATCATGGTTGGATACGGATGATGAATACTTAAAACGGTCACTCTATTAATTCTTTTGAATAAACCTTTAACTAATTATTTGTCTTAACAACTATCATATCTTAACGACTACACACTCACAAGCGCACATATATATACTATAAACGCACACATATGAATTGGGCATATGAAATTTAACACATATTTACACTGATACACACACACATACTCACACGTGCACACATACACATACACATACACACATACACACATACACATTCACATACATATACACATAGACTCACACGCGCATATATATACATTAAATGTTTATAACAGAGTCATTTGGTAACATTTTAGATTGAATAATATGTTAACATGTTTTCTTCTCGTTCCATGTGCACATGCGATTGGATAATAGTGATTGAAGCTCGACTGATTTTACGTGCTTTCTTTTTTCAGGTAATTTTACTTATCTTTTTTTATGTAACATTCTTATATATAGTCTTAACTTATTGGTTAAGAGGTGTGGGATCACAAATTCCAAGTAGAAAAATGTATCACATTTCACCTCTATTGGATGAGATCTCTTCGGTGAGGAGTCACGTGTTGATAGAGGCAGAAGACTATGCCAGGATTAAAGAAAAGGTGTCAAAGCTTCGTAGGGAGATGGGTAATGTTAAAAACAACATGGCAATCCTGACGAATGAAATCCAGGAGTTGGCCTTATTCTTTACTCAACAACAGGGTTACCCCTCTTAGATGCTTCCTCAAACATTCCCCTATCCTACGCCTCAAGGTTTCCCTTCCCAAATGCTTTCTCCTGGAACATTTTCCTATCCAATGCCTCCTCCTGCAGCATTGACCTCCCAAATTCCTCATCGAACAAACTTTGGATCATCATCATCCATCCACGGATACTATGGCGAGCAATATTACATAAGGGACTTGTCCAATAGTACGATCATTAGCTTATGCATTCTCGTTTCCATGAATGCCGGAACATGTGTACACAATCTCCCTTTGGCAGTGGGTGAGGCACGTATATTATTTGATTTAATATATGAGGGATACAGAGATGAGCCTATGTCCTTTGACCACAGGGAAGGGACCCTATTAAAATAATATCATAATTATTTTATTACCTAGACAGTTTATTTGTTGGACAAAACTAGGCGTTGAATAATGTTTTATTTTTTAACAAATTTATAATATTTTAATTATATGGGATATCTATTTGGTTATATTCCATATTTACTGAATGATCGAGTCGAATGAATTTTCTTTGAATTTGCTTAGGTTGAAGGAATTTTCTTAAACTATAAACTGAGAGTTCCTATATCCAACATGGCCTTCATTTCAATCTATTTATATATGTGACTTGAATTTTGAAAACTACTTAATGTCTTTCCCACAATACAAAGAGTGTATAGGAGAGAGTCATAGAGTATCTGATAATCATGTAAAGGCTGTTCAGGAATTTATTAAATATGCAAAGAGAAATCTTAATAGTGATAAGATTCCAAGTCCATTCAACCGTTATATAAATGAAAAATTTAAGTCTTTGGAAGACGTTGAATTGAATCTAATAATGTGGGATATGATATAATACTATAAGATATGGACATTCCATGGTGTACTATATTTTTTGAAAGAATTACTAGTACACAATCGCGTGACGAAAACCCATAGGGTGGAAGTGGTGAACGATTCTCCATCGCATCGTCCTTTGACCGACCTAACTAATGAAGCTTACGGAGTACACCACCATCAAAACTGCCAATCTATGGATATGGATAATATGCATTATGACCAAGTCAATAAACAAGTTGATGCTAAATTACTCAAAGATCGAGAATACATACGGTTGAAATCCGATGCAGCTAGACCTTTGTATACAAATTATGAAAAAAATCACTCAGTATTGTACGTAATGATCGGTTCGCATAATTTGAAGATTTAATTTGGTTCATTGGGCAATAGCGTAACTGCAATTCCTAAGTGGGATAAATATATTCTCCCGAAAAAGAACACATTACCAGATAGTTATCTGAGCGTGAAAAAGATCTTGAAGGGTTTGGGTTTAAAGTACAAATCTATTCATGCATGCAAGTATGATTTCATATTATACCATAATGAACACGAATTGAAGGATAAATATCATGTATGCAAGGAGCCAAGATATATGGTGTGTAAGAGTGGAAAAGATGGTACAATAAAATTTCGCAAGTGCTCACAAGTTCCACATAAGTATTAAAGTATTTTTCCGTCATGCCATGGTTAAAAATACTTTTTATTGTACCGTGGATAGCATAGTCCATGACATGGAACGTTCGAGCAGAGGTGGGTGGGAATCCCATGAGTCATCTGGTTGATTCACTCATCTGGCATCTTTCAAACTCATAACACCTTTAATTTGCAAAAGAACTACACAATGTCTACCTTACATTATCAACCGACAGGTTTAGCCCTTTCGATAATTTAATCACTAATTTGAGTTATTGTCTAGTTCTCATGGCGCCATTAAGTCTCAGACAACACTGTGTATGAGAAAATAGTTCACATTACTGTCAT
Organism: Sambucus nigra; assembly: GCA_949130495.1. Lineage (NCBI taxonomy): Eukaryota > Viridiplantae > Streptophyta > Magnoliopsida > Dipsacales > Adoxaceae > Sambucus > Sambucus nigra. The sequence goes on from OX422211.1 coordinate 378,110,444, forward strand.
TGTTTATACCTAGGCCAAAGGATCCTGACGGCAGTATTAATATTTTTTTATCCCCGTTAATCGAAGAACTTAAAGGGTTGTGGGATGAAGGCATGAGGGCATTTAACGCTCACAAGGGTGAAGAGTTCATATTTAAAGCAATGGTTATATGGGTGATCCATGACTTTCCAGCTTATGGGACCTTCTCCGGTTGTAACAGTCATGGTTATTATGGATGTCTCATCTGTGGGGAGGAAACTGAATTCACTTGGCTACATAATAGTGGGAAGATGAGTTATGCCAGTCATCATAGATTTTTGTCGAGCAATTAACTTTTTAGGAATGAAAATTCTAACTTTTTACCTGTTAGTCAATAGCGTAAAGAGGAACCTGCTCAGCTTTCCTCTTATCAAAGGAAGATGAAGGCTGTGACTACGAGGAGTAAGTTTCTAGGCAAACACCCTCAGTTTGTAGGCCAAAAGTGTAAAGCTAGGAAGGATCCACAAGATCCTAGTAAAATAAAGGTATGGTTCATACGATCAATCTTATTTGACTTGTCGTATTGGAAAAAGCACCATGTAAGGCATGAAATTGATGTGATGCACATGGAGAATAATTTTGAGGAACGTATGGTAGGAACATATCTGGGTGGATCTCATTCAAAAGATGGAGATAGGGTGAGTCGCGATAAAAAAAAGGATGAAAAAAATTGTGGTTAAAAATTGATCCTACAACTAGAAGAAATCTGATTCCCGCGGGTGATTTCAATTTGACTACTAGTGAGAAAAAGATCCTCTTAGACACATTGTTCAACTTAAGGACCCTGAATGGTTATTTCGGTAATTTACGAAGGGTTGTAAGCTACCAAACAAATGACCTGAAATAATACAAGTCTCATGATTAGCACATCATCATCCAATTAATCCTTCTTTTGTTTAGGCCTTTATTTTCTAAGCACAAAGATATACGCAGGGAAACTATGCAGATTAGTTTGTGCTTCACCTTACTGTATGAAAAAGTGGTAAACAAGATGCACATTAAGGATTTGAAATCCACTTAGCCAGGCAACTTGTCTTGGAGAAGTATTCTCCTTCACCATTCTTGAACATCAACGTCCACATGTTTGTGCATTTATACGATGAGGCTTTATAGTGTGGACCCATGAGGTATCGCTAGATATATCCTTTTAATCGATTGATGAAAACCTTAAAAGACTACGTTAAAAATACACGGTATGTTGGAGGGTCGATTGCAGAAGAATACATAATAGCAGAATCATCGTTATACGCCTGGGAACATGTGTTGGAATAAAGGCTTAGGAAGTTCAATCCTCATGGAGAACGAGTGATCGAGGAACCTAACGAGTTTGACGATGAATTGTCTTTCAGGAACCCTAAAGAGGTGAGACTCACCAATCTGCGATACTAGTAAGTAACTCGTTGTGTCTTCGAATCCTAAGATGAAGTTGAATATTGGAGAGAGTAAGTATATATATATATATATAACATATTTTTGTTTGATTACCCATATTCTCTATATTACCATCTAAACTCTAAAATTTCTTGAACACGTTTAGGAAGCATGTGCGCTAAATAGTCAGAAATCAGAAGACAAGTGATTTTAGGGTTTCAAAAGAGGTAATTCCCATATCTTCAGTTGTGGTTATTTTTGAATGTGTTGTAAAACATGACCTAATATAAATCCATTAATAAATGCAACTTTTGAAGAAAGGTGATGTCTCTTCACGGCTTGCACACCTGGCTAAAGGTCCTAGTTTTCATGTGAACGACTTTAAAAAAAATTCACGTCAATGGTTTTGATTTCGTCTTATACCCATGCGAGGAAAAACTATTGATGCAAAATAACATAATATTAATTTCTGCCTTGATTTCTTGTGTAGCTAGCAAAAGCGATAAAAATTCAAAGGACATAGTGCAGTCCTATTATGGGATTCTCCAATAAATCCTGGAATTAGATTACTTAGTCTTCAAAGAAATTGTCTTTTATTGTAACTGGGTGAAGGTGGAGGATACTAAGAATGGTTGTCAAGTTAATCATGCCTCAAAACTTCCAATGGTATATTTATCTAAGATGAAGAGTAAAGATCGTTTGTTCGATGAGCCGTTTATTCTTACCTTTCGAAATATCAAAAAGGCATTCCACTCTAAGTTCATAAACCATGACAATTGGTCTATTGTTATGTATGCACCGAAGGGTTTAACTACTCAAGCAGACCCATTAAAGGCCACTATAAAATTCCAGTCTGCTCGTGATGACAATCCTAATTTGACTATTCTTTAGTTTATTTAGATGAAGATTGAGTTTCAGAATATTATATTATTGTCATTTAGTTAACTCTTGTATGATAACCCTATTTGTATCGTATGTATTGGAACAACCTTATATTTATTTATGTTTCTTCATCTTATACTCATATATTTAGTTCTCTTAACTTGCTTCCCTATCGCTCACATTTTGAAAAATATCATTATGTAAATCTTCTTAAGTTTTAAATATCACACTAATAACAAACCACCAATCCGAGGTAACCGGACAAATGATCACGGATTCTGTTGATGTTCAATATTTGTGTGGTTGCCTCATTTGGTGATTTTTGTTATGTGATGTTCATCGAGACACAAGGCATCAAAGTCTCTTATTAGTAACACTAATTCCCATTTCCTATATTCTTCAATAACTAATCCTACTTTGTTTCGTGTTATTATTCCATTTTTAGCTTGTATAACTAATTACACTCTTTTTATTATCATATATACATTCACATATATTTTCATAAAGAAAAAAATCCAAAAAAGGGGCCTATACCACAATTCCCAATTTAGAGTGTTCTCATAATTTTCTACACTTTCAACATATTTCACATATATTTTCATAAATAAAAAAGACACTCTAGATTCGGATTATCGGTTAGACTCTAACCTTGTTCATCTTACGAAGTACGTGGACATTGATGCCATTTTTGGCTACATGTGAATCCCGAAGTTATTTTAGGATTCAAGTTCTTTCTTACTTACCATTTGGAACATTTTGAAGTCTTGCTTGCAGGCCTAGTTGGAGAAGGAATATTTTGAAGTCATGTTTCATGGAAGGAAATGATCATTACATTGTATTTCAATGACGATAGTGCGATGTTATTATCATGTCCACTCAAGCATACATTGTATTATTATTTGTGTTGAACAATTTGATGGCTTTAGTTAGTTAATTTGTGTTGTATTATTATTTTTTTATTTATGGATGAAGTAATGGTTAAATATTTATTTCTGGAAATGTAAACAACTTTGAAAAATATACAAATGTTTTTTAGGATGCAAAAAATATATATTTTTTAATTTGGTTACGGTTTTGGACCTTGACCAAAATGTGACAAAATTATAAAAATTAACATTTGGTCACGGATAAGAGTCGCGACTAAATATTAATTTTTTTCATAGTTGTGGTCACGGTCCAAAATCGTGACTCCTATTGTGACCATTTAAAATTATAAATTATACAGTCACGGTTAAAAAACATGATTATGTACATTATAATTTCAACTGGTCACACTCGGGGGTCACTGTTTTTGGTCGTGACCTAAAATAAATTCCCGTTTAATGGTCACATACTTGGTCATGGTTCTGATATGTGACCACTGGGTCACGGTCTCAAACCATGACCACTGATGTCACCCACTAGCACGTGACCCTAATATGGGGTCATAGTTTTGAACCATGACCCATGATTTTGTCACCCTTGATATGATCACAGTTCAAAACCATGACCCATATACCTTGGTCACGGTCCAAAACTGTGACCATCTGTTTATTTTGGTGTGGTGTGGGAAAGGCTTTTAATCATTATTATTCATCATTAGGGTTTGATTGGGGTGAGAGAAAACACTATTCATATTTTTGTGAAAAGGTCTAGAGAGAGACCACCATATCTCAATCATAAGCAAGATTTTTCATCTCAAAAGGTGTCCAACCAACTACCTGACTTTGGTGAGGATCATACACTAAAACATCCTAGCGTTCATAAGGTTTAAGCAATCTTTTAGAGATCTAGAAGAAATATACCCAACATCAACAACAAATACTTTTCTTGCCAGTGGGTTGCAACCAGATCCACAAAGGTATTGTGTTCTAAACCCTAGGTTTGTTCTTTGAACCTTGCGTTTGGTCTTACCTCATTCTAATGTTATATTAATCGAAGATTCATGGCTGAATTTTTTTACTCCGCATATAACGATCCTCAATAAAAGTAGTTAGTCTTCTAATGATGATTGGAGGTTTGGGAATCCTTGACAAGTTTGTGATTTGAGTTAAAAGGACTCAAAAAATAATATCCAGGTAATTTCTTAGTGGATACAATAGTATAAACACTCCTAAATATTTCCCCAGTAATGTTCTCGGTGTGAACACATAGACAAGCTACGATGGAATCAAGTACAATCCTCCAAGAATTTGGGTCTAGTTAAATGGGTGCAACCCCAAGATGAGATAATATTGTAATACCCCGTACTTTTGACTATATTTATTTTTGGGATTAATTAATTAAATTGCGTATTAATTGGAAATTAATCCGGGTTATAAATACTAATGAGATGCGAATTGGTATTTGATTAGGTGCATATATGATTATATATGAACTTGGTATTATAAAATTTGTAAATTTGTCGTGAGATTTACATACGGCATTTTAGAAATTTTGTTGAGACGCGTGGGACCGCCGCGTCACGGTATAATATTTTGATATTAAAAGTGAATTTAAAATCTATAATCCGTATGGTCATTTTGAGTGCGCCAACGCGTCCGGAAGGGTCGAGATAGTCAGAAAACACTAGCCGGGGGTATAGTTTGGGTCCCGGGGTATCTTTAGACCATACCGGTAACTTAAAGGGTAATTTAGTAATTTGGTATTTTTGGGTAATTAAAAGTGACGAAAATTGAGAGTTGTAATCTGATAAGGATTGACCCCAACCAACCCTTATTAACCCAACAAGCTACGGAGGTTTATTAAAATAGGTTTTCATAAGTTTCCCCCAAAGCAAACCCTAGCCACCATAGCTTTTTAGAGAAGAAAGCTTGGAGAAGGAGAGAGAGAGAGGAATTCTGCAGAAATTCTACACCAAATCCACACCAAATTCAGAAATCAAACCAAGGCAAGTGACTTTATTTCCATTTAATTACTGAGAATGTCTTTTCCATGTTAGAAAATTCAGATTTATGGTTGTTCTTGATGAAATATGAAAACCCATGTAGCCTAGATGATAAAACTTGAGGAATTTGAGAAGGATTGCATGTAGAAGGATAGGTAAATGATTAATCTGATGTTAATACATGATTTGGGTGAAATAAAAACGGATTTTATTTGATGAATTGAAGGTTCCAAATTTTAGGGTTCATGTTCATAAATGAATTGGGGAAAAGTTTAAGTAATTGTAAATTGATTGATGATTTGGGTGAGTAAATCCATACAAACGTGATAGGATGTGGTTATACTATGTTTAGAATTGTTTAGAGACTTTAAAACAATCGTTGGGATAAATTTTAGAGGTGATTTGAGGAGTAAAAATGGTGAAAAACGATTTTTGGGAAATTCTGGGCCGAAACTGGCCTCTCGTTAGAAGCAACCCCCAGGTCGTTCGAACGAACTCGTTCGAACGAGCTTCTAACGAGTTGACCAGTCGCTACTAACGAGTGGGGATTTCGTTCGATATCTCGTTCGAACGAGATATCGTTAGAAGGGTCAGTTCGTTCGAACGAACTGGGATCTCGTTCGAACAGCCTCGTTCGAACGAGACTTCTAACGACCTGACAGTCCAAACTCGTTCGAAGCCTCGTTCGAACGAGACTTCTAACGAATTGACAGTTTGGTCCTTTTTGGACTGTTTTGACTTTTGTAGTCCCGGGAACTGGTTCAAGGGTAGAGTTAGTATTCCTTTGACGATATAGTGATTGATTTGGGACTGTTGGGTTATTGAGATGAGTAAATCATACACTAGAGTTATATTCAATGAACCGTTTGGGTTGAGACGTGAGTGTCTACTACGATGTGAGGATAAATTATGGCACGTATAATTATGAACCGGAATAAAATAAGTTGTGATAATTATAATTAGTACGAGAGTGCAATATGTACTACGAATATAATACGGTATTACTAAGAGGTGTGTTTACTTAGTATTGATATATGGATTGTATGTATGACATACCTACCATACTTGCTATCACGGGAGGTTTCGTTCGCTTAGGACCCTCTAATCCTTGTGTGCCTACGGGGGGGATATAGATTGGTACCTTGATGAACATAGGTCATTGAAAGACTTATTGTGATATTAATAAGTCCGCTGACCATGGGAGCGTAGGTATGTGCGTGACCCATGTGATGGTGACTGTGTTCGCCTCCATTATTTGTGATGTTGTTATCGGTAAACTATTCCTGAGAGATTCGGAATATGTAATCCTTATGTACGTGATGTACCGGGATGGATAGCAGAGTATGTGTGCACTACAGCTTAGATTGCGGGGTGCTTGTATCGTATATTCATGATGTGAATAATATACATTTAAATAATGGGAATCCTCATGTTAATGTTGTAACTGTATTACGGTATTGTTTCGAGATATATAAGGAGTTACTGATACTTATATATATGGCATATTTAGTAACTGAGTTTACGTTAAACCTCTATTTAATCACGAGCGTTGTCATGTTAAACGGAACCAAGTATTATGGGTAGAACCTTTGGTAGTCTAGCTAGTTACGTTGTCTCTTAGCTAGTGGAAAGGGTAGTTATAGATGGGTACTTACGTTAGGAGTGCACAGTTAGACGAGAGGTGAGAATATCATGCGAGTGTACGTCCTAACATGTACTTTGCATTTAATGTTTTAAATGTTTTTAAAGCACTTGCAGGTTTTTAAAATATAACTCCACATTCGGGCTCTGACCCGTTTGCTTTTCAAATCTCTTTTTCTTTGTAAAACCATTTTAGGTGCCCAGCCACAGGGACACCAAGCATAGGATTCTCATTCAGGTGACGAGCTGTAGCTGTTTGTGGAAGCTACAGGGATTTGTTCATAGACGCTTCTATTCTTTGGATTCCAGAGTCACTATCTATCAGTTGTAGGGCATGTTGCCCATTTCTATTTAGAGCATCTTTTACATTTCAGTTTTCAGACTATAGCATGTATTGTTTCAGTTTATTTATTTCAGTTATGGGATTGTTATGAGGGGTTTCCTCCAGACTTTATTTACTCTATTGTGATGGTTATTCGTTTTACTTCAGTATGGTGAATGGTGTTATTCATTTCTTCATTACACTTGTTGCATGTTAATCAGACTTAAATTAAAATTTGGCAACTTGATTTTTAAATACTAGGTGGTTAGTAATAATAAAAATGTTTTCGTCAGTGATGCTATTAACTGAGCCAACTTGGCATTTTGAATTAATTTTATAAAGGCGTAGCTACCCGGTATTTAATTAGTCGGGGTGTCACAGGTGGTATCAGAGCATCAGGTTCTAGTGTCCTTTAGGATCTGTACGGCTATTATGTTTCCGCTACGTTTTCTTTGATATAGAGCCCTATATTTTAGGACTGTTGTACTCTTTTTGTGTATGCTTCGTTCTTCAGCTATATTAAGTTTATAACCGTGAACTTATAAACTTTGTTCTTATTTCAGATGCCTCCACGACGTGCACGAAGAGTTCCCAGGAATGCAACGCCAGAACCCCAGCCCGCTCCAGTTCAGGGTATGTTGAACGCCGCTGAGGTTGCTGCTATAGTAGCCCAACGGTAAATGCCGCGATTGCCGTGATTCAGCAGGCACCACCTCAGGCGCCGGTTGCCGCGCCAGTACAAGTTAATGCATTCCCGTCTGCTTGGGAGCGTGTACGTGACGCTTTTCAGAAAGCGCATCCACCAGAGTTTGCTGGAAGCTCAGATGTGGTTATCTCGAGCCAATGGAGGAAGGACATGCAGAGGCATTTGAGGATGCATGAGTGCACTGATGTTCAGAAATAGGTGCTAGCTACTTTCAAGCTAGTTGGATCTGCGCTACAGTGGTGGGAGTCTATTACCACCGCGGAGGAGAGGGATACCCTCACGATACAGGAGTTCTGGGTGCGGTTCGACCGCAAGTATTTTCCGTCCGCAGTTCATACAGAGATGAGGAGGAAGCTGATGAGTTTGAAGCAGGAGGGCAAGACAGTGGCCGAGTATGAGGCCGAGTTCACTAACCTGTTGAATATCGTTCCAGACGAGATTCCAACAGAGAAGAAGAAGATAGAGAAGTTCACTGATGGGTTGAATTGGAGAATCCGTCAGCATCTGCTAGGGAACCTATCGTTGGCCACGTATTCTGATGTGGTTAACGCTGCGTTATTGCACTGCCAGGACCACCATTTTCACATGGCCGAGGGCAAGCGGTCGGGAGAGTCTAGCCATCAGGGCAGGACCGGAGGACATGGTGCCAGCGGGGCACAATCGGGTCAGGGGCAGAGGCAGACTGAGCAGGGCTCCCAGCAGGGGGATAACAAGAGGTTCCGGTCAGGGAACTACAGGCAGGGACAGGGAGGTTTCCGCCAGGGCCATCAGGGTCCAAACGGCCAGCAGGGCCAACAGGGACAGAATGGGCAGCAGTTCCATCAGGGCCAGCAGGGCCAAGGGAAGAATGGTAACGGCCACCAGGGCCGGGGACAGCAGGGGCAGAGGGGAGGGAACTTCCCAGGGAAGTGCTTTACTTGTGGCAAGACTGGCCATAAGAAGCAGGATTGTCCTGATAGGGGCAGGGCCCCACAGCAGCAGCAGCAGGGTGCTCGCCAGGAGCCGCAGAGACCTATGTTTCCCGCAGCTCTTCCTGCACCGCCACAGATGGCAGCATTGCCACCCATTCCAGCAGTCCCAGCTCAACAGGGGCAGCTACAGTATGGACGTGTCTACAACGTTCACCAGGCTGCAGTTCCACAGGCACCGCCCGCGATCGAGGGTACGTTTCCTATCCATGGCACTATGGGTCGGGTGTTATTTGATACGGGTGCTACACATTGTTTTATAGCTACACACTTCGCGAAAGCTTTGGGATTGTTAGCTACGGCAGAGAGCACAGTGACGTGTGTCGACTCACCATTAGGGAGTGGGTCACTTATTTTCTTTATATGCCGGGGAGTGGGGGTAGAGGTTGGTGGTTTGGTATTACCTGCGGACATGTTAGTGTTAGACATGCATGTTCACGATGTGATCATCGGTATGGATTGGCTCGTAGCATATAGGGCCATGATTGACTGCTTCAGCGGGAGCATTGTTTTTGCCATTCCGGGGCAAGAGATGTTTGTAGTGGCGATGCCTCGCCCAGAGGGAGGATCGACCACTCATCTGTATTACATAGAGGAGGATACCTCTAAGGAGGTTGTTATTCCTTTAGATTCGATCCCGGTTGTCAGGGAGTATTCAGATGTGTTTCAGGGAGTTCCAAGTGGGGGACCAGGTTTTGCTCAGGGTATCTCCTATGAAGGGGATTATGCGTTTCGGGAAGAAGGGGAAGTTGGCACCGAGGTATGTGGGGTCGTTTCCTATTATTGAGCGGATCGGACCGGTTGCGTATAGACTCGGGTTACCGGAGCATTTGCATCGGATTCACGACGTGTTCCATATTTCCTCGCTGAGGAAATACCTTAGAGATAATTTGGCTCATTCTCACATTGCTGTGGAGGACATCGATCTCCAGCCGGATAGCTCTTATGAGGAGGGGCCGATTGCTATTTTGGACCGAAGCGAAAGGAAACTGCGGTCAAAGATAGTTCCGTTAGTGCGTGTTCAGTGGCGACATCACAATGTCGAGGAGTCCACATGGGAGCGCGAGGATGAGATGCGCGAACGTTATCCAGAGTTATTTTTAGCAGGTACTTTCTAGTTTCGAATTTCGGGACGAAATTCAGTTATTAGGGGGGGAGTATGTAATACCCCGTACTTTTGACTATATTTATTTTTGGGATTAATTAATTAAATTGCGTATTAATTGGAAATTAATCCGGGTTATAAATACTAATGAGATGCGAATTGGTATTTGATTAGGTGCATATATGATTATATATGAACTTGGTATTATAAAATTTGTAAATTTGTCGTGAGATTTACATACGGCATTTTAGAAATTTTGTTGAGACGCGTGGGACCGCCGCGTCACGGTATAATATTTTGATATTAAAAGTGAATTTAAAATCTATAATCCGTATGGTCATTTTGAGTGCGCCAACGCGTCCGGAAGGGTCGAGATAGTCAGAAAACACTAGCCGGGGGTATAGTTTGGGTCCCGGGGTATCTTTAGACCATACCGGTAACTTAAAGGGTAATTTAGTAATTTGGTATTTTTGGGTAATTAAAAGTGACGAAAATTGAGAGTTGTAATCTGATAAGGATTGACCCCAACCAACCCTTATTAACCCAACAAGCTACGGAGGTTTATTAAAATAGGTTTTCATAAGTTTCCCCCAAAGCAAACCCTAGCCACCATAGCTTTTTAGAGAAGAAAGCTTGGAGAAGGAGAGAGAGAGAGGAATTCTGCAGAAATTCTACACCAAATCCACACCAAATTCAGAAATCAAACCAAGGCAAGTGACTTTATTTCCATTTAATTACTGAGAATGTCTTTTCCATGTTAGAAAATTCAGATTTATGGTTGTTCTTGATGAAATATGAAAACCCATGTAGTCTAGATGATAAAACTTGAGGAATTTGAGAAGGATTGCATGTAGAAGGATAGGTAAATGATTAATCTGATGTTAATACATGATTTGGGTGAAAGAAAAACGGATTTTATTTGATGAATTGAAGGTTCCAAATTTTAGGGTTCATGTTCATAAATGAATTGGGGAAAAGTTTAAGTAATTGTAAATTGATTGATGATTTGGGTGAGTAAATCCATACAAACGTGATAGGATGTGGTTATACTATGTTTAGAATTGTTTAGAGACTTTAAAACAATCGTTGGGATAAATTTTAGAGGTGATTTGAGGAGTAAAAATGGTGAAAAACGATTTTTGGGAAATTCTGGGCCGAAACTGGCCTCTCGTTAGAAGCAACCCCCAGGTCGTTCGAACGAACTCGTTCGAACGAGCTTCTAACGAGTTGACCAGTCGCTACTAACGAGTGGGGATTTCGTTCGATATCTCGTTCGAACGAGATATCGTTAGAAGGGTCAGTTCGTTCGAACGAACTGGGATCTCGTTCGAACAGCCTCGTTCGAACGAGACTTCTAACGACCTGACAGTCCAAACTCGTTCGAAGCCTCGTTCGAACGAGACTTCTAACGAATTGACAGTTTGGTCCTTTTTGGACTGTTTTGACTTTTGTAGTCCCGGGAACTGGTTCAAGGGTAGAGTTAGTATTCCTTTGACGATATAGTGATTGATTTGGGACTGTTGGGTTATTGAGATGAGTAAATCATACACTAGAGTTATATTCAATGAACCGTTTGGGTTGAGACGTGAGTGTCTACTACGATGTGAGGATAAATTATGGCACGTATAATTATGAACCGGAATAAAATAAGTTGTGATAATTATAATTAGTACGAGAGTGCAATATGTACTACGAATATAATACGGTATTACTAAGAGGTGTGTTTACTTAGTATTGATATATGGATTGTATGTATGACATACCTACCATACTTGCTATCACGGGAGGTTTCGTTCGCTTAGGACCCTCTAATCCTTGTGTGCCTACGGGGGGGATATAGATTGGTACCTTGATGAACATAGGTCATTGAAAGACTTATTGTGATATTAATAAGTCCGCTGACCATGGGAGCGTAGGTATGTGCGTGACCCATGTGATGGTGACTGTGTTCGCCTCCATTATTTGTGATGTTGTTATCGGTAAACTATTCCTGAGAGATTCGGAATATGTAATCCTTATGTACGTGATGTACCGGGATGGATAGCAGAGTATGTGTGCACTACAGCTTAGATTGCGGGGTGCTTGTATCGTATATTCATGATGTGAATAATATACATTTAAATAATGGGAATCCTCATGTTAATGTTGTAACTGTATTACGGTATTGTTTCGAGATATATAAGGAGTTACTGATACTTATATATATGGCATATTTAGTAACTGAGTTTACGTTAAACCTCTATTTAATCACGAGCGTTGTCATGTTAAACGGAACCAAGTATTATGGGTAGAACCTTTGGTAGTCTAGCTAGTTACGTTGTCTCTTAGCTAGTGGAAAGGGTAGTTATAGATGGGTACTTACGTTAGGAGTGCACAGTTAGACGAGAGGTGAGAATATCATGCGAGTGTACGTCCTAACATGTACTTTGCATTTAATGTTTTAAATGTTTTTAAAGCACTTGCAGGTTTTTAAAATATAACTCCACATTCGGGCTCTGACCCGTTTGCTTTTCAAATCTCTTTTTCTTTGTAAAACCATTTTAGGTGCCCAGCCACAGGGACACCAAGCATAGGATTCTCATTCAGGTGACGAGCTGTAGCTGTTTGTGGAAGCTACAGGGATTTGTTCATAGACGCTTCTATTCTTTGGATTCCAGAGTCACTATCTATCAGTTGTAGGGCATGTTGCCCATTTCTATTTAGAGCATCTTTTACATTTCAGTTTTCAGACTATAGCATGTATTGTTTCAGTTTATTTATTTCAGTTATGGGATTGTTATGAGGGGTTTCCTCCAGACTTTATTTACTCTATTGTGATGGTTATTCGTTTTACTTCAGTATGGTGAATGGTGTTATTCATTTCTTCATTACACTTGTTGCATGTTAATCAGACTTAAATTAAAATTTGGCAACTTGATTTTTAAATACTAGGTGGTTAGTAATAATAAAAATGTTTTCGTCAGTGATGCTATTAACTGAGCCAACTTGGCATTTTGAATTAATTTTATAAAGGCGTAGCTACCCGGTATTTAATTAGTTGGGGTGTCACAAATATATCCCGAATACTTGTGTGAAAGGGAAGATAAAACCCAAAGAAAAACACTACATCGTAAAGTGCAACCTCTGAGGCATTCTTCAAGTCATTTGCTCTCTCATCATTCCCAGGATCCCTCACAACAATAGATGGTTTTATTTCGTAAAAAAGTTGAATTCTAAAAGCGTTAATCCTATTAATCGTACTTGTTTAAATACAGGCTCGTAAGAGATCTAGAGTGTAAACATATTCATCATCAATAGTCTCCTCCCCAATATCACGGTTCAAAAGGGGGAAACTAGTGGCAAGATCCACGAATGAAGTATGCTCCAACTCTTCGTCGTACTCCTCAATATCAATAGCCTCATGAGCGTCGGTATCTCTCTCACAAGTAGTATCCTTAGAGTAGGAGGAAAAGGAAACTTTAAAGTATGATGAAGAAGATGCCTCAGAGGAAAACGATGAATATTAGGGCTGTGCAAAAAAAGCGTCAACCCAACGAACAAAACCAAATCGACCACTATGGTTCGGTTTGGGTCGGGTTTTTTTTATTTATGCGTTGGTTCTGGTTCTTAAAAAAACCGATGCAGTCAGTTCGATTCCTGGGTTGGTATGTAAACCAAACCGACCCGAACCAAAAACCCGAACCTAGAACCGATAATTAAAACCAAAGTTAGAACTGGACTTTTTAGTCCTCCCTTTAATATTTTCATATGTAGCGAAGGTAGTTTTTTTTTCATTTTCACCCGTTTAGTAGCTCTCGTCTCTCTCTCATCGAAGCAGCCGTTGTCCTCCTCTCTCTCACCGAAGCAGCCTTTCTCTCTCATCTTCTCTCTCTCATGTAGCTCTCGTCTTCTCTCAGGTATAAAATAAACCTTGTGTTTATCGTGATCATTGTTCACACTATTTGTACAATTTTTTTTTAAACTTTCTTTCATCAATGTTTTTCTTGTGACCTTGCTTTTATCAGTTTTTTGTCCACTTTAGTAGTGGGAGCTATAAAAATCGATTCTTTATTAATGCCTTATCCCCATTTGCTGTTTTTCAATAGATCTTAACGTTTTCATACAGCATAGCATTATATAAATGCTAATCTAGCTGGATTTATTTTATTTCATTATGACGGTGAATGATGAACATACAGTTTTGTTGTAGATATTATTTGGCTTTTTTCTTTTTTGTTTTAACAAAATGCTCAGTTTTGAATCCCCTTTGTCTCAGATCTGCCTGTTTGAAAATTTCATGTATTTTATTCTACAATGTTGAATAACTGATCAAAAAAATAAATGAATTGGAATCGAAAACTAACCCAAACCAAACCGAGAACCATTGGTTCGGTTCGGTTCTACCTATATTTCGATTCAGTTCTGGTTCCAAAACTAAAGAACTGAACCATTTCGATTCTGGTTCTATAGTGGAAGCGAACCAACCCAAACCATGCACACCCCTAGTGAATATGGAGAAGAGGAAGACAAGGCTACATTCTCCACCCTAGTGAAATTTCGAGAGGAATAGGCGAAACTAATAATATTTGTATGACGATCGATCAGCACACCACTAGAAATACTATCTATGAAATTCGTGAAAGAAACTTCATCCTAACTTATGATGTTGATACCGATGAAGCAATCACCGGGATGAGGAGGCACAATATCCCTCATCCTAACGAGGAAGTGTGAAGCCTTTTGGTTACAAATGGGAAAATAACCTTCAGTACAAGGATTCTGTAGGTAAACAACCGATAATGAGGTCAGCCAAAAATACTGTTGGGCTACCCTCTCAGCATAAAGGGTTTCCCTAGTAATATTCTCACTAAATTCCTTGAAGAACTGTTCAAAAGGATTGGGCACAGTCTATTTTATGAGATTAAAGATAAAATATTTCCAAAGTTGACGAACTTCAATAAGAATAATGAAGAACAAACGATAAATGCAACTGATTATTTTAATGATAGGAAATAAACTGTTATGTACTATAAAATACTATTGAAAAAAGATTAAGAGAGGGAAAATCTTATCAAAAAAGAAGGAAGGGATGAAGAACTCAAAGAATAACTGAAGACTTACAATAATTCTAAAAAAAAATTATTTCTAGTGAGAAGTTGCGAAATTATTTTTCAAATGAGAACCAACCTTTATATAGGGAGGAAATGAGTTAGGGTGCACGTGCCAAGCCTTAGCATTGGGAAGCATAAAAGATGCAAGTCACTTTAAGGTGTAATGGGTTGGCTAAATCCAAAAGATATTCATATACAACTCACTAACATCCATCAACCATCGGCCTTCAACTCAAGGGAATACACAACAATCTTATCGGCCAATAGGGGATCATCTCCTATAATTTAAGAAATCGCTCCCTCGATATAGGGTCGGCTCTTATATTTTAAGGACACTTAGTTCCTTCGGCTTAAGCATTTCAAGGACACTCAGTTATTTCGGCCTAAAGGGAGTCGTCTCCAACGTTTAAGGGACCCTCATGACATTCGTCCTAAAGTGGGTCGACTCCAACATTTGATAGACTCTCGTGACCTTCACCCTATAAGAGGCCGGCTCCAACATTTAATGGACCCTCATAACCTTCAGGCCAATAGGGGGTCGACTCCAACATTTAATAGACCCTCATGACCTTTGGCCTATCAGATCCAACATTTAATGGACCGTCATAATCTTTGGCTTGTAGAAGGTCATCTCCAACATTTAATGAACTCTCATGACCTCTGTCCTATAGGGGTAACAATTAATGGACCCTCGTGACCTTCGGCCTATAGGGATGTCTCCAACATTTAATGGACCATAATGACCTTAGGAATGTAGGTTGTCGGCTTTAACGTTTTAAGGACCCTCGTCTCCTTTGGCCTCAATAGGGTTAGCTTCTACATTTCAGGAACCCTCACTTTCCTCAGCCTCAACAAGGTTGAATCCTAGGAGGTTCGACACATAGCCTCTAATCCCCTATCATAGTTGAAACAATTTAGAAAATTGAAGTCTAGGTGGTAATTTATGATCCTGGTAATGATCTGAGATCAATTATGTGAACATTTTGGACCCTTGGCCCAAAAGGACCAGCCTCAGACCCATGCAAAATCGGCCTCATAGGGTCGATAATTTTGCATCAGAAAGATAAAATTACACATGATTCACCAGAAAAGGGCATTTCAGCCATATCATGACTGCACAAGTGAGTGCATGTGAAAAGAATGTTCACACATTCTATGCAGCTTCTAGAAGAACCGGTGTCAACAATCAAGAGGATCACATCATTCAGCATTCTTTATGTGACTTGGGGTGCACATTAAACCTCAAACCACCTATAAATACATTGTACCCTATTACTTGTTCCACAAGTTTAATTATTATAAAAACATATTGTTATTCTATCGAAATACTCTCTAGTTAGAGAAAGTATATCTCTGAAACTTATAAAACACTATTCATTTAGTGATGAACAAATTTACTGCTATAGTGAACATATACCAATTGGCTGAGCCACTTATATCTCTGTATTGATCTCTCTCTCTTATTTAACTAACTGAATTCATTATTGTTCATTATCATACCTAGATCATGTTTATCTTCATAATTAACTAAGTTCCTTCTTTATTATCCGATTGTTGCACTTCAGTGTAACATCAGTTGTTATGACATTTTTTAAGTAAAATTAGGGTGCCAAATTTTCTACACGATAACATGTTCACAAAGACAACCTAATTATGACACGCCTAAACCAAATTTCCACCCAAAAGCAATTCCACATTATGAGACACACACACACACACACACACACACACACACACACACACACACACACACACACACACACACACACACATATAACTTAAAATACTAACTTTTCAAAGTATTAAATTGAATTTTTTAGCCTAACTTAATGTAGATGGACTACATAAAAAGTAGATCATTTGCAAAAATATTCGTTAAAGAGTTTAATCAATTACTGGGTAAATGAAAAATGGGTGTAGTAGTGTATTTTCAACTGTTCAAACTTTTGATCATCAACTCACCCACTTTCGAATTAAGTTTTTCTATGGTTTTTTAAATGTGGTGGATATTTCTTGTCAGGTCTTAAAAGGTTCACAAAATCATGTCCCCCTAAACACGACCTATTATGCCTTTGGTGTCCACCACGTTGTGTTTTATGGCGTTCGAGTTGTATCCAATACGCATATTAACTAGTCAAGTCGTATCATTAAATGGTTAAACTCAAACCCGATTCATTAAGTTATTGTCTGCAAAGAGTCCACAGGTTAAGCACTTAATTTCGTTAAGGCTCCGCAAATCCACAAAAACAACATGTGGGTCATATCATATTATCCGGGTGTCTGAAATTTTACCACATCTATAACCTCTATTCAATTTTTTGTCAAAATAAACCACATTTGTAACACAATCGGGAAAAAGAAAAGAAAACAAATAAATTTAACGACTTTAATTTATCAAAAGACATCAGTGGCCATCATCTCCATTTACCATAAGTTAGGTTATTTCTTCAATTACTATAAGCACGATCTTCCGACATTACCCATTGAGTCGTGTATAATTTATGATATGTTTAAATTTAATATTGACTTTATGTTCCATATTCATGTCACCCATATTGTGAAGAATCGTGTACAATTTGTGTTGGGTTTAAATTGTTTAATAACAATATATACCAAATTCTTATCTTCCACCTCTATTAAAGTGTTTACGAGCATTCCTAATTCATAGGATAATTTTATGGGTTGGTAAATGGGGTATGAACGCAAAAATATATGCAGTGCATATATGGCATTAAATGGAAAAACGGTGACATTTGGAGTTAAAATCTCACACAAAAATAAGTGTTCAGCTGAGATTTTAACAAAATAAATGTATTAAAAATATAAAAAAAACTCAAACGGAACATTGTTTGTCATACCAAATAAAATAGTATGTGTGGATAATTCAGTGTATTCCAAAAAAGGATAAAAAGGTAAAGAGTTAATAATTGGATATGCGAGTAATACCTGGGTGGGGGGATAACCCTAGGACTTGGCAAGTTTATGTGTGAATGAATATTTTCAAAACTCAGGTGTGTGTATTGAAATGTTGTTTTTAAAGAACATAAGGCGTGTATTAATTCGAGTATAAATGGGTATTTTGAAGGGACAATGTACGATTTAAAGATAATGCATTGAAATTAAAAATGTGATTAATGCATGTATAGGAATTGTATGTAGAGTTGGGTAGAATTATACTAGTTAAAATATTATAACACCTAAATTTTGTTTAATTAATAAAGTCACGTTATATTTTTCAGACTCGCGTGATTCGCAAAAATCATATGGACTTTAATTTATAATAAATTAATGGAACTAATTTAAGTAGGTTATTTTTAATTGAAATTAAGGTCAAGGAGAAAAATTTTAAAATGTCGCATACCGTGTTATACGTGTTAAATTAAGTTACGAGTTTTAAATAGAATTAAAGGAATTATATGATTACACTTTTATTTATGTTATAATATCATTAAGACAAATAAGGAATCCAAAAAAATCGTACCTATCAAGGAAAATCGATTCGAGCTAGGGCCGAATTGATTTGGGCCCTTCAGAATGCCCTATTTTGAGCTATAAAACTTTGGGAATGATTGGGAATAAAAAAAGGGGGGGGACTACCCCTACCCCCACCACACACACAAAAAAAATTTTAGACCATGTTTTCAGGATTCCTACCCTATTATACCTAGTGGAAATATAACTGAGGGATGGGGAACCTTTAGTTTATGTCTTGAGACATTATAAGATAAAGGGGTGAGGGACTTCATCCTCACAATTTATCTCATCTCAATAGAAAACAACCCTAAATCAAAAACCCTTAAGTCTCCTTCCTCACCCATTTAAGTAGCCTAAGTCCCCATAAACATCTCTATACTTCAAGCTTTCAAGATCACCATTCCACCCTTCTATTATCAAGGGTTAGAGCGGGTGTTGAAGGTGTTATTTTGGAGAAACAAGCTTGCAAATGAGCAAGGATTATTGATTAGGCATAAATTCTTCATATCTATCCCCGTAAATTGAATTGATTTATCTCATATCTTTGCTATTGATATCTTCTATCCGGTGCATCGAGTTTCGTGTATTTCTCATACATTTTGGAGGTATTTTATACAAGTGAAGAAAAGATAAAACTCAAAATCAAGAAAGAAAGAAAAGAAGAAAAGAAGAAAAGTCAAGGGCAAAAGAGTATTTTTACATCCGAAATTCGGATGCGGAACCGAAAGAGAAGTCAAAGACCTTGAGTTTACAAGAGCGTATGAAGAAACGACATCCAAATCCGAGTCCCGGCTGTAAGGATACGAAGATATGAAAATGAGAAGAAATAAAGGAAGAAAAGATGGAATTTTTCAGGATCGAACCGGTTTGCTGTTGATGTCAAAATTTGCCTCGCTATTAGAATTTCGAACTGGTTTGACCTTCTCTTCAAGGCCAAACCGAACCGGTTCGCCAACATGTGATCGAACTGATCTTTTCCACTTAAAAAAATAGAGTTGTGCAAGGTGAAAACACTTAATAAAATGTGAGAGATGTATTCTATTGTAATACCAAACATTGGATAGCTAGCTTACATGGTATTGAGAGCTTTTTGAAGGCAAGAACCCTATGATTAATCTTTTTCAACAATTTTTCATCTTTTACATTGAATTCAAGGGTTTTTCTTCAATACAAGTATAGTTTCATTATTGTTTTCATTTTCTTTCATCTTTTTGGTTTATGATTCATTATCTCCTAGCTAGAAATCTTTTGAGCATTTTTATTACACTTTTCACTAAGAATGATTTCCAGCAAAGTAGTTATCATGATTAGTTACAGTATTACCATGTCAGACAAGATTTCTAACGGGTTGGGGTACATGAACCCAACCTAGGGAACATAAATGGATTTAAAAGTAATTAAAAAGTAATTCTTCATTCAAAGGTTTGAACCGTATCAAGATAAAAGTTGCAAGTCTTTTAATTTCGTTTACCCTTGGTAACCTGAATGTTTAAGGGTGTAATTGACTTTTTGATAATTTCTCATCCTCATCAAATAAAATTTTTGATTTGATATTGTGAGGAGTAAACTCCTCATATGTCGAATGCTTAGAGCGTATATGATGTCTCTTGGAATGGAGAATTAGATTTTTGAAGCCTTTATGTTCTATGCAATTAACGACAATTTGGGGGAGTGTAACCTATTTCCATTCTCTCATATAGTTTAAAACCAATTCATTATTATTGCATGCATAGTTAAGTTAGTGGTTTAAATTTATTTATTTTAGTTAAGTTAATGAATCTCAAATCAATCATCTTTTCCTTCATTTTCTAGAGTCAATTCGAGGTTAATCATCTTCCATATTCGTTGTCACGATTCGTCGTCTTAGTCCCTGTGTTCGATACCCATTTTTACCAGATTATTACTTGAGCGACTGGATTACACTTGAATCGATAGAATCACGCACTAGAAACACTTTTAAAGTCACGTCAAGTTTTTGGCGCCGTTGCCGGGGATTAGGTAGACTTTTAAGTTAGGTCGATTTAATTCAAAATTTTGAATCTAATTATTAAAAAGACAAAATAAAATATAGTATCACTCAAGTTCTTTCATTCAAAATCCATGACAAAATCCTCAAGACACTCATACCCTCATTCATGAGAATCCTATAATAGAGTACGACCCCGATAGTCCACACACTCCTAACGCTCCGCAATTTTGGGTTCCACCTCCTACATCGCCCAGTTCCATTACGAGTCACACTTCTAGGGCGCTGAGTGAGGATACCGAATCAACTAGAGAGAGAGAGATGGAAAATAACGCTAGTTTTGGTACGGGTGAGGGTGAGATGCCGTATCTTCCCATGAGAGACCACATATACCTCGAGTGAATCGTCACTCTGGGGTGTATTTTACTTTCGTATAATGCGGGAAAATTTTACTTTTGTAATGGGATGATCCAGATTCTTCCCATTTTTCATGGTATGGATTCGGAGAAACCTTATCTCCACATCCGTGAGTTCAAAGAGGCGTGCGATACGTTTAGCGATCAAGCTTCCACTCAAGGCATCATTTGCCTTAAACTTTTTCCTTTCTCTTTATAGGATGAAGCTAAGACCTGGCTATGGTCTTTATCATCGAACTCAATTGGATCATGGAGAGATATACAATCCAAATTTCATTTGAAATTCTTCCCCCAACATAGAACGAATTCCATCAAGGCTCAAATTTAAAATTTTAGACAATAAGATAATGAGTCATTCGATCGATGTTGGGAACGTTTCAACGAGTTAGTCAACACATGTCCCCATCATGGTTTTGAGAAATATCGTCTTATCTATTTCTTACACCAAGGGTTAATTATAGCTTCCAAATAACTCGTTGAGACTATGTGTGATGGAATATTTTTGGGTTAAACGATAATGATGCAGAGTCCCATCTTAATTATGTCACCGAGACTAATCAAGCACGGGACACATCCAACCCTAACACCCAAACTCAGGTTCGACAAACGTCCACCTCTTCTTTTGTGCCCAGTCTCCATTAATTGGATAAGGAAGCAGAGTGAAAATTTTGAGTCAACCAAATTGACAAAAGGCTGGACGACGTAATCGACTCAAGGGTGAGAGAAACAACCGAATCCACTCGAGCAATGAAAGAGAGTGTGTGTGAAATTTATGAGGCTGTCCATTCAACAAAGGAATGATCGACGATACCCGCTTACAAAGTCATGCTTCATTACAAAGTGGAAGCGGTAGGGGGATTTAAGGGAAATTTCAGTGCCCCACACGGGAATTCTTACAACCCTTCATGGAGGAACCATCCTGGTTTTAGTTATGGGTAACAAAATGCCATGTTGAATCCTATTTCACACGTCACCCCTCCTCCACCACCGCCTTCACACTTTCAACAAGATCCACATATGCAAGCACCACATCCCGCGACGTATATCACGCCACTGAGGAGAAATTTTGAGGATATGATAAATCAATTCATACAATCTCAAAATGTAACCAATGCTCAAAATTCCCGAATGTTTACAAGATACATGCGAGCATTTCAAAGTTGCAAACATTTTTTAGTATCCAAGAGAAGGGTAAGTTTTCAGCCCAAGATCAACCTAGTGTTAGATCTACATCCAATGGCCATCAAGAGAAATATCAAGTAGTCACCACTTTACGTAGTGGGAGTTTATTGATTTATCACATCCCCCACATGATGAACCTAAAGATAAGGAGGTTTTGCCCGGCACGAAAGAGGCCAAAGATGCCCCCTTAAATGCGAGTGAAAATGATGACAACACTAGTGGCCCCGAAGTCATATTGTAACCACCCAATGTTGCGCCTTTCCCTCAACTATTCATTCCACCTAAAAAAGGGGCCTCTCGTGACGATGTGCTAGATGTATTTAAGAAAGTAAAGATGAATTTACCTTTTCTCGATGACATAAAGCAAATTCCCGCATATGTTAAAGTCCTTAAGGACTTATTGACAGTGAAAAGAAGAATAAAGGTGAAAAGGAACGTTTTCCTAGCAAAAAATGGGAGCTTCGTTCTACTTAGTAACCACCCACCCAAGTTTAAAGATCCGGGTGCACCTACCATTTCGTGCATCATTAGAGAGAACCGAATAGAAAAGGCCTTACTTGATTTAGGGGTGAGGGTCAACATGCTCCCTTATTCCATATATAAGCAACTAGATTTGGGAGACCTCAAGCCCACCTTGATCACTCTCTAACTCGCGGATCGTACAGTGAAGATATCTCGAGGGATTACCGAGGACGTGATAGTCCAAGTGGACACATTCTACTTCTAGGTATATTTTGTCATTTGGGCCACGGAGCCCTCCATCCCCTCGAGCAATCATGTTCCCATCATCCTAGGCCTCCCATTATTGGATACGTCTAACGCATTGATTAACACTCGAAATGGGAAAATACAACTCACATTCGCTAACATGACCCTTGAGATGAATATCTTCAATATCACCAGGCAAGTGGGTGAGGAGGAGGATTTTCACGCAGTAAATCTCATTGAGGATATGGTAGAGGAGCACATAGAGGGCATATATTTGTTGGGATGCCTTAGGAGCGTTCCTTATGTCGAGTAGCGAGAGTGACGGTACGTACACCGACTTTGACAGGGATGTGGAGGAGTTAAGAGCGATATTAGACGAAATAGCGTCGGATGACGATGTAAGAGATGTAAATTCGATTTCCTAGATTCGAGGAGTTACCTCTAAGGGAGTCACACACGAGTCCCTCCGGTAAAAAATTTCCACCCTCGTAAAATATGATTATTTGGGAGAGGATGAGACATTTCCTATCGTTGTCTCCTCTAGCCTAGATAAAGAGCAAAAGGATAAATTATTAGCGATTTGAAGGAAGCATCGAAGTTCTTTTGGTTGGAGCATTATGAATTTGAAAGGTATACGTCCCTTTATTTGTACCCACGTGAAGCCTTCGAGGGAGATGCAACGGTGATTGAACCCCACTATGAAAAATTTAGTGAGAGCGGAGATTATTAAGTTATTAGACGAGGGCATCATTTACCCAATTTCGAATAGCAAATGGGTGAGTCCTATCCAAGACGTCCTAAAGAAGTCGGGAATGACTGTGGTCGAGAATGCCAAGGGTGAGCTAATTCCTCAACGCATCACCACTGGGTGGCACATTTGCATTGACTATCAGAAGCTCAATGTCGGTACGAGAAAAGATCATTTCCCCTTACCATTCATCGACCAAATGCTAGAGCGAGTAGCAGGACACCTATTATATTACTTCCTTGATGGTTATTCCAAATATAACCAAATTGAGGTAGGGGTGTTTTATCAAGATAAGACGACTTTTACATGTCCTTTTGGCACGTTTTCCTACAAATGTATGCCATTTGGAATCTACAATGCCCTCATGACTTTTCAAAGGTGCATGTTATCTCTTTAGAGACATGATTGAATGGGGCATTGAGTTTTTTATGGATGACTTTATCATTTTCGGCACATCAAAAAGTGCTAGCCCGTTATGTGGAAAATAACTTAGCACTAAATTGGGAGAAATGCCATTTCGTGGTTATCGAAGGAATAGTTCTTGGCCACATAGTGTCGTCCAACGGAATTGAGGTTGATAGGGCAAAGATAGATGTCATAGCCAATCTTTCCCCTCCTAAGTCACTAAAGGATGTGCGCTCTTTCTTGGGCCACACGAGTTTGTATCGAAGGTTTATTTAGGATTTTAATGCCATTGCTGGACCCTTGAGTAACCTCCTTATGAAGGATGACCCCTTTGAGTGGAATGAAGCATGTCGAAGTGCTTTTGAAAAACTGAAAAGCATGCCCATTTCCGCTCCTATTATGCAAGCTCTGGATCAGTCCCTTCCATTAGAGCTCATGTGTGGTGCAAGTGATTATGCTATAGGGGCTATTTTTGGCCAAAGAAAAGATAAGAAAACTCATGTAATCTACTACACTAGCCGAACGCTAATCGAACCGCAACTCAATTACTCCACCATGGAGAAAGAATTTATAGCCGTAGTTTTTTCCTTAGACAAATTCTTCTCTTACCTCATTGATTCGCCAATCACTTGCTTTACTGACCATGCAGCACTTAAGTATCTCCTTTCCAAAAAGGATGCTAAGTCGTGCCCCATAAGGTGGATCTTGCTCCTACAAGAGTTCAATCTCCCCATAAAAGATAAGAAAGGAGTAGAAAACGTCGTCACTGATCATTTGTCCCAGCTTTCGTTCGGCGTGCCTAATGATCCCATACCCATAGACGAATATTTTCGAATGAGCAGTTATTTGCCACTTATTCCCTCCCCTAGTTTACGGACATAGTTAATTACCTTGTCACAGGAGTCATTCCTTCCGATTGGATATTGTAAGAGAGAAAGAAGTTCCTCACTTGGTCGCATATGTTCTTCTATGACGATCCATATTTATTCAAATATTGTACGGCCAAATCATTCGACGATGTATACCGGATGATGAGATACATAGTGTCATCCATTTTTGTCATACGCAAGCATGTGGAGGCCATTTTTCGACGAATAAGATGGACGCTAAGATCCTTTAAAGCGGTATCTATTAGCCCATAATTTTTTGGGATGTTAATGCTTATTGTAAATCTCATTATAGATTTTAAAGGATGGGAGCCATCACTCGACGAGACATGGTTCCATTGACCCCCATACTCGCCATTGAGATATTTGATTGTTAGGGTATTAACATCATGGGCCCTTTTCCTCCCTCCTTTGGTTTCTTATACATCCTAGTCGCGATAAACTATGTGTCAAAGTGGGTTGAGGCCATAGCTACGAAGACTAATGACAATAAGGTGGTGATTAAGTTCTTGCAAGAACACATACTTTCTCGCTTTGGAGCTCAAAAATCAATCATTAGTGACAATGGCAAACACTTTTGAAAACGGCCATTTGCAAAACTTATGAGAAAGTATTGGGTCGTCCACAAGGTTGGGATGACCTATCACCCCCAAACGAGTGGGCAAACCGAATTAGACAATCGTGAAATCAAGCATGTTCTCGAAAAGACCATCGTTCCTAACAAGAAAGATTGGTCCCTCCGTTTGAACGATTCGCTATGATCTTATAGAACCACATATAAGAACCCCCTCGGAATTTCCCCATTTCGCTTTGTGTATAGAAAGCCTTGCCATCTCCCTGTGGAGCTAGAACACAAAGCATATTGGGCAATCAAGAGGTTGAACTACAATTTTGACAAAGTCGATGAAGCACGCAAGCTTCAATTGAATGAGTTGGAAGAGATGCGCAATGATGTATATGAGAATGCAAAAATATCCAAAGAAATAATGAAACTCGTACATGATAGAATTATCCGACGTAAGTAGTGTCATTCAGGTAAAAAAGTGCTTCGCTATAACTCCCGTCTACACTTGCTTCCCGGTAGATTACATTACATTCACGGTGGACTGGCGCATTCGTTGTAAGATAAGTATTCCCCTATGAAGCTGTCGAGTTAGAAGATCCAAAAGGGGGGGGGACACATTCAAAGTTAATGGACAACGCCTAAAGCCATATTTAGAGGCATGTGTTGAAGAAGTCGACACCATTTAGTTGTCGGACCCCGTTTATGGGGTTGATTGAGAGTGATATGAGAGGTCGTCGCACCCCTGACGCATATGGAGAGATTATTGTGTATCATAGTCTGTCGTGTTGGTAGGTTGGTTAGAAGTCCGTAGGTTACGAGTCGAGAGAGGATAAGAGCACAAATATGCATTTCGGGAGAGTTTACTGCGAGGAAAAGTGAATTTACAGGGTTATCCAAGCTAAAATAGGAGGGGGAGTGTTTTGGGAAATTTTTGGAAAAATGAATTTTTGAGGTTCCAATATTTAGTTTTTCTTAGATGCCAAGTTAAGGGGATATACTGGAATTTTGAACCGATTCGCCTTGGGTTCACTATCAGGGCTGAACCGGTTCTCCTGCTAGTCTAATAAAAGAAATTATTCTGAACCGGTTCTCTCCTGTCCGAACCAGTTCGCTTGTACCAGATGAAAAAATTCAACCATTCCCAATACATCCCTCTTTTCCCTCCACATTCTTCCCTCCATTCATTTCCCTCCAATTCCCTTTCCCTCTACCTATAAATACACCTCCAATCACCCATTTCATTTCATCACTTTCATATCTCCTCACTCTTACTCTCCCCAAATTAATTACAAAACCCTCTTCCATATGGACAACAAAGAATTACCTATGAAATACGATTCGACGGAAATTCTTCCTAATGGGGATCACTCTTACCGATGTCTTTAAGAAAGTATATGGTGTGAGACGTTATTCTCTCCCACCTGCACCGTTCACATAGAACGCGTAGTGAATTGGGATGAGTTACCACAATACGTCTCTGCTATCTTCCACCGACAAAGGTGGAGCTAATTCCTAGAAACTCCCGGAGACGACGTATGGCTTGACGACGTGCGCACCTTTTATGTCACTCTCGTCAAAGTCAACGAAAATACCTATAAAGACTATGTCAATACGATGCATGTCCGTATCACTCTCAACGTCGTCATCAAAAAATTACGAGACCAACGGGTTCCCGTTCCCAAAAGATATGATTTCCCCTCCGTGGGTAACCCCATTCTGAAGCACCAATGTATCGAGTGCATCGCCCCCAATAATGTTTGGGGCCATGACACCTATCAGATGGGTAGCCTAGATAAAACCACTAGGCTGGCCTTTGTGATCACTTGAGAATCTATACTTTAAACATCAAACAACTCGACGATCCGCATTCATCATGGTAATTTCCTCAAACATCTCCTTGGGAATGCGAGCTCCATTCACCTCGCCCACACTTTTTACGGGGAAATCATTCATGCCACAATGGATCGAAAAGGTAAGGTCCCACGCCCTATGCCCGCTTAATCACTTCACTCTTAAAGGATGTTGGGATTCAACCACCACTAACGCATCCCCAACTCCCCAATCCCATTGGGCAAGAATCTCTTACTCGGAGTGTGCGGTAAATGGAGGTAGTGCGCCCACCCCCACCATAGGCGAAAGATGTTGACATGGGGGGAGGAGGAGGCTGAGTACAATAAGAATGACGACTCCGACTATGAGCCAAATGGAGAGGGTCTAACTTGCCTAATTGCAAATCTAGAGGTGAGTTTCAATGGGTTTTTGACTGAGTATAGGGTGGACCAAGAATATTATCGTCGTGACACTAACATGATGGTTCGCCTACAAGTGTAAATGTATACCAAGTTGGGTCCAATGTCTCTCTCCCGGCATATTTTTACGATCCATATGATCCCAACGCTTCTGGCACATCGCACCCACCCCCGCAGTAGCCCTGATATTATTGATTGATTGTTTGGTTTCATATATGTAGTTCTTCGCTTTTGGGTCCTTCTTGGATATTTTGTTTTTGGTTCCGAAGAACTATGTAATCTTCATTCTTTGTCTTTCTTGTACTTGGTCATTATTAATACAAAAGTTGCATTTTGTCGTTTGTTTATTTTTGCGCACTCTCCTTTTGTTTGGATTTTAGTGCTTTTTGTATAGGGACTTTGCAAAAGTTTAGGTTGGGGAGGGTACACGTGCGTTTTAAAATTTTCACAAATTTCAAAATGCCAAAAAAAAATTCAAAAAAATGGAAAAAGCCAAAAATATTTTTCTTCAAAATAAATAAAAACTGGACTTTAAATTTTTCGAAAATGTCACTAAAATGTCGTTTGAATTCTCAAATTGTTAAAAAAATTATATAAATCAAAAGCACTAAACCAAAATTGACCAAAGATGGAAATTGTGTGAAAATTGATGACTTAACGAATAAGAGTGGATATTAATAAACCCGGTCAGATTTCGGGCCTATCACTTTTTGAGAGTTTTTAAATCAATTCGAGTTATAATTAACTCAAAGTTCGTTTTAGGGTTTTAATAAGTCATTAAAGATCTTAATTCCTTTATTTTGATCGGTTACGGGAAACGAGTGAGATGTCGTCTTGAAAACATGCTAAAAATATCTCTAAATTAAATATATTCTCGAGACACATATGGTAAAATAATGAGTAATTCGTGTAAAAGGGTGTCTCAAGTTTGTCCATTATATTTTGGGGTGAGGGTCCCTTGAAGACCCCCCCCCCCCCCCCTTCAGCCTCCAGAAAATATTAGTTGCGGAACCCCCAGGGTCCCTCAAAAACTGAAAATTTACATTGGTCGCAGAACCCCCAGGGTCCCTCAATGGAAGAAAATATATAAGGGTCACGGAACCCCCAGGGTCCCTCAACGGTAGAAAATTTATATTGGTCGCAGAACCCCCAGGGTCCCTAAATGGCAGAAAATTTATATTGGTCGCGGAACTCCCAAGGTCCCTAACGGCAAAAAAATATATAAGGGTCACGAAAACCCACAGTCTCCCTCAACGGCAGAAAATTTATATTGATCGCAGAACCCCAGGGTCCCTCAATGACAGAAAATATATATAGATCACAGAACCCCCACGGTCCCTCAATGGCAGAAAAATATTTAGGTGAGGAACCCTCAAGGTCCCTCAACCTCCAAAAAATATTTGGGCGCGGAACCCTCAAGCTTCCCCTCCCTCAATTGTAAGAAAACATTTGGGTGAGGAACCCTCAGGGTCCCTCAACCTTCAAAAAATCTTGGGTGAGGAACCCTCAAGGTCCTCCCCCTCAGGTTCTAGAAAACAAGCCAGGATGATGGAGTGGCTACCATGAGCAACCCCTCATCATGAAAAGTCATTCCTTAAAAGAAAAAAAATATTAACACTTAATTTCTTTTACAGGTAACCTAGTTGAGCAGGCAGTGCTTAAGTAGGCCAGTTGGGATCTCTTGGGAGTTTTGGCTTAGCGGTTGAGGAATGAGGTTTGTTGGGAAAGATCAACCACTTAGAACTTTAGGATTGAGAGAATACTAGTAGGATGACCCTAGGAGTCACTAAAGACCACACACATCTCACACTCAGTCCCAAGTGAAGTGAGTAGCCAAAGAGCTGCTCACAAGAAATGAACTTTTACAAAAAAATGATTTTCTTAGAATAGAGGGTCCTCAACGCCCCTCTCAAGAAAAATGATTTTAGAGGAGAGGGATCCTCATGGCCGCCCCTCAAGATTGATAGTTTTAGAGGAGGAGTTCCTCGAGGCCTCCTCTCTCAAGTTTAAAAAGATTGTACCATAAGTTACCATTTCAAAAGACATTTACCATATCATATATTTTGTCTCCATTGGGAGACATATCTGCCTTTTGAATTTAGTTTTCACCAGGTGGCACCTGTCAAAAGGGACATGCAACTGCACACGGGTAGGGATAAATGGTACATTTCGGACCTCGTCCCTCTCCAACCCTCTCAATTTTGGTGCCCAAAAGTGTCAACTTAGTCCTAGTTCCCAAGTATAAATAGGAGCCCTGGGCAAGGTCAAAGGAGACATAACTCAAGTTGCACTATTACTCTGTCAAAATCACACCAGAACTTCCCAGTATTCTCTCTTCGCTCTCTCTAGTGCTAAGTGCCTTGTTCTTTCACTCCTCACTGACAACCATCATTCTCAGGAGATCCTCTTGAGAAAAGTTACTATTCTTATTGTGGAGGTTCATCTTCGTACTGGGAGTGAGTTCTAGTTTGAGCTCCATTTTTACCAAAAGGAGAAGGTTGCATGAGAAGTTGCACCAAAAGTTCTTAAAAACCTTGAAGACAGTGTCCATTGAAGTGGGTTACGCCTCACCTTTTCTAGTTATTCATAGACCCCAGTCTCACTACCCTCTTACATTTGGCGACTCTGCTGGGGAGGCATTCTTGCTTTAATGGACAAAGAAGGTTTCAACATTTCTAAGCAGCTAGTTTTTGAAGACATTCCATCTGGTAATGAAACTCAAAGTGACCAGACCACCCAGAAGGAGGTGATGATGATCGGAGCTAAGGCACCCACTCCTCCGGGAGGGCAGACTAGCTCACCAGTAGCTACTCCAATGGCAGGTATGAGCCGTATGAGCATATTTTTTGAGTTTTTGAAACAAAACAACGTAGACTTGACAAATTTGGGTCAAGGTTATTGTAACACCTCGCCTAATTAAATACCGGGTAACCAGTCCCATACCAAATTAAAACAGAATATACAGTTGGCTCATTCTCAGCATCATTGTCGAAAACATTTACTAATCACCCAATACCCAATTAAGCTGGTGTTAAAAACTTTTCAAATTTTAATTCGACAAAATCCATTTTTAGTTTACGAATAACACTAGACATATTTTTCAACAACACTGATAACCGAACAAATAACACAAAAGAATTTAAATGCAATTGGAATAAACATGCCCAAATAATTATCCAATACAGTAATCCCAACAATAGTAAATGTATTAAAATGACACAATTACAAGAGTATTTGACTCAGATAGAAAATAGATAACTGAATTCCTTTGGGCGACATGCCCTAACTAAAAGAATACTGTGAATCAAATGAAGATAGGCGTCTAAGCAATACTCCATGGCTCCATAGCTCGTCATAATCCGCTAAGGTTGGCGTCCCTGCTGCTGGACACCTGATATAGAAGGTACAATAGAAAGGAAAATATGCAAGGAAACGGGTCAGAGCCCGATGTGAAAATGATTTTGAAAACAACAAGTATTTAACAAGTGCAATAAAGCATTTATTATGTACATGTTAGTAACCAGACACTCACTTGATATTCTCACCTCTCAGCTAGAGTGCACGCTTAACATTTTCTATTAACCTCCTAGTTAATGGTTCCTCTTCACTAAATTCCATAATATGATTCCATCCCATATCATAACCCCGTATGTCCTATACCATACGTAATATAATCATTCATATGCGTTTCCCATTCACATGAATCGTTTTTCATTAATATGAATTAAGATTTTCAAATCTATAAGAATAAATATTCATTAACTTAATTCAATTCTTTTTCTTTATTCACCGTCATCTACAATTATCACACAGTAGATTAATCAAACCACTCTATATACATTCATTTAATTCATTATATATATATATATATATATATATATATATATATATATATATATATATATATATATATATATATAATACGGCACCCCAAGTCACAGCTGCGGTGCCATGCATTACTCTGCTATCATGTCCCAATATCGTTGGTCACCGAATAGGGGACTAAAGGTTCGGTAAGGATTCCTCGAACCACAAACAACAACACATAAATTGGAGGCGAACATAGTTCTCATACCCACGGGACACACACATACCTACGTTCCCATAGTCAGCGGACTTATCAACTCCCCGATAAGTCTTTCATAGACCTATGTTCTCGAGCGACAAATCAAAGATCCCATGGATTCATCAGGATATGACTGCCCTCACGCGCAAACCTCCCCTTCGATCGCAAGTAAGCTAGGTATGTCATACAAATAAATCATCAATCAAATAGGCATTATCATCTACCTATATAATATCAATAAGGTACTCACATTACCCTACAATAATTCCCATACGTAGCATTATATCTCTTTAAATCCTACGTATTAAAATATTATGACTTTACTTCTATAATCTAATCATTCCAGAGTCTCACTCATTACCCAAGGTTTAAATAGGTTTTTCCTCAATATATTTATTCAGTAAGAAATCACTAATATCCTACTGGTCCATATCATCTTATCTCCTGAATTACTACGAATTTAAACTCTCCCTTAATTAGGGTTAAAACCGATTGTTTTTAATCTCTTATAAACACCTCTTCTATCAACTAAGATTGAATACCATCATCACATGGCTCAAAGTCTATAGTGTTTCATTCACACTATATTACTTATCAACAAAATCAACATCCTCGCATCCTATAACATCTCTCCACTCCTGACATCGTTAAGGTTCATGCGCGGAGCGTCTCGCAAAGCAAAATCCAAACAAGGAACCCATCTTATACACTACTACTTAACTTTGTCGGTCGTGGAGGTACGTCAACTTCAAATACGCAACCGGGATAACCTCATACCCTCTTTCAACCAAATGTGGTCTGAACTCCCATCTCTATCCAGGAGCCATACCACTAAGCGCTTGTACTACACTCAGTCCTTGCGCAATCAATAATGAGCTTAAACTCAGTCCTTGATGTTCAAATTGTAACCCTAAGGCTACCCAGGTGTTATATTAAATCTCCCCTACTGGACCTATCCTTAATCTTCATGCATACCAATTAGAATCCAACACATGAATCTAGCAACCGAAATTTCTTTCCAATTTAATTATCATAATTCTAATCAATTAAATCCCAATCACATTAATTCGATTCTTATCTAGGGTTTACTGATATTCCCTAAGTCCCATTATATCCAATTAATAATCACCAAAGATTTATAAAATATTTGGGGATACGAACAAGCATTAACAAGAAACAACTTCAACAATTTTGGGGAGGTCGATCGATCGAAGGCAGGGGGCCGATCGATCGATCGCCCAGATAACAGCCCAGTTTCCTGCATTTCTTCTACTACGGGATTCATCATTTTTGATCATTCAAAACTTCATATTAACTACCCAAATTCCATATAAACCTTACTACATGATATAGCAACATATGTGAATGATTTCTAATGCTCTAAACATCCTAGAATCATCAAGAGTTTGAATTAAAAGCATATGTTTAACCTCTTTTTCCAGAAAAATATATACATGATATCTTTCAGAACATACCATTGATTCTCAACATTTCTTCAACAGATTTATGATTATTTCATGGATTACTATCTACCTACAACATGAGTTTGATTCCTATAAACTTCCATTTTTCAGAAATCCATTAACAACTCTTCTTTATCTTCCAAACATGAAAAATCTCATCTTTTTATAATTATTCTAACATGGACAATATACGAACTTATATTGCAATCATCAAATACTTGCCTCTAATGAAGATCAGATCCTTTGGAGTTGAATAACACAAGTGGTTCTCCCTTTCTCCGTCCAACTTCCGGTGGTGGTTGGTGGTGGTGACCTTTGGCCTTTAGTTCTCCTCCTTTCCAAGCAAGCTTCTCTCCTCCCAAGCAACCTTTCACTCTCTCTAAGAAGATGACTTCTTAACTTTTGTGTAGAAGAGATGAATAACCCACGTACAACTAATC
The DNA here is from genome assembly GCA_949130495.1 of Sambucus nigra. NCBI lineage: Eukaryota > Viridiplantae > Streptophyta > Magnoliopsida > Dipsacales > Adoxaceae > Sambucus > Sambucus nigra. Next base: position 378,143,982 of record OX422211.1, read on the forward strand.
TCCAAATACTTTTAATAAGACAAAACCCGAAATCACTATTCATCCCTTTGTAAAAATGACTAAAATGCCCTTTTTGGGTGTCTTTTCGTTTCCAAATGACCCGAGACCCAAAAATAACATCCAAATAGACTTTCTGACTATTTCAACCCTTCTGGATGCAATGACGCAGTCAAAATGACTATAAGGTCAATGTAAAAATAAGTTTCCTTTTTAATTTAACAAATTAGTCCCGACACGTCCCATACCACGTCTGACTCAAAATTCAAATTATTGAGTTAACAACTCACAACAATATCAATAATCATCACATTCATATATTACCTAAATATATTTAAGTAATATTGAGAATCATACATTTTAATATCCACAATTCGGATAAAACCCAAATGAATTAATTTATAATAAAATCCAATTAATCCATTATTTTAAAAATACAACCCATTTTAAAAGTCATTAAAATTACGGGGTATTACAGTTGTGTAACACCAGTAGCTTCCCCCTTTGGAGGGGTAGCCACCCCATTTGTAATTCTGGCAGAGACGATTCACCATGGAAGGTGGTGCTGGAGCAGGTTATGGCACCATCAGGCTCACCAGCAATCAAGAGCATGAATTTGGAGGAGTCACCCTCTAAGGATATTACCATGGAGGAAGTGAGGAAGCTGCTATCCTCATCTCAAAGGGAGGGTCCTCATTTATATAAGGAGTTGCAAGACCCCTACCCATAGGTAGTAAATGAGAAGCCATACCTAAAGGGGTATATCCCACCAAAATTTATCAAGTTCAGTGGCAAAGGGGAGAACCCAAGAGAGCACGTGAAGAGGTTTGTTGAGTACTTGGGAGTAAATGAAAATGAAAAGAATCTGAGGTTGAGGGAGTTCTCCAAGACCCTCAAAGGGAAGGCCTACTCATGGTACTCCCATTTGGCACCCAACAGCATCCCTAGTTGGGAAGCGATGCACACGCAATTCCTCCAGAAGTTCTTCATATCGGAGGATGAATTCACATTGAGACACCTGGCACAAGTGGGCCAGAAGCCTGGTGAGGAGTAGATGAAATATATCAAATGCTTTCGCGAAAGGCCATTGTATATCCATGATGATGTAGCAGAGGTAAGGCTACTGCAAATATGTGTCAAGGAACTCTTGGAGGAGTATAAGTTGCATTTTATCAATGAAACCAAAGATGGAACTTTTAGAGAGTTCACCAGGGATGCCAATAACATAGCTACGATTATCAAGCCAAGGGCCTCGAGTTGGAGACGCAGGTACCATTGACTTTTGGGAGGTTTCAAGTTTAGAGGAGGTAAGCAGTTAACTATGTAGATGGAAATCCCAAAGGAAAGAAGGGAGGCCTCGCGTAGTGTAAATTGATTTGATTTATCTCATATCCTTGCTACTGACATCTTCAATTTAATGCATCGAGTTTCGTGTATTTCTCTTACATTTTGCAGGTATTTTATACAAGTGAAGAAAAGAGAAAACTCAAAATCAAGAAAGAGAAAAAAGAAGGGAAGTCAAGGGTAAAAGAATAATTTTACATACGGAATTTGGATTCGAAACCTAAAGAGGAGTCAAAGACGTTGAGTTCATAAGCACATAGGAAGAAATGACATCTAAATCCGAGTCCTAGTTGCAAGGATATAAAGATATGAAAATGAGAAGAAATCGAGGAAGAAAAGATGGAATTTTTCACGATCGAACCGGTTTGGAAATAATCGAAACGGTTTGGTGTTGATGTCAAAAATTACCTCGCTGCTAGAATTTTGAATCGGTTCGACCTTCTCTTCAAGGCCAAATCAAAATGGTCCGCCGATATCTAATCGAATTAATCTTTTCCACTTATAAAAATAAAGTTATGCAAAAGGAAAACACTTAATAAAACTTGTGAGATATATTCTATTGTAATACAAGACATTAGATAGCAAACTTTTACATGGTTTTGAGAGCTTATTGAGGGAAAGAACCCTAGGATTAATCTTCTTCATCAATTATATGACACCCCGCCTATTAGAATACCGGGTGGATGGCTTGTGATCAAAATAAAACGTTTGTCTCATATGGCTCATTCTCAGCATCACTGTCGAATTTTTAATTTTTTTAAAGTTTTTTTTTTTTTTTTTTTTTTTTTCAAAAAAGGATGATTTTATTGATAATTAGAGAGAAAAGCCCTCTCTAGATGGCTTACATAAAAGAAAAAACAAAAACAACTACATTAATGAGCATCTTGATAAATAGCAATTTTGATATTCCTTGGGAGATCATCTTGATTTGAATAGCATATGATTCTTTGGAGAGAGGAACCACGCTTGGATAGAAGAGAAGCCACTATATTTCCATCTTTTGAGCAAACAGATGTAGAACATTGTAACCTTTTAAAAAAAACTTGAACCAGCTTGAAGTTGGATCGAGCACACCAATGGATTTGAGCAGCATCAGAAGAGGAGATAGATTCAACCAACTCTCTCGATTCAGCTTCTATATCTATGTTGAACAAGTTATGGTCTGAGCAAAAAAGTAAACCCTCTTTCAAAGCTTGGAGTTGAATCTCTTGATAAGAACCAGAAGCTTGAAAATTTGAAACCACCTTATAATTTTTTTAAAGTTAGTAACCACCTTATAATTCAATTAGACTCGTGCCAAATTTTATCTTTCATTAATTAAAAACATGCGGAGGTAAATAAGGATTAAACCATCAATCACAAACTGATAAATAAATCCAACACCGATGAATATAAATACAAGTAACCATATCAACTATCAGTTCAATAATAAAATAAAACAGTAAAGTGAAACAATAACCGGAATACACAATGATCAAATAAATAATTGAATACAAAAACTAAGGGCGACATGCCCAAATGACTAATGGAATAAAGATCCTACAATATAGATAAGTTGACGAAGCGTCTATAGCAAGTCCTGCAACTTCCACACGAGATGCAGCTTCGTATCCCTGGATAGAATATTCAACTGGCATCCATGTTGCTGGAAATCTAAAAGGTTTTGAAAAATATTTCGACACGGGTCAGAGCGCATGTAAAACATTTTGAAAATATTTAGCAAGAAATTAAATTGCAGTAATTAAATATGCTTGTACACTCTTCATATTTAAGGTAGTGTCGCACTCTTTTGAGGTATACTCACCCCTCCTCTAATGTGCACACCTAACGTTTTTCTGCTAACCTTTCTTAGTTAAGCTACCCCACCTAACTAGTCATATTAAGTCTCTTTCTACATACTAACTCGTTATGCCACAATACGTCACTGGATTCTTTATCTCAATCAGCCAATTATGAATTTCTCATTATATGATTAACCCTCCACCCACTAGGGTTATTTCAGATGTTGCTATCTTTCACATCTATTAATTACACACCGTAGAATAAGTCATAAGCATATATTTATCACTTCGTTACATATATACTAATACGGCACCCCTAGGCTGAGCTACGGTGCATGTATACTATGCTATCATGTCCCGATACATCATCTACCAAGCACATGTAGTAGAATAAAACACAAGAATATATATTTATTATTCTAATTATATATATACAATACAACACCCCTAGGCTGAGACCTACATTGCATGCATACTCTGCTATCATGTCCTGGTACATCACGCATTGTATAAAGGACCATTGGTTCAGTATCTCACTCGAACCATCATCACAAATCACACATATTGGAGGCAAATATAGTTTCAAGCCTATGGGTTACACACCCATATGACTGTCATCAGTATCATTATCACAGATCGCCCATACTTAGGTTTTATATTCTGAGGCACAAGTCAAAAATCCCCCCAGCGGCTAATCAGGATATAACTGTCTCGACGCGAAAACCTCCCGTGATAGAAAGTAGCGTAGGTATATCATAAAGATAATAAATCATACCAACCAGTATAGGTATACACACAACCTATATCATATATCCCATACGTAGTATATATATCTCCCCAATATCCTACGTATTATTAAATTCCAATTTACACTTCTTATCATATATTCCCAAGTATCCCTCACTACTCGAAGTATGCCAATTATCCTTCTAAATATTTCAGTAGGTAAGTCAATCAAATTCTACTGATCTAAGGCATAGGTTAACTCATTCCCCGAATTCGTTACATTTTAAAGTACACCGATTAATGCCATCAATTTTATATTGATTAATTTATTAAAGTAATGTCACCCAAGTACAATACTCCGACTCACTCACTAGGTGAGTATCGTTACTTTAGAGAATTTATTCTACAAAACCCAAATATTAGTTCACACCTCTCGTTTCATTTAATATTCAATAATTTATTATATTTTTCCAATAATAAATTAATCCGACCACTCCATGCCCAACTCTTGACGCACTTGCCTGAAAATATTTGAGTCATAATCCTCGACTCATTATTAAATAAATTTAACCTACATTCATATTTTTTTTCACTACTCACATCAAAATCCACACCGTACCCTTATTTCATTAGAAATCCATTCAAATCCATACCCCGAGTTCATTCCCATACAATTCCAAGGTAAAAATAACATTCCTCAATATTTTCTAGAGTTCTACACTCATCTACGAACATCGCTAAATAATCCAGATTTTATTTCTCCCAAAGAATTTCGGTTTTAGACACCCTTCCGTAATAAAATCATAACTAATTAAAAATAATCAAAAAAATACAAAATTGGCGGCCACGCATTCCTAACGAAAATAGATATATCCATGTTCAAAACCTAGGGTCGTTTGAATGAGACAACAATTTCGTTTGAATGAGATACTAATCTCGTTTGAGCGATGTGCAATGTCGTTTGAACGACTTGCAATGTCGTTTAAAGTGAGTTGTTCAGATTCTTCTTCTTCGCTGATCTCTTTTCCGTCGTTGTTAATCCATGGAAGCTTATGTACTGCTGTTCCGAATATAACTCGAAGAAGATAACCTGGTAATTTTTGACACGATAACCCGTTTATGGTAATAACTCGAACATGACCCGAATATGACACGATTAACTTGTATAGATTTAAGAGTAACCAAAATGTATACTCGAATAAAAATCAACACGACCCGAAAATGACACGACTAACCCAAATTGCCACCCCCAAACCCACCTCTAACATGTTTTGTAATCATCATAGTAACCTTAAACATCATCTATTTTCATCAAATGTTATTAAATCCCCGAATTGGGTTTTCACGGTTTTGTACATTCGTTTTCAAAATTTCGATTCTATAATCCGAATTACTTCACATCTACTACTGGATATCTAATATAATTCGAATTCCAACCTCACTAAATCATCAATCGCATAATTAATCTACACAATAACCTCAAATCATCAAAACCCATTTTATATAATAACCCACTCCCAAAAATGAATTTCTTTATCACACTCACTATGATATGAATCGAATTACTGCAATTAAATTCAAAAGAAAATTTAACTACTTGCCTGGATAATTCGTAGTGTCTTATTTCTTTGTTGTAGACAATGTTTTTGATGAATAACACATCAATTTTTTCTTGGTTTGACTCCTAAAAGCTCTCCCACTTTATCCCTCTTTTCTCCTCTATAACTAGGGTTTTTCTTATTTGAGTTTTGCCTACCACAACCTCTCTCACATAGGTTTTATTAGGTGAATTCATAAATTAAGCCTATGGGTCAAATTAAAATGACCCAAACACCCCCGTGTGAGCCAAGTTATGCCTAAAAATGCCCCGAGACCCAATTACTATCCCCGGGTACTCTTTTTCGACTATTTCGACCCTTTTGGACTCAACCATGCACTCTGAATCGCCATCCAAGTTACTTAACTAAAATCTCCAATTTCAACCTCAAATTACGACACATGTATTCTTAAAAAGAAAAAACCCGAATTTATTTAAATCTTAATTCTCCAAATAAATTGAATCTTCCAAATTAAATAATTTCTCTAAATCATCAATTTAGTTTAAAATCTAATTCACTAATTTAAATAAATTCTTTATCCTAAAAAAATACGGGGTGGTACATACTTTCCCCCTTACAAAGGAATTTTGTCCTCGAAATTCGGATGAGTCTAGTACTCCAAGCCTTGTATACTTCCCTATTCACATGCCCTTAAGATCTCCACACTAATATATACCCTTTGAAATCGCGAATTATATTAGAATTAAATTAATTACCCAGGGCGCCCATACACCCTGTACTCGTGCTCATCTACATGAAAGTCGCCAGGATCTACTAGCCTTAAATCATAATATAACTTTCAACTCATGATTATAACCACATATATGTATATAACCAAGGTACCAAACTCATGTCCTATTGACCAAACATCTCCCCACTTCCAACGTTGCGCTAAGTTTCATGCGTGGGACGTCACACAAAGCGAAATCCAAACAAGGACCCCCCCCCCATTACACTACTACCTAACATTGTTGGTCGTTGAGATCTTCTAGGTCCTCAGTCCATATCACGTACACCTAAATTCCCGTAGCCTAACATGAAAGTATACTTGTCCACTTTCATGTTACAAAAGACATTATACAATACTACGCCCCTTACTATCACTAGTTTCTTAGCGCGAACTAATCACGAGTTATATCGTCTCGCTCGGTAATAAACATATCCACCCTGAATCCCATTAGTAAACATCCCTACTCCCTGGAAATAAATATAACAATACAACCACTATGTTATAAGTCAATTATGCGACACACAATAATATATATACACGTATATGTAAACTAGACCCTCTTTCAGGTGATAACTAGAACAAGTAAATCATATCTCGAAACAGCGAACACAAAATCTCATCATATTATATACTATAGCCCAAAAAAATCCCCTCATAAACATCACTAACATATCGTACGTAACACACTTATCTTAATCTCATTTTCGCACTCTCTCGGCGTGGCTATATCATACAGGTATTCTCGATTACCCCGCAACTTTCCATATAATTCTTCTCGATACTGCCCCACCCATTAACTTGTGGTACATTTTTTTTTGGTTCCTTCACAGCACTCCTCGTCTCCAATGTCCAATATCGCAATAACTCTCGGCTTTAAACGTTTCCTCTACATGTTTAATAATTTAACATTTAAAACTGATGCACTAGCATCCAACAACGTCTCACTATTCCCAACATTTATTAAGGTCAATGCGTGTAACATCTCACAATGAAACTCTAAAGAACTTTTCCCAATGCATTATTTCCTAGCATTGTCGATCATCAAAATTCGTGGGTCCAAAGCTTGTATTTAAGATATCAAAAATCTTGTCTACCGACACATAAATCAAATCGTCTATACCAATATTTCTTAAGGCGTCACACAATACGATACCCTCACTATCACTAATTTATCATCTCGTAAACAAGAATGAGCTAAAAACTCTTCGCTCAATGGTGAACCCGTTATACCCTGTATCACATTAGTCCAAAGTCCCCATGCACCGTGATTCAATGTAACTAGACCTATGTACTCTGTGAAGTTTACTTCATAAAAATATCATCGTGAGCTCGACCCTTTTTTAAGTGAGATATCACAAAAATATACATCCTGCCCCAGAACAACGAACCCAAAAGTCATGCTGTAACCGCCCACTATTGTTTAGCAGTCTGTACCCAGGATTAAACCATACCTTGAATATCACCTCTCAAAATGATCTATCCCAATAAAATATATCTCCTCTTAGTGTCCCCACCCGCTCCCCTGCAGATGGACTAAAGAGAGCTCCACTAACTCAACGGTGAATAAACACACACTATAACGGTATTAATGATACTTATACTAAACCCATTTCACATGTGAATATAGCACAAATAAATTACTGTGACTCACTCGTCTCACACTAGACAGACACCAATCATCCCGGGATAAAATTTATACTTTCAATTATCAATAGCACTTGTGGTTCAAATGGTTCCTGGACATAACACCCTCCTCCTAAACAAAATGTCTTATAACTGTTGCCCCTACTAGGCATCCCATCCTTGTCCCCCAATTCACTGCAGACAATGTCCACACATGTTTTCCTACTCTTTATACATAAGACTCCCCACTGTGTCATTCCCCTTCCTCTGGCCCCACTGGCCATGTCGGGGTTGTTCTTCTCACGAACCTGGTAGTCTTAACCCTAATAGCTAACCCCGTTGTCCCTTTGGCTCCGTTGGCCCTATGGGACTCATTGCTGGCCTTGACGGCCCTGACTGAATCCACCGTCACCCCGTAGGAATTCTATTAATGTCAATAATTAATATAGGTCATCTACTGTGTATACCCTCCTGTTGTGCCTTACTGGCATTGTTAAATCCATCTTTGCCCATTGGTTAGGTTCTCTAACTCTCTTAGCTCCCTTCTTAAACAAGTATTGAAATCTCCTTTGCCTTTCTACTTAAACAACTAATGAGAGGATATGCGATCATACCGCACCCCAAATTCCTCGTTATGCATGTTATTCCTCCACGGTTGTGGTGACCGACTCCCACCACTACAACGTCGCTCCTATGAGTCAAAAAAATTCACCCGAAATTTATCCCTGGGTGCCACAACACTCCACCCTACTCAATTGCCTTTGGATCTTCTCCTTCCATTTCTATGGTGACTCCTATTGCGGCCACCGTTCTTGGAATATTTATGGTTTCTGCTGAGCCACTCTTCCTGCAGTCCTTCTAACGGCTTTCGCTGGTCTTCCAAAATTGTTCGGTGTGCGAATCTCAATCGAACTCGTATATGAATCACATCAACTATACTTAATAAAAGGAGAACGTAAGTCGCATACGTGAAGGAATACAATAATCCTACAATAAGGTTCTATATCAAAGAATGCTATGCTAAAATGTAATAAGATACACAGATCCTAAGGACTCTGGAACCTGATGCTCTGATACCATCGGTGACACTCCGCCTATTAAAATACCGGGTGGTCGGCCCGTGATCAAAATAAAAATTTGTCTCATATGGCTCAACATCACTATCGAATTTATATTTTTTTTTAAAGTTACTAACCACCTAGTAATTTAATTAGACTATTGCAAAATTTATCTTTCATTAATTAAAAACACGCGGAGGTAAATAATGATTAAACCATCAATCACAAACTGATAAATAAATCCAATACTGATGAATAATATAAATACAAGTAGCCGAATCAACTATGAGTTCAACAATAAAATACAACAGTAAACTGAAACAAACCGGAATACATAATGATCAAATAAATAATTGAATACTAAAACTGAGGGAGACATGCCCAAATGACTAATGGAATAAAGTTCTTACACTTGAGATAAGAGAACTAAGCGTTTATAGCAAGTCCTGCAACTTCCACATGAGATGCATCTTCATATCCCTGGATAGAATATTCAACTGGCATCCCTGTGGCTAGACATCTAAAATATTTTGATACTGGTCAGAGCCCAAGTAAAATACTTTGAAAATATTTAGCAAGTAGTTAAATTGCAGTAATTAAATATAAATGTACACTCTTCATATTTAACTTAGTGTTCCACTCTCTTGAGGTATACCCACCCCTCTTCTAATGTGCACACCTAACGTTCGCCTCCTAACCTTTCCTAGTTAAGCTACCCCACCTAACTAGCCGTATTAAGTCTCTTTCTACATACTAACTCGTTATGCCGCAATACGTCACTGGATTTTGTATCTTAATTAGCCAATTATGAATTTCTCATTATATGATTAATCCTCCACCCACTAGGGTTATTTTATATGTCACTATCTTTCTCATCTACTAATTACACACCGTAGAATAAGTCATAAGCATATATTTATCATTTCGTTACATATATACTAATACGGCACCCCTAGGTTGAGCTACGGTGCATGTATACTATGCTATCATGTCCCGATACATCATCTATCAAGCACACGTAGTAGAATAAAACACAAGTATATATATTTATTATTTTAATTATATATATACAATACAATATCCCTAGGCTGAGACCTACGATGTATGCATACTCTGCTATCAAGTCCCGATACATCACGCACTATATAAAGGAAAATTGGTTCATTATCACAAATCACACATATTGGAAGCAAATGTAGTTCCAAGCCTATGGGCTACGCACCCATATGATCATCATCACTATCATTATCATAGATAGCCCGTACCTAGGTTCTATATTCGGAGGCACAAATCAAAAATCTCCCTAACGGCTAATCAAGATATGATTGTCCCGACGCAGAAATCTCCCGTGATAGCAAGTAGCGTAGGTATGTCATAAACATAATAAATCATACTAACTAGTGTAGGTATACACACAACCTATATCATATATCCCACACGTAGCATATATATATCTCCCCAATATCCTATGTATTATTAAATTCCAATTTAAACTTCTTATCATATATTCCAGAGTATCCCTCACTACTCGAAGTACGCCAATTATCCTTTCAAATATTTCAGTAGGTAAGTCAATCAAATTCTACTGATCTAAGGAATAGGTTCACTCATTCCCCAAATTCGTTACATTTGAAATTACACCGATTAATCTCATTAATTTTACATTGATTAATTTATTAAAGTAGTGTCACCCAAGTACAATACTCCGACTCACTCACTAGGTAAGTATCGTTACTCTAGAGAATTTATTCTACAAAACCCAAATATTAGTTCACACCTCTCGTTTCATTTAATATTCAATAATTTATTATATTTTTCCAATAATAAATTAATCCGACCACTCTGTGCCCAACTCTTGACACACTTGCCTAAAAATATTCGAGTCACAATCCTCGACTCATTATTAAATAAATATTAACCTACATTAATATTTTATTACTAATCACATCACAATCTACTCTGTATCCTTATTTCATCCGAAATTTTCATTCGAATCTATACCCCGAGTTCATTCCCATCCAATTCTGAGGTAAAATTAATGCTCCTTAATATTTTTTAGAGTTCTACACTCATCTACGGACATCCCTAAATAATCCAGATTTTATTTCTCCCAAAGAATTTCGGTTTCAGACACTCTTCTGTAATAAAATCATAACTAATTAAAAAAAATCAGAAAAATACGAAACTAGCGGCCACGCGTTCGTAATGAAAAGATCTATCTTTGTTTAAAAAACCTAGGGCCATTTGAATGAGACAAAAATTTCATTCGAAAGAGATACTAATCTCGTTTGAACGACATGTAATGTCGTTTGAACGACTTGCAATGTCATTTGAAGTGCATTATTCAGCTTCTTCTTCTTCGCTGGTCTCTTTTTTGCCATTGTTAATCCATGGAAGCTTATATACTGCTTCTTCGAATGTAACCCGATGAAGATAACCTAAAACCCACCTATAACATGGCTTGTAATCATCATAGTAACCTTAAACATCATCTATTTTCATCAAATGTTACTAAATCCCTTAATTGGGTTTTCACGGTTTCGTACATTCGTTTTCAAAATTTCGATTCTATAATCCCAATTACTTCACATCTACTACTGGATATCTAATATAGTTTGAATTCCAATCTCACTAAATCATAGAACATCATCAATTGCATAATTAATCTACACAATAACCTCAAATCATCAAAAGCCATTTTATATAATAACCCACTCCCAAAAACGAATTTCTTTATCACACCTACTACGATATGAATCGAATAACTTCAGTTAAATTGAAAGAAAGTTTAACTACTTGCCTGGATAATTCGTAGAGTCTTATTTCTTTGTTATAGACAATGTTTTTGATGAATAATAAATCAATTTTTTCTTGGTTTGACTCCCAAAATCTCTCCCACTTGATCCCTCTTTTCTCCTCTACAACTAGGATTTTTCTTATTTGAGTTGTTCCTGCCACAACCTCTCTCACGTAGGTTTTATTATGTGAATTCCAAAATTAAGCCTATGGGTCAAATTAAAATGACCCAAACACCCCCGTGTGAGCCTAGTTATGCCTAAAAATGCCTCAAGACCTAATTATTATCCCCAGGTACTCTTTACTGACTATTTTAACCCTTCTGGAATCAACCGTGCACTCCGAATCGCCATTCGAGTTACTTAACTAAAATTTCCAATTTAAACCTCAAATTACGACACATGTATTCTTAAAAAGAAAAAACTCGAATTTATTTAAATCTTAATTCTCCAAATAAACTGAATCTTTCAAATTAAATAATTTCTCTAAATCATCAATTTAGTTTAAATTCTAATTCACTAATTTAAATAAATTATTTATCTTAAAAAAATATGAGGTGTTACATATAGTTCATCTTTTACATTGAATTCAAGGGTTTTTCTTCAATACAAGTATAGTTTCATTATTGCTTTCAATTTCTTTCATCTTTTTGGCTTATGATTCATTATCTCCTAGATAGAAATCTTTTGCACATATTCGATTACACTTTTCATGTAAGAATGATTTCATGCAAAGTAGTTATCATGATTAGTTATAATTTTACCATGACGAGCTAGATTTTAAACGGGTTGGGGTATATGAACCCAACCTAGGGAACACATATGGATTTAAAAGTGAATAAAAAGTAATTCTTCATTCAAAGGTTTGAACTTTATAGAGATAAAAGTTGTAGGTCTTTTAATTCCGTTTGCCCTAGGTAACCGAAATCTTTAAGGGTGCAATTAGCTTTTTGATAATTTTTCATCCTCATCAAATATAATTTTCAATTTGATATTGTGCGGAGTAAAGTCCTCATGTGTCGAATGCTTAGAGAGTATTTTATGTCTCTTGAAATGGAGAATTAGATTTCTGAAGCCTTTATGTTCTATGCAATTACCGACAGTTCAGGGGAGTGTACCCTAATCCCATTCTCTCATATAATTTAAAACTAATTCATTATTATTGCATGCATAGTTAAGTTAGTGGTTTAAATTTATTTGTTTTAGTTAAGTTAACGGATCACAAATCAATCATATTTTCCTTCCTTTTCTAGAGTCAATTCGAGGTTAATCATCTTCCCTATTCGTCGTCACGATTCGTCGTCACGATTCATCCTCACGATTCGTCGTCTTAGTCCCTGTGTTTGATACCCATTTTTACCGAATTAATACTTGAGCGACTGACTTACACTTGAGTTGATAGAAGCACGCACTAGAAACACTTTTAAAGTCGTGTCAATTATATTGGGTTTTCTTTTAACCTCTTCATCAAAGGAATTAATATCTTCAATAGGTTAGGGTTCTACACCATTTTCAAGTTTGAAATTAAAGCATCTTAGATATATGTATATGTGTATGATTTACATGACTACTTATGCTTATTATCACTACATAAGAATATATGTTTAAGAATATGTGATAAAATGGATGAAAGTTAAAGTTTAAAAGAAAGATAAATGGCAGAACGTTTAAGAAAATTATTTCTTTCAGAAATCATATAAAACTTGTTGATTTCATAATAAAATATTATATTGTACATTTGAAGAAATAGTAAGATGCATTTGTTAAGTTTTATTGGCACAAAACCTTACTTTCATTAACATAAACTCGTGTAGTTAGGATAAATGGGTTAAGCATGTTGAAAATTTGTTTAAATGAGCTTTTGAAAATGAAATGATAAGCTTGAAAATTTCAGAATACTAATCACATAAAATGATACAATTTATGTGAACAAAGAATGAAAAACTTGAAGAAAACAAAGTAAATGGGTGCTAAGTGTAAAAGTAGCAAAAGTATGGATGTTCAAATGTATAATATTAAAAAGTTAAGGCCCAAGGTAAAACAAGAAAACAAAGATAATAAATGCAAAGTTGTCAATTTGTAAGACAAGTCTTGAAATGTCAAAAATATGACTTTGGGTCCAAAAGTATAATTTTGTGAAAGTTTGGACTAAGTAATAACTTTTGCAAAAATGGGTATTGTTTGAATTTTTTTTAAAGAAAGAATATGAAATGATAAAATAATGAGAAACATGGTAGAAAATACAGAATTTATATTTTAAAAGGTAAAGTCATAAAATGATAGTCTTGAAATGACAAAAGAAATGTTTTATTACAAAAGTGTCATATTATGTGAAATATGGACTTAAGAATGATTTTACCAAATTAAGAGGACTCTATTTAAAGAGTTGGACTTTAAATTATATGGTGAAAAGTCATATTTTGGAAAGTACAGGTGAAAAATAATATTGTGGAAAAATGAATAAAATGCAAGTTTGATAGTGTATGTGAACAGTGAAAAAGCACATTAAAGTGTATAAATGGGTATTTAAGTTTCAAAAGAAATGGCAATTAAAGTTATTTTCAAAAGACAAAATACTAAGTCTAAGGTAAAATGAAAATGGACTTTTTATAGAGTGTGAAACTTGAAAATAAAGTGTGTTAGGACTTGTCTCGTCCCGGCTATTTGGACTCATCAGCCTGGAAAAAGGAAATAAAGGAAAAAAGGCTATAATGAAGTAACAAATAAAAGTCCCTTTGAGGTAATTGAGAAATTTGAGAAGGTACCAAATCCCTAGGGTACAACTTAATGCTTAGACCCTAAATCACTGATCAGAAGAATATTGCGGTATGGTGGCAGTCTGTAAAAAGCCATATAACAATCATGAATTGGTATCCCGATTAATCGAGTGAAAAGATGATTTTGAGAACGATACTCATTAATATAAAGGCAAGTTTATTAAATAACTTGAAAAATGTGAAAGTTCATTAATGGTTAAATTAACGAGATACGGGTAGTAGTAAAAAATGATTAAGTTTGAGTGGGCTCATCGCTCGGGTTACATGGTTATAACGCATATTGCATAGTTACAATACATCTTACATAAGAACACATAATCAAATGAATGAATTTACTTTTTCATTTTATTTTAGTGTCTTCTTTGTTATATCTCCCTTTCCTTCAGATAAATCTAAAACTCGAGTATATCTTTCCACGAGACGAAGCAAGAAACACACTTCGAATATTTTTCCATCTCTTTTTATGTGTTATAAAAGAGATAATTTCGTCTTTAAAAAAAGGCTCAATACAATATGAAAATATAAATAATTAAAAAAAAAAGAGAATGAAAATGAAAGAATGATGATTTCATAATTGCTAAAATCAAGGTTCTAAAAAATGCGGGGCGTAATTGAAGCGTGGAGGACAAGCCTTAAGCCTTAAGCCTTAGAAACCTAGGCTGGCCTAGGCGTAAAAAGGCGTTTAGGCCTTCTTAATATATTTTAATATTTTTTAACTATAACAAGGCTATTAAAATACAAAAATTGCACATATCATAAAAATATGTCTGAATATATGCAAATTAAAATACTATTTGATTATTTTGGATGAGATAATGGTAAGGTCTGTAAACAAATTCTTTAAAAGGCGACGTCGTTTCATTAAAGCATTGTTGTTTTTAGAAAAAAAAATGCGCCTTAAGGGTTTTACCAAGAATAAGGCGTGAAAAGCGTAAGGCGAGGCGTTTATCCCAAGCCTTAAGCCTAGGCGGGTTTTTTAGAACAGTGGCTAAAATACACTTTATATGTATAGATATTACGTTGTACGTAGTACTCTGAAAACATAATCGCGGGCATATTCGGTAAATCTAATTAATTAAAATGGATTAGAAACGTTATTTAGGTTGTATCACATCACCTTATGCATTCGTACCGGACCGGGTTGACTCACGAGTAATCCCAAAAATTAGGGTACTATGGAATCGGATGACCCACCAAATCCAAGATAATTGTTTCATAAATAAAACAAATGGAAAGGATACTAAACTAATGCAATAAAGTAAATCTCCAGTTAAAATCCAAATATTATGCAGCTACCCAGCAAGCTAACTAGAAATGTTAGTCAACAACGATGTGTCGGGGCTCATCACAAGAATACCATATGCTTTTCCCAAATATGATCCGTGAATCTAGTCATAAGCATTATAAGACATAAATATCACAATAGAAGATTTTAATTAACGAATAATATAATAACGATGTGAGTAGTGTAAACCTATAACAACTACCCACATAAGATAAACATCTCACTAACCAACTCAATATTAATTATATTTAATTACATTATCTTACTAGATATCAATCATTTTTCTCAATATTAACCATATTATCAAAGCAACACTATTACAGCCAGTTTCCCTTTCTATTGGACCTACACATACTCATGACGTGCCTAACGTCTCGGCACATCGAATCCACATCCATCACTATAGCCCATCGGCCCAATTTTCGTTAGCGAGGCCTCACATTTTGTGATGTTCCCCACACACGAAACATCACTATAGCGAGTTAGCCTAGGTTCCACAATCATTGTTATGGCCGACCCTCAATAGGCATTGCACATACTCGTGATGCCAACGCAAATTGTCAAAGTAGCCAAGATAGTATGGGGCCCGTAGTCATCGTAATGATAAGCTTACCTGCACCCGCACATATAGTGACAAACATCAATATGTATTTAATACTTGTTTATTATCTCAGTTATCTTTTTTTATCATATATATTTAATATTTACAACTAGACCCCACCTACAATCCGGGCATCACAACTGCAATCCATTCCTAGTCCTATACCTAGAGATCACTAAAATCATAAGTATCACTTGGTGCCTCACCTTGGAAGAATATCTAAAATATAATCATCCCCGGTCTAACTCCTAGGATAAAATAATGTAACGGTGTACTACCTAGAAAATACTCAAACGTACAAGTGAACAATCCTTAGTCTCATCCCCACTGTAGCGAGTCTGCCCACAAAGCTTGCACCACTTTTTTTTAATTATTATTTAAAAAAAATCAAATTCGAAACAGCTTTTCACATCTTTAAAATCTCACGACTTAAATTATGACAGCCCAAACCAAATTATTTTCTTGAAATCTAAGTCAAAAAAACAAAAAGACTCAAAATCGCCTATGATTTTACTAAGTTTTTATTTTACTCAATAATTAAATAAATGTCCAAACTATTCAATTAAAGAGCCAAAAATCACTAATTCAAATTAAATTAAATTATTTTAATTTGATTAGAGTTCCAACCAAAATAATTAATTTAATTAATTAAACCAATTAATTAATAAATTTGATTATCCAAAAACACGGGATATTAGAAGGTGCCTATATTTTGGTGGTAAGAATAATTATATATAATTTATGTGGTATTTTTGGGAGGTAATGATAAGGACAAAAAATTATGGCGCCTTTAAAAAATTATGGCATTTTTGGGATAGTGCTATTTGTTTGTAGTTTGTTCATAGAAAGTGACATGAGGAGCCTCATTGTCAAGGGTGGTTGATGGTATAAAAAAATTATATTTGGTTCCTAACTCGAGTTAATCTAGAGTAGCACCTCTATTATACCTAAATTGACGATACATACTTCTCATTAGGCGAGCAAAAATAAGGTATAACATTCGTTTTAATTATTAGTTCGATATCTGCTTCATTTTTTTCATAGTTACATTAGTTATGGTTGTTATCGCAATGTTTAAGTAATACTAGGGTGACAATTTTCTTCACCATAACACTATTAAGACAACCTGGATAATGACATGACTAACCCAAATTGTCATCCATGACTAATACCACATTATGATACACATGCACCATAACACTACTAAGACAATCTCGATTACGACTTGACTAATCCAAATTGTCACTCATGACTAATACCACATTATGACACACACGCGCGCGAGTACACACACATATGTGTGTATGCGCGCGCACGTGTGCATGTGCATGTCAATATGATGATCTACATAGTGAGGAGATCATCTGCAAAAATATTCATTATAAAACTCAATCATTTAGTTTATAAATGAAAATTTTGTGTATACATGTATTTTCAACATATCAAACTCACCCACTTCTGAAGTTAAGTTTGTCAATGATTTGTTTTAAATGTAAGGGTGACAACATGTTGTATCGTGTCGATTTCATGTCGAGTTTTATCAAGTACACAAAATCATCCCAACTCAAACAAGACCTATTATGCCTTTAGTATCAACCACCTTGTGTCTTATCAGGTTCGAGTCGTGTTGAGGCGACATATTAACTACTCAAGATGTATCACTAAATGGCTAAACTCCTATCCGATTCATTAAGCTATAGTCTTTAACGAGTCCACTTTTTAAGCACTCAAACTCATTAAGGCTCCCCCAAATCCACTAAAAAAACATGTGTGCCATCTCATATTATCAGGTTGTGTGATATTTTGCCGCCTCTGCGGAGAAGTAACATGTGTTTGGAAAACAACTTAATTGCCAAAATAAACAAAATTTGTTACACAACTAGGAAAAAATAAAAATAAAAAGATTGATTCACCGACTTAAATTTATCAAAAGAGATATCAAGATGCATAAGCATCTTCTTCATTTACCATAAGTTGGATTTTTCGTGCAATTACTATAAGCAAGATCTTACGACATGGCCCATTGAATCGTGTATAAGTTATGACATCTTTAAATTTCATATTGACTTTTTGTACTGAATTCGAATTACCCATTTCGTTAAGTATCGTGTATAATTTGTGTTGGGTTTAAATTGTTAATTAACTATATGTACAAAATTCGCATCACCCACCACTATTAAAGTGTCTAAGATTATTCCTAATGCATAGGGTAATTTTATGGGTTGGTAAGGTCACAGAACATATATGGTATAAAATGGCAAAATGGTGACGTTTAGAGTCAAAATCTCATACTAAAAATATTTTTTCTACTGAGTTTTTTCCTAAATGAGGGTATTAAAAATCTAATAAACTCAAACGGAACATTTGTTTGTCGTGCCAATAAATTTTTCTAATTTCAAACGAAAACCTCTTTTTCTCGTGAGAGATTGTGGGTGCTAAAAATATTGTCGTTTGATCTTGTCTTCTATGCTAATATAAATTTAGGGGTTGATTTATATACACTGTCGGAACCGTGATTTTTAGTCACGGGATGTGAAAGTTTCGAGTAGTGGCGGGAGCCCCCAAAGCCTTTTTTTAGGGTTATTTATTGTTTTTGCAACTTTTTAGCCCTAAAAATATATTAATTGAATGACAAATACTTATTCAAGTTGTATTATAACAATTACTCATTCAAGTTATATTTAGCAATAAAATATAGCAAAATAAAAGTTACAATAATTAAATATTAAAAAAATAGGAGAAACTCAACAATTACATCACAACAATTTAACCTCAACACTTAAAACTAATCTAACAATATTTTTTAGAAATTACAAACATATTTAATCATTTAAACATTGAAAATTAAATAACTTAGCTTTTTACATCTGAACATTGAATTAAAAAATTAAACTAATTTTACATTTTACATTTTGAACTTTCAAAGTTTAATCTAATTAAACAATAAACATTATCTAGAAAAAATTAAATTGAAATATTGAACTGAAAATAATAAACAATAAGAAAATATTGATCTGAAAAAAAAAATGTCATTAAAACTTTAAAAGTTACATGTGTTGATGAGTGAAAAAGGCGTTGCCTGCCAGAGAGAGAGAGAGGGAGGGCCTCGGTCGGGCTGTTGTCGGTCGTCGGCGACTTGAGTTAGATAAGGAAAGCGCAGTAGCGACTTGAGCTGGGAGGGAAGAGAGAGGAGGAAATGAAAAAATTGAAAATGAAGGTAGTTTTTTTGTTAGTGAGATGCACATCTGATTAGAATATATATTATTTACAGCTTCCCCTCTAAAATTTTAAAATGACATAAAACTCATTGCTCTTCACTATGGAAACTTACACAAAGATCAATTTTTTATTATATATCTCGAAAAAAAAATCAAAAAAATAGATTACCTTCAAAACCACCTAGGTCCAAAAATTTAGGCTTTATTTGTTTATCAGAAAAGTTGTGCGGAAAAATGATTCCTGAAAAAAGTGAAGCGAAGTGAAGTAAAAAAATGTGAAAATTATTTTCCTGCTAACCAAACCCAACAAAAAGTGTAAAAAAGTTATTTTCTTTCACTTTTCCTTTTCTTTCCTGACAAACAAACGCACCCTTAGAGTAATTCTATTCGTCCCAATATATAACCCAACACACTCTAAAATGAATTATATACTTGTAAATTGTGGAGCTCCACAATCCATGATATTATAAGTAGAGGGCACCACGTGTTCGTACTTAACATAAATAAAAACACAACACGTATATATATTTAAAAAATTTATCTGTATAGTGAAATATATATGTAACACGTTTCGTATACACATATAGCATACACACATATCAAATACGTGCGTATGCTATACGTGTATACGAAACATGTTATACATATATTTCACTATACAAATAAATTTTTTAAATATATATATAATATTTTTATTTGTGTTAAGTACGAATACAAATACTTGATGTCCTCTACACATTATACTATTTCTCATGATTGAGCTGACGTGACCACGTGATGTTCATGGTCACACAAGAGGAAACGACCTTCTTTTGGGGGGAAAATAACACAATCGCCCATACCAACTACATGAAAAACATTGAATCCTTCTCCATTATTCCAGTCCAAGCTTTTAGTTCAATGACTCTACAGTGATTGTGGTCAGGTACAAATCGTGAGTGTTTTTTTTTGTCGTGTATGTTGTGTACTTATCAATAGTTTTGTGAAAGTACGTGTACAATTCGTTGTCTGCGTCCCCTCATTACACCATCTAGAAACCTCTTTCATAAATGACATTTAATAATTTTATGTCCATACATAATTTTATTACGAATCATTTATTGTCCAGGGAATGTTTGTTGTTAGTATTTTGTTCCTGAATTATGTTTGTTTAGGTATTAATTTGATGGAATTAATTTGAATGGAATTCGTTAACTTTCATTTAAAAACTTTCTCTCACTTGTCAAATTTCTTATTTGCCATTGATGATACAAAAAGACGCATGTGTCCCTCTATAAAATACATTTCTTTTATAAAAAATCGTATAAACTATACATTTATTTACAGGCTTTTTAAATAAAAACTATTTTAAATAAAATTAACTATTCCAGTTTATATGTTTAAAAAATTTCAGCATGTTTAAAAAAGAATTTTAGTTAAAATAAACAGTTATAAATGATTTTAAAAAACTGTTTAAAAAGGATTTTCAATTAAAAATATGATTTTCAAGATGTTTAAAAATGTTTATACGAAGAAAATCATTTTCAGAAAAAAAAAATGATTTTCTGTTAAAAATATTTATAAATGTTTAAACGAAGAAAATCATTTAAAAATATGATTTTCAGAAAAAATAAAAAAGTTTTCTACGAAATAAAAAATGTATTTTTTATATATACAAAAAGAACTGTTTGTTAATTGTTTTATAAAAAGTATTTTCTAAAAACTGTTTGTTAACTGTTTAAAAACTAAATTCGGTTTACAAAAATTATTTTCAGAAATGTTTCTAAAATCTATTTTCAGAAATTATTTTCAGAAATGTTTCTAAAAAATATTTCTAAAAACTTTTTGATAAAAATAGAAATGTTTTTAGCCAAAAAACAATCCAAGTAAAAAAATATTAAAATAAAACTGATTTAAAATTGTTTTCATTTAAAAAAAATTCAGGAAAAAAACTTTTCCATAAAATAACTTCCAGAAATCCAAGCTACAAATTTCAACAAATTTCCAACAAAAAAAGCATATAAAACATAACGGTTTAAATCCAACAATTTTTCAACAAATTTCCAGCAACAATAAAAATATTTTCAGCAACAATAAAAATATTTCCAGCAAAAAATAAGTAACTCTGTTTCATCCAAAAAAAAAATATTTTTCAGCAAAATAAATATGATATAAAAAAAAATTAGCTTAAAAAACTGTTGTCTAATACATAAACCCCGAACAAAACAGTTTTTTTAAACTATTTTTGTAACACTTCATATATTTTTAACTGTTTTTGTTTTAAAATATTTTTTTTTTGGTTATAAATGTTTTTGTTTTGTTACAATATATTTTATTAACTGGAATAAGTTTTATTATTTAATTTTTTTGCTGGAAATATTTTTTTTGTCATTAGAAATCTTTTTTGGGTAGAAAACAAATTTCTGCTGTTGAAAATCAAATTTTTTGGTTGAAAACGTTTTTTTCTTGAAATATATTTTTTTAATTGAAATCAGTTTTATTTTTAATTTTTTGCAGGAGATATTTTTTTTTTATGCGGGAAAGCATTTTTTTTTGGTGGAAAACAATTTTTTTTTTTGTTGAAGATCATTTTTTTGGTTGAAAAAGGTTTTTTTCTTGAAATATATTTTTTTAACTGAAAAACGTTTTTTTCTAAAAATAATTTTTTAACTAAAATCAGCTCTATATTTTTTTGGCAAGAACTTATATACTTTTTTCGGCCGAAATTTATTCTTTTTTAACAATTTTCGGAAATTATTTTTTAAAAACTTTTTTTACAGTTTTTTCCATATATATTTAAACCTTATAATATATATATATACTATAATAGTAATATATATATATTCAATTTCGGAAACAGTTTTAAATAATTAGTTTTTATAAATTTTGAACAGTTATTATAAATATTGAACATATTTTATAAATACTAAAAAAAAAATTATAAATATTAAACAGTTTTTAGAAATATTGTAGATTTTTTTACAAATACTAAACATTTTTTTATAAATATTAAACATTTTTTTACCAAAAAGTTCTTATTAAACAACATTTTGGACCCAATCAATGATATCAAGGGCAAAGATGTCATTTATCATCTAAGAGACAACTTTTAAAAGATGTCAGCAAACGGTCAACTGAGCAACTGACGGTTTCCGTTAGTTTTGAACCCAAGGAACTAATACGTAAATAAATGTACTGCAGGAACAAAATACTGATAACAAATGTATCCCAAACAGTAAATGACCCTTTTATCATTTGTGATCTACTCTAGCACAAAAGATGTCAGAAATTCTTTATTGGCTTAAAAAATATCAATGACAAAAATTAATATTATCAAAACCAGTTTTTTACAATTTGCTTAATAGTACACTATATCAAAACAGTCGACTTATCACGATCCTTGACTGTGATAATAAGATTATAAAAAACAAATGCATTATAATGAAGAATGATTTAAAGATTTTAATATATATATATATATATATATATGACTAGAATGGCCGGCACTGGCCATGTGCCAAATGGGCAATGGCACAGGACCCATTTTAGAGTATGCACATGTATATGTATATTTTAGGGGTCCAAAAATATTTTTTATATATTAAAAATATCAATTTTTAAAATAAGTTTAATTTTTTAGGGGCCCTTTTTTTAAAAGAATGATTCAACTACCCAAAAATCACACCCAACTAAAATGGGCCCCTAAAAAATAATTTTAATTTTTTGGGGGCCCATTTGAGGTATTTAATATATTTGTACAAATTTTTTTTTGAAGGGCCCTAAATTGATTCTCGCACAGGGCACTCACAATCTTAGGACCGGCCCTGATGACTAGCTTACAATCCATACTAAAAAATTACACGTATATATAGATTTTTGACATAGGAGAGAGAGAAAGTCGGGTTGAAGAGAGATAAGAGATAATAGAGAAAAGAGGGGTGAGAAAGAGTTTTATTTTGGGTTTTAGTGGAGTCGATCGTGACAAGAATCTTTGTCACGAAACCGTGACAATTTTTTTTAGGGACGTGTCACGGTCAATGACAATGACAAAAAAATATGTACTTTTTTTTTGTCATAGTTCTTTCTCGTGGCAAATGCTTGCCAAAAAAGTGAAATAATTTGGGTGTTTTGCATAGTGGTCTATAAGTTTTTTTGGTACTAAGACAAGATGGAAATGTCTTTTTAATGAGGTTCATGTGTGTAGTTTATACTTGAGTTTTTCAGTGATGAATATGTAAAATTTTGTTTCGTATACATGAAATTTTGTAATAGATATTTAGGTTTTAG
Source organism: Sambucus nigra (assembly GCA_949130495.1). Classification (NCBI taxonomy): domain Eukaryota; kingdom Viridiplantae; phylum Streptophyta; class Magnoliopsida; order Dipsacales; family Adoxaceae; genus Sambucus; species Sambucus nigra. Next base: position 378,167,781 of record OX422211.1, read on the forward strand.
TCTCACATCAATTGTTTGAGTGGGCATCACCCCTATGTGTTTTTTTATTTTTTATTTGTAGCTAGTCCTATTACCACCCATAATTATTTGTATCGATGCCAAAAAAATCTTAATGAATGGGAAAAAAATACTCATGTTCCCATTTCGTAATGTATACTCAAATTTGTAATTTATATGTGAATTTTTATAATGATGCATAAATTTTGTGCTGTGCACATGTTAGGTTTGTGTGTAGCTGTATAAGATATATATTAAGGTGTGATCAACTTTAATATCAACAAATTATGTTAGTGGATTATGGCCAAAAAAATCTTAATGATCAAAACTAAATTGGGACGTTGCCTTTTTAAAAGCCAATTTAATTTTCAAAATCAAAGTCTGAGTCATTTTATTAATATATTTGTAAATTCGAGAACTTGACACATGTGATGTTCAGAATAAGGGTTGTCAGTCTAAACACCTTATTCACCCAATTTTTAGGTAGTCATTAAAGGTACAATAACAATAAAGGAAACAACATATATAAATTTGATTGTACATTATAGTTATAAATATACATGAAGGTTTTATATGAAATTTTATGACACTCTTAGGCTTTGGCGCCAAATAAGTAAAATATAATAATAGTTATTTCATTCCAACGGGATAAAAAATCTCACCTCCTAGATGGAATATGATGAGAGTTATTTCCTCGGATAAAAGAATTTCACCTCTTAGGTGACATTGTTTTATTCCACAAGTAATGGCATAAGAGATTTAATCATGATAATTTAGCCAACCTATAATCCCATCTCATCCCATCTAAAATACGTACTATCGTATATAACATTCATATTCCGTACATCAAACGATGCCTTAGAATGAAAAATTAAATAATTTTGAGGTGGTGTTGGTCTTATCGACTTAAACTCAAGTAAGATCGACAAGTGCTAGCACAACATACATCAAAGCATAAAATTAAAAGTCAAATTTATTGACACTCATTTCACCGTTAGGAGTATTAAAATAATAAAATGTATTGTAATTTACTTATATTAGTTAAAGATATGAAAATTTAATTAATATAAACAAATAAATACATCACTAATTTTTAATTTTAGGCTTTAATACACCTTTATCAGTTTATTAGACTATAGTACATTTTTCGTCGTTAAATGATTGTTGTCATCGCTAAATGTCACCAAAAATCACTTTTAGTGTCGAAATTTTCACATTTAGCGACGAAAATGTACAAAACTCTAATAAACTGATAAAGTCGTATTAAATTCTAAAATAAAAAATCAATAATGTATTCAAGTAAAAAAACATAAATAAAAAGAGAACCACATTCACACTCTTTTAGTGAGGATAATCAATTTGAATTTATACAATTTATGGATTTGGGGAAGAATTTTGGGCATTTTGACTACCGAGCAAATTTAAAGCACATATTCTTGTCTCAAGAATTACAATGACTTTGCTTTACCAAGAGTAGATAACTTTTATAAGAGTAATGATACTCTTACCGGGTCCTAGTACCGGTTTAGTACCAAATGCGCTTTATTTGATTGTACATTGGTAGGACCTACAGCATCCCCTGGCGGGACCCACACCATAGTACAAGCAAATAAAGCAGTACCGGTACTTAACCGGTACTACCACCCGGTGTGTATAACATTTTCCCTTTTATAATGGTTGTCAGGATTTAACAGATAAGTAGGATGTTAATTTTAGAACTATTTTGAGTAGTTTTGAATAGCTCTCTTCTTTAAAAATTTACAATAGACCCCAATCTTTTAATTCTAAGTTTTATTAGAAAAAATTTAAGCAGCATATATTAAAAAAATCAAAAACTTTTCGGAAACAAAATTGAAAAAAGAAAAAAGAAATTTTGGAAAAAAATTGGAAGTGTAATTTCAAAAAATATAAGGGAAAAAAATCAGAAATATTTTATTTTCAGAATTAGTTACGATTCTGATCCGATATTTTTGCAAAATTCAGATTTAAAAAAAAACGAAAGCCGTCAATTGACAAATATCATTCCAAAAAAATAAAAAATAAAATATATTGTAATCACAATTAATTATGAAAATTAAATTTGAGTTTTTTTCAAAAGTATATTATTCCAATTTTTTTTACTGTGAGTTTTTCTGAATTTGTGTAGCATATATACAATCTCTGGAAAAAAATGGAGTTAAGACCCTGTTTTGTAAAAAAAATAAATGTGATATGGACAAAAAAGACGAAAAAAATTAGGTTTTTTTTTACTTTCATACATTACTAATTTTCGATTTTAGACTTTGATAAAACTTTATCAGTTTATTAGACTTTAGTACATTTTTCGTCGCTAAATGTCACCAAAAATCACTTTTAGTGCGAAATTTTCACATTTAGCGACGAAAAATGTATCAAAGTCTAATAAACTGAAAATATTGTATTAAAGTCTAAAATCAAGAATTAGTAATGTATTAAAGTAACAAAAAAAAAACTCCAAACTGCTAAAGAAATTACTTTTCACAACTTTATTTTTCACCTCAAACCAAATAGCTTGCAGAAAGAAAATAAACAAGAGTAATCAATGAAAAATACTAGGATAAAAAAAATCAACCAATCTAGGCATATACCATATTGAATAATATAAATGCAAGTAATCCATCCAAAATAATAGGACGACAAGATCAACTAATCTAGGTATTTACCCTAATGGCTAGTGGAAAAATAGGCCTAGAAAAAGGAAAAAAAAATCATCTCAAAAACCATTATCTATGCTCGATGTATTTTGCGAAATCGACTTTTTAACGAGTCGTTCTTGCTCATCGTAAAGGTCGAGGTTCTCACAGGGGTCAGGAGAAATGGTCCCAATTACACGGCCTTCAACGAATGCGCATTGAAATATATTTTTCCTCTTGTATTTCATTCCCATCGAAATATCACGCAATGTGATGTTCCTAACCGGAATAAGTTTACTCCCGTGGATAAGAACTGCCACGCGAACATTTTTGCCGCGTATCGACGTATAGTTTATGTCCTCGAGTGTGGGGACCGCCTTGGGGTCGAAAAACTCGTCGGGGTGTTCGTTGTAATCCGTTTTAATAACAATCCCAACGAGAACATCTTTAAACGTCAAGTTCTGGAATGTGATTTGACGAACATACCCCCCTCTCCCCGGGGCTGTTTTGATGCGAACCGCGTTCCTCGAGTTCCAAAATCGAACGTTTTCTATAGTGACATTTGACACCCCACCGGACATCTCGCTGCCGATTGATATACCAGCACTGTAATATTTTAGCCAACATGGATTTGGATTATTATTTGAAGGGTTAATGCTAAAAAACTAACAAATTTCAATAGGGTAATTTGGAGTTATCCCACAATTTTAAGATTTTCAATAGCACCCAAAAGTGTAGCAAAAGCTAAAAAAGTGTCACGAGAAATACTCACAAAGTTTCACTAAAACCGTAAATGTGTCATGTCAACTCACCAGTTTCAAAAAATTACAAGGTCATTCTAAGTTTAACCCCCACTTTTATGATCGTTTGTGTCATGTCATCTCACTAGTTTAAAAAAAAAATAGGGTCATTCTAAGTTTAACCTGCACTTTTATGATCGGTTTAGAGTTACACTACCGTTTTTAGATATTTTGTAATAGCCCCTCAAATGTGTCGCAAAAGCTAACAAAGTATCACAAAAGATCCTCACCGAGTATCAATAAAGCCCTTAATGGGGGTGCATCGCAAATTATTTTTAAATCGAGGGTGCAACTCAAAACCAGACATAAAAGTGGGGGTTATACCCAAAAGAACCCAAAATTATAACAATTTATTGCCACATCAGTTTATACTAAGAATAAGTACGAGTCGCATTTTCCTAATTGAAGACAAGTGCGATAAGTTGAAATTGCTGTATATAGATTCTCTCACCTGACTATGGTGCGAACTGTGAGGTTGCGTATTAGAATATTCTTCGAAGGGCGTCCATAAGCAATCCCATATTGGTCCCAACCACTCTTTATCGCAATAGCATCATCACCCACGCTTATGTAACAGTTCTCGATCACCATATCTTCGCATGAATCTGTTTTAAACCATAACAAGTGATTATGAACCCAAAAAGCAGGTGAGTAAATGAGTAATATGAAGAACTTGATGTATTTGAAATACTAGAATTACATCAAATAATGGAAGCTATATTACTGCATTTTATGCAAACTCATACAAAGATAAGGCCACAACTTGATCAATTACCCGGGAAGTATCTATATATATTATATATAAAGCGTCACCGAGAGGAGTAAGTTAATTTTTGGTTGGCACCTAAAAGGTCTATAATGCCCTAAATAGATTAAAATATATACATACTTAAATATACTACCCACAAACTACATCTTCCTGGAATTACATAAAGAACCTTCATTATATGAATAATGCATAATTTTGTTCATATTCATGGCATTTTCAGCCAACATCTTAGTAATTATATGAAAAAATTGAGTTTATATATGTAATAAAATAATGTGTTTTTTACTTTGCCCCCTAAAATGATATTATAACTAACATAACGCGTAGAAGTTTAAAAGTTAGACTTGTGCCCCTCCCCAAATGCAATAAAATCACTCATTATCTAATCTTATCTCTAAAACTACGAAAATGAAGAAATATCCCTCATCTTCACATAAAAACACCCTTCATAATTCACTTAAACCCATTAAAATATAGCGGCAAACAAACTGAAACATACTTACCAGGATCTATGCCATCGGTGTTTGGGGCGTTATATAAGGGAGCCAATATGGTCACATTTCTGATTGTCACATTCTTGCAGTCATAAGGGTGGAGTGTCCAAAAAGGAGAATCACGTAAAGTAATGTTAGAAATCAAAATGTCACGAGACCACATAATTTGTACAAGTGGACCTCTAGTGTGGTTGAGGAGCTTTTGCCGATACTTCTTCCACCACTTTTGACCTTGTCCACTAATGGTACCATTATTCCCTGTTGTAATGAAAAAATATATATATAATCAGATCAAGTCAATACATAGTTAAGAACTTGCGTAGTATATTATTCATAGTTTCTTTAAAGGGACTCACTCCTAGTCAATGTTACATGGAACGAGGATCGCTTTGGTGCATGATGATGGTACAATGTGTGCTAATTGTTTTGGGTACTATATAAAGGGTATATATTTAGCACCCACCAAAACACAGATCCTTAACTTTGTTTTAATTAAAATAGGTTTTTGAATAAACACTAAATATTGGATTATGAGGTCGTACCTTGGTGCGATGGCAAGTGCCCTCGCCCAAGCTACGGTTGGTCTCGAGTTTGAGACATGGGAGCAATCTCTCCATATAGTAAGGCCATCTGACATCTGCCTCCCCCAGACCTGCAGTTAAGCGAAGGCCTTGTGCACTCAGTACGACAACTAGATATTGGATTATCTATTTTTTGTGATTATTTTCGCACTAGAGCAAATTGAGAGAACTTTGCCCTGATTAGTTGTGGAAGACTATTTTTTTTCTACTTCCACTTTTCTTCTCTATTTTTAATTTTCATTTTGAATAGAATATTTTAGAAAGTGTGTTCATTTGGTAGAAATACATTATTGTTTTTAAATGTAAATTATAGATTTTTTTTTTTTTTTGGGGGTGGAGGGGGATAAAATGTAATTTACAAAATGTTCATGGGTCAAATGCATTTACAGAAAAATCAGGGGCAGAACATTTTTTACAAAAAAGACCAAGGGCTAAAATGTAATGTACAGAATATTCGGGGGTGAAAATATAATCTAGTGAAAGGTCAAGTCTATCGATGTAATTGATAGAAAGTTCAGGGGCCAACATGTAATTCTGGGCTTAAAGGTGTTTTCGAAATGGGCGAAAAACTTGTTGAAGTAATTTTCCAATTTTTTGGTAAATTTAGAGAACAGTGCTCTATTTGGAAAAATATCAATCTCGAATGCAGTTTCTGTGTTTCTATTTCTGTATAAAACTACTAGAATTTTTTTCTGGAAAACAACCTAGACATAAGCGACGTGATCTAAAAATTTAGGATTAGGATGCTAAAGTACCAAAAAAGGGAACGCAAAATCTGGAAAGCGTTACTCAAAGAAAGAATCTGGTTACATAGTTCCAAATGAAGGCATAAAAGGAAAAATAAATAAATTTCTCGGCCAATTGAAGATTATAATTTACGGAGGTCCAAATAAGGAAGTTCTGAAAATCAAGACATTGTTGGCTTCTACTTCTCTTCCATCTATATTTTATTTTTGTTACAGTTGGTCTCGAGTTCGAGACATGGGAGCAGCCTCTCCATATATGGTGATAAGGCCAGCAGAAATCTGCCTCTCCCAGACCTGCCATTAAGCGGGAGCCTTGTGCACTGGATATAACCTTTACATTGAAACACAAATTTTTTATAGAAACTAAATACTTGGGAAAAAGAGGAACAAAATTCTGACCTGTAATAATCACATCTTTGAGATTTTGACCATGAATCAAACTCCCGTATCGAGGTCCAGGAATCTCTCTTCCATTGCCATAAGATGGCAATGGAGGCATTAAAGGCCAGTACTTTTCCTTCTGTTAAACAGAACAAGTAAAAAAACAAACATAGATGAAACTATACTTGAAAGAAAATATACAACCCCAAGAACTGAGCAACACATTCAAGTTTGTGCTCAGGTTGGTACGCATAACATTTTTACCATTTACGTGACGGAGAAAAATATTACAGATTCATTCAAATCATCAAGTATAAAACACCCAACCCCGCTTTTATTTTGTAAACTTCTTGTACATTTTTTCCCTTTCTGGCTAATAACTTAATCGCTCGTCATTCTACAAGGATGCATTTACATTGTTCATCACTCTAAAAAGATGCATTTAAATTCAACTCGGTTATATTTAAAATTAGAAGTCGGAAAAGAAGCACCTGCAATACATACCGCGTTTACACAATATTTAATTCCCTGAACTATGGAACTGCATAAATAATCTAAAATACACCCTTATCAATGGTGTAAATGTGTAGTTGAATTGAAACACTTCTAGACAGTCACACTTTCAAGCTACAGTTTTTAAAGGTAACTCAATAGTAGCGCTATTTTTATTTATTGGCAATGATGACGATTGCAATATTTAATGAGAAACGGACATATTTCCCCAATCGAGCAAACGTGGAGGAAATATCGACAACAATTTTTTATACAATAAGTAACTAAAGGCTTATAAACGAATTGAAAGTCCGAAAGCGAGGTCTTGGAAGGAAGGCGAAGTCAAACGATTTGGTGTGAGATCGAATTCCCTATGAACCAAATAAGGGTGTAAATGTTGAGGGCATGGAGGGTCCATGCTTCTAGATTATACCAATAATAATTAAGTTGAGCATACTGGCACTTCTCAATGAAGAACCCATTCTATTTGAAAAGAGGTGTCTGCTTCTTTAAACCAAACAGCGTACTCAAGTTTGATTCGTGTTCGTTCGGATTAAAGTTCGTTCAAGATCGGCTTCTAGAATAAACAAACCAAACTTGAACATATTTTAAAATTCATTTCCTTATTGACCTCGGCTCGAATTCAACTTGATTAACAACAATCATACTAAAATATTATGGAAAAATCACGCTACTTGAGCTCGGTTTGTGTTTTCTTTTGATGAAAGCTTGTTCGATCTCCACTCTTGAAATAAACGAGGCAAGCTTGATCACATTTTTAAGTTCGTTAATCTTTTCAATCTAAGCTTGAGCATCCTACTATTTGGTTCGGCTTGGGTCACTTACACCCCTATGTAGCAACGATTAAAGAATTGAACAATTTGTGGACTTATCTAACTAGGTAACTTATGTAGGGGGCGGCCAGTCCATTATGGTTTGTACCATGGTGCTGTCCATTGCAGTCACAACATAACCCAGAACGATACCACAAACAAACATTTTTTTAATGCAGGTACAATTTAACTTCCGTGAGGGCAGTCAAAATAGTTTGAATGAGCTGCACATGAACACGCTCTTCTTCATTTGACACTGTAGATCAAAATATCACGATTGGCATATTCAGGGGTCAAAATATCATATGATTAGTAGTGCCATTAAGTGTTAAATATTACGATTAGTAGTGGCATTAAGCGTTAAATATCGTGATTGACATGATCTAATGATATACATTATGAAAATCCAATTTCTAGAATATTCTCACCCCATGCAACTACTCTTAGGAATTAAAATTCGACTATGATTTTATTAATGGCACTGCTATTGACACGCGCGTCAGCTCCCTTTATTCTGAAATCAGTAATTTTTGTACGAGTAGTGATACTTCAGCTCTCATTTTCTATTTTGGAATAAGTAATTTTGGTATCAAATAAGTCATGCTTAGGGAGGGTAGTAGATGGTCGGTTCAGATTAGGAAGTTTGTCCCTCAAGGATAGAGTCATAACCTGTCTAGGAGAGATCTTGACCAGAGGAATAAGGAGAGAATAACAGTGATATAAACATGCAATAATAACATTAACAATGAGAGCAAGGGACCTCCTAGGAGCGCTGGGATGGAGGGTGAGAGCGTAAGCACCCTTTTTAGTGAGAAATCAAGGGATGAATGCAAAGGAAATGACCTGCAGCTGCTAGGGCTTCAAATGAAGGGTCGGCAAAAATAAAGTAGGATACTCACGTGTTTTTTTTTTGTTAAAACAGTTGACCACCTTTGACCCGAAATGAGCAGGAAAAAAACGAGGCTTAAGCCTCAAACGCCTCAAGGCGTAAGCCTCGACCAGATGAGGCGTGAGCCTCAATTAAACACCTAGAGGCGTAAGCCTCAAGGCCTTCTGCCCCCGCCTCGCCTCGAGGTGGCGCCCCTCGGTTTGCCTTTTAAAATATTGCAACCGACAGGTGGAAGACCTGAAAATCTAGAAGGAAGACCTAGAGGGAGGGAGAGAGGGTACCAGGTCGTGGGTAGGGAGATGTAATCAACTCTATATTAGAAGAAAACTACAAAGAACAATGATAATAATAATAATGTTAAAACCAAGGGACCCGCTTAAGGATAGTAACCGAAGGTGAGAACAGGCAGAAGTAGGCAGGCAGACCAAACTCCATAAAGCTGGAGTAAATGTGATTAAGGTTTTGACTGACAACTTTAAGGTTCAGAGAATGTTGGTGCAAGTGCTATGGGGAAGTGAAGAATGTTCTTGGCAGTATGTGAGCCTCTACGGTTAAGGAGGAGTCTTGTCTGATAAATGAGAGGATCATTCTATATATAGGGTAGTTTAGGTGGGAAAGTGAGAGGTTGCTTCCAGCAAGGATCTGACTTGTAGTTGACATGTACTAGATGAGAGGGAATAACCCTTATCAGAGCATTAAATGAAGGGAGTTTTTATTTACACCCAAAAGATATCTTTACATACCCCATTTAAAGTAATTATAGTCTTTTAAGGAATGAAGTTTTAAAAAGACATTTATAATCCTTTTAAAACACACCGATGAGTTGAATCGCTGATTTCATATTTCTAAAGATGTTGAGTTTGCTTTAAGATTCCATAACTATTAATATTATCTCTATCTTTTCACGATAAAATCATCAAATCTTTATAGAGCCAAATTGTTTCTTGTCCCTCAGACTGCTCTGAAACCATGTAATGAAACAATTGCACATCTCTGTGGAAGCACTGAAATCATATCAATCAATTCATCCAATTTGTGGGTTTGTTTGTTCAATGAATGATTGGCTCATACCAAATTTATCGATTTGTTGCTTGTGATGTTTTAGTTTTGTTTATTCAGCTTGGTTCGAGGAACTTTGGTTTTCAAAGATTAAAAAAATAGAAGAATCATAATTTCAATCAATAAATCGCTATTAAAAAAACAAACTAATTTCATCACAACTGAAAAAACAAAGTCATTATCGGTTTTTTATCATTAAATTTATAAGAACAAAAGAAGTAAAACCTTATACGTACATGGGAAACAATCATCCCAATGTGTGAATTGACACAGTTTAATTAATGATATCAATTCAACAATTTCACACATGTTTTTTTATTTGTTTTCAATGTGTGAATTGCAATGAAGACCATTGACCTCTATTTCTTAGAATGGCTCCGTTCTTCCGTGTAAGTAAGGGGAAGAAATTGCTTTATCCATTTTGAAGGGAAGGAGGTTTTCTGAATATGGATTCTTTAAAATCGGATGTTCCTTCTTTTTTCCAATAAACCCCATCCTTTGGGTGTGATACATAGATTTAAGCCCATTGACATGGGCTTAAAAAGAATAGGGGCTATAAATAGATAAGTGGGTTTATGTTTATAAAAAAGAAACCCTAAATTAAAGTCCAACACGCCTTTGGCAGACCCATGTTGCAGGTTGGATGATTGGGATAGGTCGCTGAAAAGTTTGGCTCTATTAGTACTTTATTTGCCACTAGGGGGCCAGTGGCAGGTAGCCTAGTCCTCGGATTGCCTCTTCGAGAAGGGATCTCTCAAGAAGTCAACTATCTGGAATAATCATTGTCTACTTTGTGATTAAAAGTGGGATCCAATGACGTCCTGTTCTCTATTCTCCAAGCCAAAAACCCTCGAGAGGTTCCAAAAATGGGTTCTCGAGTTCTGCCTAGCACGAGAGTAAAAAGCTTACAAGGATAACAAGTTAGTATTTTGCAAGTGTTTTCATCATGAGATAAAAGTTCGTGTTCTCGTGGAGCGGCACCATATTGTGGGCTTTTTTATCTGTACTCAGTAGAACATCCAGTAGAAGGATTGGATGGGTTCCACATTGTGGAATTGTTGTCATTTACTCGGTTGGAGCAGAAGGAGTGCATATCTATTCGATGCCACATTGTGGATTTGTGGGCTTTTCATCATTACTCAGGAAATTGAGTAGTGAGATTGAATGAGCGCCACATTGTGGGCTTTTTGTCATTACTGGACAGAACATCGAGTGTGGCCAAAGATGGCTTCAGATACTTTAAGCTGTTGCTTGGTTAATACCGCGCAATGGATGGGTTTCAAAAGTACCCTTTTAGATTTGCCCCTTCGCTCGATCTTGTGATAAAGAAGGGGTCGTGAGCTAAGTTCCCAGGGCCTATTCACGCAATTTGACCTTTCTCGTATTATAGAGGTAACTCTGGATGAGGTTGGCCTTAGGCCAACTCCAATGGTTCTTTCTCCCCATAGTATATTCTATATACAAAATAGAAATTTGAGAAGAACTCCTCCAATGCCTCTTTCGATTTATCAATGGATTTGATGTGGAGATGACTCATCAAGAAAATTTCTAGCACCATTTCTAAATGTAGAAATGTATTTACAGTTTTTCTATATGACCTGGAGCAAGCTAAGACCCACGATCAATTTTGCAGTTAGTTTGAAGCCAATAACTTTCTTTTCAGATTTTTGTAGAATCTCACCCTTGGAGATGTAAATGGATTTCATTTCTACTTATCTTTCGGAATTGTGCCAGCTAGATAGGAAAGTAGGTTTAATTGCTTGATAGAAAGGAGTTTACATTGGAGAAGGCCTTAGATGTTGGAAGAGATTCTTTCCAAGTGTGCAACCTTGAGCTTTATATGTTGGCCACGTCATTTATTTGTAATGAGGATATTCAAGTGGCCGACCATCGAGTAGCATATGAACAACCGCCTTCGCTACAGGTGGCATGTTTGAGCATTAAAGCATATTTACCGAGTGTTCCTGTGGCATTTCTGTTTCTTGTAATTGCCAACGCGTGGCGCATCTCTAGTGGTTAAACACAGGTGTCTCTTGTATTAGCAAGGAGAAAATTGTTTCTTATCATATCTTGACTTAATAATTGCACCACGTCACCATCTTATTTAAGCGTTTGGTATCTGTCGTTTCTCCATTCCATTTCTGATTTTATTTCCCAAGGTTCGTCGTTATTCCCATTGTTGCCCGTTATCAAGATTCTTCTCTATTAAGGGCCGCCGTTCAAGAGACTAATAAGTTCACTGCTAAAGGATGTGATCTGCCAATAGTATGCCCTTTATCAGAATATCAATCTGTGACATTATTTGTGCCAGAGGACCATTTACTCCGGTTTTTGCGTGTCATTTTTGTTACTGGACCAATGCCAATCCTCTTTTGGTTACGTCGGAGTTCACACCGGTGGAGAAGGCTTCGTTGGTTGTTCCTGGTTCTATTGTACAATGTATTGTAATACCCGTATTTTTAGAATAAAAACAATTTGTACGAATTAAATTAAATCGGTGAATTTAATTAATTAGGTTGAGAATAAATTAATTAATTATTATTTCATGTTTTATGAATTTGACTTTGCATGTTAAATAATTTTAGTTGGAAATAATTGTCTGTGTATTGAATAATTGATATATGAGGTGTGACACAATTGAAAATATACTTGTTGAATAAAAATAAGTGGAACGCGTTTCGGGAGGTTTTATGAGCTCGTTTAGGTGTTTTAGACCTTTAGAAATAGTCCCCGGGTATATGTATATAAGTTAGGAGGCTATTGGACTAATTAGATTATGTATTTGGGCCCAATTGGGGTCCAAAATTAAGGCCTAAGGTCGAACTCGGGATTTGTGTTTAAGTTATATTAATGAGGATATTAAGGAATTCTTTGTCATTTATCCAAGAACCCTAATTGTGACTTTGGGAAGAGAGAGGCAAGAACCCTAGCTGTGAACTTGGGAGAGGAAGGGTTCAAGAAGGAGATTCAAGAACTCACCAAGAAATCATCAAAGAACTCAAGCAAGAATTTTCTTGCTAACTTTATTAGTCCAAAACTATTTCTTAATTCATTGTGTTTTATTTCCTATGTAGAAATTCTGGACTCGGTAGGGATTTATGGTGATATAATGATCATGTTTATAGAGGATTTGAATATGATAATAGATTAAGAAATCTAGAATTTAGGCTAGTAATCAATAAGAGCTTAAAGGATAGAAAAATCATGTCTTAGGGTCCTTGTTGTAATTGTTATGATGATTCGCATGTAGAGGACTTTCATCCATGTTAAAATTAGAAATTTATGTTAATTACAACTTGTGCATATGGTAGAACTTAGGAGATTGGTAGATATAAATTTGATTTGGTATGAACACAATTACATGAATTTCTGGGATTTTGAGATGCAAACCCGATGTTAAAACACGTAATTAACTACCCTAAGATAATGAATTAAACCTTGGGGACTCATTCTGATGTTAGTACATTTGTACAAGCCTTTACAATTAGGTTTGGTGTTGAGATTAACAATCCCGTAGTAAGAAACTATAGCAGATCTGGGCCACTGCAGGGCGAATCGATTCGGCCCTTGGGGTAAGTTGAGTTGGGACCAGGGTTTGATCCGGGGAATTTTTCATACGAGTTGGTGGGACGATGTTCGGATATCCGAGGAATTTATTAAAAATAGATTAGCGACGTTACTAATAATTTGTGAGAATAAAATTAACTAGATGGTTAAGTATATTTTATATGGAAAAAGGAATTTAATTATTTAAGAGATAGTTAATTATTGACTAAAGATGTTTATGGGTAAATCCTTACGGGGCAGCTAAGGGGTAATTAGAGTAATTACCTTTACATATTGTAATATGTATCTATATTTTGTGTGAACATACTTATGTTCGCGAACGGTCCTATCATCGGGGTTACATGCGTTCAGGACCGTATCACACGTCGGCACAGGTGGGTCAAGTGTAGTGTAGGTCATATTTTAGGTACTACGTAGCAGAACCACTTATGAGCGCTAAGTGTTGATGCTGGGATTCATGTGTCACCGCTAGGTATGGGCCGTGCAATAGTGTACTGCATAGGTACCGCCTCACTTGTATGTGTATTGTGATGTCCGTTTTGGATAGGAGGCTCCTTCGGACTTACCGATAGAGCACGAACGAGACGCTATTGGTGGATGTCTTAGTGTCGTATGTATATAAGGACATATATATAAATTAATGAAAATGAATAAGATGAATTCTTATTCTAATGATGTAGACTATAAAAACACAGACCCAATACTACGTAGTATGTATGATGATTGATTACGTAACTTTATGGATAGTATGTAGATAACTCTATTTCAGTAAGTTTATCTTGCTAGATGCATTCTTATACTGTCATTAGTATTTATCCATCATCTGTAATGGGACTTGGGTGGTTATACGTAGAGCATTGCTCTTAGATGAGCAGTGAGATATATAATGTATGTGAGTGACGATGGGAGGCATTCACTTTGAATTAACAGTACTTTTGTACTTTAAATTTGGTAAGTTAATTCTTGCACACTCTAGGGCGCTGACCCAAAATTATAAATGTTCCCTAAGTGCTCCTAGACAGGGATAGCGGGACTATTGAGAGATCAGCATTGCAGTCTCACCTTGCGCATCGGATTTCATATCATTGATTCTAGACTAGGTTGCTTCTCTATTTCAGTTTTATTATTTTTAGATTATTATATGGGCATAAGCCCAGTATCTATTTTATTTCAGTTGGTTTAAACACTATGATTATGTTGGGATTTATTCATATTATGCGGATGTTGGATTTCATTATTGTCTTGGATTTTAATTTCATTCAGTTAAAAATTCAATTGTGGTTTACAAATAAACATTTTTATATGGTTCGATGCTAAGAATGGTATAAATTGTATAGCAAGCCCCATCTTCAGCATATTGTGTCTGGCCAACCTTTACGTTAGAAAATGGGGGTTGTTACATGTATTGACAGGGGGAGATTTTACCTATGTCAATGTTGATTTTACGGCTATTTCTTGATCGCCAGAAGACTGGCAAGAGTGGACAAACTTTGTACCTTCTAACAATTCTTGTCATGCCCGTTTGACAGAGGCTGGTCAAATTTGTTCTAGTGAGGCTTTTATGGGCTTTAAATGAAAAGGACACCCACGCCTTTCGAGGTAGAGCATCAATACACATACATTCATAGCATCATAGGTGAGTTTACTGGAACTTTTGAAGATATTTGTGAGATTAATGGCTTGGAACTCCTTGATATACATTCTATGGCCCCATAGTTGACGGATCACGAGAAGGCGATTGTCCACACATTATCAAAGTGGTACATTGAATGTGCCTTGTATAAAGGTGCTCGAGTTCATATGGGCAATGACACCATTATATTTTCAAGGATGATGGCCTTCCGGGAAGGAGTTTGCAGATATTTAGAAACCCCGAGTAATAGCTTCCCAAAACCAACGAGACAAGGCCTCTATTGCTGCCTACATTCTTGTGTTTCTCAGTCAGTTCCTCGTGACTGGTAAGCTTACAGATTGTCCAAGAAAATTGATTTTTGTCTATTGCTGCTCGTTTTTCTACTGATAAACGTTTGCCAATAGCATCTTTGGTCCTCGATGATGTTGAGGCATTCTCCCATGAACATTTTAGCACTCGGTATGACATCTATTGGCACCCCTTGATAAATATTATCGAGCAATTGACTGTTCCTTCTTCTTTGTAACCAGTCTTCACTAAATGGATTAGTAGCTTTGTCGTGGCAAGGAATTTTTCCTAACAAAGTTTGATCGAGCCTTAAAACCTATCCATAAAAGGATAGCCTTCCTTATCCTGTTTGGGACACAACAAGGCCCTGGAATGGTGTGCTTTCATTCGGGATTTCACTTATAAGTAGGGATAGCGCTAACAGTCGAACCTGACGCTTCTTCTTTGGCATCATACAAGCTACCCAAGATTTACAACCCTCATAAAACCCCACGGCAATATATTTATGATCAAGGTGTGCCGACCAACTTCACAAAGCTCTGCAGCACTTTGATAAGTGTGATGGTCCCTCAATCCCTACTCGCTCTCGGTCAGGTGCAGTTTCATTTAACTGGAACATTTTCTGGCATCCCCAAGCTCAATTTTTGCAGCATTTTGTTCTGGTCCCCCATTCATCCTGCCATCAAGAGAATTTCAAGTGGTGATGAAAGTACCCATGATGGTAATTGGCGAGGGAGTGCAAGTAGTCTTGAAAAAGTCATGTCCCCTGCCAAGGGAATCCCAAACACCCCTTCTGCTGCTCGAGAGGGACTGGAGCCTTCAAAGCCAAATCGAAAGGTAAGGGAATGGGAAGGGTTGGTGAGTGATCGCGAGTAGAGCCCACCGAGGAAGATGACGTCGAGGAGCCCAATCATGTGGCTTTTTCTTGAAAGTCCAGTTTTGAAGAAGAGGAAAAGGAAGTAACTAAACCCTCACGCTACAAGGGCAAGCAAAGGAGTTGCTTTGGAGAACATATCAGCTTTGGTGGACCCTAAAGTTAACTTGATTAATGAGGAAACCAATGAGGATGCTAATCCCACGTGATAAACCAAAGGGGCTTGCCCCAATGGTTACCACCAACCCTTGCTTTGCAAGAGGTTGGGGGTTCAAGTCTCATCCCCTTCCCCTCCCCCTCCCCAAGACTTGAACCTAAAAAAAAAAAAAAAAAAAGGTAATCCCGCGTGATATCTTTTCCAGACTGCTGTTGATGAAGATATTGTATTAGAGAACCCATTTCTAATGAGGGAGACCAGATCTTGAGACAAGTATTGGCAGCTTCTCTGCCGATTGGGCAGGTTGGCGGGAACATGTTATCTGAGAGGTTGTTGAAGAGGATTACTCAAATGGCGAACCAGTTGTCCGAGTTCGGAAGTGGCTGAAATGTATCTCGCTGTGTCCCTTAGGCAAGTGGCCGATAGCAATTCTAACGTGGTCCCCGAAGTGAAGAGAACGTGCCTCTACACCCAAGTAGCGTCAACCAAGGCATCAATAATAGGCAAAAGGAAATCCTCATTTGGGCAAGCCTGGTTAAGATCTTGAAAATCATGCAAACTCAAATTTGCCCACTCTTTGTAGCAATGTTTTAAATCATGGTGACGCAAGGTGTCGCGTTTTGGTATCGGGTGCGCGTCGCGCATCACGCAAGCAATTCGTGCATTTCATTTTTATAATTAAAAACTCAAATAAATAAATAACTTCTAAAAAGCATTCCAAATTAAATACTACATCTTTTGTAGTAAAGTCATAGATTCATAAAGTACTACATATGCCCTTTTTGACATAGGTTCCCCCTCTTTTTGAAAACCATATTTCCAACAAAAACCTTTTTTGACATATTTAACTGAAAATAAAATTATAAAAAAAAAAACGACTCAGTTATATAAATTAGGAAAAAAATAAATCCAACTAAAACAAAGGTTGGGTTTTTCTTACATTAATACGTCCATGATTACTTCGTTTTGAGTTTGGTACCTTTTCGTAATTGACTGTGAGTTTTGTACCCTTTCCGTTAAAGAGGTGTTATACTTAACGGTCATGTGCCTCGCACAAGTCCGGTGAAAAAAATTACAAAATATATCAAATAAACTAATAAAAAAATCAGATAAACCAAAAAAGAAAAATATAAATATAAAAAAAGTAAAAGCAAAAAAAAAAAAGAATACCTACAAACCCAGCCCCCCTCCTCTCCCCACCTCCTAACCCTTGAGCCCAGCCCCCCCACCCCTCCTTCTCTCTCTCTCTCTCTCTATCTATCTATGTGTATATATATGTGTGTGTGTAAAATTTCAGATCTGAGATTTATTTTCAAATCTAAGTATATATGTATACTTTTTGAACTTTCCAAATCCATGGAGGTTGAAATTCAATTTGGTGTCACCATCTCTATATGTGTATGTATGTTTTTTAAACATTTCAAATCCATGGAGGTTTGGGGGTGGTGTTAATGGAGATGGATGTGGGAGTGGATTTGGGAGGAGGGGGTGAGGGGTGAGGGGTGAAGGAAAGAGTGTGTGTGTGTGGGGGGGTGGATCTGCCCGGAGAGGGGTGCTGCCGGAGGAGGAGGGGGGTGGGAGTGGATTTTGTTTTTTTTCCATATACTTTCTTTTTATATTTATTATTTTGGTTTTTTCTATTTAGTTATTAGTTTTTTTTCACGGGTCATGTGCGAGGCACATGACCATTAAGTTTAACACCTCTGTACGGAAAAGGTACCAAACTCAAAGTCGATTAAAAAAAAGATATCAAACTCAAAACGGAATAATTATGGAAGTAAAAAAAATAAATAAATAAAGGTTTAAAGAACAAAAATCGCAATGCAATGAAGAAATAGGGTTTTTTTAAAAGGAAGCAAAGAAATCAAGTTTTAAAAAACCAAAGAAAATAAGGGAATGAAATAAAGATAAAAGAATCGGGTTTTAAAAAAGAAAATAAAAGACAAAAGATGAAATATTGACCTTGAAGGCTTGCATACAGCACGAGTAGAAGGGATCAACTGTAGCAGAGCACGATCAGGTGGTTTAAAGAGGCTGGGGACGATCAGATGGTTCGAAGAGAGGCCGGGGTTTTCTTTTTTGAGGAGATGTTCTTTGAGAAAGTTGGGAGGGGTTTTTGTGTTTTAATCAGGTGGGATTTTGTGTCTTAAATGATTAAATGTTTTGATCGGGTGAACTTTTGTGTTTTAATCAAGTGGAGCTTCTCAATTTCTTAATGTTAAAAAAAAGAAAAAAAAAAGTGAAGAAAAATCCAAAACTATGTAGTTTTGTGCTCTTTTCTATAAAATACCCTAGGAACCCAAATAGCGCAAAGTAGTGCAAATAGTGTGACACGATATCAATCGCGCACGCTATTTGTGACTTCCGCAAATCTCACAAAGCTATGTCGCATTTTCGCCCAAAAAAGCGCAATCGTGCTCTTTTTAAAACACTGCTTTGTAGCCACTAGCACAATACACAACCACCAAAAAAGTGTTGAATAGGCCGTATGAAACCCTCTTTGATCATGTTCTCCACCTCCTTAAAACACGGCCTCAACTCTGGCTTAAAAGGTCCATTGGATAAGCACATGGTAAAACGTTAAGCTTATATGGGTGTTGACACTTAGGCTTAGCCCAGACATTTGTATATCGCATTGCGAAAACATAAGAAAATTCTTTAAATAATGCCGAAAACTTTGACCTTCAAGCAATTATTAGTTACCGGGAGAGGAAAAACTGGCACGGGCTTTGTCCTTCCTCGGCCAAGTCCACATCTTCCAAATCCTGCAAGTATTAGGCTGGCTGATCTTCCATGCACCCAAGGGCTCTGTATAATTGGTCGATGTGTTCTTGCAGTTAAAGAGTCGTCAATGATACAACACCCGAACTGACGGTCAACATTTCCTCGATTCAGCAAAGAAGAGAGTGTTTGCCAAATGAGCTTCCCCTCTCAAGAAGGGATTTTCTGAAGAGGTTACTGTAACTTCAGTTTCCTTAATGTTAGCTTTCGTGCATTTATGATACGTAGAGGGAACCAAGCCATGCACATGCATCCAAACCCTTCTTCTCAAGAGTTGGTAAGATGTTTTTACATTGATAACATGAAAACATGCATGTGAGCTGAGATTACCCATCTGTAAAGCCATGTTGACATGCCTTATCGACCTTATTTGCTCGTTTCCAAACCCATATGGGTGTCTATTAATTGCTCGATGTTAATGATTGGGGAGAGGGTTGTGATTAACATCTTTCGACTATACCTTTTCTGATCCTTCATCTCTCTTCTCGTTGATGATCCTCTTCAATGTTCGGAAGTCGGCCAAAGCATGCCCACTAGCTGATTGTAGGCGCAAAACCGACAATTGGCTTTGTCGGCTTCGGTGAGCAGTGCTTGCAGTTTGTGGGGCAATATGACTCCATCTTCAAAAACGGTATGGACAAGATCGAGTGAGTCTTCCACACTGCATTGAAACTCTTCATAAGGGCCATTATATCTGGTTCTGGTGTTCCTGTCACCACCTAACGCTAGCTCCTCGGTTATTGTTATAACTATTGCCTTCATAACCCCCTCGAGGAGGTTCTCCTCTACACTAGTGGTAGCTCAACAACCCGAATATGCTCAATGACACTATCCACGTTCCTTGCTGCCTCTGAAAATCTTCGAAAAGATTAGTGCACATGGTTGATCAAGTGAATCTTGTATTCCTTCCATGCAAATTTTGACCAATTCGACACTCAGGGAATGACTTCATGGCATTCGAGGGAACGGTCTCGAAAGCGTTTAATATAAACCATGACGTCCTCGCCACGATCTTGCTTCTCGCGAGACAGATCGGTGATTGTAAGCTCTTCTTCAGTCTGGAAGAACTCGAGGCAGATTTGCTTCTGCGTGTCCTCCCAATTTGCTACACTGGCCTAATACTACCATGTACACGCCTTCTCGGTATGAAACTTCAAGAACTCCTTCAACCGTCAGTTTCGAACATTGCTGTGAATACTCAAACGTTCAATAAACCTTTTCATGTGCTCGAGTTTCCTTTCTTCAAATCATAGTGTCTAAACTCCGGCAACCCATTCTTCCCATAATTGAGTCTAAACTTCAGCAGACTCAAAAAAGTAATTATTTTCTCTTTTATTTTTTTTTCAATCTTAGAATGGAAGACCACTTTTGTGGGATCGATATTTTTACAACCCAATAATTGATTAATGGTTATCGCTGGCTAAATTTCCTTCCAATCTATGTATAGTTAGTAATAAATGAGTCATAAAGATACATGGCAATTGCAAATTATGGAAATTCTTTTACTCTGCAAACTAAAAGGTTTCCAACATGTAAATATTAACCATCACATAAAAAGATGTTAGGGAATGATATAATTCAGCTACTCTATCATTCAGTGTTCTCTCAATCAGTAGTTCAATCTAATATAATGTGTCTGCTAAACAAGCTCTACCACTGCGATACATGATTTTCGTGTATCAACAACAGATTGAATAATCAATAATGTAACAAAAAAAAAATGTATCCACTTTCGTGATTATAATATCATATTAATGTAATCCACTCTAAATTGCTATATCAAAAGATCAAGAAAGACTCTTTCACCAGCACAAAGAACTACATTGTAGTGCACACATTAAATACGGTAGAAGATAACAACAAAAAAATAGATTTAAAAAAAGGGATAAATAAACCTTAACCAATATGAAAGATTGTACCAATACTTAATAAATGCAGTGTATCTCACATTATTACCATAATCACTAAAATATTTTCCTTTATCCCAAATTTACAAATGCATTCAAATAAACAAACTTTACCAGTTATACGACATTGAAGCTCCTAGATAAAATACGCATTCCAAAATTCATCCAATGAAGCCACATGCATTCTAAATAACCTCACCTTACGTAAAGTATTGTATGGCATTATACTTTACCCCCTAAGATAATGTTGTAATTAGAAACACCCCCTTAAATTTTCAACAATTATACTTACCCCTTGGCATGCATAAGGTAGAAGCGAGTCAATGGACAAGATACAAGCGGGATGACACACATGCAAAGGGTTATGTCTAATTACGGCATTATCTCGGGGGGCAAAGTAAAAAAAACCTCTTAATTTTTGTTTATTTTTCACCCTTCGGGTGTGAGTTAAATTTCGGGTCATTTAACCTTAGGGCCCCATTAATTACTTTTTGTACCAATGTTTAACGTAATAAAACTTTGGGTACGATTTTCAACTTTTGCAATGCTTTTGTGGAAAAAAGTGTGGCAACAAGTTGAAAATGTTAGTAACTTGCAATGTTAGTAACTTTTGCAATGTTAGTAACTTGTTGCCACACTTTTTTCCACAAAAGCATTGCAAAAGTTGAAAATGGTACCCAAAGTGATATGTATAAGGCCAAATGATCCTTAAAATTTTCCAAAACTTTTGTTCTCTAAATTTGAAATGAACAAATACTTAACCACAAACACAACAAATAGTGTTATACCCGTACATAAAAAAAAAATTAAAAAGAGTTTGATAAATAAGTCAAGTTTATATAACATATTTCCTAATTAGTCTCATCAAAAGAATTTTTCGTAATGCGTCTTATTGCATGTTTTTCACATGTATTAAATATTACCACATTAAATATATATAGTTTTTTGGGGTTTAGTCCAATTTTCAAAGTTTTGTTGGGCTACCACCCTATGTATTTTTTAAACTGTATTAAGTCACATAACCACTCTGTAACCGCCTCTAACCGCCCCGCTTCTTTTTCTCAGAGAATGATAATTGTCTCATACTTGTTACACTAGGACCAACAACTAAATAAATTAATACATAAGAGTGACTACAAATGAATTTTTAAAAATAGGACTAAATACTTAAGATCCCATAAATATATACGCTATCTATTGGTAAATAATAATAATAATAAGAATAATAATAATGATGATGATGATGATGATGATAATAATAAAAATAATAATAATAATAAAAAAAAACTAAAGGGTTCTTTTTACTTTAATATATCCCTAATTACTCCGTATAAGTTTGGAATCTTTCACTAATTTTATTTTGATTTGAAACATTTTTCGTCACTAAATGTGAAAATAGTAGTGGCAAAACTATGGGCTGGACTTAATTTGGTTGGGTCTAATATGGTTGGGCTAAATGTGGGTTGGGCTAAATGTGGGTTGGATCAAATGTGAGTTGCGCCAAATATGGGTTGGATCAAATGTGGGTTGGGCCAAATATGGGTTAGGTCAACCCATTTTTTTCTACTCAAATAAGTTTTACAATTCCAAGTATATATAAAAAAAGCCCATATTTTACTCATACTTTTAAAAATGGACCTTATATTTGACTCGTAACTTTTGAAAATGGGCGCCATATTTGATTTATAGTTTTCAAATATGGGTCTCATACTTGACTCATAACTTTTAAATAACTCATGGTTTTTAAAAATTGGGCCCATATTTAAATGACTGAGCTAATATAGGTTGTTTTATCATCTTGGGCGCATTTTGCCACTACTATGTGAAAACTTTGCCCCAAAAAGTGATATGTGATGATATTTAACAACGGAAAATGTACTAAAGTCAAAATAAGATTAATGAAAGATATCAAATTCAAAACGGGGTAATTACAAACATACTAAAGTAAAAATAAAACTAAAAATGCATAGTCAAACTCAAATTGATTCCCATCACTTCAGATACCAATATTTAACGTAATAACATTTTGAGTACCATTTTTACTTTTAGCGCAAAAATTAAGAATGATACTTAAAGTGATATTACGTTAAACTTACCAAAAGTCATATACAACGCAAACTAATGGGTCAATGGTCAAATGAGTCTTAAATTTCCAAAACTTGAAGTGTAATGTTAGGCGGACACCAAAATGCAATACATGTGGAGTGACATTATGATGTGTCGCATCCGGATACTTATATTGGACTCAGACATAAGCTAATACAAATGCGACAAGTCAGGTGTCGACCCAAAATAAATAAATAAACTCAAAAATAAATGTTCTCTAGACTACCATAAGCACACTAAAAAATGTTACACAATCATATTAAAATAAATAATAATAAAGATAGTCAAACTCACATTGATTCCAAGAATAACGGCACCCTCCTCAAGAAACAACGTCATGTGACTAGTGAGATTAAACGGCGCGGTTAACCAACGGCCCGCTGGCACATTAAGCTGCCCACCCACCCCTCTCTCCCCAAGTTTCGAAATTGCAAACACACCCCTCTCAAATGCCTTTGTGTTCACTGTAACGCCGTCACCCACCCCTCCAAACTCCGTCAACTCAAACGTCACCGCCCTAGGCCAATACACCACCTTGCCGGGCGTTTTTTGACGGAATATCAAAAACCCATCGTCAATATTTTTGAAGAAAAGCCATAGAAACCCAATGACCCAGATAACGGCGAAAATGGTGGGGTAGGATAAACGGAGTTTGGGGAAACGCCGTTTAGTGTGGAGTTTGTGGTGGTTGAACGGCGGCGCTAGGGTCCCCACCATGGTACAAAATCTAAAAAAGATTTTGTTTACATAGTACAAAACAAGAAGTATATTTATAGGTTGTTGATGATGATAGTGGGTGGGACCCGCTTAAAGCAAACAAAACGTGCATGTATGTACAACCTTAAATGAAAAAAAAAAAAAAATGATTTTAAAATAAACTCGTACGAAGGTCACGCGTATAAATAGAATGAGATTAAATATATAAACATTGACCCGGCCATTAATTCAATGGAAAAAGCTATTTGGTTGCAACATAAGAGAACTTAGGATATAAATAATTAAAGATACCCAATATATTGTCAAAATTATACCAACTTGTAATTATAGTCCCACCTACACATATTTTTACTAATTCATTATAATAAAGCGCCCTCGAACCTTATAGAAGGACAATTTCATTACATCTTGCAACTACACATTAAATAATTGATAAAAAAATAAAAATGAACCACCTTGAATGAGAAACAAAAAGTAAATATATATAGAGAAGGGGTAAAAATGATTTCTTAGACATATACCCAAACAAACAAAGAGCAAGTTAACAGAGAACACATAATCATGCTTCTTTTTACCAGGAAAAATCATATGGCTCCATTATCTCCTCACCTACCTACACATGATAGGTATCCCTCCTCCATAAAACAAACAACGTCCAACTTCTCTAAAAAAAATCAAATGGAAATTTAAATTAAAATATCAAACAACATCCAAGAACAGAGTATATATTCAACTATTTCAAGTAAAGAGAACCAAAATAGTATATTAATATATCACATAATAAATATGAATTTTAATTGAAAAATTATTTACATCATCTTTCACAAAAGAAAAAGCAAAAGCAAAACAAAGCTTTTTAACTTGGATTGGATGAACAACCCTCATACCCTGTTGACCCGTCGGTGGTCGGCCACGTGTGTCGGTTGCGATTTGCGATTGCTGGGTGAGCTTTGTGGTTGGTGTTGGGCAGTTGTAGATGGAGCTATCCGGTTTAAATGGTTAATAAACTACATCAACTAATGCGATAAAAAAACATTAATAGTTATACATCAACTACTGCAGTTGTAGATGGTACAAAAAAAAGTCCCTCATGTGCTCGTTAAATTTAAAAAAAAAAAAACAGACAAAACGAATAAGGCTATACATTTTCTTTTTATTCACTCCATCCAAAATCACCTGAAAACAAAACAAAACTAATCAAAACAAAAAACTGATCTTTGTTTCTGGGTTGATAAATAATCGATTTTTATGATCTGGGTTATCAGCAAATTTGTTGTTGATTTGTGATCTGGGTCACTATCGAGTGAAAGTGAGAAAATTTGGGGGAAAAGGTAGGGTTTTTAGTTTGTGTTTGGTTCTTTTTATATGGGTGTTGTGTGGGGAGATTTGTGTTGGAGAAGAATAGTTTGAAAGTGAGTTCAAACCTAATCAGAAGGCATGCAAGAGTTTTGTTGATTTTGATATTTCTTTCAAATCCAAGCTAGGATTTTTTTGGAGAAAAAGCAAACGTTGGTATATGAAATTTTGCTAACCTCTTAATCTGACATGGATTGTTGCAAAGATCTTGTAGCAGTGACCTAAACCCTTGGTTTCCAACCATTTTTTATCCCAACTAGATTGCGTTTGGAAAGCTTCATTGTTGTTAGTTTAATGCTTGCCATACCTTCTTTGCTTTCTTTATAAATGGAGAGGGAAAGAAATGGAGATAAAAGGTTTGATTTGGGAGTAGAGGGGATGAATCACGTCTGAGGAGGTTTTTAGGCTTCAAAAAATGGAACCCAACTGTTGGATTTCGGTAAGAGGAAAAGACATGAGTCTTGAAAATCTCTGTCTTGGAAATGTAAACGGTGGAAGAGAAGAGAGGAGAGGAGAGATGATTTGAGGAGGAGAGATGTACATTTATGTTAATGCCACGTGTCATCCTCCCATGATTTGAGTCTACAGTTTTTATATAGTTATATAGATTTGTCACAATTTTTCGGATCATATTATTAAGTCCTTTCATCATTTTCTCTTAACTAAAATATAAATCTTTATTTACTATTAGAGGTTTTAATGGTAATTAATGCACTCGTTCTCTTCATTTGAATTCACGTAGCATTCCCAACTAATTTATCTCCTTTCTCTTATCTTAAATAAATTTTGTTCCAAAAAATTCGTTAATTTCAAAACATCGATTGAGCTTCAAACGGTTTACCCTCCTTGATAGCCGATTGATATTATCTCTTCCAATTACAAACCCCCACCCCATGTCATCCATATATTGCTGCTCTTCACCTTCTCTCAATAGGTTGCGTTGGATTCATTTACCACTTCAGTATTTGCTCTCAGCTTTTTTACTTCCTGAAAAACAACTTCAACTTCACAATCTCCGTTTTGGAGTAATGTTCTCGCCGGCCAAATAGTTTCAATTTCATTATATCGAACACAATCACAACACATACAATATGGATTAATGAAAGTTTCTCCATATAATCTGATGACGGTGAGTTTGAAACAACGAATTCTAGATCCTTCGAATGTGTCAACGGAGTCGGGGGAGTTATAGCCGCACGACGATCGCTATGCTAATTGAAAATAATGATCTGTTAATGATGCTAACCACATCCTTGGTGGTATTAATTGGATGAATCATCATTTTGGTGTTGCGAAGATCTAGGTGAAAATCAGTAAAGGTCATTGAGGCTACTAAGATTATGGCACCCAAAGTTGAGGTTGAGCCAGAAATTGATGACGGTAAAAAGAAAGTTACTATCTTTTTTGGCACTGAGATTGGTACTGCCGAAGGTTTTGCTAAGGTTTGTGAAGTTTTTAGCCTTTAACTTTGTTAAATACAATTTTGTTATTTTTTGAATTGTATTGAGTTATGGAAACTTCTTGTTATTTTTAGGCACTTGCTGAGGAAGCTAAAGTTCGTTATGAAAAGGCATCGTTCAAAGTGATTGATTTGGTAAACTAATGTTCATCATTCATTACACATCATCTCACAAACTATATATATATAATTTGCTACTTGAATTATTATTTAATGTTTTTAATTGAAAAACTGATGATTTAAAGTTATTAAATTGGTAAGCTGCCATCTATCATTATGATGCCTCGATCAAAAGAAGTTGCAAATGCTGTTTCTCGATTTTTTGTGCCTTTATTCGAGACACGCCTTTTTAGCTCGTTTAAGAGAATGCCTCTCTCTATATATATAGTTTAATTTTCTATGATTTTTTTATTTGAAAACTGATGATTTAAAGTGATTGAGTTGGTAATTTAATGTTCATCATTAAACAATTTCTCATATATGTATAGGAGGTGAAGCCACACATTTAAGCTAAGGGGCAATCTGGTTAAGAATTAATTACCTCAATAATTAAAGTTATTTTTTTAAAATTTTGTAAGAAAAATAATTGTAATTTAAGATTTTTTGTACTAGGAGATGCATCCTTAACTTAATTATTTTCCAAAATGCTACATTGTGTTGGTGGAATTTTTTGAAAATCAAGTAAATTATATACTATAAATATTTAACGGGCCAATATTTAAGATATTTCTAAAGACGCTATCTTCCTATGCATTAAATGTATGTGTACATACTAATTCAATTTATGATGTGAATTGTTATTTTGATGATTTTGTAAAAAACGTGACTGTGTGATAATTGATTCAAATTCGCAACTATTCAATTTGGCACACTTATTTAATTAGTGTCTATTTTTAAATCAAAATAAATCAGCCCCAAGTCATTCAACTGCGTGTGTCAAACCATAAAATAAATAAAGCATGCAACACAAGCTTAAGGAAAAATCCCCGCAGGGCAAAACTTTTTATTTCTAGAACTTTGAAAAGTTTACAAGACCATTGACTTACATACCAACTTGCATCGCCCACAAGAGTAACGCACGGTGTCTTCGTCAAACCTTCAAAGTAACGGCTAGAAATCTGCAGTGGTTCACGCGCAGCTATACCACAAGGATCGCAATCCTAGACACGCAATCTGAAATCTTCACAAGGACTCCCTCTATAATAGCACGCAGCTGTCGGTTGTAGATCTCTCCCCACAAAGAATAAACCAGGGAAAAAGTTGTGTTCTTGAACACCAAAATAATTCACTAAAGCATATGGGAGTTTTGTGAATTGAAAACAAAAAGGGATTAAAACCATAAAGGAAGAAGCCAAAAAGGATTATACTTTTGCAGTTTTTCTGTTCGTCAAAACGCTGTGACTTCTTAATGAAAACGGAACCAAATAATGGGATTTTATAAAAAATCGCGCCGCCTCGAAAACAGAGCTCATTCGAACGAGATTAGCAAGTCGCTCGAACGAAGGACAAAAGTCGTTCGAACGAGATCTAACGACATGCTATGTCGTTTGAACGACAATTGCCGGTCGTTTGAACGACCTATCAAGCGAGATTCCACACATCCCTGTGAAAAATTTCGATACGAACGCGTGACCGCCAGTTTCGTATCATTTTGATTTTTTATGAATTAGTTATGATTTTTCTACGAAAAGGTGTCCGAAAACAAAATCTTTAGAAAAATATTTTGTAAAAATATCCCAAAAGCTCTAAGTGAAAAGTTAATGTATTTAAAACATAACCTTACCAAAGTAAACTTCGCGGAGTCTTGAATGATGAAGAACTTGAATAATTCGGATCCGTCTTTGATGTAGATTACTCTTGAATGCTCTTCGACGGTGTATCGGTATATGACATAACAAATTAATAACGGACCTATGAAAATATATCCTTACAAATTTCTCCCTATGTCTATGCCGGTACATACATAAAAATTCTGAATTATCAAAAACCAAAATGCCTATACAAATCTACCCTCCCGTGAATAAATTTGCAAGACCTCAAAACTGTTCTTCAATCATCTTCGACAAATCTCAAAGCTTTTCTCATCAGGGTGTGCAACATCATGATCTTCAATATTTGTACCTACACACATGAGATAAAGCAAAAACCTTTGTGATGCATCCAGTTTGAAATGATATAAGAATAAAGCATTAATAATCAAATCTCCCCCATAATGCAAAAACTCCCCCATAACATGATAATTCTTTCTCCCCTTTTTTATGATGTCCCCAAATAGATACGAAGAAAAAATCAAAACATGGAGTGTCACGATAAAAATGCATAACAAACAAGGATCATACTACGCGCATGCAGAGGGATATCTCAAACAACTCACAAACTATTTTTGGATTTTTTAATTTTTCATACAAAAATAAGATACCACTTTGAAAAATATGATACAAAAATCACACCATGGATTTAAACTCAAACAACCAAGTCATGGAAACGAAATGAATGGGTGTGAACACATTCGATAGGAAAATCAACTCAATCAATCATATGTGCACGATGAATACGTGTACCCCTAACGAATGAACATCAAAAGAATCCTTAGGTGTAAAAATTTGTTGAATTTAAATGACATCGTCTTATGCAAATCAACAAATCAAAGCCTAAATGATTTCCACACCAATAACGTCAAAAACTATTTAGCACTTTTTTAAGATTTTCAAGGACGTGCAAACCCGTTTTAATTCTCCAACTAAACTCCCTCATATATATTTTCTTGTAGAGGTGAATAAACTAAATTCTCAAACTTTGGAGAATTGGTGCAAAAACCTAAATGGCCCATAATTGGCATGCATTTCTTTTCAATGCCTTTAAATTTTTTGCAGGCTCTTTTAAACCTCTTTGGACCCCGGATAATAAAATTCTTCCATTTTTTAGGTCCAATTTAACGGTGGCTTAGTATTCGCAAAGGCAAAATGAACCTTTCGCAGCCCTTCCCCGTTTTCAAATAAAGCACACAAACTCACAAAACGGTTCTTATATGCACAATTTCCTTATCAAAATTTATCGCGCTTGGTTCGTTTTAAGGGCATGATTGAAGTGAAAACACCCAACCAACATGTGATAAGACAAGCACAATAATCAAACAAATCCGTGCATGTGTGCAATAAAGGAAACATGAGTCAAACATGTAGGAAGTAGCACTTAATTACATCTTAATGACTCCAAACATTATAAAGCACATGGATGAATTGACCTATTGTCGCAAAACACTATCAAATAGTCACATAAAAAAATGGAATGATGTTGTGACTCGGTTATCCTAAGTGTCCATCCATAAACGGTGTAAACAAAATACAAAACTCTTTTTGGATTTTTCAAAAAATTTGTCAAAATAAAATCTTTTTGTATTTTTCAAAAAATTTCAAAAGAAAAAATTTATACAAAAATTACATGTCGCAACGCTAGCAAAAATATATCAAAAAGCATAACTAGCGCATGACAAATATGCAAACACAATCATTTATACGATATGGCAAGAGAAGAATCATGTGCAAGCAAATGAGAATCAACTATTCTAAAATCTAGCATATCCAAAAGTGATTTCCTAACCCAAACAGATGTAACACGTCGATACGGGGTTTTGGGAACCAACAAAACATTAGACTTCGAATTCATAGGATCTCTTCCAAGATCAAAACAAAAACGCCTAAGGTGACCTTTCCTACCACAATATGAACATGTGTAAACGGGTGGAACGATACCTATGGGTTGACCTTTTCTAATATCCTTAGAATTAGTTGACCCTCTAAAACAAATAATGGTTTTGACTTTAGCATTAGAAGCATGAGAACACGATGAGCCATTACCATCACTATCAAACCTACTTGAGTCTGTCAAATCATTTTTTAATTTTAAAATTTTTGACTCAAGCAAAGAATTAGACTCTTCCAAATTAAGGGATGCCTTTTTCAAGTTTTCAATAATTCCAAAAAGTGTATCTCTCTCTCCCTTAATTAAAGCAAAATTTTCCCTAAGAGTCTCTTCACGTGTCACAAACTCATTGACTAAAATATTTTTATCATCTTTGGCACAAACACAAACCATCAAATTTTTAAGGTCCTCCAATTCCTTTTCTAAAAATAAGACTTTCTCATCACTCTCCTTCTTGGACAATTTTAAAGCAAAAAAGTCATGGTCCAAGGAAACAAATTTTTCACGATAAAAATCTCTTTGATTTTGAACCGTTTGCAAAAGATCCATTGCTGATTTAAAACGATAATTTTTTTTTCAAAACTTTAATTCTTTTGCAAAGATTCAAATTCAAAAGTTTTAAATTTTCAGCATGGTCATGAATTTTTTCAAAAATAGGCTCCTCATTAAATGGGCGTTCCATTGAAAAATTGCGATTTTTCACAAAACTGATTTAAAAAAAAAATCAATATCACACAAATTTTGCGAAAAATAGGAATACGCAATAAATTAGCGCAACCTGTTTAGATACCAATTTGACGACGTGAGAAGTCAAATTGTATCAAAAAATAAATCCTTGAAAAAACAGGATCACGCGATAAATTAGCGTAACCCGCTCTGATACCAATTTGTAAAAAACGTGACTGTGTGATAATTGATTCAAATTCGCAACTATTCAATTTGGCACACTTATTTAATTAGTGTCTATTTTTAAATTAAAATAAATCAGCCCCAAGTCATTCAACTGCGTGTGTCAAACCATAAAATAAATAAAGCATGTGACACAAGCTTAAGGAAAAATCACCGCAGGGTAAAACCTTTTATTTTTAGAACTTTGAAAAGTTTACAAGACCATTGACTTACATACCAACTTGCATCGCCCACAAGAGTAACGCACGGTGTCTTCGTCAAACCTTCAAAGCAACGACTAGAAATCTGCAGTGGTTCACGCGCAGCTATACCACAAGGACCGCAATCCTAGACACGCAATCTGAAATCTTCACAAGGACTCCCTCCACAATAGCACGCAGCTGTCGGTTGTAGAGCTCTTCCCACAAATAATAAACAAGGACAAAAGTTGTGTTCTTGAACACCAAAACAATTCACTAAAGCATATGGGAGTTTTGTGAATTGAAAACAAAAAGGGATTAAAACCCTAAAGGAAGAAGCAAAAAAGGATTATGCTTTTGCAGTTTTTCTGTTCGTCAAAACGCTGTGACTTCTTAATGAAAACGGAACCAAATAATGATATTTTATAGAAAAACGTGCCGCCTCGAAAACAGAGCTCGTTCGAATGAGATTAGCCAGTCGCTCGAACGAAGGACAAAAGTCGTTCGAACGAGATCTAACGACATGCTATGTCGTTTGAACGACAATTGCAGGTCGTTCGAACGACAATTGCAGGTCGTTCGAACGACCTATCAAGCGAGATTCCACGCATCCCTATAGAAAATTTCGATACGAACGTGTGGCCACCAGTTTCGTATCATTCTGATTTTTTATGAATTAGTTATGATTTTTCTATGAAAAGGTGTCCGAAAACAAAATCTTTAGAAAAATATTTTGTAAAAATATCCCAAAAACTCTAAGTGAAAAGTTAAGGTATTTAAAACATAACCTTACCAAAGTAAACTTCGCGGAGTCTTGAATGATGAAGAACTTGAATAATTCGGATCCGTCTTTGATGTAGATTACTCTTGAATGCTCTTCGATGGTGTATTGGTATATGACATAACAAATTGATAACTGACCTATGAAAATATGTCCTTACAGTTTTTAACTAAAAAAATTTTAATGGTTTATTCAAACCGTATTGCAGGATAGCAACATTTCAAGTAATGAAGGCGACGATGCTATAAAAAAAATCTGAGAGGGATCGCCGCAAATGCATATTGCATAACAATCGAGCTCTCAATCTGGGAAAATGAAAGTTGTCATGGAAATAACATAAGGACGTCCAAGAGACTTAAATTAACAAGGTAACCTTCAATAAATATTGTTACATACATAAATCGACATTAAAATATAAACTTAATATCTAAAACATCTATATATTTTAAAATAAAATGTTGTTAATTTCCAGGAGCAAAGGAATAAACATCAGGGATTGAGTGAGCACAATGAGGCTTGAAATGCTGAAGAATGTTTGAAATTTTTAATTGAATATTCACTATGTTTTGGGTTTTCGTTAATACAATATATTGTTGGGGATAAACTTTTACATAGTTACTTCTTAGTCTATCGATACTATGTGACTACAAATGTCATTTATATATAATGAAATAATATAATTTTGGGAGCATAATAAAATAATATATTTCATTTCAAATATATTTGTAATACACATTTGCGCCTACGCATCACGCGGGCTACATGCTAGTTTTCATTTATGCTTAAAAATTGAAAAGGAAAAATAATTCGGTGTACTAAATACAATGCATAAAAGTGTAACACCCCGTATTTTTAGAGTATTTTAAATTACACGTGTACGCGTAATTGAATTAATTTGAGAAATAATGTAAATTCAGAGTAAAAATGAACAGGTTTGACGGTATCTCATTCGGGACGTGTGGTTAGGGTCGTGCTGGGAATGAGATGGAAAATCAATGTTTGATAACTCGAATGATGATTTCAAGTGCGTCAATGATCCTGAATGGGTTGAGATAGTTAGAATTAGGTACTAGAGGGTTGTAATTGAGTGCTGGATACTTTTTAGGCTAAATGGGACACATATAAGGGCATTCAGATCATTTTATACATGTGGCTTAACCTAATTTCAATATTAATGAGGTTTAAGATTATATCTATGGAAAACTACACCAAAAAGGCTAAAATGCCACCCTTGACCCAGGCACCCTTATCATGGTCTTAGACCGTGACAAAAAAATATCCTTTTTTTATCCCGATCTTTGACCGTGACAAACACTTATTATGGTCAAATACCGTGACATGACAGTTATCACGGACGAGTCATAGTCAAAGACTGTGACAACCTTATAAAGTTATCACGGTCAAAGACCGTGACACGTCCATAACAACATTAAAAAGAAAAAGACCTAGCCGTTTCATTTTTCTTTCCCTCGTTTTGTTTCCCTCTATTATTTCTCTCTCTCTCTCTCTCTCTCTGGTTTGTGTGTATGTGCGTCAGTGTGTGTGTGTATGTGTGCGTATGTGGACAAACGTAGGGCAGTGGCGATGGGGATTTGAGGTTGGTAGGTTTGTGTGTGTGTATGTGGGCAAAGGTAAGGCAGTGGTGGTGGGGATTTGAGGTTAGTGGGTTTGTGTGTGTGTGTGTGTGTGTGTATGTTGGTCAGCGTGTGTGTGTGGTGTGTGTGGGGGGGGGGGGGGTCACTGTATGTGTGTGTGTTTGTATGTGGGATATTGATTTTGTTTTTTATAAAATTGAAATTGGTAAAGTAATTGTGTATGTGTTTTCGGGTCACTCTGTGTTTTGGGGTCATTGTGTGGGGAGGGGGGTATTGAATTTATTTTTATGAAATTGAAATTGTGTGTTTGTTTTGGGGTCACTAATGTAATCAAAATTTAGTTTCACTACAAGAAAAATATCATTTCGTAGCAATTTTATTAGTGGCTAATCATTTATTGCCACTAAAATATATATTTTGTTGCAAAATTTATGTTTACCACTAAAAGATAATGCATTAGTGGCATAGATTAAAATCGCCACTAATTTTGCCACTAAATTTTAAATGAGAAGAATTAAACATTTAGCAGGAACACAAAATTTTAATTAGTTTCAAGATTAAAATATTTGCCACTAATGTATATTCATTAGTAGCAAATATTCTACTTTGCCACAAAAACAATTTAGATACGTTCCACTTACCCATCAAAATTAATTTCTAAGAAATTTTTTTTAAGAGCATTCCCTCCAAAATACACCCACTATGTAAGTGCTCCCATTCATTCCCCCAAATCCTCTTCATCTTCCGTTCTTCTCCCAAATCCATTAACTAAATGCGTTTCATCTCTTATTACAAGCTCCTATAACATTTTCGGAAATCCTCTTACTGTAGCCAAATTCATTAGCCAATGCGTTTCATCTTCCATTATTCACCCACTACATAAGAACACGGCTCTATAGCACCGCCCGCACACGACTCTCTCCTCTGTCCTCTGTCCACACTTGCAATGACTATAGCCACCGCCCGCACACGGCTGTCCTTTGTCGATCCTCTGCCTTGCCCTCCGCATACGGTTGTCTCATTTTGCCACCGTCCGGGTCTATTTATCTAAAGCCAGGTAACATTTATTTTCTATCTTTTTTTTTTAATTCAATATTCATTATTCACTTATTGATATATGGAGATTAATTGAAACGTTATTAATTTTATTTGTCCATGGTATTGTTTCAATGTTTTGTTTGCTAACTATTTTTAAGAATAGTTAGTAAATATATATAGTTAATTATTGAGTATTGTTTATTTGGTAAATATATTATTTGTCCTTTGTTATTTTTATTTGCTTAATTCCTATAAATTAGTAGTAATATTCTTTTGCTGAATTTTTTAATTTTTCTAAATTAAATTGTTGTCATTTGATTGCTAAAAGTTTAATTTGAAATATATTTTCAGTTTGGGCAATTATGTTGAGTAATTGTTAGAAGGGGGTTTTGGGAAAAGGTCCTCATAATGCTCAAAGTGTATAAAATAGGACACTCCATAGAATTTTATAAATTTAGTCCCTGTACTAAAAATACCATGAAAAATGGTGAAAATGGTGAAAAATAGAAAATAAAGGCTATTGTGCCACAGGGACTAGATTAATTAATGCTATTGTACCACACGGACTAGATTTATAAACTTGAAAAGCATTGTCCTAAAAATTCAAATATAAGAAGGAACGTGACCTTTACCTTAATTCTCTATTGTTTAGAATACAAGTATTTGTGAATTAGTTAATATATTTTTGGAGCTAAAAATTTGCATAAAACATAAAATAACCTTGAAAAAAATCGTCTCGGGGGCGAACCCCCGATACCACTCTAAACTTTCTCACCCCCTAACCAAATATCCTGGGTCCTCCACTATTTAGCAAGTGTGATTTTGCTCCTGATTTGATCCTGTTTGATTTGGTCCGGCCTAATTTGTTCCTGTTTGATATTGCTCCGGTCTGATTTTTCTTCGATCTGATTTTCTACAGGTGCGTTATCTTTTGACATATAGTTTTGTGTTCTAGAATTTTTTCTATTATTTAAAGGTGATAGTTTTAATTTTAATTTTCCTACTATTGCAAATTAAATTAGGTTCATTGTAATAATGTGATTGTTGATACCAAAATTAGTATGCTGAGATGTGGACGAATAATAAGAAGACACGTGTCAATCTACGTGGCACAATAGCAACGAGGAAGTTTATTGCCCCGACCTAGTCATACTCATTCTGAGCAACAAGTGTACTCCGAGGAACTCCAGCTCTCCGAGAAACTCCTGAACGATGAGCAACTAAGACGGTCCGAGCTGCATCTCGACCACAGCATTGATTGCCAGATAATCAACAGTTCAACTATTCATTGAATGCTTATCATCTTGACGCACACGCTTGAAGAACATTAAATGAATTACCCTTTCATATGAATATCATTTAATGTATCACCCTTTCAGATTATGGCCTGAAGGCTATAAATACATTGTATTACCCTCATTCAAGGGGATCGGAATTTCTTGATAGAACTTGTAATCGAGAATTCCCAAAACACTCAGCAATAACATAACAGTGGACGTAGGCCATTCATATAAGGCTGAACCACTTTAAAATTCTTTGTCTCATTTATTTATCTGTGATTGAATAATTAGAGTGATCTAATTTTTTACATCAACAGATTGGCGCCGTCTGTGGGAACGATTGTTATTATCATTTTTCACCAAAAATCATTCATCATCAATGGCAGATAATCCGGAATCCAGCAATCGAAACGCTGGAAATGCTGGAAATCTTCCAAATCCTTCTGCACCTCCAGATCTGGCTGGAATTATGACGAATCTGGCTCAAGGACAAACCGCCATGCAAGAAACAATGCGACAACTCATACAAACCCTTTATGGTGGTGCACCTGCACATTCGGGACAGCGAAGTGGTCAGAGGCAAACCTATTTACTTTCTTCACGATCCAGGCGTACAGATGCGTATCGTAATGAAGAATCTGATGATTTCTCTTATCAACCTGGGCAAACTTCATCAATACGGGCCACAGATACTGAGCAACGTATTACTCTTTCTCCAGAGAGGACCAGTGCCTTGGAAAGACTGAGCAGGGTGTCTCCTTTCAGTCGATTAGGCCCTAGGAGGAATAGGAGTCCACCTAAAGTTGTGTCGAGGAGTTTTCGACAACCGTCAGATCTAAGAGAAGGATCAGCACAATCACGACCAGTTCCTCGTCAAGATAGATCTCAGGAGGCCACTTCAGAACAATCAATTGCTCAAACTAATAGGCCCGAGGAAGGAAATGACGCATGGAAAGGTTCCATTCAGCGGTTGGAGGATAGATTGGGAGAAATGGCTAAGGCTAAGAACCCCCTACAACGAACTTTTGTTCAAGGGACACCTTTTGTCAAAGCTATTGTGGATTTTCCTGCACCGTCAAAGTTTAAAGCACCTGTGGTGACCCCCAAATACGATGGAAAGACAGATCGTGTTCTACACATAGAGCAGTATCAAGCTGCTGCCGACATCTATGCTGTCCCCGACGAGATGAGATGCAGAGCATTCTTAGTAACTCTTACGGGATCTGCCCAGATATGGTACAACAATCTTCCTCGGGGTAAGATTTCAACTTTCTTTCAGTTGGCTGAGTTGTTCATTGGCAATTTCTGTTTTGGATCAAAACCAGTAAAACGAGTAGCACACTTGTTAAGTGTTAGACAAAAATCTGGTGAGAGTACTAGGGATTACATAACTCGTTTCAATAACGAGAAGCTGGAAGTCATAGATTATGAAGAGAAGACATCAATCACTGCCTTGATGAGTGGGTTGTTGCCTAACAAGTTGTATTACACTTTAGCCAAAGATCCACCTACAACTATGTCAGAGTTGATGGCAAAGGCGGCTAAAATCATGAATGCCGAGGAGGCTATGGCTGCGAAGAAGAATATGGATAAAGAAACCAAGGTGGAAGACGACAAATATAAGAAGAAAGAGCATAAGGGAAATGGCGGTGACAAGCATTCCAAGAATAATAAATCGTCATGGGAAGTCCTCAAGAAATTCGACAATTATACTCCTTTGAAAATGGGTATTAATCATGTCTTGGAAGAAATCAAGAATAACGAGGAAGTAAAGTGGCCAAAGAAACTGAGGTCAGACCCTAACACGAGGAATAGGGAGAAATATTGCGATTTCCATAAGGATCATGGCCATATGACCAAAAATTGCATAGCTCTTCAGAATGAGATTGAAACACTCATCCGAAGAGGGAAACTAGCAAAGTATGTTGATCGGGGAGGTGAAAGAAGAAATAATGACCGAACTAGAGAGAGGTCTAGATCTCCTCGTCGAGTAGAGGAGAAAAATAAGAGAGACCATGAAGATAATCCAGATGATGACCCCGATCTTCCCAAGAAACCAAGGCAGCCAGAACGAGAGGTATTTTCCATACGTTTTGGGTCATTTGATTGTAATGTCATTACAAGAGGAGATGCAGGAGGAGGAGACCTTACTGCAGAAAGAAAAGCTTACCTTAGAGAGGCTCAAGCTTGTTCATATATTCAGTGAATAAATTTGGCTGAGGAGGATCGCTCGAGGAAGATAAACAAAGAGAAGCTGGTCATTGGCTTTTCAAAAAACGACCTGGCAGGTGTTCGTTACCCTCACAACGACCCTTTGGTGATCAAAATGAGGATGAAAGAAGTAGTGATTTCAAGGGTTTTGGTAGATAATGGTAGTTCGGCGGACATCATGTACTACTCATGCTTTGACAGTTTAAATTTGAAATTATCTCAATTGGAACCTTATCACAGACCTCTCCTGGGTTTTGCTGGCGAGAAAGTATTTCCACTTGGGACGATCAAGTTGGATATATTCATTGGAACTTGGCCTGCTTGTCGAACAGAGAGAATACGCTTCTTTGTGATGGGTAAGAATGTGCAGTCAGCTTACAACATCATCATGGGAAGAGTTGGTTTGAAGAAATTCGAAGCAGTCCCATCTACAGTACATCAGTGCTTAAAATTCCCAATATATTTCGGGGTAGGAGTTGTGAAAGGTGATCAAAAAGTAGCTCGGGAATGCTATTATTCATCTGCCGAGCAAGAGGAGCTTGAAGAGTCAAGGAAAAAGACTACTACCTACCAGGTGGAGGAAGGTACATAAATTGAAACACTTGATCCCAGAGATAAATCTCAACTTGTAAAAGGACAGGTGGTGGAATCTACAGAAAATGTTATTCTGGACGATGAGCACCCTGAACGAGTAACCCAGATAGGTTCGTCGTTGGACGTTTCAATAAAACAGGAGTTGATAACTTTTTTGAGAAACAGGAAGAAAACTTTTGCATGGAGTCATGAGGACATGCCAGGAATAGATCCAAACTTCTTATGTCATGAGCTCAATGTAAATAAGGAGATCAAACCTGTAAAGAAGAGAAGAAGAGTATTTAGTCCCGAGAAGAATCAAGCTATACAAGAGGAGGTCGACAAGCTCCAGAAAGCCCAATTCATTGAAGATGTGAAATATCCAGACTGGTTAGCAAACGTGGTGATGGTAAAGAAGAAAAATAATAAATGGAGAATGTGTGTTGATTTCACCGATCTCAACAAGGCATGCCCAAAGGATCACTTTCCATTGCCCAGAATTGATCAACTAGTGGACGCCACCTCGGGACACGAGCTGCTCAGCTTCATGGATGCTTACTCTGGCTACAACCAGATCAAAATGAAACCTGTAGACAGGGAAAGTACTTCTTTTATTACCCCTAGGGGAACTTATTGCTATAATGTTATGCCTTTTGGTTTGAAAAATGCAGGAGCGACATACCAGCGGCTGATGAACAAAGTTTTTGCCGAACAAATCAGTTGCAATATGGAAGTTTATGTCGATGATATGCTAACAAAGAGCAAGAAAGATGCTGATCATCTAGTTGACTTAGGTCAGACCTTTGATCAACTGGATAAATACCAAATGAAGCTCAACCCGACGAAGTGCACGTTTGGAGTACGAGAAGGAATGTTCCTCGGGTACATCGTCAACCAACGAGGCATTGAGGCGAATCCAGAAAAGATCAAAGCTCTTTTAGGGTTGCGATCTCCAACGACGAAGAAAGAGGTGCAGAGTCTTACAGGACGAGTTGCAGCAATCAACAGATTTGTATCCCGAGCAACTGATAGATGCCTCCCATTCTTCAAAACACTTCGAAAAACTTTCGAGTGGAATGATGAATGTGAAAAAGCCTTTCAAGACTTGAAAAAATATTTGGGAGCACCTCCGCTGTTGTCCAGGCCAGTAATGGGAGAAAAGTTATACTTATACCTGGCAGTATCAGAGAATGCAGTCAGCTCGGCATTGATCAGATTGGAGAATGGAGCCCAGAAACCAATTTATTACACAAGTAAGGCTTTCCGAGGTGCAGAAGTCAGGTACCCAAAGCTGGAAAAATTGGCATTGGCATTAATTGAAGCAAGTAGAAGAATGAGGCCATATTTCCAGGCCCATACCATCGTCGTGTATACCGACATGCCATTAAGGCAAGCCCTTCATAAGCCAGAAAAATCAGGGAGACTGATGTACTGGGCAATAGAACTCGGTGAATATGATATTGTGTATGAACCCAGATCATCATTAAAAGGGAAGGCTATAGCAGACTTTATAGCAGAGTTTACATATCCTGATACCCTCGAGGAACAAAAGTTCTCGCTGACCAACCTGTGGATGTTACAGGATCAACAGACATAAGTCCAGACCAACTCCGGTTGGTAAAAGGGCTTGTGGATGTAGAAAGATCATCAAATTCAAACCCAGACCAACTCCGGTTGGTAAAAGGGCGAGAAGAGATGGTCGACGAGGAGCAAAAATTACCAGGGGAGGATGAAAGAAAACAGTAGATATTTCACCGAGGAACGCTGTCAGATAAGAAATTTGAAGACGAATTACCTACATGGAGATGGTATGTAGATGGGTCATCTTGCACAACAGGTTGTGGAGCAGGGATTGTTTTGAAAACCCCAGACGAGATTGACATGGAATATGCCCTGCGATTCCAATTCAAAGCCTCCAATAATGAGGCTGAGTATGAGGCCATGATAGCTCTTAATTTAGCAAAAATTATGGAAGCACAACAAGTGATGGTATTCAGTGATTCTCAATTAATTGTGAATCAGATGATGGGAACATATGCAGTTAAAGGAGAATTAATGGTCAAGTATCATGCAAAGGTGATGGAGTTGTTGGCAGAATTTGAAGCCATTCAGTTGATCAGAATACCAAGAATGGAAAATGCACAAGCAGAGGCACTGGCCCTACTAGCATCAGCTACTCGTACCGAGCTGCGAAGAACGATACCAATTGAAGTATTAGAAAGTCGAAGCATAGATGAAGACTTGACGATGAATGTTATTACCCTTGATTTAGGACCATCTTGGATGGATCCCATCAGGGCATATATTGAGGAGGGAGAATTACCGGAGGATAAGCTCTCTGCAAAGAAATTGAAGTTTAAAGCTGCTCGGTATGTATTAACTAATGGTGTTTTGTATAGACGAGGAATTATGGTAGGTTTGCAGAGATGTGTACATCCCTCCGAGGTGAAAGAATTGATTGAAGAAATCCATGAAGGGTCTTGTGGAGCACATGTAGCAGGTCGGACACTTTTACAAAGAGTGATGACGCAGGGGTACTACTGGCCAACGATGAGGGCTGATTGTATAGCCTATGCCAAAAGATGTGATAAATTCCAACGTTTTTCTTCCATCCGACGTACTCCACAAGCATTGTTGACACCCATAACTTCCCCTTGGCCATTTGCCATGTGGGGAATTGATTTGGTTGGACCACTGCCAACAACCCGAGGAAGATTCAAGTACCTCGTCGTTGCAGTGGATTATTTTACTAAGTGGGTAGAAGCTGAGCCACTTATTGATATGACGTACGAGAAGGTATACCAATTCGTTTGGAAGAACATAATCTTCCGATATGGTCTCCCTCATGCCTTCATCACTGACCATGGAACATAATTTGATAACGAGGAGTTTGCTACCTATTATCGTCAATCAAACATTTTGAAGACTCATTCAGCACCAGGCCATCCTCAAAGCAATGGACAGACTGAAGTGACGGACAGAACATTACTAAATGGTTTGAAGCAGAGGCTAAGTGAGGCTAAGGCTAATTAGATTAATGAGCTACAGTCAGTATTGTGGGTTTACCGAACAACTCCCCGAGCAGCAACTGGAGAATCACCATATATGCTGGCGTTTGGAAGTGAGGCTGTAATACCTGCCGAGTTGGGTCTCCCAACACACAGAGTGCTGAATTTCAATTCCCCAGTCAGCGACTTAATGAGAAGATTGGATTTGAATATGCTCGAGGAGGTTAGAGAAGAAGCAGCCATTAGGAATGCTGCTTACCAACAACGAACAGCTATGTTCTACAACAAGAGGGTAAAGAAATGAGACTTAAAAGAAGGAGATTACGTGCTAAAGAAGGTCATTCAGAAGCACAATAAATTGGAAGCAAACTAGCATGGACCTTACCGAGTTACAGAAGTTGTTCGACCAGGAACTTACCGCATAGCAACTCTAGAAGGAGAGGACTTTAAGAATGCATGGAATGCTGAACACCTACGCAAGTATTATCAGTGATGTAAAATGTAAAGCAATTCCATCAATATGAATAAAACGATGATGTTTTGCCATCCTCTTTCTTTTATTGAAAGTTTTTCGGGGAATACTAGTGTGCAACACTACACTGTTCAGCAATAAAAACAACAAGATAGTTCAAACCCACGACCAACTCCGGTTGGTAAAAGGGCGAGAACAAACTATACTCCTTTGGTTAGGAGGCAATATTTCAAACCCACGACCAACTCCGGTTGGTAAAAGGGCGAGAACAAACTATACTCCTTTGGTTAGGAGGCGTACACTAGCGTGATAAACTCAGGTTGGTAAAAGAGCGAGTGGACATGATAGTTCAAACTCAGACCAACTCCGGTTGGTAAAAGAGCGAGAACACGATAGTTCGAACCCAGACCAACTCCGGTTGGTAAAAGGGCGAGAACACACCATACTCCTTTGGTTAGGAGGTTGACACTGACTCAGACCAATTTTGGTAAAAGGGCAAGTGGACATGATAGTTCGAACTCAGACTAACTCCGATTGGTAAAAGAGCAAGAACAACATTCCTAAAAATGCCAATGTGTTTGGCTAGGAAGCAAGATATGCTCTCAAATACCAACTTATGTTGGTTGGGAGGTAATATTATTACAAAAGTTCCTCGTAGAACGAAATATTCCAAACTGAACCAAGTATGGTTAGTCGGGGATAAAAACCCACTAACTATAGTTGGTCGACGAGGAAAATTCATCGACCTTGGTTGGTCGGGCACATTTTATGAAAAAGACAAAAAGTTACCAAGTATGGTTAGTCGGGGATAAAATCTCACTAACTATAATTGGTCGACAAGATTATTTTTACAACCTTGGTTGGTTGGAATAATTTTCAACATTTTTATACTCATTACTTTATTATTAAGTAAGCAACATTTTTAATACTTGTAACTTTTTATTACTAAGTTGGTCGATGAACCACACAATATTGTTATGCAAGCACAAATATAAAGTGTTGACAAATACAAGATAATAGCAATACATATTTGCAAATAAAAATGAAAGTCTTTCATTAAAATTCAAAATAAATTACAAGTTACATTGATAATTATATGGATATGTATACTAACTGTTACATAAGAAATCCCTATTCTATTGGTCTTTTCCCCTCAGCTTTTGATACAGGTTCCTCGCCAGCAGGCGAATCATTTAAAGTCTGAGGAGAATTGATGAAGTTCAAGTCCTTCAGCATCCTAACGTTCATCACAGAAGGTCGATCTAGAAGATGCCCAGGACGAGATACATCAAACTGAGAATGCAAACTGTAGTCACCAAGATACTTCGCAAGTAAGTTCCGAGGAATGGCACGAACTGGGATCCATTCCATGTCCAAATCGAACGGTGGCACAGGAAATTCAAGTACCCCAGGATCATAATAATCCCACAAAAAATGTCCCTGCTCGAGTTTCAACACACATAAGGCATTCAGCCAGCCTTGTTTGTAGCCCTCATTATTAGCGTTCTGGATACGAGCATCTAAATGGAATAGTGCCTCGTTGTATCCAGCCATCCAAAATTCCCTGGGCTGTTTATGGAATTGAAATGTTAACCTCTCAAGCTTCTCATGAAGACTCTGGATGAAAAGATCCTTAGTCTCCAACGCTGATTCCTTTGCAGAGATTTGTGGTTCCAATTCTCTAACTTTCTTGGACAGTTCAGACAAGGCTTGATCTTTTGCCATTAATTGGTATGCTTGATTCTCCAATGCTGATTGAGTATGAGCTTCATCAACCATACGACGAAGAACTCTTGATCGACCCCGAGCAGGTGGAGTACTTTGTTCCTCGATAACATTCTATGCAACTCTTCCTCGTCCACGAGAACCTCTTCCTCGTCCCCGAGTAGCATTGGAAGTACCAGACCTTTTCAAATTGTCCAACTCTTGACTTAGTTTGGCATTCTCAACCTCTAAAAATGAAAATCCCTCGTCAGTCACTGGGATTACAGCTGTTGAAGAAGAAGCTGCAGACTTGTACTGTGCTAGCTCTTTCTGTAAATTGTTATTCTCTTGCTCCAGCAGCTCAGCAATCTGTTTGCATGCTTCGACTTCACCCTTTAGGGTTCTCTCCCTGACATCGTACCCAACAAGGATCTTTTTGTGGCCTGTCTCGGCAGAAAGCTGTTGATACCTCTTCTCATACCCCTCATGCAAAAGGGTAGTTGATTCCTTATACTGATTCTGAAGGTCTTCTAAGGTACATTGAAGATCCTCGATCATTTCGTAATAGGCCACGTTATTGGCCACAACTCGGTCA
The DNA here is from genome assembly GCA_949130495.1 of Sambucus nigra. Classification (NCBI taxonomy): domain Eukaryota; kingdom Viridiplantae; phylum Streptophyta; class Magnoliopsida; order Dipsacales; family Adoxaceae; genus Sambucus; species Sambucus nigra. The sequence goes on from OX422211.1 coordinate 378,212,365, forward strand.
AGTAAACCCTTCAGGTACTGATAAGCTTCAACCGCTTGTTCAGAAGCATTATGACCAAGTATATCAGCAACTTCTGATGCACTCAATTCTGTGTGACCAGCCTTATAATATTCATGACATTGCTGGATCAGCTTTGTGTCATTAGCAGACAGCAGATCCATCCTGGCCAGAAACTAACATAGAGGGAAAAAGTAATCATCAAAAAGAAGATCAAGGCAAGAGTTAATAAAAGAAGCAGACAGAACATCAACAACGTAGAGGAACAAAAAAGGTGATTTTATTACTTCATCAAAAGGAGTACAGCGTTCAGAATACAAAGTACAAGCAAAAGAAAATAAAATAAATACCGAACAACTTCACACCTTTTCCTTGTCTCCCAAGACTTTTTCGGGAGGCTGGGACGAGGAGCTTGGTTGCTCGGTGGGAACAATGAGTTGATTGGCAAAAGTTGGGACTTGTTCAGGAGGAGCAGGCAAAGAAGAAATCTCCTCGGTGGTTGTCTGATTGGGTTGTGGAGCAAGGACTTGATCACCCACTGTCGTTGAAGATTCTTCGGAGGCAGCTTCATCCTCTTCTTCATCTTCAATAGTTGGGGGAGGACCAGGGAGATGTTGTTGAAACAGCTCAGAATCCTCGTTGACCTTCAATTCTTGTAGGGAAGCAACCCAACCATCTCGGAAGTATTTTAAACTCCCATACTGCACCTGGGTCATCATAGCTGCTACCCCCTGTCCCATCCTTTATCCCAACCGGTACGAAAAGATTTTTTCACAGCCACTTTTCTTTTCATTCTCTCCAAGGAGAGCTTCTCGGATAGAAGATCCTCGGAGGCTTTCAACTTGGCCTCCACCTCCTCCTTCTGGCGATTTACTTCTCGCAGAAGGGTTAGCTCTTCCTCAGCCGACTTCAATTTATTTTCAAGCTCCCCAAAGCTTGTGAGCTTCTCGGCATATTTTTTATTCTCTCTCTCCAAGTCTTTCACCTTATTTCCCAACTGCACCTTCTCTGCCTCAGATGCAGTCAACTTCTTCTCCCACCCAGCTTTATCCTCGTCATAATGTTGACGGGACTCCTTCAGAGACTGGGCCAAACCCAGAAAAGCATCCTCCACTCCAGACGAGGAGCTAGAAGCCTTGAGTGCTTCATCTTTCTTCACTATGGTGTTAAAGCAACTCACCAGCTGGAAAAAGAAGAAAATAATGCTAAGTCATTGCAGAGATACTTGTATTGATGGAAAGAAAGAAAAATTCAGGATAATATAAGCTTACTGAAGCAATGTGACGAGTAGCTAGGGATGTCAGCATATCCCTACAAATGTTTTCCTCAATTCCTCGGACTTCAGGAATGGTCCAAGTCTTTACCGAGCTCATTGCAGAACTCGGGGGAATAATAGTTGGAACACCAGCTCCACTAACTGGGAGTTGGGGAATGGTTTCAGAAAAACTAACCGATGAGGACTTCTTCAGTCTCCTCAATGGCACTTCAACAGTCTCAACCAAAGAAGAACTTTTGGTTGGGAAATGGTTATCACTTCCACAGGTGCATTTTTCTTGCTCGGAGCCACTGGGGACTTCTCGGTAGTCTTATGAGGAGAAACAGAAGGGGCATCATCTACTTTCTTTGTCCCCTTTTGGACATCTGTTTTGTTTCTTTTACCCTCTCCAGCAGAGGTAGTCTCCTCAAAGATAGCAGGAACTCTCCTCTTTCCCATTTTCTGACTTAGAGGAATGTGAGATTCTGGAGAAGAGTCCTCAGAAGCTGGCAATGGTTCACTAATGCTGACCACAGGACGAGCAGTAAAGGACGATGTATAGCTCCTGTACTGCAACAAGTATGAAGCAGACCTGACGTGCTCGTCTGCAATTTTCTGATGCAACTTCCAGATAAGTTTCAAATGCTTAATGTTAACTTCTGATTCTTTTGGAATTTTTCTCTTACTGTCAACTGCAAACAAATACATATTGAAATGTCAATCATGCATTTATTCAAACATAATGAAATCATAGTTTCAGAAATAAAATAAAATGAAAATAACCTATCCCGTTGCCATATGGAGGGCATTTGGGACCTTCATATACTTCGTCTCTAACCAAAGGGGCATGTTGCCAATTTTTGATAACTACCCCATGTTCAAAATAATCCCTATTAGCATCAGGGAGATTGACTACTAAGGCCCTATTCAAAAATCTAGTTTTTAAATAAAAAACATTGTCTAGAACAGCCCATCTATAACAGTACATAATCTCAAGAATTCCTATACGAGTTCCATGAGTTTGATTTAACCTATGCACCCCATTAACTATTCTCCATGTATTGGGGGCTATTTTTGCAGGAACAACATCGAAGTACTGACAGAACTCTAAGCACAAAGGGTTTGGTGGAAAAGAAAATCCACATTCAACAATAAAGAGGCTAGGGAACCAATGTCCCTCAGCCAAGTTAAAATAATTTGAAGGCTCAGAAAGATCCTCCACAGTTACCCAAGATGGAATAGAGAAATCAGAACTGAATTTCTCAAGAGATTCAATAATATAAACCATGGTGAATAAAAGAAATGAAGAAGAAGGAAGAAGATCTTACAGGAAAAAGGGAGATCTGTTGACAACGAACGAAAACAAGGATGAACGCACAAGAGAAAGAAAGACTCTGGAAAACTCGAAAGCAGAAATTGAAAAAGGTAGAAGACGGTGATATTGTCTATGAAGTTTAAATACTTTGCCTTGGGAAACGGCGAAAGAAATGAGTACAAAAAGGAAATTATTACGCTACCGGCGGCTAAAAGGACAAAAGGTGCACGAAGATCGAAGCGCTTATAAAAATGCAAAAAGGCGGATTCTGCGAATTTGGAAGGAAATTCAAATACGGAGAAATGTTCCTAAAACCCAGGAAGATCATTTAAAATTGCCATATACCGAGAAAGAATGTTCCATACTCCTCAAAGTTCGAAATATGAAACATTGGGGGCTTCTGTTGATACCAAAATTAGTATGCTGATGTGGACGAATAATAAGAAGACACGTGTCAATCTACGTGGCACAATAGCAACGAGGAAGTTTATTCCCCCGACCTAGTCATACTCATTCCGAGCAACAAGTGTACTCCGAGGAACTCCAGCTCTCCGAGGAACTCCTGAACGACGAGCAACTAAGACGGTCCGAGCTGCATCTCGACCACAGCATTGATTGCCAGATAATCAACAGTTCAACTATTCATTGAATGCTTATTATCTTGACGCACACGCTTGAAGAACATTAAATGAATTACCCTTTCATATGAATATCATTTAATGTATCACCCTTTCAGATTATGGCCTGAAGGCTATAAATACATTGTATTACCCTCATTCAAGGGGATCGAAATTTCTTGATAGAACTTGTAATCGAGAATTCCCAAAACACTCAGCAATAACATAACAGTGGACGTAGGCCATTCATATAAGGCTGAACCACTTTAAAATTCTTTGTCTCATTTATTTATCTGTGATTGAATAATTAGAGTGATCTAATTTTTTACATCAACAGTGATGATTGAGTTAAATTATTTCAACATGTAAAGTTATGAAACAATAATAAAGATATGAAACAATAATAAAGATATGAAACATTGACTTGTGTAAGCATTCATATCCCTAAATTTCTGTTAGAAAGTTGTTTATGTGAAGTTTTTTTTTGGTATAAGTGATTCTCCATTGGGTGATTAATGAATCTCGTTTTAGGTGAATGCTCTGATGTTCCATTGGGTCTATATTTGCATGCTTAAATCGGTGTTCCATTAAGTAACCGTGCAACATGGATCAAATATACTATTACAAATTAAATTAGGTTCATTGCAATAATGTGATGACTAAGTTAAAATATTTTAATTTTTTTACCACTGTCATAAATTATAATTACTATTCATCTTTATTATTATAATTATTTTAGGAAGAATGCAAAATTAACCCAAAAGTTAGGGCAGATTTTCAATTCAATCAAACACGCTGATAATTCATGCTAAGCATGTGAATCTCATGATATTAATTCCTTTCCTAATTAGCATGGTTCTAAAAAATGCGGGGCGTGATCAAGGCGTGGAGGCCAAGCCTTATGCCTTAGAAGCCTAGGCGGGCCTTAGGCGTAAAAAGGCATGAAAAGGCGTTTAGACTTTTTAAATATATTTTAATATTTTTTTAACTATAACAAGGCTATTAAAGTACTAAAATTGTACATATCATAAAAATATGTCTGAATATTTGCAAATTAAAATACTATTCGATTATTTAGGATGACATAATGGTCCGGTTTGTAAACAAATCTCTTAAAGGCGATATCATTTCACTAAAGCATTGTTGTTTTTACAGAAAAAGTGCGCCTTAAGGGTTTTACTAAGAATAAGGCGTCAAAATCTTAAGGCGGGGCGTTTCTCCCAAGCCTCAAGCCTAGGCGAGTTTTTTAGAATAGTGCTAATTAGTGTGCGTATGTGTCACACACGCCTCACATGAGAATCGTATTTTGGGAATCACGGTGTGTAGGTATTTCTCTCATTATTTCTAAAAACTCTTGGAGAACCCATCAAGGAGGTGCGTGAGGTGAATGAGGAGGTGCCTATTTGAATCATAAGTAAATATTATTTCAACATATAAAGTTATGAAATAATAATAACAATAATATAAATATGAAACATTGAATTGCATAAGCAATAATAACAATTTCTATTTGAATTATAAGTTCATTGGTTTTTTGTTGATGCATTTTTTTATCGTGTGATATAGGGTCATTGGGATGGATAAGATCTGGATGAATCACCCAAATAGAATTATTATTGTGTATCGAGATGGTGTTAAATAATTTCTTGATTTTGCCTTTGCAAATGTTGAGTCAAATGGTAATATTAAGTGTCCGTGCAAAAAATGTAATAACTTTTATCGGAGGAATCGTCAAAATGTGCAGAGTCATCTGATTATACATGGCATTGTGTCGAGTTATACTAGGTGGATATATTATGGGGAACCATCGTTGTCGCCCAATGACAATGCTTATGATTACAATGAACATGCATTTGAAGTTGGAGAAGATAGTACGCCGCAGGAAAATAAAGCTAGAGATGGGTTTCAGCAAGATGACATGGAGGGAATGTTACATGATATGTTTACTGGATCCTACAATAATGTTACGCTAGAAAATGAATTTGATAGAGATGCCACTCAAGGCAATGAGGGCGACGGGGAAAAGTTTGCTAGATTAGCTAGGGATACACAACAAAATTTGTATTCGGGTTGTGAGAAGTTGTCAAAGTTATCATTCATTATTGAGCTACTCCATTTGAAGTCAATGAACAACTGAAGTGAGAAATCTGTTAACTCGCTTCTTGAACTTTTTAAGAAATCACTTCCGGATGATGCCCACATCCCGAAGTCATTTTATGAGGCGAAGAAAATAGTTCGAGACTTGGGTCTAGACTATGTAATGATTTATGTTTGCAAAAATGACTGCATTCTTTTTAGGGAACCAAATGAGAAAGAAACTAAATGCCTAACGTGTGAAGAGTCGAGATGGAAAGTTGAGAAAGGAAATGGCGTGAAGATCCCCCACAAAGTCTTGCGTTATTTTCCATTGAAACCTAGGTTACAACGCTTATTTATAAATAGATATAGCTTCAGTGATGAGGTGGCATAAAGAAAAGCGTGTTGAGGAGGCTAATGTTTTGAGACACCCGGCTGATGGCGAAGCTTGGAAAGAATTTTCCCAGATTCACCAATCATTTACGAGAGATGCTTGTAATGTCAGGCTTAGTCTCTCCAGTGACGAATTTAATCCATATTCTAATATGAGTAGTAAACATAGCACATGTCCGGTTGTTCTTTTACCGTATAATTTACCACTTTGGAAATGTATGAAAGAACCATTCTTCATGTTATCGCTGCTTATACCAGGTCTTAAGGCTTCTGGAAATGACATGGATGTGTTTCTTCAACCATTAATCAAGGAGTTAAAAGAGTTATGGGAAGATGGGATTAAAACATATAATGCCTATACGAGGAATAACTTTCAATTACGTGCAGCTCTTATGTGGCCTATCAATAATTTTTCGACGTATGCTAACTTATCGGGTTGGAGCACAAAGGGGAAATTAGCTTGCCCAATTTACGATAAGGAGACACATTCCATGCATTTAAGAAATGGACATAAGACATGCTACATGGGCCATCGTCGTTTCTTACCGATGAATCATAAATGGCTAGAAAATATGTCTTCTTTTGATGGTAAGAATGAGCATCGTGAATGACCAAAAGAGCTTAGTACTGATGAGATACTTGCTAAATTGGAGAAAGTTAGACCTTAAGTGTATGATAAAGCTTCTACACAGAGGAGTCGTGAGGCATACAAGTTGAATTGGGACAAACTTAGTATATTTTTTGAGTTGTCTTACTGGAAAGATCTTAAATTACATCACAATTTAGATGTCATGCAGATTGAGAAAAATGTATCAGAAAGCATTTTAGAAACATTGTGGGAAAACTAAAGACACTATTAAGTCTCGGTTGGATTTGAAACAAATGTGCGTACGCAAAGACTTGTATCCATACAAAAAGGGTGGTAAATGGGTGATTCCTCCTGCTTGCTACACTTTGTCCAAGGAAGAGAAGAGGACTTTATGACAGTTTTGGCAATCGCTGAAGTTGTCGGATGGATATGCGTCCAACATTTCTCGATATGTGGATGCCAAGGAATGCAAGATTTCGGGGATGAAAAGTCCTGATTACCACATTTTTTTACAACACTTACTACCTCTTGCAATTCGTGGTTATCTTCGAAAGGAAGTATGTGAACCGTTAATTGATCTTGGGTTATTCTTTAAGGAATTGTGTTCGAAAACCTTGCGAGTTGATGTTTTGGAGAGGCTTGAGGCGAAAATTGCTATAGCCATGTGTAAACTTGAAAGGATATTCCCGCCGTCATTTTTCGATGTTATGGTTAACTTGTCGATTCACCTTGCAAGAGAGGCCATTCTTGGTGGGCCAATGCAATATAAATGGATGTATCAATTTGAAAGGTAAATATATTAAAACAACTATTATATAAGTAATTCTTAAAAAATCATTTTGCTTATATTTGATACTTTTTAACAGATATATGCACACTTTAAAACTTATCGTGGGAAATAAAGCACGTCCAGAAGGCTCAATAGTTAAGGCTTACATTCTAAATGAATGCTTAACATTTTGCTCGATGTATCTGGGCGGCCACTACACCAAAATGTTAATTTTGTGACTGCCTTTTTGTGACTGCCAATAGGGGTGACAAACTAGTCACTCCCGGGAGCAGTCATAAAATTATTTTTGACTGCCATTAGGGGTGATAAAATTAATTGGTTAAAAAAAATTTGAGTCAATTAGTTTGTTACCGCTAATGGGAGTCACAAATGTTACCATATAATTAATTTGTGACTCCTATAAGCAGTCACAAATTTATAACTGTCACAAGCTTATTAGTAGACATAAGTTATGACTCTTATGAGCAGTCACGAAATTATAACTGCTATGAGGAGTCACAAATTTTAGTCTTAGATTTAATTTATGACCACTATTAGCGGTCATAAATTTGTAACTGCTATTAGCAGTCACAAATTTTGGTCTAAGACTTAATTTGTACCTGCTATTGGCAGTCATAACAGTCACAAATTTTGATCTTAGACTCAATTTGTGACTGCTATTAGCGGTCACAAATTTGTGACTGCTATTAGCAGTCACAAAAATTTTCACCTACTTTAATTTCCCTCTATTTGTACGTGAAGAGCTCCCGCTTAATTTCCTTCTCTCTTTCATTTGCCAAAACCTCAAAATATACCTGTTTGTTATGTGAAGAAGTCATTGATGTGTATAAATTTTTCTTAGCTGTGAAGAAGCCGTTGATGTGAAGAAGCATTTGCGATTCCAAAACCCTAATTTCTGTGAATCAAACAGGTATATTTTTGGGTATTTTTGTTGTATAATTTATGTCTAAAGCCCTAATTTCAATTCTCGTTGTGTGTGTATGTGTGTATATTTGTGTGTATGTAGAGATTTCTTATTATGTGTGGGTATGTGTGTATATTTGTGTGTATGTAGAGATTTCTGTTTATATGTGTGTGTATGTATAAATTTATGTTTACATGTGTGTGTATGTATGTGTATGTATAGATTTCTGTTTATATGTGTGTTTATGAGTGTATCTATATACAAATTGTATTTTATGTTAATAAGCCCTAGAAATTGTATTGAGCTTATTTTTTTGACAAAATATTATTCAAAAACTCTAGACATTATATTTTTTTGACAAAATATAATCAAATGGATTTTTAATATTACGAGTTTTTCCTGAGCTTTGTGGTCAACGTTCTCTAGACAAAATATAATCAAATCTGATTGTTTTGTTGTGAGTATATCTACACATCGTTTAACCTCTTTCGTTTTTTGAATATTATCTTGTTTGCGAATATGTTAGATTTTTTTCAATAATCATTTTATACTATTCATATTTATTTTATCTAAAAATTAATTAAATAACCATTGTTTTGTGCTCGTTGAAGTTTTAACGTTTTGTGCTTGGTTGGGTTTTCCTGTGAGTTTTAATGCAATGATAGTATTAATGCAATGATAAGTCAGAGATTATGTTCTAAATATTAGCTCAAACTTCATTTAGTTTTATAATTTACTGAGTTTCTATTTGTTTGTATTGTAGAATTAATGGGGTTTCCACAATATAAAGAGTGGATGGGTGAAAGTTGTAGAGTGGGGCAAGTATACGTTAATGGGGTTAAAGACTTTGTGAATTATGCAACGAAGAATCTCGAAATTGATATTATCCCATGCCCGTGCAATCGTTGTAAAAATGGGAAACGCTTGAAAGGGGTAGATGTAAAAGTACATTTGTTTCATTGGGGTATGCAAGCTGACTACACGTTTTGGCATTTCCATGGGGAGAGGGAATTTAGGTATATTCCAGAAGAAATACTTGTCAATGAAACCGTTCACACAAATGGTGACCCGTTAGTACATGCTAGGTTAAACGATCTCATAAATGATACGTATGAAGTGCACGCAGCACAAGAAAAGCAAGATAGTAGAGGGAATGCTTTAGGATGTGAGGATCATGTTGGCAACGATACGGACCAAGTTAATGATTATATACGGTTAAAAGCAGCAGCCGCAACACCATTATACCATAACTCCAACCCCGACCACACAAAGTTATATGCCATGGTTGGGTTGCACAACTTAAAGAGCAAATTTGGCTTGTCGGGAAAAAGTGTGACGGCAATACTCCTCTGGGCGAAAGATTTGCTCCCCAAAGAAAATACACTACCAGTCAATTATCCGATCATGAAGGATAATTTGAAAGGTTTGGGTATGAAATACAAATCAATTCATTGCTGCAAGTATTACTGCATTTTATACTATAAGGACCATAAGGACAAACGGGCTTGTCCTGTATGTAAGGAACCTAGATATGAACAAAAGATGATAGTACATAATAAACGTTTGTTGAAAGTAGATACGCAAATACCTAAGAAGGTGTTAAAGTATTTCCCTTTAGGTCCTCGATTGAAGAGACTTTACACTATACCTTGGATAGCAGAGGCAATGACTTGGCATGGTCGAGCGGAGGTGGGTGAGAATCTCATGCGACATCCGATTGATTCATCTGTGTGGAAATCTGCAAATCAGCGATACCCGGACTTTGCTACAGAAATACACAACGTTCGCCTCAGAATATCAACCGATGGGTTTAACCCGTTTGGCAAATTGAGCACAGATAAGAGTATATGGCCTGTGCTTACGGCGCCTTTAAATTTTCCCCCGTCGTAGTGTATGATAAAGGAGTTTTCAATTTTGTCGTTGTTGATACCAGGTCCAAAAGCACCGGGTAGTGACATTGATGTTTTCTTAGCGCCACTAATAGATGAATTGAATGAGTTATGGGTTGAAGGTGTGAGAGCATTCGACTCATACAAAAAGAAGGAATTCATTTTGAGAGCTATGTTGATATGGGCAATTCATGATTTTCCTGCTTATGGGACCTCATCTGGGTGCAATGTACATGGTTACCTAGGCTGTCCTATATGTGGAGAGGATACTGAAGCCAACTGGCTTAAGAAAAGTGGTAAACTTTTTTTATCATAGTCATCGAAGATTTCTGCCCCAAAGTCACAAATTCAGGTCAATACGAAGCAATTTTCTCCCAGAAGGCACCGAGACGCGACCACCTCCACCAAGACTTTCTGGTTTGGAAATTGAAGAAAGGTCATTAAAGGCTGATCAAAAGTTGAGGGGGAAACACCCCATAATTTTGGCCCAAAAGCATAAAAGAAAGGATGTTGATGTGAAAACGGCGTGGTCCAGGAGATCAATAATGTTTGATTTGCCATATTGGAAGGAACATCCTGTCCGACATGTGATAGACATAATGCACGCTGAGAAAAATATCATTGAGCATCTCGTAAGCACATGCATTGGTGGTTCTCATTCCAAGGATGGAGAAAAAGCCCGTGAAGATCTTCATGATTTGAAGATTAAAAGATCATTATGGTTGAAAGAAGATACAAACACTGGAAAAAAGCATATGCCAGTTTCATCTTATACTTTGAGCATTGAAGGAAGAAATATGTTCTTAGAAACATTAAAGGGCTTGAAGGTCCCTTCTAATTTCTCATCCAACTTATGCAGGATTGTCTGCGACGCAACAAAAGATTTAAAAAAGTGCAAGTCCTACGATTGGCATGTGATAATGCAACTTATCCCTCTGTTGTTCGGATACTATTTTTCGAAACACAAGGATCTTCGAAGGGACATTCTACAAATTAGCTTATGTTTCTCCCTATTGTGTGAGAAAGTTGTCAACAGGACGCACATAATGGCAGCGAAAGAAACTTTGGTCGAGGCTATATGTGTTTTGGAGAAGCACTTTACTCCCTCATTCTTTGACATAAGCATCCACCTTTTAGTGCATTTGTGCGATGGAGCACTTTTATGTGGACCAGTAAGGTACCGATGGATGTATCCGTTCGAACGATTAATGAAAACTTTTAAAGATTACGTTAAGAATACACGGTACGTTGAGGGGACCATTGCAGAGGAGTACATTATGGAAGAGGCTTCCTTGTATGCAAAGGAATATATGCCTAACCCAAACGTTAGAGGTCGTGAACGCTTTATTGATGAATTAGAAGAGTTTGCTGATGAGGAGGCCCTGGGGAAAGGTAAGGTAGTGAAGCTAACAAGTACACAATATAACCAGGTGGCTCGATATGTATTCGAGACGCATGAAGACATAGATAAATGGAAAATGTGAGTTTATTTAAAGTGTTCTATAAAATAATGTAATATGTTCGATGTTATATTCATTAGAAATTAATATTTTTAGTGTTTTAACCTAAGCAATATAATGAGTGCGGGCATGCCAAGAGGAGGAAGGGAGGCGCGAGTGCAGACAATGACTTTAGGCATTGGGTAGCTTCCGAGGTGACTACAAAAATACCTCACTTTTATTTACTGTCTTTGCAACATATTCACAATGCAAATACTTTCTTGGTTTCAGTTATTGAAAGCTGGTGAAGTATCGACGAGGCTTGCACGTCTAGCAAATGGGCCTAGTTTTGTAGCCAAGGAGTTTGGACAATATCGTGTCAATGGTTTTGTGTTCTCTTCAAGCACACACGAGTTAAAACTCATTGGAAAACAAAACAGCGGCATTTCATATAAAGCATTAACTCATTTCAGGGCAAGTGCGAAAGATAAAAACTTGATAGAAGCTGAGATGGCGTATTATGGGATTATAAAACAAATTATCCTATTAGATTATATATCTTTCAGCATACCTGTATTTTACTGTGATTGGGTGAGAGTGGATGACAAGAATGCATGTATGGTCGACCCTGACACCCACATGGTGAAGGTTGATTTGGCCAAGTTGAAGAGTAAAGACACTGTTAATGATGAGCCATTCGTTTGTGCATTCCAAAACTTAAAGCAAGTGTTTTATGCAAAGAGCCCCAACAATGATCCATGGTCTGTTGTTTTACATTCTCCTCAGCGCTTGACTACATCGATAGACGATATAGAGGAACCTATCGAGATTCAATCTATTCTGGATGACAACCCAGAATTAAAGAAATTATTAAACGCATTAGAGGAGTAGATGTTTAATTGTGGCATGTTATGTTGGTTTCAGTTATCAAAACTTTTAGAATATGTTGAAAAGGTATAACTTATATTATATTTTTTATATTATTTCCTTACTCTTGTATTAACATATGAACTAATGCATAAATATAAAAATGCAGAAAATGGCGTCCGAGAATACAATTCCATCATCCAGGCCAGAAAGTTCAAGTCATGATGAACATTCTGCCATTGATTCTCGTGCTAATGTTTCCCTTAACCTATTTGGTTTGCCAATAGGTGGCAAGAATCCTTTTAAAGCTCGAGCCTTGTCTTTGTTAAAATCTTGTATTGGCTTAAAATATGAGAGTTGGGATACGGTTGAGCAAGTAAAAAAGGACGACTTGTGGGATACGCTCATGAAAGAGTTCAATCTTTCGGCCGACTAGAAGGAGGGGTCCATGAAAGCCATTGGTATTCAATTGAAGACTTTTAGAAGTAACCTCCGCTCGACTTATTTTAAGGGATTAGACAATGATGGGATAAAGGACCTGAAGGATCAAGTACCGGAGAAAGAGCATATCCCTGTTCGTGAGTGGAATGAATTCGTCTCGCGCGAAGCATCTGAGGCAAAATTAAAACAACGACACCAAGGCCGGGTGAACAGGGCTAAAAAGACTGACGTCCATTGTCTTGGTCGGATGTCGTATGCTGAGTAAACCGAGGAGATGGTATAAACACTTTCTTATTTTAATGTGTATATATATTATATGTCTTGCTCAAATAGTTAATGGAAAATTAATTTATAGGTGTTTAACAATAAACGACCTGTTGATCGTTCTGAAATGTATCTCGAAAGTCGTAGGCGGAAAACTGGGGAATTTCACCCAAAGGTAGCTGATGATATGGTGAGTTTCGTAATCTCAGATTTAATAATTAAATTCCTTCAAGTTTCGTCATTCAATGGTTTTAATCGATTCATAAATAATTTTGCAGCAAAAATTGAGTGAGCTGAGAAGTAGTCAAGGTTCTTCAAGCCAAAACAGTATTGATACAGATGCATTGACTGCCTTTAGAGGAAAAGATACTAGGGGGCGACTCATGGTGTTGGACCTGTGTCCAAAAGTAAACTTAAGGCAATTGCTCCTATAGTATCACAGTTGACTAGAGCAAAGACACGAGAAGAAAAACATGATGAGGATATGGCATTTCTCAAATCATCCGTTACCATGCTTTTAAGTGCTTTTGAATCGAATGGATTGAAAATACCAAATCCAAGTCCTCGCAATTATACTCCTGTCCCACATCCAAGTCCTCGTAATTACACTCCAGTTCCGCATTCAAGTCCCCATGATTACACTCCAGTTCCGCATTCAAGTCCCCATGATTACATTCCTACCCCCCCCCCCCCCCCGTCAACTGAGCCAAACTTTGGAGATTCAAATGAGCCAAACTTTGGAGATTTAACTGATCCTCCACATGATCCATATGTCGATTTATTAGATTTTTCAAATCAGAGAAAGATTGCAAGTGGACAAGTTGTTGCTTCAGCTGCTACTGGAACGGTGGTGCATGGCCATCAATTGCTGATATTTGAACGTAAGGTTTACGTTAGTAGTGTTGAGCCAGGAGAAGATAATCATCCGTTGTATCGTCGAAGTCATGGGGCGGACACTATTAAGGATGTCGAGAAATCTTGGGTGGTTTGACCGTTGCTTTGTCTTATCCTTAAGTGATCCAGAGTAATTTGTCTTGAGAAATTTGAACAAATTGTCAAAGTGAACAATTAGTAGTGTTTGAACTCTATTTTAAATATTAGTAATCTGTTTTGAATCAATTAGTAATCTGTTTTGAATGTCTTCCGATCTAGAACCCGACATAATTGTTAAGTGTGTGAACTTTAGTTGGAACGAAGTCGGAAGAATGGGAAGAATAGGTGTTCACATTGTGAATTACGTCCTAATTATATCTGCGGATTTACAACCGGACATCGTACGCAGCAGCCCCATTAGCAGGGGTGATTGGGTTCGATAAATTCTCAATTTTGGTGCCGAGCATCCCCCGGCACGTGTGGGGTTGCATTTTTTGGTTCCGGACCTGCTACATACATTAGATATACCATATGGGTCCAAGAAATCCAGTTGAAGGTGGCCCAATGATCAAATTTCATGAGATTTAGGAAATCAGCAAAGCATAAAGTTGGATCCCAGCATCCGAATCGATTCGGTTTATCACCGAATCGATTCGACCCCTTCTAGTAGCCAATTAAGGGTTTGCGAATCAATTCGGGTTACTTACGAATCGATTCGGCAAACCAAAAGTGTTAGGTCTCTACATCCGAATCGATTCGGTTTATCACCGAATCGATTCGCCCTTAGACAGTGTTGAATTCGAGAGTTTCGAATCGATTCGGTTTAACTACCAAATCGATTCAGTTCACCTGGTCACTTAAAATTCCCTCATTTGTTTAAATCAACTTCTCATTCTCTCTTCTCCCTTAGCCGAAGACCTCCTCCTCTCTCATATCATTTCCTTTAATTTATTCATTTTCACCCGCATGGCTTCCTCATCCAGGGCATCCTCATCTATAGGTTACTAATTCAACCCTCTTAAATTGTTTTCAAATCTTATTTAGTGTTCTTTGTATAAAAGTAGGGTTAAATGCATTCTTGTAAAATCCACATTTTCTGCAAGAAACTTCATATTTTCTCATTGTTTGTGATGTGAATCCAACAAATATAACTTGTTTATGTTGCTTTGATGATTAAGTTGTATTTGTTGGGGTTGTTTCACTTTGAAAATGCCATTTTCACCCTACTTTCTATACATTGCACGCTATATGTTCGATAAAATGCCTCTGTGAAGGTTTTGTGTGCTAAAGCTCCATCTTCGCACCTTTTATCGCACATTCTTGTTGAATTATCCTTGTTTGAGTGTGGTGTGCGTCGGTTACGTCTACTCGACCAATTTTTCCCAACGCGCACCCTCCGAACCTAGTTTCCCCAAATTTCACGATTACTTTGATTTTATGCATCGCACTTATGGTGTGTGTATTGAATTAATGTTTTGTAGGTTCCTTCGATCACCAAGCCATCATCCAATGCGGTTACTGGACGGGGAGGCGCTGGTTTTGAATCTTTTCGTTCCAAGGAGGAGATGGAGTGGTATCGGGCCATGTTCAAAACCAGTCACCCGATTGCTATTGAGAAGGAGGTGATTTTAGATGAGATACCGACTTCTGTAATACGGTATTTGGCCAAATTCAATTGGGAGGCCCATCTGTCCATAAGAGGGGAGGTCAACGAGGACCACGTGCGCCGTTTTTATGCTTCTCTAGTATCTACGCGCGGCGGCACGTATGAAGCGTATGTGAGAGGGAGGCGGATTACTATTTCTAAGCCCATCTTGGCTGCGCACCTTAGTGGGGCTTCTAACCCCGAGATCTATCATTACCCGGTCCTCGCAGATGCGCCTCAGCTTCCACAAGAGTTACTTATTGCGCGTCTTGCACCCGGTAAGATTTGGGCGGGGGAGACTTTCCCCACTTCGGGCATGCCCGATGTACATCGTATCCTCCATCTCATCGCCGTTAATTCCATCATTCCAACTCAGACCAAGGCTGTCCTCCGTTACAAGCAGGCCCTCTTCTTATACAGTCTTTTAGGGGATGACATGGTCATCAGTCTTCTCGCCCTCATGTTGCATCAAATAGTGAACGCTGCCTATAGCGAGAAGGGAACCGCAACTCTTCCTTTTGCGCGACTGATTTCCCGGATTTACAGGGATGCCGGATGTGAGGTCTTGGGCAGCGACAAGACACCTAGGCTGCCCAAGGTGTTTAATGATAAGACCATTGCTAAAAGCTTGGGGCAAGATTATTGGGAGAGGAGGAAAAAGCGTATGTTGGATGCTCCTGATGCCCCTGATGCTCCTATGCCGGATATTCCGAAAGTGCCTCATCCAGTCCCACCTCCCGTGCCTCCTACTGTTGACCCCATTACATATCTCGGGGTGCAGATGGATGAGTTACAGGCTAATTTTACTGAATTTCGGGGCACCTATATGGCAAACTTCGCATCGTTGCAGGATGATTTTATCGAGTTTCGGGACACTTATATGACGAACTTCGCATCCTTACGGGCTGACTATCAGCGAGATACTTCCATGATTGCCCGGGCACAGATGGATTTGTTTGCTCATATTCGTGGGGGTGAGGCTGCTGTGTCTCCTTACCTTTATGATCCCTATGCCCCTCGTGAACCCACCGCGCTCGAGTCCTCGAGCCGCCATCCGAACCATATGTAGGGCGTTGTCATCCCGCTTTCTCTGCTGCTAACTTTTGTGGTTCTTTATTTTGATTTGTGGGTTTGTAACTTTGTAGTTGTGTAGTGGTGTGGGGAAGAGAGAGTACATTTAGTCTATTTTCTAATTTTGGTTTTTGTGCCCCATGTACACAACTTGTGATTATTAATGAAATTACTCATTTACTTCTTCTCTACTTGTTCTACTAGCTTTAATTTGCATTTAATTCCATCTCTTGTATTGGTTTGTATTTAAACTAGATAACTAACTTAATTATGTTCTTAACTAGCATGTGTAGTGTAGTTTCAATTATGAGTAGCTAGACTTATGATTGGGGATCATAATCCCACCTTGGATGCTTGAACTTCATATTTAGGGTTTGGTTTATAATTGTTCTAATGGAACTTCATGTGTTGGTATTGGAGTATCATAGTTTCTTAACTTCTCTTGTCATGCAAGGGTTAGTGTTTGAAGCTCTACTACACACCCAACCCATCTAGCAATAACTAACTAACCCCTAATCCTCCATTGTTGAGTTTAGTCTCTACATGGTTGATGTTCGGACTTAATTAGTTATGCTCGATTAGAATTAATTTCAACCAAGCCCTATAATCCCCTTCTTTGTGAATCCGAGGTGGGAGAATGATCCTCGATCCCTTTAATTTCTTGAACTCAAGCTTATCTTAGTTCTTTTCATAGTTCCATAATTATTAATTAATTAACTGATCATCAATAGTATGTTAGTTTATAGATTACTCTCAAACACTTTTCCAAACTATTAAATCATCTTTTACACTTTAACTTTTGTGACGTTTAGAGAATCCCTTTAACCTAATCATGTTCTCTTAGGAGTGTTTCAATCCCTGTGGATCACGATTCCGTACTTACCGGATATTACTTGTTACGATAGATTTCCACTTGAATCACAAGCTTTATTTAGAGCGCACCAATGCGTCATGTATGAAACCTGTATTATTTCTTAAATATGTACTACCCTACCGAGGTCTACTAATCAGAAAACCATCATGTTCACAACTTTGTAGTCGTTTGGTACCAGTAACTGTTTATTTCTATGCTGCTAAACTCTCAAAGACAACATCTCTATTAATTATATGACAGGTATGTGAATTACTATTTCATAAGGTTTATTTGATTGCTGTATTAATAGTCTGGGGGATTTGATTGAAAATATTCAAGAATGGTTTTTATGTACCTATAAATTGTCACATATGCATAGAATGCTTCGTTTTACAATGATTTTTGTATTCAAGTAAAATGGATGGTTTTTGGTTCAAGTTGTACTATCATTTTTAATTATCAATTCACATGTCTTATTTCAGGTGAAGGAGTAGGTAAGATATAAGTGAAGCTATCATTTAACGACGAGAAAAGGTAAGATGATGGTAATGAAATTCATATATGTTTACCCAACTTTGGGGAAGTTGTTTGTTTGTATCATTCCTATCATATCCACCACCACCCCTTATATAGATTACTTTGTAGTTATTTGTAGATTCAAAGTTTTGGGATTACTATGTAGTTGAACGGTGATGCGTGCGGTTCTTGACGGTGATGCGTGCGGTTCTTGACTCAACATCCTATTAAATAGTTGTCAATATTATTATTAAATTGATGAAGTGGTTGAAATGACGTCTAATATGGACCTCGAGTATTGTAGTATTGCTGTTGTTGAGTATTTTTATTTGTTTAAACAGGGTGGATAGTCCTATAAATAAAGGGAACTCTGCCCAAATTTTTTAAAATTAGAACAGAAATATTGTACATTTATTTCACTTTGTTGTCGGGTAACGATTTTTTTTTGCAATTTTTGTCGTGCCTTCAGGCACGGGCATACGCTAGTATATATATATATAAGCTATGGTAGTTTCTTTATCACAAAAAATGAATGTATGTATATATATATATATATATATATATATATATATATATATATATATATATTAATCACATTTTATTATTTGCAGGCATACACATGGCATATCCGGCATACGTAGTATTCAAAGGCTTGAATCCAGGTGTTTACACTTCGTGGCAAGCAACACAAGCACAAGTTAATGGATACCGAGGCACCGTATTCAAAAAATTTGAGTCCATTGAACTTGCTCAACAGGCATACTCCGAGTACACGAGGGAGGATGTCACCGCATCAATACCCCCCACGGCTGATATACCTAGACTTCACGAATAGTATCCACTGCGTGGTGACTCCTGGTCTAGATTTAGAATGATTTGTTACATGTTCATGGCATTCCATGTCATCGAAGTGTTGTGTCGTTACTTTTTTTAGTTTATTTTTTATTCTATGTTCATTTTGTACTTGGCGCCCACTTAGGGGTTGTTTGATGTTAAATTAAGTTTAACAAGTTTTATGTGTACTGGATATTTGGAATATGAGAAATATAAATGAAATGTTGTCAAAATTTTAGACTTGTTATCATGATATTTATTTTACTTTCATTATTTCATCATTTTGTGAAAATATAAAGATATTTGTAATAGCTTTTACAACATTTAACAAATTTAATTTTGTAACTCCTAATAGGAGTCACAAATTTGTCACTACTATCAATTTTGTAACTGCTAACAGCAGTCACAAATATATGATTCATAACTGCTGTCAGCAGTTACGAATATCAGTTACAAATTGGGGTCACCAGTCATAACTCCATAGGGGTTATAAAAAATTGTGACTGCTGTTAGGAGTTATAAATTTTCTTTTGTCACCCCCTAAATTATGACGGTAAATAGCAGTTATAAAGGTCATTTGTGAGTGCTAACAGCACTCACAAATCTCCCATTTTGGTGTAGTGGGCGTTGAGACAAAATTCAACCGCACTGAGCGGAATTATGATGGTGATGATGATCAAGAAGGTTTATCTATTCTTGGGTAGAATGGTCATTTGCTAGGAAAATCAGATTACCAATACGTTGGACAGAGTGAATGGCCAAATGCTTTTTTATATGTGTTAGATAATTGTGATGAGATACAAGAATTTATCAAGTATGTCTACCTATATTATTCTTCACTTTATCTTTTATTAATGAGAGTTATTTTCTAATTTAATGTATTCATGTATGTCAGTGAGCACAATGATCTATTGAAGGCCGAAAGTAACATAAATGTTGAAAAGAGACATGTTAAGAGATTTCCCGAATGGTTTAAAAAGCGCGTAAGTAATTTAATATGTAAAAAAATTCTTATAATTTCTTACTCTAACATTTATTTATAAATAATAATCAGGTGACAGAAATGGAGCGTGAATCCCCCGACCATGTTAGTAAGAAACTTCACGCTTTATCTTGAGGTCCCGATCGACGGATGAAACATTACAAAGGTTGTTTGATTAATGGCTATAGGTTCCACACCAAAGATCATGAGCATTTTAAAAAAAGTCAAAATAGTGGAATTGTTGTAGTGGGTGAACATGAACAAAAAGATATAGATTTTTATGGTGAGTTGGTTGATATTATAGAGTTACAATACACTGGAGATAATTATATTGTTCTCTTTAAGTGTAATTGGTGGGATCTTAGAAAAAAGAAGAGTGTATATGGATTAAAGGAAGATGGGTATGCTTTTATTAGTGTGAACACTGCTAATACTTGGTACAAAACTCAACCATTTATTCTAGCTTATCGAGCAGAGCAAGTATTCTGTATGCCAGATATTAAGTTTGGAAATGATTGGAAAGTTGGTGTGAAGAGTACCCCAAGGGATAAGTATGATATTCCTGAAAATGAAGAAGTTGGGGAATTGGCCATGGATGAAGAACCATACCAACAGTTTGAGAATAATATCGTAGATGACGAAACAATAGATATTGATGACTACAACCTTTCATTAAGAAGGAATGACATCCCGAAAATAGAAGTCCATATAAGTAATACTGAAGAGAAAATATTGACAAGTGATGGGGATGATGGGGATGATTACCTTATAGATAGCGAGGATGATTGTGATGATATTAGTGACGATGATGGAGATGTTGGTGATTTTAGTGACGATGATGGAGATGAATATAATGATCACTTATGATGGTTTGCGCTGTTTTTTTTCTCTTTTAAATAATGTTAAATGTTTTAATTTATTTATGTAACAACAATGTTGTAGTATAATTCACTTCTGAAGTCTTACTTTGTCTAGTTGCATATCTTTGTATTATTGTAATAGGTTTATAATGACGATCATAAATTATGAGAAACAAAGACTTAATAGGATTCAAGATAACCTGGACACAATGAAGGTGGTGGGATTGCATATAGGGGCTAAATTTTATATGGTTGGTTCTAAGAGGGGTAAGATTGATTTGAAGGGTAAAAGAAAAGAGGGTGACAAGGATGAAGAATATATCCCATCAAGAGAGGAGATATTATCGAATTTGAGTAGAGGGGAGGATGATGAATACGATGATGCATATCCATTACGTTTGTTAATTCTCCTTATCACTTTCGAATGTATTAATATGATTTGATGGTGATATTTTATGGGTTTCATATGGAAAAATGATTCTTAACATTATTAAT
Source organism: Sambucus nigra (assembly GCA_949130495.1). Taxonomy (NCBI): domain Eukaryota; kingdom Viridiplantae; phylum Streptophyta; class Magnoliopsida; order Dipsacales; family Adoxaceae; genus Sambucus; species Sambucus nigra. The sequence continues at coordinate 378,233,330 of OX422211.1, forward strand.
GTTTCAAATATTTTGAGCATACAATTCACCATTAAATATGCATATCCATTAATTATGATTTTAGCTTATGTTGTTGGTTTCTTGTTTTGTTATGCCTGGCTCTGGTCGTGCACGTGGCCCGAAATCTTCTTTTCGTCAAGGATATGCAAGTGAACCCATACATCCTCCTTCCCAGTCAATTATTCTAAATGTCTCCAATACTTCCACTACCGTTGCATCTGATGTTAACAATGATGGTATGATTTTTATATTATTGTTTAGTTATTTGTTATTATGTTAATCCATGCCACGCTTGTTATAGGTCATAGAAGAACGCACATGTCACGATCTGTGACAGAGTCTGATTAAGCTCCTTTTCAATCTAATCATCCATTGGTAGGCAACTCTCTCAACATCATTTCATCGGGTGTTAACAATGGCGAAGGTATGAAGCAATTATTTTGTAACTTTACTTGAACACTTGTTTACACGAAATAGTTATGTTGATCTGATCGTGTAGTCTCGAGATCATCCGTGCGTCAAGGATGTACACAAGAACCCATACATCATCATTCCCATCCAGTAATTCCAAATGTGTCCAACATACCTAACACGATCGTATCTGCTATTAACACTGAAGGTATTGTACTTGCATGCATCTTGTAACCGCGCTTTTGTTTCTTTTAGTTTGAGTTCTTTTACAAAAATCATGAGTTTTTTTGCAAAAATCATGATTAGATTGATTCAAGAACAGAGTTTTTAGTTGTTCGTTCTTAATTGAGTATTCTGTGTGTACAGATACTCCCCTTCTTTTAGAGACCTCGTTGTTTATTTATAATGATGGCCCTCACACAATGTATCTTCTTATGTATGTAGATGACATACTTTTTTAGGCTTAGTCTAAGGAACTGTTACTTGTATCCTATTGTATATATTCATAATGTATCTCTCCATTATTTTCACTTGTTTCGATTTCTTATCTCGCATACATTAGAGTTGGGTTTTTTATTCAGTATTAACGTTTGGTGTAAAGTAAGAGATGGCAGTTTTTATCCTAGGCATACATCCCTTACTAGTGAGGTCAACGCCAACAGGTTTAAGGCGTATACGAACGCTGCAGTCTATACGGGTTCTAGTATGGTTGTCATAGGCGGATTCAGTCCGATTATATAGATTTTGATTCACTTTCAGAATCTTGCATACCACTTCATTTTGGATCTTGAGTAATTCCTTCAGAATCTTGATGATTCTTGGAATTGAATATTGGATTAGCTGCTACTATCATCCTTGTCTCCTGATATACCCCAAAATTCATAGTCGACGACATCGTGTATTTGTGGATGGATCGTACATATTTAAATCAGTCACATTGATACCCCTCTGTCTTTCTATTTCTTTTGCCGCCCTTAATAGAACAATTATAAGACAAAGTGAACTTGTTAAACACAATAATTATGAAACATATATATAACATATATTTGTTATATATATAACAAAACCGAGCATGAAATTAATCCATATCAGTAAAAGGTTTAATCCAGATCAGGAAGCTGAGTTCCACGTTCATATTAAGGCAAATGCCGAAATAATACTATTTTGTTTTCTCTTTTGATGACTTCAAGTTTGATTGCGATGGCACTTCTTGGGCAGGTACTTCACACTTTTCTTTAGTCGACAATTGTTGAGGCTTGTAATTTGGTGGTTCCATCAACTCAAAGCCTCTGGTAGGAAGAGATGAAGCGAATTTGCCTGAATTGGTCCATCGAATCCAATTGACGGAGTCATAAAAAAACTCTTCGTCACCGATTGAGTGTGTTGGTCACGATACACTGACATGGCGTGTTGTGATTAGTTAGCGTCGTTAGCATGAATCCATATTCATAAGGCAATAACCAATTACGATACGATATATCGCTATATCGTGGTATACGCATAGAAATCATGAGTTTACTTAGACTTATTGTTTTGGAATACACCTATAGGATCATAGGGTCTTAAGTGATGGTTTCCTTTAGTAGATTATCTACTGTTATGGATTTCAATAAGATTTGACCACTTAGAAGCCATAGGCCATTTACTACAATTATATGATTCAATAGACCTTTAGGCCATACCTTTTAGATGTACCCTGTATAGATTCTAGCCATATGATTTATTCTAGACATACAGTTATATGATTCATTAGGCCTTTAGGCTATACCTTGAAAATATGCAGACACCACTAATCAAATAACATGAAATCTACAAGATTTTAATTAATTCAAAAATAGTTACCATATACCTTATACCCACCCTCTTAGGTGAAAATTAACTATCGTGTAGCTCTGAACAGTTTGAAATGAGAACAAAGAGATGTATGTGCAAAAATGTAAAGTTACCTATCATGAAATATAGAGTTGAACTGCTAGTCTATAACTGTGATCCATCTTCATATGCACAAATCTCAATCTTCTTATGCATATATTTCATATCTTTTTTATTTTTTATTTTTTTTAGACAATCCGTGGAATCAAGTATCTATATTGTAAACACTGGGCTGTGAGGGTAATATCAACGTTAGTCTTCAATCTATTTTTTCCTCTTGTCTTTTTTATTCAAGGTGGGAAGGGGGGAAAAGAAGCTTCAATTTTCTAGTGCGAAAGGCTTTTAAACATTACATTATTTATTCTCTGAAGGAATCATATACTTTCCCATCCCTGCTCTTCTTGATGGTCCCATTCATTCAATGTGCCCTTATAATAATGTTTCTCTTTGCTTGTGCAAGTATTCTGCACGTGGCCAAATATGGTTATATCAACCTTGTACTTCTGTCAAAGTTTTTGTAGGCCCTCCCTCCCCATTGCTTCTCCAAATGATCCTTCATCAGCATAAAAGAAGTTGAGGAATATCCGATGTGAAAGAAAAATAAGCCATGGTTACCTCTGCCTATCAACTGCTGCAAGGCAGTGCTCGATGAACTTATATTGTTCTGTTCCCTCTCTCCAATCATGTTAAGTATCAGCTATGTAGAATCTAAACATGTTAAGTATCAGTAGAGTAGTACCATAATTTATCCCTGTTCTCAGCAGGGACAGAAAATATAGTCTCAGCTAAAACCCCATATCTTTCCTTGCGCTAACCGTGGGTAAAATGGAGCGTTTGGATTCACAAAACCAACTATATTCGACACTGCTACCAGCTTTCGATTTAATAATCCGCCGGTAAACAAAGAAAAAGACAAGTTCGATATTTGGTTAAAAATTTTTTTATAAAAAAATAGTTATTTTGTTTGTGAAGACTATTTTTATTTTGTTAAAAACTATTTTTTTAATGAAACTATTTTTTTCGTTTAAAAGTAATTTTGCATCTCACCCAAGTTCTGGTTGAGCAAGTGGATTGTAAAACAATTAAAAAAGGATTTCCTATCAATAGATTCAATAAATTGAATAAATTAATATAAATTTAAGACTTCTTGTCGTCCGTACCTTGCTAATTTGCACTTTAGACTTTAGTGTAAAAGTTTACTTTTTTTGACATTAGTAATCTATTGTGTCTAAATGGTTAAAGTTTCGCAACTTAAAATAACATTCAGTGATGAAATAGTTTCAAAGTGGGATACATATATGACCTCTCCTACCATATCAGGCCTAATAACGTGACATTGTACTCAAGGTATGATAATGAAAAAAAAACTTATATGAAGAAACAAATCACAGCTCCAACTATTTGATTTCAGTTTTGGCTCATATATCTGTTCCGATGCTCTTTGTTCCAATTGTAATTCAGTTAGAACTCATTAAGAACATGTCTTTGGCACTCTTCTAAAAAATTCGCCTAGGCTTGAGGCTTGGGAGAAACGCCCCGCCTTAAGATTTTGACGCCTTATGCTTGGTAAAACCCTTAAGGCGTACTTTTTCTCTAAAAACAACAACGCTTTAGTGAAACGATATCGCATTTTAAAGATTTTTTTTGCAAACCAGACCATTATCTCATCCAAAATAATCAAATAGTATATTTATTTGCAAATATTCAGACATATTTTTATGATATGTACAATTTTAGTATTTTAATAGCCTTGTTATGGTTAAAAAATATTAAAATATATTAAAAAGACCTAAACGCCTTTTCACGCCTTTTTACGCCAAGGCCCGCCTAGGTTTCTAAGGCTTAAGGCTTGGCCTCCACGCCTCGATCACGCCCCGCGTTTTTTAGAACCTTGGTCTTTGGGTATTGGTTAACATATACTGGCTCATATATCTGTTAAGAACATGTTCAGTTTTATTTCAGCTTGGCTCATATATTTGTTCAGATGCTGTATCTCTTACTGCAATAAAAAAAAGTTGCATCATCTGAGTTTAGATAATTAGGATATCATCATGAACATTTAAAAATTTCTACATTCAAGGTTCTCCCCTTACATCGACATACTATTGTATATATTCACAATATCTCTCTTCATTATTTTCACTTTTTTCGGTTTCTTCTCTAGCGCACATTGGAGTTGGGGTTTTTATTCCGTATTCAGTTCGATTATATAGATTTTTATTTCAAGAAATGATTCCCGTGTTGGTTCGCATCATTTTCATCGCCAACGTTATTCTTTTTTTCAGTGCAATGTGCATTAATAATTGTACTCATCATTCTCACGTCCATGGTTAGTTTGATAAATATCTATATCTCCTCAGATTGGTTTTGCAATTAGCATATTGCATTTTCAATACCCAAAATAAAGAAGTCATTTATTGTATGCCTACAACTGATGTGTTGCCATTGCATATACATAATGGACTGTATGCCTACAACTGATGTGTGATTTGGTAACTAAAACTCTTGAAAAGTTTGACTTGAACATAACTGATTAGCAGATTTGTTCCCATTCATGAATTTTACTTGGTGTTTAAACTTACTAGTGCATATGGAAATGTAATGGGAGGAAATGCAAATTAAGACAAAAACAGTAGATATTAGAAACGTACAATTGTGGCAAATTCTATATTGATGGATTGGTGTTGTTTTATAACTAAATATGTTGTTATTTGTTGATGACCTTTAATCTAAGCTTTTCATTGTATGAAAATATGTAAACATTTAAACTAAATTTTCATTGTATGTACGTTTTACTAGGTTCATCTTCTAAGAAACGAGTCAGAGAACCAACACGAGGAATTGGATTTCAAAAGAAACTTGAAAGGGGGGAGAATATCGAAATCATTATCTCGGAGGGCCGTATAGTGGGTAATTTTTCATCTAATTTCAAACCTGAAATCAACATTGTTATTCCCGATCACGTTCCATTTAAATTTCGATTATGGGGTGACATCCCGGAAGAGAGCAAAGAGCACATATGGACAATTATGCGGGTAAGCTTCTACTTATGCTCGTATATGGAACGTATCCCCATGTAAAGTTCATTTTAATGTTTTTTTTCTTTTAAATAGGATAAGTTTAAATTGCCAAATGAAGATAATATAAAGGGTGTAGTGATGGATCAACTCCATACGCAATTTCGTAACTCCCGGTCAAAAATGCATTATGAACGCTTCAAATCGCACAGCTCTTTAGAACGAACTCTTGCCTGAATTATCATCAGATGATAAATGGATTGATCTTTGCGGGACATTTGTCTATGCAAAGTACAAGGTAATATTAAATTTTATGTAATTCTTTTTTCATGCGAATTCTTTTAATGTTTTATTGAAAATAAATGTCTTATGCTATTTTCAGAAAAGAAGTGACATTAACTCGATCAATATATCTAAGCAGCAAATTCTGCATTGTAGTGGAACTAAAGGATTTTGTCAAGTGGAGTATGAGATGGTAACATATATTTCTTAAAAAAGTTATGTTTGGTAATCATTATTTTTTTGTTATTGGTTATGATACTTTATTTATCTCAAATTTGTTTAGCGTGACAAGAAAACTGGAGATCTCGTGCCTATGGCAAATGTGTGGTATACGATTCATTGGAGCAAAAGATAGGACAATTAGGTTACTCCAAAGGCTGAAAGTGTATATGTAAGATGTTTTTAAGTTTTTTTTAACTACATTTTTTTTTATAATAACACTATGTTTAATTATACATTATTTACAATTGTTAATAGGATAAGGTAAAAGAAGTACTTGCATCACAATCTGAAGATGGTGTGAAGATGGATGATGCAAAAGCATTTCAAAATGTTTTAGGGTATCGCTTTGGCAATGTACGTGGGCGAGGGGTTAGTTCTAAGACCACGCAACTTGAATCTATGCAAAGGGTTAAAAGATATTGAGAGGGATATACAAGTTGCTGAGGCGAGGAGAGAAGCTGATGAGGCGAGAAGGGAAGCTGGTGAAGCAAGGAGAGAAGCAAATGAAGCTCGAAGGGAGAACACTGCAATGAAAGAACGAATGGATGACCTTTTTGAAAGATTTGAGGAGTTTTCTAATCACATAATGCGTAATAATACATGAGTGTACTTGTTTTTTTTAACGATGCAATGATTTCTGTAACTGATGTATTTGACTTAATTTTGATGTGGAATAGTTCAAATATTGATTGTCACATTGAGTATACAATATCATAAATATATTTTGTGAAGAAATGAAGCATAAAAATTCTTATTACATTGTTTTTATTATCCTAAATATTAAATATGAAAATTGAATGCATTTAGTATTATTGGTTAATTAATTTATGCATAAAATCTAAATATTATATGCAAAAACTATTAGTGGAGGGAATAATTAGCTACAGAAAAATACTTTTAGTGGCAAATCTGAATTGCCACATAACTATCTTGACCTTAAGAAAAAATTTAGTTTTGGTAGCAAATCTTAAATTTGCTACAAAAAGAACCTTTTAGTGGCAAATCTGAATTGTCACGGAACTATCTTAACCTTTAAGTACAAACTTAGTTTTTGTAGCAAATCATATATTTGCTACAAAAAGAATCTTTTAGTGGAAAATAATATGTTTGTAGAGACAATTTTGATGGTTTTTTGTAGCAAAATTTTTTTCACTAAAAATACACCATTTAGTTGCAAAATCTGTTTGCCACTAAATTTGTAACATTTAGTAGCAAACTCAAAAAAATTTCCACTAAAGGTATTAGCAACAGGTCTTTAGTGGTAAAGCTGTGACAATTTTTTTTTACACTAAATGATTTAGTGGAAAATTTTTAATGATTAGTCACAATTTTGTTTTGCAACTAAAAGTAATATTTCTTGTAGTGTTTCTCTCTCTAATTGCAGCAGGGATGACCATCACTCTCTCTACACATATTCCGCTACATCTCTATATATATACATCTCTCTCTCTCTCTCTCTCTCTCTATATATATATATATATATATATATATATATATATATATTGAATTGTTGAATTGTTTGAGATTCTTGAATTGTTGTTGACTGGTGGATTTGAACATTTAGATGGCCATTGAGTTGGTTAGCCCTAGAAATTTCTAATATTTAGGGTTGTGATTAAATCGAATATAAATACGTAACCATGCATTCACATGAGAATACATGCATGCATGTATCCCGCAAAGAAAGTATTATATAACAAGTAACGAGGGTAAAAGGTCATAACGAAAACCGCAATAGATAGCCATTGGCTATCTATTATGGTTCTCGTTACTATAATCTAGGCATGCATGTGTAAATTTACAACAAGCCAACTTGTTATATAACACTTTCTTTAGGGGGTGAATGCATGCATGTATTCTCATGTGAATGCATGACATAAAGGTGTAACACCCCGCGTAACTCTGGTGTCGTTCTCCACTAAAACTGCATCGGGCGTCACTAAATAAAATATCACTCTTAGCATGTGACAGATATGAGACATATAAAGTCTTTACACAAGATAATAATTAAATCAATCGCAATAAATAATAACCATTCTGTAAAAGTGTGCGCGATAATGATTGAATCAAATTCGCAAATTCCCAATTTAAACTTATTTAACTCGAGTCAATTTTAAGCCAAATTAGATCAGCCCCTAAACATGCAACTACGTGTGTGTGTGTGTGTGTGTGCACGCCAAACCATCACAAATAAAATTGCTAACTCACAGATTTTAGGAAAAATCCCTTTTGGGCAAAACTTTTTTATTTCACTATGTAAAATAAATCGCAACTTACATACACAATGAAATCTGCAATGAACTACCGCAAGAATCCATAAATACACGCAGTCTTGAATCAGCAATGGAACAATCGCAACAGTCCACAAGAACACGTAGTTCGAATCAGCCCAGTAACACCCTCGAGTACTCCCTATCGACACACAGTCATCTTCATCCTAGTACCTCAATTAATAGGCACCTAGATTAGCAGTAGAGATCTTCTTTACAAGATAAACTTCAACAAAGATGTAATCTTGGGTTCCAAAACAACTCACATAAATATTGGGATGATTTGTGAATTGAAAACAAAGTTAAAACGCTCAAAATTGAGAAGATAAACATTTATGCCAAAATAGTTTGTGTAACATTGTATTTCCAGGTCTTCTGAACAAAAACGAAAGTGGAAAAACAAATTTATAGAAAATTTTTAGTCGGCAGCTCGCTCGAAAGAAATCAGAGTCTCGCTCGAATGCAGACACATGTCGTTCAAACGACACTTCGTGCGACAGCTTCCAGTCGCTTGAACGGATTTTGTCAGTAAAAACTCTGCCTCAAAACTTCAAAAACATTTTTTGATGAAAAAATCGGCTCCAACACTTAGAAAAAATTTCATAAAAGTTATCCCAATATTCTAAGTGAACTATTAAGTAAACTTGCGAAGGCTTGAATGTTGAAGAAAACTTGATATTCGAATCCGTCTTGACGCTTGAATGATCTTGAATAATTCTTCAACGGTTGTAGCGGTATACGACATACTCAATTGTGAATGGGAAATGTCCTTACAAGTCTCCCCCTATATCTATGCCGGCACAAAATAAAAAAACATCTAAATTATCAAAACATAAAATTCCCTACCATAAACCCAAAACTGAAAAGGTACTAAATATGTAAGTCTAAAACTTTTCTTCAAAATCTTCAACTTCAAATCTTTAAGCTTTTCTCATCACGGTGTGCTAAAAAAATGATCTTCAATTTTTTATCTACACACATTAGACAAAGCAAATACCTTCGTGACGCATCGAGTTTGAAATGATATAAACATAAATCAATCAATAATCACATCTCCCCATAATACAAAAACTCCCCCATAACCCCATAATTCGCTCTCCCCTTTTTTATTTGTCCGAAATATACAAGGAAATGAATTAACAAAAATAAACATGGAGTTTTCAAGACAAATATGCATAGAAAATATGGATCAAACGATGCTCGTGCAGAGGAGTAACCCAAAATCTTCTACAAACTATTTTTGATTTTTTAATTTTTCCTACAAAAATGCAAAAATAATTTTACAAAAATCACACACCATGAATTTACACTAAGACAACTAAATCATGGAAACGAAATGAATGGGTGTGAACATATTCGATAGGCAAATCAAAACAATCAAACATAACATATGTGCACGATGAATATGTATACTCCTAATTAATGAATATCAAAATTGTCCTTAGGTGTCAAAAGTGTTGAATTTAAATGATATCGACTCAATCCATCAATGCATCACAGTTAAGAATGATTCCCACACTAATAGCATCTAAAACTATGTAAATGCTTTTTTTATTACGTTGTCAGGATGTGAAAACCCATTTTTCATTTCTTTTCATCCGAACTCCCTCATAAATAATAATCATTTATATTTTCTTTTGAGGTGGTCCCTTTTTGGCATATTTATCTTTTTATTGCCTTTAATTTTTTTCAGGCTCTTTTAAATAATGTCTTTCACGACGAGTTAATTTTGTACTCTCACAGTCCTTTCCCGTGATTCACTCGTCATGTTTTGTTGCAATTAAATCCTCACCGTAAATGGTTCTTACATGCACTACTTTCATTATCAAGTTTTATCGCATATGGTTCATTTTAAAAACGGAATATAGATGATAACACTTCGACCAATATGTGATAAACAAGTACAATAATCAAACAAATTCGTGTAAGTCTGCATTAAAGGAACTCATGAATCAAACATGTAGGTAGTAACCACAAAGTACATCTCAATGAATCCAAACATAGTAAATCACAAAAATGAAATGATGACGCATATGAAAATACTATCAAATAGTCACATGGATATGGAATGAAATTGTGGCTCGGTCATCCTAAATGTCCATTCATACACGGTGCAAAAACAAAATACACAACTCTTTTTGACTTTTTCCAAAAATTTTATCAAAATAAAATCTTTTTGGCTTTTTCAAAATTTTCTACAAAAATGAAAATCTTTTTGCATTTTTTCAAAAAATTTCAAAATAAAAAATCTAATATAAAAAATGATACACACTAGAAATAGACAAAAATATCATCATCCAAATCAACCTATGCTAGAAAACAAGTCTAAACCTCAAACGTTGGGTGAAGTTGTGTTTTCCAAAGGCGGTGACATCCTATGAAAAAGCTCCATCATATCATGTGAAGTCTTAACCAAAAATTTTACCTGCTCCCTAATATATGCAAACTCTCTCGTGTAATCATCTGGAGCATCATGTGTGGGTGCGTGTGGGTGAACACTTGTAGTAGAAAAATGTGACACATAACCCAACTTAAAATAAAACTCTTTAAGGTGTCCTCTCTTCTTGCAATGTGTGCAAACATAAACAAGCCTAGGTACACCTCTCACAAAGCGTCTCCTATGCGCTCTCCTATTAGGTACGGGGCACCTAGGTGGGTCGGGTTGAGAGACATATGGATCAATCACAAACTCAGGAACTGGCTCGGGTGCAACATGTGAAGTGGACGCACCATCATGACCTATTCCTCGTCTCTCAACATCACCCAAAATAGGATTGAGAACCATCTTTCCAACCTTCTTAGATGTGTTCTCTAAAGGTGATTTGACCTCGCAGGCATATTCGATATCACTCTCGAGTTGGGATACACGTGTCGTCAGACTAGATATTGTGCTGGTCAAATCAATCTTTTTCCGATCGGAAGCAATCAACTGTTCAGTCAAAGAAACCTTCACCTTCTCGAGTTGACTTGATTTCACCTCAAACAACCTCAAACTCTCTAACTCTCTCTCTAATTCTCTCACCCTAAGACCTAACTCCTTATTTAATTACTTAGTCTTTAAGGTCTCGGCGTACAAATCTCTAAATGCAATCTGGAGCTCACTATCACCCTCACTAGCGCACTCACTCTTAGACTCTCTAGAAACACTCAAATCATCCTCGAGGGTCTCATGTTAACAAGTACCCTCATCGTCGTGGGACAAACTGGGTGTGCTAACGTGACTAGCAGAAAAAGCAACAAACTTCCCATGTGACGACTCATCTCCTGAATCTTTCACCTCTTCCTAACTATCTCTAAGAGTGGTTGGCATGAAAATATTTTTGCCCTTTCTATTTAGCCTAGTGGTACACTAAAATGCTCTATGGCCTCTCCCCTCACATTCAAAACACTTCCCCTCTTCCTCTTTCTCACTTTCTTCTCACCGCTCTCTTTGGCCTCATTTTTATTTTTCTCAAAAAATATTTTATTAGAAGAATTTTGTTTTGAAAATTTGAGAAACTTTTTAAAATTCTTTACAAGCATGGCCATATCAAAATCAGACTCGTCCTCAAACTCGAATTCATAAAAACTCACTTTTTTTTCTTCTTAGACTGGGCTTTAAGTGCTATACCTCTATCATTAGGCTTGACAATGTCATGAACCATGTCAATCTCAAATGTCTGAAGGTCTCCTACCAGTTCTTCTAATTTTAGACAACTCAAATTACCTAAAGTATTCAAAACAGTCACTTTAGGGATAAAACGTTTTGGCAACGATCTTAAAATCTTTTTAACCACTCGTGCATCAGGTATAGGCTCACCAAGATTGAAACTAGTGTTGACAATGTCAAACAAACGAGCATAAAAGTCATCAAAACACTCAGTCTCAAGCATGGTTATCATTTCAAATTGAGTAGTTAAATTTTGAATTTTAGACTCTTTGACCGCGTTAGTGCCTTTGTGGGTGCTTTGTAAAATATCTCATGCTTCTTTAGACGTGGTTACATTGGAACTCGTCGAGGGTGACGTGTCCGAAATTTGCACTAAGCCCACGTGAATTAAAAGTGCTCCACCTAAACTCATCCTCAGTCTAGTTTAACACATGTTTTAAATTCGTGACATTATTTTCGGTGACAGTGGGAGGAGTCCAGCCTCTTTCAAAAATTGCCCAAACTCACTCATCGATTGCCTTTAAATGCGCTTTCATGCGGGCTTTCTAGTAAGCATAATTAGACATGTCAAAAATTGGCAATGGATTATATAAGTTTTCATTCGAAAACATTGCGATAATTTTTCAAAATCAGATTTAAAAAAAAAAATCAATATCACACAAATTTTTGAGGAAAAAAAAAATCAAACGCGATAAATTAGTGTAACCCGCTCTGATACCAATTTGTAAAAGTGTGCACGGTAGTGATTGAATCAAATTTGCAAATTCTCAATTCAAACTTATTTAACTAGAGTCAATTTTAAACCAAATTAAATTAGCCCCTAAATATGAAACTACGTGTGTGTGTGTCAAACCATCACAAATAAAATTGCTAACTCACAAATTCCAGGAAAAATCCCTTTCGGGCAAAACCTTATTTATTTCACTATGTAAAAATAAATCGCAACTTACATACACAATGAAATCTGCAATTAACTCCCGAAAGAATGCACAAAGACACGCAGCCTTAAGTCAACAATGGAACATCCGCATCAGTCCACACGAACATGCAGTCTGAATCAGCCCAAGAACACCCTCGAGTACTCCCTATTAACACACAGTCATCTTCATCCTAGTACCTCAATTAATAGACACCTAGATCAACAGTAGAGATATTCTCTACAAGAGAAACTTCAACAAAGATGCGATCTTGGGTTCTAAAATAACTCACATAAACTAATGAGATGATTTGTTAAATGAAAACAAAGTTAAAACACTCAAAATTGAGAAGACAAACGTTTCTGCCAAAACGATTTGCGTAACACAGTATTTCCAGGTCTTCTGAACAAAAATGAAACTGAAAAAATGAATTTATAGAAAATTTTAAGCCGGCAGCTCACTCGAACAAAATCAGAGTCTCGCTCGAACAAAGACACGTGTCATTCAAACGAAACTTCGCACTATAGCTTCCAGTCGCTCGAAAGAAAAAAATAAAATTACATTTTTTATTTCGTCAGTAAAAACTCCGCCTCAAAACTTCAAAAATATTTTTTGACAAAAAACTCCGCTCCAACACTTAGAAAAAATTTCATAAAAGTTATCCCAATATTTCAAGTGAACCATTAAGGACTTAAAATACAACCTTGCCAAAGTTAAACTTGCGGAGGCTTTAATGTTGAAGAAAACTTGATATTCGAATCCGTCTTGATGCTTGAATGATCTTAAATAATTCTTTGACGGTTGTAGCGGTATACGGCATCATCAATTGTGAACGGACAATGTCCTTACACATTCATGCGATAAAAATCCATCACCATGCTAATCTCCAATTTAATCCAATCTCCAATAAATATAAAACTGAATAAAATGATTCAACTACAAATATCTGAATAAAACTGTGAACAACTGTGGAACTGATTGACCCACTATATTCATAATAAGTGTCTCATAATAAAATGCAACGGAAAGGAAATAAATCTAACTACTAAAGAATCTAAAATAAATCACTCCAACTGCACCTCCAAGATGTATCTCTAATCACTCCTATGCAGCTACTCCATCACTAATACCTGAAAAATATTTGTCAACGCACAGGGTCAAAGACCCGAGAATGAATATACACTACTCCCCTCAATTAGGGTCTATGAACCCAGACAATAGCATTATACATGATAACTATCACAATAGAATATTTTAAATTAAGACGAGCTAATTAATAACGATGCGAGTAAAATAAACAACATATGCTAACACACGAAACTACTATCCAAAGTACAAGTCCAATTATCCAATTTCCAATAATATCATTTAATAAATTTACTTAACTTTATTATTTTACTCATTTTATTATTATCAGGGGCGGTGCTCCCGCATATAAATCTTACTCCAATTTAGTAATGCACCAATTATCATCATTTTAGTGTGGGACTCCAGCTTAAAGTCTTTCTTTGTTTGGTTGTGGGACTCCCATATGTTTTACACCCTTCCCCTCACTATGGCCAGTCAGCCCATTATACTGTCATCTCTGCACACACTCGTGAGGTTTCACGCAAGACACGTCACTATAGCCGTCAGCCCATTTAACTGTTAGCCCGTACATACTCGTGATGTCACACACACCCACGACGATATAGCCAGTCGATCCGTTTAACTGTCAGTCCTACACATAATCTCGCCCCAAATATATTTTAATACCTATATTATTATCTTAGGTATTAATTATTAATTTCTCAATTTCTCATCTTTATATTTTTATTTACCCCACCCTTATTATCGATGTGAGATCCTAAAAGATATCCTTAGTCCCAAACCTAAGGGTCCCCAAAACATAAATACTACCTACCTTAATTATAGGATGAAAGTCTATAAAAAATATCTTCCTAGTCTCACACCTAGGCTAACCCAATCAACGGAACGACATAAAAATCAGCCCCACCCCGGAATCACCCATCCATAAAAATCTACACGAACTAGTCTCATACCTAGAAAGTGTAAATCACAGATAAGGCCTACCCACTAGTCCCATACCTAACAAGCATCCTAAAATATAGGTGAGAGCATACGACCAAAATCTCGTTGTTACGCGGTGATAAATATAAATATCAATCAATCACATAATCCAACAACACATATAAACAATATCACAAATTTATTCGTGATGGCACGATTTAATTAAATTTAATTAATAACACCGTCGTCGTTCCTAACATAATTATATCCATCTAATAATATTAGATTAATCAACATGCAAGTTCATTAAACACACCATAATCATCCACTTTCATTAATTACAATTTTTTTGTGAGTGTGTATGCGCCCCATTTTCATTTTAATAAACTCTATAAATTTTTACATGCGATTCTATACCCATAATGACCAAAATCCATACTCTATCCTACGTTTTCAATCTTATTTCATATTTAAAAATTTCATGAAAATAATACCAAATTAGTTTTCACTTTTCCTAATTAAAGTTGCTAATTTATTTTAAGAAAAGATGTAATTAATTATTTAGGCGACACTTAAAACGCATAATGCTAAAGGAAGAGAATAGAGTATCCATGCCTGAGTAAAAGTCGTTTAGAAAATCTGAGTAGATGGTTTGAATCCTCTCAAAAAATTATGTAAGATTGCTTCTTGAACCAATTTGAGAAAACACCAATTAAGTCTTAAAATCTTGAGTTAAAATTTGATAATTTTGGGTCTATGGTTTGTATGAGGCAGAAGATGAACAAAATAGAGAACTACTGCTCTTAAAATGTTTAAGAATGAGTTTTAAAAGTCCAAGTATATATATATATATATATATATATATATATATATATATATATATATAGAGAGAGAGAGAGAGAGAGAGAGAGAGAGAGAGAGAGAGCAAGGCCCAAGTGCATCCACTTAATATACATCATTCATGCATCATAAATGAAATGCACCAAAATGTTAATAAAATGACACTTGCACTGTTAAACCCACGTATAACCCTCAAAAGCTGATGACCCATCTTTCTCAAATCAAGTCGGGTCACAACTCTCTCTACTCACAATCGCCCAAGAGAAAAATGTGGCAACTCACAAATATCATAGCAGAAATCTTCATCGGAGCAAAAAAAGAAAGCCCCCGATCTGTAAAAATCTTCACTGAAGCAAACGAACCAGCTCACAAATCTTCACCGGAGCAGAAATCTACACCAGAGCAAACCGACCAGCTAACAAATCTCACCGGTATGTAAAACAACTCCTCCGATCTGAAAAAAGCCCCCGATCTACAATACTCAGTTGCTTTAATTTGTATTCATTGCTTTAATTAAACTCAGTTGCATTTTTTTAATTAAACTCAGTTGCATTTTTTTAGTTTAATTTTGTTTTTTGTCATTTTTTTGGTACTGTAATTAATCAGTTGCATTAAAATTTTTTACTAAACCTAATTTTATTGTATATTACAGAAAAATGGAGCCTTCTTCTGTTGGGAATAACAAAGAACTTTGGATAAGGGAAGATATGCAAATTGAATTTGAATTTGAGGACATGGAAAATGTGGAAATTGAGAAAGTTCAAGAGGTTGATTTTAATTCAGAACACAACAATTTATTCAACCCTTATGTAGAGGTGGAAAAAACACCAAAGATTGGGTAGCAGTTTGAAAGTTTGGATGAGGTTTGGAACTTCTACAATGAATATGCTAAAAATGTCGAATTTAGTGTGCGTAATTCCACGGTTAATAGGTGTCGGGAGACAAATTAGATTGTAAGGAAGTCATATGTATGTTTTAAAGAATGGAAGACTACAATTGTAGCGAAACTGGGCACATCTAGACATCGGGGGGCCATTAGAGAGAATCGTAAAGCTAAGCTTGTGGTGTTAAGATCGAAAGACAACAAGTTTATGGTTAGTATATTTGTGGAGGGTCATAGTCATCCATTGGCTAGCCCAACAAAAACTCATTTTCTACGATCAAATCGAGTTATTTCCAATGCCCAAAAATGCTTGACTCAATAACTTGGTGTAGTTAACATACAAAAGCATCAACAATACAACTTATTGGGATTGCAAGCAGGTGGGTTTGAGAATTTTGGCTTCACTCAAAAGGATTTGTACAACCAAGGTCAGAATACCCGTATGGGTTTAATTGGTCGTGATAGAGACATATTGTTAGAATTTTTGAATTTAGAGCAATAAAAGAACCCTTCCTTTTATTTTAAAATCGAGTCCGATGATGAAAATAGAATTAGGCATTATTTTTGGGAGGATGCCACGTCTAAACGTGCTTATGGGTGTTATGGTGATGTGGTGGTGTTTGATACCACATATAATACAAATAAATATAGTTTGATTTTTGCACCACTTATGGGGGTTAAAAATCACGGCCAAATAATTATATTTGGTTATGATTTTTTGAATGATGAAACAATTGAATCATTCATTTCGCTATTCAATGAGTTTTTTTAGGCAATGCGGGGTGATGCGCCAAAATTGATAATTACCGACCAAGATCCGGCTATGACGAGGGCTATAGCGGAAGTACTACCCCACACACATCATAGGCTATGTTCGTGGCACATTTTGATAAAGTTTTCGGAGAAAATAGATGTAGTGAAGTACTACACGTATCGCCGGGAGATTTTCGATTGCATATGAAATTCGGAGACAAAGGAAGAGTTTGATGTCAAGTATCTTGATCTTATGACATGAAGCGGTTTAAGTGAAAATAAGTGGCTTAATTCATTATATGAAATTCGTTCAAAATGGGTCCCCGCGTACGTGAATCATATTTTCTCTGCTAATATGACGAGTAGCCAAAGAGATTAAAGTACACACTCTTTTTTCAAGAAATATGTGTCGAAGAACAATTCCCTACTTGAATTTATGATTCAATTTAGTAGGGTTGTTATGCATCAACGTCATCAAGAGTTGCTTTGCGATCATAATGACTACAATGAGAAGCCGAAATTGAGACTTATGCACTTTGTTTTGGTGCAAATGATGGATATTTATACGTCTGAAATCTTTCATAAGTTTTAAAATGAGATGTGGGAGATGTTGAATTATAAGTTTGATTTTAAGACGGAAGAGGGGAATAAAAATGTGTACGAGGTTCGAAAAACAATTGGTGATAACCAACGTGTGCGACTAGTAAGTTATGACCGTAATTTGGATTTCGTATCTTGTAGTTGCAAGTTGTTTGATAGTGCGGGTATTCCATGCCAACACATGCTCGCGTATATGGTTAAGTTTTTTTACATTCACAGTTTACCGATCAAGTACATTTTAAGTAGGTGGACTAAGAAAGCCAAAAGTTTAACCGTTAGAGATTCTAATGGAATGTTCATCACATGTGAAAAATCATACTTCCTTCAACGTAGTCGACTAATCCAATGATCTTTAGATGTGGTGGAGATGGCCCTTATTAGTCCAGAAGCTACAAAAATTTATGACGACGCTTTAGATATGTCATGTGAAAAAATAAATTTACTGGTTGATAGTGTGGAACCATCACTACCATTGTTGCAAGCCCCTAGTGGGAGAGTTGCTATTAATGTGGGAGCAAGTGGAGGAGTTTCGATAAACATGAGTAGCAATTTCAAGCATACCTATAATGAACCGCAACAAATAAGGGCGAAAGGATGTGGTAAGCGACTAAAAAGTGCGAAAGAGAAAGCCTTGAAAAGGGGGAAAAGTTAAAGGAGCGACGTTGTAATGGGTGTGGATTGGCAGGGCAAGCTCACGACAAAAGAAATTGCCCCGTATTGAATAATAAGTAATATTTTTTTTGGTTCGAGTGTTATTAATATTTTTTTTGTTCGAGTTTTATTAATATTTTTTTTTCGAGTGTTACTAATAGTTTTTTGCTCTTGTAGGGACAAGGATGGTAATTCGGAAACAAGCTCTGTTGCAAGTTCATCCGAGGAGATGTCAAGTTGAATGTTGAATGTGTATTGCATGTTATCATTTGTAGAACTGTCCATTGTTATCAGTTGGTGCATTTTGAATGTCAAGTTGTAGAATTTTCCACTGTTATTAGAATTGTCAAGTTGTAGAATTGTCCATTGTTATTAGAATTTCAAGTTGTAGAATTGTCAAGATGGTGTGTTTTGAACTGTCCACTGTTATTAATATTCTCTATTCAGAAATGCCACTGTTATTTGTTGCATTTCTCCACTGTTACTAGTTGTTATTCTCCACTGTTATTAGTTGCTATTAGTTGATATTCAGAATTCTCCATAATTATCCACTCACAATTAGTTGCTATTCACACACAAAGACTGTTATTTGAAAATGCCACTGTTATTAGTTGCAAATGCTATTCAGTAATGTCAATTAGAAATCCACTGTTATTCAGAAATTCCACATTTTGCATTCAAGTTCATTTCATTTCAAATTCTATTCAGAACTGCATTCACATTGTGCATTCAGAAATGTCCATTTCATTTCAAATGTCCACTGGATTCAACATTACAAGAAAATCCAACATTACAAATCCATTTCAAATGTCCACTACATTCTTTCATTTCAAATGTCCACTGCATTCTTTCATTTCAAATTCCAACAAAATCCAACATTGCAAATTCATTACAACAAAATCCAACATTACAAATTACACACGCAATTAATTGAGAAATACACGATAAATGAACAACACGAGCAATCCTACAAAAATACATTTAATTTCGATTCTAAACTTCCGAAATTCGTTTCAGAGTGTCTCCAATTCCATGTCCATCGAATTGGTCTTTGTCGCCCTACTGTTATTGAATTCGGTTCGTAGTATCGCCAATTCCATCTCCTATGAATTGATCTTTGACACTAACTCGAATTTTTCATTGCACACGGACTTTTTATCGTCCAACCATTTAAAAAAATTACAAGACGCATCTTTGGATTTAGGACAACACATAAAACGCCTTTCGGGATTTGTGGTTTTCTTTGATGTACGGATAATGACATCAACACCACAAGCGCATTTCACTCTCGAACAATTTGAACCTCTGCTTGTTGTCATTTATGGGAAAAAAACAAATTGAAACTGTTAGGTTTACAATAAAGCAATGGAATGGAAATTTAATTAAAATTGTAATTGAAAAAAATAATGAGTTGAAAAATGGTGATTGTAGTTGTAATGTTGAATAAGTTGAAAAAATAGTGATTGTAATTGTAACAATTAGTTGAAAACATTACAGTTTCAATCTCACCACACACAACATTACAGTTTCAAATGTCCCCTGCATTAATTGGAAAAAAAAATTGGAATGAGGAAAAAAATAGGGGGACAACTGAGTTGAAAACAAATAGGGTGTTTTTTCTTCAACTGAGTTTTTCTTTAACTGAGTTTTTTTTCTTCAAAAGGGTGTTAGATCTGAGAGATGCATTTCATTTAGATCAGGGGATTTTTTTTTCAGATCGGAGGAGTTATTTTACATACCGGTGATATTTGTGAGCTGGTTGGTTTGCTCTAGTGAAGATTTCTGCTCCGGTGAAGATTTGTGAGTTGGTTCATTTGCTCCGGTGAAGATTTTTACAGATCATTTTTTTCTTTGCTCCAGTGATATTTGTGAGTTACCACATTTTTTTCTTGGGCGATTGTGAGTAGAAAGAGTTGGGGCCTAGTTTGATTTGAGAGTGAGAGATATGGTTCATCAGCTTTTGAGGGTTATATGTGGGTTTAACAGTGCATTTGTCATTTTATTAATATTTTGGTGCGTTTCATTTATGATGCATGAATGATGTATATTGAGTGATGCACTTGAGCCTTGATCTCTCTCTCTCTCTCTCTCTCTCTATATATATATATATATATATAGATATATATAGATAGATATATATAAGTGTAGGAGGAATTTAAGAGGCATTAGAATCCTATTAAAACTAAAACAGTTCGTCCGTTAGTCATAGTCAAGTACCGTGACAAATGTTTTTTTAGAGTTTTATGTTATAATGACTCTTTCTAGAGAGTTTTATGTTATAAGGAATCTTTTAAGCGACCCAAGACTTATATATACTCATATTAGGAATCTTCGATTTTGAATTAATTTAATTAATTACCAGATAAAATTACGGGCTGTTATAAACAGTTTTGTAACATTTATAACTACTTTAAATTACATATAGTGCATATATATACTAGCCTTCTAGTTCTTATGCCTACGCATTCAATATCCCTTAGACCCATTTGAGATTCATTACCCTTGTAATAAGCTCTCTCAAATTACCCGTTTGGACAGTTTGGGACTGCATAGTTTCTGCATAATAATATTCTTAGTGGCTTAAACTTGTTACTTTTGGGGAAAGTTCTGTTGCCATATCTTAATGTTATATAGATACATATTACGTGATGTGAAGTGTTATTTTAATTGATAAATTGAAATAACACTTACAATGGCAAATCTATGTCGTGTACTTAGATAACTATGGGTATATGTTGCCGAAATTTTTCTCAAATCGAAACAATGTGCATGAGTTGTTAATTATATTACAGAAATATGTGGTCTCGAATGGGATAAGACCACTCACCCTTTGGAGTCGTGGAGAAAATATGAGTTATCTTATTCTTATAATATGACACCGAAAGATTAAATGTCATTCTTGTAGTAAATTATTTCATGGGAACTAAATGTTCAACCTTTTGTTTATACTAATTCATGAATATACGCTTATTACCCATAATAGGTGATTGCTTGTAGTAGCTGTGATGGGATATCCTAAATACAAAAAGTGGATGGGTGAGACAAATAGATTAGGGGATGTGTTTCGTAGAGGTACTAATGAATTTGTGAAATACGCAAAGAGATATTCATAATGATGAAGAGTTCCTGTGTCCGTGTGCCAAGTGTAAGAAATATAAGGTGTTTGAGTGGAAAACAGTTGAACTACATTTATTAAGATGGGGTATGCAAGATAGTTATCAAATTTGATTTTTCTCGGGGAATCGAAAGTCCTTTTGTCCCAGAGCAACCTTCACAATAACCTTCAACAAGTAGGATAAATGTATAAGGGAAGGAAGACAATGTAGATCAAAATATGCTATAGGATTTAGTTGATGACGCGTTTGGAGTTCATGAAGTGGAATAAAATGATGTCATTGACAATGTACAAGGTTCAGGTGCTCATAGAGATATTGGGATAAACCTTGACGATGACTACCAAAGTTTAAAATTTACGGCAATCTTCCCATTATACCCTGGCAACGAGAAAGATCAAACAGCTTTATATGCCATGGTTGGTTTGCATAGTTTGAAGACTCAATATGGTTTATCTCGCAATAACATGACAAGAATTTTGAATTAGGTGAAGGGCTTGCTACCCAAGTAGAATACACTTTCAAATATCTATCCTACTATGAAGAATAATTCGAAAGGTTTGGAAATGAAGTATAAATCAATTCATTCTTGTGTGTATAACTGCAGACTATACCAAAAGGAGTACGAAAATCTCGATCGGTGTCCGGTATGCGATGAACCTAGATATGTCCAATCTACTATCAAGGAAGGCATGCGCTAAAAAGTGAGACACCCCGCTTAATTAAATACCGAGTGATCAGTCCTTTATTAAATTTAAAATAGAATATCCAGTTGGAATCAGTCTTAGCATCACCGTCGAATTTTTTTATTAATAACTAACCACCTAATATTTAGAAATTAGATGCCAAATTTTATTTATTTTATTCATTTAAGACATGTAAACAATTATAAGATTAACTAAACATTCACCATCTAATAACAACTCATAGGAATCAAAACGACATAATGAAATAAACTGAATCTGGAGTTAACACTTCCAGTCAAAATCCCAAATACAATAATCCGAATGAAGTAAATCCAATAATTGAAACGTAAATGACTATTTATAAATTACTATCTCTAAATAAGAATTAAATGAATGTCTCTGAATGAATGTCCCTGACTGAAATGAATGTCTCTGAATGAATCAAGGATGAATGTGGGACGTCTAATACCGAGGTCCTGTAATTTCCGCAGCAGCTACATCACGTCAACTGAATGGAACTCCTATGCTTGGAGTCCCTATGGCTGGGCACCTAAAAGGTTTTCATAAAAACAGAATAGATTTGACAGAAAACGGGTCAGAGCCCGAGTTGAAAATATTTTTAAAACAGCAAGTATTTAAATTGCATAAATACCAGATATTATATACATGTTAGTCACGTGCTCTCACTTGAAATCCTCACCTCTCAACTATTGTGCACGCCTAACGTATACTCCTAATCTATCCTAGTTATACCGTCCCACCTAACTAGTTTGATTTAAGTCTCTCATTATGATACCTAAGTCATTGTGTCCACTCGTATTACCCGAATAATACATTATTGCATTTCAAATAATTATTAATCGATTCAAGTATTTCTTTACTCATATAAGTTCCCACAATTCTCACATATTTTATATATCAATTCTAACATATTTTATATATCATACTCTTCTTATCTACTAAGTAACACAGTAGAATAACCACCAGTACATATATAGACTTCACTATCGTAATATATATATAAATATATATAAGGTACCCCGAGACTTAGCTATAGTGGATGCATACTCTGCTATCAAGTCCCAGTATATCACATACTATATGAAGGACTATAGTTCATAATTACGGAGAACCATATAAAGCACAAATCACAAGTAATGGAGGTGAGTCATAGTTTCAAATCATAAGGGAGACGCACATACCCACTCACCCCTATGACCGTCTGCACTATCACTCACAGATAGGCTGTACCAAGATTCTATGGTTCCAAGGTACAAATCTGTATTCCCCCGATGGGCTCATCAAAATAAATACGTAGTATATTTATATCTCAAATATCCTACGTAATATTTTATTTAACGCGGTAACTTACGTCACATAACTACAAGTACCTTATCCCAAAAGGTTATTAAGTTTTCTTCCATTACTTGGGTTATTTCAGTAACTAAAATATACCCCTACTACTGGTATTAACCTTAAATTATCGTTTATCTAATTTAAACTCAAATCTACATAATTTTTAACCGTAACTCATTTAATTAACACTCGTAATTTCTCCATTCAATCCCATGCATAAATAATATTTTTCGGGTAATAAGTATATGTAGATTAATTAATCCCCACCAAATATTTCTAAAAGTTGGGATTCAATCAAATATTAAAAGGAAATAAATCACATTTCCTAGGGGAGTCGATCGATCGACATTCTTGAGTCGATTGATCGATCGACCAGTTATTTGCCCAAATTTTCTTAATAGTTACGGGTTTCAAGATTTTTAACCACCAAAATCGTCTTTACACTTCTCCAAATTGATATACATGAAATCCAGAACCTATACTAACATGTATGAACAATTCCTAATGTATCAAAGTCGTTTAAACAACATCAACATACATAAATTCACCCAATTTCCATCTTTAGTCTCAAGAACCCTTGTTTTATCTTCATCTTCAATTCAACGTGAAATTTCCAGATCTCTTCAACCAATTTGATTTTAATAACGTGGGTTTGATTCTATATGCATAAATGCTCCTATTCCATTTAAATATTCACCCAAGAATTTTGATTTACCACCCTATCTAAATTCCTCAAAAATATGAGATTTTCATAAAAATGTTATCCTAATCTAACATGAATCACATATCTACCGTAAATTTATGCAAGATAATACTTGCCTTATGTAATAGGTCTGGTCCGTTGGTGATGAAAGGTATGGCGTTGATCCTCTCTCTCCGATCTATACATTGGCAGTTATAGTGGTGCAAACGGTGCTCCAATGGTGGTTCAAGCCTTAGAAAGCTCTTCACTCTCCAGCTCCTATGGTTTCCCAAGCTTTTATGTTTGATATCTCTACAAATCCTAACCATAGCAGCTGATATAGACTTAGGAATTTCGTGGGTTTAATTACCCCAAAAATAAAATGACTAAAACACCCTCCCGAGGTGCTGGTTTGGCTTAAAAATACCCCGGGACCCAAACTGAACCCCGGGTAGGCTTTTCTGACTATCTCGACCCTTTTGGACACTTTGGCGCATTTGAAATGACTATACAGGTGACTTATAAATGAATTATGTTTTATTTTATTAAATTGCATCCCGACACGACTGACATGCGCGTCCCGACTTAATTTTCATAACTGTCGTATTATTCGCTCGCGAATATTAAATCATAATTACATATTACTTTACTCACTAAGTAATAATCGACATAATTCACAGCAATAAATACTAAATCTCATCGCACTAGTATTTATTTAATTAAATCCGAAATAATTATAAATAAATTCCCCATTTTTAAGTTAATTAATCCCACAAATAAAAAAATCATTAAAATTATGGGGTATTACATACTTCCCCCTAATAACGGAATTACGTCTCGAAATTCAAAAAAATAACGGTATACCTAGCCAGAATAACTCGGGATACTTTTCGCGCATCTCGTCCTCGCGCTCCCAAGTAGACTCCTTGGCATTATGATGCCTCCACTAACCACGTACTAACGACACTACCTTTGACCTCAGTTTCCTCTCGTTGCGGTCTAGGATAACAACTAGCCCATCCTCATAGGAACTATCGGGCTGTAGATCAATCTCATCTAAAGTAATATGGGTGTGGGCCAACTCATCCCGAAGATATCTTCTCAACGAAGGACTATGGAACACGTCATGAATCATATGCAAGTGCTCCGATAAACCAAGTCTATAAGCCACTGGCCCAATCCACTCAATAGTAGGGAATGCCCCTATGTACTTCGGCACTAACTTCCCTTTCTTCCCAAACTGCATTACCCACTTCATGGGAGATACTTGTAACAACACCATGTCCCTCATATTGAACTCCCTGAAGAACCTCTTGGCATCGACATATCTCTTCTGTCTATCCTGAGCAACCCAAATACGATTTCGAATCATCTCAATCTTGGACGAGGTATCCTGAATCACCTCTAGCCCAAGCAGCTTGTTGTCCCCCATCTCTAGTCAACACGTTGGAGAACAACAAGGCCTATGATATAATGCCTTGAATGGAGCCATGGCAATAGTAAACTGGTAGGAGTTATTATAAGAAAACTCTACCAGTGGAAGATATTGCTCCGAGCTCCCGCCAAAATCAAGGATGCACATTTGCAACATATCCTCTAACATCTGATTCGTATGCTCGGTCTGCCCATCAGTCTTAGGGTGATAGGCCGAACTCAATCGTAACTTCGTACCCATGGCCTCCTAGAAGATCTCCCAAAATTTGGACACAAAATTCTTGTCTCGATCAGACACAATATCAAGGGCCCCCCCGTGGAGTCCACTACCTCCATAATGAAAATCTGAGTGTACTGCCCCGAAGTATAATCGGTCCGAACTAGAAGAAAATGAGATACATTGGTCAGCCGATCAACAATCACCCATATGGAGTCGTGACCCCTCTGTGATGTAGGCAACCCTGTGATGAAATCCATGGAAATTCTCTCCCATTTCCACATAGGGATCTCCAACAATTGTAGGATCCTTGGCGGTCTTTGGTGGCACACTTTTACCAGCTGACAAGTGGCACATTTAAAAAAAACTTGACAATGTCCTTCTTCATTCCACTCCATCAGTACTGTCGCCTCATATCCTGGTACATCTTATCCCCTCTGGGATGTACCATAAATCGTGAATTGTGCGACTCCATCATCACCGCGTGTCATAAATCCTCCCCTTCTGGAACTACTAGTCTTCCATTGAAGCGTAAGCCCCCATTTGAGATCACAGAATACGACTCTGCCCCTTAGCTAGAAGTTGTACAATTCGATCCTAACAAAACGAGTCTACTGCCTGAGCCTGTATCACCTTAGTAAAGATCTCGGGTGTAATCGTTATCACTAACATAAATGAGTGGGCAACTGCATCCTGATATCCCAGCTCATTCCATTTTGCCTTCCATAACTCGACCACCTCACCCGCTGGCGTACGGCTCAACGCATCTGCTACCACGTTAGCCTTCCCCGGGTGATATTGTATATCAAAATGATAGTCCTTCATAAATTCAAGCCACCTCCGCTGGCGCATATTCAACTTCCGCTACGTGAACAGGTACTACAGTGACTTGTGATCTTTGAATAGGCAAAATTTCTCCCCTAAAAGATAATGTCTCCATATTCGAAGTGCAAACATGACTACCACTAACTCCAAGTCGTGGGTGGTGTAATTCCTCTCATGGGGCTTAAGCTTACGGGAAGCATAAGATATAGTCTTATCCTATTGTTGAAGCACCCCCCCAAGTACTAGTAAGGATACATCAGTATACACCAGGTATTCCACTCTTGGCCTAGGCAGTGCTAGAACTAGTGCTGAAATTGGCTTGTCCTTCAGCTCATCAAAAGTCAACTGGCAGGCATTATCCCAGATAAATGGTACCCCTTTGCGAGTCAAATTAGTCAACGGACCCGCTATCTTTGAGAATCCCTGAATAAATTGCCTGTAGTGTCTGGCTAGCCCTAAGAAACTACGTATCTATGTCGGCATCATTGGTTGCCCCCACTCCCTCACCGCTGATACCTTCTCCGGATCTACGGATATCCCACTCTCAGAAATAATGTGCCCCAGAAATTGAACCTCTCTAAGCCAGAATCCACACTTATCATATTTCGCATACAACTTGTGCTCATGTAGTGTCTGCAAAACCTTCCTCAAATGCTCGACACGCTCCTCCTCAATCTGAGAATAAATCAGGAAGTCATTTACGAAGACAATGGCAAATTGATTTAATAACCCTCTGAACACCCTGTTCATCAAGTCCATAAACACATTCGGTGCATTGGTTAGCTCAAATGGCATAACCCTGAACTCGTAGGATCCATATCTCTTTAAGAAGCCAGTCTTATACACGTCATCCTCTCTAATATATAACTTATGGTATCCCGACCTTAAGTCTATCTTTGAGAAGTAGGCAACACCCCTCAACTGGTCGAATAGGTCATCAATTCAGGGTAATGGATACTTATTCCGTATCGTGACCTTATTCAACTCTCAGTAGTCAACACACAACTTTAGTGACCCATATCTCTTCTTTACGAACAGTACAGGTGTGTCCCAATGCAAGGTACTCCTACGGATGAAGCCCTATCCTAATAACTACTTGATCTGATCCTATAACTCCCTCATCTCCGTCGGAGCCATACGGTATTATAAAATCTATCTCTTTGCTAGGCGGTAGCCCTAGTATGTCCTGAAATACATCAGTAAACTCATGAATGATCGAAATCGAATCGAGTGTAATCACTACCTCCTTAGAGGTCTCCTCATCTATATAATATAAATGAGTGGAAGAACCTCCCTCAAGACAAGGCATCGCCACTAAAAATATCTCCTAACTCGGTAGGGCAAACGTAATACTATGACTATAACAATCGATCATGGCTCTATATGTAATTAGCCAATCCATCCCAATAATAGAATCATACTCGAACATATCTAATACAAGCATATCGGTAGGTAAAATAAGTCTCCCAATCTCTATACCTATGCCCTAAAATATAAAGAATATCAATAACCCATAGCCCATCGGCAAATATACACTAGTAACCGTACTATCTGCCTTGTCTAATAATCTCGCAGCACGTGTAAATATAGTGGCAATGAAAGAGTGAAACCCCTGTGTCAAATAATATCGGCCCCAAAGTCCCCTGAATAAAAAATATACCCTTAACTGCAGGTGGAGACTGAGGAACTGTGACCTGGTGGACATTGTAAACACGCCCGTACAATAACTGTTCCTACTGAACTAGAACTGCTGGAATAGATGGAAAGGCTAGCATTTGTGGTAGTTCTGCGAGGGCGACTGGAAAGATCGATCGTTGGGGATCCTGTCGAGCACCCTTCTACTGCTGCTACTGTGGGGGCCTTGCCCCCTTCGGGAAAATCCCGACGTCGGTGGTCATTTTTACCATAGCCAAAGCATCTACCACCAAAGTTTCCTCCCCTTTGATTCTGATGTCCTCGGCCTTGTTGGCCATTACCATCCTTCCCTTGGCCCTGCTGAAAGTGCTGCTCCCTACTGAACAGACTGACCCTGATGCCCCTGCCTAAAACTTCCATGTCCCTGCCTGTAGTCACTTGATCTGAACCTCTTAGTAGGTTCCCCCTGATGGGAACTTTGCTCACCCCGTCACTGTTAACCCTGAGCCGGTTATGCCACACTAGCACCATTGCCTTCTGTACTACCCTGCTGGATGGACTCCTCCGCTTGTTTGCTTCCCTTTATATGGAAGCAATGATCCTGGCAGTGTAGTAGGTCGGCGTTAAGTACATCAGTATATGTACCCAATAAAAGATTACCTCAAAGGTGCTGACGAATCCTCCAAGTCAAGCCATCCATAAACATCTGAATTTTCTTCACCTCAATAGGTACCTCATACGGCACCAGATTAATCAATATCGTAAAATCTTCCTAATACTCCGTAATGGTCTTCCCTTCCTAGGTGAGATCCAGTAATTTTCGCCTCATCTCAGTCTGAACGGCAGAAGGGAAATATTTGAGGTCTAATCGCACCCAAAAGTCTTGAATAGTCATGCTGCCTCTCTCCTCAGCAGTGGTAATAGACTCCCACCACTGTAGTGCCGCTCCCACTAGCTTAAAAATAGCTAGAATCTACCTCTGAACCTCGGTGCACTCGTACATCCTCATATGCCACTGGATATATTTCTTCCATTGGCTCGCTACCACAACATCAGAATTCCCTACGAACTTCGGAGGATGTGCCTTCTGGAAGGCAATTTAAATCACTACCAAGAAGAAGGGAGCGCATGATCTGGTGCTGGGGCAACCACATATGCCTAGGGTGGGGCCTATTGTACCACAGCTAAAGCTGTATTTACCTCTTGTGCTACGATGGAAGCAACCTCCGCAACATTCATCGTGCCCTGGGCCAGAGCTGGCGGGGGCTCGAGTTGGGCATCCCAGGTGCACGTCTGGGAGGCATCTAATATGAGAGAGATCTGTATAAGTCCATAATAAATATCTCAAATAGCTGAAGACGTAAAATGTGCAATTAATGAATACAACAGTCCTAAATATAGGGCTCTATATAAAAGAAAGATACGTTGGAAGCATAACAAGCCGCACAGATCCTAAGGACTCTAGAACCTGATGCTTTGATACCACCTGTGACACCCCGCTTAATTAAATACCGGGTGATCAGTCCTTTATTAAATTTAAAACATAATATCCAGTTATAATTAGTCTTAGAATCAATGTCGAAATTTTTTATTAATTACTAACCACCTAGTATTTAAAAATCAGATGCCAAATTTTATTTATTTTATTTATTTAATACATGTAAGAAATTAAAAGATTAACTAAACATTCACCATCCAATAACTACTCATAGGAATCAAAACTCCATAATGAAATAAACTAAATCTGGAGTAAACACTTTTAGTTAAAATCCCAAATACAATAATCTGAATGAAGTAAATCCAACAACTGAAAATTAAATGACTGTCTGTAAACTACTATCTCTAAATAAGAACAGTCAACACGCCCTGACTAAAATGAATGTCTCTGAATGAATCAAGGAAGAATGTGGAGGCGTCTAATATCGAGGTCTTGTAACTTCCACGGTAGCTACAACACGTCAACTGAATGGAACTCCTACGCTTGATGTCCCAATGGCTAGGCACCTAAAAAGTTTTTACAAAAAATAAAATAGATTTGACAGAAAATGGGTCAGAGCCCAAGTTGAACATATTTTTAAAACAACAAGTATTTAAATTGCATAAATATCAGATATTGCATGCATGTTAGTCACATGCTCTTACTTGAAATCCTCACCTCTCAACTATTGTGTACACCTAACGTATACTCCTAACCCATCCTAGTTATACTGTCCCACCTAACGAGTTTGATTTAAGCCTTTCACTATGCTGACTAATTCATTGTGTCCACTCGTATTACCCAAATAATATATTATTTCATTTCTAATAATTATTAATCGATTCAAGTATTTCTTTACTCATATAAGTTCCCACAATTCAAACATATTTTATATATCATACTCTTCTCATATACTAAGCAACATGGTAGAATAATCACCAGTACATACATAGTCTTCACTATCATAATATATATATATATATACTTATAACGCACCCCAAGACTTAGATATGGTGCATGCATACTTTCCTATCAAGTCCCAGTATATCACTTACTATATGAAGGACTAAACGTTCATAATCACTCGAGAACCATATAAAACACAAATCACAAATAATGGAGGCAAATCATAGTTCCAAGTCATAAGGGAGACGCACATACCCACTCACCCCTACGACTATCTTCACTACCACTCACAGATAGGCTGTACCAAGGTTCTATGGTTCTGAGGTACAAGTTCGTATTCCCTCGATGGGCACTTCAGAATAAATCTGTCCTAGCACGAAAACCTCCGTGATAGCAAGTAGCGCGGTATAATGCATTACAGATAATAATCCATACTATAGGTAATCACACAACCTAAGTATATTTATACGCAGGTCCCATTTACATGTCTCATATGTAGTATATTTATATCTCTAATATCCTACGTAATATTTTATTTAACGAGGTAACTTACGTTGCATAACTACAAGTACCTTATCCCAAAGGTTATTAAGTTTCATTTCCATTCCTTGGGTTATTTCAGTAACTAAAATATACCCCCACTACTGGTATTAACCTTAAGTCATCGTTTATCCAATTTAATCCCATGGTTACATAATTTCTTAGTGTAACTCATTCGATTAACTCTCGTAATTTCCCCATTAAATACCATGCATAAATAATATTTTTTAGGTCTTAAGTATATCCTACTACCCTTCCCTAAGTATCATTATGATTAATTAATCCCCACTAAAGATTTTTAAAATTTGGTATTCAATCAAATATTAAAAGGAAACAAAGCACATTTCTCAGGGGAGTCGATCGATTGATTGACTGACCAGTTATTTGCCCAGATTTTCTTAACAGTTACGGGGTTCAAGATTTTTAACCACCTAAATCGTCTTTACACTTCTCCAAATTGATATACATGAAATAAAAAAACCTATACTAACATGTATGAAAAATTCCTAACGTATCCAAGTCGTTTAAACAACATCAACATGCATAAATTCACCCAATTTCCATCTTTAGTCTCAAGAACCCTAGTTTTGACTTCATCTTCAATTCACCATGAAACTTCCAAATTTCTTCAACCAATTTGATTTTGATAATGTGCATTTGATTCTACATGCATAAATGATCCTATTCCATTTAAATATTCACCCAAGAATTTTATTTACCCTATCTAAATTCCTCCAAAACATGAGATTTTCATAAAAATGTTATCCTAATCTAACATGGATCACATATATACCATAAATTTATGGAAGATAATACTTGCCTTATGTAGCAGGTCTAGTATGTTGGTGATGAAAGGTATGGGTTGATCCTTTCTCTCCGATCTATACGTTGGCAGTTATGGTGGTGCAAACGGTCCTCCAATGGTGGTTCAAGCCTTAGAAAACTTCTCACTCTCTTGCTCCTATGATTTCCCAAGCTTTTGTGCTTGATATTTCTACAAAGCCTAACCCTAGTAGCTGATATAGACTTAGGAATTTTGTGGGTTTAATTACTCCCAAAATAGAAATGACTAAAATACCCTCCCGGGGAGTCGATTTGGCTTAAAAATGCCCCGAGACCCAAACTAAACCCCCGGGTAGGCTTTTCAGACTATCTCGATCCTTCCGGACACTTTGGCGGACTCGAAATGACTATACGGGTGACTTATAAATGGATTACATTTTATTTTATTAAATTGCGTCCAGATAGGACTAACATGCGCGTCCCGACTTAATTTCCATAACTGTCGTATTATTCACTCATGACAATTAATTCATAATTACATATTACTTTACTCACTAAGTAATATTCAATTTAATTCACATCAATAAATTCTAACTCTCACTGGGCTAGTAATTATTTAATTAAATCCGAATTAATTATAATTAAATTTCCCATTTTTAAGTTAATTAATCGAGTAAATAAAAAAATCATTAAAATTATGGGGTATTACATACTTCCCCCCTAATAACGGAATTTTGTCTCGAAATTCAGAAAAATAATGGTATACCTGGCAAGAATAACACGAAATACGTTCCGCGCATCTCGTCCTTGTGCTCCCAGGTAGACTCCTCGACATTATGATGCTGCCACTGAACAGGTACTAATGACACTACCTTTGACCTCAGTTTCCTCTCGCTGCTGTCTAAGATTATAACTGGTCCCTCCTCGTTGGAACTATCGGGCTATTGATCAATCTCCTCTAAATCAATATGAGTGTGGGCTAACTCATCCCGAAGATATCTCCTCAATGAAGAAATATGGAACACGTCACGAATCCTATGCAAGTGCTCCGGTAACCCAAGTCTGTAAGCCGCTGTCCCAATCCGCTCATTAATAGGGAATGGACCTACGTACCTTGGAGCCAACTTACCTTTCTTCCCAATATCAACAAATGGTTTGAATCTATTTGGAAATTTAAGCACCAATCAGAGGGTATGTTTTGTGATCCTAGCCCCACTCAACCTCCCTCTTTCACAGTGTATGAGTCCTGAATTTTCGATGATGTCTTTATTGAGACCTGGGCCAAAGGCACCAAGTGAGGACATTGATGTTTACCTGGATCCTTTTGTAGAAGAATTAAATGGGTCATGGGAAGAGGGTATGCAAGCATTTGACTATTTTAAAAGAGAATAGTTTACGCTGAAAGCTATGTTGATGTGGCTAATTCATGATTTTCCAACTTATGGGACATTATCCAGTTGTGTAGTCCATGGTTATTTGGGTTATCCTATTTGTGGATAGGAGACTGAATCTCTGTGCCTCACTGCTAGCTCAATAAATGTATACCATTTCCATAGGAAGTTTTTACCCCCGCTCATAATTTTAGATTTGATAAAGGTTCCAATTTTTTACCTGTCGGGGTTGAACATAGGCTAACTCCAAGAAAACTTTCAAGTTCAGTAATTAAAAGTAAATCTTCTGATTGTGGCCCTAATATTCCAGGTAAGAATCCTAATTTTAAGAATATCAAGAATAAGAATACCCTAACTGGGAATGAAACTGAGATAAGAAAGGCATGATCTAGGATGTTAATTTTATTTGACTTGCCTTATTAGAAGAATAACCTAGTGTGCCATGTATTGGATGTGATGCGTGCAGAAAAGAACATCACTAAACATATTGTGGGCACATGCCTTAGGGGGAGTCATTCGAAGGATGGATAAAATGATTAAAAAGACCTTAAATCGTCGAAACTTAAGCCATAACTATGGTTTTAAGAAGATAGTAGGGGAAGGACAATAATTCCTCTGGTGCGTTTACTTTGACGAGTGAGGAAAGGAAGGTTCTTTTGGACATATTATATAATTTGAAGTGTCCATCTAATTTTTCATCCAACTTGGAAAGTATTGTGAATTATGCTACCCATGATATACATAAGTGTAAGTCCAATGATTGGCATGTGATCATGCAATTGGATCATCTATTGTTTAAGCACCGTTTCTCTAAGAACAAGGATTTTTGGAGGGCTATTATGCAAATAAGTATCTTATTCTCATTTTTATGTGAGAAAATAGTCAATCGAGATTACATAGTGGCCACAAAATTGACAGTGACCAAAGCGATTTGTGTGTTGGATAAGTAGTTTCCCCCATCATTCTTTGATATAAGTGTTCACTTATTGGTACACCTATGCGATGAGGCACTTCTTTGCGGCTCAGTTAGATATCGGTGGGTGTATCCATTTGAAAGACTAATGAAAGTTTTCAAAGCTTACGTCAAGAATACACGATACATTGAAGGATCAATTGCAGGGGAATACATCACCATGGAGTCATCAATCTACACTCGGGAATATATGCCTGACCCCAACAGCATAGATGATAGTGATGAGTTAGTTGATGAGGGTGGTCATGTGATGAGCAAACGAGTGAAATTAACGAGTTTACAACATGAACAAATAACTCATTATCTATTTTTCACACATGAAGATATCGAAGAATGGAAAAGTAAGTTTATATTATTTTAATTTTTATACATGATCAATTTTGTAATACCTTATTCACAATCAATGCAGAAAATATGATGCGTATGGGAACGATAAAAGATGAAAGACAACGACACAATCAAACAACGAATTTAGGTTGTGGTTGTCATGCTAGATAATTATAATGAAAATGTATCTTATTAAATGTCACATTACAAGAAAGCTTTATAAATAACCCAATTAATTTATCTATATTCTTAGCTCTTGAAGACGGGTGATGCGACATCAAGGCTTGCTCGTCTAGGCACTGGACCTTTATTCATGGCACAAGAGCACAAAAAGTATCGATTGAACAATTACGTATTCGGTACAAGGGTGTACAAGGAAAATATAAATATACGGAACTCGGGCATTTCATACAAGGCTCTTACTTATTTTTGAGCGAGAGTGAAAGATAACAACCTCGTTGAAGCTGAAATGACTTACTATGGTGTAATTCGAAATATATTTGAATTGGACTGTATAAGCTTAAAAGAGGTTGTGTTTTATTGTGATTGGGTAAGAGTTGAGGATAAAAATTCTTGTAAAGTTGATCCGGGCACCAATCATGGTTAACTTTTCCAAGTTAAAAAGCAACGAACACGTGAGTAATGAGACGTTTGTTTGTGATTTTCAAAAGGTCAAGCAAGTGTTTTACTCATAGCATATCAACAGCGAGTCGTGGTCAATCGTCCTACATGTGCCAAAGCGTCTAAATAGTAGTGTGGATGAATTGATTGATCCTACAAAATATCAATCCATTTTTTATGATAACCTGAATTTGAAATAATTTTTAGATTTGTAATAATTATTCCAATTATTTGTAATGACCAGTGGGTATATTATTCTAGTGCTTTATTATTATCAGATTAAAGTTTAATGATTTTAATTCATTTGTACTTGATCAATTTACTTTTTGTAATAACCACTGGGTGTATTCTTCTAATTTTTTATTATTGTTGGATTTTTTTATTTTTTTGGTTAGTCAATATGTTAATTTGGATTTTAATTAAATTAATAATTAATTCAAAGTCCATGACGTGACCTGATATTGAAATAATATGTAGATTTATAACGCCTTTAACTTGTATTCTTCACATGCGTTGTTATTATAGGATTTGAATTAAAATTATTTTTTTGGTTAGTGAATATGTTAATTTGGATTTTAATCAATTTAAGCATTAACTCAAAGTCCATGACATGACCCGATATTGAAACAATATTTTAGATTTATAATGTTTTTAACTCGTACAATATTCTAATTCATTAGGATTTGATCCTTTTCTCATATACATGTTTGTACTAATAACAATAATTTTTACATAAAATGTCTTCATCAGGGCATCGCGATAGAGGAGGTGACGAAGGTTCCTCTGCCACTAGGCCCCTAAAGTGGGGCAAATTGGGGTTCGTCATTGAGAACAAGATGGCATTAGGCAATCATCGGCTTGGGGTACACCAATTGGAGTAAGGTGCTAAATGAGATCAAGATCACCATATGGGGGGCGCTACAGGTAGTGTATTTATATTTTATAATTTAAATACAACTAAAATTTTGCTTTCTTTTTGGTTTATATTTGTTTGACAGGATCAATTCGGCCTGCCCCCACATGTTCTCGACTCCACGTTGGAACAGTTGAGAGATCAGTATGAGATATGGAAGGAAAATATACGGGCACGGTACTTTGGGTAGACTCGAGATTCCATTATGAGAGTGCGTGACACC
Organism: Sambucus nigra; assembly: GCA_949130495.1. Lineage (NCBI taxonomy): Eukaryota > Viridiplantae > Streptophyta > Magnoliopsida > Dipsacales > Adoxaceae > Sambucus > Sambucus nigra. Next base: position 378,269,809 of record OX422211.1, read on the forward strand.
GTCCTATCGAAGGAGTCGATCTCATTGGCACAGTGGCATCAGTTTGTCAACAATGAGATTGAGGAGCGAAAATTAACATCTTGTCAACCGAGGAGGGAAAACTGGGAAAAAAAGGTGGACATGCACTACTCTGGATGGATGTCTTACGCCGAGGTAGATCACAAGATGGTAAGTTTTTATTATTCTTTAATTTTAGTTTTATGGTATTCTAATTTAGCATTACTTTGCGTTACTTACTATTTCTACATTATTTTATTTCAGGAGACGGGGAATGGCCCTGAGGGTAGGCAATATAGACTCGATGCCTATATGGAAATCCAGATGAATAAGGGCATGGATAATGAGGTGTCCCCGATCATGGCAACCACAATTGTAACTTATAATTATTTAATTTTTTAAATTTCATTTTTATTAACCTAATTAACTAATCGTGCACTTTTTGTCATTTCAGGCAAAGCTTAAGTAAGTGCATGAAAAGCATTCTGATGTTGACAAATCATCTTTAGCTACGAACGCACTCAACCAAGTGCTTGGGGAGGATTACAATGGGAGGACTAGGGGGTGAACTCTCGAGTGGGGAAGTCGAGGATCATCGGGATAGAGACAAACAACATCGGGTAGGCTTGTAAGGTCGAAACCCATGACGCTAAGCTAGAAAGGTTGGAGGCGACGTCCTAGATATGTATGCCTTCATGAAGTGTCAGTGGGGGTCCACCTCCAATAAGGGCAAGGGAAAGGTCAAGGGTAAGGAGGTATATGAGGACTCCACTATTCCATCGTTGATGCGCATGGACTCGCTGATATACACGAACTCTTCGCCATTATGTGATTTATATCCCATCTTGACCCCCGTCGAATAGCCTATGTCAACAATCGGTTGGCCGAGCGTATTTTTAGTAAACATATTTGGTGGTACGCCGATAGCGAGGGGCTTGAGGGACCCGAACACTCACCCGGGAATGTTAGTTCATGACATGCCATGCAAGATTTTAAGGCAAAGGTTCGCGTCACGCATATTATGACCGGAAGGGAGAATGAAACTTTATGGTTGCAAAAACAATGCAACACTCGTCAAATTGATGGGTGTCTTAATTCATATGTTGTGTGGTCTTCCTTCCTCCTCCGACTTACTATAGACCCTACTCCATGACATTATTTGTATTTATTTTATTTGGATATTTGATATTATTTGTATTTTTTTTATTTGGTTATGGATATTTACATATTGGTTTTGTTTTGGTTTTGGATATTTGTATTGGTTATTAAATATTAAATGTTGCTTGATATATATGCTATTTGGATAGGTTAAAATTTGCTATAACGGGTGCAAATATACTGCTGGGCACTGGCAGTGGCCATACTGCCCATTAGTTTTTTTTAAATCTGCCCAGATTTATCACAGACTTTGACCGTGACATAAGAAACTTATCACAGACTTGTCATGGTCAAAGTCCATGACAAATTTTTACTTGTCACGAACTTTGACCTTGACAAGTTTTCCTTTGTCACGGACTTGTCACGGTCAAAGTCCGTGACAAATCTAAGAAACTTGTCACATTATTTGACTGTGATAAGTCCGTGAGAAATGTCTTTGTCACCCCAAAACTTGGCACGGTCTTAGACCTTGACAAGTTTGACTTGTCACGATTTTAGACCTTAACAAGTGGGCAGTTTTGGTGTAGTGGAAGATGGATGGAGAGGTAATTCATTCCACCATCCAAAAGACTTAGGGATTAAGAGAGGAGAGAAAAGATAAGGGAAAATCAAGAGAAAGTGAACACGAACGATCCAGGAGGAGAATCAGAGCATTCTGGGCACAAGTATTGCGTAAAGGGGATCACAAGGAAAGAATTCAGAATCTGTATGAGTTAAAAGTCAAGTTTTTATCTTGCTTTAATCATTGATGTGGTTTCAATAGTTTATGAATAAATTTGGTGTAAAAACACAAATTTTAGGCGCGAGAAACATGTAAAAATGGGGATTTGACTAATGAATTCATTAAAGAGAACTTTCACTATGATTATATGATAAATCTGATGTTAATGGAACGATAAATATGCAATCTTAAATGATTTAAACAATAGAAGATAAAATTTTGATTTAGAGTTTAAATTATGCACACTTTTTTATACAAATTCTTAATCTCATGAATTTGATATTTTTTAGGTTGACTTAGATGTAGACATTTGTATATTTATGTTTGGGATTGATGTAGTACTCATATTAGGGGTTTGGGTGAAGGTTATAACTCCTAAGGTTGAAGGGAAAGGGGACAATCTCGTCAAATTAGTTTGTTGAGGGGAGAAAATAGGTTTGTAAATCGAATCGGTTCGGTCAGCAAGAGAACCAGTTTGCTTTTGAAAGTTAGATATGTTGTGTATAATCGAATTACGAATGCGTGAGCGTCGATTTTGTATTTTAAAGATTTTTTTAATTAGTTATGAATTTTCGACTAAAAGGTGAGCGATACCAAAATTTTAAATTGGTGGTTTTGGATTTGGATACCTTTGGAAATTTGAATTTGGGGGAAACATACTGGCTTATTTTTCTGTATAGGAGTTATTATAATCTACCTTGAGTTGGACGAGAATAAAATTTGGGTACGAGTTTACTGGTGAATTAGGCTGAATAACACTCAGGTTATAAGTTATGAAATTGGGTTGGAATATCGAAAAGTGTTGGGCAATGGGTTTAAGTAGAATAGCTTGGTGGCTATAATCATGAGATTATTGAATTAATATAAGTAAGTGTATATTTGATAAATCAGGAGTCGAGGAAGACTCGAGATTTGTGGCCTAGTGCTACGAGTGATATATGCATGATTAGCCGATTATGTGTATATGTATACGTACTGAGGGTGATATATATATATATATATATGTGTGTGTGTGTGTGTGTGTGTGTGTGTGTGTGTGTGTGTGTGTGTGACTGATATATGTGAACATACCTACTCTAGATATGCTATCGTTGGAGGTTTCATGTAGTGGATGGCCCACCCTGGCATGACCAACAGGTGTTAGGTCTATTCCCCAGGTCATATGACTATTGCATGACCATTGTATGTGAGTTTAGAGTCTAGTGGGGTAGTGTGGTATTGTTATGACCCATGGATGTATGTCTATAACCACCTCCAGTTGATGTGTTTATAATTTTGGTTCAATGGTAAGATTTTGACCCAGTGGCCCAGGAGTGCTACGTGATGTACCTGAAGCTTGATATCATAATAGGAATTGCATTTGGAAGGATAGCTCGGGGAAGCTATATGTATGAGGGTGGTTGTAATAGGATCTGTAAAGAACTGGAATGGGTGAGGCGTGACCCACTCTAATGGACTCTGCCTCCAAGGCCTTCAAAGTCTCAAGAGCAGTTATGAGATGAAACCTTCCTCTTATGGTAATAATGGAGTAAATGTTGTGACCTTCCTCCTGAAAAGAAACTAGATAACAATAAGTTTCACAAGGAATAATGATATCTGGGAGAGAGATATCTCCTGAGAATAGTAGCTCTAATGGTGGGAGGGAAGAGGTAAGCACTTTGACACTTAGAGAGAGAGAGGAGGGAGAGAATACTAGTTTCGGTGTTATTTTGTTAGAGTAACAGTATCACTTGAGTTTTTTCTCCTTTTTCTTAACCTTATCCAAGGGTCCTAATTATAGGTATAAATTAGGTCTGACTTCTCATTTTGGGCACTAAAAATGAGAGGGAACTTAGGGACAAAATCTGTAACGTACCTTTTGTTCCTATTTATCTGTTAGTCGTTTGTCTCCTCTAACAGGAGACACCTGTTGCACACCAAAGTCAAAAGGCAAATATGTCGGCTAATAGTGACAAAATATATAATTTGGTAAATATTTTTTCAAATGGTAACTTATTGTATAAATTTTATGAAAAAAATTACGAGTGGCCTTGAGGGCCACTCTCTATAGGTCATTTTTATAAAAGTGCTTTTGTGAGCAACCTCTTGGTCACTCACTTCTTAATTCTAAGTGTGGGTTGTGTGAGTGTTTGACTGACTCCTAGAGTCCTTCTATTAGTATTCTTTATATCTTAAAGTGTCAAGCAGTTGAGCTTTGTCTTTGCCCAACGAACCTTGTCTCCCAGCCACTAAACCAAAACTCCTAGGAAATTCCAACTGGACTTCTTGAGCCATTCTTGCTCAATTAAGGCTACATATACAAGAAAATAATAATTAGTAATTTATTAGTTTTTGAGTCAAGATCTTGGGGATCAGACCACTCGTGGTGGGACCCCTCTCCCTAAGTCATTTTTAGTAACAATTTGGGGAGTGGGGCCACTTGTGGTGGACCCCCTCACCTTAGGACATTCCTTGGCAGCAATTTAGGGGGGAATGGATCCCACCTCCATAAAACCTTTTATGCGGTATTAATCTTAGGGAGTGGGGACACTTGTGGTGGACCCACTCACCCTATGTCATTGTCTGGAATCAATCTTGGACAGTAGGGTCACTCAAGGTGGATCCCCTCATCCTAGGTCATTTATGTTATTTATCTTATGGAGTAAGGCCACTTGTAGTGGACCCCCTCGTCCTTTATGGTTTTCCTGGTGAGAACTCTTGGGGAGTGGGTCTACTCAAGATGGAACCCCTCGCCCTTTATAATTTATCTGATGGCATTAGTGGATATGGGGCCAATCGTGGTGGACCCCCTTGTCCAGGTTGAAGTGTGAGTACTAATGAGAAGGTGCCCTTCTATATTAGTCGCCTCGTGCAAAGTCCTTTGTGTTGGGCAGACTAAAGGACTCTGTACGAAATCATTTGTTTATGAAATCATTTATTCTTCTTGTAATTTGAAAGATTCACTTACTCCTTCATCATTACTCAGGGGCATTTAATGGTCTTGTCACTTCACCCTAGGTTTATGGTCTCGAGCAGACACATGTCATCCTAGTAATTGGCATCCCATCATTTGGGTAATGATTTGTCTGCCTTTTAGCTGCCTAAGCTTGCGGGTCTTTTTTTTGGTATAAAAGGCTCATTAAAAGGTAAATTTTAATTTTACTTTACCACTTCAAACTTCTTTAGGGTTCAATAGAGAGAGAGAGAGAGAGAACTTCCATATCCATTTGTACCAAAAGCTTCAATCGACCTCTATTTTCATGGCTTCTTTCTCTAACTCCTTCTTCTTCCATCACAACCATCACTAGCGAACTTCTAGTGGGGTATTTGCCCATTTCAATGATTGTTTCCACCGCCTTGGCCACTGGTGTCCATCATATCCATAATCGTCATTAACATTGCCTCCAACCTGGTTGGTGGCTCCTCTTTTGACGCTGCCTTGGCTAGGGGGCCCTCATTTCGAGCGACACTTTCAAAATTATAGAAGGAGTATTTGGCCAGCCGCTCGAAGAGGGACTTTATTTTGTATCATGTTGACCCTTACTTTGGGGAGAAGGACACCTTCATGCCTTCACTTGCCAAATTCGCTACTTAGATCGTCAAGCGGCCCAAGTGGGCCTAGGTGAGTCCCCTGATCTCCATATCATTTTAGATGATAGTAATTTTAGGGTTAAAGTGCATATAAGTGAATTCCCCTATTCACACATTAATCTCAATGTTTGTGGAGGTACCTTAGATGAGTGGGACCTCTAGGTAGATCATGTCCTCGCCACCCCCTCACATAAGTCTATTATCTAGGGGCTTGGGCTCATCAGAACTATTGACAGTTTAAAGTCCTTCACCATAGCCAAACATGCCACCACTTTAAACTTGTTGGAATCTCACTAGAGTAAAGAATCTCACACCTCTATAACTGCTTGGGGTTAATACACCATCACTTTAGAGGATATTTGTGAGTTAACAGGTCTTCCTTATTTGAGGAGCCATGTTTTTATCGATAGCTTCGAGAATTCTAAGGAGGAGGACATGTTGCAAGAACTTCATACATCCCTTTCTGAATGCTCTTGTTACGTCACTATAAAAAAGACTGGTGCCACCAAGCACTCTTTTGCAAAGTGGAAGAAGCACTAGTTTAGGGATTTTGATCCCCTTCCTAAAGGGGGAAGTTCGAGCAAGGAGGCCAAGATCTAGGATGGGCCCAAGATTAAGTCCCCTTCACACCTAGTTGTATTGTTTATCACCTTCTTGAGTAGGTTCTTATTCCCAAGGAGGCCATATGACTCCCCTCGAGAGTTTCTCTTCAGACAAACTATTAGACTTTCTTGAGGGAGGAATGTTCTCCTTTCATCCCTGATCTTAAGGTCTTTGGTTATACCACTGTCATGTCGATATGGAACGATCTTGTGGCTGTTATGATGTTACCAATTTTGCCAACTCTTACATTTTTTATGGCTTTTTTTAGAGGTTTCCTAACTTTACCCTAGAGGTGAGGGACTGTCACAGTGAAGTTTCTTGAATTTCAAGATGGCATAGAAAATACCCCGAGACCTCCTTGGGTCTTTTAATTTATAATGTTGATGAATTTTATTTCCACCCTTATTGCAAGCGAGTGGGTGGGGTTTTCACCTAGGGATCATTCTCAGCTTTAGGAGGTACTTTCTACTGTCCTGTTGATGTGGAGTCTATTTTTACTTGCCCCTACATCTTTGTGATGACTAAGGTTCTTCCCTGCACTCTTCCATCCTTGGCTGAGTTAGGTCAAGGTGTGGAATTTTATCATTCCGAGAGGGTGAGGAGACAGTTCGGTTATGATCAAGGTGTCCAATCTACCAGCCATCCTTTGAGAACTTTCCCTTCAGAGCTGTGATTTTATGCCTATTCTAATTTTACGTTTGAGGGGATGTTGCATAGAATTGATGGCCTTGGTGGTCTATTTGTGCCTACTCAAGACTACATGCCTTCCTTCACCCGTTCACAGTTTAGTTTGTGGCAGAAGAACGTGTCTCTGATTCAGAACTGTGTGGTGGATGTTCCTCACGAGATAATCCCCATGAAGATCCCAAACACCGATAAATACTTAGGTAAGAGGACCCAAAAAGAGTTGTGGTACCATAACACTATCATGAATACCCCCTCGAGAAGGACACTCTTATTTTGGTAAGGCCTTTGCTCCATGAGTCTATTTATACAAAGAATCCTGAGCATCAACCTGTCAAGACAAAGGGGAAGGCGAAAGGGAAGGGTAAGGTCAAGTCCAAAGCCTCCTCTAATAGAAAACATCCTGACACTGATGTGTCAAACTTCGTTCTTGCCACAATTAATGCTCGTGCTTCCCCTCCTTTCCCTATTAAGACCAGAGCCAGCAAGAAGAAGAAGAAAGTTGGTGATGAGGTTGTTGCTCCTTCTTCTGTTCCAGACCAAGGGCCAGATACCAATACTCTTGGGATAATGGAGACTTATCGAACAGTTTGTGAGCAAGGTTATGAAATATTAGGCATTTTTATACAGGATCCACCCATTTCATCCATCCCAGCCACTGGAAATATTTTAACTAACCTCTTTACTTAGTGAAACTGCTATCCATGGGTTTCACCTATTTGTTACCCTTCTTATTCACTTGAAGAGGAATTGGTTGATTATGAAAGCACCCCTTCCTATGATGATGACATCTCTTCTTTAAATGACCTGAGTGTCCTTGATCCTCTTAATGATCATTAACATGAAGCTTGTACTTTATTGCCAGTTTTAAGGGAACCTAATAGTGACGATGAGTCCATGATTTACTCCCCTTGTATTACGAGCCCTACGACTGGGCAACTACCTTATGGGTAGAGCACTCACCCAGATATTGTAAGTGTTTTCTTTTCTATTTCTTTGCTCAGCTTTTTATTTCACATCACTTAAATTTTTTCTTCATGTTTCACCCACTTTAAATTTATGACTTTGCACATGCTTCTTCTTTTGGGGCGAGTGGTTCCTCATATTTGAGGACCACCTCCTTGCCTTTTGCTCCTCTTATCCGAGCGCCCTTTCTAAGGGAAAGGAATTCCATGCTTGTTTCTTCTCTAAGCTAGGCTAGAGAAGTTTGTCTTGACCATTCTAGCAATTATCTTCCCCTCTATTGTTACAATGTTTAATAACGTATTTTATTTCTATTGACCCTCCAGCTTTCTTCTGTGTTCCCCACTATTACGAGGGCCTCTTTCGTGTCCTCTCACTCTATTTAGGTAATAATCAATCTCTATAAGTATTTTGAGTTATTGCCTCTTAGACTTATCCTGATGCATTCATCTCTACGCACCTGCAGAGGTTTATTCCCCCTAATTGTACTACCCCGCTTCCAGCATTTTCTACAGTTGGAAATTCTACAGGTGGGACTTCCACTACTTCATCACTAGAGGTGTTGAATTTTTTTCTTATTTTTAGCATTTTCTTTCGTCTAAGTTCTTATGCATGACTAAAACTTATGTTGCCTTTGTTACTTATGTCTTAGATTTTACAGGGCTACCCTTCACGTAGCCCTTCAACCACTTAAGGGATTTTGTTGCCCACTTAGGTTTTTATTTTAGGCCCATTGCCTTCTGGGAGGATATCTATCCCCCAGATTTGTGTGCCCATGGATAACATGCCCCATATCTATCCCCTTACTTCTCAGTCGATCTTCACCACTCTTCTAACGAGCCTATTTCACAGGCTATCGCATCTTTACAACTATTAATTACTCTACTTGTGCCATTACCTCTTTTGGCTATGTTCATTTCTAATGAACTTGTTGATGAACATGCCTCCAATCCTATTTTTGTTGCACATATGATCATTTTTCACTATTCCTCCTTTTCAAGGATCAAGGTAATTTAAACATTTTTATTATTATAGAACTGCCTTCACTCATGGTCACAACTTCATCTAAGTCATGACTTGTTCTTGTCTATCTATATTTTAGCTGGTTCACGACACCTCTTCACTAGTTACTCCCATGACTGGTCCTCGGTGGCTTTTGTTGCGGGTGAGGTCCTTTTTTCTACGGGGCCAAGCATGAGGACTGTGATAGTGCCTCCCCGGCTATTCATTTCAAATTTTCTTTTGATTTTTTTTCATGCAAGAGATTTACTAACATTGGTTTGTTTCTTTGTCCTTAGTCTAGCAGTTCCGAGCCTTTGCCTATAGGGTTTGCTGCGAGTCCTAGGGAGGTGTCCCCACAGATACTATATATTCTACATATATTTTTTACTTTTACTGCGCAAGTCCTTACTAACACTCCCTTATTTACTTGTCTCAAGTTGGCGTGGTTGAGGTCCACTACAAAAAAAACTGCGTTTTGAGACGGTGCTCCAGTTGTCTAAAAAATTCCTCTGGCCGTCTCAAAAGCCTTTTGTGACGCCATTTGAGACGACAAAGGGAAGTCATATTAGACCCCCATTTTAATAGCTTTTTGAGATGACAACAACCATCTCAAAATTTTTTTTGAGACGGGAAATACGCCATCTCAAAAGGTCATTGCTTATAGTACCCTTTTGAGATAGAGAAAAATCCATCTTTTAAATTTATTTTTAAAAATGGTGTATGCCATCTCAAAAGGTCCCCATTTATGGAATCCTTTTGAGACAACAAAATAGCTGTCTTTAATAATTTTTGCGCCAAAATTAAAATTTCATCAATTCCATAATATTCTCAATATACTTTTAAACAAAAACTCTTAAAAATAATATATAACATATTTGGAATCCCATTTCAATAAATATAATATACAATTTTTCATTCAACTAAAATTAAAGTTCATACAAAGAGAAAATAGACAATTTCAGCTCACCAAACTAAATATCTCTACAATATTTCACTTGTCTCATTAGAATAAATACATAAAAACCCATATATTCCTAACATAAAATAATGTAAGCAAAGTAAACCTGCAATCTTAAAGCATACGACCTCCATCAAAATGACTTCAATGTTTTTCCTTATCCACAAAAGATTTCCACTTCTAATAAAATTTATTTAGTGCCAATATCCTTAAACAAAAAAGTAATCTTTTTTAATATTTCCTATAGATGAAAATCTTTAAAAACCTTATCAAATTTGTATATCTTCATATTATTTACTTTTTAAAACACTTAATATTTTTTTAAAATTCGGCAGAGTCTCCTTTGTTTATTCATGAAAACCAACCTATTTAAACATAAAAATTAATTAAAAAAAAAAGACAGAAATAGCCACAACAATGTAAACAACTAAAAGAGGAATAGCCACAACATATATCCTACCCAACACTCCATCACGTACATATATAAAAATCAAAATAAAGATGTGTTATTACCTAGTTGGTATGGGTTGTTGACGTCTCTAACTGGGTGCCACTAGGGTTGTTGGTTGGGGTTGCAACAACTCACTCTGGTGGGATATCGATATATGCGTCTCTTAGTCATCTTCCACTGGTGTTGTGAATGTTTGTTTCTTAAGTGATCTTTCCTCGGTAATGATATCGCACATATTCAAAAGACGCCGACGCTTTCCTACCATGGATTTGTATATGTACACATAACATACATAATCAATTGAATTACACAATAATAAAATTGAGAAAGGGATCAATCACGTTAATTCCACATGAAGCAAACATGAATTTGTAATTGGGTTATCGATCCATGCCTCTCTAAATCGTCTTCCACTAGGGTTGTGAGTGGTTGGTTCTCAAGTTGTCTTTCCTCGGATATGAGATCATACATATTCCATCGATGCAGAAACTTCTCCGTCGTGGATCTATATATGTACATAATAGGTGTAATAAGTTACGAGCATAAACAATTATAATGAAGAAGAGTGAAACACAAAATTAAGTGAGGCTTTACAAGTACATGGTTCATAAGAAAATCAACAAAACTTGAGCATAAAAATACATGGTTCTTTTGATTAGTCTAAGGTCAGCACCAAAAAGCACATGTGCTTACAACATAACCTACTTAAGCCTATTAAATGCCTCGTGCTGACATTGATAAAGGGGAATATAATCCCACAACAAAGAATAACAAAGTCAAAACATATCGCATGAAACGACAGATACAAAGTCCAAATGAGTGAAGCAAAGGCAACTAAGTTTGAACTGATGATGGATTGTACATACCCTTATCTTTCAAAACAGATAACTTCCATTTAATACAACTAGTGGATGCCCGTGCCCGAAGGCACGACTCGATCAATTTTTGGTCAATTTTGAAATGAAAATAAACAAACGTATTGATAATAGTTTAAAATGTATATAATAGGATGTAGTTTAGCAAATGACATATAAATTCTCAAACTTGTAGTTTTCCTAAATAAAACATCCAATAAACAAAGTGTTGAATTTCTCCCCTCAAAAAATATCATTTGAGTCTAAAGATTTTATCAAAAATGATTGGGCATCTCTAAGTGAAAGGGAATATAAGTCCACCACCACCCAAGTATTAGGGAGTTCTCTGAAAAATTAACTGTTCAGTATATGTTTATGCAAAAACCAAGTAGTGATGGTTATGTAGTTGTTAAGACGCATCGTGGGAAGAACCATAATTCTCCACCAAACCCCAATATGTTAACCAAATAGTTTGAGAAACAGTATAAATTAGTACCTATTTAAAAAAATTAGTACCTGTTTAAAATTCATAACTGATGCAAAAAAAAAAATTCCTTAAACATGTAAAAGGTCATATTTAAGAAAAAAAGGAACGTTGTTACTTGTTTAAAGAAATAACATATAAAAACAGAGAGGAGTATGGGAAATCTATTCGAGTCGCATAACTGATATCTCATCGTAGGAGATACATTAACACGGTAACATCAGTCAGATTAGAAAAGTTACAAATAAAATGGGGTTACCTAATTAGTTATATTTATATTTCAATTCTTCAATTTTCAGATCTAGTTTTAATGTTACAAATTTCATGATATGATATTCGTTCTCACATATCTGATATCTCATTATGTTTGTGTTTTTCCTTTTTAGATTCTATTATTTATGACTTTTCTGGTAAGATTTCTTTTGTGACCTTCATCAATAGGTCACTTTAAATGCAAATCTTATTTTGTCAGATTATTAGAATCAATGTACAAATTTAATGTGACATTTGAAATACCTTATTTGGATTTAATTGTGTTTCGGTAGATTAAATTATAAAAATTGTAATGTAGTTTAGGTTATATATGAGGTTAATAATCAATCTCAACAACCTACTTTTTTTCAATTAATTTTATCTCCCAAAGTTTTTAACATAAATGGATGTAAATACAAGAATGAGGTGGAAGTTTTGAGGCGGTTTAAGGAGTAATATATGATAAATAAATAAGTTTTCTTAAGAACCTACAAGCAAAGCATCACATGTTTGGTAACTTGAAATGATTTTAACTATTTGAATACATTTCATTCAATTATAAAGGTAATTATAATTGTACAAAATATCCATTGCAAGAGAACAAACAACTCCTATCCATGGCCAATTTCACAAGCCTAGTTGAAATTCATTATAAGGACTGCCCTACTTTAGATACAGAGTAAACCCATTTGACCTTAAACTGAACTATTATGGAGATGAAATTACAAATAGGCCTTATTTATTATAATATGGTAATTAAGGGTTGAGAGCTAGCTTGTTGGCGCAGTCTGTAACTAAATCACCAAATTAAGGGTCCTCAATTTGACGAGAGATAAGTAGGCACATGTCTGATGGATTGAGAGGGTGGACCAGAAAAATACACAATTATGAGACTAAATTCATGCAGGCTTATCACGTCACTTTTTATGAATCTGATTAATCCGTCCCTCACAAATTTATTTATTATAAATGGAAAGACTCCAAGGAAATGCTTAATTTATGGACAACTTGCAAATTTAATCTCAAAATTTGGTATCATTTTATATTCCAGATTAATTTTTTGATAAGTTGTAATCTAAGTCTTAATTACATTAAATGACTCAATATTAACCATTTCTCAATTCAGGATTAGGATATTTGAAGGAATTGGAATATTAGACATCCTACATCAATTTTTCGAACAATATATTTTATTTTGAGAAATGAAGAAATGATAGGTGGTTATAAGAATTTAATAATTTTAAAAAAAATTCAAAAAATAATTGAAAAGCAAAGAGAAACTATTTATAATTAAAAACAGATAAATAAATTAAAACAAATGAAGAAAGGGCATAAACAACAATCACGACACCACCTTACATCTCATGTTCACCGTCATCAACAAACTCACCATTGGTGACCATCGGGCCACCACCACCGACTTAATACCCCAACCTTCTCTCTCTCCCCCTCTATCTATCTATCTATCTATCTATCTATCTATCTATCTATCTATCTATCTATCTATCTATCTATCTATCTATCTATCTATCTATCTATCTATCTATCTATCTATCTATCTATCTATCTATCTATCTATCTATCTATCTATCTATCTATCTATCTATCTATCTATCTATCTATCTATCTATCTATCTGTCTGTCAGTCTATCTGTCTGTCAGTCTGTCTGTCTGTCAGTCTGTCTGTCTGTCAGTCTGTCTATCTGTCTGTCTATCTCTCTATCTCTCTCTCTCTCTCTCTCTCTATCTATCTATCTATCTATCTATCTATCTATCTATCTATCTATCTATCTATCTATCTATCTATCTATCTATCTATCTATCTATCTATCTATCTATCTATCTATCTATAAAGGTTTAAAAATTGCATAATTTTTAATCTCTATCTAACATTCAATAAGAGACTTGATGAAAAAGTTGATTGGGCCCCTTATGTGGCGTAGTTTACGAAACATCTTAAAGAAAAGACCTGAATTTAAAATGAATCCAAAATTTGGGGTTAATGTCATTATTATGAGTGTATATTAGTTATTGTTTTTTATATTTAGAATTTCCATTACCATGATAAAATGTATGAACAAGTAAAATATATATATGCTCATGGCATGATTCAAGATTGTTTTACTAAAATCTTTTATGTTTATGATAAATTAGTTGCCTTTATGATATTAGTCACTATAATGATACAATCCTTAGTTTAAGTAAATACCTAAATACATTAGAACCATGAACTATTGTATATATGTTGAACACCACATATGTTTACTAGGCATTACTTATATAACTAACATGGAAACCTGTGTCGAATGTCTAACACTAAACAGATTAATGCCTAAAGCCTACTGGTAAAGATTCCACACAATTTTGTAATATTACAACACAAAATCAACCCACAAATTAATAAACACACCTAATATAAAAAAAAGTAATGAACCCATAAATTTAAATTGAATTCTTTTATCTTTTAATTACTTTACAAAACTAACCTCACCATCAGGATGATACATCCCAAATCATAACCCTCACTTATATCTACATTCCTCTCATCTCATTTTATCTTAGACTCTGTCAACTAATGTCACTATCTTCGTGAAATTGATATTAACAAACTTGAATGCATAAAAAGTTTTATCAATAGACACAAAACATAGCATACTATATCATTCTTATTAGGCAGTAACGATTGTAAAATTTTCACTTATCTTTTTTAATTGGTAAGTTATTAAATTAATTTAATATGTTAATTTATTGAATTATTTGGTCATTCAATATCTTGATATAACAAGTAAATTTATAACTGAACAATTCGATAAAAAATAAATTATAACTTTTTAATTATAAATTATCTATGGTGATCTTATATGTAGGAGCGTGGTGTGGGTTAGGCATTTATTGCTCAGTAAATTGAGGCTAATATTTTCTGCCCCATTGCTATTATACCATACATCTAGATAGATCGAGACCTTATTACGACACTACTTGACAGGTGTGGGACACGACCCACGAATTTCACTTTCCATGCTTGCACATAGGATTCAATCATATTTCACCCCTTCCAAGATGGAAAATATAAGAGTTTTGTAAGTTTTCCAAAGGATTTTTATTTGACACTCCTCTGGCATTCCAACATATCATATTGATCATTGATAATGAGGCAGAGATGAGTGAGTGTTCCTCTTTAAAGAGGATCTTGTGATGCATTTGAAGAGAGGATCCAAATTAGGTTTGCTTTCAGTATTGATTTTCCCCATCAAAAGGCCATTAGTATTGATTCTCCCATTGTTAATGAGCCAAATAATAAGAAAAATAAGGCATATATATCTGATAAATTGTCCAAAGTGTCCCAAAAATCTAATCTCTCCCCTTTAGAACATTTAGCGTATATAAATGTAATGAGAACTTTAACATGGAACTAAGAATGTACAATGCAAACTGATAAGGACTGACTAGTGTCCTTAATAGTGTTCATCTCCACACCAAATCTAGAGGAAATATATATTTTATTAGATATGTTATTGATTGCTTTCTCATAATTGAGTTTGAACTTAATCTTGAGAAGTTTCTTTTCTGCATAAATGAGCTCCAAGAAGGCAAAAATAGGAGTTTTGTAAGTTTCCAAAGGTGTTTTATCCTCCTGACAATTGCTTTATTTGAAAATCCTCAGGCATTCCAACATATCAGATTGATCATTGATTATGAGGCGGAGATGAGTGATTGTGCCTCTTTAAAGAGGATCTTGTGATGCATTTGAAGAGAGGATCCAAATTAGGTTTGCTTTTAGTATTGATTTTCCCCATTAAAAGGCCATTAGTATTGATTCTCCCATTGTTAATGAGCCAAATAATAAGAAAAATAAGGCATATATATCTGATAGATTGTCCAAAGTGTCCCAAAAATCTAATCTCTCCTCTTTAGAACATTTAGCATATATAAATGTAATGAGAACTTTAACATGGAACTAAGAGTGTACAATGCCAACTGATAAGGACTGACTAGTGTCCTTAACGGTGTTTATCTCCACACCAAATCTAGAAAAAATCTATATTTTATTAGATATGTTGTTGATTTCTTTCTCATAATTGAGTTTGAACTTAAGCTTGAGAAGTTTCTTTTCAGCATAAATGAGCTCCAAGAAGGCAAAAATAGGAGTTTTGTAAGTTTCCAAAGGTGTTTTATCCTCCTGACAATTGATTTATTTGAAACTCCTCTGGCATTCCAACATATCAGATTGATCATTGATTATGAGGCGGAGATGAGTGATTGTGCCTCTTTAAAGAGGATCTTGTGATGAATTTGAAGAGAGGATCCAAATTAGGTTTGCTCTTAGTATTGATTTTCCCCATCAAAAGGCCATTAGTATTGATTCTCCCTTTATTAATGTGCCAAATAAGAAGAAAAATAAGGCATGTGTACAATAGCATGGTACTCGATGTCTATATAATAAGCACTGAATTGCCCTAAAAGGAGTAGCCAAGTACTTAAAAATCACCATTGATTATGGAATAAACATTCAAAAAACTCCACTAGTGCTACAGTTGTAGTTCTGGATTATGTGAAGTCCCTCTAATAAAGAGACTTAGTCGGAAGCAAGTGATTGAAACATCGAGAGGGATGGGACTAAAGCCTTAAACATAGGGCGAGAGTGACAATAACACCACCCATCTTCTCTTAAGAATAATCCCAAACCTAAAAGATCTATGAATCAAGTAATCTTCAGGCATAGATGCTATAGTAAAGAGGAACATTTGAGAGATTTAGTATCCACTGAATGAAACTTTAAAAATCTTGCGAGTTTTAGTCCATTCCATTAGAGGGTCATAAAATAAAGTTTCAAGAACACTCATTAGAGTACCTCTATGTTCCCTTGGAACTGAAAGTGTGATCTCGCAGGATCGAAAAAAGATCCCCTCGTATCCAATAAAGGCAAGGCCATCAATCAAGTTCTGTATATCCCATTATGTAATGTTGAGAATTTAAAAAGTAAAAGTATGAGTGAAAAATAGGCACGAATGTGGAGTTTGAAAAAATATTCTCTACCAGCTCCAGTATGCACTTATACGTGAGTATTACAGGAAGAATAGACATAACCAAACCTCCTAAACATAAGAGAAGAAAGAAAAGTCAACAACGAGCATTTTAGAACATAAAAGTAGATTCTAATGGCGTCGAGAAGTGAGCATGTTTACAATTCCATGAAAGATATGATGGAATTGGGATAACAAGCCCTAACAAAGGGCCTTCTATGCAACAAATTGGACGCTCCATTTATAGGATTTGTGAGTGGTTTTTAAGATAAATGACAGTGCATATGCCCATGGTGTGGTGTCCATTGGGACTTTGCACAGAGATGATGAGACCCTCTACCCCTCCTAGGTATGTAGGACAATAAAATAATTTACATGCATATCCTCTTGAATAGATACGCTAAAGCGAGCTAATATAATATAGATGATATACTACGTGTATGTGTGGATTGCAAGTCAGATTTGGCATGCGATGCTCATGCATTCTATGCAGAAGGATTCAAATAAAAAATGTGGAGTTTTAAAAAATAATGTTGGTTGATGGTTGTTTCATACTTGAACTTCTATGAACGTTAGTTATGCGTGAGCATAATGTTATGCACTCGATATTCATCAAGGATTTAGATCACCTTATAATGAAACACGACTTACTACTACTAGAGAACCAAGTTCCTTTTCGTCTGGGTAATTATCCCGACGTGTATTACTCTACAACTGATCTTGATAGGGCAGGTATCAAATTTGAAGCGAGGGATGACCCAAACATTCTACTTGTGAAATTTCAAACGTCTCGTTTATTGTCTTCTTGCTTGATGATTCTTTATAAAATCATAACTTCGTTTATGGTATATCCTTACCAAATTGTATCTTTTAGGTTACGAGACCCTGATAATACATTTTTTTATTGTGACAGAGGATATGACTCCAACATTACCTCTGAATGAGGCAGAGGAGACGACTCCAACATTACCTATGGCGGTGGCAGAGGAGATGACTCTAACATTACATGTGGAAGATAAACTGACTCCAATATCATGTAGTCATTTTTGTTGTTAGGGTTGCTGAATATTCTATGTAATATAAAGGTCGTACCCAGTGCATAAGGCTCCCACTTCACTGTAGGGTCTGGGAGAGGTAGATGTCGGTTGGTCTTACCCCCATATTATTTTATAATATGAAGAAATTTCTCCCAAGTCTCGAAACCAAGACCAACCGTAGCTTGGGCGAGAGGACTTTCCATCGCTCCAAGGTACGTCATATATCAAAGTTAGTTTTTATTTTCTTAGTTGGTTATGTCAGATGTGTTGTACACATTGTTTAAAATTAACATATAGTTTAATTGTTTGTAAAGGAAATAGTGTAGGGCACTCTCTTGTACATTACCCCTAAATATCTTATTTTTAGAGTATCAACACGTTTTCCCCGTGAATACACCTTAAAAGGCAATAAACTTGCGACTTTGGTTAGTCAACTAAATGTCAGCAAATCATATTTTCCCACTCTCACTAAAGAACATTGAATACGAACTTAAATTAGATACTAGTGGTAGCCCATGCGATGCATGGGAAAGTGTGATTGAAAAAGTTACTATTTTCTTAATTGAATATAGTCATTCAAATAGCACTCCCCATTAAGTGTAGAACTAACAAAAGTTTGGGGGAAAAACCAAGTAAGTTAAGTTAAATACCACGTAAACATAGACTACAAAAATATTTAAGTTTAATATATAGTGAATAAGATTTGTTCAGATTGATAATCAATATTCACTATTTGTCTTGAATTTAAAACATGACAGGTGTCACCACATAATTATCAGTATTTAGTAAGAACTTCAACTTTAGAAATTCTAGTATGTTTTAGTCTCCCAAGAAACTTCCCATTAGAAATATTAGAATTCCTTCACAAAATAAAGAGATTCATTAAACATACTTATTTTTTTATTTTCCTCTCAATTGTGAAAGTTTATGCTTCTTGGTCATGAAGACAACATTTATCCACGTTTGACCTTCCGATTGGTCTAGGATTTACCATTATAAATCAATCAAAGAACATTAAAGGGTTATGCATATTTATTGCTTTCAGGTACCACCTCATATGTTGGAGTTTGTGTCCCAACACTTAGTGATTTGAATGTTAAGATTTAGCATTTGATATGGTGTTGTATAACATTTACAATTTTTTTCAACGATGATGCATATTTGAATTTAGTAGGTCCATCACATATATCACAAAATAAAATCATAATCGAATAGTAAATCAAACTAATGGCATAAACTACTTGCGAAAGACATGAATTAATAATTAACACAAACAAACATATCCATAGTTAACTAAAATTCACATATACAAGTATATAAATATCATGATATATTAATCATAAAACTATACTACAACAACCAATTGACAATTCGGGTTTTCAATTGGCTCACCCTTAGCCTCTTATCACCACTACAAATCAATCCAATAAAAAACTAATGATTTTAACCAATAACCAAGAGCTAAAATTACCTTTTATTAGTATCAATTCGACGATACTATAACTTGAATTCCTGTGATTAGAGCAAATATTTAAACGTCAATAAAAATGTGTAACACAATCAGTAATTCCCCTGTCAAATACCCATCAATGAAAAACATATTATTGCCATTTAAAAATCATAACTATGATATAATGCAGAAAATTATTATTCTATTATTATAAGTAATTTCTACTATAACAAAAACTCCAACTACCCCAATAACCAACTAATTACATAAAAAATACATCAAATTACTTTTCCATTACCCTTACTTTCATTTTAATAGAAACCAAATATTGAAATTGACATGACAAAACTAATTTGATGTTTTCAACCATAAAACCTCAAATTGAAAACTTCCAATTACACTTAATCCCAATTTTTAAAACCCTAACTAGCTAGAAACCTATGCCACCATAATCTCAACATAACCAAAAGAAAAGGAAACATGACTTACCAATGGTGAGGGAAGAGGAGAGATCAAGGGCGAGTGACAATGGCAGGGAAGAAGTCCAGGGTGAGCGACGACTGTAAGGGAGAGCGGGTTGGGTTACTTTTTATCCAGTTAGAGAAATGATATGCTTAGGTTTTGCATTGATTTTTCTTTTTTTTTTCAATGTATAAGGTTTCATTTCTCTTCACAAGGAGGGAATTAAAATCATGAAGGTGGGAAACTAAATTATTCCAGTCGTCTCATAAGGTTGACTATTTGATATGACTCTTAATATGCTGTCTCGTTAGCCTCACTTTATAAGACGGGTAACACATTGGGTCATAAATAATATTTGTTTTTGAGACGATTGTTTTTACCCGTCTCAAAATGTATCCTTTAGGGACTAAAATTTAAGCCGTCTCAAAAGCCTCCGTCTTAAAAACTACTTTTTTTGTAGTGGTCCCAGTATCTGCAGGACACCTTATGAGTACCGTAGATGTGATTCTTCAGGTACTTCTCTTGACTTATCTGTTTGTTATACTTGCCTTTTTCCTGCACAAGTCCCCCTTTCTGACGTATCTGTAGCTGAAGTCCATTTACCCGCGGGACCTGTATCTTTGTTCTTCGGTTGATACCGAGCTTCTTCCCATGAATGCGGAACACCCGGCTAGAATTATGGAGGAGGCTACCCCTGTATTTATTTTCATACACTATTTCTTTGCAACTTTCTTTTTTCGTGAAAAGTGTTAGCTAACACTTCCCTGTTTATTTGTTTTCAGGTTAGTGCTGCGATTGTTCCCGTTGCCGCAAAACAACTTAGGGAGGTTTCTGTAAGGGGGGGGGGGGGTATTATACTATCATATCTCATCCCCTTTTCTATTTTCCTGCTTTTCATCCTTAATTTTATTGTGTAAGTTTCTTACCATCACACCCATGTTTCCTTATTTTTAGGTTAGTGAGGCTGATGCTCCTAGTTCTGTAAAACAGGCTGTGAGTGCTACGGTGATAACTCCTCAAGTATTGTACTATCATACCTGATTAATTTTAACTTATATCTTCAAAGTCTTTTACTGAGCAAAAAATTTACTGACATTATATTTGTTTTGTCTTTGCCAGGTTGGCGTAGTACCTCTAGGAGGACCTTCCTGCTTTACCGGGAGCATACTCACCCCTTTAAGCCTTAGGGTAAACTTTATATTTCTTGCTTCTTTTATGGGAAAAGTCATTCAATTGTTTGTCTTCCTTTACTTAACTCCTAATTTCTATGCTCTTTATTTTTAGGATCCTGCAAGCGAGCCTGTCGAGGCGACTGATGAGGACAAGCAAAGCTCTGAGGTCACTCATTCAGGTGGAGCTGATGATTCGGGTGAGGATTCCTACTTCTTCCCTTATGAGCTTGATTCTAGGAACATAGGCTGTGATGACATTGAGGTAGAGGCTCCTGAGGCCTTCATGAGGGACATGTGGTATGAGGCGCAACCTACAAGATTCAGTATCCATGAGCAGGAAGTGTTGGAGATGATCCCTGAGCATTATCCTAAGACTTTCATATCTTAGAGTGTTATCAACATTGACAACCTTACCATCTTTAACCTGAAGGACCTTGCTATTCATATCCATGACTTCCTATTCACTCCCCCTGCTGACTTGACCAGTGCTCGACTTCGTTATTTCTACAGGCTCTCCATGATCTTCAAAACGATGTATCATTTTCAGTTAGATTGGCTTGATGATACAGTTTTTCGCTTCGTGAGAATTTCTTTCAGGAAGTTGCTAAGATTCCATGTGTCCAAATAATCTAGAGCTCAATAGCGCCAAGCTGAAGCTGGTCAGATCCGGGGTCAAATTCAGTTGCTAAATGCCAAGTTGGACAAGATTAAGGCAGGTGACATTGATGATGAGGCCAAGATGGACAGACTGGAGGAGTAGTTAATACATGAGGCAGGTCCCTCTTACACTGACACGCACTTGCAGATAACCTCTTTTTTATTTTACCTATTTGATGTACTTTAAAATGTATACTTTGACTTTCTTCTGTGTACTTTCATTTCTTCTTATACATATCATTGAAATCAATCATTTTGTCTTCATGTATTTATTTTTCTTCTTGCCTATGTGTTACTTGGCATATGTTTACTGTGAGTTTCTCTCTTTTCTATGAGAACTTTAGTTTATTGAACTTCCCCGTAGTCTGTGGGGTACTTGCATATGATTTGAGCAATTTATCATTTTAAAGTTGCCCCTCTAGCTGTGGGGTGCTTGTCACATATACATTTGTAGGGAATAACTTAGAGGAGGGTGACCCCATTCTCCTTCCCAAATAATCAAAGGATAATTATTAAAATGGAAATAAGTAAAGAGAATAACTATTTCTTTTTCAATAAAACTACCCCTAGCTTGCGGGGTCCTTTTTCCACATTTTACTTGGAAACTTTTAAATAGGCTCATAAGGAAAAGAATAAGTAAACACACATTTGAGGTGAGTGTAATTAGTGAGTTGATTATTGTTATGATATGTATATGTTATATGAAAATGTTATGGATTATTAAAAGTCGAAAGATATTAGGTTATATGACTTATTAAAAGTCAAGATATGTTGGGATGTTATGGCATTATAAAAGTCACGATATGTTGGGTTGTTATGCAATTCAAAAGATGTTGGGTTATTGAAACCTATGGATATGTTTATTGCCTACGGGCAAGAGATGTGGGGTTTATTAAACTCTGAATATATGTATGGCCTAATTTGGCACATAGATGGAGATGTTTATATATCCGAGATGTTAATATAGTATTTTTACTATATAGAGATGTAATACATTCACTGAGTTTTTATACTCACGAATTTATATGTTTACGTTTTCAGGTTTTAGAGATGCCATTGTACGGTCTAGAGTGTTGGTTGGGTAGTAGCAATTTTTTTTAGTTTTTGAATAATGTAATAGTAGTAATTAACTTAGTTGTTTAGTAGTTTTGTTTAAACTACGTCTCTTTAAAATGATTGGTTTTTAAATATTCCTCACTTAAATTTTGAAGTTATCTTTATATGTATTAGTTTGATAAACAAAATTGGTTGTGTTTTGTGATTTATTAATTATTTTTATTATAGTGGGTAAAGGATGTGACATGTAGTTCTAGTTTTGTATTTGAAAAACACACATAACTTTGTTATGAAATCATCAAATTAAGCCTTGAATCATTGTAATCGGACTTATAAATTGTTAGAAGTGAATCGTACTCATTATAATATGTAAAACCCCTATTGTAATCACATTAATTGATGAAACTTCATGGGTTAGTTACACCATTCATGTGTAGAATATAAATTGAGGGTTTATTTTATTAATTCTAAGATTTGATCTTAAAATGAGTTGTTAATCAACTAAATGTATGGAAGCATGTTACTAACTATTATATAATGTTTAACTATAAATTAAATGGGTTATTATTGTTGTGTAGAGGTTTTTAGGCTAAGTTGGATAGAGTTAGGTCCGACATTAATGAGCTAGTTCGAAGTTAGAAGTTAAAGGGGCAAATCGATTTGGGTCGGCTGGCTATCCTAAAGATTTTGTTTTAGGGGATTTTAAGTGGGAATTGTAAATTGTTTTATGTTGGATACTTTTCAATAAATGAAAATTGTTGATAACTAGCAGGTTTGAGAAATAATGTTGATATTTAGAAAACTTGGGGATCGGGCCAACATGTATATTGTCAAGTGACATTTAGTGACTGTATAAATCATGTAACAAATGATATTGTATTTATAAATCATCGAGTGGGGTAGTTGTTGACCTAGAATGATTATTATAACTGTGGGTGAGAGACGATACCTAGACCTTGGAGCCTTAGGTGTTCGGCCCAAAATTATATAAGTGGTTAGAGTTAAATGTGTATAATAACTTGTAATAAAAAAGATTTGTTGTTTAACCCAATCGAGTAGAGTTTGTGCCAGTTTGCTTGAATTATGTGCAATTATCCAAGGTATGTGTGTTTGTGGGTGACCTACTAAGAGGGATTTGATAGAGAGTGTATGACGTTGACCACACGTGTTATTCCCAGCGATAGAAACATGATCTACCTAGGTCTTGTTTACCCCGATCCTATGTGCTAAGGTACCCATCTCTCTAGTGGGAATACGAGGAGGATCCTCTCGTATAGCCTTAGGTATGGGGTCGTACGCTTAGTGTGATGGAGTAGTGTTTTCCCTTATTGATTTTATATTGAGGTTATAGTATTAGGATGTCCTATAAATATACCTAATAATGCATGAGAGATCCCCAAAGGCATTAGGAATAGATCTTTATACTTTTATTTGCAGACTTTAATATAACCCATATGAATTAATATGAGTTGAGTATACTCACGAATATTTTTGATTGTTTGATTTCCATTAGATTGGATCTTGAGATGATTTGATGTTTATATACTTATTTTAATTTATCTTAACATTCCTAAGATTATACTAATTTAATACCCAAGTTATATTCCCTGAAAAACAAACCACACTGGGCAACCTATAGGGCCAGATCGATCTGGGTCTATGTTGAATCGATTCGACTGGTCTAATATTAAGTGCTTCCTCTAAATTTAATTTATGGCGGCCACAAAACACCTTACAACCTATATTTAGTAGTAAAAGCCCATCTTCCTAATATATAATCAACATATAAGTGCAGGCAACAAATTTCCATAAGCTTTAGTATGATAATAACAAGATTAAGGTTTATATTTCATGATTAAGACAATTAAACCTAACTTCATCTTCCTCACATGAATGTATTAAATTAACATACGATTTTCGTCCAATTTCTACAATAAATTTATAGCTTTTGATAATTGGAACATATATGATTCAGATCTAACATTTTCAATAAAAAATAATCAAGTTTCGTATATCAATTTATATATTCAAGCATTTGATTACACAAGGGCATCAACTAATTAATTAGGGTTCTTAGTTTAATTAAGTTAAATTTTAAAATTGAGTTTGATTTTTTACTAAATCATACTATCTAATCATGTTTACATATTTCAATATATAATTATTGGTATAACACAAGCATAATGGTTTTTAACACAAAGTAAACTTTTCTCGAGGTGATTGTATGAAATCAACCCCTAAATCCCAAAATCTCAAGAGCTAGGATTCCTTTATCTTCCTCCTTAGCATATAGTGTTTCTCCAACATGTCTTATGTATTTTAGGTTAGGTTAATTAGCTTATAAAATTATTCAAATTCATAATTAGGGTTAGGCCCTAAATTGGCCTCAACATAAAACGCCGAAAACAAAACACAAATGGTCAAAAACTTGTCACAACCCATATACAAACCTATGAACCATTTTATCACTATTCTTAACTAAATTCGAGACTTTTGAACACTTTATGGTCGTACCCAAAGGTTAACATATTCCGTGACTTGATTATTTAATTAAAATTATTATTTAGCCAGTTTCTTTTAATTAAAATCAATTACTAATTACCTAATCGATTGTGACTCGATATTATAAGAATCTACTTCATAATCTGTGGGACCAAATACTGAGGGAATAATCCAAATATGGAAATGCCCGACGCTGCTCCGTGACCGTTCTATATCCGTCCATAATACTAAGTCGCTTAAATATTTATCTTAAAAAATTACTACGAGTTCTCCAATTACTATACTAATATTATCCATGCAACGTATAATTAAATTTCATAAAACTACATAAGAAACAAGTCGAACTATAAAATGACATACTAAATGTCACAAGTAATATCTAGTTATCATGTAACAAATAATTAACTAAAATTTAAATAGATGTCATAAAATATGGGGTATTACAAATTTAATCTAAGATCCATCTCATTTTTATATTCTGTTGTTATTTTAAAACGTCATTTTTATACCTATTCCCATCATCCATGACTCGGGTCATCCCCATTATTTTTCTATTCTTGTTATTGTATTCGTTAGCATCCTATATTACATTGGATTTAACCATCATGTGATGATTTCTAGATTTTCTTTTTAAAGGTACAATTATCCTCTTCAAACCTCAACCGATTAATTAAGTCCTCAATCCCCATTTTTAAAATTTATTCAAATTTTCAAAATATTTCCAAAAAGGAAGTAATTTATCAATAATCTATTGAACTTGAAATGTTCACTTTAAACTACATATTCAATATGTATTTTGTAAATAAGTAATAGACAATTTTAAACTTGTCTTAAGAGAGTCTTCGAATTTAATATTTTAAAATAAATTTTTTTATCAACATTAAATTTCTTCATATCGACATCCTCACTTTTATACAATTTATACAAAGAGTGCCACATCAACTTGTAGTCTTTATGGACTATACATAGTGTGTAACATGTTGTCCAAATATTTGAGAATATAGTCATTGCATAGGAAGTCAGAATGCTTTTATGCATCCATTATGGCAAAAGTGGTCCAATGTGTTTCCTTATCATATACCCAGCGACATCTTAATGTAAATCTTGAAAGAATCAGAGTTGTAAAGTATAAAAACATTTAGTTTCCATCTCTAAAAATTAACTTACTTAATTTTTTAAAATGTCTTTTAATGATTTACATGAATAGGAAAGATGATACATAAATTGTTATTATCGATCTTTGTCAAACAATAAAAAATGAAGAGGTTCAGAGGATGTTTCCAATGTAATGTCAAATATATAATTTACAAAAGCAACTATAATTAGAAAATACTATAATTCAAACAATATAAAAAATGAAGAGATAAAATAAATAAAATGTTTATAATCTAAATGTTATATTACATAAAATAAAGTAAACAAAGAGAAACTAACTCTGAATAGTAATTTATTATAGGTTCAAAATAAATAATGTACTTTTATAAACAATTACGAAAATGAAAAAAAATTCTAAAAACATATATACAATATTGAATTGAAAACATTTTCTTACAAAGGAAATTCAAGAAAATTAATTTAGTAAAACATGCACATTAAAATGAAGAATGTATAATTATGTTTTAGTATTATTATTCTAGGGATATATGTTTTACCAATTAAATATCGAGAACACAACCTCTTAACAACGTGTACTTAGGCAAAGATGGTCCGAATAAACAGAAGTACAATTTTTATATTTTTCAAATTTTAAAGATTGAAACTTTAAACGAATTTAACCCAATTAAATCGTAGCACCGATTGTAAACCTTTGTTGTGGAAAACCTATTTACCTAATTTTATCTTTTTAACCTAAAACAGGTATCCAGTTGATAAGAAGATAAAATAAATAAATCATCCACAAGACGCCAGTGTAACATAGGAGTCCACTCACGTAAGTTATCACAAAGCATGAACCGACGCACATCTCGGTATCCATAGATGAGACTCAGTAACCATCTAAAAATAAGAGCAATAAATCCATCGCTTCTTCACCGCAATCATCGTGCGTAAACAACGAGTATGGAATCCACCACACGAAATATGTTCTCTTCAAATGTAGAGAATCAAACATTGGTGACTAAACTAAAGATATCAAACCATATTTATATGTAGAACTTGGATATTTGAACTCAAAGGGTGAAACAAGGGTTCTAGAACTTTGGTAAATAGATAGGAAAATGTTTTTGGCTAAAAGTTCTTGAAAAATATGAGTCCAACATGTCTTAAATAGTAAAAGAAAAAAATTGAGGCGATGAACTCATTCGAATGAAAACAGTAGGTCGTTTGAACGAAATTATCTTTTCCTTCTAATGAAAATACATTTAGTTCAAACGAAACAACTGTCTCATTCAAACGTCCTTTCAACGAGCTTCTAATGAGATGTCCAATCCTTGGCAAAGAAATCTCATTCGATGGACATTTGATGGTTTTTTCAATGAGATCTTAATGTCATTCTAACGAGGCCAAAGTCGTTTTAATGAAAAAGTTATTTTCGTTCTAACGAGATTAAAATCAAAAAAATATTTTTCTTAAAAATATTTAAAAACAGTTCTAAACATTTTAAGTGCAAAAAACAAACACCCTTAAGAATATCCGAGGACCCATATTCAATATATATATTTTTGCCCGCGAGATCCACAATAAATATGAAGACAAACTTGGCACTAAATATTGAACGATGTATCCAATCTTTGAAGCTTGCACTCTACATCTTCATTAAACACTTTATAGGCTTATAGGACCAACAACACAAAGTATATCTTATGACTAAACTGTTTTTTCCAGAATTATGCCAATTACATACAAATTGACTCGAATGGAAATTTGTCCTTACAAATCTCCCACTTTGTCTATTCCAGAACAAAACCAAAATAAAAATCCTATGGGATGTCAATCTCTCTAAAAAAAACTCATTCCCCTAACCCCAAAAATCTTTTAAAAGATCAAACAAACAAAATATGTTGACCTTCAGCATTTTTTCTGTTTTTTTTGCCTTTAATTTTTTATTAGGATTTTGCCAGCTATGGTTTTCCCACAAAGGAGATTTGCTCATATCCTCATTTTTTTCAATACAATTCAAACATTCTCACAGGAAATGGTTCTTACGTTCTCAAATCCCCCATAGTCATAAAAACATGTAGATGACAAGATTGATGGGAGAACATCTCATAAAGGTCAAATATACATGTGAAGTCAAAATAAAAAAAACTTGTGCATATGTGTGCGGAGGCATATATGAAGTCAAATCCATTAAGAAAATCAAGTTTGAAAAAACTCCCTGCGAGCATAATTAAGAACAATCTAAATATCAACACCCCAAACAAAATGACTTAGCCATATAGAAAGTACATAATGAAATATACCTCGAATCATACATTATTGTGAATGGTTCGGGATCTCTATACCGAGTAAAGCATTTACTAATCTTTTTGAGTTTTTTTAAAAGATTTCAAAATAATATACCAAATTTTCAATTTTTGAAAACAAACTCAAATGACAAACAACATCTTTTTGTATTTTTCAATATGACTGAAAAAATAAAAATAAAAATACAAAAGATACACATGTCATAACACTAGCAACCATATATCATTAATCACAAACTAGAGTATGAAAAGCAAGCTAACACAATCAACTGTTAGATATAGTATGGGAAGTATTATGTGCAAGCAAGCGAGAATCAATAAGTTCAATAAAGTAAAGCCTCCAAATACAATTTCCTAACCCAAGTAGGTGTAACAAGATGATTAGGAGTTTTTGGAACCATGGTGACTCTATTCTTAGACTTTATAGGACCATTCCTAAGATCTAAACAAAAGTTCCTAAGGTGACCTTTCCTACCAGAATGAGTGCAAGTGAAAATGCGGTGAGGGGTGTTACCTAAGGGTTAATGTTTCCTAATATCCCTAGTTGACTCTCTCAAATGTATGGCCTTGGATTTAATAGCGGAAGCATTATGATCATCGATGCCAATTCCATACTTGTTATATCTGATTTGGATGGTGCCTAACATTTTATCCAACTTTTTCGACGTAAACTCCAAATTAAATTTGACACGACTCGAATCTCTCAATCTCTCCTCAAGCTCAATTATCCTCAGCTCAAGTAAAAGTCTAAACTCCTCAAACTATAGAAGCTCTTTCTTCATAGACTATAACAAACCACATAGACTATCTCTCTCACCCTCAATATACACTAGCTTCTCTTGAAGAGTCCTCTCACATGACCTAATATCCTCAATCAAAATACTATCATCATTCACTACGACACATTATTTTAACTTAGCTTCCAACTTTAAGTTAACTTTCTTTACCTTCAACGTTTTCGCATGCAATTCACGAAAGGCATCTTGGAGTTCACTCTCCTCTTCATCTTCTTCATCCTCACTCTTGTCTCCACTGACTCGGTCATCACTCACTTGGGATTCACAAACTATGACCTCAGAAGTGTCATGCAAAGAAATATCTTTATGGAAAGATTTCTCATCAAAGCTCACATGACTAGTCATGAACGTGATAAACTTATCTCAATGGGGGACTCTTTTCCCTCTTTTGGATCAATGTCACTAAGGGTGGCATCAAATTCTATCGGTTTCTTTTCCTCCTTCCTTAGTTAAGTGGGGAACTAATCTACCCAATGGCCATAATCATCACAAGCATAACATCTCTCCGACTCACCCCCCTTAAAATTATAACTGCAATTTTTAGGGGAGTGATCAACCTTGTTATGCATATTTTTCTTAAAACTTTTTGCATTTTTCGATTGGTTTTGGAATTTGAGAAATTTCTTGAATTTGAGAAATTTCTTGAATTTCTTTGCTAACATAGCCACATATTTGAAATCGATGTTAGACTTATCATCTAAAATAGGTGTTTCCTCCTTTTGGGTTTTCAAATCAATGCCTTTTTCTTTCTTCGTCAGAGTCTTGGAGGTAAACATGCCAAGCTCATAATTTGTAACTCACCTACAAGATCTTTAAATTTCATAGAGTTTAGAGTACCCAAAGAATTCAAAACGGTCACCTTTAGATTATATATTTCAAGCAATGACCTTAAGATTTTCTTTATTATTTGGTTGTTGGGTATCTTCTCTCTTAAGTTAAAAGACGAGTTAACTATGTCATACAGTCTAGCATAAAACTCATCAACGCTCTCACTCTCTAACGTCTTAATCGTTTCAAACTGAGTGATGAGGTTTTGGAGTTTGGAAGCCTTAACATCACTAGTTCCTTCATGGGTCATTTGGAGTATGTCGTAAGCCTCTTTAGAAGTCTCCCAAGTCATAATAAGGCGGAACTCCTCCGGGGTGACAGAATAAAACACAACATTTAAACCTCGAGAATTAAAATTCGCTAACCGATTCCCGTCCTCAGTCCATGATTCTACATGTTTTAAATTAATTACCTCTCTCTATATCATGATAGGTGGCGACTACCATTTAATGATTTCTAACCACACCTCCTACTTATAGCATTAAGTGTTGATTTAATATGCATTTTATAGTATGCGTAGTTTGACCCATCAAACATCGGGGTCAGAATACCATAAAATCCTCTAAAATTCATGCCTAAAATTCATGCCTAACCAAACCTCCTACTTATAACTAAGTGTTGTTGCTCTAATACCAATTTGATAACGTAACCCCTTAACAGTGTTTGCTTGGGTAAAGATGGTTCGAATAAACACAAGTCCAATTTTTAAAATTAAAAATTTTAAAGATTGATACTTTAAACAAATTTAACCTAATTAAATCATAACACCAATTTAAAACCTTTCTTGTGGAAAACTGATTTACACAATTTTATCTTTTTAACCTAAAATATGCATTTAGGTGATAAGTAGATAAAATAAATAAATCATCCATAAGATGCCGATGTACAATGAAAACCATAAAGGGAAAAACCTCAGATGGCCTTGCCAAACTGATGACTATGATACGATTTTACAAAGCACAGACAGTAGACTTACTCAACGACTCGATCCCCATAAGCCTTGACACTATTCAATCTTCCACCGTTCCTCCAAAGTGCATCGTAGGAGTCCCCCCACGTAAGATGCCATAATTCACAAGTCCACGCACGTATCGATATCCACCGATGAGGCTCACCAACCGTCTATAGATAGGAATAGGGGATCCACTGCTTCTTCACCATGACATCATAAACACGGAGTCCATTGTGTGTAAACAACGAGTACGAAATCCACTGCATGAAACAGGTTCTTTTCAGTCATAGATAATCAAACCTTGGTGCTTAAACTAAACACCTCAAACCATACGTATACGAAGAACTTGGATCTTTAAACTCACATAGTGAAACAAGGGTTTTGAAACTTTGGTAATAAATAGGAAAACATTTTTTCACCAAAAGTTCTTAAAAAATCTAAGTCCAACTCGCCTTAAATAGTAAAAGAACAAATTTCAAGGTGACTGTTGATACCAAATTTAGTCTGCTGACATGGACCAATCACATGAAGACATGTGTCAATTTACATGGTAAATACGAATACTCCAGACAATCAAATCAAGACCACCGAGCAACTCAAGCTCTCCGAGCAACAAATGAGTTCCAAGCAACTCAAGTGTGACAAGCAGCTCTTGCTCGTCCCCTAACAACTCAAGCTCTCCGAGCAACTCAAGCGTGTCGAGCAGCTTAGGCGGTCCGAGCAGCTTAAGCGGTCCGAGCTACATAAGTGTACAGCGTATCCAAATCAAGAGAATCCAGGATATAATTGCGCATTAAATGCACATTAATATAGTACAGATGTACATGTCTACTGGGTAAGAGCGCGTTGTCCTTTTATTTGTACAGCCTCAAGGCAATAAATACATTGTAACCTCCTCATTAGCAGGGGACTCAGAATTTCTTGGTAAACCCTTTATCGAGAATTCTACAAACAGTCAACAATAACAAATACAGTGGACGTAGGCCATTCTTACAAGGCTGAACCACTTTAAAAATCTTTTGTCTTATATTTATATATTCATTTTTATCTGTGATTAAATAATTAGATCAAATCTAGTTTTTTACATTAACAGATTGGCGCCGTCTGTGGGAAACGATTGTAATTATCATTTTTCACCAAAATAATTCATCACCAATGCCTGATAATCCTGAATCCAGTAATCAAAATGCTGGAAACCCCCCAAATCCATATGCTCCCCCAAATGTTCCAGATCTAGCTGGTATAATGGCTAATCTAGCCCAAGGCCAGACAACCATGCAAGAAACTATGCGACAACTCATACAAACTGTCCAGGGTGGAGTATCTACTCATTCAGGACAACGAAGCGTTCAAAGAAACACCCGTTTACCTTCTTCGCGTACTAGGCGAACGTTATTCCCAGAGGAATCTCAATCCAGATGTACCGATTCATATCGCACTGAGAGATCTAATATTTTTCTTATCAACCTGGTCTAACTTCATCAGTACGAGCTACAGATACTCAACAAAACATCACTCTCTCTCTAGAAAGGACTAGTGCATTGGAGAGGTTAAGTAGGGTCTCTCCTTTTGATCATTTGGGCCCTAGGAGGAATATAAGCCCTCCTAAGATTGTGTTGAGGAACATTTAACGACCATCCGATCTAAGGGAGGGTTCTGCCTAATCACGACCAACTGCTCATAATGAAAGATCCCAGGAAGCAAATTCAACACGATCAGTTGCTCGAACCAATAGGTCCGAGGAGGGAAATGATGCATGGAAAGGCTCTATTCAAAGGTTGGAGGATAGACTAGGGGAAATTTCTAAGGCCAAGAATCCTCTATAAAAAACTTTTGTCCAAGGGACACCTTTTATCTAGGCAATTGTGGATTTTCCCACACCATCAAAGTTCAAAGCACCTGTTGTGACTCCTAAATATGATGGAAAAACTGACCCTGTCCTTCATATAGAACAATATCAAGCTGCTGCTGATATCTATGCCGTGCCAGATGAGATGAGATGCAGGGCATTTTCGAGAACTCTTACCGGATCTGCTCAAATATGGTACAACAATCTTCCTCGGGGGAAGATTTCAACTTTCTTTCAACTGGCCGAGCTCTTTATTGGAAATTTCTATTTTGGAGCAAAACCAGTTAAACGAGTAGCACACTTGTTAAGTGTTAGACAAAAAGCAAGTGATAGCACTAGGGATTATATAACTCGTTTCAATAACGAGAAGCTCAAAGTTATTGATTATGAGGAAAAGACAGCAATTACTACTCTGATGAGCGGACTGTTGCCAGATAAATTGTACTATACTCTAGCCAAAGATCCACCTAGAACCATGGCAGAACTAATGGCAAAGACAGCGAAGATTATGAACGCCGAGGAGGCTATTGCTGCGAAGAAGAATATGGATACCAAAGAGACCAAGGTGGAGCTTGATAAGGCTGAAAAGAAAGAGCATAAGAATAATGGTGGTAACAAGCAGTCAAAAGCAAAGCCAGCATGGGAACTGTTAAAGAAATTTGGAAATTAAACTCCTTTGAAAGTAGACATAAACCACGTTCTGAAAGAAATCAAGAACAACGAGGAGCTAAACTGGCCAGAGAAAATAAAGATAGATCCTGACAAGAGGAATAAGACCAAATATTGCGAGTTCCATAAAGACCATGGTCACACGACCAAAAATTGCATAGCTCTTCAGAATGAAATTGAAGCACTCATCAGACGAGGAAAGCTGGCCAAGTATGTTGATCGTCGAAATGATGGAAAGAGCAACGACCGAGCAAGACAGAGGTCTAGATCTCCTCGTCGAGCAAAAGAAGATAAGAAGAGAAGTCATGAAGAGGATCTAGATGATGACCAAGACGACCCCGATCTCCCCAAAAGACCAAAATAGCCAGAACATGAGGTATTTTCTATCCATTTTGGATCATTTGAATGTAATGTCATTACAGGTGGAGATACAAGAGTCGGAGATATGACTGCTGAGAGAAAAGCCTACCTCAATGAGGCTCAGGCTTGCTCGTATATTTAGCGGATAAATCTGGCTGAAGATGATTTCCCGAGGAAGGTGAATAAGGATAAGCTGGTCATTGGTTTCTCTAAGAACGACTTGGCAGGTGTACTATATCCTCATGATGATCCATTGGTGATCAAGATGAGAATGAGGGAAGTGGTGATTTCACGAGTACTGGTGGATAATGGTAGCTCGGCAGATATCATGTTCTATCGGTGCTTTGACAGTTTAAATATAAAGCTAGCCCAGTTGGAGCCATATCATAGACCCCTCCTTGGTTTTACTGGCGAGAAGGTTTTTCCACTTGGGACGATCAAGTTGGATATGCTTATCGATACATGGCCTGCTTATCGAACATAAAGAGTACGCTTTTTTATAATGGATAAAAACGTCCAATCAGCTTACAACATCATCATGGGAAGAGTAGGTCTGAAAAAATTTGAAGTAGTACCATCTACTGTGCATCAATGTCTAAAATTCCCAACCAATTTTGGGGTGGGAGTTGTGAAAGGCGACCAGAAAGTAGCTCGGGAATACTACTATTCATCTGCCGAGCAGGAAGAGCATGAAGAATTTAGAAAGAAGACTACTACCTACCAAATAGAAGATGCGGAGATTGAAACATTAGACCCTAGAGACGAGTCCCAACTCGTGAAAGGGCAGGTTTTGGAGGCTACTGAGAATGTCATTCTGGACGACGAGTATCCAGAAGGAACAACTCAAATTGGTGCATCCTTGGATGAATCAATAAATCAAGAATTGATAGCATTCCTAAGGCGAAGAAAACAGACTTTTGCGTGGAGTCATGAAGACATGCCAGGAATAGATCCGAATTTCTTGTGTCACGAGCTCAATGTGAAAAAGGAAATCAAGCCAGTAAAGCAGCGAAGAAGAGTGTTCAGCCCTGAGAAAAATCAAGCTATACAGGAGGAAGTAGAGAAGCTGCAAAAGGCCTCTTTCATTGAGGATGTTAAATATCCTGACTGACTAGCAAATATGGTAATGGTAAAGAAGAAAAATAACAAGTGAAGGATGTGTGTAGACTTTACCGACCTTAACAGGGCATGCCCAAAGGATCATTTTCCTTTGCCCCGAATTGATCAACTAGTGGATGCTACCTCGGGGCACGAACTATTAAGTTTCATGGATGCTTATTATGGTTATAACCAGATTAAAATGAAGCCTGGAGATAGGGAGAGTACCTCATTCATTACCCCAAGAGTAACTTATTGTTATAATGTTATGCCTTTTAGACTTAAAAATGCAGGTGCTACCTATCAGCGATTAATGAACAAGGTGTTTGAAGAGCAAATCCATCATAACATGGAGGTTTATGTTGACGATATGCTAACGAAGAGCAAGAAAGCTGCTGATCATCTAGTTGACCTAGGCCAGACCTTTGATCAACTAGAGGAATATCAAATGAAGCTGAATCCCACCAAGTGCATATTCGGAGTACGAGAAGGCATGTTTCTCGGATATATCGTAAATAAATGAGGAATTGAGGCGAACCCTAAAAAGATCAAGGCTCTATTAGAGATACGATCACCAACGACGAAGAAGGAAGTACAAAGCCTCACAGGGCGAGTTGCAGCACTTAACAGATTTGTGTCACGAGTAACTGATCGATGCCTCCCATTCTTCACAACACTCCGAAAGACTTTTGAGTGGAACGACGAATGTGAGAAGGATTTTCAAGAATTGAAGAAATACCTGGGAGCACCTCCATTGTTATCCAGGCCAATGATGGGAGAAAAACTATACTTGTATCTAGCAGTCTCAGAAAATGCAGTAAGCTCGGCGCTGATAAGAGTGGAGGATGGAGTGAAAAAACCAATCTATTACACTAGCAAGGCCTTTCGAGGAGCAAAGATCAGATATCCAAGGCTGGAAAAGTTAGCACTATCATTGATCGAAGCAAGTATAAGAATGAGGCCATACTTCCAAGCTCATACTATAGTTGTGTATACAGACATGCCATTAAGGCAAGCTCTGCACAAACCAGAGAAATTAGGAAGATTGATGTATTAGGCTGTAGAATTGGGTGAATACGATATAATTTATGAGCCTAGGTCGTCACTTAAAGGGCAAGCAGTGGCAGATTTTATCGCAGAGTTCACCTATCTAGATACCTCCGAAGAGCATAAGTTGAATACCGACCAGCCTGTGGATGTTATGGGATCATCAAACTTAAACTCCGACCAACGTCAGCCGGTAGATGAGCAAGAGAAGATGGTAGACGAGCAACAAGAAGTGATGGAGGAGGATATAAGGAAGCATTAAATATTCCACCGAGGAACTCTGTCTGACCAAGAGTTTGATAATGAGATACCTGTGTGGAATTTGTATGTAGATGGTTCTTCATGCACTACAGGCAGTGAAGCAGGGATTGTTTTAAACAGCCCAGATGAGATCGATGTGGAATATGCTCTGCGATTTCAATTTAAAGCTGAATATGAAGCAATGATTGTTGGTCTTAGTTTAGCAAAAAGCATGAAGGCTGAGCAGGTTATCGTATTTAGTGACTCACAATTGATCGTAAATCAAATTCTGGGGGTATATGCAGCCAAAGGAGAATTAATGATCAAGTATCATGCAAAAAAAATGGAGATTGGATCAAGCTTGATCGCAGTACAATTAATTAGAATACCAAGATTGGATAATGCAAGAGCAGATGCCTTAGCTCGGTTAGCTTCAGCAACACGCATTGAGCTAAGAAGAACAATCCCAATAGAAGTCTTGGCTAGTCAGAGCATAAACGAAGATTTGATGATGAATTTTATTACCCTTGATTTAGGACCATCTTGGATGGATCAAATCAGGGCATATATTGAAGAAGGGGATTTGCCAACTGATAAACTCACAACCAAGAAACTGAAGTTTAAAGTTGCTCGTTATGTATTGACTAATGGTATTTTATATAGATGAGGAATTATAGCAGGTTTGCAAAGATGTGTGCATCCCTACGAGGTGAAATATTTGATTGAAGAGGTCCATGAAGGGTCCTGTGGAGCCCATGTAGCAAGTCAGACGCTTTTATAAAGAATAATGACGCAGGGATATTATTGGCCAACGATGAGGGCTAATTGTATAGCCTATGCCAAAAAATATGACAAATGTCAATGCTTCTCTTCTATCCGAAGAACTCCCCAAGCATTGTTAACACCCATTACTTTCCCTTGGCCATTTTCCATGTGGGGAATAGACTTGGTCGGGTCACTTCCAACGACCAGGGGAAGATTTAAATATCTTTTGGTCACAGTGGATTACTTTACTAAGTGGGTGGAAGCTGAGCCTCTTATTGATATAACATATGACAAAGTGTATCAATTTATTTGGAAGAATATCATTTGTAGATATGGTCTTCCCCATGCATTCATTACTGATCATGGAACCCAATTTGACAACGAGGAGTTTGTTGAGTATTATCATCAGTCAAATATATTGAAAACCCACTCTGCACCAGGCCATCCCCAGAGCAATGGACAAACTGAGGTGACAAATAGAACGCTGTTGAATGGTTTGAAAAAATGACTGGACGATGCAAAGGCAAATTGGATTAACGAGCTACATTCTGTGTTGTGGGCTTATCGTACAACACCACGAGCAGCAACAGGAGAATCTCCATACATGCTAGCATTTGGAAGTGAAGCCGTCATTCCAGCTGAATTGGGTTTGCCCATGCACAGAATACTGAATTTCAATTCTCCTATCAGTGACTTGATGAGAAGATTAGACTTGGATATGCTCGAGGAAGTTAGAGAAGAAGCAGCAATCAGGAATGCTGCATACCAACAACGAATAAATCTGTTCTACAACAAGAGAGTAGAGAAATGTGATCTGAAAGAAGGGGACTATGTGATAAAGAAAGTAATTCAAAAGCACAACAAACTGGAAGCTAATTGGCATGGACCCTACAGAGTAACAGAAGTTGTTCAACCGGGGACATATAGGATTGAAACCTTAGAAGGAGAAGAGTTTAAGAATGCATGGAACGCAGAGCATCTGCGCAAATATTATCAGTAGTTAAAATCCCTATGTAATGCAGTTTTTTTCAATATGAATAAAGTTTTGGATGTTTTACCCAATTCTCTCCTTTTGTTGAAATTTTTCGGAGTACTAGTGCTAACGCATCACACATCAAGTCCAGATAAAAAATCCACCAACTCCGGTTGGTCGGGAATAAAAATCCACCAACTCCTGTTGGTCGGGAATAAAAATTCACCAACTCCGGTTGGTCGGGAATAAAAATCCACCAACTCTGGTTGGTCGGGAATAAAAATCCACCAACTTCGGTTGGTCGGTAAGCCAATTTCAATCAACTCCGGTTGTTTAAATTAAGCAATACCATGGAATGTAAGTTGTTCTATTGCTTAGTATTAAAAAATCACTACAATGAGATAAGTATGTCATAAACATATATATACTTACCAACCAACAAGCAAAGACATTCTGCAAATTACTTAGAAGAAAATGAAATGACAAAAGACTAAAAATTTTCATTCAAATCGAGAAGGATTATATATGCTGAAAAAAGAAAAAACCATTACATAAAAATCCTATTCTACTGGTTTCTTTCCCTCTGCCTTTGAAATAGGTTCTACTCCAGCAATAGGATCATCTAAGGCATAAGGAGAATTTATGAAGTTCAGATCTCGAAGCATCCTGACATTCATCACAGATGGCCGATCAAGCAAGTGCTCCGGGCGAGATATCTCAAAATTAGAATGAAGACTGTAGTCGCTGAGATACTTGGAGATTAAGCACTGAGGAATTGCCCGAGCAGGAATCCAGCTCATATCAAGTTTAAAAGGTGGCCCGGGCAACTCGAGCAATCCAGGGTCATAGTAATCCCATAGATAATGGCCTTTCTCCAACTTTAACACCCCCAGTGCATTCAGCCATCCTTGCTTGTAACCCTCGTTATTTAAATTTTGGTTCCGATCATCGAGATGATAAAGGGCTTCATTATATCTAGCCATCCAAAACTCTCTGGGCTGTTTGTGAAACTGGTAAGTTAACCTCTCCAGTTACTCGTGGAGGTTCTTCACTAAAAGCTCTTTATTTTCCAAGGCAGAGCTTTGTGTGGAAAGTTGCTCGTTGAGGTTCAGAATCTTCTTGGACATCTTTGACAAAGCCTGATTCTTCACCACCAACTGGAATGCTTGATTCTCTAAGGCTGCCTGCATTCTAGCTTCTTCAACAGTAACCCGAGCAGCACTTGCTCGTCCCCGAGAAGCTCTTGCTCGTCCGCGAGCAAAAGTAGAGGGTCCAGTCCTCTTTAAGGTTTCCAATTCATCTCTCAAATTGGCATTTTCGACCTCCAAGAAAGAGAAACCTTCGTCATTGATAGGGACCGAGGCTCCCGAGGTAGATGCTGCAGATTTCAGTTGGGATATCTCTCCTCACAAAATATTATTTTCCTGCTCCTGCAGTTTTGCGATTTGCCTATGCTCCTCGACCTCAACCCTTAGAATTTTATCTTTCTTCTCGTAAGCAGCGATGAACTTATCATATCCTTTGTCAGCATTTAGTTGCTGATATTTTTTCTCATACCCCTGATGCAAAAGGGCAGAAGATTCCTTATATTGTTATTGGAGTTCCTCGATGATACCTTGGAGATCTTCAATCATCTCGTAATATATGCTACATTGTTGGCAACTACATGGTCGAGCAAGCACTTCAAATATTGGTAGGCTTCAACTGCTCATTCAGAAGTATCTGGACCAAGGATGTCAATGATTTGAGCTTTATTCAGGTCAGCATGGCCAGCCTTGAAGTAGTCATTACATTTTTTCATCAGTTCAGTATCGTGAGCTGACAAGAGCTCCATTCTAGCCATACACTAGTAAAGAAAAGAGATAGAAAGAATTAATAAGAATACAGATAGAGCAAGAAGAGGAAGAAGTCAAGATAAACAACCAAAAGCTTGAATTCTCATTTCATCATAAAAAAAATACAAAAGTTGATGCTACATCCAATAAAGTGACAAAATAAACACCCAAACTACTCTACACCTTCTCTTTATTTCCTATAACTTCCTCATGAGGTTTTGAGGAAGAGGCTGGTTGCTCGATGGACACGAGTAGCTGCTCGGTAGGAGTAATAGTTGGTTGGGGTTTCTCGGAGCACGATTGAACAGATGGAACAGTAAGGGCCTGATCTCCAATTACCATGGAGGATTCTTCTGAGGTAGCTTCGTCCTCTTCTTCTTCTCCAGAAGAGGGAGGAGGGCCATGAGTATGTTACTGAAATAGGTCAGAATCTTCAGCGACTTTCAGCTCTTGTAGGGCTGCCACCCATCCATCCCTAAAGTATTTAAGGCTGGCATATTCCATTTGTGAGGACATGGTAGCCAAACACTTATTCCAGCCCTTATCCCAACCTACGCTGAAGGATTTTTTGACAGCTTTCTTCCTTTTAACCTTCTCCGAGGAAGTCCTCTCAGTAAGAAGTTTCTCGGCAGTTTTCAGCTTATCCTCCACCTCCTGCTTTTGGCGATCAACATCACGAAGTCTACCAACCTCCTCTTCAGCAGCTTTGAGTTTATTCTCAAGCTCTGCAGCATTCTTGAGTTTCTCCTCAAGCTCTTTATTATTCTTCTCAAACTCCCCCAATTTCTTCTCCAAATCCTTGGAGACCTCCACAGCTCGATCTCTCTCTTGCTCAACAGATTTAACCTGCTTCTCCCAAGAAATTTTATTCTCATCATACTTATGATGAGATTCCTTCAAAGACTGGGTTAATCCAGTAAAAGCTTATTCTACACCTCCCAAGGAGATTGAAGCCTTGATAGCCTCATCCTTCTTTAGAATAGTGTTGAAACATATTACCAGTTGGAAAAAAAATAATTGTAAGTCAGTACAGGGACATAACATTGAAAAATGAAAGTTTAGATTAGTAATACTTACTGAAGAAATACGTTAAGCAGCCAAGGTAGTGACCCTGTCACGAGAAAGATTGTCTTTAATACCTTAGACCTCTAGGATAATCCAAGACTTCACCGAGCTCATAGCAGAGCTCGGAGGAACAAAGGTGGGAATACCACCTTCAACATTTAAAGACTGAGAGACAGCTTCTACTGGTCTCTCAAGAGAACTTTTCTTTAACCTCCTCGTAGCAGAAGGAACATTCTCAACCAAGGATGTTGTCTTGGTTGGTGATATAACGATAACCCCGCTTGGAGGAGAAATATCAACAACCTTGCACGGGGCCACTGGGGGCTTCTCAACAATCTTCTTAGCAGTAGCAGGAGGGGATGCATCAATATTCCTCATCCCTTCTTCTGGGACATTTGGATTACTTTTCTTTGCCTCTCCAGTAGTAGAGGCAGACTTATCAAAGAAAGCAGGAACTTTTCTTTTCTTCATTATGTCACTAATAGGAATGTTTGACTCTGAAGAAGAACCTTCTACACTAGTATCAATAGCTAGTACTTGATCAAGACTAACCACCACTGGACGAGCAGTAAAAGATGAAGTGTAGCTTTTGTACTGCAACAAATAAGAGGCCGATCTAATATGTTCCTCGGCAACAGATTGGTGCAAACTCCAGATAAGTTTCAAATGCTTTAAATTAACCTCTGTCTCCTTTGGAGATTTTCTTTTTCTATCAACTGCAATTCATAAAAAGTTAAATGTCAGTGATACATTTTGTCAAACATCAAGAAAGCAATATTTCAGAAAATAAAAACAACCTATTCCATTGCCATAAGGGGGACACCTAGGACCCTGATATACATCATCTCCATTTATTGGAGCATGTTGCCAATTTTTCATAATAACCCCATGCTCGAAGTAATCCCTGTTGGCATCTGGGAGATTGAAAACTTAAGCCCTATTTAAAAAAATAATTTTTAAATAAAAAGTACTATCGCTGACAACCCATCTATAGCAAAACATAATTTCTGGAAATCCTAAACGGGTTTCATGAATTTGGTTTAACCTATGGACTCCATTAACTATTCTCCAGGTATTGGGAGCTATTTTTGCAGGTACAACGTCAAAATATTGACAGAACTCCAAACATAGGGGATTCGGAGGAAAAGAAAAGCCACATTCGGCCACAAAGAGACTGGGGAACCAATGTCCCTCAGCCAAAGAGAAATAGTCAGAAGGTTCAGAAAGTTCCTCCAAAATGACCCATGAAGGAATTAAAAATTCAGAACGAAATTTGTCAAGAGATTCAACAACATAAACAATGATGATCAAAGCAAAATAAAAGAGAAGGAAGAAGATCTTACAGGGGAAGAGTGAACCAGTTGACAACGAACAAGAAAAGAAACGAACGCACAAGATAGAGAGAAAATGAAAAGTTCAGAGACACAGATTTGAAAAGTGAAAGACGATAGGATTTCTGCCGCGTTTAAATACTTTACCTCGGGAATAGAAAAAGCAATGATTACCAAGACGGACGTTTGCGTATCCGACGGCTAAAAAGAAGAAAAGGGGCACAAAAAATGAAGTGGTTATGGAAATTCAAAATATTTAGGAGGTCTGATACTGTGCATTTGAAAAGGATCTACATACAACGAATGCTTTCCTAAAATCCATACAAACCGAAAATCTAAGCAGCAGAATGTTCCATACTTTTCTTCAACATTAAACTATAAAACATTGGGGGCTTCTGTTGATACCAAATTTAGTCTGCTGACATGGACCAATCACATGAAGACACGTGTTAATTTATATGGTAAATACGAATACTCCAGAAGAGCAAATCAAGACCACCGAGCAACTCAAGCTCTCCGAGCAACAAATGAGTCCCGAGCAACTCAAGTGTGACAAGCAGCTCTTGCTCATCCCCGAACAACTCAATCTCTCCGAGCAACTCAAGCGTGTCGAGCAGCTTAGGCGGTCCGAGCAGCTTAAGCGGTCCGAGCTACATAAGTGTACAGCGTATCCAAATCAAGAAAATCCAGGATATAATTGCGCATTAAATGCTCATTAATATAGTACAGATGTACATGTCTACTGGGTAACAGCGCATTGTCCTTTCATTTGTACAGCCTCAAGGCTATAAATACATTGTAAACTCCTCAGTAACAAGGGACTCAAAATTTCTTGGTAAACCCATTATTGAGAATTCTGCAAACAGTCAACAATAAAAAATACAGTGGACGTAGGCCATTCTTACAAGGCTGAACCACTTTAAAAATCTTTTGTCTTATATTTATATATTCATTTTTATCTGTGATTAAATAATTAGATCAAATCTAGTTTTTTATATCAACAGTGACGAACTCGTTAAAAAAAATAGCGGGTCGTTCGAACGATATTAGCTTTTCGTTTTAACGAACATATTTCGTACAAATGAACTCATATTTCATACAAATGAACTAACTTTCTCATTCAAACGTCCTTTCAACGAGATGTGGAATCCTTGATAGAGAAATGTTGTTCGATTGTCATTAGATAGTCATTCCAACGAGATCTTAATGTCATTCTAATGAGACCAAAGTCGTTGTAATGAAAATACTATTATCGTTCTAATGAGATTGAATTTCATTTTTACGAGATTAACTCAAAAAAATATTTTTCTTAAAAAATATTTAAAACATTTCCAAATGTTTTAAGTAACAAAAACAAAAACCCTTAAGAATATCAAAGGAACCATATTCAATATGCATTAATACCTGTGATATCCTTAGTAAATATGCTGACAAACTTGGCACTAAACACAACACGATGTATCCAGTCTCTGAAGTATAGTCGCTACGTCTTCATAAAACACTTCATAGGCTTATGGGATCAACAACACAAAGTCTATCCTATGAATCAAATGTTATTGTCTGTAAATATTCCAATTATAAAAAAATTGACTCGACTGGAAATTTTTCCTTACAATTTTAAAAATCAGAGCTCTTAATGAAAAATAAGATGAATTAGGATTAAATTTGTGATAAGAAAATAAAGATCAAGTCGAACATTATATGATCTCTCTTTGTGATAGAATTTTCTCCCATTTGTTTTCTTTACAGATGGAATTAATGGGCATCTGTTTATCAAGATGGAATGATCTTCACCATAAGTATAATCACTATAATGGTGGTGACCCATTAACCAATAATTACTAACATGCTCTTTTACTCTATTATAATATGTAATAGAATAAATTGAATGTCAAGTTCAGAAGGAGACATGTACTTACATGCATTGTTGGTGCCTTTTTAGTAATATCATAAGCCTATTTTTGCGAAGTTGTGTGTTTATTCGTGAATAGACAAATAACGATGGATTGAGACAACATTTTCAACTACAATTTTATTTAAACATATACAATTATGACGGTTTATATGTAAAAA
Source organism: Sambucus nigra (assembly GCA_949130495.1). Classification (NCBI taxonomy): domain Eukaryota; kingdom Viridiplantae; phylum Streptophyta; class Magnoliopsida; order Dipsacales; family Adoxaceae; genus Sambucus; species Sambucus nigra. Next base: position 378,314,152 of record OX422211.1, read on the forward strand.
GGGGTTTATAGACCAGGTTGTGTAAGGTAGGCTTGGGATTGTTTACACTCTCATCTGAAATGAATTTCTCTTCCTAAGCTCGAGACTGACCCAAAATGAAAATGATCCCCATAAATGAAGTCCAACTTGTATTTTATTACAGGCTTAGGGCCTGAGTTTGATCTGACCCAAACTTGATTTCAGGAATATTTCAAATATCTTTGGCATAATGATAAGTGATAAACAATGCACATAAAATGAAATAAATTAAAGGAAAAACAAAACAAAACATTTACAACCCTTACATAAAGCATTATAAATTTAAAAGGTTTTAATAGAAAATAATAAAGTACAAAAATCACTGTATATATGTGTTTAAATCTATTGTCAAAATCCATTAAACATGAGAGTGCGAGCTCTCGATAGTAGCTACCCAGTTTAAATTAAATCATCAGTTGAGTGATAAAAATTAATCAACGGGTTAAGAACATACAAAGGCCTATGTGATGAAACTGCTTTATCAATATTAGAATCTTAATCAAATTTCTTCAATTTAAGATAAGTGATTCCAATGTGTGGAAAGATAAATCAAATTACACAACATGGGATGTACAACAAAAAACCCAATAGTGGAAAAATATCTCGGGCTAAAATGAATGGAAAATATATTATGGTATAGTATTACAAATAAAAGACAATTAATTACAATCCAACAACACACTGGCCGACTATCAACTATTTCCCATCACATTCCGAGGAGAGCGCCAACAGCTAGAGAACGATACATAATCTCGATCGATTTTGGACTCGTCCAATGCCTTTAAGCCTCCTACCACCAAAATCTAATTTAAAGTTGAATAATCGCTTTTTTCTTATTCAACGGAACCAACAAGTACCTACCAACTATAACTAGGATGTGTGAGGTATCCCATGGTTAAAAAAATATAGTGAAAATAGTCTATTTAAAAACTCACAAGTTTTTTTTTCAAGTTTAAAAGAAGTCCATACTCAAGAACAAATAATTTATAGAAAAGGATTTATCGAATCTTGATTAAGTACAAAAAAATATTACTTTTAAGGATTCAAAATGTATCAAAATGAATGAAAATCACACAAGAAAAGAACATAGGAAATATGTTGAATACTTATTTCTTCTTTTAAAAGATCTCTCTTAAAATCAATAAGGATAAAGAAGGCTTACAAGAGAAACTCAAGTAAAGCATTCCCATTAGCTAAGAAACAATCTTTGTTGGTTGCAAACAAAGATTGAGTCTAAGCATTCTAATGAAGTCTTAATAAAAAAACCTCAAAAAGTGAAGAGGAAACGTACAGCTCACGGGTACATTCATTACAACAAAGACAATCTTCACCGACACGAACGGTTAGTGAACTAGGTTGTGTATGTAACCAAATATTTTGAACTATGGTTGCCTTCGGTTGGAACTAATGAGATGGTATCTTAACTAATGAAAAACATCAGTGATGAAGGTCGCTAGTTGTGCTAGACTTTTACACCGACTTAGTTTTAACTTGGTCGTGACCAGCAAAACTAATCCTTCGTTGATGTGAAGTTTTGTTTCATTGCAACGAACCTCTAGTGAGCAAGGCGGTGGATGGAAATAGAAAATGTATTGTTTTGCCAAATTTACATAACATGGAATTACATCCTATTAAACTAAGTATAAGTAAAATAATAAAATTAAAGATGCATTAAAACATAAGTTTTTGTATAGGTAGAATATAACATCTTCGAATTTGGTAATCTCAAGTCAAAAGAATAACAAGGTTAAATAAGAAAGATTTTCCAATTAAGAAAATTAGTTTAACCAAGGGTTCACTAGATATATACCTTTATCCTAAGTGATTACCTCAGGGCAAATGACATGCATGATTCGGTATGAGTTTGATGAAGCTTTTCGAAGATGACTTGGACTAGACTTTAAATGTATTTTATAATATGAAATATGACAATTCATAATGTCGTGGGGAACATGAGTACATTTTACTCTTACAATCTCCCCTTTTGTCTATTACGTGACAAAAATACATAAATAAAAAATTATAAAAAACAGGATCAAATATATCACCTATAATATGACTTGACCGTTCAAAGGTATAAGATGGATATAAATCAATAATAAGTATCCAAAGATAAGATAATTCAAGAAGCTTCTTCTACCTATTTTCTGTCAAACTTTACTATTACAAATCAATGACAAGTAACTAGAAACTTGATAATCATTGTATAAGTATTTTAAGAAAAATTCTAACTCTCAAAACCTTAAAAGACCTAATAAAAAAGGTAACATCTCAAAACCCTTTCCTATTTTTCATTAAGCAATTAAAATCCCCAAAGTTTGTCTTGGCATTATGTAAGGAGTAACTAACTTGATCTAGTTGAACCTTAGTTTGTTGTTGATATACTCCAGAAGAATGGGAAGATGAAGAACCAGAAGATGATATTGAGGCATGTGAACGCAATTTGTGAGCCATTTCAATAGCCTGAAATCATGAAACCAAGACAAAAAGAACAAAAATACTATATATATATATATATATATATATATATATATATATAATCCAAAGGGTCATATATAATAAATATGTAAAAGAGCTTCATGTAAGACATGATGTTAGATAATCATGAACTCTCTCTCATATCAGACAATAGAGCACCAAAGTTCTAAAATGAGTGAAGCAAAGTAATAAATCACAAGGCTAGATACAATAACTGATACTCAATGTTGAAAGAGTATTATCCTAAGACAGATAAATTCATCAATCATAGACAAAACTAAAAATCGAGACCAAAATGCTAAAATACAAAGCCCTAAGAACTAAGAAAAAAGAAATCCATAAAATCTAGGAAGAAATATTAACAAGATGATGAATAGACGCGTAGATCTAGAAGGTAATCAACTGATCTCTTAAAATTTAATACTGGTAGGAAGAGATATGAAGGAAGTGCAGAAGTAGAAAGGCTTGGGTGGGAAAGAATAAAGTTAAGAAATGTATATTTTAAAGAAAATTTACACTCCCAGACTGAATTTCTGACGCGACGGTCACCTTCTTTAGTCGCGACATCTGTCGCTATAGTGAAGCAACTAGCTCGATGTTGCGAGCTAAGGCAGTGAAAAAAATGTGTAGGAAGAGGAACAAATAAGTGTACACATGAGTTTTTCAGTTTTTAAGCAAGTACATTATATGCCCATTTTAAATAAACCACTATATGACCATAAATACTTTCAAAACATACTTATTGTTAGTGATTATGTGAAATACTCCAAAAACAAAGAATGATTTGGCATCCTAAAGGCACAATGGTTCAAGTTATAGCCATTTATAAAGAAGAGTGATGAAGATATAACTCGTGATAAGAGTGAAAAACATGAGCATCAACCTACAAAATAATCTCACTATTAAAAATTTTGTGTTTATACAACTTTGAAAAATTTGCATTTTATACCATTAATTTCAACTACCATTTTTTACTTCCTCATTGTGTGATCGTTGGTTAAAAACTTTAAAGTCTCATATATTTAGTTTAACCCCATTTTAGATATATTAAATCTTTGAGACATCGCAATAAAAATTCTTTTGCAAGTGGCCAACTTTCACACACATAGGCGGAGAAATTATTTCCAATTTTCAAAGATAATTATCTATGTTGACCTAATTTCGTAGACATAACCACTTTTTTCCACATGAATTTTTGAAATATTAGCCATTGATTTTAAATTTCATCCATCATCAAACTCTCTTATACAAAAAGGTTTATAAATGACAACCCTTTTTTCTTCAACCATCACGTTAAAAATTTAATTTCCTTTAGAAAAATAAAACAAATCCCCTCAATTTATTTTGTTTTGAAATTCTCAAGTCATAGTGCAATGTAATGTATGATTTATGGCAAAATACTTTAAAATTGCAGGATTAATTTACTAAGGCATTTCAAACTATAAAATTTTAAGAATGGATTATAAAAGTCATTAAAGAAACCAATCACACAATATCTAAATATGTAGAATAAAATGTAGAACATGGGATATATGAATACCTACATACATAAAGAACCAATATTTTACAAAAGTAAAGGTTATCGGTATGAACAAATAAAGAACAACATCAACCAAACAACAAATGATAAATTGAACTAGATATAACTAAGGAATAAGATGAGTAATCTAAAGAAAATCCTAGTCACATCTAAAGTATCCTTGATCTAATTACTTGGAGGAGGAAAATGTCATTTAACGATTCCAAATGTTGTTGACTTCATAATATCTATGTCAAGGTTCATAGGCCACCTACTATGAAAGCATAATGTAGCGTACTAAAAAATGACTTTAGGAAGAACCTTAGTTATCTTTCCCTTAGGGGACTTGCTAGAGGTCCCTCTCTTCTGCTTACCCTCTCGATCAAAACTCAAGTTACCTTAAAACTCATTAAAGGCATGAACGGTTGAAGCAAATCATAAAACCTTCCAAGATGAACTATTTTATGGCAATGGGTATATATTTTGGGTTTAGGTTCTACGTATGTGATTGGGTTTCTAAGAGAGTGTTTATTCATCTTAAAATAAAAAAAATTCAAATGCCCCTCCTTACACAATAGGAACAAGTGAACTTCACCTTCCTTTCATTCTTCATAGATTATTCCTTGAATAATAACTTTTTAAGGATAGTGGAAACATAAGTCGTGTGGGGTGATGACACGGGACTTAATTATAAGGAGACAAAGGAATCTCACTTAAAAAGCTAATTCCGCTCTTATCTTTCGATGATATCCCCCCTAAAATCATCTTACCTGATTTTTGAGACCTATCCCCCAAATCCACCTTTAAAAGCGGATAGTAACTCGATTTCAAGCATTGGGCATCAAGGAAATCTGGGAGTCTTCACTCTCTATTAAGAATTTCCTCAAGTAATCCTCAAAATGAAGGAATATATCACTACCACCCTCTATGATTAGTGGTCAGCCAAACACTATATTATGAGAAATCAAGTCACTTTCACAATTCTCACTCATAAACCCTTTGTCTTACAACAATGTCCAACATGATGGATAGTTCTATATTCCTTTTCTATAATTATATGGACTTTTTGAAAAGGTGTGCATACTCGTTGATGATGTTATAATTCGCACCATTACTAACACCCAAAGAGGTGGTAGTGGTGACATCAACACATAAGGGAAGAAAATCAAATTCATACAAATCATTCGAATTCTCAAAATTTCCCCGGTCCATAAAAGTTAAATAATTTATGTTGGGAGTTTCTTCATCGGACTCTGAGTCATCATCAATAAAAGTGTTTTAATATACATTTTTCCCACTATCTTGACTTAGTTCAGTAGGACATTGTTTGGAATGATGTTCTTTGCCACCACATGTATAACATGTGATTTATTTTAGGAATCTTACTTCTTCTCCCCACTTAATTGATTGAATTTAAACCTAGGTAAATTAGATTTTTTATTGCCTCTGGTTTAGAACCATTTTATCATATTTTAGCAAACTTCCTTATGAACAAGGCCATATCCTCTTCATCGAGGTCAAGGGTATTTGGTGGAGTAACCATGTGATTGTTGGTTTTATATGTTAAACTCTTCTCTTTTGTAGGTTCTCTGTGAGGATAATTTAAATTATCCCACCAATTCATCTACTTTCATAGAAGTTTGAAGTATCACTCGAACTTCTCTGATGACATCAATCTTTCAACGAAACTTGACGGGTAGGCGTCTAAGAATTTTATGAATTATAATTTTCTCTTTGATGACCTTCCCTAGTATTAACGTCGAATTACCAATGTAGCATAGTTGAGCATATAATTCAGTAAAATTTTGTTCTCCTACGTGGTAGGGAGTTCAAAAATGGTGGTGAGGCATTTAAGTTTTTCTTGATTCACAGTGGAGGTACCTTCATAGGTCATTTGTAAAACTTCCCATGCCTCCTTCAACTTAGAGCACATCGAAGTGCACCTAAATTTGCTAAGGTTATGCAATTATAAATTTTATTAGAATCTTTCGTGTTCCACCCACTCTCTTTAATGTCATTCTCATCCTAACCAGATCATATTTTGGGTACTTGAACACCATCAATAACGGTATTCAACAATTCCTAATAGGATTTTCCAAACTTGGTAATTAAATGACATCATATATGATGTCAAATGGATTTTCCAATGGGAATAATTGCTTCCATAAAAAAGAGGAGGTCAAAAAATCACTCACTATGTTATTTTAACAAAAGTAAAAAAGGTTTCGAAATTACTTTTTGAGGAAACTATTTCAAAAATCTTTATAAAAACACAAGATGGGTAAAACAATTTGGAACAAATTATTTCAATCTCTTGGAAATAGGTTTTAAGTTAAACCTAAGTCTGATTTGTAGAATGTAGCAATAAAGTGATAAAAATCACAAATAAGAGACACGAAATTTTATACGTGGTAAAACCCCACCCAATTGGGGGAACATCCATAATGACCTCTACGTCATAAAAACAAAATCTACTATAAAAAATATAGGTTACAAGCATGTACAAAAAATCATAAAACCAATCTTATTCTAAGTCTAGAATTATACCTAAGCTAGAATCAGCTCCTTATGCAATATTGTTTTCTGACTTGTTTAAGCAACTATTCGTCCTTTCTTTGTTTATAAGCCTTGCTTGCTTTCTTATTTACTTGGTGTCGACTCATCAGTCAAAATCTCTCAACCAATAACACATTTTAGTGTTTGTGGGTGATTAAATAGTGAGTGATGTGCCTAAATGATATGCATGTACTCATACATACTTAATACATACAAATCCTATGAATTACAACAAATCTAACAAACGAGATATGTTTTTACACTTCTAAAATTTAGACTCGTTCTTTTTGTGTAAAATATTTAAGATCTACTTTCCTCTTAGATCTTTAAAACAGAGATCCTCATAAATTATTTATAAACATAATTTTTCAATATTAAAATATTTTTAGATCTGAAACATGCAAGTCTCTATTTCAGTTTGAAATATTAAGAGAGGTTGGATTTTAAAACGTTTATAAAAAAATTTCAAAACTAAATCCAATAAGAGATGAGATTTCTTAGAACAGGAAATCAAAACCACCTAGAATCTAAAATGTGAATCGTATCACTAGTTTTAGACCTACAAATTTCTTAAAAAAGAAATAAGATAAAAAACGTGTGAGGCTGTTGAGAGAGAGATTGAAACAGTGAGGAATACAAAGAACTAAACTCTGATTTGAAAGAAATATTTTTCTAAAAATATTTTCACATAATTTCTATACGAAAAAACTTTTTCTTTAAAATATTTTTTCCCTTCTCATTTTTCTCTCAAAAAAGAAAATCTCTCCAAAAGTTCTCAAATGGTGACCCTAAGACATCTATATATATTAAGTATGCAAGGGTCTGGAAGATCGAATGCTTTGGATGGACAAGATCATTGCAACGTTTAAAATTTAAATCCAAGGGATATGGAATGACTGCACAATAACTCAGTCTAATTGGATAAAATATGATGCACAAGGATTAACTCAGACAATATGCAGAATGTTGATTAGTTTTGATTCAAGGGCTATAAATTATGCATTAATATATGAGAGGAAACAAACACATAATGGGCCAATAACTATGCCACACTACAGTCCATTAAATGTATAGTTTCATGGACGGGTATGTAAGCTATAACCAGATTAGAATGGATCTGGTTGATACTTAAAAAATGGATTTTAACACCGCATTTCGAAACTTTCATTATACCATAAGGCGGGCTAAAGAATGTGGGTACTATGTATCAACGTACCATTATGGCCATATTTCATGATTTATTTCATGACATATTGGAATTCCATGTGGATGATCTAGTGGTAAAGTCAAAGAAGGAAAACTGGCACATCCAATATCTGAGGTACATGTTTGAAAGATGCCACAAGTATAAAATGAAGATTAACCCCTCAAAATGTGCTTTTGGGGTGACAACAAGAATTTTTTTGGGTTTTGTAGTAAATCGACAAGGAGTGCAGGTGGATGAGGAAAAGAAAAAGGCTATCCTACTGATGCCACCGCCAAAAAGTTGGAGGCAGCTTAAAATCTTCTTATGTAAGGTTTCTTACCTAAGGATTTTCATACCAGCACTGGCGGAGGTTACTCGCCCGTTCGCCCCACTGATAAAAGAAAAGGCCAAATGGGTTTAAGGAGATGAGCAGAAGAAGGCTTTCGATAAAATCAAAGAGATATTAACATCCCCCTCAATTATGGTACCACTAGAGGTGGGTGAACCATTGCTACTCTACTTGACTTCTACGAAAAAGTCCATAGGAGCCTTACTTGCCTAAGAAAGAGCATGAGTAGAGAAGGATGTATACTATTTGTCACGTGTAATTTTGAGCATTGAGTCGAGGTACATCAACATGGAGAGGCATTACCTTGCCTTAGTATTTTTTGCCCAGAAGCTGAGGCGATACCTACTTACCTTCATAGTCCATATCATCACCAAATGTGATCATATCAGGTACTTTCTAGCGTGAATGATCTTGGTGGGGAGAACAATGAGGTGGTTCCTGAACCTGTCTAAATATGAATTGAAATTCATGGTCCCAAAGGCTATCAAGAGTCAAGCAGTAGCATATTTGTTATCCCACTTATCGAGACAAAATTTTGAACCTCCCAACGAATAATTACTAAAAGAGAACTTCCAAGCCCACTTCGCTGAGGAAATAGAAGAATGGAATATGGAGTTCCCTAGCTCTTACGCCCAAGGGACAAGCAAAGCGGGCATTATTCTCTCAAAAGGTAAGGAAAAAGTCACCCTCTCTTTCAAGCTCGATTTTAAGTGCTCAAATAAAGATGCAAAGTATAAGGCTGTCATCTTGGGCTTATTATAAGCATTGAGAATGGGGATAAATATATTATTCATTCGAGGGGCCTCAAACTTGGTAATAAAACAAGTTAGTGGAGATTTTTCCCTCAAATATGCGAACCTAACCCCATATAGATCAATTATTCAAAGACTTCTCAGACAATTGTTAAAAGTGACAATTGAGAGGCATGCCCAGATAATAAACTAACACCTTGACGTGGTGGCCACAATAGTATAGAAGATAAATATGGAAGAGCAGGAAGCAGCACTCACAGTACGATGAAGAATAGTGCAAAGCACAATAAAGTCATCATTTACAAGTGATGATCCTGAAGATTGGGGGTGCCCCATAATTACACCAGTTAGAGATAAGAGATAGGAAGTCGAAGATATATGAGTTAGTAAATTACCACCTACTTCATGGAACACTATACTTCTAGAGCCCTGAAGGATTTTAATTAAGATGTGTAGGTGAGGAAGAGGCTAAAGAAAGGATGGAAACAATGCATGAGAGGCATTGTAAGGATACATATATCCCCCTTTATCATCGGTTGCAGCGAGGGGGGTAAGTCTACTATTGTCCCACCATAAGCGCAGAGGCCTGTTACCGAAAAAAAGGCTACTTAAAGTTCCAGACCTAGTTCGATCAACCTGCCGAGGCCAACTTCGTGGAACAATTTAAATATTGGAGGAAACCCTATATATCAAACTTGAAAAATGGAAAGTTGTCAGCAGAAAGGGCGAATGATATCTATTTAAAGGAAAGAGTAGACCGCTTCTACTTGGTAGATGGGGAGCTCTACAGAAGAGGGTACAATGAGAAACCACTGAAGTGTGTGGCAAAGGGGGATATTAGAAAAGTGTTAAATGAGGCATATGAGCCTTCTCACATGGGAGGAGCTAAATTGTATGATCACTTGATGACACTAGGGTATTATTGGCCAACAATGGAGGCTGATTCTATCCACTACATGAAAAAATGCAGGGCCTGCCAAGTGCATGGCAATATGTTGCATGCCTCTTCAGTCAGCCTATAGAGCTTAGTAGTCCCCACCCCTTTCACACTTGGGCATTTGATCTAGTAGGAAAAATTAGCCCCGCCTCTCATGGAAAAACCTTCATTACAGTTGCTACGGAGATGTATACCATGTGGGCAGAAATAATCCTCCTAAGGAGAGTGACTGCTCAAGTGGTTGCCCAATTTATCAGGGAGTACATCATATGCAATTTTGGTATCCTGAAGGTAATTCTCATAGACAATAAGAAGTGGTTCGTATGCAAGGAGATGGGGATCCTGATTGATAAATACAAAATTATGCATAACAGTTCAACCATCTTATATCCAAAAGGGAATGGACAAGCGGAGGCCATGAATAAGACAGTGATCAACATCCTAAAGAAGATTTTGAAAGACATGTTGGGGCCAGGGGATGAAAATTACCAATGGTGTTATGGGCCTATAGAACGTCGAAGAGAAAGCCAACGGGGTTTACTTCATTCTCACTTGTTTATGGGACCGAAGTTATCCTACTAGTAGAGTTAACGATACCCTTAGCTAAAGTGTCTTTAAGTAATGGCCTCATACCATATCCCCGGCATGTAAAATTAGAGGCATTGGATGAACATATAGATAAGTCCAAGGAGAACTTTAAAGTCTACACCCAACTGCTATCTATGGCTTATGAAAACCTAGTTAAGCCAATGGAGTTCCAAGTAGGAGACTTAGTCTTATGAGCATCCACTCACCACCTGCGAAGTGTGTCAGCGTCTAAATTCAAACCGAACTGGGAAGGCCCCTTTGTGGTATGAGGGGTAGTCAAGTAAGGTTACTACCAGATATCCGAGCCTGAGAGTGAATGCCTCTAGTCCATTAATTATAAGTGGTTAAAGAAATATTATGCCTAGTTCTTACCAAGTTTCATTTCTTTTGATAAGTTTGAACAATTTGCTCTAGTATAAAAATGTTTTCTTTTTTATAATGGAGATCATGAGCACAATATTTGTAAATAATACAAATACTGACTATAGTACAAGAAAATGAATACTTGTTATTTTGGCCAATATTCGAAAGTTTGTGCATGATTTATTTACATGCATGGGTTACTAATAGACTATGAGTACCCACTCACTAATAAGTTGTGAAGTGGTTGCACCCAAATTAATGATTTTTAAAAACAAAAATAGTGGAACCTTCTAGTATACTATATAAAATTTTAAAATTTTAAAATTTTGGGAGAGGGTCCAGGACATGAACTTTTTTCATTATACTTGGGGGGTACACTTATCCCAAAAATAAAGTATACTAAGCAAAGTCCCTATAAACACAACATTTTATATATCCCACAGACCAGCAGGAGGTTACCCTCCTAATAAAGAAATATTTTTTTTAATTTTTCCACAGATTTATAATCTGAGAACAAGTTCTAACTTATGCTCTAAAGAATTACTTGAATGATTGCATAAGAATGTGAAAAAAGGGATCCACCTCCCTCGAAGATTTTTTTCATATTGAGTCGTAGTCACCGAGGGCACATTAATACCTAACATTCCAACACAATCAGTATCCTATAAAATATGATTAACTTTCATAAAATTACTGATTTAACTAAAATATATCATCCATTCATATATTTTCCCATATTTATAGTCAACTATAATGCTCACAATCATTTTATTTAAGCATTATTGAATAATAAAACTTTAAAGGCTATAATAATACTAAATTTTGCTAACAAGAGGTTAATTTGTCAATAAGTAATTTAAATCTTACACTAATCATGATTAAAAAGTATTAAATGAAATCAATAGAAAAAGTCATACCAATATACTCTATAAATTAAGTATAATAATTTTAGTTTTAGGAGTCACTACCACAAAATTAATCCATAATTAAAATTTAAACATGTTAAAATGATCTACACAACACAATAAATAACTTCAATTAAGGAAAATTAGCTTCTGAATTAATCTAAATTTGTAGGATTTTTCTTCTTTAACTTTTCTAAGTTTCTCTAAGCTTCTATTTCGTCTCATTAACCATATCATCCGTAAGAACATAAACATACATCATATAATAAAATTACTTTAGTTTATTTTCACTTTCTATCCCATTTCCGTCATTTACACATAATTACCTCACTTTATGTTATTATTAATAACATATTAAAATTAATTATTTCAGCACTTTTTAATATACCTCTAACATATCTTAAATTAAAGAATTTGAAATTTACATAATCAACTATAATAATAATAATAATAATAATAATAATAATAATAATAATAATAATAATAATAATAATAATAATAATAATAATAATAATAATAATAATAATAATAATAATAATAATAATAATAATAATAATAATAATAATAATAATGCATAAACATATAAAACTATCAAGTACCAAACACCCTAATTATGCAATAATTCACCTAATTCAACCAATATAAATATTTAATAATTTATAAGCGACATGTTAATATTTGGGATGTCACACTATGCCAAAAATATGATCATGAACCCTGACCGTGACCCTGTCTATGACCCTATACAGTGCTGATCTATACCACATAATGGTCACGATCATGAACTATGACTCCACCATAACCCTTTTAGTGAAAAAATGGAACTAAGTTGGTTACTGTATTGGTCACGGTCCGAAACTGGGATCATTTATTAAGAACGATGACTAGTATGTGTGAAATATGGTCACGGTCGTAACCTTGACCCTCAAATATGACAACCATGAAGTCCAAATGGTCACAATAATGGGATCATGATTTTGGATCGTGACCATATTTTAGGGAAATTTTATGCTCACGGTCATGGACCGTGACCACTATTATTGACCGTGACTAGTTAATTAAATTCAAAATAGTCACGAACCGGATCACGATCCTAAATTGTGACCCCTTTTCAAGTACATATAAACCTATTAGGGTTTATTTATCATTTTCCTTATTTCATTCTCTATGTACGAACCTCCTTTCTCTATGAAAACCACTGGCTACAACCACCATTACAAATGGATACCACCGTCGTTACCACCGTCTTCCAACCCCCCTCTCTCCCCTTATATATGTATGTTTAGGTATGTATATGTATATTTATATACATTTATATGTATTTTCGGGTATGCATATGTATATACCAGTAGATATATGTGTGTGTATGTGGAGCCATTAGGATTACGGCAAAAAGTAGCCCTCAACATTTGCAAATTTCTGATGCAATTAGTATTACCTGTTAAGTTTTTCGGGATAAAAATATACATATATGTGATTAGTGTTATTTAAGGGTGGAAACGGTATGGTTTGGTCAGTAATGACTCCTTACCAATACAGAAACCATAATCTAGATGGTAAAACCGTTTGTACTGAATTTACTGGCAGGTACACCAAAACAGAAACCCAAACCAAACCGAATGATATTTTGGTATTTTCGGTGATTTTTTTTATTTCTATTATTTTGGTTTTGATACCAAAATTACAAGTCGATTTTGTACATTTGGTAAATCTGGTACATGTTTCAATATTATGATTCCGATAAATTTGGAACAAGTTTCGATATAAAACCGTTGCTGAGTCAAACTTACAAATTAAAAAATTTGAACACAATAACATTTGAATACTTGATCATAATAAAATTTTACACATTTCAGAGGCAAACAAAAATAGAATGAAAAAATATTACTATGAGGGTTTTCATATTTAAAAAATACATAATTATGAGTGTTTTTAGATTTAAACAAATAAGGAAACCATTTTGGAGATTTTTCTATTAATCAACAGATACCTCTAAATCACTTACCCGTATCATGTACTTAATTCACTTGCAACAATGACATTTCTAATATCCCCAAATCCTACTTACATTGCTACTAAACTAAAAAACATTGGAAAAACTCATTTTGTGTAGCAATATCAATTATCAAGCACATTATTATCACACCATCATCAACAATGACAATGTGTTTATGTTCATTTACATTTAAAATATAATGTATTCAAAACAATAACAACAAGAACATAATGACGGATGAATCAACCGAAACCCAACAATAGAACTAAAGTGAACACAAATTGGGTGAACACAAGTTGATAGAAGGACTTTGTCATTGGTGGACACATAGTAATTATGGGATTAATTGAATTAAAATTGAACTAAAATTGGACCTATTTGATTGATTAATTGAAAAATATTAATTACTTGTGCGGATTAAGTATATCTTCACGTCAAGGTTGATCTTTTAATAACACTTCAAACACTCCAAATTTCTGGGTATCACCTCTTACACCTTGTAATCACACCACGAGTCGAACGTATAGGAACTTCGGTGAGGAAAGTTATTCTTTAAGTGTGTGTGCAATGTCTAATATCTCTAGTTTCGAAATGGGAAAGGAGCGTTGTTGCATCGCTGCATAAGAGACCTATTATATCAGGGGCGAGCCGTCATTTCGGGATGCATTATATTTTCGTATAATGTGGGGCAATTCAACTTTAGTAATGGGATGATTCAAATCCTTCCATAATTTCACAGTATGGACTCGAAGAAGCCTTATCTATACATTAAAGAGTTTGAGGAGGCGTGCGAGATGTTTAAGGATCAAGCTTGCATCCGAGACATAATGCGCCTCAAGATTTTCCTGTTTTCACTTAAAGACAAGTCCAAGACTTGTCTTTGGTCACTAGCACCGACCTTGATAGCTACGAGGAGAGACATGTGGGGTACATTTCTCAAGGATTTCTTTCCCTCACATAGAACCAACTCTATTCGGTCATAAATTCAAACTTTTAAGCAAAACGATAATGTGACTTTTGATAAGTTTTGGGAGAGGTTCAATGAGTTAGTTAAACATGTTCCCACACCACGACTTTAAGAAGTGGAGACTCATATATTACTTCCATCACGGGCTTAGTCTAAGTTCCAAACAACTCATTGAAAATATGTGTCTGGAAGAGTTCTTAGGGTTAAATTCATAAGATGCAAAAGTCCACTTTAAGTATGTCACCGAGATAACTCAAGCTTGGGACACTTAGAATTAGAAATCCCAACCCAAAGCTAGAATTTCATCCATAGCCCCTTTCACGTACGGACTCTATCACTTGGACTAGGATGCCGAGTTAAAGCTCCCAATTAATCATTTAGTCATGGGGGTCATCCCCTCCGATTAGACATCGCAAGAGAAGATGAAGCTCTTTACATGGTTGTGCATATTTTCCTATGACGATCCCTATTTCTACCAGCCAAATAATCCGGAAGTGTGTGCCGAATGATGAGATTCCTACTGTAATCCGATTTTGTCATTCGAAAGCATGTGGCGGCCATTTTTTCACAAAAAAGACGGCTGCAAAGATTCTTCAATGCAATCTATATTTTCCCACTATGTTCCGGGATGTGAACTTGTATTGTAAATCATGTGATAGGTTCCAAAATATGGGAGACCTTACTTGACGTGACATGATGCTGTTGAACCCTATTCTCACCATTGAGATGTTTGACTATTGGGGCATCAACTTCACGGGACCTTTCCCTCCCTTTTTTAGTTTTTTATACATCCTTGTAACGGTAAACTATGTGTCTAAGTGGGTAGAGCCCATAACTACTAGGGTGAATGACAGTAAAGTGGCGGTTAAGTTCATCCATGAACACATAATTACTCGTTTTTTTTCTCTAAAAGACGTCATTAGTGATAACGGCACACACTTTTGCAATAGGCCGTTTGAAAGTTAATGAGAAAATATTCCATCTTCCATATAGCTGGGATGACTTACCACTCAAAAACAAATAAGCAATATGAGTTATCCAATCGAGAGATCAAGCATACTCTCGAAAAGATCATTGATCCTAACCATAGGGATTGGTCCAATAGATTACTCGATGTGCTATGGGCTTACCGGACCGTGTACAAAAAAAACCTCGAAATGTCCCCATTCCACTTTATGTATGGCAAGCGTTGCCACATCCCCATTGAGCTAGAGCACAAGGAATATTGGGCCATTAAGAGGTTAAATTTTAATCTTGATAAAGCCAGTGAAGTGAAAAAACTTCAATTGAGTGAGTTGGAAGAAATACGTAATGATGTGTATGTGTAACACCCCGACCTAGATTTATAGGTTACCTATAGTCAATCCGGTCAAACCTGAGCCTTAAGTGTGAAGTGCAATGAAACATCCTATATAATGTTGTTGTCCAGTTTTATTTTAATTAACATTTCACTTGTTTAGTATGCGATTCAAATATTAAGTTCAAACGACGTGAGGGACCCGTGGAAAGTATCCCTAGAGTCCAAGCATACAGAGCTACTAACGTAAACTCAAATATTATACATACCTGTATAACACTCTCAAAATATAAACCCGCACCCAACTTGTCGTAACAAAGACAAGGGTGTGAGGTAATGCCCATTGGAAATATACAAATGGAATATAGAAATGAAAGTCAGAAAGAAGACTCTAATGCAGTATTCCTACGTTCACGTGCAACTACCTTGTATGCATATATAAACATACATATATGTATAGTTAATACATAAAATAGTTTTACTTCGAAAAACCTTATTTATCCAGATTAATTCACCTTAATCTTGTAAAAGACTTCCTTTTACATTTTGACATTTCTCAGCTTATTTAACACGCAGTTAAACGCTTGAAACAACTACACTGGTTGGACCAAAATCTAATTCTTTACTGAAATTATCCCTTTCGTCTTAACCGGTCCACCTTAGTATTTTCATTGAATATTACCCTTTCAAAACACACCATTGTGTTAATTATAGGTTAAACCACTTAGATTACTTAAACACCCATTTACACACTTACTTTGCCTATTTCTTTACCTTATGGACATTAAATCAATTTACACATTTACTTATCCATTTTAACCTTTACAGCTACCTTTATTAATTCATTAAGGTTAGGTTTTCTTAACACATTTTTATCACACAACCCATTTCTTGACATGTTCCTTAATCCTTTATCTTTATCTCGAAATCTTCTAATAACCACGTACTTTAACGAGCTCTATGCCAACAACGACATCACCATATGATATGGCCAGTGGATTTGGGTCTTTCACCCAAGGACTTCGAGCCCTCCTTAATTATCAAGGTGTCATCCGAGTTCCCTTTATGCATTTTAACATTTTATAAATGTCCACATTATTCCTTCTTTCCCTTTTTGCCAAGCCGAAACCAACCAGGGGTTTCACCCGAATTCATCTTATACTTTGAAATTATCATTTCATGTCCTTTATACTTTAAATTTGATTATGTTCCAAATCATATTCATTTAGGAATAATTTGTATAAACCATTTTCCAACATTCTTATTTCAAAACAATGTCCCACTTTAAGTGAAATTACCATTTTACCCATTTATTTTTGAACTTGTCATTTTTCGCCAATTTACAAGTGTTGTTTTCCCAAAACACCCTTAAGTTGCTCATATTACTTATTAAGGGCTTTCAACATTTTAGTACCTTTTTTAATATTTGGAGTATCATTATTCTCAAGTTTAAAACCTCTTTATTCCATCATTTCCTTTCCAAATTCACAAGTGTTAATCTTTCAAAATATTATTAAGTTACACACACTAACTTACCAATGTTTAACCTTTAACACTTATTAAACACCTTTACTAACCATATTTCCAAATTAGACATTTCTTTACTTTCTTTATTTAAGAATCTAATTACTCTTAAAGACTACTTTTATAAGAAGATAACATTTGCTTTTTATTAATACATGTAGTCTTACAACCTTATATTCCCCCTTTTCACACACTTTGAAGATTAGATTACACTTTTCGTATTTCTTGTTTAAACCCCAAAAAACCTCCTTTAAAGTTCATATATTTATTATCAAAATACTACAAGTTTATATGCATGAGAAGATTTATTTTACTCTAAAAGTCCTATTTAATGGGTTAGACATACATTTCATTCTAGAAATTCAAATACTTTCAAAAATACAGTTTCAAGTCATAAAAGATATTTTTACTTCTTCAAACTCAAAAAATATTCATAATTTATAAAATTTACATTTTTATAAAAGACTTTGAAACATTTTTTCATCAATGTTTTGGCAAAATCAATCTTCAATTTCAAACATTTAATTTCATAAAATGTTTAACATCAATTTCTAGAAAATGCACCATTTTCCGAAGAAAATCCCAATCTTCATTTTAAGAAAATTTGGAATATTTACTCATCATTTATTTTTCATCACATAACATTTTGCAACATATTTATTTCATAAAAATGTTTATTACTTACTACACATGATTTTCATCATTTAATCAAATGCATCATACTCATGTAATCTAACAACAAGACTACAAATACACAAAATAGAGCCTTAATACTAAGAGTAAGATTTTCCATCTCAAATGGAGCTTCAACAATGGTAGGCACAAAACGAGTAAGAAGATGGTAACCTCCTACCTCCTAAGGTGGTATCACGGAGGTTGCCCCACTCCAAAAGCATGCTCCATTAAGTTTTCAATAAAAACCCCCTTCAAACACCATAAATCTTCCATTTTTATCTTCAATAATCCCCAATGAAAGCTCCATAAATTCGTAGCTCTCCTCATCCATGGAGGAAGTGGGTATATATGGTTCAAATATGGTGTGGAATACATAAAAAATATGGAAATATAAGGTGGAGGGGTGTTGGTAACATGGTGGTTTGTGTTGGTGGGAGAGCGCAAGAAAGCTAAAATGGTGGAGGAAGAGAACCCTTTCCACTATTTCCCTCTTTTCTTTATCTCCAATAACCCCAAATGATCCCAAACAACCATTATAAAAATCTTCCAAAGCCCAAAATTCTCATTTTGCCCAAGATGGGCTCACCAGAGCTCGACAACTTATCAAATCAAGGGTCCAGAATGTGACAACACACAAGGGCAAGCCAGATTTAACATTTTTGAAATTCATCTTTCGAACGACATTGAGCCTCGTTTGAACGACAAGTGCCTCTTGTTTGATCCATGGCTTCTAACGACCTTCAAGAGACTTGGACCTGTTAGGCAGTGGAACTTCACTCGAACCTCGTTTGATACCCTTCTTCGAATGAGATCTAAACCTTGTTCGAGCAACCTCACTCTCGTTTGAGGCTGCCTTTCTTATTTTTTTCTCCAAATTCCATCTTTTCACCCAAAAATTTCCGACACTTACCATCAAACCTCACTTAATTATAATTTATACAATTATTTAAATGAAATATTAGGGAAAGGTATTACAAATTTCCCTCCTTGGGGAATTTCGTCCCCAAAATTCTCGACTCGTCAATCTTTAAGTGTATGGGGTTCACTAACTTTTATCCAAAGACATATAAGTCCTCCAAGATAAAATCATCGAAGTCCTCAATACTAAGGTCACACTGCACACCCTTATACGGGGTTTGTGAGCAAATAATCAACATGCGATATGCTCTTACGCTTACCATTTCGCTAAGCACAACCATCACATAACCAACTCCGAGTCTCCACTCACCTGATGATCATGTCCAAACAATTTCTAATACTAACTATGCTAGTAAGGCATATCGGCGTCTCCATGGGTAACCCTCCCTAGCGATCAACACTCACCCAAAGTGAACCGTAACACATCCAGTCATCATATACATCATTAAAACTAATTCCATCCTAGGACCATACATCCTACATCCCTAAAATTTTTAGGTTATCCTAACCGCATATTTATGCCTGAGATAGACACTAACCATAAACTTCTGATTTCTCACTCTGAGAAGTAATACACCTACTAAATCATCACCAAGTGTTTAGCTGACACCTTTAGCTGCAACACTCTGATGACCGTAGTACTACTCTTGGTGTCTCAACTTTTAGCACTCACTTGAGCCTCGCTTTAATCCACTCACTGTGGAAAAATAACACCTTGTACTATGTTTCCTCGATTTATAATGTTATATAATATCCTCAAGCCACCATCCCACTCTTTACAACCAGAGTCACTGACTGCTATGCCAATCAATCGATAGGTCGCTAATCCTAAGAAAGGCCAATACTATGAGCAAAATATGTGGCAAAAGGCGCAGCCACTCGTACACATAACCTTTTGAAATAGTAAGAATACCTCAGATAGGGCATACGCAGTCGTCAATCTTCATTGACCATACTCGGTCCACCGCACTCTACCATGCTCAATTTCACCGTACCACGAGATGGCACTAATTTAAGTTACCACATACGTGAGAATACTAATCCTTGATTACCGAAACTAAAAAGGACACTCGAGAGTTAGAAGGAATAAGTAATTGTCCCGAGAAATTTCACCCATAAGCATCCAACTATTATTTATGAAAGAAAACATGCGCCATATGCTTGAAGTCATGTCACTCATTCCCAACATTCTCACTAGGTACTAATCCTTGCCACATACCTAGGCTTGGGTCACAATCTTGATGAATGAAACCACAACCATTTATTCTCATAATAAGAAAGCAACATACGAATATGTAGTTTTCTATGAAGTTAATGCCCGAATTCCCTCTTTGGGAGTAAGGCCCTACCCCTCGCATCCTTATCACTCATGAACTACTTCGATTAGAGAATGCCTAACACCCTTGTTCACACTGACTTATTCTATTCACTAGTGATGACATCACCAACCTACTACACCTAGGTTATTATCTTCCTTCTCATATTGTTATCAAAATCCTAAATTCCCATAGGCATTACTCAGTTCAAGAGAGGAATTCCCCTAGAAGAACTCTCTCTCTAACTAAATCTCTCTCTACCTAAAATGGCTACTATTTAACCGGACCATCCAAAATCTCAGCGCCAGCTGATGGTTTAAAGCAACGGTTGGATTTAATTAGAACTGAGATATCTGGGGGTGGTTAAACGACTACCGTCTTGGGTTTTGTTTCTGTTAGACGAATTTCTTTCCTCAGATTAGAAATTCACGCCGGTCCACTCATATTCGGTAGATCTAAAATATCGGATCCCATCTCTGGTCAGTGCGCAAACCAAAGCTCTGGTAGTTTAGATACTGTAAAAGTACATAAACAAAGAATCGAAGGAAAACAGAGATCACAAAAAATACTAGTAAAGCTCTCTCAAATGTGGCTTCACACCCGATCATCCAAATACCATATCCGACAGATTTGAAACGACTGAATCCAATCCCACATTCGGTGTGCGTATTCCGGACTAATATTCTTTGCTACGACTGAATCGAACTTTTCCGAGAAATAATCGAAAGTGGGATTTCTGACTCTGTTCAGTGAATTGAATTGTCGATTTATAACTCTGGTTGAGATTGGCCTTGGTCATGACACCAAAAAGCCAAGGGCAGAATCCAAATGAGTCATAGATACAATGCGAAACCAGCTGGAGGTGATCCTTTACTGATGTCCTCAAATCAAACCTGCCAAAGGAAAATACGGGACACATTCCATTAAAGCTACCGACCAAGAAAGGAGAGGAACATGCTGTAATTTTTCTCAAACTGAGATTAATGATCTAGCACAACCACTCAAATAATCAATTATAGGTAAGTTAACCCATGGGCGCTCAAACCTGGAGAAAATTAGAAATGCCATATCTCATATTAAACTCAAATTTGCATATTCTGTTGGCTTAATTGATCATAAACATATACAGATTGTGCTGAATCATAAGGATGATTTTAATTGATTGTGGCTCATAGATACATGGATGATTGCAGGGTTACCAATGCGAACATTCAAATGGCGATACAACTTCAACATTGTCCGTGAGAGCTATTTTTCCCCTGTTTGGATCAATTTCCCCATCTTCCACTCCATCTCTTTGTAAGAAACCCCCTATTCTCTATTGCCCAAGTGGTGGGTAATCCCATCAAGATGGATAAGGCTACAATGAAGATAATAAGACTCAGTGTCACCCGGGTCTATGTTGAGATGGATCTGATGCAAAAATCTCCTGCCAGAGTATGGATAGCTAATGGGGATCAGGGATTTTGGCAACCTATTCAATATGAGAATATCCCTCCATATTGATCCAAATGTTATAGAAAAGGACACAACGTGTCTTCTTGCTTATTGAATGATGTGGTAGGAGACGGGATACCAGAAAAACTTGTAATGGGTGATGCTTTAGATGGAACATGATTCTCTAACTTAAGGGATATGCTTGTGGCCTCACGTGGGAAAGCAAAAAATATTTCTTTTGAAATTCTTGAAGCTTACCTGCCGATCGACAAATAACCAAAAGGGCTTCCCATCACAGGGGACTGTGTCAATTCTCCCCACAATCTACTAGGTTGGGTCGTAGGAACAAAGGTATAGTAATATCTGAAGTTGACTCTATATAAGAGAAGAATCGCAAAGGTAAAATCACGAAAAAGGTAGATAAAACAAAAAAATTCTAGTAGAGGATGTCTCTTAAATAGAGAGTGATGATGATGATGTCATTTTAGACGAAATATTGGCCCACTTGGACAGGATGATACAATTCTTCTCATTTGGGGAACCTAGTGGCATAGCTCAAGAGGACTCCATCCCGCCAGGGGGGATTTAATGCTAGACTGGCCTGATATGGTTATGGGGCCTGACCCGCTGGCAACGATAGATTTATTAGAGGATGGGTATATTTCTGAGGGGGGATACCCTACACACATCGTCGTCCCACAAAATCCCAAGGGTAAACCATTGTCCCCTTAATCCGCACTTGAAATCTCATGCTCTCCCATTAGAATCCCAAAATCTCATGCTTCAGAGGGGGAGGAGCCTAGAGGTGATGAGGCATCACTACAAAAATTAAGAGACTATGTTTTCACACTAAAGAAAAATGTACAGAAAAGTAAGGGATCAAAAGGCATCATTGGATCGAAGAAAGGAAGAAAAGTGAAGAACAGGACCTCAAGGCTCAAGATTGTAGATACAAGGTACACACGAATTACTAGAGCACCTGCTAGGTACAAATTGTCTTCCTAAATTCCTACACCTACATTTTAACCATGATTAATTTAATTATTTGGAATGCTAGAGGGGTGGGCAACAAATCCACCTCCAACGGAATTGAAAAGCTTAAAAACATACACAAACTACCTATATTAGTTATTTTAGAATCAATGCTATCTGAAAACAAATTAGAGAAATGTTGGTTCAAATGGGGTTTTAACTACGGAATATGTAACTCAAGTGGAAAAATATGGGTTTAATGGAGGTTTGGTATTAATATAGATATCAGAAAAAACATGGAACAATGCTTAACACTACATATATCCCATAACAGTTTCCATACTCCAATAATATTTTCACGAGTTTACGCAATATGCAACCGACTAGAATAGGAGGAACTTTGGAATGAAATGTTTCTCATTAATAACGAATTCAAGGATTTGCCTATAATATATGTGGGTGACTTCAATGTAGTTTCAAGTAATGAGGAGAAAATTGGTGGTAATTTAGTCATTGATGCATCCATTGAGGACTTCAATCAATCTATTGATTCTTGTGGCCTCATTGACCTTGGGTACGAAGGTTCTAGATTCATGTGGTGTAATAATAGAAAGGAAGTGGATCTCGTGATGGCTAGACTCGAAAGATGGTTGTACAATGACCAATGAAGTTCTTGTTTTCCATGGTCCTCTATAAAACATCTCAGTAAAACATGCTCAGACCACGTTCCACCATTGTTAATCGTAAAAAACAACTCTGATATAGTTCCTAAACCCTTTATATTCCAACAATATTGGGCTAACCACCCCAATTTCCTCAAAACAGTTACTCAATCCTGGCAATTAGAAAGCAACGGGTCTCCCATGGTGAGGGTCTTTGTTAAACTCCAAAAGCTTAAAAACTCTTTAAAACAATGGAGCAAGAATACCTTCACTAATATATTTCAAACAGTGAAGGATAAAGAGATCAAGCTAAACAAAAGTAAATAGAGTTTAAAAGGGATCCTAACCCAACTAATCAGGAGATTATAAAAAAAGCTCAGCTTTTGCCTTAAGGGTCGAGGAGGAATATTGGAAACAAAAATCTTCCATTAGATGGTTCAAATTAGGGGACAAAAACAATAAATTCTTTCATACATCGGTTAAAATAAAGCACAAAAATCTACACATTAGTAGACTGGAAATGGAGGAAAGGTGGTTAGAGAATACTGAGGATATCCAACAGCACATAGTAAACCATTTCAATAATATTTTAACTTCAGATGGTCATAACCAAATGATACAATTCGACAACTTATCCCGAAGCTTATATCTAAAGACCAAAATAATAAACTCCAAGCTATACCAGAAGAAGAGAAAACTAGGGAAGCCATCAAATCTTTAAGCCACCTATCTGTCCCGAGCCCTGATGGATTTGGGGAATTTTTCTTCAAGAAATGCTGGCATATTATAAAGAATGACATATACATAGCTATTATAAGTTTTTTTTAGGGGAGGTCATGCGTAGAGGTTGTTCAAAAACTTGTATAGTCCTAATCCCTAAAAATAAAATGGCAAATATCATGCGAAGACTTCAGACCTATCAGCTTATGTAATTTATCTTATAAAATTGTGGCTAAAATACTATCCACGAGGTTATCCAACATACTACCCAAAATAATATCTGACAATCAAAATGACTTTGTAAAAACTAAAAGTATACAATATAACATCTTAATTTCTCAAGAAATGGTCTGCAACCTCGCCAAAAAAATTTGGGGGGGGGGGGGGGGGGGGGGGAGTTAACATTATACTAAAGTTGGACATGTCTTAAGCATATGACAGGCTAAACTGGATGTTCCTCATCAACATCTTAAGGAAATTTGTCTTCGGGGAAACCTGGATTTCCCTCATATGTAGATCCATCTCAAATGTTTGGTTCTCTATTTTAATTAACGGACAATTAAAAGGATTCTTTAAATCCAGTAGAGGACTCAGACAAGGTGATCCTCTATCCCACAACTTGTTTGTATTGGCATCAAAAGTGTTAAGCAGAGGATTAATTAAACTCCCTGATGTCTAAGGGCCTTTTTCGACCATATTACCACTCACCGAGATGCACACTCATCACCCACCTCATATTTGCTGATGACATAATTATATTCTCAAGGGATGATAAAAAAGTCTTAGATAAATTATGAAGTTTCTTCATGATTATGAAATAACTTCCGGCCAGCTTATAAACATCTCTAAAAGCAGTTTCACTATTGACAAGTCAACTCCACACAAAAAGACAATGTCTATAGCACAACTCATATGGTTGAATCTAAAGTATCTCCCCATAACCTATTTAGGGTGTCCCCTCTTCAATGGAAGAAGGAAAATAAGCCTTTTCTATCCCCTAGTGGAAAAATTTTGACATAAACTTCAAGGATGGCAATCTAAGTACCTATCATATGGGGCAAAATGGACTCTTATCAAGCGCGTACTCTGCTCAATACCATGCTACTTGCTCTCAATTCTACAACCATGGGAATAATAGAAAAGATTCAATCTATTCTCAATAAAAAAAAATTAGGGAGGAAATGAACAGATCGGTTGGAATCACTAATGTCACAATTGGGAGACCATATGTTCCCCAAGAGAATGTGGTGGTCTAGGTTTTTATAGTTTAGAAATCCTGTCAAGTGCCTCTAGCCTGAAACCCCTATGGAGACTCAAAACCTCAAATTCCTTATGGAGCAAGTTCATGAACTCCAGGTATAGATTACAAAACAACAATTTAGGCCAATTGGGATCCATATCAATGAAAATAATGAGATCAGTAGCTCACATTGCCAATGAGAATATGATCCTAAAGGATGACAAATAGACTTGGTCGTTATCCGAAAATGGGGAATTCTCCCAAGCTTTTGCAGTAGAGATTTTGAGCATCACACCCCCGTCAAATGCGGTCTTTACTCAAATTTGGGACAAAAATATCCCCAAAAAATGGTCCATTCTAGTCTGAAGAGTGTTAAAAAGAAATATATAGATGAAAATACCTAAAAGTGGAACATAAAACTGGAATCGAGATGTGACCTATGTCATAAGGATATTGAAACTACTAATCATCTATTCCTCCATTGCCCCATATCTTCAAGCTTATGGAAATATTTTTTTTGATTTAATGGGTCTAAAGATTAACTCTCATTCTTATGCTTCTATCCTAATGGCTTAGTGCTTACACGATAGGGGCAAAGACTACATGATCTTTTATTATAAAATGGTGCCTATAGTGGCCATTTGGAGCATCTGGACATTGCGAAATAAGGTGATCCATGACGGGGGTAAGGCCTCGGCTACAACCCTTATTTAAAATTGTTACCACCCGATTGGTCTCATTAACTCATCATTATCCTTTACCTCAATGATACATGATTTTGATTCTCACTGGTGCAAAGTTTTCAATATTAATGTATCCCCGTTATAGATCCACCCTAGGTTGCGGAGACTGACTAATCCGTAAACTATAGCTATATTAGTCTTTTTGTTTTGGGGCCTTTGTCTCCAAATTAGTATATACATATGTTGTTAGGATATCTTTTTGTAATGGGGCTATCTACAACGCCCCAAATTTACTGCTTTTCCCCAAAACTTTTAAGTGCCACTAGAGAGGCTTTTTCTCTATGATTTATATTAATACTTGTGCGGGTACTATCCCTCTTCTTGTAAAAAAAAGAGAGGAATTCCACTTACCATATTCCTTGACCACGTGAGATTTCCTCTAAGCTTACTTTCGAGTTTTACCCAAACTGAATTCTTGGGGAGACCACACCGGTTGCCATTGGCATTCTATAGGTAGTAAGTACCACATAAGGATATATCTCCTAGTCTGTACCGACTTGCTAGGACGTGCCAGGAACTAATCCTAGCATACCATCGACACATGTCGACATTCTAATCACACTTAAATACTACCCTACTTTGGTTGCCATTTCAAGCCTCCACATACTATCATCAATCTAAGTTTCAAGTACCTTTCCCAATACTCCTCAAAATAAGGTATCATATTTCCACTAATAGTCATCCATGACACTCGGGAACTATGCCCTATAAACTACACGAGCTTCTCACTACTCTATGGAGGGTACACAACCCATATGTGTCGATTTGGAAAACCGCACCCGACATATATGCTATTTGACTCTTCAAAACCTCGACCAATAACCTAGGATCATCATCTAACCCTCTTAATAATCTTGACTAGGATTATAATGTTTCTTCTTACCTGGCTTCACTGCTTCTAAGGAAACCTAACATATTCCATGTAAAAGTCCCCAATCCGATAAGATTTCATCGTGGGTGCACTCCATAAACATTTCAATACCCTCATCATGATCACTAGTCACTCGCAAGGACACTGGTCCATGAGCTTCTATCTCCGACGCTCCATAACCATTAAACACCTCAAGGCGTCATAACTGTCGAATTATATTCCCAATGACGCCACACACAGTTAGTCCCATAGACACTCACACTAAGACTGCCTCGCACCTAGCCATCAATTCGGCGGCTACAACAAACCTTTATACTTAGATAATGATCTTATATTTCATCCAAATGGCTCTAACCATAAGCCATGTAGTAAACCACAACTAACACTACTAAGGACTTTGGTAAGATACAAGACGTCATTTACAACCTATAAACCTCTAGGTTTGCATCACTGACATCACTAAAAATCCTATTCCTTGAAATCGCATTATATTCTCTAAACCCCATCATAAAGGATTATTTAGATCTCACTCCTAAGACTTCTTAATCATCATTGTTGCATTCGTATAACACTTACCGCAATTTACTCGTAGCTCTCGTCATATCCTACGAGGTATGACCTTCAACCAAGAATCAGCAGGACACTTACTTGTAATGATACAATCTTACCGACTTAAACTGAGTACACATCCCAAGTGTTGAGCAACACGATCCATCATGCCCATTAAATCATCATTTTCCTTACGACGAGGTGATATCCGAAGGATCTAATTCACATAATCACATTATTGGTACTAACTACCTGACAGTACTTGGTTGAAGACTTAACACATTTCTATCACCAATCAACTGTTTTTAGGTATAACACATTAGCTACCTAATCTCAACGATTGAATTTACACGAGTCATGTATCAAATTAAATAGACATCATTCATCATTATTTACATCTCAATTATCTTCTCATATCACTACGGATTGACACACGAGTACCTCACACTAAAACCTATAATGTTGCCACTATCGGCTTGCACGGACATTCGTAACTTACTAGCATATGAATATCAGAAGTGTGCAAGAACTTAATAACTCTCAATTCTATAGTGTGCCACGTCACACTAGATTACTTTTTGTTCTAACCTTTTTGACTTTATCGTCGAGGACATGAACTAAATTGTCACCAAAAATCAATGTGATTGGACCAAACCAACACTGACGTCAAAAGATCCACTATCGACCTCACCACGTCACTCCCGAAAGGAACCTTGAACCTAGAGCTCCGATACTATTTGTAACTCCCTGACCCGAATTTATGGGTTACTGGTAGTCAATCCAGTCTGACCCGAGCATTAGGTGTGAAGTGCAATGAAACATCCTACATAATGTTGTGAGTCCAGTTTTATTTTAATTAACCTTTCACATGTTTATTATGCAATTTCAATTTCAAGTTCAAACTATATGAGGGACCCGTGGGAAGCATCCTCAGAGTCCAAGCATACAGAGCTACAAACATAAACTTAAATAAAATATTTACCTATATAAAACTCTCAAAATACGAACCTGCACTCAACCTGCCATAATAAAGACGAGGGTGTGAGTCAATGCCCAGTGGGAATATACAAATGCAGTATAGAAATAAACGACATAAAGAAGACTATAACACGTTATTCCTATATGAACATGCAACTACCTTTTATACCTATATAAACATACTGTGTGTGTGGGGGGGGGGGGGGGGTGATAGTAATCTCTCAATTAGAGAAAGCCTCCCCAATTAATAGAAGAGACCCAAGAGAAGGAACCAAAGAGGCAGATCAGCGAAGAGGCTCAGTGATGCAGCACAATGAGGAAGCTAGCCGAGAGAGTTTTTCTTTGTCTTCATTTATTACTTAGTTAAATTGTATCTTCTAAATACGTTGGTTATTATGCCTTAGTGATTGTAATATTAAATATGAAGTCAAACAGTACTCGTGAGAGACTAGGCTTGGTAGGGCCTAGGAGAGCTTACATGCTCTATCGAATGATCCCGTAAGAAGTGTTTGCATCTCACGGGGCCGTTTGGGATGTGATTTTGGTTTTCGCCCTCAAAAGGCATGTTTGGTAAGAAAATCTAAACAGTCATGGCATGGGAACACTAGAACTGCGCCCTGAACGGTCTTTAGAGTTTTTTCTGGACAGTCTTTGGACCAACGAAACCACGTAGTCTTCCATGAGTGAATCCCTGACTTTTTACAACTATAGAAAGTGTTCCCATTACTGATTTTAGATGGTGGAGTTCGATTTTGTTGAGTAAAGTGAGCAGTAATGTTTGTAAGGGATTAATTTCAGGGTGCAGGGAACTCAACATTACAAGGTGGCCTCTTTGGAAGATTAAAAGTTTGACAACCCTCATTGAAAGATAATGCATATCAATTATATGCATTATCTAAAATAATTATCCCATACATCTAAAATATTTACAAGATAATGCATATCAATTATATAACTACTTCAGTTAAAGTAACGAGTACCTGATTCCTGCGATCCAAAATGGCCATTAAATAAAGTCTTGTAAAAGTAACTAAATATTCTACTGAGAATAACATATTATCGAAAGTTAACTTACACAAATCATATTAAACATTCATAAAAGTAACTAAACATTCATACATCAAAGTAAAGCACTGATACAATGTCAATATCAAAATAGGATACAAATAAGATTGACAAGGTTAACATAATATTTTGATACTCAATCTTCCTCTAAATCAACTGTAAGATCCTTCAAATTAGGGTTGTCATTAAGAGCTGACTGGAACTCTTTTGGAGCCTTCAATGCATTCACTTCAGTAGTCATACCCTTTGGTTCATGAAGAACAATAGACCAATTACCATCATGTATGCACTTGGAGTAGAATACATTCTTTACGTTTTGAAAGGAACAAATAAAAGGCTTGTCGACCATGCGATCTTTACTCTTCAGCTTTGATAAATCTACCACAATAAGTTTGGAGTCAGGATAAACTTTGTAAGCATTCGTAGTATCCTCCACCTTTACCTAATCACAATAGAATATGGTTTCTGTTAAATCTAAGTAATCAAGTTCTAGGATTTGTTGGACTATCCCATAATAGGTTAGCTCCGTATTCTTTGGATTTTTATCGCTTTTGCTAGCGATACAGGTGGTCAAGGCAGAAATTGATATTTCACTATTTTGCATCAAAACTTTTTCCTCATATGGATATGAAATGAAATTAAAACCGTTGGTGCGAAATTTCTTAAACTCTTTCGCACGAAAATTAGGGCCTTTTGCTAGGCTTGCAAGCCTGGAAAAGACATCACCTCTTTTTAGAAGCTGCATTTATTAATGAATTTGTATTAAGGCATGTTTTTATCACACACGAATAAATAACCTCACACATAATATGTGATGTTTACCTATTTTGATACCCATGCCCTAAAATCAGTCGTCGTGCAATTTTTTATTTGATTTTGAGCAATTTCATTCTCGTACTTCCTATGGGTAAATTATAGAGTTTAGATTGTAAAATATAAAATACATATAATTAAAGAAGAAGAATTTAATAGATACTCATTCTCTCCATTCTTCTACTTCATCTTGTGATTCGAAGACATAACGAGTTGCTTGCTCGTATTGTATGTTTGTGAGTTTCACCTCTTTAGGGTTCCCAAACGGTACTTCTTCCTCAAACTCGTCAGGTTCCTCGATCACCCCTCTACGAGGATTAAACCTCCTCACCTCTTGTTCTGGCATATATTCCCTAGCGTATAATGATGATTCCATAGTTACGTATTCTTTAGCAATTGACCCTCTAATATACCGTATATTCTTTATGTAATCTTAGAAAGTTTTCATCAAGCGCTCAAAAGGATACATCCATCGATACCTAAAGGGAACACATAATAAAGCTTCATCGCATAAATGCACAAGCAAGTGGATGTTGATATCGAAGAACGACACAAGAAAATATTTCTGTAATACACAAACTGCCTCGGCTAAAGTTGATTTTCCAGCTCTAATGTGCCTTCTGTTTACCACTTTTGCACAAAGTAGGGTAAAACACAAACTGATTTGCATAATTTCCCGACGGAGATCTTTGTGTTCAGAGAAGCAACACCAAAATAACAAAGGGATTAATTGGATGATTACATGTCAGTTATGAGACTTGCACTGCTTAAGTCATTTTCTTGGTAGTTAATGACCCTACATAAATTACCAGAATAACCAGTTGGAGTCTTCAAGTTGAAAAAAGTGTCTAAGAGGATCTTCTTCTCACTAGTAGTCAAAGTGAATGCAGCCTGAGGGGTAGAAATTCTTCCTGTTATAAGATCATTTTTTAACCAGAGTTTCTTCTCTAGCTTCATATCCTCTAGATCTCGGCGGGCCCGCTCTCCATCTTTGGAATGAGATCCATCTAGACATGTTCCTATCAGATGTTCTGCAACATTCTTCTATATGTGCATCACATCAATTACATACCTTACACGATGATCTTTCCAATACGGCAAATCAAAAAATATTGATCTCCTGGACCATGGTTTTGCTTTAGTAGGGTTGTTAGGATCTCCCCTTGCTTTACGCTTCAGGTTTACAAACTTGGGATGTTTGCCTACGTACCTATTCCCCGTAGTCGCATCCCCTGCCTTCTCCTCGATCTGCTGACTAGAAAGCTGAGCAGGTTACATCCGGTGCTCATGACCAAAGGATAAAAGTTAGACTTGTCATTTCTGAAAGGGTGACTGGTCGACAGAAATCTAAGATGACCCATGTAACTCATATTACTACTATGTTGTAGCCAAATGGCTTTAGTTTCTTCCCTACATATGGGACATCCATAATAACCATGAATATTACAACCGGACAAGGTCCCATAAGCAGGAAGGTCGTGGATCACCCACATCACCATTGCTTTAAGTGCGAACTCTTCACCCTTATAAGAGTCGAACGCCGTCACACCTTTATCCCACAACTCTTTAAGCTCTTCGATTAATGGGGCTAAGAATATATCAATATCATCCCTCGAAGCCTTCGGCCCGGGTATCGATAAAGATAATAATGTGAACTCCTTTCTCATACACAGTGTCAGAGGGAGACTTAAAGGCTCCATTAGAACTGGCTAATAACTTTGACTAGTACTTAAATTACCGAAAGGTTTAAACCCATAAGTTAAGATTGCAAGACGAACGTTGCGTGGTTCTTTTGTAAATTCATGGTGTCATGCATTTGAAATTTGCTAGACGAGTGAATTAACTGGATGAGGCATCATATTCCCACCCACCTCGCATCGAGCGTGCCATGTCATGGACTCTGCTATCCACGGTATACTAAAAAATCATTTTAACCGTGGCCCAAGTGAAAAATACTTCAAAACCTTTTGTGGAACTTGCTAGTTCTTTTGATATTTTGCAGGTTTGTTATTTAGCTTCTCACAAACGAAATATCTAGGCTCACCACATATTGGACATTCATCCTTATCTCCGTGTTCATTGCGATACAATATGCAATCATACTTGCATGCATGAATAGATTTGTATTTTAATCCCAAACCCTTCAAGCTCCTCTTCATGGTAGGATAATTATTTGGTAACGTGTTCTCTTTTGGAAGAATTTCTTTAACCCACTTAAGAATTACGGTTACGCTGTTCCCCGACAAGCCAAATTGACTCTTTAAGTTATGTAAACCAATCATGTCATATAATACCGAATGATCTTCATCGCAATATTTATACAACGATCTAGCTGCATCAGCTTTCAATCGTATATATTCTCGGTCTCTTGGTAGTTCAGTATCAAATTGTTCATTGTGTGCATTATCTGTCTCCATAAGTTGGTAGTTTTGGTAGTGGTGGACTCCGTAAGCATCGTCAATTAGGTGGGTTAATGGACAATGTGTTGGCGAATCATTTACAACTTACACTAGTTGGTGTTCTGTTACGCGGACGGTTACCGATAATTCTTCGGGAACATAAGGTACATGATTTTCACCATGGTATGTCCACTTGTTATAATCTTGATAAATTCCCCACATTATTAAATGTAACTCAACATCTTCTAAAGATTTATATTTTTCGTTTGTACAATGGGTGCACGGACACGAAATCTTCTTACTTTTAAGGTTCTTAAAAGCGTATTGAATGCCTTTAACCTAACTATTATCTATTTGGTCAGTCCCCCTCCCCCCCCCCCATTCACTCTTTGTATTGTGGAAAATCCATTTAATAATCTTCAAATTGCAGTCATGTGTTAACATGATAAAATAAATATCATGTTTCATAGTAAAGAACTAATATAGTATTAAAGTAAAGCACTAATATAGTCAACAACTCATCAATCAATCAAACTATGCAATAACTTAAATACAAGAACACGCCAATCAATAAGACTACAAAACCACTTAAACTCAAATTAAATAAATTTGTCTACTGATATTATTACAGCATAACAAAACTATTACTACATCTTTATCAAGCGATAAACTAGCCAAGTGGTAATAGAGTCTACATAATTTTTCAAAAATTTCCCTTCTCCACTGTTGACGTGCGCTGGAATAGTTTCATAACCCTCATATGCTGTATCAACCACGATCTTAGACTCACCTTCCTACAAAGGTCGATTATGTACTAAAGTTCCTACAATAGTGGACATAAGCGTGCAGATCCCAATGACAAATTTACCGCTCAGGTTCTGTATTTAGTATTTCTCTCCATAGTCACCGTGGGTTATTGACGATGATCCAAGACCTGTGCCATACTGAGGCGCTGAGAAAGGTAATATTGAAGGAGGAACCGAAATGTGTGGTGGGAATAGAGAACGAGGAAAATTTTAAGAAATCCCTGGCATCTGTGGAGGGAAATCGGGATGCATTAGGGGCTGCAGGGGCATACGACCCGTTAAAAGGGACACAATCTGTGCAAGTTTATCATTCACACCTCCCAATTCATTTCAAAGCCCCACTATATCCCCTTCAGTCCTAGATTGACAATCATCGCTGGACACGAAATGCTTATTAATAGAAGAAAGCTCGTCCACGAGAGTTGCGATGTGTTTGAATCTTGTTTTTGACATATGCGACCCAAACCTCTCATCCTCCTTTATGGTCCTTCCAAAAGGTTTGTATAATGGCAACATCCTCGATCGGGCTTGAATCTGATTGACTACTGATAGACTTTATTGATTCTAGAGTCTTAGCCAAGCGAGGAGGGAATTTATTATCTTTGTTTTGTCTAGCATGCACGTACAAGTTGGCCCTATTAGGTGTCTTTCCTTCATCCAGGCTACCTTTATTAACGATCTTCCACTCGTTCTTCAAATATTCATAAGATTTCAATCCAAGATGATGGACATCGGTTTTTCTGGCCCTATTCTGCTTGTTTTTCTCCCTTTGTAACATTTTGGAGTCCTTCGCCTCATTTTCCAAAAAATCATTCCATTGAGAAACTAACATCACAACGTTCGAAGGGACTTTGTCTTTGAGCGCCAAAATGTTTGGAGCTTGATGCTCCCTTAAGGAAATGCTTTTGCCTAAGGTTTCTCTGATATGTTCGGATTGTTCAGCAATCCGATAAAGCACCTTATTTTTTAAGTTGGAGGAAAATTGAAATCGTTTGCCGTGTTGCTCGTAGATTTCATCTTTAATAGCTTTATCTACGAGGTTCCAATTGTCAGGTCCTCCCACTCCCATATTCATTTTTGCTAAGGATAAACATTGGGCTTTAAACTGCTGAACGTGATTCTTATTCCCCGTGGGGTTATTTTCCAAAAGAGATAACCCAATGGGCTTCTTCTTAACTGACCCAACAGTTTCAGGACCGTTGGGCATGCCTGTTGGATTAGTGGGAGGAGTACTTTGCCTACTACAACTTGGAGTAGGGGAGTTAATAGTTTATGGAGTAGGGGAGTGAACTGTTGGTGGAGTTGAGTGTTTCTCACCAATTGGTGATGAGAATTCTCCTTGTGGTTGTTGGTTATTATTGGTTGGAGCGCTAGTTCTATTACCACCCCACATTCTCTACAAAAATAATAAAAGTAAAATGTGTATCTATAATTATAAATGCACAATTTCAAAGTTCAATTTGAAAATATAATTAACAAAATAAATTTTTTGACCATATATTATAATATACCTATTCATGGTAAGACTTTAACAAAAGTTCAATGTATCTGATCTCCATCCATTATGGATTTGTGTTTAAAAACCTACGGATTTTTTTACGTGGCCAATTAGGAGGAAGCGTATCTACAATGGATGCATAGATGTCGGTGGTATGAACTCGAAATCTCATCCTCTTCAGCCTATGTGCAAGATCGAGTTTGACGTTCATATGTCGCGACACATCACAGTCTTCGTCAATGCTCTTTGTACGTAATTCTATGCATAATGGATGAATTTTTTTCGGCCTTCTCTAATAGAGTAAGCAAGGTCAGTGCTCTATTGGGATTATGTACGTGGTATATATATATATATATATATATATATATATATATATATATTGTGTACAGCTTCATCCCAACATTATGGAAGGGAAAACAAAATACGATAGAACATGTACTCTTGCTGGAAATGAACTCCACGGTTTACAAGGTAGTTAAATTTTCGATCTTCCTATTCCCATACCAATAAACCGGAGTACCCACTTTATGAATTTCAGTAACGAAAGAGGTACGAGTGTGGACCAATTGCAACCATTCATACTCTTGTTGCCATCGATTATCACCGTGACTCATTTTCCTGAGAATAATGAACTAGGGCGTGAATATGATTCCTATAAATAATGGATCTAATGAATCATTAACTAGTTATTGTGTACGAGGGTGTGGATATGATTCCTATAAATAATGGCTCTAATGAATCATCAACCATTAATTTATTACGTTTTGAATACCTATTTTTGTCATTTAAGCCAACAATCCCTAAAATTAACCCTTATGTTTCGTATTTTTTTAATGATCCGATATTTTTTTAATGGAGAGGTATTTTTTTATATTTCATCCCCAAACTTAAACCAACAATATCCATTTAATTAAAATTTTCCCTAGTTTAAAATTAAACCAACAATATCCATTAAATTAAAATTTGACCTAGTTTGAAACTTAAACCAACAATAATCATATATACGTATTTTATTCTAGAATACATGCACAATACATACAATGATAATTTATACACACCTACGTACACAATACACACACGTATACACACACGCACACAGAGAAATACACACCCGTATACACACACACACACACATAGAAATACACACACATAAATATATAAACAATGAAATAAATAACAAGGGTTTGGAAATACACACACACAATGAAATAATTATACACACACATAAATACACATACGTATACACACACACATAAATACACATTCATATACACACAGATATACACACATAAATACATGCACATAATGAAATAAAAACAAGGGTTTGGAAATACACACTGAAATAACAAGGGTTTGGATTACCTTTGAGATTGAGAGAATGAGAGAGCTTGGGATTTAGGGAAATGAAATCGCCTGAAAGAGGGAGGGAAATCGCCAGAGAGAAGGAGGGAATTAGTTATTTAGAAGTTTTCGAGGGAAATGAAAACCTCTTATGTGTTTTTTAAGTATAAAGACTAAGGTAACGGCTTAGGGCCGTGACCCCATGACGTGACCCCTTTATTTTTAACACATCAGCGTGGAAATAAGACCATGGTCACAGTCTAAGGCCGTGACTCCCGTCTAATAATGGTCACGGTCCTAAGATGTGACGATAGTGGTATGTATTTGTGTTCCTGGTCACAGAAATGAGTCGTGACCCCATGACCACACTTGGTGGGAAACTTGATGCCATAATGGTCACGGCTGGGTCACGATTGTGAGCCTTAATCCCGAGAGTCGAGGTTAAAGGCCGTGACCACCTACAAGTCGATCCATGACCACACTGGGTCTTGGAATTGGTCACGCTCATTTTTCATGTAGTCACGGTTTTGGGTTGTGACTGGATGCCGTGACCCCTTTTTCGTGACCATTTCTGACTTTTGGTGTAGTGCGATTCTTTACCGAAATTATCTCTTTCATTTTGATTAATCCACGTTAGTATTTTCATTGAATATCACCCTTTAGCAACACACCCTTGTGTTAATTGTGAATTGAACCACTTAGGTTGCTTAACCACCCATTTACCACTTACTTTACTTTTTTCTTTACCTTTTGGAC
The DNA here is from genome assembly GCA_949130495.1 of Sambucus nigra. NCBI lineage: Eukaryota > Viridiplantae > Streptophyta > Magnoliopsida > Dipsacales > Adoxaceae > Sambucus > Sambucus nigra. Next base: position 378,351,346 of record OX422211.1, read on the forward strand.
ATTAAATCAATTTACACATTTACTTGTCCATTTTTACCTTTACTGAAAAATTTATTAATTTGATCAGCTTAGGTTGTCTTAACACATTTTCACCAAACAACCCATTTCTTGGCATGTTCCTTATTATTTTATATTTATCTCATAATCTTCCAATAACCATGCACTTTAACAGGCTCCACATCGCCGACAAAGTAACCATATGCTCTGGCCAGTGGTTTTGGGTCTTTCACCCCAGGGCTCTGATCCCTCCTTAATTATCCCGGTGTCATTCGAGTTCCCTTTATGTGTTTTAGCATTTTATAAATATCAACATTATTCCCTCTTTCCCTTTTTTCCCGGTCGAAGCCGAACCCGGGATTTCACCCCAATTCATGTTATGCATTGAAATTATCATTTCATATTCTTTACAATTTAACTTTGATTTTGTTCCAAATCATATTCATTTAGGATCAATTTTTGTAACACCTTTGCTAATATTTTTATTTCATAGAAATTTTCCACTTTAAGTAGAATTACCACTATACCCATTTGTTTCGAAACTCGTCATTTTCCTCCAGTTACAAGTGTTGCTTTCCCAAAACACCCTTAAGTTGCTCATACTACTTCTTAAGTGCTTTCAACATTTTAACACCTTTTTTAATATTTGTATGATCATTCTTCTCAAGTTGAAAACGTTTTTATTCCAATATTTCCCTTCCAAATTTACAAGTGTTAATCTCTCAAAATAATATTAAGTTACACACATCGACTTCCCAATGTTTAACCATTAGCACTTATCCAACACCTTTACAAACCACATTTCTGAATTAGACATTTATTTACTTTCTTAATTTAATAAATCTAATTACTCTTAAAGACTACTTTTATAAGAAAATAGCATTTCCTTTTTATCAATACTTGTAGTCTTATATTCATCACGTCTTTAACCCCCTTTTTTACACACTTTGAAGATTGGAATTTCTACATTTCATATTTCATGTTTAAACCCAACAAAACCTCATATAAACTTGTTCACATATTTATTACCAAAATACTACAAGTTTATATGCATGAGAAGATGGATTTTACTCCAAAAGTCCTACTAAATAACTTAGACATACATTTCATTATAGAAATTAATAATACTTTCAAAAAAGAACTTTCAAGTCATAAAAGATATTTTTACTTCTTCAAACTCAATAAATATTCATCTTCTATAAACTTTACATTTTTGCAAAAGAGTCTGAAACATTATTTCGCCAATGTTTTAGAAAAATCAATCTTCAATTTCAAAATTTTATTTCATAAAATGTTTAACATCAATTTTTAGAAAATACACCATTTTCCTAAAAAAATTCCAATCTTCATTTTAAGAAACTTTGGAATATTTGCTCATAATTTATTTGTTTAAAAAATGACATTTGACAACATTTTTATTTCTTAAAAATATTTATTACTTACTATATATGATTTTCATCTTATAATCAAATGCATCCTACTCATGTAATCTATCAACATGACTACAAATACATAAAATAGAGTCTTAATACTAAGAGTAAGATTTTCTACCTCAAATAGAGGTCCAACAATGGTAGGCATGAAAGGTCTAAGAAGATGGCAACCTCACACCTCCTAAGGTGGCCTCAAAGAGGTTGCCCCACTTCAAAAGCATGCTCCATCAAATTTCAAATCAAAATCCCCTTTGAATACCATAAATCTTCCACTTTTATCCTCAAGAACCCCCAACAAAAGATCCATAAATTCGTAGCTCTCCCCATCCATGATGGAAATGGGTATATATGGTTCAAATATGGTGGAATATAAGGTGGAGAGGTGGTGGTAGCATGGTGGTTTGTGGTGGTGGGAAAGATCAAGAATGCTAAAATGATGGAGGAAGACAACCCGTTCCTCTCTCTCTCTCTCTCTCTATCTATCTATCTATCTCTTTTTTCAACTCCAATAACCCCAAATGAGCCCAAACAACCCTTATAAAAACCCTCCAAAGCCCAAAATTCCAATTTTTGCCAATCTGGTCTAATCAGAGCTTGATAGATAGCTTATCAAATCAAGGGTCTAGAATGTGACAACGCACAAGGGCTAGTCAGATTTAACATTTTCAAAATTCGTCAATCGAACGATATTGAGTTGCGTTCAAACGATAAGTGCCTCCTGTTCGATCCATGGCTTCTAGCAATTTTTAATTGGTCGGGACCTATTAGGCAGTGGGATCTCGCTCGAACCTCGTTTAATACCCCACTTTGAACGTGATCCAAACCTCGCTCGAGTGACCTCACTCTCGTTCGAACCCTCCAAATTCCAGCTTTTTACCCACAAATTTCCTGCATTATCATCAAACCTCACTTCATTAACATTTATACAAATTTTCAAATGAAATATTCGGGCAGGGTATTATAGTATGAGAGCACACACATTGCCTAAGAGTGGATGAAACTAGCGCACGATAGGAATACCAATTGAAAAGAGTTTCAATCGGGCCAAAAAGTGCTCTTATATAACTCACGACTTCATTTGTTTCTTGGCAAGTTACGTTCGTGGTGGACTGTCCCATTCATTGTAAAAGAGGTGTTCACACACTATGCAATAGAGGTTGAGGATCCTAGGGATAGGAACACATTTAAGGTAAATGGACAAAGCCCAAATCCATATCTTGAGGCGTATGTTGAGGAAGCCGAGACAATCTTATTATCGGACCCCATATACGGGGATGTGTATGTAATTTGGAGAGAGGATATCGCACCACCGACATGTATGAGGTGATGTTATGTTGTATTTTTGAGTCATGTGTGAGTGTAGTGTGTTTAGTTATTAGTTGTGTCGATGTTAGCAAGATAGGCAAGCATTTAGATTTACCCTAACATGTCCCAAGAGAGAGGAAGTTGAAAATGCAACAAATTTTGAGTACGCTCAATCATTGTTAGTTAATTTAGGATCAACGTGGATAGATTTTTAAGTTCCCCTATCTCGGTCCACAAGCGTAATGAAAAAATGGGAAAAACTAGGGTTTGGTATCAATCTAAGCTGAACTGGTTCGGGACCCTGGGCGAACCGGTTCGGTCCCAATTGCTGCCAACACGTGACTTGTTACAAATTTTTTGATTTTCCTCCTATCTTTTCACCTTCCCTCCCCTCCAATACACAAATCTTCCCTACGTATATGAAAATACATCCTTTTTCAACTCCCTCAAACCCCAAAACCATCCATTTTCCTTCTCCCCTCCATTTCCCACCATACCCTTTCACCTTCCCACCTTTTCCCACCCCCTATACACCTATAAATACCAACCTATCTCCACCCTTTCCCCCACACCAAAAATTCACCCTTCTCTCTTACAAATTCTCAAAGTATTCCTATTTTTGAATTTCCATCATGGCCCATAGATCAATTGTGCACAAATACGACTCTGTCAAAATCGAGGGCAACAACGTCCATGATATTTTTTTCTCGGTGCAATAGCAGGATTGGGTCGACAAATATTTGGCATCACCTAAATAATTTTCACGAAGTAGAAAGTCGTGCAGGATCAACTTGTCGTCGATGTCAGTCGACTATCTGCTCGGTTTGGGTGGTGTTATTGGTTGGTGATGACTCATTTGAGGTCCACAACGGTGTTGTTTGCATTTTCTATGGGGCCCTCATCAAAACATCCAAAGGACACTACGAGGACAATGTTATCGGCACGAAAGTCCCACTCACACTTAATATCATAAAGTGGAAAATGCGGGCAAAAGGGGTTGAAATTTATGAGAATCCCACCTACCTATATTTCGGTTCACCTCTCACAAGACTCCAATGTTCAAGTTGTTGGGCACCCAACACCTCGCGGGAACGAGATTCTTTCCCTTTTGGGAAATTACCCGAACCTGCCCACTATGCCAATCTTATCACATGCTGCACTATTCTTATAACAAAGAATGACTTGGTTATTCACCTTCGGCACGACACATTGCTATACTTTATTTTTGACGAGTAAGCGTAAATAATCATCCCACACATATACTTTAACAAGATCTCTACCACAGGTTATGATAACACCAGTAAAATGTCTCTATCATATGCTCATTTCATCAATTGTCTTTGCCCTGACTATCATGTCAGCGGGTGGGGCCCCATAGCAAGTAAGCCCAAGCCTATTAATTATACATCTATTGGGCAAAGCAACAAACAATTAAGGAATGTACAACTTCCTCCCACACCTATCTTAAAGACATTGAAATGTAGGAGGAGAGTGCCGAGGAAAAAGAAGAAGGGGGGACGTAGAGGCCTTAGGTGACCATGACGAGGCCGCCCCCAGTTATGAGGTTGAATTTGATGAAAGTGCATACAATATGGAAGTGATAAATAGCCATATGGATCCCTTGGAGGCCTGCCTCGATCTGTCATAGTCGAGTATTAGGAGGATCGATTTGACTATAGACGGGTGAAAAACGTCGCTAATGCCGTTTAATACAAGATTAAACTATATAAGCAACTCCGAGATGTTTGTTGAAGAAACCCTTTTCTTTTGAAAAATAAAAATTATAAACAACAAGATGTGTTTACAAAAAACTTATGTACGAGAGTAATTAAGACTGTGTAATCAGTTTCTAAAACTAAGGCAGTTTCAAAAATTCAGCACACTTATAGAATGAGATGAGTAGATGAAGTTAATCAACACACAGATTTTAACGTGGTAAAACCTCTCCCAACAGAGGAAACATCCACGGTGACTTCTAAGTCACAAAAGTAAAAAATCCACTAATAACAAATAATAGTTACAAACAATACAACATGCAAGCACACAAATCAACCTATTCTAAGTTTAGGAATATACCCCACTTGGTGTCCTTCTAACTTCTCATAGATCTGATTTGTTGATGATGTTCTTCCAGTTTGCTAACTTCCTTTGCTTTAGCTTCCTTATGTCGACTCAATGATCTCTGATCTTATACACAACACTTCCAGTGTAGTAGTGTGTTAAGTGTTTGTGTAGTGATTCCTACCAACATGCATGAACTCACACACACTTAGATTTACAGATAGTCCTAGTAAATTACATATAAAGTCTATATGCTGTGATTTTGTTTTCTTTCTTTCTTACAGAACTAAAACTTTTTTGACCTTTAATATAACCCAGATTCCATGGATATCTCGCTTTTAAAATCGGTCAAGATCCTAATCATTCTCTTTTTGAAAACATTTGTGAGATTGAAAATCTTCAAGTGTGAATCCAACTAGGTCAGGGTTAAGTTTCGTAAGAATAGAAACCACAAAACATTTTCAAAACCAAAACAGTAAAGATTTTTTTAAACCAAGTAAGAAATATGCAGATCTAGTGAAAATGTAACATGCAGAGTGTAGATCTAAAGTTTCTATGAAAAAGAAACAAGATCTTCACACGAATGTTTAAGTTGTGAACAAGATCAAAGCCAAGGAGGTTACAGCTTCGATATGAACAAACCACTCTCTCTCTCAAACACTCAAGGTTGTGTTTGGGGTTAGGTTTATACGAAGGTTTGATTCAGAGTTGAAGTGTTTAGGGTTAGGGTTAGGGTTAGGGTTTGGCTAACAGTTTTCCTTTCTCTCTCTTCTCTCTTATTTTTTTCTCTCAGAAAGACGAATGCCCAAAAGTCTTCTAAGGCTGAGAAGTGGAGGGTATATATAGGGCTGAGGGAAGGTTCTGGATGTTTGAGGTAAATCAAGGGCTGAGATCAAGTCTTGCAAACTTTGACTTGATCCAAAGGTTATAAAACAGCGGTGATTAAAAATGATTGTGATTGGTTCATATGGATAGCACCGGGATTAACTAAGAACACATGCAGACCCTCGATTAGGAATGATCCAACGTTCAGCAATCAACCATCCAACCCTCTCACATAACAAACACAAATAGGTACACCCAGAGGATGACAAGTGTTGACATATGAGTGGCTCACACACGCGCGTCCAAAGTAATTACAGAAGGCACCCTGAAGTCTCTAGCGCTTTGAGATTCTACCCAACCAAACATTCGAGTGAAAAATGAAGTTTACAAAATAGAATATTAACCCCACAAATTTTATAATCCCATTTTATTAATAAAAACATTTATTTAAAAAATGTTTAAAAAATGTTTAAAAAAGTTTAAAAAATATTTAAAAATTCCCAAAAAATTATTAAAGCTCCAATTTAAGGGGAATTAATCACACACTCAATTTTAAACAATATGAACACATGTATGCACTTCTAATTGTGTGTAGTGTGATTCAATTTATACCTTCATGGATCATTGAAGAGGATTAGAGAGATTAGATCTGAGGCTCTTTGGATTCTAGGTTGGACAACCAATTTTGTCACTATTTCCAAACTAGTTGAACACTTATACAGTATAGACTTAAGCAAGTCAAAGGTATAAGGTGCTTCAACGGGATATAAGTATGATGATGAGACTTCGAGCGGACATGTACCGCTTGAGCATGGATCTGGACGCACAAATATCGAATTACTATTACGACCCATATGCCCACAACCCCAATGCCCCCGGTCCTTCCCATTAGCGATTATGGACGTGTTACTTTTTATTATGTCGTTCTTTTCACGTATTGCTTTATCTTTTCAGACTATGTAATCTTTCTTACTAATGAAAGTATCTGAGTTTGTTATCCTCCCTTGCATTTTAATATCTGTTTGTTTTCTTTTCGCACTCTTCTTTTCGTATTTAGATTTTAATCCTTTTGATTGAGGACAATGCGGAAGTCTAAGTTAGGGGGTACATGTGCGTCTTTTAAACTTCACAAACTTTAAAATGCCTAAAAAATTTGAAAAATGTCAAAAATTCCAAAAAAAATTTGAAAATTTGAAAATAATTTTGAAAAATTCTGAAAAAGTCAAAAATATTTTTCCTCAAAATAGATAAAATTTGAATATAAAATATGCAAAAATATCGCTAATTTTTTTTTGAATTCTAAATTTGTAAAAACTTAACGCACTAAGCTGAAATTGACAATAAAGTAAAATTGAACGAAAATTAACGACTTAACGAATAAGTGTGGAGATTTTTGAGCGAATCATTTTTCTGAGAAATTAAATCCATCAGAGTTAAAAGTTAACTTAAAAGTTCTTTTCAGTGTTAAAAAGTCATTGAGGATCTCTAAATCACTATTTGATCGGTTATAGAAAATGAGTGAAATATTATTTTGAAAATACTATAAAAATGTCATTAAATTAAATTCATCTTGACATGCATATGCTAATGTAATTAGTAATTGAGATAAATGAAGGTAGTCCATCGTTTGTTTACCCAAAAATATTAGCAATAAGAAGTCATAAAAAAATATCCTTTTGCAAGCCACTTTGAGCCTAAAATGATACTCCTTTTTGTTTGATTAACACGAAAAACCCACTTGTTCTGGAGTTGTGAAAATCAGAAATTCATTAATTAAGTCCGGATGATAAATAAATAAGGGCAAAAAAAATGCTCAAATAAAAATCGAAAGAAAAATGAAAAAAATTAGAAAAATGAGAAAAAAATGAAAAATAGAAAGAAAAGGAAAAGGAAATGAGTAAAAGCCCCAAAAAGTGCCAACGGATATTGCAAGAAAAAAATTTTAACTTCAAAATTTCCCAAACATACCCATTATTGCTCAAACATTTTAACCCGAAAAAGTCCTAACCGAGTTCAAATAATAAAAAAGATTACCGCGTGGAAAGATAAAACATAAAATGATAATAAAGAGGCAAAATAGTGCAAATAAATAATGGTGTCCCATTTTTCAATGACTGTATTCCGTTCATGAGGTATTTTCACCATAAATATTTTTGTCTTTCAATTTATGTGCATGAACTCGTGTCAATTACATTTACTCTTAATATCACGCATACTGAGATAAATAACCACAATCCGAGTGATTCATTTGTGAGAGCATCCCGTGAGAACTTGAATCAAAGCGAATTTTAGATAGTAACGTAATGATCAATCGGTGGAATTTACTGGTTTAATTTTCGTCTTCATACACACACCCATACACTATGAATTGAGATTATCGAATAATAATTTGATGTTATTATTTTTTAGAAATTTAAATTGTATAGTTTTCAATTATTTTCATATTTTCTTTGAGTTGTACAAAATAAATTTTGTGGGTAAATTCACTGCAAACCATTACAAAACACCACTCATCCTACTAGTGTAACCTAGGGGCTTAACGACTTGTATCATATGCTAAAAGAGGTATCCTATCACAATAGTTGTTTAGAAGTTTATTTATAGACTCATATTCTTATTCTTTTACATTGCTCGGGACGAGCAACGTTCTATGTTAGGGGGATTTAATTAGGCATAATTTTTTTATATTTATCCCCTTAATTTTGGTATTTTTGTGGTCCCATACAGTGCATTTAGCCCAAATTTATCTCATATTTATGCAACTACCCCTTTTTGGCTAGTATTTTGTGTTTTACATATTTCTCTCAAGTTTTACAGATAATTCTTGCAAGTAAATGCAAGAGAAAAACTAAAACGATGAGAGAATCAAAAGAAAGGGAAGTAAAGGGCAATTTTGTAATTTTTAAATCAGAACCCGAAAGAGGAGCCAACTGAAAAGTTAAAGAGCTTGAAATCATGACACACTGGAAGAAACGGTACCCCAATCCGAGCTATGAATAGAAAGTTATTCGTGTTCAAAGTTGAGAAGAGAATCTAATGGCAAAGTAGTAAATAAGAGCAATTCAGGCAAATAAAGCAAGCTTAGGCACAAAAATGAGCCGAACCGGTTCACCCTATGGGTTCGGGTCGGTATGGCTTATCCCTATGATGAGATTTGTAGTTTTTTCCTATCTATTCGCTACAAGAGTTTGAGTATTTGAAGCTATTAGGAGTTATTCTTTAGTCTAGTCCCAGATCCGATCCAAACTCAGGACTTATAATATGGTTTGAGCATTTTTTTTAACCCGAGACTTGAAGACCCCAAGACTCGTTTGTTACACGGGTAATGTCTGGATCCTATAGAAAACCCGGACTCGAAGACCCAACCCGCATTGTACATTATTATTTTTTAAATTGATATATATATATATATATATATATATATATATATATATAATGTTAGTATTATATATAAAAATATATATTTATGTATATAATGAATATTAGTAATATATGTTTTATTTATACTAATCATATACCATAATACAATACAAAATATTTTAATCTAAGACTAAAAAATAAAGAAGGGGGAATAACATAAAAATAAATATAAAAAAAATGTATATATCTGGCCAGATCACCCGATCCGATCTGATCCGATACGGATCTGGATCCAACATTATAGATCCGATTCAGACCCGATTGGGATCCTAATGTAACACCCCGTAATTTTTATGACTTTATATGGAGATTAATTAAATTAAAATGGGAAATTAATTCAGATTAAAATAAATATTAATTAGCGTGATAAGTATTGTGCAATATCCCGAGAGGTGCTACTGAAAAATATTGATAAATTAGAGAATTATTTTATCAAAAAATACCATTTCGATTGAGAATAAATTTGCGGAAGAATAAATAATAAATCGAGGAATAAAATTTTTCAATTTTATTAAATCTCAAATGTCCTTTTACAAAACAATTTACAATAAACAAAATAATACAAATAATTTTTTAAATAAATATCCAGAGCCTCTAGTAACGGTCCCAATCCCAACGATACCATAAATATAATCTCGCATCAACCTGAAATACAAAAAAACGGCGGGGGGATGAGCGGGAAACTTAGTAGCTCGTATAAATGCTCCAAGTGTAATTACAAATACTCGTGTGTGCGGTCATTATATAGAAGAGTGCATGCAATATGATCGGTCAAACTAAAATTCCAATAATATAATCATCACCTATGATCTCACCGCATCACTACACAACCCAAAGTCCCATATCAAAATTCCCGTCGCATTTTCCACGGTACGGTATGGACTACCGTCCACTATCCTGTCAATTATACTCAGAACAATCCAATGCCCCCCAAAATAAATTACATAACTCGGGTATACGACCCATTTTATCTGTGACACCATGACTAATTAAATACCGAGTATCTACTCCTTTATTAAATTAATACAGAATATCAAGTTGGTTCAGTCTTAACATCACTATCGAAAAATATTTAATTATTTACTAGCCACCTAATATTTAAAAAGTGAGATGACAAATTTTATTAATTAAATTATCTTACAACCAAGTAATGAATAACCAACCATTAAACACACCCATAAACATTCTCATATGAATAACCAATGTAATGTAATAAAATGAGACTGGAGTAAACACTCCAATAATAATCCCAAAGTAAAAACATAATCCTAGTACAAAATCAGAATAAATAAAATCCAATAACTGAAATAAATAAAAGTCTAAAAATGCTATCTCTGAATAATATTGGACAACATGCCCCAATTGATAAGAATAACTCTTAAGGAAACAAAGATAGATGTGGAGGCGTTTACTACCGAGATCCTGTAACTTTCATAGCAGCTACAACACGTCAACAGAATGGAACTCCTATGCTTGGCGTTCCTGTGGATGGGTACCAAAATGGTTTTTACAAAAAAAAAATTGGAAACAAACTGGCCAGATCCCGAGGTGAAAACATTTTAACAATAGCAAGTGTTTAATTACATTAAAAATAAATATTATATATATATGTTAGTCACGTGCTCTCACTTGAGATTCTCACCCCTCAACTATTGTGCGCACCTAACGTGTATTCTTAACCCACCCTAGTTATTCAACTACCTAACTAGTATATATTAACTCTGTCTATAGGGATTATTACATTGCGTCCCTCGTATTTCTCAATTAATACATAATTACATTTCAATTACTTGTTATTTGAATCCATTATCTCATGTATTATTTAAGTTCCCACATCTTTAAGTCATTTAAATATCTTAGGCATTCTCATCTACTAAGCAATAGTGAATAATCACAAGTATATATTTATATCACACTCAATACATATATATACATAAATGGCACCCCTAGGCTAAGCTGTGGTGCACACATACTCTGCTATCAAATCCCGGTACATCACGTACATGAGGATTACGTATTTCGAATCACTCAGGAATCGTATTAATACAAATCACACATATTGGAGACAAACATAGTTCACATACCCATGGGTCACGCACATACCTACGCTCCCATGGTCAACTGACTTATCAATTCACAAATAAGTCTTCACCGTCCTATGTTCTTGAGTACCAAATCTAAATCCCCCCGAAGGCACATAAGAGAAGATTGTCCTCTTCCGACAAACTCCTGTGATAGCAAGTATGGTAGGTATATCATACACATAATAATCCATATATTAGGTAATCACATAACCTAAGTAATCATCATTTTAATATAGGTATACTTTTGTCCTATATCACAAGTTTCATACGTAATATAACTTTATCCCGATAATTTACTTAATAGCATTTAACGCGACAACTCTCGTCGTATAAATCCAAGTACTTACACCTATCCCAAAAGGTTGCTGAGTCTCCCACTTGTCTCTAAGGTTAATTCAGTAATTTAAAGTCTCCCTACTATTGTTCCTAACCTCAATTTATTGATTAACCGAATTATAATCAAGTTTTCCATAATTTCCAACCATAACACTCTCGTCGGACACTCGTAAATTTATCATTTGATCCCAACCAAAACTAATATTTTCCAGGCTTCAAATATACCCCTACTGACCTTCCCTAAGTCCTAATATATTCAAATAATCCACATCAATAATTTTCAAAAGTCGTATTTGGTTAAACCTTAAAATAAAAATATAACACAATTTCTGGGGGAGTCGATCGATCGATGGAAATGGTCGATCGATCGATCCAGTCAATCGATCAACATTCTTGAGTCGATCGATCGATCCATCAGATATGGACTACGATTTCTACTCATTTTAGCCTACGAGTTTCATCAATTTTAACCCTCAAATCCTCTATTAAAATGTTCCAAACTCCCAAATAAATATACCAGACGTTATACCAATATAAGCACATAATTTCTAACGTCTTAGAATCATCAAATAATTATGGGTTATCAATTTATTAGATCAAATCATGTATTTTTCATAAAAACCTTATTTCTTTTATTTTCTTCAAGAATCATTATAAATCTCAACATGAATTCGTAATTCTCTACACATGGATCATAATTTCGTGTCTACTATTTTTTCAGAGGTTAATCTACATGCAAAACCTACCAAGATTAAGATTTAAATCTCCAAATCTATTAATTCTCCATTTTCAAGATTTTTCTCCAAATTTAAACTATCATAAATAATATATACACTGAATTATTGCAAGTTAAATCACTTTCCTGGAAATAAAAGTTCTAAATCCTTTGAGGAAGTTGATATGTTGATGGTGCACTCTCTCCGATCACAAATCCGGTGATAGTGGTGGTGCAAGGTAGTTGTTTGGCCCTAACAGCCCCTTGGAATCCCTTCATTTCTCTATACTTCTCTCTCTCAAGTTTGTAGCAACCAATAACCTAACAACCCTAAGGGTTGGCTAACATATTTAACCTAAATTTTGTAGGTCATTGTTCACCAAGAAGTAAAATGACTAAAATCCCGGGTAGCCGGTTTGGCCTAAAACTGCCCCGGGACCCAAACTAAACCCCCGGGTAGAATTTTTTAACTATCTCAATACTCCCGGACACATTGGTTCACTCAAAACGACCATAAGGAGGATATAAAAACAAATTACTTTATAATCCATTAAATTGGTCCTGACACGACTAACACGTGCGTCCCAACTTAATTTCCAAAACTGACATGTTTTCTACTCGTGATAATTTTAATAATTTCATAATCATATATTACTATACTCGCTCAGTAATATTTAACATAAGGATCATAATCAAATACTAACTCTCGTCTCGCTAGTATTTAAATCCAGATTAATTTCCAATTAATTCACATTTTTAATTCAATTAATCCCATAATTAAAATCAGTAAAAATACGGAGTATTACATACTTCCCCCCTAATAATGGAATTTTGTCCCAAAATTAAAAATAAGGTATACCTAGTAAAAATAACTCGGGATATTTGTTGCGCATCTCATCCTCGCGCTCCCAGGTAGAATTCCGAGGGTTATGATGCCGTCACTGAACACGTATTAGTGGTACTAGCTTAGATCTCAACTTCCACTCGCTACGATCGAGGATAGAAATTAGCTCCTCCTCGTAAGAACTATCGGCTTACAGATCAATCTCCTCTAAAATAATGTGAGTATGGGATAACTCATCCCGAAGATATCTCATCAGCGAAGAAATATGGAACACATCATGAATCCTATGCAAGTGCTTCGGTAACCCATATATAAGCATTGGACCAATCCGCTCAATGATACGAAATGTCCCTACATATCTCGGTGCCAACTCCCCTTTCTTTCCAAAACACATTACCCCCTTCATAGAAGATACTCTTAACAACACTTGGTCTAACATATTGAACTCCCGGGAGGACCTCTTGGCATCATCGTAGCTCTTCTATAGATCCTGAGCAACCCGAATATGACTCTGAATCATCTCTATCCTTGTTGAAGTATCCTGGATCACCTCCAGACCAAGTAGCTTGTTGTCCCCTACATCTAACCAACATGTTGGAGAATGACAAGGTCTATCGTATAATGCCTCGAATGGAGACATGCCAATCGTAAATTGGTAGGAGTTATTATAGGCAAGCTCCACTAGTGAAAGATACTGCTCCCATACTCCGCCAAAATCTAGGATAGATATTCACAACATATCTTCTAACATTTGATTTGTCCTCTCAGTCTGCCCATCAATCTACGGGTGATAGTCCGAACTCAATCGTAACTCTGTACCCATGGCCTCCTGGAAGCTCTCCCAAAATCAAGACATGAAGATCTGAGGCACCCCGTAAAATATCAAGAGGCACCCCGTAAAGTATCACTATCTCCGCAATGAAGATCTGAGCGTACTACCCCATAGCATAATCGGTCCAAACGGGCAGAAAATGGGCTACCTTGGTCAAACGATCCACAATTACCCATATCGAATCGTGACCTCGCTGAGATATAGGCAATCCTATGATGGAATCCATGAAAATTCTCTCCCATTTCCATATAGGGATCTCTAATGGAGGTAGGAGCCTTGGCGGTCTCTGGTGGTCCACTTTTACCTGCTGACAAGTGGCACGCTTCGAAACAAACTCGATAATATCTTTCTGCATTCCACTCCACCAGTACTTTCGACTCATATCCTGGTACATCTTATACCCAGCGAGATGTATCGTAAAATGTGAATCGTGAGACTCTGTCATCACCTCATGTCGTAAGTCCTCACTCTCCCATTGAAGTGCAAACCTTCATTCGAACCAACTGTGTAAGATTCGGCCCCCTGTGCTAGAAGTTGTACTATTCGATCCTGGCAGAACGGATCCGTTGCCTGAGCCTGTACCACCTTCGTAATAATCTGAGGCATAACTTTCACCACATACATGAATGATCGTGCCACTACGTCTTGGTATCCTAACTCCTTCCATTTCTCTTTCCACACCTCGGCCACTTCACGTACTGGCCTACGGCTCAACGCATCTGCTACCACGTTAGCCTTCCCCGAGTGATATTGGATATCAAACTGATAATCCTTCACAAATTCAAGCCACCTGCGCTGATGCATATTCAACTCCTTCTGGGTGATGAGGTACTGTAGTGACTTGTGATGTCTGAATAAGTAAAATTTCTCCCCCAAGAGATAATGTCTCTATATCCGAAGTACAAACACGACAGTCGCTAACTCCAAGTCATGGATGGGGTAATTCCTCTCATGAGGCTTAAGATTTTAGGAAGCATAAGCTATAGCATGTTCCTCCTGCTAAAGCACACCCCCGAGTCCCTATAAGTATGTATTAATGTTGACTAAATACTCTACTCCCGGCCTTGGTAATGCTAGAATGGGTGCCGAAGTCAACTTGTCCTTTAGCTCATCAAAGGCTAACTGACAAGCATCATCCTAGATGAATGGCACCCCTTTATGAGTCAGGTGTGTCAACGGACCCGTTATCTTTGAGAATCCCCGAATAAACTTCCTGCAGTATCCTGTTAGGCCAAAGAAACTACGTATTTATGTGGGTGTGGTGGGTGTTCCTCACTCCCTTACCACTGAAACTTTCCCCGGATCTATAGATATACCCTTGTCAGATACAATGTGCCCCAAAAACTGGACCTCCTTCAGCCAAAACCCACACTTGTCGTATTTGGCATACAACTTGTGCTGGCGCAGTGTCTACAAAACCTATCGTAAATGTTCGGCACATTCCTCCTCAGTCTGGGAATATATCAGAATGTCATCTATGAAGACAATGACAAACTAATCAAGGAACTCTTTGAACACCCTATTCATCAAGTCCATGAATACGGCTGGAGCATTGGTTAAATCAAATGGCATAACCCTGAACTCGTAGGATCCATATCTCGTCAAGAATGCAGTCTTAGACACATCATGCTCCCTGATACTTAACTGATGGTATCCATATCTCAAGTCTATCTTCGAGAAGAAGGCAACTCCTCGCAACTAATCGAATAAGTCATCGATTCTGAGCAACGGATACTTATTCTGTATCGTGACTTTATCTAGCTCTCGATAATCAACACACAATCATAAAGATCCATCCTTTTTCTTTACAAACAGCACGGGAGCACCCCCAATATGAGGTACTCCTCCGGATGAACCCCTGTCCCAATAACTGCTCAATCTGATCTCGCAACTCCCTCATCTCTGTTGGAGCCATAAGATAAGGCACGCGGGCTATCGGCTAAGTGCCCGGCGTCAAAACTATAACAAAATCTATCTCTCTACTAGGTGGCAATCCTGGTATCTCTTGGAATACATCAGCGGACTCCCGTACAACAGGAATCGAATCAAGTGGGATTACTACCGCTATAGAGGTCTCCTCCTCTACATAATACAAGTGAGTGCATGATCCTCCCTCAGGATGAGGCATCGCCAACAGGAACATCTCCTGACTCGATATAGCAAATATAATACTCCTACTAAAGCAATCGATCATGGACCTATATGCAACGAGCCAATCCATACCGATAATCTCATTATACTCATGCATATCTATGATAAGCATATCAGTCGATAATAATAATCTCCCAATCTCTATGCCTAATCCCCGACATATAAAGAAAATTAGTGACCCATAGCCCAACGGTGAATCTACAGTAGTAACCGTGCTATCTTTCGTGTCTAATAACCTCGTGGCGTGTGAAAAACTAGTAGCAATGAAACTATGTGATGACCCCGTGTCGAACAAAATACGCCCTAAAGTCCCCTCGATAGAAAACATACCCTCAATTATGGGCGGACCCTATGGGACTGCAGTCGGATGAACGTTATAAACACGCCCATATTGTAATTGCCCCTGCTAAACTGGGACCACTGGTATAGCTGGCATCTGTAGTGGTGCTGGGAGGGCGACGGGAAATATCGGTCTCTGAGGTTTCTGTCTAGCACACTACTGTGGCTGTGGAACCTTGCCCTTCTCAGGACAATCATGACGCTTGTGGCCAATCTTACCACATATGAAACATTTTCCACCAAAAATTTCCCCCTCTTTATCCTTATTGCCCTCGACCTTGCTGGCCGTTACCACCTCTCACTTGTCCCTACTGATGTTGCAGCTGGCCCTGATGGTCCTGCTAACCATGCCTATAACCTACCTGATAGTGTCAGAAACCTCCTGATCTGAAATGCTTAGAATCCCCCTACTGGAAATTCTGGTCACGCTGCCCCTACTGACCCTGAGCTATCTGTGCCCCACTGGCACCACTACCTCATGTCCTGCCCTGCTGGATGGACTCCCCTACTCGCCTGCTCCCTGACAGATGTAAATGGTGGTCCTGAAAGTGAAGTAGTGCTGCATTAAGCACATCAGTATAGGTCTGCAATGAGATATTACCCAGAAGATGCTGTCAAATCCTCCAGGTAAGGCCATCCATGAACATCTGTATCTTCTTCTCCTCAATAGGTGTCTCTGCTGGTACCCGATTAACCAGCTTGGTAAACTCTTCCTAATACTCATCTACGGTCTTTCTATCCTGGGTGTGGTTTAGTAATTTCCACCTCATCTCAGTCTGAACGGCAGAAGGGAAATATTTATTGTCTAACCGCACCTAAAAATCCTGAATAGTAAACATCTCTCTCCTCAGCAGTGGTAATAGACTCCCACCACTGCAGCGCTGCTCCAAGTAGCTTAAATGTAGCCAGTACCTACCTTTATACATCTATGCACTTATACATCCTCAAATGCCTATGGATGTCATTCTTTCATTGGCTTGACACTACAACATTGAAGCTCGCTGCAAGCTCCGGAGGATGTTCCTTCTGAAAGGCATCTCTGACATGTTCCTAAGCAGATGGGAGTGCATGAGCCTGAACTGGGGCCACTATCGGTGCCTACGGTAGCACCTGTTGCACTACTGCTAAAGCTACGCTTACCGCCTGTGATACTATAGCGACAACTTGAGCGGCGTTCATAGTACCCTAAACTGATATTGGTTGAGGCTCGGGTTGGGCACCCCTGAAAACTCATTGCGCACGTCGAGTAGGCATCTGAAATGATAGAGAAGTTTTATTAGTCTATATTTAATATCTCAAAACGGCTGAAGACGTACAATGTGTAATTTAAATAATACAACAATCCTAAAATATAAGGATCTATATAAAAGAACGCTACACGAAAAGCATAACAAGTCGTACAGATTTAAAAGACTCCATAACCTGATGCTCTGATACCACATGTGACACCATGACTAATTAAATACCTGGTATATACACCTTTATTAAATTAATACAAAATATCAAGTTGGTTCAGTCTTGGCATCACTGTCGAAAAACATTTAATTATTTACTAGCCACCTAATATTTAAAAAGTTATATGACAAATTTTATTAATTAAATTATCTTACAACCAATTAATGAATAACCAACCATTAAACACACCCATAAACAATATCATATGAATAAACAATGTAATGTAATAAACTGAGTCTGGAGTAAACACTCCAATAATAATCCCAAAGTAAAAACATAATCCCAGTACAAAATCTGAATAAATAAAATCCAACAACTGAAATAAATGAAAGTCTAAAAATGTTATCTCTGAATAAGATTAGGTAACATGCCTCAACTGATAAGAATAACTTCGAAGGAAGCAAATATAGATTTTGAGGCATCTACTACCGAGATCCTGTAACTTCCACAGAAGCTACAACACGTCAACATAATGGAACTCCTATACTTGGCGTTCCTGTGGCTGGGAACCTAAAAGGTTTTTGCAAAAATAGATTTGGAAACAAACGGGTCAGATCCCGAGGTGAAAACATTTTAAAAATAGCAAGTGTTTAATTACATTAAACAGTAAATATTGTATACATGTTAGTCACATGCTCTCACTTGAGATTCTCATCCCTCAACTATTGTGCATGCCTAACGTATATCCTTAACCCACCCTAGTTATGCAACTACCTAACTAGTCTGTATTAACTCTGTCTATAAGGATTACTACATTGCGTCCCTCATATTTCTCAATTAAGACATAATTACATTTCAATTACTTGTTATTTGAATCCATTATCTCATGTATTATTAAAGTTTCCACATCTTTAAGTCATTTAAATATCTTAGTCATTCTCATCTACTAAGCAACAGTGAATAATCACAAGTATATATTTATATCACACTCAGTAAATATATATACATATATGGCACCCGAAGGCTAAGTTGTGGTGCATGCATACTCTGCTATCGAATATCAGTACATCACGTACATGAGGATTATGTATTTTGAATCACTCAGGAATCGTATTAATACAAATCACACATATTGGAGACGAACATAGTTCACGTACCCATGGGTCGCTCACATACCTACGCTCC
This sequence comes from Sambucus nigra, assembly GCA_949130495.1. NCBI lineage: Eukaryota > Viridiplantae > Streptophyta > Magnoliopsida > Dipsacales > Adoxaceae > Sambucus > Sambucus nigra. The sequence continues at coordinate 378,370,268 of OX422211.1, forward strand.
CATGGTCAGCTGACTTATCAACTCACAAATAAGTCTTCACTACCCTATGTTCTTGAGGTACCAAATCTAAATCCTCCCGAAGGCACACAAGATAAAATTTTCCTCTTCCTACAACCTCTCGTGATAGCAAGTATAGTAGGTATGGCATACACTCAATAATCGATGTATTAGGTAATTACACAACCTAAGCAATCATCATTTTAATATAGGTATACTCCTGTCCTATATCACAAGTTTCATACGTAATATAACTTTATCCCGATGAATTTACTTAATAACATTTAACGCTACAACTCTCATTGTATAAATCCAAGTACTTAAACCTATACCAAAAGGTTACCAAGTCTCCCACTTTTCTCTAAGATTAATTCAGTAATTTAAAGTCCCCCTACTATTGTTACTAACCTCAAGTTATTGATTAACCGAATTAAATTCAAGTTTCCCATAATTTCCAACTGTAACACTCTCGTCGGACACTCATAAGTTTATCATTTAATCCCAACCTGATATTCCCAAAGTGAACCCTCTTACTCATAGTAACTAACCTCGATCGGTCTCACAGCTGAGGTGACGAGATGCTTATGACAACTATCAGCGAGGTCGTCTCTCATAAGGTCGGCCCCTCATACATTAACTTCGTCTCTTCATCAGCCGAGGTCAGCGGAGTTTCGCAGGCTCAGTCAACCGCCAACATCATCATCAGCCTCAGCCGACGTTATAGCTACCTCATACCTAACCTCGGTCAGCCCCCTGGCCGAGGTCATCATGATTAAAGAAGACAAAGCAACTACATCTGACTCCACCAACCTCGTACTCATCCAGGATGAGGTTACACCATTCTAGGACGAAAGAGACCAAGGAGGACTCCCATTAGGGGACTAACTCATCAACTCAGCCTCGGCCCACTCCAGCATCAACATCATCTCAGCCTCAGCCTGGACTAGGATAATAAACTTTAGGCCAAGACCCCCCCCCCCCCCCCCCACATGAAATCTACCATACGAGAAGTATAAAATCCCAACATGGCATATCCCACATGGACAAACTATTATGACTAAATATTCTTGGCACGTGAGGGAATATTTCATCACCATCCTTTACATGTGACAGTGATAGGTGGCTTCACTAGATTGGCTAGATCATCCTACACATGCTCATTGCATGCCTGGGGGTACACTACACCCCCTAGGCACTATATATACTTGTCTTCTCCAACCTTATAGAAGGTCCTCAATTACAATCCCTAGCCAAACTTTGGTGCATTTAAAGTAGAGAGAGAGTGCAGTAATTGTATTGCTAAGGCCATTAGATCCCTCTTGTGATAGTAAATACTTACACTCATGTGCGCAGTGGATGTAGGCAATTGTCGAACCACTTATATTTGTGTGTTTCTCCTCTTCTCCTCATCTCCTTCTACATATATGTGTTGTTATTTGTTGCCATTGTTATGCCTGTTTAAGCTCTACAATCTCTTCATCTGGTGGTGGTGTTTATAACATCATCATTTTGGTGTCGTCTGTGGGAACAGGAAGATTCATCTCTCCCTCTTTTATTACTTAACCTCACCAGAGACTCTGATGGTGAACCAGATCTCACCCTTCACGTGAAGCTGTGTCACCATTGAAAGAGATCCTTTAAGGTATCAAGCTCTCTAATATTTTTATTATAATCTCTTTGGTCTAAACATATGGGATCGGAGTTACCACCACCATCTGGTGTTGGAGGACCCAGTTCTAGCCAAGCACCACCCAAGTCTGAGATGGCTGAGGTGGCAAGAACCTTGAAGTCCTTGGTTTCCACTCATCAAGTGATGCAGGAACAATTTTCCCAGCTCAACCAAAACATAATGAGGAAACCTGGGGTCTCACCGAAAATGATTACTTCGATGGCTGCTCAGCCACAGCATGAGGCTAGGGGACCACCCCAAGCACCTAGAAAGGATCAACCTACTCCTCAACGGAGGAGGGATGTTACTGACCCTAGGCGTCTACGCCTGGGGATGTAAGGAAACCCTTACCTTAAGGATAGGTATGATGATATTGAGGCAAAAGATGCTCCTGCAGACTGTTGGTAGCCGTATGAGGTCTCAAACGACACTATACGTCCTATACAGCAAAGTCGAGGTCAGTGTGAGAGACGAGGTGGTGATGCACAACAAAGAGGGTCAGATTTTGATCGCCTAAGCAGAGGGTCGATCTTTGAGAGGCTCAGCCCAGTTAATGATCTAAGGCAGAGGTTATCCAGGTCAAGGAGCATAGCCGGCTCATAAAGGGAAGGTGAAGGACATCGGCCTCACCATGGCCGAGCCATACAGGGCCGAGACTGTAGTCAGGGGAAGTCAACAGCTGACATTGCCCTGTTGCAGGAGAACCCTCGGTCCATCCCTTGGAGGCAGTTGGGAATAACCTCGGCCAGGCTAATGTTGCAAGACCCTGGAATGATTCCATCCAAAGGCTTGAAGAGAAGATAGGGAACCTCATTAAAAGCCACTACAAAGGGGGTTCTCAAAGGGATCCCTTTTTGTGGCAAGGATTGTCAACTTCCCAACCCCTGCCAAATTTAAACCACCGATGGTGTCTCCCAAGTATGATGGTACCAATCCAGTCCATCACATTGAGATGTATCAGTATGCAGCATATATTTATTCAATACCTGATGAGATAAGGTGCCAAACTTTTTTAAGAACTTTAACGGGAGCTGCACATATTTGGTTCACTTCTCTTCCTAAAAATTCCATTGAGAACTTTAAGGGTTTGGCCGAGCAGTTTATACATAACTTCTATTTTGGGGTAAGACCTCAGAAGAAGATAACCCATTTGCTCTATGTAAAGCAAGGCAAGAATGAAAGCCTCAGAGACTACATCACAAGGTTCAACAAGGAAAAGTTAGAGGTTGAAGATTACTAAGAGAGCATAGCCATGACAGCCCTCATTGGAGGACTTCAGAAGGGAAAGCTAATTTGGAAGCTTACTGAAGACCCTCCTAAGTCTATGGCTAAGATGTTAGCAATAGATATACAGATTATGAATGCGAAAGAGGCAATGGTTGCAAAGTATGAGGATGAGAATGGAAGTAGTAGTGGGAAATTTCAAAGGAAGAAGGATGGAAAGAAGATGGCTTCAGACGATAAGTTTGAACACTATACTCCTCTAACTGTGAGCTACAAGCACATCCTCAATGAAGTAAAAAATTATAGATCCCTAAGATGGATGGAGAAGCTGAAGGCTCCTCCACATAAGAGGAATAAAAACCTAAGGTGCGAGTTCCACCAGGATCACGACCATCTGATGGACAAGTGTTTCGCCTTAAAGGACGAGATTAAGAAGATGTTGAAGTCTGGAAAGCTCAGGAAGTATGTGGATAGTAGAGCTTCTAAGGGAGGAAGATACGGGCCTAAAAAGAAAAAAATGACTGATGTCGGGAAGATGCCCTAATAAGAAGAGCTGAGGACTATGATAATGATGACGATGACCCTGACCTTCCGCCAAAAGATGACAATGCCCCCGTAAAAAGGGTCGATATGATCTCTTTTGGTGTGAACACCATCTGTGGAGGATTATCAGGGGGTGGCTCAGAGGTAGTCAATCGCAAGGCTCATGTATCATAGGCCAAGCCAGTTACCAAAGCAGAGGTTATAAATTTGTCATCTATAGAGGTTAAGCGCGAGAAGACAAAGAAGGTAGATATGGACACTCTCATAGTTGGCTTCTCATGAATTGATTTCAAAGGTATCTTATCTCCTCACGATGACCCTTTGGTAATCACCACAAGGGTGCATGGGTGTGAAGTTGAGAGAATCCTCGTTGATGGAGGTAGTTCAACAGACGTTATGTTTTGGCCCTATTTTAAGAGCCTAGGCCTCAGCAGAGCTAGGCTTGTCCCTTATCATCATCCCTTAATAGGCTTCATCGATGAAAAGGTTCATCCATTGGGCATGTATGAGATGGATGTTAAAATAGGAGACGAGTGGCCTAAGAGTTTGACCAGAAAAATCAATTTCTTTGTGATGGATGAAAATGTCTTCTCAGCTTACACCCTCATCATAGGATGAGTAGCCCTCAAGGAATTTGAGTTCGTGCCTTCAACGATCGAACAAATGCTAAAATTATTGACTCCCTATGGAGTAGGGGAAGTGCAAGGTGACCAAACATCGGCACGTGAATGATATTTCAACTCTGCGGAAGAGAGAGAGGCTCATAAGAGGGTAATAACCACGTATAACATTGACACACTTGATCCTAGAGATGAAACAAAGCTCAAGAAGGGAGAGGCTATGAAAGAGGTAGAATCCATCGTCCTCAATGAGGACGAGCCAAAAAAACCATCTAAATCGACAAAGCCCTAAGACCTGAGATCTGGGAGGAACTAGTGAAGCTTCTAAGGAAGTGACAAAGTGTTTTTTCCTGGAGCCATGCAGACATGCAGGTATTGATCTGAGATTATGTGCCATAATCTCAATGTTGTTGAAGATGCTAAGCCCATCTAACAGAGAATAAGAGTGTACTCAAGGGAGAAGTATGCTGTCATCAGAGAAGAGGTTAGAAAATTTGAAGAAGCTAAGTTCATCAGAGAAGTCATATACCCTGAGTGGTTATCTAACGTAGTCATCGTGCCAAAAGCTAATGGAAAATGGAGGATGTGTGTAGACTTCACTGATTTGAACAAGTCCTTACCAAAAGACAGCTTCCCCTACCTCGTATTGATCAGATGGTGGATTCCATAGTAGGACATGAGCTCATGAACCCGAAAGGTTCAGAGAAGACATCATTCATCACAGACAAGGGGACCTATTACTATAAGGTCATACCCTTCGGGATAAAGAATGTTGGGGAAACTTACCAACGTCTTATAAATAAGATGTTCGAGGAACAGATAGGCATGTCCATAGAAGTGTATGTGGATGACATGTTAACAAAGAGTTTGAAGGCCGACACTCATGTGTCCGATCTTAATAGAACTTTTGACACCATGGACAGGTACATAATCAAGCTCAACCCGACAAAATGTGTCTTCGGGGTAGAAGCTAGAAAGTTTTGGGGATTCATTGTCAAACAAAGAGGAATAGAGGCTAACGCCGAGAAGATTAAGGCTTTACTAGAAATGAAGATGCCCAGTACCATCAAAGATGTTCAGAGGCTAACTAGAAGAGTTGCTGCACTTAACAGGTTCATCTCAAGAGCTACATATAAGTGTCTTCCTTCTTTCAAAGTTCTCAGAAAGGCCTTCGAATGGGATGAGGAATGCGACAAAGCTTTTATGGAACTCAAGTCCTACCTAGGATCCCCTCCACTCCTATCTCGATCGATCCTGGCTGAGAAATTATATGTATATTTAGTTGTCTCAGAGTTAGCCATCAGCGCACCAATCGTAAGATAAGATGATGGAGTGCAGAGGCCAGTATACTTCAATAGCAAAGATCTTCAAGGGTCTGAACAGAAGTACCCTCGGATCAAAAAGTTAGCCTATGCCTTGATACATGCATCTAGAAAAATGAAGCCATACTTCCAAGCCCACTTCATGGTCATACTCACTGATTCCCCACTCAGATAAGTCCTCCATAATCCTGAGAAGTCAGGTAGGCTGATGACCTGGGCCATTGAGTTAGGAGAATATGACATTGTTTATCAACCGAGGGTTGCCATCAAGGGACAGGCACTCGCAGACTTTATAGCAGAGTTTACATGGGAAGAGGTCGAGGTTGAGATTAGTCAAAGGGGTGCAGAAGAACCGAACAGAAACGTCTTCCAAGATCTGGATGAGGTTGATTCAAGCAAGGCCAGAAAAAGAGTTGTTGATAATGAGGAAGACAGATACCTCTTCAGGCAAGGGACCCTATCAGAGGGAAACTTCTCTTTAAATGAATATGTTTGGAACCTCTTCGTTGATGGGTCATTTTATGAAAGCGGAAGTGGAGCAAGACTGATATTGTCAGCACCAGATGGTACCGATATTGAGTATGCATTGAGGTTCGACTTTAAATCTTCCAACATTGAGTCAAAGTATGAGGCGGTGATAGCAGGTCTATCTTTGGTAAAGGCCCTTAGTGTCAGCCGACTCCTAGTCCACAGTGACTCAAGGTTGGTTATGAACCAAATCCTGGGGGTGTATGAGTCCAAAGATGAAAAGATGGGCAAATACTTGAAGAGGGTTAGAAGGATGCTAAAAATCTTCAAAGAAGTAAAGATGAAGAGGATACCTCAGCTAGATAATAGCCGAGTGGATGCACTCGCTAGGTTGGCCTCAGCAACAAGAACAAACATAAGAAGAATAGTACCAGTTGAGATACTGCCCAAGCTGACCATAAAAGAAGAAGAGGTTTCTAAAACTTTCCTGAAACTAAATATGAGAGCATCATGGATGGATCCTCTTATTAGATACATCACAGAGGGAGAGCTGCCGGAGGCAAAGTCAGAAAGGAGAAAGCTGAGGTTCAGAGCTGTTAAATTCTCAATTATGGGAGATGTCTTGTACAAGAAGGGGTTCCTACTCCCTCTCCTCAGATGTGTCCACACTTTAGAGGTCCCACACATCTTGCAGGATGTACATGAGGGTTCTTGCTCCAGTCACATAGGAGGAAGAACTTTAGCTAAGAGGATAACAACTCAGGGGTACTGATGGCCAACCTTAGACGAAGATGCAGCTATGTACGTAAAGAAGTGTAATAAGTGCCTAAGGTTCTCCACTGTCCCTCATCAGCCTCATCAACTTATGACTTCAATCATCTCCCCTTGGCCATTCGCAATATGGGGTATTGATTTGGTAGGACCCCATTGACTAGTCGTAAATATTTTATATTTTGCACCCGTTAATTATGCATGCACGCACGCTTATGACCGTTATTTCACATCTTTAAGCTCTTGTACTATATAATCTTTGGTTTCCATACATATATGCTTTGCGAGGTTTAGTTGAGCTTTTGTAGGGATTGGAGTGCTAAACGGTGCAAGCGTGAGTTATCCGGGAACGTTCAACGTTTTACGCAACTTCAGGGGTAATTTTATCATTTCTACATTAGAGCTTTGTGCCCGAACCCTTCACGGATATTGTAGCTCTCCTAGCCACCTTCGCTTAGTCCCCGACAGTTTGTCAATCTGATTCACGAGGACCAAGTTATGGTCATTTTCCCAGGCCCCTTGTTGTGTATCAAAAGAGGGGAGGATGCATGATTTTGCAGGACCGATCGACCGGTCCCTGACTAGCGGTCGACCGGGGTTTCAGCTTTTGCCTTCGAAGTTAGACAGTGTGCCTTCTCCCAGACCAGCGGTCGACCGGTGCCTCAATTTCTGCAAAACCCCCGTAGTTTTGGTTTGGTTTTTACCACCCTCGTTTTGTGGTTTTCTTCCACTTAGTATATATTTTGAGTGGTTTGATTTGTTGAGACATATCAGATCACAATTGTGTGAAAGGAAATATATAGAAGATAGTTTTGTTGTTTTACTCTCTCTCTCTCCTAGGGCTTGATAATTTCCTTGCTATTCTCATCTTCCACTTCATTTATTGCAAGTAAAATTCCATCTTAGTTGTTTCTAGTTGACTAGTGGTATCATTTTGTGCAATTAATATTGTGGTCGTGTATTGAATGCTTGTTCTCACCATAGTTATTACACTTACTATTAATTTAATGGTATGTTTTTATATGCTTAGTGTTATGAGTAGCTAATCTCCTTAGGTTGGGAGCATAAACCCACCTTGGAGGGTTCATTTCTTGGCCTGTTCAATGATTAAATCCAATAAATGGGTGTGTGGGTTGATATTGGAGTTTCATAGGATTTTATCTTTTCTTATCATGTAAGGGTTGTATTTTAAGACTTAACTCCAACATCAACACATTTGTCCGATAATATATTGTTATCTTCATCTTATATTATTGGATTGACATCCTTCATGTAGGATTGTTGGTATTGATATCTTATTCCCATTGGATTGTGATTTAATCAGAAGAACCCGTTGAGTTGTGCACATCTGAGGTGGGTGAATGATCCTTAACCTTTTGTTAAAGAATCATTTCATAACCCTGTTTATAAATCACCATTGTTCCTATTAGTACTTTCTTTAGCGTTCCATTTATCTTGGTTCGCTTTGGTTCATTACAACACTCAAAACCTAAATCATCTTTTCGTTTATCTTTTATTCTTGTTTATTGATTCTTAACTAGAAGAATATCCTCGGCACTTCATATAATTCCCTGCGGAAATCAACCCCGATCTTACCGGGCTTTTATTTCTCTCGCGATTAGCGTACACTTGCGCTATACAATTTTCTGAGTGAGTCAAAGTTTTTGGCATCGTTGCTGGGGAGTTATTAGTAACGACTATATTGATTTAATTCTTTATCGATAAACCCTTTTGCATTTAATTGTTTGAGCTAGTGTTGTTTTGAAGGATAGGTCTTTTGTCCTAATGAGCAACGCTTCGAACCAAGGTATCGTCGGGGACTACATACCACTATTTTCTTCTAAAGTCTCAAACAATCTCTACAATAACTTTGGGGAATCATCTCAACATCGTTACTCACTTAATACGGTGCCATCCCAGACAGATTTGCCGTCCATATCACAATACCCTAGTGCATCCCCTCGGTACGATCTTTTGATCCTCCTATGGAGTATAATTATGCACCCCGCGGGGTGCTGCCCCTGTGCGCCAATCATTTGGTGATTACCTCTGACCTGAGACAGTCTCCGTACCCAGATGTATTACATTCCCGTTTAACCACGGAGCCTTCCATTTTTGGAATGGCATGATTAATCTGTTGCCTTCCTTCCACGGAATGGAAAATGAAAACCCTTACCGGCACATTAGAGACTTTGAAGAGGTGTGCAACACTTTTTCTGACCAAAATTGCACACCCGATCTTGTGCGGCTTAAGTTGTTTTCGTTTTCCATTAAAGACAAAGAAAAATATTGGTTGATTACACTTCCCCCCAACTCGGTTGGGAATTGGCAGCAGTTGCAAGACCTTTTTTTAAAGGAATTTTTTCCCATACACAAGACAAATGCGCTCATGAAACAAATTCAAAATTTCCAACAATATGATCACGAGACATTTGACAAATCTTGGGAACGCTTTAAATCTTTAAAGCGGTCTTGCCCGCATCATAATTTTGATCAGATACGATTAATCTAAATTTTTCACAGGGGTCTTAATCCTTTGACCAAATAATTGGTCGAAACCATGTGTCAGGGTAGTCTTGTTGATTTGAGTAGTGAGGAGGTAGAAGCCCATTTCGAGTTTGTCTCAAAGACATCTCGGGGATAGGACACATCGAACCCTTACGATTGCACTGTTCGTGATAACACAGTCCCTCGTGGGCAAACTAGCGGTCTGAGTATCTTGCAGGAAAATTAGGATACCCAGACCAAGTACGATCAGTTGGGTCGTAGAATTGATGCAATGCAACTCACACAACAACCCCCACCCATGGAAGCCGTAAAAAAGTTTTTTGTTGTAGAGGAAATAGTGTGCGTTATATGTGATAACATTGGCCACCCAACGAGGGAGTGTCCTTCACTCCCTAGCATTAAGGGCATGTTACAAGAGCAAGATAATGCTATAGGGGCATATATAAAGCATTACTCCAATGCTCCGTTCGATCCCAACAACCCTCCCTACAATCCTAGTTGGAGGACGACACATCCTCTTATGAGTTGGAATGATCATAATTCCAATTCCCAAATACCCCCAACTCTGAACTTTCCAGGCCCGTGTCCGTCCCCGCAATTCCAATAACAACCACCCCCATATCAATCGCAGCAACACCCGCCCGTGGGACCTCTCGCTTCGTATTTGCCTCATCAGAGACGGCATAATGAGGAACAATTCACGACTATTCAAAAAGTTTCGCAACTTGAACAGTCTATCTCGCAAATGGCGCGATCTATGCAAGAGATGCAAATTTCTCTTGCTCAATTGGTTAAAAACTCCCAAGGAGTTGCGAGACCCCTTCTACCGGAACAACCTCAACCCAACCCCAAAATCCAAATGGGTAATGAGAGCTCCACCTCGAATACATTGCACACCGAGCATGCTAAGGGTATTGCCACCCTTAGGAGTGGCAAAACGATTGACAACAAAGTTGTGAGACCCTTACCGGAGCCGCCCATTCACACTAAATCCCAAGGCAAAGTCGTTGCTACTGAGGACATGCCATTGCACAGTCCCGCTAACATAGACAATGACATCCCCAAAAAGGGAGATGAGCCTATTGTTGCGAAGGACACAATTTTCCCCATACCGGCACCTTTTTCTCAACGGCTAAGAGAAAAGCCCACAAAAGCCTCTGAAGAGGGGTTTCTCGATTTGTTTAAGCAAGTGAACATGAACTCCCCCCTCCTTAAAGAAATCGAACATGTGCCCAAGTACGCCAATTTTATCAAAGACTTGTGTACGGTTAAAAGGAGACAAAATGTGCGCACAAAGGCGTACATGGCTATCCAAGCTAGTTCTATCATAACTAATGAACTAGCCCCAAAATTCAAAGATCCGGGTTGCCCCACCATTTCATGCGTGATTAGGGAGACTAAAATCGATCGCGCCCTCCTCGATTTAGGAGCAAGTGTGAACTTGCTTCCTTATTCGGTATATCTCGACTTAAATCTCAGTGATATTAAATCAACTCCTGTCACATTACAACTAGCCGACCGTTCGACTAGGATACCTAGAGAAGTTATGGGGGACGTGATTGTCCAATTCGATTCTTTCTACTACCCAGTAGATTTTATCATCTTGGACACTCAACCCGTACCTAAGGGGAGTGCACAAATCCCAATCATTCTTGGGAGACCGTTTCTCGCCACCGTGAATGCGAACATCAATTGTAGAAACGGGGTGATGAAACTTTCATTTGGGAACATGATGGTCGACGTCAATGTGTTCAACCTCCTCAAGCAACCCCAATTTTGCAATGAGAGTGAGGAAGTGGTTGAAACTGTGGCTTGCATAGACACTCTTGTACAAGAGTATTTTGACCTCTCCCATTTTCAAGATCCATTGGAAGCAATTCTTGCTAACTCCTTGGAAAGCGATTTGCTCCCCAACGATAATAGCTATGAAGATGCCCTTTATGCAAATGGTTTTTCACTGAATGGGGATTTAATGGACATGTGTAATTCCCTCGAGTACTTTAAGGAGGTGAATGAAGATTAGGAAGGTAATAACATAGATGGTGGTGACGGTGAAAGTGATCTCACGCATGATGAAAGAGAGGGGGTTAGCGAAGACTCGATGTGGATATCCCACTTTGAGAAACTACCCCCACGTGACTCTTTTCCTTTCCTGTCGAGTGTTTCAATGCCCAACCTCGAGCTCAAAACCTTGCCAAAGGAGCTTAAGTATGCTTTCCAAGGCGGTGAGAACATGTTTTCGGTGATTATAGTGACAAACCTTGACAATTGTCAAGAGGAGGCTTTACTTGAGGTGTTGAGAAAGCATAAGAGTGCTATAGGTTGGTGCATTTCTGACTTAAAAGGGATCAATCCTTCCATTTGCACTCATAGCATTTACTTAGAGGAAGATGCCAAACCCACCCGTTAAATGCAAAGACGGTTGAATCCGGCTATGAGTAAGGTGGTGATGGCGGAAGTGATCAAATTGTTGGATGTGGGGATAATCTACCCCATTTTCGATAGCGAGTGGGTGAGCCCAACGCAAGTCGTACCAAAGAAATCGGGTGTCACTGTTGTTGAGAGTGCGGAGGGTGACCTTTTACCCTCGCGCATTCCAACCGGCTACCATGTTTGCATTGATTATAGAAAGCTTAACGCGGTCACAAGGAAATATCACTTTCCATTACCCTTCCTTGACCAAATTCTAGAACGGGTAGCCGGACATAGGTATTACTGTTTTCTTGATGGATATTCGGGTTACAATTAAATCGAAATAGCCCTTGAAGATCAAGAGAAGACCATGTTCACTTGCTCGTACGACACTTTTGCCTTTCGGAGAATGTCGTTTGGTCTTTGCAACGCACCGGTAACGTTTTAACGGTGCATGCTTAGCATATTCAGTGACATTGTCGAAGACATTATAGAAGTCTTCATGGACGACTTCAGTGTCTTTGGTAATATGTATGAAGATTGCCTATCCAATCTTAAGAGAGTGCTAGCGAGGTGTATTGAGAATAACCTTATTCTTAATTGGGAGAAGTGTCACTTCATGGTGACACGAGGGATAGTTTTAGGCCATATCGTCTCCAACGACGGTATTCAAGTTGACAAGGCTAAAACTAAAATTATAGCCAACATTCATGCTCCGAAAAACCTTAAGGATGTAAGGTCCTTTCTTGGTCACGTCAATTTCTACCGACGTTTTATTCTTGATAAAGATGTTTCATTTCTGTGGAGTAATGAGTCCCAAGAATCGTTCGATAAATTAAAATCAATGTTGACCACTGCCCCTATCATGCAAGCACCCAATTGGACTCTTCCATTCGAGCTTATGTGCGACGCAAGTTATTATGCTGTGGGGGCGGTGCTCAGTCAACGGAGGGATAAAAAATCGCACGTGATTTCCTATGCTAGTCGCACGCTAGACAATGCACAAATGAACTACTCCACCACAGAGAAAGAGCTACTAGCAATAGTATTCACGTTGGAAAAATTCTGGGCTTACTTGGTAGGATCACCCATTGTGTGTTTCACTGACCATGACGTACTTAAGTACCTTCTTTCTAAGAAGGATGCGAAAAGTAGGCTTATTCGTTGGGTTCTCCTCCTCCAAGAGTTTTACCTCTCTATCAAAGATAAAAAAAAAGGGGTGGAGAATGTAGTTGCGTATCACTTATCTCGACTTACATTCGATCATGATCATATTGACCCCATCCCTATCCGAGAGTGCTTCCCGGATGAGCAACTCATGGCCGTTTCTACGTTGCCATGGTTTGCCGATATCGCCAATCTCCTTATCACCGAGGCCTATCCACTACACTTTTTGGCTAAGGATAAGGAAAGACTTTCGATGGTGGCCCGGTCATTTTTCATAGATGACCCATACATGTACAAGCTATGTCCGGACCAAATAATTCGCAAGTGTGTCCCAAATGATGAGATCGCAAGTATCTTCTTATTTTTCCATGACGGTGCTTGTGGGGGACACTTGTCTTCCCAAAATACCGCTCTCAAAGTGTTACAATGCGGTTTCTATTGGCCGACGATCTTTAAGGATGCGTATGCCCTATGTAAAATCTACGCACGTTGCCAATCTAATGGGAAGATAACCAAAAGGAACATGATGCCCCTTGTCCCTATTCTCGTAATTGAAGTTTTTGATTGTTGGGTAATAGACTTTATGGGTCCTTTCCCTAAGTCCAATCATTTTGAATACATTTTAGTCGTAGTCGACTATGTATCAAAATGGGTGGAAGCCGTGCCTACAAGGAACAATACCGTGAAGGTGGTGTTGAAATTCCTGAAAGATAACATTTTGGCTCGCTTCGGCACACCCAAAGAACTCATAAACGACCAGGGCTTCCAATTTTGTAATGATCTATTCCGCCACTTGATGTCGCAATATGGGGTAACCCATAAGGTCGCCTCCAATTATCACCCGCAAACCAACGGGCAAGCAGAATTGGCAAACAGGGAGATAAAGGGCATTCTTGAGAAGACTGTGGATCCTTTGACCAAGGATTGGTCATATAGGTTAACCGACGCGCTTTGGGCGTATCGAACGGCCTATAAGATGCACCTAGGAATTTCCCCTTACCATTTGGTTTATGGGAAAGCTTGTCACTTGCTGGTAGAGCTTGAACACCGGGCATATTGGGCTATAAAAAAGCTCAATTTTGACATTAACGAAGGCGGTGATCTTCGTAAGTTACAACTCAATGAACTTGAGGAGTTGCAGAACGATCAATACGAGAACTCTCGTATCTTCAAGGCAAAACCCAAAGCCTTTCATGATAAAATTATAGTGCGCAAGAACTTGGAGGTGGGCCACAAAGTCCTACTCTATGACTCTCGCCTCCACTTTTTTCTCTAGAAATTGCAATCCCGGTGGAACGGACCGTTCATGGTGCAAAAGGTACACGATCACGGTGCTGTTGACATATTGAACCCAAGGACCGAAACCCTTTCTAAGGTGAATGGGCAGAGGCTCAAGCCTTTCTTGGAGGGTTTCAATCCCGATCTTGCTGAAATCTCTCTAGAGGATCTGCCCCCTGCGGGCCCCTCGGAGGGTGTCGCAAATTAGGCATCGGATTGTCCATACTTTTTTGGATTGCCTCGCTTCATATTGATTTCGAGGCAATCGTGCTTATGCACACTCGGTTATATATCTATCGCCCCGAGAGCATCCCGTATTCAAGTGGAGAGTTTATATTGGTTTAGATGAGATTTTAGCAGAAGGTGAGGAGGAGTTGAGAAAACAGAGTTGCGGTCGACCGGTCACTATACTGCGGTCGACCGCTGAAATCCATCCAATCACACTATCTCCATATGCAGGCTTAAATCCAAAGTGTGGTCGACCGATCCCAAAACCGCGGTCGATCGCTGAATGTTCATCAAACACACTGTCTCACATCTTAGACTTAATTTTAAAATGCGGTCGACCGGTCCAAGACCAGCGGTAGACCGTACCCCTCCGTTATTTGGCCCTCGCTGTTTCATTTCCCCCTCACTTCTCTTTTAATCTCCCAACTTCTCCCATTCTCTCTTCACCCAAAAATTCCCAAAACTTACCCTAGGTTCATTTTTCTCTCCCCTTGCACCTCCAATACCCTCATTCAACTTCCAAGGTATGAATCACACTCTCATGTTCATGATACATTCGTTGATTGTGAGTATGCTAGGGTGTATTTCGTTATTTAGGGTTTTTATTTTGGGGAATTCTTGTGATAATTTCTGATTCATTTTTTATACTCTTAATGTTCTCCTCATTTTCTCACACACACATTCTCTCCATTGACACATTATGTTAGTTGTGTTGATTAAAATGAATGAACATTGTTTTGTGTATATTGTTGCCCTAATTGTGCCCACACCCTTATTTGTTAACCTTGCAAACTGTTTTGATGTTAAAATTCCATTCATAGCAAAATGTTAATGTCTATTCTTGAGATTGCCATGAATAGGGGATCTTTGTTGGTACAAAATTTGTCCCACACCCTTGTTTTTCAGGTTTGCACGTCAAGTGTTTGTTCAAATGCCTCAATGAACCTATTTTCATCTCTTGGACATTTTCCTTCTTGCAATTTCATTCCTTGCCATTGCGATTTTAGTTTCAACTACACTGTTGTACTAATTTCTGTTTTGCAGGTATAAATGGGCGACATTGACAAATATGAGTCGTCTCGCTGCGTACGTCCCAAGGGCATTGATGGGTTCCGTTGTGCCCAAGAAAAAGAGTGGTTTGAGGCGTACTTTGCAACTTCAAAATTCTCTCTTGCAATCAACTTGTCTTGCAAAATGGATGAACTCCCCCACCCAGTCTTGGCCATTTTTAAGCGTTACAATTGGGACTCTTTCATAGGGAGCCAGACTGAAATCAATGAAGATCTTGTACACATTTTCTATGCCTCGCTGATCAAATGTAAGTGAGAAAAGGGTGTTTTTGAGGCGTTTGTATAAGGAGTACGGATCACATTTCGTCTCAAGGACTTGGCCCGATGGATGGGTAATGTGGTTGACCCATTCCCATTTGTGAGACTCTCGGATGAGGAAACCTTTGACTTGGACATGCTTATCGAGTTTCTAGCCTCGGGAGAGGTTTGGACAAAGAAAATGTTTCGGTTGGCTACTATGACAGATTTGCCGAGGCTCCTGCACTACGTGGATGAGCATTGTTTGATGGTAACTAATAACAGATCCGAGGTTCATCATAAACATACTGTCTTCCTCTACACACTGCTAAAACAGTCGAGAGACATCAACCTCCCTCAATACTTCTTGGAGAAGATGTACTTGGCATCAAAGGAAAAGGCATGGAACGTCTCCCTTTCGTTGCCCAGTATTGTGACCCAGATTTTCCTTCAAGCCAAGTGACCTGAGTACCCTTCTGACAGAAAAGTGAACCCTAAACCCATCCTAACCAGAGAAAACATCAGTAGGTGTTTGCAGCATTACTGGGGTGAGCCGCCGGTTCAAAAGAGGCCGAGGGTGGTTGTAGAGGACATAGATGAGGAGACAGAGCTGAGGAGGGCTGAGCAGGGTTCATGCCAGCACGCTGAGGTGCCTACCGAACTTACCGACGCCCGCTTTGCGGCGTTCGAGGCACGTCATGAGCACATATGGGAGGAGACCCAGATGCGGTTGGCTACTTTAGAGTCACGGTTTGACCAGTATGGGATTGATCTGAGCCAGGACCGGACCGAACGGCGGCAGGAGTTTCATATGATCCATGATGCGTGATCTGTATATCCAGCAGCATGGCCCTGATGCACCGATTTCGCAGAATTTCTAGAGTCTGTAAGACCCAACTTTTCGGGGTTCGTCCAGCAGTGCGGGTCTCTAAACTGTTTGTGGGTGTAGGTGGTTTTTGTGGCTGATGATATGTATCATTTTTTGGGGTGATTATGAGAACTATGTATTTTCTTTTTTGCTCTCTTTACACTGATTAAGCTGTTTGTATCGAATTTTATGAAATTAGTAATGATAATCTCTTTACACTGATTAAGCTCTCTTTACACTGATTAAGGGGTGTGTTTAGGCATCTCAGTTTCTTTTCCATCCCTCGTGTGTCATATATATATATATATGTATATATCTTTAAAAAAATCAAATTTTCAAAAATTTCAAAAATTAATTTCTTTATTTCTTTTCCCTTTCTTAGGCATTTTGCCCTAATTTCCTATGATAAACTTAATAATTGCCCTGTCCAATTGCTAATTCAATGATGCATTTTCAATTTCTTCCATGTTATTAAACTTTAGTCCTTATATTATTCAACATTGGGGATAAATGCATGAATTAAACCTTGAAAACCCATGAGCACTTGAGCATATTTTCCAAATGGTTCGGTAGGACAATTATAGCTTGGTATCTTGTTGTTGCTTTGTGTAAACTAAAAACCTAGCGAGTTTCGTGATTTTCTTCGTTTCAGAGTGCTTATACATTACTCTTTCTCTTTCTTGAATAACATATCTTGTTGGCGATCTCATTTTCTTTTCATTGATTGCATATTAATTGAATTATCATGTGAGCATGATTTTCAACGGTGTTGAGTCTCGAGAATCACATGAAACTTTAGGAAAGGATCATAGGCCCTCTTTGTTGTTAACCCATACGACCTTAACTTTACCCTTATTCATGTCCCTAGTCAACCCCGTTGAGCCCTATTATGACCTTTCTTTTCATCCCAAATCCCCTAACTAACTCCACATTGGAGTTTTACACCATACATTTTACCTTTCTTACCTATGTTTGGAATGATATTTGGGATGGAATGATGTTGTGTAGTGTGTTTGCAATTTAAGCATGAAAAGAGTGAGAAAAGAAGAAAGTGTAGTGAAAAGGAGAAGAAAAAGATAAAGTTGAAAACAAAAACAAACAAAAAAAAAGTGAGAAAAAGAAGAAAAGAATAAGAGAAATAAAAAATTGTATATATTGTTTATAGTGAATCAATAATCCTTGTTACTCTCTCGATTGATATATTTAATGCTTGTTTGGAAATCATTTTCCAATTTTGTAATTGCCCGCTATTTTCCATTATCCCAAGTTTTTCATCCCCGAACATCTTTTGTATCCGTAAATACATCCTTTCATTTCATGCCCCTAACCCCAAACCTACATTACAACCCAATAAAGTCCTATTTGATCCTAGGGTATCGTGATTCAAAGGTCGAACATTAGCGATAATCTGTTTATGTGCTTTTCACTTTGATTAATATGCGATATCCTTTCATGAGATTGTATTTTTCACTTTTATATTGCGTTCTTCATCAATGACATGTGCGCGTCTTTGTTTCCTTTTACAATTACTCTTTATGCCCGCATGTCCCGTGTGTTACACCCTATTCTGAGTGCTTCTATTTGTTGAGTGTGATATCCGGAGAGGATTGAGTGGAAGCATGCTTTAATGGTTATCCAGGATGTAGGCGTTTTTACCGAATCAAAACTCTTTACATGTGCTAGCACACCACTCATATTTGAGGTTTTCATTCCATGTAGTTATTCTTCTAATGTTAATAGTTTTGGATTATTGGGAAAAACCTCTCCTTTGCTTTGTTAATAATATGTTTAAATATCTAATTGTTGTTGAGTTTGGCATATTTGTTGTTTGGCCATGCATGTTTTGAGGAAATACGATGTTTGTGGGTTTCATCCCTGAAAACCCTCACGAGACAACACTCGTCCACTAGAATAACCTAGCGGTTTAACGGCTTGTTGGATTCGCTAAATGCAATCGTGCGCCCGCGAAAGTGGCACTTTGTCTTTGTATATATTATTGCTATACTTACCATTTTTAGCGGGTTTTGTTTTGTTTCATAGCCAGGGACTAGCAATGTGTAAGTTAGGGGGTGTAATTAGTCGCAAATATTGTATATTTTGCGCCCGTTAATTATGCATGAACGCATGCTTGCGATCGTTATTTCACGTATTTAAGCTCTTGTACTGTATAACCTTTGGTTTCCATATATATATATATATATATGCTTTGCGAGGTTTATTTGAGCTTTTGTAGGGATTGGAGTGCTAAACGGTGCAAGTGTGCGTTATCCGAGAACGTTCAATGTTTTACGCAACTTCAAGGGTAATTTTGTCATTTCTACATTTGAGCTTCTTGCCCGAACCCTTAACAGATGTTGTAGCTCTCCTAGACACCTTCACGTAGCCCTCGATGGTTTGTCAATCCGATTCACGAGGACCAAGTTATGGTCATTTTCCCGGGGCCCCTTATTGTGTATCAAAAGAGGGGAGGATGCATGATTTTGCAGGACCGGTCGACCGGTCCCTGACTAGCGATCGACCGGGGTTTCAGCTTTTGCCTTCGAAGTTAGACAGTCTGCCTTCTCCCAGACCAGCGGTCGACCGGTCCCTGACCAGCGGTCGATCGGTGCCTCAATTTCTGCAAAACCCTCGTAGTTTTGGTTTGGTTTTTACCACCCTTGTTTTGTGGTTTTCTTCCACTTAGTATATATTTTGAGTGGTTTGATTTATTGAGACATATCCGATCAAAATTGTGTGCAAGGAAATATATAGAAGATAGTTTTGTTGTTTTACTCTCTCTCTCCTAGAGCTTGATAATTTCCTTGCTATTATCATCTTCCACTTCATTTATTGCAAGTAAAATTCCATCTTAGTTGTTTCTAGTTGACTAGTGGTATCATTTTGTGCAATTGATATTGTGGTTGTGTATTGAATGCTTATTCCCACCATAGTTATTACACTTACTATTAATTTAATGGTATGTTTTGATATGGTTAGTGTTATGAGTAGCTAATCTCCTTAGGTTGGGAGCATAAACCCACCTTGGAGGGTTCATTTCTTGGCTTGTTCAATGATTAAATCCAATAAATGGGTGTGTGGGTTGATATTGGAGTTTCATAGGATTTTATCTTCTCTTATCATGTAAGGGTTGTATTTTAAGACTTAACTCCAACATCAACACATTTGTCCGATAATATATTATTATCGTCATCTTATATTATTGGATTGACATCCTTTATGTAGGATTGTTGGTATTGATATCTTATTCCCATTGGATTGTGATTTAATCGGAAGAACCCGTTGAGTTGTGAACATCTGAGGTGGGTGAATGCTCCTTAACCTTTTGTTAAATAATCATTTCATAACCGTGTTTATAAATCACCATTGTTCATGTTACTACTTTATTTAGCATTCCATTTATCTTGGTTCGCTTTGGTTCGTTACAACACTCAAAACCTAAATCATCTTTTCTTTTATCTTTTATTCTTGTTTATTGATTCTTAACTAGAAGAATATCCTCGGTACTTCATATAATTCCCTGCAGAAATTGATCCCAGTCTTACCGGGCTTTTATTACTCTCGCGATTAGCGTACACTTACTCTATACAATTTTCTGAGCGAGTCACCCATCCAAGAGCTGTGAACAATTATCGATTCTTGATCATGGCAATTGATTATTTCTCCAAATGGGTAGAGTTTGAGCCAATGATCATAATCATTGAGTAGAAGACCTTCCAGTTCATCTTGAAGAGCATCATATGCAGGTATGGTCTTCCAAACACCCTCATCTTAGATAATGGAACCCAGTTCAAGAACGTTTCCTTAGAGAAATACTGCGAGAGAGTAGGGATCAAGCAGTTCTTCTCTTCTCCTGACCGACCCCAGGCAAATGGTCAGACCGAGGTTACAAACCGAACAATTCTTGATGGGATAAAAAAAGTTTAGAAGAGGCCAAAGGGATATAGACAGAGGAGGTATATGCTATGTTATGGGCCTACATGACGACAACAAGGACACCAACGGGAGAGACTCCATTTATGTTAGCCCACAATTCAGAAGCTGTCATCCCTACAGAGGTAGGACTTCCCACTCATAGAGTTCAGACCTATAACCCTGAAAGTAATTGGGAAGGGAGAAGACTTGATCTTGATTTGATCGAGGAAAGAAGAGAGGATGCAGAGATAAAATAGGCAGCCTACCAGTAGAAAACTGCGAGATTCTATAATCAAATGGTGAAATCAAGGCCTATAGTTATAGGAGACTTAGTCCTAAAGAAGACATTGCAAAAGGCAAATAAGATCCATCCAAACTGGCATGGTCCTTACAGAATAGTTGATGAGGTTGTGCCTAGTACCTACCGGCTAGAAAATCTTGAAGGAGAACCTTTCTTCAACCCTTGGAATGCCGATCATTTGAAGAAATATTACATAGGATGTTACAATTGTTTCTCTTTATATTACATGTATCCGTTTAGACAAAAGATGTTAATGAAAAGATAGCAATGTTGTTCTAGTACACTTATTATATGCTTTAAACATCATTAGTTTGGTGAAAAATTTATGAGGGTAAACATCATTATATGGTGACCTTAGACCTTAAACATCATTAGTTTGGTGAAACATTTATGAGGGTAAACATCATTATATAGTGACCTCAGACCTTAAACATCATTAGTTTGGTGAAAAATTTATGAAGGTAAACATCATTTTATGGTGACCTCAGACCCTAAACATCATTAGTTTGGTGAAAATATGAGGTGAAACATCATTATATGGTGACCTCACACCTTAAACATCATTAGTTTAGTGAAAAATTTATGAGGGTAAACATCATATTATGGTTACCTCAGACCTTAAACACCATTAGTTTGGTGAAAATATGAGGTGAAACATTATATTATGGTGACCTCGGACCTTAAACATCATTAGTGGTGAAAAATTTATGAGGGAAAATATCATTATATGGTGACCTCAGACCTTAAACATCATTAGTTTGGTGAAAATATGAGGTGAAACATCATATTATGGTGACCTCAGACCTTAAACATCATTAGTTTGGTGAAAATTTTATGATCCTAAACATCATTATATGGTGACCTCAGACCTTAAACATCATTAGTTTGGTGAAAAATTTATGAGGGTAAACATCATTATATGGTGACCTCGGACCTTAAACATCATTAGTTTGGTGAAAAATTTATGAGGGTAAACATCATATTATGGTGACCTCAGACCTTAAACATCATTAGTTTGGTGAAAAATTTATGAGGGTAAACATCATTATATGGTGACCTCGGACCTTAAACATCATTAGTTTGGTGAAAATATGAGGTGAAACATTATATTATGGTGACCTCAGACCTTAAACATCATTAGTTTGGTGAAAATATGAGGTGAAACATCATATTATGGTGACTTCAGACCTTAAACATCATAGGTTTGGTGATAATTTATGAGGGTAAACATCATTATATGGTGACCTCAGACCTTAAACATCATCAATTTGGTGAGAGTTTAAGAGGTAAGACATTCAAGCATAACATCGTACGAAGCAACATAATCTAAATAAGATTGAACTAATAATTATCATAAAAAAGATGAATTACAAGACAGAGGCATCAAGAGGCCATCAGAAGTTCACATCCATGCAGGAAATAGACAAGGGAATTCAAAATTACAATTCTTACAAGCTTCACAAGAAAAGGCCTAAGTCTCTACATCTTCAATCGTGTCGTCACGGCCGACGTTTGTCACCTCAGCTCCATCATCCTGATGGTTAGCATCTTCAGTCTTAGTGGCCTCTAGGGGAGCGGTCTCAGCTGGACCAGCATCAGCCTCCTCAACTTCTTGCAAGGCCTGAGCAAATAGGGGATCACCAAAGCCAAGACCCACAAAGTCTAAGGCAGATAGGCTCCCTGACTCTTTCTCCTTAGTGGTTACCCATTTACCAGTTGCTTTGGTACCTCTTTCAAGGTATTCAAAGCCGAAACTTATAAACTCATCTGAGACTCTGTAGTCTTCGATGGTCTTCTCAGTAGCGTCTTCAACTGCAGCCCTGATAGCAGCATCTACCTTGGACTGAAGGGAATCATCCTTGGCCTTCAGGGTTAAGTCATGGTCCTTCCTGAGTTTTGACATGTCATCGTCCCTCTGCTTGATAACCCCCTTCAGCATTTCAACCTCTGCATTCAAAGAAGCTTGAACCTTCTCAGCTTCTTGGCCCTTCTCTATAAGGGGCAACCTCTTTAGAGTCCAATCAACGAGGCGATGGAAGGACAAGACACCTTGTAGAAGAAGATCAGATGTAAGAAAATATGAGCTATAATTTTTAAAAAAGTTGAGGTTACACTTATTAAAAGCAAGTGATCAAATTAGCAAAAACTAGTACCTGAATAGACTTGTGGAGAGCAAACTAGGCCAATAATGGGGCGTCCAAAGAGCGTAAGAAACATTTATCCTCTTCAGTCGTTATTGTGCCGATAGCGTCGGCAGCCTTCAGATTGTGGATAATAAGGCTATCACTGATTTTCAGCTGAGCTAGACGAGCATCTAAGGCATCGTCTGTAGAGATGGGGATATCACGAATCTCAGCTTGAGACTTACTTTGCCTCGAATGCTCTGGGTCGGCCGTGGATTTCCTCTTTTTTATAACATCGTCCATGGAGGTGCAGACGTTCTTCTTGCTGACAGGTGGGGATATATTTTTGTCACCCCTCTTCTCCATCAGCTTCATAAGATCGGGAGCAGACATTTCCCAAAGGTCTTATAATATAACTTCTGGACGCTCTGTAAAATGACAAACCTCTGAATTAGTGAGTCAGAGATTTATAAAGTAAGAGGTATAACTTCCAAAAAATTAAGACTTGCAAAGCTCTCCTAAAGGACCACCCCCAAGCCTGTCTGAGAGAGGTAGACGACCCTGCTCGCCCTGATTGCAAAGATCCTCAACTTTTTGGCAATTGTCTTGTCTAAGTCTAGGGTCGGCTTTAGCAGCAAGGGAGACCTTCCCCCATCTCAGATGGGTCCCTAGAATCAACGTTTCAAAGGCCTCATTTGGACCAAATTCCCATGCCCCGAAAGCAAAGAAATACCGAGGTTTCCAGTTATGGTTTGAAGTTTGGGCAACCAATAACATTTTCTTCTTTGATTTCCTAGCTAAGAAGTGCTAATAGCTAGGATTGTTTTTGGCAGAGGAGGGCACATAACAACCAGTGAAAACCCTTACTGGAAGGTCTGAGTGGTGTATAACCCTCCAAAGGACGATGGCCCAAATCATAACCCTGCAGGCATTAGGGGATAGTTGGGAAGGGGTAAGATTTATATGGGGGAGTATATCTCTGATGGAAGGGTGGATAGGAAGACGAAAGACTAATTTGAACATCTGCTAAAAAATGCAGATCTCTCCATCTCGACCATCAAAGACCCTCTCATTCCTTAGAGTTCTCCTAAGGATGATGGAAGAGTTTATGGAGTAGAGGTGCCTGAAAGTGAGAAGGTCGTACTCAGTGATGGAACTCTCAATCTCGACCGCCTCAGATGTGTCAATATCACTTTCATCGCTATCATCACCATACCCAGCAACATCGGCCTAGGTAGGTACAGGGATACCACCAGGAAACCTCTGAGCAAATTCAGTCCCGGTAGCAACCGACAGAGGAATGGCCTCAATAGGAGGGGGAATGGCCACACTTGGCCCTATGATTTCAACATCAAAATACCTATATGAGGTGCTAGAACCTTGGTGACACGAGGCACGACTCGAAACCTCAGCTTCCTCCGGAACCTCACCCCACCTAGGAGAATAATCCCTAGCCTCCTAAAAAGAGTCTACAAACATGGGGTCTGAGGAAGATGACTCGGACTTAGACATTGGTATGGGATTTCCAGGAACCTCTGCAGCCTCAGCAGGCTCGACTGGCTCAGGGTAGATAACCTTCAGGGGAGGTGGAAAGATGGGTTTGAGAGTAAAGGCCTCAGCCCTACGAGCTTCCTCTTGGGATAGCTCTATTTGTCTCATTTTCTCGAAGGTCTTCTCACGAAGAGATGGGAACTCTTCTATGAGTTGGTACAAGGGTCTGAGCATAAGTGGGACGACACTACACTTGAAGAAGACTCAAACCACAAACATGTACACAATTTAAAAGAACTCAAACTCAAGATCAAAAAGAAATTTCAAAAGTTTCAAATGAAGAACTTCAAGAACATTCAAGAACAGGGTTATAGGATAAGGTGGCCGGAGGTTCACTGGAAACCTAAGGAAGGGCTATTTCTGGCTGAAATAACCTCGGAGCTACCTACAACTTTCCCTAAACCACTACTATCCTAGCCTCACAACCACCAATACTGGTGTAAACGCTCGTCAAAAAATGCAAAAGCTCGTCGGAGATTCAGAAATGATGATGTTATAACCAGAAATAGAAAAGAAATACTAAAAATGATACCTGCCTAGTCGCAAGTAAGGGAAGAGGATGGTGGAAAGCAAGGGAAACCTTCAATGGCAGCCAGCAGTGGAGGTTTTAAATAAAGTGCAATTGTAGAGAAAGCTAAGGAGGGAAGAAATTTGGAAGAAGGAAGATAGTGAAGAGAGAGAATAGGGTTTTTAAACTTATTCAATGATGAGGCGTGAGTCCCAATGCCCCATTATTGCCCTAGGGAACCTAAAGAGCAAGTCAGAATCATCACACCTTGATAAGCACGCTACTCACTTCAGCAAGTGACATATGTCAAGAAAATGTTAGCATCCAAAGAGAATCAACCTCGGCCTTAACTATATACCCCTCAGTCATCTAAATACATAAAAGACTAAGGGATAGGGGTGATTGATATACCCAAAGTGCACCCTCTTACTCAGAGTAACTAACCTCGATCGGTCTTATAACTGAGGTGACGAGATGCTTATGACAACTATCAGTGAGGTCATCTTTCATAAGGTCGGACCCTCACACATCAACCTCGGCTCTTCATCAGTCACGGTCAGCGGAGTCTCACAGGCTCAGTCAACTGCCAATGTCATCATCGGCCTTAGTCGAAGTTATAGATACCTCATACCTAACCTCATCCAGAACCCTAGACGAGGTCATCATGATTAAAGAAGAGAAAGAAACTACATCTGACTCCACTAACCTCATACTCATCCAAGCCAAGGTTACACTAGTCTAGGATGAAAGAGACCAAGGAGGACTCCCATCAGGGGACTGACTCATCAACTCATCCTCGGCCCACTCCAGCATCAACATCTTCTCAGCCTCAGTCGGGACTAGGATGATAGACTCTAGGCCGAGACCCCCCAGATGACATCTACCATACGAGCAGTATAAGATCCCAACATGGCATATCCCACGTGGACAAACCGTTATGACTAAATCTTTTTGGAACTTGAGAGAATATTTCATCACCATGCTCTACATGTGACAGTGACAGGTGGCTTCACTAGATTGGCTAGATCATCCTACACATGCTCATTGAATGCCTAGGGATACACTATACCCCCAGGCACTATATATGCTTGTCTTCTCCTACCTTGTAGAAGGTCCTCAATTATAATCCCTAGCCAAACTCTGGCGCATTTACAGTAGAGAGAGAGAGTGCAATAATTGTATTGCTAAGGCCATTAGAGCCCTCTTCTGATAGTCAATACTTACACTCACGTGCACAGTGGACGTAGGCAATTATCGAACCACTTATATTGGTGTGTTTCTCATCTTCTCCTCATCTCCTTCTACATATCTGGGTTGTTATTTTCTGCCATTGTTATGCCTGTGTGAGCTCTTTAACCTCTTCATCTGGTGATGTTGTTTATAACAACATCACAGCTAAAACAAATATTTTTTAGCCTTCAAATATACCCCTATTGACCTTCCCTATGTCCCAATATATTCAAATAGCACACACTAATAACTTTTAAAAGTCGTATTTGGTTAAACCTTAAAAGGAAAATATAACACAATTTTAGGAAGAGCCAAACGATCGATGGAAATGGTCGATCAATCGATCCAGTCAATCGATCGACATTCTTGAGTCGATCGATCGATCCATCAGATATGGCCTATGGTTTCTGGATATTTTAGCCTACGGGTTTCATCAATTTTAACTCTCAAATCCTCTATTAAAACGTCCCCAACTCCCAAATAATATACCAAACGTTATACCAATATACACACATAATTTCTAACGTCTTAGAATCATTAGTTCATTATGGGTTATCAATTTCTTGGATCAAATCATGTATTTTTAAAAAAAAAAACTATTTTTTCTATTTTCTTCAAGAATCATCATAAATCTCAACATGAATTCGTAATTCTCTACATGGATTATGATTTCGTGTCTACTATTTTTCCAGAGGATAATCTACATGCAAAACCTACCAAGATTAAGATTTTAATCTCCAAATCCATTAATTCTCCATTTTTCAAGATTTCTCTCCAATTATAAACTATCATGGATAATATATACATTGAATTATTGCAAGTTAAATCACTTTCCTGGAAATAGAAGTTTTGATCCTTTGAGGAAGATGATATGGTGCTGGTGCTCTCTCTCCCATCACAAATCCGACGATGGTAGTGGTGCAAGGTGGTTGGTTGGCCCTAGCAACCCATTGGAAAACCTTCCTTTCTCTCTACTTCTCTCTCTCTCAAGTTTTTAGAAGACAATAACCTAATAACCCTAAGGGTTGGCTAACATATTTAACCTAAATTTCGTAGGTCTCTATTCGCCAAGAAGTACAACGACTAAAATACCCTCCCGAGTAGCCGATTTGGCCGAAAACTGTCTCGCGACCCAAACTAAATCCCCGGATAGAATTCTCTGACTATCTCGATACTTTCGGACGCATTGGCGCACTCAAAATGACCATAAGGATGATATAAGAACAAATTACTTTATAATCCATTAAATTGGTTCTGACACGACTGGCACTCGCGTCCCTACTTAATTTCTAAAACTGTCATATTTTTTACTCGTGACAATTTTAATAATTTTATTATCATATATTACCATACTCGCTCAGTAATATTCAACACAATGATCATAATCAAATACTAACTCTTGTCTAGCAAGTATTTAAATCCATATTAATTTCCAATTAATTCACATTTTTAATTCAATTAATCCCATAATTAAAATCAGTAAAAATACAGGGTATTACAATAACCTGTCATCACCGCCATAAAATCTTGGCACCAATTCCATAATAACGATTGGCATACTCTCCAACTAGGGTCCATGGCCTAGTCTTTGGATAAACAACAAAATTATGGTCGACAGCATACCCCGTCCAGCGGGTGGTTTGGCTAAGGAATGACTAAGCATTCTCCAATAATAATTATCCTAATATCATTCTCCCAATTCAAATAAATTTCATATTCAATTCCCATCAACATGCCCGTAAAATCAACTAGCTTTGTTACCCAAAGTACATGGTATGAAAATAACACATACAAAATGGGTGGAAGAACGAATATAATATACGAGCATACAATACATATAAATGCAACACATAGCATGGATATAAATATAAAATTAATAATGAATAAGTCTAGCACACTAAATTAACCACGGGAGAGCGAAAATACCTTAAGAGAGTCAAAATCCATAATTGTAGGCCTGTTTTAAAAATCTAGAAAAATCATCTATGAACATTATTCAAACTGCAAATCCAACCTCAGATTTGGATTTGACATGAAAAATTAGGTTAGGTAAGTGTTTTGAGTTTTCCTCAAATCTCATCCGAAAGAAATCAGAAAGAAGATCTAAAACACACAAAAAATGACTCTTTCTATTCCTCTCGTTTTTGTCTCTTTAGATTTTGTTTTTGGCCTCTCTTTTTCATCTCCCTTTCCTAATAATCACCCATAATATTCCTTATATAACATCTCACTACAATCCTAGCTGGGAGCATAAGCTAACACATATTACCATATTGCCCTCTAATTTAAACTTGCCTACTTTACATATTTAAATCATCACAAAATGTCCAAAAGTCATTTAAATTTGAATTTAAATGTTTGAATCGATTTCAAACAAAGATAAATAGTTTTTAAATGGAGTATAAAAAAAATATTTTCATTTAAAATAAAATATCCTCACTAAAATCTTATAAAATATTCATAAATATACTCTCAAAATTATGGGGTATTAAATTCTTTCCCCTACAAAAAGAATTTCGTCCTCGAAATTCACCCAAAATTTTCTTACCTTAAATTCAAATATAAAGTTCGACATCACCCAAATAAGATCGACCATAAACCAAATCTCTCTCAATGGACAACATAATATACCAATAACCCCAAGCCCGAGAATACGAATAACTTATTCTCTAATACCACTTTTTAACACCCCGAGAGGTTCTACTGAAAATATTTATAAACTTAGAGAATTTTTTTACAAAACAATACCATTTAGATAGAGAATAAATTTGCGGAAAAATAAATAATAAATGGACGAATAAAATTTCTCAATTTTATTAAATTTCAAGTGTCCTTTTACAAAATAATTTACAATAAACAAAATGATACAAATGAATTTTAAAAATAAATATCCAAAGCCTCTAGTGACGGTATCAATCCTAACGATACCGTATATATCATCTCACATCAACCTGAAATACAAAATAATTATGCGGGGATGATCGGGAAACTCAGTAGCTCGTATAAATGATCCAAATGTAACTATACATACTCGTGTGTGCATGCATCATATAAAAAGTGTACGCAATATGAACACTCAAACTAAAATCCTAATAATATAATCATCACCTATGATCTCACCGCGGTACTACACAACCCAATGTTCCATATCAAAATTCCCACCGAATTTCCCAACGTACGGTATGTACTACCGTCCACTATCCTGTCAATTACTCTCGAAACAATCCAATAGCCCCCCAAAATATATTATATAACTCGGGTACACGACCCATCATAACCTGTCATCACCGCCATAAAATATTGGCATCACTGCCATAATAACACTTAGCATACTCGCCAACTGGGGTCCATGGCCTAGTCTTTGGATAATAAACAAAATTGTAGCCGACAGCACACCTCGTCCAGCGGGTGGTTTGGGTAAGGAATGCCTAAACATTCTTCAATAATAATTATCATAATATTATTCTCCCAATTAAAATAAATTTCAGATTTGAATTTTTCTCAAATCTCATCCGAAAGCACTCATAAAGAAGATCTAAAATACTCCAAAGTGACTCTTTCTATTCCTCTCGTTTTCGCCTCTTTGGATTTCGTTTTTGGCCTCTCCTTTTCAGCTCCCTTTCCTTATAATCACCCATAATATTCCTTATATAACATCTCTCTCAAATCCTAGGCTGGAGCCTAAGCTAACACATATTACCATATTGCCCTTTAATTTAAAATTGCCTACTTTACATATTTAAATCGTCACAAAATGTTCAAAAGCCATTTAAATTTGAATTTAAATGTTTGATTCTCTTTCAAACCAAAATAATTTTTTTAATTGAATATTAAAAAAATATTTTCATTTAAAATAAAATATCCCGACTAAAATCTTATAAAATATTCATAAATATGCTCTCAAAATCACGGGATATTATAGGTTGATGTTTATTTGTATTAATTATACTAATTATTACTTAGTGAATGAGCAATGAATTAGTAAGAATTCATTATGGTTGTCGTGAGTGAGAAAAACGGCAGTTATGATAATTTCTTCGTGACGCGCGTGTCACTCGTGTCAGGACTTAAATTTATGAAATAAAATATAGTTTATTTATGGGTCATCCAAATGGTCATTTCAAGTACGCCAGTGTGTCCTAAAGGGTCGAGATAGTTAGAAAAGTGTAGTCTGGAGTTTAGATTGGGTCCCGAGTCATTTTTAGGCCAATTCGGCATCCCCGGAAGGTATTTTTGTCTATTAGATTTTTAAGGTTAAGGAACTTACAAATTTAATGTGTTTATATCAGCATGTGGGTTGAGGATGTTAGGGTTCACAGTTACAAAAATACAGAGAGGCCTTTAGAGGAGGAAGGAGAGGTGTTCCAAAGCTCCCCACACCATTTTTGCACCATCACCACCGCCGGAACATAGATCGGAAGGAGAGGAAGAAATCACCACTAATTATTCTGCATAAATCAGACCCACAATATCGAGGCAAGTGTTTATCTTGCATGTTTCTAAAAGGTTATAATACCCATGTAGTGTAGGATTTATAATTTTTGATGATAAATTGATGTTCTTGAAATTTTTAGAATTAAACACATGAATCTTGGGTAGGATTTGCATGTACGTTGGATCCTTATGTGTATAGAAAACGAAATCAGTATATGAGTGATGTTAATAATGGAAGAAATCTGAGTTTTGATTGAAAGAGATGAAGAACAATGAAAACTAGAGTTTTAATGATTTTAGAAGAAAATCTATTATTGGATTGAATTTGTGGTAAATTAATGTTAGATTTACGTTAGAAATCATTCCCATACACTTATATAATGTTCATTGAGAAGTTGGTTAAGTTTCATGAATATTTTAGAAAGTTATAATGGTGAAAATTCGTAAACTTAAGGAAGAAGAGGAGGACATGCTTGTAGCTAATCGATTCGACTCCTTGGCCGAATCGATTTGGTGGGAGAATCAATTCAGACCTAGGCCGAATCGATTCGGCTACCCAGATTTTCACAATTTTGCCTTTTGTTGTAATTTCCACATTAAGTGAATTAGGGGAAACTAGGGGAATAATTTTTTAAGCAAAGAATGGCTTAGAAGAGGTCAGTAGGCATATAGTCAAGGCTTGATTGAACTTTAATAAGGGTAAACTTGAGATATTAATCGACGATGATAAAACGATTGAGAAATGTATCGGGAATTTAGAATTTGGATTTAAGGAAAGGTAAGCCATGACTTATGACTTAGATCGGTAGAGTATGAGTGTATTAACTACTGAAATAATGTAAGGGGTAACTAGGGACCTTTGGGTGGAGAATAATTTCTCGAAAAAATAACATATAGAGTTATAAATCGTAAATTAAGACGTGCGGTAAGTGTTCAAGAGATATATATCTATACTACGTACGAAGGATAATTATAGGTTGAGTGGATACCTATGCGGATTATATTATAGGTGGAGTGTATATGGATTATATTTATAGGTTGTGTATATACATATACTGATTATATTTATAGGTTGTGTGTAGGCCTATATGCGACGTATGGATAGGTTGTGCATATGCTTATAATGTTCTTTCTTATGTGTGTGAACATACCTACACTGCTAGATATCATGAGAGGTTTCGCGTCGTGGGCAATCTTATCCTGATGAGCCCATTGGGCGAGATTTTAGACTTGTACCCCAAAACATAGAACGTAGGGTTGATCACTACTTATGTGTATGATAACGTGAGCAGTCATTTGGGTGCGTTATGTGTGTACGTAACCCAAAAGCTTAAAACTATGTTCACCTCCATTCTATGTTGTTTGATTGATGGTTCAAGTCAAATCGATAGTTCTTGATGTGGTACGAGAAGTACATGGACTGATAGCAGAGTATGCAAGTATGCATCGCGGTGGCCAGTCCGGGAGATGATGTATTTATATTATATATATATATATATATGCTCGGGTGATTTAACCTACTTATGTGTAATAGCTGGGAGACTAGATAGTGTATATCTAAAATAATGATTTATTACTTAGTGTGTGATGGTAGTAAAGTCAGATAGTGTATATCTAAAGATGATTTAAGTAGAGCAACTTAATGAAATGGTTTAATGATAACATACGTGAAATGTTAATTATGGTTAATAATAACATACGAGACATGTTAATTATTAGTGTTACGATAACGTACTGTATGGACGGTACGAGTGATTTAAAGAGAATCTTAACCAAGGAACTAATGATACTTAAGGGTATATTATAGTGTACTGTATGGACGGTATGAGTGAGATAAACCTATTAGTGGTTAGTTAGTTATTGATGAGACCTAGTTGGGCTGGATAACATAGCTAGTTAGGAGATGTTAGGCGTGCACATTAGTTGAGAGGTGATGAACTCAAGGGAGTGTACGTTGAACTAACATGTGTTATCAATAACTGATTTTAAACTGTGATAAATACTTCCTAAATATTTTCAAAAGGTTTTCTTGGGCTCTGACCCGTATGCAAAATATTTTCAAAACCATTTAGATGTCCAACCACAGGGACGTCCATCTCAATGATCTATTCCAGGATGCGTAGCTACATCACTTGTGGATGCTTGCAGGATTTGGATTAGACACTTCAGTCACTTCATTCTTAGAGTAGGATGCAGTTTAATTATTCCATTTCTGCATGTCACCCCGTCAGTTATTTCTTTCATTCAGTGTATTAAACTTTGTATTTGTGGACTCAGTTTATTTCAGTAGATATTTAGTTGGACTTTTATAACGAGAACCGATGGTTTATTCGGTATTATTATTATTTCAGTTATTTATCTTGTGATTGGTTCAGATTTTTATTTCTGTGTGAATGTCTTGGTTATTGTTTTTATTTCTGCGTATTATTATTGTTTAATAAAAAGATAAAATTTGGCACGAGATTTTTAATACTAGGTGGTTAGTAAAGTTTTAAAATATTTTCGACAGTGATGCTAAGAATGAACCAAATTAGATTCCTATTTTATTCTTATAATGTAATGATCACCCAGTATTTAAATAGGCGGGTGTCACACCGAAGCCAATTAAGTGCCTACTAAATGGATTTAGATCTCCATAGATTCGGCCCAGACCCGACCAATTGACAAACCTATTATTTATGATTATCACTCACTATAAGGCAACAAAAGATTAAGAACTTCTTCGAATAATTTTTATATATTTTTGCACTCCAAATATCAATTGAATAGCTTATTATTTTTGAATTTTCATTCAAGCTTTGTTCTTGTGCATGCATTTCTTTCTCCATCATTGGTAACATTAAATTTTTGCATATTTATCATTATTTCTTCATCATGTCTACATGCTATTCAATAATCTCATGCGTAGTCATTATGATCATGTCCAGCCAGACTTTTAGAGAGTTGGGGAACATGAACCCAACCTAGGTATGAATGTTAGATATAGAATTTGACCTAATCTTTTACGTAATTACTTGGTTTGGATACTTTTATTGAGACTAATATTGTAGGTCTCTTAACTTCATTTTTCGTAGGCAATCAGAGTGTAAGGATACGATATACGTGCCAAAAACTTTGTCATTCGCGTTAATTTGATTATTGACTAAATATTATGCAGAGTAATATTCTCACACATTTATTTCTTCAATTCAATTAATATTTCTTTTAATTAAATATATAATATCGTGTATCTAACAAAAATACCTACGGTTCGAGGGATTGGATCCCTACTCAATCTTTTCCAAATAGTTTTCAAAAATCAAAATTCTAGTTTCTTGTTTTCTTTTGAATTACATTGCAGTTCCTCGTTAAGTTTTCTTAGTAAATTAGTAAATTTTCCAAAATCAAATCATCTTTTTTTTTCTTTAGAGAGTCGATACCTAGATTTTAGAAGCCTACATTATTGTTGTCGTTACGTTTACGATCCTATTTCCTAAGGATTCGACCTCGACTTACCGGGTATTACTTGAGTGACCGACTTGCACTTGAACCGTAGGTACACATGTAGCACACACATTCTGTATCGCATCACCAGTCAAATTTTCAGGACAAAAATATGTGTATATTTGGTTGGTGTTATATGGTCTTATTCAGTTGGTGCAACTAGTGTCATACACTATATTTAATTTAGATACTTCTACGCACAAATATAAGTAGTTTACACGCAAGATTTAATATATATATATATATATATATATATATATATATATATATATATATATATATATATATATATATATAGATATATAGATATGGTTAATAGTTGGATTGGTTATTGTATAATATGTTATTTGAAATTAATTTGAAATTGGATAAAGTTATTTAGCTTTAATTTTACATCATGTGATTGAATAATATTTTAACATTTTTTATGGAATAATATATTTGTTGATGCAAAAAAATAGACTAAGCCTAACTAATTGATCACAGATAAATTAAGTAAAACAAACAAGACACAAGAAAACTTTTTAAAGTGGTTCAGCTCAATGGAATAACCTACGTCCACTGTTATGTATTGATTGCCTGAGTTGTTTTTCGATCCCTTGCAATGAGAGTGATACAATATATTTATAGCCCAAGGGGGGGGGGGTCTTCACCGTTGTCATGTGAAAGGATGGAATTCTTTTATTTGTTAGGCATTTACATCGATACATAATGAGGATTAATTATATGAACGTTGTCACTTCACAGGAAATACTGGATGTAAGACTGATGGCGCTTGGTTGGCTATACATAATCACTTTTCGGCTTTTGGTCGGGCCTCCCAATTGGTCGGGTAACTATGTTGGTCGGGCTTCTTTGTTGGTCGGGAAATTATGTTGGTTGGGCTTCCTTATTGGATGGGCTTTTCTATCATGCTAACTTGGAGTTGTGCCACATAGGATGAAACATGCTAGTTTGTAATTGGTCTATGTAGGATGGTAAATTTTGGTATCAACAGAAGCCCCTGATGTTTCATATTTGAAGTTTATGTGAAAATGTGGAACATTATGCTTTGGTAGTAGCTCGAGCTATTTAGTTGGCTGCAGAGCTTTCAGACTTGTGAAATTTATTTTCTTGACAGTTTTTTAGCGCGAATGGCAATTTTGTAAATATTTCAAATTTTAGCGAATACTTTTGGGGTATCTTTGTCTTTTCGTCTGTTTAGCCGTCAAAAATCAACCTTCATTCGCTTTAATCATTACTTGGTCCATTTCTCGATGAAACTTATAAAAAGGGTGATAAAAACTTCGATCATTTTTCACCTTTTACTTTTGATTTTGTTGTTGTGTTATTTGCTTTCGTGCGATTGTTTTCTTTTTTGTCTTCAGTTCTTGCTGAATCCTTAAATCTTTGTAAGAATATTTATTCTCTTTTTATTTATTTTCTTCATCATGGTTTACTCTATCGAGTCACTAGATAAGTTCAGAATTGGTTTTAGCATTCCATCTTGGATTGTATTAGAACATCCCACTTTTCCTTCTGATTTTTCCTCTCTTGCTGAGGGTCATTGGTTCCCCTCTATCTTTGTTACTGAATGTGGCTTCAAATTTCCTCCCAATCCCTTATTTTTAGAGTTTTGTCAATATGTTGACGTTGTACCTGCAATAGTAGCTCCTAAGACTTGGAGAGTTATTATTGGAGTTTATAAGTTAAATCAAATTTATGGAACCCATCTAGGGATTTCAAAAATTATGTTTTGTTATAAGTGGGTAACTAGTGATACCACTTTTTATTTAAAAACTGGTGTCGTTAGTAAAGCTTTGGTAGTTAATCTCCTTGATTCTAATAAGGATTATTTTGATCATGGGGTCGTAGTAAAAAATTGGCAACATGCCCCTTTAGATGGATGTGCTAAATTCCAAGGACCTAGGTGTCCACTCTTTGGCAATGGAATAGGTTGCTTTACATTTTAGTAAATTTCCCCTGTTTATATTTGATAAAATGTCATACGAACTATTGTTTTATAAAATGTTTTGAAGTTGAGAAAAAAAGAAAGTGCCCCAAAGAGAGCGAGGTAAATTTAAAGGAGTTGAAGTTTATTTGGAATCTTCATAAAGTAGTTGCTGAGGAGAACGTGAGGTCCACTTCCTATCTGCTCCAGTGCAGGAACATTGTTTCCTCTTTTATTGACATACTAGCTACCTCTTCTGCTATGGTAATTGATCTTAACGCAGAGACTGCTGTTGATTCTGACACTCCTCTGTCTGAAATTATGAAGAAGAGGAAGTTCCCTGATCTCTACAGTGGTGTTGCATCTGGCTCCCAATCATCTACTGAGGGAGCTAAGAATAAAACAAAGGATGTTATGAAGCCCTCAGATCCCAAGAGTCAAGTCCTCAAAGATCGTGCCCCCAAGGAACCAGTTCCCAAAGACTTGGTTCCTAAGAAGGTATCTACCAAAGAGGTTGAGATTCCTCTGAGGAGACTTAGGAGAGGGCTTGCAAAGAAGCAAGTCGATCAAGTTTCCGACCAACAGTCCTTGGTCAATTTTCCCTCATCTAATGTTGTTCTTCCAACAACTATTACTCCTAGTTTGGCTAGGAAGTTGATCAATTCTGGTACTCTTCTAGATCATAAGGGGGTGGATGCCAAACTCCCCAAAATAAAGGTATATGAATTGGATGCTCAGAACCTTCCATTAGTAAGTAATTTACATTATCTTGGTTTGGTTGTTATTTATATTCTTCACGTGCTCACTTTGACCTTCATTTTTTATAGTTTTTGGTACACTTCAATAATGTGCTGGAGAAGGATGATGCAATCAAGGCTTCTTCTTCTTCAAATGAGGTGGATGATGCTTTTTCTAGTTTGAAGAAGTATCTGCTTTTATCTCAGCAAGCCTTGGAGACTGAGAGGAGCACTTAGACAGAGAAATTCAAGACAATTGAATTGGCTCGTCAAAGCTCTTATATAAATGCCCTTGAAATGGAGCGCGGGGCTAAGGAGTCTTGTTTCCAAAAGGATGAAGCCGTGCACGAGAAAGAGGAAGTTAAGGGATAAAAAGAGGAAGTTGAGCGCAGGTCTAAGGCTGCTGAAGATCTTGTTTCCTCTGCCCGTGCTAAAAGAAAATCTGTTGTGAGGGCTTCCTTCAGCGCTGGTTAGGATAAGGGCTGGAATAAGGCCATTTTTGCTGCTTTTTCTCAGATAGAGTATGTGAAGAAAAAATGTTTCAGAGATGGTTTGTTTACCGCCCTTCAGTAGTTGAACACAAATGGAGACTCTAAAATTTTTCAAAGTTATATTCATGGTCCTCCACCAGACATAGAGGATGATGTTGAAGATGAAGCTGCTTCCGAGGAGTCTTTATTTGTGGTTGAGTTTACTGCCAAACAACCTGAAGTCCAAGAGTCGTCTATTCCTCCATCTGAGCAAATTGAGCAGCCTCAGCCAATAGGCCTTTCTTCTGAGCAGAACAAGAAGGTTGGAAATGATAGGGAGAAAGTGTAATGTTATTCAGCATTTTTCTCTTTTATTTTTGTTGTTTCTTTTTCCTTTGTTTTGATTGTACTTTAACTCTTTGTTATCAATAAAAGAACCTTTTGTTTCTCCTTTCTCTTATTGATTACACCTGTTATCCATTCTTGTTATTGATTGGTAATTATTTATTCTTGCTAGCTTATTGCGAAAATGGAACAACTGTCTTCCCATGATACCGAGCTACTGAGGAAATGCCATGATTTTTTCAAAGTTGGCCATATGGACTTGTTCGATAAAGAAATTACTTAATTGCTCGGTGATGATGCTTCACAGAAAGTCAGGGAATCTTACAAATATTTGAAGTACTTACTTGATCGGGAGGTAGCAAATAATATTGCCTATTATAAAATCATAAAAGAACTTCAAGAACAGTATAAGGAATCCATTGTGATGCTGCATGAGAGCTATGAAAAAAAGTATCAAAGTTTGAGTGAAGGTCGGGGCTTTGATAAGTTTGTCTCCATTTATAATAAGAATGAAGCTATACTTAAGCTTGAAATTGAAGAAACTAGGACCATCGCCAAACTCCTGGAAGAGGATAATAGTAATTTGAGGAATGAATTGAAACTTTTGAAGTCTTCCTCTGGAGCTACTGTTACTACTACTGATGAAGGTCATTCCTTTTTAGAGCTTGAAAATGCCACATTGAGAGATGAATTGGAGGCCTTGAAAAACATTAAGTCCGCTTCTTCTTCCCAAGCTAGAAATAGTATTGTCCGAGGAACTTCAGAGGAGCTTCGGACCCAACAGGCCTTAGACAACCAGTCTGCACAGTTAAAAGCGAAGGACCGAGCTATTTTTGAGATATTTAAAAAGCTACAGACTTTATCCAAGAAATTATCTACTCAATCTTCTCAATTAGAAGCTAAAGATGGGGTGCTGAATAAACTGCAATCGCAAGTTGATATATTAACCTTCCAATTCCATAAGCAGCCCAGTGCATTTTGGATGGGTGGTTATAATGAAGCTTTGGAACATTATGATGATAGACTCCAACAAGCCCAAAATGAGTCCTACAAATGGGGTTGGATTAATGCTTTAACTGTGCTGAAGGTGGATGAAAATGATACTATCTAGGATTGGTATGATCCACACTTGCTGCAGCTTGACAATCCTCCATTTAAGTTGGATGTCAATTGGGTACCTGTTCACGGTGTTCCCCAATGTTTGATTTCCATATACTTGGGGGATTATGAACTGCATGACGAGCTGGAGATCACTCGTCCTCCTTATTTGCTTGACCATCCTAGTAGCAACAATACTAGGATGCTTCGGGATCTTAATTTCATCAACTCTCCTTTTACTTTGGATGATCCTCCAACTGGCATGGATCTTGTTTCTAAAGCTGAAGTAAAGAGTCATATAGAATAAATTTTTGTATTTTGTTTCTCCATATTTGAGCAACAATATGTAATCATTTAAGTTTAATGAAAAGCTTATTTTGTGAATAGGTCAACTTTTAGTTAATCTTTGAATGTCTATGAATATTTTTTCTAGTCTTTGACTATGAATGGATGAACTATTTTAGTTAATCTCTATTTTTTCACCAGTTCTATTGATATTCTTAGGATTATCCTAAATCTTGTACCAATTACTGATGTTTCACCATGGTTCCACTGGTGTACCTGAATTTTATGGTAATTGCACTGGTTACCTTGGTTACCAGGCGTAAGTGGAATATTTGTCCATCTTTTAACCCAGTTTAGATGAACATTTGTCATCTGGGTCTTCATTAATCAAGCATTTGGGACTTACGATTTTGTCTTGCATGATTTTATAATTTTGATACCAACCAACTTTTTTGGTGGTTTCTGTTGATGCTAACCAACTTTGTTGGTGTCTTCAGAAAATTTTGGACCAACTTTGTTAGTGGCCATAGCGGATACCGACCAAATTTATTGGTGGTATTTGTTGATGCAGACCAACTTTGTTGGTATCTTCATAAATTTGCCGACCAACTTTGTTGGTGGCCTTAGCAGATACCGACCAACTTTGTTGGTGGTATTTGATGATGGAAACCATCTATGTTGGTATCTTCATAAATTTTGTTGACCAACTTTGTTGGTGGCCTTAGTGGATATCGACCAACTTTATTGGTGGCATTAGAACTACTGTCACAATGTTACAAGTGGGGTATTGAACTTAAGGAATCTGTGCATAGGTAAACCTAGTTCAACTAGGATTACGGCTTCAGTACCAAATGCCAATAAATAGGGAATTTCTCCAGTAGCTGTTCTGGAAGTTGTTCAGTAAGCCCACAGGACTTAATGTAGTTCATTAATCATATTTCCTTTTGTATCTGCCAATCTTTTCTTCAACCCATTCAGCAAAGTTCTATTTGTTACCTCTATTTGGCCATTGCTTTGAGGATGGCCAGGAGCAAAATAGATTTTTTAGACATTAGATTGGGCACAATAAGCAGTAAATTCTTCATTGTCAAACTGTGTACCATGATCAGTTATAAAGGCATAAGGTAAGCCATACCTGCATATAATGCTTTTCCAGATGAACTAGTAAACCTTTTCATAAGACATATCAATTAATGGTTCAACTTCCACCCATTTTGTAAATTAATTAACAGCTACAACAAGGTACTTGAACCTTCCTCGGGTGGTTGGCAGGGGCCCGACCAAGTCAAATCCCCGTAGGGAAAAAGGCGAGGGTGAAGTTATTGGTGTTAAAAGGGCTTGTGCAGCCTTGCGTATACTGAAAAACCTCTTAAACTTATCATATTTCTTAGCAAAGTCTGCACAATCTTCTCGTATGGTTGGCCAGTAGTATCTGTGCTTATGTATTCTTTGTAACAATATCCTTCCTGTTACGTGGGCCCCACAGGATCCTTCATGGACTTCTTCAATTAAATGCTTTACTTTAGTTGGATGCACACATCGTTGTAGACCAGCAGCTAATCCTCTCTTGTATAACACACCACCATCTAGTACATATCTTGCAGCTTTGTATTTCATCCTCTTAGCTTCAAGTAGATCAGCTGGAAGAATTCTATCTTCAATTTATGCTCTTATAGGATCCATCCAAGATGGCCCCATATCCACTGTAATAAAGTTCACCATCAGATCCTCATTAATGCTCATATTATCAAGTATCTCAATAGGAATAGTTCTTCGTATTTCCATTCTGGTTGCTGAGGCTAACCGAGCAAGTGCATCTGCTCGGGCGTTCTTCAATCTTGGAATCCTGACCATTTGAACTACTAACAAAGTGGCAATTACTTTCAAAGTTTTGGCTAAATATTTGGTCATCAGTTCTCCTTTCGCTACATATAAGCTCCTCAGCACTTGATTTACCACTAACTGCGAATCACTGTATACCATAACTTGCTCGGTGTTCAATGATTAACTATATTTAGACCAATAATCACGACTTCATATTCTGCTTTATTATTGTAGGATTGAAATTGGAAACGTAGAGCGTACTCTATGTCTAGCTCATTTGGAGTATTGAGAATGATTCTAGCTCCACATCTGATTTCACAAGATAACTCGTCGACGTATAAACTCCATATGGGGATATTAATGTCAACCGCTTGGTTTGTCCGAGTCCCTTGATGGAAAATTTTATCTTTCGCCTCCTCATATTTCTTCTTCATCTCCTGTATTCCACTGGCCAGTTCTGGTTAATCTTTTTCTACGGTTCCCCCATTTGGAGTTGGTCGTGTATATTTCCAGTTGGTCTACTGACTCCTACATGTTTCTCGTTTAGAGTCCCTTGTTGCTCGGGGAACTATGGATAAGCGAATTCTTCAAT
The DNA here is from genome assembly GCA_949130495.1 of Sambucus nigra. Lineage (NCBI taxonomy): Eukaryota > Viridiplantae > Streptophyta > Magnoliopsida > Dipsacales > Adoxaceae > Sambucus > Sambucus nigra. Next base: position 378,411,473 of record OX422211.1, read on the forward strand.
AAAATTGGCTACATCTTGGCCTTTTAGAGAAATCCTTGGTTCATACACAAGGTCATACTCCCCCAACTCCACAGCCTAATACATCAATCTCCCAGATTTCTCCGGCTTGTGCAAAGCCTGTCTTAACGGCATATCACTGTAGATCACTATGGTGTGGGCTTGGAAATATGGCTTCATTCATATACTAGCTTTAATTAAAGCCAGTGCCAATTTCTCCAGTCTGGGATATCTTACTTATGTTCCTCGAAAAGCCTTGTTGGTGTAATAAACTAGCTTTTGAACTCCATTTTCTTCCCTGATCAAAGCAGAGCTAACTGCAGACTCAGATACTGCTAGATATAGATATAACTTTTCTCCCATAATTGGTCGAGAAAGTAGTGGTGGTGCTTCTATGTACTTCTTCAACTCCAGGAATGCCTTTTCACATTCATCATTCCATTCAAAGGTTTTTTTGAGTACCTTGAATAATGGCAAGCATTTGTATGTTGCTCTTGACACAAACCTGTTGAGTGCTGCTACACGTCCGGTTAGCCTTTGGACATCTTTTTTACAGGTCGGGGAATTCATTTTGATCAGAGCTTTAATCTTATCTGATTTGGCTTTAATTCCCCTTTGATTCACTATATACCCAAGGAACATTCCCTCATGCACTCCGAAGACGCATTTGGTGGGGATTTAACTTTATTTGGTGCTTTTCCAGTTAATCAAACGTCTGACTGAAGTCGGCAATATGATCAGTAACTTTTTTGATTTTAGTGAGCATATCATCGGCATACACTTCCATATTCTTGCCTATCTGCTCCTCAAATACTTTGTTCACCAATTTCTTATAAGTATCACCTGCATTTTTCAGACCAAATGGCATAAAATTATAGCAATAAGTTCCTCAGGGGGTGATAAAAGAAGTACTTTATTTGTCTTCTAGCTTCATTTTGATCTGGTTATAACCAGAATATGCATCCATTAAACTCAGCAATTCATACCCTGAAGTTGCATCTACTAGTTGATCAATTCGTGGTAAAGGAAAGTGATCCTTCGGGCATGCTTTGTTCAAATCAGTAAAATCCACACACATCCTCCACTTGTTGTTCTTTTTCTTGACCATAACTACATTGGTCAACCAATCAAGGTACTTCACATCTTCAATAAAGGAAGATTTTTGAAACTTCTCCACTTCTTCTTATATAGCTTGGTTCTTCTCTGAGTTGAAAACTCTTCTTTATTTCTTCACAGGTTTGACTTCCCTATTGACATTAAGTTCATGACACATAAAGTTTGGATCTATGCCTGGCATATCTTCATGACTCCAAGCGAACACTTGTTTTATTTGGCTCAAGAAAGATGTCAACTCCTGCTTAAGAATCCGTTCCAACAATGCTCCTATTTGAGTTGTTCGTTTTGGGTTATCATCATCCAAAATAATACTTTCTGTTACCTCCATCACTTGACCTTTAACAATCTCAGATTCATCTCTTGGATCTAAGGTTTCAACCTCAGACTCAATGTTCAGCTCACTTGTATCCACTTGATAAATGGTCATTTTCCGTTTGGCCTCTAACATATCTTCTTCCTCGGTAGAGGAATAGTAACACGCCCGAGCTACCCTTTGGTCTCCTTTCACTACTCCTACTCCAAAGTTAGTCGGGAATTTCAAGCATTGATGAACAGTTGAGGGTACAACTTTGAACTTTTTCAGACCAACTGTCCCCACGATCATATTATAAGAAGAATGAACATTTTTCTCCATTACAAAAAAATCGTACCTTATTTGTCCTGCTCACTGGCTAAGTCCCGATCAACACATCCAGCTTGATAGTTCCCAGTGGAAACACTTTTTCACCCAAGAATCCATTGAGTGGCCTGTGATAAGGCTCCAATTGACTGAGTTTTATACCCAAACTATCAAAACAGGGATAGAACATGATGCCTACCAAACCTCCATTGTCCACCAATGTTCTTGCTACCAATACTTCTTTCATCTTGACTCTGATCACTAAAGGATCATCATGAGGATATAAAACTCCTGATAAATCATTTTTGTAAAATCTAATTACGAGCTTATCCTTGTTAACTTTTCTTAGTCGGTCGTCCTCGACAAGGTTGATACGCTGGATATAGGAACAAGCTTGAGCCTCATTGAGGTAAGATTTTATTTCAGCTATGTGATCTCCTCCTCCGACATCTCCACCTGAAATCATGTGACAATCAAAAGATCTGAAGTTGAGTGTGAATACCTCATGTTCCGGTTGTCTAGGTTTCTTGGGGAGGTCGGAATCATCTTCTGGATCATCATCCTGGTTCCTCTTCTTGTCTTCCCTAGGCTTGACTGATGATTTAGATCTTTGCTGACTTCTACCTCCATTTCTTCCACCATTCTATCGATCAATAAATTTATACATCTTTCCTCTTCGGATGAGTACTTCTATCTCATTCTAGAGGGAAATGCATCGGTTAGTAGTATGACCATGATCTTTGTGAAAGTCAAAATACTTGGACTTATCCCTCTTATCAGCAGGCGACCTTAACTTTTCAGGCCAACTTAAATCATTGTTGTGCTTGATTTTCTCTATTACGTGATGTATATTTACCGTCAGAGGGGTGTAATTAGTGAATTTCCAGTGCCGATCTAAGCCTTACTTTGCCTTCGAACTCCTACGCTCATTATAGTTCTTGTTCTCCTTATTATCTGACTTCCCTTCTGCTTTTGCTTCTGCTTTCGTGCCTAAATTCTTTTTAGCTACCATAGCTTCTTCGGCGCTCATAATCTTTGCTACCTTGGCCATCAATTTTGTCATCGTCTTCGGTGGATCTTTTGCTAGAGTATAATATAATTTATCAGTGAGCAATCCACTCATAAGAGTAGTGATTATTGTCTTCTCTTCATAATCAATTACCCCCAGTTTCTCATTGTTAAAACGATTAATATAATCTTTGGTACTTTATCCTTCCTTTTGTCTTACAATGAGTAAATGAATTACTCGCTTTATCGGTTTTTCTCCAAATCAAACATTACCAATGAATATCTCGACTACTTATTGAAAGTAAGAAATATGCCCCCGAGGAAGGCTGTTGTACCAGATTTAAGTAGATCCAGTGAATGTTCCTGAAAACACCCTACTTCTCATCTCATCAGGAACCGCATAGATATCATCAGTTGCTTGGTATTTCTATATATGGAGAACTGGATCAGTTTTCCCATCATATTTGGGAGTGACTATTGGAGATTTAAACTTGGTCTACGTAGGGAAATCCACGATGGTTTGCACAAAAGGGGACTCCTTAATAAAACTTCTTTAAAAGGGATTCTTGGCCATTTCACCTAATATGTCTTCCAAACGTTGAATGGAACCCTTCCAAGCATCACTGCTAGTGCCATGGATGGCATCTCTTTTTTGCCGACCTCCAGATCTTACTAAACTTTCTTCCTATGAACCTTATCTCTGACTAGACCTTTCAGTTTGTCGGGTATTTAATCTGGACTGGGTTGAACCTTCCCTTAAATCATTTGGTCATCGAGTATTTCTCAACGCAACCCGCTGGGCATTTCCCTGCTGTCCCAAATGATCGAAAGTAGAGGCTCTACTTAGCCTTTCTAAGGCACTCAGTCTTTCTAGGATGAGAGATTGTCCATCAGTGGAATTAGTGATCCTAATAGAAGAAGTTGCTCTAGGTAGATATAAAGGATCCCTAGAAGTTCTGGAACGGCTGTGCCCAATACTCCTTGTTGGCGGTGGTGGCATATTCCTGTGATTAGATTGTGCCGGTACTCCATCTTGTAGAGTTTGGGCCAACTGTCGTATAGTATCTTGCACGGTCTCTTGACCCTTAGCCAGGATAGCCAAAATTCATATCAATTCATTACTGTTAAGAGGGCCAGAGGGGCGGAATACCCTCATTTCTAGTGCTTGATTTTGGAATTTCAGCCATGGGCGATGAATGATGAATGAGTGAAAACGTTTAGCAATATGTTCCCATAGACGACGCTACTTTGTTGATGCAAAAAACTAGACTAAGCCTAATTAATTGATCACAGATAAATTGAGTAAAACAAACAAGACACAAGAAAACTTTTTAAAGTGGTTCGGCTCAATGGAATAGCCTACGTACACTGTTATGTGTTGATTACATTGATTTGTTTTCGATTCCTTGCAATGAGAGAGATACAATTTATTTATAGCCCAAAGGGGGGGGGGGGGTCTTCACCATTGTCATGTGGAAGGATGGAATGCTTTATTTGTTAGGCATTTACATCGATACATAATGAGTATTAATTATATGAACATTGTTGCTTCACAGGCAATACAGGCTGTAGGACTGCTGGCGCTTGGTTGGCTGTACATAATGACTTTTCGACTATTGGTCGGGCCTCCCAGTTGGTCGGGTAACTATGTTAGTCGGGCTTCCGTATTGGTCGGGCTTTTCTATCGTGATGATTTGGAGTTGTGCCACATAGGATGACACATGCTGGTTTGTAATTGGTCCATGTAGGATGGTAAATTATGGTAGCAACAATATTAATATTTTCTCTTCGCGTTCCAAGTGCACATGCAATTGGAAAAGAATTATCGAAGTTCATCTAATTCTAGTTGCTTTCTTTATTCAGGTAATTTTACTTATCGTTTTTTTATGTAAAATCATCTTATATATATATATATATATAACTTCTTGGTTGACTATTGTGGATGTGCTCACCCCTTCCTTAAGTGGTTGCTATTTAGGTGAGCACAAATTAGTGAGAGGGCTTTGTCATTGCTGGTCACATAGTGATTGTAGGATTAATTGAATTAAAATTGAACTAAACTAGACTTGTTGTGTTTGATTGATTCACTGAAAAACATTAATTACTTGATGTTGATACTGTGAGGATGAAGGATACTTCACTTAAAGGATGACACTTCATTTTTTTTAGAGTCCATATATTTCTTTATTTCTTATTAGTGCATATATCTTCTTGGTTAATTGTTGTGGCCATTTTCACCCCTTTCTTAATTGGTTGATATTTGGGTGAAAATAAATTGGTGGAAAGACATTGTCATTGGTGGACACATAGTAATTCTAGGATTAATTGAATTAAAATTAAACTAAAATTGGAACTATTTGATTGATTAATTGAAGAATATTAATTACTTGTGCGGATTAAGTGTAAGATATATGTCCAAATTTGGGTAAGTATCGCTTTGAGCATATTTTAGACTTGAGTAACATTGTTGCGCCTATGTATCCATCTCTTCACGGAATCAAAGTCTGCGTGGTTCAAAGGTCCGTACGATACGCCGAAAAACTCGATTCATGGGTGGTTTGGGTATTTTTTTTAGTGCGCAAGGGGTGCCAAATCTGGCTAGCCGCCTCTAAACGCCCATATACCGTGTAAAATACTTAAGACTCGTAATGAAACCATGAAAATCCAATCATCACTATCAAACCCGTGACAGAGCTCAAGAGATTCGTGGGGGAGAAGAGTTATAATTTCTCTCATTATCTTACCCCCAAAGCCATCATCCTACCAAGTTAGGGGAAACCCTCTTTTTATAGAAAACATGCCCAAATGCGATTGATACGTGTCATGTTTTCTGTGGAGCCAAAGGTCTAATATATGGTGCCACTTATCATAATATATGTGGTGGTATCTCAAATAATTAATTTAAATCACTACTAGAGCATTATCTAGTTTAATTAGTCAAACTCGCGGTATATGCGGTATATTAAATTGCGCGTAATAATATATGAGCCTACGTAGGGTCTGAATTGTAGTAAAACATGATAATCATAAATCAATATATGATCAAATTACTGGAGTAATTTTATTAGTGTATGAAGAGAGAAAACTCGTTCATACATTTCCAAAAACGACAAGAGGGGACATGGGATTAACATCATTAATTTGTTGGTCTCTAATTAAAAACCATTTGATTACTGTTATTTTAAACATCATTGACTTGGTGGTCTTAAACTTAGTCTATCGTTTAACGAAGACGAGAGTGTATGAAGAGATGAAACTCGTCCTAACATTTCCAAAAATGATGAGATTATACATGGGATTAACATCAATGATTTGGTGGTCTCTAATTAAAAATCATTAATTCGGTTATCTCTCTCGGCCGAGATGAGAGTAGACTTCACACATCAATTACAAGTTCGTTAACAGACGTAAAAACAAATTATTACAAAGCAGATATGAAAGCATAATGAGAAGAAGATGATGACACATCAGAGCTGACAATAAGAGAATTTCCATTCAATAAAAACTTAGTGAATCACATTACAAAAAATAGTATAGACATAAGTTAGGGACAATGGTATAGATTTTCAAAATTGTTCAAAAAATAACTTATACAAGTGGAAGGGGCAGTTAGGCCACAAACGAACGCCCAACAATTATAATAGAAAAGAAGATTAGGTTGCCTACTCTGGATGACCCTTGTCCTTGGTGGAGACGACCTTGTCCATAACAAGCCAAGTGCCAGCTCCGTCATCTTTGATGGCACCCTCAGTTGTCTCCGCCCCTGCCTTCTCAGTAGTCTCGGGCCAGACCTACTCATTCATCTCCGCAGGGGTAACCACAATAACTTCCACCTCGACCAGAGCAACACCGATTAAAGGATTCGAGAGATAAAGGGACTTAAAGTCCTTGGGTGCCAATGTCCTAACCTCAAAAAGTTTTAGGACGGCCCAAGGGCAAGTCGTCCTTACTCCCCTTTCAAGGTATTGAAAGGCATACCCTACAAATTCATCGAAAGTCTTGAACTCGACCACCGCTTGATCATTTGCCTCCTCTAAGGCCTTCTTTACTCCAACATCAATGTCGACCTATTTATTATCGGCCAAGAATTTGAGGGCATCCTCATAATCCTTTTTGAACTTATTTAGAGCATCTGAGTGATTCTATTGGATCGCGGCCTTGGTCTTTTGATGATCCACATCTTTGGAAGCCAGTTCGGCCCTCAGATTTTTCTCAGTATTATTGGCATCTTCGTCCTTTTGGATCAAGGGGAGATTTTTCTTAACCCGCTCACTAAGGCATGTCAAGGTGAGCAGAGACTGCAAAGGAAATGGGTTGGTACGAGACAACACTTAAACAAAAAAATAGCAAAAAGTTTGAAAGAATTACCTGAGTGGCCTTATGAAGGCCGAACTAGAAGAGATAATGGGCATCCATTACCTCAAGGAAGCGTCTACCAACCTTGATAATCATCAAAGTTGTTGCTGCCCTCTATCACTTGGCGTCACTAATTAAAGTCTCATCACTTAGGGTCAGCTATTTGAGACGAGTTGTCCGAGCAATATCAGACAATATCGGGATCGCTTTGTCCAATCCCCCTGGGCGAGACATCCTTTATGTTCTTCCTTTGTGAGAGGTGGATTGTAGTATCATCCACCACCACTTTTCTCTTATTAGATACCTCGGCATTATCGGGGAAGCTATAATGGTAGTTTCCTCCATCGGAACCGAAAAAGACAACTTTTTTTAACATAACAGAGATGTCGGGAGTGGCCATATTCTATATAGCTTTTGGTGTGTCGTCTGGATGATCTGTAATAATTTAGAAGAGCTTAATATTAAAAAATGATACAAATAAAGACAACACCACGGTCTCAGAAGCAAAATTTATAAGTCTAATAAAAGGGACCAATTAAAGACTACACTACTGTGCAGAGGAAAAACTTATGCATTTCAGTGAGGGAGTCAACCCCTAGCCCTATCTCGTCCAGGATCTCGGGGGTTATGAGCTACTCGAATTGCACGAACCCACCATCATCCCCCCATTCACAGATTTTTTTTATCTTATCACGGTCGTCTACACTCAAGACGAGGTCAAGCTTGACAGATATTAAACCTTTAGCACATTTTTGTGGAACCTTCGGCTCTAATATAGAGCAGGCCACATTCGATGGAAACTACCATGCACTAGAGATAAATAAATACCATGGCCTCCAATTATGATTTACCTTTTTATTGGACTTCCTAGCTACGAGGTGGTAATAGCCAAGTTGGGCCTTGGAGCAAGAGAGAGTGTAGCAGGCCTTAAATACGCTAACTGGAAGGTCATAGCTGAAATAGAATTTCCAAATAGATATGAAGCCAAGCAAAATCTTCCATGCATTGGGAGAAATCTAGTCCGTGACTAGTCCCACACTGGCTAGAATCTTCCACACAGCAAGGGGGATGGGAAGACAAATGCCGACTTTAAACATTTGTTCGTAGATAGCTATCACGCCCTCACAACCATCAAATGCCTTCTCGGCCTTATCAGGAACCCTCATATTGATATCGGGAATAATCTTGTACAAGTGCCTCCAATATAGATGGTCGATGTCTCTTACAGTGCTTTTGAACTTTTGTGTAATACCTCGTATTTTTAATGAGTTTAATTATGGGATTAATTGACTTAAAAATGGGAAATTTATTTATAATTAATTCGAATTTAATTAAATAATTACTACCATGATGAAAGTTGGTATTTATTGATATCAATTATGTTGAATATTACTTAATGAGTAAAGTAATATGTAATTATGAATAAATTGTCGCGAGCAAATAATACGACATTTTTGTAATTAAGTCAGGACGCCCGTGTCAGCCGTGTCGGGACTAAATTGAATGGAATAAAATTATTTTATTTATAAGTCACCCATATGGTCATTTCGAGTGCACCAAAATGTCATGAAGGATCGAGATAGGAAGAAAAGTCTACCAAGGTGTTTAGTTTGGATCCCGGGACATTTTTAAACCAAACCGGCACCCCGGGAGGGTATTTTAGATATTTTATTTTAGGGTAAATAAACCCACAAAATTCCTAAGCCTATATCAGCTGGTAGGGTTAGGCTTTGTAGAGATATCAAATATAAAAGTTTGTGAGACCATTAGAGTAGGAGAGTGAAGTGTTTTCTAAGGCTTGAACCACTGTTGGAACACCGTTTGCACCACCATAGCCGCTAACGAATAGATTGGAGAGACAGAATCAACCCCATACCTTTCATCACCAATGGACCAGACCTTATACATAAGGTAAGTAATTATCTTTCATAAATTTATGATAGATATATAATCCATGTTATAATAGGGCAACATCTATATGAAAATCCCATGTTTTGGAAGATTTTAGATAGTGTAAATCATGATTCTTGGGTTAAAATTGAAATGGAATAGGTTTGTTTATGCATGTAGAGTCAAACCCACATTATTATAATCAAACTCGTTGAAGAAATCTGGTATTTACATGTTTAATTGATGATAAAGTCAAAACTAGGGTTCTTGAGACTAAATATGAAATTTTAGTGAATTTATGCATGTTGATGATGTTTAAATGATTTGGATATGTTAGGATTTGCCCATATATGTTAGTATAGGATATGGGTTACATGAATATCAATTTGGAGATGTTTAAATACGATTTTAATGGTTAAAAATTAAGAAACCCGTAAATGTTAAGGAAAATCCGGGTAAATAACTGATCGATCGACTCCTCTGGAAAATGTGATTTATTTCCTTTTTAATATTTTATTAAATCCAAACTTTTAGAAATCTTTGGTGTTGATTTATCGAACATAATGAGACCTAAGGAAGGGCAGTAGGATATACTTAAGACCCGAAAAATATTATTTTGTATGGAATTGAATAGGGAAATTATGAGTGTTAATCGAATGAGTTATGGTTCAAAATTATATAAATTGGGGTTTCAATCGAATAAATGAATATTCAAGGTTAGTACCAGTACTGAGGGTACATTATAGATACTGAAATAACCCAAGGAATAAATGGATACTTAGTAACCTTTTGGGGATAGGGAAAGTCACTTGAAGTTATGCGACGAGAGTTACCGCGCTAAATAAAATATTACATAGGATATTTGAGATATAAATATACTATGTAGGAGACTCAAAAATTGGGACTTGCGTCTACCTATATGGAATTTATATATACTTAGGTTGTGTGATTATCTATCGTATGGGTTATTATACGTAATGCATCATATCACACTACTTGATTTCATGGAGGTTTTCGCGCTAGGACAGTCTTATTTTGATGAGCTATCGGGGGAATACGGACTTGTACCTCAAAAGCATAGAAACTTAGTACAACCTATCTATGACTGATAGTGCAGACCGTCATAGGGGTGAGTGGGTCTGTGCATCTCCCTTGTGACTTGGAACTATGATTCGCCTCCATTATGTGTAACTTGTGTTTTTATATGGTTCTAGAGTAATTATGAATGTATAGTCCTTCATGTAGTATGTGATATATTGGGGCTTGATAGAAGAGTATGCACGTACCATGGCTTAGTCTCGGGGTGCCTTATGAGTATATATATTATGATAATGATGTATATAAATACACTAGTGATTATTCTACTATGTTGCTTATTAGATAAGAAAGAGTACGCCAGATAAAATATATTATAATTGTGGGAACTTATATTAGTAAAGAAATACTTGAATTGATTAATAAATATTGGAAATGCAAGAATGTATTATTCGGGTAATACGGATGGTCACAGTGACTTAGGCATCATAGTGAGAGACTTGATTCAAATTATTTAGGTGAGATAATATAACTAATATGGGTTATAATTATACATTAGGAGGGAACAATAGTTTAGAGGTGAGAATTTCAAGTGAGAGCACGTGACTAACATGTATACAATATTTAGTATTTGTGAAATTTAAATACTTGTTGTTTTTAAAAATATTTTCAACTCAGGCTCTGACCCGTTTGCTTCCAAATCTATTTTTGTTATATAATTTTTAGGTGCCCAGCCACAGGGACGCCAAGCATAGGAGTTCCACTCAGTTAACGTACCATAGATGTTGTGGAAGTTATAAGACCTCGGTATTAGACACCTACACAATTATCCTTAATTCATTTAGTGTTATTTCTTTCGTTCAGGGCATGTTGACCATTCTTATTTAGAGATAGTGGTTTCAAACATTCATTGATATTTCAGTTGTTGGGTTTTATTTCATTTCGAATTATTGTATTTGGGATTTAGACTGGAAGTGTTTACTTCAGACTTAATTTATTTCATAATGTCATTTTAATTCATATGATATTGTTATTAGAAGGTGAATGTTTAGTTAATCATTTAAATTGCGTGCATGTTATATTAAAAGATAAAATTTGATTTCTGACTTTTAAATATTAGGTGGTTAATAATTATTAAAATGTTTTCGACGGTGATGCTAAGACTGATCCAACTGGATATTTTGTTTTAAATTTAATAAACGACTGATCACCCGGTATTTAATTAGTCGGGGTGTCATATTTTGAGGATAATATGCATCTAGTATTTCCTCAGCCTCGTCTTTAGAATCAATAAATTTTATGGCCGATACTCCACTGGGAAACCTATTTTGAAATTCTCCCTCGGTCATGGATGAGAGAGGAACTACCATTTTTAGAGGAGGTTGGGCAACAATAACTCTCAGAACCTCAAGGACTAAAGCCTCAGTAGCCTATTCATGATCACTAGACCCGACGACCCTCGAGTCCGCAATACGAGAAGGAGGGACCCTTATAGCCTCCTCTTAAGAGTCAGCCTCTCCAAATACCCTAGAGGCAAAGGGGAAGCAGCCTTGTAAAGATCAAGATAAGTGGGATATATGAGGCGAGTCTCCACTCACAGAATCCTCATTGATCTCAATGATCGGAGGATGGACGATAGCCAAGGGAACAAGAAATATAGGTCATGTAAGATCGGTCGTGACTCTTCTCTTAGCCTCAGCTTCTGCCTCACCCTTTCGTATTTCCTTAACAATACGACCATCAAGATGGGGAAATTGGTCAAGGAGTTCATATAAGGTTATAAACATTAAACAGATTTGACTTAGTTGACTAACGGATCAAAAACTGGAATATGAATCATTTTCTGTGGAGAACACTAAGCACGCTAAATTGAAGCACGCCTGAAAAGATGACCATAGAAAGTCTGGTGACTCTCACAGAGATCAAGGGAGGTAGAAAATAGCCCAAAAAAACTTAAATTACTAACCTAAACTCTAAAATACCCCTAAACCTCCTAAAACAACCCTAAAGCACCAATCAAGGCTGTCGAGAAAACAAGATGCTCGCCAGAAAAGTAAACAGAAGGCAAAAACCACCTAAAAACCTTGAAATGATAAGGGAAAAAATGGGATGGAGGTTACCTGGTTGGAAGAAGATGCTGAAGTCGTAAGAAAATATCCTAAAATTGGCTGATAAGAGCTTGAACAAAGGAAAGAGAGAGAATCGGGTATATTTTCTAGAGATAGAGAAAGTTGTAGCACGGGAATGAAGGTGGAGAAGAAAGAGAATTTTTTAAAAATCTTCTCTCTTATTTTGGATGCCTCCCAGACATGCTCAGCGAGCTCCTAGGGGTGTCTAGCCCGAGCCCCAGTGAGCTCCAGCCCAAGGAACGATGAATGCCGCGGAGGTTTCCTCTATCGTAGCACGAGCGAAAAATTTAGCATCAACCTTCTGCTGAAGAACGTCATCCTTGGCCTTCAGGGCAGAGGTATGTTCCTTCTTAAGCTTGGATATCTCTTTCTCCAACTGCTTAACCTTCTTGTCAGCCCCTTCAAAGGCAGACTTCAGACGATCCACCTCTGCATTCAGAGAGTCTTGCACTTTTCGACCTCTTTGCCTTTCTCGATGAGGGGCAACCTCTTCAGAGTCCAGTTGGCAAACTGGTGCATAGCAACGATGCCCTACAAATTAAGAGTCAGATATATAAGTTCAAATTCAAAGCAGAGGTTACACTTCAGAATTAAATTGAAATTAAAATCTTACCTGGATAGACCTGTGAAGGAAAAAATCATCCAGAAGGGGAGTATCCATTGAGTGATAGAAGCGTTTGTCAGCATCGGTCATAGAAGAGCCAATGGCATCCAACGCCTGCACACTGTGGCCTATCACACTGTCATTAATTTTCAGCTGCTCCAGACAAGCAACCAATGCATCATCAGAGGATATGGGGATGGACTTTTGGGCTTTACTTAGCCTCTGATCCTCAGGGTAGAAGTTGTAGTTTTCCTCCTCTTTGTAGTTTTGACCTTAGACGTGCCGACACTCTGCTTCGGTGGGGGAGGAGGAGGTGCATTCAGGCCTGCCTTTTTCACCAACTTTGTGAGACTTGGGGCAGACATCTCCCAGATATCGTCTGAAATGCCTTCGAGGCATTCTGAAAAAGTAAAGCTCTAAGTTAGCATATCAGAGGTATTACATAATCAGAGGTACAACTTGTGGGATAATAAACACTTACGGAGCTCAGTCAGAGGACTCCCCCCCAAGTCCAGTCTCAGAGAGATAGTATGGGGTCATTAGATGCTCGAACTTGACCAATAGACCATGCTCTCCCTGATCTTGAAGGTCTTTTACTTTCTGAAGATTATTTTGAATCAACCCAGGGTCGGCCCTGGCAGCCATTGACACCTTTCCCTATCTCAAGGGTATCCTCGGCTCTAAGTTTGAAGAGGGGACACAGGGGCCAAATTACCATACCCCTGCGACAAAGAAATATTGTGGTTTCCAATTGTGATTTGAAGTTTCGGTAACCGGAAACATCTTCTTAGTTGACTTCCGAGCTAAAAAGTGGTAATACGTTGGATGATTCCTAGCAGAGGAATGGATGTAGTATCCAGAGAAGACCTGGATAGGAAAGTATGAATGGTGGACTGCCCTCCATAAAACTATTGCTCCAATTATCACTCTCCATGTGTTAGGGGATAACTAGGAAGGGGCTAAGTTAATATAGGAAAGTATGGCCCTAATTATTGGGTGGATGGGAAAACGAAATCCTAACTTGAACATATGCTCATATAGGAAGATCTCACCATCTCGACCGCCAAAATCTCTCTCGTCCCTCAGAGGTCTCCTAAGTTTTATGGAGGGACCTATGTAATATAGATGTCTGACGGTTAAGAGGTCAAGTTACTGACAGTGCTTTCTATCTCGGCTGCCTTCGAGGTGTCAACAACACTCTCACTCTCATCATCCTCGTCTCGATCAATGTCGATTGGAGAGGACGAGGGATTACCTTTAGGGAACCTCTGAGAAAGTTCAGCCCCTGTAACAGCCGACAGGGGGACAACATCAATGGGAGGAGGAAAAGCTACGTTTGGCTCGATAACTTTAATGTCTGAAGAAGTTTGGGATGTGCTAGACTCATTATGGGATGAGACACGGCTCGAAACCTCGGCTTGGTCAGGGACCTGATCCTGCCTAATGGAAAAGTCCATGGCCTCTTGAAAAGAGTCCACAGACATAGGGTCTGAGGTGGACGACTCAGACTCAGACATGGGAGTAGGTTCTACTGGGACCTCTGTTAATTTAACTGGTTCGGCTGGCGCAGGGTGTATGACCTTCAGAGGGGGTGGAAAGATAGGTCTGAGGGGGAAGGCCTCATCCCTATGAGCTTCCTCTTGGGATCATTCTATTTGCCTACTCTTTTCGAACGTCTTCTCTCTAAGATAGGGGAATTCTTCTAAAAGCTGATAAAGAGGTCTGAGCATATGGGGACGACCTTACACTTGTAGACCCAAGCTAAAATCAAACAACTTGATTGGAACTACCTAAGGATCAAACTGGGTTTCGAAATAAGAACGACTAAGAACAGTTCACTGGAAAACCCTTAGGCTCGTCGGGCAACTCACCAACTAACCGAAACATTCATAAACTCACCGAAAAATGCAACAAATGGAAGAACAAGGCAGAAAAAAATAGAGGAGAAGAGGTAATAGAAGATACCTGATGTAATACGAGGAGAAGAAATTCAAGGTTGGCAAGAAAACCCACCAAATGCACTCTTAACCAAGCTCTTGTAGTGAGAGAGAGAAAGCAGAGAAAGTTCAGGGGAGAGAATAAGGAAATGAAGAAGGAGGAATGGAAAAAGGGTTAAAACCCTAGAAATACACTTGCATGCATCCCAAGGCCCATCATTGCCTTGGGAGCCCAAAATACTGCAATCAATGAGCTTTCCAGGCACGCCATCTACTTCAGTAGTTGACACTTGTCAAGAAAGTATTGGCACTAACAGAAATCCAACCTCGGACATGCATACCCCTTTGTCACCTCTTCACTTATGCAACTAAGGGCTAGGGGGTGATTGATATGCCCTATATGTACCCAACAGCTCAGAGACAACAACCTCGGCCAAGGAGATGGTCGAGGTTAGAAGGACCTTAGATTGGAATGCTAGGGTCTCGTCCCTAGCAAGGTCGGCCATAGTCGACGTTACTAGTTACCTCACAGTCAGACAACAATTGAAATCTTCATGATCCATGGGGCAGTTATTCATCAGTCCATCTAGGGCTGGCAACCTCGGCTGGGTGTAGGACCAGGTCTCAAGGACTGCGCCATCATTATAACCTTCCTCGGCTGAGAGTCATTCGATGTTCCAAACCTTCTCCAGCATAACCTCGGCCCAGGCCAACGTTATGACTCCACTTATCTTACCTCGGCCTCCTATGAGCCGAGGCTATCATAAATAATCTCGGATTGGGCAACAACCAGACTTCACCAACCTCGTACACTTCCAGGCCGAGGTTGGTATCAATCGAAGACAGCTGAGCCTTTACTCGCATATGTGTTAAGCACCCAAAACTGTATAATTTATACCCCAAATGGACGTACTTTAGTTGGTAATTCTCGACAATATGGGTTTTATGTGCTTAAATGTTTATTTTGTAGGTGAAATTGTGCATTGCAGAGTTCAAACGCTTAAATCAAGGTAATTGTGCATTTAATGGAGCTAAATACCCAATTCCCTGATAGTACCCGAGCCTAAGCCTAGCCTAAACCTACCCTAAACCCTGTGTGTGTTTTGTTTGTGTCTTTTTATCATTTTTCAGATTTTTATTTTGAGTCATTTTTATTTTTAGGATTTATTTTAGATTTATTTAGTATTTTCTAGGTTTTATTTTATTTGATTAGTATAATTTTATTTTATTAGTTTTTAGTGTAGTCTTATTTTATTAGGATTAATTTTAGGAGTTTATATTTAGTTTAATTTATTTTATATTTTTTAGGACTTTAGTTTTCATTTAGATTTTAAATTTCATTTCTTTTGTTTTATTATTTTAGTTTTTAATAGCTTAGAATTTTATTTTCTTAAGTTTTAATATTTTATTTTTATTTTGTTAGTTAGATTTTTTCTTTTTATTTTATTTCTTAGGTTTTATTTTCTTAGTTAGTTTGAGTCATTTTATTTCATTTTTTAATTAGTTAGCGTTATTTTTTTAGGGGTCCAAATTAAACACACACACACATCACCTAAGTCACTCACACCTTAAAATCTGTACACCTCATTACACCCAAACACTATCCTACACCCTCACCCTCACACACATACCCCAAACCAAATACACCATAAACCAACTCCCAAAACTCGATTCACCCAACACCCCATTTCCCGGTGACAACCTCCGGCGCACCCCTCAACCATCGCCACTCCGGCGACAACAGCGAGCTCCCCTCCAAAACCCGTCCATAGCCCGGCCACCCAAACTTTTCCGGTCAAAACCGCCGGCGTTAAACCCACCGTTGCCCCTACTCCGGTCACACCACCTTGAACTCGAAACCGACGAATCCCGTCGGGCCTCCATCGCCGGACCTGCCAACCTCCACAACCCGGCACCTTTACCTGCTATAACCCTGCCCGAAACCGGCGACAAAACTCGTCGGCAACCCTCCGATCGCACCCCTACCTCCAGCAACGTCCAATCCCGTCGACCAGCCTCTGTGCCGCAACCATATCCCGATCGCGACTCACACCGACCTCCCAGCTCCGGACAGCCTACTCCCAACTCCCTACTGTCGGACCTGCACCCTTACTCCCATCCATACCCACCAAACCAATGTCCAAAACCCACATCTCATCTCAAACCCATTTTTCCAAACAAAAATCGTGCACCTGCCAACAAACACAAGAAGCTAAACAAGTACCCCATGTGCCACTTAAACCACCTTTTACCCCATTTACCCATTATACCCCAACTAACCACTCAAAACCAATTTTTGAATTTACCCCTCACCATATCAGATTTTTATTCTCATTCACATGACCTCACATCATATCCACATGCACCCCTACCCATATACCCAATACACCCCTTTGCTCCATGTGCCTACTATATAAGAAGACCATGCTCATTCAAAGGAGAAAATTAAGCTTGGTGGAGAGAATTGTAGAGAGAGAAATTTTAGTTTAGAAATAAATTAGGATAAATTTCATTTTGTAAATAGTTTTATTTTCATTTTTTTAGATATTTGTGAGTGATAATTGTGTGAGGATTAATTTGAGTGACATTTTTATGTAATATTGTTTGGATCACTCAAGTTGATGGATTATGAATTTCAACTCATGGATTGAAGATAAATTAAGCATCAAGAGATTGGGATTTGATTGTTCTTTTCTCATCTCATTTATTTTATGCCTTTGATTATTAATTTGTCATATTTCATATCATGTTAGGCTAAATCCCCTTTCAAGGGGTGGGGTAAAACCCTTATTTGATGTTATTTTATTTTTATTAGTTTAATTACTTGAAAAGTCCCTTTGAATGTTAATTTTGATCCCTCACCCTTAGATTTACGCCTCGAGAGAGGGTAAATGATTTTCGAGAGAAAATTGAAATTCTAGTTATAATACCCATTTTAGATTCCAACTAGAGATAGGGGTTTCTTAAGTGGGGTATTATAAATTGAATTTCAACTCTAAATTTATTTTCTAAGGTTGACATAAATTTTAATTGATCGATCCTAGCGGGTGATTAATTAAAAGGAGTGTAGATCTATTTTTCTAGAGTTGTGGGGTGTTAAACTTAACTTTCTAAAATGTTATTATTAAAATTACATTTGCAACGAGAGTTGGTTTGTAATTTTAATATTAATTTGGGAGAATTCAAATAATTAAATTAATTAATTAGAATAGCTAAAATTTGTGGTGTAATCCCACTCCTTGATTGTTCTCACAATTATTTACCTCACTTTATCTCATATTTTAGTGTTAGACTTTATTTTCCATTTTAGTCATTTTCTAATTAGTTATTTTCATCTTAGTTTATTTTAGTTTAAAACCTCACCTCACCCTATTGTTTTAATATTGAAAAAGCTAAAAAAAATAGAAAAAGTGAAGAAGCACAAAAAGAAAATAAAAAGTGAATTACAATTGAATTTGTTCCAGTTGCTTTACAACCTTGAAAGTGGATTGATACCCTTACATACCTCTACACTTTAGATTGTTGTATTTTGTAGGTTATTGAGGTTTTAACTAGAAGGAGCTTATAAAACAACGACAAATACACCTAAAAGTTCTTTCTATCAGTATGTTTGGCTGGGAACACGTGTACACAATCAGTTGTAACAAATCAATCCCCTCACGTGGGGGAATATTTCATCATCGTTCTCTACATGTGACAGTGACCGATGTTTTCATCAGGTTGTCTAGATCAACACACACATGCTCATTGCATGCATAGGGGGTGCATTACACCCCCCACACACTATATATATTTGCCTTCTCCTTCGTGGAGGAGGATCCGAAATTAACTACCCTAGCTAAAACTCTGTCCAAATATACAGTAGATAGAGAAAGCTTGAGAGTATGTATCCATGACCATTAGAGACCTCATATAATAACACTAACCACACACCTTCACAGTGGACGTAGGCCTGATTGGCTGAACCACTTACATTCAAGTATTCATTCCTCTTCTCCTCACCTCCTTCTACTATATATACGAATACTCTTATGCTGCCATTGTTAACATTAACCTAAGCCTGCAAACACCTTGAAGGGTGGTGCTATTTCTAGCATCATCATCGTGGTACAGTAGGCCCCACCCTAGGATCGGGTGGTGTCCCTAGCACCAACTCACGCGTTCCCTTTTACTTGGGAGCGAGTCAGAGATGCCTTCCAGAAGGCACATCCTCCGGAGTTCACAAGGAGTTTCGATGTTGTGGTAGCTAGCCAGTGGAAGAAAGACATCCAATGGAACTTGAGGACGTACCAGTACACTGAGGTACAGAGGCAGATACTAACTACTTTTAAGCTAATGGGAGTGGCATTACAGTGGTGAGAGTCTCTTACCACTGCTGAGGAGAGAGACAGCATGACTATTCAGAACTTTTGGGTGCGGTTCGATAGCAAATATTTTCCTTCTGCCGTTTAGACTGAGATGAGGAGGAAACTACTTGATCTCACCTAGGAAGGGAAGACCATTGTGTAGTACGAGGAAGAGTTTACGAGATTTCTTAATCTGGTGCCAGATGAGGTGCCTACTGAGGAGAAGAAAATTCAGATGTTTATGGACGGCTTCACTTGGAGGATTCGTTAGCACCTTTTGGGTAATCTTTCATTTGGTACATATACTGATATGCTTAATGCAGCCCTATTACACTACCAGGATCACCACTTATATCTGAAGGGAATCAAATGGGTGGGGGAGTCCAGCCATCAGGGCATGACAGGAGGTAATAATGCCAGTGGGGCACAACTAGCTCAGGGTCAGTAGAGACAGGGAGAGTAGAGTTCCCATCAAGGGAACCCTGCTAAGAGGTTCAGATCGGGTGACTACAGGCAGGGATAGGGAGGTTTTAGGCAAGGGCATCAGGGCCAATCTGGTCATCAGGGCCACCAGCAGCAGGGCCAATAGAGGGGTGGTAACGGCCAATAGGGCCGAGGACAGCAGAATCATAGGGGAGGAAACTTTGGTGGTAGATGTTTTGGCTGTGGAAAAAATGGCCACCGACGTCAAAATTGTATTGAAAGGGCGCGGCCCCATAGCATCCGCAGGAGGGTGCTCAACAGGAGCTCCAACGATCAATCTTTCTAGCTGCCCTCCCAGCACCACAACAGATGCCAGCCTTACTAGTTATTCAAAAAGTTTCAGTTCATCAGGGACAACTACTGTATTTGTGTGTTTACAACGTCCACCAGACCGTAGTTCCTCAGGCTCCCACCACAGTTAAGGGTATGTTTTCTATCCAGGGGACATTGGGGCGGATATTATCTTACACGGGGGATTCACACTCTTTTATTGCCCTAGATTTGTACGTGCTACAGGATTATTAGACACGATAGATAGTACGATTACTAGTGTAGATTCACCGCTGGGCTATGGGTCACTGATATTCTTTATAAGTCGGAATGTGGGTATCAAGATTGGGAGATTTATTTCACCTGCTGATATGCTTGTATTAGATATGTCCAAGTATGATTCTATTATCAGTATGAATTGTCTATTCACACATGGGCCATAATTGATTGCTATAGTTGTAGTATTGTATTCATCGTACCGGGTAAGGAGATGTTTTTTGTGTCGATGCCTCATCCTGAGGGAGGTTCGTCAACCCATTTATATTATATATAGGAAGATACCTCTAAGGGGGTGGTGATTCGACTTGATTCGATCCCAATTATTCATGGGTTCACTGATGTATTTTAGGACATACCAGGGCTACCGCCTAGCAAAGAGATAGAGCTTGTGATAGATTTAGCGCCAAGCACTCGGTCGATAGCCCGTGAACCTTACCATGTGGCTTTGAAGAGATGAGGGAGTTACGGGATTAGATCGAGCAGTTGTTGGGACAGGGCTTCATATGTATGAGTACCTCGCCTTGGGGTGCTCCTGTATTGTTCATAAAGAAAAGAGATGGGTCGTTATGGTTGTGTGTTGACTATCGAGAGTTGAATAAGGTCATAATATGGAATAAGTATCTGTTTCCCCAAATCTATGACTTATTCGACCAGTTAAGGGGTGTTGGATACTTCTCGAAGATAGACTTAAGGTCGGGATACCATCAGTTACGTATCAGAGAGAAGGACGTGTCTAAGACTACCTTCTTAACGAGATATAGATACTACGAGTTCAGGGTTATGCCATTTGGGATAACCAGCGCACCGAACATGTTTATGGACTTGATGAATAAGATGTTCTGAGAGTTATTAGATCAATTTGTTATTGTCTTCATAGATGACATCCTGATTTATTCCCAGACTTAGGAGGAGCATGCCAAGCATTTTAGGCTGGCTTTACAGACACTACGTGAGCATGAGTTGTACACAAAATATGAGAAGTGTGGGTTCTGGATGAGAGAGGTTCAGTTGTTGGGGAACATTATTTCTAAAAGAGGGATATCCATAAATCCAGGGAAGGTGCCAGCGGTGAGGGAGTGGGGATAACCCACGATGCCGACAGATATACGTAGTTTCTTGGGGCTAGTCGAACACTACATGCAATTTATTTGGGGATTCTCGAAGATAGCAGATCCATTGACTAATTGGACTCGCAAAGGGGTGAAATTTATCAAGGATGATGCCTGCCAGTTGTCTTTTGATAAGATGAAGGAAAAGTTTACTTCAGCACCAGTTCTAGCACTGCCCAGGTCGGGAGTGGAATACCTAGTTTATACTGATGCATCCTTACTAGGACTTGGGGGTGTGCTTCAGTATGAGGATAAGGCTATAGCTTATTCTTCCCATAAGCTTAAGCCTCATAAGAGTAATTACCCCACCCACAACTTGGAGTTAGCGATAGTCGTGTTTGCACTTCGGATATGGAGACATTATGTCTTGGGGGAAATTTTTTGCCTATTCACATATCAAAAGCCACTGTAGTACTTGTTCACGCAGCAGGAGTTGAATATGCGTTAGTGGAGGTAGCTTGAATTTGTGAAGGACTATCAGTTCAACATCCAATATCACCCGGGGAAGGCTAACATGGTAGCAGACGCGTTGAGCCATAGGCCAGCAGGTGAGGTGGCCAAGGTTTGGAAGGCGAAATGGAAGGAAATGGGACATCAGGATGTAGTTTCCTGCTCATTCATGTCAGTGATGACAGTAACACCCGAGATCATTACTAGGGTGATACACGCTCAGGCATCAAATTCTTTTAGTCAGGATCAGATTATTCATCTTCTAGCTGAGGGGGAAGAATCGTATTCTGTGAGATCAGATGGGGTCTTATGATTTAATAGTATATTGCTAGTTCCAGATGGGGTGGATTTACGACATGCGGTAATGGCGGAGTCGCACGGTTCACGATTTGTGGTACATCCCGGAAGGGATAAGATGTACTGGGATATGAGGAGACAGTACTGGTGGAGTGGAATGAAGAAGGACATCGCCAAGTTTATTTCGGAATGTGCCACTTATCAACTGGTAAAAGTGGACCATCAGAGACTGGGAGGGCTCCTACAGCCATTAGACATCCCTATGTGGAAATGGGAGAGCATTTCCATGGATTTCATCACAGGGTTGCCTACATCGTAAAGGGGTCACGATTCCATATGGGTGATTGTAGATTGGCTGACCAAGGTAGCTCATTTTTTGCCAGTTCAGATCGATTATACTACGGGGAAGTACACTCAGATCTTCATTGCCAAGATAGTGAGACTCCATGGGGTGCCCCTTGCTATTGAGTCCGACCGGGACAAGATTTTTGTGTTCAGATTTTGGGAGAGATTTCAGGAGGCCATGGATGCAGAGTTACGATTAAGTTCGTCCTATCACCCGCAGACTGATGGGTAGATAAGCAGACTAATCAGATGTTAAAGGATAAATTACGGATGTGTATACTTGATTTTGGCGGGGGCGGGGAGCAGTATCTCCCACTGGTGGAGTTTGCATATAATAACTCCTACTAGTTTACTATTGGCATGGACCCATTTAAGGCGTTGTATGGTAGACCTTGTTGTTCTCCATCGTGTTGGATCGAGGTGGGGGACAACAAGATACTTGGTCCACAAGTGATCCAGGACACCTCGGCTAAGATCGAGATGATTCGGAGCCGTATACGGGTTGCTCAGGATAGATAAAAGAGCTGCATAGATGCCAAGAGGTTCTTCAGGGAGTTCAGTGTGGGGGACTAGGTATTGTTATGAGTATCTCCTATGAAGGGGATTTATGAGGTTCGGGAAGAAAGTAAAGTTGGCACCGAGGTATGCAGAGCCATTCCCCATTATTGAGCGGATTGGGCCAGTGGTTTACAAACTTGGGTTACCGGAGCACTTGCATAGGATTCATGACGTGTTCCATATTTCTTTGTTGAGGAGATATCTTCGGGATGAGTTGGCCCACACTCATATTGCTTTAGAGGATATTGATCTACAGCCCAATAGTTCCAACGAGTAAGGGACAATTGCTATCCTAGATCGTAGCGAGAGAAAACTGAGGTCAAAGGTAGTGCCGTTAGTACGTGTTCAGTGGAGACATCATAATATCGAGGAGTCTACTTGGAAGCGCATGGATGAGATGCGCGATAAATATTCAGAGTTATTCTTACCAGGTATACCTTTATTGTTCCAAATTTCGGTATGAAACTCCGTTATTAAGGGGGAGTACGTAATACCCCGTATTTTTAATGAAGTTAATTATGGGATTAATTGACTTAAAATGGGAAATTTATTTATAATTAATTCAGATTTAATTAAATAATTACTAGCGCGACGAGAGTTAGTATTTATTGATATGAATTATGTTGAATATTACTTAGTGAGTAAAGTAATATATAATTATGAATAAATTATCGCGAGCGAATAATACGACATTTATGGTAATTAAGTCGGGATGCGCGTGAGAGCCGTGTCGGGACTAAATTTAATGGAATAAAAGTATTTTACTTATAAGTCATCCATATGGTCATTTCGAGTTCACCATAGTGTCCGGAAGGGTCAAGATAGGCAAAAAGGTCAACCTGGGAGTTTAGTTTGGGTCCCGAGACATTTTTAAGCCAAACCGGCATCCCGGGAGGGTACTTTAGACATTTTTATTTTGGGGGTAATTAAAACCACAAAATTCCTAAGCCTATATCACCTGTGTAGAGTCAAACCCACATTATTACAATCAAATTGGTTGAAGAAATATGGTATTTACATGTTTAACTGATGATAAAGTCAAAACTAGGGTTCTCGAGACTAAATATGAAATTTGGGTGAATTTATGCATATTGATGATGTTTAAATGATTTGGATACGTTAGGATTTGCAAATATATGTTAGTATAGGATTTGGGTTACACAAATGTCATTTTGGAGATGTTTAAATACGATTTTGGTGGTTAAAATTAAAAAACCCGTAACTGTTAAGGAAAATCTGGGTAAATAATTGATCGATCGATCGATCGACTCAAGAATGTTGATCAATCGATTGACCCATTTCTTTGATCGATCAACTCCACTGGAAAATGTGATTTGTTTCCTTTTTAATATTTATTTAAATCCCAACTATTAGAAATCTTTAGTGTTGATTAATGGAACATAATGAGACTTAGGGAAGGGAAGTAGGATATATATAAGACCCTAAAAATGTTATTTTATATGGAATTGAATGGGGAAATTACGAGTGTTAATCGAATGAGTTACGGTTGGAAAATTTATAAGTTGGGGTTTAAATCAGATAAAAGAATATTCAAGGTTTGTAAGAGTAGTGGGGTACATTATAGATACTGAAATAACCCAAGGAATAAATGAAAACTTAGTAACCTTTTTAGGATAGGAAAAGGTACTTGAAGTTATGTGACGAGAGTTACTGCTCTAAATAAAATATTACATATGATATTTGAGATATAAATATATTATGCAGGAGACTCGAAAATTGGGACGTGCATATACCTATATGGAATTTATATATACTTAGGTTATGTGATTACATATCATATGGGTTATTATGTGTAATGCATCATACCACGCTACTTTCTATCACGGAGGTCTCCCCGCTAGGATAGTCTAATTCTGATGAGCCATCGGGGGAATATGGACTAGTACCTCAGAACCATAGAACCTTGGTACAACCTATCTGTAAATGATAGTGCAGACGGTCGTATGGGTGAGTGGATATGTGTGTCTCCCTTCTGACTTGGAACTATGGTTCGCCTCCATTATGTGGGACTTGTGTTTTTATATGGTTATAGAGTAATTATGAACCTATAGTCCTTCATGTAGTATGTTATATACTCGGACTTGATAGAAGAGTATGCATGCATCATTGCTTAGTCTCGGGGTACCTTATGAGTGTGTGTGTGTGTATATATATATATATATATATATTATGATAGTGATGTATATATATACACTGGTGATTATTCTACTATGTTGCTTAGTAGATAAGAAAGAGTACGTCAGATAAAATATTTTATAATTGTGGGAACTTATATGAGTAAAGAAATACTTGAATTGATTAATAAATATTGGAAATGCAAGAATATATTATTCGGGTAATACAGATGGGCACAATGACTTAGGCATCATAGTGAGAGACTTGATTCAAATTATTTAGGTGAGATAGTATAACTAGTATGGGTTATGAGTATACGTTAGGAGGGAACAATAGTTTAGAGGTGAGAATTTCAAGTGAGAGCACGTGACTAACATGTATAAAATATTTGGTATTTGTGCAATTTAAATACTTGTTTTTAAAAATATTTTCAACTCAGACTCTGACCCGGTTGCTTCTAAATCTATTTTTGTTAAATAATTTTTAGGTGCCCAGCCACAGGGACGCCAATCATAGGAGTTCCACTCAGTTAACGTGCCATAGATGTTGTGGAAGTTACGAGACCTCGGTATTAGACACCTACAAAATTATCCTTGATTCATTTAGTGTTATTTAGTGGTTTAAGACATTCATTTATATTTCAGTTGTTGGGTTTTATTTCATTTCAGATTATTGTATTTTGGATTTAGACTGGAAGTGTTTACTCCAGACTCAGCTTATTTCATTATGTCATTTTAATTCCTATGAGATTTTTATTGGATGGTGAATGTTTAGTTAATCATTTAAATTTCTTGCATGCTATATTAAAAGATAAACTTTGACATCTGACTTTTAAATATTAGGTGGTTAGTAATTCATAAAAAAAAAATTACAGTGATTTTAAAACTGATTCAACTGGATATTCTGTTTTAAATTTAATAAAGATCTGATCACCCAATATTTAATTAGGCGGGGTGTCACATTTTGAAGATAAGACGTGTCTAGTGTTTCCTCGTCCTTATCTTCATTGTCGACGAATTCTATGGTTGGTACTCCACTGGGAAACCTATTTTGAAATTCTCCCTCGGTCATGGATGAGAGAGGAACTACCGTTTTCAGAGGAGATTGGGCAACAATAACTCTCGGACCCTCAAGGACCAAAGCCTCCATAGCCTGGTCGTGATCACCAGACCCGATGGCCCTCGAGTTCTCCATACGGGAAGGAGGGACCCTCATAGCCTCCTCCTAGGAATCAGCCTCTCCAGATATCCTAGAGGCAAAGGGGAAGTATCCCTCTGAATATGAAGATGAGTGGGAGCTATGAGGTGAGTTTCCACTCATGGGATCCTCACTGATCTTAACGATCGGAGGACGAAAGCCAAGGGAACAGGAAATATAGGGCATGTAAGATTGTTCCAGTCTCTTCTCTTAGCCTCGGCTTCTGCATCACCCTTTCGTATTTACTTAAGAATACGACCCTCAAGATCGAGAAATTGGTCAATGAGTTCATATAAGGTTATAAACATTAAACTAATTTGAATTAGTTGACTAAAGGATCAAAAACTGGAATATGAATCATTTTCAATGGAGAACATTAAGCACGCTAAATTAAAGCTTGCCAGATAAGACGACCACTCAAGTAACTTATGCATTTAAAAAGATCGATCATATTAAATGCGTGCAAGTTAACTTGAGTAACTTTACATTCATATAAATACACCATACAAACAGTTTAACTAGCAAAGCATTCTCAGCCTAGAATTGCTACCCAACTTCCCCTAGACATGAGAGCTATTGTGAGAACATAACTTTCCACATTCATTGAATACCCATATTATTGAGCATTAACTGAACTTGAAGTTACTACCTTACCTTTATTGTGTCTAGAGTGCTTTATCTTTCTCCCTTTAACCATACTACCTACTAGTTATATCTATTTATTATGCATGTTGTGTATTTATTGTGCCAATATATCACTTCAATACAAGTCTAAATATTGAATTCCTTTACCTCTTATTCACTTGTGCTCACTGTCAATATCTAATATTGCACGGTGTTGATCCCGATCTAGATATGGGGTTACGCCTCACTTGATACTAACCATATTCCAAGAACACACGTCTTACAGAACACACATGATCAAATCAAGCTCTAACAATTACGATAGGTCTTATAGACGAAAAAGTCAAATGCTCAAGAGATTCTTTTTTAATTTGGGATATCACCCAGTGAAATGTATTTAATTTTATTAATGTGGTGTTGGAATCGTTGTATGAGTTTTTCTTTAGTTTTCTTTGTCTTAAGATAAAACACAAAAAAAAAATAAAGAGGGTGAAACGTATTGTATGATATAATATTTAGTTTCATAGGAGCCCAAGTGATAAGTGTGCTCAGATCGGCATCCCCAAAATAGACTCTAGACTTGTTCAGCATAGTCATCGGTTGGCTCACATATAGCACTGACTACATGACATTACTTTCAGCGAAGTGAAAGGGGGCAAGAGAATTGCCCGCAAAACCTGGAGCATGGATATAGAGTTTGCTTATAAACCTTACCGATATTGTGGTAAGTCGCCCAAAGTGGTGCATTATATCTTCGATAAACCTTAATGATATTGTGGTAAGTCGCCCAAAGTGGTGCATTATATCTTCGATAAACCTTATCGATGTTGTGGTAAGTCGCCCAAAGTGGTAAATTATATCTTCGAGAAACCTTAAAAATATTGTGGTAAGTTGTCCAAAGTGGTGCATTATAACTTCAAGAAACCTTACCGATATTGTGATAAGTCACCCAAAGTGGTGCATTATAGCTTCAAGAAACCTTACCAATATTGTGGTTAGTCACCTAAAGTGGTGCATTATAGCTTCGAGAAACCTTATCTATATTGTTGTAAGTCGCCCAAAGCGGTGCATTATATCGTCGAGAAACCTTACAGATATTGTGGTAAGTCGCCAAAAGTGGTGAATTAGCTTCGAGAAACCTTAGTGATATTGTGTTAAGTTGCCCAAGTGGTGCATTATATCTTCGAGAAACCTCGACCTACATGGAAGTCCTAATTTTGCTTAAATACCTTAATGGTTACTCGATTAAGTAAGAATGGGCATTCATCAAAGCCCCAATTTACCTAAAGCACCTTTATGATTGCTCGACTAGGTAAATTATTGTCTCTTAAAACTCCCAGTTTTTCTTAAATCACCCTTATGGCTGCTCAACTAAGTAAGATTGGGCATTCCTCAAGCCCTAATTTACCTAAAGAACCATTATGGTCGCTCGACTAGATAGATTGTTTTCGCTTTAAAGTCCCATTTTGCCTAAAGTACCTTTATGGTTGCTCGATTATGTACACTTTTGTCGCTTAAAAGTCCCAATTTACTTAAAGGGCCTATATGGAACCTCAATTAAGTAAATTGGGAATTCTCGAAGCCCCAGTTCGCCTAAAGTACCTTTATAGTTGCTCAACTAGTTACACTGAAGATGCTAAAAAAAATCTTAACAGGTGGTTTTCGTTGTTAAGTCTTCAATTTTTGGTGGAGGTTGTGAAAAATCTTAATAAGTGGTTTTCATTGTTAAGTCACCTATTTTTGGTGGAGTTTACGGGAAAAAAATCTTAACAAGTGGTTTTTATTGTTAAGCTACATATTTTGGTGGAGTTTGCGAAAAATCTTAACAAGTGATTTTTTATTGTTAAGTCACATATTTTGGTAGATTTTGCAAAAAATCTTAACAAGTGGTTTTTATTGCTAAGTCACATATTTTGGTGGAGTTTGCAAAAAATCTTTATAAGTTATTTTTATTGTTAAGTCACATATTTTGGGGGAGTTGGCGAAAAATCTTAACAAGTGGTTTTCATTATTAAGTCACATATTTTGGTAGAGTTTTCGAAAAAACTTAACAAGTGGTTTTTATTGTTAGGTCACATATTTTGGTAGAGTTTGCGAAAAATCTTAACAAGTGACTTTTATTGTGAAGTCACAAATTTTGGTGGAGTTTGTGAAAAATCTTAATAAGTTGTTTTCATTATTAAGTTACATATTGGGGTGGAGTTTGCGAAAAATCTTAACAAGTGATTTTCATTGTTAAGTCATCTTTTCTTGGTGGAGTTTACGAAAATATTAACAAGTAGTTTTCATTTTTAAGTCACCTATTTTTTGTGGAGGTTGCGAAAAATCTTAACAAGTGATTTTCATTGTTAAGTCACATATTTGGGTGGAGTTTGCAAAAATATTAACAAGTGTGTTTTCATTGATAAAGTCACCTCGTAAGTGTGAATTTGAAAAAAAGCCTTAACAAGTGATTTTTCGTTGTTAAGGAGTTATATTTTCCTTATTATTCTTCGAGAAACTCATTATGGTTCATTCGCATGAAAAGAATGATCACGAGGTTCTTCGAAAATAACCCATGAGATCAAAGCCTAAAATGTGAGATATGAGATGGAAGTATATCATCAAACTTAAATGAGATATGAGATCATTACCCACGATCCACAGGTTGATCGAACATATCAAAATCGACAAACGAATAGGGGCACCTCCCAAAATACTCCTCCAAAATGAAAAAACTGAGGCGACAATGATAGCCCTCAAAATTATATGCACATATACGCATGGTATAGATTGAACATGATCACATGATGGCTTAGACAAAGTTATAACATTGTGAAAGATATTTCGTACACACAGTTGATATGTCTCAGCTAAAGCAACACCACACCAACTATGCGTATGAGGGGCCAAATGTAGAATGGGGTTAAAGAAATTAACCACCAATACTCTAATAAAATTACTCCACGGATTTGATCATATATTGATTTATGATTTATCAAGCATATACCACGAGTTTGACGGATTAAACTAGATAATTCTCTAGTAGTGATTTAAGTTAATTATTTGAGATGCCACCACATATATTGTGACAAGTAGCACCATAAATATTGGACATTTGGCTCCATAAAAAACATGATAAGTGTCAAGATCACTTGGGCACTTTTTCTATAAAAAGAGGGTTTCCCCTCATTTGGTAGGATGGTGGTTTTGGGGGCAAGGTAAGGAGATAAATTCTAACTCTTCACTCCAATGAACCTTTTGAGCTTCGTCATGGGTTTGATAGTAACAAGAAAATTTTCATGGTTTTATAACGAGTATTATGTATTTTACACGGTATATAGGTGTTTGGAGGCAGCTAGCCGGATCCCCCCCTCCCCCCCGCACCAAAAATACCAAAACCACCAAAGAACCGAGTTTTCTGACGTATCGTATGGAACTTCGAACTATACAGACTTTGATTTCGTGAAGAGATGAATACATAGGCACAACAACGTTGTTCAAGTCTAAAATATGCTCAAAGCGATACTCCCCAAATCTAGACTCACATCTTACAGTTGACATCACATATATCCCTGTCGTCACCCCCTCTGCTTCCAAGCAAGAGATGCCCCTGAGGAAGAGAATCCAAAATTTATAGGAGAGGGAATTTTCCCCCAGTTATCTAAGTGCACAACCTTCCAAAAGGAAGGAAGTTGTGGGTCCATCCGACCTAGTTAACTTAGTGGATTTTCTCAAAAAAAATGAAGGCCCAGTCTGAGAAGAAGAATAAGACTAACTCAAGTCTTGTAGTTATTCTACCCACAAAAAGAACGTGGATGCATTCGACAAAAAGAAGGGCCCTGTTGATAGGTCAGTGTATATTAATTCTGACCTGGCCCCTACACTTCTTAGGGGGACATATCTTCCAACTGATTTAGAGTTAGTCGAAGGCTTGTCTATTGACAAGCTCATCTCCCATGTCACCCAAATGCTTTCATTGGTAAGTGTTGATAATTCTTCTTTAGATCCCATTCCTTCAAAAAATTTACAGTACTAACTATTTTTCTTGGCTTTTTACTTTTATTTTCTAGTGGATTTGGTTAGCCTTCTAAATAGGAGGGCCAACCATGACAAGGGCAATTATGATCTGGTCAATGCCTTGGGTAAGGACCAAAAGTCTGTCGCAGATAAGGCAAAGGGTTTTAACGCTACGATGAGGGCCAAAGACTTGGAGCTTGCTACTATAAAGTCCAAGGAAGAAAAGATGGAGAAAGCCATCGGGGAGTCTCTTTAATTCTTGTCTACTGCACTTGAGGACAGGGAGAAAGCCTACAATCAGGGATGGGATGAAAACTTTGGCCTTGCTAAGAAACCTCTGGGCTATATCCGTAAGTCATTCTTTAAGAAAAGTTGGAATGAATCCTTTGGCAAGGCTGGGGTTTCTCCTGAGTCTAGGCTTATTAGCGAGCACGATATGATTTCTCCCCCAAACCTTGAAGATGAGGGAAAAGTAGAGGGTGTCGAGTAGGATAAAGAGGGTTGAAAATAATCTAGGGAGGCTACAGATCAAGACAATGTCATGGTCAATCAAGAGCAAGTGATAACAAAGAAGGAGGCTCCATCTGATTAGATTATTCTAGGACTTTCCTGTATTTTGTCTCTCATGTCTTTTTTATGTTTTATTATATGGGCTTCGCCAAATTTTTCCATTTAATGAAATGAAAAATCATTTTGACTTCATTATGCATTGTTCGGTTATTGCATATTACTTGCTTGTGTGTGTTTGTCTTCAATATCTGAATGTATCCCTCGTTACTAATTTTATAACATGATGATGACTTGGATTTGTTGGGAATATCCCAAGAGTGTGAAGACTTAGACTTTGTTCTTAGTCAATATGTTTCTGAGAGAGATTGAACAACTTTTTCTTCTATTCAACAAGCTCTCCAGAATATGATAATTTCTCTTGGCGACCACACAGGTGCGGTCTTTATACTCTACGCCGAGCTTGGAGAAATTAAAATACTAGTCTGCTCCATAATGAGAATAATTCACTAAAGGAGCAACTCGATAAGGCCAAACAAGATTTAAAGAAAAACGTGATGATCAGAGGTAGTCTCTATTGCCAGATTATGAAGCTTAGGTACTAATTCTAGAAGGGTTCATGAGAAGTCTGGGTTATCGACTATGATGAAGGTTGGATGGACACTCCACTTCACCTTAATAAAGCTAGACAGGTGGCCTATAAGCAGGGTTGGATAAATGTCTTAGTTGTCTATAAAATCCTTGAAGATTCCCGATTCCATTACCAAGAGGATTCTCCTTTTGCTTGGTTGCCTCCTTTTGGGAACACATTGACAATGCAACTGGTGAGGGACTACCTAATTGTGCACGATAGTGATGATGACTTCCAACCCAACCCTGACAATGGTCATCGAGCTGCCATAGCCAAGCAAGTGACTCGTCGAAGATAGTGGTTGATCTCATTATTTTGTGTCCTTATGTATATTCACATTATAATTCTACCGAGTTGGTAACTTTTTTGTAATTAAGTGAATGATTTGTGAATGAAACTATTAGTAAATTCCATGTCTTGAATATTCCCATTTTTAATGCTAGGTATGTTTTTAATGTTTACCTTACCTTTTTAGGATAGTGTCGTCACACCTCTTTAGGCCTTAAATAAACTATGGAAAATATACACCTGGTCTCAGGGCCATCCACCTATTCAGAATTTTAACAGACCAAAGTCGAAACATTTAGTGCATAGGGATTCCCTGTAGGTGGTTTTCTTTCCCAATAAATTCTTAATATTTTCATGTTTATTAGTGAGGAAATTCTTAATATTTTTGTGTTTGTGAGTGATGAAAACATGTAACCTCAAGATATGATTAAGTGTAATCCTACTAAGGAATCAAGACAACAACCAATAACTTGATTAAAAACGTTTGAACAAATTTGTAACTATGATGGTGTTGCCATAATGGTAATTGTAATTAATGATGTTAGTCGACCATTTGGAATAATAAGAAACTTATTGCATTAATTGAATCTTTAATTTACCAAAAAGTTTGAATGACGAAACAATTGAAACTTAAAAAAAAGTGAAAAACTTCATAAACAACATTTCCTAAGATTAGCCGCTAACTAGGCCCTATGTATCTCCTAGCCCTCTATTATTTCCAGATAGTAGGCTTTTTGGAGGTCGTCTATGATGACTTTGAATGATCCCTCCTAGTTGGTTCCTAATTTGTTGTCTGATAGCTTCTTCACATTACCGATGACCTTCCTCAGCACATATAGTTAATGCTTTGGTCGATAATCATTAACTTCGTCAATCCTGCTTCCATCATAATAATGGATTACATTACGTAATCTAAGGCGAAGAGCATTTCCTTGGTCGATCTCCTAGTCATTATTTTGTATGCCAAAGGATATGGGGAAGCTCATCCACCCAAGCTCATTTAGCTATTTCCAATCTTTTCTTCATTTCGTTGAGCATAGTTTTATTGGAGGCGTCATCCTAACCGTTTCTTTGGGGGTAGGCTATCAAACTCTAGTAGTTCTTTGATGTCATGACTATTGCAAAAGTCTTGTAATGGTCTTCTTTCAAATTACATTCCATTGTTTGTTATAAGCATCCTTGGAACACCAAAGATAGTCACAATGTTTCTCCACATGAACCTAATCAGGTTTATGCCCATTATGTTCGCATGAGGTTCAGCCTCTAGTTTCCAGGTGTTGTATGTAGGGATCCCACAATATCAGAACTCCATTACGCAAAAGATCACTGACTAGTTACGGACTTATGGTCACTTTTGGTTGATGGATCATAAGTGAGAACATTTTGCACTTATTGCACTTCATTACATAGGAGACTGCATCATTTTACATGTAAGGCCACTAGTACCCTTCATTTATGGTTTAAATTCCAATGATCTTTACCATGTGTGACTTCCACATATCCCCTCATGCAACTCATATAGAACCTGGTTTCACTAGGGTACACGCAATAAAGGTATGGCTTAATTAAAGATCGTAGATATAACTTTTATTTAGGGGATAGGAAAAATTGAACATCCTTAACCTTGATCAAATTAGCCTGCTTTTTCTCGACAAGTAGTGCATTATATCGCAATTATGTGATAACTAGATACATCCAGCTGAAAGACTTTTAGATGATTAGCATTTACTTGGGAGCATTCTGCTTCATGATGCTTGGTTGAAAAATATATTCCACTTCGATCGTTCTCTTGAGGTTGAATTTAATGGCTGAAACGAATGTGGTTAGAGTTTTCGCATGACTCTTATTCCAAAATTATTGGAATTTGGAGACTAAGTTCTACGAATCTGATATGATGACATGTTCTCATCCTTGGTGTTATATTCTCTTAATACCGGTCTATATACTAGCCTTGAATAATAATAGACTTTAAGATGACTAGCTTCAAGAGATAGATCTTTCTTTAATCTAGCGATGAAGGCCTTATATTCAGCCTCATTGTTGGACTCCTCAAAGCTAAGCATGATTCCTTGCTTGAGCACAGTGTGATTTAGGGTTGCTAGGATAATCCCTACTCCTGACCCTTTTGAGGTGGAGGCACCATCAGCATAGAGCATCCATTATTTGGGTTGGTCAGGTTCTCGAGCCTTTGTTTAGTTAACAATCTCCTTTTCGTTGGGATTATGCCCTCTAGTTAACTCAGTAATAAAGTTCATTAACACATGTCTTTTGACATAAATTCTTATTTGATAATGTATATCATACCTCCCCCAATTCCACCGACTACTTGGACATCCGTCTAGAGAGATATTCCTTTTTTAGGACTGTCTTAAGAAGAGAAAAAGTGATAACGATGACTAAGTGGGTATTAAAGTAGTGCTTCAGCTTTCACAAGGCAATTACTAGATAGTAAGTTAGTTTCTGCAAATAAAGGCATCGTTTATTGACATCTAGCAATGTTTTGCTGACATAATAGATTGGGGCCTGATATTAATCTTTCTTGCACATCAAGGAAGAGCTAACGGTATGGTCGGACATCACAAGATATTGGTGTACTAGATCACCCAGATAAGCAGAGGTGGTTGAATTAAGTAGACAATGATTTCTTCAAGTGGCTTTGAGTATTATTCATTACATGCCTGGCCCTTATCCTTCTTCAAGAGCTGAAAGAATGGTCAAAAGCTTTCAGAGGACTTAGATATAAAGCAATTGAGTACTACTAACATTTCAATCAGCTTTTTAACATACTGAACCATCTTCAGTGGCTGAACACTATTTATCGCCTCGATCTGGTTAGGGTTTTCTTCGATCCCCCTTTACCTAACCAGGCAGCCCAAGAAGTTCCCAGACTAAACTCTAAAAGTGCACTTGGTTGCGTTTAACTTCATTCTATAATACCTGAGGACTTTGAATGTCTTAGTCAAATCCTCAAGGTGATCTCCTTTGTGCTTAATTTTCATAATAATATCGTCTATATACACCTCTATGGTGTCACCTAACTAATTTTTGAACATCTTCGTGACCAACCGCTGATAGGTTGCTCCTGTATTTTTAAGCCCAAATGGCATGACTATATAATAGTATAAGCCAAGGGTAGTTATGAATGAAGTCTTCTCTTGTTCGGGTCTAAACAAAGGAATTTGATTATACCCTAAGTAAGCATACGAGAAACTCATCCACTCATGGTTGGAGGTGGCGTCCATCAACTGGTAAATCTTCAATAAATGAAAGTTATCTTTGGGATAGGCTTTGTTCAGGTCAGTGAATCCTATGTGGACTCTCTATTTTTTATTGATTTTATTTATCATGACTGGATCAGAGAGCCATTTCTGTAATTGAACTTATTTAATTGAGCTTTCCTTTGCAAGTTTCCCATATTTTCTTCCACTACTTTTGCCATTTTGGGGACTCTTTGGTGTCCCTTCTTAGTGATAAGTAGGAATGTCAAATCCACATGGAGTCAATGGCATATAACTTTGGGATCGATCCCGAGCATATTGGATGGCTACTAAGTGAATATATCTTGATTTTTTTTTAGTAGAAAGATCAATTCTTCCATTTCATGACCAGTAAATAGGTTACTAATCAAAAAAAAATTCTCTAGGTGTAATTCGTCAAAGCTGATTTTTTGTAATGGTTCCTTAACTCTGTCCGTGGGGGACATCCTTGTTCAGTCCACCCTGATCTCCCATAATTTAATTTTTTTTGGAGGGAGTAGATCCGTTCGTGGTCGCTTCTTTCGTAACTACCTTCTCTTTATTTTTCTCTTGCTTAAGTCTAATAGCAGTAATAAAGCATTGAAGGGAAATAATATGATTCCCACTTATATCCATTATCCCCTAGTTAGTGATGCATTTGAGCTTATGGTTGTAGGTGAAAGGGAATGCCTTCATCACATGGATCCAACCTCAACCCAATATAGCATTGTAGGGGGACTCAATGTCTACGACCAAGAATTCTATCAGCATAGATTTATTCCTAGTTCGTACTGGCAACACCACCAAACCTAGGGGCATTGTCAGTCTTCTCGTGAAGTCGGCCAAAGGGATGGTTTCTTACTTTAGATATACGATCTTGAAGTTGATCATATTAAACAATTTCAGGGACATGACCTCTAAGGAACATCCCTTGTTGACTAATATCATGTCCACATCCCAGTTGGCATATCTGAGAGTGATTACTAGCGCATCATGATTTGGAGTTCTAACTCCGACCAGGTTTTCCTCGGTAAAGACTATATGCTTATTGTAGTCAACGTCTTCTAGTCGACGATGCTTGCCCGCTAGGGTTTTAGTAGTCTCAATTTGAAAAGCCTCCATAACCATAATAACCTTTTTTAATTCCATCCAAATAATATTACCTTGAATCTGATTCAGACATGGGGAACGATGGACGATCGTAAACTCGTGTCCAAGCTCATCATCATCTAGGATATTATCAGGTTTCTACTCACGTTTCGCATGACGGTTTTTTCTTTTACTCTCTATGTAGTCTTCTAAATGACCTTCCTGGGCAAGATCTACAATATGCAACTTTAGTGCCTCATATTTTTCCATCTTGTGCCCATTTTCCTTATGGTAGGAACATCTCAGGGAAGTGTTTCACTTATATGGGTCCCTTGTCATCTTCCTTGTCCACTTAAAATATTGTTGATCTTTAATCATATTCAATAATTTTTTTAAAATCGTCTCTTTAAACACAATGTTGATCACTTAGTGGGCTTCACCTTGTCATTGCTCTTAGGTCCTTCATTCTTCTTTCTGCCTCTTTTATTGTGATCATACTCTGTCTTCGCTCTAACGATAATTATCCTACTGTGTGTCAGCCACCATGTCCCCCCAGTTTGGAGTAGTGGTCAATTCTCAACATGATATTATCGATGGTGTTGGACTCCTTCTTAATGAAGGATTAATGAAGCATAAAACTTCTTGATAGGTTGATCTTGAACAAAGCCACAACTACTTGCTCGGATAAATCCTCCACTTAGGTCTACCAGTATCATCGAGCGTATTCATATAACATTTCTAGGGGCTTCTTCATGGTGAGTCCATCATATTTGGATGGTAACTGCTGGTGATAGATTTAGCAATGAAAGCCTTCACAAGCTGCTTGAGTCTAGTGACTGACATGTGCGATAAATTTTTAAAGCACTTTTATGTGATATCCCCTAGACTGGAAAAGAATATGCGATACATGAGGGTATCATTATTGCTTCAGAGGGTAATAGCTTGTCGATACCGATGAACATTGACGGGATTAATCTTTCCATTATAGACTTAAATTCTATAGATGAATAATTCTGAGGAGGTGTTGGTTATTTTAGTGACCTTGATAAATGATACTTTATCTAGCTAAAGAGGACCCTCATGGATAGTTCCTTTGTGGATCTAATCCTTCGATGAGCATGGTGTTCATCCATCTCTCGTTAAATGAAATTTTGGAGATCTTTCTTATTGTGGAGAAAGCCTCCGTTGTCTTTTCTGTCCACTGAGATCCGGCACCTGGACTGATCCTGATTGCACTATGGACTCCTTCCTCAACTGCAAGTTTTGCTTGCTTGAGGTCTAGGGGTTCGGGTGTGGTGTTTGTCTTTGTACCCATGGAGCTCATGCTTCATTCTTTCTAAACGACCCTTAATTCAAATGTTCGCCTCTCATTATAGGCATGTGTCATCCTCCTATTAACCAAGTAGTCATTTAAAGGCATCCACAATTCGTGAAATTTAATTGGATTATGGAGGTTGATTTATTTCCACATATGTTCCTCCCGGGGGTGATAACGCGAGTTGAGAGTGTTGCGACTCCTGTTAGTATGGACCTCAAATCTAACCCTAAGTGGTTCAGGTTCATTTTGATCATTCTGACGACTATCGTGAGTTAGTAGGCATGAGTTGTGTGAGTGAGACATAGTTAATCATTGGTTTTTCTTGGCTGAGAAAAGAAAATTGTTTTCCACAGACGACAACATTGTATGCGGTAAAATTTTACTATTATAGAAAAGCACAATTAAGCCGAGAAAGGTAAATAATTATAATCACACGAGAATGCAACACGTATGTGGTTTAGCAATGTGCCTACATTCACGAGTTATTTTCTTTCTCTTTATTAATCGATTTTTAATAACAAATATTACATGCCCATTTTCTTAGGGGTGTGGGTTACATTTATAGAATACAGAAAAATATCAAACTTTGTGGGACTCCATGACCTTAGATAGCTATCATGACTTGATTGACTGAATCTAATTTTGATATTTTTTCTAATCGGCCTCAATTCACTTTTACTCTTTTATCGTGAGCTTATCCTCTTGAACCGTGTTCATTGAGGATACTAGCGCAGATGTGTCGTCTTCTTAAACATGGTCGAATAATTCCCCGATAACTTGGATCCTAGGTTAGTCAAGATCTTCTTAATTTCCTCATTTAGTAGTCGTGAACATGTGTTTATTACTCGCCAATTGAAATTGCGACTAATTTTCTTATACTCGTGATTTTCTCGTGAGATCGAACATGTTACTAAAACTTGGAAACATACTAATTATTTTGAAAGAATAACACTCCTAAAGAATTTTTATTCAATTGTAGCAAAACTCAAACTAATTACTAACAGAATGCTTTGGTTTTATCTCAAAATTCACTACCCTAAAAAGCTATTTTCCACTCAGATGTGCACGAGATTTGTAATGGATTGATCCATAACTAAATTTGTCACAGCCCGCGGCCATAGAAAATGGAAA
Organism: Sambucus nigra; assembly: GCA_949130495.1. NCBI lineage: Eukaryota > Viridiplantae > Streptophyta > Magnoliopsida > Dipsacales > Adoxaceae > Sambucus > Sambucus nigra. The sequence goes on from OX422211.1 coordinate 378,450,457, forward strand.
AGTGGGATAAAGAGTAAAATTTATCATCGATTTTGACTGTCATAACTTCTTAAAACATTTTTCGTGGCCAAAGATTGTGACAAAATTTGGTGCGATGCTTCCTCACAGCCTATACTTGTGATAATTTTTAAACATTATTTTAACGTCATAAGCATAAAACGACGTCGTTTTGGGATTACCTTAAATACAAAAGTGTTTAGGGATTTTTTTCTCTCTTCATTTTCTCACCATACCACAACTAGGTCTTTATCTTTCCTCCCCCTCTTCCTTCAAGGGTTTTCTACCACCCTTATCTTTAGATCCACAAGTAACATTTATCAAATCGTGTATTATTTTTATAATATAGTTTGAATTCAAATTTTAGATTTTTTGAGTGTATATGTTTGTGTTGTTTGTGTTTTGTTTTTAAATGATTTAAAACCCAACGAAACCCATTCAGAGGTTTGGATCTGTTAGCAGAATTGAGGGAGACCGTGGATGGGTTAGTTAGTAAGTATAAGGGGCATATTCGAAGCGTACTAGAGGATACAATAAAAAAGGGTAGCCATGCAGAGGTTTGTGTCTGCTTTGGTTTCATTGGGTACAAGAAATGTTCACAATAGTTCTCTCTGAAAATTTTGAACGTTCACCAAATTGAACTAGTCATTTCACTACACCATTTTGCCAAAACGTCACTTTTTTCCAGCCAAATGTTGTCACGGTCAATGACCATGACAACACATGCAATATTTTTTTATCACATTCACGGTCCTTGATCGTGACAAGGTCCATGATAAAAAAAATCATAATTTCAGCCCTAAAACCCCCCAGCCCCCCCCCCCCCCCCCCCATCTCTAAACACACACTTTCCCTCCACTCTCATCAACTCGGCTGCCTCTCTCTCCTAGGTAAAAAAACCCACCTTTTTCACCCAAAAGTATGATTTACAAATTTTGACTTTGATATGTACATATATATATATATATATATATATATGTATGTGTGTGTGTGTGTGTGTGTGTGTGTGAACCCAATTTGGGTATGATTTACACATTTTTAGCACTATTTTTAGGTTTTATTGTAGGTATGTATATGAAATGGTGTTTGTGCGTGTGTGTGTGTATATATATATATATATATATATATATATATATATGTGTGTGTGTGTGTGTGTGTGTGTGTGTGTGTGTGTGTGGTTATAGTTGTTTAATGCATATGTTTATCTGTTGTCAAATAGTTGTATTTACATGTGTGGCTTTGATATTGTTAAAAAACAACTTATGCAAAACCTAAATTCAAATAATTTGACTTTGATATTTGTTTGGGCTTGAATACATGAATTTGTTTGTTGTAAAATAGTTGTATTTGCATGTATAGCTTGATATTATTAGAAAATAACTTGTGCAACCTAGGTTTGAAGGTTTAAGCAATTTTACTTTGATATTTGTCTGTGATTGAATATATGTGTTTATTTGTTGTAATGTAATCATTTTGGTTAAGAAAATAAATTTTAGGTTTATTTAAAAATGTGAATGATTTTGGAATTTCGTATGTATAATTTATATATATAATGTGAATAATTTATGGATTTATTTAAAAATACAATCAAGAACAACCTATGTTTTGAAAATTGGACTTGATTAGGTTATAAAGTATGATTAAAATCAATTTGGTATATATACGTGGTTTAGGGTTTCAATCTTGATTTTGAAAAATTGGATTCAATTAGGTTATAATGTATAATTAAAAGCAATTTGGTATGTATACGCGACTTAGGGTTTCAACTTAGGTTTTGAAAATTGGATTCTATTAGGTTATAAAGTATAATTAAAACCAATTTGGTATGTATACGCGGCTTAGGGTTTCAACCTAGGTTTTGAAAAATAGATTCGATTAGGTTATAAAGTATAATTAAAACCAATTTGGTATGTATACATAGTTTAGGGTTTTAATATGATAGTGTTTCCACTTTATTATTTAAACATGATAGGTTTTTAATTAGATTGCACTTGTGTCTGAGTTAACTAATGATTTAAATACCCACGGGGATAAACTAACTTGTAAAAACACCCTTTTTCTACACGTGGTAGGTAATGATTCCTAAAAGCTCTTATAGTATCCTCTATACAAAGAGTGAATGGGTGAGACAATTAGACTCGCAGGGATGTGTACCGTAGAGGTGCTAACGAGTTTCTAAAATCTGTAAAGAGGTATCTCAATGATGAAAAGTTCTCATGTCCGTGAGCATGTTATATAAACGGAAAAGTGTTGGAGTGGAAAATAATTAAATTACATATGCTTAAATGGGGTATTCAAGATAATTACCATGCACCGGTTTTTCACGAGGAAATATGAATAACCTCCACTACAATCGTCAAACAGGACAGCAGTGGGAGGACATGAGTATCCCCCCATAGAGCATATTATGTTAGATAATCTAATGTACGATACTTACAAAGTTCATGTGGCAAAAGACAATGAGGATTATGATAAGGAAGACAATGAATCTTGTGGTGGAGGTTTCAGTGCTCACAACGGTGTTGGGCTAAACCTTGACCATGAATACTAAAGTTTGAAATTGAAATCGACCCAAGCGTTGTACCCTAACTGTGATAAAGATCAAATAACTTTGCATGCCATAGTTGGTTTGTATAGTTTGAAGAGACGTTTTGGTTTGTCTAAAAATAGCGTAACTGGAATTCTGAATTGGATGAAGGGTTTGCCCCCTGATATGTCACGAATAATATATACTATTACCCGTTTTACTTATTCATTCTAGTACAAACATATCCATTAATTCTCATATTTAAGATCATATATTGTATAACCTTTATTTTATATATATGTTTTGCAAGGTTTATTTGAGCTTTTTTTAGGTATTGGAACGCTTAACGGTTCAATTGGTGCTATTCGAGAAGTTTTCAATGCAATACGCAGTTTCATGGGTATATTATAGTCATTTCAGCATTCGAGCTTCGTTCCCTAACTCTTGACAAAAGTTATAGCCCTTCGAGACATCTTCGTGTATTTTCTGATGGTGCATCAATACGGTTCCAAAGATCAAGTTATGACCATTTTCCCGAGGAGCATCTCCTTAGTTTTTTAGGCAAAACCTTGGGTTTTAAATAGAGTGTCGATCAATCGATTAAATGTGATTGATCGATTGATGGTTCCATTTTTTTCATAGAAAACTAGCACGCAATTTTCATTTTTATTGATCGATCTATGGATTTCATCGATCGATCGATGTAAGAAGATTTTTGGCAAGTTGACTTATTATTTTCTTTTTCCTTTTCTTTTAATCCAACTTACTATATATTTGTAAGTTGGATATTTGTTAGAGATATTCATATTTTAGTTTAGTTTAGTTTAGGTTAGGTTAGTTAAGGTTTGGGAGCTCCTCTATTTCTCTCTCCAAGGGTTCCAATTCCATTTGTATGTAAGTGCTACTATTGATCATCTGCCCCATTTATATAAGCTTCCATTGTTGTTTCCAACTTATGATTAATTAGTTGCTTTCATTAATTTATTGCTTTATTTATTCCCTTGTTTTAATTACATGCTTCAATATGTTTTCTATCGAATTTAGTCAAGGTTGAGATTGTTAAACTCACATGGATTAATTAGTTATTATGGTACGGTATGATGAGTTTAAGATAGTTTAATGGGTTAATTGTTCTTCATATTTCACTTAGGAGTTTTAACGGCGTATATCACATATGCACCGTATTTATGACCTTTCTTGTGCAATTCCGAGAATATTCATTGACGCCGAACTAAAAACTAAGCTTTTATGATAATTTAGAGGGTGACAACTCTAGATTTTATTAATTGTCCAAATGAGATTAATCTTGTTAATGCTTTTCTTTCTATGTAACTGTTTATGCTATTTAGTCCGTGTGAGGGACACTATTCTTAATCTATAGTTTTATTCGTTTTGTTAATCTAAGTTCAATTACTTTCCTAGTTTCATGATTTTCTCACTAATCAAATTTCACACTTTTATTCTAGAAGTATTAAATTAAATTAATATAATTCTAATAACTATTCCTTGTCGATTCGATCCTCACTTGCCACTACACTCTGTAGTTAGCGTGCCAAGTTTTGGTATTTATTTGTATAGGGCATAAAAACTCAATGACATATTTAACATACACATGCAGTTTGTACCGGCTATCAATCCCTAAAGAAAATACGCTTCTAAATAACTATCCAAGTATGAAAAACGATTTGAAAAATTTGGGAATGACTTATAAATTAATTCAGGCTTGCAAGTATGATTGCATACAATACCGGAATGAGAACATAAATCTTTATCATTGTCCTGTATACGTGGTGGTGATGTAAAAAACTAGATTTGATCTAATTAATTAATCACAGATAAATACGAATAAAGAGATAAGACAAGAGATTTTTAAAGTGGTTCGGCCTTAATGAAATGTCCTACGTCCACTGTTTTGTATTATAGGGTATCTTGCTTTAATCTCGATTATGATCGCTTATGATAGCTTACCCTGCCATGAGGGTATTACAATGTATTTATAGTCCTTGGGTTGTCAGTATGAATAGACAATAATCCGTTATTAAAAAAGCATATACATCTATACATGATAAGAATATTCATTGAATCTGTCTTTGTCGTTTGATCTTCCTAACCAGTTGCTCGGTACACTGAGTAGCTCGGTACATTAAACTTGTGCCATGCTGGATGACACGTAATGATGCCGGAATCAGCACCACTAGATAAGGTGTTTCCAAGCTCAATAGAAGTATAACAAGGGCAGCACAGCTATATAAAGAAGATAAAAGAAGGTGGTGAGGAGAAGAGGGTAGCACGCCGGAATATAAGTGGTTCAGCCAATCTGGCCTACGTCCACTGTGAGTGTGTGTGAGTAATATCACTGAAAGAAGGCACTAATGGCCATGGATACAACCTCTCAAGCTTTCTCTCTCTACTGTGGATTTAGACAGAGTTTTAGCTAGGGTTTTTATAACTGGATCCTTTTGCAAGGTAGGGGATGATCCCTATATATAGTGCTTAGGGGGTGTAATGTACCCCCCATGCATGTAATGTGCATGTGTGTGGTAGCCTCAATAATGGGGGGGTGCCATCTGTCACTGCCACATGTAAGTAATGATGATGAAATATTCTCCCCACATGTGGGGAATAATCTTGTTACAACTGATTTGTGCCCATGTGTCCTTATCCAAATGTTCAACAGATGCTCGGCCGCCATGTTGGTGGATGACCTCGGCCTAGGTGAGGCCGAGCAGTAAAGGCTTGATATTCGTCCAATCCGGGATATGTCATAGAGAGTCTCGGCCTGGTCTCAGCCGAGACATTATGTTGGGTCGGCCCCAGCCGAGGTTGAACCGGTTCCAAGCTGAAGGTTATCAAAGCTCCCTGTCACCTCGGCCTACCCTCGGCCGAGGTTGCCATACCCAGGTATATGAGAATGCTGTTGACGCCTGTGATGCGCGTAGTGTCCATTGGGAGAGTAGATGGTAGTGTCGGCCTAGGCCGACCCTGGTCTGGCCGAGGGATGATATCGTGGGCCCATGGCTTATCTTGGGTCGATCAACATCTCGGCCATCACCTCGGCCGAGGTTGGTGTCTCTGGGCCGAGGTAACACTTGGGGCATATCAATCACCCCCCATCCCTTAGTCATATGCGAGAGCAAGTGGCTAGGGGATTGCTTCACCTCCGAGGCCTGTCCGTCCCAGGCTAATACCTGCATGACACCTGTCCCAAGATAGGGCATGCAAACTTGGATGGGGTGTGCTGTCAGTTGTCCTTTGGGTTTCCCAAGGCAATGATGGGCCTTGGGAAGTGGGCCCAAGTACTTAAGGGTTTAAACCCTTCCTTTCTCTTTCTTCTTCTTCATTTCGTTCCCGCGCACACTGTTCTTGCGAATTTTCTCTCTAAGCTCCTCCACTCAATCGTTCTTCTGCAAAGGATTTCATCGATTTTCTTGCGACTTTTCATTTCACTCATCGATTCATTCTCCAGGTACTTCTTCCTTTCTATTTCCTTTGTTTCTGGTATTTGGTTTGCATTTTCCGGCGTGGTTTTGAGTTTTTCGGTGAGCTTCATTAACTCAGGCGACCTACGTTTTCTTGAAACTTCTAAGTTTGATCTTTAAACTTCTTTGTTTTATAAGTCAATCGTGTTTGTAGTTTTAGGAGATTTTCTCAAGTTTAGGGTCATCCTCTGATGCTCAGACCCCTATACCAGCTTCTTGAGGATTTCCCTTCTCTTAGAGAGAAGACCCTAGAAAAGATTAGGCAAATAGAGAGAGCTCAAGAGGAAGCTCGTAGGTCACAAGAGTTTCCTATTAGACCCATCTTCCTCCCACCTCTCAAGGTGGTATATCCTGATCCCCCTGAGAACTTCTATCAGACAGAGGTCTCTGCTAACCCATTATCGATGTCTGAGTCTGAGTCTTCTACCTCAGACCCCATGTCTGTGGACTCCTTCCAAGAAACCATGGATTTTACACCTCGGCCTGATCATGCCGAGGTATCCAGCCGAGCTTCATCCCAAAATGGCTCAAGCACCTCAGATTATTCTTCAGAGGTTGAACTTGTTGAGCTGAGTGTGGCTGTGCCACCCATTCTTGATGCCATCCCTCTGTCGGCCGTTACAGGGGCCGAGTTCGCTCAGAGATTCCCTGGTCACCCAACTACGTCTGCTCCAGCCGACGTTGAGCTTGACGATGATGAGGATGCTAAAAGTGATGTTGACATCTCTGAAGCAGTCGAGTTCGAGAGCACAGTCACTGAAGTGGATCTTTTGCACTTCAGATATTTATACTCCATCAGTCCCTCAATCAAATTAAGGAGACCTCTGAGGGAAGAGAGGGCCTACCATGGCCGAGATGGAGAAATCTGCTTGTACGAGTAGATGTTTAAGTTAGGGTTTCGTCTACCCATTCATCCTATTATCAGATCCATTCTCTCTTTTATCAACTTGGACCCCTCGCAGCTCTCTCCCAATGCCTGGAGAGTCATTATAGGGGCCATTATCTTGTGGAGGGCAGTCCACCACTCTGACCTCCCAATTCAGGTCTTTGCTGGTTGCTATGTCCCAACCTCGACCAAAAACCATCCGAGCTACTATCATTTCGTGGCTGGGAGGCCTGAGAAGAAGATGCTCCAGGTGACTCAGACCTCAAATCACAATTGGAAGCCCCGATATTTTTTCGCCTCAGGGCCATGGGAATTCGGCTCATCTATTCCCTCTTCCACTCTTGGGCCGAGGATACCCCTCAGATGGGGTAAGTTCACCATGTATGTAAGGGCCGACCCCGATCTAAGTCTTCAGAATATCAAAAAGATGAAGGCCCTGCAAGACCAAGGGGCACATGGTCTGTTTGTCAAGTTCGAACATCTGCTGACCCCCCAGTATCTCTCGGGGATGAGCCTGGATGGGAGTCCCCTTGCCGAATTTGGTAAGGATTTTTCTTTTCAAGTCTAACCTCTGACCTCATTCATATCTGATCTCTAACCCTTATCTTTTAACTTTTGCAGAGAGACCACCAGGTATCCCAGACGAACTGTGGGAGATGGCAGCTCCGAGCTTGGCAAGGCTTGCAAAGAAGGCTGGTCTGAACGCTCCTCCTCCAGCTCCCACTACATCCAAATCCTAGGCCTCCAAGAAGAGGGCCCCTGAGGTCCCGGCCTCTGAGGATTAGAGGCCGACCTCAAGACAAAAGAAGACTTCTGAGGCTGCAATCCCAATTTCTTCGGCTGACATCCTGACGGCTCGTCTGGATCAGCTGAAGTTAACTGACAGCGTGGTCGGCAACAGCAGACAGACCATGGACGCACTCGCTTCTGTGATGACCGAGACAGACAAGCGTTTCTACCGAGCCATGGACACCTCCCTACTGGTTGAGTTCGGCCTTCACAAAGCTGTCCAGGTATGATTTGTTCCTTTATCAAATTTTTACAAGTGCAACATCTGAGTTTTCTCCTGCTTAACCTCTTCATTAAATGTGCAGGGAGTGACTGCCATGTATCAATTGTATAACTGGGCTATAAGGAAATTGCCCCTCATCCAGAAGGGGCAGGAGGCCGAGAAGGTTGAAAGTGCCCTGAATGCCGAGGTTGACCGTCTGAAGTCAGAGTTGCAGAATTCTGAAAATAAGGCTAAGGGGCTAGAAAAAGACATGTCCCTGCTCGTCAAGAACCATGCCAAGGCCCTGAAGGACAAAGATGACGTCCTACAGCAAAAGGTCAGCGCGGCTGTGAAGGCTGCCCTTGCAGATGCCTCTGAGAAAATAATCTCTGACTACAAAGGCTCAGAGGAGTTCATGGGTTTTGGCTTTGAATACCTCGAAAGAGGTATCAAGGCCACTACCAAATGGGCTGAGGCCAGAGAGAAGGAGGTTGGTACTCTCAAGGCCTCTGACCTTGTGGGTCTCGGCTATGCCGACCCTCAATTTGCTAAGGCTCTTCAAGAGGTAGAAGACGAGGCCGCTGCCCCAGCCGAGACTGCAACCCTGGGAGGAACTGAGGTCGGAGGGGTAGATCCTGCTGATGACATGGCCGAGGTGACTAATGCTGATCAAGTCAACCCAGCCGAGACTACTAATGTTACCCCCTCAGACCTTTAGTCCTTTTTAACTTGTAGCTTTTCACTTGACTTGTAATTTGTAATTTGTAACATCAGTATTTTGTAATGAATATTTGTAATCGATGCCTCTGAATGTTATATTACCTCTCTTACTGAATGCCAATCTCTTCTCTTATTTTGATCTCTGAATGCCTCTGAATGATATATGATTTCTGAATGCTATTAGGCTCTGAAGTCATTACCTAATATGCTGTGCTTATAACCAACTTCACCAAATCAATGATGTCAAGGGTCTGAGGTCATCTAGGAAGGTGTCTGAGCTTAGACCTCGTCACCATCAAGTGATGTTATGAGGGTCTGAGGTCATCACTTCTGATGTTAGCCTCATAATAATTTTCACTAAATCAATGATGTTAAGGGTCTGAGGTCATCTAGGGAGGTGTCTGAGCTCAGACCTCGTCACCACCGAGTGATGTTATGAGGGTCTGAGGTCATCACTTCTGATGTTAGCCTCATAATGAACTTCACCAAATTAATGATGTTAAGGGTCTGAGGTCATCTAGGAAGGTGTCTGAGCTCAGACCTCGTCACCACCGAGTGACGTTATGAGGGTCTGAGGTCATCACTTCTGATGTTAGCCTCATAATAATTTTCACCAAATCAATGATGTTAAGGGTCTGAGGTCATCTAGGGAGGTGTTTGAGCTCAGACCTCGTCACCGCCGAGTGATGTTATGAGGGTCTGAGGTCATCACTTCTGATGTTAGCCTCATAATGAACTTCACCAAATTAATGATGTTAAGGGTCTGAGGTCATCTAGGAAGGTGTTTGAGCTCAGACCTCGTCACCACCGAGTGATGTTATGAGGGTCTGAGGTCATCATTTCTGATGTTAGCCTCATAATAATTTCACCAAATTAATGATGTTAAGGGTCTGAGGTCATCTAGGAAGGTGTCTGAGCTCAGACCTCTTCACCACCGAGTGATGTTATGAGGGTCTGAGGTCATCACTTCTGATGTTAGCCTCATAATAATTTTCACCAAATCAATGATGTTAAGGGTCTGAGGTCATCTAGGGAGGTGTCTGAGATCAGACCTCGTCACCACCGAGTGATGTTATGAGGGTCTGAGGCCATCACTTATGATGTTAGCCTCATAATGAACTTCACCAAATTAATGATGTTAAGGGTCTGAGGTCATCTAGGAAGGTGTCTGAGCTCAGACCTCGTCACCACCGAGTGATGTTATGAGGGTCTGAGGTCATCACTTCTGATGTTAGCCTCATAATAATTTTCACCAAATCAATGATGTTAAGGGTCTGAGGCCATCTAGGGAGGTGTCTGAGCTCAGACCTCTTCACCACCGAGTGATGTTATGAAGGTTTGAGGTCATCACCTAAGATGTTATCCCCATGTGATATCTCTGATCTAAGAATGGAGCAAGAACTTGTCATGGAAACTGATCTTTATTAATAACCTCTTCTCAATAAGATGGTACATTTACAAATTACACATTCTATGCAACATTATATGTAATATCTCTTCAGGTGGTTAGCATTCCATGGGTTAGCGAAAGGTTCTCCTTCTAGGTTTTCTAGTCTGTAACTGTCGGGCACAACCTCTTCTGTTACTTTGTAGGGGCCATGCCAGTTCGGGTGTAGCTTATTTTCCTTCTGTAGGGTCTTCTTTAGCACTAGGTCTCCCACTGCAATGGGTCTTGACTTCACCCTCTGGTTGTAGAATCTCGCTGCCCTCTGCTGGTAGGCTGCTTTCCTGACCTCTGCGTCTTCTCTTCTCTCTTTGATAAGATCCAGGTCTAGCCTCCTCTTTTCCCCATTGCTGTCAGGGTCGTAGGTCTGAATCCGATGAGTTGGTAGTCCTACTTCCGTTGGTATGACAGCCACTGAGCCATGTGCAAGCATGAATGGGGTTTCTCCTGTTGGTGTCCTGGTCGTAGTTCTGTAGGCCCACAACACTGCGTAGACCTCTTCTGTCCATCGCCCCTTCGCGTCTTCTAACCTCTTCTTGATTCCATCCAAGATGGTTTTGTTTGTGACCTCGGTTTGGCCATTTTCCTGAGGTCGACCAGGAGATGAGAAGAACTGTTTAATCCCTATATTTTGGCAATACTTCTCTAAGGAGGAGTTCTTGAACTGGGTCCCATTATCCGAGATGAGTGTGTTTGGAAGGCCATATCTACATATGATGTTCTTCCAGATGAACTGGAAGGTCTTCTGCTCTGTAATTGTTATCATCGGTTCTGCCTCTACCCACTTTGAAAAGTAGTCAATGGCAACTATCAAGAATCTATAGTTGTTGAAAGCTCTTGGCAAAGGTCCTACTAAGTCAATTCCCCACACCGTAAATGGCCATGGAGAAGAGATTGACGTCATAGGCTGATGGGGTTGATGAGGGATAGTGGCGAACCTTTGACATTTGTCGCACCTCTTCACATAGTCTGCAGCGTCCTTAGACAAGGTAGGCCACCAGCATCCCTGAGTGATGATCCTATTGGCTAAGGGCCTTCCCCCTATGTGGCTAGAGCAAGAACCCTCATGAACCTCCTGCAAGACCCGGGGTACTTCCATGGGATGCACACATCTGAGGAGGGGTAAGAGAAACCCCTTTTTATAAAAGGCGTCTCCTACCAACGAGAACTTGGCAGTCCTGTATCTTAACTTTTTTCTTTCCTGCTTGGACTCAGGCAGCTCCCCCTCTCTTAGGTATCTGACGAGCGGGTCGATCCATGAGTCTCCTAGATTCACATTGTGACAAGGACTACATACCTCGTCCTCCTCGATGCTTTCTTTCCCTAAGACCTCGATTGGGATGGTCCTTCCCAAATCTGTCTTCATTGCCGAGGCCAGCCTTGCCAATGCATCAGCGTGATTGTTGTTCAGTCGAGGCACTCTCTTCAATTTTGCTTCTTCAAAGTACTCTAGCAACCCTCTTACCTTCTTTAAGTACTTAGCCATCCTTTCGTCTTTGGCCTCATACACCCCCAACACCTGATTGACAACCAACCTTGAGTCGCTATGGAGTAGGAGTCGCCTTACTCGAAGAGTTGTTGCTAATAAGAGACCTGCTATCATGGCCTCATACTCAGACTCGTTGTTTGAAGCCTGGAAGTTGAATCTCAAGGCGCATTAAATGTTGGCGCCATCTGGAGCCGAGAGTATTAGCCCCGTGCCGCTTCCACTGTCACAAGATGAGCCATCAACGAAGAGACTCCAGACCTCTGCATCTGATGAGAAGACCCCTTCTCTCATAACCCCTTTCTCGAAGAGGTATCGATCCTCTTCGTTCTCTTCTACTCTGCTCCGGGTTTTGCCTGGGATGACCTCTTCTCGGCCCCGAAAGACGTTGGGTGCAGTCTCTTCCGAATTTCGGAAGACACTACGGTTCGTCTCCTCGCCGCCATCCAAGCCCTTCTCTGTCTCAGCCTCTTCCCAAGTGAACTTTGCGACAAAGTCTGCGAGGGCCTGCCCCTTGATGGCTGTCCTGGGCTGGTAGGTAAGATCATACTCTCCTAGATCGATGGCCCAGGTCATCAGTCTCCCGGACTTCTCAGGTTTGTGCAGAACCTGTCTTAGTGGGGAGTCTTTAAGGACTACCATGGAGTGAGCTTGGAAGTAAGGCTTCATTTTTCTTGAAGCATGTATAAGGGCATAAGCCAACTTCTCCATTCGGGGATAGTTTTGTTCAGACCCTTGAAGGGCCTTACTGTTGAAGTACACAGGCCTCTGGATTCCATCCTCTTCCCGTACGATGGCTGCGCTGATGGCTGATTCAGAGACTACCAGATACACAAATAACCTCTCCCCTGTGATAGGCCGAGAGAGCAACAGGGGAGACCCCAAGTAGGACTTGAGTTGGTCAAAGGCTTTTTCACACTCTTCGTCCCATTGGAAGGCCTTTCTTAGAATTTTAAAGAATGGAAGACACTTATCCGTTGCCCTAGAAATAAACCTGTTAAGGGCCGCCACTCTTCCAGTGAGTCTCTGGACATCCTTGATACTCCTAGGAGTCTTCATGTCGAGTAATGCCTTGATTTTCTCAGGGTTTGCTTCAATCCCCCTCTGATTAACGATGAACCCCAGGAACTTCCCAGCTCTTACCCCGAAGACACACTTCGTTGGGTTGAGCTTCATTCTATACGAGTCCATGACATCAAAGGTCTTCTCAAGGTCTGCTACGTGAGTACACGCTTTCAGGCTCTTCGTTAGCATATCGTCCACATACACCTCCATGGTCTTACCTATCTGCTCCTCGAACATCTTATTGACAAGACGTTGATACATTGCCCCCACATTTTTCAGGCCAAAGGGCATCACCTTGTAACAGTACATCCCCTTGTCAGTAATGAAGGCTGTCTTCTCAGAGTCTTCAGCATCCATGAAGATTTGGTTATAACCTGAATAAGCATCCATGAAACTCATGAGCTCGTGCCCTGCCGTTGCATCCACCATCTGGTCTATCCTAGGTAAGGGATAGCTGTCCTTCGGGCAAGACTTGTTTAGGTCTGTGAAATCTACACACATTCGCCATTTTCCATTGGCCTTAGGCACAATGACTGCATTTGAGAGCCACTCCGGATAGGTAACCTCTCTTATGAACTCGGCCTCTTCCAACTTTTTCACCTCTTCCCGGATGACCTCATACTTCTCCCTGGAGTAGACTCTTCGCCTCTGCTTGATAGGCCTGGCATCTCTGTCCACGTTGAGCTTGTGGGTCATGATCTCAGGGTCGATACCAGGCATGTCTGCGTGACTCCATGCGAAGACACTCTGCCTCCTCCTGAGGAATTTTATCAGCTCTTCCTTGATCCTTGGCTCTAGGGCTTTGCCGACCTGGACGGTTTTTTTCCGGCTCGTCCTCATTGAGGACGATGGATTCTACCTCTTCCGTGGCCTCGCCCTTCTTCAATTTTGTTTCATCTCTCGGGTCAAGAGTGTCAATGCTGTAAGTGGTGGTTGCTCTCTTATAGGCCTCTCTCTCTTCGGTCGAGTTGAATTAGCACTCCCGCACCGTGGTCTGGTCCCCTTGCACTTCCCCTACTCCATAAGGAGTCGGGAATTTTAGCATCTGATGGACCGTCGACGACACGGCTTCAAACTCTTTGAGGGCCACTCTTCCGATGATGAGGTTGTAGGCCGAGAAGACATTTCGTCCATAACAAAAAAGTTGATCTTCCTGGTCAGCCTCTTAGGCCATTCATCCCCCATCCGTACATCCATTTCATACATGCCCAATGGGTGCACCTTCTCACCACTGAAGCCTATCAACGGGTGATGGTAGGGCACCAGCCTTGCCCTGCTAAGACCCAAGCTCTTGAAACAAGGCCAGAACATCACATCTGCTGAGCTTCCCCCATCTATGAGGATTCTCCCTACATCGCACCCATGCACCCTTGTTGTTATGACTAAAGGGTCATCATGGGGGGCTAAGATGCCCTTGAAGTCGAGTCTGGAGAACCCCACCACGAGGGTGTCCATGTCTACCTTCTTCCTCTTCTGCACGGCGTCAGAAGACGTCAGATTCACAACCTCAGGCTTGGCCACTGACTTGGCCTCTGCTACATGAGCCTTCCTGTCGGCTACCTCAGAGCCACCTCCTGCGAATCCCCCACATATGGTGCTAACACCAAAGGAGATCATTCTGACCCTCTTCACCGGGGTGTTGTCATCCTTTGGCGGGAGATCCGGGTCATCTCCATCATCTCCCTCTGAGTCATCATCCCTTCTGGCCGGGACATCGCCACGGCATCTGTCATTTCTTCTCTTCTTAGGGTCTTCTCTTCCACCCTTTGGGGCCTTGCCATCCACATACCTTCTCAGCTTCCCAGATTTCAGCATCTTCTCAATCTCATCCTTTAAAGCGAAGCATCTATCTGTGACATGGCCGTGATCCTGATGGAACTCGCACCAGAGGTTTTTGTTCCTCTTATGTGGTGGGGCCTTCAGCTTCTCTGGCCACCTCAGAGTCCGGTCAGTCTTAATCTCATTAAGGATGTGTTCACAGCTCACAGTCAGAGAAGTGTAATGAGCGAATTTGTCATCACCTGACCTCTTCTTCCCCTCTTTCTTACTTTGGGACCTCCCAACGCTACCGCGGTTTTCCTCCTCATATTTGGCAGCCATTGCCTCTTCCGCATTCATCACTTTCCCTGCGGTTTCCAGCAGCTCCGCCATAGACCTAGGAGGGTCTTCCGCCAGTTTCCACAGTAGCTTCCCCTTCTGGAGGCCCCCTATAAGGGCAGTCATGGCTATGCTCTCTTCGTAATCCTCCACCTCCAACTTCTCCTTGTTGAATCTTGTTATGTAGTCTCTCAGGCTTTCACCCTTGGCCTGTTTGACATACAACAGGTGAGTAGTCTTCTTTTGAGGTCTTACCCCAAAGCAGAAGTTGTGGATGAACTGCTCAGCTAAGCCTTTGAAGTTCTCGATCGAGTTCTTTGGAAGAGAGGTGAACCAGTTGTGCGCTGCCCCTGTCAAGGTTCCCGAGAAGGCCCTGCACTTCATCTCATCGGGTATCGAGTAAATATCTGCCACCGACTGATACATCTCGATATGGTGCACAGGGTTAGTGCTGCCATCATATTTAGGAGTCACTGTAGGAGGCTTGAACTTAGCCGGGGTTGGGAACCCCACTATCCTAGCCACAAATGGGGAGCCCTCCGAGTAGCCCCTCTGTAATGGGTCCCTGCTCTTTATGAGGTCCCCTATCTTCTCCTCAAGGCGTTGGATTGAATCATTCCAGGGTCTTCTGTCATCAACTTGGCCGAGGTTATCCCCTGCCACCTCCCTGCGATGGACAGAGGGTTCCCCAGCAACGACCCGTTGGATGTTGACCTCCTCCTGCTCCCTGGCTCTTCTCTCACAGGGTCGGCCTTGGTCTGGCCGAGCCTGTCTATCCCCTCTTTGGGAGCCTGCCGCGCTCCTTGACCTCGATAGCCTCTGTCTTAGGTCATTAACTGGGCCCAACCTCTCGAAGGCCGACCCTCTACTCAACCTGTCAAAAGCCGACCCTCTTTGTTGGGCCTCTTCTCTTTTTCAGCCGACACATCCCTGACTCTGCCTAAGAGGTCGTATGGTGTTATCGGACACCTCATACGGCTCCCAACAGTCTTCTGGGGCCTCTTCAGCTCCTAGGTCATCATACCTGTCCTCTGGGAAAGGATTTCCTTGCCTCCCCAGGCGCAAGCGCCTAGGGTCAGCAACGTCCCTTCTTCGTTGGGGTGCAGGCTGGTCCTTCATCGGCGCCTGGGGTGGTCCCCTGGCGTCAGGATGAGGCTGAACTGCCGCCGGAGTGATCATGTCCGGTGAGACTCCAGGTGGCCTCATCATCATGGTTTGACTGAGCTGGGAAAATTGCTCCTTCATGGCTTGTTGTGTTGCAGCCAAAGATTTCAAGGCTGCTGCTACCTCCGCCATTTCGGACTGAAGAGGAGCCTGACTGGAACTAGCCCCTCCACCTCCGGGCGGTGGAAGAGGCGGTGGCAAGTCTGGTGCCATATGTTAACTGTATAGAGCTTGAGTAGCAAGTGAGCTTAATACCTTAAAGGACCTCTTTCAATGGTGAAACAGCTCCACGCAAGGGGTGGTTCCTGGTTCACCACTAGAGTCTCCGATGAGGTTAAGCAGAAAAGGAGGAAGAGATAGCTTCTCGTTCCCACAGACGGCGCCAAAATGATGATGCCGAAATCAGCACCACCAGATAAGGTGTTTCCAAGCTCAATAGAAGTATAATAAGGGCAGCACAGCTATATAAAGAAGATAAAAGAAGGTGGTGAGGAGAAGAGGGTAGCACATCGGAATATAAGTGGTTCAGCCAATCTGGCCTACGTCCACTGTGAGTGTGTGTGAGTAATATCACTGAAAGAAGGCACTAATGGCCATGGATACAACCTCTCAAGCTTTCTCTCTCTACTTTGGATTTAGACAGAGTTTTAGCTAGGGTTTTTATAACTGGATCCTTTTGCAAGGTAGGGGATGATCCCTATATATAGTGCCTAGGGGGTGTAATGTACCCCCCATGCATGTAATGTGCATGTGTGTGGTAGCCTCACCAATGGGGGGTGCCATCTTTCATTGCCACATGTAAGTAATGATGATGAAATATTCTCCCCACATGTGGGGAATAATCTTGTTACAACTGATTTGTGCCCATGTGTCATTATCCAAATGTTCAACAGATGCTCGGCCGCCATGTTAGTGGATGACCTCGGCCTAGGTGAGGCCGAGCTGTAAAGGCTTGATATTCGTCCAATCCAGGATGTGTCATAGAGAGTCTCGGCCTGGTCTCAGCCGAGACATTATGCTGGGTCGGCCCCAGCCGAGGTAGGAATGATTCCATGCTGACGATTACTAAGGCTTCTTGTGACCTCGGCCCAAGCCGAGGTTGAACCGGTTCCAAGCTGAAGGTTATCAAGGCTCCCTGTCACCTCGGCCTACCCTCGGCCGAGGTTGCCATACCCAGGTATATGAGAATGTTGTTGACGCCTGTGATGCGCGTAGTGTCCATTGGGAGAGTAGATGGTAGTGTCGGCCTAGGCCGACCCTGGTCTGGCCGAGGGATGATATCGTGGGCCCATGGCTTATCTTGGGTCGATCAACATCTCGGTCATCACCTCGGCCGAGGTTGGTGTCTCTGGGCCGAGGTAACAGTTGGGGCATATCAACACGTGTCTTCATGTAATTGGTCCACATCAGCTGACTAATTTTTGTATCAACAGAAGCCCCCAATGTTTCACAGTTGCATTTTGATATGAGAGTGTGGAACATTTTACTCAAAAGTTGTTTGGGCACATTTTTTACATCTTGATTAATTACAGAACTGCAATACTTGTGAAAATTTTCCACTTTGTGTACCAATTTTGAGCGTGAAATGGCAAACTTGTAAATATTTTGAATTTTTCATGAACGCTTGGGCATTTGCGTCTTTTTCCTTAGATTAACCATCGGGAACACAACAATCATCATGTGTGATCATTACTTTTCTCGTTTTCCGATACAGCATATATAATGGCGGTAAAATCCGATTGTCTTCTACTTTTTGCTAGTTTGTTTCCAAACTCTTTATCTTCTCATTTTCTTCTTACGAGCGTTCTTTAAAGTCATCTGCCTTAGATGATTCCTTAATCTTCTGTAAGAATTTCTTCTTTCCTTCTTCTTTCTTTGCTTTAATCATCATGGTTTACCTTATCGAGTCATTAGATAAGTTTAGACCCGATTTTGAAATTCCTTCTTGGGTTGTCTTAGAAGAACCTCCTTGCCCTTCTGATTTATTTTCTCTTACTGAGGGACACTGGTTTTCCTCTATTTTTGTAGAAGAATGTGGTTTTTCTTTCCCACCTAATCCCCTATGTTTGGAATTTTGCCAATATTTTGATATTGTACCTGCAAAAGTAGTTCCAAATACATGGAGGGTAGTTAATGGCGTACATAAGTTGAATCAAATTCATGGAACTCGTTTAGGGATTCCTGAAATTATGTACTGTTATAAATAGGTCACCAGTGATACCACCTTTTATTTAAAAACTAGGTTTCCTAACAGAGCTTTAGTGGTCAATCTCCCTGATTTTAATAGGGATTATTTTGAACATGGAGTTCTGATGAAAAATTAGCAACACGCCCCACTAAAGGGGAAAGACGTGTACCAAGGTCCAAGATGTCCACCTTATGGCAATGGGATATGTTGTTCTTTATTTTTAAGCTAGCTCTGTTCTTGTTTGATAAAATATTTCACTGACTTTTGCTCTTTCATTTTTGACTTGCAGTTGACAGTAAAAGAAAATCCCCAAAATAGAGTGGTATTAATATAAAAGATTTGAAGCTCAGCTGGGGTTTGCATCAATCAATTGTCAGGGGCACGTGAGGTCTGCTTCCTATTTGTTGAGATATAAGAACACCACTTCATCTTTTATTGCTCGGCCCCTAGCTACTCCTTTGGTGATTGATCTTGAGCAGGCTCCAGCATCTTCTTTAATTGTTGAAGAATCTTGCATTAGTAAGTGTCATTATACCTGTCATTTTATTTATGTTTTTTATTTTCATACTCTAACTTGAGTTTCTCTTTTTCTTTCAGTTTTTGGTGTATTTCAATAATATCCTGGAGAAGAATGAAGATATTAAAGCAACTTCCTCTTCCAGTGAAGTAGAAGAAGCCCTTGGTGGGTTATCAAAATCTTTAGAGGTATCCCAGCAGAAGTATGAGGATGACAAAGTTTCTTGGGAAAACAAAATCAAGTCTGTAGAGACATCTTAACAAAAAGTTGTGGAAGCTGCCAAAGAGGCTGATCTAGCTCGACAGAGATCTGTGAATGCTGCATAAGAGGCTGATGTAGCGCGGCAACGGGATATAAATGCTTCCAAGAAGGCAGAGGAGAAATTGAAGATGGCCATTTATAGCAAGGAGGAAGCTGAGGACAAGCTTGAAGAGGTTGAACGGCATAAGAAAGAGCTTGAATAGAAAATTAAATCTATTAAAGATCAACTCAAAAAGAGTGTTTCCTCGAAGAGGGAGAAGAGAAAAATTACTGCGAAGAAGTTCTTTAGCTCTGGCTGGGACAAAGGATGGAACAAAGCTACAACTGCTTCCTCTACTCAAATGGAGTATGCAAGTTTGAAGTTCTTTAGGGATGGATGGGTTGCAGCATTGAAGGAGCTAGAAATTACTGAGGACTCTGAATTATTTCAGAGACATGTCCATGGCCCTCCTCTTGCTATTGAAGAAGAAGAAGAAGAAGAAGAAGAAGAAGAAGAAGAAGAAGAAGAAGAAGAAGAAGAAGAAGAAGAAGAAGAAGAAGAAGAAGAAGAAGAAGAAGAAGAAAAAGATGAAGTTGGGTCTGATGAATCTTATTTGATGATAGTAGAACAAACACCTGCTACCACTATCCCTCAATCCTCTGAGCAAGTTCAGCAGACTACAACTTCTACTGAGCAACACCAGCTGCCCACCGAGCAACCAATCCCTTCTTCAAAATCAGTTAAGGATGTTGTAGGGAATAAGGAGAAGGTATAAATTTGTTCGGTAATTTGTTTCTTTTCTATTT
The DNA here is from genome assembly GCA_949130495.1 of Sambucus nigra. Classification (NCBI taxonomy): domain Eukaryota; kingdom Viridiplantae; phylum Streptophyta; class Magnoliopsida; order Dipsacales; family Adoxaceae; genus Sambucus; species Sambucus nigra. The sequence continues at coordinate 378,470,065 of OX422211.1, forward strand.
TATTTTGTACTTTTGGTTTTACCCTCTTCTCTTATGATCAATAAAATGGACTTTGTTATTTATTCTGGATTTCTCCTTTACTATTCAATATAGCTGCATTATTGTTGATCTATTTTTACTTTTTCTTGCTAGTTTATTGCCAGGATGGAACTGTTGTTATCTCACGATATAGAGTTGATGAAGAAGTGTAATGATTACTTCAAAGCTGGTCGTGCAGATTTCTCTGAAGCACAAATTATTAATATTTTGGGATCTGATGCCTTTGAGCGAGAAATTGATGTTTATCAGTATTTAAAATGTTTTTTTGATTAGATTATATCAAATAACGTAGCTTATTATGATATGATTGAATATCTTTAAGGAATAATTGAAGAACTTAAACTTCAACACAAGGTAGCCACTTCTCTTTAGCATGAGGGTTATGAGAAGAAGTACTAATAGTTGAGTGCTGATCGGGGTTATGAAAAATTTATCTCTGCCCATAATAAGAGAGAGAGTGTGCTAAAACTTGAAGTTGAGGAACATAGAAACATTGTTAAGCTGCTGGAGGAAGAAAACATTGCTTTATGTGAAGAAATGAGATAGACAAAATTTGCTTCTTCCTGTGGAGCTCTGGTCCCAGTTAATGATGAAGTTTTTTCCTTTTTGAATACTGAGAATGCCTTATTAAGGGAAGAATTAGAAGCTTTGAAGAGAGTCATACCTGCATCCACTTCCCGGGGTAGAACAAGAGCTGGTCGGAGCAGTATTGAAGAGACTAGGACTCAATAGGATTTAGAAAACCAAGTTGCGCAACTGAAGGCAAAAAATCAATCTATGGCTGAGATGTCCTAAAAAATTCAAACTCTTATCGAGCAACTTTCCATCAGAGTTCTGTGTTGCAGAGCAAGGAGAATTTGGTGAAGCGGCTACATCAGCATGTTGAACGATTGACTTATCAATTCCAAAAGTAGCCTAGAGAGTTTTGGATGGGGGGATACAATGAAGCTTTATGTCATCTTGATGCCAGGTTGAAGCAATCAAATAATTAAGGATACAAACAGGGGTGGTTGAATGCTCTAGCTGTGATGAAGGTTGAGGAGGGAACCGAATTGTGGGATTGGTATGACCTTGGATTACTTGATCTGCTAGTACCTCCTTTCAAACTAGATGTTAGATAGATTTCAGTTAGCTCATTCCTCAATGTTTTATTTCCAAATACTTTGGTGATTACAATCTTCACAAAGATTTTGAGATATCCCGACCTCCACATTTTCTTGATCGACTAAGTTTGAGCAATACCAGAATGCTACGAGATTTGAACTTTATCAATTCTTATTTTACTTTAGATGATCGTCCAGCTAGAATAAATCCTGTATATAAGTCTAAAGTAAAGAAACCAGTAAAATAGGCTATTTGTATTTTGTTAGTAATTGTTAATGAAGAACAGTCATCTTTTTGTAATTTTATTTCCTTGGAAATAAATTAATTGTATGATGTTTATACTGTCAATCTTTATGAGGTCAACTATAATAATGTTGTACTTGTCAATCACTGAGTATATATATATATATATATATATATACCCTCTCCAGTAACGACTCCTTATGGTGCAGACTCCGGTACATACCATTTTTTTAAAATAGTAAACAAATGAATTTTTTTATGAAACTTCATGGATATTATCTCTACGGTGAGAAGATCACCTCCAATTTTTTTCATCAAAAAATTCAATAAAAAAACAGTTGAGATGAGGTGATATGTAAAAAAATTGTGTAAATATGCATTTTCGACCGTTGAAATGTTGACGATAATCTCACTCACTTTTTGATCGAATTTTTTTATGAAACTTCATGGATATGATCTCGATAGTGAGAAGATCATATCCATGAAGTTTCATAAAAAAATTCAATAAATAAAGTGGTTGGCACCGACCCAACATTTCAACGGTTGAAAATGCATATTTATACCATTTTTTTACATATCACCTCATCTCAAAGGTTTTTTTATTGAATTTTTTGACGAAAAAATTTGGAGATGATCTTCTCATCGTGGAGATCATATCCATGAAGTTTCATCGAACAATTTATTTTTTTACTATTTTAAAAAAATGGTATGTACCGGGGTCTGCACCATAAGGAGTCCTTATATGAGACTTTCTGATATATATATATATATATATATATATATATATATATATAGTTTGTCCATTGTTGATCTGATTTCTTAAACAATGGAACTTTTGCCCTATGTGTTTGCCTAGTTGTAGTGACTTATCACCCATAAAGGCCTAAGCAATGGAATTGTTTTTATCCCATGTTCCTGCTTAGTTGTAGAAATCATTTAAGTAAATAATTGCACTGGTGCCTAGGCAGTGGATATTTTACCCATCTTTTTGACTAGTTTAGACGCCATTTGGGTCACCCATAATCAAAGAGGTCTTGCCTTGCTCGATTATTGTACCAACATTGTTGGATATGTTGATGCCGATCAACTCTGTTGGTGTTTCTACTGATGCCGACCAACTTTGTTGGTGTTTATGCTGAGGCCGACCAACTTTGAGTTGAGAGAAAAAGTTTTTTTATTACTGCAAAGTGAGTTAAGTGTAGTGTGTAGCACTAGTACTCCGAAAAAAAAAATAACACAAACAAATAAGGGGAAATCATCGCTTTCATTCATACTGAAATAATGGGGTGTATGTACGATTACATTACTGGTAGTATTTTCGCAGGTTCTCTGCATTCCAAGCGTTTTTTAATTATTCCCCTTCAAGAGTTTTTATTCTGTAGGTGCCAAGTCGAACAACAACTATGACACTATAGGGCCCATGCCAGTTAGCTTCCAACTTATTGTGCTTTTGAATTACTTTCTTGATCACATAATCTCCTTCCTTGAGATCACACTTCTTGACCCTTTTATTGTAGAACATGGCAGTCCTTTGCTGATAAGTTGCATTTTGAATTGCCGCTTATTCTCTGACTTCTTCGGGCATGTCCAAATCCAAGCGTCTCATCAAATCACTTATTGGAGAATTAAAGTTAAGCACCTTATGAGTAGGTAATCCTAATTCAGCAAGTATCACTGATTCACTCCCAAAAGACAATATGTAAAGAGATTCCCCAGTTGCTTTTCGGGGAGTTATTCGGTAGGCCAATAACACTGAATGCAACTCATTGATCCAATTCCCTTTAGCATCATGCAATCGCTTCTTCAACCCACTCAGTAGAGTTCGGTTTGTCACCTCCGTTTTCCCATTACTTTGGGAATGACCTGGAGCAAAATGGACCTTTTGAATGTTGGACTGTAGATAGTATGTTGCGAACTCAGCATTATCAAATTGGGTACCATGATCTGTAATAAAAGCATGGAGTAAACCATATCTACAAATAATATTCTTCTAGATGAATTGATAGACCTTTTCATAAGCTATATCAATGAGAGGTTCAGCTTCCACCCATTTTGTAAAGTAATCAAATTCTACCACTAAATATTTAAATCGTCCTCTTGTAGTCGGTAGAGGCCCGACTGAACCTATTCCCCACATAGCGAATGGCCAAGGTGAAGTGATTGTTGTTAGGAGTGCTTGAGGAGTTCTTCTTATAGTAGAGAACCGCAGACACTTGTCGTATTTCTTGGCGTAAGCTGTACAATCAGCGCACATTGTTGGCCAAAAGTACCCCTGTGTATTTATTCTCTGTAAAAGAGTTCTACCTTCCATGTGAGCTCTACAAGATCCTTCATGAATTTCCTCTATTAGATCTTTAACTTCTGCTGGATGAACTCATCTTTGTAGACCAGCTATCATACCTCTTCTGTACAGAACTCCATTATTTAAGACATATCTGGCAGCCTTATAGTCCAACCTCTTGGCTGCCATTCGGTCCATTGGTAAAGTACCTGCTTCGATATAAGCCCTGATGGGATCCATCAAGGAAGGTCCCATATCCATGGCGATAAAATTCACCATCAAATCTTCATCGATACTTCGGCTTGTAAGTATTTCAATAGGGATTGTTCTTCGTAGCTCAGTGCGTATAGCTGAGGCTAACCTAGCAAGTTCATCTGCCCTTGTATTCTCCAGCCTTGGTACTCTAATCACTTGGACAGTCGCCAAATTGGATACAATTTCCATAGATTTAGCTAAAAACCTCAACATGAACTCCCCTTTTACTACGTAAAGATTGAGCATATGATTTACCACTAGTTACGAATCACTGAACACCATAACTTGCTTTGTATTCAATAATTTAGCTAAGTTGAGGCCCATAATTACAGCTTCATACTCAGCTTCATTATTGGAAGCCTGGAATTAGAAACGTAGAGCATATTCTATGTTTATTCCATCTGAACTATTTATAATAATTCCAGCGCCGCAACTTGTTGCACACGAAGAACCATCAACATATAAATTCCATATAGGGATATTATTATCACATCCTTGGTCTGATAAAATCCCTTGATGGAATATCTTGTCCTTCCTTTCTTCATCCTTAAACTCTAGCCTCTTACCAGAAGATTTGGGTTGATTGACTGCCATCCCTTATGGCAATTCTGCTACTGGGAGTTGATTAGGGATAGTTTCTGTTAATCCTCTAGCATCCTTGAGTTGCTCTGCATTAGCCCCCTGTTGATCGGAGACATCTGGGTAGGTAAATTTAGCAATGAAATCCATCACTGCCTGCCCTTTAAGGGAGGATCTTGGCTCGTAGATAATATCATACTCCCCTAAATCCACTGCCCAATACATTAATCTTCCAGACTTTTCTGGCTTATGTAAGGCCTCTTTGAGTGGCATGTTAGTATATACCACTATTGTATGGGCTTAAAAATATGGTCTCATCCTCCTACTCGCCTCAATCAGTGCCAATGCTAACTTCTCCAATTTTGGATACCTGATCTTTGCTCCCCTGAATGCCTTGCTCATATAATAAACTGGTTTTTATTCTTCGCCTTCTATTCGTATCAAAGCCGAAATGACTGCACTTTCTAAAATAGCTAAGTACAAATATAATTTTTCTCCTGCCACTGGCCGGGATAATAAAGGAGGTGTCCTCAAGTATCTCTTCAACTCTAAGAATGCCTTCTCACATTCAACGCTCCACACAAAGTTCTTTCTGAGAACCTTGAAGAATGGAAGACATCTATCAGTTGCTCAGGAGATAAATCTGTTGAGAGCTGCAACACACCCCGTAAGGCTTTACACTTCCTTCTTGGTGGTTCGAGATTGTAATTCCAGCAAGGCTTTTATCTTGTCAGGATTTGCTTCAATACCTCTTTGATTCATAATGTACCCAAGGAACATGCCTTCTTGTATGCTAAAAATGCACTTGGTCTGGTTCAGCTTCATCTGGTACTTCTCTAACTAATCAAATGTTTGGCTTAAATCAGCTATATGGTCAGCAGCTTTCTTGCTTTTGGTCAACATGTCGTTGATGTACACTTCCATATTTTTGCCAATCTTCTCTGCAAACACCTTGTTCATTAGCCGTTGATATGTAGAACCTATATTTTTAAGACCAAAAGGCATAACATTGTAACAATATATTCCTCGTGGGGTAATGAAAGAGGTACTTTCCCTATCTTCTGGCTTCATTTTAATTTGATTATATCCAGAATAGGCATCCATAAAGCTTAGTAGCTCATCTCCCGAAGTTGCATCTACGAGCTGATCTATCCTGGGCAAAGGGAAATGATCTTTCGGGCAAGCTTTATTCAAGTCTGTAAAGTTCACGCACATTCTCCATTTTTTGTTTTTCTTTTTTACCATCATAACGTTAGCCAACCAAATAAGATATTTGACGTCTTCGATGAAAGAATCCTTTTGTAACTTTTCCACTTCTTCTTGAATATCCTGATTCTTCTGTGGACTAGAGACTCTTCTTCGTTGCTTCACTGGCTTGATCTCTTTATTGATGTTGAGCTCATGACATAGGAAAATTAGGTCTATCCCTGTCATATCTTCATGACTCCATGCGAATACTTATTTTATGTGCATTAGAAATGCCACCAGCTCTCGCTTCAATACCGGATCAAGTGAAGCACCAATCTAAGTTATTCGTTATGGTCGTTTGTCATCCAGAATAATAATTTGTGTTGCCTCCATTACTTGACCTTTAACGAGTTCTGTTTCATCTCTTAGGTCCAAGGTTTCAATCTCAGACTCATCAAATTCATCCACTTTATAAGTGGTTGTTCTCTTTTTTAGCGTTTTCCAATTCTTGTTGCTCGATGAACGAGTAGTAGCATTCTCGAGCTACTTTTTGGTCGCCCTTCACAGTTCCCACCCCAAAGTTAGTCGAGAACTTTAGACACTGATGTAAAGTGGTTGGAACTGCCTCAAACTTTTTCAAGCCTACTCTCCCCATGATTATATTGTAAGCTGACTAGACATTTTTATCCATCACGAAGAAACGCACCTTCTCTGATCTACAAGCAGGCCAGGTACCAATCAACATGTATAACTTGATCGTCCCAAGTGGAAAAAAAAATTCTCCAGAGAACCCAATGAGGGGCTGTGATACGGCTCTAACTGACCTAGTTTTAAGTTCAAACTAGCGAAGCAAGGGTAGAACATGATGTCTATCGAGCTACCATTATCCATTAGCACCCTTGAAATGATTACATCCTTCATCCTCATTTTATTTACTAGAAGATCATCATGAGGATACAAAACTCCTTACAGGTCTTTTTAGAAAAACCAATGACCAGTTTTTCTTTATTAACCTTCCTCGGGTGATCTTCTTCTGCCAAATTTATACGTTGTATATAGGAACAAGCTTGAGCCTCATTGAGGTAATCTTTCCTTTCAGCAGTATGATCACTCCCTCCAGCATCTCCACCTGTAATCATGTTAAAATCGAATGAACCAAAACGAATTGAAAATACCTCACGCTCAGGTTGTCTTGCCTAATTTGGGAGATCGGGGTCATCTTTAGGGTCATCTTCATGGTCCCTTTTCTTGCCGTATCTTGGTCGGCAAGGAGATTTGGACCTCTACCGAGCTCTGTTGTTGGTCCTCCCACCATTCAGGCGATTAACGTACTTGTTCAACTTTTCTCATCTAATGAGTGCCTCTATCTCATTTTGGAGAGCTACACACTGTTTGGTTGTATGACCATGATCTTTAACTCGTAATACTTAGTTTTATCCTTTCTTTCGGGGGTTGATCTCAACTTTTTTGACCAATTCAGTTCCTCGCTATTCTTGATTTCCTCTAGAACATGGTTTATATCTACCTTTAAGGGAGTATAATTTGTATACTTCCTCAGGTGTTCCAATATTTCTTTTCCTTTTGACTGCTTGCTCCCATCGTTATGCTTGTGATCTTTCCTCTTTGACTTGCCGTCAACTTTTGTTTCTGCCTTTGCATCAACATTGTTCTTCGCAGCCATAGCTTCTTTGGCATTCATAATTTTGGCTACTTTAGCCATCAATTCATCCATGGATTTAGGAGTATCCTTGGTTAAGGTGTAGTACAGCTTGTCTGGAAAAAGACCACTCTATAATGGTTGTTTTCTCCTCGTAGTCAATGACCTCCAGTTTCTTATTGTTAAAATGAGTGATATAGTTCCTGGTACTTTCTCCTGATTTTTGCCTTACACTCAACAAATGTGCTACCCTTTTGACTGGCTTTGCACCAAAATAGAAATTTCATGTAAAGAGCTCTGCCAGTTGATGGAAAGTTGTAATCTGGCCCCGAGGAAGGCTGTTATACCATATCTGAGCGGATCCGGTAATAGTTACTGAGAATGCCTTGCACCTCATTTCATCTGGAACTGCATAAATGTCTGCAGTATCTTGGTATTGCTCTATGTGGAGAACAGGATCGGTTTTTCCATCATACCTTAGTGTGACCACAAGAGCCTTGAACGTTGAGGGTGTAGGAAATTCCACAATTGCTTGTACAAATGGGGATCCTTTGATAAAGGTTCTTTGAAGAGGATTTTTGTCCTTAGCCATTTCACCTAACCTATATTCTAATATTTGAATATATCCCTTCCATGCATCATTTCCAACCTTTGATTTATTCACATTTGCACGAACAACAGATCGCGCAGAATTCTCCTCTTGGGATCTTTCTATGCGAGCTGTAGACCTGGAATTTAGATGTGATTGGGCTGAGCCTTCCCTTAAATTGTTTGGTCATTGATAATTTCTCAACACAATCCGAGGAGGATTTTTGTTCCTCTTAGGTCCCAAACGATCGAAGGGTGAAACTCTTCTCAACCTCTCTAGAGCGCTTATTCGTTCTAGAGTTAAGGTGACATTTTCTTGAGAATCCATAATTCTTATGGGAGAGGTCAAACCAGGTTGATAGGATGAATCACTTGAATTTCTAGTATGATGAATTTCAGTAAGTCTGGATCGTTAAGACGATGGACGCATGCTCCTCTGAATGCTTCGTTGGCCTGAATGTGCGTATGCTCCATTTTGAATAGTTTGGATGAACTGTCGCATAGCTTCTTGCATAGCCATTTGTCCCCTGGCTAAGCTTGCTAGTATTCCAGTGATATCGTTAGCGTTTGGAGGAGCAGAAGGGTTTGGAGGATTCCCATCATTGTTCTTGTTGCTAGATTATGGGAAATCAACCATGTATGATAAGTTTTTAGTGAAAAATGCTACGTATAGTCATTCCCAAAGATGGCGTCAATCTGATGATGTAAAAACTAAATTTGATCTAATTAATTAATCACAGATAAATACGAATGAATAAATAAGACAAGAGATTTTTATAGTGGTTCAGCCTTAATGAAAAGCCTACGTCCACTATCTTATATTACTGGGTGTCTTGCTTTAATCTCGATTATGCTCGCTTATGATAGCTTACCCTGCCATGAGGGTATTAAAATGTATTTATAGCCCTTGGGTTGTCAGTATAAATAGACAATATGTCGTTATTAAATAGGCATATACATCTGTACATGATAAGAATATCCATTGAATTTGTCTTTGTCATTTGATCTTCCTAACCAGTTGCTCGGTACGCTGAGTAGCTCGGTACATTGAACTTGTGCCATGATGGATGACACGTGTCTTCATGTAATTGGTCCACGTCAGCTGACAAATTTTTGTATCAACACATGGAATCTAAATATGCGCCAGAGTATGGTTTTAATGATAAGAGAGGCGCGCTTTCAAAAGTGCCTCAAAAAGTATTGAAATATTTTCCTGTTGGTCCAAGGTTGAAAGGATTTTTCACAATGCCGTGGATAGCTGAGGAAATGATTTGGCACACTAGGGAAAAAGTAAGGAATAATCTCATGCGTCATCTTGTGAACTCAACTGTTTGGAAAAACATAAATTTTAATCACCCAGATATTGCCAATGAATAACGTAATATTCGTTTGGAAATATCAATAGATGGGTTCAATCCAATTGGTAGCCTAAGCACCGATCAAAATGTATGGCCGGTGATCGTAGCAACCTTAAATCCCCTCCTTTGTTGTACATGAGACCAATTTTTTGATATTGTCTTTGTTGATACCCTCTCCAAAGGTATAAAGTGATTACATTGATGTTTACTTGGAACCATTGGTAGAAGAATTGAATGATTTGTTGATAGTGGGTGTGAAAGCATTTTAACTCTAGTAAACATGATGAGCTCACATTAAAAGTTATGTTGATCTGGGAAATTCATGATTTCCCAATTTATGGGACTTTATCGGGCTATGATATTCATGCTTACTTTAGGTACACCATTTGGGCAGAGGAAACTAGATCTCAACATCTCAGGGATAGTGAAAAACTTATATATCATTCCTATAAGAGACTCTTGCCTCGCGATCATAGGTTTAGATTTTGTAATGGCTCTAATTTTTTTTTAGTGTGGGATCTAACATAGGCTACCTTCGAGAAAGATTTCATGTTCATAAATTGAAAGGAGGTTTTCCAAATGTGGAGCTAATGTGATGGAGAAAAATCCTAAATTTAGGAATGTCAAGTATAAAATTACCCTATTGAGAATAAATCCAAGAAAAGGACGGCGTGGTCTAGGAGGTAAATATTATTTGACATGTAATATTGGAAGGGTAACACAGTGTGCCATATATTAGATATCATTTATCCCAAAAAGAACACCATCAAACATCTTGTGAGCACATGCTTAGGTGGAAGTCATTCGAAGGATGGAGAAAAGGCACAACGTGATCTTAAAGTGTTAAAAATTAGGTCGCAATTATAGTTGAAAGTAGACAGCAGCAGGAGGAATATACCCGTGGGGCATATACTTTGATGAGTGAAGAAACAAAGGTGCTTTTAGACACACTGCATAATTTGAAAGTTCTTTATAATTTTTCATCAAATTTACAGAGGATTGTGAGCTATCCCACACATGTTCTACAAAAGTATAAGTCTCATGATTAGCATGTGATCATACAACTATTCCCTTTGTTGTTTAAGCATTATTATCTAAGCATAAGGATTTGCGGAGGGCCATTATGTAGATTATCCTTTCCTTCATACTTTTGTGCGTAAAAGTAATCAACCGAAAACACATCATAGCTGCAAAAGAAAATATAGCTGAAGCAACTTGTGTATTAGAGAAGTAGTTCCCCATGACACTCTTCAACATAATATTCACTTGCTGGTGAAGTTGTGCGATAAGGCACTTCTTTGCTACCCAGTAAGATATCGATGGATGTACCCATTTGAAAGGTTGAAGAAAGTTTTCAAAAAGTATATTAAGAATACAATGTACATTGAAGGATCCATCGTTGAGGAATACATTACAACAGAGGCATATGTGTTCACTAAGGAATATATGCCTGACACTAACATTATAAATGATGGAGATGAGTTCACCGATGAGGGTGGTCAATTCATGGGCAAGCAATTTAAACTGACAAGTTTACAATATGAGCAATTGACTCGTTATATGTTTGAAACCCATGAAGATGTCGATGAATGGAGAGAGTAAGTTCATGTTGTAATTTTACTTTGTGTTATTATCTTATATTCTTGTTCATCTTCTTGATAAATTTTATCATTCAATGTAGAAACTATAATGCGTCCGGGTACAATAAAAAATGATTCACATAGTGAATTTAGACTTTGGGTGTCACATGAGATAATTATTAGGTCAAACATCCAATAATTGCAACCTTTAAAACTTATCATGTTAACTTATGGAATCCATAATTTTTGTTGTTGAAGGATGGCGATGCTACCTCAAGGCTTTCTTGCGCTGCCACTTGACCTAATTTTAAGGAACACGAGTATAAGAAGTATCGACTGAACAATTATGTTTTCTCGTAGAGATTATACGAGTAAAATACGTTGTCATAAAATAACGACATTTCATATAAGCTCTTACGTATTTCAGGACGAGTGCCAAAGATAAAAACTTAATGAAGCATAAATGACTTACTATAGTGTAGTTCAAAATATTTTTGAATTAGACTATATATATTTCAAAGAGGATGTGTTTTACTTCGATTGGATAAGATTTAAGGATAAATTTTTTTATAAATTCGATTCGGGTACCAATTTGATATTGGTAGTCCTGTCCAAGATGAAGACCAAGGAGCATATGAATAATGAGCTGTCTGTTTGTGATCTTGAAAAGCTCAAGGAAGTGTTTTAATTGGAGTATATCAATAAAGAACCGTATCAATCCATTTTGGATGACAACCCGAACATGAAATAACTTCTACATACTTTACATGAGTAAAGTTATTTGGGTTGTAAAATGTAATGAGGATTCCAATTTTTAATTTATAATATGCAATTTGTAATATGTAGTTTGAAACAATCTTAACATTAATTTATTGTTCATTAAATATAATGTTAGTTGTTATATTAAAACAGTCATATGTGTATTTCCATTTGATTCTTATATTCCGATTCAGTATTTTCATTTGATTCACTAATGAAAACAAGTGCGTGAAATAGTTTTGTTTTATTTAAATTCTTATATCCCAAACTTGAGTGTTTTCATTTGATTTATGTTATATGTTATACTATTAAAGCCTATTTAGGGCAGAATATGACTTCATCAGGCCATCAGATGCCGAGAAAAAGTAGGGGGTAACGAAGGATATTCTACTAATAAGCCCATCAAGTTCAGAAAGTATGGGATCATAGTTGAAAACAAGACTAGTCTACATGTGAGGGCGTTAGAGTTGTCGAAATTAATAATTGGTCCGGATACAAAGATTGGAGGATCGTGCTCGTGGATCTTAAGATGGTCATTTGGTGGGCCTTAGAGGTATGAAAACCTCAATATTTATATTAATATTTGACTTTAATATAAGATTTTATTATCATGTTTTTTAAATATTAATTCATTAACTTTCTTATATTATATGTTTGTTGGACAACAATAATTCATTTGATAAAATCATTTGATAAAAAGAATTTTTCGGTGTATGTTTTTTGTCACTGCTTGAAAAGCTCCTTTAATCAAAATCCTCAATTACCTACAAAATATAACAATCTCAAGTGTAGAGGTAAGTAAGGGTATCAATCCACATCTACGGGGTAAGCTAGAGACAAACTCAATTGTAATTCAATTTTATTTTCTTTTGGGGTTTTTGCTTTTTCTATTTTTTTTTAGCTTTTTCAAATATTCAACTAGGTGAGATGAGGTGAAATAACACTAAACAAAAATGTGAGATGAAAATAACTAATTAGAAAGTGACTAAAAGTGAAAAATAAAGTCTAACACTAAAATAAGAGATAAAGTGAGGTAAATAATTGTGAGAACAATTAAGGAGTGGGATTACACGACAAATTTTAGCTATTCTAATTAATTAATTGAATTCTCCCAAATTAATATCAAACTTACAAATCAACTCTCGTTGCAAATGTAATTTTAATAGTAATCTTTTAGACAATTAAGTTTAACATCCCACAACTCTAGAAAATAAATCTACACTCCTTTTAATTAATCACCCGCTAGGATCGAACAATTAAAACTTATGTAAATCTTAGAAAATAAATTTAGAGTTGAAGTTCAAGTAATAATACCCCACTTAAGAAACCCCTATCTCTAGTTCGAATCTAAAATGGGTATTATAACAAGAATTTCGATTTTCTCTCGAAAATCATTTACCCTCCCTCGAGGCGTAAATTTAAGGGTAAGGGATCAAAATTAACATTCAAAGGGAATTTTCAAGTAATCAAACTAATTAAACTAAAATAACATCAAATAAGGGTTTTCCCCCACCCCTTGAAAGGGGATTTAGCCTAACATGATATTAAACATGATGAACAAATAATCATGGCTACTAAAATAAAATAGAAGGGAATAGAACATGCAAACAAATTTTTTTTGAGAAATTTGAACTCTAATCTCCCAGTTTGAAGCATACAACCCCTCTAATTGAGCATCCAAGTGATTTGCAATTAAATATACACTCAATTAAATCTCTTACAAAATTTAACCTCACAAATATCTAAAAAAAAATAAAAATAAAACTATTTACAAATATTTCAACCTAATTTATTCTAACCTAACTCTCTACTTTTCTCTAGAATTTTCTCTCTCTATTTGATTATATCTCTCCTAAATGGGGTCTTGAGTCTTCTTTTATAGTAGATGCATGGCACAAATAGGGCTAAGGGGTATTTTTGGGAAGGTTTAATGTGCATGGAAATGGGGTGTGTACACATGAGGTAAGAGAGGTGTGAGGTCATGTGGGTGAGGGGATTGGAATAAAACAAATTAGATTTGGTATAAGGGTATTTTTGGGAATAGGTAAAAGGTGGTTAAAAGACATGTGTTTATTTTGTTGGAATTTGGTTTATTTGGCTTTGGTTTGTTTGTTGGCAGGTAAGAGAAACGATTTTGGTCTTTGGCTTAGGAAGTGGGTTTGGATGTAAATGGGTTGTTGGTATAGGGGTGGAATCACGGTTTGGGAGATGGGTATATGGCAATTCGGGTTCGAAACGGGAATGACAGCATCCGGGCTGTGGAGTGAGGTTTGCAGGTTAAAGTAGGGTCGCGCCCGGGGTAGTAGGCCAAGGGGTTTTGGTACCGGGTTCTGGGTTGAGGGGGTCTGTGGCCATGGTTGTGGTCTGCTGGGGCGACGGGTTTGGATGTGGATCTGAGTGCCGTCGGAGTTGGGGCATCGCCGGTTTTGGCATGTGTGGCCGGCCGGTGCTTTGTAAGGGCTGCGGCCGGAGCAAGGTGTGACACCCCGACTATTTAAATACCGGGTAGCTACTCCTTTATTAAATTAAATCAAAACGCCAAGTTGGCTCAGTTAATAGCATCACTGTCGAAAACATTTTATTATTACTAACCACCTAGTATTTAAAAGTAAGTTGCCAAATTTTAATTTAAAGTCTGATTGACATGCAAGTATAATGAAGAAATAATAACACCATTCACCATAATGAAGTAATAGAATAACCGTAACATGATATAAATAAAACTGGAGGAAAAACTCCTCATAATACAATCTCACAACTGAAGTAAGTAATGAAATACTGAATACTGGAATGAATACATGCCAACGTCTGAAAACTGAAATGGAAATGTATCTAATAGAACTTGGGCAACATGCCCTACAACTGAGGAATAATGAATAAGGAATCCAAATGATATAAGCGTCTAAAAGCAAATCCATGTAGCTTCCACAACCAGCTACAGCTCGTCATCAGAATGGAAATCCTATGCATGGTGACCTTGTGGCTGGGCACCTAAAATGGTTTTACAAAAAGATAGATTTGAAAGCAAACGGGTCAGAGCCCGAATGTGGAGATATTTTAAAAAAACCTGCAAGTGCTTTAAAAACATTTAAAACAGTATATGCAAAGTATATGTTAGGACGTGCTCTCACATGATATACTCACCTCTCGTCTAACTGTGCACTCCTAACGTTCATGTACCCATTCGTGTGTTATCTCATAACTATCTAAAGAGTTTCTAACACTTATACTCGGTTCGCGTTAAATTTCCAACCTTAATAATTAAATAGAGAGTTCTACTTTAATTCCCGGATTCACAATTATTAAAAATACCAAAAAGATCTCTTTTTATCTTTCAAAACATTACCATAATTATACTCACAATTTATTATAGTAAATTCCTCCTCGATTAACCGTATATTTTCACATCATAAATATACAATACAAGCACCCAAAGGCTAAGCTGCGGTGCACACATACTCTGCTATCCATCCCGGTACATCACGTACATAAGGATTACAAATTCCGAATCTCTCAGGAATTGTTGGAATCAACACCACACACATAAATGGAGGCGAACATAATTCAATCATATCCATGGTCACGTACATACCTACGCTCCATAGTCAGCTGGCTTATTAACTCACAAATAAGTCATTCTCTTGAACTATGTCCTCTAGGCACCAATCTAAATCCGGGCAACACAAGGATAAGAAGGTCCTAAGCGAACGTAACCTCCCGTGATAGCAAGTATGGTAGGTATGTCATACACATAAAGTTATCTACTAAGCATTCACACATCTTAGATATTTCAATATTAATAAGGGTATTCTCTACATCATTATACCATTATTCCCAATTCATATATTTCAAGTGTCCCGACAATATATAAATTAAAAAGTCGACACGTCTCACGTCGTAATATCTTAAACTTAAAACCTGTCTCGAATAGACTATTAAGTTCCCATAATTCCCTCATATAACATCGCTATACCTAAGGTCCTTACTTCTGCCCCAAACCTTATTTCATCAAATTATTCAAATTTGAACTATTAACCCAAATATTAACTCACATAACGAATTTCATTAATTTAGAATAATTCCTCAAATTAAATTCCAATTAAAGTCCAATCTCATAATCATGCCTACTGGTCTTCCTTAAAGTTTAAGGGTAATCACAATGTCTCCAATAAAATTATCCAAGGGTTATCATCATTAAAATTCAATTAAGGAAAACTTTATTCATTCTGGGAAGGTCGATCGATCGACCTTGACCTTCGATCAATCGATTGTGGTCGATCGATCGACTGATGAATGTCGATCGATCGATTACACAGGTCTGTTACGGACTGCTTCGTTTTGCAGTTACAGTTTCGTCCCAATTCACCATTTTTAAGCATGAAACTTCAAGATAAGGTCACTATAACGTTATACTAACATCCTATATCAGTAATAACATTCTAAATCCCATAATTCATCATTTAAAGGCTTACTTTGGATTAAAACTACATCCAAATAATTCCCAGATTTCTTCCATTCAAGAACATCATTAAGTTTCTTCTAATTCTACCTTTTGATCATCAAGGTTCTGTTTCAACATATAAATTCGTCCAGAATATACTACATGCAATTCCTACATAAATCATGGCTTTTGACTTTCAATTCATGGGTCTAATTTATCTCCAAAAATCAATTTCGAAAATTCCTAAACATGGAAACATATCTTGAATTAAAAGAGTTTAAATCACTTGCCTTAATTATCTCAGAATTTGGTGTTGAATCTTGAAGTCCAGTTGTTCTCCCTCTCACTTTTCTGCAGAATTCTCTTCCTTCTCTCTCTTTCAAGCTCTTCTCAAGGTTTCCTTCTCTCTCTCTCTCTCTCAAGCTTTTCCCAAGGTTGAAGATAATGGAATATGGAGTGTGTCTTGGTTTTTGGAAGTTGGGAGTATATTTCAACTCCTCCCGTAGTCCATTAAATCTCTAAGTGGTAGTAGTGGGTTAAGTGGGTTAAGTG
Source organism: Sambucus nigra (assembly GCA_949130495.1). Lineage (NCBI taxonomy): Eukaryota > Viridiplantae > Streptophyta > Magnoliopsida > Dipsacales > Adoxaceae > Sambucus > Sambucus nigra. Next base: position 378,486,689 of record OX422211.1, read on the forward strand.
GGTTGAGTGGGTTGAGAAATAGTCAGATTTTTAATTCCCATTTTCGTCACTTTTTAATTCCCAAAAATGCAATTTACCAAAATGCCCTTTATGATGTCGGTATGGCCCACAAATATCCCGGGACCCAAACTAAACTTCCGGCTAGTGTTTTCTGACTATCTCGACCCTTCCGGACGCGTTGGCGCACTCAAAACGACCATACGGTTAATGGAACTAAAATTCACTTTTTAATTATGTAGCACAAAACCATGACGTGGCGGTCACACGCGTCAAGTAAAATTCCCAAATTGCCGTATTTATAACTCACGACAATATCAATATTACCGATATTCATATAATGCCAAGTATGCACATTATAATAAAATACTAACTCACATCTCGTTAATATTATTATCCGGATTAATTTCCAATTAATAAACATTTAATTCAATTAATCCCCAAAAATAAATAACGCAGAAAATACGGGGTATTACACAAGGTTTCGGAATGGGACGCAAGAAACGGGTTCGAGCAGGTGATGTGGGGCTGGCCGGGTTAGCGCTGGGTTTGGTAGGTGGGGGCTGCCATGGCCGGCAGGAGGTATAAGGTTTGGAAGGGTTTTTGAGTTATTAATGGAGGTAGAAGAGAGAGAGAGAGAGAGAGAGAGAGAGAGAGAGAGAGAGAGAGTGGGATAAAGGTTGAAGATGAAAGTGTGGGTTGTAGGGTGTGTGAGGTGTAGGGGATATGGTGTGGATGAGGGTGAAGAGAGATATTTTGGTGTATTAGTGTGTAGGATTAAAGGTGTGTGTGTGTGTCATAATTTGTGACCCTTAAAAATTGACTAACTAACTAAAAAATAATATTAATTAAATTCTACTAAAAAAATTTAGAAATCCTAATCTATAAAATAAAACACACAACTAAAAAGAAGAAACAATAAAAATAAAAATAGAAAACTATTAAACTAAAAACTAAAAACCTAGAAAAAAGTAAATTCTAATAAATATAAAAATAAAATGAAATCCTAAAAGTTCTAATCCTAATAAAATAAAAACTAATCAAAATAAAATAAAATAGAAAATAATACCTAGAAATTCTAAATAAATCTAAAATAAAACCTAAAAATAAAACGACTCAAACTAAAAATAAAAAAAAATATTAAAAAGGGACAAACAAAACACACATAGGGTTTGGGGTAGGTTTAGGCTAGGTTGAGGCTAGGGTAAGGTTACGAGGGAGGGAATTTAGCACCATTTTTGCACAATTGTCTCGATATATAGCTTTTGACACCGCAAACGGACGTTTGACCTACAAGATAAACACTTAAGCACATAAGACCCATATTGTCGTGAATTAGTAACAAAAGTACATCTATTCGGGGTATAAAATGTACAATTTTGGGTGCTTTTCACACCACCCCCAAACAGAGCGTTGCTAGTCCTCGAGCAATAAGATAGAGAGAAAGAGAAAGATAAGTAGCCAAAAGTGTACCACTTTCGCGGGCACTTGCGATTGCACTTAGCATGTGAAACAAACCTTTAAACCTATAGGTTTCCCTACAGGACGAGTTGTGTCTCGTGAGGGTTTGTAGGGAATATACCCAAAAAATTCTTATTTATAAAAAAAATTATTGAAAGGCAGTCAAACTCTTATTAGACGTAGAATAATCGCACAATCCATCACGAGAAAAATATTTTCAGAAATACAAGCTAGAAGCGTAAAAAGTTTAGCTAAGTAAATAATCAAGGCACATCCTTCCTAGAACTCAACGTGTGTAGTGTGAATCAGTCAAAACGGGTTGAGTATCACAAGAGTAATTCTTAGATTGCCTTTTCGGAATCAACACTTCAACTTCAAATCTCACGGATTATATCTCTCTCAAATGAACTTTCGAGATTAGGGTTAGTGTATCGCTCTTGTGTGTGAGGAGGTGAGTAAATGTAATCAAGTTCAAACGTCTCACACACGTATAAGAAAGAACGAACATTAGAAAGAAAAATGATCTTATGAAAGAAATGCTAATCACTATAGTGAGAACGTCGAGTTATTCACCACGTTGACTTTCATTTGCCCGAACACCTAGGGAAAATATGGATGTATATGGGTGAGGGGGAAATGAAATGAGAAGGATGGGATATAAGGTTCGATGGTGATGTGAATGATGAGTGATGGATGTGTGAAATGATGGATGTAAAATGGATGGATATGTGATAGAAGAGTGTATACACTTTAGGCACAAATGTATTTATTTCAAAACCAACTACTAACTACAAACTCTTTTTCTTTTCTTTTATTTTCTCTCTTTTTTTTCCTAATATTTTTGCTATTTTTCTATTTTTCTTCTTCTTTTTTTTTTGTTTTTTCTCTCTCTTTTCAAACGAACACTGAAGACATTTAACATTTGGAACAACACTCTTTTATTTGAAAACGAAAGATGATATGGAGATGATAGGTGATGGTGTGGGGAAATATGGAAAAGTATGGGAATGTAATGGTTGAGTTGAATGGAAATATGATATGGGGGAAAAGTGGTAGGTGTTTGGATGAAAATCCTAGTGATCGGGACAAATTTCAAGACACGTGTTTCTTACAACTCGAAAGTGATATTGCTCTCAGTGATCAAGCCAAAATTTTATGAAAGATAATGAGATCATACAACGATTTAAGTGCGTACCTAAAGGAAGTTGAATCAACTTGTGACTCGGAGATTGCGTAAAACTCTCTGAAAGGGTGAAAGGCACGAATCTCACAAGATAAAGACACCACTAGTGATCCTTAAGTTTCTCATTAGAATTGTAGTACTCCTGAACTCTAAACCGTATTGACTTGATAAGTGCGCAAATTTTGTTGAGTATAGAAATTCATGGTCCAACATGCCATGTTACGTAGTACATAAGCTATTTATAAAAAAAATATCCTCTAACTTGATTCCTATACTTAAAAAGATAGATGATTGAAAATTCACATTAATGAGTGAGATGAAAGAAACTGCACGAAATTTTAAAAATCAGGTTTAAAAATCAAAATTATTCAAAAAAGATACGATTTTGATAAAATTCCCCACCCCCAAACAAAAAGGAACATCGTCCTCGATGTTTACGTAAAATGATTTTTAAAATTGTGAGCATAAGGTAGGAAAGAGATTACTAGAATCAATCGCCAATGAAAAGGAAAGATGTAGCCAAGAACAAACCTTAATAAATGATAAGAGAAAAAAGTGTACAAGTCTATAAGCATGATAAAGCATTGGGTGTTTTGAAACACCACCCCCAAACAGGATGAGACTAGTACAAGAAACACGGGTTGCCTCCCAGTAGCGCTAAGTTTAATGTCTTCATCCAGACCGATAGAATCTCACCCTAAAGATAAGATTTATGAAAGCGCGGGGTGGCAGAAGAATTGGGGTCATGAGAATCACCCCCAAACAAGACTGAAGCGTCCGTCTTGTTGGATAATGGCTAGAAATGGTCAATGCACTTGTATGGCAAAGTGCATCACACGATGCAAAGCATAGGTGGACCATGGGTGGGTGGGGATTAGGGAAAGGGTAAGAAAGGAAAGGGTAAGAGTGAAGAGGTATCGGTATCGGGCCTTGTTGAGCTTAAAGGTGAGGGAAACTAAGGCCCTATAAGAATGGTTATCTAGTTGGTGAGGAAGGAAATATGGTGGGGAAAGTGGAATGGGGTGAGGCTCATAGAAATCACACGACCGTTCTATGAATGGGTGATGATAATGGCCGTGTCATGACACACCAGGGAGTTGTCGATGGGAAAATCAACACCACAAGAGAGTGGCGGGCATAGAATAACAAGCTCGGTGCCACGGTGGAGAGTAGCATCAAAAAGACTCTCATAGATGGTGGAGGATGGTTTTAGGTAAGGATCTAAAAATGTGTTTGGGAACATGCATGGTATAAGATCTAGATCCAAACTAGGTGATGGGATAATGGGTGGGGTAAAGGGTGTATCGGGTGGGATAAATGGTGGATGAAGATGATCCAACTCAAGCGTGGGAGACACACACACTCCTCATGAGGCACAGAGTGATCCTCAAGGGCACTCGCAGGAGGAAGTGTGGTATCTAAAGATGGAGTGGTCAGCTTCTCCACAAGAATATCTCCAGGGAATGTGGTGGATGGGTAAGACGAGGCACCAAGATCTAAGATAGAGGATACATGAAGAATATCGGGCTCAAAGGGAGCCATGCATGGTGGGAAATCATCCATATCCAGATAGATAGGAACTATCACGGATTCTATCTCGGGAAAATGGTGAGCACTCGTAGCCGGAGCTATACTAGGATAAATTTGTTCCTCGGGAACACAAGGATGAAGCTCGATAGGTGTAGACTCGGGCATATTTTTGGATGTGGAGGGAAAGGTAATAGGTACCTCAAGTGTGGGTTCATGTGGACATGGCGGGATCAGATCAGGCTCACTAATGAAAGGTAAGTCAACACAATTGTCAACTTGGGGCCCGAACCATGGGATGGTCTCAACTTCTAGATTATCGGGGTGGTAGGGTTGGTCACACTCAAAATTCGTGTCACAAGAGGACACATCATTATCACACTCAGGTGAAACAATGGGTGGATCCATGAAAATATCCAACTCACTCGCACACTCCTATTCATTTAACCTTTGTTCAAGCCTTTGAAGAGCTTGAGTTTGAATTTGAGTGGCTTGCTCTTGCTCGTTGATAAATTATTGCAAGAGTACCTCGAGAGTGGATGTGGATGAAGGTGGTGGAGTGATGGGTGGTGGCAGTGGGTGAGGTGGACACAGCGCCCTACTATCATGACTATACGGAGAATACTCGAATAAAGTGTGTGGAGTGGGGCCAAGTTCAGCATACACGAAAGGATCGCTTTCGTGATGGACAATTGGTTGATACTCATGGGGTGCGTAGTGAGGTAACTGATCGTGACAAGGTGCACAAGGTTTCCATGATGACTGTTGGAATGTGTGAGGATCCACAACATCGGGTTGGGATTCGTATTGCGTGGAAGTGTGATCAGGCCTCCACGAATAGCTCGGGTACTCACACAACTTGGGATTAGGTATTTCGAGATAATAGGCCGAGGTAGATTCCGCAACAGTGTCATATGGATACACATGTTCCACGGTGGGTTCGGATGGATATGACAAGTATGGACACTCATGGGACATGTGATCGGCATAGTAACAGTGGGTGCACAACAAAGGATGAGATACGTCGACACTTGACATCGAAGGTGATGGAATATGAGGTGCATGCATGGATGGGTCAAGAGTATCAAGGGCACTCGTGAGAGACGTAAAACCACTAAAAATATCATAAAGAGACGTCTCGGGATCACTCTCACACGTGTCACGTGTCAATGGAAAATGACCAAAGTAGTACCGTAAAGGACGTTCTTCGGCCATGAGGAGAGAAATATTTTTTTGATTTTTAAATTTTTTCCAAAGGAAAGAAAATATTTTTGGATTTTCTAAAAATAAAAGAAAGAAAATATTTTTGGTTTTTTTTTATAAAAATAAAGAAAGAAAATATTTTTGGATTTTTTTATAAAAATGAAAGAAAATATTTTTGGATTTGTTTGAAGAAAAGGTGGGCAAAAATATGGGCTCTCTGAATTGGACGAACCAACTAAAATTGACTACCAAAAAGTGGGATTGGACACACACAAGTCAAGGAGAATTCCTAACGAGCACATAGCCAATTTTTATCTTTAGATTTAGTGAAAGGGTAGTCAAATTTTAATTAAGTCCGCGGACGATAAAAAATCACGAAATTATCTGAGTGATCGTCTTTTCAAAAGTTTCTCCTAGTGGGATACCTAGTCAATGGATTTTAAATTTAGTGATGGCTAGGGTAGCACACAATTGGTAAGCGAGTGAGTCGGGTGATGAAATCTCTTCTCGTGAGTGACCGGGTGTGTGTCTTAGTCAATTAATTCATCACACCATTCGAAAATAAATGCGAGAATAAAATCAAATAAGAGCACACAAAGCACACAAAAGAATTGACTCGCTAACAGGAGAGGCGCGAGGGTTTAGAAATGTACCTCCCACGATTTTTAGGCCGTGGGGTGCCGAAATGGTTGAGTCGACCAGGGGGAGATTACTCCTATCTCAGTCGGCCCCAGGAGTCCTACCGACCCAAGGTAGAGAGGCTTCTTTTCCTCGCCTTGGACGCCCTCTCTCTACCTTGTTCGGTTTCCCTATCACGCTTGTCTTCAATTTATTACAAATTTTAAATGAAAAATAAAATAAAGGTGTCTCTATGCACCGCAATACAAGCCAAGAATAGAATAATTCTAATACAAGCCCTCTAAAAATATAAAAATGGTACAAAAAATAATAAAGTGCAAAAATTAAATGAACTACAAGTTGAAATCCACTCCGAGTGCTTCACGCTCCCCGGCAACGGCGCCATTTGATGGAAAGAACTTTTCGGTGTATTTTTTTCGTCGTTGCTTGAAAATCTCCTCTAATCAAAATCCTCAATTACCTACAAAATATAACAATCTCAAGTATAGAGGTAAGTAAGGGTATCAATCCACATCTACTGGGTAAGCTAGAGACAAACTCAATTGTAATTCAATTTTATTTTCTTTTGGGGTTTTTGCTTTTTCTATTTTTTTTTTAGCTTTTTCAAATATTAAAACAATTTTGTGAAGTGGGGTGAAATAACACTAAACAAAAATGTGAGATGAAAACAACTAATTAGAAAGTGACTAAAAGTGAAAAATAAAGTCTAACACTAAAATAAGAGATAAAGTGAGGTAAATAATTGTGAGAACAATCAAGGAGTGGGATTACACCACAAATTTTAGCTATTCTAATTAATTAATTGAATTCTCCCAAATTAATATCAAACTTACAAATCAACTCTCGTTGCAAATGTAATTTTAATAGTAATATTTTAGAAAATAAAGTTTAACACCCCACAACTCTAGAAAATAAATCTACACTCCTTTTAATTAATCACCCGCTAGGATCGAACAATTAAAACTTATGTAAATCTCAAAAAATAAATTTAGAGTTGAAATTCAAGTAATAATACCCCACTTAAGAAACCCCTATCTCTAGTTCGAATGTAAATGGGTATTATAACTAGAAATTCGATTTTCTCTCGAAAATCATTTACCCTCTCTCGAGGCGTAAATTTAAGGGTGAGAAATAAAAATTAACATTCAAAGGGAATTTTCAAGTAATCAAACTAATTAAACTAAAATAACATCAAATAAGGGTTTCCCCCTACCGCTTGAAAGGGGATTTAGCCTAACATGATATTAAACGTGATGAACAAATAATCAAGGCTACTAAAATAAAATATAAGGGAATAGAACAAGCAAACCAAATTTCTTTGAGAAAGTTGAACTCAAATCTTTCAATTTGAAGCATACAATCCCTCTAATTGAGCATCCAAGTGATTTGCAATTAATTATCCACTCAATTAGATCTCTTACAAAATTTAACCTCACAAATATCTAAAAAAAAATAAAAATAAAACTATTTACAAATATTTCAACCTAATTTATTCTAACCTAACTCTCTACTTTTCTCTAGAATTGTATCTCTCTCTTTGATGATATCTCTCCTAAATGGGGTCTTGAGTCTTATTTTATAGTAGATGCATGGCACACATGGGGCTAAGGGGTGATTTTGGGAAGGTTTAATGTGCATGGAAATGGGGTGTGTACACATGAGGTAAGAGCGGTGTGAGGTCATGTGGGTGAGGGGATTGGAATAAAACAAATCAGATTTGGTATAAGGGTATTTTTGGGAATGGGTAAAAGATTGTTAAAAGACATGTGTTTATTTTGTTGGAATTTGATTTATTTGGCTTTGGTTTGTTTGTTGGAAGGTAAGAGAAACGATTTTGGTCTTTGGCTTAGGAAGTGGGTTTGGATGTCAATGGGTTGTTGGTATAGGGGTGGAATCACGGTTTGGGAGATGGGTATATGGCAATTCGGGTTCGAAACGGGCATGACAGCATCCGGGCTGTGGAGTGAGGTTCGCAAGTTAAAGTAGGGTCACGCCCGGGGTAGTGGGCCAAGGGGTTTTGGTACCGGGTTTCGGGTTGAGGCGGTCTGTGGCCATGGTTGTGGTCTGCTGGGGAGACGGGTTTGGATGTTGATCTGAGTGCCGTCGGAGTTGGGGCGTCGCCGGTTTTGGCAGGTGTGACCGGCCGGAGGTTTGTGAGGGCTGCGGCCGGACCAAGGGTCGGGAATGGGACGCAGGAAACGGGTTCGAGCAGGTGATGTGGGGCTGGCTGGTTTAGCGTTGGGTTTGGCAGGTGGGGGCTGCCATGGCCGGCATGAGGTATAAGGTTTGGAAGGGTTTTTGAGTTATTAATGGAGGTAGAAGAGAGAGAGAGAGTGCGATAGAGGTTGAAGATGAAAGTGTGGGTTGTAGGGTGTGTGAGGTGTAGGGGATATGGTGTGGATAAGGGTGAGGAGAGATATTTTGGTGTATTATTGTGTAGGATTAAAGGTGTGTGTATGTCATAATTTGTGACCCTTAAAAATTGAATAACTAACTAAAAAATAATATTAATTAAATTCTACTTTAAAAAAATTTAAAAATCATAATCTATAGAATAAAAGACACAACTAAAAATAAAACTAAAAAGAAGAAACAATAAAAATAAAAATAGAAAACTATTAAACTAAAAACTAAAAACCTAAAAAAAGTAAATTCTAATAAATCTAAAAATAAAATGAAATCCTAAAAGTTCTAATCCTAATAAAATAAAAACTAATCAAAATAAAATAAAATTATATTAATAAAAATAAAATAGAAAATAAAACCTAGAAATTCTAAATAAATCTAAAATAAAACCTAAAAATAAAACGACTCAAACTAAAAATCAAAAAAAATATTAAAAAGGGACAAACAAAACACACACAGGGTTTGGGGTAGGTTTATGTTTGGGTAAGGTTATGGGGGAGGGAATTTAGCACCATTTTTGCACAATTGTCTCGATATATAGCTTTTGACTCCGCAAACAGACGTTTGACCTACAAGTTAAACATTTAAGCACATAAGACCCATATTGTCGAGAATTAGCAACAAAAGTACGTCTATTCGGGGTATAAAATATACAGTTTTGCGTGCTTTTCAGTGCTCGTGGATCTTAAGATGGTCGTTTGGTGGGCTTTAGAGGTATGAAAACCTCAATATTTATATTAAATATTTGACTTTAATATAAGATTTTATTATCATGTTTTTTAAATATTAATTCACTAACTTTCTTATATTATATGTTTGTTGGACAACAGTAATTCAACTTGCCCCCGAAACCACGGGAAAATGTATTAGCGAGTGTAGGAGGGCAATGAAAGACAAAGAAGAAGAATTTGTGTGCCTGATTTTTTAGGAAGGACCAAGATGCGACACCCCACCTATTTTAATCACGGGTGATCAGACCTTTATCAAAATAAATAGGAATATCATTTTGTTCATTATTAGCATAACTGTCAAAACCTTTTTAAATTACTAACCACCAATGTTAAATTAAGTCGGGGTTAAATTTTAGCTTGTATTAATATAACAACATGCATAACAAATAAAACAACCAAACTATTCACACAATTATAGTCTAAATCAATCACACGATAAATAACTGAATAAATAATACTGAATAAACTATTGGTTCCTAAAATGAAATCCAACTACAAGTCTAAAGTAACAAATTGAATTTAAATAAAGTCTGACAAATAAATGAATAACTATAATACTGAATCGTCTGAAGGGGAAACATGCACAAATGAAATACTAGAAAGCAAATCCTAATCTAGGAATGAATAACTGAAGCGTCTAAGCAAACTCCTGCAAGCCTCCACAAATGTTGCAGCTACGCATTCCTAGAATGAATCATCTAGTTAGGCGTCCCTGTGGCTAGACACCTAAAATGTTTTGGAAAATGGATTTAACAAGGGTCAGAGCCCAAAACCTTTTGAAAATATTTTGCAAGTATTTACATCACACTTTAAAACAGTTATTAAATACACATGTTGGTTCCACATACACTCCCTTAAGTTTCTCACCCCTCATCTAAAGTGAACCCCTAACACATCCTACCTAGCTATGCTACCCAACCTAACTAAACCATGTATCTAACTAATCACAAAAAGTTTAGCTCACCAGTACTGCCCATACGGCACGTTACTGTACTGTTAATGATTAATATTTATCGCATCTTATTATTTAATCATTTATTTATGTTTCTCCACATAAATTTCATTTAGACATACAAAATCTTTCAGTTCTACCATCACACATAAGTAAATTAATCACCCTTATAATATATACAACTATAACATCCCCCAGAATGGCCCCCGTGATGCAGGCATACTCTGTTATCATGTCCATGTACCTCTCGTACTAATCAAGGACTATCACTTCAGAATGTCTCCTCGACCCCTAAATAAATCAAGACACAATGAAAGCGAACATAGTTCTAAGCCTTTGGGTTATGCACATACCTAACGTACCCAAATGACCTACCAGTCCCACTAATACAATGCATATAATGAGCCTCCCTAAGTTCTATGTTATGGGGGCACACATCTAGACCTCACTGGAATCGTTAAGGTGGGATCGCCCTTTGCGCGGAACCTCCCGTGATAGCAGGCATCATAGGTATGTTCACACACAAAATCAAATCTCAATAACAGGTATTCACCTAACCAATATAGGTATACACACAACCCATAATCATAGTTCGTGCATAATATACATCTATGGAATACTCACCGTATTATCTATTTACAAATTATAACTTCTTATCGTAATTTCTCGAGTATCACTCACTACCAGAAGGGTCCTAGTTAAACCTTAAGCTATTTCAGTAGTTATAACATCTCTCTACTACTGGTCTTATCATAGGTTCACTTATGCTCTCCGTAACCCATTCTAATTCTCGCAAATTCATTAAGTTTCATGTTATGCCCGATAGGTCCTAGCCTAAATTCTCCCATTTTAGATAACCATAAACTCTATCATAGCTCTACTGAAGTTCATTATGTCCCTCACTATAGTTTGAGAATAACCCAAAAGCCTCTCTATTAATCATTCGCAAGTTTGGGGCATAAACAAAAGAAACTGGGCAAATCTGAGTCACCGAATAGATTCACCTACCGAGTCAATTCACTCTTTGAGCTGAATTGATTCGAAATGCTTCAGATCGACTTCTTCATTACGCTGTTACATTTTTCACCATTTTTATTCATCATAACTTTCATGTATCACAACCAAACTCCAGCATGTTCTAACCCAACATCAAATAAGGCTATAGAAATAATTTATAACGTTGATAACACATTAAATTCATACAAATTCTACCCAATAACGGATTAAAACCTAGATTTCTACCGAGACCCTAGTTTATGTGTTCTTCATTCCTAATTAATCATTTACTCGAATTTCTCCCATAATACTTATCACGTAAATTTTGATTTCATTTTCTTTATATATGTGGATTCTATCTACATGAAATCCCATCCCGAATCATGAGATCTATTCACTTAAACCCCAAGAACATAATTGAAATCATGAAATTGTAAACCCCACACTACATGGATATTATAACTTATTCAAAACATGCAAGATAAATACTTTCCTTTACACTAGAAGTTCTTTTTTTATTTTTTTTGTGAAGAAGTGTGACACCCCGCCTAATTAAATACCGGGTGATCAGTCCTTTATTGAATTAAATCAAAGTGTCCGGTTGGTTCATTCTTAGCATCACTGTCGTAAAACAATTTTCTTTATTAATCACCTAATATATAATTAAGCTAAGTGTCAAAATAATTTATTTTATTTATTAAACTCCATTGTTAAAATCTTATATGTACAAACCAGTTTGTGAGTAATACTAATGATGAATAAAACAAATCATTCAAATAAAAATATTCCCAATAGGCTACTCAATCTAAATAAACATCCATTACTACAATCAACGTAATAGATAAAACAAACCCAAATAAAAACTGAATACTGAAACCATAAATGAGTACAAAATCTCTATCAAATTTAAACAGAAACTCGGAGATAGGCGACACATGCCCTATCTAAAAAGAACTAAATCAGAAGCTGAGGAGTCAAAGAATGAATCGTCTACTGCAAGGGCCTACAACTCCCACATAAGCTGCAGCACGTCGTTGTCCAAAGAATTACGCCTGACGCCCCTGTGGCTGGGCACCTGTAATATATATATATATATATAAGAGAATGAAGAAAATGAAAGGAAATGGGTCAGAGCCCGAGTGTAAAACAGCTTTAAAGAATGGTTTAGCAAGTATTTAAAATTCTTACTAGTTGATATGACAATCATGTTAGTACGCGACACTCTCTTGAGAATTCTCACCTCTAATCTAGTGTGCACGCCTATCGTACTACTAAAATGACTCATAAGTTTAACCCAATTCTCTTCCCATAAATTCTAATTCGCGAGATCCTACGTCTATAATTTATTTGAGATACCATCTTCTTAAGGATTATTTAAGTCAATTTTATATTTCTCAATACTGCTGTGAAGTTACAAGCACTTACTATAATTAGGAGCATTTATTCAATATTTATTTACATATACGCACAGTAGAAGGATTCCAAGTATATGTATATATATATACTAATCATTCATATAATATATATACTAATTGGCACCCCACATAAAATCTATGGTGCTGGCATACTCTCCTATCAAGTCCCCGTATCTCTCGTACAAAGGAAAATACTAGTTCGGAATCACTCTCGAACTGTGTTAACACAATACACACATAATGGAGGCGAAGCATAGTTCCAAGTCACTAAGAGGTCAGCACATACACTCACGTCTCTTAGAACCGTCTGACAATCATTCTGAGATATCCTGTACCAAGTAATCCTATGTTCTAGGGTACGAGTCAATATCCCCCACAAAGGTCCCATCGAGATAAGACTGTCCGGACGTAGAAACCTTCGTGATAGCAAGTAGCGCGGGTAAGATTATACACAGATATACACATTATACACAAGCACTCGGTATATATATATATATATATATATATATATATATCTCAATTAGGTTCGCCCACGACCCATAATAATATTTTAACCATACGTGGCACAAATCACCCAAGTCCTACGTATAATTAACCCATTTCTTTGTATTATCAATTGTCGCCATTTAAAAAGTACTTCTCGTCCCTCGAAGTATTTTCTTATACTAGATGTAAATTCAATAGATTTACCCTCACTAACATACTGGTCTAAGTCTTTCTTGAGTCTCCCAATACCTCACATAACGTACGCACGATTTCTATCTAATTTTATGCCCCCATTAACCAACGGTTATATCTCGTATAAAATTTCATTTATCGGAACCTACTTAGACCTTACTGGCCCTCCCCATGACCCATTATGATCTTTAAATTATATCCCAGGGCTCCTACGCATTTTAATCGAATTAACCAAAAAAGGAAAAATTATACAATTTTCAGGAGGGGTCGATCGATTGATGAAAAGGGGTCGATCGATCGACATTATTGGGTCGATCAATCGACATTCTTGAGTCGATCGATCGATTAAGCAGTTCTTGCCTAGATTCTTCAACTCTAATCTACGGGTTTCCTCCATAAACCTTACCCAAAATGCCATTAACGAGTCCCAAACTCCCAACCAACTATAAGGAGCATTATATAAACAATAATAGACAATTTCTAACATAAATTTCCTCTTAAATCATCAATAATCATCATCAACTGAATTAAATTCAAAACATATCTTTAACCCTAGTTTATTTAATTTCTCAAGAAATTCATTGAATAACAGATTCCTATCTCTACTGGATATAAATTTCGTTTTCACCAATCTAAATTCATTAAGGAATCATCCTAACATGATTTATATTCTGCAATTTTCATAATTTGTCCCGAACATCAATTATCTTTATTGAAACATAAATATTGTCCTCCTACACTAGCATGGGTTTAATATCAACCAAAATTACAGCAAGATAGATACTTGCCTCAGAGATGAAGGTTTGATTCGTTGGTGTTGATGGGTATGGTTGCATCCCTCGTTCCCCGATCTACGCGTTGGTGGTGAAATTCAGCAAATGTGGTGTAGGTAAGGTGGTTCTCTCCTTTGGAGTCTTCCCTCTTCTCCCTTCTCCCTTCCTTAGCCTCTCTGTAACTCTACCATTTTTAATCCTCGAGGAATATAACTCCTATCAGATATAACCCTTCAATTTTCATCCATAATTAAGCCTTTAAATGGAAAATTACTAAAATACCCTCCCGGGGTACCGGTTAGGCCTAAAACGTCGGATACCCAAACTAAACTCTCGGGTACACTTTTCTGACTATCTCGACCCTTTCAAACACCTTAGCGCACTTGAAATGACTATACAGGTGATGTCTAGTTTATTTGCTTTATATTCCATTAATTTAGTCCCGACACGACACATGCGCGTCCCGACTTAATTTCTATGATTGTCGTATTATTCACTCGCGACAATTTTAACAAATTCAATCTCATATATTACTTTACTCATCTAGTAATATTTAACATTATTCTTACCAATAATTACTAAGTCTCGTCACACTAGCAAATATTTATTTTAAAATCCGGATTAATACTAAATTATTTATCCCAATTTAATGTAATTAATCCCATAATTAAATGCCATAAAATACGGGGTATTACAAGAAGTTGTTCCTCCCTTGCTTCCGATCACAATTCTGACAACTTGGGTGAAGAGAAAAGATGTTTCACCTTTAAGAACTTTATTTTCTTACTCTCTTGTGACCTCCTCTCTTCCCCACACTCAAGTGGGTCGATATACTTTTTTAATTTTTGAAGTTTTCTCTACTATAAACTCCCGAAATGCCCTCTCGTGGTGTCGGTTTTGTCTAAATTTCCCCCAGACCCAATCTATACCCCTAGGTATACTATTCTGACTATTTCAACCCATTCAAAACCAACTGTGATCTCAAAATTACCATCCTAGTCACTCTTCGATAATTTCGTATCTCGACTTCATATAGTCTACACGTGACTTCTGGTTGAGATATAATATTATCGCGTCATTATCACTTGTTATGATGCAAGTTAATAAATCACTATTCAATTAGTAATTATTTTCAATAAACAAGAATTTTTATATCTCTGATTAATATTTTAATCAACACATAATATTTAATTCCATTAAATTACATCACGCGTATAATTTAAAATTAACCAAATTAATTTAATTTTAATTAATCATAAATTCGGGGTGTTACATACTTCCCCCCTAATAAAGGAATTTTTCCCTCAAAATTGGGATGTACCTGCAGTGAATAACTCTGGATACTGCTCACACATGTTATCCTCTCGCTCCCATGTCGACTCGTCAACATTATGGTGTCCCCACTGAACTCTAACTAACCTTATATTGCAGCTTACGCTCACCGTAATCAAGTAACGCCACTGATATCTCCTAGTACGAGATATCTGGCTGTATGTCGGTCAGCTTTAATGGGACATGCCAAAAATATCTTTCACTCCTCAGATACCTCTTTAGCAATGGCATATGGAACACATTGTGGATCCGCTGTAGGTGCTCCAGTAGTCCCAACCTATATGCTACTAGTCCCACCCTCTCAATGATTAAAAATGGTCCCACATATCTCGGCGCTAGCTTCCCCTTCTTGCCAAACCTCATCACCCCTTCATAGGAGACGCCCGCACCAACACCTGGTCACCAACCTCAAGCTCTATGTGCCTCATTTATGCATTGGCATAACTCTTCTGCCTATCCTGAGTTATACGAATGCGCCCTTGAATCAATTCAATCTTGGCAGTAGTGTCCTGAATCGTCTCTGGCCCCAATAACTTATTGTTCCCCACCTCTAACCAGCAAGAGGGAGAATGACAAGGCCATCCATACAGTGACTCGAATGGTGCCATATCGATGGTGAACTGTTAGGAGTTATTATACACAAACTCCACCAATGGAAGGTAATGCTTCCATCCTCCCCCGAAGCCAAGTATGCACATCCTCAGTATATCCTCAAGCATATGTTAACTCTCTCCATTTTCCCAGCTACCCGTGGTTGATATGCTGTACTCAATCGTAAATCTGTGCCCATAGCCTCTTGAAAGCTTTGCCAGAAGCGGGATACAAAAATTTTGTCCCGATCTGATACAATATGTAGCCGTACTATCTCAATAATAAATAACTGTGCATATTTTATCGTCTCAAAAATTGTACGAACTGAAAGGAAATAAGCCACCTTAGTCAACCGATCCACTATTACCCGTATAGAGTCGTGACCTCACTGCAATATCAGTAGATCGGTAATGAAATCTATGGAGATACTCTCACATTTCCACATAAGAATCTCGAGTGGTTGCAATATCCTTATCGGTCTCTAGTGCTCTGCCTTCACTAGCTAGCAGGTAGCACCCTTTGAGACAAACTCCGCTATGTCCCGCTTTATCCCCGACGACCAATAATGTATGCACATATCCTGGTATATATTATCCCCACCGGGATGTACCGCAAACCTGGAACCACGAGACTCTGACATCACTGCATGTCTCAAATCCTCATCCTCTAGAACCATGAGTCTTCCATTATAGCACAAACCTCCCTCTAAACTAATCGAATAAGGCTTCCCCATCAGCTAACAACTGGCGAACCCTATCCTGGCAATATTGATCCCCTTCCTGTGCTTTCACTACCCTCATAACAATCTCGGGTGTGATAGCTAATACGGACATACAAGCCATGGAAATATCGTCGTCATGTCGAAGCTCTCTCCACTTTGCCTTCCAAACCTCTACTGTCTCCCCAACAGGCCATCAGCTCAACGTATCTGCCACCATGTTAAACTTCCCAGGATGATACTGAATATCAACCTAGTAATCCTTCACAAACTCCAACCATCTCCTCTGCCTCATGTTCAGATCCTTTCGCGTGAACAGATACTGAAGTGATTTATGGTCTGTGAACAAGTTAAATTGCTCCCCCAAGTGATAGTGCCTCCAAATCCTCAAGGCAAACACAACCGCGGCTAACTCCAAGTCATGCGTGGTTTAATTCCTCTCGTCGGGCTTAAGCTTTCGAGGTGCATAAGCTATATCCCTCTCCTCCTGCTATCGTACACCCCTAGGTTGGTAAGGATGCATTTGTGTAGACACGGTACTTCACTCCTCCCCTAGGTAGTGCAAGTACAGGTGCTGAGGTAAATTTTTCCTTTAGCTCATCAAAAGCTAATTAGCAATGGTTGTCCCAAAAAAAGGTCACCCCCTTACGGGTCATATTCATCAACTGATCAATAATTTTCAAGAAACCCTGAATAAATCGCCTATAGTAACTAGTTATTCCCAAAAAATTGTGAACCTTGGTCAGTGTCGCGGGTTGTCCCCACTCCCTAATCACTAATACCTTTCTCGGATCAACCGTAATGCCCCTGTCAGACACAATGTAGACCAAAAACTGCAACTCCCAAAGCCAAAACTCACACTTCTCAAATTTAGTGTACAACTGGTGATCTCGTAGTGTCTGTAAAATCATTTGCAGGTGCTCGACATTTTCCTCCTCAGAGTAAGAGTAAACCATAATATCGTTAATGAACACAATCACGAACTAGTCAAAAAAACTCTGTGAAAACCCAGCTCATCAAATCTATGAACATTGTTGGTGCATTGGTGAGCCTGAATGGCATCACCCTAAACTCGTATAACCCATATCTTGTCAAAAAAGCAATCTTATGAATGTCCTCCTCTCTGAAACGCAATTGATGATAATTGGACCTCAGATATATCTTGGAGAAGTAAGTTGCTACCCTCATTTGGTCGAAAAAATCATCGATTTGGGGCAGTGGGTACTTATTTCGGATCGTGACCTTGTTCAATACCCTGTAATCGATACATTACCGAAATGATCCATCCCTCTTCCTGATGAACAACACCGACATACCCCACGGTGATGTACTCTGTCTGATGAAACCCTACCCCAGGAGCTGCTAAATCTGCTCCCTTAACTCCATCATCTCATATGGGTCCATGTGATAAGGCGCTCGGGCGATAGGCCTTGTACCCAGCACTAGGTCAATCACGAACTCAATTTCCCAGCTAGGCAACAGCCTGGGTATCTCTTGGAATACGTCCTCAAACTGCCTCACCATTAGAATCGAGTTTAAAGCAATAACCACCTCTTGTGAAGTTTCCTCCTCAATATAATACGTATGTGTTCTCGACCCTCCCTCATGAAGAGGCATCGCCACTAGGAACATCTTCTGCCCGGGAATAGAGAACACAATAGTCCTCCGAAGTAATCTACCATCGTCTGGTATCCAGCTAACCAATCCATATCCAAAATGACGTCATACCCCTCCATATCTAACACGAGAAGGTCGATATCTAAACATAATCTACCCATATAGATGTCCCCACACTTACAGATCAAGTTTATAAGCGACCCACTACCCAACGGCGACTCCACACACATAAGAAGACTAACGTCTGTCTCTAATAGATCGAAATCTTGTGCAAATCTGGTCGATATGAAAGAGTGTGATGCCCCAGTATCAAATAACATCCTACCCTCAAGCTCGTGAATAGAAAATTTACCCTCTACTGCAGGTGGTGCCTGTGGGGCCTATTATATAACTGCATTCAGGACGTTGTAGACACGTTCATACTGTAACTGCCCCTGCTAAGGTGGGACTGGTGGTGTTGTCGATGTAACGATGCTTGTTGCCCTTGCTGGGCACCCTGCTACTGCGACGCTCTGTCCTGCTGTGGGCAGTCCCTCCTCTTGTCGCCCGTCTGTCCATAAGTAAAATAACGTCCCAAAAAGTCTTTTTACCTCTAGCCCTGATGGCCCTGTCGAGGATGCCCTCTGCTACTGGGCCTGTTGGACCCGGCCCTATTAGCCTCCCATATTGTTCCCTTGGCCCTAGTGGCCCTATGGACGTGTTGCTACTACAACTGAGGGACCTATTGGCCCTGCCTAAAACCCTCCCCGAGTCGGTAATCTCCTGGCAAAATCTCCTTATCGAGAATCTTATCCCTGTTGTCTGTCAGTCTGCTACTACTGTGGTGCTCCACTAGCACTGCTCCCACCTGCCTTGCTCGGCTGACTAGGCTCACCTCCTCTCTTGATTCCCATCAGATGGAAGTGATGGTCTTGACGGTGTAAAAGAGTGGCATTGATGATATCTGTATAAGTCACCAATGCAGGGTTACCTATCAAGTGTTGCCTGATCTTCCAGGCTAGCCCATCCATAAATCTCAGTTTCTTCTTTTCTTCACTGTTCACCTCGTTTGGCAAAAAATTGGTCGAACAAGTGAACTCTTCCTTACACTCAACCATAGATCGATCTCCTTGTACCACCTCACTGAACCTCCTCCTCGTCTCTATCTCAATGGTTACCGAAAAGTATTTGCGATCAAACCGCACCCAAAAATCAGTAATGGACATAGTGTCCCTCTCATCGGTAGTGGTAACAGACTCCTACCACTGTAAAGATGCTTTGACCAATCTGAATGTGGCTAACATCTTCTTTTATACATCGCGACATTCAACCATGCGCAGGTGGCACTGAATATCTTTCTTCCACTGGCACGCCAAAATCACATCAGAGCTACCCCAAAACTCGGGTGGGTCACCCTTCTGGAACGCTTCCCTCACTTTATACCAATCTGAGGGACCCGAGTGATCCTGAATAACTGGTTCCACTGGATGCGATGGTTGTTGTGCTTGAGGGAAGTGGAGAGCCATGGAAATCATAGCGGTGTTAACTGTCAGCGCCACAATAGTAGCCACCTCTGCTACCGTAACTATCCCATGTTGTGGGTGTGGCTGCAGTGGTTGTGGGTCCTGATGAGCCTCTCTCTCATCGTATCTCGTCGCTGCCCTCGCCAATCATCCTCTCCTAAGTGGCATCTGAAAATAAATTTAATTTTATTAGTTCATAGTTTATACAAATATAACAACAGAAGAACGTAATCATAAATACATAATCATGGATGCAACAGTCCTAATAATAGGCCTCTATGTCAAGGAACACTAAGCTGAAATCGCAGTAAGTCGTAAAGATCCTATGGACACTAGAACTTGATGCTCTAATACCATCTGTGACACCCCACCTATTTTAACCATGAGTGATCAGTCCTTTATCAAAATAAATAGGAATCTCATTTAGTTCATTCTTAGCATAACTGTCAAAAAAATTTAAATTACTAATCACATATGTTAAATTAAGACGGTGTTAAATTTTATCTTGCATTAATATAACAACATGCGTAGCAAATAAAACAACCAAACCATTCACACAATAATACTCTAAATCAATCACACGATAAATAGTTATATAACTAATACCGAATAAACCATCGGTTCCCAAAATGAGATCCAACTACAAGTTTAAAGTAATAAATAGATTCCAAATAAAGTCTAACAAATAAAAGAATAACTGTAATACTGAATCGTCTGAAGGGGAAACGTGCCCAAATGAAATACTAGAAAGAAAATCCTATTCTAGGAAAGAATAACTAAGGCATCTAAGCAAACTCCTGCAAGCCTCCACAAATTCTTCAGCTACGCATCCCTAGAATGAATTATCAAGTTGGGCGTCCCTCTAGTTGGACACCTAAAATATTTTGGAAAATGAATTTGACAAGGGTTAGAGCCCAAAATATTTTGAAAATATTTTTCAAGTATTTAAATCATAGTTTAAAAACAGTTATTAGATACACATATTAGTTCCACGTACACTCCCTTGAGTTTCTCACCTATCACCTAAAGTACACGCCTAACGCATCCTAATTAGCTATTGTACCCTGCCTAACTAGACCATGTATCTAATTAATCACAAAAGGTTTAGCTCCCTGGTACTGCCCATACGACACGTTACTGTATCGTTAATGATTAATATTTATCGCATCTTATTATTTAATCATTCATTTATGTTTCTCTACTTAAATTTCATTTAAACATACATAATCTTTCAGTTCTACCATCACACATGAGTAGATTAATCACCCTTGTATATATTTATCACACTTATACTATATACAACTATAGCATCCCCTGGAATGCCCCCATGATGCAGGCATACTCTGCTATCATATCCATGTACCTTTCGTACTAATCAAGGACTATCGCTTCGGAATGTCTCCTCGAACCCTAAATAAATCAATGCACAATGGAGGCGAACATAGTTCTAAGCCTTTGGGATACGCACATACCTAATGTACCCAAATGACTTGTCAGTCCCACTAATACACTGCACATAATGAGCCACCCTAAGTTCTTTGTTGTGGGGCACACATCTAAACCTCACTAGAATCGTCAAGGTGGGATTTCCCTCTGCACAGAACCTCCCATGATAACAAGCAGCGTAGGTATGTTCACACACAAAATCAAATTACAACAATAGGTATTCATCGAATTTATATAGACATATATTCAGTAGGTATACGCATAACTTATAATTATAGTCCATACATAATATACATCTCTTGAATACTTATCGTACTATCTATTTACAAATTATAACTTCTTATCGTATTTTATCGAGTATCACTCACTACCCGAAGGATCCTAGTTAACCCTTAAGTTATTTCAGTTGTTATAACATTTATCTTCTACTAGTCTTATCTTAGATTCACTCATGCTCTTCGTAACCCATTCTAATTCTATCAAATTCACTAAGTTTCATGTTATGCCTGATAGGTCCTAGCCTTAATTCCCCCATTTTAGCTAAGCCTAAACTCTATCATAGGTCTAGTGAAATTCATTGTGTCCCTCACTATAATTTAAGAATAACCCAAAAGTCTCTCAATTAATCATTCGCAAGTTTGAGGCATAAACAAAAGAAACTGGGAAAATCTGGGTAACCGAATCGATTCGGTGAAGAACCCGAATCGATTCGCCTACAGAATCGATTCGCTCTTTGAGCCGAATCAATTCGAAATGGTTTAGATCGTCTTCTTAGTTACGCTGTTATGTTTTTCACCATTTTTATTCATCATAACTTTCATGTATCAGAACCAAGCTCTAGCATGTTCCAACCCAACATCAAATAAGGGTATATAAATAATTTCTAACATTGATAACGCATTAAATCCATACAAATTCTACCCAAGAATGGATTAAAACCCATATTTCAATCGAACCCCTAGTTTATGTGTTCTTCATTCCTAATCAATCATTTACCCAGATTTCTCCCATAATATTTATCACATATATTCTGATTTCATTTTCTCTACATATGTGGATTCATTCTACATGCAATCCCATCCCAAAACATGAGATCTATTCACTTAAACCCCAAGAACATAATTGAAATCAGGAAATTGTAAACCTTACACTACATGGATATTATAACTTATTCAAAATATGCAAGATAAATACTTTCCTTTACACTAGCATGTCTTTTTTCATTTTTTTATGTGAAGAAGGTGTTCCTCCCTTGCTTCCGATCACAATTCCGGCAACTTTGGTGATGTTACACCTCCAAGAACTCTCTTTTCTTCCTCTCTTGTGGACTCCTCTATCTCAAGATAGTTGTAACCCTAGTTCCACACTCAAATGGGCTAATATACTTCTTTAACTTTCTGAGCTTTCTCTACCCTCCGAATGATCAAAACACCTTCTCGTGGTACCGGTTTGGTCTAAAATTATTTGGGACCCAATCTATACGCCCAGGTATACTATTCTGACTATTTCAACCCATTCAGAATCAATCGTGACCTGAAAATTACCATATGAGTCACTCTACTATAATATCCTATCTCTACTTCATATAGTTCGCACGCGACTCCCGATTGTGATATACTATTATCGCGTCACTATCACTCGTTATGACGCAAATTAATAAATCACTATTCACTTAAAAATTATTTTCAATAAACATTAAACATTCTCTCTCTGATTAATATTTTAATCAACATGTAATATTTAATTTCATTAAATTACTTCACGTGTACAATTTAAAATTGACTAAATAACGTTATGTGTAGGGACACCATCCTGGAGAAGGAGACAATAACGTTAGTCAACTGGTAGAGGTTTGTGGATAACTAGGTGTCCGAGTGATAATTGTTCGGTCAAAGAAGGTGGATGTGCACTACTCCGGGTGGACATCTTATGCGGAGGTGGAGCATAGGATGGTAAATAAATTGATTTAAATTATATATTGTTTAGTGGTATGTAAATTACTTTAATTTGGCCACACTTTACTTTAATTTGGTCTCATTTTGCAGGAGTCTGGGAGTGGCCCGGGGGGAAATCTAAATAAGATCCTATATCAAAATCCTGATGAAAAAGGGCGAGCCTGCTAATCCGCTGGTCACGGAGGCCATCGTAAGTTATAATTGAAATTATATTGCCGATCTCAAACTGTTTATTAATATTCTTTTTCAAAGTTAATAACATGTTTTATATTGTTTCAGGAAAGGCTAGAGACAGTGCATAATACCCAAAATTATACCAATAAGGTATCTCTGAGTAGGATGTACTAAGACAAGTTCTGGGCCAAGATAGAATAGGTCGTACTTGGGGTGTCAACTCTTGAATAGGAAAGTCGAAGCTGATGAGTGTGGCTTGCAGTAACAGTGGATTGTCCTCTAAGTTCGATTTGTACAAATCAGACACATGCTCAAAATTGGAAACTCTCCAACAAACGATGAACCACATGTACGAATGGATCAAACACGTAGTCACTAATAAAAGGAAGGGGAATGTGAAGGTGAATGATAAAGGATAAGGCATATGAGGGTAAAACTACTCCATCCCATTCACCGACTCCGGCCGACCCATCATCTCCGTACGACATGTACTTTACCCCCAACCAAACTACCTTGACTTCATTTAAGCCAACTGGGGATAGAGTATATATCCTTAACATGTGTGGGGGTGACCCAATTATTAAGGGAGTGAAGTAAATGAGCATCACTCCTAGTACCATGCTGCAAAATTGTCCACTACAAGATTTTTAGTCTCGAGTTTGGGTCATTGAGATTATGGTTGGGAAAGAGGACGAGGTATTATGGTTGGACCATCAAGTCGATGTTCGACATATTGATGATACATTGGGGGCGTATATCGTTTGGCCGACTTTTCTCCTCAAGCGTTATTAAGTTTTTGTTGGAATTAATGTATTTGAAATTGGTGTATTTTGAAATTTATAGGAATTTACTTGAAACCTTAATTTGGTTTGATGTATAGAATTGGTTTATATTTTGGTTTTGATTTCATTACAATGTCATATTATATTATTGATTGTGTTAGTATTGGTTTGAACAAAAACATTACTTATTTGAAACGGGTTTGTATATGAATGTAATTTGTTGTTTAATTACTCTTTAACTAGAACAATAGTTATTCTGTTGAATATTATAAAATTTGTCTATGCTCAAATGCCGATAATTCTAGATATATACGGTATAATCTTTTATTGTCACATCATATGCTTAATTTATAAGTCAATTTCTTGCTTTATCTTGAATTATGATTGTGCGTGTCGACATTTTTTTTTACCTAAAGTTGCACAGTTTGTGTTTGATGCTGGAGTTTTTCTGTGCCCAAATCCAAATAAATCTAAATATATGCGGTTAAATCTTGAAATATCATATATTTGCTTAAATGTATAATCCAATTTGATGTTACATCTTGAGTGTGTGTGAAAATTGAATCATGAAGAGTTTAAGGTGGAACAAGGATGTCCGTGATTATTTTATTTTATTTTATTTATAATCTTTAATAAAAAATATTTGAATTTTAGTTTTTGTGACTAAAGTTAATTGGCGCACCTAAATTTGATGGGTGGGACTTAAAATTTTATACATATGATATTTTTCTTTCTCATTTTGAACATTGTCTTCTTTGAAACCAAAAGAGTAGATAAATGAAAAATCTCTTTGAAACAAAAAAATGAATAAATCAAAAGTCTTTTGTAAACTAAAAAATTTATCTATTGTAAACTCTATTAATTAATCTCTCGATCCAACACAATCAAGACTAAATTAATCTTTTTTCATCATTCTCCACTCAAATCACATTATGTAATGCTACTAATACTACTACATCAATATAACGTTTTTATTTCCAGAAAAAAAAAGTTTTCAAAATTGTTTTTTATATAAATAAAGGGTTTTTTGCTATAAAAATATCTTTAACTTTTTATTTATAGAAAAAACTTTAAGTTTTTATGTAAAAATGACATAAAGTTTTTTAAACAAAAACAAATAAATATGTATAATTTTTTTTACATAAAATATGTATAGTTTTTTGAAGTTTTTATTTATAGAAAGTAGTTTTTAAGTTAATTTTTTTTTTTCAAAATTGTTTTTAGTAGAAATAAAAAAAATTGGTTATAAAAATATTTTTAATGTTTTATTTATGGAATAAACTTTAAATTTGTATCTATAAATGATATAGTTTTTTAAATTAAAAAAATTAAAAATATGTACAATTTTTTTACATATAATACGTAGAGTTATTTTGAAGTTTTTATTTAATAAAAATAGTTTTTATATAATAAAAACATTTAAAAATAATAAACAAATTCAATTTATGAAAAAATTAACCTTTTATAATGGCTTTAAGATAAGATATATTAAATTTGTGATACATACTAATTTTGTTAACTATCATTATATTTGTTTATTATACATCACCCGTGCATCACACGGGTTGTATGCTAGTATTAATAATGTGAGACTGTCACGTCATCACCTATAATGATTTGACACTATCAAGTTATTATCGACATTCAAATGCCACATGGGCTTTATAATTTTTTTGAAGATTGACCTTGTATGAATTTAAATAAGATAAATTCTAATGACTTACACATTATCAAAATAAAACAAGAATATTGGTATTAGATTTACGGCGTTATTATGGGCTAGTCTCATTTATTGAGTCAAATATGTATAGAATCCTATTTCTTTTCTTTAATGCGTCAAGTCTTTTTTCATTATAGAGCATGTATATTTAGATAAATGTATCCCTAACACATACTCATTTTAAACGCACTTAGTCACTCTAAAAACAAACACAAAACCACATACTATATCTCTAGTAGCCCTATCCCCCCCCCCCCCCCCCCCCCTCCCACCCTCACCTCACACACACACATTATATATATATATATATATATAAATAATAAAGTAGAAAACTTATGTATGTCATAAGCTTAATCGATGATGTCATCAATATGCATTTTTTCTTGTAATACCCATTTTACCCTTAAAATTTTTGGATTTCTCCTCTTTTGATACACTAAAAGTTATTTCCCCCTTACATTCAAAATTCAAATTGAGGGATATATTTGTAAACACAACTGCAATACACTCTCACCACAAACCCTCTTACACTCACCTCACTCCCCGATCTCCCTCTTCCCTTCCTTTTCCACCCCCCCCCCCCCCCCCCCTAATATCCTCTCTACCCAGCTTTTCCACCTGAATCAACCTCCCCCTCCTCCTCCTCTCCATGTCGTTGACTCCTCTCCACGTCGTTGCCTCCTCTCCTCTCCACCCGCACTCACCATACGCCCTCACCATGTCCTTCACCCTAACCCTCACCCTCCGAGCTCTAAGGAGACAATATTTACTCGCATTTCTGCCCTCACCACGTATTGGGTTCAAGTATTCTGTGTTTTAGGGTTTTAATTTTTAGTGTGGAGTTTTAACTTTTAGATCTAACATGTTATGTTACAGCTCTAATTTTATATCCAACATGTTTTTTTTTACAGATCACCCGAAAGCTAACAGGTACGATATCTCATTCTCAATATTTTGCATATCTACATTTATTTGTTCATTGACCCTTGGTATGATTCTTATGTAGATCTATTTCAAATTTAGGTTTTTGTTTCAAATTTAGAAATTTCGGTTTCAAATTTGAGATAATATATTTTTGTTTCAAATTTGGGTTTTGTTTTGAAATTAATGGTTGTTTTGTATTTTTTTTTTTTTTTTGCAGATCCAATCCAGCCCAGAATATTTGATTTCACAAATATATTTTTTTCTCTTTCAAGTACACAATCCAACCCTAAATATTTGATTTGACAAGTATTTCTTCATATCTGAACACTTTCTATTAATTGTTATGTTAAAATGTTAGTATGGTTACAATTCCTAAGCTTGAACACTTTTTATATAGAATGAGGAGCTACTACTGTGATGTTTATCGAGTTCAAATATTTATCGTATGGGTATGGATCAACATATGTGATTTTTTTTTATCATTTAACTATTTTTTTAGTTGGAAGAGTGTCGATGTATTATCATAGCATAAAAGGTTTGTAACCTTATTGATTGGTGATAATGTGTAAGATTAATTTTATGTTATTTTTCTTCCAATCATATATATCAAAGAAGTATCATTGGAAATATTTGTGTGCAATCATGGTTGATTTTATTTTAGGTTGGTTATGTTCGAAATTTAGGCATTCAAAGAAGTATCATTGGTTTTATATCACTGGATGAACCGCATACTATTACAGGTGTGGTGTTATGCACTTCCAGCCATGGTTCTAAAATGCAGTAGATTATTCAGGCATCCGGAACCCTTTTAGCACCTATGTAGGGAGTATTGAACTCCATAGGCAGTTTAATTTGTTAAGTATATATTGTATATTTTTCTATCAAAGTAGTGTAAGAGCACTCCGATGCTACATCACCTGTTGTTGATTTCTTATGACATTTTCGTCTTCAATTCATATGTTTTCAATTCATATGTTTTCTTGAGGTTTACTTTGGATCCTAAGCATGCTTATATGCTGCCTTTATTGGCTATCGTGTTCGTTTAATGCATATAGATGATTAAAAACATATGAATTGCACTTGCTCTATTTTTAGGTTGTTGTATGGATTGCACTTGATCTATTTTTAGGTTGACGTGGAAGAAGCGAGCATGATAGAAAATGAGGTAATGAAGATTAACTATAATCATTGCAATTATTTCTTACATTCGACTTCATGGACTCATTTCTTAATGGTGAGTTCAATATAGGGTGTTTAAAATTTACATGTTGACAAGATTTTAATGAAAACAACTTTGTTACATTATTTGGTATAATCTTTTTGTTAATGGATTTAAGTCAGTTTTATCTTTTTGTTAACGGATTTAAGTTAGTGTTATGTTGAAATACCTGTTTGAAATTTACTAAACCTATTTGAAATACCTGTTCAGTAGATAAGGCAAGATTATGTGGTATCAAACTCAACCTCTCTTGTCTAAACTCAATAGTGTTTTCGCCTGATGATGGCGTAGATGACTTCAGCTTTAGCGAGGTATATGTAAAAATAGAATCCATACATAATTATATAAAACTTTCAGTTAGGACAAATACTTTATTTTTTAATGAAATTGAAAGGAACCTCCAGCTTTAGAGACGCCGGCAAATCCAGATATATAGGAAAATTTTAATGTTAATAGTTGCATATGGTCATTGTAAATCGAAATAGTTTAGTAGGTTTATTGACTTTGAAATTGT
Source organism: Sambucus nigra (assembly GCA_949130495.1). Classification (NCBI taxonomy): domain Eukaryota; kingdom Viridiplantae; phylum Streptophyta; class Magnoliopsida; order Dipsacales; family Adoxaceae; genus Sambucus; species Sambucus nigra. The sequence continues at coordinate 378,515,144 of OX422211.1, forward strand.
AAACTAAATATGATGATGAAATTTGAGTTCATTTATCTTCTTTCTTAATTGCAATAATAGTTGTGTGATAATTTTTTATTCTAATAAATGTTATGTGATAATTTTTTTGTTGGAGTTTGTGCTATATGATTACATAGAAAGTGTTCGATGAAATAACCGAATGACAATTTTTGTCTTCATATGTGCATAAATAATGTTTGAAACATATTGGAGACGTCGAGACTTAAAGACCAACTAAATCATATTTGTGTGCACCAACTAAATCATCTTTGTTAGTTTATTTATGTATTTGGTTTTCAACTAACGGATCTTGAACACCGTGTGAGTAATCAATCTTGATGATTAACATAGTAAATGCAAGGTTTTGTGCTGAGTAATTTCTTTATGTTACTGCAAAGATGATTTTTATGTTAGTAATGCCCATATTGACTAAAGGCATCAAAACTTGGATGAGATGTTTAATGTCCATATTGACTAATAATGGCTCTCTTTCCATATATGTTAGTAATGCCTCCACCTGAAGGTGGTTTTCTCTTGATTTATAATTTTGTTTCTTTCATATTTAAATTCAAAGATTTGATTCATGTTTCTTACATGTTAAACCTGTAGAGATAAATTATTGAGTTGTTTTTGTTTTACGAGTTAATAGCCATATATGTATTTCTATAAGGAAGATATTTAATTTTGAATTTTGGTGATGCTTGATATGTATATAACTTTAATTAGTCTTATTAGTCTCAACCATGTTAACTCATACACAGTATAAAAAAACTGGCTGAACGATTGGAGAACGGATGCAGGGGCAAAGCTCCCAGACCTTCACATTCGGCATGTTCCCTCTTTCAAGAGTCGGGGTGATGGACGCAATAAACAAACAGTCATAATGGTAGAGAGACTCTGTTAGGAAGTTTCCTGACATAGAGATAGGATCTATATATGGATAAATTTCACTCCATTTATATTTTTTATTTGTACAATGTACATTATGCATGCGTACTTGGTGTCCAGTCAGTGTAATAGTTAAGTGTTTTATTTGCAATTTACCCAAAATAAAGAAAAAAAGAAAGAAAACTGTTATGATGAAAAAAGAAAGCAAGATATTGGGCAAACTCTTCTACCGTTGGTGGTTTCGGGACTTTTGTTATGCAGTAGTTCTTCTAACTAGCAATGTCAGTGGTGGTTCATTGTTTGAATATTGTTTCTGGGGATCGTAAAGTGTGTGTTGCAGAGTCCTGATTATTGTATAGGAAACATGAATCAGTAGTTCAAAAGTCCTCTACTGTTGGTCTTCAGTAGTCCTGATCGCAAAGTGTGTGTTTTACTTTTCGATTACTGTTGAACTTTGCAATGTTATAGATGTTCAGGACAACCTATTGTTGGACTTTTTTAATTAGTACTCAAAAAAATAAGATCTCCAAAACGATTTATGATGTTGCACACTTTGCGATCTTTTCTTATTGTTGAGTATTCTTTTTATGCAGTAGTCCTTCCAACTATCGATAGAGGACTTTCGTGTTGTTCAGTACAACTTTTACTAATTATTTGATTTACGATTACTTATTTTTTTGTGTTGATAATATGGAGGCGATGGAACTATCGATCGCTGATGATCCGGTGATGCATCGATCGCTGACGATAAACACAAAACTGCACCGATCTGAGAGTTTTAGTCCTGCTCAGTGGCAAGAGCGTCAATAAATGGTTTAATAATGGATTCAAAGAGGCAATATTGGGTGCAGCTGGAGGCGTTGGGCAGCCTCTTGCGATGTTGATGAACATGAACCCACTGGTTTCTTTTCTCTATCTTTATGATGTTGTTAATGCCCCTGGTGTTACTGCTGATATTAGTCACATGGACACTGGTGATGTGGTAATTTCATTTCACTCTACTCCTTTTTATTAATTTGATTATTCTTTGTTCTCTTTAGGGGTCAAAAAATTTAAGGGACTCTTTTTGGTTGTTGATACTGCTTTGCTCTTATAAGGTATGGTTCAAAAAAATCTTTGATAAAGGCTATTTTTATTAACTTTTTGCCCATATTTTTATGTAAAACAGAGGGTTCTCAATATTTGTCCATGACTATCTTTTTCCTATTTTATTATTTGTTTAATTTTCATTTTGACTTACTTCATTAAATTTGGAACAGTCCCGGTGTTCTCAGTGTTTCATTAATCTAGCAATTGTAACTTCGTATAGTTTGTTATGAGATTTATTCAAGGCTTTCCCTATATTTTGTTATAGGTTGTGGATGTAATTTAATGTTTGCTTTATATTTTCTTCTTAAGATTGTATGCACTTGGTGAATTTGAGTTGTAGGAGGGAATCACTCTCATGTTGAACAGTTAAAAATATTATGCTCGAGGTAAAGTCCAACTATTTTCTTTTTTATTGAACAAAAGTAGATGAAATGTCACAATAGCTATATATGGAGTATGTAATGCTTGATGCTTTATGAGTTTTTCTTGAATTGAGGTGCCAACTCTACATGTTACTGTGGTGATTGTTATGGAGGGGAAAATCGTTGTGGAGGTGCCAACCATTTGGAAAATCATTCAGAATAATCAGATCAAGTGAAAAATTTGTGACGAAAATGAAAAAGTTGGAAGAAAATGTAATAAATTTGAAGCAATCCCAAGGAAAAATCAGCCACGCAATACCAAAAAATAGAATCATGATAACCATGCTTAAATTTCGAACACAAAATTCTTCAAATCTTGATAACCATGCTTGAGAAGTTTCAAGTGACAGCACTATATTTATCTGGCCTAATTTGGTTACATATTCCCAGGTATGTTTATGTCGTAATTCTTTTTATAATGTAATATCATTTTTTATATTGAATCAATATGTCAATTTATTGCAGTAGTCAAGGAAATCGACACATTAATGAATCTAAGATCTATTTCATACTTTTGTCGTCTTTCTCTCAACTTCTGAAGGTAAGGTCTGTTGTAAAGTTTGAGTTATGTTGTATTTTTTTTCATTTATTTTTACCAAATGGTGAACTATTTTTACTGGATCAAGCTTCCATAAATGATGAACTATTTTAGTTTTTTTTTATTTATCTGACATCCAATGTTTTAATAACCTAAAAATTGTTGGGAGGTTTGTTTAAATCTGTTGAAATGCAGATCTAAAGAATTGGTGTTATAGCTCTAACATTCTGGCATTGACACTTACTATTTACTATTAGTGTCATTCCAGCCCTAACATTCTGATCGAGTTTTTGTTGTTTTACATTAGGCGAAGTTCTCTTATCTTTAATATTTCCTATTGCGTGTAGTAGGTAGCGTGATAGGGTAGTAAGGTAGGATATGGGGGTGTGTTTTCAGGTTGGTTTAGGAGCAGGTAGCGTGTATTCCAGCTCTAACATTATGCTCGAGTTTTAATTGTTTTACATTTGGCCAAGTTCTTTGTTCTTTAATCTTTCCTATTGCGTATAGCAGGTAGCGTGGTAGGGTAGTAAGGTGGGATATGGGGGTGTGTTTTCGGGTTGGTTTAGAGGCAGGTAGCGTGTAGCAGTTGAATTGTATTAATGGGGTTAGATGCAGTAAGAGTAAGAGGTGCAGGCTTAGATGAACTAATTATCTGTGACCGGGTATTAGACGTGGTAACTTCACAAATCATGAAGAAAAGATGATCATCCACCTCCAATCTCTTTTTGGTAACAGATATTAAAGTAACCTCTCTCTTTATATATATAATATAATCTTTTTTTACAATCTGAAGTCATGCATAACCTGATGCTTTCCTGATTGGGCTAGATCAATGGATAGGGAGATAAAATTCTCATGTTTATATTTTATTCTATTTTTTAGTGTTTATGAGGATGGACGTGAGATTATGTTTTTTTATTTAATATTTTGCGAATTTATTGTGGGTGCAGATGGGCAGCTATAGCTTCATGCCTACCCCATAGAACATATAACGATTTAAAGAATTACTAGAATACCCAACAGAAAAAGAAAATTAAAAAACTTCAAGGACAAAGTGAGCTTAATGATCATCAATTTGGGCGCACAGTTTCTGAGTCAATTTCAAAGGGTCAGTGGGAAAGAAGGATACAAACTGATATCCACATGGCCAAGCAAGCTCAATGGGAAGAGTTATATGGGAGTGGGATTTTGGGTGAACTAAAGTGGGATAGGCAGTGCTGGGGTGGAGGGTGGCGTAACAGTTATGAGGTCAATGGGGTGGGTAAGCAAGGGTTTGGGCGGGTGGCGGGTATGGGAGCGCATATGGTAGCAGCGATTTAGGTGGATTGTGTAAGAGTGTTTCAACATTTTTTGTTTTAATTTTCGGTGTTGGATGGACTTTAATATGTATATGGTGTTTGGGCAAGCATAATTGGTGACATTTGTATTTGATTTGTGTTGTTACAAAAAATACTAAAAAATTGAAAACTTATCGAGTCCGATAATGAATAAACATGACTTTTGTTACTTATGTTGTTGAGCATGCCCTATGAACATTAAATATGATGTTCTTTATACGAGTTCGAAGGCTAATTCTTTGTCTTTATTGATGTATTGATGTTCTTTCACTATTAGGTGAGTTAAATCGACGATATTATTGAGTTAAATCGATGATGTTTACACGAGTTTCAAAAAAAACTATTAGTGTTGATGTTTGCTATTTATTTTCTTAAAAAGGGTGAATAGTTCTATAAACAAATGAAATTAAGTCCAAATTTTCTAAAACTTTATGACAATTTTTACACCCAATTTGGAAATGCTTAACAATTTTTACACCCAATTTAATTCGAGTAAAAACATGTTTAAAACGACAATACATGGTAATAGTACTTATGAACACGTCACATGACATTGTATAATTAACTCTAAAAAATTATTTATCTGTTACAAAAAAAATGCGTCATTTGGTCCTATCAACGACGTAGACTTTTGAAAATTAGCGATGTGCCTTTAGGAACGAGTAAATGTGTTGTAAACTGTTTAGAATTATGTGTTGTAAAAAAAAACTTTACACTGTTTACATTTATGTGTCGTAAAAACACCCTTTTTGACTTAGTTTTAAAAGATTCAACACTACTTAAATTTACACGATTCAATACTTTGAAAAATTACACTTATAATATATAAAATATTTATTATTTAGATTATACACGACTTAATAGATATCAAAATTATCAGCGTACCTTTAGGCACGGGCATACCCTAGTGTGTGTGTGTATATATATATATATATATATATATATATAGAGAGAGAGAGACTCTTGTACATGTCAGACGGTATCTACCAACGGTACATACCGCTGATGCGGACCCATTTTATAAATGATTTTCAGTTAAATTTTTTTATGTGGTATTTAAACATTTCGGAAGGACCCATTTAAAAAAAATCAGGACAATTTTTTTTTTTTTGCTATTTTAAAAAAATCGGTTAAACTTTTGTTGCTTTTAAAGTGCTTTAAAAGCTCCGAAAGTTTAATCGATTCTTTTAAAATAGTAAAAAACTTTATTTTAAGTTGATTTTTTTTATATGGGTCAATTGAAATGTTTAAACATCATATAAAAAAATTCAGTCAAAAAATAATTTTTTTACTATTTTAAAAAATTGGTATGTACCGTTTGGTATATACAGACTCTCACTATATATATATATATATAGAGAGAGAGAGAGAGTGTCTATTTCTTTTTTTTCATGGTTCGTCAAGACACCGTCCCCGAAGTTGGAGAAGAAGTTTTTTGCCGAAAAAACTGAGTTTTCATCGGAAAAAATTTAAGTTTTACGGAAACAGTAAATTTATATATGTCGTCTCTTTCGTCAAAAATATCAAATATGAGTGTTGTTTGATAAATCTTGATGAGTAGATCTAAATATATAAATTTTGTGAACTTAGATTTGTAGATTTAAATTTATGAACTTTGTAAAGATTTGACAATTTTTTTTTAAAACCAAGGTAATTAATAATCAAAAATATTTTAAAGATATGTTAATTATTTTAATACACCAAATTATTAAAATAAAATATGTGACACCATTAACCTAATAAAAAAATAGATTATATACTTTTAGGACTTAAAATAAAATTAATTATGGATATAGGACAACAAACATTTCGTTTCCATTTTTAATCCCTATTTTAAAATTAAGGGGACACGTGACATGTTGTGATTGGTTGACGTTTTATGATTATGGGTCCGCGCCAGCGACTTTATTCAAAAATAGAGACTAAGACTATAAATAAAATATTTATTATCCTATTTTCAAAATACATATTACAATATGTCCTAAATTTACGAAACCCTAAAAAATTGAGACTTGTTAACTCTAGATTTAGTTCATGTTCACGGGTAAAATTGTTTCCTACGTGATTCTCATGCATATTATTTAGATTTTCTCTTCCAAAGTTTGACATAGTCAACACAATATTTTTCTATCCGTTTGCCACTCTATATCTCTCTTCTCCAACCCCAAAATCCAATCCTATTCTTAGCCCTTCCACCCTTTCTTGTTTTTGCCAACTATACCTCCATCACCCATCCTTTCTCTCCCCTCACCCCTCACCATGAACCCTCAACTAAACAAAACCATTCCCTCAACCCTCCCAAAAAAAACAGAGAAGAAAAAGAAAAAAAAAACACCCATAACACCAAAAACACCATTTTTCTCTCAAAACAACGGTTTTTGTCGCTCTAACATCCCCCCTTAGCGACATGACCGTTGTTTTTCACCTTCACCTCCTCCTCATTATCTCTCTCCCCCCACTTTTTCTCTCCTCACCTCAAACCCATCCTTTACTCATGTTAAAACAATCCTTGGACCCAACAAATACACTTAACTCATGGAATCCTAACACACCCATATGTGAAGAATGGGTTGGTATTCTTTGTGAAAATGGGAACATAAACAGCCTACGTTTAGAACATTTAAACCTCTCAGGAAAAATAGACCTCTCCCCCTTACAACAACTTGACACCCTTAGGGTCATCAACCTTGAAAACAATTTATTCTCGGGTCCATTACCGCAATTCAATTTGTTACGTTCATTGAAAGCGATACACGCGTCGAAGAATAATTTTTCGGGAGAGATTCCGAGCGATTATTTTTCCAAAATGGGGTCGCTAAAAAGACTCTGGCTCTCCGGAAACAAGTTTTCCGGAGAGATACCGGAGTCTATAGGGAAACTACCTAACTTGAGAGAATTACACTTGGAGTTTAACCAATTCTCCGGGAATATCCCGGATATCGAACAAAAGTCCTTGGTATCACTAGATTTGTCTAATAACGATTTGGAAGGTGAAATTCCATTGGCTTTGGCAAGATTTGATAAGAGGTCTTTTATGGGTAATCCTAAGCTTTGTGGGGAGCAAATGGGAAATGAGTGCTTGAATATTCAGCCTGAGGAGGTGATGGAAAATAAGGATGGTAAACAAGAGAGTGCTGAGGTGGAGGTGGAGGGGAAAAAACAACCCAATTTGACACTGGAAAAAGGGAAATTTAATTCGCCTGATCAAGTTGAATCATCTCAAGCCAAATGGGTGGTATTGAGTGTTGTTGTGGCTTTGTTGTTATTGACAGTTTTGTTTAAGGCTAAAAGAAAGGAGGAGAATTTTAATCTTTTGGGGAAAGAGAATTTAGATGAGGTGGTTCAGGTACATAATGATTATTTTTTAATTTTTTAATATTTGAATTTTCTTACTTAAATGTTTTGTCAATTTTCGTATGATTGACCCCCATTTTTAACACGTCATTAGTTGACAAGATTGTAACCACAAGTTGGTTGATTTTGTAACATGCGAAAGAGTGGTAAAAACCATGCAACATACGGACTGAACTTATTGAAACTCGAATATATTTTTTTAACTAGACACATCGATTCAGGATTCGATTTCAACGGAAAGTTTTTTATATGGGTGTTTTAAAACGAAATCAACACGAAATTTAAAAACATATGAATTTCTTACGACTTGTACTTTTTCGTGTTTGTGAGAAATATAAATTTTTGACAATTTGTGTGGAAATGTATAAAAAAAAATTGACTGAATCTATAACTTTTCACAGAAAGATTGAAATTTTAATTTATTACGTTAAAAAAGTGTTTTATTGCGTTCCGGAACGTTTTTGGAACATTTTTGAAAATTTTTATTTTTTGAAGTATTGAAACATACTCTCAAAACGAAACTTTAAACTTTAAACCATGCAGGTACATATACCAAGTGCAAATCGAAGGAGCACGGGCTCAATGAGGAGAGGTGGCGACTCGATGTCCGGGCAAATGAACTCGTCATCCCGGAGGGGGTCATCGTTGTCGCAACACGGGAGGTCAGCGGGGGACTTGGTGATGGTGAACGAGGAGAAGGGGGTTTTTGGGTTGCAAGATTTGATGAAGGCGGCGGCGGAGGTGTTGGGGAACGGGGGGTTAGGGTCAGCGTACAAGGCGGTGATGGGGAACGGGGTAGCGGTGGTGGTGAAACGGTTGAGGGAGGCGAATAAGGTGGGCAAGGACGGGTTTGAGGCGGAGGTGAGACGGATGGGGAGGGTGAGGCACCAGAATATTCTTACACCGTTAGCGTATCATTATCGGAAGGAGGAGAAGTTGTTGGTGTCCGAGTATGTTCCTAAAGGCAGCTTGTTGTATATTTTGCATGGTATGACATTATTTACACACTTTTTAGTTATATCTATTCTTCATTTATGATTAGAAAAAATATAATGTGGCGCGTGGAGTCATATTATTTCTTTTTGATTCGGCGTAAATAAAGAGTTTTCAAAATGGTAGCGTTTAAGAGCTCAAATAGTGAATTTAACTTTTCGCCACAAAAACTCATAGCTGATGAAGTCTAAATAACACTTGCACATTAAAAATGCTCTTTGTAGGATAAAAATGAAATGAAAATTTTCTTTTAATGTTCGACTCAAAACTGAGCCTTTTACTTTAAAACAGAGCGAGTATAACAAAACCATAATACTAAATGTCTTTTTGTAACTAATATTTCTTCCTTAAATTTGTATATGTATTTAGTTGAGCATCTTCATTGTTTCCTTATAAATATACTTATTATCTATATTATTCATAATGAATCTTATGTTATGCTTATAAAATCTAAATCAAAACAAACATGCCAAAAACCTTATATAATTACATTTTATGTGTTATATTTATTGACTTTTAACAACGCGTCATTTTTCCAGGTGATCGTGGTACTTCTCACTCCGAGTTAAACTGGCAGAATCGCGTGAAAATCATCAAGGGCATTGCTCGAGGAATGGGTTTTCTTCACTCCGAGTTTTCATCGTGTGAGTTGCCCCACGGCAACCTCAAATCTAGCAACGTCCTTCTGGGCACAAACTACGAGCCACTTCTCTGTGATTACTCCTTTTATTCGCTAATCAACAACAGCCATGTGTCACAATCATTATTCGCGTATAAATCCCCGGAGGCCGTACTATACCAACAAGTCTCTCCCAAATCCGATGTATTTTGTCTCGGGATCATCATCCTCGAAACACTCACGGGGAAATTCCCCTCTCAGTATCTCAACAACCAGAAGGGTGGGACCGACGTCGTGCAATGGGCCCAGTCAGCGGTTTTTGAGGGTAGAGAATCGGAATTGATCGACACGGAGATATCTGGTGGCAATTCGGACACGTTTGGACACATGGTGAAGCTAATCCACATCGGAACGGATTGTACCGAGAATGATCACGATAAGAGAATTGACATGAGGGAAGCCATAAGAAGGATAGAAGAGATACAAGTTTGATGCATATATGTATATTGGGAGATAATGATAGATTAGTTCAATTGGCTTTTGGAGGTGAAAATACGGGTAGTGAAAAAAATCCCGACTCGACAATTGTCGATCGATATAAAAATGGTGATGATAATTTTGTTTTTGACTCTCCATAACTACCCAAAATGAATGGCATTTCAGGAAAAAAAATTGCATTCTTGTTTATTAGATTAGGCAAACAAGATGAACTTGTTATAGAGCTAATGGTTAAATCATTTTTTTTTAAGAACATACATTCAATTTTCATTTCATATGGATTTTGTTCACAATGTAAAATCAGGATTGATTTGCCAATTGTTTTACCTTAGCAAATTGAACTAGAGGACCTTAGAAAATCAAATTTCATAGTGTTTTCTCTTGTACAGTGTATATTGTCTGTTGGCAAATAATGCATGTTTTATGACTATATCCTATGCCCTATGGTTATAATTATTTTTTAACATGGTGTAGATTCACATTATTCAAGTTGGTTTGCTTTATGATATAATCTACACACAAAATGACAGGTTGAATTTTGAAAAATTAACTTGTGAGAATAAGTTAATTCCCAATTATTCTGAACAAATTTCTAATATTTTTTTTACTAACAGTTAGATTAGCTTTGTTCCCATTAGCTAAAATTGTGGGAGCATGGTTATTTTTAACATGTTCTCCCACCATTCTATACTACCAGCTTTGTTTTCTTTTCAACTGTCCTAAATTTAGAGTCATTTTGTATTAAGTAATATATAATTTGATATGAAATTCCAAATTTACTCTTGATGTAAATTACTGAAAATTATAACAAATCTCCCCCACATTATTTGTAAATCATATTTCAATTATGACCAGAGAAACCTGTATCTGATAGATACATGTATCATATGCGAAACGTGCAACTTGGTTGACACGCGTGTTGAGAGTGCATGCGGTAGGGATAAAACACATGAAAACCTTGTCCTATAATCATGCAACTGTTTCGTGGCTGATTGAATTATTTAGAGTGTTGATAAGAAAATGTCTTACATGAAAAATGAGGAAAAGATAAAGAGTACGTGTCACATGTAAGACTATTGCTTCATAAAATAAGACTAGAAAAAAAATTTCAGCAAAACATATGAATTCTCATGGGAAAAAATATAGAGCCAATTGAAAACACCCTAAGTGCTTAATATGAGAATCCCATTCCTAAAATCACTTGTGCAAGATCAACAAGATTAGTAAATAAACAATCAAATTGGGTCATTTATGTATTCAATGGTTGATCAAATGCTAACAAATGAAAATCCAAAAACTGCAATGAGTTGAGGGCCAAAAAACAAAATGTTCAATGGTTTCTTGACTTCTTGATATGCATACATTCATATATATATATATACACATCTGTTTGACCTAATAACACAAGTGAATTCATGATTCTTCATATTCTTCCCTTGGGATTTACAATTTTTTCAAGTTCTCCGGGGCCAAAATTCATAATTCTTCATCTCCATGGCATCATTGTGACGTGAAAGCCTACGGACAAGAAGAGAAAATGATTCTGAAATTATTCGACTTTTTAAATTTAAGGTATGAAGTTGGAGTTCCCAAGCACACCCTTACTCGAATCGACTTGGTACGTGTTTAGGAAACACATTTTAAAACGGGTCAAATTACTCCCAAACCCTAATGGTGTCATATTATAGACGGAAAATTGATCATCTGTGTGGGACATGAAAATATTTTTTTACAAAAATACCCTCATGTGCCATGCACGTGACCAACTTTCCATCTAGAATATAACACCGCTAGGGATTGGGGGTAATTTGACCCGTTTTAAAATGTTTAGGGGGTTTAGTGTAGAAAATAAAAGTAGAGGTGGTGAACGGAAAATAAGGGCAAAATTTGAGGGGTCATCGTGTAGCTAATCAACTTTGAACTATATAATAAATTGCATGTCCATTTTCGGCGTTGTTAAAGGCACTGAATTTTTTTGTAACTAAGACCACACAATGTTTCAAAATAGTTATACACACTGTTTTAAAAAATAGTGTTATGGTGTTTGTGACATAAAAATTGAAGGAGATCAACAATATCAGTTATTTTTACATAAAATTGGTTTTTGATTTAAATTTATAATTTGCAATTCCCAGAAAATAATCTTTCAAAAAAGGTACTTTATTCTAGTGATGCTTTAGCATAACTTTAGTCTCTAGCAAGTGCTTAATTACTCCTTTCTCCTTGAGGTAATGTTGAAATTTAGGCCATTTTATATACTATTTTTAAAAACAAGATCTTTAATTCGAGACAACTCAAAAAATACTCTTAAGTTGTGGATAAAGGAAGTATATTCATCTAAAACATGTATTAGAATTTTATTTTAAACTTCAAAAGGGGACTAGGTAAAATCAAGTAGAGAGTAATTCGAGAGGTATAGTTTTTCTGACACGGTTTAACTGACACAATGATGTGTTGATTATTATTCACAAAATTCAACCGATTGAACGATATGTCACTATGCCAATTAAATGTGTCCCCATAAATTACTTGTTAGTATATAGTATATTTTCATAAATTGACGAAGATGATGTACCGAAAAAATGTTGCAGTGGCCTGGATCCGCAATATGGGCCATCAAATTTTCAATTGGGCCTTGTCCAGTATAAGTGGCTTGGAAACAAAAGCCCACAAAAGCCAACATAGCCAACCTCCCATTCTTGATTTCCTTTGTCCTCAACACCATAACGGGCTCCGGGGACCCTCTCCCCCACATAAACGGGTCAAACCACAACCCGCCCGGGTAGCCCACATCAGGCTTGGGCTTTTTCTTATTGGGTAATGTGGGTTCGATGTCAACGCAACCCGGGTTGGCCAAATCGGCCCATCTCCGGCCCTCGACCCAGCCCATTAGGGCTAATTGGGCCACAAACAAGGTTGTTGGGTCTGCAAAGTATTGTTGGGATCCAGCATCATACCAAGAGAAATTGTCAATAAAGCCCAAGCTTTCAAGCCATTCTGGAATTAAAATTCCTGCTACAGCAAGCATGGCCCATCTGCTGTGCATTAGCTCAGCTTGAGCAAACCATTGAAGTAATTCAGCATCAGACCCTAAAAAAATTGATTATTTCTTGTTAGAGATGTTTACAACACAATTTGATTAGCATGATTTTGACTTGGGAATCTCGTGAAAGGTCAAAGTTAGACTCTGATATAATCGTAAGACTAATTATACGTCAGCAAAGGATTTCGACACATTTTGTGCGACACACTGACTGTCATATTTACGTTGGTTGGTGTTTAGGATCCAATAATTATCATTTCATTGAATAAGAAATGCAAACGCGACACGGCTATGTTGAACAAATTGTGTCGAAATCCTATGTCAGCGCATGATTACTCTTACCACAAGTGCTTTTAGGACTTTGCTACTTTTCCCTAGCTAAAAATCGTAAGAGTAATTCAGCGTAGTACAGGATTCAAACACATTTTGTGCGACACACCGACCTGCATCCACTTTAATAGGTGTCTAGGTCCACTAATTATCATTTCAAACAACAAAAAATGCAAACACAACACGTCGGCGTATCGTAAAAGATGTGTCGAAATCCCGTGTCGGCGTAGAATTTCTCATATTGTAATTGTTTTTCGGACTATGGCACCTTTCCCTATGTAAAGATCACCTTCAGTGTTAAAATTTGATATTTATCGACAAAAAGTTTAAAAAATAATTATGACAATCTTAAAAGTTTGAAAAAATAATTATAATAGTACCTACATCTAATTTTGACCATTAACTAGCTACCTAATTTAAAAAAAAAAAAGAGAATTGATCTCAGGTGCTTAAGAGTCTTTTGAAGCGACAACAAAGGGGTGAGACATATGATCCAATTTGTCTATCGGATATGGATTCCAATGATGAATGGATAACCGAGAAGGAAGATCCATGTCTTCCCGAAGACCACTCGTGGATGGATGTGCATGAATGCTTCCAAGAGGAAGGAGAAAGTAGTAACAAACGGAAGCGAGGTATGATTTTTTAGTATATATATTTTGGAACTATTAACAAAATGAAATAGTAATAAACTACATCAACATGAAGTAATTAATGTATATTTTTGCATTTTTTTTCATATAGGACCAAGGAACTTGAATGCCAGGAGGAGGAAAGGGAAATCGATTCGTGTTGATGAGGATGATATTGAAGTTATTGACGATGAGGAGGAGGAGGAGGAGGAGGAGGAGGAAGAGGAGGGCCAAAGAGAAGAGGAGAGAATCATTGTAGAAGATGATGATGAAGACGATGATGATAATGAACTAAACATTGATGAGGAGGAGGAGGATTAGGATTTAGGAATAATTAGAGGAGTGATGAAGATGATGACTTTATTGGATATATTTTTTGGATTTTGGTTATTATTTTTTGGATACTATTAAGGTATCATCATCATAGTTGAGGATGACACCATGACGATACCTTAATAGTTACTTATACTTAGTAATAGTATATGATACTAAATATGGCTTGTGGATTCTCTTTTTGATATGATTTGTGGAGAAATTAGAAGTTTGAATCATATTATGTTATATAATTGATTGAAAAGTGTTCTCCACATTTTTATTTATTTTTAAAATTTTATTTATTTTTTGTGCCGTATCGCACGATACGTATTGCGATACGATTCACGATTCACGATACATAGGGTTTTCGATACACGATACGTATCACGATTCAACAACTATGACTTGGTCAACTTAGTGAAAACCCCATATATTCAAAATAAAAATGGGGAATAAATACATCTAAAGCAAACCTTTTTTTCTGTAATTAATATATAAGAAAATGCATACCTAATCCAAGTGGGTCAAAGCCAAAATCTCCAGGAAGACTACAATAAACAAACAAGGAAAAAAATCAGGTCAACATTATAAAGAAAGTTATGAAATTGTACATTTAGAAATAAAAGTAGATTCTATATGGTTACTTAAACTATTAGCAGCTCTCATTTTTTACCTACTGGAACAATGATAAAGGCAAATATTTACCCCAAATTTAAGAGTCTGAAACTTGAGTTTAATTTTTTAGCCCCCATTAATTTTGGTTCCTCGAATTTGATATGAAATTAATTGAAAAGTTGGAGCCGAATTTTAGCCATCTCTATAAAATTGAAACTAGAACATGGGTAGTAATATTGTATGACTACCCTTGTGCATATAATCTTTCTGTGATACATATTTTTTCTAGTTCAATTGCATTGTTATAACGAATGGCAGAATTCTATGTTATTTCAAAGAAATTTACATATAAATACTAGATTAAAAAAATGATGATTTTGATTTAGGTACCTCGCTAACCATCGAAATTGTGGAAATAGCAAGGCTGCGTACATCTCTCCCAGTACTCCATAGTGGCGGAGCCTCGTGCACTGGGTTTGCCCTCTTATTAATGGTCGAAATTAATCTTTGGTAATTTTTCGGTGTTGAAGGTTAAATTTTCACCAGTGAGAAAAGTATTCAAGTGTGAAAAACAACTATAATATTACCAAAATTTAGTTTTGACCATTAGAAAATAGTTTTTTTTAATTACTTTACCCTCGCGATAATGTTATATTTAGAGATTCTCCTAGTTGTTCAATAATTAGACTTAACCCCCAACCCCCTCCACCCCCCAACCCCCCCACCACCACCCCCTTCTTCCACAACCCACCCACACACAATGCATAAGTTACAAGCGAGTTGATGCATAAAGTAAGATCAATTTGATGCACATGTCGGGTTTTCCAATTTTCTTTTGTTGGAGGGGTAAGTCTAATTGTTGAACATTTAATGGTGTATCCAAATACAACATTATCTCAGGATAAAGTATTTTACTTTGGCTGGCCTATTTAGGCAGTGCCCTCCACTATTTTCAATTATTAGATTTTGTGGTCTATTTTCCCTGTTTGAGAAACTTTAATGAACTAAAAGTCTCACAAGAAAAAATTGAAATAAGATCCGTAAGTCCATACATTGAAAATAGCGGGGCCAACGCTCAAACAAGAAAAAATATGGGGTTCAAAGTCAAAATGACCCCAAAACAATTCGATACTTTTTATTTAATTTTTATCAGGCAAACATATTGTTAAAAAAAACGTGTAGTTCCTGCAGTGACATTAGTACTCGAATAGTGACATTAAATATTTGTCCACTTAACGTAACTCTCATTGTGATAATGTAACTATAGGGATAAAAAATTATTTTTGTAAATATGTTGGACTAAACATAGAATAATTCCATGGGGACACTCTGACGTGTCTTTAATGTACTGGTCATTCAGATTGTATTAATTATGATTAACTCACATACCAACCAGTGGTGTCAATAAAAGGGTGTCCCCGTAAAACTACTCCTAAACATAATACAAAACACGTTTTAGGGACTAAACAATAATTAACCAAAAAATAGATATACACAATATATATGAATGAGAGTTGTGTAACCTGCCATCAAGCCACTCAGGTGGTGAACTGCCTGGGAACCATAGTGGTCTATCTGGGGGAAGTGGTTCACAAACACTTGACACCCCTTTTGTTGCATTCAAAATTCTCCTTGTTCCCACCAAACATGTTGGAACTTTTCCCGGAAAATACTTTCTTGGTATCTCCCTGTCACCAAACAAGAACCACTACAAATCAAACTTTATAGAATTACCCATATTAGAGCTTTAGGTATGTTCTAATATAACCTATAGAAGCAAAAGGATTATTCTATGCCGACACTCAAAATCGACACATTTTGTGACGACACTCTGACGTGCTGCATTCGTATTGGCTCATGTCCGGACATAACGTGTCACAACAAATGTGTCACATTTGGAGCCGCAGAAATTATTGAAAGCAAAAACCAGAATATATATATATATATATACACAGTACTGCTCTTATACGGACTAGTCCGCATTTTAAGAATGCAGACCGGACATGTGTCATCTAACGGTGCGCCTAGAAATTATCGCCTAAATTATACGCACACTCTCTCTCTTTTCTTGGCTCACCGTTAGATGACACATGCCCGGCCGGACATGTGTCATCTAACGGTGCGCCTAGAAATTATCGCCTAAACTATACGCACACTCTCTCTCTTTTCTGAGCTCACCGTTAGATGACACATGCCCGGTCCGCATTCTTAAAATGCGAACTAGTCCGCACAATAGCAGAATTGTATATATATATATATATATATATATATATATATAGAGAGAGAGAGAGAGAGAGAGAGATAGAGAGAGAGAGAGAGAGAGACTCTCTTACATACCACATACCAAGTATAGATATTTGCTAGCACAAATCTATTTTTCTATAACATTAAAAAAATATTTTTTAGTTGAATTTTTTTGTGTGACATTTAAATATTTTCAATGGATCCATATAAAAAAAAAGCTCAAAATAACTTTTTTTGCTATTTAAAAAAAAGGGTCAAACTTTCGCAACTTTTTAAGTGCTTTAAAAGGTACCAAAGTTTAAACCCATTTTTTTAAAATAGCAAAAAAAATTATTGTAAGCGGATTTTATACGAGTCACTCAAGATGTTTAAATACCATTGTTCTAAAAAACTCCCCTAGGCTTAAGGCTTGGGAGAAACGCCCGCCTTAAGTTTTTTACGGCTTGTTCTTGGTAAAACTCTTAAGGCGCACTTTTTTCTAAAAACAACAATTCTTTAGTAAAATGATATCGCCTTTTAAAGAATTTTTTTACTAACCGGACCATTATCTCATCCAAAATAATCAAATAATATTTAATTTGCATATATTCAGACATTTTTTTTTTAATTTGTACAATTTTAGTATTTTAATAGCCTTGTTATGGTTAAAAATATTAAAATATATTAAGAAGACCTAAACGCTTTTTCACGCTTTTTTATGCCTAAGGCCCGCCTAGGCTTCTAAGGCTGCTTGGCCTCCACGCCTCGCGTTTTTTATAACCTTGTTAAATACCATACAAAAAACTCAACTCAAAAAAATGTTTTTACTATTTTAAAAAAATCGATATATACTTGGTATGTACATGATATATCCGGGCTCAACCCAAAATTGACACATTTTGCGGCGATATTATGACGGGTTGCATTTGTGTCCGGGCTCAACATGTCACAACAAATGTGTCCCATTTAGAGTCTTGGTTAGAATTATTGAAAGCAAAAAAAAATAATATATATATATATATATATATATATATATATATAGTCCTCTTCTTGTGCGGATCAGTCCGCACTTTAAGAGTGCGGACCGAACATGTGTCACCTAGTGGTGAGCGCAGAAAAAAGAGATAGTATCCTATAATTTAGAAGATAATTTCTAGGTGCACCGTCAGGTGAGTGAGACATGTCCGATCCGCACTCTTAAAGTACGGACTAATCCGCACAAGAGCATATATATATATATATATATATATATATATATATATATATATATATATATAGAGAGAGAGAGAGAGAGAGAGAGAGTAATGACCTGTTTGGGAGGCTAGAAAGTGAAGTGGAAGCAATGGCAAGAGCCATGGATGAGAGAGGGTTTGTTGAACGTTGGATGGTGGTTCATCTTTGTTTACTTATCTAAAGAGGAAGTGGATGATATATGATCGGCTATATTACATGGGCCAATGACATTTGAGCCTCACACGTGTTTGGATCGTTAAATGATTGTGAAACTAGATTTGGGTTACCAATTCAAAACTAGACTAGATTTTGTTTTTATTTTTTGTTTTTCAAATAACGGGTGGGTCCAAATATCTTACCCTGATAAGTTTTCTTATTATAATAATAACAAAGAAGTAATTAATGATTAAGGTGTAAAGGACTCCCATTAATATTTCAGTTTTGAGATTTAGAAGGAAAAAATGAATGCACATAATTGAAATTTATTTGGAATTTTGGTATAATTTATTTGTGTTAACCAAGTTTTACTTCTTGGCATGAAATGGCTTTTTAGGATGATTAGTGGTAAAGTCACCCAAAATTTCTCTCTAGCTAATTTTTAAACATGACTTACAATATTTTTTAGGATTATTTAGATTTTGACCCCTGCTAGTTATACCTGCTTGGATTTTGTAGTTTAGATCAAGTAGACATGTTTAAGGGCGGAGGCAGAATTATTCTCTAAGGTTGGCTAAGATTTTTTTTTTTTTTTTTGAGTGGGAGCGGAGTTAATGATCATGTTCGAGGCCTGGGGTCGGTGGCGGGAGCCCCCGAGCCAATTTTTTTGAAATTATTTTACGTTTTTTTAGTAAATTATTACTCTAATATTCGCAAGATTTAACATTTCAATTGTAAATATTCGCAAAATCAGGATATATTAAACCTTAAATGGCCATATATTCACAAAGATTCACCAATCTAAATACCTAGATAATTTCTCTAGAAATGCATCAAAAATTTGGAATTCGTAATATTAAAGCTCCACCCTCGTTTGACTTATTTGCATTCAATTAATTAGTGTCACAAATCAATCTCTCATAAAATTAGAAGAAAGATCATTCATAAACTAGGGGATAAAAAGAAAGGTAATGATATTTACTTTCTTTTTAACCTTCAATGAAACCACTAAATCAACTAACTAAAGAGAGTAGGACATTGATACTAAAGAGAGTTGGAGAGAGACGAGAGGCTTAGACCGAAAAGAGAGTAGTAAGTGTGAGTAGAAAAAGGGTGGGTAGGGGCTGGAATGCTGAACGCGGCGCGCGCACACACACATATACATAGATGATTAACCATGTGTTCTCTTTATTATAATGTAAGCTTAGTTCGTTAGTTTAATGTAAAGTCCCTGGACATGTCACAAGGTCAAACTAGAGTAGCACACGTAAATGTATCAAAACTCTAACAAAAGATAGACACACGAAGATGAAGGACAAAATAAAAAATTGACTAGGAAGCTTAAGTTATTGTAAAATATATATTATAGTAAATGTCCACATATATTACTTGTATCCGACATGGGAGAAAGGTTATTTTAGGATGTCTTACTTTATATTATAAATAGAATCGATACTCCTTCGGTCGTTACATATAATGAAATGAAAATTTTCTTTCTCACTCTTTTTTCTCTCTATCTTATTTTTCACAAGTTATAAGTACGATTCATTGCTTTAATCTTGAAACTCTATTTTGAGTTTTTATCTAGATACATCTCTCAATTTCATCAAAAGAACAACTAACTCTCGATCATCAAAATTGGATTTGGAATTTTATTGAGTTGTGAATAACAACAAAAAACCACAAAGAGTCATATATATTACTTTGATTTATTCACGTGTAAGTTTTCTACAAGATCTTTTGAAGATCTCTATCGAAGGTATGTTCTTTTGAAATTCTATGATCTGAATAAGTTGTTTTTTCCTTACAATCAAACCAATATGCTTATCAATTAAAAAAAAAATCATGTGTATGTATATAATTTTTGCCCATTCGTTGTGCTTTTAATATATATTTATACTTAAAGATATTAAAAGACAACTATGACAGGTCGACCTTAGTTGTTTTGTAAATTTACGCTTTGTTTTGGATAATCACATCTAATCCCCTAATAAATTTGACTATTTCATATTGCATGCGTTTTTAGGTATCAAAATTTAACCGCAATTCTTTTCATATTTACAATTAAACTTATACTTGTGGACATTTGTAATTTGGCTCATGTGCTTTTGATTATCTTCATTTTGATCATGAAATTTTATTTTGAACCTAAAAAATTGCATATTTGTAGTTCGATCGATAAATTTTTGAAAAATACTATTTGACTCCTATGTTTGTTTATAAGTTATAATAAGCTTGTAACATGAAACCAAAATTTCCCTAAGTAATAAAATTTGGAACTTGTAGTTCTTAATTACTATTTTAAATTTTGGGGCGTGAAGTTACAATATAGTTATTTTAATTTGAGGATTAAAGTTCCTAAATTATACAATATTAAGACCTAAAAATCTCTAAATATTTAATGTTAGGACCTACTATTTCACTAATTATTTATAATTGGGACATGAAGTTCTCCGATAATTATTCAAATTTGGGATATAAATTCTTGAATTATTTGGACATAAAATCTTAAGTAAAATATATCACAATCAAACCTGAAGTTTTAATTATTTAATTGAATGGGTATGGACTAAAAATTCCCTAATTATCATTAATTTGTGACCTAGAAATCCCTAAACATTATTGTGACCGAATGTTCTCAAATAATTATTTATGATTAAGATATATTATATTTTATTACTATTACAAATTTGAGACCCGAAATTATCATTTAATTTAAAAAAAAGTATTTAGACCTGAAGTTCCAACAAAAATATACCAGAAATAAAAAATTAAACTTTTGATTATTTATGAACTAGGGTATGGACATTAAAAATCCCCAAAATAATCATTTATCACATGTGCCTGAACTTCCAAATACATACATCCTTGGAATTAATTTCAAACTAAATTGAATATTAAAATATGGCTCTTTAACTTCTTAATTTTTTATTGTTTATTAAATGAAATATATTTTTAAATACTCTTTTAGTAGTTATCGATTACTTTATATATCTTATTAATAGTTTCACCATTAAAACTTTGTATCTTGACCTTTTTTTTATTTAAGTATTAAATTATATTTTAATGGTATTTAATTTTTACTATTTTAACATTCTAATCATTTATAATAAATTGGAGTCTTGAAAATGAGTAAAGAGTACGAAAACTAAGCCCTCTATTTTTTTTTAAAGAAAATGGATTTTCATCGATCGAAGCTGGTATATATATATATATATATATATATATATATATATAATTTGAAAGATTCTCTAATATTTTTACCCATCATCAAGCATGAAGTTTTGATACAAAAGGATAGAGAATTTAATGTCCTTGAATTTTAATAATACTAAACTTGAAGTTCAACTATTTTTGTAGAACCGTAAGTTATTACAACCATCTAAAGGAACATAAAGTTCTTAAATAAATTTTACACATTTTATTTTTTATCGATAAATATAGAACTGGAAGTTCTATATTTTAAATATTCGTACCAGTTGCTTTATGAATTATTTTAATTTTGAACTCGAAGTCTCAAGTTTTAAATTTTATAATTTATTTTAACCTGAAATTTCGTATACATATTACACAAAATAAACTATGGAGTTCTGCAATACTGGATCGATTAATAAATATAATGAAATCAAATAAACTTGAAATTCCAAATTTCTATTCTAAGAACCTGAAGTTTCAAAATAGTAGATTCAAAATCTGGGGTTCTAATTATTAACTCAATAATCCCAACGTTTAAATTCAGAACCTGAAGTTCTCATTACTTTTTCTACGAAATATTGGTCATAATTATTTTAGTGGCCCTAGTTATATATTATAAACCCTAAAGTTTCTTATTTATGAGCCTAAAATCTCTTTTATATAATCAAAATTTTGAGATATTGATTCATTAGTTAAGAACCCGGAGTTCTATCTTTAATTGACTAATTTTTCATTCTCTAGATTTAATCTTGATTTCATATTCGTATATTTGAGGTTTTCTATTTGTAAAGCATAATGATTATTTTATGATATATGGTACATGCATCGTGATGATCCTAAGCCATCAAAATGCATGATTTTCCTGGCATATATTTCTTTGGATGACTTTTATAAACTTAACAATCTTTATCTTGAATCTTAAATTTTTTTGAAATTATTAATTATTAGAATATATGTTGTTATGCAAAAATTTGAGGTTTTTGTTATTCAACCCATATTTTTAACACCTCACAATTATTTTATAAGATGTTTTTCACTTATTTAGGTTTAGTCACCAAAATATTGATCCTAAAATAAGTTAATGTATTAGCGTGCATCTATATACTTGTACTCACATTACACACTTCACAATCAATCTTAACTCTTAGAATTGACAATTATTAATTGTCATTATATAATGACATTTATTTAGTAGATAATAAATAACCCGCATTATTTGAGAAATAGTAAGTTTTTTAAGAATTGGTATATATTATAGTTAAGTTTTCAATTGTATTTGAACCCGCTAAAATTATCAAAGTCTATAGAATAGCCTATGAGGTTTTATCACCTAGTACCCATCCATTCATATGCAATTGAGGGTCGTGCATTCTACCCAAGGTGTTCAACTGAAATATACTTATAGAAGCGTCAATAGATTTAAGTAAGAATTTCTACCAATTTTTAAAATTCACTCAACCAATTTTTAGATTCAGCCTTGTTAACATGCATCTAAGTGAGGGATCTCATAGATCTAAGCAAATTAAAAAAACTTGGATCAAATCAAAGCTAATTATGTGAATTAACTAGTTGCAAACCTTAAGTTAATTTAGAGAAGGGTCAATTTGGATCCAAACGTAGATCTACATGAGTATGTGAAAGAAAATATTCGGTGCATCATAATCTTTCATTATATGTGAAAAGAAATTTACACAAAGCAAGAATGTACTTATCTCTTTTTCCCTAACAAAAAGTTACCTATGGGGGTTGAACATCTCCCATATTCCAATGAGTGATCTGTTTAAATCTCAATCAAACAGATATGGAGGTCGCATTCTCCATCTCAGATCAAACCATGTTTAAACCCTCTAATAGCTCAAACACCTCCTTTTAGATCTTGAATTCTATAATTTAAATTTAGATATGAAATATGTAGAATTAAATCTAGGATATTTGGTTTTCAATTACAAATTAATCTAAAATATCAAAAATCATGAATCAAGAGTTTATTAAAGTTTTCTCTCAAATTTTGTATAGATCAAGTGAAGATGACAATTGAAATGGAAATTTTCGATCACTTGCGTAGATAATACTCTCTCTACGTGTGAGAAGTACTAAGGAAAATATCACTAAAATGGGAGGGAAAATATCCTATTTATAGAGTTTTTTATAAATCATGTCACGTCGTGCGCATACTTACAAGGAGGCCCTATGCACAAAGTTTTGAGCAGAAATCCTAGTCATGAGATATATGTGACTGTCTTGTGCATTGTAAGGAATTGACTTTGTGCACATGCTTTTAAGAAAAAATTCTAGGCCCAAAACGTGTTGGTCGTGTGCATGGTTAGGAATTGACCCTATGCGCAAGGAGATACACATAACATTTTCAAGCCTAAATCCATACAGCCAAGTGCACGGGTACACAACTCATATGTGCTCACAGTTGTAGGCAGAATATGAGATTCACTTAAACAAGTTTGCGGCAATGATTTTCATAAAAACATTTCACTTGATCAACATAAAAATTATTTTTTCATAAAAGATATAAACATGTACGTGTGTAATAACCTTGGCGCGATTCAACTAAAACTACCACAAAATGGTACAATCTTTAATCTTCAAAATTTGCATACGGAAGATTTAATGTAGAATGGCCGTATGATCTTTAATTTTAGTTTCCATACATTCTAAACAACAAAACTCTCTCTAACTATCGTCTAACTATGAATTATGCTTTCTGACTTTATTTTGTGAATGACTCAAATGCTTTGACATGGAATTAATTCAACCAAACTATATATAAAAATGGTTACATTTTGAATCTCCCCCTTGGTTATTTTGTGACAATACCTAAAAAATCATGATTACAACAACAAAACTCATCCAACATTAGCCATATAATTAGAGTAGTATGTCGCAATGCACATGAAAACGATAAAAAAACTGATGGACCAAAAGTAGAGTTTGAAACATGGGATTGAGTCGCACTATCATGATAATACCTTAAATATATTAATCACAACCAAAAGATCATGCAGGTATACCATGCATAAAGAATAAAAATCCCCTGTTCTGGGAATCCCTGTAACACCCGTTATTTTTAGTGATTTATGTTGGGATTAATTAAATTAAAATGGGAAACTAATCTGAATTTAAAATAAATATTAATTAGCGTGATAAGAGTTAATATTTTTGGAGTAAATTAAATTGAATTTTACTTAGAGATCAAAATAAAAATATTGAGAATGCACTATGTTTAGTCGTGAGTGAGAAATACGACAGTTAAGAGAATTTAGTCAAAACGCGCATGTGAGTCGTGTCAAGACTTAATATTTATAATAACTTGTGAGTCATATACGAGCCATTCAAATAGCCATTTCGAGTGCACCAACGTGTTCGGATGGGTCGATATAGTTATAAAAGTATACTCGGGGATTGTGTTTGGCACCCGACACATTTTTAGATCAACCCGACATTACGTAAGGGTGTTTTTGTCATTTGGGAGTTAGGATTGGCAAAACTTTGAATTTTATAGTTATATATCAGTCACTTGGGTGTAGAGGCTAGAGTTACAATACTTAGCAGAGAAAAGAGGCAATATTAAACCTAGGGTATATAGGAATAAATAGAGAATTTAATCTTGTTTTATGTGAATTTCATGATGATTTGAGAGTATGATTGTGTTAGAAACTGTTTCATCGTCATCCTTGCCTTAATCCTATCATATGGTTCGGCCACATAGATTCTCTTTTTTCATTCTAATATATTATATTCAATATTATAATTCAGGTTTAATTTTTTAAGATCTCTCCTAATAATTTCCTCAGAAGAGATGTTTGGATGTGTGCATAAAGAACATAGGGCTTAGGGTTGAGCACTATTTGAGTGTACGATAGTCTGACCGGTCGTTTGGGTACGTTTGGTATGTGCGTAGCCCAAAGGCTTAGGACTATGTTCACCTCCATTATGTGTTTATTTGATTTATGGTTCAAGGGAGATTCTCAACCGATTGTCCTTGATGTGGCGTGTGAGGTAAATGGACTCAATAGCAGAGTATGCATGCATCCTGGTTATGATTATGTGGATGTTGTAGTTGCATATATAGATAGCATGATATATATACATAAACGTGTGATTTTTTATACTCTTGAGTGGTAGTAGAAGATATAGACAGTGTATATCTAAAGTAACTTAAGTAAGAGAAACTTAATTAATAGCTCAAAGATAATATTTGGCTAATATTGATTATGGTTTTACGATAGCGCATTGTATGGGCGGTACGAGTGAGTTAAGGATATTAGTGGTTAGATAGAGTCTTATTGATACTAGTTAGGTTGGGTAGCATAACTAGGTGGGTTTAATAGGAGACGTTAGGTGTGTACTATAGTTGAGAGGTAAGGAACTCAAGAGAGTGCGTGCGTCCCTAACATGTGTATAATAACTGCTTTTTTGTATTTTTAAATACTTGCTAAATATTTTTCAAAGGTTTTGGGCGGCTCTGACCCGTATCAAATCTACTTTTAAAACTCTTAGGTGTCCAGCCAAGGGATGCCAGACATGATGATTCATTCCAAAGATGATTAACTGCAGCGCTTGTGGAGGCATACAAGACTTTAGTATTTGTGACATGACTCCAAATGTGTCTCTAGTGCGTGCTAATTACGGTTCAAGTGCAAACCGATCGCGTAAGTAATAAACCTGGTAAGACAAGGTCGAATCCTCATGGATATAGGATGTAGAACGTAACGACAAATAGGATAGATTCTTAACCCTAAACTGACTCAGAAAAAGAAAGGAAAAGATAATGAATTTTGAATTTTGTCTACGAACTAAATGAAAATTAATTGAACGAGTAATTAAACTACGTATGCAGAAGTAAATCAACTATGAATTAATTAATATGAAGGAGAAAATTATATTGGACTACAGTCCCCTGAACCCTATTACGTTTACCGATTATAAAATTAGTTGTGAATTAGATAATTAATTAATCCACAGACTATATTAATGTTAAGCATTACATATATGAGGGTATAATCCCGGATCATACATAATCAAGAATAGAAATAAAGCGGTATCGGAATAGCTTACACGCTCGTCGCACTCTTAAACACACCGGTTACCTAAGGAAAACGAGGTTAAAAGTCCTACGATGGTTATAACAACTAATCAATATGATTTAATCATTTATTTAATTCAGGGAATTACTTTCATATCCATGAAAACCACCTCGGGTTGGGTTCATGCATCCCAACCTTTAGAAACCTAGCTCGACATTGCGAAACTATGTTTAAACAAGAAATCTATGTTGTAAGAAATCATAATTATGTGACAAGTGAAATTAAACATGCAAAGAAGAATTTTAACTAAGAAATAATGAATCATCAACTGAATATATAAGAGCAATTGAAAGCTATGAAGAAAATATTACTTGGAATGAAGAAGAACTTTAGTTAATCCAAAAATATGAACAAAATGTTGAACAAGACGAATCCTAAACTTCTTGGCTTCAAAAACATCTCAAAACTAACTAAAAAGAAGCCTCCTAATGTCTAGTTGATAAGAGAATAAATATATCACGTTATTTTTAGTGTTTGCACCATACACAACTCTTTTTAAGAGAAAAGAAAAATTAAAATTCCGTCCAGACGAACCGGTCCGATTTTGGCTATTTTAATGGGAGAACCGGTCCGGTATAAAATAGAACAGGGGACCGATCCGGATGCTTTTCCATGGTTCGGTTTGGTCATGTCAGTTCTGGGGACCGGTCCGGTGAATAATACATCGTTTCGATTCTGCTTTCACTCGAGACTAAAATTTGGATTTCGTTTCTTCCTATATGCTTGTGGACTCGAGATCTTCAACTTTTCTTCAGGTTCTGTGTCCGAATTCCTAGTGTAAAATTATTGTTTTGCCCTTTACTTTCCTTCACTTATATCTTTCTTGAGTTTGCCCTTTTCTCAACTTTTGTAAAATATCTGCAAAATGTAAGAGAGATACACGAAACTCGATGAACTAAATAGAAAAGGTCAGTAGCAATGATATGAGATAAATCAACTCGATTTACACTGCATAAGATGATAAAAAAAAACTAAATAAAGGGGTTAAATATGAAGAATTTAGGCCTAATCAAACCCCCCTAACTTAGAACATTAATCGTCCCAAGTAATGTAAAAGAATCTAAGCAAGGTCCAACAATTAACAATCATGTTATTAGGACATAATACCTATCCCACGGGAAAGAGATTTCATTTAGCGTATGCAACAAGCCGTTAAACCTCTAGGTTACCCTAGTAGGACGAGTGGTGCCTCGTGAGGGTTTGTAGTGAATATACCCACAAAATTCATTTTTCGACTCAAAGAAAAATAAAAAAATTTAAAAATTGTACAATTTAAATTCCTCAAAAATAGTCACTTTAAATTTATATTCAATAGTCTCAATTTGTAGTGTGTGTGTGTGTGTGTGTGTGTTTGTATGCGAAGCCGAAAATTAAACCCCTAACTTTCGCTGATTGATTATTATGTTACTTTTCAAAAATTCATTTTGATTCAAATGCTGGGATACTCTCACAAACGAATCACTTAGAATGTGGGTATTTCTCTCGTTGTACGTGATTTATAAGAGTAAATATAAAGGTACACAATTCATGCACACAAAATTGAACGACGAAATTTTTATGGTGAAAAGATCTCGTGGTGACAAATATTTCAACACAAATAATAATGAAAGACAATAACCAGGAAAATAAGAACAACAAAGATCACAATCACTATACGTGGTTCGAAAAATTGCATACGTCCATAGAGAGGTCTACTATTATATTAAGTAACTCTCGAGAGAGATTTTTCTGTATGCTCTTTGTCCCGGGCCTAAGGTACAATATATATTGGAATAGAAGAGAGAGGGTGCTAGTAACTGCCCTGCTAGCCCACTATCTCCTAAATATCTCCTACAATATTTTTCAGGATAGAATACTACATCAAATCCTGCGAATGGTCACGCCCAGTGGGTCACGGCCCAAGTCCGCGACAAGCTGGTCGCGGACTTGGGCCGTGACCCACTCAATATTTGGCGTGATCATATTTATTATCACACTAAATTATCGATGCTCTAGAAGTGGTCACGACCAAAGTCCGTGACCACTGTGGTCGCGGACTTAGGCCGTGACCAAGTCGTGACCATCTTAGCGCCAAACTCGCGCCAAAATTCCCTCCAAGCTTGGTCGCGGATTGATCACGGCCCAAGTCCATGACCCATGGCATGACGAAGAAAAGAGTACACACATTGAGGGTCATGGCTTAGGGCCGTGACCATTTCTGGGTGTGGGTCACGGCTATGGGCCGTGACCATCCCTCATTCAAGCACTAGGGTTGGTGCAGAAGGGTCGCGCATCACAGATTGAGGGTCACGGCTATGGGCCGTGACCATTTCTTGGTATGGGTCATGGCTATGGGCCGTGACCATACCTCAATCAAGCATGGAAAAGGGTCTCGTATTGTAGGTCACGGCTCTAGGCCGTGACCAGGTCTGGAGAACCCAACTCTGCCTTACGTTATTTTTTAAGGGTCGCGCGTATTGGGTCACGGCTCTTGGTCGTGACCAGTTCTAGGTCTTAAAAAAAATACACGTCGCTGCTTTCATTTATTTCATTTGGAGGTTGAGTTGACCGCTGCTTTTATTTATTTCATTTGGCCATTTTGGCGATTTTGACGGTATGTATTGATTCATTTGGATTTTGTTATTTCTATCTAAAGCCCTAATTTATGTGTATGTATGTGTAGATTTATGTTTGTATGTGTGTATGTGTGTGTACGTATAAATTTATGTTTATGTGTGTGTGTGTGTGTGTGTGTGTATAGATTTATATGTTTATGTCAATAAACCCTATATTGTATGTGTGTAAACCCTAAATAGTATGTGTGTGTATGTATAGATTGTATGTGTGTAAACCCTAAATAATATTAGGGTTTAGTAAACCCTAAATAATATGTGTGTGTATGTATATATTATGTCAATAAACCCTAGATTGCATGTGTGTGTTTGTATAGATTATGCCAATAAACCTAAATTGTATGTGTGCATATTTTTTTTGACAAAATATAATTAAATGGATTTTTAATGAGTAAAAAAATTTACATCCACCTTGTCGTGGTTTTATTGGGGGTTATATACGTGCCATCATATTATATTAGGGGTTATATGCATGTCGTGATTTTTTGCACTACAATATATGTGTAAGTACTACAATATGTGTGTAAGTACTACAATATGTGTTATAAACAATTACGGTGGGTTGTTGTTGGGATTTCACATATACTTTTAAACTCTCATAACTTTCAAACCTAAACCTTAATAGTAGGACTCGTATTCATGCCCTTGTATACTTTTCTCAAGAAAAATGAGGCACGGTGATAATTACTGTCAACAAGAGTGGGAGAGGTTGCAATTCGACCACACACATAACTCTTTTATTAGCGTGCGTCATATAGAGGGTATTCTTATTTATAGGTACGGAAATAAAAAGATCGAACAATTTTACTACCTTGTAAATCGTGGATTTGATATCCAGCAAGATTACTTGTTCGATCGTATTCTATTTTTTCTACCAAAAAACTGGGATGACGTTATACAAAATATATTTCACACACATAATCCCGACATAGCCCTGACCTTGGTTACGTTGTTGGAGAAGGCAAAAAAAAAATCCACCCGTTATGGATACAACTGCGTACAGAGAGCATTGACATAGACTGTGATGTCTCGCGCCACATGCATGTAAAATTGAATCTTGCTAACAAGTTGAGAAATAGGGGATTCCGAGTTCATGTCACTAACATCTACACATCAATCATAGATACCCTTCCTCCTAGTTGGCCACGTGCAAAAATTCATAGGTTCTTAAAAACTAATACCGAATGGATGGAGATCAGACACATTGAACTTATTCTAAAGTCTTACTTTGAAAAGGTATCTATCTATATATATATATATATATATAACTAATTAATCTTGATTAATTAGTTATAATTTCATATTACTATAATTATTTAGTCACTTATATTTTTTAATTTTTGTAGATAATGTCGAGAGGAAACAACCCAAGGGTACCAAGTGCCGAGGTGACACCACAACGAGGTTCACCATATCATGCAGAACCCGGATTCTCAATACCAATGGCTGAGCAATTCACAACTCCACCAATGGTTCACTCCTCACCAAGTCCAACTCCAAGTACTCCTACGCCCCAATCCAGCACTCCCGTTGCTTTAACGCCCCCATCCAGCACTCTTGATGCCTCCCGCTCAAATGAAAAGAAGTCTATTGGCTTTTCCCTTCTCGGGAATAACCCGACGGGTGATAGGAATGACGTGCTGAACTTTAAAGCCCGATGTTTGTCGTTGGGAAAAATGAACGCGGGAGTCGGTGGACCAGACAATTGGAACCTTGTTGATCAAGCTGTCAAAGATGACATACATGACCAACTTTGCAAGCATTTCTCATTTCCTGACCGTTCCAAGAATAAGGTTCTATCTCAGGTTGCTGAAGGATTGAGGACATATAGGAGAAACCTTCGAAAGAAACATTTCTCGAAAGACGCAGCGAGCTCAGATATTTTGGCTTTGAAAGAGAGAGTGTCTCCCAATGTTGAAATGCCATTGGATCAGTGGAATAAGTTTTTGGAGAATGAGGCGAAGGAAAAAAAGTTGGTCCAGAGGGATCAAAACAAAAAAATAGGGCACAAAAAACTGATATCCATAGGCTGGGATCCAAATCATATGAGGATTTGAAGAACGAATGGGAGAGTAGGACAAAAGATGGTCCAGATGCCGCTAAAAACCCAAATCGGTACAACTTATTCCTTCATGCTCGACGGGACAAAGATAATAAATTCCAGTCGTACTTGGCTAAGACATTGGAATCAATAGAGGCCATCAGCAGTCAATCCGATTCGAGCCCTACTGATGACTTTGACATTGAAAATGATGCACTGACACAAACCTTTGGAAAGGACAAAAGGGGGAGGACGAGAGGTGTTGGCTCACATATGCCAAAAACAAAAATTCAACACATTGCACCTCTTTTGGACGAGCTTTCTTCGATCAAGAATTGTATCTCATCCCAAAAGGAGCATCAGTTGAAGACCGATGGGGATGTCCATGAGGTTAAAAATTCCTTGGGATTATTGACAAATTAAATTGGAAAACTTGTGAACTTTTTTGAAACTTATAGGCCCCCAATGCCTCCTCAAGGTTACCCTTACCCTACTCCTACTCAAGGTTTCACACATCCTTCCCCTCCAATATTCCCCTCTCAAATGCCTCATCCTCCAACATTCCCCTACCCTGCACCTCTGCCAATCACGGGGCTCGTATCATCGTCAACAACTCAAAATGATTATGGCGAAGAGTATTATATCAAGGACATGAGCAATTCGAGGTTTTTTGGCGTGTGCATACTCATCTCCACGGTTCCTGGAACTCTAGTACATCACCGAACTTTGGAGAAGGGTGAGGCTAAAATAATGGTCGATGAAATATACAACGGCTGTGGAGATATACATGTGTACGTTAACAGCGGGAATGGGATGGAATTGAGGAATTATGCAAAATATTTTACTACTTGGCCAGTTTATCTGTTGGCCAAGATTTAATAATATTTTCTTTCGTTTCAGTTGTAATAATTTTTTTTGTTTTAGTTGTAAGAATATTGATTTTGCTTCAGTTGGAATGATATTTTTTTTGTTTCAGTTGTAAGAATATTGGTTTTGTTTCATTTGTAATGATATTTTTTTTGTTTCAATCGTAAGAATATTCTTTTTGCTTCAGTTGTAATAATATTTTTTAACTAATTACAACAGGGCTGAAATTTGAAGATTATTAAATGGATTTCCCACAATACAAAGAGTGGATGGGAGAGACTAATCGGATATCAAATAATTATGTAAAGGGCGTTTATGAATTTGTTAAATACACTTCCAAAAATCTTGAAAGTGAGAAGATTTTGTGTCCATGCTCTCATTGTATTAACGGAAAATATAAGTCATTGGAAGTTGTTGAGTTGCATTTACTAAAGTGGGGAATCTGTCAAGACTATACAAAATGGACATACCATGGTGAAAAAATTGTACCTTATGTTTCAGAAGGCACCCGACCGTGTAATGGAACCCCAAGGAGTAGAGGTGGTACATGATTCACCAACACATCGTCCATTGACCGACTTAATTGATGATGCTTACGGACTCCACAAGCAATAAAACCACCAACCAATGGATACAAATAATGCGCATTATGACCAAGTAAATGAATAAATTGATGCTGAACTACTAGGAGATCGGGAATACATACGGTTGAAAGCCGATGCGGCTAGACCGTTGTATAAAGATTGCGATGAAGATCACTCGGTATTATATGCAATGATTGGTTTGCATAATTTGAAGAGTCAATTTGGTTTGTCTGGGAACAGTGTGTAATACCCCGTATTTTCCGTGATATTTATTTTTGGGGATTAATTGAATTAAATGTTTATTAATTGGAAATTAATCCGGATAAAAATATTAATGAGATGTGAATTAGTATTTAATTATAATGTGTATACTTGGCATTATATGAATATTGGTAATATTAAAATTGTCGTGAGATTTAAATACGACAATTTGGGAATTTTGTTGAGACGCGTGAGACCGCCGCGTCATGGTATTTTATTATTTTAATTAAAAAGTGAATTTTAGTTCCATTAACCATATGGTCGTTTTGAGTGCGCCAACGCGTCCGAAAGGGTCGAGATAGTCAGAAAACACTAGCCGGGAGTTTCGTTTGGGTCCCGGGGTATTTTTAGGCCATACCGGCATCATAAAGGGGTATTTTGGTAACTTTGTATTTTTGGGAATTAAAAGTGACGAAAATTAGAAATAGAAATCTGACTTCTTCTTTAACCCACTAAACCCACTAACTACACTAAGGGACTAAATGGGCTACGGGAGAAGTTGAGTTATAATCCCAACTTACCAAAAACCAACCACACCTCCATTGTCATCATCTTTGGGAAGAACTTGTAGAGAGAGAGAGAAGGAAGAGAATTCTGCAGAAAGAGAGAGGGAGAACAACTTAGCTTTCAAGATTCAACACCAAATTCAGAGAAAGATTAAGGCAAGTGGTTTAAATTCATTTGATTCAAGCTATGCTTTCCCATGTTTAGGAATTTTCGAAATTGATCTTGGAAGATGATTTAGACCCATAAATTGGAAGTTAAAAGCCATGAATTATGTTAGGAATTGCATGTAGTAATATTCTGGACGAATTATATGTTCTAAACAGAACCTTTGATGATTTAAAAATGAAGTTTAGAAGATGTTTATTGATGTTCTTGAATGAAGAAGAAATCTGGAAATAATGATGTAGTCTTGATCTAAACAAAGCCTTTGTATGATGAATTATGGGATTTAGAATGTTAATACTGTTGTAGGATGATAGTATGATGTTATGGTAACCTTGCCTTAGAGTTTCATGCTTAAAAATGGTGTTTTGGGATGAATTGGTAACTGCAAAACGAAGCAGTCCGTAACCAGACCTGGTGCGTTCGATCGATCGATGTTCTTCAGTCGATCGATCGACCACCATCGATCGATCGAAGGTAAAGGTCGATCGATCGACCTTCCCAGAATGAGTAAAGTTTTTCCTTAATTAAATTTTATTGGTGGTAACCCTTGGAAAATATCATTAGAGACCTTATGATTACCTTAAACCTAAAGAGGACCAGTAGGCATGATTATGAAACTTGGACCTTAATTGGAATTCAATTTGAGGAATTATTCTAAATTAATGAAATTCGATAAGTGAGATAATATTTGGGTTAATAGTGTAAATTTGAATAATTTGATGAAATAAGGTTGGGGCAGAAGTAAAGACCTTAGGTGTAAAGATGTTATATGTGGGGATAATGGGAACTTAATAGTCTATTTGAGATAGGTTTTAAGTTTAAGAAACTACGACGTGAGACGTGTCGACAATTTAATTTTTATATTATCGGGATACTTGAAATATATGAATTTGGAATAATGGTATAAAGATGTAGAGTATACCTTTATTAATATCGAGATATCTAAGATGTGTGAATGCTTAGTATATAATTTTATGTGTATAACATACCTACCATACTTGCTATCACGGGAGGTTTACGTTCGCTTAGGGCCTTCTTATCCTTGTGTTGCCCGGATTTAGATTGGTTACCTCGATGAACATAATTCATAGGACTTATTGGGATATTAATAAGTTTGTTGATCGTGGGACCGTAGGTATGTGCGTGACCCATGTGATGTGACTGTGTTCGCCTCCACTATTTGTGATGTTGTTATCTGAACGATTCCTGAGAGATTCGGAATGCGTGATCCTTATGTACGTGATGTACCGGGATGGATAGCAAAGTATGTGTGCACCGCAGCTTAGCCTTTGGGTGCTTGTATTGTATATTTATGATGAGAAAATATACGGTTAAATGAGAAGGAATTTACTATATTAAATTGTGAGTATAGTTATGGTAATGTTATGAAAAGATAAAAAGGGAACTTTTATCAATAAACGGTTTTGTTAATAATTGGGAATCCGAGAATTAAAGTAGAACTCTCTATTTAATTGTTAAGTTGGAAATTAAACGTGAACCGAGTGGTAATGTTAGAAACTCTTCAGAATTAGATAGTTATGAGATAACACATGAATGGGTACAGGAACGTTAGGAGTGCACAGTTAGACGAGAGGTGAGTATCTCATGTGAGAGCACGTCCTAACATGTATTTTGCATATACTGTTTTAAATGTTTTTAAAGCACTTGCAGGTTTTTAAAATATCTCCACATTCGGGCTCTGACCCGTTTGCTTTCAAATCTATTTTTTTTTTTTTAAAACCATTTTAGGTGCCCAGCCACAAGGACACCATGCATAGGATTCTCACTCAGATGACGAGCTGTAGCTGCTTGTGGAAGCTACAGGGATTTGCTTTTAGACGCTTATATCATTTGGATTCCATACTCAGTATTCCTCAGTTGTAGGGCATGTTGCCCAAATTCTATTAGATACATTTCCATTTCAGTTTTTCAGACTTTGGCATGTATTCATTCAGTATTCAGTATTTCGTTATTTACTTCAGTTGTGGGATTTTGTTGTGAGGAGTTTTCCTCCAGATTTATTTATATCATGTGTTGGTTATTCTATTTACTTCATTATGGTGAATGGTGTTATTATTCTTGCTTTAAATCTTTTACTGCATGTTAATCAGGCTTTAATTAAAATTTGGCAACTTACTTTTTAAATACTAGGTGGTTAGTAATAATAAAAAAATGTTTTCGACAGTTATACTATTAACTGAGCCAACTCGGCATTTTGATTTAATTTAATAAAGGAGTAGCTACCCGGTATTTAATTAGTCGGGGTGTCACAGGTGGTATCAGAGCATCAGGTTCTAGTGTCCTTTAGGATCTGAACGGCTTATTATGTTTCCGCTGAGCTTTCTTTGATGTAGAGCCCTATATTTTAAGACTGTTGTATTCTTTTGTATATGCTACGTTCTTCAGCTATTTGAAGTTTATAACTGCGAACTTATAGACTCTATTCTTATTTCAGAATGCCTCCACGACGTACACGACGAGTTCCCAGGAATGCGACGCCAGAACCACAGCCCGCACCGGTTCAGGGCACGATGAACGCCGCTGAGGTTGCAGCCATAGTAGCCCAAGAGGTAAATGCCGCACTTGCCGTAGTTCAGCAGGCACCACCTCAGGCGCCGGTTGCCGTGCCAGTACAGGCAAATACATTCCCGTCCGCTTGGGAACGTGTACGTGACGCTTTTCAGAAAGCGCATCCGCCAGAGTTTGCAGGTAGCTCAGATGTGGTAGTCTCGAGCCAGTGGAGGAAGGATATACAGCGGCACTTGAGGATGTATGAGTGCACGGATGTTCAGAAGCAGGTGCTAGCTACTTTCAAGCTAGTTGGGTCAGCACTACAGTGGTGGGAGTCTATTACCACCATAGAGGAGAGGGATACTCTCACTATTCAGGAGTTCTGGGTGCGGTTTGACCGCAAGCACTTTCCGTCAGCTGTTCATACGGAAATGAGGAGGAGATTGATGAGTCTGAAGCAGGAGGGTAAGACCGTGGCCGAGTATGAGGCCGAGTTCAATAATCTGTTGAATATCGTTCCGAATGAGATACCGACAGAAAAGAAGAAGATTGAGAAATTCACCGACGGGTTGACATGGAGGATCCGTCAGCATCTGTTAGGGAACCTTTCGTTAGCCACTTATTCTGATGTGGTTAACGCTGCTTTGTTACACTGCCAGGATCACCGCTTTCATATGACTGAGGGCAAGAGATCGGAAGAGTCTAGCCATCAGGGCAGGACTGGAGGACATGGTGCCGGTGGGGCACAATCTATTCAGGGGCAGAGACAGGGTGAGCAGGGTTTCCAGCAGGGGGATCATAAGAGGTTTCGATCAGGAGGTTTCAGGAACGGTCAGGGAGGATTTCGTAATGGCCAGCACGGTCATAACGGCCATCAGGGCCAACAGGGTCAAAATGGTCAACATCAGCAGTTTCAGCAGGGCCAACAGGGCCAAGGGAGGAACGGTAACGGCCACCAGGGCCGGGGACAGCAGGGGCAGAGAGGAGGGAACTTCCCAGGGAAGTGCTTCGTTTGTGGCAAGACTGGCCATAAACGCCAGGACTGTCCTGATAGGGGCAGGGCCCCACAGCAGCAGCAGCAGGGAGCTCGCCAGGAGCCGCGGAGGCCTATGTTTCCCGCCGCTCTCCCCGCACCGCCACAGATGGCAGCATTGCCACCCATTCCAGCAGTCCCGGTTCAGCAGGGGCAGCTACAGTATGGACGTGTCTATAACGTCCACCAGGCAGCAGTCCCACAGGCACCGCCCACGATTGAGGGTACGTTTTCTATCCATGGCACTATGGGTCGGGTACTGTTTGATACGGGGGCTACACATTGTTTTATAGCTACACATTTCGCGAAGGCTTTAGGGTTGTTAGCCACAGCGGAGAGCACAGTGACGTGTGTCGACTCACCATTGGGGAATGGGTCACTTATTTTCTTTATATGCCGGGGAGTAGGGGTAGAGATTGGTAGTCTGGTATTACCTGCAGATATGTTGGTATTAGATATGCATGTTCACGATGTGATTATTGGTATGGATTGGCTTGTTACGTACCGAACCATGATTGACTGTTTCAGTAGCAGTATTATCTTTGCCATTCCCGGGCAGGAGATGTTTTTGGTGGCGATGCCTCGTTCTGAAGGAGGATCGTCCACTCATTTGTACTATATAGAGGAGGAGACCTCTAAGGAGGTGGTGATACCACTCGATTCGATTCCGGTTGTTCGAGAGTTTGCCGATGTATTTCAGGATATACCTGGATTACCCCTCAGTCGAGAGATAGACTTTGTTATAGACTTGTTACCAAATACGAGACCTATAGCACGCGCACCGTACCGTATGGCTCCAGCTGAGATGAGGGAGTTACGGGATCAGATTGAGCAGTTATTGGGTCAGGGGTTTATTCGGAGGAGTACTTCACCGTGGGGTGCCCCTGTGTTGTTTGTAAAGAAGAGAGATGGTTCACTGAGATTGTGTGTGGACTACCGGGAGTTAAACAAGGTCACGATACGGAACAAGTATCCGTTGCCTAGAATCGATGACCTATTCCACCAGTTGAGAGGAGCTTCTTGCTTCTCAAAGATTAATTTGCGATCTGGATACCATCAGTTGCGTATCAGGGAGGAGGACGTCTCGAAGACTGCGTTCTTATCGAGATATGGTTCCTACGAGTTTCGGGTTATGCCATTTGGTTTGACCAACGCTCCAGCAGCGTTTATGGACTTGATGAATACGGTGTTCAGGGATTTCCTAGATCAGTTTGTCATTGTCTTCATCGATGATATTTTGGTTTATTCCCAGACCGAGGAGGAGCACGCCGAGCACTTGAGGCAAGTTTTGCAGACACTGCGCCAGAATGATTTGTATGCAAAATATGATAAGTGCGGGTTTTGGATGAAGGAGGTTCAGTTTTTGGGGCATATTATTTCCGATCGAGGAATATCGGTTGATCCGGGGAAGGTATCCGCGGTGAGGGAGTGGGGACAGCCCACGACACCGACGGAGATCCGCAATTTCTTGGGCTTAGCAGGATACTACAGGAGGTTTATTCGGGGTTTCTCCACGATAGCGGGTCCCATGACATATCTAAGTCGTAAAGGTGTGCCGTTTATTTGGAGTGATGCCTGTCAGTTGGCATTTGATGAGTTGAAGGACAAGTTAACCTTAGCACCTGTGTTAGCATTGCCGAGACCGGGAGTTGAGTATCTTGTTTACACCGATGCGTCTTTACAAGGACTTGGAGGTGTACTGCAGCAGGAGAGTCAGGCCATAGCTTATGCTTCCCGTAAGCTTAAGCCTCACGAGAAGAATTACCCTACCCATGATTTGG
Source organism: Sambucus nigra (assembly GCA_949130495.1). Taxonomy (NCBI): domain Eukaryota; kingdom Viridiplantae; phylum Streptophyta; class Magnoliopsida; order Dipsacales; family Adoxaceae; genus Sambucus; species Sambucus nigra. The sequence continues at coordinate 378,554,085 of OX422211.1, forward strand.
AGTTAGCGGCAGTGGTATTTGCCCTTCGTATTTGGAGACATTACCTTTTGGGGGAGAAGTTTCGACTGTTCACCGATCACAAGTCCCTACAGTACCTATTCACGCAGAAGGAGTTGAATATGCGGCAACGGAGGTGGCTTGAATTCGTGAAAGATTATCAGTTCGATATCCAGTATCACCCGGGGAAGGCTAACGTGGTGGCAGACGCGTTGAGCCGTAGACCAGTAGAGGAGGTGGCAGATGTGTGGAAGGCCAAATGGAAGGAGTTGGGACACCAGGATGCAGTGGCCCGATCATTCATGTCTGTGATGACTGTTACACCACAGATTGTCACGAAGGTGGTAAAGGCCCAGGCAAATGACTCGTTCTGCCAGGAGCAGATAGTTCGATTATTGGCAGAGGGAGCCGAATCCTATATCGTTAGCTCAGACGGGGGATTACGCTTCAATGGGAGATTGGTGGTTCCGGAAGGGGAGGAATTGCGGCATGAGGTGATGGCAGAGTCGCACGGCTCACGGTTCGCGGTACATCCCGGAGGGGACAAAATGTACCAAGACATGAGACGTCAGTATTGGTGGAGTGGGATGAAGAGAGATATTGTCGAGTTTGTTTCAAAATGCGCCACTTGTCAGCTCGTAAAAGTGGATCATCAGAGACCGGCAAGACTGCTACAGCCGTTGGAGGTCCCGATGTGGATGTGGGAGAGCATCTCCATGGACTTTATCATGGGGTTGCCTACGTCACAACGAGGTCACGACTCTATTTGGGTAATTGTGGACAGGTTGACAAAAGTCGCTCATTTTTTACCCGTAAGGACAGACTACACTGCGGGACAGTATGCCCAGCTCTTTATTTCTGAGATAGTAAGACTTCACGGTGTGCCCCTAAATATCGTGTCTGACCGAGACAAGATATTTGTTTCACGGTTTTGGGAGAGTTTTCAGCAGGCCATGGGCACGGAGTTGCGGTTGAGTACGGCATATCACCCGCAGACCGATGGGCAGACCGAGCGCACAAATCAGATGTTGGAGGACATGCTACGTATGTGCACCATTGATTTTGAGGGTGGATGGGAACAGTATCTTCCACTGGTGGAGTTTGCTTACAACAACTCCTACCAGTTCACCATTGGCATGGCTCCATTTGAGGCGTTGTACGGTAGACCTTGTCGTTCCCCAGCATGTTGGTTGGAGGTGGGGGACAACAAACTACTTGGGCCGGAAGTGATTCAGGATACTTCGGCATGGATAGAATTGATTCGGAGTCGCATTCGGGTAGCTCAGGATAGGCAGAAGAGCTATGCTGATGCGAAGAGATTCTTCAGAGAGTTCCAAGTGGGGGACCAGGTTTTGCTCAGAGTATCTCCTATGAAGGGGATTATGCGTTTCGGGAAGAAAGGGAAGTTGGCACCAAGATATGTAGGACCATTTCCTATTATTGAGCGGATTGGACCAGTTGCGTATAGGCTTGGATTACCGAAGCATTTACATCGGATTCACGATGTATTTCATATTTCCTAGCTTAGGAAATACCTTAGAGATAATTTGCCTCATTCTCTCATTGCTGTGGAGGACATTGATCTCCAGCCAGATAGATCCTACGAGGAGGGGCGATTGCTATTCTGGACCGAAGTGAGCGGAAGCTGCGGTCAAAGATAGTTCCGTTAGTGCGTGTTCAGTGGCGACATCATAATGTCGAGGAGTCCACTTGGGAGCGCGAGGATGAGATGCGCGAACGTTATCCAGAGTTATTCTTACCAGGTACTTTCTAGTTCCGAATTTCGGGACGAAATTCAGTTATTAGGGGGGAAGTATGTAATACCCCGTATTTTCCGTGATATTTATTTTTGGGGATTAATTGAATTAAATGTTTATTAATTGGAAATTAATCCGGATAAAAATATTAACGAGATGTGAATTAGTATTTAATTATAATATGTATACTTGGCATTATATGAATATTGGTAATATTGAAATTGTCGTGAGATTTAAATACGGCAATTTGGGAATTTTGTTGAGACGCGTGAGACCGCCGCGTCATGGTATTTTATTATTTTAATTAAAAAGTGAATTTTAGTTCCATTAACCGTATGGTCATTTTGAGTGCGCCAACGCGTCCGAAAGGGTCGAGATAGTCAGAAAACACTAGCCGGGAGTTTCGTTTGGGTCCCGGGGTATTTTTAGGCCATACCGGCATCATAAAGGGGTATTTTGGTAACTTTGTATTTTTGGGAATTAAAAGTGACGAAAATTAGAAATAGAAATCTGACTTCTTCTTTAACCCACTAAACCCACTAACTACACTAAGGGACTAAATGGGCTACGGGAGAAGTTGAGTTATAATCCCAACTTACCAAAAACCAACCACACCTCCATTGTCATCATCTTTGGGAAGAACTTGTAGAGAGAGAGAGAAGGAAGAGAATTCTGCAGAAAGAGAGAGGGAGAACAACTTAGCTTTCAAGATTCAACACCAAATTCAGAGAAAGATTAAGGCAAGTGGTTTAAATTCATTTGATTCAAGCTATGCTTTCCCATGTTTAGGAATTTTCGAAATTGATCTTGGAAGATGATTTAGACCCATAAATTGGAAGTTAAAAGCCATGAATTATGTTAGGAATTGCATGTAGTAATATTCTGGACGAATTATATGTTCTAAACAGAACCTTTGATGATTTAAAAATGAAGTTTAGAAGAAGTTTATTGATGTTCTTGAATGAAGAAGAAATCTGGAAATAATGATGTAGTCTTGATCTAAACAAAGCCTTTGTATGATGAATTATGGGATTTAGAATGTTAATACTGTTGTAGGATGATAGTATGATGTTATGGTAACCTTGCCTTAGAGTTTCATGCTTAAAAATGGTGTTTTGGGACGAATTGGTAACTGCAAAACGAAGCAGTCCGTAACCAGACCTGGTGCGTTCGATCGATCGATGTTCTTCAGTCGATCGATCGACCACCATCGATCGATCGAAGGTAAAGGTCGATCGATCGACCTTCCCAGAATGAGTAAAGTTTTTCCTTAATTAAATTTTATTGGTGGTAACCCTTGGAAAATATCATTAGAGACCTTATGATTACCTTAAACCTAAAGAGGACCAGTAGGCATGATTATGAAACTTGGACCTTAATTGGAATTCAATTTGAGGAATTATTCTAAATTAATGAAATTCGATAAGTGAGATAATATTTGGGTTAATAGTGTAAATTAGAATAATTTGATGAAATAAGGTTGGGGCAGAAGCAAAGACCTTAGGTGTAAAGATGTTATATGTGGGGATAATGGGAACTTAATAGTCTATTTGAGATAGGTTTTAAGTTTAAGAAACTACGACGTGAGACGTGTCGACAATTTAATTTCTATATTATGGGGATACTTGAAATATATGAATTTGGAATAATGGTATAAAGATGTAGAGTATACCTTTATTAATATCGAGATATCTAAGATGTGTGAATGCTTAGTATATAATTTTATGTGTATAACATACCTACCATACTTGCTATCACGGGAGGTTTACGTTCGCTTAGGGCCTTCTTATCCTTGTGTTGCCCGGATTTAGATTGGTTACCTCGATGAACATAGGTCATAGAAGGACTTATTGGGATATTAATAAGTTTGCTGATCGTGGGACCGTAGGTATGTGCGTGACCCATGTGATGTGACTGTGTTCGCCTCCACTATTTGTGATGTTGTTATCTGAACGATTCCTGAGAGATTCGGAATGCGTGATCCTTATGTACGTGATGTACCGGGATGGATAGCAGAGTATGTGTGCACCGCAGCTTAGCCTTTGGGTGCTTGTATTGTATATTTATGATGAGAAAATATACGGTTAAATGAGAAGGAATTTACTATATTAAATTGTGAGTATAGTTATGGTAATGTTATGAAAAGATAAAAAGGGAACCTTTATCAATAAATGGTTTTGTTAATAATTGGGAATCCGAGAATTAAAGTAGAACTCTATATTTAATTGTTAAGTTGGAAATAAACGTGAACCGAGTGGTAATGTTAGAAACTCTTCAGAATTAGATAGTTATGAGATAACACATGAATGGGTACAGGAACGTTAGGAGTGCACAGTTAGACGAGAGGTGAGTATCTCATGTGAGAGCACGTCCTAACATGTATTTTGCATATACTGTTTTAAATGTTTTTAAAGCACTTGCAGGTTTTTAAAATATCTCCACATTCGGGCTCTGACCCGTTTGCTTTCAAATCTATTTTTTTTTTTTTTAAACCATTTTAGGTGCCCAGCCACAAGGACACCATGCATAGGATTCTCACTCAGATGACGAGCTGTAGCTGCTTGTGGAAGCTACAGGGATTTGCTTTTAGACGCTTATATCATTTGGATTCCATACTCAGTATTCCTCAGTTGTAGGGCATGTTGCCCAAATTCTATTAGATACATTTCCATTTCAGTTTTTCAGACTTTGGCATGTATTCATTCAGTATTCAGTATTTCGTTATTTACTTCAGTTGTGGGATTTTGTTGTGAGGAGTTTTCCTCCAGATTTATTTATATCATGTGTTGGTTATTCTATTTACTTCATTATGGTGAATGGTGTTATTATTCTTTCTTTAAATCTTTTACTGCATGTTAATCAGGCTTTAATTAAAATTTGGCAACTTACTTTTTAAATACTAGGTGGTTAGTAATAATAAAAAAATGTTATCGACAGTGATGCTATTAACTGAGCCAACTCGGCATTTTGATTTAATTTAATAAAGGAGTAGTTACCCGGTATTTAATTAGTCGGGGTGTCACACAGTGTAACCGAAATTCTTAAGTGGGTTAAAGAAATTCTCCCAAAAGAGAACATGTTACCAGACAATTATCCTACCATGAAGAAGAGTTTGAAGGGTTTAGGTTTGAAATACAAATCTATTAATGCTTACAAGTATGATTGCATATTGTACCGGAATGAGCACAAAAAGAAGGATGAATGTCCTGTATGCAGTGAGCCTAGATATATGGTTTGTGAGAATGGAAATGACAAACATGCAAAAAATCGCAAGTGATCACAAGTCCCACAAAAGGTTTTGAAGTATTTTCCACTTAGACCATGGTTAAAACGTTTTTTTACTGTACCGTGGGTAGCGGAGGCCATGACATGGCATGCTCGATGCGAGGTGGGTGGGAATTTGATGCGTCATCCGGTTGATTAACTCATCTGGCAAATTTCAAATGCACAACACCATGAATTTGCAAAGGAACTGCGCAATGTTCGTCTTGCAATCTCAACCGATGGGTTTAACCCTTTCGGTAATTTAAGTACTAGTCAGAGTTATTAGCCAGTTCTCATGGCTCCTTTAAGTCTTCCTCCGACATTATGCATGAGAAAGGAGTTCACATTGTTATCTTTGTTGATACCCGTTCCGAAGGCTCCCAGTGATGATATTGATATATTCTTAGCACCATTAATCGAAGAACTTAAAGAGTTATGGGATAAAGGCGTGACGGCGTTCGATTCTCATAAGGGTGAAGAGTTCACACTTAAAGCAACGGTGATGTGGGCGATCTTCCTTCTTATGGGACCTTGTCCGGTTGTAATGTTCATGGTTATTATGGATGTCCCATATGTGGGGAGGAAACTGAAGCCTGTTGGTTAAAACATAGTGGTAAGATGAGTTACACTGGTCATCGTAGATTTCTACCGACCAGTCACCCTTTTAGGAACGACAAGTCTAACTTTTTGCCTGTCGATCACGAGCACAGAACGATAACTATTCGACTTTCTGGTCAGCAAATTAAGGAGAAGGCGACGGCTGCGACTGGGGGGAATAGGTACGTAGGCAAACACCCCCAGTTTGTAAAACTGAAGCGTAAAGCTAAGGAGGATCCGAACGACCCTAGTAAAGCGAAGCCATGGTCCAGACGATCAATATTTTTTGATTTGCCGTATTAGAAAGATCATCGTGTAAGGCATATAATTGATGTGATGCACACAGAGAAGAATGTTGCAGAACATTTGATAGGAACATGTCTGGGTGGATCTCATTCCAAAGATGGAGAGCGGGCCCGCTGAGATCTACAGGATATGAAAATAAAGAATAGACTGTGATTAAAAAATAATCCAACGACGGGAAGAATTTCTATCCCCCCGACTACTTTCACTTTGACTACTAGTGAGAAGAAGATCCTCTTAGACACATTGTTCAACTTGAAGACTCCAATCGGTTATTCTGGTAATTTACGTAGGGTAGTAAGCTACCAAAAAAATGACTTGAAACAGTGCAAGTCTCACGACTGGCACGTAATCATCCAATTAATCCCGTTGTTATTTCGGCATTGCTTCTCTGGACACAAAGATCTCCGTCAGGAAAATATGCAAATCAGTTTGTGTTTTACCCTACTTTGTGCAAAAGTGGTAAATAGAAGGCACATTAAAGCTGTCAAATCAACTTTAGCCGAGGCAGTTTGTGTATTAGAGAAATATTTTCCTCCGTCATTCTTCGATATCAGTATCCACCTGCTTGTGCATTTATGCGATAAAGCTTTATTATGTGGTCCCGTGAGGTATCGTTGGATGTATCCTTTTGAGCGCTTGATGAAAACCTTCAAAGATTATGTAAAGAATACACGGTATATTGGAGGGTCGATTGCTGAAGAATACGTAACGGTGGAATCATCGCTATACGCTAGGGAACATATGCCAGAATAAGAGGTGAGGAGGTTTAATCCTCGTGGAGAACGAGTGATTGAGGAACCTGACGAGTTTGAGGACGAATTATCATTTGGGAACCCTAAAGAGGTGAAACTCACAAACCTACAATACGAGCAAGCAACTCGCCATGTTTTCGAATCGCAAGATGAAGTCCAAGACTGGAGAGAGTGAATATCTACTGAATTCTTCTTCTTTGATTATATGTATTTTTTTATTTTATGATCTAAACTCTTTAATTTTTTGGTAGGAATTACGGGAACGAAATTATCCAAAATCAAAGGAGAAATTGGACGACAACTGACTTTAGGGCATGGGTGTCAAAAGAGGTACTTTTCACATCTTATGTGTGCGGTTATTTATTCATGTGTCGTAAAAACATGCCCTAATACAAATTCATTAATAAATGCAGCTTCTAAAAGAGGTGATGTCTCTTCCAGACTTCCACGCCTAGCAAAAGGTCCTAGTTTTCGTGCGAAAGAGTTTAAGAAATTTCGCACCAACGATTTCGATTTCATTTCATATCCATATGAGGAAAAGCTTTTGACGCAAAACAGTGGAATATCAATTTCTGCCTTGACCACCTGTATCGCTAGCAAAAGTGATAAAAATCCAAAGAATACGGTGCTAACCTATTATGGAATAATTCAACAAATCCTAGAACTTGATTACTTGGATTTCACAGAAATCGTATTCTATTGTGATTGGGTAAAGGTGGAGGATACAACGAATGCTTGCAAAGTTGATCTCGACTCCAAACTTATTATGGTAGATTTATCAAAGCTGAAGACTAAAGACCGCATAGTCGACGAGCCTTTTATTTGTGCCTTTCAGAATGTAAAGACGGTATTCTACTCGAAGTGCATAAATGATGGCAATTGGTCTATTATTGTGCATGCACCAAAGGGTATGACTATTGAAGTAGACGCATTAAAGTCTCTAAAAGAGTTCCAGTCAGCTCTTGATGACAACCCTAATTTGAAGGATCTTTTAGTTGATTTAGAGGAAGATTGAGTATCAAAATATTATTTTATCCTCATCAATCTTATTTGTATCCTATTATGAAATTGACATTGTATTAGCACTTTACTTTAATTTATGAATTTCATCTACTTTTAAGTGTAATGTCCTGCTATTTGTGAAAATGGTAGGTGATTAATCGGTTCTTTTGTTCAGAATAGATATGTTTTCATTTATTTATTTTTATCGTTTGGCTTTAGAGGGCGAAAACCCGAAACATCCCCCGAACGGCCCTATGAGTGGCACCAACACCTCGTACGGGATCAATGTAACTCGTAGGAACTGAGCGCGCGATCACGGGACCCCCGGTTTGAGAATACGACGATAATTTGCATCTTTCTAGACTTAGGCATAAAAACATGGCGTTAGAGGGTGAAAACCCAAAACAGCCCCCAAACGGCCCCATGAGTGGCACCAACACCTCGCACGGGACCAATGTAACTTGTAGGAACTGACCGCGCGATCACGGGACCCCCAGTTTGAGAATACGTTGATAATTTGAAAATATCTTGACTTAAGCTTAAAAGCATGGCATTAGAGGGCGAAAATCCAAAACAGCCCCCGAACGGCCCCGTGGGTGGTACCAACACCTCCCACGGGACCAATGTAACTCACAGGAACTGACCGCGCAGCCGCGACACTCCCGGTTTGAGAATACGACTGTAATTTGCATATTTCTAGACTTAAGCAAAACATGATGTTAGAGGGTGAAAACTCGAAACAACCCCTGAACGGCCCCGTGGGTGGCACCAACACCTCCCACAAGACCAATGTAATTCGTAGGAACTGACCCCGCAGTCGCGGGTCTCCCGGTTTGAGAATACGACGATAATTTGCATATTTCTAGACTTAAGCTTAAAACATGGCGTTAGAGGGTGAAAACTCGAAACAGCCCCCGAATGGCCCTGTGGGTGGCACCAACACCTCCCACGGTACCAATGTAACTCGTAGGAACTGACCACTCAAATGCGATACTCCCGATTTGAGAATACGATGGTAATTTGCATATTTCTAGACTTAGGCATAAAAACATTGCGTTAGAGGGTGAAAACCCAAAACAGCCCCCGAACGGCCCCATGGATGGTACTAACACCTCCCACGGGACCAATATAACTCGTAGAAACTGAACGCACAGCCGCGGCACTCCTGGTTTGAGAATACGACGGTAATTTGCATATTTTTAGACTTGAGCATAAAAACATGGTGTTAGAGGGTGAAAACTCGAAACAACACCCGAATGGCCCCGTGGGTGGCACCAACACCTCCCACGGGACCAATGTAACTCGTAGGAACTGACCGCGCAGCCGCAACACTTCCGGTTTGAGAATACGACGGTAATTTGCATATTTCTAAACTTAAGCAAAATATGGCGTTAGAGGGTGAAAACTCGAAACAGCCCCCGAACGGCCCCGTGGGTGGAACCAACACCTCCCACGGGACCAATGTAACTCGTAGGAACTGACCCCGCAGTCGCGGGACTCTCGGTTTGAGAATACGACGATAATTTGCATATTTCTAGACTTACGCATAAAAATATTGATATGTTGATAATTTTAACTCATATATGCAATTTTTCAGCTTGATTAATTTTTTTGTAAAACTAATTGGTTACTGATATTTTTTTTATGTATCCTATCATTTGTAGGATTTTTGCACGCGGAACAAATGAAGGAGGCAATGGTTTACAACATGAAGATTATTTATATGTTGTGGACATTCAGGATTTTGTTTTTTTATGTGTTACAGCCGTGCGGGCTTTTATAATTTGATTGTTGAATTTTATGGCCGTGCGGGCTTTATAATAAGCAGGTTTTACATTTACGTGTTTTGGAATGTCAAGAAAATAGAGGAAACTGTGCCCAATTTTTTTTTGGTCTGTGAATTATTAAGACGTGTAATATTTTTAAGTTTGTATATATATTTGTTTATTAACAACGTTCTCCATTCGTAATTTGTGATTTTTTTTATTGTTTTGCCAATAATAAATATTTGTAACACCTCGTACGTGTCCAACGTTACACGTTGCAACTGACGGTGCACTCACAGGACCCCCAAATTTAGGATTGGACCAAAAAAATACATTTTTTTTAAATTATAGTTAAATATGGTCATGGACTTTGTCCATGACCATTTTTATTTTTTTCGTCACGGTTGTGGGTCACGGACTTGGGCCGCGACCATTTTTTTTTAATTTTTTTGTCACGGTCATGAGTCGCGGACTTTGTCCGCGACCAATTTGTCATGAGTGAGGGTCGCGACCAATTCTTTTTTTATTTTTTTGTCACGGTTATGGGTCGCGAACTTTGGCCGCGACCAATTTGTCACGGTTGTGGGTCACGGATGAGGGCCGCGACCCGTCACGACATGGGTCACAGCCTAAGTCCGCGACCATCTTCCGTGACCCCTCTCGGTCGTAACCATTTTTTGATCACGGACTTGGACCGCGACCCACGAAAATGGTCACGGACCAAGTCAGTGACCCACAACTTTGGTCAGAAGTTTTGGCCGGGACCAATCGCCAGTTTTGATGTAGTGGAATGGGTCAAATCCTCAATTTGTTGTTTAAATCATCCCATAATTTGGGTAAGACATCTTTCATTTTTAGTTTGGCTTTGTCCGGCTACTCTTATGGGCCTAAAAGATAAATAAGGTACCCACAATTGCCCCTAAAATTTTAGGGTCGCAACTTGGGCTAAAAAAATTTAAACATTGATTCCAGTTCCTTCCAAGTGGCACTGTTGTGAATGATAAAAAAATTTGGGGTACGAAACGTCTCTTTACAGAGGATTCAGGTGGCAAATCTTCTTTGATTCTTGTGCATTATCATTAGGAGTTTAAACCGAGGTACTGACGGTTCGTCACGCCACTTCTGCGTTTTCTCTCAAACTATCTCTTATTCTCAAGCTTCCTTTTGCTCTCAAGTTTGTTCTTCATATCTTCCAAGTTATCTTTTGCTTCAATCGTCTTCATTTGCTCGTGGTTTCCATCGTTACAAGCTCCATTATTTTCCCTGTAAGTTCTCAGTCTTCCCTTTTTGTTTATTTCATCTCGTTGTTTTTTATTTTACTGTAGCTAGGGTTTTGTTCATGGCAAGGATAGACAACAAATCCTTGGTAGAATTTAGGAAATGTTATAACATCCCTAGTTGGGTAGACATCGAGTGTACTCATGTTCCTCGCAATGTTCGCGATGTTGAGGACGGTCACTGGATTCACGTTCTCTTATTATCCCAAGGGGGTCTAACATTTCCCCCAAATCGTCTCTGTTTACATTTTTTTCAATATTTCGACATTGTCCAAGCCCAATATTCTCCGAATGTTTGGAAGATTGTTAATGGTGTCCATAGGATAAATCAACTATATGGCACTAAGTTGGGCTTGGTTGAAATCTATTATTGGTACTCCTTTTCTCGTAACAGCTCTAGTTTTCTCTACTTGAAGGCGAGGAGTCCGGATAAGGTGTTAGTGGTTAATCTACCTGATTCCCATAAGGACTATTGGTCTGAAGGGTTTGTTGTTGGGAACTGGCAGCTCCCTCCTAAGGTAGGGGGTGCGAGGTACATTAGACCTCGGGTTCCTACTTATGGGGAGGAGTACATAGGTTGTTATTCAATCTTCTCTGTCCTTTTATTCCTACTTAAGAGGACAATCCATTCGAGCAGGGTTTTTTGGGCCAAACTATATTGGCGACTAACCTGAGTTGGTCAAATTGCCTAAGGATCCCCTATAGGGCTTTATTTATTATCGGGGGCAAATTAGGAGGCCAATTGTGCTAGTAACAAAGGCCTGAGGAGGATTATTTAACCCTGTTAATGCTTTGACTAATGTGGTGCAATGGTAGGGGGCTAGATATAGGATCGTTTGGCTGGAGTAAGTTGACCAATTTACTGTAACCTGTGATCTCTATTATACATGTTAAGAGTGAAACCTGTAACTTGGAAAGGATGCATATACTAAAATATATCTGAGAAAACCAACACTCATAGAATGCCAAGGCCAATCAAATTTCATTAATCAGGGTCATGAACAGAAAGCAACATTAAGTTTGTAAAATAAAAATTTGCCTAAATTAATGGTGCACGAAAAGAGAAATCTAGAAGTAGAATTTCTTCAGCATGGCCGCATTCCAAGCTCTTGGTATCTCCCTTCCCTCCAGCGTTTCCAAGTGATAGGCTCCTTGCAGGTCATCCCTTACCACCTTAAATGGTCCCTCCCATTTCGATCCTAGCTTACCATCTGATGGCTTTACAGCGCAGCCAAGGACTTTCCTTAGGATATAATCCCCAACCTGGAATGTCCCTGGATTGACTTTTTTATTATATAGCTTAGCTAGCTGTTGCTGGTAGGCTGCTAGTTTCACTAGAGCCAATTATCGTCATTCGTCGGCTAAGTGAAGTTCAGCGAGTAATGCTCAATCGTTCTGGACTTAGTCGATCAACGTGGACCTCATGGTGGGGAGACCAGCTTCCAATGGAATAACCGCCTCTATTCCATATGTGAGTGGAAATGTTGTCTCCCCAGTTGCTCGCCACGAGGCAGTGCGATAGGCCCAGAGGATATGAGGTAGTCTGTTTACCATGCTCCCTTGGCTCGTTCTAGGTACTTCTTTAGGCCGTCGATCACTGTTTTGTTGGAAGCCTCAGCTTGACCATTGCTCTGAGGGTATACCACAGAGCCGAAGTAGTGTCTGATTCTATAGTCGCTGCAAAAGCTATGAAAGAGGTCACTCTCAAATTGGGTTCCATTGTCAGTGATGATTGTCCTGAGTATTTCTAAGTGAGTAATAATATTTCTCCATATGAACCTCATCATGTATGTGTCTCTGTTGTTTGCCAGTGGTTCTGCCTCTATCCACTTGGTGAAGTAATCTATGGTGACTAACAGATACTTCCGATTTTCGACAGCAGTTTGTAGAGGGCTTACGATGTCCAGACCCCACGGGGCGAAGGGCCACGGGCTAGTGAGTGACTTTAGGTCGCTAGCAGGCTGATGGACCATAGGTGCATGCATTTGGCATTTCTCGTACTTTCCAGCGTAGACTCTAGCGTCCTTCTGCATGTATGGCCACCAGTATCCTTCCTTTATTGCGCGAAAGACTAGTTACCTTCCTCTTATGTGACTTCCATAAACCCCTTCATGTAGCTCGTGTAGGACTTGCTCGATGTCATGTCGATGAACACACTGGAGATATGGCCCTATGAAGGATCTTTTGTATAGTTTTCCCTCAAGAGATAAGTGAAAGTGGGAATCTTTGACTCTTATCTGATGGGCGATCTTCTTATCACTTGGCAGTACGTCACTTTGTAAGTAACCTACTATGGGGTCCATCCAACTCAGACCTTTATCTATATGGAGAACATGCTCGAGGTTTGGCAATTCGGTCCTTTGATTGATGCTCGTCTGTGCAAGGAATTTGATTTAAATTATTCTCCTTAAGTTAGAGTCAACCGCTAATCTTAGAGCTGCCAGGGCATCGACATGGTTGTTTTGTCCCTTGGGAAACTGTTGAATATTGATGCGGTCGAAGTTGGCCATTAACCTTTTCACAGTGGCGAGATAGGTTTCCATCCTTTCGTCTTTTTTCATTGAAATCGCCACTTATTTGATTGGATACCAGTTATGAGTCGTTAAAAATTTGAAGATGTCTTCCCCAAGCAACTGTGCCTTTCGTAGACCAGCAATCAGTGCTTCGTATTCTACTTCGTTATTGGAGGATTCAAATCCAAGCCTGATTCCTTGCTTGAGCACTGTGTTTTAGGTGGTAACTAGCAAGATGCGTCCTGCTCCTCTGGAATTGGAGTCTCCATCAATATATAACTTCCAGATGCTTGGATCTTGTGGGACTTCTCTCAGATAACTGGTCTTGGGCTAATCACAGGGCTGTTCTCCAATGAATTCAACAATGAAATCGGTGAGGACCTTCCCCTTGATAGCAGTCCTCGGTTAAAAATGAATCAAATCTTTCGAGCTCAATCGACCATTTTGACAGTCGGCCTGAGAGGTCTTCTTTCCTTAGTACAACTTTGAGGAGGTGCGGAGTTACTATAAAGATAGAGTGGGCCTCAAAATAGTGCTTCAGTTTTCTTGAGGATACCACTAGTGCAAAGGCGAGCTTCTCTAATGGCAGGTACCTCTGCTCGGCTTCTAAAAGAGTTTTGTTTGCATAATAGACCGGATGATGGCTCCCCTCTTTTTCACATACCAAGTCGGAGCTCACAGCATGATCCGATACTGCAAGGTAGAGATATAAGGGATTATTTTCTCTAGGGATTACAAGCAAAGGGGGCTTGCTGAGGTAGGACTTAAGCTCTTCTAAGGCCCTCGAGCAACCCTCGTTCCATACTACACTCTTAGTTTTCTTCAGTAGCTGGAAGAACGGCTAGTATTTTTTTAAAGATTTAAAGATGAATCGGTTTAGGGCAACGAGCATTCCTGTGAGTTTTTGTATATCTCTCATGGTTCGAGGTGATTGCACCATATTGATAGCATCGATTTGGTCGGGATTAGCTTTTATACCTCTCTCGCTGACCAAGTATCCAAGGAATTTTCCTGACTAGTTGTCGAAGGAACACTTACTTGTGTTAAGTTTCATTCGGTACTTCCTGAGGATTTTAAAGGTCCTTGCTAGGTCGGAGAGGTGGTCGTCTTTGAGATTTATCTTGATGAGCATATCATCGATATACACTTCCATTGTGTCTCCCATTTGGTCCTTAAACATCCTAGTAACTAACCGTTGGTAAGTTACTCCCGCATTTTTTATCCCAAAGGGCATAACTTTGTAATAAAATAAGCCAACGGCGGTGATGAAAGCGGTCTTATCTTGATCTGGCTCCGGCAGAGGGATCTGGTGATATCTGGAATATGCGTCTAAGAAGCTCATTCTTTCATGAGTTGTTGTTGTATCCACCAGTTGGTCAATCTTTGGAAGGGGAAGTTGTCCTTGGGGAAAGACCTATTGAGATCGATGAAGTCAATACATATTCTCTACTTCCCATTGCTCTTAGAGACCACTACTGGGTTGGATAGCCATTTGGGAAACTGAACTTCTCGTATGGGCCCTGCATCCAGTAACTTCTCAACTTCCTTCTCCACTGCTTTGGCTTTCTCTCGGGCTATCTGGCAGGCCTTCTGTATAACTGGATTGAAGGATGGATCCACGTATAATCGGTGGCAGATAATGTTGGGATCGATTTTGGGCAGCTCGTAGGGCTCCCATGCGAAAACGTTCAAATTGATTCGAAGGAGGGTGACCAATTCCTTCTTCTCACGATCAGTAAGGGATATTCCAATAAAAAAGCGTTCTCTCAGTCGGGCCACTTCTGACTGCGACTTCTTCCAAGTCCTCGACGACCCTCTCATAGGGGAGGAGCCTGGTCTCCTCTATTCCCAGTCTGCCATATCTTAACTGCTATTTGGAGGGCATCACCCTCTCCTGTTATTTGTCTTTGTTTCTCGCTTCCTCCACTTTTTTCTCTTGTTTGGGGCGTATGACTGCTATGAGGCACTTTCTTGCCATTACTTGATCCGCATGAATTTTAGCTCCTCCGCGCTCAATCACACATTTCAACTTCTGATGATAGGTTAATGAGACAGCCTTCATCGCGTGCAGCCATCCTCTGTCGAGGATGGCTTGGTAAGGTGAATCAATATCAACCACAAGAAACTCGATCATCTTTGAAATGCTTCCTACCCTTACCGGTGGGATGATCTTTCCTAAGGGGATTGTTATCTTTTCAGCGAAGCCAACAAGAGGAACAGTGGCCTCTCTTAAGTGGATAATGCTTAACTTCAGCTTTCTAAACAACTCGAGTTATATTTCTTTGGATGAGCTGCCTTGGTCGACGAGTAGCCTGTCGACGTCAACGTTAGTTATCCTGAGTGTAATGACCAATGCATCATGGTGTGGAGTTCTCACTCCCATTAAATCCTCATCTGTGAACACGATAAGCTTGTTGTAATTGATTTCCTCTGGATGTTAATGCTTCCCATCTTGGATTTTGGTCGGATCAATCTGAAAAGCTTGCATTACTGCTGTCAGTTTCTTCACTTCCATTCGAGCAGCGTTCCCTTGAATCTGCTTGAGGTCGGACGCCCCATGAATTATTGCAAACCCGTTGACGACATCCTCTTCGAGAATATTATCAGGCTTCTGATTGCCCTTTGCATCTACCTTCTCTACCTTCTTCTCTACGAATTCAAGTTTCCAGCTTGAGCTAGCTCTTCGAGGTGGGACTTCACGGCCTTGTAGTGCTCGGTTTGGTACCCTCCTTCCTTATGAAATGCACATCTTAATGCGTTATTTCGCTTGGAGGGATCTTCACCCATCCTCTTAGGGCCACTTAATGAATGGTTCGTCTTTAATTTTTGCAAGCATCTTATAGATCGATTCTCTGAAAACGGTATTAACGGCTTGGAACACCTGCGAGGCATCACCTTTGCTCCCACTCTTGGGGCCGCTTTTTCCCCCTTTCTTATTCCATTTATTTTAAGTGTCACTTTTTCCTCCCTTACCGGTAACCTTGGTGCCAACATTTTCTCCTGCACTAGGATGGTTCAGGTCTTCGACTTTGACATATTTCTCGATACAGGCCATCAAATCGTCGACAGTCGTGGCCTCCTTCTTAGTGAGGGACGTAGGAGACAGGAGTGGGGTAAGACGATCTTAAAGGATGCTACAGCGACCTGCTCTGAATAATCCTTGAACACCTCTTTGTATCTCTTCGCGTAATCTCTGAGGTTCTCCTTAGGTTTTTTCTTCATTGTCAGCAAAGCGTCCATCCTCTTCGGATGAGAGCTGCTCGTAATGAAGCGAGTTTTGAACAGTTCGGCTAGGGACTTGAAGTTCTTGATGGATCTGTGAGGGAGCTTCTTGAACCATTTTTGGGTGACATCGTACAAGCTTGACGGGAAAATTCGGCACATGAGTGCATCGTTATGGTTCCATAGGGTCATAGCATGCCTATATTGTCTGACATGATCGATGGGATCAGTCTTGCCATCGTAAATCTTAAATCTGGGCATCGTGAACTTCTTTGGGGCTTCTTCTTCCTCGATCGTCCTTAAAAAAAAAAGGGACTTCATCTGAGGTCTGAGAGCTCGCCTGGCCAGCTCTCTTGTTGACTGGCACCCCGATGAGCGGGGTGTTGGTCCATTTCTCTTCGGACTAAGCTTCATATATCATCGTTCCTTCGGCTAGGGCTCCTGTATCGACGAGCTGATTATTGATGCTTGGACTAGTCGTCATATGACCTGTGTCTCTCAGACCTTTGTGACCCACGCCCTGGTGTCCTTCCTCGGCTGTGAGGTCTGCTCGCCTGAGGGCTAGGAGTCCGATTGTAGTGTTGCCTCATGTTACGATGGAGATCCTTTTCCATCTTTTCTAGTCGCCTTTTGAGGCGAGCATTTTCAACTTCCTGTTTAAGAGTGGCTTTCTCCTGTTCTTGAAGCCTGACCTCGTAGGTGTCTATCAGCCTAGAAATCTGTGTGGATCTAACTGGCCCCTGGCTCTCTTCGAAGAGCTGCCTCTCTCTACGAAACCTCTGGCTTGAATGACGAATTTTGGACCTTGCCCTAGATGGGATAAGTTTCTCTTGAATATCCCCCACTTGAGGGGCATTGCTGCTATGATAGGACCTTGCAGGTCCTTGTTGGTTAAGGTTTTCTTAAAGGAAAAACAACCGCTTCCCACAGACGACACCAATTGTGGTGACAAATATTTCAACGCAAATAATAATGAAAGACAATCACCAAGAAAATAATAACAACAAAGATCACAATCACAACACAAAGATATACGTGGTTCGACAAATTGCCTATGTCCACGGAGAGGTCTACTATTATATTAAGTAACTCTCTATAGAGGTTTTTCTGTATGCCCTTTGTCCCGGGCCAGGGGTACAATATATATTCAAATAGAAGAGAAAGAGGGGTGCTAATAACTGCCATGCTAGCCCACTATCCTCTAAATATCTCCTACGAGATTTTTGGGGATAGAATGGGTAAAATCCTCAATCTATTATTTAGATCATCCCATAATTTGGGTCGGACATCTTTCATTTTTAGTTGGGCTTTGTGCGGCTACTCTTATGGGCCTAAAAGATAAATAAGGTACCCACGGATCTCATCATCAAAATGCGGTCATTGGATAACGAGAAACATCGCCTCTTATTCACACCAATTAATCTATCTTATTATCTTTTTGTGTCTTAGCTCTCCATACGGCAATTAATTTCGCAATTCAAACTTGGGTAGGACTTTTTCGGGTCATAAGATGTATTGGGTAATATGAAATTGGTTGGGAAATTTGGAATTAGAAAATTTACTTATGATGTTCGTTAGTGGCTTTTCGGGCTTTTGCTCGTTTTCTTTTTCTTTTTACCTGTTTTTTTTTTTTCTATTTTTCACATTTTTTTTCTTGCTATTTTTGTTGAGAATTTTCTTTTACTTTTTTCTTGCCCCTTTTTATGCACTTTTCGAACATAATTGATGAATGTTCAATTTCCACAATTCCGGGCTAAATGTTTTTTCGGGTTACAAACGAAAAAGGGAAATTTTTTATTAGGCTCAAATTGGGTTGCAAATGGATAATTTTTATGGCTAATATTTTAGGGTAAACAAATAATGGCCTAACTTTATTTATCCGAATTACTCATTATTTTACCATATGCATCTCAAGATTAATTTAGTTTAGAGATATTTTAGCACGTATTCAAGACAACATTCACACATTTCCCATAACCGATCAAAACAAAGGAATCGAGATCCTCAATGACTAATTTTAAACGTTAAATAGAACATTGAGTTAACCATTAACTCGGATTGATTTAAATACTCGCAAAAAGTGATAGGCTCAAAACCTCACCGAGTTGATTAATCTCCACACTTATTCGTAAAGTCGTCAATTTTCGTTCAATTTCCATCTTTGGTTAATATTAGCTTTGTGCATTTGAGTTTTGACAATTTGAGACTTTAAATAAATTTTCGTGAAATTTTCAAAAAATTTAGATACCAAATTTTATTTACTTTTAGGAAAAACAATATTTTTGATTTTTTCAAAATTTTTTAATTTTTTTCAAATTTTATATTTTTTTTTTTGGTATTTTGAAATTTGTGATGTTTTTAAAAGACGTACTTGTCATCCCCTCCCCCCCTCCCCCCCAACTTAGACTTTTGCATTGTCCTCAATCAAAAGGACTAAAATCTAAAGAAGAAAAGGAATAAGTATGACAAATAAAACAAGCAAATATTTAAAGTGCAAAAAGACACTATGGGTCTGTTTGGTTTGCAACTATAATTCTATTTTCTGTGTTTAAATACAATTCTGATAAGAATCTGCGTTTGGCAACCTGTTTTTAAACACATAATTATAATATTTTTGTGTTATAATCAAGTTTTTCAGAAAACAGGTTTAGGATGTTTTATAACTTCTGTTTTTTATTTTTCAACTCCAAATTACCCATTCTTAATATTTTAATGCAGTTATACCTTAATATATAATATAGATACATAATACATTAATACATGTGTAATTCTTATAAATAAAAAAATACATGTATATGTATACAAAATTACGTATGGAATAATATAAAGTTAAATAAAAATAATCAATAGATACATGATACTTATATATAGTTTTATACATGTATTATTAATGTAGTGATTAATATAAAATATACATATAGTACATATGTATTAAAAAATATTATCAATTCATGTATGTATATAATTTTATAGTGAATTATACATGAAATATCATTATATATATATATATATATATATATATATATATATATATATATATATATATATATATATATATATATATATATAGTGAATTATATACATAGAGAGAGAGTCTGGCTCCAGTGCACACTAAGTTTATACATTATTTTTTTAAAATAGCAAAAAATATATTTTTGAACTGATTTTTTTGTATGATATTTAAACATTTCAAGGAACCCATATAAAAAAAGTCATCTAAAAAAATATTTTATTACTATTTTACAAAAATCGGTCAAACCTTCGCAGTTTTTAAAGCACTTTAAAGTTGCAAAAGTTTGACCGATTTTTTAAAATAGCAAAAAAAAAAAAAATAGATGATTTTTTTTATATGGGTACGTTGAAATGTTTAAATTCACATAAAAAAAATCAACTCAAAAATATTTTTTTTAATATTTTAAAAAAATAAGTGTGCGCCAGCACATGTGTAAACTTAGTATGCACAAGAGTCACTCTCTCTCTCTCTCTCAGAGAGAGAGAGAGAGAGAGAGACAGGCTCCTGTGCACACTAAGTTTGCACAGTGCTGGGGCACACCTATATTTTTAAAGCATTAAAAAAATATTTATAAGTTGATTTTTTTTATGTGATATTTAAACATTTCAAAGGACCCATGTAAAAAAATAAACTCAAAAAAACTTTTTTTGCTATTTTTAAAAAATTGCTCAAACTTTCGTTGCTTTTAAAGTGGTTAAAAGCAGCGAAAGTTTGACCGATTTTTTAAAAATAGCAAAAAAAGTTTTTTTCAGCTAATTTTTTTTACATGGGTCTGTTGAAATATTTAAATATCACCCAAAAAAAATACACTCAAAAATAATTTTTTTACTATTTTAAAAACATGATGCGCAAACTTGGTGTGTACATGAGCTTGGCTCTCTCTCTCTATATATATATATATAATTAAACTCCTCAACATACTTCATTAAATATACCTAAAAATACATGATATTAAATGTACATGTATATAATTTATGATCTATGTATGTATGTATGTATGTATGTATGTATGTATGTACGTATCTATACATTCACGTATCATGTATGTGTGAAAATTTTATATATGTTTATATATATACACACACACACACATATATATATGTACAATATAAATATACATGATTGCCAATTTTATCAAATTTTCAAAATATTGTATTTGAAAACAAGTTTACCAAACGCACACTAATAATTATAAAGAAAAAAAATAGAATTTTAAAACTGTATTTAAAAACATCGTTTAAATCGAGATTTCAGAGTAGCGAACCAAACGGGCCCTAAGATATATAACTCCAACACATGACTCAAAAATAAATAAAATAAAAAAATCATCCCATAAGCGTCGAGGGTGCGACGACCTCTCTCTGTCCACTAAAAACTCATCTGACCCCCCTGTACGGGGTCCAATGCTCTCCTCATCTCTCTCGTCCTCACACCGTAAACCAATAGTCGGAACAAGTTGGGACCACCCCCATAGATAAGAGGGACACCTTGAGGCTCGTGATAACTGGGGTGAATGAGATCCTCGTGGTGCCTAATCGAACCGCAACATACTTATCCGGACTTGGAGGGAATATCTCGGTCAAAATTGGAGGGACATGTTAAACCTAGATCTCTCTTAACTTCGGAAATGCATGGGTCGGCTCTAAATCGACCGAGACTCGAGTTCTCTCCTCAGTCACATATGAGGACTCAAGTGGCATGGGTGGATGGTCATAAAGAAGGAATTTAACTATCCTCTCTTTCCATTCGCTCTCTTTTAAGTGATTAAAGGAGTCTAATAGAGATTGGACTTAACAGTGAGGCTCTCATCCATCAGCCCGAATTCTTTCTCAAATTCCTTATCCTAACTCTCTCTCTGGATCGGAATTCGAATATTCTCTCACACTCTCATCTAAACTCTCTCTCCCGCTCATGCCTACGCGTTCTCTCTTGCTCTTAATAGCGATCACTAAACACGCCTCCCCCACCTCTCGATTAATGTCAGTGTACGTCTTGTCACTCTCGCTACCCGATATAAGGCACTCTCCTAAGGCATCCCCACATAAATTTCCCTCTATGTGTTCCTCTACTATATCCTTGATAAGATCAACCGCGTGAAAATCGTCCCCCTCACCCACTTGCTTGGTGATATTGAAGATATTCGTCTTAAGGGTCATGTTCCCGAATGTGAGTTGCATTTACCCATTTCGAGTATTGATTAATGCGTTAGCCGAACTAAGAATGGGCATCCTAGGATGACGAGAACATGAGTGCTCGAGGGAATGAAGGGCTCCGTGTCCCAAATGACAAAATCTACCGAGAAGTAAAAAGTGTCCACTTGGACTATCACATCCTCGACAATCCCTCGGGGTATCTTCACGGTCCAATCCGTGAGTTGGAGAGTGATTGATGTGGGCTTGAGGTCCCCCAAATATAGTTGCCTATAAATGGAATAAGGGAGAATGTTGACACTCACCCCTAAATCAAGTAAGGCCTTTTCTATTCGGTTCTCTCCAATGATGCACAAGATGGTAGGTGCATCCGGATCTTTAAACTTGGAAGGGAGATCATTAAGTAGAACGGATCTCACATTTTGTGCTAGGAAGGCATTCTTTTTCACCTTTAGCCTTCTTTTCATCGTCAATAAGTCCTTAAGGACTTTAGCATAGGCGGGAATTTTCTTTATGATATCGAGAAACGGTAAATTCACTTTTACTTGCTTAAAGATATCTAACACATCTTCCTGGGAAGACCCTTTTTTAGGTGGAACCAACCGTTGAGGGAACCGCGCAACAGTGGGCAGTTTCACTACGACTTCGAGCCCATCAGTGTTGTCCTCATTGTCACTCTCATTTAAGGGGGCATCTTCGGCCTCTTTCATGTTGGGCAAAACCTCTTTATCTTTGGGTTCATTGTGTCGGGGAGGTGATAAATCAACTACTCTCCCACTACGTAAAGTGATGACTACTTGACATTGCTCTTGATTTGCGTCGGAAGTATAGCTAACACTAGGTTGACCTTGAGGAGGTTTTTGGCCTTGGGCCGAAAACTTACCCTTTTCTTGGATACTTAGAAAAGCTTGCAACTTTGAAATGTTTGCATTTATTTTAGTAAACATTCGGGAGTTTTGAGCATTAGTTGCTTGTTTCGCTTACATGAATTGATTGACGTTATCCTCGAAAGTTCGCCTCGGCGGGGTGATATAAGGCGCTGGGGGTGGTGTTGGCATATGTTGAGCTTCTTGAAAGTGAGGAGGCGGTGGTGCAGGAGGGGCAACATGTGAATAAGGATTCAACGCAGCATTTGGTTGCCCATAACTAAACCCGGGATGGTTCCTCTACGAAGGGTTGTAAGAATTCCTGTGAGGGGCATTGAAATTTCCCTTAAATCCTCCTACAGCTTCCACTTGCTCATGGAGCATGACTTTGTAGACGGGTATCATCGAACATTCCTTTGTTGAATGATCCACCTCACAAATGGCACACACATTTTCTTTCATAACTCGGGTAGATCCGGATGTTTCTTCTAACCGTGATTCGAATACGTCTTCCAATTTTCTCTTAATTTGGTTAAATCGAAGTTTCCACTCAGCATCCTTATCCACGTGATAGAGACCGGACGCGGAAGGAGCAGTGGACGTATGTCGAACCCGATTTTGGGTATTAGGATCAGATGTGTCCCATACTTGAGTAGTTTCGATGATATACTTGAGATGGGCCTCGGCATCGCTCGCATCTAACTCCAAAAATGGTCTCTCGCACATAGTTTTAACGAGTTGTTTAGACTCTACACTTCGCCCTTGGTGGAAGAAAGAGACAAGCCGGTACTTCTTAAAACTATGATGAGGGCATGAACTAACTAGCTTGTTGAAACGTTCATAACATCGATCAAATGGCTCATTTTCTTGTTGTCGAAATATTTGAATTTCAGATTTTATGGAATTTGTTCGATGTTTAGGAAAGAACTTTAAGAGAAATTTGGATTTCATTTCCCTTCATGATCCAATTAAGTTCGGTGATAAAGACCATAGCCATGTCTTTGCTTTATCCTTCAAAGAGAAAGGAAAATTTTTAAGGCGAACGACATCTTGTGTGCAAGACTGATTGCTAAATGTATCGCATTCCTCTTCGAACTCACGAATGTGGAGGTAAAGCTTTTCCGAATCCATACCATGAAAAGTGGGAAGAATCTGGATCATCTCATTGCAAAAATGAAATTGTTCCGCATTATACGAAAGTAAAATGCATCCCGAAGTGACGATTCGCTCGGGATATAAGAGTTCTCCCATGGGACGATACAACACTTCACCCTCACTCGCACCTACACTACCATGTTACGACATATTTCCCTCACTTATTGATTCGAATTCCTCGCTGGATGTCGTAGAAGTGTGACTTAATGTGTGACTCGTGAAACAATTCGACGGTGTAGAAGGTGGAACCCAAAACTGAGGACAGTTAGGAGTGTGTGGACTATCGGGATCGTACTCTCCGAGAGGATTTTCGTGAATTTGGGTAGGTGTAGATTGTGGAGTTTGTTGAAGATTTTATATAAAAGGCTTTTGAGAGATGCTATATATATTTTTTCTTAATTTTGTTTTTTTTGAATTTTTTTTTGGTTTTATGATCTTTTTTGGCTTTTTAAGAATTGGAGTCAAATTTTAGAACAGGACCTTAATGTATGCAATTTCGGTAAGAAACACAGATGAGTTGTTTTTAATATAAAAACCCTCTCAAGTATGTATTTTATTTCAAATACCTTTATTTCTTACTAAAATCACACTGTTATTTTGTAGACACGTGGGGGTGTTTGCAATAAAATACATTATTTACATGTGCTTTTTTGATTAAAAATAATTTGGAGGATTTTTGGAAATAACACATAGTTTAGGGGGTTCTTTTGCGCTTGTTTGAGTAATTTGTCAAAAATTAAGAAACGAAACATGAAAAGAAACCTCTTGAAGGCTACCTATTCTTGCTAAAACCGTCACTAAAACTTTGTCGGGAAAGGGGTCTTTGGAACAAAATACATTATTCAAGAGGTTAATTTAACAGCCAAGGAGTTATTTACAAACTTGAAAGTTTAGGGGAATTTCAATAATTCCCAGTTTTCTTTTAACATTAATAACCATGTTCCTTTTTTGTCCTCTTATTCTGTTTCTCCCAATAACCAAATTGTTATTATTAATAATATGACAATTTATCCATAGTCCTTGCATGGGAAATTCTCAATCTTTAATTTTATTTTTAAAGAATACATGGATGAGAAATTGAGAGGTTACTAATTGGCTTAAAAAATTTAATTAATTCTAAATATTGATTGTTTTGCAGATGTGGATTAATTCTAAGAAACATCTTTCTCATTCTATTCATTATATATTTCTTACTCACTTCATATAAAATCCTAAGGTGGCAATTTTATATTTTTCACACTTTTTCTCCTTAAGTTTCAATAAGGTTGCTAATCTATTGTGTTGAAAAGAAAGGCCATATACTAATCTTTAACAATATTCCAATTCCCTCTCATAAGGGTACCTCAATTCTCCTTTAATTTCATTAATCACCCCTATACATTCTTGGAGAACACAAAATCAACTTCTACAAATACATGGTGCTATTTTGGCACTATTGAAAAGCAAGCCCTTGCAATATTTCTACAAATCACAAGAAAAGCAAAAGAAAATTCATTCCGTAAAAATGAAAAATGATTCAACCTCATTGTGCAAGTTGAAAAAAACATTTCACTTTCACCCCGTCGAAAAACATCCCACCACGAACCAAACGGGGCCTTAAGAATTTCATTTTCCAGCTACTTGAATTTTGTACAGCCAAAACATGACAAGTGAACTACAAATATTGTTGATATCTGCATATACATAAAATACAGTTAGAAAATTAAATAATATAGTAAATTACACTAGTGACTTTGAACTTTGCCCATTGTAACATTTCGTCCCTCAAACTTTTTTTGTAACAGTGAAGCCCTATATTGTCTTCAATTTGCATTGTTGGCCCTTCCCATTATTCATTAAGTTTAACAAAATTACTTATGCGTGACTTGTAAATCAAGGCAAAAATGTCTTTTACCCCATACCAAAAATAACTCCAAAACACACTCAAACCCATTATTTGGAAACTAATTACATGTTGTATCCAAGTTTTTGTTCATAATAATTGGTTTGGATATGGTTTGAAGTTATTTTGGGTACAGTGTTTCATTATAATAGTAAAAAGACATTTTTGGACTAAAATTCTCATCACTAATTTCATTATATTTAACGGAAAAGTTAAGGGAAGGGCCATGGGTGCAAAATTAAACTAGCTTAGGAGCTTAATTGGTACGAAAAAATATGCTCAAGGGCAAAAATTCAGGGGTCACCGGTGTAATTCACTCTAAATAATAAAGGGCAAGTTACAATTAGGTCCCTTGTTGATAATTTTTGAACATTTAAGGACAATTTATTATTAGGTCTACTTGTTATGCCACTAACGCGGACTTCTAAAAGAAAAGAATTAGTGGACCTGAGTGTTTAAAATTTGTCAAAATTCTTTTAGTGTTTAAAATTTATTTACGAAGGACCTAACAATACTTTGCTAAATAATAAATACATAAAATGAGTTTGAAGTACATTTTTACCATGTAATACTTTCACTAGTTGACAAATTAGAGACAATTTATATCTCTAGAACAATAACTGCAACAATAAGAAAAATGGAGTCAATTATATCATTTTATTTAATTATAAAAAAGAAGTCATATTTCAAATGATTATAAACATTGTTACTGGATTAATTCATCAGGAGCTTACATTCTGAATCTGTTTTTACCCATTTACTTCCTTCATTTTCCTTCTCAAGATTTTCTTCCTCAGTGTCTGTCATGAACATATTATTGTTCTCCAAATATTTATTTCCAGTAGGCTTTGGAGTAAAAGTTTGGGGAAATATCTTCTTGTGCAAAATAGCCCTCAAAATCTGCATATTAGGGGAGTAGTATTAATTATTTAAATATAAAGATGGTGAAAAATTCTTTAACTTTATCATAATTAACGTGACACGCGTTTTTTTAGACTTTTCAATAAATTCACATGTATTAAATTTATTAATATAGATTCAGGTACACTGATGAATATATATACAATTACACTTATTAATGCAGATACAGGTACACTTATTAATGCAGATACAGTTACAATGATGAATACAATTACAATTGCAACAGTATCTATATTAACAAGTATAACTGTATCGTTTGTACCTATTGTTTATTAATTGAAAAGTTTATGGGTTTAAGATACCAATAAGATTGTCGCTTGGACTTTGACACTGAAAGTCGTATCGCGATGCATCGATAAGCAAATCATCACAATCCCCCCAGCTCCACTAAAACGTAAAGGAATAACTAATATTTAATCCTTAGAAAATAATTTCATTTAATCTTTAATCCACATTATTTTCAAAACTAGTCGAAAGCCATTCCAACTTAATCTTCAACGTAGTAGCACCATGTCAGCATTTCCCAATGACTTTTGCAAGAAAATACTGATGTGGCAGTCAAGCATGTCCATTGTGCACAACTAATGTCACTAAATGAGCTCAAAATTATTTGAAAATATGTTGGACAAAAATTATTGTTAAAGCAAAATCATGAACTTTTTGTAAAATGACCAAATATAAAATAAAAAGGGGAGAAAAAAAAAGGAAAGTGCCAATTACATTGGGATTCATATGCTTATGAATATATTCACGTGAAAGTAATAATAGGTTGACGCATGCATGTGGTGTGGGTGCATTGCCGGTATGACGACTCCAAAAAACTATCAATGTACTTAAGTCGTATTAACGTGTCAATAAAAGTGTATCGTAAAAACCAAGTTAGTCAAACTGTGTCAGCTTAGAATTTCTCTAGATCATTGCACTATTTTCTAGTCTTGTTTCCCCTTAAGTCGTATTAACGTGTCAATAAAAGTGTATCGTAAAAACCAAGTTAGTCAAACTGTGTCAGCTTAGAATTTCTCTAGATCATTGCACTATTTTCTAGTCTTGTTTCACCCCCACCCCCACCCCCCCCCCCCCCCCTCCCCCCCCAATCGCACCCAACGGGTTGATCTATATTGAGTTTCCTTTTACTATGGAGCTAGAATTATTTTTGGCTAAGTACGGGAAAGTCTAATACTATTATTTATTTATCAAATTTTTGTTTGGGGGGCGGGGTAAAATCAATGTCATTTTTATATTAAAAAGTTGGAATTTATATAATATTTCAAAACTTAACCTCCCCAACCACACCCTTCTCTAAGCTTTAAAATATATTTTTGTTGGGGTACTAAACTTATTTTGTTTTCATGCTTTTGATGATCAATAACATGAAGAAGAAAAAAAAGATGCAAGATTATAAGTTTAAATGTGTCTACCTTGTCCATTCTTGACTTCTCCAATCTTGACTCAGGTAGTGTATCTCTTAAACTAATAGTGGGGGCAAATCCACTACTGCAAAGAAACATTTTCTTGAGGAGAAAAGAAACAGATTTTTTCCCAATGGCATTATTTCCATTTTCCAATCGAATATCGTTTTTATCTCCGCGACGCGCAAAACTTCCGCTGCGTGTTATAGTGGCGTCTTTTTCGGCTAAATCATCGGTTTGGGAAAATTTCTCCAAACAATAATTTTGAGATTCAAATTCATCTCCTAAAATTTGATGGTCCAATATCGTTGTCAACTCTTTTTGAAGTTCTTCAAGGAAAATATCTTTACAAAAAGGTTGCCTCTCTTGAGGAACTTCTTTCAAATTGTTGTTCCCAAATGTCCCAATTGCAAGCAATCCATTAGGCCAGTCACTAAATTCTTCTTTGGTTGATTGTTGCACTGTAAGATCTATAAATAGAAACAAAGTGAAATTGAACAAAAGGACATTGTAAAGATTTTTATCTGCTTTCTAGTAAAAATTAGAGTTGTTAAATAATAGTTTTTTTTTACTTTTATACATTACTAATTTTTTTATTTTAGACTTTAATCCAAATTAATCAGTTTAATAAACTTTCGTACATTTTGCTACATTTGAAAATTTCGCCACTAAAAGTGATCTTTGGTGACATTTAACGAGGAAAACTGTTCTAAAGTCTAATAAACTTATAATTTAGATCAAAGTCTAAATTTAAAATTTAGTAATGTATTAAAGTGAAAAAAAACGTTAATAATATCAGTGATTGGACTCCTTAGAATAAAGTGCAAAAAATATGAATATAAATAAATAAACTTCAATTTTTTTGGCAAATAATCTCGTGAATATCCCAATAACCCATTGAACTATGTGTTTATTGCAAATACAATTTTTAGTGACACAGAGGGATTCCTTATAACAAAATGCATAGATCAGGTATTTTGTATTAAAAATAGTACCGGGGAGTTTCTTGCAAAAAATAGAAAAATTAGGGGGATTTTTTTTTTTTTGCAGTTTAGCTGTTATCCATTATGTTCTTTATATAATTTTTAAAATATGAAATTTTGCAAATAAAAGATAAAATTCTCAATCTACCGAACATGCTTACGGAATAATTACATTTTATTCACGTACACGTTTTTGCACATACTGACATTATTTCTTACCATTCACAAACAAGCAAATGCAGTATGAAGCCAAATTGTAGAAAATAGACCTTTCAATTTTTTGCAAACAATCCTCAAATGCCCCATTAAACCCCTACAAACGATGTATTTTGTTGAAAATATCCTTTATGACTTTTTAGCAACGTTTTAAGAGAGACATATCGAGTTTTTGTAAAACAGTGCATAGTCAAAGGGGTCTCTTGCAAAAATTGAAAAATTAAGGGGAAGTTTTTTTTTATTATATCTTTCACACTTAAGCCATTATTGAATAAACGCCACTAGTATGCTTTATAATTTTGAAAGGGTTATTTGGGTTTTGACCCCCACTAGTTATACTCATTTGGGTTTTGGCCCCCCATAAAAACTATTCTATGTTTGGCCCCCATTTTTTACTTTTAGTAACGTTTTTTATTTTTACAAATATTTTTTTTTTCAGAAAAGTGTCGCTAAAAGTTTAAAATGGGAGTCAAACATTCAATAATTTTTAATTAGGGGACAAAACTCAAATAACCCTTTTTGAAACTGAAAATTTCCAAATAATTGACATGCTTACAAATTCCATATTATTCACATAGCCTCCCCAATAATTACATTCTATTCACATACATGGTTTTTTTCTCACAATGAAATTTTTTCTTACCATTTACACACACACCAAATTGTTAGAAAAACAATTTTTTTCCTTTTAGGATAGAAGAAAAGAACATGGTAACTATTAAAATGAAAATCTTTATAACATACATTAAACAAAAGAGTAATATTAGGTATACCATTTTTTGTGAAATTTTTTTTGTTACCCAACTTATATGTCAAACACATTAGCTAATATTTATAATGAGATCATGTGAATTACAAACACCAGTCAATAAATTAGACATATCATCCAGGTAACAAAAGAGGGTACAAAAAGAGTAAAAGTAATATTACTCTAAACAAAAAGAGTATACGTAATATTACTCTAAACAAAAACCATAAAAGAACATTTATTCAATGAACACTTACTTTTTGTTATCACTGAATTTGATTTCTTGGTCTGTTTTGGGTTAAGCTTGTTGTGCATCCAACTAAAGATCTGCAATCAATAAATATACTTGTACTTTAAATATTTTTATGTTTTATGAAATACATACATAGGAAAAATGAGAATTTGTGTTACCTTCATTTGGAGAGAGAATTGAAAGCTAATTGATAACTAGTAAATGTGGTGGGGGTGGGCTTAGAGAAATGAATGTTTAAATACACAACCCATAAGCCAAATAGATGAGGTTGGCCAGTTTTATATAGAACTGGGGTAGTGAGACATTCCCACTGGCAACCTGATAAGTTTTCACTTGTTCAAGTTCCCAAACGTGGCCTTTTGCCGCCCTTTTTTATTTTAATTTATTTTATTTCTCACAGCTCATTGTGATCTTTTCTTAAACTACTTGCATGTCATTTTGTCATAAAATTTGTTCCATATATTTTCTTTTTTAGTGAACAGTGAGATATAACTAATGAGTGTGGTTAATTTTTTATAAGTACTATTGTGTTTAATGTAATTTTTCCATGCGGTAACCAATAGAAGCATGATATGTGCGGTGTGCAAGTTTCGTGACTCTTCATTATAGAGACAGTGTTCGCATCATTGCGGATCACGTAGGGTATCACACAAAAGACATCAGAGTGGTTGTCGTATCGGCGTTGCATCCCACCCCAATTTTGGGGGGAAATGCAAATTTACCATCTTATATATATACTAGTGGAACATGTGACCCCCCCTCGCCCCTCCATTTTTAAAAGAAAAAACCATCCTTAACACCACCACCCCCCCCTCCCCTTCTAAAAAAAACAAATCTCCTTTTTCAAAGAAAAAAATAACTTTTAGCATGATATTTCATGCATGAAATATATGCATGTTATGTAGCATAATAAACATAAAATATCATATATATATATATATATATAAAGTTAAAATGTCGTACATATTATCTCCCTTTCTCTAATTTTTAAATTCGCCACTAGTATGACATGGATACAAATTTGGTTCCCTTCACGCGTCTAGCGAAGTCTCCATTTATTGTTAGCTGTAATAAAGCGGATTACACATTTTTTAAACCCATATTGTGTTTTTAACTTAAGATTGTTTTGACTATGACCATTATCTATTTGTTGACATTTAAACTCAAAAATGACTTTCTATGACACTTGTAAGATATTTTTTTACACCTTTCAAGATATAGTGTCACGGAAGTCATTTGAGGACAAATGTCAAGTGAAAACTTCAAACGGCAAACTAGACAAGTCCAAGTAAATAGGGGCAAATGTCAAAATAAGACTACTTTTTGGAGACTAAAAGTTCTTGTATTATATGGTGGATTAATTTTTTGTGGAACATATATAGTTTATTCGCATACTAGTACAATATAGATTTGAGGATAATTAGGAATATATATTAGATTTTGTGTGGTTTTTTTGTCTTGAAATTTAAATCCTAGACAAAGTCGTTGGCAGTTCACTACTACTCCCTTCCCACAAAGAGAGAGTTGGTAGTTTTCCGTTGTATCATTGCTTGTGTAGAACCATAGGAACCTAAGTTTTTTTTTCATGGAATGGAGGTTCACGATCAAAGACGGTTCATTTTGTGGCGTTACGGTTCGCTACAAAAAATAGATCGTGGTCTTGGTTGTGAGCGGGCGTCAGGAGGTACGGCGGTTGGATTTAAGTGGGGACATTTTGGGGTTTTGGACACATATTTCTTTCAAGTATAAAAGGTCGTTTTAAATAGATGTTTGGTAATTCCTTTTGAGGGCTTGAGAGATAGTCTTCAAGGGAGATGATAGGCTCTTCCTAAGGTGTTATTTAGTTGAAAGTTGAGAGATTTTTCCTCTCAATGGTAAGTATTGCTCAAAGTTGCAAGAGAGTTGTGTGTATGAGTGTTTCATGTATTGAGTGTGTTCTATATGTATTGTGTAAGGAATTTTCTCATCATGTTAAATGAGAAATGAAAAACACCATGTGACTACATGAATAACTCTTGTAAGTACAAGATTAAGGAAGCTCTAGGTTCAGTCATTTGATTCACTTGGGTGGAGAGTTGATGTATAATGTATATTCAAATTCGGAAAGTGAGAGTAAATGGCATGTGACTTATCCTTAGTTTATTATCAATTTTACTTGCTAAATCTTCATATATAGCAAAATTGGCAAATTACGTATATTTTAATGTGCTTGTTGTTCTCAACTTTTAAAAATGCATCAGTTTACCCCTAATTGTAACGGTGTTAAATTTCTGTAAAAAAAGTTATCATTTGTACAAGTGGTAGAATAAAAATACCCTAGTGTGCAACACACAAGATCAACTTTCCTTCCAAAAAATTACCATCGCTAGTGATTTGGGGTAAAGTGACACGTTTTTATATGTTGAGGGAGTTAAGTCTAGAAAATAAAAGTATGGGTGGTTAAGTGAAAATGGGAGCAAAGTTTGAGGGGCCAAAATATAATTAACTCATTTAAATATGATTGTACATATGAAAAGTAATTTCATAAACGACTTTATAAGCCACCTAAATTAATAATACTTCATTCCAAAATGAAAGAATACTTATCCACCCTGGTTTGGTCCAGTGGTAAGGGGTGACTCAAAATGACCATAGGTCACGAGTTTAAAACCTCCAGCGGATACCAGCTAGACTTTGAAGCGGGACGTGTATTAGGGTCGCTCTGGCACCAGAGTCCCCCCTGTTTAGCTCGCATGGGAGAGTCAAAAGGATTCGTTCGTATGGAGGTTCAGAATTATTAGAAAAAAAATGGAAGAATGTTTTCTTATTTACTCTTTATTAGCTAACTAAATTTTGAAATGCTTAGTTATCTACTCTTTCTAAGCTAATTAAAATTGGAAGAACAATTCCATTCTTGTTGTATTCACTAGTAGTGATCAACAAGTCCACCACAAGTGCCTTGAAATCAATGCATTGGCAAATGAGTTTTATTAGCTAGCAAGATAAGAATTGGTGATAGTGTGAATAGAATAGACGAGGCAATGGTCATATGCATATAAATAATGTTGGCCGTTTAAGACAAGAAAGTATGAGGCAAAGAGGTGTTGAAAACAGAAGCTTTATAGAGGTAAGCATGGGAGCCTATGGGTTTAGTAGCCATGTTCCCGTGGGAATGTCCCTTACTAACCGGACCACACTAAAGCTCCACCACCACCAAATCAACTTGACTCTATAAAACTTTAATGACCAAAAATCATAACCAACTTTTTTATATTATTTCGGTTTAATAACAAAAGTGGTGAATTGTTTAGATTTATAAATTGATTTATTTGGAATTAAATGGTTTTGAATCAACTGGCCCGTATTTTAACAATGGAGATTGGATATGTGTCACCTGACGATGAGAACTAATTTTTGGGCTCACCGCCAAGTGACACATGTCCGATCCGCACTCTTAAAATGCGAACTGGTCCGCAGAAGAGCAATACTATATATATATAGTCCCGCATTTTAAAAGTGCGAACTGGACATGTGTCACCTGACGGTGACCTAAAAAACAAAGAGATAATGCCTAAAATTTGTGATGAAACTAAATAAGTCTGAATGTGTGGGGATTATCAATCTAAACTTGGAATATGTTGCAATTCCAACAACAAATTCTTAATATGAATTTGTGTGTTTTCAGATCCGACACATCAAACATAAACAAGAACTAATTATATCCAATCCTATGATATTGTGGATGTGCAAATCCCTAAACTAGGGGTCATTGAACTCAAAAGAATTACAAATCCCTACTATGAAGAAAATCTAATCTGTTGACCACACTTTCATCCTAATTAATATTTTTTTATTTTTTTTATTTCTGCTTTTACTTTTTATTTTGTATTATTATTATTATTATTATTATTTTTATTTTATTTGGGGTGGGGGGGAGGTGGCGGAGGATTATGTAGTCAAATTATATCCACGACAGTGTAAGCCGGTGAATATTAAATCAATATTCGACGTATCATTCATTAGGTTATGATCTCGTAATTATGGAACTCTCCCACGGTTAACCGGTTAAGTCTCTCACGACAAATAGGTAGGAGCTAGGCATGGTTTAGTTAACCGTGGGAGACCCCTCCATTTTAAAATTAATTTAAATACACACACACACACACACACGGAGGGGAATTCTAACAGATCCCCTAAAAAACAGTGTGGAACGAACCAATTTTTTAAAAATTCAAAAAAAATATTTTTTTTTTGTGGGGTTTAAACATTTTCAGTGTATCCATAAAAAAAAAAAACTCAAAATACATTTTTTCGGTATTTAAAAAAAATCAAATATATATCAGCTTTAAACTGTTAAAAACTGACATATAATTTATCCATTTATTTAAAATTCCAAAAAAATATATTTTGAATTGATTATATATATAAAGCTCCCAAGCACAAATGTTAAAAGAACAAAAGTAAAAGGTAGTTCTACAAATCTCTTACTTTTACTTTAGTGTTCTACCTTATATCCTACGCCTAGGAGTGTAAGCGGTACGGTTTGGTCGGTAAATAGTAGATACCAATATCAAAACCAAACTCTAAATGGTAAAACCAAACCGTACCAGTTTACCATCCGGTACACCAAAATCAATACTAAAACCAAACCGACTGGTATTTCGTTTTTTTTGGTAATTTCGGCTTTTTCTGGTTTAGGTAAATTCTGGTTTTTTCTGGTTTCTGGTTTCTGGTTTCGATAAACAACACTAAAAGTCCCAAAAAATCAAAAGCAAAACCAACCAAGTTTTTTTAAAACCAAAACCAACTTTTTCTGGTTTTGGTAAATTCGGTACGATAATTTTGGTAAATTCGGTACGGTACGGTAATTTCGGTACGTTTTTTTCTGGTTTCGGTAAATTCGGTACGATATGGTAATTTCGGTACGTTTTTTCTAGTTTCAGTAAATTCGGTACGGTAATTTCGGTTTCGGTAAGAGTGATTTTTGGTATTTTAATATATGAAAACAAAACCTTTTTTTTCGGACCAAAACGGTACGGTACGGTAAAAACCCGTACCGTTTTCACCCCTACCTACGCCAATATGAGTCGAGAGTTTGTAAAACCAAAATTTTACTACCTTTTATCCTAGCATTGTGGATGCTCTAAGGAGGATCATATGTACACATATCTTATCTAGAGTTGACAAATATTAACACAATTGTCGTACTTGAGACAAATATGACGTGAAATTAATAAACTTGGACACAGTCTTAATTGGTTGTCTTGTACACTAACAAGTTAATTTATTTGACTCTAAAATATTTGGTGATACAATGCGAATGTAAATGAGTCAATATAATTTGAGTGTGTGTATGCATGTGCGTGAGAGAGAGAGAGAGAGAGAGAGAGAGAGAGAGAGAGAGAGAGAGATTACTGCAATATAAAAATCTATATAGTAAATGGATGCTAGAGTACTCTTAATTATGTGAAAAAATGTAAAATTTCTATCAAACTTATTATACATTTTAAAAATTATTTTAATTATACAAATTGCCCCTTTACCATTAAAACACTTGACTAAGTTTAAAAAATAGTTTTAGTATCTGATTTAAACGCAATCACATATAATGAAGGCGCACACTATTAACATTAATAAGGTTAGTCATAAGTAACCCTATACAGACACATTCTTAAATCGTGTCGTATTTTTTATTATTCACCGTACACACGAGTTGTGTGGTAAGCACGCTAACAACCCCGATAAGATTGCGTATGGACAATTCAATATAGATATGACACATGCTATAATAGAGTGGTAACACGCGGATATGCCAAAAGCACAATATAAAATATAGAGAATTAAGGTAAAGGTCATGTTACTTCCTATGTTTGGATTTTTAGGACAATGTTTTTCAAGTTTATAAATCTAGTCTCTGTGGTATAATAGCATTTATAAATCTAGTCCCTGTGGTACAATACCTTTATTTTTTTGGTCCGCGTCAGCGGTACTATTTTTCACAATTTTTCATGGTATTTTTAGTACAGGGACTAAATTTATAAAATTATATAAAGTGTCCAATTTTTATACATTTTGAGTAATATGAGGACCTTTTTCCAAAACTCCCTATAAAATATGATACACCGTACCAAATATTATCCCAAATTATCACTAGTCCCACTAAATATAGTGGCAACCTTAATTAAGTGAACAATAGACCTACTATAAACTTATAATAAGGTGGCTGTTAGCATCTAGGTCACATCAATAGTGAATCATATCCACAATACAACGAGATTGCTACAGCCATGGAAATTATTTCCCTACATGTCAGCCAACAAATCCCCCACATGCTTTTAAATCTCATAGCCACCTGCTCTCATCTTTTTCCTCTAGTTTCAATACTTATTAATATATTAGAATGCCCTTGTTTATCTTTACAATTTAGGATCGAGTTTCATCCATTATTCAACACCTAATAATTGGGGTGCCAATGCCACGACGGATTAACGGGTTGTATTTTCATATAACCCGACACGATATGATAAGAATTTAACGGATCCGATCACGACACGATACGATAGCGTGTTTTTTTTCTTAATCCAAATACGAGACGTTAAACACACGACACGATAACATGATAAGACCCGACTTGACACTATTGGACACGATTAAACTAGTTAGTGAGGAATTAAAAAAAATAGTGGGTATAAATAGTGGGTTGATAATGGGTTTAAATAGGGTCAATAGTGAATTTACATAAGGTTTATATCATGTCCTTAATTGGGTCGTTATCGTGTCCTTATCAGGTCAATTTCGTGGCAGAAATTGGACACGAACACGACATGATCCCATGGCGGGTCCAAAAACTCAGACCTGAACATGAAAACCATGTCAATTTCGTTTCATTTTGTGTCGTGTTATCATTTCGTTCCCCAAATTGCCACTCTTACCTAACAGTACAAGTTTTATCAATTAATCAAATAAGAAGTTATAAAATAGGGAAGTGTCTTATTTTTTTATCATTTGTGCATCTATACCTAACAGACATGGGAAAAAAAATAAGGCACAATATAATTGACAAAAATAATTCAGTTAATGAGTAAAATTCTCATCATGTTTTGGGTTGTTATTGGGTCCAATCGATAAGCTTACTAATTAATGGGTCGTTTCAGTGTCAACCCTCTTCCACCCCGTATAAAACGTTAGATTCGGTAGTTATCCAGTAACTCAATAAAACACAAGAACACAATAATACACGTTACGTCTCAAACTCTAATGACTAATTTACTTAGCAAGTAATAACGGATCGTGTCGTATAACCCAATAAGGACATACATATTGTATGGACTAGTTTTTCTGAACTCGATAAGAAAATGAATAGTTTTGACATGAACACAAAATGGCCCAAACGTGATGAAACCCGACACGAACACAATTTGAACAGCCCAATAACAAGATAACTGAATTTACGACAAACCCTTCAATTTCGAAACTTTCTTCAAATACACACTTAATTATGACCACTTGTCCCATTATTGCATTTGTGTTATTGTATATGTACTTTATATATTTTAATAATAATAAAATTTTGCTTGTCGAGTTAATAAGGGTCGAGTTGTGTCGTAAGTACAAATTTGTACCAATATTGTATACATGGAGGAGCTATGGCGTACCGGGGGGGGGGGGGGGGGGGGGGGGTCAAGTGCCACACCCATGATTTATTAAAAAAAATAGTTTTGTTAATTTGAGGTTTAAACTAATATTGAAAATAACTCAAGAGTAAGATGGCGTAATATTTATAAGTGTCTCACCCAGAATTTGTTTTAAACTCATTTTTTTTTCTTAATTGGTGTTTTACAGAAATTTATTTGTATTGTTGTTTAGGGTTTTGTTATTGACTATTGTGTTGTGTATCGTGGATTTGTGCTATTATGATGCGAGGTTGTTTTATTTGAATTATCAATGTCTAAAAGTTCAAAATATAAGTTGAATATTTGGAAGAAAAAAATAAACTAAAAATAATCCTCCCCCCACCCCACCCCCACCCTACCCACGCGGAACCCTCAATGGTATTCGATGCTTTGTGCACATTGGTGTCCCACCCGCCACTAATTGTATACATATATTTAGCATTGGGATCTCTAACATATTTTGTGAACATACCTCCCATCTTTCGGGATAAATTAAGGAATTTGATTATTCAATATGGTAGAAATGATCTTAATCTCCACCAAATTCATTAAAAATTTAATTATTTAGCGAGTCAAATTAAAATTCAATAAATATGTGTATTTTTTTATTTTTAAAATTTTGAACGATCGCCTCACCGATTAAATTAAACATGTCTTATGTGTAGATTAAATAAAATATGTTGGAAACTACCAAACTACTACACTGCAATCTATTTTTTCTAGGGTTCCCACTGGTCACGTGATGTTGTCCGTCCATATCTTTACAACCTTTTTTTTATAAGGTTTATAACTTATAATCTTTT
This sequence comes from Sambucus nigra, assembly GCA_949130495.1. NCBI lineage: Eukaryota > Viridiplantae > Streptophyta > Magnoliopsida > Dipsacales > Adoxaceae > Sambucus > Sambucus nigra. The sequence continues at coordinate 378,592,589 of OX422211.1, forward strand.
TTTTATGTAAAAGGTTTCTACGTGTCAATATGACAATATTTTGATGAATGTTTATCAAACTATGTCAGAGTAACACGTGTGTTAAAGCCAAATGGGCTAAACCTACCTAACATTCTACATGATCTTTTTTTAAATTATTTTTGTGATTTTATGGCAACAGTACTAGAAAAATTGCATTGGAAGACACCTCACATTGATATCTGTTTTTAAGAAAAGAAAGAAAAGTTTATAGATTTGTTTTCTTTTGTATCAACTTGCCTGCTCACTTATTCCATGAACATGTTTCTCTACACTAGTCCATAGGGATACGGTGCCAAATTGCGTTTAGATTTTTTTTTTTTTTTTTGTATCATATCACCTGATATTCGGATCAACTTTAAGTGCAATTAGACTAATTCATGTTCGCGGTTCATGATTTTCGTTTGCTAGTATTGTATTGCATTACCTATTTTTGGTGGATATTTTATGTAGAAAAGTAAAATCGTACCTTGGTGCAATGGCAAGTGTCGTCGCTCAAGTTACAGTTAGTTTCGAATTCGAGACATGAAACCAGACTCTTCATTAGTTTTGCTTCTCTCAGACCTTACAATTAAGTGGGAGTCTTGTATACTGAGTACGGCCTTTTACGACTTTTATTTTATGTACAAGAAAAAAGGGTTATATTGACAATACCTCTCTGATAATACGATATTTAACTTAGCCTTACTTTTTGTAAATAATTTGAGATTACATCAATTTCATGAAAATAGACACATATACCATGCAAATAGACACATATTAACATATCTTTTATTGCAAACTACAAACTCTTTTTTTCATGCAAATCAATAGTTGATGTGATATCTAATTATTTGTAAAAATTAAGAATAAGTCAAATATCGTATTAAATCAAGAAAAATAAAATAAGAAGAGGTGAAGAAGTGAGATGTAAAAGAAATAAGAAGAAACATACTAAGCTTTGAAGGTCAAATAAATTATTTTATTATTAAACTCTAGAAAAAATAAGTAGAGATTGCATCATTATTGTACAATAGTTATGTTATATTCGTTATATTTTAGGTGGTGTTGTCGCATAAGTCTGAGGCTTAGTAATGAATAGAGTGAAGGCACGTGTTAGGGCTTTCCTTGTTTATGATTTATATAGATCTAAAATGATAGCACAATAACCTTAAGGGGTTGATTGAGTGACAGTTACTCGAGGAGTAAGGGGTTTGCACCCTCGAGTTCCCGAGTTTGATTCTCCTCACCACCAAAAATTGGAATCACGAAGTGCATGGAGTAATTTCTACTTTGCAAACCTTATTCAGCGTAAAGAAATTAATTTGAACTGTGCTCAATCTAGCACGGAACACCCTTCATATCAAAAGGGGGAAAATGATAGCACAGGCTACTAATTATCAGTATAAGTACGCCCTGTAATTTTTTAATATGGTTGAGTAGGGGTGACAATTTTTGACACGATAACTCGTTTACGGTAATAATTCGAAACGATCCGAACATGACACGATTAACTTGTATAGATTTAAGAGTACCCAAAACTTATACTCAAATCAAAATCAATACGACCCGAAAATGACAACTAACCCGAATTGTCACCCCTACGGTTGAGTTAATAGAGCCTACTAAGTCTTACAAGCCACTAGTTAAATTGAAAGGTGTCCATCCAGCAAGCCACCAAATTCGTTTACTACTACCTTCTTTCGGCCAAAAAGAAAACAAATGCACCCACTTGTTTACACACAATCCCTACTTTTGTACCCACAATCCCCACTAGTTTTTCTATAATGAAAATAAATGATTTCCTACTTGCTTTCTTTGTGGTTGAACGGCTATATTTACAAAGCTAAGGCTTTGGTTTTGGAAAAAAAAAAAGTAAGGAAAAGAGCAAGTGAGAAGAGAGAGAATGGTTTTGAAAAAGAAAAAAAAATAACAGAGTTTATTTTTTCGGATGTTTTGGGTTAATAACAAAACCTATAAAAATCTCTTCCTCTCTCCCTCTTAGACTGAAAATATTTTCTTCATGAAAATATTTATTTCCCCAAAAATATTTTAGAACAGTTTGTCTACACAAACTGAAATTAAGAAATTGAGCAATTAATTTGGAATGGATGTTAGAAGACATATAACTACGGTGCATGGTTATATGATACAGATGTGATTCTGGGCTTGTTTTATCCTGGGGACAGTGTGACTGAATACTACCTGCACAAAGAGGGTAGAGCCGCGAAACGTCTTAAAGAGAGCGACCTAGTCCGCGACTCAACCCAAGAATCGTCTACGACGAATTTATAAACAATTGAGGTAATATTGTTTAATTTTATTGTACAGTATTTATTTGGAATTCACGGATGAGGTTCATATTTACGATAATCATATGAGGTAATAATTTAATTTTGAGTTGTAGACTTAAAATTAATTTATGATTTTATTTTTCGATTTCTCCATAAAACTCTTTGATGTGATTTTTTAATCACTATATATATAGTGTACCAACAATTTTAAGACGTTTTATGTCTACCATGGAGACCGAAAAATAAATTTTATGGACATATATGATTATTTTTATGATGTCGAAATGAAAAAAGGCCAACAAAGTTTCTATGTGTAGAAATTATAATTTTGACCTTTTACCTCTAGAAATTACCATTTACCCCCGAACTTCCTAAATATTATATTTTGCGAAGTAGATATATAAATTTCAGTATTTTTGGTCAATTCAAAATCGATCAATAATTTCGTGAGAAATTAGAATTTGAAAAAAAATGAACCCCTTCATGGAAAACTTTTAAATAGGTCAATCCTATTTTTTATTTATGAATGTGAAATATTATTTCACATAAGATGTTATTGTTGGAAATGGAATTGTATACTATTTTGGGACAATTCATTTTGAGCCATTTGTGGTTAAGAAAACAAATTAAAAATTTGTTATATGGAATCAAATTATAAAATTGATATTTGGAAACAAATGAAAATTTGTTATATGAAAACAAACGAACATTTGTTATATGGATTCGAAGGGTAAGTTATAAACATTTGTGTCTTGCGCTATGTTTACTACAAAAGAAATTTGTTCAAATATTTTTTGAAGTGTTTATGTAAAAGTGTAGTTGATGTTTTTCAACCACGCTAAAGTGATCGACGATGAAAAAAAAATCTGAAATTTATGTTATGAATTTTGTTGGAATATCATCTCAGTTTTTTGATGATATATAGACTGAAATTTCTTGAATTTTGGCATGCATGTAGTATGTTGAGATTAAAAATTTTGGACTTTGGAATTTCTGAAAAAAAGAGTTGTATATCTTTTATGATGATTTTTATAAATGGGATGCGCAATGTTGAAATTTTTGGACAGCTTGTAGTAAAACAAGTTTATCTTCACTTGTACTTAATATTTTTGAGTGATTCTAATTTTGGATAAGACTACACTCATAAAGGATTAATTCTGAAAAATTTCATAAATTTTCAATAAGCGGTTTGGTCGTGGTGAAATTTCAAACTTAAAGTTTTTCGGTTTGAACGAAGATTTTGGACAACATTTTCTTAGAAAAATGTATCATGTCGTGTTCCCAACGGATTCAAAATATTTTGAAGCCTTTATAAATTTCTTTTTCAAGGATTTATAAAGTACTTAGAAAAATTTGGATGCAAATTTATGGATGATGAATTTCATAGAAATTGTATAATGACTTGTACAATATTTGAGTTTGAAGTGCAACCGCTAGAATTTTATATGAATAATTCTTTGTATTTATTCATTTATATGAGTTGGAAAATGTATAGAATAAAATTGTATTCTACAATGTTGGAATTAATTTGGTGTGCTTCATACGCGTGTAGAAATAATTTAGTTGGGTAAAATTATTTTGATCGTATGCTTTGAATTGGAATATAGGTTTAAACTCTAATAAGAAATATTATTGTATACATTGTGAAAAATTGTATATTATAATTTTTTATGAAATAGATTGTATAATCTATATGTGACTTTCAGACACTCGAAAATATGAATTTATGACTAAGACAAATGAACATGTATTTTTTGATTCCGCCATACATGATGACATTAAGCATGTATTTATTTAAGAAATAAGATTAATTCTTATTTAATGTTGAAACTCACAAGTTTAGATTTTATTTTATGAATTGAAGATATAGTAGGCGCACATTACATGGTGTGTCTCAATGCTATACCTAGAGAATAGTGGGGGCACTCAATTGAGTACCTCTAAACTATTATTAAAGAACATTTAATAGAATCTGAAACTTTGGTATTCAAGAGAACTCTTATTTTTGAGTTGTGGGTTAAAAATAAAAGTTTGCTTATGTTATTGAAAAGGATTCGAAAAATCCTTAGAGAAGTCATGTCATAAATGATTGATTGAATTCCTTGAAATAAACTAGAAATTAGTTTATAATTGACTTATCTTAAAACTTTAAGATAATATGGTGTATACACACCATTTGAAGGAATATTGAGACCATTTTCATTTATGAATATAAGCTTTGTTTGATAGCCGAAATTCATAAATATATCTTAGTTATACATGATGCATGTTAAATTATTCTCATGAAAATGAAGAAGCTTCATTTAATTTGAATGCCATTGATATTATATATGATGTTGAGTTAAAAACTAAATATATATAATATTGCTTATCGAATGGTGACCTATGTAATGCAACTTACATGGACCAACTTGAAGTTGGAAAATTAATATGGAAGGCACCAATAAATGGCATGATATTTTGATAAATTATCAAATGAGAATGAATTGAGAATATTATGAATCGTGCTTATCACTAAGCATGTTGAAATATGAATGCACTCTTATTTATTATGCAAAAATGATTAGCTAATATTTGGTTATAATATTTTGTTGCCTAGAAAATCAAATTCATGCTAAGTCAAAGTGTTAGCATAAAGAGTTTCAATGAAACAAGAATAGTACTTATTAATATTACAAGGCTATATAGATCAATTAATTAATCGAGTACATTGAAATACAAGAATATCTATTTATTAGATATATGCTTATTATGAACCATCTTGTACTCCACATGATCCAAGTATAAGAACACTATATATAGTGGTAAGAAAAGATAAATATGCGAACATCTTACGTAGTCTCAATTGAGCTACTAAATACAGTTGACTTGGAATATTTTTTTGGGGAGTACTACGAAGGTTTATAATTAAAAAGTGCATTCTTATTCTATTGAGAAAGTTTATGTGTTTTGATAAAATCACGAACCTAGAATTGATTCTGAATCAATAATGGATATGTGTTTAACACATATTATGTTGCTATTTTTTGGAGCTCCCAGAAATATTAATTATTGGCATAATTAATGATGGGGTATATGGTGATACCATTAGCTATGGCTAGTGAGTAAATGAAAGGTTAAAAGACCTATTATAAGATACCATTTATGGTAGAGATTGACACAGTCATTTTATCCACAACAATAGAACCATGGCTATTGTAAAATTTTAGAACCGTTATCATAACGAAAAGAACGACAAATATGTCGTAAGCACAACATAGTTTGATAATTTAAAAAACTAATGAGTTGTGTGTGTGGATTATGTTCGGACTGATGAGAATAGAACCTGACTTGTCCTTTGACGAAAGGACTAGTGCGGGAGAAGGTATTTCACACCTAGAAAGGGATCGGACTAAAGCCCGTTGATATTGAATCATTTGTGGTGGTAACCCAACTTATAGACTGGATATCCCAAGAAATAGGTTCAAAGGGTAATAACAAGTCACAGTGATATGGGTTGAATCATGCTAATTATTGTTTACAGGGTTTTACTCCGAGTCCATCCCTATGGAGTATGATATCCTGAAGCGAGTTAAGGTTGAGTTAATTACAACTCTCAGTGAAGATCTATAGCTCTATTTTGAGTGGGGTACCTAGCTACAGGAGTATCCTTGATAGATTCACCTATGTATATGTGAAAGTATGGTCGCTTCCTATGATAATTTTGGGTAATTTCCCTAGTGCGTTCACATACTGGGATAGAAGCACATGGTCGTAACGTGCTAGCTTGAGGACGACACCCAAGTAGGGTTGTGTGTGGGATGTTGTCAGAGATAGAGTTCAAAACTACGAGTTACTCTAGTATAATCTGAATCATCTTTACTACGTAAAGGTTCAAGTCGAAAGACACCATCGCTTATGCATAATTCTATTAATAATTATTGCTCAATAATTTTTCCAAATTTTCAAGAGGGGAATTGTTATCGATGATTATGTTTTTAAAATACAAGTCGGGGATTCTTGTCAAAATGTATTTTAAATATACAAGTGTAACCAATCAATAACCTGTAATACCCCGTATTTTTATGCAATATTAATTTGGGGATTTATTAAATTTAATGTGAATTAATTATTTAATATAAATCCTGAAATTAATTATGTTATAATTATTAACGTGATGAGAGTTAGTAATTATGGGAAATTTGTTGAATATTACTAATGAGCAAAGTAATATATAATATTGGTTATATTAAATGTCACGAGTGAATAAAATGACAATTTTGGAAATTTGAGTCGGGACGCGCCCGTGTCGCGTCGGGACTAAATATTGATGAATAAAAGTGAATATATTATAAGTCGCTCGTATGGTGGTTTTGAGTGCGCCAAAGTGTCCGGAAGGGTCTATATAGTCAGAAAAGTGTCCCGGGGGTTTAGTTTGGGTCTCGGGACATTTTTAGGCTTAATTAGTACCCCGGGAGGGCATTTTGGACATTTCGCATTTTTGGGTAATTAAACCCACGAAATTTCAAGGGATATATCAGATGTCTAAGGTTTTCTTCTACGGTTAAAACAACTAAAGACAAGTGACGGCCATAGGAGAGGGAAGGAGAGAGCTTTCAAAGCAATCCAAGGCCCAAAATCCATCCGTTTGCACCGCCACCGCCACCACCACCAACGCGAAGATCGCGTGACGGGGAACGCATCCACACCAAATTCGTCATCAAACCAGAACTCTGAAAATCCCAGGCAAGTGTTTATCCTGCTTATTTTCGTTAATGCATCACTCATGTTAGTCTAGGGATGATTAGGATGAGATTTATGGAAGAAAACCCAAATTTGAGATAGGAAATCGCATGTAGTAATGATTTGAATGTAAATCTGGAAACCCCTTCACATGTAGAGGACTAAACCACAAAATTATGATGTTTTAGAAGAAGAAAATTCTGGAAAAGATTGATTAGAACAATGTTAAAGAGATTCTAGGGTTCTTGAGATTTTTATGAAGTTTTTGCCTATAAATCCATGATTAGTGACGGAAATTTACATGCGTTACGTAGAAGATACATAAAATGAGATTATAATTTTAGTAGTACAAATTTTTGGGCGATTGGGAATGAAAAGTTTGGATTTGGAGGAGGTTATGAGATAGAACCTGTAACTAATTAACTGCAGAATTCGTCATACCTGTTTGATCGATCGATCGAGCCAACAGCTTCGATCGATCGAAGGTTCGATCGATCGAGCCCCAGACCTCGATCGATCGATCCCTTCTGGCAGACTCATTTTTCCCCATTTTTAAATTAGTTGAATTCAATTTAATGAGAAATAATTCTTGGGCACCCTTATTAAAATGTTTTGGGAGATAAAGAAGACCAGTAGGACATATGAATAATTTTGGGACCTTTAATGTAAGACAAGAGTTGTATTTTGGGGATACTTACATATAAGGGACGATGAAACTATGTATTAAAGGGAGAGACGCGTAAGATAGTTACGTTGGAACATAAATGAATACCTGCTGAATCTTTCACTTGAGAGGATAGAGCCCATGAGTATTACGTAGTAAGTTGGAAAAATCCCTCGAATCAAAGTAAGAAATGAACGGTTATACGTGAGAACTAAATATTGAGATATGAGGACAAATGTCGTAATTATGGGATTTGAGATGTACCTAAATTGATATGGTAATATTAGTATAGTTATATGACTGTGTTTATGTATATACTATCTATGTGTGAAAATCGTGCCCGCGCTACTTGTTATCCCTGAGGTTACCGCGCTGGGACAGTCTTATCTCGATGGGACCTTTATGGGGGATATTGACTCGTACCCTAGAAGATAGATATCCTTGGTACAGGCTATCGAATCGATAGTTCAGACGGTCCTAAGAGACGTGGGGGCATGTGCTATCCTCTTAGAGACTTGGAATCTATGCTTCGCCTCAATATTGTGTGTGTATGTATTAATACAGTTCGAGAGTGATTCCGAACTTGTATTTCCCTTAGTATGAGAGATACGGGGATTGGATAGCAGAGTATGCACGCACCATAATTTTTATATGGGGTCCTGTTAGAATATATATATTATACGAGTATTTAATATATATATATATATATATATATGAAATTCTGAAATTTGGAACTGCCTACTGTGCTATGGTAAGTAAGAAATGAATTCTGAATTTAAAGTGGAAATACTTGTTTTGAAAAAGTATAATATATCACTGGGAAAATTTATTAATAAATAAAGTTAAATGAGAGCTTTGTTATTAAATGAAATCTTCCTTTTAAACAATTATATTGTTCAGTTTTAAATCTTACAACTAACCTAAGATAAGTTAAACCATTGGGAAGTTTAGTGCGATATAAGATAAGATGATCCGTTGGGAAGGTTAGTACGATAGGCGTGCACATTAGAATAGATGTGAGAATTTCTCAAGGGAGTGTCGCACTAATATGTTGTTGCATTGGCCTGTAAACATTTTAAATACTTGCTAAACGAATTTTAAATCATTTACACTATCGGGCTCTGACCCGTTTCTATTTCTCTTTCTCTCTTGTATATATATGTATATATTACAGGTGCCCAGCCACAGGGGTGTCTTGCGTAGGATCCCTTGGAAGGAACGCGCTGCAGCTTAGGTGGGAGTTGCAGGCCTCTTGCTTAGACGACTTCATTTATTTGACTCCACTCCTAGCATATTCATTTGGTGGGGCATGTGCCGCCCTTTCCATTATTCAGTTGTTTGTTTGGACTTTGTGATTCAGTTATTTCTAGTATTTTCACTTTGGGATTTATTACTGTCTGGATGTTTTACTTTAAGTTTTAATGTTGGGATATAGTTGTTGAATGTTCAAATTATTTGGATTATATGTTCCATGATTATTGTGGTGTGATTCTCTAATATTGAATTATTGTAAATAATTAAATATTTGTTCGCAAAATAAAATTTGGAAAGTAATGTTTAAAAATTTGTTTTGACACTTAGCTTAATTAATTAGGGTGTTTAAATTGAAAAAGTTATTTTTATGACAGTGATGCTAAGAATGAACCAACTGTTCACCTTTATTTTAATTTAATAAAGGAGTGATCGCCCGGTATTTAATTAGGCAGGGTGTCACAGGTGGTATCAGAGCATCAGGTTCTAGTGTCCTTAGGATCTGTACGGCTTATTTCACTTTCAGCTTAACATTTTTGCTATAGAGCCCTATTTTAGGATTGTTGTTGTTGATACCAAAATTAGTATGCTGATATGGACGAATAATAAGAAGACACGTGTCAATCTACGTGGCACAATAGCGACGAGGAACTCCAGCGCTCCGAGGAACTCCAACACTCCGAGGAACTCCAGCGCTCCTAGGAACTCTTGAACGACGAACAACTAAGGCGGTTCGAGCTGCATCTCGACCACAGCATTGATTGCCAGATAATCAACAGTTCAACTATTCATTGACTGCTTATCATCTTGACACACACGCTTGAAGAGCATTAAATGAGTTACCTTTTCATATGTATATCATTTAATGTATCACCCTTTCAGATTATGGCCTCATGGCTATAAATACATTGTATTACCCTCATTCAAGGGGACCGAAATTTCTTGAGAAAGCCACAAATCGAGAATTCCCAAAACACTCAGCAATAACATAACAGTGGACGTAGGCCATTCTTATAAAGTTGAACCACTTTAAAAATCTTTGTCTCATTTTATTTATCTGTGATTGAATAATTAGAGCGATCTAATTTTTTACATCAACAGATTGGCGCCGTCTGTGGGAAACGACTGTTATTATCGTTTTTCACCAAAAATCATTCATCATCAATGGCAGATAATCCAGAGTCCAGCAATCGAAACGCTGGAAATGCTGGAAATCTTCCAAATCCTTCTACACCTCCAGATCTGGCTGGAATTATGACGAATCTGGCTCAAGGACAAATCGCCATGCAAGAGACAATGTGATAACTCATCCAAACTCTCCATGGTGGTACACCAACCCATCTGGATCACGAAACATCCAAAGAAATACCCGTGCACCTTCTTCACGATCCAGGCGTACAGAGACGTATCATAATGAGGAATCTGATGATTTCTCTTATCAACCTGGGCAAACTTCATCGATAAGGGCCACAGATACTGAGCAACGTATTACTCTCTCTCCAGAGAGGACCAGTGCCATGGAAAGACTGAGCAGGGATTGTTTTGAAAACCCCAGACGAGATTGACATGGAATATGCCCTGCGATTTCAATTCAAAGCCTCTAATAATGAGGCTGAGTATGAGGCCATGATAGCAGGTCTTAATTTAGCAAAGATTATGGAAGCACAACAAGTGATGGTATTCAGTGATTCTCAATTAATTGTGAATCAGATGATGGGAACATATGCAGTTAAAGGAGAATTAATAGTCAAGTATCATGCAAAGGTGATGGAGTTGTTGACGGAATTTGAAGCCATTCAGTTGATCAGAATACCAAGAATGGAAAATGCACAAGCAGACGCACTGGCCCGACTAGCATCAGCTACTCGTACCGAGCTGCGAAGAACGATACCAATTGAAGTATTAGAAACTCGGAGCATAGATGAAAACCTGACGATGAATGTTATTACCCTTGATTTAGGACCATCTTGGATGGATCCCATCAGGGCATATATTGAGGAGGGAGAATTGCCAGAGGACAAGCTCACTGCCAAAAAATTGAAGTTTAAAACTGCTCGGTATGTACTAACTAATGGTGTTTTGTATAGACGAGGAATTATGGTAGGTTTGCAGAGATGTGTACATCCCTCCGAGGTGAAATAATTGATTGAAGAGATCCATGAAGGGTCCTGTGGAGCCTATATAGCAGGTCGGACACTTTTGCAAAGAGTGATGACGCAGGGGTACTACTGGCCAACTATGAGGGCTGATTGTATAGCCTACGCCAAAAGATGTGATAAATGCCAACATTTTTCTTCCATCCGACGTACTCCACAAGCATTGTTGACACCCATAACTTCCACTTAGCCATTTGCCATGTGGGGAATTGATCTGGTTGGACCACTGCCAACGACCCGAGGAAGATTCAAATACCTCGTCGTGGCAGTGGATTATTTTACTAAGTGGGTAGAAGCTGAGCCACTTATTGATATGACGTACGGGAAGGTATACCAGTTCGTTTGGAAGAATATAATCTGCCGATATGGTCTCCCTCATGCCTTCATCATAGACCATGGAACACAATTCGATAGCGAGGAGTTTGCTGCCTATTGTCGACAATCAAACATTTTAAAGACTCATTCAGCACCAGGCCATCCTCAAAGCAATGGACAGACTGAAGTGACGAACAGAACATTACTAAATGGTTTGAAAAAGAGGCTAAGTGAAGCTAAAGCTAATTGGATTAATGAGCTACAGTCAGTATTGTGGGCTTACCGAACAACTCCCCGAGCAGCAACTGGAGAATCACCATATATGCTGGCATTTGGAAGTGAAGCTGTAATACCTGTCGAGTTGGGTCTTCCAACACATAGAGTGCTGAATTTCAATTCCCCAGTCAGTGACTTAATGAGAAGATTGGATTTGGATATGCTCGAGGAGGTTAGAGAAGAGGCAGCCATTAGGAATGCTGCTTACCAACAACGAACAGCTCTGTTCTACAACAAGAGGGTGAAGAAATGCGACTTAAAAGAAGGAAATTACGTGCTAAAGAAGGTCATTCAGAAGCACAATAAATTGGAAGCAAACTGGCATGGACCTTACCGAGTTACAGAAGTTGTTCGACCAGGAACTTACCGAATAGCGACTCTAGAAGGAGAGGAATTTAAGAATGCATGGAATGCTGAACACCTACGCAAGTATTATCAGTGATGTAAAATGTAAAGCAGTTTCATCAATATGAATAAAACGATGATGTTTCTCCATCTTCTTTCTTTTTATCGAAAGTTTTTCGGGGAATACTAGTGTACAACACTACGCTGTTCAGCAATAAAAGTAACACTGATAGTTCAAACCCACGACCAACTCCGGTTGGTAAAAGGGCGAGAACAAACTATACTCCTTTGGTTAGGAGGCGTACACTAGCGTGACCAACTCAGGTTGGTAAAAGAGCTAGTGGGCATGATAGTTCGAACTCGGACCAACTCCGGTTGGTAAAAGGGTGAGAACAAACTATACTCCTTTGGTTAGGAGGCGTACACTAGCGTGACCAACTCAGGTTGGTAAAAGAGCTAGTGGACATGATAGTTCGAACTCATACCAACTCCGGTTGGTAAAAGAGCGAGAACACGATAGTTCTAACCCAGACCAACTCCGGTTGGTAAAAGGGCGAGAACACCTCATACTCCTTTGGTTAGGAGGCGTACATTAGCTCAGACCAACTCCGGTTGGTAAAAGAGTTAGTGGACACGATAGTTCGAACCCAGACCAACTTCGGTTGGTAAAAGGGCGAGAACACCCCATACTCCTTTGGTTAGGAGGCTGACACTGGCTCAGACCAATTTTTGGTAAAAGGGCAAGTGGACATGATAGTTCAGATAGTTCAAACCCACGACCAACTCCGGTTAGTAAAAGGGCGAGAACACGAGACTCCTAAAAAGGCCTATCTCGGTTGGTTAGGAAACAAGATATGCTCTCAAATGCCAACTTATGTTGGTCGGGAGGTAAGATTATTATAGAAAATACAAAAGTTTCTCGAAGAACAAAATATTCCAAACTGAACCAAGTATGGTTGGTCGGGGATAAAAACCCACTAATTATAGTTGGTCAACGAGGAAAATTTATTGACCTTAGTTGGTCGGACATATGTTATGAAAAAGACAAAAATTTACCAAGTATGGTTAGTCGGGGATAAACTCTCACTAACCATAGTTGGTCGACAAACACAATTTAACAACCTTGGTTGGTTGGAAAAAAATTTTAAACATTTTTATACTCATTACTTTATTATTAAGTGATCGAGCAACATTACTGATACTTGTAACTTTTTATTACTAAGTTGGTCGATGAACAGCACAATATTGTTATCTTTTTAACAAAAACATATGCATAAATATAAAGTGTTTGACAAGAATATAACGTGTTTGACAAGCACAAGACAATAGCAATACAGATTTGCAAACAGAAAATGAAAGTCTTTCATTAAAACTCAAAATAAATTACAAGTTACATATGTGTACTAACTGTTATATCGAAAATTCCTATTCTATTGGTTTTTCCCCCTCAGCCTTCGATACAGGTTCCTCACCAGCAGGCGGATCATTTAAAGTCTGAGGAGAGTTAATGAAGTTCAAGTCCTTTAACATTTTAACGTTCATCACAGAGGGACGATCTAGAAGATGCTCAGGACGAGATACCTCAAACTGAGAATGCAAACTGTAGTCACCAAGGTATTTAGCAAGTAAGCTCCGAGGAATGGCACGAGCTGGGATCCATTCCATTTCCAAATTGAACGGTGGCACAGGCAAGTCAAGCAATCCAGGCTCATAGTAGGCCCATAAATAGTGTCCCTACTCGAGTTTCAACACACATAAGGCATTCAGCCAGCCTTGTTTATAGCCCTCATTATTGGCATTCTGGATACGAGCATCTAAATGGAATAGTGCCTCGTTGTATCCAGCCATCCAAAACTCCCTGGGCTGTTTATGGAATTAGAATGTTAACCTCTCAAGCTTCTCATGAAGACTCTGGATGAAAAGTTTATTAGTCTCCAACTTTGATTCTTTTGTAGAGATTTGTAGTTCCAATTCTCTAACTTTCTTGGACAGTTCAGACAAAGCCCTTTTCTTTTGCATTCAATTGGTACGCTTGAGTTTCCAATGTTGACTAAGTACGAGCTTCTTCAACATTACGACGAAGAGTTCTTGATCGACCCCGAGCAGGTGGAGTACTTTGTTCCTCGACAACATCCTGAGCAACTCTTCCTCGCCCACGAGAACCTCTTCCTCGTCCCCGAGTAGAAGTAGAAGTACCAGACCTTCTCAGGATGTCCAACTCTTGCCTTAATTTGGCATTCTCAACCTCTAGAAATGAAAATCCCTCGTCAGTCACTGGGATTACAGCTGTTGAAGAAGATGCTGCAGACTTATACTGTGCTAGCTCTTTCTGCAAATTGTTATTTTCTTGTTTTAGCAGCTCGGCAATCTGTCTACAAGCTTCAACTTCACCCTTTAGGGTTCTCTCCCTGACATCGTACCCGGCCAGGAGTTTGTCGTAGCCCTTCTCGACAGAAAGCTGTTGATACCTCTTCTCATACCCCTCATGAAACAGGGCAGTTGATTCCTTATACTGATTTTGAAGGTCTTCTAAGGTACATTGAAGATCCTCGATCATTTCGTAATAGGCCACATTATTGGCCACAGCTCGGTCAAGTAAACCCTTCAGGTACTGATAAGCCTCAACTGCCTGCTCAGAAGCATCATGACCAAGGATATCAGCAACTTCAGATGCACTTAGGTCTGTGTGACCAGCCTTATAATATTCATGGCATTGCTGCATCAGCTTTGTATCATTGGCAGATAGTAATTCCATTCTAGCCATAAACTAGTAAAGAAGAGAAGGCAAGAATTAATAATAAAGCAGACAGAGCATCAACAATGTAGAGGAACAAAAAAGGTAATTTTATTACATCATCAAAAGGAGTACAGCGTTCAGAATACAAAGTATAAATAAAAGAAAAACAGAAAGAGAACACCGAACAACTTCACACCTTTTCCTTGTCTCCCAAGACTTTCTCGGGAGGCTGGGACGAGGAGCTTGGTTGCTCGGTGGGAACAATGATTTGGTTGGCAGAAGTTGGGACTTGTTCAGGAGGAGCAGGCAAAGACGAAATCTCCTCGGTGGCTGTTTGATTGGGTTGTGGAGCAAGGACTTGATCACCCACTGTCATTGAAGACTCCTCGGATGCAGCTTCGTCTTCATCCTTATCTTCAATTACAGGAGGAGGGCCAGGAAGATGTTGTTGAAATAGCTCAGAGTCCTCGCTCACCTTCAATTCTTGTAAGGCAGCAACCCAACCATCTCGGAAGTATTTCAAACTCCCATACTGCACCTGGGCCATCATCGCTGCTACCCCCCTATCCCATCCTTTGTCCCAACCAGTTCGAAATGATTTTTTCACAGCCATTTTTCTTTTCATTTTCTCCGAGGAGAGCTTCTCGGATAGAAGATCCTCAGTGGCTTTCAACTTGGCCTCCACCTCCTCCTTCTGGCGAGTTACTTCTCGCAGAAGGGTCAGCTCTTCCTCGGCCGATTTCAATTTATTTTCAAGCTCCCCAAAGGTACCGAGCTTCTCGGCATATTTCTTATTCTCTCTCTTCAAGTCCTTCACTTTATTTCCTAACTGCACCTTCTCTGCCTCAGACACAGCCAATTTCTTCTCCCATTCACCCTTATCCTCGTCATATTTTTGACGGGAATCCTTCAGAGATTGGGCCAAGCCCTGTAAAGCATCCTCTACTCCAGACGAGGAACTAGAAGCCTTAATTTCTTCATCTTTCTTCACTATGGTGTTAAAACAACTCACCAGCTGAAAAAGAAGGTAATGATAAGTCAGTGCCGAGATACATATATTGACTGAAAGAAAGAAAAATTCAGGATAAGAGAAACTTACTGAAGCAATGTGACGAGTAGCTAGGGATGTCAGCATATCCCTAGACATGTTTTCCTCGATTACTTGGACTTCAGGAATGGTCCAAGTCTTTACCGAGCTCATTGCAGAACTCGGGGGAATAATGGTTGGAACACCAGCTCCACTAGCTTGGAGCTGGGGAATGGCTTCAGAAAAACTGACCGAGGAGGATTTCTTCAGTCTCCTCGGTGTTTTTTCAACAACCTCAACCAAAGAAGAACTTTTGGTTGGAGAGATGGTGATTACTTCCACAGGTGCATCCTTCTGCACGGGAGCCACTGGGGGCTTCTCGGCAGCCTTCTGAGGAGCAACAGAAGGGGCAGCATCCACTTTCTTTGTCCCCTTTGGGACATCAGCCTTGTTTCTTTTTCCATCTCCAGCAGAGGAAGCCTCCTCGAAGATAGCAGGAACTCTTCTTTTGCCCATTTTCTGACTCAGAGGAATGTGAGAGTCTGGTGAAGAATCCTCATAAGCTGGCAATGGTTCACTAATGCTGACCACAGGACGAGCAGTAAAGGACGATGTATAGCTCCTGTACTGCAACAAGTATGAAGCAGACCTGACGTGCTCGTCTGCAACTTTCTGATGCAAACTCCAGATATGTTTCAAATGCTTTATATTAACTTCTGATTCTTTGGGAGTTTTTCTCTTGTTGTCGACTGCAAACAAAAACATATTGAAATGTCAATCATGCATTTATTCAAATATAATGAAAGCGTAGTTTCAGAAATAAAATAAAATGAAAATAACCTATCCCATTGCCATATGGAGGACATTTGGGACCTTCATATACTTCGTCTCCAACCAAAGGGGCATGTTGCCAATTTTTGATAACTACCCCATGTTCAAAATAATCCCTATTTGCATCAGGGAGATTGACTACTAAAGCCCTATTCAAAAATCTAGTTTTTAAATAATAAACATTGTCTAGAATAGCCCATCTATAACAGTACATAATCTCCAGAATTCCTATACGAGTTCCATGAGTTTGATTTAACCTATGCACCCCATTAACTATTCTCCATGTATTGGGGGCTATTTTTGCAGGAACAACATCAAAATGATGACAGAACTCTAAGCACAAAGGGTTTGGTGGAAAAGAAAATCCACATTCAGCAATAAGGAGGCTGGGGAACCAATGTCCCTCAGCCAAACGAAAGTAATTTGAAGGCTCAGAAAGATCCTCCAAAGTTACCCAAGAAGGAATAGAGAAATCAGAACGGAATTTCTCAAGAGATTCAATAATATAAACCATGATGAATAAAAGAAGAAGGAAGAAGAGCTTACAGGGAAAAAAGGAGATCTGTTGACAACGAACGAAAACAAGGATGAACGCACAAGAGAAAGAAAGGCTATGGAAAACTCGAAAGCAGAAAAATGGGAAAAGGTAGAAGACGGTATGATTGCCTAAGAAGCTTAAATACTTTACCTTGGGAAACGGCGAAAGAAATGATTACAAAAAAGAAACTATTACGCCACCGGCGGCTAAAAGGACAAAAGGTGCACAAAGATCGAAGCGCTTATAAAAATTCAAAAAGGCGGATTCTGCGAATTTGGAAAGAAATTCAAATACGAAGAAAATGCTCCTAAAACCCAGGAAGGTCATTTAATATTGCCATATACCGAGAAAGAATGTTCCATACTCCTCAAAGTTCGAAATATAAAACATTGGGGGCTTCTGTTGATACCAAAATTAGTATGCTGATATGGACGAATAATAAGAAGACACGTGTCAATCTACGTGGCACAATAGCGACGAGGAACTCCAGCGCTCCGAGGAACTCCAACACTTCGAGGAACTCTTGAACGACGAGCAACTAAGGCGGTTCGAGCTGCATCTCGACCACAGCATTGATTGCCAGATAATCAACAGTTCAACTATTCATTGACTGCTTATCATCTTGACACACACGCTTGAAGAGCATTAAATGAGTTACCTTTTCATATGTATATCATTTAATGTATCACCCTTTCAGATTATGGCCTCATGGCTATAAATACATTGTATTACCCTCATTCAAGGGGACCGGAATTTCTTGAGAAAGCCACAAATCGAGAATTCCCAAAACACTCAACAATAACATAACAGTGGACGTAGGCCATTCTTATAAGGCTGAACCACTTTAAAAATCTTTGTCTCATTTTATTTATCTGTGATTGAATATTTAGAGCGATCTAATTTTTTACATCAACAGTTGTATTCCTGCTTTTACGTTTACGTCTTCAGGTATTTGAGATTTGATAATAACTTTAGACTAATGAATTTCTTCACGTTTCAGATGCCTCCAAGACGTGCACCAAAGTATAGGCGTGCACAAGCCGAGAAGCCAGTAGCTCCGGCACAGGGTACAATGAATGCTAATGAGGTAGCCGCTATTGTTGCTCAAGCGGTAAATGTCGCACTAGCGGTGGTTCAGCAGGCTCCACCCCAGATTCAGGCAGTGGCGCCAGTACCTGCACAGCTTCCATCTGCATGGGAGCGGGTTAGGGATGCTTTTCAGAAGGTGCATCCCCCTGAGTTCTCTGGTAGTTCAGATATCATCATCGTCAGCCAATGGAAAAAGATATCCAGCGGCATCTTCGTATGTATGAGTGCACAGACGTACAAAAACAGTTGTTGGCTTCCTTTAAGCTGGTGGGGGCCGCTCTGCAGTGGTGGGATTCTACCTCCACATTGGAGGTGAGGGATACGATTCCGATTCAGTCGTTTTGGGAGCGGTTTGACCGCAAGTACTTTCCACCCGCCGTGTAGACTGAGATGAGGCAGAAATTACTGAACTTGAAACAGGAGAATTCTACCGTTGCTGAGTATGAGGAGGAGTTCACGAGACTTATCACCATAGTGCCAGATGAGGCACCCACCGAAGGTAAGAAGATAATATTGTTTGTGGACGGGTTAGCTTGGAGGATCCGTCAGCACCTTATAGGGAATCTGTCCCTGAGTACTTTCACTGATGTACTCAATGCTGCTTTACTACATTGCCAGGATCACCGCTTCCATCTGCAGGGAAGCAAGCGAGCAGGAGAGTCCGGCCAGCAGGGCAGGACTGGGGGTAGTAGTGCTAGTGGAGCACTGACATCTCAAGGACAGACTCGTCAGCACGAGCAGAGTTCCCATCAGGGGGACCCTGCTAAGCGATTCCGTTCAGGTGATTCCAGACAGGGATATGGGATTATAGGCAGGGCCAGCCTAATCAGCAGGGCCAACAAGACCAACACCGACAGCAGCAGGGTCAGCAACAGGGCTAATCGGGCCAACATCGTTTTCAGCAAGGCCATCAGGGCCAGTGGCGGGGTGGTAACGGCCAGCAGGGCCGTGGTCAGCAGGGTCAGAGGGGAGGAAATTTCAAAGTCCGATGTTTTGGGTGCGACAAGCATGGACATAGGCGCCAGGATTGTCCAGAGGGAGAGAGGGCCCCACAGCAGCAGGGTGCCCGTAATGAGCCCTAGATGCCACTTTTTCCAGCTGCCCTCTCAGCACCAGCCCAGGTACCAGCCCTACCAGCCATTCCAGCAGCTCCAGTGCAGCAGGGGCAGTTACAGTACGGACGTGTTTATAACGTCCACCAGGCAGCAGCTCCATAGGCACCACCCGCGATTGAGGGTATGTTTCCTGTCCATGGTACTATGGGTCGAGTTTTATTTGATACAGGGGCGACGCACTGTTTTATAGCTACGCATTTTGCGAAGGCCTTAGGGTTGTTAGCCACAGCAGAGAGCACTGTTACGTTTGTAGACGTTGGGAGTGGATCTCTTATTTTCTTTATATGCCGGGGAGTGGGGTTAGAGATTGGTAGCTTGGTATTACCTGCAGATATATTAGTCTTAGATATGCATGAGCACGATGTTATTATAGGTATGGATTGGCTCGCAGCTTATAGAGCCATGATTGATTGTTTCGGTGGGAGTATTATTTTTGCCATTCCGGGGCAAGAGATGTTTGTAGTGGCGATGCCTCGCCCAGAGGGAGGCTCGACTGCTCATTTGTATAACATAGAGGAGGATACCTCTAAGGAGGTTTTGATTCCCTTAGACTCGATTCCAGTTGTTCGTGAGTATTCTGATGTATTTCAGGAGATACCAGGCCTACCCCCCAGTCGAGAGATAGACTTTGTCATAGACTTATTACCAGATACTAGACCTATAGCACGCGCACCATACCGTATGGCTCCGGCAGAGATGCGAGAGTTACGAGATCAGATAGAGCATCTGTTAGGTCAGGGCTTCATTCGCATGAGTACTTCACCCTGGGGAGCTCCAGTCTTGTTTGTAAAGAAGAGAGATGGTTCACTGAGGCTATGTGTGGACTACCGGGAGTTGAACAAGGTCACGATATGGAACAAGTATCTGTTGCCTCGAATCGATGATCTGTTCAACCAGCTGAGGGGAGCAACTTTCTTTTCAAAGAAAGATCTGAGGTCGGGGTACCATCAGCTACGTATTAGGGAGCAGGATGTTTCAAAGACTGCTTTCTTGACGAGATATGGGTCCTATGAGTTCAGGGTGATGCCCTTTGGCCTCACAAATGCTCCATCCATGTTCATGGACTTAATGAATCGTGTGTTCAGAGAGTTCTTGGATCAGTTTGTCATCGTCTTCATAGATGACATTTTGATATATTCACACTCCGAGGAGGAGCATGTCAAGCACTTGAGACAGGTTCTTCAGACTCTACGAGAGCATCAGTTGTATGCTAAGTACGAGAAGTGCGGATTCTGGTTGCGAGAAGTACAGTTCTTGGGGCATGTTATTTCTGAGCAAGGGATAGCAGTCGACCCGAGTAAAGTGTCAGCAGTGAGGGAGTGGGGACAGCCCACGACACCGACGGAAGTGCGTAGTTTCTTGGGGTTAGCCGGATACTACAGGAGATGCATTCGAGGATTCTCCAAAATAGCGGGTCCATTGACGAATTTGACTCGCAAAGGGGTACCATATGTTTGGGATGATGCTTGTCAATTGGCTTTCGACGAGCTGAAAGACAAGCTTACTTCAGCGCCAGTCCTTGCTTTATCGAAGCCGGGTGTGGAGTACCTGGTTTACACCGATGCCTCCTTACGGGGACTTGGGGGAGTACTTCAGCAGGAAGAGAAGGCGATAGCTTTTGCCTCCCGCAAGCTTAAGCCTCATGAGAAGAATTACCCCACCCACGACCTGGAGTTAGCAGCGGTCGTTTTTGCATTGAGGATATGGAGGCACTATTTATTGGGGGAGAAATTCCGTTTGTTCACAGACCACAAGTCACTGCAGTACCTGTTCACTCAGTGAGAGCTGAATATGCGTCAGCGCAGATGGTTGGAGTTTGTGAAGGACTATCAGTTCGACATACAGTATCATCCGGAGAAGGCCAACGTAGTTGCTGATGCGTTGAGTCGAAGATCGGTAGACGATGTAGCGAATGTCTGGAAAGCAAAGTGGAAGGAGTTAGGCCACCAGAACGCAGTAGCCCGTTCCTTCATATCTGTTATGACAGTGACACTCGAGATTGTTACGAGGGTGATACAGGCACAGATCGCAGACCCGTTATGCCAAGAGCAGATTGTACGACTCTTAGCTAAGGGTGCTGAGTCCTATTATGTTAGTTCTGATGGGGGTTTAAGGTTTAATGGGAGATTGGTGGTTCCAGAAGGAGCAGAATTACATCATGCAGCGATGACTCAGTCTCACGGGTACCGATTTGCGGTACATCCTGGAGGAGATAAGATGTACAAGGATATGAGGCGACAATACTGGTGGAGTGGGATGAAAAAGGACATCGCTGAGTTCATGTCCAAGTGTTCTACCTGCCAGCTGGTAAAGGTGGACCATCAGAAACCGTCAGGGTTGCTTCAGCCATTGGAGGTACCCGCGTGGAAGTGGGAGAGTATTTCCATGGACTTTATTATAGGGTTGCCTACATCACAGCGGGGCCACGACTCTATCTGGGTGATTGTAGATCGTTTGACCAAGGTGGCTCATTTTCTGCCGGTGCGGACAGACTATACCACGGGTCAGTATGCTCAGTTGTTCATTGCTGAGATTGTCAGATTACATGGGGTGCCCCTGAATATTGTGTCAGATAGAGACAAGATTTTCATGTCGCATTTCTGGGAGAGCTTTCAGGAGGCTATGGGTACTGAATTGAGGTTGAGTTCAGCTTATCACCCACAGACAGATGGACAGACAGAGCGTACTAATCAGATGTTGGAGGATATGCTACGCATGTGTGTTCTTGATTTTAAAGGAGGTTGGGAGCCGCACCTTCCACTGGTAGAGTTCGCTTATAATAACTCTTATCAGTTCACGATTGGCATAGCCCCATTTGAGGCTTTGTATGGCAGGCCTTGTCGTTCCCCAACTTGTTGGCTCGAGGTGGGGGATAATAAGTTGTTAGGACCAGAGGTAATTCAGGAAACCTCCGCGAGGATTGAGATGATCAGGAGTCGCATTCGAGTAGCCCAGGACAGGCAGAAAAGCTACGCCGATGCGAAACGGTTCTTCCGGGAGTTTAATGTGGGGGACCAAGTGTTACTACGTGTATCTCCTATGAAAGGAGTGATGAGATTCGGGAAGAAAGGGAAATTGACCCCGAGGTACGTGGGACCATTTCCTATTATCGAGAGGATTGGGCCGGTAGCATACAGATTGGGACTGCCAGAGCATTTACATCGCATTCACGATGTATTCCACATCTCGTCGTTGCGACGATATCTTCGGGATGATATGGCCCATACCCACATTGCGATAGATGAGATAGACTTACTGCCTGGCAGCTCTTACGAGGAGAGACCGGTGGCTATCCTAGACCATAGCGAGAGGAGATTGAGGTCGAAGATAGTTCCACTTGTACGGGTCCAGTGGGAGCATCATAATGTGGAGGAACCCACTTGGGAGCGCGAGGCAGATATGCGCGAGAGATACCCAGATTTATTCTTACCAGGTATGCCTTATATTTCGAATTTCGGGACGAAATTCCAATATTTGGGGGGAAGTATGTAATACCCCGTATTTTTATGCTATATTAATTTGGGGATTTATTAAATTTAATGTGAATTAATTATTTAATATAAATCCGGAAATTAATTATGTTATAATTATTAACGCGGTGAGAGTTAGTAATTATGGGAAATTTGTTGAATATTACTAATGAGCAAAGTAATATATAATATTGATTATATTAAATGTCACGAGTGAATAAAATGACAATTTTGGAAATTTGAGTCGGGACGCGCCCGTGTCGCGTCGGGACTAAATATTGATGAATAAAAGTGAATATATTATAAGTCGCTCGTATGGTGGTTTTGAGTGCGCCAAAGTGTCCGGAAGGTTCGAGATAGTCAGAAAAGTGTCCCGGGGGTTTAGTTTGGGTCTCGGGACATTTTTAGGCTTAATTAGTACCCCGGGAGGGCATTTTGGACATTTCGCATTTTTGGGTAATTAAACCCACGAAATTTCAAGGGATATATCAGATGTTTAAGGTTTTCTTCTACGGTTAAAACAACTAAAGACAAGTGACGGCCATAGGAGAGGGAAGGAGAGAGCTTTCAAAGCAATCCAAGGCCCAAAATCCATCCGTTTGCACCGCCGCCACCACCAACGCGAAGATCGCGTGACGGGGAACGCATCCACACCAAATTCGTCATCAAACCAGAACTCTGAAAATCCCAGGCAAGTGTTTATCTTGCTTATTTTCGTTAATGCGTCACTCATGTTAGTCTAGGGATGATTAGGATGAGATTTATGGAAGAAAATCCAAATTTGAGATAGGAAATCGCATGTAGTAATGATTTGAATGTAAATCTGTAAACCCCTTCACATGTAGAGGACTAAACCACGAAATTATGATGTTTTAGAAGAAGAAAATTCTGGAAAAGATTGATTAGAACCATGTTAAAAAGATTCTAGGGTTCTTGAGATTTTTATGAAGTTTTTGCCTATAAATCCATGATTAGTGACGGAAATTTACATGCTTTACGTAGAAGATACATAAAATGAGATTATAATGTTAGTAGTACAAATTTCTGGGCGATTGGGAATGAAAAGTTTGGATTTGGAGGAGGTTATGTGATAGAACTCGTAACTGATTAACTGCAGAATTCGTCATACATGTTTGATCGATCGATCGAGCCAACAGCTTCGATCGATCGAAGGATCGATCGATCGAGCCCCAGACCTCGATCGATCGATTCCTTCTGGCAGACTCATTTTTTCCCCTTTTTAAATTAGTTGAATTCAATTTAATGAGAAATAATTCTTGGACACCCTTATTAAAATATTTTGGGAGATAAAGAAGACCAGTAGGACATATGAATAATTTTGGGACCTTTAATGTAAGACAAGAGTTGTATTTTTGGGATACTTACATATGAGGGACGATGAAATTATGTATTAAAGGGAGAGACGCGTAAGATAGTTACGTTGGAACATAAATGAATACCTACTGAATCTTTCACTTGAGAGGATAGAGCCCATGAGTAGTACGTAGTAAGTTGGAAAAATCCCTCGAATCAAAGTAAGAAATGGACGGTTATACGTGAGAACTAAATATTGAGATATGAGGACAAATGTCGTAATTATGGGATTTGAGATGTACCTAAATTGATATGGTAATATTAGTATAGTTATATGACTGTGTTTATGTATATACTATCTATGTGTGAAAATCGTGCCCGCGCTACTTGCTATCCCTGAGGTTACCGCGCTGGGACAGTCTTATCTCGATGGGACCTTTATGGGGGATATTGACTCGTACCCTAAAAGATAGATATCCTTGGTACAGGCTATCGAATCGATAGTTCAGACGGTCCTAAGAGACGTGGGGTCATGTGCTATCCTCTTAGAGACTTGGAATCTATGCTTCGCCTCAATATTGTTTGTGTATGTATTAATACAGTTCGAGAGTGATTCTGAATTTGTATTTCCCTTAGTATGAGAGATACAGGGATTGGATAGCAGAGTATGCACGCACCATAATTTTTATGTGGGGTGATGTTAGAATATATATATTATACGAGTATTTAATATATATATATGAAATTTTGAAATTTGGAATGTGCTATGGTAAGTAAGAAATGAATTCTGAATTTAAAGTGGAAATACTTGTTTTGAAAAAGTATAATATATCACTGGGAAAATTTATTAATAAATAAAGTTAGAATGAGAGCTTTGTTATTAAATGAAATCTTCCTTTTAAACAATTATATTGTTCAGTTTTAAATCTTACGAGTAACCTAAGATAAGTTAAACCATTGAGAAGTTTAGTGCGATATAAGATAAGATGATCCGTTGGGAAGGTTAGTACGATAGGCGTGCACATTACAAGAGAGGTGAGAATTTCTCAAGGGAGTGCCGCACTAATATGTTGTTGCATTGGCCTGTAAACATTTTAAATACTTGCTAAACGAATTTTAAATCATTTACACTATCGGGCTCTGACCCGTTTCTATTTCTCTTTCTCTCTTGTATATATATGTATATATTACAGGTGCCCAGCCACAGGGGTGTCTTGCGTAGGATCCCTTGGAAGGAACTTGCTGCAGCGTAGGTGGGAGTTGCAGGCCTCTTGCTTAGACGACTTCATTTATTTGACTCCACTCCTAGCATATTCATTTGGTGGGCATGTGCCGCCCTTTCCATTATTCAGTTGTTTGTTTGGACTTTGTGATTCAGTTATTTCTAGTATTTTCACTTTGGGATTTATTACTGTCTGGATGTTTTACTTTAAGTTTTAATGTTGGGATTTAGTTGTTGAATGTTTAAATTATTTATATTATATGTTCCAGGATTATTGTGGTGTGATTCTCTAATATTGAATTGTTGTAAATAATTAAATCTTTGTTCTTAAAATAAAATTTGGAAAGTAATGTTTAAAAATTGGTTTTGACACTTAGCTTAATTAATTAGGGTGTTTAAATTGAAAAAAGTTATTTTTACGACAGTGATGCTAAGAATGAACCAACCGTTCACCTTGATTTTAATTTAATAAAGGAGTGATCGCCCGGTATTTAATTAGGCGGGGTGTCACATAACCCACCATCCCCACTACTAGCTTCTTTCGGCCAAAAAGAAAACAAAGGCACCCACTTGTTTACACACAATACCTACTTTTGTACCCACAATCCCCACTAGTTTTTCTATAATGAAAACAAATGATTTCCTACTTGCTTTCTTTGTAGTTGAACGGCTATATTTACAAAGCTAAGGCTTTGGTTTTGAAAAAAAAAAGAAGAAGAAGTAAGGAAAAGAGCAAGTGAGAAGAGAGAGAATGGTTTTGAAAAAGAAAAAAAAAACAGCAGAGTTTGTTTTTTCGGAGGTTGTGGGTTAATAACAAAACCTATAAAAATCTCTTCCTCTCTCCCTCTTAGACTGAAAATATTTTCTTCATGAAAATATTTATTTCCCCAAAAATATTTTAGAACAGTTTGTCTACACAAACTTAAATTAAGAAATTGAGCAATTAATTTGGAATGGGTGTTAGAAGACATATAACTACAGTGCATAGTTATATGATACAGATGTGATCCTGAGCTTATTTTATCCTGGGGACGACGTGACTGAATACTACCTGCACAAAGAGGGTAGAGTCGCGAAACGTCTTAAAAAGAGCGACCTAGTCCGCGACTCAACCCAAGAATCGTCTACGACGAATTTATAAACAATTGAGGTAATATTGTTTAATTTTATTGTGCAGTATTTATTTGGAATTCACGCACGAGGCTCATATTTGCGATAATCATATGAGGTAATAATTTAATTTTGAGCCATAGACTTAAAATTAATTTATGATTTTATTTTTCGATTTCTCCATAAAACTCTTTGATGTGATTTTTTAATCACTATATATATAGTGTACCAAGAGTTTACATTAAGAAGAATGATATGTGTATCAAGCATATCTCTCAAAATCTCTCCCAAAATCATCAAAAAATTTATACGTTGTAGTGGATCTCACATATGGTGCACACACTTAATTCATTTAGAAAATGTGTTGGGAATATTTTGGAACACGTAGTATTACTCTTACATTAAAAATATACAAGTGGACATGCATGGTATATATGCTATTCTACAATCTTTAATAGGAAGGTAAAAAAAATTGGGGGGGGGGGGGGGGGGGGGGGGAGGGGGGCGGGGGGAGTAAACATTTTTATTAGGCTCCCTCAAGTAATTTTGAAAACTTCTTTTATTTTTTTATGACTGTATTTTCCATGTGTATTAATGGCTCTTTAATTTTTTTGTAACGATTGTTGAGTTTATTATTTATTATGAATCTCACTAAATTTTGAGGTGACAACTAAGTTGTTCCGTGTAATATAATTTTGAGCACGTGTTGATTATTATTCGATAACAACTCCACCTGAGACAAATTAAACGTGTCTTGGTATGCTTAACATGCAACCTATGTTTTTTGGTCTGGTTTCGGGCCGACACGATAAGGGTGGACACGAACACGCTATGACTTCATTTTTTTTTGTCTGACACGAACACGACCTATATGCAACACGACATGACTGTCACGATTTTATAAATTTTATGATTAATTTAATAAAATTAGGCACGATGACACGACTCGTAATTTTAACACAAACACAATAAATTGCATCAATTTCGTGCCAACCTAAAAAATAGGCCTTACTTTAAAAAAAACATAGAACAACTAAACCGATTGGACATTGGATGAGAGAGAATCATAAATTGAAACTGATGACAAACCAATTAACTCAACTGCACCATATGATATTTGGAGAATATGGTCTGTGGTCCTGAATCTCACATTAAAACCAGTACCTCAATTCATCGTATTTTTGGCATGAGTATATATGTTACTGGGAATATATTGAACTGTGTTGATTCCGTGGTCCTTCAACATTCTCGTAGAATGCACTATTCAAACTCAATTAATTCTAGTTCATATATCAACATGTAATAACATAGGTCGGGGTGCCAATTTTATAAAAAAAACGATACGAAAACACGACACGAAACGATCCGAAATTGACATGATATGTCGTGTTCGTGTCGGATTTTTTTGACACGAAGTCGAAGCGTGTCGTGTTCGTATCAAAATTATGAGTCGTGTTTCGTGTTTTTATTTAAGTTATCGTGTCTATTTATGTTTTATTTAGTGTGAAATTTTAAGAAATCGTGTTATTCGTGTAGTATTATGTCGTTTTTAGTTGGGTCGTATCCGTGTAAACTAAAAAAAATACGAATTCGTACCGTGTCATGTTCGTGTCCAAGAAACCTTTGTCGTGTCGTATCGTGTCGGCCTAAAAATACGAATTGAGACCCCTAACAAAATGTAATATCATATATGAAAAGACTAATATTTAAGGGGGGACAGTTTGGGTACCAAAAGATAATTATGCCATTAGATTTACAAAATCTAAATGCCTACTTTTTTGCCTCCAACTAAAACAAATGCATCTGGTAAAAACTTAAAGTTTGTATTTTTAATTAAAAAAATAGAGTGTTTTTAATACGAATCTGTTTTAAAAATATTTTTTTTTTAACTTTTTACAGCTGTTTTAAAAAAAACATTCCAACTGTTTTAAAAAAAATTCTTACCTGTTTTTTATTAAATAATTGTTTATAAAACGTAAAAAATTATTTTATATAAAATAAAAACTTTTTTATAAAAATAAACTGTTTTAACTATTAAAAAAAGTTTTAAAAATATTTTTTTATTTAATTATTAAATAAAATTGTTTCATATAAAATAAAAACATTTCACGCCATATTTTTTTAAATTATTGTTAATATCCTCAATTAACACTCATTGAAATTCATGTTTAGTCATGCACACTAGTTAAAATTCTAATATTGAAGAATTCATTAAATTTTATTTTGACCCCCCTGTATCATGTATTTTTTGAAATTTTAAGGTTATCTCATGAGTGGATGAATTCAACATAAAACCTCCAACATTACACCAAACAATTAAGTTAATTATTAAAATTAATTTATAATTTTGCTCATGATTGAAATTCATCAAAAAAGTATAACTTAATTCACCATAAAACCTATACTTTTGTTTGGTATATTATATCCAAAATATAAAATAAAAATTATATTTTCGCTCACGATTTAAATTCACCATAAAAGTATAATTTAACTTTAATAATTAATTTAATTGTCTAGTATAATATTGGACAGTAAAAGAATAGAAAATAAAAAATAAAGTGATTTTTAAAAAAATCAATAAGAAAAATTTAATTTTCGGAAAAAAAAAATTGTTTTCCACAAAATGAAATGAGTGGGAAAAAAAATTTGTTGAAAATTATTTTATTTTCTGGAAAATAGTTTTTCACACAAATTAAATTTTTTTAATATATTTTTTAAATCATTTTTTTCGCTGGAAATTATTTTTTTTGTTGTAAATCATTTTTTGGGTGGAAAACAAATTTTTTATTTGTTAGAATTTATATTTTTTTGGTGGAAAACTATTTTTTTTTCTTTCTGAAATCCATTTTTTTTGCTGAACTTTTTTTGTTATTGTTGGAAATCATTTTTTGGGTGGAAAACAAAATTTGTTTCCCTACTAGATATCATTTTTTGATATCTATTAGTATTTTTCAGATTTTTTTTTCTTCATATTTTTAAGTTTTTAAAATTATTTCTCTGTGATTTTAATAATGTTTATTAATTTTCAGTTTTTTTATTTTGCACTTACATTTAGCTTAAAAGGTCTTGAAGGTAAAATTGTCATTTAATATTCTTAAATAAAAGGTGGAGTGGAGGAAGACAACAGAGGAGTGGAAATAGCCTAACCCATTTTTTTATAAGGTTTAATTGATAAATGCATTGATTAAAATGTTCACAATTACCAATACATTCATGATACATTAGCAAGTCAAAAAATTGTT
The DNA here is from genome assembly GCA_949130495.1 of Sambucus nigra. Taxonomy (NCBI): domain Eukaryota; kingdom Viridiplantae; phylum Streptophyta; class Magnoliopsida; order Dipsacales; family Adoxaceae; genus Sambucus; species Sambucus nigra. Next base: position 378,622,304 of record OX422211.1, read on the forward strand.
TCCCTGCATAAAACTGGTCTCCCTAGCTAATGAAAAATTTTACTTTTCATATTTTTTCACATTTCTCTCAAGTGGTCTACTTGATTTTTCCACAAATTTAATTTAAAATATCAAACCTACAAACATTTTAAGCATCCGCTAATAAAATGTGGATTAAATGTCATTTGTATCCACTAATTTGTGGTGCCATGTCGCTAAATAAAATTTGAGTGATGCGGGGAGAAGTGGTTTTTGGACAACATTATGCAACTCGGAACGCGTGTTCGCGTGTTATTGATGGACACCGTTAGTGGGACACATCCATTTGAAGTGTACTCCAATGACACGTGAATACATGTCTCATTCGTGATATCGTGTTCCAAAATCATGTTTCCCTAATATTTTTTATATCTGGACAACATTTTACATTCTGGGACGTGTCCGCATGTCATTAGTGGACACCATTAGTGAGACACATCCACTTGAGGTGTACTCCAATGACACGTGAACACATGTCTCATCCACGACATCGTGTTCCAAAATCATGTCTCCATAGTATTTTTCATATCTGAACAACATTCTATGTCCTGGGACACGTGTCCGCGTGTCATTGGTGAACACCATTAGTTGAACACATCCACTCATGAGGTGTATTTAGGGCTGTGTTTCGGCCGGATCGGATCGAAAAATGACCTTTCGGAAAAAATTTCATTTTTTTCGGAAATAAAATATTTGTTCCAATTTCCTATCCAATTTTTTCGAAAAATCAAAAAAGTTTCCGAATTCGGAAAAATCGGAAAATCAGAAAAAAAAAATCAGAAAAATACGGAAATTCAAAAAATATACTAAAAATTCAGAAATTTTGGAAATTCCAAAATTTCAAAAAAATTAATATAGGATTTTCGATTGCTCGAAATTCTCATTTTAAAGAAATCGAAAAAAAGATTTAACCCAACATGTAAATATGTAAGGATTTAACCATTTTTTTCATTTGTGTAGAGGATAGAAGGATATTCTCCTTTTATAGAGGATTTTTTGGGCTCTCTTCCTCTCCTAGCCGATGTGGGACACATGAGAATGTTTTAAAAAATTAGAAAAATTGAAAATCGAAAAATATTTTGGAAAAATCGGATCGGCATAGTTTCGAAAAAATTGGATCGGAAAAATCGGAAATTCAGAATTATTTCCAATTTTCGATCTGGATTTTTTCAGAAAAATCGGAAATCGAAAAATCAGAAATCGAAAACCTTATATACGTTCCAAAATCGGAAAATATCGGATCGGATATCGGAAAAATCGGAATGTTCGGAAAAAAACACAGCCCTAGGTGTACTCCAATGACACGCGAACTCGTCTCATTCGCCATATCGTGTTCCAAAATCATGCCTCCCTAGTATTTTTCATATCTGGACAACATTCTGTGACTCGGGACACGTGTCCGCGTGTCATTGATGGACACCGTTAGTGAAACACATCCACTTAAGGTGTACTTCAATGACACGCGAACACGTGTCCCATTCGCGATATCGTGTTCCAAAATCATTTTTCCCTACTATTTTCCATAAAAGTTGCACTCAATATTTTCTTCACATCTTGCTCAAGTTGTCTACTTGAGTTTTTCAAAGACAATCTTATGACTACACAATGCCAAGGAGTTTCCCGACCAAATACCTCGAGATTTAGACCAAAAGCAGTGGAAAAGGGTCTCCATATAAGTGAACACACTTGAACCAAGAAAAAAAATCATTTTTTTTCTATATATTCAATACAAAAGCCATGTGAGATTTTTCTCAAAAATACAAAAGCTATATTTTTAGGATGGTCCTGGCTGTACTTAGAAACCATCAACTGAACTTTCCTTAAATGGAATGTCTAGGAATTTAAGTAAAGCAATAGAAAAATGACACACTTCAGAGTGTCATAAAGAGAAATGTTTTCCAGACATTAAAATCAAGTGAATACAATTTTTTTTACTATAACTTCTTTACAAAAAGGCATTACACGTGATTGGGTTCAAATTTTATACAGATGATCCGTAAAAGATGGTTTTTATGCCATTTAATTACATGCAGCCATGATAGACTTTTAAGGTATCAATTTTTCCATTATCCTTGGGAGACTTGCAAAGCTTTAATAGATTTTATGCCAAACACATAATTTAGAGATGAAAACTTGAGAAAGAGAGAGAAGACTTTGGAGAGACAGATTAAAGGGTACCCAAAGTGACATTGTATTAAACTTTGGTACCCAAAGATATATACGGCATAACTAATGAGGTCAAAGGCCAATTGACCCTAAATTATAAATGTCATCTTGTGTCAATATATTGTACAAACAGGAAAAAAATTAAATATTACCTGTGGATTGAGATCACGGTATCTAAAGTTGAATAATAATTGTAGATGAAATTACATATGTAACGGCCAATTTATTTCACCCTTGTAAAAAACTTATTAGAAAAATAATACTTTCAGAAGAAGTGTATATCGAATTTACCAGTGGCGGATCTGGGATTTTTGGTCAATCGGGGCCAAAGTTTCTAGTGGTGTCGAGGGTTAGGGGGCGGGAGCCCCCGAGACGAATTTTTTGTTGGTTATTTCGAGTTTTATGCAAATTATAACTTTATTTCGAGTTTTATACAAATTATAGTTCATCCAAATTGACTACAAATTATATGTTTCGAGTTTTTTGGGGGCATATGTGTTTGGGACACAAATTTCAGAAATTTGACAAGGTTTAGATTTTTAATTAATTACAATCTTACACCCTCATTTTTTAATATAATTAGAGTTATACCTTAAAGTTTGAAATTTTACCAAAAAACCCTATATATATATATATATATATAGAGAGAGAGAGAGAGAGAGGATCAAGTGAGGTCCCCAGTTTGAAAACCCTGAATGAGGTTCATTTTTTTAAAATAGTAAAAAAAATATTTTGGAGCTGATTTTTTTTCAATGGTTTTTAAACATTTCAGTAGGACCATAAAAAATAATCAACTCAAAATGAATTTCTTTACTATTTAAAAAAAATAGGTCAAACTTTGGCAGTTTTTAAAACTCATTTTGAGCTGATTATTTTTTTATGGTTCTACTGAAATGTTTAAAAGCCATAGAAAAAAAAAAATCAACTCCAAAATATTTTTTTTACTATTTTAAAAAAATAGACATCATTCAAGGTTCTCAAAATGAGACTTCACTTGATCCTTTTCCTATATATATATATATATATTTTTTTCAAAAATTGAACCGGGGCCAAAGGGCCCCCCCTTGGTCCCCATGTGCATCTGCCCCTGGAATTTACCAAAAATGTTTTAAGGGTATTGTAACGTGATGTGAGCTCCACCATGATACATTACCCTTAAAGCATATTGGGTAAATTCGGTAAGCCCTTTTCTGGTAAGAGTAGTGTTGCTCATTTTTCAATAACTTTTACCTTTTTGTCAATATTTGCAACAATTACTAATAGTATAATTATTTGTAATCAATCGTAAGCTTGATTTGATTCCCATTCATTTAAATTTTGTGTACTTTTCTAGTATTGATAATTTCAGGTATAAACTCTCGCAATTCATATAGACAGTTTAAATAACAAAATATCCATTTGTTGTAAAAATTCAAAGTTTATATGTACATTTACCAATTTAAGATACAGAAAGACATAAACTCAAACTTAACAAGAGTTGTCTCCATAGATGTTAAAAGCAACTGTCTCTTAAGCCAGTTAAAATTCATCCATCCCGAATTAGGAGTTCTACTTTCAGTTTTTTTTTTTTTTTTTTTTTGTACATTCAAAAATTAAAAATTCACTTTGAAAATCAATAAACGAAATCACTATATATGTATTTTTAGTCTTGACCGTTAATTAAAAATCAATGCTTGAAAGAAAGGGGTCACATGAAAAATAAAATAAATAAAATCAAACAAAAAAGTGTAGTCCTCTTTACATGTAACATGTATGTTAGACATTACAGCTAGCCTGTCAAAAAACATGGCACATTATTCCGACACAAAATTATAACTTAATGGGTTTACCTTTATTGGGTTTTGGCCGTTAACTGGTTAACACGATAGACCCGTTAAAATAACAGTTTGGGTTTGAAAATTTACCTATACCGTTTGTATCCACTTTTACCTGTTAACACTAACGGTTACTATAGAATCACGCAACCCATACCCAATAACCTTCATCATTCACGGGGCAAAAAATAATAAATAAATAGTTGATAGACCTCATGGTTAGGTAATGGGTCACCCATTTAGACCCAAACCAATTTGTTAATATTAGCGGGTTCTAACGGCTTGGGTCGTGTATCCATTAATGTTAACGAATCGTGTTTGAATATTGTCTTTAGACCCGTTAACTATTTTGATGTGAACCAGTTATCACCCGACCCGACACGATCCGTTGACAAGTACAACAAGAATTTGGCAGAGCTCAAATTAAGAATCCACATTGAAAATTCAACAATATAAGCTTAATCTAGATCATTACTTAAAAACTGAATTTCAAATGTGCTCATAATAAATAAATAAATGAAAGTCCTCTTTTTAACATGGTTACTTAATGGGTCACCCATGTAACATGAATGTTATATATTGCAACACATACAACACAAATCTTAGAAATCACATGATATAATAATGTAATCCCTTTTATCAATCTTGTCCAGAACAACATGACTCGCAACAACTGTAACAACCGAGACACGTTAGCGCGCCGCAAAGCTGTGTGAGCGCGATCGCACATTGGTCGTTCATACGCGAACAATTTTTAATGCAACACATACAACAGCAGCAGCTGAATATTTTGCTGCAACAGTTGGAAGTTGCCTTCATGATCATTTCAGCAGCCTCTGTCGGTTTTGATTCATCGGCTCCCGGGGGAGTGTTTTCGGATGTTGCGATCAAGTTGCCAAAACCGAGTCCAAGGCTTTGAAGGATTATAATCCTTTGGCATTTAGAATCTACCATCTTTCCAGCCTGTTTGTTATGCAATTTCCGATCAATAACAGTACACAGGTGTCATGTATAAAACTGGGTTTCTAAAATTTTAAACTCCACAAATTCTAACGCTTTTAGAAACATTTTGTATGCAGCTTTCGATTAATAACATCACGTGTCATACATACAAAGAAAAAAATAGTATTCAAATTTTTTTGCAGATAACTCCCAAATTATGCTGCTTGGTGCAAATATCGCCTCTTGGGGAACTTTTTCCTGATGCCATAGGAGGTTTTCTAACAAAATGCATAGTTCAAATTGTTATTTGTATAGAAAATTGTTTAGAAGATTTTCACAAACAATGAAAAGTTCTGGGAGGGGGTGTAATAAAGTTAAAAAATTATTTGAGTAAAGTCTACTTGGTTTTGGCTAATCAAAAAGTCCCTCGATGAAAAGAGTTTTGAATGCGGCTCCTCAATGAATAAGAGGGTATTTTAATGCGATTTTTGTCTACATCATTTAATATCTACAGCAGTTCTCAACTCAACAAAGATTTTAAAATTTAGTAGATAATGCATACCTCTTTCTTCCCTTTCTCGGTTTCAAGCAAGAGCATACTCGTATACTCAGAAGCCACAGAATTTTGTACACTAATTTTTGCAATCTGCCAATAAAAGAAAACAGTCAGTTTGCTATAATAATAATAATAATAATAATAATAATAATAATAATCAATCGACGCTCTGTCTTGCATCTAAGTTTTTTTAAATTTTCTTAAAATTTATCACAATACTTTTCAGATGTTTTCTTCCACACAAACCACTATTTATTTTTATTAGGAAAAAAAAATGTAGTATAAATTAGATACAAAGAAGTAATGACCTTCTCCTCAAGCAGTTTATCCTCTGAAAACCATGCCCGAGCTGTAAGTAGTTCAATTTGTTGCTTTGCAAGTACCTGTTGGGGCAAGTAAATATTAATTAACAGAATATAAGGTATTAACACGGAAGTTTCAATTTATAATGATAACCATATCCATTTCATTATTTAAAAAGTTTTTTTATAATCAAATGCTTAACATGTAGACACATAAATGATATGCAACGGGTTCAAAACAACAAACACAGCCTAAGTCAAACAAATGAGTTTTTAGTTCTATATTAGAAAAGAATGAACTCTAAATGGAATTTAAACTCGATTCATTTAAATTGAATTATTTTGGGTTTTTCGCCTAACCCCTGAGCTAATGCGGTATCTAAATGTTTAAAGGGCCTGATGACTCTAGTTAATGAACATGTAAGGAATATCTCTAAATATCGAATTATCTCAGGGAGTAAAGTCACAAATCCCATGAATTTTTTAAATAATTATTGGTTAATTCGATCAAATTAAAGTCAAGCTCGATAAGACAATATTACCTTGTTAATAGTTACGTCATTTGCCTCCTGTACCTTCAGGTCTATAGTGAAATTGCTCATATCTGCAAGGATACCTCTAGCTTTAATGGTAGCAGGAAAGGATCCGTGGAATCTGCCTGATACGATCAATGGGCTCTCAGACGAAAGGTCTGGAATACGAGAAGGATATACCTATCATGAGAATTGTAAAAAAAATCCTAATTAAATAAAGAGATAAATAAGATGAGTCGTAATAGAAAACCATGTAATCATGCCAGTTAAATTTTAAGAGCATTATCCATGTAATCATAACAACCTAATGAATAGTTAAAAACAAAAACAAAAAGGGTAATTAATTGACGAATATGAAAATTAATCCATTTAAGGCCTTGAATTGGGATTATTGTTCATATTTTCACTTTCGTGTACATCACTGTTCTTAAAATTATAATTTAGTGCACAAATAAGATGAGTCGTAATAGAAAAACCATGTAATCATGGCAGTTGAATTTTAAGGACGAACATTATCCATCAAATTCATAACAACCTAATGCATAGTTAAAAACAAAAACAAAATTGATATATAATTGATGAATATGAAAGTTAATCCATTTAAGGCCTTGATTCAGGATTATTGTTCATAGTTTCACTTTCGTGTAGATCACTGTTCTTAAAATTATAATTTAGTGCACAAGCTGTAATTCTATTATTTGGAACAAAATAGTGAACAAATTGAAAAACTGACTAGGTGAAATATGAACACATACAAAATTATTAATTAATGCGTCGACCCTTAGTGGGTTTGGGTCATTAGCGGGTGGATCCTTGGACAAGCTAACACAAACTTGCTATATATACATCGAATATACAATTTAAGCATGACATAAACCCGATATGACACGAGCTGAACTATGCAACTCTAACGAATTGGGATGGGTTGATCAATATTTGACATAACACGACAAGACCCATTTCAGGTTTAGTTATGCGCTATCATGGTTGTCAAATTTATCAATGTTCTCACACCTTTGGCAAGTTGCATGATCAAAATTGTGCATGTTTTTAAGTGCATTTTTTAATCTGTTGTTTTGGGGTGATATATTTTTCACCTAGGTGAAAGTAATGTCACGCCTCACTTTTCCACGTCTAGGCATAAACTTTTACGATTGTTTACAACAAAATCATAAGTAGCACCAGAAGATGAGATAACTACAACACTAACATATTGCAGTGGCACATGGAAGATCCCAGTAAAATCATGTAAGATTTAGGGAAGCAGTTTTTTAAAAATCTTAAAATGAAATGCAGAAAATGCTATAATGACAGATGAAACCGACAAATATGTAAAGGAAGAGGACAAGTCAGAGTATGCATACCTCGAGTTCATCAAGATCATCGAGACCATCAATGATTATATTTGCAACAATGGTAGATGAAGCTCTGGAAAGTAGTCGTTCTATTCGACACTCAATTGAGTCTGGCCAAATATCAAGATACAGTGAGGGAAAAAACATGAATTTTTTCTAGTGTAAATCATATATACGTTTAGTAACAGTAATATCCAACTACATAGTGGATTTCCCATCCCTGATCCCCTAGTGCAAATCATATATACGTACGTTTAGTAACAGTAATATCCAACTACAGTGAGGGAAAAAACATGAATTTTTTCTAGTGTAAATCATATATACGTTTAGTAACAGTAATATCCAACTACATAGTGGATTTCCCATCCCTGATCCCCTAGTGCAAATCATATATAAATTTAGTAACAGTAATATCCAACAACATACCCCGATTCCCCCCACCCACCCTAAAAAATTGGTAACTGTATATTTCCTTTTGTGTCACCATCCTCTAAAACCTTCTAAAATTGTAAAATATCTTATTCCAATTGAGTAAACCATCACATCACAAAACTCTTCTTATTACCAATTGGGTAAACCCTAATATTCTCTCTCTTACCTCATCCTACCTCGTCAACACTCAACAGCATTGCAAATCCATCGCAACCCTTGTCCTGCCTCAATCGACCTTCTCTCCAAAATTTAGGGTTTCCGAAACCCATTTTTGCTCGATTCTAGGATTTCGACTCTTTTTGTGGTTGAATCTAGGGTTTCAACCCATTGCTGCTCGGATTTAAGGTTTCGATTCTATCTGATGTCGAATCTAGTGTTTCAAAACCTGTTTCTCAGATCTAGGGTGTCAACCCTTTGAATCTAGGGTTTTGAACCCCCATTACAACCAGATCTAAGTTTTGTGATTTGTTCATAGTTCGACAGAAGGTGGCATCAATTTTTTTTATTTCACATAACATTTTGCATCCACATACTTTCTAGTGTAAATCACAAATAAGATTAACACTGTAACAGGAATTTCCAACTACATAAGAGTTTTCATCCCCGGTCCCCCAACCCCCTAAAAAATTAGTAATTGTTAGCTTTCATGTTATTTTAGTATATTTCCTTTTGTATTGGCCCTCCGTGTTGTGGGCCTTAGTTGTGTAGAACCTTCTAGAATTGTAATATTATTTCAGTACTACAATTATTAGGAAGGGGTGAACCTGGAAGCAATGGTAAGGTTGCTCCATTGTGACCTGGAGGTTACAGGTTCGAGTAGCGGAAACAGCCTCTCTGCATATGCAGGGGTAAGGCTGCATACATCTACCCCCCCCCCCCCCCCCCCCCGGTAACCCGCAGTGGTGGGAGCCTCGTGCCTTTATAACTACAATTATTAGGGCTCCCAATTTGGTCTTCTATCATCATAAATCCTAATCCAGGGTTTCGACCCTTTTTGTGGTCAAATTTAGGATTTCGACCCATTCACTGTTCAGATATAGGGTTTCGAGTCTTTCGACTCTATATTGTTCAGATCTAGGGTTTTGAAACCCATTGTTTCTCGGATCTAGGGTTTCAACCATTTTGTTGACGAATCTAAGGAGTTTGAACCCCATTACAACTTGATCTAAGTTTTATAATCTATATTCTTGGTGCAACAGAAGGTTCCTAACCAAAGTTAGGGCTCGGCTAGCTTGGACCCATTTTAGGGTTCTTCTTTGACTATCATGTGGTAAATTGCTACTGGTAACTTTTGTTTCTTGGGGCAGCCGATTTGTTCAGTGGCATTGTTGATTTGCCGATTTCTTGTTCTCATCTTCGCTGTTTTCCAGAATGGAGGTATTTCTGAAAATTTTCAGATCTGTTCTTTGTTAGTTTCAGCACAGCATACTCCGGCTCCGGCTCAACGGACGGTGGAAAAGATGGAAAAGATGTACTTTGTTAGTTTGAGCTACTATAGGTGATTCTCGGAAGGTGGAAAAGATGTACTTGATCTAAGTTTGAACCCCATTACAACTTGATCTAAGTTTTATAATCTATATTCTTGGTGCAACAGAAGGTTCCTAACCAAAGTTAGGGCTCGGCTAGCTTGGACCCATTTTAGGGTTCTTCTTTGACTATCATGTGGTAAATTGCTACTGGTAACTTTTGTTTCTTGGGGCAGCCGATTTGTTCAGTGGCATTGTTGATTTGCCGATTTCTTGTTCTCATCTTCGCTGTTTTCCAGAATGGAGGTATTTCTGAAAATTTTCAGATCTGTTCTTTGTTAGTTTCAGCACAGCATACTCCGGCTCCGGCTCAACGGACGGTGGAAAAGATGGAAAAGATGTACTTTGTTAGTTTGAGCTACTATAGGTGATTCTCGGAAGGTGGAAAAGATGTACTTTTTTCAGCACAGCATACTCCGGCTCAACGGATTACTAGTGTTCTCTTGGATGGGTGTAATTTTGCTTTATGACAGTAAAATTACAATGAAAAAATTAAAACTAAAATAAATGACAATAAAGTAACAATGTTAATAAAGATAAAAAACTGAGGTGAACTTATAATAGTGAGTGAAGTTTTACGGAGGATTACAAAGTGATGAACTTGAATACATGATCATATGAAAGGATTAAAAATTTGATTCTTCAAGAGATGAATGAGAAATGGTTGGTCGCAGGAGGAGTGTTGCCAAGGGGCTTCAAGTCCCTTGTGACTAAAAATCTTGAATGGAATTATCGCATGCTTGTATTATTCCACCGAAAGAATAGTGAAATGTTTTTACTCTTGGGTAAAGACGGTTGATAATGTTGAGTGATTGACTGATTTCTGGAAAAGTTTATCGATATCATCTTAAATAGTACATGTGCGATGATACTGTTCATGAATAGTGACTTGTCGGGAGTATTTTTAATGTTTATGACTAGGAACTTGTGAATAAATGATATTAAAAATCATACGGATCTCGGGAATCCTCGACTGAATTGTTGGCTTGTTCGTTGTTGGATGATGAAGCAGAAGAGTTGAATCAACTAAAGGACTTTTGGACTATTTTTCCTGGTTGTATTGATGAGGCTGGAGCTGCAATCATTTGACTGGAAAACACGAATTTCTTCCAACTCAGCTTGAAGTAGAAGCTGCTTAGCAAGGTCTATTTTTCCTGGTTGGATGGATCGGGCCTGGAGCTACAATCATTTAGCTGGAAAACTCCAGTTTCACTTGATCAATGATTCCTTGATGTTCGAAGGAGTCCCACCATTTAACATAAAATTCACGGATGATCGTATTTTGCTGAATATTGTATTTCCATTTGAAGATCCATGGCAATTTATTTTTACCTGTGAACAATAGCAATGTGAGAAACTGCGCATTGTGCTAGTTTTCCCTTAATACTGTGGAAAATATTTATGGACTTCTGCTGGTAGAAATTCTGGGATTGAACTATAACGAATGGGAAAACCAAGAAGGAATTTGACTTTTAAACATATGATCAAAACTAAAAACCAAGAATGTGTTTATGACTGAACCATACTTTGATATAATTATAATAATTATACTGAAATAGTTGATGATCCTTTAGGATTGAAGGATGGGGTCACCATTCTTGAGGATATAAAAAGTGGTAAATATTCTTACTAGAATCGTTATGACTTAGAGTGATAGAGAATATCTTTATAGAAGTTTTCTAATCTATTTATCATCGAACCTCATTACAGTCATTTGAAAATGCCCATTGATCAACTCAAGAAAACTACTTTCTTCCGGCTTGAATATGACTCGAGTACATAATCTGTTTTACCAGAATAATTGGGATACTTGGTTTTGTGATTATTTGTTGAATTCATTGTGGAGGAACGGGATCATTATCTAGGTATTGACTGGATGATGGACCAAGTACTGCAGGAGCTGCAAGAGTGGAACCGTAACTAAATTGTTGAATTGAGGGGTGACGCAATATGAATGGAAGGCAGGGCCAGAGCTTTACTGGTGTGGTTTGGCTTCTGTGGTTGTTATGTAAGAATATATGGATGAGGAAGTAAAACAGATATCCCAGACTTGGTCCATCACCCATATATCCCAGACTCCCAGTTATCCTAGTAAAACAGATTATGTACTCGAGCCATATTTTTCCAATCTATTTATCATCGAACTCATCACAGTCATTTCAATAACCTCATTGACCAAGTCAAGAATTAAAATTTCCCGGCTTAGAATTTTAATCCTCACACTAAGTCCCATCATCAAACCAAACTTATCTTAATGATCTAGCAATGTTTTACATCGCGGTCGCGCAGGGTATCGCGTTCTGGCTCCAAAGTAGCGTCGCGCATCGCGCGAGCAATTCATGCATTCCCGCTTTTTAATTAAAAACTTATAAATAAAATATAAATAAATAACATTTTAAAATGAAATTTGTAAGAAAGTAACATTTTAAACTGAAATTGGTAAAAAAAATTATATTTGAAATTGATTTGTTTAAAGTTACTTTTTAACTTGACAATTAAAATAATAATAATAATAATAACAACAACATTTTAAACAGAATTCTGAAAATAAGTAACATTCAAAGCTAAAAATAATAAAATAAATAAAATTCTAACATGAAATTTGTAAAATAAGTAAAAGTTAAACTTAAAATTATAATATAATAACATTTTAAACAGAAATTTATAAAAACAAGTAGTATTTTAAATTGAAAAATATAAAAATAATAATAATAATAATAATAATAACATTTTAAACAGAAATATGAAAAACAAGTAACATTTAAAGCTGAAAATTATAAAATAAATAATAATTTAATCATATATTTATGACACATGTAGCATTTTAAACTGACAATTATTAAAAATAAAACATTTTGAACTGAGATTTGAAAAATTAGTAACATTTAAAACTGGAAATTATAAAATAAAAAACATTATTTACTGAAAAATGTAAAATAAGCAAACGTTTAAGTAAACCGAGAGTTTGGAATAGAAAATATTAAATAAAAGTAACCTTTTAAGCTAATCTTTTTAAAATAAGCAAATAACATCGGTGAGACCTTCGTAAATAAGTAAATTGCGGGTTTGGAACAAAGAATACCTCACACAAACAAAGTCCGCACATGAAATAAGGTAACATTTTTCCCCCTCCTTAATTAAACTGAGGTTTCTAAAAAAAACACGGATAGCGTTGCTGTTGCGCCAAATAGCGCAAAATAGCGTACAATAGTGCACAATAACGCCAAATAGCGCACGCTTTTTGAGCATCCCGTAATACATTAACCGCAACATTGCGTTTTTGGCCCGCAAAAAGCAATAGCGCGCTTTTTAAAACATTGGATCCTAGTAAGATTATCTACCCCTCATTGTATATTCATAAATTACTATCCACTTAAAGAATGGGGACCCCATCCTTCAATCCTAAAGGATCTCCCAAATCACCAAATTCTGTACATTTATTATGACTCTATCGAAGCGTAAATCAAAGTCATCCTTTACCAAAATGAGTCATTTGCCCGTTCTTGATTTTTTTTAGTCTTATTTATAGCTTTTAAAGTCAAATTCCTTCTTGGTTTTTTCGTTGGTGGAGACAAAATATTCTTCTACCAGCAAAACTTTATGGAAGGCAGGGCCAGAGCTATACTGGTGTGGTTTGGCTCTTTTGGGTTTTCTCCGCCATTGTTGTTATGTAGAATTATATGGGTGAGGAAGTCAGGAATCGAATTATGGCATGACGTCCCACGATATAGTTATAGTTCCACTCTTGCAGTTGCTGCAAGACTTGGTCCATCACCCATATATCCAGTTATCCTAGTAAAACGAATTATGTACTCCAGTTATATTTTTCCAATCTACTTATCATCGAACTCATCATAGTCATTTCAATAACCCCATTGACCAAGTCAAGAACTAAAATTTCCCGGCTTGGAATTTCACTCCCCACTTCCCAGATAACTCTCTAAATTTATAAAGATATTCTCTATCATACTAAGTCACATCATCAAACCAAACTTATCGTAATGATCCTAGTACTCTTTATATATTCATAAATTACTGTCCACTCAAAGAATGGGGACCCCATACTTCAATCCTAAAGGATCTCCCAAATCACCAAATTCAGTACATTTATTATGATTCTATCGAATTGTGGTTCAAAGTCGTCCTTTACCAAAATGAGTCATTCGCCCATTCTTGGTTTTTTAGTTTTAATTATAGATTTTAAAGTCAAATTCCTTCTTGGTTTTTTCGTCGGTGGAGACAACACAGTTCTTCTACCAACAGAACTCCATGATCAAGTCAAGTATTTTTTCACAGTATTCAAGGTAAACCAGCACAATGCCCAGTTTCCCGCATTACAACTGTTCACTAGAAAATATAAATTCCCATGGATTTTTAAATGGAAATACAGCATTCTAGAAAATACGTTCATCCGCTAATTTATGTCAAATGGTGGGACTCCTTCAAACATCAAAGAATCATTGATCAAGTCTAATTGGAGTTTTCCAGCCAAATGATTGCCCATACAACCAGGAAAGATAGTCCAAAGTCCTCCGTCGACTCAACTCTCGCCAGTTAAAAATCAAAGAAGTCACAATTAAAAGACCTTGCAAAGAAGCTTCTACTTCAAGCTGAGTTAGAACGTGAGGATGATGATTCACTTACCTCTTCTGATGTATCATCCAATAATCAACATGTCAACAATTCAGACCCTACTTAAGCTTTATTCCAAGAAGCCCAAGATACGTATAATTTGTAATACCATTTAGTCACATGCTCCTCAAACAAGAAACTCTTCATGAACAGTATGGTCGCACGCGTATTACTTTTGATGGAATCAATCATCTTTTCGAGAAATCAGTCAATAAGTTATCTTTATCCAGGAATAAAAACATTTCACTTTACTTTCGGTGAAGTAATTCAACATGCAATAATTTCATTCAAGAATTCCAATCATAATTCTACAGTTTATTTCCTCCTACAACCATTTCATATTTCCCCTCTTCTAATACAATATTTGAAAACCTTCATATTCATCTATTTGCTCTTCAAGAACAAACCTTAGTTGTCAAACTAATTTATAAAAATTAACATGGTTAAATATTGCAAAATAACAACTGAAGTGCAAGTCAAAAGTATGCATTGGAATCAAGCGAGAGACCAATTTCATTATTTTAAACTTAGTTTCCTATAATTGAGGAACATCTAAAAGATTTAGATTTACATAATGAATTTTTTTTTATATCTTCGGCACCCAGTCGTGTCCGCGGAGTATTTAAGTTGTGTCCACAAAGTGTCCGCCTTCAATAAAATGTCAAACAAGTCTGACACGCCACATAACTTGTTGCACAAGTCTTCGAGTCATGTCAAAGCATCCAGAGTGTCCGACATGGGTACAACACCTCTTCCTAGCTTCCGCACGATTATTAATTTCTCTTACAGCTTCCCACTCTTGACCTCTACATCAAATAGACATCAAGAATGCCTTTCTATGTGGGGATCTCCGAGACCCTTTATATGGACCCTCCTCCTAGTTTCCGAGGTAAGGAGAATATAGCGGGAAGTGTGTTGTCTCCAAAAGTCCTTTTATGGTCGTAAGTAATCACCTCGGGCGTGGTTCAATGGATTCAATAAGGTGCTTATATCCTTGGGTTTCACTCGGTATCATTTCGATCACACATGCTTAATCCATCGTATGCATCATTTTGTTTGTATATGTGGATGATATTATTATTACGGGTGATGATGTCAATGGGATTGACTAAGTCAAAAGGGATCTCTTTATTCTAACATAAGTACACACTGGATCATCTTCTTCAGGATACTGGGATGCTAAATTATCGTACGACTTCTAGGTCTAAGAACCCCAACCTAAAGCTATCTATCGAGAGATCCTTGAAGATTATCAGATATTGGTTGGTCCACTCATTTACTTAACCAACACTACATCGGAGTTGACATTTGTTGTTAGTATGATGTGTATGCATGCTCTAAGCACCACACACTTGGATGTTATCTACACATTTTGATATATCTCAAGTCATGTCCTGGACTTAGGTTATTTTATGCCTCAAAAAGTAAGTCAGACCTCCCATGTTTTACTGATGTGGACTATGAGGGGTTTAAGACATATAGACATTTATGTACATTTTACAGTTCTCACCTCATCTCATAGAAGAGCAAAAGGCAAGCGGTAGTTTCACGTTCTTTAGCCGAGGCTGGAATACATGCAATGGCATAGGGGACATGTGATATTTTGTGTCTTCGATCGATTTTGGGTGAGTTGGGTTTATTGAAAAAAGAATAATCAAAGTTATTTTGTGTTAATAAATCGGCCATCTTGCTTGAAACTAACTATGTGCTTCATGAGAGGAGAAGCACGTTAAGGTTGATAAACACTTTTAGGAAAAAGGTGAGGTCGCATCATCCGTCCAACTATTGTCAGTTCTTCAGATCAGGCACCGGATTTCTTCACCAAATCAATCGGGTTCTTTTTTCTTCTATTTTCCATTTCAAACTACTTGATTGATATCTTCGCTCCCTCTTGAGGGAGAGTGTTATTTCAGTATATTTCCTTTTGTATCATGTTTTGGGCCTTTAGTGTATCTTCGTGTAATACTTTTCAGTATAAATACAATAATTGGGCTCCCGATCGGGTAAAGCCATCATATCACATAAAACTCTACTGTAACAATTTTTATCCTCAACCACCATGCGAAAATATATTTTACGCCGCCAGGCATATACTTAGAAAAACTTTTATTCCTCCATATGTGAGTTGAGATAATAGGTGAAGATCTCGAGAGGGTTAGATGTAACACGCTTAATGAAAGGAATAGAGATCGTTTAATGAATAACAAGGACCCACAAGGGATTTGCAGAGTGTGAGAGAGGAGAGAGATAAAGAAGCAAGAAGACCAAAAAAAAATTAAAGACGTCTTTAATTTGGAATACAGTTTCCTTCCCTAAGAATCTTATTTCCATCCATCCTATCTTTTTTTTCTTGTGTTTTCTTTTACAACATATTTTTATTTAAATGATTTTATGCAATCATCTTCTTTAGATTCTTTATAAGAATTGTTTGTTTTGTTGTATCTTAACTTCAATTTTTCTACCCCATACAACAAAACAAACAATTCTTATAAAGAATCTAAAGAAGATGATTGCATAAAATCATTTAAATAAAAATATGTTGTAAAAGAAAACACAAGAAAAAAAATGCCTAATAGCCTAGAACTACAGAAAAAAATTAAGCACGAAGCCACAAGATCCCAAGCCTTATTACCATAAACACAATGGCCTTTAAAATTTACTTGGGGCAAAGGAATTTTGAAGTTTATATTACCTGCATCATAAGCAGCAGCATGACATCCTCTGCCAATTATTGCAAGCATTCGCAAGAAATAATGGTTACAGAATGAACCTGGAGAATTTCAAATGCCAAGTCAATTAATTGGTCCATAAACAGATTGGTGGTCTAGCCTCCAAATCCAAAACAGTTTATGTATCCGTCTGAATTGTCACACATATCAATGCAAACCAGCAGGAATATTAAAATACAAAGATAATGCATAATCCACTAGATTTAGGAATATCATAATATTCATATAACCAACTATTACAGTTCTAATCAACCTCTGCCCTGTATGAAATTCACCCCAATGGATGGCAGCTTTCGAATTTTAAGAAAAAGAAGAGAAAAATAGCACTCTCTCTCTCACTCTCTAATTCCATGTTGGTGAATTCGTGCATGAATTTTTAATATATGAATTAGTAACTGTGATTTGAACAGTTGATATACATTATGGAACTTCTTCTGTTAATTTAGCAATCGAGAATTATAGGACTTGTCGGATCTCAAGCCACCATCACCTAAAACCAATTGGTATTAAGGAGGGTAAACCTTTAATCTTTTACAGGATCCTCAACATCGTTGTCCCGGGCAAGGCATTTGTTGTACTCTCATTCCAAAAACAAGGAAGCACAAAACTTAACCAAACCAGCACAAAAGACATATAAAGTTTTAATATATGAATTAGCATCTCGTGATTTGAACAGTTGATATACATTATGAAACTTCTTCTGTGAGTTTACCAATCTAGAATTATAGGGAATCATAAAACTTAACCAAATGAGCACGAAACGAAGATTTTGAAACCTAACAACAAAATCATTACCTATGCCAAAAGTACAAATACGTGGGCTTATTATTGATCCTTGATTTGTTTGATGGCTTTTCATAGTGTCACAAATGTGTCTCTCATCTTCAACAGCCCCATCTGTGATGAGGAAAATAATAGGAATGGAATTGCGGGTATTGGATAACATCTCTACGGCCTGAAAATGGTAGGGAAAACCATAATCAATAAATAATTTAACAAATACAACATAAGTAGCACAAGCGGAAACAAAAAAGGCTACTTATGTGTTTTTATCGTTGAAATCTGTAAAAGTCCACTGAAAATTGAAAAACTACTTGAGAATCAAATAAGACCTCATTCAAGGGAACCAAAATGTTTGTACCGCCCCCCGCGATAAAGTTCATGCTAATCCACTGGGTGGCATTATCAATTGCTTCCTTGGTTGCCAATTCTAAAGATGAAGAAAATAGGTAAGTCGCATCATTAAATGCTATCACGTTAAACGAGTCTCCTGGATCAAGATTAGAGAGTGCTGCAGAGAGAGCATTCTTCGTATCCTCGAGTGGCTTTCCTTTCATACTTCCACTTATATCAACAACAAATATCACTTCCTTTCTAAATACCTGTCAATTAATCGAGTGAAATGAAATAAATATAATATTAGTACAAGATAATGAAATTTAACTACTAATTGACAAGGCACAGATGAAAGACATATTGAGACCGAGTCTTTCCTCTGTTTTCAGGCGCTGGCAACCATTGTTGTCAATATCGTTTGACACACGATATCATACGTACAATATGTTTTGTGAGTAAAACGATACAATGCATACAGTGTATCACTTTCTAAGTTGTAGCACACGATACAATACCGATGGGATACGTACGTTACATACAATTTGTAGAATACATACAACACGTACGATATACTGTTTTTTTAAAGGATGCTAACTTTTAATTTAATTTGACCAAGTCCAACTAGGTTAATGACCAAATACAAAATATCACATAATTTGTGTAAAAAGTTGAAAGAGATTAACAAAGTCGCTGATGAAGAGATTAATGGCACTGATATTGATTTAAAGTCGTCTATGCAAACAAACACACACAAAACTTCATGGGAAGTCTTTTAAATGCACACAAAGAAAAAAAAACAAGTACTAAACCAACCTTTTCACTCTGCTGATTTCCAGGAAATAGGTAGAAGCAGAACATGTCTCTTTGATCAATGTCAAGAACAGATGGGGACTGCAAAAGTATACCACCAAAAGTATGACTTGAAACCTGAAAACGATTTGACGCACTACGAAGATGAGTTTCTTCAAGCTTAAAATAAGTTCTCACGGAGTATATAAAATCTGAATACCACCATACCACAATATAGATAGGAGTATCTTACACTATACGCAAAGATAAAGTCATTACTTGACCATGTAAGAACATCAGATTCATACAAGAAACCCAACTTTCCCGCTTGTCTACGTACCTCCTAAATATAGAAAAATAATCATGTCAGTTAATTAACACGAAATATTAAGGGAGCTTGACAAATAAGTCCTATTTGCATAAGACATTTTCCAATAGGTTCTATCATAACATTTTTTCCCAATAGGTCCTATTTATAATTAAAATAAGTCCTTTATGTTTATAAATAGGACCTATTGGATCAAAAATCCTTCTTTATGGAACCTGGTGGAGAAAAAAAAAATGATAGGATTTATTGAACTACATACTTAATAAACGGGACTGATTGGGAAAAAACCCAAATATTAATTATAAAGTCTAATAGAGCTTGAGCAAAAAAAGTAGCACCTTTAGAGGATGACTAGTGGTCTTACACAGAACTTCATTCATTGGGCCAGAGTTAACATTAAGTTGTATCTTTTCTTTTTTGGAAATTTTCTTTCCAGCAGGGGTGACATACTCAGGGAAACTAAACGGTATGTTCAAGGTGAATTGGCCATCCCGATATGATAATTTTTGAGACCATCTAACTTTAATTGAAAGATTGGACCCCCCATCAACCTGAAGATAAATCATGTGTTTTAAAAAAGAATAAATTTTGTTGAAAGAATAGATAATATAATTCTAGATTGTATAGAGAGCTAATAAGAATCAATCTAATGTACGCACTTAGTAGTTACCTGGGGTATTGTTAGCATAAATATATGGGGTTTCAGAAAACCTCCATCTTCAACTTTGGCAACCTTTTCCGTGCTCCTTTTATCATCCATAGCGACCAACTGAGTGCGATGTGATTTCCTGGGTATGTCAACCTCAACACCTAGAATTGAACCCTGTTAGCCAAATAATATATTACTTGTGAACAAAAAATCAACGAAATTTCACTTTTCTGAAAGACATAAACAATAACAAAGAGATAGAACTTAGTTCATCAAGAGAAACTCATTAGCATGTGCATTTCACTCAAGTCAATGTGGAGCGGAAACAGGCAATGTGGAGCTGAGTTTTGTTGTGTTCATTTATGTTTGGCTGCACCAAAGTCACATACAGTTCTCAACTTAGGTTGGCTCATACCAAGAATATCTTGGGCAATTTAAACAGGTTGAACGAAGTGTCAAGTTAAAACCAAGTCTAGTTTCATCAGGGGCAGATCCGCCTTAGGACAAGGTGGGGAGGCCACCCCAGTTCAGATATGAAAAAAAAAAAAATTAGGGTTAGTCCAGTCATTTAGGTACAGAGCCAACATCTCTCTCTCCGATAATCTCAATTCTCCCTCTCCCACCGCCCAACTCTAGGTACAATTCTCCATTTCCAGATCTATAAAACCTCACTTTTATATTTATTTTTTTTAATTTTATTTTCCACTACTTGTTTGTTGGTGTTTTTAGGTGTTGAATATTAATTGGTTCCAGAAGAAACCAGATGGGGACAATGAGGTACTTGTTCATATTCATATGTTCTTCAACCCTACTTTTTGAATTTTGTATGTTCATAGACTCTTAGAAATGATTGATTTCTAGTAAATCGGGTTGAACTTTCAATTTCCCTTAATGATTGAGAGTAGATCTGGTTGAACTTTCAATTTCCCTTAATGATTGAGAGTAGTTGTTTGGGCATTATAAAGCTATAATTTGTATAAAACTCGAAATAACCCAAAAAAAATCGCTTCGGGGGCTCCTGCCCCCAAACCCCCCTGGCACCACTCGAAACTTTCGCCCCCCCTTGACAAAAAATCCTGGATCCGCCACTGAGTTTCATCATACTTTATTACTTTCGTGGGCATCTCACCATGTACTAAGGAAAACGTGGAACTGAATGAAGGCCATAAAAATTAGACATGAATAAATATTAGGTAAAAAATAAATGAAAAAAAGTGTCGAATATAATATAAAATTTCATAAAACATATGAAGAGGAAGGATATACAGAGAGGAAATGAATAAGAAAGCCCCAATGGCCTTTGGACTTGAAATTCTAAAATCACTCGATATAAGAATAAGTGAAACAACAGTTCAGTCAATTTAAAAAATACTGGCATCGGCAACATTTAGTACTTAAACTAGTGTCAGCTGGATCCCTTCAATCCAACGCGCATTATGTGTCCAAGTTCTAGTTCTAGTTCTAGTGCTCAAGGGGTTGAGGCCACGCTCATTAAAGCAGTTTATAAGCAGCCTCAAGAAAACCTGGATTCTAATGAAGAAAATTGTGGCAAGTTGGTTCAGTTCTAAGGCAGCAACGTTTAGGAGGTTTTTGTAATACCCCATATTTTCGAAGACTTAAATAATTACGTGATTTATTATTATTGTGGGATTAATTAAATTAAAATGTGAGAATTAATTATTTAATCGGGATTTAAATTGAACATTTACTAGCGTGACGAGAAGTTAGTAACTATTAATATTACTGTGAGAATAAGTAATATGGAATGACGATTTTCATATAATTTGTCGTGATAGAGAAATGCGACAGTTTGGTATAGTAAGTCGGGACGCGCGTGTGAGTCGTGTCAGAACCAATGAAGTGAAGTAATAACGTAAATTATTTTTAAGTAACTCGTATGATCATTTCGAGTGCGCTGTTGAGTCCGGAGGGGTCGAGATAGTCAGAAAACTCTACCCGGGTATTTTATTTGGACTCCGGGACATTTTTAGGCCGAGCCGGCACCCGGTAGGGGTAGTTTTGTAATTTGGAATTTTGGAGAAATTAAATGGACGAAAATTAGAGATAAATTATATCAGCTAATTAGGACAATTAGGGTTAGAATAAACCAAAATCAAGAGAGAGCCACAGTGGGTGAGGGAGAGCAGTTTCCAAGGGTGGAGAAGCCATGTTCACCACCTTGCACAACCACCACCACCATCGTGTAGATCGGAACGCGAGGAATGCATCCATACCAACAGCATCAACGGAGCAGACCTTCGAAATCGAGACAAGTGTTTATTGCTTGCTTTCTTTAGCGATAATTATGTTCATGTTAGTCTAGGTTAATAAACCTATGTTATGAAAGTTAATTCGGGTGAAAATTGGAGAATTAATTTATTATTATGGGCTGATTGGTTTAGTAGTTTAATTCCTTCATGTATGTTGAGGTTTTATCCTGAAATTAGAAATAAAAATTGATGTACGAATTAGGGTTGGTCAGCTTCTTTAAATGAAAATTTGAAAACTAGGGTTCTTATGAATTAATTTGGGGGTTTCATGTAATCTTGACGATGACGAATTAATGATCCTAGGATGTTGTGAATAATATATTATCTTGTTATTATCGATTGGGATTAATGATGAGAAGATGGGAATTAAACTATAGAGGTTTTTAGGTTTAAAAATGGAGGAAATCGCAGAAATCTGGTGAAGGAGACGACACAATACAGGTCGCGCGATGTCGCGCGTAGTGGTTCCAACGAGATTGGTATCTCGCGAGAAGTGGTTCGAACAACAATGGAATGTCGCGCGAAGTTTGGTTCGAGCGAGATTGGCATCTCGCGTGATGTGGTTCAAGCGACAACCTGATCTCGTTTTTGAACGAGATCAGGTCTGGTTCGAGCGACAATTTACATTTTTGGGAAATTACAGAATGGTCCAAATTAGTGTGGTACAGTAATCTGAATGAGAAAATGATATTTTGGGAAAACCAATATAGTACAGGATTGTTAAGGAGGATATGAGATTACTTTAAAGATATTTGGGACGGTGAGATTACTTTAAAGATTACGAGAGAGAAATAATCGTAATTGTAAATGCGTCGAGAGTATTAAGTGATAAATACTTACAATATTAGTTCTAACGATATGGAACTTATAAGAATAAGAATTAGTGGTTAATTATGGGCCTGATTATGATTTTGTACTAATAAGGATTTTCGGGTGCCATATTTTCCTTAGAAATATATTACAAGAGAGGGAATATCATAATTTAAAAATACGTTGATAGTATTTAGTGATAATAATACTACGTATGGAATATGACATTTGGTTATGTGTATACCGTTTAATTGGATGGGTTGTGTGAATACCTATTACTTGCTAGTATTATGTGTATGACATACCTAGCTGCTTGCTATCACGGGAGGTGGTGTAGAGACAGTCTCATCCTGAGGGGATTTTCACTTGTATCTCAGAACATAGGACTGTGAAGGCTTACTTGTGAGTTGGTAAGTTGCTGACTATGGGAGCGTAGGTATGTGTATGACCCATAGGTATGTGAGCTATGTTCCCCTCCATTATGTGTGTTTTGTATATATGGTTCGTGGGAGACTTCCGAACCGATAGTCCTTATTTGAGTACGAGAGGTACCAGGACATGATAGCAGAGTATGCAATGCACTACAGGTATAGCCTTGGGGTGTTGTATTAGTATATATATAAATAGTGGTGGTTATTTATATATACTTGTGTGTATACAATGTGATAATTATAGGCTATTAAGATTGGGTTAATGCATATATATAATAGTGAAAGATATATATATATGTATGCTTTTGGTATATCTAAAATGAGATAATATCAGATTATTAAGATAGTGAAATCTTCAATAACGTAAATAATGAATACTTGACTTTAGTGTGTGAACACTTAATTAAAATGATAAACGTTGAGATCAAATACGGAATACTACTATGAGGGGTAAATTGAAGGATAAGCCTTTTCCTAGTTAGAAGTACATCAGATGGCTAGGATGGATTAGATGTACGTTAGGCGTGCACACTAGTCGAGAGGTGAGAATCTCATGTGAGAGTTCGAACTAACATGCATATATTACTTGCTTTAATGCAGTTTTAAATACTTGCTAAACAAATATTTTTACACATCGGGCTCTGACCCGTTTCTTGCATCTCTTTTCTCTTTTGCTATATATATATGTATTAGTACAGGTGCCCAGCCACATACCGGTATTAGATACTTGGATGGTTTGCCGAGCTGCATCTGTTGTGGAAGTTGCGGGTTATTTGAGATTAGACGCTTCTCTCATTTCATTCAGTTCCTAGTTCAGATATCTCAGTTCGGGCATGTGTCGCCCATTCTCATTAGTAGGGTTGTACTCAGTTACTTAGTAGTTCTTTTCAATTGGATTGAGTATTTATTATGGTTTAGTTTGTAACTGTGAACTGGAAGAATATCCAGTCTTAATTATTCAGCATTTGATTCAGTTAGCATTTAATTCTCGTGTATGGTTTATAATTACATGTTCCGACTTTATTAAATTAATTGGTATCAAGTTAATTGGTATCAAGTTAATTGGAAAATGTTAGGTAATTAATTGGATTTAAGTTTTCTAGTCACTTATTTGTGTCTAGGGCTGCAAACTAACCAAGAGAAGACGAGCGCAATCAAGCTCAATCCTTAAATGAGCTAGAGATCAAGTTTGATCTCGGTTCATTTGCTTATCAAACAGCCGATCTCGAGCTTAAAACAAGCCAAACTCAAGCCGAGCTGGAGCAGCTCGGTTCTCACAGGCCTAAATAAGCTCATTTACGCCTTAGAAAAATTAAACAAGACAAGTTCCAGCCGAGCTAATCGAGCTCGAATTTTTAAACGGGCTTAAGCTAGGTTCGTTTGTTAGCAAACGAGTCAAGCTCGATCTAAACAGAAGCTGAGCTCGAGCTGTTAATGAACATTTGGGTACGTTTGCAGCCCCTTTAGGAGGTTTTCAGTTCTCATAATTGTGTCTAAAAGTACTAAATTATGTTTTCCATGTTCACATTGATTTCTATAGTCAATTTTGGAAATTTAGTGTTAAAATTTTCTAGTGATAGAGGTATTTTGGTAGTTTACAATTTGACTGTGGGGACTAATTAGTTGGGTTTTCATTGTGGATTACTTCATGAGGGCTCATGTTTTCAAGTCGAACTCGGACCATTTGATCACCAAGTTTACTCAGCCACCAGGTTGTTCTTCGTTCCCAGATCTTAGCTCTCTGTAAATGATTCTGATGAATTAGATGTGTGATGCATCGTTTTTTCGACTCAAGAACACTAAGTTTGATGCCCACGGGAATACAAGTGCGATGCAATGAATATTTCATCTTCCACTTCTTCATTTGTTCTTAATATATCTCATGCAAAATGTGTGAAGTACTGACTCACAATAATATATATGTTGGGTTCATTTTTCAGATATGCTTCAGTCCACGATAGAAGTTCGTACATTGGCGCCTATATGTCTACGAATGCCTTGCCCACGTTGTTGTTGAGTGAACCCATAAAAAGATTAAAGGTTATGCTTCCTTGAGACCAATTGGGTTTTACGTGAGATGGTATTTGAGATCTGACAATGGTCACGGGTTCGACTATTATCTATGTCATTTGTTGGGGGGATCTGGCGTGGATGAGCATCAAATGGGAAATAAGATGAAGAACACTCTGGTCTCAGCTCTCTCTCTTTAAAATCTCAAATATTACAATTAGACACCCTTACTAGCCTTTACTACTTCCTCCTCAAAATACCAAGTAAACAATTACAAAATGAAAATACAACCAAATAAAGAAAATAAAAGAATATAACAAAAATGCCATAAAATACTAAAATGACGAAAATGTCCTCAAGCTTCTTGATTCACATCATTCTCCCCCTTCTTAAAACCACGCTCGTCCTCGAGCTTGCAAAAATTTTAGGGACTTGCGTGAAAATTCTCCGACTCTTCTTTTCTTCTTTTCTTCTTTACGAGAGGGATGGGAGAAAACCCTAGTTGGTGCAATGTCCTCCATGGAAGATCTCCCAGCCCGCCATTAGAAATTCCGTCACTCCTGGGTCGAAGACACTCCTGGGTCGAAGACAAGTCTAGGGCTACTAACTTTAATACCAATCCCTTTTCGTCCATGAGGTCTTGTAGAAGGTTTCCAGTGAATCTTGATCGGTTCGGATTGGTATTTGAATTGGGCTTGTGGTGAGGGTTATAAATGGTCGGAGATGAGTTTGTGGTTGAATCGAGGGTTTTGACCTGAGAATGTTGATGATCGGGCTTGTTAGTGGGGGTAGGTGACTTGGCGGACAGCAGTAGGGTTGTGGGTTATTGGGGTTCCGATTGTACCTCCAATATGGTGGTTTTACGAGGTTTTTGTGGTGGCTAAGGGTGGTGGGATAGTGGCGGAAGCGTGAATTGAAACATCTTGCCAAGTACGGTTACGATTGGGTTTTCGGGTGGTGGTGGGAGCGGTGTGAGGACGGATCATGAATGCGTCGGGTAGAGGAAAGCGAGCCTCAAGAGCGTCAAGTTACACTAAGAGGTGGTTCAAAAACCCCTCGAATTGATCGGTGTGAGGTTCCCCATGAGCATATCTCCTCTTAAAGCGAGCCTCAATAACAACGACGAGTGGAGCCTCAATAACAAGGCTCTCATACCAATTGACGATGAGCGTCAAATGGGAAATAAAATGAAGAAAACCCTCGTCTCAACTCTCTCTATTAAATCTCAAAATGCCCTTACCAGTCTAAATACTAAGTAAACAATTACAAAAGGAAAATACAACCAAATAAAGAAAATAAAAGAAAATAACAAAAATGCCGTAAAATACTAGAATGACGAAAATGTCCTCAAGCTTCTTGATTCACTTAAGGGTCATGTTGGAATGAAAGTACAACAAATTCCTTACCCAGAGCCAATTGTCACGAGTTCAACTCCCGTCCGTTTCATTTGTTGGGGGATTCTGTTGGAATGAAAATATAACAAATGCCTTACCCTAGGACGACATTGTTGAGTGAACTCGTAAAAAAGTTAAAGGTTTGCACTCGTTAACACCAATGGGTTTTAGGTACGATAATGGCTTGAGATCTAACGAGTGACTCTTTGGGTCTAAATGGGATTCTTAAGAATTAATTTCTTTAAGATAGTTTCAGGGCTTTTATGAGAAAACATCAATTGCTTTTAGGTGCGATAGTGGCTTGACTTAAAAGTAATGCAACTTGAGTTCGCGATGAGTGTGCGTGTATGTTGAAAACAAAGGGGGCACAAGGCAAATGGAAGACATGGAGGGATCAAGACAACCATTCAAAGTATGAAGAGGTTTTTGTTTACTGGCCAACCCTTGAGGCAAACATTAAACAAAGTACGAACCACAAAAAGGCCATTTTAATGGTCATTGATATACGAAAAATGATAACATGGGCACATGTTTTGAGCCTCAAAATAGTAAGTATGGACACACATTATAATGACCTTGATATATTTACAAAGTACGACCATTTTTAGCCTTATTCACAACCAAGTTACCAGGATCGTGGGTGGCTTTGGTACGTAATACGGGTACCGGTTACGTTGCTTTAATCGATATGAGGTATGGTGGGGTATATGCTTAGTTGATTCACTACTTCAAATGATAAGGTTCTATTGGAAGCTTTATTTTTCAAATTCATGTCTCCACCGATATAGAAAGTTCCTTAAGGATGTATGTTGTGGATAATCTCGATATCTATAGTATATGAATAAGATATATAATGAACTATGTGTATATATTGGTTGAGAAGTTTTTCTTCTCAATATTATATTATTGAAGTCAAAAATTTCTTTATAACTAATAAGAAATAAACCAGTGATTGTTAAAGTTGGGTTAAGTCTAATTATTTGAAAAGCGGGGGGTTATTACTGAATACAGTATTATCCCGGAGGGAAAAATCAAAGACACCATTTTGACAAGTAAAACCCTAGAGCTATGGCCTTGCATAGTGACATCCCATCATCTCCCGATCCTCTTGATCAATCTAAAATATTTGTTCTTCAGCGTAACACCTCTACCCCTCCGATTAAATTCAGTTAAAGAACCTTCTTCTTACAAGAGGAGATGTTTTTTTCACAAGAGGAGATTGGCGAATTCTCCCATTACCGACCATCGATGGATGACCTAGGACAGAAATTTCTAACCATAGGATTGAAGGCCCATAGGAATGCTTGACCATAAACATGTTCTGATTAGACTATCTAATCAGGAAGATTATTTATGATTGTGTTTGAAAGAATTGTTGTACATCAACAGATATTCAAATGCACCCCAACATTTTGCGCGGACATAGGATCTCCTATTGTTCCGGTTTTGGTAAACCTCCCATATCCCCCTTTGCACTTTTTCTCAAAATCTTGTTTATTCTCTATTCGGACCTGTTGGAGAAATCGTTAAAAATTGACGAAGCAACATTAAATTTATCTAGAACCGGTATCGAAGAGTGTATAACAATGGACTTTCTGGGAACTGGTGCTAGTGGTCTTGGGCAAACATTTGAATACAAATAAAAATTCGAAGTATTGAACACAATGTTACAAACAAAGGCAGTTGGAGGATTGCGAGTCTGCCAGAAGATGGATAATATGAAAGCACGGGAAACTAAATAAACTGTGCAACAACAGATTTATAACGAAAAGGAGAAGCAAAATAATAAAGGGAAAGACTGATGAATGAGCAAAATGGGAGGACTGATAATAATTCTTTGGTTGCCCCTAGTAAGGAACACTTCTCTGGCATTGATGGTCTTTTGGCGACAACAGAGTGACAGTGGTTCCGTTCCAGTGAATCCATCAGCCAAGCTACAGAATGGTAAATCCTGTTTGATGATAATTCTAAACCAGGAAATTCTAAAGTTCTTGCATTTAATTGTCACAGACCTCATTCTCAATGTGCTGATATTTTAAACCTCTCCAAAACGAGTCAATGGTAAGCTGCTGATAACCCCAGCTTGCTCTTGGCATTGGCTGAGAATTGCGTACTTCAGAGGGCCTGTATCCTCTCCATTCCAGTCAAAGGAGCATGCTATCAAAATACTTTAACAATTTGGGAAATCATTTGACAATGGTTTTAAGAACTCTACTGTGTTGATGCCTATGGGTATCTCCGTTGATATTTAACCTATGGGTATCTCTGCCAAGATGACCCATTCTCTTGAAGGTTCTATTAGAGAGTCCATGGGGGAGAAAAAACACCCGAGGGGGCTTCTGATAAAGAAAGCATAGTTGTGAATAAAGTGGGATATGGAAATAGAACCTCTCAGAGATACCCATAGGTTAAAAAATTGTGTAAGATGTGCAGCATTTCATTCCAGACAACATGGTAAATTCTATTAGGAAAATAACTCCTGACGATTGTGCTAGTAATTGTTCTGGTAAAAGGTCTGTATTGGGAGATTTGGTGTTATGGCTTATGTTTTTACAGTGTCTTACGTCAGCTCTATCTCACCCACAAATTGATGGTTTAGTTTTTGCGTCGATTGTGTATGCTAAATGTAGCAACAGTAATAAATTTGACCTTTGGGAGCATCTTAGAAATCTTATCAGCCTTGTTAATAATGTAGTCATGAGTGCTGATGAGAAGATTAGTAGGAGCCCAATTGATATTGGAGTTGTTTCTGACTTTGTTAATGCTGCTAATGATTGTGGAGTTGTTTCTGACTTTGTTAATGCTGCTAATGATTGTGGTATGGTAGATGCTTTATATTGTGGAAGTAAATTTTTCTATGCAAGTTGATACTACTACGAAATCCTTCAAGTTTATGAGTATGTGGTGCAAACATCAAAACTTTTTTTAGGCTCTTAACTACTAAGGGAAATCCTATCAAGAAGTGACTGTTAAAATTATAAAAATAAAAGGTTGATCTAATAGAGTTGAATAAAAATGTTTATAACATCGAAATTGTGGACGATTTTGTGATGATTAGAGAGGTGGCCTTAGAAATGAATGTCTCTCCCTCTAACAAAGGCTATTCATGTGGGTGCTCCTTCACGTGGCCGTAGAAATGAATGCCTCTCCCCACTCTAATTTGCAATATAATCTAAGTTGTGAAAAGGCTTTTTGGAGACAGAAATGCAAGGATAAATGGATCAGAGAGGGTGATGCTAACACATTCTTCTTCCATGCTTCAGTTAAACATAAACATCACAAATTGTTTCTTCATAAAATCAAAATCTCAAATGGTGATTGGGTCTATGGGCAGGATATGGTTATGGAGGGAGTTTTTTTCTTTTCACTCTCAATTACAAGCTGATTACACAGAGGTCTTGAGCGAGCTTATAAATCTTATCCCAACCTTGGTGAATAGTGATGATAATGATAAGTTTATAGCTACACCCTAGGAGGCTGGATCGAAGCGGTGTTTAGTAAAAGTATAGAGGAGTTTTCTGGGGAATTCTTTCATCCAAACTGAAATAATCTATGCTGTGCAAGTTTTTTCCAATGGGAATGAGGTCAATCAAGAATGCACCTCAACTCTAGTGGCGTTAATTCCCAAAGTCAAGGTTTTATCTACCTTTTCTGAATTCAAACCAATCAGTCAATGTAATTTTTTTCTAAGTTGTTGACTTTAAGATTAGGTAAAATCTTCTCTAAGCTAGTCTCCCCGGAGCCAAGTGCTTTGCCAAAGTATTAACAAGAAAGTTTGGGGGAATAATGAGATTCTTAAATTATATATTTCAAAAGCCTATGATAGAATCTCGTGAATCTTTATTCTCAAGGTATTAAGGAAAATGGGATTTAGTAAGGGTTAGATAAGTATGATTTGGAGGGTCATTTCTAATTTTTTTCTTTTTCATACTTATCAATGCTGAACGTAGGGTTTTTTTTCAAATCTTCAAGTAAATCGAGGCAAAGGAATCCCTTATTCCCTAATTTATTCATTTTGGCTTCTGAAATCTTAAATGTTTGATTAAATGTTTGAATTGGTTGATTGTCAGAAAAATTTCTTCTCCTTACATTATCTTTCCTGGAGCCCCAATTATCTCACATTTGTGTTATGCTGATGATACTCTTATTTTCATAAATGGCAGAAAAAGATCTTTTCAAAAGTTTATGAATTTATTAGTCTCTTATGAGAAATCCTCATGGCAACACACTTCGCCTCACCTTAGGCAAGGTCCCTTCAACAAGGCGCGCACCGCCTAGGCAGAATGGACCAATCCATATGTTGATTTTACGTATTTTACAATGAAATGTGGAGAAATGGACAATTCCCCACCCTAAAACTAACCAAAGCCAAGTGTAATATGTCAACTTAATCTTTTTCACCACTAACTACTTCAGTAAATGAAATAAACATGCATAAACAAGTTATATGTTGATTTTCGCACACTGTTACAACTATTTCAAATATATATTCTTGGCTTTTGTTGATTATAGGAGAACTAAATTGTTAAATAAATTATGGTAGTATAAGTTCTTTCTTCTTATGTGTAACACCCACACCCGGAACTTGGAACCCATGGGTCAACCCGGTCCTGTCCGGCTTTGTTAAGTGTGAAGTGATGTGAAACACCTAAATAATATTTCTAATCCATTTTAATTGACTTAAGATACCAAGTGAGCATGCAATTCTGTTTTCAAAGCATATAAACATAATAATGACAAGTGTGGAACCCATTAGACAATATCTTAGGGTTCAAGAGATTAAAGCTA
Organism: Sambucus nigra; assembly: GCA_949130495.1. NCBI lineage: Eukaryota > Viridiplantae > Streptophyta > Magnoliopsida > Dipsacales > Adoxaceae > Sambucus > Sambucus nigra. Next base: position 378,653,894 of record OX422211.1, read on the forward strand.
CTAGCGTAAAAATGAGGAATTACTTAGGTGGAAAATGCTCTCAAAAGACGGAATATTGATTACTTGTCGTAATAAAGGCGACGGGATGAGTCAATGCCCAATAAGGTTCCCAACATAATGCATTTTATCGGATTCAATTCATTTTTCATATTTACCATTTTATCCTGGAGTTCACCGTATCCCATTTGTGTTTGCGGGCTCTCACCGCCTGCCATAAATGGCGCAGTCATTGCATTTTGTTGGAATCCCACTGGGCATGGCACATTCCATCCTCTTTGTTACGGCAGGTTAATCGATATTCTGTCTTATGAGAGCGTTTTTCAGGTAAGTAATTCCTTATTCTTACGCTAGTAGCTGTGATCTCTTGAACCCTATGATATTGTCTAATGTGTTTCACACTTGTCATTATTATGTTTATATGCTCTGAAAACGTAATTGCATGCTCACTTGGTAACTTAAATCAATTAAAATGGACTAGAAACATTATTTAGGTTGTTTCACCACTTCACACTTAAAAAAGTCGGATCGGACCGGACCGGGTTGACCCACGGGTAAACCCCAAATTTCGGGTCCAGGCGTTACAAGTTGGTATCAGATCTCTATACTCATGTTCCTTTTGGGGGTGACATGTAGTTGTTAGATTGAGAATTGATCCTTCGACTTTCAAGTTCAACTTGGAACTCGATCCAATAAGGCGATTGGGTACTAGGGTATGTATGTGCATACGATTGCGACATTGGAGTAAGGATTAAGGCATCACTATAGGGTTTCTTCCGTTGTCAATAGTGGTATGGGTTTTTTATTGTCGTGGCGTCTCACATTAGTATTCTCATATAGGACAATAAGTAGTGTTAGCCACAGAAGCATGTATCGCTATTAAATAAATTATTGGGATTTCTTATAACTCGAGTAACGTCTCGTGGTGTTTAGTAATAAGACGTTGTGAAATAATTTGTGACATTTCACCTTAGGAATTGAAGTAGGTTCAACAAGAAGTGTTATGAGTGGTGAGATCCTAGTACTGGGGACCATCAGGTGTTTTGATTGGATACTCATCTTTGGCACAAAGACATTACGAAGAGTGAGAAGGGCTCGATGATAGATTTGCTGCAAATCCTCTTTACGTCAAGAATTTGTAACATAAATAGCTTTGGTGTAATTCACGAATATCATTGGTGAGTTCTCAAAAGGAATGTCGGATTTTGGTCTTAGCCCTGAATCGCAACAAGCGTTGGAAAGGCATTCGGCAGTTATTGCGATCAAGTCTCGAAGTGGACGTAAAGGTAGACTATTTAGCTACAAGTGGTTTCAACATGTGCAATTAGAGACATGAGGTTCATCACCTTCCTGGGTGAGGACCAAGTACTAAAAGGTTCCATAAGGTCAATTCAATAAAAACGTCGCATTTTAAGGGATTTAGTAATTGAGGAGAAAAATCTTCAATGCTTTCAAAGGACAATAGTTTCGAGGCCAATTATAGCTCATCAACGGTGGCATCAAGGCAAGGGCCTTGCATCGCATTTGCAAGCGAGGGTTCGTAGAGATAGCAATCACTCGATAACCGATCTTGTCAGTTGTAAGTTGATTAAGGCACTCTTAGTCATTTTCAACGTTGAGGTTTAATAACCTCACCAGCTTCTTCAGCAGTTCGTAGTTAAGAGTTCGCATTATGGGCGGAGACTTGTACAGCTCCCATAGCACCACCTACAACTTCGGCATTCGGATTAGAACTCTCAAATTGTCGGCAAGTGGTCGTGGCGATAGTATCACCCTACTCATGGCAAGTAAGACTCTAGCGTGAGATCAACAAGCACTATTCAGTGGCATGGCCTCATCGCTTTTGAAGGACAATAGTTTTTAGGCCAATAATAGCTCATCAACGATGGCATCAAGGAGAGGGCCTTGCACCACATTTGCATGCGAGGGTTCGTAGTGACAACAGTCACTCGACAACCGATCTTATCAGTTTTAGTTGATTGTGGCACTCTTAGTCATTTTCAACTTTGAGGTTGAAATAACCTCGCCAGCTTTTTCAACAGTTCGTAGTTAAGAGTTCGCATTAGGGGTGGAGTCTTGTATAGTTCCCGTAGCACCACCTACAACTTTGGCATTCGGATTCACTCGGGTACCTGGAGGCAACTTTGGGAGTCGTACATTGGTTTTGACGTCCTAACACTATCATTTCAATATAGTGAGGTGGCCAGCATGGAAGGAATAGCGCGCAAACACATTAGAACTCTCAAATTTTCGACAAGCGGCAATAGTGATAGTATCACCCTACTCATGGCAAGTAAGACTCTAGCGTGAGATCAACATGCACTATTCAGTGGCATGGCTTCTTCATGTGTTGATTCACACATCTCAATCCAATTTCAATGATAATAGTGGATTTGATTCTTTATTCGCTTCGCACAAGAGTCGATGTTTAAAGGATAAAAGTAACGACGTGATGATTGAACATCACAATTTTCCTACACAGAATTGACGTCGGTTTGTGTATTTGGCACATAACTCAAGTGAGGGAATGTTTATTTGGATTTGCAGGGCCTACCGTAATTAGCGTAATGGCAACAGTACCCATTATAGGGTGTACACGCCTAAGTCAAAAATTGTCAGCAGTAACATCCATAGGAAATGATTAATATTGTCCCGAGGCAACAAGGAGGTTAAACATAGTTGGTCAGGCTTTGTCTCTAAGTTTTAGTTCAGGTCACAATGTGTTTTCCAAGACTAATGTGAATTTTGAGTTATGATATCTACTTTCTTAGTGACTTCTCGACAATTTATCACATTACGTTTTATGTGCTCAGCAAGTATGAATAAGTATATGGACTTCGCCTCTAAGGAGGGTAGCCTCGCATTGTGCTATTTTAGTAATAGTATCCTCATTTTCATTGCGTAAGGTTTATAATGTCGTCGTTTGGTTTTAATAACGGACTGATAGCCTAGGCTAGCTAAGGCTTATGGCTCAGTTACAGATAATCTCGCAGTTTGTACACAAGTAATCCCTCAAATTTCGGGCAAGAGTATTAGGACTATTCATTGCATCTTAGTTGCGTTTCACTAGACTCCAATAGTTAGGGTGCATCTTAGTCGCACATTACTGATGTATCACGATAACTGAGGCCTTTATTCATGGAAACATTGTATAAGGTTAAATGGGCATCCTAGTGTGATATGTTGCATAGGTAATATTATCCGGTAGGATAATCTTGCTAAGTCTCAAAAAATAAAACGTCGGGTATGATACTAGTGTGTGTTAACACAAATTGGTAAGGTTATGTATGTCGCTTGTTGGCATGGATCGTAAATCTTGGAAACCTAGGAAGAGGGCCCGAAAACAGTTAGAGACTTGGAGCATAGTCTTGGAGCATAGACTTGGAGCTAGAAAGAAACGAGATGCGTTTGTGCAGGTACCTCAAGCATAAAGGATTAGAGAAATTTTGTTGGCAAATGAGGAATATTCTAAGTATGAGATTATAAACGAATTAAATGTTTATATATGGGACGATCCCTGGATATGGAAGATGACTTACGTGGCAATACTTTGGATCGGGAGCGAGTCGAGGGAGTGTACAGATTGCCTAACGTCCTCTATGTGTGGGAATAATGAGAAATTCATATATTATGCCCCCGGTGAGAGGTATAAGGGATTAAAGAAAGATTCATAGGGTCATGCGAAAAGATTATGAATCAAGAATCGCACTTGAGGAATAAAGGATACTAAAGTTACAATGATTATGTGGGTATTAGAGTTGAAAAGTATTTGAGAAACATGATTTAATGGTGACTAGTGGATGGATCAATGGTTATGAGTAAGAATTTTCAAAGACGAAATTTCCTACGGCGGAGAAAATGTAATAACCCGAATTTTTGCTAATAGTATTTTTAAATAATTCATGTGAATTGGTACATTGTGATATTTTGATATGCAAGTTACTTTTATATTAATATGGATATTGGTGGCAATGTATAAGTTATTAAGGTAAAATGATTATTTTTAAGGTACAAGTATAATTATTGTGGACTAATTAAAGTAAGTATTAAAGATAAATTGAGAATTTTGGAAATAGTAAATGAAATACAATTTAACATTTTGGAAAATAATTAATTGAGGTTTATTAAGTCGAGGGTTTGCATTATAAAAATAAATAAATTTAAAGTGCAAGTTATAAAAAGTGCAAGGTTTAAAAGGGTTTGACAATTAGGTGGTTTGATAGTTAGGTGGTTTGGTTTGGGTAGTATTTCTTAGTTCATTAGTTTGAGAGGTGTGTTGTCAACCAAAGTGTGGTCTTTGAGACCCACTTGGTACTTTACACCCCATTTGGGGGAGCATCCGACTAGACCCTTCTCTTCACACTTCCCCCGCATTTGATTACAGTTATTGTGTTGTCCAATGTTGAGTGGTCCACTCCAAAAACCCTTATAAGTGCCCCTAGAAAACTCCAAAAACCCATTTACGGGAGCATCCGACTAGACCCTTCTCTTCACACTTCCCCCACATTTGATTACAGTTATTGTGTTGTCCAATGTTGAGTGGTCCACTCCAAAAACCCTTATAAGTGCTCCTAGAAAACTCCAAATAACCCAACAAGAATACTCAAACTTACACTCACAAGGCTTAATATAAATTTTTCTAGTGTAAAAATGGCTTAATATAAATTTAAATTGCAAGTTATAAAAAGTGCAAGGTTTAAAAGGGTTTGACAGTTAGGTGGTTTGGTTTGGGTAGTATTTCTTAGTTCATTAGTTTGAGAGGTGTGTTGTCAGCCAATGTGTGGTTTTGAAACCCACTTGGTAAAAACTTAATAAAAATGGTGTTAGGAAACTTAATAAGAATGGTTGTATTTTTGCTAGTGTGAAAATGGTGTATTCGTGCATTTGTAAATGCTGCATGCATTGTGTGGTGTTTTATAAGGGAATAAAAATACATTTTCATTGGGTTATTTGAAGTGTAATCAAATGTGGTGGAAGTGTGAAGAGAAGGCTAAAGTACCAAGTGGGTCTCAAAGACCACATATTGACAACACACCTCTCAAACCTGAATAAAACAATGAACTTAACCACCTAAGAAATACTACCCAAACCCCTACCTATTCATTTATAAATAACCAAAATCTATTAACCTTATTAATCACATAATACTCATTCATTTCTTAATAAACAACCACTTAGTTATTTCACTTTTTTTAATAAAATTTTAACCTATCAAATTATTTAACTTCTTTAAAATATTACCATTTTTATGACTTGCACTTTAAATTTATTTATTAATGCAAACCCTTGACTTAATAAACCTCAATTAATTACTTACCAAAATGTTAAATTGTATTTCACTGCTATTTCCAAAATTCTCAAATTATCATTGATAGTTACTTCAATTGGTCCACGCTAATTAAACTTTTACCTAAAAAATAATCATTTTACCTTACATTATACAATTACCAATTCACATTAAAATATCACAAATTATCATTTATAAAAGTAACTTGCATATTAAAATATCACAATGCACCAATTCACATGAATTATTTAAAAATACTATTACCAAAATTCAAGATATTACATTGTGTCTTTTCGTAACAGTGTATAATGGCAATTTATGCTATATATATAATTCAAATTTTATATCATTAAATAATCTTATTATTACAAATATACAACTTCTGCATATTTTATAAATTGTGGTCCTCACTTCGATCCTTGGCGCCTCACCTTTTTATAACTTGCACTTTATATTCATTTGTTTTTATAATGCAAATCTTTGACTTAATAAACATCAATTCATTACTTTCCAAAATGTTAAATTGTATTTCACTACTATTTCCAAAATTCTCAACTTATCTTTAATACTTACTTTAATTATACATCTTCCACACTTATTACACTTTTAACCTCAAAAATAATCATTTTACCTTAATAAATTAGACATTGTCATCATTTTTCATATTAATGTAAAAGTAACTTGCATATTAAAATATCGCAATGCATATATATATATATATATATATATATAATTCAAATTTTAGATTATCAAATAATCTTATTATTACAACTATACAACTTTTGCATATTTTATAGATTGTGCTCCTCACATCGATCCTTCGCGCGCCTCCTTCGCGCGCCTCACCTTGCACCTGGGCTCTATGGTCCAAAATCGAACTCATTAAAAAGGTTATCAACTCTATAAAATAACTTGATTGCCCTCTACAGTAAACTTCAAGGATGGAAAGGTATTTTGACTGTTGGTGGTAAGGTTACTCTGGTTAAGTATGTGTTGTCTAGTATGCCTAAGTATTTTTCGTTATAAAGTTCCCCCAAAATTTAAAAAGTTTCATTAAGAAACTATTTTAGGGGGTTAAATAGAGGACAAAATGAAACTTCATTGGAGCAAGAAGAGGAGATTAGGGATCAGATCTCTCCATAACATTCATTTTAAATTGTCTCATAATGAAACTTTAATGAAAATTGAGAGGTACTTTATGGGCTAATTTTTTGACATCCATATATTACAAATTGGGATTCTAACACTTGGAGGAGGTTGCTTAAAGTCATAGATGACGTTGAGTGGTTGATTGGATATGGTGATTGTAAATTTTTGGCAAGATCCTCAGGTTTCAGCTGATTCTATACAACCAAGAGGCAGAATCTCGAACATTAAAAAAAGTTAAAGCTGTTTGGCAATCCTCTAATGGTACTTAATAAATTGATCTGCAGAGACAAATTGTGAATGATCGGGTGATAAACAATATCCTCAATCGCAAAATTATCCCTATAAGTGATCAAGATAAACTAAGTTTGGACAAGGGTTGTCTCTGATGCTTGGGGGAGATGTCTACCTATTTATTGATGATGAATTCCTACGAAGATCTCCATTTTTATGTGGAAATTGTTACAATGATTTCTGCCTATTGATGATGCTATTAAAAAATTCAACATTAGATTGTGCTCAAATTTCATTGCTGACCCCAATGGAAACGAGAAGACTGCTCAACATGTTTTTGCTCTTGCAATCAAAGTTGCGTTCATCTTATTTTTTATCATTGGTGATTAAGAGAAGATCAATCATCTATAGAAGGTTGCTTTTGAGAATTCTTCCTTCTTTCATTTGTTGGGCCCTTTAAAGATACAGGAATGGGAAGGTGTTTATAATGACCCCACATGTAGAGATTGCTATCAAAGATATTTTAAATCCTGTGAGCTATTACTACGCTAAATACAAATGTTCTAAGCTTAATCCTTTAGCCACCCACCTGATGATCTCCTTTAAATTACAGTATCATCCCCAGATAGGTTCTAAATATAAGACCCTAAAATAAATTACACCTAATGTTAACTATGTGTGCTGGCGAGGGCAACCCCGGGCCCTAGTGGTGGTTGTGGCATCATTAGAGATAATAATGGCAAATTAAAGGATTTTCTGAATACAATGGTATTTGCACCAATACAGAGGCTAAAACTAGAGCTAATCTTATAGGTGTGTTAAGCTAGGTCTTAATGAGAAATCTGTGCGGCTAAACTCCCTGCCTTGCTAACTGGGCTGCCTTTCCTCTACTGTGACTGAGTTTACAGATTTTTCCCGACTCCCCCCAACAAGCCAAGAGGCTGCTACTCTTGATAGAATAGGATTTCTTACTATTAGAATTTGTAAAAAAATGGTTAGTTGATCATTCTTCTCTTTATCTATGAGCTGGATCTGGCTATACATATAGCTTCAAGGCCAGCACATTTTTTCTTTGTTTGTTGAGTGTGGCTTCTTGGTCACATGTTAAGGGGGATAGCCTTGATCCTTCTCAAATTTAATAAGCCACCAGAGGGAGGCTTTTTCCCTCCATTTGTTTATTAACACTCGACTATAGTTAAGGAGAGAGAGATATACTCTCAAGGTTCCGTCCCCTTTCCCCTTAAAAAAAGTGTCTACTAACGAGTTTTCTAATGTTGAATTGAGGTCCATTCAACATTTAGCATTAAGAGACAAATATTAAGTGGTAAGAGACGCTACTAACAGTTTCGTCAAATGACATGTATTTAACATTCAAAACCAAGTAAGTTTAAACAAAAAACATACATTCATTCACTGGAGACCTTATATCTAAAATTTGCATTTTTATAACAGGTCATTAAATTTGAATAACTTCCAATTTTAAGACTTCAACAAACAAAAAGAAAATAAAGGCACGTAGCCTTAAGCCCCTCGCAATTAAAAACTATTAGTGTGTTGCTGAACAACTTGTGGAGTTTTAATTGGCGGTGATACGGCCCATGACATTGTTATATTACAAACGGTAATGTTTGAGCAACACAAAAATGCGACACATTTTGGTGGGCCAAACTGACGTGTCCACCTGCATTGGCTCGTGTCTGAGCTCCACTATTGGGCCCGGACACGAAACAATTAGAAAGAATGCAGGTGCGACACGTTAGTGTGTCATAGCAAATGTATCGCATTTATGACAAAGGGTTTTTCTTATTTACCCCTAAAGTTCAAAAATTAGACTTACACCTAAGTGGACATGGACAGAGATATGGGTTATGATTACGTGATTTATAATTGATTAAAGGTGAAATTCATGTGTTTAATTTTTGAAGCTCGAGATATGGCTAAATGTACTATTAATATCACATGGAGTAATAAGTCAAAATGAACCCAGAAACAAAAGAAACTTCTTATGGAGTGATAGTTTGCTTTCCTTAAATAACAAATTAATAAATATTTTTTTTTACTTTAATCCCATCTGGAAAGATTTGTGAGGCACCACTCCCATGTATTTTTAATACGTCCCATAACCACCCAAAGCTACTCATAACTTCGCTGTAACCACTCATCTTTCTTTTCGCAGGGAATTACACTTGTCCCATATTTGTTACAATACGACCAACAACTAAAAAAATAAAAATGTGGGAGTGGCCACAAGTGAATCTTTAAAATGGGACTAAATACTTAAGATCACATTAATAAATAGGATTTTTACCAATGTTCCCCTTTACTAAGTGCGCAGTCAAATAGGTCCTACATTTTTTTTATCTAACAGGTTCCATGAAAAAAGATTTCTGCTCCAAGAAATTCAATTAGAAAACAGGTAGTGAATATGAACAGGACTTACTGAAGAAAATTTGTTTTAATGATATTAATGAGAAAATGTCTTATGTAAACAAAACTTACTCGTCAAGCTCCCTTTAAAATTATCATGTGCACGTCAATAGTTTAGTTGTTAAAAAGTCATTGGTTGATTTTTATATGAACAGTACACATTAGCCAATGAATTTTTAACAATTAAGCAAGGTACGGTGTAATGTACAATTTTAGGGCAAGTAATTTTACTTATGCAAACTGATGTGGCACTAATCAATAATCGCGAGGACCTCATTTTTAATAGTGTAAATTACACTAAACCTCCTTGAACTATAGCGGTTTGCAAATAGACCCCCAATCTAAAAAACTCGACAAAGATCCCCTAAACTATTGAATTTTGGCACATAACACATTTTCATTGAAAAGGAATTGATAAAAACATGATTTTATGCATACAAATCATTAAATTTTATGCACATTTTTTAGGTATCAGAATTCAATAGTTTTGGGGGGCTTAACAAATAAGTATTATTTGCATAAGACATTCACTAACATTTTTTTCCCAATAGGTCTTATTTATACATATAGTGAATATTTACTAAATGATTACAAATAAAATCTATTGGAGCAAAGATCTTTTTTCATGGGAGCATAAAATCTAATTGGGAAAAAAATGAATCAAATACCAAAAAGTCCCGCAAACATTTTTTAATACAGATTTAGTCCAAGAAGATAAGAGAAAAAGATAAGAGAATAAGGGACTTTTTGGTGCAAAATAAAAAAACTTTAACTATACATGTATTAAAAGAAGTTCAAGGGACTATGGGGTATATGCGCCTAAAAAAATCCTAGTTTAGTGGTCTCTTTGTCGAGTTTTTTAAAATAAGGATTAAAAATAAGTATTAGTGAATTGAAACACATGAAATTTTATTATACCTGTTCTCCCATTGGAATAGCAATCCTGCAATCACAAGACTTGCTCCCCATAACACAATGCACCCTCCAACTCCCACTCACCCTCACCACCACACTATCCATCCAACAATCCGCCTCCACCTCGATCCCGTTCATCTGCAACGGGATCAGCGCGGGCGGATCGCACCGCCCGTGCACGTACGGCTGGTAACTTGGGATGTCCGGGTTATCCACCACCGCCGGGTCCGGAATCACAGCGTAAACTGCGATCGCCTTCGGGAGATGCGATTCAGACGCTTTGTCCATCGGTTGAATCCGCTTTGGTGGGGAAATTGATCGGTCTTTGCCGAAGTATAGGCGTTTTGAGAGACGCAATCCATCTTCAACGGATTTTGCAAATTGGATTGACATTTAGGGTTAGGGTTTTTTGGGTTTTGTTTCAATATGAACGAATGAATATATACCATTGCCAGCGGAGATTGCCCAACGGTCATCCCAATGCCAGAGATGAAATTAATTAAAAAATTCAGAATTTGAACTGCCGGCCAAAACCCAAACACGCATGTGTTTATTCATCTAACGGTAACATTTTATAAGGCATTCTCTAGGCTAAAATACAAATAATTTCAAGACTATTCATTAAGTCAAATTCTGATCTTTTTTATATTTTCTATCAAATACAAAAATTGAAAAATAAAAATAAATATAAAAAAAAAATTGTTTAGGGAATATAGTAGGGGAGCAATCGGTACGGATTTTTACCGTACCGTACCGTTTTGGTCCAGAAAAAAATGATTTTTGTTTCATATTATGAAATACCGAAAATCGATTTTAGCGAAACCGAAAATACAGTCAAAAATTTGGTTGGTTTTGGTTTTTAGATACAAAAACCGATTTACCGAATTTACCGTACCGATATTGTACCAAAATTACCGTACCCAAATACCGTACCAAACTTTTTGTGCAGTGTCAAATTATTTTGAGTAACATACTACTTCTATTTATTTTATTTCTCATGAGTGAGTTTTCATATTCTCTTTGAATTTAAATTTATTTATTTGAGTATTTGGTTTAAGTGTAACAATCATGTTAATTAAACATATATTTTGTTTAATTAATCAAACATTTAACAAAAATGAATTAGGCAGCATTTTGTTAAAATAAAAAAAGTCGTTTGTTTTGTTAGGTATATTTTCGTTTTGCCCTTATTTCTTTTGGGCTTTTTATTGTGGTTTGTGTAGAGATCTTTTTTTAGGGTTTCCATTTCATTTTTTTTTACCTCTTTCTCTCTCAAAAAGTGTGGCCGTCATGTTTGTTTGAGCTCTCTCTCTCTTATTTTTTTTTCTTCTTCAACCTTGGGTTGATTTTGAGAAATAATTTTTTGGGGACTTTTATTTGAGAACACCATTTTTTTTGTTTTGAGATTTGGCTTTGATTTGGTGTGGTTACTTCGTTTTGAGATTGGGTTTCCGGTGACAATTTTTTCGGCGCCAGCTGTATTCGGATCTGAATTCCCTCCGTGTTTTTCGGTGATTTTTTTTCCCGACGAGTTGGATTTTTCGGTGAAGGTTTATTTTTTCGGTATTGGAGGTGTGGATGATTTTGACTTTTTGGCGAACATTTTTTGAGGTAACAGCTCCCTTATTTTTTTAGCCTCATCATCTTCGCTCACTCTCCTCAGGCACCAGCTCCCTCATCTCATCACACTCTACTTCGGCTTCGGTAGAGGCAAACCGGTCAGTTTGATCTCATCTCACTCTCCTCCGTCTCTCACGGATGTAAACCGATCATTTTAGTCTCGTCTCACTCTCCTCCGGCTCCGTCAAAAGCAAACCGCTTAGTTTGATCTCGTATCTATTTAAATCTATTGTTCCAAATGTTAAAAATTGTACCTGTTTGTGTATGTTTCTAATTGTTCCAAACAACTAGAAATGCTAGAAATTGTAACAGATAGAAATGGGTATATCGAAATATATACCAGATTTATCGAATCTATAAACCGATTTGAAATTCTGGTATTTACCGGGAAAAAACCGAATTGAAACCGAAATTACCGAAACCAAAAAAACCCGAAAAAACCGAAAAATCGATCGGTTTGGTTTTTGTTTTAATGTACCGGTCGCTAAATTGGTATGGTACGGTACGATTTTACAATATAAAATGTGGTTTTGGTATTGATAAGGGGTCGTTACCGACCATACTGTACCGGTTGCACCCCTATAATATATATAGAGAGAGAGTGGTTATTCTCACTCCCATTAAGTCTTTCACCACTCCATTTTAGTATCTAATGTCAATTATACCTTTAAACTTACTAGTTGTGCCCACGTGCGTTGCACGTGTGGCCGTTTTCAAATATTAATCTTTCACTGCAAATCTGTGAAGGACAAAGTAATAAAAATACTTGCAACATATTATGTAGAATCTGTTTTGTTAAAATATAACATAAAGTACCTAGTACGAAGCATCAATCATTACCCCCAAAACCAAACCTTCATTCAACTGTATACTATACGAGATATTCCTGTGAGTACTCTAAATCTATCACAAACGAACTCAGAACTCCCTACTCAAAAGCAGGCTATACACACAAACATGTATGTATATATAATCCGAATAAATACATCACAATGAAATTAGCTTGAAATGACTTATAGGGAAATATCATTAAAAAAAATAAGTTAAAAAAAATCTTCAACAAGCAAATTCCAAATCACAGTTATTGAAATATGATATTTGATAAAAAACAGTGTGTAATCTTAAAAACTGGAAATTTAATGCTTAAATATGTTGCTTTTGACGTTTATTAGGATTCAACGGTTCTTTTTCCTCTTCAACTTTATGAGCGACGAACGTGGATGAGATTATCCGAAGAACCTTTGTACAATATTCTGGTTCCGTTACATAATCCAATTGATGGATTTATATTGCGTAGAAGAATGATTGGACAATTATGTTTAAGTTTCGATGCGTGTGGTGGCAATCATTCGGCATCAAAGAATTTAAAAATTCTTCTTGGTAATAGTTGTACGTGTCATTCACAGCTTCATCAAAGCTATTTAATGTCTTCAATTCTCCGTGGAACATATCAATCATCATATCATTGAGCGAGTCTACGTGCTCTTTTGTTGTTGCAAGAATTTCTCAATCTGTCAAGAAGGTTGGCGAGTTGACATTTATATTTAATGATGGGAAGATAACGCCAATAAGAGACTGTTCGGGGCCCTCATCATGTGTTGATGCTTCCGTCCCATTGCCAATCGTTAGAAGGAAATCGCTAAGTGAGGAATTGATACCCAAATATTTAATTACTTAATCATCACTATAAAGTTAAACAGGGCATTAGTTATTTTTAGTCATTACATTTACATAATATGATAGATGGATTATCATTCTTAACATATCAATACAATAACTTTCAAATATAAATTACGTGAGATAGAGAAACTGCATTCATGCTCACTGAATAAAAATTACAAAATAACAAAGAGAATCCCTCCGGTTAATAAGTATGGTCAAACCTAAGTTTTCAAGAAATTAAAACAATTTACTCAACAATAAGATGAATTGAAAACAACAATCGTAAATTAATTTTATAAAATTAAAAAAATATTATGGTACTTGAATAAGTGCAATGTATTCCATAAGTATCCATAGACCATGATCTAAATAAGTAACACTCAGTACTAAATATTAAGAGAGGGGAAGAACAAACTGGAATTCTTTGAACACTATGTGTCTAAAGATGCTAAAGATACAGTTTAAAGTGTGTTTGCTGAGTTGACAAAGATAATTCACCCAAGGTATGTAATTGCAGTTTCAATAAGGTAATTTGGACTCATTTTGCTCACTTATTTGGTTGTTCTTGGAAGTTATGTTTTTCTTACCTGGGGAGTTACAACCTGAATCGACGTAAGACTTAATAAGAAGAATATATGTATGTAGAGAGACAAATTGAATACATTGAATCATGGGTGTGAAAAAATTCAAAGACAGGAAATTGGAATTAAATTAGATTATAAAAACACTAACAATCAAAAGATTTGAGATTTTGAATTCTCAAACCAAAAAATCTAACATCATGGTATCTATTTTAAATAAATAGAAAATCAAAAATATTCCTTTTATTCCTCTTCATTGAAGATTTTACCTAAAAAATGTTATGTGTAATCTGAAAGAGAACATTAAGCTTACACAAAGAGTAACAGTATCTACTTAAGAAATATTATTACTTTATAACACAACTATACACCAAATTACAAATTAATTATGGAGTTGAGTTTATATCAAATAGGAAGCGTGTAGGAGTTTGTCTTTAGTACATTTGATCAAATATAGCATACACACATGATATATATAACATAAACCTAAGACATATACAACAAGATAGTAAGAAGAGCGAACTGAACATCATTATCTATCGAATAATCACAAAAAAATGTCAAGTGAAATCAGTTTAAAGCATATGATAGGTTAATACCTCCAGCAGAAATAACTCACAATCAATTCTCAAAATTTTCTCCTCAACAAATCACAATGAGACATTTAGAATCCCTATAACTGCAATAGAGGTACTGTAAAAATTCTAGTAAAATACATCTTCCGAGTGGTTGAAACGATTTACGTGGCTCATCAAATGGGTAAAAAATGAGGGGATGTTAATATGGAGTATAACATTTATTCGTACTTATATCTGAGAAATTTTCTCAGGATTAATAATGAATCTAGAATTAATGATTTTTTACCCAACAAAAGCCCTAGGAGATTCGAAAATAAACCAATCTTTTGTTGAATTGGCCCTCTAACCCCACAAAGTCATTACAGGTAAATTTTGACAGTTTGAAATTTCCCTAGGTTATTATCCTCTGAAATCATTTTTCGACGGGTCCAGAGTTTGTAAAGTACAATTTTCCATGAGTGACACTATGCTATCTAATCAGTTCTTCGATTTCCAAAACTCTTTCAGCTTATCAAATTCAAACCCTAAATCTACACTCAATTTGTTAGTGCTCAAATCAACATACTGAATATTAGAGCATACATCAAGGGAATTTCCTATCTCACCAGTTAAATTATTACTCCAAATATTCACAACAACCAAGTTGTCATAAATTTAAGGAAAATGTACTGAATTCCACCATGAATTATATTAAGTGAAAGATGATAAGCTCAATAGTAAACCAACTTAGAAGACAACACATTATTATATTATGCATCCACGAAGCTTGATTTTGCTGAAATAATCCTATATTTTCTCGTTAAAATTTTAGTTACAGCAGCAGATACTGTTCTATATCTAAAAAAAAACTATTTCAAAAGTTTATTTTACACATTTCGAAATTAAGTCTTATAAAAAAATTATGAAAAGGAAGACTTAAAGAGAGTGTAAAGAGGAAGACTTCAAGATATTGTAAAGAGGAAAATCATAGAGAAAAAATAATGATTCTTTATATATACAAAAATAGAAGCTGGTGTATCACAACTATGATACGTATTTAATACTTTTTATATTACAATCTAACTAATGAGCCGTGAATAGAAAAGTTTCAGGTAAGTAAAATTATCAAAGCCACAATTCAAACATCATATGAAAAATATACATTCAATATCATCCACACTTGTGAACCAATATCAAACTACATAGCCATATTTCAATACAAAATAAATAGCTGCACATTATTTTTTCACATTTGGAACTGAACGCGGATAAAATGAAAGGCGGAATAGATAAATCGTACCTGTAGATGAGTGTTGGGTATGGGGCTGATGTGATGATGTGTTGATGAAGTGGCTTTTATAGTCGGAGGTGTTTCAGGTCCATGTTCACAGTCTCATCTTTGTTGATAGTGTGGGCTAAGATATGGTCCGTACAGATGAACGGAGATGAAGGGGATTAGATTAATGGGTGGCTCATACAATTGAAGTGGACAGTTTGTAGAGATGAATATGAGTAAATGAAGGGATTGTAATACAGTTGAATTGGAAAGGGTCGAAGGGTATTTCGGGGTTTATATATTATAAGATGGTTATTTCGTCATTTATCCCTTCCAATGATATTTTCCTCTTTTTAAGATAATAGAGATAGAGATATATTCGATCACGCATCGCGTGACCTGCATGGGGGTTACAATAGATAATCAAAGAGGCCTAAAGTTGTAAGTTATACTTATCCACTATTATTCCCGAGAGGGTAAAACTGGAAATTGCGTGGATACCAAGCTTAGCAGTAACAACAAATCATTTCCTTGAGTGTATATTATAAGTTTTTCTCCACTCCACTAACCCAAGCAGCACCCCCCTCCCCCTTCTCTCTACCAAAAAGTTGAGGAAAATTATCTGGACAAGTAAGTAAACAGTTGGATTCATCGTTTGTCCCTCATCGTTCTATTCTATCCTCTTGTTCGCTTTCTTTACGTATTTGGTATTGATTAGTGGGTTTTTATGTGGATTCGTTTATCCGGAAGGAGGAAAACGATTCAGTGTTGGGTTTTTAGGGTTTGACCTATTACCTATTCAGTTTAAGGTATAAATTTAATGTCTTTGGAATTTCGATTTTTAGGGTTTGGACTATTCGGTTAAAGGTTTGAATATATATATATATATATATACAATAGTGCTCCCATACGGTACTACCGTATGGGAAGCAATCCGGACTCCTATACGTGTACATATGAGAGTTATATTCGGCTCCTCTCTCATCCCTCTTTGCAAGTTTATTTTTTCTCTCTCCTCTCTCCTCTCTCCTCTCATATGTCTCCTCTCACGTCACTTCTTTGTAGTTTCTCTAGTGTTGCAAAGTCAACACTACAAAGATAGTAAATTATAATAATCAGTAACAACTCAAGTTCATCTCTTTCTTATATAAAAACATTGCTGAGAACTTGATTTCATTGAACAAATAAAATCTCTCTCGTTTAATAACGACAGTGTTTAAAACAAACTACCGCACAAGAAATTATGAAATAAAAAAATAATAAGGATGTAAATATAATAAGTCCATGTTGCAAAAAAATAAAGTAAAAAATAAAAAAATACTCTTAGTTATTCTTGAGATAAATATGCAATAATTATTAGCTTCATTTGAAAGTACCAAATTAATAGTACCAAAAAAAGTGCAAAGAATAAAATTGTCTAAACATTTTCATCATAATCTTCATCGTCGTCTTCATCCCCACCCGTTAAATCTGTAAAAAAAAAAAAAAAGGTAATGTTAAAATAAATTACAAATCTAATGTACTAGTCGTAGTTACAAATTATAAACAATTACTAAGTTCCATTTTAAATTCATATTACCCGTCGTAAAAAAATCTTCCGTCGGTGCATCTCCATAAATATCATCGCCT
Organism: Sambucus nigra; assembly: GCA_949130495.1. Classification (NCBI taxonomy): domain Eukaryota; kingdom Viridiplantae; phylum Streptophyta; class Magnoliopsida; order Dipsacales; family Adoxaceae; genus Sambucus; species Sambucus nigra. Next base: position 378,671,225 of record OX422211.1, read on the forward strand.
TCACCGTTCGATCCAGAAAATCTACAAGAAACATTTATAAAATAAATAAACTGGCGATATTTAGTAATTGAGAAAAATATATAAATTTACCTCGTGTTTAACATTGGACAATTTCTTTTATCGTGTGATTGACCACTTCGTCCACATCCATGACAACGCCGACCTTGAACCTTTATTTTTTCCTTCCCTCTTTGTATTCTGTGTTTTCCACATCCTTTCGCTCGAACTGTATTCGGTTCATTTAAGGAAATTTGTTGACGACTTATTTCCTCCCTACGAACACCACTTATTCTACTTGCATTAACCTCCTTAATTTTTTCGTGCGCCATTTTTATATAATCCTTATAAATGGTAGTTGTCTCTTCGCTAACAACTGCATCATCAATAACCCTTGATGTAAGAAGAGATAATTTTTTTTGCCTCAACAATAAAAAATTGGCATTATTATCTTTCATCTCCGTGCCACACTCTACTATCACCTTTTTCAAGTTTACACCTTGTGTCCATCTCTGCAAAATATATTCATCCGGTAGAAAAACGGTTTGATTAAATTTAAAAAATGCCAAAACATGTCTGCATGGAATTCCTTCGAAATCAAATTTCTTGCAACTGCAACGCACAAACTTTGAAATCTTATCATATGAAATTTTTCTAACTCTCGAATCCCTTACATTTGGCCTTTTCACAATGTATAGATAATGATCACCTTCATCGTGTGAACTCTCAATTACGTACTCCAAACTCTCCCATAACTCGTGTTGAAACATAAAAAAAATAGTCCGTGTGTATATATTTGACATCTGCTTCTCCATTGACATTGGCGTTTTCATCACCGGACGTTCATTTATATCGATGTGATCGGCTTTTAATTCCTTGTGACGTTGGTATTCAAGTGCCCGATTAAAGCGTGTCACAAATTCATTTAGTGAGTTATTTTTGGACAAATATCTTTTAAAAAATGCATGTGCACTCTCTGCGCGCTGACTACTTAACATTCCAGCAGCAAAAATATGTTTCACAAATGCAGGAACCCATCTAGCCCGAATATCATACAACCCAGCTAACCAAGTATTTTGTTTCAACTCACTTTTTTCAATCGTGTCTTCCCAACTTGCTTCAAACTCTTCCTTCGTCTCTGAATCCCAAATACATTGTTGAAAGTCGCTAAAATGATCTCTATAATTGATTGCATCCAACTTTTCAGAAAATTTGTTCACAATGTGCCAAATGCAGTATCTGTGATATGTATCGGGAAGAACTTGAGCAATAGCTTTTGACATTGCTGGATCCTGATCTGTGATAATTATTCGTGGCGGGACACCGGGCATAACTTCCTGCCATTTTTTTAAAAGCCAAACAAAAGAGTCCGTTGTCTCATCATTTAAGAATGCTCAACCAAAAATTACGGTTTGCCCATGATTATTTACCTCGGTGAATGGTGCAAAGATAATACTATATTTATTTGTGTTGTACGTCGTATCAAACACAACCACATCACCATAAAATTTATATGCCCTTCTCGAAATTGCATCAGCCCAAAAACAGTGAGTTAGCCTATTTTCATCATCTCTTTCGTATGTAAAAAAAAATGAGGAATTTTTTTCTTGTTCCGACAAAAAGTACTCCATCAATAATTCTGCATCATGTCCGTCAATATGTTTTTTTGAATCACGTATAAAATTTCTAATATCTTTCTCAGTACAACCGATATTTTCAATCCCTCCCGCTTGTACCGAAAGAAGACTAATTTGTTGATGTGTAGGTATGTTAACAAATGCAAGTTGTTGGGTCAAGGCTTTTTTTGTTTCCGATACGGAACGGTGAGATCTCAAAAGATGTACTTTACGTGGGGTGGAAAGAGTGTGATTGTGACCTTCAACAAATTGACTTACTATGTAATTTGATTCCGACTTATTCTTCACAACGGACAACTTTGCCTTACAACCCTCTCTTACAATTCCACGATGCCTTTTTTTTTCCTCCTCATTTTTTTGGTTAGGCTTTCCTTCCTTGAAACAACAATATTCCTTCCGGATAATTTCATTGGTATCTTTTTTCTTTTTAGAAGAATTTAACCGTGTGCTAAATCCCGCCACTTTCGCATAATTATTGTAAAATTCATAAACATCGTTTAAGGATTGAAATTCTTGTCCAATTTTTGGCTTGTCATCATCTTTTACTTCAGGTATGAATAATGCGTCAGATTGTTCATCAAAACTAGACAAATAATCCACATCCATCACTGCAAAATTATAACTACTACTTATTAAAAAATTATGGAGCATGTACCGAATAGTCCTTTAAATATTTTTTAATACACGTTTAGTCTAAGCCTTTTCATTTTGTTCCAAAAAGTACATCACCATGTAAAAACACTCAATGTGTGCCGCTAGCGCGGACTTTTAAAAATAATAAATATTTGTTAAATGTGTGTTTGAGGGATTTTTTGAAATAAATAAAAAGAATTGAACTAAATATGAAATACAAATATTTGAGGGATTTCTTGATAATTGATCCAAAAATTATAGCACTAAAAACTTAAATGTCAACATTTTTTTTATAACTCAACATAAAAAGCATGAAGAATTATTGTCGATTGCCGAAAAATTATAACAAAAAAAAAATTTCAACTCAGTAATAGCTGCTTGATAACAAATTTCAAAGACAACATTTTTTTATTGACCGAACAGAAAATATATATGATGCATAAATATGTTTAACATTTAAACGATAATTTTTTTTTTATTGATCGAACAAAAAAAAATTCAACTGATTATGCATCATATATGAAGAATCGCACTTAAAAAAAAAAGAAAAAAAGAATCGTACCTTTTAATGTCCTTGGTAATTAGTTTTATCCAAAAGTTTAACCCAAATATTTTAACTGATGGCTGCCAGACTATTGATGGTGGTGTGGCTTTTGATGGCTTGGTGATTAGATGGAGATAGGGGTCAGAGTAGGAAAAAGAGAGAGAATGGAGGGTGAGGGAACAAAGGAGAATTGATGGAGACGTGATAAACCCAAGTATGAGAGAGAAAAGGAAAAGCTGGTGACATTACAAAATAGGGGAGAGAGGAGAAGTGGCGTGCAAATTTTACAGAATTTTGCGGTGAGTTTTACACCTGGAAGTCCGTATATTACTCTTATACGGGAATACCGTATAAGAGCATTGTTGTATATATATATATATATATATATATATATATATATATATATATATATCAAGACATGGTATATTTTGATGTGTCATCAGGACATGGTATATTTTGATGTGTCATGCATGATATTTTTGTTTTCTTATGTATGATATTTTATGTGTTGCATGGGTACATAGTATACATACACATGCATGCATAACATGCATACATACATACATACATACATAACAATTGGGCTGGGCTTTTAATTGGACTGGGCTAAAAAAATGGGCTGGGCTTTTAATTGCGCTAGGCTAAAAAAATGGGTTGGGCTTTTAATTGGACTGGGCTAAAAAAATGGACTGGGCTTTTAATCGCGCTGGGCTAAAAAAATGGCTGCGCTTTTAATTGGGCTGAGCTCAAAATAGTGGGTTGGGCTTTTAATTGGGCTGGGCTAAATCTTGCCATAGGCACGGGCATGGGCTAGTATATATATATATATATATATATATATATATATATATATATATATATATATATATATATATATATATATATATATCAGGTAATGGTATATTTTGATGTGTCATGCATGACATTTTTACTTTCTTATGTATGATATTTCATGTGTTGCATGCATGCATAGCATACATACACATGCATGCATACATACATACATACATACATAACAGAAAGTCTCCTTATGGTGCAAATTCCAGTACATACCATTTTTTTTAAATAGTAAAAAAATGATTTTTTTTTATGAAACTTTATGGATATGATCTCCACGGTGAGAAGATCATCTTCAATTTTTTTTGTCAAAAAATTCAATAAAAAAACCCTTGAGATGAGGTGATATATAAAAAAATGGTATAAATATGCATTTTCAACCGTTGAAATGTTGGGTCGGCGCCAGTCGCTTTATTGATTGAATTCTTTTATGAAACTTCGTGGATATGATCTCGTCACTATCGAGATCATATCCATGAAGTTTCATAAAAAAATTCAATAAAAAAGTGGGTGAGATGATCATCAACATTTCAACGGTAAAAAATGCCAATTTATACAATTTTTTTACATATCACCTCATCTCAATTGTTTTTTATTGAATTTTTTGATGAAAAAAATTGGATATGATCTTCTCACCATGTGGAGATCATATCCATGAATTTTCATCAAAAAATTCAATTTTTTACTATTTTAAAAAAATGGTATGTTCTGGGGTCTGCATCATAAGGAGTCCTTACAGGAGAGGGCCTCTCTCTCTCTATATATAAATTAAGGATGTTTTTTACTATATATACTTGTTAGGTTAAATGAAATTTAGCATTTATATTAATAATACAGTTTCTATAACAAATAAGATGATGGAATTGGATAATTGAGGGTGAATGAATACGTAATAAAAATTAAATTTTGGTTGCCTTCTTGCTAATTTATCATGATTAATTATCTCTTTGTTAAATTTAAAAAGTTATTTTGTTCATGTAAACAAAGTTCTTTTTATTTTGTGTTGTCATTAGTTAACTTTTGCTATAGTTTGTCAATCATATGTTTTGAACATTTTTGTTTATATGCCTATTGCAAAATGTAGTTTTTAAGAATCAAAACAATTTTATAATTCACTAATTCCTTATATTAACAATTTGACTTTTATATTGATTATAGAATTGTTAAATATTTGAATGTTTCCTCATCTTTTTGGTTCCTATACCACAATTGCCCCGGTCTTATTTTACTTACAACCAAGGTTCTAAAAAACGCGAGGCGTGATCGAGGCGTGGAGGCCAAGCCTTAAGGCTTAGAAGCCTAGGCGGGCCTTAGGCGTAAAAAGGCGTGAAAAGGCGTTTAGGCCTTTTTTAATATATTTTAATATTTTTTGACTATGACAAGGCTATTAAAAATACTAAAATGGTACATACCTTAAAAATATGTCTAAATATTTGTAAATTAAAATACTATTTTTTTAAAATACAAAAAAAAATAAAAAATTTGCGTTTTTTCACGACTCACCCCAAAAAAACGTGCGTTTTTTCATGCCTTGCCCCAAAAGACGTTGACCATCGTTGACCACGCCTTGATCCACGCCTAGGGCCAACACTTGGCGTATCTAAAAAGCCTCGCGCCTTGGCGCCGCCTAGGCGCGTTTTTTAGAACACTGCTTACAACTAATCCTTAGAGCATCCACAATGGGGGGAGAAGAAAACAAGAGATTGGGTAACTTTACAGAATTTGACGCTTGTAGTGGTGGATGAAAATGAACAAATTCTGTAGAAAAATTTGTAAGCGTTCTCCAAGTTTAGAGAATGGTTACAAATTCTGTAAGGGTTCCTACGAACTTCATTTGTTCGTAGCAATTGATACGAACAAATGAAGTTCGTAAGAAATATAAATAATCATTTTTATCATATTTGGGTTCTTACGAACAACAAAAGTCCGTTAGAATTCCTACGAACTTCTGTTGTTCGTAAGAAGTTTTAATTTTGTTTCCTACGAACTTTTATTGTTCATAGGAATGATTTTGCAAATTCTGAATCTTTCACCACTACAATGAAAGGGTAAACCCACTTTTTAATTTGTAAACTACCATTCGTGAGTCTCTCCCCTCTGTGGATGCTCTTATGTTTCATCTCTTTTTTATGCCTATTGTTTTTTTAATATAATTTTTCTTCTTCTTTCACACCCACACTTTTTTCATTTACTTTCAAATTTCAAATTTATTACTTTCTATAACAGAATTAGAAGGTGCCCGCGCATCGTGCGGGGCTAAAACCTAGTTGATCTGATTTCTGAAGCATTATTCGTAAGTTGACTGAATTATTACATGTTAATAATGTCTTATATATATGTGAGTTTTGATTATTATTTGCAGAGGTTCCAACAAATGGCACCGGACTCATACTTGACACACAAATCTCTGGAAGCTATCTGTTACAAACGTGGCTCACTTAACTTACTCGATCAGGTCTCTTTTCATTTACTTAAACTAAACCCATCTTTTATTTTTATGTTTTTGGGACCTTTTTTTTTTCTTGGGTTATTTAAATATTTTAGGTAACCTTCCAAAGAAGCTCTGGTCAAAATGAATTTTTGGTATTTAAAAATTGATATATTTTGATCGATTTATTTAAAATAGCCTTCTCGAAATGTTTACCCTCCCAAAATTAACTCAAATTTTAAATTCAACTCAAATTTTTTTGGGGCATATACCAAATAGTTCCTCGAACTTTTTTTAATACACGTTTAGTCCATGCCTTTTTATTTTGCACAAAAAGTCCTTCAACATGCCAAAAAGTTTTTACCATGCCGTTGTCGCGAACCTTTAAAGACGAGAGAATAAGGGACTTTTTGGTACAAAATAAAAGGCTTGGACTAAATGTGTATTAAAAAATGTTTGAGGGACTTTTTGGTATTTGATCCATTTTTTTTACTATTTTAAAAGAATAAGTCCGCACGGGAGGTCCTCATTTAAGGACCTCATAGGAGGCTTGCCTGTATATATATATATATATATATATATATATATATATATATATATATATATATATATATATATATATATATATCCCGACTCGAGTGAGGACCACTACTCAAAAATAATTTTTGGGCTTTTTACAATACTCTATGAGAATTGATGTAGTTGGAGATACTTTTTAGATGTTCAATAATTAGACTTACCCCGTATGCATGAGCTACGAGTGAGTCAATGCATAAGGTCAAGCGGGATAATGCACAGACTTGGGGTTAAGTCTAATTTTTTGAAAAGTGGGTTTTTTGTCTAGTTACGACTTTATCTCATGGGGTAAAAGCAAAGGAATTCATAATTTTTTTGAGTTGATTTTTTTATATGTTTTTTAAATATTTCGGGGAACCCTTAAAAAAATAGCAAAAAAATCGTTTTGAGTTGGTTTTTATGGGGTTCATGAAATGTTTACACACCATAAAAAAAATCAACTCATTTTTTTTACTATTTTAAAAAGAGTAAGTACTTAAACTAGCCAAACCGATTTAACAAGTCACTTGGCGCTATGTAGTTGGAGGGAAATGAGTCATGTGGTTTTTATACCGACAAAATGAAATAGAAAGTAAGGGGGTGGGGTTGTTTTGCTGGAATAGAGATGTACTTTTTTCGCTGAAAAAAAATAAAAGTTAGGGGAGGGGGTGGGAGTGGCACATGACTCGATCATGGGCTTGGCACAGGAGACATGATTTTCGCTGAAAAAAAATAAAAGTTAGGGGGAGGGGGCGGGAGTGGCACATGACTTGATCATGGGCTTGGCACAGGAGACATGTTTCGTTTTTGTCCAACTTAAGTGCCCCAAGTGACAAAAAGGTCTTGATAAATCGGGTTGGTTAGTTCGAGGGCTTACTTGAATCAGAGGCCATTTTAGAACAGATGTAGGACCAAGTGAGTAATTTACTCTTTTAAAAAATAGGTCCAATAGTGCTGGTCGTTCTGGAGTCTACTCACTCTCTATCTATAAATACTAACAAATGTCCGTGCCTACTGCACTATGTTAGATTTGGATCGAAATACTCATACCCACACCATCCTTTTGAGCATTTAGCAATTTATAAAGGCTTGAGCGACGAAATATATTTTCCAAAAATTAGGCAAATCATTTAATAATATGTAAAGAATTGAGGGGCCACATACAATTTTTGAAAGGGCTCGACGATATTTACCTAACTCTAGTTACAAAATTGAAGATTGAAGATAAAGAAACCAGGCTAAGTAAATAGACAAGCAAAACCGCACCCATATAGGCACATTTATGTGATTTTGCATTGACATTACAATGCGTGTTTTCAACTATTCATCATAGTTGAAACCCTATTTCACAGCATGTTCCAGACTCCAAATATTAATGGCAGTAGTAGATGCAGTACATCTTGCTTGAACAATTTAAAAAATTTGTTCAAAATTAATAACTATCATAATAAAGGGTACCGTTATCGTGTCTAGCAAGCTAAACATGTCTCATGTTATCGCTAGAAATTGGTATATGGTTTATCTTAGCTAAATATACTAATTATCAGTAGAGATAAGAGATTGATTTACTGAAATACTAACACAAGAATAGACTAGAGGGTAAAAAGAGAGAGGAAGACCCAGGTTTATGTGGTTCGGCCCAAAATGATGCCTAAGTCCACAGGTACAATGCTGTTTGTATTGATTAATGGGCAATCGTCATGGATGAATACAAGATACAAGCTCTCAAGTTCTCTCTAGAATCAGATAGCATAACCGTAAGAAAAAATCTCATAAGTCACCCACATGTGGGTAGTGTGTGCTGTATATAGGCGGTTAGAGGAGAGCGACGGGAGTGAGACATGTGGCTCACCTTTATAGGTTAGGTGAGTACATGCTTTATATACACGGTGAGAGAATAATCTCAAGTTAGTCATTGACACATGGGAGAGAATATTTGTATAATCACAAACTATGTGCTTGTTGACTTCATCCAATCACAAAGTAAATGTTTGCTGTAACGGTGTTGGCTAACAATGTCAACTAACAGGTTTAACTGTCTTGCCGATCTCTATACGAGCCGATCATGCTCTAAGTCCTGGTCGACCACATTCTCAATAGGAGTGGGTGTCCAGGTGTCGCCCTCTAAGTGGTCCACGAGTCGTACTATATTTATGGTATAATATCTCATGCATTAAATTCGCTTTTGACCATTTATTTAGAAATAAAAGGGCTAAGATGATCACTTTACCATGTAGAGTTGTTATAGAAATCTGGAGTAGCCCGATCCGGAAAGGGAAAGGCTCTAGTATTTATTCCTTTCTTCTGTCTACCAAAGTGATGTGTCCCGAATATATTTGTATATTTGTTATTTTTATTTTTATATTTTATTAGGTTAGAGGAGGATAAGTGGTTGCCTCGCACTCGATTCATGGAGGTGGAGTCGTATTGTGCTGGTGACTTCTTTGCGCTCTTTGGGAACGAAGAAGATTTTGTTGAGACGGGTTTTGCTGGTGGCTTTGAGATCAGTTCGTTGTTGTGGGATGATGTGGTGGTTTATGCGTATGATATTCCATTCTGGATGGGGTTCGAGCCGTGTTCGGTGGCTGCATTTCAGTCAGGGGCGGACCCACCCCATCCCGAAGGGGTGCGGCCGCACCCGTAAGAATTCCAAAAATTCCTGCTGAGTATGGTATAAAAAAAAGTTCTGGACCCATGTGTAAGTTTTGAATATAAGGGGTTAGCAGGAAATAAAGTTTTTGGGGCAAATATATAAATATAATAAAGTGAAAAGAACTTAAATGTAACCTAATCTATTCTCACCTCTCTTTCAGCCGCCCTTCCCTTCTCTGAGAGAAGATCTCTCCTCTCCCTCCCCTTCTCTCATCTCCCCTGCCTGCCGCCGGCCCAGCCAAGCACAGCAGCAGGACTCCTCCTGCCGCCTCCCGCCACTGCCCCCTGCCTGCGCCCGGGCTGCTCTCCTCAGTGGCGGCCCCTCTTCCTTCCTAAGTTCCTTTTTGGGTATGTTTTTATGATGTTCTGAAATTTTTAGTTATTAGTTAATTGTTTTTAGTTATTGTTGCTGAAAGTTTTGAGTATGCTTAAATTTTTAGTAGCCCCATTCCTTTTGAGTATGCTGAAATTTCTAGTTATTGAACTTATTGTTGCTGAAATTAGTTGTTATTTGTTGCTGAAATTTTTAGTTAATTGTTATTTGTTGCTGAAATTTTTAGAAATTGTTACTGAAATTAGTTGTTAATTTTTAATTGTTAATTTTTAGTTGTTATTGTTGCTGAAATTAGTTATTTTTTTGAGTATGCTGAAATTAGTTGCAGAATTTTTTTTGTTATTGTTGCTATGGTGAAATTTTAGTTTAGTGGTTATTGAAATTTTAATTAGTTGTTAGTATGCTAAAAATAATTTGTCCCCAAAATTAGCATGCTGAAATTTTAATTTGTCCTCAAAATTAGTCGTTGTTGTTGAAGTTTGTATTAAACTTTAATTTTAATTAGTAGTTGTTAAAAAATGTTGATTTATTATGTAGGGGCAAAATATTAGTGAATATTAATCACAAGTTTTTAGGGGTTAAAAATTGCAAAATAAGTCAAACTAACCCAAAAAAATTCCCCTCGGAAGCTCCCGCCCCCGAACCCCTGGCATTTGTTAAAAAAATCCCGCACCCACTGTCCAAAAATCCTGGGTCCGCCACTGATTTCAGTGCATGGCCTTGAGGTTGTTCATTATGGGTGACTTGGTCTCGTCTAGCATCGTTGCCCCCCTCCGAGGAGTTAGTATGATGGCGACCATTGTGGTAAGGTCAGACGCGTTTATGCTCATCGGCCTTTGTTGGGATTTCTGATCGGTCGCCATCGTTTGTTTGCTAGCCGATATGCTGAGCGCTTCCGTGGACGTCTCTCTTTCTCAGTAAAACAGTGCCATTGACATGATTTTGATGTTCCCCGCTCCTGTTTTCACCCTCGCGGACAAGCTTTTCTCAGCTTTTTTTTTTTTTTTTGGTTGTGGGGTGGGGGTGGGGGTGGGGGGAGATTGATGTGTCCCTGATTTATTTGTATTTTTGTTATTTTTCTTTTCATATTTTATTAGGTTAGAGGGTGACATTGCCTTTTCAAGATATCCCCACCTATAAATAAGACCCTTGGCCGCTATTTGTAATCACTTACTTTTGACATGAATGAGAATTATAGAGAGAATTTAGGCCATTGGACTCTAAACAAATGTTGTTATTGTAAAAAACCTTCCGCTTACATCACAAACATTTATCCAAAGTGCTATTTTCTACACTTGATCCAAGTGAAGATCGTTTCTAGTTTGTAAATTGATGTGTGAGAGAGAGAGAAGAGGGGGGGTTCTCAAAATAACACAATTGTCTTCAACATTAGACGTATAAAATCATAATTACCCAAACTTTCTACCATTTTTCCAGGAAAGTACCGAATAAATCATAAATATTTTGTAAAACAATGATACCAATAGCAACCACCACAAAATATAACTCAAAATATGATATGAATAGGTGGAGTACAAGCAAGTGATCAGCTCCATAACCATGGCCCCAGTCATAGGGACAACCCCAATATCAGTACTTCTTATGAAAAATATCAACATCTATATGCAAAACAAATAATCTAACTACAAAACTGACAAAACCCCAGAATAAAAACGTAAAGAGTTTCTGAGCACGTTCAAATCAACAAATAAATAAAACTTACTTACGCTCTGTTATGAGCTCTGGATCATCCACATTTTGGTACCATCTGAAACAATATGCTTGGAACTTTCACTAAATCTACATGGCTATAGAATTCAGTGGCAGAGAAAGTAACTAAAAATGACTATACAACTGCAAGATGCAGGGGAGAGGGGTAAACAAATTGTTCAAGTCGTCGTATAACAAACATTTGAAAACTGGTTTGAAGGTAAGAAATTAAAATTAAAAATAACCATTCTAAAAAAGCGAGTTTTAAAACAGGACCCAATGTCATTAAACTCCTATTTTCTACTATATAACGCAAGCTAGTAGAAAAGAGAAACAAAACAGTAAACTCTAGTTTTGGATGGGGGACAAAACTAATCACAGAACCTCCAAGTAACCAAAGTGGTGCATTTTAGTGCCTATTGAGAGAGAGAGAATGACGGTGGGGGTGGCTGACATTCACCTCCAGTTTTGCTGCCATGCCTCAACTGTTGGCAAAAATTTCAAAAGCAAAACAATCAGATTCTTAATTGCCAAATTGACAGTAACAACATTCACGAAAAACAAAGGTATCAAAAGATGTAATCAAAGCAATAATAGAGTGAGAGTTGACCTTATATATATATATATATAGTCAGGCTCTCCAACATACCTCCTAGCAACATACCTAGCAACATACCCATTTTTTAAAATAGTAAAAAAAATAATTTTGAGATGATATTTTTTATATGGGTTCATGATATTTCAATGTGCTCCTGTAAAAAAAATCAACTGAAAATAATGTTTTTTGTTATTTTTAAAAAATAGGTTTAAAAACTGACTGTTTTTACCTTATAAATCTGTCAGATTTTTTACCTATTTTTTAAAAATAACAAAAAAACATTATTTTGAGTTGAATATTTTTATAGGGGCACATTGAAATATCATGAACCCATATAAAAAATATCAACTCAAAATTATTTTTTTTACTATTTTAAATAAATAGGTATGTTCATAGGTATGTTGGAGAGCCTCTCTCTCTCTCTCTATATATATATATATATATTAGGTCGTTAGAACTTCAGATATATGGAGATATGTTCTTTATATATGATAAATGATGTATGTTAGAGTGCCTCACTCTTGTGTGTATATGTAAGTACATCTGCTTTTACTGGACATGCTTAAGCTAATAGTATGATATACTATATAGTCAATCAGGTTTGAGTCTCATTTTTATAGTTTTATTCGACACCAATCCCATGCTTTTTAAAATTGTAATCTTTATAAGTGGGACTAACTACCTGTTTTCTATACTACTACCTCCATCCCAATTTAAAAGTCCCTATCTGTTTTTTGTATGTATTAAGGGTACAGTTAATCAATGGCTAAGATCAACACTTATTTACTATTGTGGATTTTGGTTCATTGATTATGTCCAAAAAAGAAAGTGGTCTCTTAATTTGGGACAACCCAAAAAGGATTAGTGGACTCTTAATTTGAGACGGAGGAAGTATATCTGAATTGTTGGAACTGTTTCTTTTCCCCCTTCCTTTTCGGAGTTGATTTTCAATTGTGACTGCTAGTACAAGTGGGGAATTTGGAATATATATTTTTTTTTTTGGGTGATTATTTTTCTAAATGCATCAAGGCAATTATATATGCTTCTTTTGATTTTGAATTTTTGGAAGTTGTATTGATTTTGAGAGTGAAAGTCTAAGCAAAAACTCTCTCTGTAAAGATTAGATATGAGAAAATTTAGTTGTTTATGATCTCCTCAGATGATCACATCCGTGGATTTATTATAGTTTTTTTTTTCTTTTTTATTTTGTAAATATATAAATAACAGAGAAGGCTTCCCTTGAAGCTATCTATTTGGATATTCAAGAGACCACTAATGGATGGTGATCTCTCTCTATATACACCCCTATATGTATATTTATATGTACATTTGCTTATACTCGACTTCCGTGTGCTAATAGTGCAATATACTATATCTAAATTATTGCAACTTTTTTTCCCTTTTTGGAGTGGATTATCCATTGTCACAGTACAATTGGGAAATTGGAGTAGGGGATTTTGTGAAATGTAATGTGCTTATTTTGATTTTTCATTTTTGGTTATATTGCTTTAGAAATTCAAAGTCAAAGCAAAGACTTTATCTGTATTGTAAAGATTATATAGGGAAAATTCATTTGTTTACGCATGTGTTCATGTCTGTTGATTCATTCCATGGACTTACTGTAACTTTTTGATGACAGAGAAAGCTTCCCCTTGAAACTATCTATTTGGATATTCCAGACACAACTGATGGATGGTAATCTCCTTTTCACAGTTTTTCTTTTTCGTTACTATATTCCTTCTTGTGTTTCTTTGCTATTTCAAGTTCTAATTATAGTGGTACTGAAGTGCTTTATCGACCATTATCTTAAATTTATAATTCTGCTTTTCTTTTTAGTCCTTTCCAAATTAGTCATGTTTAAAAAAATAGTACATAAAACTAGGCGAGATTACAAGGTTACCTATTTGGTCAATACCCATGAGAGAACAACGATCCAAGTGCATTCAAAGGTATGCATCATGTTTAGGCGGATAAAATTGGAAAATAATTTTTTTTTCTCCAAAATGATACTTTCAAACTGCAATTATTAATTTGGGATGGAGGGAGTATTTCCTTGTGAGCGTGTTTACAATTATTCTTCAAGTCGAAGAACAGTTTGGTGCTCTGCTTTTCCTTGTGGTTATTGATTATTAGGGAATTAAATTTCATTAATCTCATTGCAAATCAACCTTTTCTCTTTTGTATATTGTACCAAAGATTATCTTGAATCCATTTATCACTTCTGAAACTTGATATAATGATCTTCCTAGGCTTCAAGGCTCCTTCCTTTATTTTTTTATTACCCTGAACCATTTAATATATGTTCTTGCGTCGAGAAATTAGATCACTTGGATAGGTGGGTTACAAGACATTAATAACTGAAAATGGTATGATTTATATTGGTTGCGACATAATGATGACATGTCCCGAACATATCCTCCACAACAATTCCCAATATTGGAGAACTATTCTGAACTTTTCCTTTAAAACTTAAAAAATTATCTTCCGCTAATTTCATTTTGCTTCGTTGATAACGAACCATGGTCGTTCATTCATCGATTATATACTGTTTATTTTCTTGTACATGGAAAGAGCTTCATCGTTTACCAGCTTCCTCTTCTTTTATCACTCCTTTGTCATTTTTCTGAATCCTTCCCTTGGTATGAATCATATGTGTAGTTGAGATTCCTCTATAAGTATTGCATGAAGGCATTGTATTTATTCTGTCCTCTAGCTTTAGTATTCATTCAGATATATGATTTAGATATCCATATACGTATTTCTTTTAGTTTTTAGGATGCATGATTCGGCTGACCAGAATATGGGAACCCCGAATATAGGAAGCAAAGCAAGACGCATATTTATACGAATCTTTTTCTAACCAGTATGAGCACCTTTTGATGTGTAAGCAGAAAGTGGGTCCTTTAGGGATGACAAAATATGGCAGGGAGGGAGATAATATTAATGATACTATTATCTGCTGTTTTTAGCGGTAATATTAGAGTAGGACTGATCTAAGTTGTTTACCATGTTTATATTTATTCTCGTAGTTAGTTAATCTTTGATAGGAGTCCTGGAGAGGAGAGCAAGACTTATAATCATATAAATAAAGGGCCCCCCTTCTTTTGTGCTAACCGCTAGAATGAGAGTGAGAAATCTTATTTTTCGAGGAGTTGTTGTCGGGTAAATCACTTCCGCTAGTTTACATCACCTTTTCTCCCTGCAATTCTCCTTACCGCCTATCTTAAGTTGTATACATACAGCCAGAGACGAAACCAAGGCAGGACCAAGGGGGGCCATGCTCCCCTCCAAACGTTTTCAAGTTTCTAGTGTGATAATATTTGTATTGTAAAGATATCTTCCGATAATATTTGTGCAAGTCAGTCTTTGCTTTTTCCATATAAATGATTGAGTCCAGTTTTTCTTCCTTGGATTTCTGAGTTTGATTTATCCAAAGTAATATCTCCAATTTTTTTAAAGATATCTCCATTTTAAAATCAATTGCTAACTAATCTCAATCCTAAAAAATAGGTGCCTCCACTCACGCTATTATTTCACAAGTTAAACCCACTACTGTTCTCTCACCCTCTCCTCCATTAGGTTCCTATTTATTTTCCCTACCTATCAAAAAAACCGAACTGTGGGCAAATCACCAGATAATCCATGGATAAAAGTCAAGTTTTACAGTTCTTAGTTAAGTTACATAAAGTATAAAACCCATTTCCCCCCTAAATTTGTTCGGAATTTATAATTTCAAACTTTTGAGTTAATTACAAATTAAATTTTGACTTCACCTTTTAGTTTAATTGAAATCTGATGTTCAATCTTAACTTCAAATTTTAGACATAATTGTAAATTTATTTTTTACTTGTATTATTTATGATATCTACAGACATAGATTTGACTTGCAATGTTTATTTTATTCAGAGCTTTTAAGAGTTTAAGCAAAAACCTAATTTTAGAGTTGGAAATTCTACGAACAAAAGGTTACTCATAATTTAGGTAAACAATTAGTATTCTTAGTTATTTAATATTTTATTTTTAAAATACAATTTATGGTTAAAAGCTCCAAGAAATTAGTCATTTATATTGATGGATTGTTGTTTGACATTTTATGAAACAAGTTCATAACCTTTTGGTCCCCCTTGAGATAATATTCTAGTTTCGTCCCTGGCCACAGGGGTTAATCTAGTAGTAGGACGAGCATGTGATAAGTGCCTTATGAAGCGTAGGTCACAAGTCTGAATTCCGGTGGATGCGTAGTCCGGTCAAAAGATCTGGACGCCAGAGTTTTTGGAATAAAAATATAATGGGTCATTTTTTACTTGGGTACCTGCAGTGGCGGATGCAGGAAGGCCCTATGGTGGGCAGTTTCCCACCTTAAAATTTGGGGCATTTTTTTTAAAGGCAAATTTGTTCGTCAATGAGTAATATATCAATAATTTTGGGGTAAGATGGTAAATGCCCACCTTACCTTAACTTCTCTTAGATGTACTCTAAAAAAATATCTAAACACAATACGCATTAAAGAAAACCTGTAGAGAGAGTGACATAACCAACCAAAAAATTTTGCTCCTGGTTTTCTCACTCGGAAGTCTTCCCGGCCAACTCACTCGGAACTCTTCATGTACGGTTCACTTAGAAGTTTTATTTATTATGCCAAGGTTAGCTTAGTTTTATTTATGGTATTTTAAATCTCAACTTGGTATTATTTGCTATGTTTAGGTTCTCAAATCAGACTTAAATGTGAGGGTTCGTTAAATGTTAAATTTTTGGGTTTGATTAATGTTAATTTGTTAGTTAACTGTTAGGGTATGTAAAATGTAAGCCTTAGGGTTTGTTAAATGTTAATTTGTTAAATGTTAGTGTTTGTCAAATGTTAATTTATTAAATGTTAATTTTAAAATATTAATTGTTAGGTATTTATAGAATTTTTAATTAACACTATTTTTCATTGTTTTTAAAGTAATTATTTGGTAAATACTAAAAAAAAAACTGAATAAAATTCCGTGCGGCGACCCCTGACCCTGAACCTCCGGAAATCACTGTTCAGTTAGCCTGCCCACCTTAGGAAATGTTTCTGGATCCGCCCCTGGGTACCCAGCTAGTCAAAATTAGACTTTGGTATCACCATAGCTGTTTTATAGTTTTATTGGACTTTAATATTTTTTCGTCACTAAATGTCACCTTGAGTGGCAAAACTTATACATTTTGCGACGGAGAAGGGACTGTTGACGCCTCTAAATGATAATAAAATAAAGAAAAACAATATGAGCTATTTTTAAAGTGTTTCGTCTATAAAGAAAGCCTACGTCAACTGTTTGTTTTATTTCTGGTGATTACAATATTACAGTTGGGTGTACTTGAGAATGATTCACTTGTCCATTTGAGCTAGGGGATATCATGTATTTATAGTGGTTGGGAGTCCAAGAGATGGAATGCCTTTATATATTCAGGCATTTACATCTATATACAATAAATATGACCGTTGATACTCAATATAACTGTTGATATTCACAGGTACAATGATTGTTGGTGATTCCACACAAATGACTTTTGATATTCTTGATGGTTCATATTCTTTAGGTTGGTCGGCCGGTTAGCCAACCATTGTCTCGGGAGACGATCACGTAAGTAATCACTATGAAGATTGCCACGTAGAACGGGTGTCCATTTCTTATTAGTCCACGTAGGGTGATAAATTTTGCCATCAACAAAAGCCCCCAATGCTCTATGCTTGAGGGTTTAGTGAAAGGATGGAGAATTTATTCTGGAACGTTACATTCGTATATAATGAATGAGGTTATTGACCTTCTACAACACGTGTGGAGTGTCTCTTGATAATTGCCATGCGTTTGACCCTTCTTCTTATTGACGATTTATCTTCTGGAGTTGATCGGGCGGTGTGCCGACTAAGTGAATCTGGAGCCGACCAAATGCTGTGGTGCTTACTTGGGAGGACAAGTGTCCTGATGATGCTGTTGGTTCAGTTGGTACCATTGGATGTCATCAATTCTACTTTCCATATTGTGCCACTTGGAATCTCATAGCAACATATGACAGTTGTTCTTGCATCGTTAATGAATAATTTAGATAAAAAATCTCTCCATGCTTCATTCTTGAAGATGAGATCTGAATACTCTCTCGTCCTCTAAGTATGCTGGTGATCGACAGGAAATTGCTGCTCTTTATAAAATATTTCATTGGGGGGTGTTCTTGTAGATAGTTTGAAAACTGCGAACTGCCAGAATGTAATCTGATTCTTCTGCCCTTGATATTGCCCTTGCTGGGATAAAGCCGAGGAAAAATGCCCCACGAAATGACTCCTAAGATCTTTGTTGTTTCCTTGTAATGACTGTTTCTGCTTTTGTATTATCCTGCTGAACCCACGGGTGTTGGAATAATTAGCCGATCTTTATTTGAGCTTGCGATTAGTTTTTAATCAGATTGCCGACTAGGTAATTTGTGTAGATTAGTTAGTCGGGTAAGTGGTAATTGTACGACCTTAGATTTTACTAATGCTGTTTTTTAGTTAAAACTGTAAATAGTCTTGTTGATTTAAGTTGTAGCATTAGTTATCAGTGGCGACCAAGTGTATTAGGAATGTATTATTATTCCTGTATTTTAACTCGGTCAGGTCAGGTAAAACTTCTTTTGTTTATTCATGAAGGTTTGTGAAGTATTAATGCGCTGAGGTTTGCTTTGACTAATGTTGCGGTGAACAGGTCAACATAACTACGGAGCCCCCAATCGGGCTTATGTAGAGGAGATTGAATAATAATAATGATGCCCGATCATTCGTCGGGACTTTGTTGCAATATAATGCCGACTATATATAGAGCGATCAAATAATGAGCATGCCTGAGCATTTATATAGTGAAAGAGCCGACCATTTGTTGGGGCTAAATCAGATAAAAATTATCACGAGATTGATTTATTTGCCCGCATAATATATGATATGTATCTGCTCGAACAATGGGCAATGAAAATTTCAAAATATGAATTAATAACTTTTATGCCGAATACGTGTCAGATGAGCGAACTTTTATCAAATATGTACTAGATGTAAAGGCATAAACAGGTCTGAGACCCAAATATTCTCGAAGAAGTTTGTCAGTGTTTGGTGTACTTATACATAAAAGAGGAGTGGCATTATCAAACAGGTGCTTATTTTAATAAAATCAAAATGGAGATACCTATGTTTTCCATCGTAAAACTCACGCAAGGAACTCTGAGTCCAAACCCCTGTACCTGCAGTCGACTAGTAAGGAAGAGGCGGTGACGACCTTCCTCCTATCCCTTTGTTGTCGCCCAGTGGTCGCCGACCACTCAGGTAGTCCTGTGACGTTGCTTGGGCATGGCGTCCTACCAACAAAAGTGGTCCGATGTAGCGTTGCTGAGGTATTTTTGCTTTTGTACAGTGACCTCCGACCATCAATGGTGCTCCGGTGATGCCTCTGAGGTGTGGTCCATTTCGTAATTTGGTCGCCAACCTCCAGTAATGTTGGTGATATGTGAGATCTTTGATATAGTCATCACTGACCTCCGACGACGTTGCTGATGGATTTCTCGATCGATTTGGCTTGCCATGATTTGGTCGGCTTTTTACTTTATTCCCAAGTTTTCTTTATTAAAAATGTATGAAAATTCATAGACTGTTGTTGTGCCAAGACTGGTGGATCTTGATTGGTTCGTCGAGAGGTCGTGGTCTTCATGGTCGGAGAGTGAAAAACCCAGTGAGTATGAAAATCGTTAAGTTCTTTGGGAGAGGATATTCTCTGCTGCTTTTCTTTTTTGATAATTGGAACTTCTTCACACACGAGTACCGACCATTAAAGAAATGATAATCGCTGGTCGGCTGGGAATGATACCAGATTGTTGGTCGGCAAGATTGGCCGGAGGTCTCAAATATCAATTTTACCAAATATCATCCAGTGCTATTCTCCAGACTTATATTGCCACCCTCTTTGAGAAGGAGACATGTTGGTTGGTGGGACGCTGAACCCAATTCTCTTACTCCACCGTTGGATTCCAAACCAAATTGGTTCTGAAGTGGGTCTGATTTAAGCCATTATTGCTGTGAAACCACCAAGAAAAAGTTTGAGAGATGATTCGTTGAAGCAAGAAAACCCAGATGTTGGGATTTCTGTACTGATCTATCTCCACCCACATATGTTTAAGAGGAAGCTTTATCACCATCCATATATATTTGGTTTGCTGATTTGATTTCCAGATTCGGTTTGAGTTAATGATTTTGTTTGTAATTAATCAATTTGATGAGGGCTTCAAATCAAGATCTGAGAATCAAATGTATATTCATACAGAAAAGGTTTACGATTCATTAATGTTCATCTCCCGTCAAAAAATCTGAGGAATGGGAATCAAAATATCTAATGTAACCCAGTATCTAAACGTGTCTACACAGAAATTTCTCACAAACTTATAATTATGAGATTTCGTAAATGAGAATTGAACAAACAGTTTATGAATATAAACATATGAGACTCATAATTGAGCAAAACGATGTGGAGATAAAATGTAATCGTTTATATGCAAAGACAGAAAGGCTTAGCTTTTGATGATGATCTTCGTCTCTTCCAATAAGAGGGAATGATTTTCTTGTCGAATTCTCACAGATGGCGCCAATCTGTTGATGTCTAAAAATGGTTTAACATTTAGAGACGTCAACAAAGAAAATAAAGAAAAACAATACGAGCAAGTACATAAGAGACAAATTTTTAAAGTGGTTCGGCTATGAAGAAAGTCTACGTCCACTGTTTGTTTTATTTCTGGTGATTGTGTGCTTGAGAATGATTCACTTGTCCCTTTGAGCTAGGGGATATCACGTGTTTATAGTGGTTGGGAGTCCAAGAGATGGAATGCCTTTATATATTTAGGCATTTATATTTGTTTACAATAAATATGACCGTTGATATTCAATATAACTGTTGATATTCCTAGGGACAAGGACTGTTTGTGATTCCACACAAATGGCTTTTGATATTCTTGATGGTTCATATTCTTTAGATTGGTCGTCCGGTTAGCCCATTTCTTATTGGTCCACGTAGTCATTGTTTAGTAATCACTATGAAGATTGCCACGTAGTAGAACGGGTGCCCATTTCTTATTGGTCCACGTAGGGTGGTAAATTTTGCCATCAACAGGGACCAACCCAAGTCAACTAAACAATTATGATGGTAACAAAATCTAATATCAACAATTAGCGAGGTACCACAGTCGAAGTCACCCCAAAACAATTGTATTAAGTAGTACCATGTTTATATAGGAGCTTCTTTAGATATTTACACCTTATTTTAATCTTGATTCGATAAAATTGTTGTAAATACCTTGGTGCACCGGATACTACCTTTTTTTATGTTATGCCAGCAGAATTTTTGTATCACCAAGTAAATTCCTTATTTCCTTTTCATATGGGTCAGGGGTGCAATAAGAGATATGGTAGTTCGTGGGGCACCCGCAATTGCTATAGCTGCAGCCCTCTCCCTGGCAGTAGAAGTATCCAACTTGGAGGCTTTTAGTGGTACATCTGATGAGGCAGCATCTTTCCTCAGCAAGAAATTGGAATATCTTGTGTCAAGGCAATTACTAATAGTTGTTCCTTTTTTCTTTTTACTTTTTTAGTTTTCCCCCAAGATAATTGCATAATTAAACTAACCCCTTGCATGTTTACCAACCTCCTTTTACCTTGTGACTTATCGGATGCATGCCCCGGGGGTGGGGGCGGGGGAGGATTGGAACTTCGAGGGGGTATAAGTCTAATAATGCAATTATCAAGTATGTGGCTTGGTGACGTCCTTGTTATTGAAATGGCATAATTTGTGTTCTTGTAAGTTGGGCTTTGAAGATAGTGGTAAATAACATTTTTGTGGAAACTATAGCTGATATCTTAGGCTCTTTTATCAGCCGACCAACTGCTGTGAACCTTTCTGATGCTGCAACTAAACTTGGTGAAGTCATAGCCAAGGCTGCTGCTACTGCTTCAGATGCTAGTACCGTTTTTCAGGTGGTGACAATTTTGCTTTTATCTTCTGATCGGTGATTTCTTCTTAATTTTGGTGTAATAAATTCATTTTGAAAAATTATTGAGAAATAGAACTGGAGAATACTTAGGTTCATTGCATATATTAATTCACATGCACTCAAAACATGCATTGTTTTTTATCCTTCTCTTTTCTGTTTATCAATTTGGGCTAATGTAAAAAAGATCCTTTTATAAAATCTTTTTACCAAAAAGTCCACCAAAAGATTTCCCAAATCGATCCTCAAATTGGATCGGATTGGAAATTATTACACATTCTCCTTCCTGTTGCGAGTAACAATTGTAATGTGTAAGATATTCCAACCTGATCCTATTTTGTGAATTGATTTGGAAATTGTTTTGATATAGAAGATCAATTTGTAAAAAAGTGTGGTATCTTTTGACATTTTCTATATGAATTTTGTCAATTTTGTGTCAGGCTTACATTGAAGCTGCAGAAATTATGCTCAAGGATGACGTTGCTTCCAACAAAGCAATCGGGTCATATGGAGCTAGTTTTATTCAGCACCAGCTGAAAGACTTCAAAAAGCTATCTATTTTGACTCATTGCAATACTGGCAGGTGCCTCCCCCTTCTTATCTCTTAATTCCAAACATCGTCAATGGCAAATCCAGGATTTTAAATTTTTTTTGGGGGGCGTTTTCTTGACTTCAATACGTCCATAATTACCCCGTTTGAGTTTGGTACCTTTGTTTAATTGACTTTGAGTATGGTACATTTTTCGTTGGTAAACCATTAGAAATAATGGTCATGTACATTGCACATGACCTGCTGTTAAATAAAAAAATATTTAAAAAATTAGGAAAAAACAAAAAATTCACAAATATATAAAAAAAAATCATAGGTAAAAAAAAAAAAAAACAGAATTAAGAAAAAAAATAAAGCCCAACCACTCACCCACCCGTCTCCCCCCCACCCACAACAGGCAGCGACTACCCCCTATCCCCCACAGCCACTCTGGCTCCCCTTACCAACCAGCGGTGCTCCTCTCCCTTCTCCCATCCCCATCTTTCATCTGTGGACGCCATCGACGCCACCATCACAATCTCTCAAAACCCAATTCAACCCTAGCAACACCACAGCTAAACCACCAGAAGCAAAGCCACTGCAACCACGACTGCAATCCAAATCGCAAACTGGCACCACCCAAATTTCCACATGGCCATTACAGTGAGAAGCCATCACCGTCTCCAACCACCTGAAAATTACAACCCTTCACCACCAAGAATCACCTCCAACCATCGAAATCACAACCTGCATCAACCCATCAGAACCCAACAAATAATCAAACCTAGGTTTGGAGAGAGAGAGAGAGAGAGGGAGAGAGAGAGTTGATTCCCCTCGGTGAGGTAGAAGTCAAGAGGAGAGTGGATGTATATTCATTGGGAAATTAACACTTGACCAACCATTGTTATACACATTGGGTGGTGGTGGTGGTGCTGGTGGGCGGGGTGGCGAGAGGTTGGGCAAGGAGAGGAGGACAAAGGTGGGTCTCGGGTTCGAGACACGGGAGCAACCTCTCCATATATCGGGGTAAGGTCAGTCGACATCCGCCTCTCCCAAACCAGTAGTTAAGCGTGAGCGTTGTGTACTGGGTACAATTTTTTTTTATTCCTTTTATTTTTTTAGCTCTTTTTTAAGGAATTTCTCTTCTTTTTATAATTTAATTATGTCTTGTGACATGAATGTAAACTCTTAACAGTTTTGTAATAGAAAAGGTACCAAACTCAAAGTCAATTAAAAAAAGTTACCAAACTCAAAACGGGGTAATTATGGACCTATTAAAGTAAAAAAACTATCTTTTTTGGGAGGTGGGGACCATGGAGTAAATATACTAATTACATAATATTTGTAATTAGTTATGTATGTTAGAAGGAAATAATGTTGCATTGAGTTATTTTTACTAAACAAATCCCAAAATTTAGGGAGTATATTAATAAATCTAAATATCAAGGATATAAAAGAAAATTTTCATAACAAAGTTGGGTCGGTTTCCCCGCCTCAACCTATTGTGGCTCTGCTGGTGACCACCATCATCATTATATATATAGATTTGTAAAATATCGTGACATAAATCAAAGGGTTATTTTTCCTGATTTGATAGTCTTGCAACGGCTGGATATGGGACTGCCCTAGGCGTGATTCGGTCACTTCAGGCTGAGGGAGTTCTAGAAAGGGCATATTGCACAGAAACACGTCCGTTCAACCAAGTGAGTAATATAAATAACTTAGACTTGCTCATACTTTTTATTAGCACAAGGAATACGACGACTGGAATGATACTCCTGTCCCAAATTATGAGTCCTTACCATTTTTTTTGTGTGTGTATAGAATAAGGATATACTCAATCAGTGGGCAAGATCAACACTTTTCACGATCGTGGAATTTGGTTAATTGATTACGTCCCAAAGAGGAAAGTGGACTATCAACATGGGACAACCAAAAAGGAATAATGGACTCTTAATTAGGGACGGGGAATATTACCAACATTGCAACTATAATTAAGCAATTTCTGTTCTATGTTTTGAAATTGTAAAAGAAATTGCGACATATTGATGGGATTTTTGGAACCGAGTCTTAGAAGGCATCGGCATAGCCAGGAATTCTAATCACCCTGGTCTAGTATGACTGCATGGCTTGAAGATGGTAAGACCTAAACAGAAAAAAAATCATCAAAATGAAAATTTATATGAACCAAAGGAGTTCATAATTCATGGTACTTCGTTTTGAAAATAAATTTGGGATACAAAATGAATGTGGCATATTTTATGGTGAGTCATGATAGGCAAATAAAATATGCACACAAATGATACGGCAACAATTATTTGTCTAGGCAGTTGGTGGGATCCATCGTCTATCCTTCTGTAACCAATCACAACTATTTTGTGTGAATAAAATAAAATATATATGTGAAAGTAAAAAGTATGATGGTGCGGAACTACATAATTTTACAAAACAATTATAATTTGATAGTATCATTGTCTTAAAATGTGTTGGCGATAACAAATTCACCAACCGATAATCACTTAATTTATGAGCTTCTATATAAAAATGTGAAGATTATTTAATTATCCCCCCAATCAATTGTAGGGATCCAGACTGACAGCATTTGAGTTGGTGCATGATAACATTCCAGCGACGCTCATAGCAGATTCTGCTGCAGCTGCTCTAATGAAAGCTGGACGTGTTAATGCTGTCATTGTTGGAGCCGATCGTGTGGCTGCTAATGGTACCTAAACGCAATTATTGATAATTAATTTCATTACTTTTAAAAAGAGTGATTTGATGTTTGAACCCATAAATTCCTTGATATTGACTTTAGCCCTCAATATTTTCATTTTTTGGGAATGACTTTTAGCGACACAAAGCATCGCAAAAAAAGTTTGCATTGTGTTTTTTGCAACACTTGACATGTCGCAATTTTTTTTACGCAGTCGTTTTTGCAACACTTTCTGTTGCTTAAAGTCATTTTGATTTTGGGGATCAAATCCCAAGAGATGAAAATGTTGGGGTCCAAAGTCAATATCAAAGAATTAAGGGTTATTCGGTGTTTGGGCTCCATTAATTCTTTGATATTGACCTTGGTCCCATACATTTCCACTTCTTGGGGTTTGACCCCCAAAATGACTTTTAGTGACGAAAAAAGTGTCGCAAAAAAACAGTTGCTTAAAATTTTTGCGACACTCTTATGCTTCGCTAAGAGTCATTTTGGAGGCCAAACCCTAAGAAATGAAAATTACGAGGTTAAACTCAATTACAAAACATAAATGGGAGCCAAACCCCAAATAACCCAAGAATTGATGGGGGCAAACTCCCCAAGTGCCCCTGAAAATAATCATGTTTGACCTGCGGTTTTGACCTAATTTCAGGTGATACTGCCAATAAGATTGGGACCTACAGCCTTGCCCTATGCGCAAAGCATCACGGTATCCCATTTTATGTGGCTGCACCATTGACATCCATTGACTTGTCACTTTCTTCTGGACAAGAAATTGTTATAGAAGAAAGATCGGCCAAGGAATTGTTGTACACACGTGGAGGACTTGGGGAACAAGTTGCTGCTTCTGGAATATCGGTGTGGAACCCGGCTTTTGATGTTACCCCTGCTAATATCATTAGTGGCATCATTACCGAGAAGGTCTCTCTCTCTCTCTCTCTCTCTATATATATATATATATATATATATATATATATATATATATATATATCACGCACATGCTTAGGACTTGCAGTTTATTGAATAGATAAGTGAGAAAATCCCCTGAGCTACTTTTATTGCAAAACTCTTTCGTGAACTACACGTTATTGTTGCAAAGTTCGCCCTCCGAGACCTAGTGACCATAAAACAATCATACCCCGTGGTAGGTCGGAGAAGGGGGGAGGCAAAATATATTTAGTTATTACTGAAGGGGCCAAGCCTTTAAAAAATATAATATTTTTTTGTAAACATTATAAGTTATAGGTCTAAAAGTTGGGAGGCCCTTGGGTACGCACGTTCGAAAATATGGTACACTTTTAGTTCCATTACACTAAAATTAGCAACATGAGAAACGTTCTCCTATTTATTCCGTAATATTCAACATACTTTTAAAATGTATCTAAAACAAAACTTATGATATGCTTGTTTGCCGCGTTTACATGAATAATTCCAGTATAGAAACTACATGAACTTTTTTACCTTCTAGTATTTTTAAGTCGCTCGACTTGTATTAATGAATTGATTTAAAAAACCCTGCCCTGATCATACCACATTTTAGAGTGTATAGCGTATTCCCATTTCTGTTTGCGACCCGTGTTTGCGGGGTAACAGTGCTCTGTGGATTTTTTAGTTTAGGGATTTTTTGTATCAAGAATAGTTCATGGGGGGTTATTGCAAAACTACATAGTTTATGGATTCTTTTTTTTTTCCTCTCGCAATTTACGCTTTATTAAATTTTAACCTCCTGATTTTTCATCTTATTAGGGTGTTATCACGAAGGAAGGAAATGATGCTTTTGACATTAAAGATTTCGCGCTGAAGACATCGGTCGCTCATAATTAACTCATAAAACCTAGAAAAGGGTCTCAGTTTTAACAGGTTTTCCGCTCATAAAGAATATTGATTTGGTGATCATTATGGGAGGATTATCTAAATATTGAGTTGTTCTTGTTAAACAAGGCTGAATATTCCAAGTTTAACTGAGTCCTTGTGTTTATATATTTAATTTAATAAGAATATTGTTGCTTGCTCTGCAAAGAGAAAATACAGAGGTAACACGTTTGAGTGGCAAATGTCATTTTTCTTTGTCTTTGTTTTTTGCTAACTTATGTTGTGCGACTTTTTATTGAGTCCTACGCCGACTCATGATTTCGACACATTTGACGCGATAAAATGACGTGTCGCACTCGTATTGGCTCGCGCCTGGGACCAACAGTAGTAGAACCCAGACACGGGCCAATGTGGGTGCGACACATCACTGTATCTCACCACTCTGTGTCGCAATCATGAGTCGGCCTAGAATTATTGCTTTTTATTACACTTCCAATTGCTAGTTTCCAGATTTTATGCATTCAAATTTGAGGTAGCAAATTTTATTATTGATATGCAAGTTTATTACCTTTTACTACCATATATTGTGGTATAATTTCAAGTTTTGAAATTAAAAATGAAAGAATATATATATATATATATATATATATATATATATATATATATATATATATATATATATATATATAATCCTCTTGTGCGGACTAGTCCGCATTTTAAGAATGAGGATCGGATATGTGTCGCCTAACGGTCCGTCTAGAAATCATCGCCTAAATTATAGGCACTCTCTCTTTTTGGGCTCACCGCCAAGTGACACATGTTCGATGCGCACTCTTAAAATGCGGATTGGTCCGCACAAGAGCATATATATATATATATATATATATATATATATATATATATATATATATATATATATTATTGTTGGGAATTTCTATGATGGGTCGCATATTGGTTGCATCTGGGGATTCACATCGATGTTTTAAATAATATAACCAGGCACGCAAATTCCTAAAGTATCTTCAAGGTACTTTTTGCACCTTATCAAATGATCTAAACAAAGTGTTTTCTTGTGCTTTCGATCCTCAAGGAAAGACAATATTTTAGGATAATTCTATAAATAGACTATTAAAAACACCGTGAATCTCCATAACACCACTTCCTAACAAGAAGTAGGTGATTACTTTGAAACACTTTCATACGGAAACCCCGCCTCATCTTACTTTTCATCATCGTCATTTTGTTCTTCCCTAATTACAATTTCAAATCACCACCCACTGTCGCAACCTCCTCCACAGTTGCACATCCACAAATACCACTGCCTTCTTGTGCACAAATCAAACACCACAATCAACCATATAGGAATGATAGAAAGCTGGAAATTTTTATGGGAAGACATGAGATTATAGTAGTTCAGCTAATATGTGCTACATTCACATGAGGGAAAAGTTAAATTTCACTATAAGAATTACTTGGTGTTTAAACATGTGTTCCAATGGCACCACACCCAACCAAAACGTGTATTTATGCAAGATGGTGGAAATAGAAACAAGTAACAAAATATAGAAGATGAAAGCAAGAGATTTAATGTGGTTTTACAATACTACATTGTTTTCACCCACAAGAGAAAGATAACAATTTTGAAATTTGAGAAATATGTTGCAATGGTATGGTCATATAGGAGCTATAAACACACTTAAATGAAACTTCAAATACACCCAAATCTCATCTTGTCATCATGTTTAAAATTCCTATACCTCTTTCACTTTCTTACTTCTCTTTTGATGAATAGTTCTACAATGTCATTAAAATTCTAATGCTAAATTATTTTCATCATTCTATTTACTCAAAGTGATATATGTGAAAACATTCAAAATACCCCCATTTAAATTTTTTGTTATTAAGACTACAACCTCTTCGTTGTAGCCACGAGCTTTACTGCAGCAACTAAACCTTCATTGGTTGCCACAAAGCTTTGCTGCAGCGAAGACACCATGTGTTGACTCCCAACTCCAAGTTCTTGAAATTTTAAGGATTCTGCACCATCCTCGAGGGAAGTAAGCCTACAACAATCCTTAGCGAAAAGAGCCCTTGGAGTAAATTTAGGAGCTAAAACCTCACAAATGTCGACTTTGACAAGAAAATACTACTACATCAAATCTAGACTCTCCGCTTGCAAATCCTCAAATAGTCAACTGGTAGCCTTGATTGTACTAGTTACACACCCCGAATCAAATACGGTCTTAAATCTCCTTGATTCATCAATGACAAATGCGTTTGTGCAACTACCCCCAAATCAAATCTCCCATTGACTCTAAAGTGGGATCGCAATCCATCCTTCCCCTAGGAGGCATTTTCTTCTCACAATCATCTGCTACTAGGAAACTTGCAAACAATGTCTTTATTTTATCCACAAATGAGACATGCCTGAAGCGCTCTATAACTTGTGCATGACGCTTGTTGATAATATAATCATCATCATGTCATCATCATTGACATTGTTAATAATATGATCACCGATAGATAGTCAAATTGTGCTCAAGCACCTTAACTCTATATCCTCCTAGTCATTATCGACATCTTTTCTGGCTTCCCACTCCTCACTTTCAACACTCTTATTAATCCTTGTTAAACGCGGAGGTCCTTCACTATACCTTTCCATAAGTGACTTTCATCAAAATGATTCACTTTCCAATGTGAAAGTATATTTTTGGACACGGTCGAATGAAGAAACAAACCCAAGATTTCTAAAGTTAAACACCTTATGTAAGCTAATGCTCTGACCAATCTCTTGTGCTTTAATGACACCACACTCAACCAACACAAGAAAATGTATATTTAAGATGATGGAAACATATACAGGCCGCACAAGAGATTTTAACGAGGTTTCGCAATATTCCCTACCTACATCCACGAGAGAGAGAGAGAGAGAGAGAGAGAGAGAGAGAGAGAGAGAGAGAGAGCAATATCACTATTTGAGTTAATAACTTACAATGGTATAATCATGAAAGAGCTATGCACACACTAAACCCAAACCCTAAATACACTCAAATCTTAACTTACACTCAAGTTTAAAAACTATACACCTCTTTCACTTTCTTGTCTTACTTATGACGAATAACTCTCTTTATTTCAATAAAAAAAAGTTTGAGATATCTTGTTTACCATTCGATTTATACACAAAATGGTACATTTGCAAGCACCAAAATTACTCCCGCTTAAATCCAATTTTCGCACTTATGTCGCTCGTTCTCTGTTAGGATGACATCCTCTTTGCCGCAATGAAGGAATCTTCACTCTTTGCGAACAAATCTTCACTGAACTGAAGACATCTTTCATTGGTTGCCAACTTCAATTTCCTGAAATCCTAATATTTTTGTCCCATCTTTGCAGAGTAAACCTTAGATCAAACCTTCAACAAAAAGAGCACTGAGAGTGGATTTTGGAGCCATAACCTCACAAACTTACACATACACACACACACACCTTAATAAATTCACTACTCAATACAAAAATGCATATTATTTGCACTCACTTGAATATTATCATCATTCCTTTACCATAAAAAATGGCTTGATACATATGTGAGATATAACATTAAATGCTACAAGACATCATAATTAATGTCATGCACATATTGACTAGTATGTTATCTGGAGAAGTCCAATTTCAGCCAACTTTACGCTTATGATGAGGAAAATCCCAACCGGACTAGACGAACGCCTATTAGCACTCAGATCATCGTTAGACGAACAAACTCTATTTTATTTGAAGACGACTCAGTGTTCACATTTTAGCAAATTATCGGACAAAAGATCCGAAAGGTTAGTGCGAAGACGGTTGTTAAGCCAATTAGTCACTTTATTATAAAGGCCCACTAACCCGAAGAAAAGGAAACATGTTAAATGCCACATGTTTGAGGGTCATCCACATGTACTACTGGGAGAAATGCCTCCCTTATTGGTAGAGTCGGAATTATAGGACTCCGTTGTATAACTGTTATATAAAGCCACTGTGGACTAGAAGGAAGACAATAAGCAATAAGCAACCCCTTACCCTTTATCTCGTGGACGTAGGTCACATCATGGACGAATCACGTATATCTCTCGTTCACTTTACTTTACTTTACATGTTGCATAATAATCATATTATCTTATAATCAAATTTTCACCTCAATAACTTTGGCGCCGTTTATGGGAAGTTTTGACATTTTCGGCTATTAATAAGCACCAAGTCACCCAGGCCATCCATTGCCTAGTTGAAGAACAAGAAGCTCTCCACACGCAGTTAATATAGATCTTAGATCGACTCCAGACTAACCCTGCCCCACAACACTACACCAAAATGGGCAAATTGTCACCTTTAAGCCGGCCAGCCTTGTCAAGGTCATTGACCGTGACAAAAAAACACGCGTTTTATGTCACGGTCATTGACCTTGACATGACCGTGACAACGAATTGTCACGGTCATTGACCGTGACAATTCTTGTCACGGTCAATGACCTTGACACGACCGTGACAACTTTTCCAACAAAAACCCTTTCCCCCTTCTTTTTTCCCTCCCACCATTCCCTCCCTCCCTCTCTCTCTCTCTCTCGACGCTCTCTCTCTCTCTCTCTCTCTCTCTCTCTCTCTCTCTCTCTCTACTTTCAGGTCCAATTTCTCTCTCTCTCTCTCTCTCTTCCATTTACATATATATATTTGTGTGTATATTAATGTGTGTATGTGTATATATATATGTGTGTATGTGTGTGCATGTGTGGGGGGTGGGGCAGGGTGGTGGAGGGGGTGGTGGAGGGGGGCATGGGGTGGGGTGGGGTGGGGTGCGGTGTGTGTGTGTGTGTGGTGTGTGTTTTGGGGGAGGGGGTGGTGGAGGGGGCAGGGGGTGGGGTGGGGTGGGGTGTGTGTGTGGTGGGGGAGGGGTGGTGGAGGGGGCAGGGGGTGGGGTGGGGTGTGTGTGTGTGGTGGGAGAGGGGTAGGGGGTGGGGGGCAGGGGGCTTTAGCTAAACTAGGGTTTTATAGAGTTTCGCTCCTACTACTTGGGCAATGACTATACTAGGGACCAAAGATAAATAAATAAACTGGATTCAAAGTAAATACTAGGAAATCCCAATTTATAACCGTCTAATTTATATCCTTTATTTATTTAATCACGATTCATTCCACTAAATAATCATGATTGCACTCAAATTTAATTATTTATAAATCACTCGAAAGAATGTGTTCTTCTTATTAAAGTTGATTACGGTATATTATGATTCCCCACGTTATGTTTTCGATACCCTCTTGGTTAAATAAATTTTCTACTAACCGATTTTAATGAATATCCGATCAATTCCTTGATTCTAAAACTTAATTCTATAGGATTATAAAATAGTTCATCGGTCGGGTAAACAAAACATATAAGTCTATCAAGGGGTATCACAATCCAAATTATTTCTTGGACGTGAATTCCTCCAAATTATGATCTCATACCTATTCACACAATGATTGACCAACTTGCGAGGATCTATTGTTCTAACATATAATTGAACTTCACCCATCGCAATCGAAGAAATAATTGTGAAAGAAATTTAATATCCATAACCCTAGGGATTAAGAATCTATGAACTTTTTGCAAACGATATGAGATTT
The DNA here is from genome assembly GCA_949130495.1 of Sambucus nigra. Lineage (NCBI taxonomy): Eukaryota > Viridiplantae > Streptophyta > Magnoliopsida > Dipsacales > Adoxaceae > Sambucus > Sambucus nigra. The sequence goes on from OX422211.1 coordinate 378,703,851, forward strand.
CCCATGTTTAATCAAGAACATCCTTAGACTTGTAGGGGGTGGGGTGGTGTGTGTGTGTGTGTGTGGTGGTGTGTGGTGGGGGAGGGGGTGGTGGAGGGGGGCAGGGGGTGGGGTGGTGTGGTGTGTGTGTGTGTGTGTGGTGGTGTGTGGTGGGGGAGGGGGTGGGGGAGGGGGTGGGGTGGTGTGTGTGTGTGTGTGTATGTGTGTGGTGGTGTGTGGTGGTGGAGGGGGACAAATACAAACAAAAGATACAATCATGTCTCCCTTTAGATTCCAACATCTATTTCCATGCACACAAATACACACATTTCAAACTCGTGAAAAAACTACAAAAAGTGCAACATAATGCATATGTTAAGTGAAAAATATAGTCATAACTTGTGCTTATGGAACTATTTTAGTTGGTGCACAAACTAACGGTCAAAGTAATAGTATATAATTCCAACATTTCAAACTACTTGGACATCACAAATGGATACGAACTTAAAATATAAATTGAGATAACCTTAGAATCTAATTAGGGTAAAAATATAATGGCATCAACTAACATATATACACAACACTAAAAGTAGACATCAATTTTATAAATAATTGATAATAGTTGGATAATAATTGGATAATAAACATCGGGAGGGGGTGGGGGTGGGGGTGGGGGTGGGGGTGGGTGGGGTTTTGAATATTATTTACATTCAAAATAAATAATTGATAATAGTTGGATAATAATTGGATAATAATTGATATTTTCATTCAAAATAAATATTTCATTCAAAAATATTGGATAATAATTGATATTTTCATTTAAATTGATAATAATTTTATTCATGAAATTAATTCAATTAGGTAAAACCCATGATAATGAAATTTATGCTACAATTATAATTATCTCATGTCATAATTTTATTGATAAACAATATATGTAGTTGTCACGGTCGTGGTGGGGGGAGGGGGTGGGGGTGGGGTGGGTAGGGGTGGGGTGTGTGTGTGTGTGTGTGTGCGTAGGTGTGCGTAGGTGTGTGGCGGTGGGTGGGGGTGGGGGTGGGGCACCCATTTAATAACTCTTTAAATATTTGGAAAAAATATAATATTACAAAATTGAAACGAAATGTGTACTATTAACATTTTTTTTTTATCTGTACTAATAACATTTTTTTTATAGCAAAAATGTCTCCTTCAGATGTTAAGGCGAAGATGATGATGCTGTTTATGATGATGTCGTCTGGGTTCGGTGGTAGCGGAGGCGACGAGGGCTCCTCCGCCGCTAGGCTCCCCAAATATGGAAAATTTGGGATTGCCGTCGAAAACAAGTCGGAGCTTTTAGCGAGATCCCTCGAGCTGCTAAAGACGGTCATCGGCCCGGGGTTTATGAGTTGGAAGGAGGTGCCGTATGAGCTCAAGTTAGCTGTTTGGGCGGCACTACAGGTAATATTTATATGAAAATTTCAATTTCAATTTATATTTATATTTATTCGCAACTAACATTGTATTTGTTGGACAGGAACAATTCAACTTGGATCCAAAGCTACGCGATTCCGTCTTGGAGCAGTTGAGGGAGCAACACAAGACGTGGAAGAAAAATATGCGGACACGGTACTTTGGAAAAACACGAGAGTCCGTTTTACAATGGCGCGGATCCGTCCCGCCCAAGGAGCCGATCTCATTGGCACAATGGCAAAAGTTCATTGACAATGAGATCGAGGATCGACAATTGGCATCTCGCCAATCAGGGAGAGAAAATCGGGCTAAAAAGACGGACGTGCACTACTCCGGCCGGACCTCTTATGCTGAGGTGGAGCATAGGATGCAGGTAAGATTTAATTTATCTATAACTACAGAAATATATTATTGGCTATTATTTTACTTTGCGGGGCCGATACTAATTTTACTTTACTTTATTTTATTTCTGGGGGTAGGGAGTGGGCCAGGGGGTAAGCCACATAGGCTCGATACTTATGTGTCTCTTCGGACGAAGAAGGGGAAGGACAAGGAGGTGTCCCCGAGCGTCGCGACCACGATTGTAAGTAATCCGACAGTTTAATTATTGTTAATTACGTTATAATTTTTTAGTTTACTTATTTTACTAATCATGTGCTTTTTGTCGTTTCAGGCAAAGCTTAAGGAAGTGCATGAGTCGCAGTCTGATGCCGACAAGGCATCTTTGTCCACAGACGCACTCAGCCAAGTGCTTGGCTCTGATCGCAAAGGGAGGACAAGGGGAGTGAGCTCGCGGGTGGCCAAATCTAGGATCATCGGATTGGAGACGAGCGACACCGGGTTGACTCGAACGGTGGATTCACACGACGCGAAGCTGTCCCGTTTGGAGGCGATGGTCCAAGATATGTACGCATTCATGAAGCGTACATTGGGTGGAGACCGTAAAGGGAAAGGGAAAGGGAAGGAGAAGGCGGTGGAGGAGGAGGTGCGGGAGGACGAGGCGCAGGATGACGAGGATGTGGACCTCGCTGCTTCATCACCGACACGTTCGTACTTCGACGATCCACTTCCCTATTTGACGCCCTCCAACAGACCATTGTCGACAATTGGTTGGCCGAGCGTGTTCATATTGGACGTATTTGATGGCCAGCGGATAGGGCGGAGGTTGAGGGACCCGAATATCGTCGAGGGTGGAATAGTCCATGGACGTGTGCTTCAAGAGATGGAGTCCAGGGTGCTCGTCACGCATATCATACCCGGGAAGGAGAACTCCATATTGTGGTTGCGCGAACAATGCGGCACGACGTATATTAGTGGGTGCGTCAATTCGTATGTCGTGTGGCCTACTCACCTCCTCAGTTTTATCCAAGACATGTAGTAACATTATTTTTAAGTCTGTCCATTTTAATTATATTTGGATTATATCGTCATGTATATTGTTTTTACTTTGAATATTTGGATTATATCGTCATGAATATATATTTGCATTATCTTTAGTTTGTGTTGGATATATGATGTTTGGAACAGGTACAAGGTTGCTATAACAGGTACAAATATACTGCTGGGCAGTGGCGGTGGCCATACTGCCCAGCAGATTTTTTTTAAATTCTGCCCAGAATTGTCACGGTCATTGACCGTGACAATTATGGGCAAGAGGGGTCACAGTTATAAACCGTGACAAACGTGTCACGGTCATTGACCGCGACACGACCGTGACACAAAACACAAGTTTTGTGTCAAGGTCAATGACCGTGACACGACCGTGACAAAAAAAGTTGTCTCGCCTCGAAATGTCACGGTCATTAACCTTGACAAGTTGGATTTGTCAAGGTCAATGACCTTGACAAATGGGTAGATTTGGTGCAGTGCAAGTCGACTAACAGTAGGTTGACCAAGAGGAGCAGGTTCTCCACGACCACGTTACCGACCAGATTGGGGACGATGATCTCCCTCCGCCTCCACCCCCTCTGATTGCTCTCTCTTCGAGAGTGAGAGAGTTGGTCTATAGAAGGATCGATCCTCATCTCACGTCGATTGACGGAGGAGGTGTCGGTCGTGCGTCGCCATTCAGTCATGACATTCTGCATTGTCTAATGCGATCAATGTTCAAACTCCTTAGGATGGACACCTTAGATGGAATGTATGATCCACGAGACAACACTGATAATTACGAAGCATACATGGATTTATTGGGTAGCCCAAACCAAATCAGATACAGGGCTTTTCCCACAACACTAAAAGGGTCATCCATAACTTAGTTTAATAGGTTACCATTGAACTTGATCACGTGCTTAGAGGAGCTGACGGACCTATTCGTCTGACACTTCATCGAAAATCGAGTACATAAAAAGACTACCGATTACCTGTTCAGCATTCTCCATACCAAGGAGAAGTTGCTAAGAGAACTCTTTAAGCGATTCAACGATGAATTTCTTAGGATTGATCACCCGGATAAATGGGTGTCAGTTCAAGATTCCTGAGAGGTATTTATATCAAGAGAAACATCTACTTCCTATTAAAGAACCCGTTGACCAACATAACCGACCTGATGCGGAAGGTGGAAAAGTATATCCAAGCTAAGGAAACTGTTAGCAGTCGCCTTTGCCCTCATGAAGAAAAAGAATCACGGGGAAGGTCGGGGGACGAATGACTCAAAAAGAGAAGGGGGTCAAATAAAAATACGAGAAAAGACCGACCATGATTTGATTGGTTTGCACCACTCCTAATTGAAGCCATAATATCCAATTGAGTAACGGGAAGGATCGTGATAGTTACGTAAAGTTCAACCGACATTATATACTACGATTGCTTTGAGAAGATACAGTTGGGAGGCGTAAGGTTCAGACCATTCAAAGGCCCACTGTTGGGCTTTGCGGAAGAGCAAGTGTACCTTGGGGGGGCAATCGAATTATCCCTCACATTAGGCAAGAGCACCAAGTCCGTCACTCTACAAGTTGAGTTTTTAATTATGAGATCACCATAGGCCTACAAAGTCATAATGGGATGAACGAAACTCAACGGGCTTGATGCAATACTCTCTATTAAGTCCTTTATCCTTCGGTTCCCCACATCGTACGAAATAGGAGCGGTGCGCGGAAGCCAGTTCCGTGCCTAGAGTTGCTACTTCAGAAGCTTTCCATATCAATGACCTTAACCTAAGAGAAGAACCGATTAAAGGATAACAAGTCGAAGACCTTGTCCTTATTCCGCTGTTTGAAGAACGACCAAAACAATTGGTATATGTAGGGTCATCTTTGACCGACCAAAAGATACAGGAGATAGTGGTTCTCCTACGAGAGCACCATCGTACGTTCCACTAGAGTCACGAAGATATGCTAGGCACAAATACCTCAATGGTGACCCACCTTTTGAATATCGATCCCATATTCTGACCGATAAGACAAAAGAAAAAGGCCTTCACACTAGAATGAAACTAAACAACACACGCCGAGGTAGGAAAGTTTCTCGACGCCCAGTTCCTCTGAGAAGTCAAATATCAATAATGGTTGTCTAATGTAGTCGTGTTGAGAAAACCATATGGGAAACGGAGATTGTGCGTATACTACCCAGACCTGGACGAAGCATGTCCCAAGGACTGTTACTCCCTTCTAAGGATTGACGCACTGGTAGATGTTACATCGAGCCATTAGATGTTATCGCCCATATACGCACACTCATGTTACAGTTAGATACACATGCATCCCACTAAGGAGGAGAAGACGCCATTCATGACTAATCGAGGGACATATTGCTACAGGGTCATGCCCTTCGGGATGAAAAATGCCAAAAACACTTATCAACGTCTTGTGAACGCGATGTTTGAGAAGTAGATTGGGAAATCGATGGATGTATTTGTGGACGGGATGCATGTAAAAAGCCTAAAGTAAGAGGGACATATTGCTTATCTTTAAGAAATGTTCTCCATCCTCAACGAGTACTTCATAAAGTTGAATCTCGAGAAATGTGCATTCGGGGTATCATCCAGAAAGTTTCTGGGGTTCATGTTCACCAGTCGAGAAATTGAGGCAAACCCTGAGAAGATACAATCTGTCTTAGATAAGAGGATCTCGAAGACCGTCATATAGGTACAGTCGTTGATCGAATGATTTACGGGATTGAACGAATTCGTCACCAGGGTGCTAACGAAATGTCTACCATTGTTCAAAACACTAAAAAAGGTTCTCATCTGGTCGAATGAATGCGAGCAAGCTTTCACGGGTCTAAAAAAGTACTTAGCCGCGGCCCCACTCCTTTCCAAACCTATTCCAGGTGAAGAATTATATCTCTACTTAGCTGTCTTATCTTTAACTATCAGCTTTGCGCTCATCAGAGACAATAATGATATTCAACGACCAATTACTATGTGAGCAGAGCGTTCAGGGATCGGAATCAATATATCTGAAGATTAAAAAGTTGGCGTTCGCACTTATAGTTTTTGTTCGGAAACTAAGGCCGTATTTCTAAGCACACAGCATAATTGTCCTCACAGACCACCCCTATAGAAAGTCTTGCACAAACCAGAGGTATCCGATCGGCTCATGCAATGATCAGTGGAATTATGAGAATTTAACTTCCAGTACAAATCATGGGTGTCTTTCAAGGGGCGGGTGGTGGAAGATTTCCTGGCCGAATCAACCAATATGAAGGAAAATGAACCTATACAAAAAGTATACACCCAATAACTAGTCTGGTCTTTCACGTGGATGACTGTCCAACAAGTCCGACAGTGGAGTAAGACTTATTATCGACACGCTCGAAGGCTCTAGCGTGGAGTATGCCTTAAGGTTAGATTTTTGAGTGTCGAATAATGAAGTGAAATACGAAGCAATAATTTATAGAGTGCGATTGGCGCTCTCCCTTATAGCTGGCCAAGCCAAGTTCTTTAGTGATTCACATGTAGTCGTTGGCTAGGTGATGGGAGAATATGAAGCCAAGAGGGAAAGATTTTTCGCCTACCTTAAACTGTTTCAGGAACTGGCATGCCGTCTAAAGGCGTTTACAATAAACCACATTCCTAAAGAAGAGAATACCAAAACTAACCACCTAGAAAAACTGGCATAAATAAACGAAGGAAGCCCCCTTGTTGAATTTCTTGGCTGACCAAGGATTTAGATAGGGTAGGTCAATGAGGTTAATTTGGCAGACCAAGGACCAAGTTGGATGGACAAGTTTGTGAGATATATAAGTGAGGGGACTCTCCCATATGATCTCTTAGAAGCCGAGAAGGTTTGTGCAAAAGCAACAAAGCATGTTCTCTATGATGGGGTTTTATACTCAAAAGGTTATACCCGACAAATCCTCCGTTGCATACACTTGACGGAGGTAATAGCGATTTTAAAGAGTTTACACGAAGGAATATGCAGAGGGCACCCCAGTAAACAAAGCCTAGCTCAAAGAGCCCTCAATCAAGGGTATCATTGGCCAATCATGATAAGGGACGCAAAAAGTTACGTTCGAAAATGTGATTGATGTCAACACATGGGTAACTTCATTAACTAACCTATCAAATAGCTCTCCCCAGTTGCCTCCCCATGGTCGTTTGCTCTGTCAAGAATGGACATTTTGGGCTTGTTCCCGACCAAAAAAGGATAATGTAAATTCGTGCTAGTGGAAATAGACTTCTTCACAAGGTGGGTAAAAGCCAAACCATTAGCATGGATTATTAATCAGAAAGTTCACTCGTTCATATGGAAGTTCATCATAAGCCGATATGGGGTTCCATAAGCAATCATCACTAATAATGGGAGGCAGTTAGAGAACATGTATAACGAAGGTGATCTATTCGAAATTAAGCATTTCTTCTCAGGACCTAGACACCGAAGTGTAAAGGACAAGTAGGAGTCATGAATTGCATAATGTTTTATGACCTAAAGACATATCTGTACAATTATAAGGGTTTATAGGTCGAGCGATTGTTAACAGTCTTATAGGTTTATCAGCGACCACGCGGGGAACTACATGAAAGACACACTTCGCCCTCGTATACGGTACAAAAGCAGTGGTGTTGGTCGAGTTGGAATTGCCTAGTTTGAGGGTCCACAACTTCGAACACGGTGAAAATAACGAACTACTAATGATCGACTTGCATATTATTAAAGAAAAGAAAGAAGATGCATTATATGCATGGTCGCCACATAATAGACTGTTGCTCAGTATTACAACCGGTGACTGAGGAACTGAACTTTTAAAGCAGGTGATCTGGTCTTAAAGAAGGTGATTCGATCAACCAAAACTCGAGCCACGACAAATTGGCTGATAATTGGGAGGGACAATACATCGTCACTCGTATTGTTTGACTAGTAACATAAGAGCTGAAGGACTATAAAGGACGAATGTTCCCTCATACATGGAACGTAAAAAACCTATAGGTTTACTATGTAAAGCTCACCATGAATTATGTATAGGAGGTTTTGTTAGTTTCAAATTTTATTTAGTTATCCTTCATTTAGTTTATAATCAACACTACAACAATAAAATGCATGCTTACTTTTAAATATGTGTTCACTATACTCATCCCTTTAATTTGTTTGGCAAATACTTGAGTGACAGTGAAACCAACAATTATGGTTGGATAAAAGCTAAAAAACAGATACAATACTGGACGTTTTATTCCGAACGCCAAGTACCGAAAAAAGTTTTGTTGATAACTGAATTAACTGTTCGACCCTGATCAGGTCTGATCCATATGATTGGAGAGATCGGGCACAAAAACTATGGCAAGAGCCTTGTATCCCCTACATCCATGGCAATGGAAGTTACGCTCAACAACTCAATCAATTGACTGGGCATGAGGTATTAATATGTTATTTTGCATCAACTCAAGACTGGTGGGAAACATTTGACAAAGGGTTCAGATGGATGGTTGCCTAAGTTAAACAGAAACAATTAAGATGACGAAAAATGCTATGAATAAGTATTGCCTCACTTAAGATTACCTCATTAAATTGACGATTTTTTTAAAGGCATTCATAAGTATAACCTCAATCAGTTAACAGTTACAAATATTGATAAGCAAGGCCTCAATTAGTTGACGAAAACGAAATGACCTTAATTAAACTGACGGATAATATAAAAGAGCATTCATAAAAAACCAGACAGTACATTCGCTCAAATGTTAAAAATGTGAAAGAAGAAGTATATTAATAGTATAACATAAGCCTTAAGGCTTTTACAAAAAAGTGTTCAAATCAAGTGACAAAAAATCCTAAGGACAAGGAGTTGAAGGGGTCGATAGGAGTCCACCAAGTTCCTTCGCATCGCCATGGACAAATCTTCCGCTCTAGATAACACATTAGGAGGCCAAGACTCCATCAGGAGCCTTTGATACTCTTCTAGCCCCTCGGGATTAAGGAATGAAGGAGAGGGCATTGGATCCTCATTAGCGCTCTTGCAATCCGTTATGTCGTACTAGGAGAGGTCCACATCTGGTTGGTCCTCGACCCCGTTCTGAAGCTCGTTATACCTATTTAGGAATGACCGAAACTTTAGAAGTCTTAGGTATGGGAAATTCAAGAAATATTTGAGGTACCAGAACTGAATGAGAGGAGCCAGAGACCTTTCGGCCTTAACGACGAGTTTAGACTAGGCATCCTTCTTATCCAAGTGCCTCTTAAATTCGTCATTCTCCTCTCGTAGACGAGTAGCCTCTTGCTCAGCAGCAACCCGAGCATTAATTGCGGTAGTTCTCTCCTCAACCTCATTTCTCAAATCGTCCTAAGCGAACAAAAGGGCTTGAGGCCAAGATCCTAACCCACGAAAGAAAAATAAACACAGTTAGAAACGAAAGCTAAAAACAAAAGACAAAACAATATACGAACTAAGCTACCTTACTGACGCGACTGAAAATGTGTTTCAAAAATGCGTTCACTCTAGGCTTAAGTGTAAGCCTGTCGCTCAAGTAATAATCCGACAAGTCGGGTATCGATACTCAGGGAAAAAGGACAGCGAAGTTGTGACGACGGGAAAGACGGAGGAATCCTAACCTTGACTCTAAAAATAAAGGGAAAATGATTTGATTTTGGGAATGATTATAACTAAATACAAATATGAAATTATAACAAAATTGCAACTACACTGACTTACCTAAATTATGACTGAAGGATGATTTGACACTTTTTTGTTTTAAATGATGAGAAGAATAGGACGGGAATACAATCCCCCAACCCTAGTGTAGTGCATTGATAATATTAATCATAAATTTATCTGATTGATCTGACCCGGAATTTAGTACTCCCAAGCATTATGTATACGAGGTTCAAGCCCGCGTCATACCTAATCTGAGGATGAGTAAATCAGTATCGCGATAGTGACACTCAAATTGCACTCTAAATCATCACGAGTACCCAGAGGCAAACGAGATATAAAGATCTACAATTATTGTGTAACTATGAAATACGATCATAGTCAATCAATACATTCATCGGATCAATTTTATACACATACACTAACACATCAGGTTGGGTTCATGTACCCCGACCTTGGAAAATGTAGCCTAACATATTGAATTTAATGAAAACAATGATTGATGTGCAGGAATTCATAATTAATCTAAGGGAAATGATAGTTAGATGTAGAAACGAATTAGAAATAAAAATTACTCACTAAAATTATCCAAACAATGGATACAACAATGGATGAAACTGATACTCACAAAAATCGCTGAATAAATCTTCAATCCTTGAAATAAATCTCCAAATGTTAACTAAGCTAGGGTTTCTGAAGAAGAAGAGGTAAAACCTACTAATTCTTCGTACCTATAATAATACTAAATCGGGTCTTTAATAGCCTACAAAAATATCGGAAGTCAACTGCACTAGGAGTCTTTTTAGGAAGAGAAAAGATTTTCAGATCTCGAAGACCGGACCGGTCCGGGTCTCAGGCGGACCGGTCTGCCCCCAAGGCGGATCGATTCTTTTTATTTTGGGGCGGATCGGTCCGGGGGCGGACCGGTTCTTTTTATTTTGGCCTCCTTCGATTTGCATGCGATCCGGGGTCTTCTGGAGTTTGGCAAGGCGGACCGGTCCGAGGTAGGGGCGGACCGGTCCGGCTATTTGACTTTCTAGCTCATCTTTGACTACTCATAACTTTTGTTCCGGGATTCCGATTGGGGTGACGTTTCTTCCTTTGTGCTCGTGAATGAGATGTCTTAAACTTCTCTTTAGGTACCTCATCCGAATTCCGTGTAGAAATTACGCTTTTGCCCTTGAGACTTTTCCTTCTTTCTTTCTTGATTCTACCGATTTCCTTCTTTCGTTTCTTGACATCAAATACCTGCAAAATCACTACAAAATACCAGAAACTCGTGTACTCATTAGGATCAGTCAGTAGCACAGTTATGAGATAAATCCAACTCAATTACGTTGTTCGAGGTGCTAAAAGTAACTAAATCAAGGGATAAATTAGGAAGAATTTATGCCTAATCAAACCCCCCTAACTTAGAACTTTGCGCGTCCCGAGCAATGTAAAAGAATCCTAGCGTGGCTCAACTTTTTTTTTTTTGAATAATTTTATTGGGATAAAATACCTTTTTCGGGGGCAAGCGATTGCATTTAGCGTATGCAACAAGCCGTTAAACCCCTAGGTTACCCTAGTAGGACGAGTGTTGTCTCGTGAGGGTTTGCAGAGAATATACCCACAAAATTCGACTCAAAGAGAATTCAAAATATGCAAAAATTGTGCAATTCAAACTTTTCCAGAAAATAGTCATCATCAAGTCATATTTACAAGTCTCAAACCATGGTGTGTGTGCGTAGCCAGAAATTTAACCGCTAATTTCCACCGATTGATCATTACGTTACTTATCCGAAAATTCGTTTTGATTTCAATTTCTCACGAAATGCTCTCACATACGAATCTCTCGGATTATGGCTATTCTCTTGGTATGCGTGATATAAAGAGTAAATGTAATGGAAGCAACGCATACGGTTAGAAAGACGGAAATTTTGTGGTGAAAGGACCTCATCGAAGGATTACGGTTTTAAAAATGGGAACATTGCTTTTATTTCGCGCACTTAATCTCCTTTATTATCTTTTGGTGTATTAGCTCTCCACGCGGTAACCAATTTCGCAATTTAGACTCGGTTAGGACTTTTTCGGGTTTTAAGGTATATGGGGTACAATGACAATTGTCGGGAAGGTTGGAATTGGAAAAGTCATTAATGATGTCTATTTGTGCTTTTTCCGGACTATTGCTCATTTTTTTTTATATGAGCATATTTATTGATTTCTTGCCCCTTTTATGCACTTTCCGGACTTAATTTCTAAATTTTCTCATTTTTCACAATTCCTGCTGTTTGGGTTTTTCGGGTTATCAAACGAAAGGGACAATTTGTTTGGCTCAAATTGGGTTACAAAAGGGGTAATTTTTCGCTACTTTTTCTGGCCAATATTTTTTGGTGACAAACGAGGGCCTACTTCATTGCCCAAAATGCCAATTGCGTTACCGTATGCATTTCGAGATGAATTTTACGTTTAGAGATCAATTTGGCACGTTTTTCAAAGCAATATTACACACATTTTTTTCAAAACCGATCAAAATGAAAGGAATGAGATCATTGACAACTTTTTAGGCGCTGAAAAGAACCTTGAGTTAACAATTAACTCGGATTGATTTAAAAACTCGCAAAAAGTGATAGGCTCGAATCTCACCGCACTTATTCGTTAAGTCGTCAATTTTCGCTCAATTTCCATCTTTGGTCAATTTTGGCTTTGTGTACGTTGGATTTTACAACTTGAGACTTCGATTCGACTTTTAATGATATTTTTAGAAATTTTGAATTCCAATTTTTATTTATTTTGAACAAAAATATTTTTGGGTTTTTCAAAATTTTATGATTTTTTTTTTTTGGAAATTTTTGGGCATTTTCAAAAATTTGTGAAGTTTTAGAAATACGCACTTGTGACCCCCCCTAACTTAGACTTTTGCATTGTCCTCAAGCAAAAAAGGACGAAAATCTAACTCAAAGCGAATAAAAAGTGCGGAAAAATAAAACAAACAAATAGAGAAAATGCAGTTTTTATTACAACAAGACCGTGTTACATGTGCAGGGGAAAAACATACAACTGTGAATCAGGGAAAAATAAAGAAAAGAAAATTGCCAACACCATATAAATCTTCACCGGGGTGGGGGATGGGAGGGACCGGGCGCGTTGGGGTCATGGTTCTGGTAGTAGGAAGGTAGTGGCTCATTAGGATCCCTAAGCGCCGATAGATGTCCGCTTGGAAGCGGAGAACGATGCTCATGTCGCGCTCATAGTTGGTCTGAAAGGTGTTGAAGTTGGTCTCGAGCGCCAACATACGCGCGGATAGGTCCGTGCCCTCCCACTCGAAATCTGGGTCGTCCTACTCGTCTGCCGACTCTTCGTCCGGACCGAGATCCCCCATCTCAATGTCTTCACCAGTTGCCCCTATGTCTTCCTCGTTGTCGCTCGAGGCAGCCTCCTCTTCGACATCATCACCCTGCCGAGTCCGGAGGACGGCTAGCTGTTTGGCACTTTTGGTGCGGGTCCCTTGTCCGAAAGGACCGGGGAGGCGCGTAAGGTCGCTCGGCGCCTCTATGCCAGCATCCTTAAGGATGGATGTGATTAATTGGGCATAAGGAAGTGGGGTGACGCCCTTCTCATCCAAGGACGCATTGATGATATCCGCGTATAAGGTGCGGCCCAAATGGATGGAAGTTTGGGGGTCGAAGAGATGATATGTCAAGGTAGCTTGCCGGGGCCGCATGGCAGAGTCATTGGATGTTTGCAATAGGTTGGCGCACACAATCTGAAATGTAAGGCGCGCCTTCTCGTTGAGTCGTCCAACGGCAACGGTTTGCCCCGCCCAAGCCACGTTCGGTGCAATGCGGGCCATGATAATGTCCTTGTCGACCGGGGGGACATTTTGGGGATAAGTGAATTCTTGGACATCCGGGACATCAAACTCGGCCAACTTAGCGGTGAGACGGGCCAAGGAAAAGGGTATGGGAGTCCCATCTACGAAAGCTTCGGCCTCGAATTGGCCCGTCCGGACGAGTGTACCATAGAATGAGCGGACTTCGGTTGCCCAAACCGCGTCGTGAGGTTGGTTGAGGAAACGGCACCAGCCCCGGGCCATGAAAAGGGCGGTGACGGAGTTGGGCAGAGCTTCCCATTGGACCACACGCTCCATATGGAGTTTGCGGCCCATACCGAAGTATTGAGCTCACCATCGCTCCTCTTGGCGAGAGCGGTATTCGCCGTGACCGGAGGGGTGGATCACGGTGGAGTCGTATTTGGTGGGGGCAGCACGGGGGGCCATGGAAATAGGAGGGAAGTAGTGCTGGAAAAACTAGAGAGGAAGAAGAGAGTATTTGGGTTGAAGGTGTGAGGAGAAAGGGAGGATTGGAGGTGTATTTATAGTGGAAAGGGGAGGGGAGGGGTTGGTTTTGGAGGGAAGGGGTTTGGAGGGAATATGGGATGAATTTGGGAGGGAAAAGTTGGGTTTGGGAAGAGGAAAAACGGATTGGAGGGAATGAATGGGATTGGGGGGAAAGGGGGGGGGGGGGGGTGAATCTTGGGAAGAGGAGAAGGCAGGTCTGCAGAAGGCGGACCGGTCCGGGGTAGGGGCGGACCGGTCCGGCCTTTGGACTTTTCAAACCCTCGACAGGCGGACCGATTCCTTTAAAAATAAAAGGAACCGGTCCGAGGTCGGACCGGTCCGCCTGAAAAAGGAACCGGTCCGCCCCAGGATTTTTGGGCTGGACTTCTGTTACTTCGGTTTCGAGCTCTCTTCTTCAAAAATTTTCACGTTCCCGATATCCTCTCTATCCAATTGAACTAGTACCCTCTCGATTTCACTAGTCAACACCCTTTGACTCAGAATTCCCAAAACACACGAATGCTTCTCCCGAACGAAGCCTAGTCCTAACGACTCTCAAAACACACACGACTCTCACATACATGACTCTCACACACACGACTCTCACCCCATACGCGTCGGGGGTGCGACGACCTCACTTCAACAGTTCACTCAACCCCGTAAACGGGGTCTGACAACCAGACGGTGTCGACTTCTTCTGCACACGCCTCTAGATATGGCTTTAGGCGTTGTCCATTCACTTTGAATGTATTTCCCCCTTTTAAATCCTCTAGTTCAACAGTTTCGTGGGGGAAAACATTCTTCATGACGAATGGGCCAGACCAACGTGACCGCAACTTGCCTGGGAAGAGGTGAAGCCGAGAGTTGTAGAGGAGAACTTTTTGCCCGGGGAGAAACTCTTTTCGTCGAATGATGCTATCACGAGTGAGTTTCATCCTCTCTTTCAAAATTTTGGCATTCTCATATGCATCATTGCGTAGTTCTTCTAACTCATTCAATTGAAGCTTGCGGGCTTCACCGGCCTTGTCCATGGCATAATTCAATTGCTTAATCTCCCAATACGCCTTGTGTTCGAGCTCAACAGGAAGATGGCAAGGTTTGCCATACACAAAGCGGAAAGGGGACATGCCGAGTTGATTCTTATATGCGGTACGGTAGGCCTATAGCGAATCGTTCAATCTAAGGGACCAATCTTTCCGGGTAGGATTGACGGTCTTTTCAAGAATGTTCTTGATTTCCCGATTTGCTAGATCGGCCTGTCCATTCGTTTGTGGGTGATATGTCGTTCCAACCTTGTGAACGACACCATACTTTCTCATAAGCTTCTCGAATGGCCTATTGCAAAAGTGCGTACCATTATCGCTAATTATTGCTTTCGGTGCACCGAAGCGGGAAAGTATGTGTTCCTGCAGGAACTTTATCACCACTTTGTTGTCATTAGTCTTGGTAGCTATAGCTTCCACCCATTTAGAAACGTAGTCTACCGCGACGAGGATGTATAGGAAACCAAAGGATGGAGGGAAAGGACCCATGAAGTCAATACCCCAACAGTCGAATATCTTAATGATGAGTATAGGGGTAAGAGGCATCATGTCTCGTCGAGTGATGGCTCCCATCCGTTGACACCTATTGCATGATTTGCGAGCATCGTTCACATCCCGGAAGATTATGGGCCAATAGAGGCCGCATTGCAGAATTTTAGCGGCCGTCTTTTTCGTCGAAAAATGACCTCCACAAGCTTCCGAATGACAAAACTGGATGACTTTTGGGATTTCGTCATCCGGTACACATCGTTGAATGATTTGGTCTGCACAGTATTTATAAAGGAATGGATCATCGTAAAAAAACATGCGCGACCAAGTAAGAAACCTCTTCTTATCTTGCGGTGTCCAGTTGGGAGGGACGGCTCCCGTGACAAGATAGTTCACTATGTCTGCAAACCAGGGATATGAAGAGGTAGCGAAAAGATCCTCATCCGAAAAATGTTCGTCTATGGGTAAGGGATCACTAGGTACGTCGGACGAAAGCCGAGATAAATGGTCGGCAACGAAGTTTTCTACTCCTTTCTTATCTTTGATGGAGAGATTGAACTCTTGTAGGAGTAGGATCCACCTTATGAGGCGCGACTTGGCGTCTTTCTTTGCAAGTAGATATTTCAACGCCGCGTGGTCGATGAAAACAGTAATAGGAGAACCAATGAGATATGACCGGAACTTATCAAGGGCAAAGACTACCGCTAGCAACTCCTTTTCCGTGGTAGAGTAGTTGAGTTGAGGCCCGGTAAGAGTCCGGCTGGCGTAGTAGATGACATGAGCTTGCTTATCTTTACGTTGGCCCAAAACAGCCCCGATCGCGTAATCGCTGGCATCACACATAAGTTCGAATGGTAAGGACCAATCCGGAACTTGCATGATGGGAGCGAACACAAGCATGGTCTTTAATTTGTCAAAAGAACTTTGGCATGCTTCCGTCCACTCAAATGGGGAGTCCTTCATGAGTAAGTTGCTTAAGGGTCTAGCGGTGGCGCTAAAGTCCTTAATAAACCTTCGATAAAACCCCGCATGACCCAAAAAGGAGCGCACGTCCTTCAGCGATTTCGGTGGGGGAAGGTCAGCTATGATATCTATCTTTTCCCTATCAACTTCTATTCCGTTGGATGATACAATGTGGCCAAGAACTATTCCCTCGGTGACCATGAAATGGCACTTCTCCCAATTCAGCACTAAGTTCTTTTCCACGCATCGGGTAAGTACTTTTTCCAGTTTTTCTAGACAATGATCGAAAGAGGTAGCAAAAACGCTGAAATCGTCCATGAACACTTCGAGTCCTCTCTCGACCATGTCGCTAAATAAGCTCAACATGCACCTCTGAAAGGTCGAGGGTGCATTACACAAGCCAAATGGCATACGTTTATAGGAAAACGTGCCAAAAGGGCAAGTGAAGGTCGTCTTCTCCTGGTCAAGTAGATCTACCTCAATTTGGTTATACCCGAAATAACCATCAAGGAAGCAATAGTAAGGGTGGCCCGCTACTCTTTCAAGCATTTGATCAATAAATGGAAAAGGGAAATGGTCTTTCCTGGTTCCCGCATTGAGTTTCCGGTAATCAATGCAAACGCGCCACCCGGTGGTGGTACGTTGGGGAACTAACTCTCCCTTGGCATTCTCGATCACAGTCATACCCGACTTCTTCGGGACGACTTGAATAGGGCTTACCCACTTGCTATCCGAGATTGGGTAGATGATCCCGACATCGAACAATTTGATTATTTCGGTTCTCACAACTTCTTTCATGTTGGGATTCAGTCTTCTTTGCATTTCTCTAGAAGGTTTGACATCCTCTTCGAGATGGATCTTATGAGTGCAAATTAAAGGACTTATCCCCTTCAAATCAGCTATGCACCAACCAAAAGCACCTTGGTGCTTCCTTAGAATTTTCAATAATTTACCCTCCTGCCCTTCATTTAGGCTAGAGGAGATAACAACAGGAAATGTCTCATCCTCTCCTAGATATGCATATTTAATATGGGCGGGAAGTTTCTTTAACTCGAGGGTTGGAAATTTTTCACTGGAGGGAACCATGTGTGTATCCCTCGGAGGTAATTCCTCGAATCTCGAAACCCAATTAACTTCTCTCACGTCCTCGTCCGACATACTCTCATCGAGTAGCTCGATAAACTCTTCAACCTCCCTCTTGAAGTCGGTATACGTCCCTTCACTCTCGCGTCTCACCGCTAAATAGGATTCTAAAGCGTCGCCACAGTAATTCTCCTCAAAGTACTCTTCTACTATCTCCTCTATGAGGCTCACCGCGTGAAGATCATATTCCTCCCCTGCATTTTGGGCTATATGGAAGATGTTGGTATCCAAGTTCATGTTCCCAAATGTGAGTTGCATTCGCCCATTCCTAGTATTGATGATTGTGTTAGCCATAGCTAGGAAAGGGCGCCCAAGGATGATGGGAACATGATTACTCGAGTGGAAGGAGGGCTCCGTGTCCCAAATGACAAAATCCACTGGAAAGTAGAAAGTGTCAACTTGAACGATCATGTCCTCGACTATACCTCGTGGGATCTTCACTGTTCGATCCGCTAATTGGAAAGTGACTTTCGTGGGCTTGAGGTCGCCCAAGTCAAGTTGCCTATAAATGGAGTAAGGGAGTATATTTACGCTTGCTCCCAAGTCAAGTAAGGCTTTTTTAATTTTATTCTCCCCAATGATGCAGGATATGGTGGGTGCACCGGGATCTTTGAATTTAGGCGGGAGTTCATTTAGTAGGATGGAGCTCACATTTTGTGCTAGAAAGACGTTCTTCTTCACTTTCATCTTTCGCTTAACCGTCAACAAGTCTTTGATGACTTTGCCATATGCTGGAATTTGTTTAATGGCCTCAAGGAAAGGTAAATTAAGCTTGACTTGCTTTAGCACTTCTAACACGTCATCACGTGGGTTTCCTCTGTGGGAGGGAATCAACCTTTGAGGAAACGGTGCTGCGGAAGGCGGTTTCACTACTACTTCTGGCCCACTAGCAGCTTCTTGGTCACTCTCATTTAAGGGGACATCTTCGGCCTCTTTCGTGCGGGGTGAAATCTCCTTGGCTTTCGTTGTGTCAGGTGGAGGAGGTGATAAATCAACAACTCTCCCACTACGAAGAGTGGTTACAGCTTGACATTGCTCCTGATGTTCAGTGGAGGTGGAGCTAACGCTAGTTTGACCTTGGGCAGGAAATTTGCCCTTCTCTTGAACACTCAATGAGGATTGTATTTTAGACAGATTCGCATTTATGTCGCCAATCAGACGATCATATTTGGCATTGGTTGCGGTCTGGCTTGCGATGTATTGATTCATGGTATCCTCGAGAGTTCTTCGCTGTGGTGGAATATAATTTCCTTGAGGTGGCGGTGCTTGTACATGTCCTTGCATGTGTGGAGCTTGTTGAAAGTGTTGTGGTGGAGGAGGGGCAACATGCGAAGGAGGGTTCATTGCGGCATGTTGTTGCCCATAGCTAAAATCGGGATGATTTTTCCAAGAAGGGTTATATGAATTCCCGTGCGAGGCACCGAAATTGCCCTTAAAACCTCCTACACCACTAACTTGCTCTTGCAGCATTGCTTTGTAGGCGGGTATCGTCGGGCATTCCTCAGTTGAATGTCCCGCCTCGCAAATAGCACACACCTTTACGACTGGGTTAGGAATGGGTCCAGCTGGTCCTTTTCCATATATCTCGCACAGATCTCGAAATCCTATATCAAGAGTCTCTAATCGGCTATCCGTCATAGAATTATTATCTACATGGAATAGGCCGGATGCTGACGGAGTAGTGGTCGCTTGTCTATTTCGATTTTGAGTGTTGGGATCAGAAGTGTCCCAGGATTGGGTAGTCTCGGCGACACACCTCAAGTGAAGCTCAGCATCCTGGGCATCTAAATCGATAAACGGACCACTTCCCATTGTTTCAACAAGTTGTTTGGAGTTAAGATTCAACCCATTATAGATAAAAGAGATGACTTGCGCTGAATCAAATCCATGATGGGGGCTTGAAGCAACTAACTCGTTGAAACGTTTATAACATCGATGGAAGGACTCATTTTCAGCTTGTCTGAATGCTTGAATTTGAGCCTTTAAGGAGATTATTCGATGTGGTGGGAAGAATTTCTTGAGAAATTTCGACTGTAGCTCATTCCAGGATGGAATCGAGCTTGGAGGTAAAGACCATAGCCAGGCCTTAGCTTTATCTTTGAGTGAGAAAGGAAAGAGTTTGAGGCGGATTACCTCTTGTGTGCAGGTTTGATCATTGAGAGTATCACACACATCCTCAAATTCCCTAATATGGAGGTATGTCTTTTCAGAATCCATACCGTGGTAATGCGGTAGCATCTGGATCATCCCATTTTTGAAACGGAATTACCCGACATTATACGGGAGTATAATGCATCCCGGAGTGACAGTACGCTCGGGATATAAGAATTCTCTAATCGGACGATATGGGGGCTCTTCCTCACCGGCGGGTGAACTGCCGTGTTGAGACATCTCTCCCTCACTGATTGACTCGGTGTTCTCGCTTGGTGTGCTCGAAGTGTGTCCTAAGAAGGGAAAGGGAGTGTTATCGGAGATTGAGTGCGACGGTGTGGGAGGTGGGATCCAGAACTGTGGGGCGTTTGGAGTGTGGGGACTATCAGGGTTATACTCAACAATTGGATTTTCATGAATGTTGATTCGAGTATTATGGGGTGTGGGAGTGGTTTCAGAATTTTGCATTAAAGCTTAGGAGAGATGATGGTGAATCTTTTTCTTCTTTTTTTTTATGTTTTTTTTTTGGATTTTTTTGAAATTTTTGGTCAAAGCTTTGGATTGACTCAATCTGATCCTAAGTCTACCTAATTCCCCGGCAACGGCGCGAAAAACTTGACGCGACTGAAAATGTGTTTCAGAAATGCGTTCACTCTAGGCTCAAGTGTAAGCCTATCGCTCAAGTAATAATCCGACAAGTCGGGTATCGATCCTCAGGGAAAAAGGACAGCGAAGTTGTGACGACGGGAAAGACGGAGGAATCCTAACCTTGACTCTAAAAATAAAGGGAAAATGATTTGATTTTGGGAATGATTATAACTAAATACAAATATGAAATTATAACAAAATTGCAACTACACTGACTTACCTAAATTATGACTAAAGGATGATTTGACACTTTTTGTTTTAAATGATGAGAAGAATAGGACGGGAATACAATCCCCCAACCCTAGTGTAGTGCATTGATAATATTAATCATAAATTTATTTGATTGATCTGACCCGGAATTTAGTACTCCCAAGCATTATGTATACGAGGTTCAAGCCCGCGTCATACCTAATCTAAGGATGAGTAAATCAGTATCGCGATAGTGACACTCAAATTGCACTCTAAATCATCACGAGTACCCAGAGGCAAACGAGATATAAAGATCTACAATTATTGTGTAACTATGCAATACGATCATAGTCAATCAATAAATTCATCGGATCAATTTTATACACATACACTAACACATCAGGTTGGGTTCATGTACCCCGACCTTGGAAAATCTAGCCTAACATATTGAATTTAATGAAAATAATGAGTGATGTGCAGGAATTCATAATTAATCTAAGGGAAATGATAGTTAGATGTAGAAACGAATTAGAAATAAAAATTACTCACTAAAATTATCCAAACAATGGATACAACAATGGATGAAACTGATACTCACAAAAATCGCTGAATAAATCTTCAATCCTTGAAATAAATCTCCAAATGTTAACTAAGCTAGGGTTTCTGAAGAAGAAGAGGTAAAACCTACTAATTCTTCGTACCTATAACAATAATAAATCGGGTCTTTAATAGCCTACAACAATATCGGAAGTCAACTGCACTAGGAGTCTTTTTAGGAAGAGAAAAGATTTTCAGATCTCGAAGATCGGACCGATCCGGGTCTCAGGCGGACCGGTCTGCCCCCAAGGCGGATCGGTTCTTTTTATTTTGGGGCGGACCGGTCCGGGGGTGGACCGGTTCTTTTTATTTTTGCCTCCTTCTTTTTGCATGCGATCCGGGGTCTTCTGGAGTTTGGCAAGGCGGACCGGTCCGAGGTAGGGGCGGACCGGTCCTGCTATTTGACTTTCTGGCTCATCTTTGACTGCTCATAACTTTTGTTTCGGGATTCCGATTGGGGTACCGTTTCTTCCTTTGTGCTCGTGAATGAGATGTCTTAAACTTCTCTTTAGGTACCTCATCCGAATTCTGTGTAGAAATTACGCTTTTGCCCTTGAGACTTTTCCTTCTTTCTTTCTTGATTCTATCGATTTCCTTCTTTCGTTTCTTGACATCAAATACCTGTAAAATCACTACAAAATACCAGAAACTCGGTGTACTCATTAGGATCAGTCAATAGCACAGTTATGAGATAAATCCAACTCAATTACGTTGTTCGAGGTGCTAAAAGTAACCAAATCAAGGGATAAATTAGGAAGAATTTATGCCTAATCACTTATGGTCAAGATCGATGATCATATTTGCACATACCATCAAACCCCCCTCCAGGCCCTCAAGCGCTCCTTCTTCAAGGCAACCCTGGAATGCCTTTTATGACTCCTCGACATCTAGGTAGTCGGGAAGAGGGGATTCAAAAGCTTCCTCGTCTACTGTCGCCTCATCTATGATGACCTGCCTACGATGAGCCGTGGTAGGCGTAGACTGTTCAGTGGGCCTCTTACTTCTTGACATTTCTAGAGGGGGTCGTCGAGCAATTTAAATGAGGAACACTGATCATCCTCTATGTTGAGATCTACCTCTGCCACCCCTTGGGTCCTAAAACCATGACTCTAAAGGGTAGGCTTGGTCTTCACAACAGGAAGAGGAGACTGGTGATTGAAATATTCGGAGTCGGCAGTTAGGGGCATCGGGATGACATTAGCCCTATTAAGTGAAGCACGGAAAATAACTCTTGACATGGCACTTTTGCTGTTAATAAATCGGTTAGCATACAAACAAATAAATCTTCAAACGAAATTAAGAGAAAATTTAATATAGTTTAGGATTCAGGAAAATAGGCTTGTTGGAAAACGAGAAGGATGTGTCTCTCTTTGGTCTCTGCCTGAAGACGAACAATATCTCGACCTATCACTTCCTCTCCTCTAGTTATAAATCCTAGGTCCTTTAACCAATTAAGATCACACAACTCATTGAACAACTGAGCCTTGTTCAAAGCCTCATGAACCCTTATCTTACGAGATTTGGAGATGTCAGGCTTCTCGTTGAAGATCCTTACAGCAGTGTAAATAAGAATAATTAACATAAGACAATAGTACAAAAGATAAGGTTAATAAGATGAAGGCTCACTCAGATCCGGTTTGTTCCAAATAAGGGGAATGGTGAACAATGGCCGGTTAAATCATTCTGGTCATCGTGTTCCTAGTCATTCCCCTTATAAAAAAAAAGTGATGCCTATAGTCATAATTGGATGATGGTACGAAGCCTACATCTTTCTTGTGGCGGGCCAAAGTGTACCACCCCCCTTGGGAAGAAGTTGGGCGATAAATGGTAAGAAGTTTAACCACGATGATGTGATTACTAACCCGAATAATTTGTGGAATTGAACCTTGGATCCAATCATAATCCTCCATGTGTCCAGTATAAGTTGAGAAGGGGCCAAATTGATGAATAACATAATGTATTGAATCATCTTAGGCAAATGGATACCTAGTCCTTCCTGAAAACAGTGCTTATAGAAACAAACTTCGCCCTCACGGGTGAAGGAGCTAGATCGGTCTCATCGGTGGTCAGATTAAAAGTGGATGGGGAAGAGCGAGATGTTCCCCCCACTTGTTGGTAACTGCTTTCGGCATGAAGTTCACATCCTCCCATGATCTGGGAGGACTGTTCTATGATTTAGCCACCCGAGCAGCAAGGGGATTCGTAGACTGAGCAGTCTAAGAACTGCTAGATGGCTTGGAAGATCTTCAGCCACTGACAAAGAAGCCCTACAAGTCGAACCCCTCTGATCGTTGTGCTCAAGGCCAAAGGCATCAACAAACTTTACCATCTAGGTTAGACGTGCTTAACGTTGATGCCTCTCCTCAACTACCATTTTTAACTCTCAATGAGCCAACCTAAGCTATGACCAAACTGCTAAAGCCAAGTTATATACATAACTAATGGTGAATCACCGGATATGAAATTGAACAAGAAAGGGTTACCATCATGGAAGTTGGCCACGAAAGTACTTATCTTAGTGAAGCAAAACACGAAATCTTAACTTTGAGTCGTCGAACTTGAAAAAATTACAGAGAAATGAGGAAGAAGGGAAGCATACCAAAAATATATGTGATGGTTCATAGGAAAATGGTAGTGAAAACTTAGAAACGGTGCCACACAAAATAGTGTCGATGACCGGGGAGGGAAATAAAGTGGCTTAAAACGAAGAAGGTAAGCTCTAAAGGGTGCTCTGTAAATCGAGGGATTGTGAAAGTGATAACAAAGGAGCTTTGTTGTATCTATACAACGGGGTAATAACCCATTCGAATTATATGGTTGAGATAAACTTGATCCAACTGATTCAGACACTCGGTGTATGGACAAAATTTCCAATTGAGTTAATTTGTATGAAATTGACTTAATTCCGAACAAAACTTGTTTGAGTTATAGATAGATTTTTGTCTTGTCACGATACCCACATAGTCTATGCTGTGTTGTTTGAAGACGTAACGGCCAAGCTTCAAAGATAGATCATACCGTGTTTATTGGTGCACGTTTCACGTCTTCATATCGCATTGCATTCCGAGATACTCTCAGGTATGAACGCATAATATTTATGGGACTCAAAAATTGTTTTAAGGATGATATTTTGTTTAAAAATGATTTTAAAATGTTAAAAATATTTTTAAAAGGTTTTAACTTCGTTTATTCTGAGATAAACACTGTTTAGAGTCGTATGAATTCTCTCCTTGTGTTTAGAGACTTCAAACGACATGAATAGTCGTTCAAACGACATCTCACTGTCGTTAGAACGACATGGATAAGTCGTTCAAATGACATATCTATATTGTTCGAACGACATGGTGATATCGCTCGAACGACCTGGCGACTTAAGTTTTTTATTTAAGGCATTTTTCTCTCATATTCGAAGTGTGCAGAACCAAAATAGAGTTTTGAACAATTACATTTTTCTGGATAAGTTTTCTAAGGTTTTCAAAGACTAAAACCATCCTTATAGTTTTCAAGATCCGAGTTTTTATAAATATTCTATAGAGATCTTGTTTGCACCATTTTTTTTATTCATCCATATTGAACAAGTTTTTTCGTTAGAGTTTTGCGGTAAAGAAACTGTGAAGGCCGTGTTTCGAATCGTAGACGGTTGTCAAAGTTGCATCGGTGGACACCGATGCACTCTTGGACGCATGTGCTGTGGATGAATATCATGGAAGGACTTATGCGTGGGCCCTGTGGAGGAGCGGTTAAAGAGAAGAAGGGCGTCAAGGCTTGTGGGGATCGAGTCGTTGTGTAAGTCTGTCTGTCTTCCTTTGTAATTACAGTATCATAGTGATTATCTGGCTTGGGCCGTCCCAGATTTTTCCCTTAGTGGTTTCCTTGTACATCCGACGTTGTGGACTTTACTTTATTTTACTTGCTTTAATCACCTAGATGCATGTTTAGGATTAAATAATATAAAATTAGTCCACAAACTTGGAGCGTAATTAAAATTTGGAAAAAGATTTTTGAAAGAAAAATTGTTTTCACCTAAAACACACTTTGAAAAAGGGGCCTACAAATTGGTATCAGGGATAGAAATATTTTTTATTGTGTTGATCCCTTGTGCTTGTAGGTATGAATTTCGAAAATTTTCATGCTTTTCGAACTCTTATTTTTTATGGCATTAATGATGCTTATTGAAATGCGAATGAAAAGTGCACTTAAGGTTATTGATGAGCGTGTTTGGTTAGCGGTAGAAAAAGGGTGGTTCCCACTGGTCACGAGAGAGGGAGAGGCCACTAGTTTAAAACCTGTTGAGTCATGGACCGAAGCCAAACATAGACTGACACTTTATAACTCTATCTAAAGGTTTAAATGTTATTTCCTCGTCTGTCATCCCGGCTGAATATAATCGTATTATGATGTGTGAGGCGTCAAAAAAGGTTTGGGATGTTCTTGAACTCACTCACGAGGGAACTAGCACGGTTAGGGCGTCTAAACTTCAAAACCTAACTACCCAATTTAAGACGATTAAAATGTTAGAGAGTGAGAAGTTTGATGAGTTTTACACTAGATTATCCCATATTGTCAACTCGTCGTTTAACTTGGGAGATAATATACCCAACAACCGAGTCACAAAGAAAATCTTAGGGTTGTTGCCTATTAGATTTGACCAGAAAGTGACCGTTTTAAACTCCTTAGGTATGCTTGATTCAAGTAAACTAGAAGAGATTGTAGGTGACTTACAAACCTATGAACTTGACATGTTTACCTCCAAGAAAGTTCCAAAGAAAGAAAATGGATTTGCTTTGAAAGCCCGAAAGGGGGAGACTAAAGTTTTGGATGATGATTCCGACACCGATTTCGAGGATGTAGCTTTATTGGCAAAGAAGTACAAAAAGTTTCTTAAGTTCCAAAAGCAATCGAAAGATGCCAAAAGACTTGAGAAATTTAAGAACAACAAGGCGGATCACGTCCCTAAAAATAAAAGTGAGAATGTTAAATGGGATGAGTCAGATAGGTGTTTTGGTTGTGAGGGTTATGTCCATAAGGTAGTGGAGTGTCCCGCTAGACTTAAGAAGGAGGGTAAGAAACCGATAGCATATAATGCCACCTTAAGTGACAGTGAACTAGAAGAGGGAGACGGTTCCCCCCATTGAGCACAACTTTATAGCTTTTATGGCATGTCATGTGAGCGACGACGATAAATCTTCTCATGAAGATACTCATGTGAATGACACTTTTGAGGCCGTTGAGCGTGAATCCCAAGTGAGTGAGGATGAAACTAGTGAGGAAGAGGAGATTGATGTTGGAGAGTTGCAAGTTGCCTTTAATGATTTTTATAAGGAAGCGGTAAAGGTGAAAAAGGAAAAACTTGAAGTTGCAAGTTAAGTTAAATGAAATGAGCATGCTGTAGAAAATAATGATGCATTGATTGAGGATCTTAGGGCATGGGAGAAGACTATTATGGAGAAAATAGAATAAGTTGAGGGTGAGAGAGATAACCTTCGTGGTTTGATGGAGGCTTTGAAGAAAGAGATTCTAGAGTTTGATGAGTCTAGGCGTTTGCTTGAGTTTAGGATTAGTGAGCTTGAGGAGAGATTGAAAGACTCGAGTAAGGTGAAGTTTGATTTGGAGGCAAGGTCGAAAAAGTTGGATAGGATTTTAAGCACCGTCCAAATCAAGGATGATAAGTGTGGTATAGACTTCGATGATCGTATTGCACCCATCCCCAAAGTCAATACCAATCGTGTGAGAGAGATGACTAGGAACGTTAGGAGAGGTCCACATTTATCTCACATTCCTCGCCGTGTTTACATTTGCACTCATTACGGTAGGAAGGGTCGCCTTAGGCGTTATTGTTATGACCTTAAAAATGCTCCTAAGATGTTTAAGAATAAAGTCATTTTGGTTCCCAAAACCCCCATCGGTCGTTACACACCTACTTGGGTTAGGAAATCAGACTTAGAGGGTTTTGGAATTAAACTTCATGGTTCTTGTTTGGTTGCACTTGATTCTTCCCATGATAAATCTAAAGAATGGTTGTGTTGTCGTGTTTGTCAGACGCTAATAGTATTTGCTTCTTGATATATATCGTGCTAGTTTTATAATGTGTGTACCTCTTTGTATTATATTTTGCATTTATTTGAGTCCTATTTGAAAATACAAAAAGATTTTTGGTTTATATATTTTTGAGAAAATACAAAAAGATTTCATTTTTTAGTCAAATATTTTTTGAAAAACACAAAAAGATTTTCGATTTATTTTTGTGTCATGAGTTTTCATATCTGATATGGCATATTGGTGTGCTTGGACCCCCATCATTTCATTATCCATGTGACTAGGACATTTTCTCATAATTATAGATGCTTAAAATGTTCTTAATTATTGATTAACGGGGTTGTTTCGAAGTTTATTTTCATTTGGATTCGACTTTGTATATATGCCATCACACTCACATGCACGAGTTTATATGAATGTTTGACTTCTCATACGTATTTGAGTTTAGTGAGACGTTCTCCTCTCAATTTTATTATCTATGCGCAATAAGACTTATGAGGGGATTTATATTGCTTAAATTGAAAAAATGATGAGTGTTAACGCTAAAGGGCTGCGAGAAAATAATAATCTCGTCATGAAAGCCACCGTTTAAAAGAGGCCGAGAACTAGAAAAAGAAAATATGAATATATGAGGGTGTTTGGATGGAAAAATAACAATGGGTTTGCACCACGAATCCTAATGTTGAAAAATCGTGTCATGACGCTATTGTTTGTTGAATCGTCAAAATTCCGAATTTGTGGCATGCGGTTCGTTTAGTTCATTAAGCTCAATATATTAATTGTCACATATGGCTAAAACTTAGTTTGATGACATTTAGCTATCAATTAGAGCTTCTTGATCATTTCGATGTGTTCAAGTTGTGATTCATTTGTTGTAGTTCACGCCCATTCATTTCATATCCATGTTTAAGCACATTGATACTATGTTAGCATGAAACTCATACTTGTTTTTATTTTTCTGGTTTGAGTCTGCTTTGCTATTGTTTCGTATTTCCAGTACCCGTTTCATAAAAAAATTTCACTTGAATTTTTTTTGCATATTTAAGAGCTGGAATACAGAGTTTTTCGAAGTCATTAAAATAACTTTTGCACGCCGTTCGAATGATATGTCCAGGTCGTTCGAAGATTGGTTCAAACAACACGAATTTCTAGGCAGTTATTTTTCCGAGTTTGGTTGTTAGAAGGGTCGTTTTTAGGGTCATTAGATAGTTGTTTCAAATGACACCTTATTATTTTAGGCCATTTTTGACCTCGTTCAAACGACATGCCTTTGTCGTTCAAACAACATGGCACAGTCGTTCGAACGACCCTCTCTAGATTTTTTAGCCTTATTCTGTTTCAGTACTTACTTTGTATATGTGATGATTTCATTCTGTTTTGGTACTTTTGGGTTCATTTGGACAGTTTACATGAATCGATAGTGCTTATTCATACTTTGATTCTTATACTACATTGACTTGTTTAGTCACATATTTGCTTAAATTGATGATTCATTCTTTGTGACTATTTGCTAGCTACATGTTGGTATTTTCTGATTATTTTAGCTGGCTGTATACTCATGTTTATCTAGATATGCTTCATGTGATTATTTCATTCTAGATATGATGACTTTTGTGTATATTTTTCACTTATTGTCTATTCGAAACCATAAGGGGGAGAGATGGTATGTGATGTAGGGGGAGTTTGTTTGATGAGCACATATGTTCTTTTTGCATTACAAATTTTTATTATGTTTTGATTATATGTTTATATATTTGTATCATGTTGTCTTACACAAATTGGTATCATGTTTTGCTCGTTTAACAAATGGTTTGTTTTACATATTGGTATTTTTATATCATTTGTTCCTCCATACTTCACTGGGTATTTGTCTGTTTCATGTGTGTAGGTATTCTTCAGCGATGTGAGATTTTAAGACTACATCACATTCAGATAACTCATGCTTATCGGACCTGCATATACTAGTCCTTGTCCTGTAATGTTTGATTTTGGGTTTTATGGGATGGGATTTAGGTGTCATACGACTTGACGACTTGGCTTAGCATTCACTGTTTTGGTTTTGTCCCGAAATAGTCAAAGGGGGAGATTTGTAAGGACAAAATTTCCAATTGAATTAATTTGTATGTAATTGACTTAATCCCAGAATAGTCAAATGACATGTTTATATCGTTCGAACGACATGGAGATATCGCTCGAACAACCTGTTGACTTAAGTTTTTTATGTAAGGCGTTTTTCTCTTAGAAATTCGAAGTGTGCAAACCAAAATACAGTTTAGAACAGTTATGTTTTTCTGCATAAATTTTCTAAGATTTTCAAAGACTAAAACCATCCTTAAAGTTTTCAAGATCTGATCTTTCATACATATGCTATAGATATCTTGTTTGCACCATTGGTTTGTTTATCCATATTGAACAAGTTGTTTCGTTGGAGTTTTGCAGTGAAGAAATGATAAAGGCCATGTTTTGAATCATAGACGGTTGCTAACGTTGCACTCGTGGACACATGTATTGTGGACGAATATCGTGGAAGGACTTTTGTGTGGGCACTGTGGAGGAGCGGGTCAAAAGAAGAGGCTTGTGGGTATCGAGTCGTTGTGTAAGTCTATATGTCTTCCTTTGTAATTACCGTATCATAGTGATTGCCTGGCTTAGGCCGTTCGATATTTTTTCCCTTAGTGATTTCCTCGTACATCCGGCATTGAGAACTTTACTTTATTTTAATTTCTTTAATCACCTAGATGCATGTTTAGGATTAACTAAGATAAAATTGGACTTAAGTAAAATTGGTTCACAAACTTGGTGCGTAGTTAAATTTTGGAAAGAAAAATTATTTTCACCTAAAGCACACTTTGAAAAAGGGGCCTACACTCGGTGTTAGGCACATGTGAGAGGGGTGTGTGGGATGGTAGGCCACTTCCACGCGCACCTTAGGAATATGTGCCTCGTTTGATGAATAATCATTTTGAGACGCGACCCAAGCATCGCCACAAGGTAGAAAAAAGGTGTGTTATTGAACTCTCTTCGGCTTTAAACAAATCTCTTTGGTGCTAAATAACGAACGTAAAGAGACTAGGGGCATCTGATGAGGGAAATTCCAGTCGAGCTAAACGAGAGTCCATTAGCACTCGGACAATCGTGAAACTAATCGACTCTCCAAATTTAAAGACGACTTAGTGTTCACTTTTTAGCAAATGGTCGGACAAAATATCCAAACGGTTAGCGCGTGGACCAAGTCAGACAACTATTATGTCAATTAGGCATGCTCCTTATTATAAAGGTTCACTAACCGAAAGAATATGAGATATGTTAAATCCTAACTTCTTGAGGGACGACCAAGTGTACTGACAAAGTTGGAATTATATGGCTTTTGTTGTATGGATACTATATAAAGTCGGAGTAGACTATAAGGAAGGCAAGTGAAAATCATTATATGTCGTGGCCTTGTTCCTCTGCAATAAACAACTCCACTCCCCTTTGCCCCATTAACGTAGGCCACATCACGGTCGAACCACGTATATCTCTCATCCACTTTACTTTACTTTACTTTACCGCTTGCATAACAATTATATTTATCTTATAACAAAATATTCACCTCAACAGTTCATGTTAAAAAATTATTTTAAAGGGTACTTTGACTATGCCCACCATTTATTTTTAATATTTTGACTTTGCCCATTATTTAGTTTTGTTTTAGACTTTGTCCACCATTTTTACGGATCTTTTTAACAACAATTAAGTATTTTGATGATACCCCTTTATGATAAACTCTAGTTACAATAACTAACGGTGACCGCAATTGCAATAATTCCAACATTATTAAAATCTATTAAATTAACTAAAGATTATTATTCATTTTTATAGAAAATGTTTTTTTCAGTTTTTTCTTCTAAAAAAAATGTTTTGATAAAAGTGTTTATTAAACAAAACAATTGTTTTCATTTTTCTTTTAATTTTGGAAAAAATGAGATGCAAAAACAAAGAAACAAATTTTTTTATTGTTTTAAACTAAGATACACTATATAAATTCACTAATGTCTATAGTTAAAAAGAAAAATACTTTTTTATTTATTTTTTTAGATTACCCGATAGAAAAGATTTATTGAACGCTTTTAAAATTTGAAACTGGGATTAAAAAAAAATTCTTTTAATATTTTAATTTGGATTACTTTAATTTCTCAAAATTTTGAGTTTATTATTTTTTTTAAAAAGAAATGAAAGAAATGGAAAAAAAGACTAAATTGTTTTTTTTAAAAACGTATTTTCATTGTTTGATACGAAGTTGATTCATCGTAGTGTTGAAATTGAAGATCGTAAGAGATTATTTAGTGACTTACCTAATGAGGTTACCATTAAAGGTCAAGGATATATCCATATGCTTAATTAATAGTGTTAAAAAGGTTGTGTACAAATCACTCTTTTTCATTTTAATTAAAATTGATACTTGTTCAAGTCCTAAGAATTTATTTCTTTTAGAAAAATCGTAAAAATAGAATCATATCACTCCGTGTCCACTCGTTTATTGATAAAGTTTTTCCTAAAAACTAGTTATAAATATATGCTCAAGGTTTTTTTCTTTTTATTTTTTATGGAGAAAATGCTAACAATAAAAAAAAGAAAAATATTTTGGTATTTTCTAAAGAAAAAAAAACTGAGATAAAACTATGTTTTAATTGTTTAGCATTTAAGTTTTAAAAACTGTAGTTTATTATACTTTTTTATATCAATCAGTTTTGATTTTGGGAAGAAAACTTCTTTATAAATAAAAAAATCGTATTAATATAGTGTTTTATTTAATTGATATATTAATGTAATAAATTATATTTAAGTAAGTAAATAAAATAAAAGATGGAATGAAATATTGTACAGTGAGTATAGTTTGGACTTGTTGGAAAGATAAGAGTTTCCATCCGTTTTGGTGGGCAAAGTCTAGAGAAAAATTAAGTGGTGGGCAAAAGTCTAATTATTAAAACTAAATGGCGGAGAAACATAAAATACACCTATTTTGTATTATAGAAGTCCCTCGTATTTTCTTGTAAGTATCTCAACCACATTAGGTGTCAAAGACGTACCGAAATAATAAAAAATGAATTATATACAAAAATATGTGGATAATACGTGTCCCATATTTCGTGATTTATTTTTTCATTTTTTTCAATATGTGTCGGATAATAGCTTTGTATGCGCATATTTAATACAAATTAGGTGGTGCACACGTGCGTTGCACATGTGACAGATAGGCGAAGTTAGATGTCCTATAGAAACTAAAAGCCAGGTTTATGAGTTAATATGCTCCCTGAACTATGCGTAAGCAAGTGAAGCACAATGTAGAGGAGAAATTGGAGTAAGATGAGAGGAGTTCACACTTTTTAGATTGGAGTTTCTCGTATTTTTGTGTGGAAGGTGAACAAACTAAATGGTTGATTAATATCAACATGCATTACTTCGAATGGATGTTTTAATAGTAAAATTATAGTAATGAAGCAAAACAATTAGATTACTTCACTACATTTATCACAAGATCCAGAGCACCATTTGTTGGTACATAGTAAGAACGTACTTTACCAAACATAACAGTAGTAAATAATTAAGCAAAATAAACATGTAATTAAGACATATCAATGAGCAACAAAATAGTAATATGGTTAAACTAAGACTAATTTCAAAAATGTATGTGTGGTCTTATGTGCCCCGGACGAGATTCAGGAAAGCGAGCGATGCTGCGAGTGGGCACTACGACTCATCTTGTTGGTTGTTTGATCCCCGTGGGATGCGAGAGTGCTTATCTCTCGGTGCGCCATTTCTCCCTAAGGTCGAGTTTATCAATTCAGTGATTGATGATTGCCTTTGGAAGTTGTTCGACACCATATCTGATTTTTGTTATCGGGTTGCACGCCATTGTTTAAGCCTAAGCCTAATTTCTCCGTGTGAGGGGTTATCATTTTTCAGAGTCGCCAATTTATTTTATATAAAAATAAAAAAGGGGTTCGCGTTAGCCCTTTCAGGATAATCCTAAGGTAGTTTTAGGTCTGCGATTGATCTAGAAATTCTTGTTGTGGGGTTTCGAAACCGGGTTACGAGTGGGGAAGGTATCAGTCACCCCACTTCTTCTTTATCCTTCCTTATTTATATACTTATTATCGCTTTTTACATTATGTGATTACTTTTTAGTTTATTTTAGAACATGTTGGGAGACCTTAATTTGAGAATCCTTTAAAACGTAGATATATGCTTAGGTATGAAAATGATATTAGTGAGAGGTGTAGGTAGGAGTGGCAATTCGTGTTTTTGGATCGTGTTTCGGGATGACACGACAAGGATTATTCAAACACGAACACGACACGACACGAATTCTTTTTTTTTAGTTGACACGAACACGACACGAATAATACGATTTCTTAAATTTTACAGTTAATTAAACATAAATAGACATGATAACTCGAATAAAAACATGATTAACACGAAAAGACACAATAACACGACTAACACAACCCATAATTTTGACACGAACATGAAACGACACGACTTCGTGTTAAAAAACATAAACACGACACGAACATGACATGTCATGTTAATTTTGGGTAAATCTCGTGTTATGTTATGCCGTGTTATCGTGTCGTATCTAAAATTGCCACCCCTGGGTGTAGGAACGTCATTTAAACCAGTGTGGGTACACAAGAGTGTTTGTGTATGAATGTGTGTTCGGATAACGGGTGTTCGTTAGTACATATATAAGTGTACGAAGAAGCTCGATTTGTATAATAGGAGTCCATGAATATGTGTATGTGTGTGTGTGTATGCATGCATGAGAAATAGTGGCTTGTGATAGTTTATTATTTCGTTCGAGGTGTGAGAGGAGTTTTAAAAAGGTAATATGAGAGATGGGTGTATCTCTATTGTGACAACATATCGACAGAGATATTGTCGAGGCTTGTGCTCACGAGAAGGAGTCGGTATTGCTCCTACGTACCCGTGTAGCCGTGAGATCAAAGCCTACGTAGTTCGGTTGTTTCAGTTAGCTGAATGAAAGTGTTACAATGTGATGTGTGTGCAAGTGTGAGAACTTGGCTTGAGACGTGAAGAAGCTTTCTGTGAGCGAAAGTGTAGCTTCGATGGAGGTTCGGAATGGGAATGGACCTGAATGAATCGACAAATGCATATTTTATTATGAGTGTCGGGTGATTATTAGCGAGAAGGTGTTATTGAACCTTCGGACTAGTTTGGAGGTGTAGAAGGAAAGGATGTATTTTTAGGATCGAAATGGACCAAAGGTCACAGATAGAGATCTATGTATCCTTTACCGACATGGCTAAAATCCCCAAAGTGTCGTAGACCTTGGGTTGATCCGAAGTGATAGAGATGATCACTTCGTGTGAGAAAGGAGGTTTGGAATAGAGATGGAGGTATCCCTAAAAGATAATATGCCGAGAGACGTATTTTAAGGCTTGGGCTCACGAATTTGGTTCGGTATTGCGCGTATGTACCTAAAAGGACTTGCGATCAAAGCCAACGTAGTTCTAACAAACGGGATATATTTACAGGTGTAGGAGACATAATATCGGGTATACAATATACAACATTACGGTATTTATGGTGCCTAGTCCTTAATATAAAATTTTCTTTATGAGTTAGATTGTCATATTCATATGTTAACCGAAGGCAAATTTTTTACAAGTATTCCCAAAAAAATACATATTCGAGGGGGTCTCCGCTGAGATGAGATTTCTTCTCTCGGAGAAGTAGTGAGAGCATTCCGATTTTAAACTTTGGTTTTAACAAAGTTTTGGATTAACTCGGTTCACGAATACTTTCTTGAGAACGGTTTTGAAAAGTATGTTTTCATGTTGTATTTAGTCACAACATTTGATTAACATTTATTTAACATATAAGTATGTAATTTCATCTCATCAAACAGAGGTGTTGGGTCAAAAACCAGGCTTTGAAATATAATTTTTTTAAGGTGAATACCCAGTTCCCCAATGGGGTCGGGCCTAGTGATTTAAAATGATATGGACAGTTTATATCATAATATATATTTGGGGTATTGACCCCAGATTTTTGCAGAGTTTCTTTACCATTGTAGCGTACGTCAAATTTTTCCTTAGGGAGCGTCTTGTATGAGGTGTCACCGTTCAATGGAGAGAGCTTTGTTTGGAAGAGACAACTTTCGCAGGGTGCGCGCAGAGGTTTGTCTATGTTTCTTGAAGCAAGCGAATTTTTTATGTCCGAACTTCACTCAAAAAATTTCTGATAAAATTCAAGATTCAGAAATGATTGGGGTTGAAGAAAGTTAGAAAATATAATCAATATTGGGTTTGGGGATGATTTTAAGGGGTTTATGGGGACCTTTAATCGTTCGGTTAAATGGGTCCTTTAACTGTTCAGTTAAAGGTAATGCCAAGTGGAGGGTGGATCAAAGGGGTAGGGACACGTGTAGGGCTGCAGGATGTATCGGAGAGATGTGGTAACGATTAACACTAGATCTTCAACCATTCGGTTAAAGGGAGTAAGGGGCCTTTAACCGTTCGATTAAAGGAACTCACGCTATTAATTTGGTATTTTTTGCTAGTTTTCTATGATTTCTCTATTTTGCACCCAAATATTTTCGAGGGTTAGTTCCAACCCTCTTATTTTTGGAGGCGTCTAGTTTCCACCCCGTTGAACTTATAGGGTTCTAGTGGGAGAATAATTTGAGCCCCGATTACGAGTCGGGGTGTCGATAATATGAAGTGAGTAATAAAAAATGAAAATCGTATAGTAAGGATGGAAAACTTCCAATGGTTTATTATGTTTCCTTATTCGAGGGGAGTGTGAAAGCATAATTTTATTTGAAGTTCATATCCGAGGTTGAAGCTAATGTCCTTTCCGCCCAAGGTTCAGTTGATTAGCGTGGATACAAATTTATTTTTGTCGTTTCCTACTTAGTAGTTTCCTTTCATGATGTCAATATATATGGTGGTAATGTTAGAGACTATAGTGGAATATATATGTGATTATACCTTTTGGTTTATTTTGCATCTGAGGAGGCACATTTTGTGAATGTGGCAATGTCATTTATAGTAGTGTCCTTGCTATTGCGAACATTGTAACACGAGTTGTTTTTGTTTCTGACTTCCATAATGAGTTCAAAAGGCAATTGTTCATTACCTTTTGTGTGGATAAAATTCCTTTCATGATATCAATAATACTAACGTATTCAACATCCTTGATTATTTACATTAGGGGAGAAATAAGTTTGTTTTTAAAGGGGGATGTCAAAGACACTGACACCATGTATATGTATTAATATAAATGGATTTAATGTGCATGATAGCATAGTGGCTGATGTAATATAAATGGATTTAACCGTCGTTTAGTAATGTGCATGTGCAGTTCGACCGTCGTGCATCAATGGAACAATGGCGCCTCATGTTGTTATTGCAAGTGCAATCATACCTATCTTTCTTATGTCAGCCAATAATGCTCGATATGGATATGTTTTTCCAATTCCTCCCGAGCCATCAAAAAATAAAGTGCCTAAATTTACAGTAATTACTCTTTCAACTAACCAAGTTCGCATGTTTTTACTTGCATTTAAATGCATAGAATGTGACGTCAAACTGTGGGGTTCTGACATGAAGTTCATCTTTAATTTATCTTTGGATATTATTATTGGATTCGGATAGGAGCGAGATAGTTGCAAGCCAGTGGTAATATGTAATAAATTTACCCATGGATTCTAAGAAGGAATGACATTGTTCAAGGTGCGTGCTTATTTGGATGATAGGGATTGTTGGTGGAGTATTTTAAAGTCATCGGATAGGAACTCAAAGTTGGATTCCCATAATTCCCTGACATCAAATGGCTAATTATAAACTAATATGATTGGAAAAAGAAATCTTCTTAACGCCTCAGGCATGTGGAATGTGGTAATCTCAAAAAGGTAATCGACAATGCTATCGTCAGAATCTAAAAGTCCATTACTCTAGGCGGACTCTTTAAATTTCAAGTAAGTGATCCATTCATAATTTAGTTTTTATTCAAATGATGTAGTAATGTGTATGTTATTTAGAATAAGTCTTAAGTAATAGTGTCACCTTCAGTAAGATTTGTACCATTAATACAACCAATGATATCTCCATTGTTCCTTTTACTCCAAGTCTTTATTTGGTCGTCCCGTGCGTATTGCTTGTGGAATTACCTATATGGGATTGAACGTCTCTTGTGCACATAATAAGGAACTATCTTAGCATTATTTTTCTACCTGTAATACCCCGTATTTTTATGGCCTTTAATTATGGATTTATTAAATAAAATTGGGATAAATTAATTTAATATTAATTCGGATTTAAATACAAGCGAGACGAGAGTTAGTATTTGATTATGATAATTATGTTGAATATTACTGATTGAGTATAGTAATATATGATTACGAAATTATTAATATTATCGCGCGTTAAAAATTCGACAGTTTCGGTAATTAAGTTGGGACGCGCGTGTCAGGCGTGTCAGGCCCAATTTAATGGATTTAAAAGTAATATATTTTTATGTCATCCGTATGATCATTTCGAGTGCGCCAACATGTTCGAAAGGGTCAAGATAGTCAGAAAACACTAGTTGGGGGTTTAGTTTGGGTCCCAGGGCATTTTAGGCCTAACCGGCAGCCCGAAAGGACATTTTAGTCATTTTTACTGTTTGATGAATAGTGACCAACGAATTTTAAGTAGATTATATCAGAAAACACTTAGGGTTTCCATCACCAAAATTCACAGACGGCCATTAGAGAATAAGTGGAGGAAGTTACCAAAGGAGAACCACCACCTTTAGGCTTTTTGCACCACCGTCACCACCATCGGATAGATCGAGAAGAGAGGATTACTCCCGTATCATCTTCTGTAAAGGATCAGAACTTCTATTTCCAGGCAAGTGATTTAACTTGCAATAATTCAGTGCATACATCATCCATGTTAGTTTAGAATTGGAGAATAATCTTGAAAAATGATGAATGAATGGATTTGAAGAATTAAAATCTTAATCTTGGTAGGTTTTGCATGCAGTTTAACTTCTGGGAATATAGCAGCCACGAAATTATGATCCATGTGTAGAGAATTATGAATTTGTAATGAATTATATAGTGTTCTTGAAGAAAATAGGAGAACTAGGGTTTTTATGAAAAATATATGCTTTGATCCAAGAAATTGATTCCCCGTTATGATTTGATGATTATAAAATGTTGGAACTTATGTATTTATGTTGGTGTGATGGTAGGAATAAATATTTTGGACTTTGGAACATTATAATAGAGGATTTGAGGGTTAAATTTGATGAAACCCGTAGGAAAAATTATGCAGAATCGCAATACCTGTTGGATCGATCGATCGACCCGTGAATGTCGATCGATCGATCGACCCATTTCCCTCGATCGATCGACTCCTCCTGATTTTTGTAGATTATTTTCCCTTTAAGGTTTGACAAATCCCAAGAGTGTAAGAACTCTTAGGTGGAGTAATAGGATGCTGTGGGACTTTGTTAGTGTCAGTAGGGTTGTAGTTAATGCCAGGAATATGGTAGACCTTATGGGATTGAATGGAATAATTACGGGTGTTTACCGAGTGAGGTACGGTTAGAAATTTTATAAAACTGGGATTGAAATTGGATAAATGTTAATTTAAGGTTAGGAACAGTAGAAGAGGGAATTTGAATTACGAAAATAACGTTAAAGGCAAGTGGGTGACTTAGTAACCTTTTGAGATATGTTTAAGTATTCGGATCTATACGACGAGAGAGTTGTTGCGCTAAACATATTATGTAGAATATCTGGGATGACATTAAAATGCGTATGTGCCTTATAATATAGGATAGAGAATACCTATATTAATGTTAATAAATACTTAGGTTGTGTGATTACCTAGTATGTGGATGATTCTGTGTATGACATACCTACCATAGTTGCTATCACGAGAGGTTTATTTTTGGAAGAGGACAATCTTGTCTTGTGTGCCTTCGGGGGGATTTAGATTTGTTACTACAAGAACATAAGACTGTGAAGACTTATTTGTGAGTTGATAAGTCGACTATGGGAGCGTAGGTAAGTGCGTGACCCATAGGTATGTGAACTATGTTCGCCTCCAATATGTGTGAATTATATTGCTACGGTTCTTGAGTAGTTTGGAACTTGTAAATCCTTACGTGCGTGATGTATCGGGATTGATAGCAGATTATGTGTGCACCGCAGGTTCCAGCCTTGGGGGGTGCCGAATTTATATATATATATATATATATATATCATGCTAGTGAATTATATATATATATATATATATATATATATATATATATATATATTACTGTTGCTTAGTACATGTGAATAACTAAGATATTTAAATGGGTTAAAAATGTGAAAATTTATATAGCACTTGAGATAAGTAATTTGATTAATGAAAATGTGTGTGAGATATTACTATGACCTATTTGGGTAACACGAATAGACACCCTATATTAGAATGTGAAAACAGGAGTTAGTACGGATTAGTTAGATAGTGGCATAACTAGGATGGGTTAAGGGGGCGTGCACATTAGTTGAGGGGTGAGAAACTCATGTGGGAGTATGCAACTAACATGTATATAATATTTACTGTTTAATGCAATTAAACACTTGCTGTTTTATAACTATTTTCACCTCGGACTCTGACCCGTTTTCCTCCAAATATATATTGTTTTGTAAAAACCTTTTAAGTGCCCAGTCATAGGGATGCCAAACATAGGAGTTCCATTTTTATGACGTGCTGTAGCTGCTGTGGAAGCTACATGATTTCGATATTATACGCCTCCACATTTATCCTTGGATCCTTCAGAGTCATTAATATGATTTAGGGCATGTTGCCCATTCTTATTTAGAGATTATAGATACAGACTTTCATTATTTCAGATGTTGGCTTATTTATTCAGACTCTTGTGTTGGGATTTTAATTTACTCTGGTATTGTTATTGGAGTGTTTACTCCAGACTCAGTTTATATCACTACGTTGGTTATTCATATGAGATTGTTTATGCGATTGATGAATGATGATTTAATTACTTGGTTAATTGTTAATTTAATAAATAAAATTTGGCAACTCTCTATTTTAAATATTAGGTGGCTAGTAAGTAACTAAATATTTGCGACAGTGATGCTAAGACTGAACCAACTTGATAATCTGTATTAATTTAATAAAGGAGTAGCTACCCGATATTTAATTAGTCGGGGTGTCACAGGTGGTATCATAACATCAGGTTCTAGTGTTCTTTAGGATCTGTGCGGCTTATTATGCTTCCAGCGTAGCTTTCTTTGATATAGAGCCCTATGTTTTGGATTGTTGATTTATTTGGTGAGATTTCGTTCTCCTATTATAATCCATGTATTAGTGAATCTTATTTGCATTCGGGTTTATTCGCGTGCCGAACAATGCAGCATATCGGCCGAGGGCAATTGGGTATATTCAAGAATGATGGTCGTAGTTGAGGTCACCCCTATTATGGCATGGAAAACCAGGATGGTAAAGACGGCTAGGGCACAACATATGACTTTCAGGTACCGTTGTAGTAGAAAGTGGAGTTAAATTAGACTCACCCAACGTGGTTGGATTGGGAGAGAATCAAACGAAACACTAAAGATAACCATCAGTGGAAATTGTAGAAATGCGAAAATGGTGTGTGTTAGCCAATGAAGGTAAAATATCCAAAGGCTTGGGCATATGTCGGAGTGTGGCTAACTGGAAGTGAAATTTGGGGTAAAAAAATTTCTTGGCTCGTCGGAGCAAAGTTATAATGGTAGGAGTCAATCACCACATTTATTAGTGGAATGTTGTGTCAATGGAAGGATACTAGGTACTATTTAACCTCAAGTTCCTTCATCAGATGTTCAACACAAGATGCGAGCATTGTTCTGAACTCACATCAGAGGGTTAGACAGAGGTCCCTTTGTGAAAATGAATTTAATTAATTAGCGAATTGAAAAGTGCGACTGTGTGATAATTGATTAAATTAAATTCGCAAGTTTCCAAGAACATTAAGTAATTAGAGTCTACTTTTAAATCAAATAAATACACCCCTAAACATGCATCTAAGGTGCGTGTGTCAACCCATAAATAAAGAAAGCATGTGACACAAAAATATGCTGAGACACAAATTTCAGGAAAAAAATCCTTTCGGGTAAAACCTTTATTTCACTATGAATATATAAATTGCAACTTACAATTACATAGAGAAATCTGAAATGGATTAACGCGCAGCCAACCCACAAAGACACGCAGTCTTGAACTCAGCAAGAGAATACACGCAACACCCTCCAAGGACTCGCAGTCCAAACAACAAAGGAAGAACCGCAACTCACCTTAATGACACGCAGCCATAAAACTTTGTAGAGACTCCCTCAGCAATGACACCCA
Organism: Sambucus nigra; assembly: GCA_949130495.1. Classification (NCBI taxonomy): domain Eukaryota; kingdom Viridiplantae; phylum Streptophyta; class Magnoliopsida; order Dipsacales; family Adoxaceae; genus Sambucus; species Sambucus nigra. The sequence goes on from OX422211.1 coordinate 378,745,280, forward strand.
GCCCTCGGTTGCAAAGATCTCCCCACAAAGGTTGAACAATAGCAAAGATTGTGTTATAGGGTTCCAAAAGATTCACAAAAGTAATTGGGATTTTTGTGTGTGAATCAAAAAGATGTTTGGCACATCAAAAAACGAAGTCTTGTTGTGTTTGAACTCTTAGAAACGTTTTCTCAAAGACTTGAAAAATACACCACCGAAATAGGAATATATATAGGAAATATGAGTCGGTGGAAAAAAATCCAAACAGATCTGATCGAGTTTATCTCAGGCGGACCGGTCCGGTATGGAGGCGGATCGGTCTGACCTCGGATCGGTTCGTTTTCCACATAGGCCTATTCGGTTTGCATTTGATCCGGGGTTCACTGGTGCAAAGCGGATCGGTTCGGTATGGAGGCGGACCGGTCCATAGGCAGATCGGTTTTTTTTTTTTTAAAGGGACGGACCGGTCCGGTTTTCTAGAAAAATTAAAATTCTTTTAAAAACTTCATTTTGCTTGAAAAAACTTACTTCTTATTTTTATAAAAAACATTTCATAAAAATTTCCCAATACTAAGTATGAAACTTTAAGGGACTTAAAAACAAAACTTTACCAAGTTCATTCTCGCAGAGGTTATGATGTTGAAGACGCTTTGATATTAGGATCCGTTGATGTAGATGCGATCTTGAATTTCTTCAAAGGTGTAACGGCGTACGACATACATATTGACAATGGACAGAAATGTCCTTACACGAATCTTGCACCGGATGAAGTAGGTACAATGGAGAAGAGGATTTTAAAGTGGGAAATTAACTCATAAGAAGAATTTCTAGAACTTATGGGGAATTCTGCTTGGACGATCAATGCATATGGTAACAATGTCGCGTTTTGTCAATATGGATGTTAATTCTTCCTTGTGCGGGGAGTTACAAGAATTGAAGAATTTAGTCAGAGAGTAAGACTGGGTGAAACGGTGTTAGTGAAGCACCACAAGGGGGAGACCCATTAGGGAATCGATTTAAATGATTCAGATAGCTGAATTTTTACCGAGCGATGGTGAATTCAGTAAGGGCTATTGAAGCCAGTAGCATGCTCCTTAGGGCCAACAAAGCTAAGGTAACAATTGAGGTATCCATCAGAATCAAAACTACCAAAGTCCGAGAGAAGGACAACCTTAACAAGGTCAGTATGACCGGAGATAAGTGGATCATGTGTAGAGGTATTTTGGAGAGACTAAAACCCCATGTGTTAAATTTTCTCGAAATGAGTAAAGGGACAAGGGTATGGTGCCTAGCAAGGGCAATAGTTATTGTAATTTTCGGTTTGGTTCGGACAGGCATTTTATGTCCGAGAACCATTTAAGCAACCGGGGAGATTGGCAAGGTAGAAGTATGACCTTTACCCTTAGAGCATGAGGCATTTTTTACGTGACACGAACGAGTTACTATACTTTTATTATTGCTAGATTCGCATGTGAGACGAGTTTAGTGCGTATATCGACAACGCTATTATGTGAATGTTTTCCCTGGTATAGTGGGGTTGCCTTTAGTGTTATCCGCAGATGATGAATGGGTATATCGATAGTGGTATATACTTTATTGAGAGTACTCGTTTTAGTGATGTGTTATACGAGTATGATATTATCCTGATTATGATTTTATAGTGATGATTAGACCGATAGTGGGCGAATGTCGCAAGTCTATCGGGGTTACTACCTTAGTGTAGGATATTTTGTTCTGGCGAAACCTCACCTGCGAGAGGGACGAGCTCGCATATATATATATATATATATATTACAAAAACTTCAAAAGGTATGTGTAGGGACTTTATTGATATGATTCGGAGTGTATTAGGTTTACTGTTCAGCGTAAAGATTTAGTTTGTTATTATGTTTAACGCTCAGGGCTTGGTAATAGGAAGAGGACATTGTTATATCACCCCTTTAGAGACGTGGAAGTTAAGACTCATAGTTGTATGTCTGGGGACAGGATTTCAAGAGCCCCGATTATATGTGCACGATGTATATGGAATGTGACTACCACCAATGTTAAATGACAGTGTCTTTCGGAGGAAGTTCCTTATTTAAGTGTAATTGCGGAAAGAGATGTAACATTTGTGTCAAGAGACCGAAAATAGGGGTACATGTTATGGACTGAGGGCCTAACGGGTTTCGATAATCGACAATGCTAGGTAGTAGTGTATCGGGGGGTTCCTTGTTTGGATTTCGCATTGTGAGACATCCCATGCATGAAACTTAGCGTAAGGTTGGAAGTAGGGAGATGTTTGGCCATTAGTCCATGAGTCCGGTACCTCGGTCGTTATAGAGGTATGTAGTTATAACTGTAAGTTGAAAGTTAAATTATGATATAAGGCCAGTGGAGCCAGTTGTGTGGTGAGGAAGTATTAAAAAATTTTGTTTTATCACTGCGGGTTGAAGGGTAGAATAATGTTCAGGAGGATTTCGAATTTTGAATCCCGGGATGATTGAGAATGCCCAAGTGGTATAGCCATATTATGAATACAGGGACAATAAAGAATTAAATGTATATATGAAGCGTATACGATGTTTAAACCAGTATGCATGTTTTTTAGGGTGTGTGGATACCCTGATTTGTTGATGTCAGAATCGCTAGGAAAAGAGATACGAGAGAATAGATGCGTGAAATATATGCTTGTGGGACTAAAATAACCAAATGGAAGTGGTAGAGTGGATTAAACATCATGAGAGAAGGACGATAATCCATATATTCATGTGCAATCAGATTAGCGCGCCCAAACTTGGTTGAAAGGCAGTGGGAAGCCATTTAAAAAGGGGTATCCTTTGAGAAGACAAATATTGAACTATTATGGACAATTTGGAGCAGAATTCTACCCAGCCGAATGTTGAGAGTGACTTGCGCGTAAATAGAATGATTATGTCAATAAGGTATAAAGAGTCCAGAAGTGCACATCGTGGCGAAAAGTGCACAGGTCGAAACTTTTGCTATAAGATGAGGGAAGAAGAGGATTATTAAGTACCACTTAATGGGAGTAATTATAAGTGAAAGTCGGTGTTGAGCGGGACATAGTAAGTAGTCTCCATGTGCACCGCTCATAGATAGAAAATAGTTGGAGTAAGATAATCAACCAGAAAATTTTGTATCAAGCTGACGATTTCAATAATGGAAGAGTCAAGTTGGTAAATTTCTTTGATGGGCTACCAATCTAAAGATGAGTCACGAGTTCCTTCGAATGTGTGAAAAATATGACCAAAAGGAAAGCAATTGTTATACCTTTGGGTGGTTTACCCTATTAGATAGTGTGACCCAGTCTTTCTTTAAAAAGAAGGATCGCGTTGGTGCGTGGTCCTGCCCAGTATTATTTAGAACTAGGATGAGATCCTTGAACCCCACCTTCAATATGAAATTTCAGGAAGTAGTGGGGATATCGTTTCGTTTTGATCAGGTTGTATCACTTATAGCCCAAGGAGTAGACGGAAGGTGATTAATGATTGTGGAGCCGTATGAAAGTAATTTTGGACTCATTGCGATCATTTCATTTCCATAACGGGTATATCTAGTAAGTGAAGTATAATACGGTAAAGGGGAGAGAATATTACCTAATGGTAGAGTTGTGTGAAAGCATCCGTACATATTTATCGTGGACAAGGTGCTTATTGAGGTTTTGTGTGGATAAACCTTACTATTTTTCCTCTCGATGTTTAGAGGTGAGCGGATAATCAGAGTTTTGAATTAGTCAGGAGTTAGAGTCTGATGACTATAATGGGATAACCACAGACTGTCATAGGTGGCATTTGCCTGTCGTAAAAGTTACACCGTTGGGAACAAAAATTCGAAGAACGGACAAGAGTAGTCAGATGTTCATATGGTTTCTCCCAGGATGGGAGTTTTGTGTTTAGATAAATGCAGGAGTTGATACGAAGTGAGGTGCGGCCTCCCAATAATATTGAAATAATGTGGCCAATGAGGTATAGACTATTCTTATTCGAATGTTGTTTGTTAGGAACACAAGGTGAAGTGACGTTATTGAGGTGTGAACCCATAGCTGATAAGGTGTCGAGAGTGTCAAACAATCTTACTGTGAAGCGGGGGGACTATAGTGATCGAGCCTTACTTTGAAGCTGGTTTTGAGTACCGGAGGACATCTGTTTGTTTTTTTACCAGGTATGACTTACTTTTCCAAATTTCGGGATGAAATTTAGTTATTAGGGGGGAAGTATGTAATACCCCGTATTTTTATGTCCTTTAATTATGGATTAATTAAATAAAATTAGGATAAATTAATTTAATATTAATTCGGATTTAAATACTAGCGAGACGAGAGTTAGTATTTGATTATGATAATTATGTTGAATATTACTCAGTGAGTATAGTAATATATGAGTATGAATTTATTAATATTGTCGCGGGTTAAAAATTCGGTAGTTTCAATAATTAAGTTGGGACGCGCGTGCAGTCGTGTCAGGACTCAATTTAATGAATTTAAAAGTAATATATTTTTATATCATCCGTATGATCATTTAGAGTGCGTCAACATGTCCGGAAGGGTCGAGATAGTCAGAAAATACTAGCTGGGGATTTAGTTTGAGTCTCGGGAAATTTTAGGCCTAACCGACAGCACGGAAGGACATTTTAGTCATTTTTACTATTTGATGAAAAGTTACCCACGAATTTTAAGGGGATTATATCAGCCAACACTTAGGATCCTTAGGGTTTCCAACACCAAAATTCACAGACGGCCATTATAGAATAAGTAGAGGAAGTTACAGAAGGAGAACCATCACATTTAGGCTTTTTGCACCACCGTCACCACCATCGAATAGATCGAGAAGAGAGGATTACTCCTGTATCATCTTCTTCAAAGGATTAGAATTTCTATTTCCAGGCAAGTGATTTAACTTGCAATAATTCAGTGCATACATCATCCATGTTAGTTTAGAATTGGAGAATAATCTTGAAAAATGATGAATGAATGGATTTAAAGAATTAAAATCTTAATCTTGGTAGGTTTTGCATGCAGCTTAACTTCTGGGAATATAACAACCACGAAATTATGATCCATGTGTAGAGAATTATGAATTTGTAATGAATTATATAGTGTTCTTGAAGAAAATAGGAGAACTAGGGTTTTTATGAAAAATATATGCTTTGATCCAAGAAATTGATTCCCCATTATGATTTGATGATTCTAAAACATTGGAACTTATGTATTTATGTTGGTGTGATGGTAGGAATAAATATTTGGGACTTTGGGACATTATAGTAGAGGATTTGAGGGTTAAATTTGATGAAACCCGTAGGAAAAATTATGCAAAATCGCAATATCTGTTGGATCGATCGATCGACCCATGAATGTCGATCGATCGACCCCTTTCCCTCTATCAATCGACTCCTCCTGATTTTTGTAGATTATTTTCCCTTTAAGGTTTGACAAATACCAAGCGTGTAAGAACTCTTAGGTGGAGCAACAGGATGTTGTGGGACTTGGTTAAGGTCAGTACGGTTGTAGTTATTGCCCGGAATATGGTAGACCTTATGGGATTGAATGGAATACTTACGGGTGTTTACCGAGTGAGGTGCAGTTAGAAATTTTATAAAATTGGGATTGAAATGGGATAAATGTTAATTTAAGGTTAGGAACAGTAGAAGAGGGAATTTCAATTACTGAAATAACCTTAGAGGCAAGTGGGTGACTTAGTAACCTTTTGAGATAGGTTTAAGTTTTCGGATTTATACGACAAGAGAGTTGTCACGCTAAACATATTATGTAGAATATCTAGGATGGCATTAAAATGCGTATGTGCCTTGTAATATAGGATAGATAATACCTATATTAATGTTAATAAATACTTAGGTTGAGTGATTACCTAGTATATGGATGATTCTGTGTATAACATACCTACCATACTTGCTATTACGGGATGTTTGTTTTTGGAATAGGACAATCTTGTCTTGTGTGACTTCGGGGGGATTTAGATTTGTTACCTCAAGAACATAGGACTGTGAAGACTTATTTGTGAGTTGATAAGTCAGCTGACTATGGGAGCATAGGTATGTGCGTGACCCATAAGTATGTGAACTATGTTCGCCTCCAATATGTGTGAATTATATTGATACGGTTCTTGAGTAATTTGGAACTTGTAAATCCTTACGTGCGTGATGTATCGGGATTGATAGCAGAGTATGTGTGCCCCGCAGGTTCCAGCCTTTTGGGGTGCCGGATTTGTATATATATCATGCTAGTGAATTATATATATATATATATATATATATATATATTTGTGATTATTTCACTATTGCTTAGTAGATGTGAATAACTAAGATATTTAAATGGGTTAAAATGTGAAAATTTATATAGCACTTGAGATAAGTAATTTGATTAATGAATATGTGAGATATAAGTATGACCTATTTGGGTAACACGAATAGACACCCTATATTAGAATGTGAAAATAGGAGTTAGTACGGACTAGTTAGATAGTGGCATAACTAGGATTGGTTAAGGGTATACGTTAGGCGTGCACATTAGTTGAGGGGTGAAAAACTCATGTGAGAGTACGCAAATAACATGTATATAATATTTACTGTTTAATGCAATTAAACACTTGTCGTTTTTAAACTATTTTCACCTCAGGCTCTGACCCGTTTTCCTCCAATTCTATTTTGTTTTGTAAAAACCTTTTAGGTGCCCAGCCACAGGGACGCCAAGCATAGGAGTTCCATTTTGATGACGTGCTGTAGATGCTTTGGAAGCTTCAGGATCTCGATATTAGATGCCTACACATTTATCCTTGGATCCTTCAGAGTCATTCATATCAGTTAGGGCATGTTGCCCATTCTTATTTAGAGATTGTAGATACAGACTTTCATTATTTCAGATGTTGGCTTCTTTATTCAGACTCTTGTGTTAGGATTTTAATTTACTCTAGTATTGTTATTAGAGTGTTTACTCCAGACTCAATTTATTTCATTACGTTGGTTATTCATATGAGATTAATTATGCGATTGATGAATGATGATTTAATTACTTGGTTAATTGTTAATTTAATTCATAAAATTTGGCATCTCTCTATTTTAAATATTAGGTGGCTAGTAAGCAACTAAATTTTTTCGACAGTGATGCTAAGACTGAACCAACTTGATATTCTGTATTAATGTAATAAAGGGGGAGTTACCCGGTATTTAATTAGTCGGGGTGTCATGCTAACGTTGGTTGAAGCATGAACACTTTCCAATTTTTGCTTCTCCCCATAGGTCACAGTATGTTTTTTTGGCAAGTGGAGTTGTAGTTTACCATGGATGGCTTGATCTTGTCTAGTTCAAATTAAAAGAATCTATAAATTACTTCTTGTGGACCCATTTCACATCTTAGAATCGTTTGAAATCATCAATGGATATTGACTCATTATCTGCAAACTATGAATCGTAACTTTTTCTTTCCCTTTATAAATAAACTTGTAAAGGTAATAAAAAAAACTTTTAGGCCAATACATACTTCAACGTTGATGTGCAGTTATATCTTTTGAGGAGATACGAATTATAAAGAACAACTCATCTGTTATTAAGCTTTTTTTCCCTCTCGTGTACTTTCCTCCCTCCATTTCATCATTTATAAATAGGATATAGTTGTTGCAACAAATTCAAGAAGGTAATGGAATTTACGACTTCTAATTTTCATGTAGGGGTTGTTCTTATTTATCTTTACACATAGGTCATGCATCATATGTTTGATAACCAATCTGCGAAGTAGCAGATATTCTTGTACATTAGGAATCTCGGTGCATAAAAATTTATTATAATGATAAAGAGTTGGAGTTCATAGTGGTTATTTAATATAACAAAAATGTTTTCATGTGGCATTCCCCTCTTTTGTAATTCAATGACATAACATGTGCGACAAACTTTCCAAATATGTTTTTCTTAAAAAGTTTATCCTTATGGTCCTTCAACTTTGCTTAAAATATGCTTTTACAGATATCAGAATGATATTGAAGTAGTTGGTCGGGGTGAAGGTATTCCTTGATTTCCTTACATTAAGGATTGCAAGTTATTGACATATATATATCGAGTTTTACACATCTTTGAACGAAAGACATTTCATCATGGGATCTACAACGCATATCTCTAGGCCCATCAATGAATGATGCAAGAGAACAATCCTTTGACCAACCTGGTTTGATCCAGTTTCACCTAATATTACAATCAACCAACCCCTCGTATAGTTCATATCTGATCCTTTTTTATTGGTTAAGATAGAAGTTGTAGGGATACACTACACCAAAATAGCTCAATTGTAACGGGCAAAAACCGTTACAAAAAATATTTGTAACGGATTAAATTCGTTAGAAAATCGGCGTTATTTATTTTACTAACGAAATTTGTAACGGATTAAAACCATTGCACTTTAATTTTTAACGGATTTGGTGTTGGTACACATCACATATATTAGTAACGGATTTATTAATTTGTAACAGTTTTGACCCATTACAAATATAGAATTTGTAACCGATAAAACTGTTACAAAATACATTGTAACAGATTGGGAGTGTCATATATTTGTAACGGATGTTTTTATTTGTAACGATTAAAATCCGTTAACAATATCATTATATGTAAAAAAAATATTAGTTTCTCATTAAACAAATAGATATGAATACACTAATAATAACTCGCGTGCTCAACCAATGGCAATGCATAACCAATTCCGACAAATTTCACTCAAAACATAATTCTAAAACACGCGTGACAAAATGAATGACACTAAATTTCGATGATATTAAACCAATCTAAAACTATATTTCATTCATAACCATTAAAATTCCCAAAACAAAATGTAGTACAAGGTAAACAATCTAGATTTTAACCACAAAATCGAAACAAAGTCTAACATCATTAAAGTTATACACATTATTCTCCTAAAAGTTGTCTTCGTTATATTCCTTGCAAAAGTAGGCTTCATTGTCCCAAAATTAATCTTCACATTTTCCTATAAGAACCTGTTGAACAAAATCAACCTTAGTAAATGTGTTATCATAAATGAGTAAATAACACAAAAAAACAAGTACATTCTCATGCCATTGACACACATGTAATTTTATTAGGAAATAATCGATACGACCATAGTTCTTGATTACTATAAGCCACAACTTTCCCTTCTACAATCTCATCCAAATGAAAGACACAACCAGAATTCAAAAATTTACAAAATCATAGTAACAAAAGAATGCCTCTTGAAATGGGTGGGTTTTAAAATATAGTAATAGAAATATAAGTCAGATATGAACTGAGTTAGTAGACAACGAAAGATTTTAACTTCGTAAAATCTTGCTATGTTTTCTATTTTTTATTTAAGAACCATATTCACTTCAATGGAAGTCAAACAAAAAAATACCCATTATTCTCTCTTGGATCTCCAACCATGCCTGGGCAGAAAATGAAGTGTGGGTGAGGACAGAAAAATGAGAAAAACGAAGATGTATCTTATTATGATAGTAATAAAAATTTGTTTCACTCAAGATCTCATCATTATATAAAAAAAATATTATACAGTTAATTTCCCAATTGCATAAAATAGGAATACCTGACCGCTTTCCTCATCATCTTCATGATTAATTTCAGATTTTGTCCTATTATATTCCTCAACACCATCATCAGTTGTACTTTCCTGTAGTTGGAATAGAGAAGTTAGAGACTAAATAAGGCTTCTTATGCAATACTTTCGATGTTAATAGCAATAATATAAAATACTGGTAGTTTGTGGTCACCTACTTCTTGTTTTAAGCATCTATTAGCTTTTCATTATCAACCTTCCTTTTTAAAGCTTTGGCTTCATATGGAGCTTTTTCGTGACAAATAAAAACAGATCACATAAATCAGTTATAGCACCGCAATTGTCCTTTATTTCTTTTTTATATATATCAAGAGACATTTTTAAAACCCCTATTACCCCCATGCACGACTAAGCGGCTACAAAATAGTGGGCTATAGCCACATCATAATTCCAAAATAGTCCATCACAACTACACATGGGAGATGATAGATAACATCTAAAACTGAACAACAAAAATACATTAATAAAACTAACTGGACCAGGTTCATAGCAAGTTTAGGGACCGGAACTGGCCCAGCAGATGTCACCACGCCTTGACTCGATGACGTCTTCGATATATCCTCAAATTTCATAAACTGTCGCATCTGAGAGGCTGCCAAGTGAGCATAGAAAATTGATTCCACAATAGAAATAGCAGTTGTGCTTCATTGGTACACGTAGGACAGCGAGTGCACGATATCTTGCAGATCATCTGCTGAGAAACCCATTTCACCTAACAGAACATGATAGTGTGTGGGTCTTGTGGTCCCCTACAAAGTAAACATCCCATCTTCAAAATTAACACAAATAAAAAGTAAACAAATGAGAAAAAATAAAGGTGAAATAAATAAATAAAAGGTTATATATGCACCAATTGACACGATGAACATATTAACAAGTTGAAATAAAATATCACAAATATGAAGTACCAATACTCGCTATCATTCCAGCTTGAGCGCACAAGTAAATGTCATTATTCCTTGGGTGACAGACTATGTTATCAATAACAGTTCCTGGAGGAACATTATCAGGTGTCCCAGGCTGGAAAAATTGTGTGGAGCAAATATATAATTTTTATTGGCTTTGACTATATGTTTCTCCCAAGAGATATCATTTATACAAGAGCAAACAAAACTGTCCACACAAAATTCTCTCCATCTATAAGACAGAAGAAAGACGACGTGATGTTCTCCTAAGCTGAAAGAAGTATCAATGATCAGGAACTGAGCAAAGCAAAGCAAACTTTCCACTTCACAGACCTTGTAGAAGTACTTCCTTCGAAGTTTAATGGTTGTACGTATGCATCTCTTGACCCTGATCTTAATCATATTATCATTGAAGATCTTGATCAAATCATCAATTGAATGGGTTTCTATGATAATTTTTTGACGGTTCATGAAGAGAATTGCCGCTATATAAAAAATAGGTAACTCATTATCACCATTCTTGGTTGATGATATAATAGTGCATATCTGAAAATGATCATTTTTTTACCAGAAACTCTTTGTCAAGCCACAAAAGGGATGGGTTGGTGCGAATTTTATGCCATTGTTGTCAGCGACGTCACGCTCTACATTTCCATTCTATGATTGTAAGCTACCTTTTTGGACCACTGTTGTCATTTTTAATACTCTCTTCTACTTTTTCTGCACCTGATGCCACGATAACATGTATTACTAGTAGTTATGGGTAATGTTCCTCTAAAATACAAGCCAGGGATTCATGAAAATTAGCAGCCCACATCATCTCCCACATATAAAGTGCTTTATTGAAAGATAATTCTCGACGAAAGAGTACCAGCAGCGTCCGAAAGGCAAAATGAAGGCTTTCAGCACCTATATGTGACAGGTGAGCAAACACTTCCCTATCAGTGAGTTCTAAGATATGCCACAATGTTTCCAACTACTTCATCATACCAGTTGGTCCTTCCATCTGAAAGTTTTCACGCATTATCCTTATAAGCATCTCAAAGAACCAAAAATCATCAGCGTTGTCATCAAAGAGCACAATAAATGATGATAGCAAATCACTCGTACCTTGGCAATATCCTATTGCAGGATCAACCCGGGCATAAACAGCAAGAATATCCGACATTCGAGCAAAATTTTTTGTATCCTCGTAGAATTCCATATGACTATTTGTTCTAACCACGTCAATAACTATTCGGTGCAGTGTCCAAAGCCATTCAGATACCCGTAGAAATTGAAAAAGTAATAATTAATTGACAAATGATAATATTTAGGGCACCCACTGTTACAAGAGTATAAAATAATATGATGAAAACAGAACAGAGGACTCGAAATGAATCAGAAATTGTAACTTCAATAAAAAAATTGAAAAAGGAAAAAGAAAGATATCTAAATCACGATTGAAGACTCTTAGAGGCCCTTTCTATTAGAAGACTATCTGTGATATTCTTTCATGGTCAAATACATTCATATGTTGTTGCTCTTTCATGACTCAACTATAGATATATTCCATCAAAAAGAAATCATGAAACCACAATGGCTCAAAGCGAATTAACTAGAGTTTATAGCTCTTTTCTTTGGCCTCATAGTAGAGTGATTGTAATGACTAATAAGAAACTTCCCTTTAAAGCTATAAGGCCTATAACTCTCTTCAAATATGCTTAAGTTGATGTTTTTTGAACAGAAAATTAGCTAATTATCCAGTAGCTCCCCAGAATACAAAGATGAGTTTCAGACTTTGAAACTATGGGCGATCTAACTGAGAATTTCTTGAGAAATCAAACTGTGATTATTTATCATATAATTGACTATGTTTTAAGATTTAGATCCATAACAGGTGAAACCTACTCGAGTGGCATGAAATCGAGTGAAGCAAGTTGTAGAAGCGTGGACACTACAATTGGTAAGTGACCCTGACACTAAATCCAAAATCCCTTGGAAGAAAATCAAATTTCAAGAAATAGATTTCATCAAATCAACATATAATGGCGTTTTACTAGTAAGTTATATCTAGAAAATAGAACCGAAATCAAGGAAACAATGCTACATTCAAAATTGAAACAAATCTGAAATTGACATCATCAACAAATTTATCGGTTTGTATAGTAGTGCATAATAAGAGGTATTCAACATAAAAATAAATGAAATTATGCCAATACGACAACTTGTGCTAGGGAAAATATAACCTCAAATCATAAAAATCTGAAGAATTATCATAGTTTGGTTACCTTGTAAAAACAACTAGTCCCAAACGGGCAGCTCCCATTTCCATAGGCAAAGTGCTTACAATCCATAGACTTGAAACAGGAAGATGTGGCCATTTATGCAACTTTCATGTATTTCTTCTTCATTTCTCTTATGCTAGTTTCTTGTACATCACTTGTGATCTCCTCTCGAATATAGACTGGAAATTTGAAGTGCAAGGCTTGTGAAATATATACAACTCCAGGCTAGAAAGTTCCCAAATGAAACCACTTAATTTTTCATGGTGCTTATTGTCCTTATTAAAAGAATAACCAATATACCCCCTACTGTTATATCTCTTTATTCTTTACCTTCTCGTGTTTTTTTATCGCAGTAATAAGTCAGAAAATTACTGTAACACCCCGTATTTTCATGCATTTAATATTTAATTAATTTGGGAATTCAAAATTACTTGTGTGTCGTAATTTTAATTGAATTAATTATGGCAATTTATATTTAAATATTAATCGGGGAATGAATGATTAATATTTAGGGAAACTTATTTACTAAGTGAATAGTAATAATGTATTTTCGTCATTTCGAGTATTAATGACGGGATATGTACTTATTGCAGCCGGAAGTCGATATAGACTAATTTGGGTGTGAAATAAGTATTTTTATAAATTAATTCGGATGCCAATTCTGAGTGTACGGTTGAGTCCGGGTGGACCTAGATAGTCAGAAAAGTGTACCCAGGGGTAGTAAACGGGTCAGGGGACATTTTTAGTCATAGCCGGGCCCACACGGGGGCATTTGGGTCACTTGGGCTTGGCCCATTAGGCAAAAAAGGGAATTAAGGCTAATTAAACAATTATAAAAAATAAGAGAACGGCTGATGTGAGTTTAGAAAAGACTTAGTGGGTTAGGAAACCCTAATAGTAGGGGTGGCAACGGGTCGTGTCGAGCCGGGTTCGTGTCGGGTGATAAACGAATCGTGTCAAAAATTCATCCACCCAAACACGATTCGTTTACTAAACGGGTGGAAAAATGAAATTCATACACGATTCGTTTACTTAACGAATGACACGACACGACCCGTTTACACCCGTTAAATAAACGAATGGTTTTGACCCGGTTCACCCGTTTAACCCGGTTCACCCGTTTAACCCGATTAATTCGTTTAACTCGGTTCACCCGTTTAACCCGGTTCACTCGTTTAACACGATTCACCCGTTTAACCCGGTAACCCAATTACTTTAAAAATCTAAAGAGGTAACAACTTACTTATACTTAGTCAAGAATGGAGAATTTTCATAACAAATCGATGTGGGATGCTTAGATTACGGGTTGTTAACGGGTTAACGGGTTATAAACGAGTTAACGGGTTACAAACGGGTCGCGGGTTGCAAACGGGTCGCGGGTTCTAAACGGGTGACGGGTTCTAAACGAGTGAAGGGTTATAAACGGGTGACGGGTTGTAAACGGGTAGCGGGTCACACGGATTCTAAACGGGTGACGGGTCACTAACGGGTTTCGCGAATATACACGAACCCGATTCGTTTTCTTAACGGGTCTGGCGGGTCCACCCGTTTATGACCCGAACCCGTTAAGGCTATACCCAAACCCGCTTAAAGCGTGTCGATTTCGTGTCGGGTTAACGGGTCGTGTCGCAAATTGCCACCCCTACCTAATAGCAGTTAAAGGCAAACTTGGGGATCACAGGAGAGCCAAAAAGAGTCATCTTCAACCTTGGGCATTTAACTCCAAAATCAGACTCTACGAAACCTAAGGCAAGTGGTTAACTTGCTGTAGCATGTAAATTGTATTTCGATTCATATTCATGTGATGTGTGTAATCAAAGAAATTCGTTTTGGGATTTAAAGGGTATAAACATGGGGTTTTGCAAACCATGAATCTGATTTCTAAATTGAGTAGAAATTCATGTATAATCTGAGTTGTGTATTTGTATCTGGTAAGATGTGTAAACCCGGATGAATTAGAAACGAATTGGTGATACGGAATTGATGTTTAAATGGGTTAAAAGATTAAATTGGATTTTACCCCAAACTTGTGGAAACAGTAAATGAAGTGAATTAATTGATGTTTTTGGACTTTATGGAGATTCCTCATAAGGTATTTGATGTCTATTGTCGATGGGAAAGCTTAGTTTTCAGTGTATAAGAAGCTAGGGTTTGGAGGTGTGCATCCATGGCTGAAACAGCTAACTCGGGGAAGACGAGGACCTGATCGATCGAAGGTGGACCATCGATCGATCGATGGTCCGAAAACTTTGACAGTTCGCCCAGTTTTTAATATATAGGGAAATTAAATAAAATTTCTTCCATGCCTTAATCTTTGAGAAATTAATACATGGGTTTAAATCTAATTAATTGTGAATAAAAATTAATTAGGATTTGAGGACGACTTGGTGTGAAATCATGTTTAAAATTGATTGGGATTTGGAGGAAATTAGGTTTGACACACTAAGGTTAAATTTTGGAAACTTGGTTTCAAAATGATTAAATTCGGATTGAGTGGACAAGTCCGGGAATATTGGTTGAGTGATACCGAGATATAAATTTTATTTAGGTGAAGGCTAAATAATTCAGAGTCGGGGATTTAGACTCGAGTGATGTTGTTTCGGGACACGAGAGTAAGTCCGAATATATTGGTTGGGGCGATACCAAAAGAAATTAATGTGCAAATTAATTCTTAATTAGGGTTTGACCATAAACTCATAATAAAATGGAATAGGCTTGTGTCACGGACTTAGTGCACGGTGTAGCCGGGATATATATATATATACGGTGTGTGATAGTATATATATATGGTGTGTACTTTGGTATCAGTGGATAGATATTATTATTATATACTCTAGTGCTATGGGGGAGGTTGCGCGTAGTGGATGAATCCCCTAGCTTGAGGAGTAGGGTGAGTATATTCCCAGGTCATAACGTCCGTTATATGGGTGAGGGGCATCTCATTTTCAGGGAAGGAATAGGACCGCCTCCAACATGTATGTATTAACCAAGTTAGGGAACGATTCTGACTTGGGGTAACTAGGTTATGTGAATACACCTAGTGGGATAGCACTTTAGAGAATTTATACCCGGTAAGACTTTACTCGGGGGATATTATTATTAAATGTTATTTCAGTATGTTTGTGAATACTGTAATATGACTAAGTATGTAATTAGTTAAATAATTATATACGGGCTAAATAATACAAGGCATGAGTTGTATTATATGTATAACAGATGTGGAAGTTATATGAAATTAAAGGGAAATGATTTAATTAAGTTCGAGGTTGATAACAACATAAAAATCATAATTAAGGCATACTCGGTTAGAGTAGGATGTTTACAAGGGTTATATACTTTATGTAGACATGAGAATAAGAAATAGGTAAATTTAATTAAGTCGTTAGTAGTACACATTAGAGGAGGGGTGAGGATGTCCTCAAGGAAGTGCGATACTAACTAAAATATGGAGAGCATGCATATTTATTTATTACTGAAGTTAATCATTTGCTAAATGTTTTTTAAATGTTTTGGGTACTAACCCTTGCTATAAAAACTTTTTAAAAACCTTTTAGGTGTCCAGCCACAGGGACGCCAGGTTTGACTCAATTTCAGGGATCCGTTGTTGCAGCATATGTGGGTGTTGCGGGAGTTTTGATAGACGCCTCACTCTCTCATTCCTAGTATAGAGACTTCTTATCAGTTATTTCGAGCATGTAGCTCACAGTTCATTTAGCTTTTGTCAGACTTGTTGAGATTGATTACTTGTCTTTATTCCATATTTGTTGGATTTTGGGCCGATGGTTTATTCGGTCAGTTAATTAATTGTGAATGGTTGTTTCAGTTAATTGTGATTATTGTGTAGTGTTATTTCCGCATGAGATTTTTATTTAAGTTAATGAAAGATAAAACTTGGCACCAGTCTAATTTTCTCACTTAGGTGGTTAGTAATTAAAAAGGCAACAGTGATGCTAAGAATGATCCAACTGAGGAACCTGTTCTAACTTAATTTAGGACTGATCACCCGGGGTTAATTAGGCGAGGTGTCACAATTACCAATAGCCTGATATTGGTCTTATTTAAATGTAGAACTATGGTTTTAAACATACAAACTTGACAATAAATTTTAGAATCATTTGCACTAGCCGAAACTATGGTTTTCATAAGGTTATGTGGTGTACCACATTTAAATTGTTGGCCCATAAATAAGGATATAAAAAAAGTGAAGATTCCAAGAGTGCCTCAACATATCTGGGGCTCTATCTAGGCATGGTTAAGAGACGCGATTTCAGGCTAAGACTCCGTAGTCTAATTTTTTTACTCGGTTATAATTTTGGGGCGAGAAAAAATGGATTAATTAAAGAATTAAAAGAAAGGAAAATGAGATAATATAACTCAGAGACTCAGCGAATGAAGTCGGTGAACTGGCGATATTTCAGTATCAAACTCAATGAGTCGAGTCGAGTAAAGTCAAGTAGCGTCAAGTTGAATTGATTCCACAAACATATCAACACAGGCAACGGTTTTGGATCAGGTAGAAAAATGAAGTGAACTTATCGTATCATGTCAGTTTTAACCTTTACTTTCCGCCATTTCAGTTGCAAACTCAACAAGTTGATTTAAGTTGATCTCATTAACTTATCAACACAGGCAATGGTTTCGGATCAGGTAGCCAAAATCAAGTCAACTTACTATATCGAATCAGTTTCAGACTTTACTTTGAAGTGTGTATCTAAATTTGCTTCACAGCAACTTGGATCAGTTGTTAAAGGATCAAATGCAGTAAATGTGGCATTCATAACAGAAAGTGAATTTAGAATAAGTCGAATACAGAAAGTGAATTTAGAATAAGTCGAATACACAAAGTGAATTTAGAATACAATTAAAAAAACATAAAAATAAGAGAACTAATAGACGAAAATAATATCAAACATATAACTTCATCAATTTCAGAACCTGTAAATGACGTCATATGTGCATTAACAGTTACAGTTGTGCATTAACAGTTGCTTAGTATATGCATATGTGCATCAGAACCTGTAAATGACGTCATATGTGCATTCTAACCTGTAAATGATGTGTATACATGATACGGATCTAGGTGATGTATTTATCGGTTAGGAACAATTACACAATGACGTGAACTCTAGGTGATGAATTTACGATGAATACATGATACGGATCCGACCATTAACAATCATAGACCGAGTTTGCATGTACCAACTCTTAACACATCACGATTTAAACATAGCATTGAACTGAAATGTCACAATCCATTGTAACCTTTTTTTAAGCAAAATTCGTTGTAACCTTTAATCATAATTACCATCACATATTATATTAATGCTCCAATTAATATAATGTGAAGATCAAAACAAGGATAAACAAACTCATCAAGGAATCAAACTAATAAATATTAAATTACAAAATCAAAACTAGAAGTAATAATAAGGCGAAAAAGCTTACACTCCAAGAAGAAATGGCAAAACCTCTGCCCTGATAGCTGAATCTAGGCGTGTCAATGGGTAGGGTCTAGACCCGGACCCGACCCAAACCCGACACTTTTAATAGGGTCTGAGCATTTTTTTTAAATCGAGACCTGAATACCCGATTATTAAACGGGTAGGGTCTGGATCCTGTACAAGACCCGACCCGAATATATTATTATTATTTATTAAATATATATTTTATACTCCCTTCCCCTTAGTGTTAGTAGAATGTGTATTACCCTTAGATCTTTTATAATCTAAGGGTAAAAAGTGAGCCACACTCTCTTCATTTGTTTTAACCTTAAAACAACCCTAATTTCTTTTAACCCTAGCCATTGTCGTTTCTCTCATCACATCCATGCTCTCTTCTCTCTCTTCACAGCCAAGCTCTCGTCCCAATTTATGTCTCCATCTCTGCTCTCGTCTCTTCACAACCAAGGTAAATCCATTTATCTCTCCATTTCTGTCTCCATTTATGCTCTCTTCACACTTTTCGCTACCGTTTCTGCTGTCGTCCCCATTTTTGCTGTCTCCGTTTCTGTCCCCATTTCTGCTGTCGCCCCCATTTCTGTTGTCTCCATTTCTGTCGTCCCCATTTTTGCTGTCATACACATTTTTTTTATTAAGGTCTGAATTGTATTTACAGTTCACACATTAATTTTTTTTTGTTAAGGTCTGTATGTAAGATCAGTAATACTTTGTTAATAATTGTTAGGGTATCTAAGATCTGTTAGGGTATCTAAGATCTGTAATTTATTTACAGTTAACATATGTAATTTTTTTCATTATTTTTTTTTTGAAACTCGTTTACAGTTTTTTTCAGTTTATTTAGATCTGTAATTTATTTAGATTTGTAATTTATCTACACAATTTTTTATTTATTATAGTTAACATGTGTAATTTATTTATTTACAGTTACATATGTAATTTATTTATTACACATAAATGTTTAAAACTCATTGTTGTTATAATTTTGAAACTCATTACTCATTTTAACATATGTTTTGTTGTATTTTTTTTTTTTGCAGAATTTCAAATGTCTACGGACCCCCTATTGGAGGTAGTTCCGGTGGTGGAGATACGATAAATGAGGAGGCGCCGAAAAGTGTGGATGGTCAACTTATAGAATCCAAGAGACGACTAACCTCTTCGGTATGGAACGACTTTACTAAATTTAAAACTCCTAGTGGCATAGATGTTGCAAAATGTAATCACTGTTTTAAACATTTATGTGGAGATAGTACTAAAGGGACGAGCCATTTGAGAAAACACTTGAAAATTGCATGTAAAAAAATAGGGCAAAAAGATGTAAGCCAACTAATTTTACAAGCTTCAAAAAGGGCGGCCGATGGTAGTATTAAGCTTGCGAACTTTAAATTTAGTCAAGAGAAGAGTAGAAGGGACCTTGCAATCATGATTATTAAGCATAAATATCCGTTTAACATTGTCGAGCATGAGTATTTTGAGATATTTGTTAAGGGTCTTAATCCCGAATTTAAACTTGTATCTCGAAATACAATTAGGTCCGATATCATAAGTGTGCATCACGAGGAGAAAGATAAAATCTATAGTATTCTTGATGAACTAACTTGTAGGATCACACTTACAACGGATTTATGGACTAGTGACCGCCAAAATATTGCATATGCATGTCTAACGGCTCATTTCATTGATGATGATTGGATTGAATCAACCAAAACAATGAGTAAGTGTTACATTTTTAATTTATCTTCATCTTTCCTTTTATTTTATTTCAAATTAAATACAATTGTTAATATTTATTTTTGTTTGTTACATTGTAGGTGTTGAAGAAAGCGGGGTAAATAATGCTAAGTGATTGGTGCAAAAGTGGAGCTATTTGGGAGACAAAAAGATGGTGAAGAAGTTGCTGAATTTTACTCAAATTTGGTGTAAAATGTTGTATTTTTTTTAGTTATTTGGACACAAAATTTGTATTTTTATTTGCTTTAAATGTGTTGAGTTTTAGATATTTATTTGGGACATAAATTACTGAATTTTGGATGTTAAGTGTGGGATATTTGTTGCTGAATTTTGGATGTTAAATGTAGGATATCTATTACTGAATTTTGGATGAATTTTACATGTTAAAAATGTTTGTCCATAAATTTTAAATGTTCAAATTTTACTTCGATCAAACAGAAAATATGAGGAAACACATAAACTAAGATAAAAAGTTGTTGTTCCTGATTTTGTAAGTGTGGGATAATATGAGTAACCACATAAACTGGGATAAAATGTTGTTGTTCATGATGTTAAGTGTGGAATAAAATGATGTTGGCCCTGATTTTTTACATGAAAGAATAAGAATTTAAAAACTGAAATTCAATCTTTTGGATCGGGTCTCGGGTCTTTAACGATTTCGGGTCTGGATCCACATAAATTGGAACCGTTAACTATTGGGTAGGACCCGATCCATTAAAAATCTAAACGGATCAGAGACAATTCCACTGATACCCGACCCGTTGACAGGCCTAGTTGAATTAACACCCTACAAACAAAATCCAACAATTAATTTAACTATTAATTATGAATAATATAGACTACATGTTTACACAAATAAGTTTAGGATCTACGATTCTAAACACGAATTTGGGCTTAACTACATGCTTACAGACACACATCCAACATTTTTACACACACACGCACACACACACACACACATATATATAATAATAATAATAATAATAATAATAATAATAATAATAATAATAATAATAATAATAATAATAATAATAATAATAATAATAATAATAATAATGCTCATGTGCGGACTAGTCCACATTTTAAGAATGCGGACATGTGTCGCCTAAAGGTGCGCCTAGAAATTACCGCCTAAATTATAGGCACACTCTCTCTCTTTTCTGGGCTATATATATATATATATATATATATATATATATATATATATATATATATATATATATATATATATATAAACTAAAACGAGATCAAGCACAAAAGCAGGATAAATGAGGAGGCATGTAATCTATTAACTAGGTCCAATCGATTGAATATATTATATCAGTCAAGAAATCAAAAAAGCATCAGGTATGCCAAAGTAACTGACCAAGACAAGCGCGTGAGGCCTCTTCACTACACAGTTTTGCCATTTCTTTCCGCACTGAAGCAGCATTGTCTTTTGATAAGTAACCATACCAGAGAAATGCAGCATCTTCTTCCTAGATGATCAATGCATACATAGATCTCAAATAACCTAATATGTTCTTTAACAGCCGACATTTATAATCGCCTCGGCTTTTATAAAGGTTTGCAAAATTGCCTTATCTGAGAAGGCTCTTCCCAAGTCGTCAACAATGACCTCTCCATTCCTCCTTTATTCGGGCTTGGTACGGGCAATGCAAAGATAAAACATTGCATTGGCGGAGTTAAAAAGGTTTTACCTAACATAGCAAGCGAGATTAATGAGAAAAACAAGCATATATAAAATTTAACAATTGTTATCCAAATCATTAACCCAAAAGTGTCTTTTACCCAACATGCCAAGCGAGATTAATGTGAAAAACAAGCATATATAAAATTTAATAATTCTCATCCAAATTATTAATCCAAAAGTATCTTTCCTACACTAAAATTTAAGAACTATTATCCAAAACATTAATCCAAAAGTATCTTTCCTACACTAAAATGTGTTAAACTAAGATAAACATTCTAAACATACTTCAACCAACTTTCCATCCAAATAACAAATCCTCCATCTGTAAAGCCTACCAAAGTTCTAAAACCATTTTGAGGAGCATTATGCAGAGAAACATCAGGTTGAAGCACTGTCTCAACCCAAACTACCTTTTCCCCAAGTCCAAGGCGTTTGAAGTGACACGTGTCACCATTATGTATCCCAACATGCCCCTTTGCCAATTCTGCATAAAACTTATCAAGTATAATGACGGTGGATTTTTTTGAAAGTGGGGGAGGGGGAGGGGGAGGGGAGTTAGGAGTATGAGTGGGAGTGTTGACAAGATTACTCAAATTATGAGATAAAGTGATATGATGATGATCTGAAGTGAAACCAAACTCCCTATGTGGAGGCACCCCTATAGGGGAGCTCTCATTTCCATTTTCCAATTTTGACATAAACATATGCAACATACTAGTAACATCTTTCAACTGTGAGTGAACATTAGAGATCTCATTCTTCATCGAGGCGATTTCTTCATTTCCTTTCAAATGTTGTACATATTTTGCCTTCTCCACCCCCGTTTGAATTAATTATTTCTTAGAGACATAGGATCCCACTCCACGCATTCGGTCTTTAACATCATTTCCAAACACTTGTGTTAACTCATCGTTGTCATAATTCTCAAAGGTATCGCTACTACCCTCTCCAATCATACTTATGGCTTTTCTTTTCTATTTCGCAGCCTTCACTTTCTCCTATATTATTATAAATAAATTTGTTAATCATTTGATAAAAGTCCAACTGAAAATTAAAAGATTCAACAATAAAAATATTAAACTCACATAGAAACTCTTGTCACTCTCCAACACAGTTTTATCACTGCGTATATGTCCTGACAACCAATTGTCTACCCTCCCAATTTCTACTTCAGGCTTAGTTTTTTGTTGTACATTGTTAAAATTAACAAATTAGCTGAGAACATTTTTAATGTTAAAAGGAAAACCAAATAATACACACCAATAAGTATTTATTTTGGGCATAGGTACGACGCCCGAGATAATGGGTATACTTCAACTTAGAGCGGCTCTCAACATTTTTTAGTTTTTGTTGCCTCTTTTTCTCACCATTTTCCATTTCTACAAATTTCTTCCATATTTCAGGGTCAACACCTTCAGGCTCAGCGCCATCATCCTGCAAATGAGTTCGCAATGTATTTTTTAATGTCTTGAATTTTTTGGACCATGACTCCTCCACTAATGGGCGAGCCACTTCCGAGGGAACGTTAAGATCAAATTCTCTTTGTTATCATTGAGCAAAACAAAAAGAATTAACAGAATAACAAATAGCAAAAGAATAAAAATAGAAAAAGAATAATAAAATATGAAGAAATGAAGTATAAGATCATATTTACCATCAAATCATTCCAAACATCATCTTTACATTTCTTTGGCACTTGTCTCCAGTCCGAGAAGTGAATCGAGCAATTAGTTCTCACAAAATCCCCGGTACGAGAACTCCATAGCTTTTCATTATCACCGACTATAGACCCATCATCTTAAATAATGACTTTGATTTTCTCCTTTGGGTTTTGAGCCATTTAGTAGGAAGGTTATGCTGAACCTGTACCTAATGACATTTTAACTTTCCTAAATTTCAAAACAAAACATTTGTTCGATGGTAATATTATAGTAAAATAAAAGATAAACAATATTACTCAGTGAATTTAAAGCATATAACAACTAATGCATCATTTCTTCTTATTAACATATTACTAATCATGATATAAAGACAACAATTATGGCAAGAACAGTTGAATTTAAAGGATCAGTCTGAACTAATAAAAAAACATATCAACAACTTATGCAAAAATTCCACTCGATTGAATTAAAAATGTTACAATTCACCAAAAAGAACACATTAACACCAATTCACCAACAAATTCATCAACAAAAACACATTAACACCAATTCACCAACAAAAACACATTAACACCAATTCACCAACAAAAACACATTAACAACTAGTGAAAAAACAATAACTAAACTTTATTATATTGCTTTAGCAGGTTCTCTAAATGAGGTTCATCTTCAAGAGTAGATTGGAAAATAGTTGGTATCCCTAGCTCATCTACTCGACTGGTTAATCTCTTCGGGGAATGTATAACAACCCACCAATTAGGAGTGTTTAAATCTTTTGAGTATAAGACTTGATTGACATCAGAAGTGAGAATTGCAGGCTCATCAAGCTCATTATCGGTACTCTTGAACTTATCCAAATTAACCATCACCAAATTAGAGTCTGGACATTATTTACAACCATTGATCTTGTCCTCCACCCTCACCCATTCACAATAAAATACTACCTCCTTAAATACCATATAGTCCAACTCAATTATTTGCCTGATAACTCCGTAATACATTGTCCAAGTATCTTTAAGATTTTTTATCACTTTTCCTTGCCCTAAATTGAGTCCAAGCCTTTATGCAAACACCACTGTCTTGTGTCAGAACAGTATCGTCATGATACTTGGGAGAGAATATAAAGCCATTGGTGCAGTATTTTTTATATGTTTTAACCTTGTGTTTTGGCCCTTCTACTAACCGCCACAATATAACTTTTGTCTCTGTCTCGCCGGAAGTGACTAGCTGTGCAATATAAATAAAATAATAGTTATAAGTTGAGTCTGGATAATAAAGAATATAACTTAATATACTATTAAAATCAAGAGCACCTTATCATATAACCACGGAATGAAAGAAGTTTGCATCTCTACTTCGGTCAATTGGCTCCCATTACCTTTACCACGCCACGTGGATTTTAATAACGTTTTATACTTATAGTAATTTATTCACATAAGTTCGCATATTAGTACTTAAATGTGAATTTCGATAAATACTTATTAAAATGCTCAAACCTGTAGAATTTTTCAAGACCATCAACGTCAAGTCGAAAAAGGACCCATTAACGTATTTGTTGAAACTGTTTAGGTTCCAACATCGCAATCTTATCATCTAACAACGGTCCTTCGTCAGTAAACTCTCCATCTTCATCTAGAAATGCTTCACGAGTACGTTTGTGGTTTTCGTCAAGAGAATTAGGCATGTACTCCATGCAATACCTAACATATTCAGCAACAACATAGGACTCGGCAATTGAACCTTCAATGTATCGCTTATTGCTAGGTATATCTTTAAAATCCTGCATCTTCTTATTCGTGTGAATAAGAAAAAAGTATATGTGACGTATTCATTAACAATGATCTATACGTATATGCTTGTGTTCGTGTGAAAATAAAAATTAATATAAAAAGTTTACCGTTCAAACGGACACATACAATGCGTTCCTGTAGGACCACAAGTCAATGCTTCATCGGCTAAATGAACAGTAAGGTGGATACTAATATAAAAAAATATTGGCGAAAAGTGTTTCTCCAACACACACAATGCCTCTGCAACCATAAACTTGGCACTTTGCATATCCTCACGAATTAAGACTTTTGAGCATAATATTTTAAAAAATAAGCTCAATTATTGAATAGCTCTTCACAAATCTTTGTATTTAGAAAATGCATGCTGAAGTAATATGGGCAACAAATACTCCATAATAACGTGATAGTCATGTGACTTCATTGAGTGCAAACTAGGTGGGTTAAGGGTGACGATATTGCTCAGGTTGGGATAGGGGTGGCAATTCGTGTGCGTCGTGTCGTGTTCGGGTCGTGTCATGTCGGGTTCGTGTCAAGTATTAGTCAACCCTAACCCGACCCATTTAACTAATCGTGTCAGATGAGCAAACACTAACCCGACCTATTTATTATCGTGTCGTGTTCGGGTAGACCCGCATAACCCATTAAGTAAAATATAAAATACTTTGTTTCTTATCTCTTAACCAATCATACCAATCATAGGCCTACAATAACTTAAATTTAATTAATTTCAACTTCTTTCAACATAAATAATTTATCATCCGGTTCTCCATGAATTTTATAGAATTCCTATCAAGATATATAAATTATCTTTTATATTCTCCATAAAATACGAGTTAAGCGAGTCTATTCGTGTCATTTTCGAGTTATACGTGTTTAACACTAACCCAACCCGTTTATTATTCGTGTTGGCGGGTCGTGTCATATTCGGGTTCGTGTCAAGAAATCGTCAACCCTAACCCGCTAACTTCGTGTCGAGTTCGTGTCGGGTTATCGTGTCGTGTCAAAAATTGCCACCCCTAGGTTGGGAGAAAA
Organism: Sambucus nigra; assembly: GCA_949130495.1. NCBI lineage: Eukaryota > Viridiplantae > Streptophyta > Magnoliopsida > Dipsacales > Adoxaceae > Sambucus > Sambucus nigra. The sequence goes on from OX422211.1 coordinate 378,771,404, forward strand.
GATGGAAGGTAGCTTTAACTCTTTCGAAATTTGACAAAACTTCCGCTTCTCTTCTTTATCTAATATAAATGATGCTTTAGATTTCACCCCTTTCCCGATTTGCTCATCTTCTCACATCCATTGACCACTATGTATGCCCAACTCTTTCATATCCTTATGTGCATTTATTGTATCTTTAGTTTTTGTTTTATCATCGAGGATTGTACTTATTAAATGTTATGCAACATTCTTCTCGATGTGCATCACAACAAGAACATGTCGAATTTTATGAGTACTCCAATATTCCAAGTCAAATAAAATTGACTTTTTATACCATGCCTCCTTAACTCCAACATTACAATTATTATTTGCATCACCCATCTTTCACTTCTTACTGGAAATTTTTGAAGACTTTCCCGGTATATACTCGATGCAACGTAACTTCTTTAAAAGTGCGTCCCCATTTAACCAACGTGGTGGAGGTGTATACTCTGTTGACCTAAGCCCCAAACTCCCACCTTTTCAAAAAGGGTGATCCATGTTAAGGAAAATACGATAGTTTGTATAAACTATCTTACTACTGTGTGTCAGTCGAATGGATGGAGTATCGTCCTCACAAACAGGGAAAGCTTTATAACCATGTGTAACACACCCAGATAAATTCCCATATATAGGGAAATCATGAATCCCCCATATTAACATAGCTTTTAACGTAAATGGTTGCATCTCATACATGTCATAAGCCGGAACCACCTACTTCCCATAATTCCTTCAACTCATCAATTAATGGCTGAGGAAAAACATCGATGTCTTGACCTGGTGCCTTTGGACCAGGTATTAACAAAGATAACATTTGAAACTCGCTCTTCATGCACAATGAAGGTGAAAGATTATTCGGCATCGTGATAACAGGCCAACAACTATAACTGGTAGACTGAATGCCACGAGGATTAAACCCATCGGTTGCTATTGAGAACCAAACATTGCATCCTTCTTTAGCAAATTCAGGCCATTTTGATTTGAAACTCCTCCATTGGGATGAATCACATGGATGTCACTGGTAATCCCATGAAGTGGTTGCCCTATGGCGCCATATCATTTCTCGGGCTATCCACGAAATAGTATAAAATCTCACCAACCTTGGAATTAGAGGAAAATGTCTCAATACCTTTTTAGGTTCTTTGTAAATCCTTCCCTTTTCCTCACAGTGACTGAATACCTTGATTCTCCACATTGGGGACATTCATCTATATATTCATTCTCCTTCCAATATAAGACACAATTATTGACATGCGTGAATGTAATTGGCCTTCATCCCTACGTCTTTCATCATACTCTTCATCTTTGGATATTTTTCTGGTAATGTATTACCTTTTGGGAGCCACCTTTTTAAGACAAACAAGAGTGTCGTGACACTATTTTCTGACCAACCAAATTGCTTCTTTAAGTTGTGAAGTTCTACAATTGAAGAAAGAGTTGTTTCAAGACCCTCGCATGAAGGATATAATTTCTCAACTGATAATCTCTTATATTTATTGTACTTATCATTTTCGACATGATCTTTTTTGGAAACTCCCAACTGGCCGCATTCAATATCTACATAAGGTTCCCTATGCACTCTGTAATAAACATCAACAAGATTTTCCACCCCAACACCTTGTTCCTCGATGTTTTCTTCTACTATGTCCTCATCAACTTGTTCTACCGGTGGGGATCAATAGTGTTCACGGGTGTCTTTTCACCGTGAAAAAACCGTACAGTGTATAATTAATGCATACCATTCCTCCACAGATGTCTTTCTACTTCTTTCGATTTCAGATGCAATTTATTGCGACACTTTGAACATGGACAAGGTATCATTGTCAAGCCTTGATCATTATTCTCTTCCGCAAATTTAATAAACTCTTCAATGCCCTTTAAATACGACAAGTTGCCTTTATTTTCTTTAATCGGTCGTGACATTCTATAAAACGAGATAAAACACACATTAACAATAAGTTGCAACTGTAATCTTCGATAATGGTTGGTGTCTATTTATGGTAACTAGTTATACCACGACTTATGCTAAATTCATTATTTATATATTCTAAACAAACTTTTGATGAATAAAAAGAAAATTTGACCACATTCATCATATCAAGTAATTAAAACGCATAATTCATCATCATTTCTATTTACATCTAACGTGATCGTTCATGGGGTTCCTTTTTATTTACCATAAAACTTAATATGTGTATCGCAATAAGTGCATTCAACAAAACTAAATATTAATCAACTTAAGATACAGAGATAAGAAAATGACCCTCATCGTAATGTCTCAACCTAAAATGGATACTTATCTTAAAGCCCATATTTGTAACACCAAATATGTATCAACAACTTCGGTTAATAAATACATACACAGTATAACTATTTGCATGGATAAAGTATTAACCTTAAATTTTCACTTTGTCACTAACATTAGCTACTATAAGTTAATATTAAATACCTAAGCATTTTCGAAAAGTATAACATATTACTATTAGAGAAATACTTTTTTTTAGTAAAACAACATGTATCAAACTAATCAATATTATTAGTGGCCATAAAATGAAATCAACACAATAAATAATGGTTATATAATTTGAAATTAAAAACTAAAACTCCTACTATAGAAATAAAATTTAATTTGACGAATTAAACAGATTTATATACATAGACAGAGAAGAAAAAGCCACAACAATTTCAATGTTATCTTCTAAAAAAATACATGGAATCAATAACAGGACTTTGGATATTGCAAGAAATTCTTCCTACTCTTAATTTTGTAAGTGAGTAATATATGTGCTCTCAATTTGGTAAATTGGGATGAATTTCAACAGCACGCTATGAAACGTGTTGTGAATTTCAATACGGGGCAAATAGCAGAGCTTTGATTGACTTGTTAGGGCTGCCGAAGAGCAAAAAATAAATTCACTCGAACTAAGGCTGATCAAAACAATCCCAAGCAGACACGTGTCAATGGAAATTGAATCACAATAGTGTTTGTTCATTGTGTACGCATAATAGAAATTAGAAGAGCAGAAAATTGAACAAAAAGAAAACGCTTACCTGATTGAATGGTGAGAGACTAGGCGAGAGAAACCGGCAGTGTAACCTGGAGAGAGAGAGAGAGAGAGAGAGAGAGAGAGAGAGAGAGGGGCAGGTATGGGGAGGAGGTATAAAGAAAGAGACGGGCTAGAGTTTGGAGAGTGGTATATCCCACTTTTTTTTTCTTTTTTTAAATGATTTTGCATATAATTATAATATATTTGTAATGTTTTTTTTTACATTACTAACGGATTTTGTCCATTATAAATGTGCAATGGATAAAATCCGTTACAAATGGAAAAAAAAACTGTTATAATTTTCCTCTTTTGGTGTAGTGATATTTAGTTATATAATAATGCACAATACCAAGTACACCCATAAATATGAATGAGGTAAATAAATGGACACATAAATGTACGTGGTTCAACAGTTCAACCTACCTACATCCACGGAGAAGGGAGATGATTTTATATTAAGTGGGGAAGGAGATAACTGGGAGGGATAGATAATGCTAGATGAGAGTCCAAGTCATGGGTACAGTATTGTTCTATCTCTTTTCTCATAATAGGGTATTATATTTATAAATACAAGATTTATCACTATGCAAACTATTATCTTAAGATTTCCTGATGGATTCGGCTTTTATCTCCGGCCTTATCTTTTATGTTGTTGAGTTATAATAGCATTGTATTTGGTCATATTTTCATAATCGTTAGCAATGTCGTCCTTATCTGGATCGTAATTTTCGAGTGACTAGGACTCACAGTAATAAATAATTTTTTATGTGCCACATGTTATGCCATATGGACTACCCGAATCATAATCCCTTCAATTGACCTCAAAATTATGGTGATTGACCTTTAGATTCGGTTGGCCTAATTCTATTTTAGTACGTCGTCCATGTGTGACGTGGATTTTCTCAATAAGGCCTCACTAATTGCCACGTGTCCGACTTATACTTAGTGGGAATGCAATTATGGGCCTATTCGCATGTAAGCCTTATATCTAGGGTTACTTGTGCCACTATTTGGGTTCCCCCAAGAAATTATTCTACGTGAAGCGCGTAGCTTGGGGGTCATGATAGTGAGGCTCTCTTCCTAAGAGAGTCATCACTTTATGTTGCTTTTGGAGGTAAAGGCTATAAGGGGTTTCAAAAAACACCTTTGGCTTCTTAATTATCACTAGAGGTACATTTTTTTCTTCACTTTCTCTCTTTCTTCCATTTTTATTGCAGAGAAACCTCTGTTTTCGAAAACCTTCATCCTTTAATCAAAATCGCCATCTTACTCCACTAATACGCCATGTCTAGGTGCCTTCGAAAGTACGAAGTTATCTCAGAGAATGATATGAAGAATTTCTTGCTAGGTATAATATACCCAGATTCATCATGACAAGAACCTCACGTAATGATGAGGACATTTGTGACCTCCCTTGTGATGAGATGATTCATCCATCTCAACATCCACTCCTATATTAAATGCGAAGGTGAGGTAATTTTACTTCGGCGAGGTGTCCTCACCGACCTACATAATCTCCACTTATTCAAAATGGACCGAATCGATATATCATCATGAAGACTTCTGTAAGAGTATTCATGTACCCGCTTGTGCCCTTATAGGTAGTTGTCTTAATTTTATTTCCAAAACACACTTTGGGTTCTTGATTTACCTCTTTAGAAATATTCATCGGTGTTTAAGACCTTATGGTCAGTTTTATCATCCTCATGACTTATTGATCACACTTTGGATGAAAGGTAGAAAGTTGGAAATGCCCTACACTCACGTCACTTATTTTTACAAAACTTTGGATCTTGGTAAAAACTTTATGTGTGTAAAACTTGTGTTTTTCCCTTTTTAATTTTGATTATTTCAAAACCTTTAAATATCTCTAAAACTACAAAAAAATTGGAAAGATCTGCAGCTTCATTGCATCGAAGTTTTCCTTCACTGGTAGCAAAATATGAGACTTCTCTCGACAAATTCCCTGACTAGCTTCATCGATGCCTCGTCGCTAGCTTCATCGATGTCTCGTCACAACGAAGGCCTCTCTCCAGCGAAGCATTCCTTTATTGGTCACCTGAACTCTTGAAGACTTGTAAAAAAATCCCTGGTCAAAAACGCATCTTGCTTCGTCGTAAGATCTCTCTAGCAAAGTTTTTCTTCATAGTATCGCTTCTGTTAGTGGAGAGATGTGAGCACGAATCAAATTTTGAATTCTTTGAAATATCTTCTTAGTTTTTGTGTATAAATTCCTTTTTTATATGTTTTTGTCTAATTGTTAGACATTAGAGCCCCAATAACTCTCTCACGGATGCTTTGCGTAAGAGATGGGATTTTTTAGTTTACCTTGGTAATGGGTAAATCCATTGGTGTGGTTTTTTTCCTATAAAACCACTATTGATTTTCATTTCAAAATATATCTTATGAAACCTTTAAGATCAATATTCCAAGAGAGCTTTGTGCCTTCTTCATCTTCTTCTTTTCTAAGAAGATAAGAACATATTTTGAAAAAGCGGGAACCTAATATCTAAATATGGTTCATATTTTTTCCTTCTTTCTTTGCATTTTATCAACTCTCTTTCTTGAGGTTGATTAATATTAAAGAAGAAAATTTTACCAAGGGCACCTTTAGAAAAATTGCCTAGTTTTATACACTTTAGGGTTTTTCTCCCAACAACAGTATTGTGATCTTTGTGGATCTTTTTTAGGTTCCAAAAACTTTTGAACTCCAAAATATTGAAGAAGAGGGCTTGTGCAATATTATTTACACGTGTCAAGACATAAGAGATGTTGATAACTTCAATCACCATATAAATATCGTCGTCTTGCTATGGATTCGTGGAGAAGTGTGAGGTGTGACTTATCACGAAAGGAGTGTTAGTTGTCCGTCCCTCCTGTAAGTTTTTACAAAGTTTCTAGTGAGATTGTTTCATTAGATAAAGATTTTTCCATTAATGGATTTTTCTCCTTGTACATTCAATGTTAGTTTTCTATTTACCTTTTTCGCATATTTTATCACCCATGTGCTTAAACAAGATTAAAATTCGATTTGGTTGATTAAACTCTCGTGAATATTGTAATATGAACTTTTAGGTGTGCTAAAATAATTTTTTATGGGTCTCCATTTTGGTACGTAATACTTACTCTTAACTTCTAACATAATGACATTGCGACTCTCTTTTCATATGAGGTAACGGTTCATGCTGATCATATTTGGAAGTAAGTAGAACCAAAAGAATAAGACTTCACATTTCATCCCCTCCTTCAAGATTTCGAAGAGATCACAGACCGTCCAAGGCATGTCATTAATTTTAATGCCGCTAAGGAAAATATAAATAATAAGGGTAGCCACTCCAATGAGTCAACCCAAGGTGCAACCAACACCTCTAATAAAATGATTATCTCCACCAAGGAGAAGGAGAATAGAAAGAAAGACAAACATAGGCCAAGAAAGAAAAAAATAAAGGACCAATAAGACCCCCCCCCCTCGTACGTCGACTAGGGGGAGCATCTACCAATGGTGATCACACCTAGGAAGGTGGCATCTCCGCCCCTTCCTCTTCATCCAGGAGCCAACCCTAGATAGTCTAATTTTTAAAATCAAAGAGCCCATCGCCACCGATAACTCGGCATATCATACTATCAAGGTCGATTTTTCTATTGCTCAGGACGCCATGTTTTCTAAAGACATGTTGACCATATTTCCAATAACCTGAAAAGATTCCAATATAAGATGTTAGGTCCACAATCATAAAGTGATCCCAACTAAAGGTAAGATATAACAGTAATATAAATCATGTTGTCCTTGAAAATGTAAATTTTGTATTGATATATAAATTGACTATATTCCCATGTCAAAACATTGAGTCTATCAAGTCACATAGACTTGATTCATTATGAGTGAGGAGTGGTCTATATTAGGTTATAAGGACCTTGAAGATTGAAGACCATGCACCATCGCTCATTTGAAGAGTTCCATTGCCATGCATTCACATTTAAGTGTGAAGACTATATCCTTTTTATATATTGTTGTTTAATTATGGCTAAAACACACACATGTGCAAAAAACGTTTTTTAAAAGTGTGTGAGGATAATAAAATTTATTGAAGAAGTGCTAAAATATTTTAAACTATTTGAGAATATTTAAGAAAAGATTTTGGGAATTGCTCTAACTTTGGTTTGCTTTTTTAAAGCTTTTTCTGGTCTTGCTGCAAAGACTCGTTTGAACGGCCATTATTTTGTTCCCGTTCGAGCGACCCGTGTGAACGACCCTTATTTTGTGCCTGTTTGAATGTCCATCCCACGATGTCTATATTGGACAAGATCGTGTGAACGACTAAATCTAACCGTGCGCAGGGCGACATCAAATTTTGGAAAAAATTATATTTAAAGGCCCATTTCTCTTCATTTCTTAAGTATGTGAAAACCTTATAACTCAGATACATTTCTGAGAGGATTTTCGAGGTTGAGAGCATTATTTCTTTCGTTCTCTTTCCAAATTCACTTGTTCCCTTTTATTTTGATAAAACTTAGATCTATATTTGATTTATGCTTTTTAGAGAGAATCGATAGTGTTTTGGTTCAAATTTCAGATAGCATATTGAGTTCAAATCTATCTACCTTTGAATTATATGATCTATCACTCCTAGATCTAAAAGATGAGGCACTACGGTTTATTGGAGAAATTGCAGTGTGGCGCGATTGCAAGGAAGATAATGAACTTATTTATTTACGGCATGGAGCTCATTGCGGAGTTTTATTCATATATGGGGGAATGTTCAAGAATTATGCTATAACAATGAGTAGAAATCAAAGTAATGGGTGAAACTAATAATTTTGCAAAGTAGGCTTCAATGTTGATAAACATGAGGGTTTTGCTCAAAAAGTAGTGTGTATGTTCACATTTTTAACAAATTGAAGAATATGTTAAAAATGGGAAATTTCAATCGGGTTTTTAAGTAAAGGTAAACTTTAGGATACAAAGTAGGTTATTTTGCAAAGAAATCACACTTCAGTGATGCTTCTATAAATTAGATGTTATTTTCATTTTAATAAATGTTGGGTTACATTTGAGAATTTTAGACACCAAAATTGTGATTTTATGTATAAAGGTATAGTAAAAGTCGCTAGCTGTAATTTTGGGCTAACTAGTAACATATGAAAATGATGTTTAAGACGAAATTATTGCGTTAATAAATTTAAGATAATGTTAGACCAAATAATGTGACTTTAAATTGAAAGAAAATATAAAAAATTGTTAAACATTTCTAAGGGGGCTTATTATACAAGACTTTAAATATGCACTAAGTGTCCTTTAACTTGGAAATATAATAAAGTCTATAAAAGTAAAGATGTTGGTAATACATTAAAGATAAGTAATAAGAACTAAGTGGAAAAATGTGTTCAAGTATATAATAAGGAAGACAAGGTGGTATTTACCTTGGGTAAAACGGTTAAAGTAATGTTACTTTATTGCAAATAAAGTACGACGATAAGCCGAGTAGTTTTTTAATAAAATGGAGGTTATACTGCAAGTAAATGGAATTGATGAAAAGTGAAAGAGTTTTTACAAAGGAGTACTGAAAAATTACTGACCACTAAATCATGCGCCGCAACATTTATGGCAAATGGTGAAAGCCTATAAACATAGATGGGATTATAGTTCACTCAAGGATAATAAACGAATAATTGAAATTGGTTAAAGTTCCTAAAACGATAAATGGAATTAAATTAATACGGATATAATTCCTCCTAAAGGTTTAAATGGATAGTAAAAGGGAATTTAATTTAATTTCAATAAAATCCATGGGAGTGTTAATTAGAGTATATAAATGATAAAATACGGGTAAAGAAGTGGCTTAAAGTGGCATAAATCCAAGTTTACATGATAATGTTTTCTTACACGTGTACTTTGTGGGCAATAAAGTTAAGAAGTGTGAATAATTATCGTAGAACGCCGGTTGTGTGCGTTGAAATGATAATTAGGTAATTTGGTGGTTTTTATGGAATAAAAATCCTTTTCTAAAAAAGTGATAAGGAAAGCATTTTTCTTAAATTAATCGGGTTATGTTAATGGAAATAAAAGGTATCGTGCAAATGTTAATAGAACAACGAACATGTTTAAAAGGGGGAATAATGTGATTTAACGGGATAAGTAAACGTCTTGATATTGACAAAGTTTTTACATATATAGTTACATATTGCGTGTACACTCTAGTTATCGCAATGTTATAACACCCGTTATTTGTGACGTTCATTACTTTATTATATTTTGTTAAGAACCCCATTGGGCATTGACTCACACACTTCATTTGTTAGGGCGGGATAAACTTGGTTTTGTATTTGAGAGCATTTTACAAGTAAGTGTTCCTTACTCTCTTACGTTAGTAGCTCTGATTACATAAACCTAGACGGCACTCTAATGGGTTCTACACTTGTTATATTCTGATATATTGCTATAAATGGAATTTCATGATTAATATTAGAACTTTAATTAAATAAAAAGGACTAGAAACATTATCTAAGATTGTTTAACATCACTTCACACTATGCAAACTGACCGGTTCGGGTTGACCCATGGATGACCCATAATTCAGGACGTGGTGTTACAAGATAACCCAAAGACATCTAGTGCATGCAGAACCAGATGAGATATGGTCTCAAAGACTGTTAGGGAGTTAAAAGGTGTTAGGCACCCACTCCTCCCTTTAGGTCTCTCATGAGATCTACAAAATATTATCCTTCTCCTAAAAGCATGAATATAAGCGTGCGTGTAAATTCAAGAAAATAGAATATGTGTGTGTGTGTATATATATATATATATATATATATATATATATATATATATATATATATATATATATATATATATATATATATATACACACACACACACGGATGTACAAGTGTCCGCATGTGAATAGTAGAGTCATCACATCCATATTATGATAAATATGAGTATGAATCCTCCTTAGGAAATAAAAATATAAGTGGAGTCTCGAAATCGTAACCTCACAATAGGATGAGTGAGTACACACATACATAACCGCTTGAAATAGAGTAAACTAACAAAACATGAGTAATATGACAAAAGAAATGTACAAGATGTCTAAAAATGTGAGCAACACCTCAAAATCATAATCCCATTATTTGAAATTGAGTACGCATAATAAACATGAAAGAACTACGATATCATTGAATTCCGTTTTTTCTACAATTTTAGGAGATTATCTGAGTACTACGATAATAGCAAGGTTGAATTATTAGTATGTTTTATTGAATGAATTGGTATTTGGATTCCTAATTTAGATTGTATTTTTTAAGTTTCTAAAAACAACATGAAAGAACTATCTATATGCATTAAATATACTAACTACATGAGTGGGATGGTAAATTTTGGAAATGAACTTAATAAAATAGATGAAAAAGAACTTAAATTCCAAAAGTAACCTCAAGATGCCTAAGTATCCAAAAAAGGCATTAAAGTCCATGTCGTTCACATAATGTACAAGGTTGGGGTCTAACTCATAATCTTAATCAAAGGTGTCTCCTTTGGTTTATCAAAAGAAGGTGAAATGTGGTGAACTTGTATAAGTGTGGGAAAACACTCTAAATTGTGAATTATGATGTAACCCCCCTTTTTGGGTTATGAAAATATACGTGAATATATATACAGTCCTGCTCTTGTGCGGACTAATCCGCATTTTAAGAATGCGGACCGGACATGTGTCACCTGACGGTGAGCCCAGAAGAGAGAGAGAGAGTGTGCCTATAATTTATGTGATAATTTCTAGGTGCACCGTTAGGTGACACATGTCCGGTCCGTATTCTTAAAATGCGAACTAGTATGCACAAGAGCATTATATATATATATATATATATATATATATATATATATATATATATATATATATATATAGAGAGAGAGAGAGAGAGAGAGAGAGAGACTCATACATACTTGCTGGCGCAAACATATTTTATTTAAATATTAAAAAAAAAATTAAGTTGAGTTTTTTTTTTGTGTAGTATTTAAACATTTCAAGGGACCCATATAAAAAAATCATCTCAAAATAATTTTTTTTGCTATTTTAAAAAATTCGGTCAAACTTTCGCAGCTTTTAAAGTGCTTTAGAAGTTGTGAAAGTAAAAGCTGCGAAAGTTTGACCAATTTTTTTAAAATAATAAAAAAGATTATTTTGAGCTGATTTTTTTTATATGGGTCCCCTAAAATGTTTAACTGTCATGTAAAAAAATTAAGCCGAACATAATTTTTTTACTATTTTAGAAAAATAGGTACGCATACTTAGATATGTCGGAGTATGACGTTATCCTAGGGAGGGATCGACGAGATACTTACAGGGCTTGCATTACTTTTAATGGGACCATTAAGAGTTAATGGTCAAGTGTAGAATGACTGATTGGACAATGGTGTTCATCATAGCTATGAGAACTATTATGGGAATTATCATGTTTGGGTCTAGTTATGGTAAAATGGATTGCGATGTAAACTTGGTTTAGTATGAGGACGTTATGAAATTTATTGCACTAAAGAGAGAGCAGACGTCTTAGCAATTAAGAGGATTTTGGGTGTTGATAAATTCCGATTAAAGAAAGTCAAATTGGTGTTCTGCTCAGGTTGGGCAAGATTCATTGTGTTGTTAAAATATTCGTGATTTCAGTGAGAATAATGTGCGAGAGTTTGGACCTAGGAGTAGGGTCACCATGTGATTTCGGGATATGAAGAGAGACGACTCAATTAGAAAAAATTATACGAGGATGATGTGATTTATGCATCATAGACGTGTAGTTTATTGATGTACTAATGATGGATAAGGTTCATGGACAAGCAGGTGTCCAAATATGAATTATGGAGATAGTAGCGCATGACCAATTATGGTTCTATGGAGTTTTATAAACCCTATATAATTAGATTTTATACAGGCATTGGGATTATAGCCGAGGGTTTCGCATGAATTGAAAAGTGTCGCCTTATCAAGAGTATGCACAATAATGTGAAGATTTCAGGATTGGTTATTGATGTATTTATTGAATTAGAGACACAATGAATTTTTGACTCGAGGTACAAACATAGATTAGATGTTAATTATGGTATACTTTAAAGGATGAATAAATGTAATGGTTATCCAGTGATGGATTTATTTTAGTTAATAAGGATATGCATAATGAGAAGCATTTGTATTGAAAAAGTTTGGGGTTACCTTGAGAGCTTTATAGCTGGAGATCGCCTCGGTTACATGAAGATGTGTATTGTTACGAATATTGTTATAATAGTGATGTTGCCATGGGTGATAGTAAACTTTATTGGGATAGGTAGATCTTTAGAGTCATATAAGTGATTAATTGCTCTAATAAATTTAAGGATGGACAAAGGGTGTCCTATCGTATGTGTAAAAAGGAACATGATGTTCTTGGCATTATTAAAATGATTAGTTTCACAGGTTTTAGTGTAACTCTTGGAAGTGATGAGCCTTTTGCTGGAAATTGTATGATTAGCATATTGTTTCATGTTTAGTCTTAGACCATAAGATCTCAATAACCGACTAAGCTATGTAGTGGTGTATCGAGAGGGTTCCTTGTTCGGATTTTGCTTACGAGACGTCCCATGCATAAAATTTAGCAAGTGTTGGGAGTTGAGGAACGTTTAGGTTCTAGGATGTTTTGTTAATACGTTTTACATGTGTGGAGATATAACGCATCGGACGACGTTATATTATATGAGTTAAGGCCAACGGGGCCAAGGAGTGCAGTGATGAGATCACTTAGTAATGTTTACACCACTAGTAGAATAATTGGAACAATCTTAGAGAATTGAGTCACGGTCAGTAGGATTCGAGTATATTTTTTCCTTATAGATATGCATGGATTGAATGGCTCATTTTGAATGTATACGTGTCACCCATATGTGATGTTTGTATGTGTTTGTATATGTGATATGTCGCGTATGGGCATCCCGATCACACTATGGTAGGCATAGATGAGCCTCTTTTTTTATCACGTGGGATTCAAATACAAATTAATTGAGTATAAACCTATGATATTGGTGCGAGTTAAGTTTTGATGTTATGCTTTAGCGAATTCCGAGGACATAATTTCGTTATTAGGGGGAGGATGTAATACCCCGTGTTTCGTAATAAATTATTTTTGGTCGAATTTGATTAAATAAATTCTTGAATAAATTAATTTGGTAGAATTTAATTTGAGAATAAATTGCTTAATTGTGATTTCATGTTTATTTAATTCAATTGTGCATAATGTACTCACTCATAGAAAATAAATTGTATGTTAATTAACTTATTGTTATGTGGTGATTAAACATAATAAAAGTGTGTGATTTGGATAGATGTAGTTTGGGCACATTCCCGAATGATTAAGATTAGGCACGGGGCATAGGTACACCATTAAGGAAGTTATTGGGCTAACCCGAGTATGGTTTCAGGCTTGTTTGGGGGCTAAAAAATGAGGTTTTAAGTGTAATACGAGGTTATGGGTTATAAGATGATGATTAACAAATTAAGAGGCCGTTCCCATACACCACAACACAACCCTAGCAGCCCCACACCCATAGGAGAGGTTACTAAAGTTAGAGTAGGAAGGAAGAATAAATATTCAAGAGAGGGAGACTCCAATCCATAGTTTAAGGCTAGAATTCTCTTGATAACTCAATTACAATATGTCTCTTAATTCATCTATGCATTTTCTGATAACAATTACAGGTTAATTGAATAAATTGATGATTTTGGTAATTAGAATAAACTCAATGATTCTTAGAACAAATCTGAAAGTAATAGTTTTAAGGATTAATTGATTTGGAGACAAACCCGGAATTGGTATTGTGTAAATTGGGAATTGAACCTTAGAATCCATGTTATAGGATTTATTTTTGATGATTTCAATTGATGTATGGATTCCTTAAATATGAGAGATAAGTAAGTAGGATTGAAATTAGGATTTGATGGACTCTAATGTTAGATGAAAGTTCTAGGATTATGGTGGCACGATTTAATGTTAATTTGGTTAAATAATCCTTTAATAAGTATTGTTATATCTCGAGGAACCTTTATTCATTGGAATATAAATGGGTAAAATAATTGGAAGGAAATTAGAATTGGGGGTGTGAAACTCGTATAGGAAATTGTAACAGTTCTGGGCTACTGCTAGTTTGCAAATCGATTCGGCCTTCAAGGCGAATCAATTCGCTCTGGGGGGAACTGATTCGGTCTTAGTTGTGAATCGATTCGCAAACGAGTTAATTAACTAGTACTACCCTGACCCTGATGGCTAATTAACTAGTTAATTGTTAAATTAATTAGATGGTTAATTTTTAAAGTAAGAATATTAATTGGAGATTTATGAGGCTTATTTGGGGTGATTATAGGGTTAATTACCCACGTTCGTGGATGGCCTATTTATTAGAGTTGCATACGTCTCGGGACCGTAGCACGCGTCGGCACATGGGGTCTAGTCATTGTGTATGTCATTATTTTAGGTTCTACACGACAGTTTTACTTTAAGGAGGTATGTGCAGAGTTTGGGATCCATTGTCACCGTCGGGGGTATGGACCGTGCGATGGTGTGCTGCATAGGGACCGCCCCACTTGTGTGTGTTTTGTGATGTCTATTTGGATGAGGGACTCCTCGGGACTTACCGACAGAGCACGAACAAGACATTGAAGGTAGATGCCTTTATGTGTCGTATATATGTAAGGACACATATAATTATATAAATTAATTAAGATTAAATCCCGATAGTATAATGATCTAGACAACTGGTAATGCACCCAATACTACGTAAAATACATAATGTGATAATATCTTATTTCTTATGGATAGTATTGTGGGAGGAGTTACTCTTAAGACTAGAAGTACATGCATAGATGATTAGCTTCAGTGTATGATTTGTGTTAGACGCATCAAATTTTATCTTATTGTGGTCATTACGGACTTCATAATTGGGACTTGGGTTAATATGCATATAGTATTGCACTTAGATGAGGGGTGAGATACTCCATGTGAGTGCCAATGGGTGGTGTATAATATGAATTAACTGCATTATTGTACATTATTTTAGTAAGTTAATTCTTGCAACTCTAGGGCCCTGAACCAAATTATAAAATGTTTCCCCCCAGGTTTGCATAGACAGGGACAACAGGGCTGACAGGAGATCAGACTTGTGATCATATTTGCACATCCATTACTTCAGTTCGTTTGACTCTAGCATAGGTTTCTAATTCCATTCCAGTCAGTTTATTATTTTAGAAATTGTATGGGCATAAGCCCGAGTTTATTATTCAGTCGTTAAGGATAGTTGTTATATTTGAATGGTTATTTTGTACTAGTTAGGAGTTGGATTTATTTCTTTGCGAGTTGTGACTTAAATTGTGTATTTGAATTAAAATTTCAAATGTCATATTAAAATGATATAAATTGTTAGACAGGCCTCATCTTCAACGTATTGTGTCTGGCCAACCTTTACGGAAAAAATAGGTGTTTTTACATATATATATATATATATATATATATATATATATATATATATATATATATATATATATATATATATATATATATATATATATATAGTAAAGAGGTGGGATTATAGCTAGAAATATAATATAAAAACTATAAATGGAAACAGAACATTAAAATATGCAAAGTGGCATTTACGAGAGTAGTGAAATGTAAAAGGAATTTGGACCTTCAAGCACTTTCAAATTATAATTTGAGCTATTTGTTTGCGGATTTTGGTGTATGGATGATGGTGGTAGAGTGATGGTTAAAGGTGAGGTACGGTGATGTAAGAGAATTTATGAGATAATGTGAGGCAAATGATGTATGCGAAATTTGAAATGGTTGTTGCCTTGAAATCGAGGTCCTATGCAAATGAGGTCATAGTTTTTTTTTATATAGAAAAACCCGAAATACAAAAGGACAAGTTTCTACTCAAGGGTTTGCCGATTGGTAGGGCCCCTGGCCAGACTTTCATGCTAATTAACCTACCTGCCTATAGACAGGTGAGATAATATCCTTCTTATAGGCAGCTCTTGCAAAATTGGTTTGGGGCCATAAATCTTGATCTAAAAGTCCTATTTGCATGCAATCAAGACCATTGGAAATATGATTCAGAGCTATATAATTTGTAATGGAAAGACTCCCGAGTTCAAAAACTGACCAAAGTTCAATAGACTCCGAAAGAGCGTTGTTATTCTCTAATTAGAGTTTGAAAGAGGACCGAGGGTTCGAGATTGAAGGGACTTTGTTTATAACTTATGGAAGAGTGTAGATGTAATAGGTTAGGGTGTCTACATAATCCATTTTAATATTAGCATTTTACTTGTAGATGGGTACACGAGTAACCCCACGACTATTGAAGGGTTTCATGAGAAGTAACCAATCAAAGGGGATGCATGAGAAAATCCCTAAACCACAAAGAGAACATACGAAAAATGATAAGTGTTCGAGCAACCCTAAGCTCTACAAAAGTTACATAAGCAGTACTTGCAAGGGGGTTGGATGAGCAAACCCAAGTAATCTCTAAGAGTTTAGCGAGCAATGCCAGCAAGGGGACTGCTCGAGCAACCCAAGTCACAAAGCCCTCGTAATAATATCAAGTGCATAATCACCCCCTAAGCTACAAGGAGGACGGGTGCAAGAATAATGAGTGCATGAGAAGCCCCTCTACATTCTAAAAGTTATGCGAGCAATAACATTAAGGGGACTGAGCAAGCAACACCAGTGACAAAGATCTTATAACAAGAATAAGTGCACGGGCAACCCCTAAGATACAATGGGGTCAAGTGCAAGAAGAACGAGTGCACGAGCATCCCCTCTGCATTCCAGAAGTTATGCAAGCAGTATCAGCAAGAGAACTGCATGAGTAACCCCAAGTCACAAAGCTCTCAAAATAAGAGCAGGTGCACGATCAACACCGTGGTTGCCTACTGAAGTAAATTGTGAACAGTCACTCAAGTAACACAGAAAAGAGCGGACGAGTACTTGTCTCGCTAACACTCAGTTTTGTTATTTTACACAGGTTCATTTAGCAAGAATAGGGGTGGCGATGGGTTAGGTTAGCCAAAATATGAACCCTCTCCGCAAAAAAAAAATGGACCCGTCCCGCCACGCGACCCGTGATGGATTTTGTTTAACCCGATCCGTACTCGACTAAGAGTAAACCCCCTGATCCAGCTCGCCCCGTTTACATTACACGGGTCCAGACCCCGCTTCGAACGGGTTAAAATCCACATACCGCATATATATATATGTTTTTGGTGTAAATAATATATCAAAGAAGGTTATTTAAGTAAATATAAGAAATAACTAGACGGGTTATGCTTATATATAGTAAACCCAAACCTGCCCTTTTTCATTAATGTGTTTTTAAATCCATACCCGTCTCGTTTATTTTAAAAGGGTTCTTAACATGCCTCATTAGGGTCGGGGCGAAAACCCGGTGGGTCGGGTTAAATTACCATCCCTATGCAAGAAGCCTTGGCCGAGCAAGCAGAGCTCAAGTAGATGGCCAGGTGGGACCTCTTGAGAGTTTTAGTTTGGAGGCTGGGTGGTAAGTTTTGTTGAGCAGGCTAAGGCTCAACCACTTCAATATCTTAGGAAAGAGAGAATACTGAGGCGAGGAACCCAAGAGGTCACTCACCACTCACTCATATTACACAATCCACATTTACTTATTAGTGAGCAGTTAGTGCCTTGCTCGTACGAATATTTTACAACCCAAATGGCGAGTGATCCTCAAGGTCACTCGCAAGTTTTCAAAATTATTCACCAGATAACCGTTTATAAACAGATAAACTAGTAATTTTGGCGTTATGGCCGACAACATTACTTTTTGTCCACTATTACACCAGGTGTCACTCCACAACAAAGAGATTGTGGCAGAAAGTTACAAATAGTAATAAGGATAAAAGTATTTTTGGATATTTTACCCCAGGGGAATATCCCTTTGGCGCACATGTGCCACGTCAACCCTAATATTTTGCTATATATAGAGCACAAGGGGAACAATTACCAACACAGAGAAAACACAAAAAAAAGAGCACTATTACTCTGCACAAATTTCTTCACTAGAGTATTCTCTCACTACTTTATCCTAGATATTGAGGTGCTTGTCTATCCACTCTCAAATAATCGCTGCTCTCAAGTCGCCTATTCGTTCATTTACTATTTAATAGTTGTATTCAATCATTAGTTGCTCATTGTTGTAATTAGAAACATCATATTATATTGAAAAGTTGGTTTTTGGTCTCTGCTCGTGTTGTTGAAATATTCTTACCTTGAAGATAGTTTTCATCGGAGTGGGACATGCCCCACTCATTTACAGCTAGTCATAGACTCTAATACCACTACTCTTCTACATTACTCAAATCATTGTTCATCGGTTACTATTAGATCAACCCATATACGAAGTTAATTAGTCATATTATCTATAAAATTAATGTTAGTTATCTTATAAAAAATGTTAATAATTTTTATAAACTACACCGATATTACATTAACCAGTTATAATAATTATTTGAAAATTTTGCTTTACGATTTAATTTAATGACATCACTGTTGATACCAAATTTAGTCTGCTGACATGGCTCAATTGGGTGGAGACACGTGGCAATCTACGTGGCAACAACAAACACTTCCGAGGAACTCAGACGCTCCGAGGAACCATGCTACAACGAGGAGCACTGCTTCCCCGACCAACTCAGACGCTCCGACTTACAAGAACTCTCCGAGGAACTTTTGAGTACCGAGGAACTTAGGCGGTCCGAGCAGCTTAGGCGGTCCGAGCTGCACCTCGAATGAAACATTAATAGCAGGATAACCAACAGTTTGACTGTTCATTAAATGCTTATCATTCAGATGTATCCACTTAAGGGGCATTTAATACATTACCCTCTCACATGTACAACATTTAATGTATTACCCTTCCACATTACAGCCTCATGGCTATAAATACATTGTATTACCCTCATTGTAGAGGCATCGGAATTTCTTGATTAAACTTGTAATCGAGAATTTCCAAACAGTCATCAATAACAAAAACAGTGGACGTAGGCCATTCTTATAAGGCTGAACCACTTTAAAAGTTCTTTGTCTCATTTTATTTATCTGTGATTAAATAATTAGATCTAATCTAATTTTTTACATCAACAGATTGGCGCCGTCTGTGGGAAATGACTGGTAATATCGTTTTTCATCAAATCCATCTGCTCCGCCAAATATTCCAGATCTGGCTGGAATAATGACAAATCTGGCTCAAGGCCAGACAGTCATGCAAGAAACTATGTGACAACTCATACAAACCCTCCATGGCGGTGCACCAACCCATTCAGGACTTTGAAGTATTCAAAGAAATACTCATTTACCTTTTTCACGTACTGATTCATATCGTACTGAGGAATCTGAAGATTTTTCTTATCAACCTGGACGAACTTCGTCAGTGCGGGCCACAAATACTGAACAACGTATCACTCTCTCTCCAAAAAGGACTAGTGCGCTAGAGAGGTTAAGCAGGGTATCACCTTTTGATCTATTAGGACCTAGAAGGAGTAGAAGTCCTCCTAAAGTCGTATCGAGGAGTTTTCGACGACCATCAGATTTAAGGGAAGGATTTGCCCAGTCACGACCAACTGCTCGTCAAGATAGATCCCAGGAAGCCACATCAACGCGATCAGTTGCTCGAACCGACAGGCCCGAGGAAGGAAATGATGCATGGAAATGCTTTATTCAAAGGCTGGAGGATAGATTAGGGGAAATGGCTAAGGCCAAGAACCCTCTACAACGAACTTTTGTTCGAGGAACACCTTTTGTCCAGGCCATTGTAGATTTTCCAACACCATCAAAGTTCAAAGCACCTGTTGTGACCCCCAAATATGATGGAAAGACAGACCCTGTCCTTCATATAGAATAATACCAAGCTGCAGCTGACATCTATGCTGTTCCAGATGAGATGAGATGCAGAGCATTCTCGGGAACTCTTACCGGATCTGCTCAAATGTGGTATAATAATCTTCCTCGGGGTTAGATTTCAACTTTTCTTCAACTGACCGAGTTATTCATTGGGAATTTCTATTTTGGTGCAAAGCCTGTTAAACGAGTAGCGCATTTGTTAAGTGTTAGACAAAAAGCTGATGAAAGTACCAGAGATTATATAACTCGTTTTAATAACGAGAAGCTCGAAGTCATTGACTATGAGGAAAAGACAACGATTACCACCTTGATGAGTGGACTACTGCCCAACAAGTTGTACTACACTTTGGCCAAAGATCCACCTAGAACCATATCAGACCTGATGGGAAAAGCATCCAAGATTATGAATACCGAGGAGGCTATGGCTGCGAAGAAGAATGTGGATGCCAAAGAAACCAAGGTGGAAGGTGATAAAGCTAAAAAAAAAGAGCATAAGAATAATGGTAATGACAAACATTCAAGAACAAGGTCGACATGGGAAGTATTGAAGAAATTTGATAATTATACTCCTTTGAAGAAAGACATCAACCACGTTCTAGAAGAAATCAAGAACAATGAGGAATTAAATTGGCCAGAGAAAATGAAGGCAGACCCCGAAAGGAGAAATAAGGCGAAATATTGCGAGTTTCACAAAGATCATGGCCATATGACTAAAGATTGCATAGCTCTTCAGAATGAGATCGAAACACTCATCAGACGAGGAAAACTGTCAAAGTATGTTGATCGAAGGAATGATAGAAGAAACAACGACCGAGCAAGAGAGAGGTCTAGATCTCCTCGTCGAGCAGAGGAGAATAAGAAGATAGACCATGAAGTTGATCCAGAAAATGACCCGATATTCCCAAGAGACCAAGGCAGCCAGAACGTGAGGTATTTTCAATACGCTTTGGGTCATTTTATTGTAATGTTATTACAGGTGGAGATGCAGGAGGAGGAGACCTTACTGCAGAGAGAAAAGCTTACCTCTTTAAGGCTCAAGCTTGCTCGTACATTCAACGAATAAATCTAGCTGAGGAGGATCGCCCGAGAAAGGTGAACAAAGAGAAATTGGTCATTGTCTTCTCAAAGAACGACCTTGCGGGTGTTCTATATCCTCATGATGACCCATTGGTGATCAAAATGAGGATGAAGGAAGTAATGATTTCAAGAGTACTGGTCGACAATGGTAGCTCGGCAGACATCATGTTCTACTCGTGCTTCGACAGTTTAAATCTAAAGCTATCTCAACTGGAGCCTTATCATAGACCCCTCCTCAGTTTTGCTGGCGAGAAAGTATTTCCACTTGGGACGATCAAATTGGATATATTCATTGGTACATGGCCTGCTTGTCAAACAGAAAGAATACGCTTTTTCGTGATGGATAAGAATGTTCAATCATCATACAATATCATCATGAGAAGAGTAAGTTTGAAGAAGTTCGAGGCTGTACCATCTACGGTACATCAGTGCCTAAAATTTCCAACAAATTTTGGAGTAGGAGTTGTGAAAGGTGATCAGAAAGTAGCTCGGGAATGCTTTTATTCATCCGCCGCGCAAGAGGAACTGGAGGAATCAAGAAAAAAGACCACTACCTATCAAGTGGATGGAGGTGCAAAAATTGAAACATTGGATCCTAGAGATGAGTCGCAACTCGTGAAGGGTCAAGTGATGGAAGCTAATGAAAACATCATTCTGGACGACGAGTACCCTGAACGAACTACTCAAGTAGGTTCGTCGTTGGAGGCCTCACTAAAACAGGAATTGATAACTTTCCAAAGAAGCAGAAAGCAAACTTTTGCGTGGATTCATGAGGATATGCCCGGGATAGATCCAAATTTCTTATGTCACGAACTCAATGTGAATAAGGAGATCAAGCCTGTAAAGCAGAGAAGAAGAGTATTCAATCCCGAGAAGAATCAAGCTATACAGGAGGAAGTCGAGAAGCTCCAGAAAGCTTGTTTTATTGAAGATGTTAAATATCCAAACTGGTTAGCAAATGTGGTGATGGTGAAAAAGAAGAACAACAAGTGGAGGATGTGTGTAGACTTCACCGACCTCAATAAAGCATGCCCAAAGGATCACTTTCTACTGCCCCGAATTGATCAACTGGTGGATGCTACTTCGGGATACGAGTTGCTGAGCTTCATGGATGCTTATTCTGGTTACAATCGGATTAAAATGAAACCTGAAGACAAGGAGAGTACTTCTTTCATTACCCCTAGGGGAACTTATTGTTATAATATTATGCCTTTTGGTTTGAAAAATGCAGGTGCGACATATCAGCGGCTGATGAACAAGGTCTTTGCTGAACAAATCAGTTGCAATATGGAAGTCTATGCTGACGATATGCTGACAAAGAGAAAGAAAGCTTCCGATCATCTAGTTGACTTAAGTTAGACTTTTGATCAACTGGATAAATATCAAATAAAGATGAACCCGACGAAGTGCATATTTGGAGTACGAGAAGGCATGTTTCTCAGATATATTGTCAATCAGCGAGGCATTGAAGCTAACCCTGAAAAGATCAAAGCTCTATTAGGGTTGCGATCTCCAACGACGAAGAAAGAGGTGCAAAGTCTTACAGGACGAGTAGCTGCACTTAACAGATTTGTATCGCGAGCAACTGATCGATGTCTCCCATTCTTCAAGACGCTCCGAAAGACTTTTGAGTGGAATGATGAATGTGAGAAGGCTTTCCAAGACTTGAAAAAATATTTGGGAGCACCTCCACTGTTATCCAGGCCAGTGACGGGAGAAAAATTATACTTGTATCTGGTAGTGTCCGAGAATGCAGTTAGTTCGGCATTGATAAGAGTGGAGAATGGAGTACAAAAACCAATCTACTACACAAGTAAGGCCTTCCGAGGAGCGGAGATCAGATATCCAAGGCTGGAAAAATTGGCACTAGCATTGATCGAGGCAAGTAGAAGAATGAAGCCATACTTTCAGGCTCATACCATAGTAGTATATACTGATATGCCATTAAGGCAAGCCCTTCATAGCTAAAAAAATCAGGGAGATTGATGTACTGGGAAATAGAGCTTGGTGAATATGATATAATTTACGAACCCAGATCATCGCTTAAAGGGCAAGCTGTAGCAGATTTTATAGCAGAGTTCACCTATCCTGATACCCCTGAGGAGCAAAAGTTGCTCGCTGATCAACCTGTGGATGTTACAGGATCATCAAACACAAGATCAGACCAACTTAGGTTGGTAAAAGGGCAAGTGGATGTTACAGGATCATCAAATTCGAGCCCAGACCAATTCAGGTTGGTAAAAGGGCAAGAAAAGATGATTGGCGAAGAGCAAGAAATATCTGGGAAGATGAAAGGAAGCAACAAATATTTCACCGAGGAACTCTGTCAGACCAAAAATTCGAAGACGAGTTACCTATATGGAGGCTATATGTAGATGGCTCATCTTGCACAACAGGCTGTGGGGCAGGGATCGTTTTGAACAGCCCGGGCGAGGTCGACATGGAATATGCCCTACGATTCCAATTCAAAGCTTCCAATAATGAGGCTGAGTATGAGGCCATGATTGCAGGTCTTAATTTGGCAAAAATTATGGAGGCGCAGCAGGTTATTGTCTTTAGTGATTCTCAATTGATCGCAAATCAAATGTTGGGAATATATGCAGCCAAAGGAGAATTAATGATTAAGTATCATGCAAAGGTGATGGAGTTGGTATCAGAATTTGCTGCTATTCAGCTGGTCAGAATACCAAGAATGGAGAATGCAAGAGCAGACGCCCTAGCTCGATTAGCATCAGCTACTCGTACCGAGCTACGAAGAATAATCCCAATTGAAGTTTTAGCTGGTCGGAGTATAGATGAAGATCTGACGATGAACTTTATTACCCTCGATTTAGGATCATCATGGATGGATCCCATTAGGGCATATATTGAGAAAGGGGAATTACCAACCGACAAACTTGCAGCCAAGAAATTGAAGTTTAAGGTTGCTCGTTATGTACTGACCAATGGTATTCTATACAGACAAGGAGTTATAGCAGGTTTACAGAGATGTGTGCATCCCACCGAGGTGAAAGATTTAATTGAAGAGGTCCATGAAGGGTCCTGTGGAGCCCATGTAGCAGGTCGGACTCTTTTGCAAAGAATGATGACTCAAGGATACTACTGGCCGACGATGAGGGCTGATTGCATAGCCTATGCTAAGAAATGTGACAAGTGTCAGTGCTTCTCCTCCATCCGAAGAACTCCCCAAGCATTATTGACACCCATTACGTCCCCTTGGCCATTTGCCATGTGGGGAATAGATTTGGTCGGGCCACTGCCAACGACCAGAGGAAAGTTCAAATACCTCGTCGTCGCAGTGGATTATTTTACTAAATGGGTTGAAGCTGAGCCTCTCCTTGATATGACGTACGACAAGGTGTACCAATTTATTTGGAAGAACATTATTTGTCGATATGGTCTTCCTCATGCCTTCATCACAGACCATGGAACACAATTTGACAACGAGGAGTTCGCTGCCTATTGTCATCAATCAAATGTCTTGAAGATCCACTCAGCACCAGGCCATCCTAAAAGCAATGGAAAAACTGAAGTGACAAACAGAACGTTGCTGAATGGCTTAAAGAAAAGACTGGATGATGCAAAAGCAAACTGGATCAACGAGTTACAGTCAGTACTGTGGGCTTATCGTACTACTCCCCGGGCAGCAACTGGAGAATCACCATATATGCTGGCATTTGGAAGTGAAGCTGTTATACCTGCCGAGTTAGGCCTCCCAACACACAGGGTACTGAATTTAAATTCCCCTGTCAGCGACTTAATGAGAAGATTGGATTTAGACATGCTCGAGGAAGTTAGAGAAGAAGCAGCCATCAGGAATATTGCATACCAACAACGAACAACTTTGTTCTACAATAAGAGGGTGAAGAAGTGCGACCTGAAAGAAGGAGACTATGTGCTAAAGAAAGTGATTCAAAAGCACAACAAACTGGAGGCAAACTGGCATGGACCATACCGAGTTACAGA
The DNA here is from genome assembly GCA_949130495.1 of Sambucus nigra. Classification (NCBI taxonomy): domain Eukaryota; kingdom Viridiplantae; phylum Streptophyta; class Magnoliopsida; order Dipsacales; family Adoxaceae; genus Sambucus; species Sambucus nigra. The sequence goes on from OX422211.1 coordinate 378,796,432, forward strand.
AGTTGTTCGACCAGGAACTTACCGAATAGCAACTTTAGAGGGGGAGGAGTTTAAGAATGCATGGAATGCAGAGCACCTGCGCAAGTATTATCAGTGATGTATATTCTCATGTAACGCAGTTCCGTCAGTATGAATAAAATGAAGATATTCTGCCAAATTCTCTCCTTTTATTAAAAGTTTTTCGGGGAATACTAGTGCTACACACTACTCGGCAAAACTCGGACTACTCAAATTTATTCTCGAAAACGCCAACTAAGGTTGGTCGAGAAACAAATGTATTCCTTCGGGAAGTAAAACAATGTATTCCTCCGGGAAGTAAAACTATGTATTCCTAAAAATGCCAACTTATGTTGGTTAGGAAGTAAATGTATTCCTCCGGGAAGTAAAACAATGTATTCCTACGGGAAGTAAAACTATGTATTCCTAAAAATGCCAACTTATGTTGGTTAGGAAGTAAATGTATTCCTCCGAGAAGTAAAACTACGTATTCCTAAAAATGCCAACTTATGTTGGTTAGGAAGTAAATGTATTCCTACGGGAACTAAAACTATGTATTCCTACGGGAAGTAAAACTATGTATTCCTACGGGAAGTAAAACTATGTATTCCTAAAAAAGCCAACTTATGTTGGTTAGGAAGTAAATGTATTCCTCCGGGAAGTAAAACTATGTATTCCTAAAAATGCCAACTTATGTTGGTTAGGAAGTAAATGTATTCCTCCGGGAAGTAAAACAATGTATTCCTCCGGGAAGTAAAACTATGTATTCCTAAAAATGCCAACTTATGTTGGTTAGGAAGTAAATGTATTCCTCCGGGAAGTAAAACAATGTATTCCTCCGGGAAGTAAAACTATGTATTCCTAAAAATGCCAACTTATGTTGGTTAGGAAGTAAATGTATTCCTCTGGGAAGTAAAACAATGTATTCCTCCAGGAAGTAAAACAATGTATTCCTACGGGAAGTAAAACTATGTATTCCTAAAAACGCCAACTTATGTTGGTTAGGAAGTAAATATATTCTCGAAAATGCCAACTAAAGTTGGTCGGGAGGTAAAATTATTCCAGAAAGTGCCAAAACTCCTCGTAGAGGAAAAACCCACTAACTGTAGTTGGTCGAGAAGGAAAATTTACCGACCTTGGTTGGTCGGAAACATTTTATGAATACGAAAAAGTGATCGAGCAAAATTTTTGATTATTACTAAGTTGGTCGAGAAACAAAACATCATTTTTGCCAAATGACTACCACAAATTCAAATTACTCGACAATAAGTTGATCGACAAATTACGCAATATTGTTATCTTTTTAACAGATACACATGCACAAATGTAAAGTGTCACAAAACAATAGCAGTCAAGATTTGCAAATAAAATTATTTCATTAAATGTAGAACAAAATACATCAGGAATGAAATACAAATTTATTACATCAATACTCCTATTCTATTGGTTTCTTCCCCTCTGCTTTTGAAACAGGTTCCTCGCCAGCAGGTGGATCGTTTAAAGCGAGAGGAGAATTTATGAAGTTAAGATCTTTTAGCATCCTGATATTCATCACGGACGGTCGATCTAGGAGGTGCTCGGGACGAGATATCTCGACATTTGAATGGAGATTGTAATCACCGGGGTATTTGGAAATCAGACAACGAGGGATGGCCCGAGCAGGGATCCAACTCATATCAAGATTGAATGGTGGCACGGCTAGGGCATTCAGCCCAGGATTATGGTAATCCCACGGGTAATGACCCTGTTCGAGTTGCAACACACCTAAGGCATTCAACCATCCCTGTTTGTAGCCCTCATTATTTGCATTCTGGATACGGTCGTCCAAGTGTTAGAGAGCCTCGTTGTAGCCAGCCATCCAAAACTCCCTGGGCTGCTTGTGAAATTGATAGGTCAATCTTTCTAGCTGCTCGTGGAGGTTTTTGATGAAGAGTTCTTTATTCTCCAAGATAGATTTCTGCGCAGAAAGCTGCTCTTCCAGGTCCCTGATTTTCTTAGACATCTCAACCAATGCCTGGTTCTTCACCATCAGCTGGAAGGCCTGGTTCTCTAAAGTAGATTTAGTCCTCTGTTCCTCGACAGGAACCCGAGCAGCTCTTGCTCGTCCCTGATGAGCTCTTGCTCGTCCACGAGAAGATGTAGAAGGGCCAGCTCTTTTCAAGGTTTCCAACTCATCCCTCAGGTTGGCGTTCTCTACCTCCAAGAACGAGAATCCCTCGCCAGTCACTGGGATCAAAGCATTCAAGGTGGAGGCAACAGATTTTAATTGAGATACTTCTCTTTGCAAGTTGTTATTTTCTTGCTCCAACAACTCTGCTATTTGCCTGTGCTCTTCAACCTCGGCTTTCAAAGTTCTTTCCCTCACATCGTAAGCAGCAAAATGCTTCTCGTATCCCTTGTCGGCAATGATTTGCTGATACTTCTTCTCTTACCCCTCGTGCAAGAGGGCAGTGGATTCCTTATATTATTATTGAAGGTCTTCAAGAGTGCCTTGGAGATCCCCAATCATATCATAATAAGCTACATTATTGGCCACCGCACGATCAAGCAGACACTTCAGATATTGGTAAGCTTCAATTGCCTGTTCTGAAGCATCTTGGCCGAGGATGTCGACGATTTGTGCTGCACTCAGATCTGTGTGACCAACCCTTAAAATATTCATTGCATTGCTGTAACAGCTTTGTATCATGAGAAGACAATAATTCCATCCTGGCCAGAAACTAGTAGAGGAAGAAAAAGCAATAATCAATAAGAGTACCAACAGAGCATGAAGAGAAGAAACAACAGTGTGCATAAACAAAAGTTCAAATTTTATTATATCACAAAATTCAGAGTTACATGTTCAGGGTTACATTTGACAAAGAAAAATAAAATAGAGATAAACCTGAACAACTCTACACCTTTTCCTTGTCTCTCAAAACCTTCTCGGGAGGCTGGAACGAGGAGGTAGGTTGCTCGGGGAGCGCTGGCAGTTGCTCGGAGGAAATAACAATTTGTTAAAGTTCCTCGTTATTAGGCTGGATGGCTGGGGGATGAGAAACTTGATCTCCCATCACCATGGAAGACTCTTCGGAGGTAGCTTCGTCCTCTTCTTCATCCTCAGGAGTTGGTGGGGGACCAGGGATGTGTCGCTGAAAGAGTTCAGAATTTTCATCAACCTTCATCTCCTGTAGAGCAGCGACCCACCCATCTCTAAAGTATTTGAGGCTGCCATATTCGACTTGCGACATCATGGCAGCCAAGCCCTTGTTCCACCCTTTATCCCAGCCAGCGCTGAAGGATTTATTCACAACCAATTTCCTCTTTAACTTCTCCGAGGAAAGCTTCTCGGACAGAAGATTGTCAGCAACCTTCAGTTTACTCTCAACCTCCTCCTTCTGCCGACTTACTTCCTAAAGCTGACCCAACTTTTCCTCAGTAACCTTGAGCTTATCTTCAAGCTCCCCAGCAGTTTTGAGCTTCCCTTCGAGCTCTTTATTCTTTTTCTCTAAATCATTTAATTTTTTCTCCAACCCCTTGGAGACTTCAACAACTTGAGCCTTCTCTTGCTCGGTTGAGGTAAGTTTCTTCTCCCAAGCAGTCTTGTCAGCATCATGCTTCTGACGAGAATCTTCCAAAGATCGTGTCAGACCCATCAAAGCTTCTTCTACACCAGACGAGGAGCTTGAAGCTTTAATAGCTTCATCTTTCTTCAAAATTGTGTTAAAACAGCTCACCAACTGTGAAAAGAAAATGAAAGCAAGTCAGAGACATATATAACAACGGAAAGATGAAAAGTTCAAAACAATAGGACTTATAGAAGCAATGTGGCGAGCTGCCAATGTGGTAACTGTGTCCCGAGAAAGGTTTTCTTCAATACCTTGGATCTCGGGAATGATCCAAGTCTTCACCGAGCTCATGGCAGAGCTCGGGGGAACAAAAGTAGGAACACCAGTTCCAGTAGTTGGGGGCTGAGAGATGGTTTCAGCCAAATTGACCGAGGAGCTTTTCTTCAGCTTCCTCGGGGGAACAGGAATAGATTCAACCAAGGAGGAACTCTTGGTCGGTGATATGACAATCACTTCGCCTGGAGCAGCAACCTTGCTCGGGGCCACTAGGGGCTTCTCGACAACCTTCACAGGAGCAGCCGAGGAAGATGCATCAATTTTCTTTGTCCCTTCTCCTGGGACATCAAGCTTACTTCTTTTTGCCTCTCCAGCACCAGAGGCAGGTTTCTCAAAAAGGGTGGGAGGTCTTCTTTTCTTCATCCTTTCGCTTAAAGGAACGTGTGACTCAGGCAAAGAACTGGTAGAAGCTGGTACTGGTTCTACTTCACTTATTACCGGACGAGCAGTAAAAGAAGTGGTGTAGCTCTTGTACTGCAGCAGATATGAAGCTGATCTAATATGCTCGTCAGCAACAGTTTGATGCAAACTCCAGATAAGTTTTAAGTGCCTTATATTAACGTCTGCCTCTTTTGGACACTTTCTTTTGCTATCAACGGCAAATAAATCAAAATTAAAATATCAGTGGCACATTTTGTCAAACACAGAAGAAGCATGATTTCAAAATAAGTAAAATGAAATAAAAATAACCTATCCCATTGCCATAGGGAGGGCATCTGGAACCCTGATAAACTTCATCTCCAGATAAAGGAGCATGTTGCCAATTTTTTATAACAATCCCGTGCTCAAAATAGTCCCTATTGGCATCCGGGAGATTGACCACTAAAGCCCTATTTAAAAATCTAGTTTTTAAATAAAAAGTATTATCCCTAACATCCCATCTATAACAAAACATGATTTCTGGAATTCCTATGCGAGTTTCATGAATTTGATTTAGTCTATGAACCCCATTAACTATTCTCCATGTATTGGAGGCTATTCTTGCAGGAACCACGTCAAAGTATTGACAGAATTCCAGACATAGAGGGTTTGGAGGAAAAGAAAATCCACACTCAGCAACAAAGAGACTGGGGAACCAATGTCCCTCAGCCAAATGGAAATAGTCAGAAGGCTCAGAAAGCTCTTCCAAAATAACCCAGGAGGGAATAGAGAAATCAGAGCGAAATTTATCAATCGATTCTACAGGATAAACCATGATGAAAGAAGGAAATGAAGAAGAAGGAAGAAGATCTTACAGAAAAAGAGTGGATCTGTTGACAAGGAACGATGAAAAGGATGAACGCACAAGAGAGTAAGACAATAGAAAACTCGAAAATACAAATTTGAAAAAGTAGAAGACGATGGGATTGTCTGTGACGCTTAAATACCTTATCTTGGGAAACGGTAAAGTTAATGATTACAAAAAGAAACGATTATGCTACCGGCGACTAGAAGGACAAAAAGTAGGCGGAGATCGAGGCGCTTATAAAAATTCAAAAAAGCCTGATTCCATGAATTTGGAAGGAGAAATAAATACAAAAGACTCCTAAATTTCAGGATGACCATTTAAAACTGCCACATTCCAAGAAAGAATGTTCCACACTCCTCAAATTTCGAACTATGAAACATTGGGGGCTTCTGTTGATACCAAATTTAGTCTGCTGACATGGCTCAATGGGTGAAGACACGTGACAATCTACGTGGCAACAACAAACACTTCCGAGGAACTCAGACGCTCCGAGGAACCATGCTACAACGAGGAATACTGCTTCCCCGACCAACTCAGACGCTCCGACTTACAAGAACTCTCCGAGGAACTTTTGAGTACCGAGGAACTTAGGCGGTCCGAGTAGCTTAGGCGGTCCGAGCAGCTTAGGCGGTCCGAGCTGCACCTCGAACGAAGCATTAATAGCAGGATAACCAACAGTTTGACTGTTCATTAAATGCTTATCATTCAGATGTATCCACTTAAGGGGCATTTAACACATTACCCTTTCACATGTACAGCATTTAATGTATTACCCTTCCACATTACAGCCTCAGGGCTATAAATACATTGTATTACCCTCATTGTAGGGGCACCGAAATTTCTTGATTAAACTTGTAATCGAGAATTCCCAAACAGTCATCAATAACAAAAACAGTGGACGTAGGCCATTCTTATAAGGCTGAACCACTTTAAAAGTTCTTTGTCTCATTTTATTTATCTGTGATTAAATAATTATATCTAATCTAATTTTTTATCAACAATCACTTTAACATGCTATTGTAAAGTATATAATCACCATGGACATTACTACCGTTTTTGTAAAGATAATTTAATTTTCAATAAGCTATGGGGAATATGGGTTGAACGATCGATATGCGCTTATTCATCAAGCATAATCAAAAGGGGGCTTGCACAATGTAGTTCTTTGTCAATAGATTTTGGACGTTATCGTCCATAACTAAAGAAAATAAACGCTTAGGTCCCTCTTACATGAAAATGCTTACGCACGACAACATCTGATTACAGAATACCTAACTAACATTTCGTCGTCTTATCCAATTCATGTTCTACATATTCAAATTGCAAACGACTTCTAAAAGTCCTAAGCTATTTTTTATCACGAAAACATATGTTTTTTCACTCTCATTCCCGATCAAAATAACAAAAACAAGTTTCAAACTACAATTACCTCCAATTTTTGTTTAAAATAAATTCATTTTAATCGACAAACATTTTAAAAAATGATAAAAATCATCATTTCGAGAAAAACGTGACTGTAATTTACAAATTATTGCATCATAAATAATGATTTAAAATTGAGATCCACACACCTCTCTTATGTCCCTTAATGTCACTGACTAGTATCCTATGCATATTCAATCACTCCACACACCATTTCAATTGTATTGCATTGCCCTTACCTATATTCATAAATTCCATGGACATTTTTTCAATTAAAACTTATCCATGTGTAAAAAAATTTAAAACATCAAAGTACACATAAACTTAATCAATTGCACATGTATTTGAATAAAGCGCACCTCTATTCACGTATACCACACCTTTTATCTAGTTTACACAGGTATTTACTACTTATAAACATACCGCGACTAAACCCTACAAAAACATTAGACCTTAAAGAAAATACCCTAAACCCTACATAGCATGGAAAAATGGATTAAAGGTGGTAATTTGTGTTTATGGGTCATGTTTCGAGTCGATACGACATAACACTACTTCGTATTTATTTTATCAGACACGAACACGATCAGTATAGAACCCGACATGCCACGTCATGACTAACACAACTTAACAAAAACAAACATGATTACCCGTATAAAAATACAATAACATGACTAACACGTCTCATAATTCATACACGAACACGACAATTCGTGTAAATTTTGTGTCGTTTTTAAACCCGTCGCCCTAATTCATACAAGGGCAATTTTGGAAGTGAAAATTTAGCAATAGTGTATGGGTATTATGGACAATAAGCTAAACCATCCATCCGGCCATAGCTTTAAATTGCTTTTACATTGACAAAACTAGGGTTTTGTTATAGCGCCTCTCAATCTCAATCTCAATCTCAATCTCAATCTCATTTTTAGGGTTTTCTCTCTAAATCTCAACCTGAGAAAGAGAAAGAGAAAGAAAAAATGGGTCACTCTAACGTTTGGAACTCTCACCCCAAGAGCTATGGCCCTGGGTCTCGTACTTGGTTAGTTACAATTTTTTTTTTAAATTCTCATTATTTCATTTTTTCTAACTTTGGTTGATTTAATATTGTGTAGAATGATTAATTAATGGGGTTGTGTTATTTTTTCGTTGAAGTAGATTAATCTGTTGATTGTAATTTGCCAAAATGCGTGTTTGTGGTGATATATATATATATATATATATATGGGGTTTAGTCCCGGTAATTAAGAATTTCTAGTTGTCAATCCCGTGTATTTTAAGTTTTTGGTGTTAGTCCCATTGATTTAAATTGAACCAATCAAAGCACAACTCAATTTCACCCACGTTCAAAATCCCACCAGTTATTCTATATAAAACTGCTGCAGTTAGTCAGTTATGGGACCAATGCCTAAACAAATAAGATCATGGGTGAAATTTAACTCCTATGTTGAAATTGCGCGAGCGGCACCCGACCATTCCGGCCAGCACCCCCACCCCACCCCACCACCATGGCAGCAGGTATGGCTGGGGGGATGGCCCGAATGGTCTCGGGTGCCGCTGGCCCGGACCAATTTCAACGTAGGAGTTAAAATAAATGGAATTTGGGTGTTTTTCCTTGATGTTCACTAAAATGATCACTTTTAATGTTCGCTTTTGAACCTCTCCCTATATATATATATATATATATATATATATACACACACACACACACACACACACACATACACGCGCGCACACACACACACACACATACACGCGCGCGCTCGCACACACACACAGGCAGGCTCTAGTGAGGTCCTCACTTGGGGATCGTTTTTCTGTGATTTTATAAAAATCACAAGAAAGCTGTTTTCAACTTGATTTTTTTTTTCTGTGGTATTAAACAGTTCAGGGACCCTCTAAAAAATTCGGATCAAGTCAAATATACGTCATTTGACCCATTTTTTGAAAATAGCAAAAAAATCATTTTGAGCTGAATTTTTTTGGAGGGATCCCCGTAAATGTTTAAATACCACAGAAAAAATCTAGTCGGAAATATTTTTTTTGTTATTTTTAAAAAATCAATCCGCAACTTAAGACCTCAATGGAGCCTGCCTATATATATATATATATGTATATATAGGGGGAGAGAGAGATAGACAGAGAACTGGAAATAATTGTTCCCGGTTTATTGATTTAATATTTTGTAGAATGTTAATTATGGTTGATTAATCAATGTTTTTTTTTTTTTTTTTGTTTTGTTTACTTTGATAAATCTGTGTTATTTGATTGTAATCTGGCAGAATGTTTGTTTGTGGTGATATATATGCGAGGGTGTGAACTGGTCATATTTGTTCATGGATTATTGATTTTATATTGTAGATAAATCTTTGTAGACTTGTAATATAGAGCTTTTGTGAGGCTGGATTTATTATTTTTTAGGTTTTTTTTGACTTTCCCCCCGTGATAAAAACACTTTTAGCATACCGCAAGCAATGTTTAAAAAGGCGCTCGAGGCGAGGTGCTGAAAAAAAGCCTCGAGGCTTGAGCCTCAGGGCTGAATTTGAGGCTTACGCCTCGATGCGCCTCACGCCTTTTTGCTGAGGCGCGGGGAAAAAAAAAAAAATTTCATCACAAAGTCTGTTTTTTTAAAGGTTAAAGTTCTTCATTTTTTTAAAATTGCACTTAACTTAAAAAAAATGTTGTTTTAATCTACTAACTCTTAATCTTTTTTTATATATTTATTTTAGTTTAGTTTTAAAATTGCACTTAATTTTGTTTTTCTTTACTAATTTGTTTGAAATAAGGGTATAAATTTGTTTGAAACTATATTTTGTTATAAATATATAGTTTGTTTGAAATAAATGTACTAAATTAACTTCAATATGACTTTTTTTAAAAGGTTTCTGTTTTTTATTTTCAACTTAGATTAATATGTTTTCTTTAACTTATACTAATATATTTTAAAGGTTGCTGTTTTTTTTAATAAACTTAGGTTGATATGTTTTATTATTTTTTTAATAAAGTTACTATTTTTTAATCTTAGCTTGACAATCAATGTTTTTTTAATAAATTTGCTTGTTAAGTTGCATTGATTAATTTATTGTCATATTATAAAATAACCAATATGAGAATGAAGCTAAAAAAATGATTTTGCCAGTACGATTTTGCATTGATTAATTTATTGTCATACTGTAAAATAACCAATATGTTAAAATTGATTTTCTTTTTCTAAAAAGTTATCTCGGGGGTAACAAAAAAATGTCAAACTATGTGAGAAAACCCTAAAGGATGTTTTTTTTGTAGTTTTATATTATATTTATTTGTTATTTTATTTTTATGGTTTATTAGTATTTTTTAAATATTATTTTGCTCTTTTTTTTTTCTTTTCGGTGAGGCTTACGCCTCAAACGCTTCGAGGCTTACGCCTCGCCTTTCGCCCTTTTAAACATTGACCGCAAGAAGTTTTCTAAAATTAACCTTGCCGCGATTTTTTGTTTACCTGCAAGTAAAACCCCTTTCTTAATGGTAATGTAAATTTATGGGTCATTTGATTTTTGTTCCTGTTTGTTACGTAGTACTCACTTTGCATTCCAAAGTTTATCATATTATCACTTTGGTACAACTGCCACTTTCACCTATAATAACACTTGTGTGGGGAAAAAGTGTCAAAAGGTGCAATAAATGTGGCAAAATGTGAAAATGGCACTCAAAAGTGACGACAAAATGTTAAAAGATTGTAACGCAATTTGAGAGAAAGACATAATTAACGGGTAACAAATTTCAGAATACATTTATGTTAGTTTTGTTTAGCGTATGCTATTTGATTGTAATGTTGCAGAATGTATGTGTTTGTGGTGAGATATATATATATGTGAAATGAAAATAATTGTTCACATGTTGATTTATATTGTATTTTTCTTATTTTGTGTTGACGATGAATTCATTTGAAACATTGTAAGATAAATTATGTTTCGTTTGGCATTTGGTTCTGTTTTGGTAAAATATTATCACACTTCCATTTTTACTTTTAACTAGAAACTGAGGCTAAAAATAAAACGTGTAAATAATTTTTAAAAGGTAAAATTGGGATACAAAGTACCCGAGGCGGAATAAGGGGGGGCAAGGGGTGGCCTTCGCCCTATAGTTTAATCTACTTCAAATTTTAACCCTATAGTTTCAAAATTTTATAGAAAAAAATTATATTTATATAATTTTTTCACTACAAAAATAGATATTTATTATTTGGCCCCATCTTACTGACATTTCTGGATCCGCCACTGAAAGTACTAATAAGGTAAACTTTGGCACCCAAATAGATATATTACATATTGTGAAATACCAAGTGCCAAATACTTTAAGTTATATGTGTCGACCTAGATTAACATATACTTTGAATGGGATTTAGCAGAATGTGAGTGATTGTGGGTTTTTCATCCGCTATTGGTTAAATTCTACACGAAAGCTTTGATGACTGGTAAAATATAGATTTTTGGTAGCTTGATTTATCATTTACTTTATGGTGTGTTGAAGTTGAATCACTTGAAACTTTGTAAAATAAAATCATGGGCCGTTTGTACCTTTTCCCATTGTTTTCGTTGTATCTCATTTTGTGTGACAGTAACATATTATCACCCTGGGTACCATATTGACGTTTTTTTGGCCCAAAAAGTCACTACGGATGCAAAACAAAAATGTCTCAAAAGGTGAAAATAAGTTAAATTTTTGGTGCAAAAGCGATATACGGATTAACAAACAGGAACCAAATGCTGTTGACGCTAGAAGTTAAAATTATAGAGAAAATAGTTGATTTTGGTTCATTAACTTGGGCAAGCTAACTAGATGCTTGTTAAAAACTCGAATACTCAAAGGAACTCAGTAGCATTATAATATTGTTGTTCCGACCGACCAAATAAAACTACATGTTTCGATGAAGTAGGGAGATCTTAAACTGTATAGCTGTGTTCATATGAAAACATGAGGGATTTTCAAGACCTTTACCACTTGATTGATTGCTTTGGTTTGTTTTATGCAACAAAAGATGAGAAGGCCTCTCTACCATTTATTATTAATAGAAATTACCAACAGCACCATTGTTATTACCTGATTATTGTGATTTGGTAGTGACGTGAATCTCCATGGCAACACATTGGGAGGACAATTATATCTTTGCACATTTGTATAATGATTACTTGTTGATTATTAAGAAAATTGGCCTCATGATGAAAGCCAGGATGATTGGTCATTAAACTAAAAAGTTGAAATGAACCCCAGTGAGGCTTTCTATTTATTTTTGAATCCCAACTTCTTTCTTGTAAATTTGAATTTGTGTGTTTTTTTCTCTTTTACTTTTAGTTTTATATTGTAGGATAGCCATTTACTTCGTTCTTATTGCTTATTTATAGTGGTTTAAGATCCTAATTTTATTTGCTTCATTTTCAACAGCCGGGTCTGTGGAAACCCGCATGGGTTGATCAGAAAGTATGGACTTATGTGCTGCAGGCAGTGCTTTCGCAGCAATGCCAAGGAAATCGGTTTCATCAAGGTCAGTTTAATGCCATGATTTTTGTATTTTTTATAATTATCAATATCATTATAAAAAATCTATCCTGTTTTGCCATATAAACTGAGATTGTTTGCTCTCTATCATATTGTAGGGATTGGACTACAAGAACTAAAACGTCTCATTATCATATGTTCATGTATAATATATACTCCCGCCATCCCAAAACAATAGTTCTATTTTCCTATTTACCTCCTTTTTTGGACTTAATCAACGAACCAAATTCCATGATAATGAACAACTCTTGATCTTGGCCTTGATAGAGTGGATCCTGAAAATGCATTTTTAAATAGGGAATCGTAATTTGGGACGAACGGAGGGATATAGCGGGAAAAATGACCGTAGACTCTTCAACTATTAAAATTTCTAGATAGATAAACAGATAAAAACCAAAATACCCATACTAAGTTAACTTTAATTTTTACCATTTTTATTTATTACTTGTTACCAGTTAGCACTGGCAGATATGGCTTGGTCGAGAATGGATGGGCCAAATATGTGCCGAGCTGTGTGCAGGTTTTGTTTGGGCTGGGTCAACCTGTTTTTTTTTTTTTCTTTTTTCTTATTGCAATCAAAACCTGCTTCCCAAAAAAAGTACTTGAAGAAAAAAATAGTATTGAAAAATATTATTAAAATAAAATAAATCCAGAATAGTAGGTCACTAATATTACAATGTTAATCCTCCAATACCGTAGAGTTTAGAGTTGTTCTTACACTCAATGTTTAAAAAGGCGAGGGGAGGCGTTTTAGTCACGGAGAGGCGAGGCGTAAGCCTTGAGGCGTTTGAGGCGTAAGCCTCACTGAAAAGTAAAAAAAGAGAAAAATAATATTAAAAAAATACTAATAAAACCATAAAAATAAAATAACAAAGAAATATAAAATAAAACTACAAAAAACCAACATCCTTGAGGACTTTCTCATATAGTTTGACATTTTTTGGTTCCCCCGAGATAACTTAAAAAAAAAAAGGTAATTTGAGATAATCAATTTTAACATATTGGTTATTTTACAATATGACAATAAATTAATCAATGCAAAATCATATTGGCAAAATCGTTTTTTTAGCTTCTCACATATTGGTTATTTTATTATATGAATTAATCAATGCAACTTAATAAGCAAATTTATTAAAAAACATTGATTTTCAAGCTAAGATTAAAAAAACAGCAATTTTATTAAAAAAATAATAGAACATATCAACCTAAGTTTATTAAAAAGACCTTTAAAATATATTAGTTTCTTAATATATATTCAGTTTAGTTAAAGATAACATATTAATCTAAGTTGAAAACCAAAAAGCAGAAAACTTTTAAAAAAAGTCATATTGAAGTTAATTTAGTACAATTATTTCAAACAAAATCAAATTGACAAAATCAGTTTTTTAAGTTTCACTAACATATTGGTTATTTTTACAATAGTAAATAGTTTCAGTTAAGTGCAGTTTTAAAACAAAAAAAAAAGAACAAGGGTATTTTTTTTTTTAGCGCCTCAGCAAAAAGGCGTGAGGCGCATCGAGGCGTAAGCCTCAAATTCAACCCTGAGGCTCAAGCCTCGAAGCATTTTTTTCAAATGCCTTTTTAAACATTGCTTACACTTAATAGGTACTTTTCGCTACTGAGTCTTCATAACTCTTTTAACCGACCCTTAATTCGTAGAATAAAAAAACAAAAAAACAATTCTCAGTGAGGGAAAAATGAGTGAAACAATGAAAAGTTGCCCAAGATTCTCATATGGAGCTTTTACTTGCCTGAATTTTGTCATCAATTGATGATTTGAGAGAGGTGCAAATGGTGATTTGGGTTTCAAGAGAGATTAATCGCCAATCTAGTGTTGGGGAAAAATGAGAGTGAGAATGGATCTGCTAAGAGAAGAAATTAGAAATTCGATTAAAGTTGAGTTGTGTTTGATGGGTTGTAGGAGATCAGATTTGGTGGCACCAGTTGGAAAAAAAGACAGTTTATGGGAGTTTTTATTAAAGGGTAATTTTGTCATTTCAAATTAAGGTGTCAATTATATTTAAGTATCTGTGATTTTTTTTGAACAGAATTGTATTCAAATGCCAATTGAAACTAGATAAGATATTTAGGTTATTCCCAACAATAATTCTTTCTGTCCCAAAGTAATAGACGTGCTTTACCTTTTTAGTCCATCCCAAATTACTAGTCGTGTTCTAAAACGAGTATATGAAACCATGTGAGATTATCCCATCCAGACAATAGCCATGAGAGAGAGGTGTTAATGAAATTCCTTAAAAGCTCGAGCTTGGCTCGTTTCAAGCTTGAGTTTGGCTCGTTTATTAATCAAACGAACGGAGCTAGATCATAATTTTGAGCCCCTTCTAAAAATTGCAACCGTCGTGGCTCAAGTGCAAGTCTTAAGGCATAACGAAAAATTGAACCCCTTAAAACTGAGTTGCTTGAGTTCAGCCAGAGTTCGGCTAACACGATCTCAAGCTCGTTTAATAAAGAAGCTCGACTTGGTGTACGACAGGTTGCTTCTTATCTTTGAGTTTGAATAAAAACATCTGTCTTTGAAATCTATTATTAGTTGCAATAATATAGATTTGCATCCCTAGTATATTTTTCAATTCAATTTTCCGAATTCCCATCGAATTGACAGATTGTAAATTGCTACATCTTAATGTTGATTTTTACTGATACTGATTATTTGTTTTGGAATTGCAGTACCGTTAAGGGGTGAGATATGAAACAGTTTTCTGGGCTGCATGTTGCATGGGGAAACTTCTTCTGGGCTTGTTTATTAGGATGAGCAGTTTATATTTGAACTCTGATTTTCCCATATTAGTGCCAAGACATTGTTGAATGCTATAGCTCATGTTTTTGTTATATCAACTTCCCCCATTTCTGATGCCATGCTTTTTTAAGTCATTAATTTAAACACAATTCTGAACTTGAAAATGATTATAATAATAGTGAAATGAATGTAATTTTTGATTCACTCTATCTGATTAGGCTTGTCAATGAATCGGATTTTTATCCGAATCCGGTGTATTTATTCGGGTATGGATTGGTGTATGCAATCTGATGACACAATAATTTGATTATTCATTTATCCGATTAATAAATGGATTGGAATTGGATTTATACTTAAAAATCTGATCCGATTTGATATATAAAATAAATAGACATTTAAATATCATATAGTTAGTAATTGTAATTTATAACCATGGTTTATATTATTTCATGATTATTATTGAATTTACAAATAGATATGATATATTACATATTTTTATATGCTTAGTTTTATTCATTTTATTATCTAAGTTAGTTCTATATTTATAAAAATAGTCTGTTTTAATAGGGTCAGATAATATCTGATCCGATCCAAATATGTTAGGATTCGGATATGGATTAGAGTTTTCAAGATTTGCTATCGGATCCGATTCGATAATATCTTTATAAACTAATATGGATTGATTTTGATCTTGGTTCGAATTCCATCGGTTGAAAAGCCTATGTTTAAAGCCATTTGCTTTTCAAAACATTTATTTGTGGTTGAATTTGGTCCCACTTTTGAAAGTATTTAATTGGGAATGTTCACACTGGTGGTGATAGGTTAAAACTATTAAGGGTTCGTTTGATAGAAAATTGTGAAAATGTAAATGATTTTACGAATTTAATTTCAGGGCAAATAATTGTAAGGCAAATGAATATTTTTTAACTTGTGTCTGTTTGATGCAAGTTAGAAAATTATCAATTTTTCACATTTTTTTATCAAATGCAAAAGTTGAAAAATAGATATAAATGTAAAAAATTTGTTTAAGGAATATATATATATATATATATATATACTAAATATATTCATATATTTTGTATCATATATTTTGTATATAAAATGTATATTCATACAAATATTCATATATTTTGTATGAATATACATTTTATATACAAAATATATGAATATATTTAGTATATTGAATAAAATGTACATTTTATATACAAAATATATGAATATACAAAATATATGAATATATTTAGTATATTGAATAAACATTTTATATACAAAATATATGAATATAAAAAATATATGAATATATTTAGTATATATATAATAATATTAATAATTATTAAATATACAAAATATATGAATATAATAATTTTTATTATATAATAATAATATATATTCTATATATATATATATATATATATATATATATATATATCTATATATATATATATATATATATATAAAATAGTATATACAAAATATATTATATTTCGTTTTGTTATATATAAAATAGTATATACAAAATATATTATATTTCGTTTTGTTATATATATAATAGTATATATACAAAATATATATATTCATATATTCAATATACATTTTATATACAAAATATATGAATATATTTAGTATATATATAATAATTATACATTATTCAATATACATTTTATATACAAAATATATGAATATATTTAGTATATATATAATAATTATAAATTTTATATACAAAATATATGAAAATATTTAGTATATATATATAGGAAAATTATCAAGTGAGGTCCCAGCTTGAGGACCCCGAATGAGGGCCATTTTTTTAAAATAGTAAAAAAAATATTTTTGGGTTGATTTTTTTTTATGATTTTTAAACATTTCAATAGAACCATAAAAAAATAATCAGCTCAAAATGATTTTTTTTGCTATTTTAAAAAAATCAGTCAAACTTTGTCAGTTTTTAAAGTTTGACCGATTTTTTTAAAATAGTAAAAAAATTTATTTTGACTCGATTTTTTTATATGGCCCTACTGAAATGTTTAAATATTATATAAAAAAAATTAGCTCAAAAATAATTTTTTTACTATTTTATCAAAATTGGAACAGAGGTCCTCATGAGATCCTCTCTCTCTCTCTCTCTATATATATATATATATAATAGTATATACAAAATATATTATATTTCGTTTCGTTATATATATAATAGTATATACAAAATATATATATTCATATATTCAATATACATTTTATATACAAAATATATGAATATATTTAGTATATATATAATAATAATAATTATTATTAAATATACAAAATATTATATTTAATAATAATAATAATTATTATATATATACTAAATATATAATATATAATATTATATTATTTACATAATATATTATATTATATTATTTATATAGTATATATATATTCCGTAAATAATATAATATATAATATTTAGTATGTACAAAATCTATGAAAATACAATATATTATTTACGGAATATATGAATATATATTCCATTATATACGGAATATATATGTAAATATATATTCTGTAAATAATATATATTCAGTATATATATAATATATGTGCGTGTGTGTATATATATTCCGTAAATAATATATATTATATATATGGAATAAATGAATTATTTTTAAAAAACAAAATGAAATATATGAAATATATTAATCATACGAAATATATGAGCATACGGAATATATTAAATGTACTAAATATATAAATATAAGGAATATATTAAATATATGAAATATACAAAATATACGAAATATAAATATATATTAAAATATATGAATGATATAAATTTTATAAATGTACGAAATATATAAATATATAAAATGTACACAAATATACGAAATATGTACGCAGTATACATATATGTGCTAAAATATAATATACGAAATATATATATTTACATATTTATTAACAATATATATTTATATATTTATGAAATATATTGAGTTTAAAAAAAATTGGATTTGAGTGATTTGCCACCCAAAGGTGACAAATAAAATCCTGCCCCCCCCCCCCAAAGAATTGAATTCCACCATAAGGTGGCAAATTGTGCTTAAGGGGTGTTGTACATAGAAAATAAATTTCAATATAAATTAAGGCTATCAAACAACCCAAAAGCTGAAAAATATCAGAATTTTCTAATTTTTCTGAATTTGCCTTGGAATTGGAAGGGTATCAAATGGACCTTAAGTGAATTAGATCTTTTACCAACTTCAGTATAACCTAAATAAAGTTGCGGTAATCAAGCATTGTTTGGTAAGAATATGCGACTCAAATGAGGTTGTGATGGATCTAAGGTTAATGAAATGAGATCAAATGTAGAAGAGATGAAATCAAATTTACTTGTAGGACCTAGGCAGATTTGTCGATCTGTGAGGGCTATTGCACTTGTACGTGCCCTTTTGGTGCGCTAAGCTTAAATTAGTATATATATATATGAGCCACTCAAATATCACTATTGCTAGTTGTAAACAACAATTGGTCTAAAACATGAAATAAAAAGGGTTGCATGTACCCTTCCTCCTCGGGTACGTCTAGGCAGTGGCGGATCCAAGTGTTTTGGTCAATCGGGGTTAAAGTTTCGAGTGGTGCCTGGGGTTCGGGGGCGGAAGCCCCCGAAGACGATTTTTTTTGGGTTATTTCGAGTTTTATACAAATTATAGTTCATCCAAATTGACTACAAATTATATGTTTCGAGTTTATTTCGAGTTTTTTGTGGTTATATATGTTTGGGACACAAATTACATAAATTTGACAAGGTTTCAATTTTTAATTAATAACTGCACAAATTTAAATGCAATACATCATATCTTCGTTTTAATGTATAAAGTTATCCTGCCCATATTGGATAAAAACTAATGTGATAAATCCTATCCATGTGGTAATATATATATATATACTTATCCGGCTCATTCATAAAGAATGACCAACTTATCCGAACCATGATTCACATATCCTGTCTGCAATGCACAATTCTCCTCCATTCCTGGTCTAGGAGTAACCCCTTGTCTTTAATAGACAAATCTCTCCCATTCCGGGTCGGGGAGTAACCTCCCCTTTCGGTAAACAGAAATGAACAAATTTATATTCAATATTATTCTGATCATATCCGTAACCATGTATAATACATCTTACCAATAAGTGATATTCAGACCATATCCATAACCATGAATAATACATCTTACTAGTGAGTGATATCAGATCGTATCCATAACCATGTGTAATAAATCTTACCCGTGAGTGATATTCAAATCATCTTTATAACCATGTATAATACATCTCTTTCCAGCGATTACACTCACCTTGGCCACTTCATGTATTTTTTTCCCTTGCATTTGTTTGGCACTTGTTCAACCGGTTCTTCTTCCCTTTCACATATAAAATTTTACAACATTAGTATCATTATAAGGATATTAACAATCCAAAGAATAACTTAAACTTAACCCAATTCATAAGCATCATATAATCCCATTCAAATCATATATCGTAAATGAAGTCCAATCTAACTTCATGGTAAGATATTTTACTATACCTAAATCTTAGGCCAAATATATTTTAATTTCTTCTTATTAGTTTCATCCTTAACATATTGGGTTCCCAATTCAAAAGGCGACATATCATTTCATGTTTCCTAGAGAAAGATTTGCCCATTTCTTTGCTACATAGCAAATTTGCCCTATAGGCTCCTCTATCGTTTAGTCAACTTCCATAAATTTTCATAATTTTTCTGTATCATAACTTTCTATGATATTTAACCCAACATCAATAACGTATTGAAAAATACAAAATTTAAGGTTTCATAATTTTTAAGGTTCATTTGCTATGTCAAACAAAATATCGAACACATGGTGTGCATACTTACACTTTTGGAGAAAATTTTATACCTGAATTTCAAACTATCACCAAAGATTCATTTCTTGGTATTTTCACATAATTTTTGGATATTTTATACATATATGAGTCTATTTTCATCTCCAATAGGAATTATTCAATTCCAATAAGTATACAAAAAGATATATAAGTTTTAATACACAAGGCTTCCAATCAAAGCAATATACATGATTTAGACGTTCAACTTTGCTTAAACTTGCATCTATCCATATGTATACCTCAAAACATGGTAGTTTAGTAAAAAAATGATGATTTATATCATTTCAATAAATAATTCCGCAAATATAACAAGATTTACTGGTATAATTACCTTAGGGACTTTTACGTAATTTTCGACGAATTTTTCTCAATTTTTTCTCCTCACTTTCTACTTCTCGAGCTTCCCGGTTCTCCCTCCTCAAGCCAAACTCTCTCATGTATGATTTTGGATGAAGGAGGAGGTCATTTCAAGGTTTTAAAGTCGGCATAATTCACCTCCCCTTGGTCCAATCAAAACAAATCATTTGTTGTCATAATAAGACAACATATCACTTAACGAATAGACGAATTTGCCCTTGTTTCGAAATTTCGGTATAACTTCTTACTCGGACCTCCGTTTAACACACCGTTTATTGTGTTACAAACTTTACTCACACATCCACAGCTATGTAGTTTTCACCTCATGTCAATTGTTATATTTAATGGTCAAAACTAGTCTCCAACATGAACATTACTACCGAAAACTACGAAATATTGTGTTTGTAACTAATTCGATATTTCAAGCTTTATGAAGGTAGGATTAGACTAAACATACTAACTTAACATTATGTACACTAATACCACATTATCTATCCCATTAGGTAAGCATGATTTAAACACAATTATCATAATTATATTCGGGTTGTCACAACTATATTGTCATATGTGTAGTTAGTTACATCCCTATTGCATGATGATCATTAGTTGTTAAGTCAGTAGAGTAGTAATAGAGACTGGTTAGCGTAGTTATGCCTGGACATGCTCTTAGTATTATACTTAGTTGAGGGGCGATGTACTTATTGCACGTGAGAGCCAATATGTGGCATATTTATTGTAAACGAGTCGCATGATTATTTAAGGTTGATATTTAAGATATTTCTTTCAACTTTTAGGCTATGACCCAAAGTATATAAAATGTTTTCTAGGTTTACATAGACAAGACCAACAGGGTTGCGAAGATTTCAAACTTGTCGTTCCACTTTGTTTAGCAGCTTTAGCTTCTTGATTCTAGATTGGGTTGCTATTTATTTTAGTATTTGAGTTTAGTTCTATTTCATAGATTTGCACGGAGCTCGTGTCTTACTTATTTTATTTCATTTAGTTGGTTTACGATTAATATGTTCAGACTATATATTTATTGGATCGTTTGGAGACGTTATATATATATATTAGAGTTATTAAATTCATTCTTTTATTTGTTGTTTAATGCTGAGAATGATACAAATTGTTTGACAAGCCCCACTTTGGCATATTAACCTGACCGACTATTATGTGAAAAATTAGGATTGTTACATATCCGTCAGCACAAGTATAGGGAGATACCTTTGGGCGTAAGAAAATGTGTCTTGGTTGCCCCAAGCGACACAGTTTGAACTCGTCCAACTTCTAACCCCATTAACATGGTGAAATTCCGAGGAATGAATCTTATCTCCTCACACTGGAAGTGGAATGTGTGAGTTGTGTCTTACAACCTCTTGAGTAATGTGAGAATAATGCCATGACCAGTCTCCATATAGGACATAATAATCATACTCTAAAAAATCCTGTCTTAAATTGTTCCCACAATCCCAACCAACTGTCCCTCACATGGGCCACATACACCCAACATTTATGCACATACCTCATGGCACAACGAGATTTGACTTTCCAAATTTCCTATATAATTAATTAACGGTACAACAATAGTTAGTTAATAGTAGAATAATAATTTCGATATTTTATTTATAAAATTGAATTAAAATATTAAATAATTTATAATTAAAAAATGTACGTATCTTGTTTACCAAAATTCTTAATGACTAATGTGTCTTTGGCGACCGGGTAAGGGGGGATCCATAATGTCCACAGACATCCAAACACAGAGCAACGGTAATAATGACACTGTGAAAATTGATGTGTAGTTTGCGTACATACCTCATAGCTCTATCCATGATAAAGTACAAGTAGGATAGGGTTGATTCGAAAGAGAATTAAAGGAGAAAAATGTTGTGAGAAGGTTAGGTGTCGCTTCAAATGCAACCAATCTACAAATTGGGGGCACATATACTGCTTCATACCATGATACTAGGATTGCCACGCGTGACTTATTGCCGCGACGTTCTAGGCGTAGTAAGGAAGTCTATATATAATGCGTGGCCAAGATTTGGTCTAATTTATAGTTAAAAAATAGCATTAAGCAAAATGACCTATTGCTACAGAGATGGTCGAAGATTATCTCTAGTAATAAAATGCATATGATAGTTAAGTATTAACTGAATCACCAATTTTACCATTATTAGAGTGTATGATCCACAGTGGTGGAGGCTTTATACAAGATTCATGATAGGTCTTATCCTTAAAACCAGGGGCGGATCTGGGGGGGGGTGCCAGGAGGGGCGGAGGCCCCCTTGAGATTTTAAAATAAATAAATTAGGGGTGCAAAATGTGTAATTTTTTTTTAGTGGTGCAATTTTAAGGGATGCCCCTCCTGAGATCTTGCCTACATTGTTTTTTGATAAAAAATTTGTATAAAACTTGAATTAACCCAAATTTTTTTTTGCCTTGGGAGCTCCCGCCCCCGAACCCCCGGCACCACTAGAGATTTTCGCCACTCCTAATAAAAAATCTTGGATCCGCCACTGCTTAAAACCATGTGATCGTAGAGCATTTATTTAGTTTCATATTAGTTTGTCCTAAGATCATTTTAATGTGATTCTGAATGTGGAATGATTTATATTAATTCTTAAATATATTGTTATTCAAGTCAATTATCATTATTATGAATTTTGTTGAGTAGAGTTCGGCTTACTCACGAAAGATTAAAATTTTGGTTCTAGAATAAATTGAATCATTCAAAGCTTAGATATGAATTAATATCCTATCAGTGTAGTTGCATGTACAATCTCGATAGTTGGTGTCATCTAGAAGAACCCATCCAATGGTTCATAAACTAGTCAAATACTTCAAAGGAGATTACAACGGTACACCAAGAATGCATTGAACATGACCACAAGTGAAATTAAAGTCTGTATACTCATTATTACTGACTTTCACAGATCCATAAAAGATGCATATATTATTAATCCCGTTAAACATTGAATAATGAAATGTTCATATAATTATTATTTTGATTTGCTTCTTGATGCGATTCAACTTATTAGATCAATAAACTTGTAATTTGTGTAGTTAATTAAGGGAAAATTGTTGATATTATATTATGGAGGAATCCATGTTCATGATTATTTAATTGTGGATTGTAATACCACATTGAAGAATTATACGTTCTGATATTATTAGTAAAGATAATGAATTATTTAATTATCTTTCAGATTATCAAATATGTTAAGTTTGTTAATAAATGAATTAAATGTTAGTGAAATTAAATTTTCATTTATTAAATTTCACTAAGCAAGTATTTTTAACTTAAACCGAGGAATATTATTACATGCTATTTAAAATTATAGACAGTGACTCTTAATTATTTGGTAAAGTTACTTCAAATGAATGAAATAGTGAAATTTGACTATAAGTTTCAATAAGTAATTTCCTATTTATACTAAAATCCAATATAATTATATTCCACATGCCCCTACTATATTTCTTAATTATAAACAACTCTCTCCTCTCTTTAAACCTATGGCATCCCTTCCTTATGTAAAGAAAGGATGAACCAAGAAACTAATGTTCCATTACTCACAAGACAAATAAAGAGAGAGAAGCGAAAATTGCCTCTCAATTATTCTTCAAGATATTTCATGGCATGCCTACACATAAAGTCAATTATATTCCTTAATCTTATATTTGAGGAGTTGAGGTGTTCAAAACAATAAAATATGCATAAAAAAAATCCTCAAATCATTATTTAAACTCAACTTATTAACGAGAACCACAAATATATTGAAGGAGGATGTAATCGACCTGACCCACGAAACTAAACACATGCCATAGCTTACCCAAGTCTAATTAGCCACCAACTCAATGTGATTGGTTAGAGCTAGACCACTCCACCTCCCTATGCCATATCTTTTCTAGCATCACATTCATAAATGAATTAAACCATGACAATGAAGATGACCTCCAACAGATACCTATCATGAAGAGTTCAAACCACTTAAAAGTTGTAGGGAATCATGACTTTATAATTGTATAAATAAGGCCCCCTCCATTATGACGAGGGCATGTAATTACAATATGTAAAACTGCATAACCTTGTAATTTTGATTTGGTCTCTCATCTAACAACCTCAGCACTCCCCTATAATTTGGAACCATATTGGGAAACTTTGTCCCCCACCATCAGATTTGCCAAATTTGTCATCATAAATGTTGACCAATCATACATCTCTCGTGGAGGAAACTAGATCCGATGTGAGATTCGGATCATCCGCATGCTAAGTCTCATAACTCTCCCAACAATGCCAGGTTCATAAGAAGATCTCTCCATTAGTCTATCCCTATCCGCAGTAGTTTCCATAAGGGAACTCCCTTTTGGGCTTCACATAAGAAATTTGTCATAATTGGTCAACCTTTATTAGGAGCGACTAATGGAGTATGGCAATGAAATATAACACTGTGCTCGAGTGAATGTTGGATAAATTTTAATATAATATAA
Source organism: Sambucus nigra (assembly GCA_949130495.1). Taxonomy (NCBI): domain Eukaryota; kingdom Viridiplantae; phylum Streptophyta; class Magnoliopsida; order Dipsacales; family Adoxaceae; genus Sambucus; species Sambucus nigra. The sequence goes on from OX422211.1 coordinate 378,820,991, forward strand.
TATTTTAATTATATTAATTGATGTTTTATTTTAAACATTAATTGTTAATATTTTGTTATATTAATTGGTATTTTATTTTAAATATAGTTTGGGTTTTATTTTTAGAAGGAAGAAACATGAGCAAATGGGTGTGAAAGATATGAGAGTGCTCAAAATCCCATATTGTCCCTAGACCTGTCAAAATACACGATAACCCGTTAACACGACACGACCCGACACGAAATTATAAGTTAATGGGTTTACCCTTATTGGGTTTGGGTCATTAATGGGTTGACACGGTAGACCCGTTAACACTAACGGTTCGGGTTTGGAAATTTACCTGTACCCGTTTTAACCCGTTTCTACCCGTTAACACCCGTTAACACTAACGGGTACTATAGGGTCACCCAACCCGTATCCAATAACAATAACCATTAAAACCCATTATTTCTAAATCTTTAAAGACTAACGGGTGTTATAGGGTCACCCAATCTATACCCAATAAAAATTACAATTAAAATCTATTATTTTTAAAGTATTGAAGACTAACGGGTATTATAGGGTCACCCAATCCGTTACCCATTTCGACCCAAAATGATTCGTTAATATTAATGGGTGTTAACGGTTTGGGTCGTGTACCCGTTAATATTAACGGGTCGTGTTTGGGTATTGTTATTAGACCCGTTAGGCTTAACGGGTCGTGTACGGGTTAAGGGTGTTTTCACCCGTTAACCCGACCCGTACACGACCTAAACCGACCCGTTGACAGGTCTAATTGTCCCACATTGGAAGTGTACCTCAAAATCAACTAAAGGACAACTAAACTTCTAGTTGACAAGTCAAATAAGGGGCAATGATCCCACGCATCGCGTCGGTGCTTAAGCACCACCAATCGCGGTGCGCGAAAGTGCGATTGGGCGACTTTGGGCACATAGCGCGCTTTGACACGCAATTGGCACTTCGCATCGTCACTTGGAGCGTGGGAGCCTAAAATTTTAACGAGGTAAAATAGATCAACGGTTGTGATTAAACAATCCGATCAAAGGGTTTAAAATTCGAAATGACTTGATCTGAACCGTTAGATGAACTCGTAGCATTTCGTGCAGGGGATGTCCATTCGCTTACGATGGGACGACTAATTAGAATCGTTAGATCGAAGCTATTCCAAATAGGCACGATCCAACAGTTGTTGAGTCGCTACATGAAGAGCTGTGACTGTTGAAGAAAAGTAAAAAAAATGGCTATAAAAAGAGTTCCATGCCTCTGTTTTGGACACCAAAAATTGCTAATTTCTCCTCTCATCGTTCTCTATATTTTGGCATTATTAGATTACAAATTCAGAGTGTTCTCGGTTTGATCAAACTGTACATAGTTTGAATCAAACAAACTGTTCATACACTGCATTGTATCCTGAAGGCAGATTCTATAAAACCTAAAGTGTACTCGCGATTCTGTCTCAATCGGATTGGGAGAAATTTTGCCTAAAGACAACGTTCACAGAACGTTCCTTGTAGAAATTAATTTATTATTTCGTTCTCTCCATAGCAAAACTCCAACAGTTTTAGGCAAAATTATTCTTATTACTCTAATGGAAGGAACAGTGGCACAATCTATCCAAGTCATGAGTTAAGACTTAATCCGACTCGACCGTTTTGATGGCAGAAATTTCACCCATTGGCAAGAAAAAGTTATGTTCTTCCTCACATCACTTAAACTAACATACATTCTAGATGACAACCTTGAACAAATTCCCGAGCCCACACCCGAACATACCGAAGAAATAAAACAGAAGCGTGTGAAGAGAAAAAAATACGAGTTTATGTGTCGAGGACACATCCTCAATGCTTTGTCTTAAACTGTTTATAGTGCTCATCAAATGATTCCGACGACAAAAGAATTATGGAAGGCATTAGAGACAAAATATCAAAATGAGGAAGCGAGCAACCGTAAGTTTCTCATTTCAAAGTATATGAATATTAGAATGAGTAATGATAAATCTGTCGCTGCACAAGCACATGAACTCCAACAGATTGTTGGTGACCTTAAAGCCGCTGGAATTAATCTTCAAGATGAATTTCAAGTAGGGGTGATTGTTTCAAAACTTTCATCCTCTTGGAATGGCTTTAAGAATAAAATTAATCATGATGAAAAGACTTATACTGTGGAATCCCTTCTTTGTCACCTTCGTATTGAAGATGATACTCGTATTCGAGAAAAGAAGGATGAACAAGTTGAGAGTCATTCAAAAGTCAATATGGTTGAGGATAAAAAATCCAAGAATACCAAAGACTCAAAATTTAAAGCACAGAATGATTCAAAATTCAAGAACCGAGGTGCAAATAAGAAAAAGAAGGGCAAATGTTTATTCTGTGACAAACCGAGCCATTATTCTCGAGAGTGTCGTCTTAAAAAGAAGGCATTTATAGAAAAACAAGGGTCGAAGGAAACCAATAATGCTGAAGATCTTATTACTACTGTATGCGAAGCAAATTCAATTGAAAATGAAAGTGGATGGTGGCTGGATACTGGCGGAACGGTCCACATATGCAAAGACCCACTACACCAAATCTGCACTATTGTCACGGTCATTGACCTTGACAAGTTGGACTTGTCAAGGTCAATGACCGTGACAATTCGGGACGAGATAACTTTTTTTGTCACGGACGTGTCACGGTCATTGACCATGACAAGTATGTTAGAATTGTCACAGTCGTGTCACGGGCCATGACCGTGACAAGTTTAGTCACGGTTCACAATCGTAACAAAGCCTTGACCCTTTTTAAAAAATTGTCATGGTCAATGACCATGACAATTCTGGGCAGAATTGAAAAAAAATCTGCTGGGCAGTATGGCCACTGCCACTGTCCAGCAGTATATTTGTACCTATTATAGCAACGTTGTACCTGTTTAAACATCATATATCCAAACAAACTAAGGATAATGCAAATATATATTCAAATTAGAAACAATATACATGACAATATAATCCAAATATAATTAAAATGTACCAACTTAAAAATAATGTCACTACATGTCTGGGGTAAATGTGAGGAGGTGAGTAGGCCACACGATATACGAATTGACACACCCACTAATATACATCGTGCCGTATTGTTCGTACAACCACAATAGGGAGTTATCCTTCCCGGGTATCACATGCGTGACGAGCACTTTGGACTCGATCTCTTGAAGCGCACATCCATGAACTATTCCACCCTGGACGATATTCGGGTCCCTCAACCCCCGCCCTATCCGCTGGCCATCAAATACGTCCCATATGAACACGTTCGTCCAACTCCCTCAACTGCTCCAAGACGGAATCGCGTAACTTTGGATCCAAGTTGAATTGTTCCTGTCCAACAAATACAATGTTAGTTGCGAATAAATATAAATATGAATATAAATATAAAATGAAATTAAAATCGAAATTGAAATTGAAATTGAAATATTCATATAAATATAAATATATTACCTGTATTGCTGCCCAAACAGCTAACTTGAGCTCATATGGCACCTCCTTCCAACTCATAAACCCTGGCCCGATGACCGTCTTTAGCAGCTCGAGGGATCTCGCTAATAGCTCCGATTTGTTCTCGATGGTAATCCCAAATTTTTCATATTTGGGGATCCTAGGGGCCGAGGAGCCCTCGTCGCCTCCGCTACCACCGAGCCCAGACGACATCATCATAAACAACATCATCATCTTCGCCTTAATACCTTAAGGAGACATTTGCTGTAAAAAAAATGTTATTAGTACAGATAAAAAAAAATGTTATTAGTACACATAGACACACACCCCTACCCCACCCCCACCACACACATGCACACGTACACGTACATGTACACCCCCACCCCACCCCCTCCCCCCCACCCCCTGCCCCCTCCCCCACCACACACATATATACACACACATACACACACATATACACATACACACATACACACATAAATATGTCTAAATTAGTTGAAAACATCTAACGTGGAATAGATGTAAAGTATGAAATTATTATTATATATATTATATATGCACGGAATAGATGTAAAGCATGTAATTATTAGTACACATAGACACACACCCCTACCCCACCCCCCATCCCTGCCCCCACCCCCTCCCCCCTCACCCCACCTCCACTACACACACGCACACGTACACCCCCCACCCCCTCCCCCTTCACCCACCCCCACCACACACACGCACACGTACACGTACACCCCCCAACCCCTCACCCCCTCCCCCATCACACACCCTCCCCCCCTCCCCCATCACACACCACCACACACATATATACACATAGATACACACACATATATACATACACACATAAATATGTCTAAATTAGTTGAAAACATCTAACGTAGAATAGATGTAAAGCATGGAATTATTATTATATATATTATATATGTCGGAATAGATGTAAAGCATGAAATAGATGTTATATATTATGTCCGTTCGAATGCCTCAAAATAAAAAATTCCAAAATTATTTTTAAAACTTGTTCCTAGATCCCAATACTTCAAAAGGTAAATACACAACTCAAAAAAATTCTTCAATACTTCAAAAGGTTTTTAAAACACATTTTATGAAAAAATTCTCTCAATTTTAAAAACATCTTAGTGTGTGCAATTAGCCAATATTATATCAAACTTCTCAAAAGGATATATCAATCTTTAGTCCTTAAGGTTCATCTGACCTAAACTATAGATTGTGTCTCACTCATAACGAACCAAGTTTTTTTAACTTGATAGACTCAAACGTTTTGATACATGAGAGAGCCAATTTATATATAATATAAATGTTTACATTTTCAGTAAGACTTTTGCCAACATTTAGTGAACAATAATGGTTCTTTCGCTTTTGTTTGTTAAATACTATTCTACTAAGAATTTGGCGACATCCACGATAAAAAAAATTGGTAGGAGAAAAATGCTACCAATTTAATGTTTTAATGGTGAAGGAAAGTTCAAAATAACCTGCATTATTAAAAAATAAATATCTTTCAACAGAAAGAATGCATTGATTTCTTTAACTCCAAGAATAAAAATTCTAGAATCACTTAGAAATAAAATCACAACGAATTATTTTTTATCTTTAACCATAGTCAAAATATCGTAATCTTCCCTTTGAAATTAAAATTATACACAAATTAATCTAAATTAACAACAACATATTAACATGTGAATTGTCTAATTCGAATGAAAATGAGTTAATCTTTATATACAGAATCATCAATATTAATCACGGTCGTGTCAAGGTCCTTGACCGTGACAAGTATTTAAATAATTGTCACAGTCATTGACCGTGATAATTCTTTGTCACGGTCCTGTCAAGGTCAATGACCGTGACAAAAAACGAGTATTTTTTGTCACGGTTAATGACATTGACAAGGGTGGCCAGCTGAAAGGTGACAATTTTGTCATTTTGGTGTAGTGACCGCTCTTCATTCAAAACATATCAAGACATTGATGGAAAAGAAGTGAAGATGGCAAATAATCTTCGCACCAATGTAGTTGGAAAAGGCACAATGGAATTAAAATTAACTTCTGGAAAGACTCTTACTCTAATTGATGTACTTCATGTACCTGATATAAGTAAAAATCTTGTGTCTGGGGACCTTCTCAATAAGAGAGGTTTCAAACTCGTGTATGAGTCTGATAAGTTTGTCTTATCTAAGAATGGCCAATTTATTGGCAAAGGGTACTGTTGTAACGACATGATCAAAATTAATGTAATCAATAATATTAGTTCTGCTTATATGGTTGAGTCAATTTCTTTATGGTATAGTATATTAGGTCATGTGAATTATAAAAGTATAAAAAATATGACTAATCTTGGATTGTAAATTTGGTAACCTTTCTAAATGTGAAATTTGTGCTCAATTGAAGATAACTAGAAAGTCGTTTAAATCTGTTGAGAGGACATCCGAAATGCTTGATCTTATTCATAGTGATGTATGTGATATGAAGAGTAATATGACTCGTGGTGGAAATAAATATTTCTTAACTTTTATTGATGATTACTCTAAGTAATTTTTAAAGCAGAAGTTGAAACTCAGCAAAATCGAAAAATTAAAGTCCTACATTCCGATAGGGGTGGTGAATATTACCCGAGTGAGTTTATACAATTTTGTATTACTCATGGAATAATTCATCAAGTTACGGCGCCTTATACACCACAACAAAATGGAACGACGGAAAGGAAAAATAGGAATTTAGTTGAAATGATAAATGCAATGTTAATCAGTTTTGGTTTACCATTGTCGATGTGGGGAGAAGCGATTTTATCCGCATGTTATATTTTAAATAGAGTTCCATTGAAAAATAAGGATATTACACCATACGAACTATGGTTTAATCGTAAGCCTAATCTTAGACGTCTTAAAATTTGGGGATGTCTTGCTTATGTAAGAAAACACGAACCTAAAGGACCTAAACATGGAAATAGGACTTACAAATGTGTTTTTATTAGATACTCTAGTAACAATACGACTTATAGATTTATATCTTAAAACTCAAGAAATCATTAATTCAGTAGATGTACAATTTTTTGAACATCTAACAAAGTTTAGTACTTTGAATCAAGGTTTAGAAAATAATAATCCAACTGTTGACTCCTCACCTTTAGAAGAAAATTCACAAACAAAATCTTCTTCAGAACCAACAAATGACGTTGACCTGCGAAGAAGTAAAAGGCAAAGAACTGAAAAAACATTTGGGCCCGACTTTGTTATTTATCTGGTTGAAGGGGATTTAAATGAAACTAAGAATAAAACTAAATTTGTTCTTAATATAGAAGATGAACCGACAACATTTCATGAAGCGGTAACATCTACTTTAGCAAGTAAAGCTGAATTTACCCTTTCTTGATGCCATCAAGAAAATTCCAGCTTATGGCAAAGTTATCAAAGATTTGTTGACGGTAAAAAGGAAGATGAAGGTAAAAAAGAATGTCTTTCTAGCCCAGAACGTGAGCTCCATTCTACTAAATGATCTCCCGCCTAAATTCAAAGATCCCGGTGCACCCACTATATCCTGCATCATTGGAGATAATAAAATTGAGAAAGCCTTACTTGACTTGGGGGCAAGTGTAAACATACTCCCTTACTCCATTTATAGGAAACTTGATTTGGGCGACCTCAAGCCCACAAAGGTCACTCTCCAATTAGCGGATCGTTCAGTGAAGATCCCACGAGGCATAGTCGAGGACGTGATCGTCCAAATTGACACTTTCTACTTCCCGGTAGACTTTGTCATTTGGGACACGGAGCCCTCCTTTAACTCGAGCAACCATGTTCCCATCATCCTTGGACGCCCTTTCTTAGCTACGGCTAATGCAATCATCAATACTCGGAATGGGAGAATGCAACTCACCTTTGGGAACATGACCTTAGAGACCAACATCTTCCATGTCGCCCAACATACGGGGGAAGAAGATGACCTTCACACGGTGAGATTTATAGACGAGATCGTAGGGGAGTACTTTGAGGCAAATGAATGTGGAGATTCCCTAGGGTCCTGCTTAGTGTCAAGCCATGAGAATGAGGGGTCCCACAAGAGAGAGACGTTAGGGGTGTGCCCTATTTCATCAAGTAATAGTGGTAGTTGTGACAATGAGAGAAAAGTGGGGGAGAGGTGTGTAGTGACCGCAATTGAAAAAGAGAGAGAGGGGTTAGAAGAGAGAAAACTGGTGGAGTTGTAGATCGAGCAAGTAAGAGAGGACGTAGGCACTACTCGAGAGAGAGAACTAGGAGACATGAGCATGGAAGATTTTGAAAGGGAATTCGGGCAGGTGGATGAAAGTATTACTATTGAAGGCCAATCCCTATTGGATTCATGTAGTCACTTAGACGAAAGTGAATTGAAAGCAAAAATTGATGAATTCCTTCGTTGTGACAATCCACCCACAATACTGGAGGCCCCGAAGGCAAGTGAGGAGAAAAGTTGTGGTTCATCTGACTTAGAGCCCGACCCATGCATCTTAAAAATTAAACGAAGCTTAGATGTTCCCTCCGAGTCAGTGCACACAGATCACACTTTGAGCCAGCATCACGAGGATCCCTTTCTAGTTAGTCACGATGAGTCTCCCAGTCTATCATTTATCTATGGGCGAGGTACCAACTTGTTTCGATGCTTTATGAAAAGCAAGAAGGTACCTATCATTCATGCACTCACAAGTAGTTACCTATGAATTTTTAACTTTCCCCTATAGAATAATAGAAATCCACTTTGAGTTCCACGAAGCAAATGAGAAACTCCACTCTTCTCTTAGGAATCATGTCATGCTTCAATTCTTCCAATGAACCAAAACACTTTTAATTTTAGATCACGGAGAACTCGATCATATTACTTCAAAAATAGTTAAATTAATTGAATTTGTTTGGTGTTTATCTTTAAAAAATTCACTCACAATTTTAGTAGATACATGTTAAGATGTAAGAAGTTTAGACACAATATGAGGAACAAGTGAAATTTCAGAATTGGGGGAAAATGGAAGGCTCTCAACTCTGAAAAGTCGTTTAGAAATATATTTCACTCGTGGATTATTAAAATTGTTCTAAATGGAAGATAAGTATCGAGCATTTATAGATTTTTTGAAAATCTGATCCCACCGTTCAGACGGTTAGATTTAACAGTTTGCACGCTAGAAACTAATATGACCATTTCATCCAAGCCGTCTGCATGGTCACAAAGTGACACCGTGCAATTGATGCCATGCAAACGTCTGAGTGTGGCTTCAACAAGCTTCAAGTACATTCAGAGTTAAATTCTAGACTCAAAAACACGTATCACTCATACGAAACAAGTCGATATCAGACACAAACAACTTGACACAAGAAATAAATGATATAAAACCTATAGAAAATATACATTTTCACGATTGAAGTAGAGTTCGTTGAATGACTAAGTTTAAAGTGCAGGAGCTAGAAATAGAGATCGTAGAGATTGACTCGACACTTAGATGGATGGATCCAATTATCACATACCTTACGAACAACAAGATCCTGGTAGATAAGAAGGAAGTTCACAAGCTAAAAATAAACTCGAGTAGGCTTTTCTTGAATTACGAAGGCCATATTACCGATATTCATTCACCGACCCTATCCTCATGTGTATTCATTTATAAAAAGTGGAGGGTATACTCAGAGAGATGAATGAAGGCAATTACGGAGTTCACGCTAGAGAACGACCAATTCCATACCGGGCGATCTCATATGGATATTGGTGGCCCTTTATATAAATATATTCGATCAATTTTGTGATGAAATGCCCTAATGTGCGAGGAATTCTCCCCTGTTATCAAACTACCAACATAAGAGTTGAATCATTTTACAAGGCCCAAACCTTTTGCCTAATGGGGAATGGACATAGTCATCCCACTAATAATGGTTACTCGTAGTCACAAGTTCCCTATTATAGTGACCGACTACTTCACCAATTGGATATATAAGCATATATGTTGACCCATATACTGAAAGAATATACCAAGAGGTCGATGCTTACAAACACAATTATCATACTTGGTATCCCTAAAGTATTTATGTTAAATAACGAGAAATTTGATAATGATCCATTTAGATAATTATATACCGAGGATGGGAATCATAATAATTATACCTCAATGGTTTCCCCTCAGAGCAGTGGGCAAGACAAGACCTCAAAAATACAAATCTTGTTAGAATCAAGTGCCAATTATAAAAATTAGGGGGAAGTGGGACGGACTCCACCCGATCCTCTAGAATTTTTGATTTACGCCAAAATGACTTACTAGAGAAAATAACACATTGCCATATGTATGTAGACCATCATTCCCTTAGAGATCGACTTAACAACAGTTAAATTTGAAATTTATTAACAAAGTCATAATAAAGATTGGGTAATCCATAAATTATACTAGTAGAGGATGAAATAGAGCAAAGCCTTATTCATATAGTAGCCTATTAACATAATTCTTTCAAGAAACACAATATGAACGTTAAGGACTTACGATTTTCCATTGGTGACCTCTTACTCTAAATAAAATACTGCTCAATGTGAAAAAATCCATCTAACAGAAAAATGGTCCGTAATTAGGATGGCCCCTATCAGATTTGTTTAGCAGGAGGAACCGAGTCATATTATCTAGAAAATTTAAATGAAACACCTATACCTAGTTTATAGAATGATATAAACTTGAGGAAGTTTAATTATTAAATTTTTATTAGCCTAGATTAATTGTTATACAGACAATAATGTTCTACTTAGCTTAACTGTTATACAAACAACAATATGATGCCCTCTCATGTTTATTTTTCAAAGAAATGCTTTCCTCTTTAAAAACCTTATCTTGTTTGTCAATTTGATGTTCAACCTTTTTAATTTTAAAGACTCATCATCTTGTTGTAGGCATGATTGACTTCACTCAATTCTTCATCATTACTTTCATTGTTATCATTTTGACCACCCTCATAACTATACTCACTAGACATAAGTGAAGTATTTATAGCATGCGAGGTGTGTGATGAACTGTCCAAGTTATTTGTTCTAACACCAATTGCATCCATTTTTGACAAATCCATTAATCCAAGCAAATAGGCAAAATCAAGTGATAAAAAAGGATCTAACTCTATCAAGTTAATGCTAACGCAAATGAGCACCAATTATCTGATACAAATTGAGAATAATGCTTGAATGTCTAAAAATACAACCTGATTGGGGGGGGGGGGGGGGGGGGGGATAGGTTTCTTAAGACCACATGCCCAAATTTTAATTTTCTAAAGATTCTTCAACAATTTAAAATTCAAATGACTCAATAAAACCAAATGACTTATTAAAACCACGCACACAATCTATCCAATTAAATATAGATGAGTATGATCAAACAAACACATCGAAGACAAAATCAATCTAACATGAGTGATGTTAACATATAAAAGTGAAATGTGTGATCTAGTGTGTACGAGGACAAATAAAAAAACACACACCACAATTTTTTTTAATGAGGACCCCCCCGTTTAGGGTTAAGAAACCTCATACACACTTTAATTTATTTTTCTAAGATTATACAAAGAAAAAAGGTACCGCTTACTCATACACTCACGAGTAGTTACCGGTGAACTTTGAACTTTCCCCCATAAATGAATAGAATTCCACATTGATCTCCATGAAGCGAATGAGAAAATCCAATAATCTCCTTGAAATCACTCCATACTTTAATTTATCCAATGAACTAAAGCACCTACAATTTCAAATCATGGAGTCCTTGATCATAGCAATTCATAAATAAGTAAATGAATTGAATTTGGCTATTATTGATGTTTCAAAAATTCACTAACACTTTTGGTAGATCCACAATAAGATCTAAGAAGTTTAAACACAATATGATGAATAAGTGAAATTTTAGAATGGAGGAAAAAATGAAGGCTCCTAACTCTCAAAAGTCATTCAGAAACATATTTCACTTGTGTAAAATTGAGATCACTGCAAATGCAAGGAAAACGGATCGTATTTATAGATTTTTCTAAAATCTGATCTCACCTCACTCATAGTTAGATTTAACGTTCTCTTGTTAGAAACCAGCATGGTCATTTCACCAAGCTATGTGCACAGTCATAAATTGGCATTGTGTGAATTCTTTCATGAATACGGATTCCTAAAGAAGCAGCATGAATGATGAGGATAAAAATATCCTCCAATTTTTTTTTTCTAAAATCTTTTTATTTTAAAGTTATTCCCCCATAATATATCAAAAACATTTTAACAAAAACACTTATTTCTCAAAGAAAACTCCTCACACATTTTACAATAAAATGATTTTAATACACGTATTTGTAGCCAAAGTTCATTCACAAATAACCACCAAAAGTATACTTCTTTAATATTAATCTTGATATGAACTTGATGGAATGCAAACTTCTAACAGTGGCTTCAACAATCTTCAAGGTCCTTTAAAGTTCAATTCTAGACTAAAAAATGTGCCTCACTCATACGGAACAAGTCGATATGACTTGAATGACAAAAACAATATTGACATGGGAAATAACCAATATAAAACCTATACAAAATCTACTTTCATAATCTCCTCCTTTGGCTATTCCATGGCAAAACTCCCCGACCACAAAAATCTTATTACTCCAATAAGACACACACTGCACTAGCCATATAGTGGATGTTGTAGGTAATAATGTACGAAAAATCGTAAGACACCCACACAGAAGAACCGTTTAGTTTGAACTTTGGCTTAAGAAAATGAATCAATAAAACTATGCTTGAAACACATTGAAAAAACAAGCAACATCACACACGCAAGCATGCACAAGGAGCAACTCACCCTGCTTGGTTGATGAGATATGATAATATAAGTCATGACAATGAAATCTACATCTAATATCCGAATGAAAAAAATAGAGACACATGAATATGAGTCACGAAGTCATGAAAAATCTCCCCCTCAATCAAATCATATCCCCTGTAAGTCTCTCTCATAAACAAAGCATTCAATGTAGTTCTCCCCCTTTTTGTCATGGAATAACAATGACAACATAATGAAAAACATGTATAATATGGATAAAACAAGTCACACATATAGAATACAAGTAGAGAATTAAATAGATTAGAGAAGTAACATAGGGAATTAAAGAATAGCAGGCATAAAAACAAAGTCCGTGCGCACATTTAGCTTTTTGAGCTGTATGTACGGAGAGTCATGCACATAACAACTTTTGATTCTGAGAAAGAAACAATCCAAATCAAAATATTGCACAAACTAACGATGACCATGCCTACAGGAATGGATGTGGTCCGTGCGAATCATAAAATTATAAAAACTTCGAGAAATTTAATTTTAGAAAAATCACCCTATACCTCTCATAAAATAGGTTCAAAGCCATTCTTATCACTCCTTTGAATAATTACTCCCACTAAAACATATTGTACCACAAAACATCACAAACCCTTTCAAATTTTTTCCAATTGAGCACAAGCTACCCAACCCACATCAAAAGCCGTCATTCAACAATCAACATGCTCAAAGTCTAATAAGCAAACAAAGCTTAATAGAACATTCCAAAATAGTCATATATACATGAAAACTAAGAATGTAGAATCTCACAGAGAAAAAAATAATACAAATTATAAAAAATACACTTTCTTGACTATCAAACCACTATAGATAAATTAAATGAAAATTGGTTATAAATGCTAAGCAATTTAAGACATTTTCAAAGAAAATACGAAACATAACGAGAGTAAGTTGAGAATTAGGCTTGAACGTGCATATAAGTGTAATAACACAACACCAAGAATTCAAATTGCATTAATTGGAAAATTTGAGACAAACTTGAATTAGAAAATCAATATGTTACGAGTTTTAGTCTCAAAAGTTCCACCCCATCCACAAATCTCCTCGACAAGTGTTGATATTAATATTTTTTATGCCATATGACACAACAATTTCATTTTTGAAATGAGTAAGCTCTATCTTGTTTTTAATGTCGATTAGTATCTTGTTTGGTAGATCTTTCCAACATATAGGCATTCTTCGTGGATTGACCTTTCACATGCCTAATTGCACTTACCCAAATGGTCATCATCACGCTAATGGTATCCTTTATCCATGCTTAGAAACAACTTATATTCAACTCCATCAATATAAACACACACAAACTCACATATAGACCTTTGGAGCACTTTATTAAAATTTATGAAAGATTGTTTTAAATAAGTTTGTAAATTCTTGATAAATAGCAATTTAGTTCATCAATTGTGCATTTATGCGGTGTAAAGTGAAACCAAGCACTTAATTCATCAAAATCAAACAACAAGTTAATGTTTACACGGTATGCTTGAAACTCTTAATTTGACAAAAGATGTTCAACAATTTAAATCATTAATCTTTGTCATAAGAAATAAGATATCATGATATGCAATTTTATAGATTCGAATCACATATTTGAATGAGATTTCACAAAAAACAACATAAAAAATTCAAAATGTTTTTGTATTTTTCAAAGAAAATATGAAAAAATCAAGTATATAAGAAAGGTGTGAAAAATGTGGAAATCAATATGCACCAAACCACTCACAATCGAATCACTCAATCTCAACTAGAGCTAAGAAACCCTTAAAGTAAAAAAATCGAGTGATGTCTAAATATTTAGTGAAGATACCGGGATATTGGTTTTCTATAGGAATATAGCTCATGGAAATCACATTTCGCTCAACTAAGTCCCTAATAAAATGGTAATGAAACTCGATGTGTTTGGTTCTTTGAGTTTTTCACAGGATTCTTAAGAATGTCAATGGCACTCATATTAGCACAATAGAGTGTCATCATCCCTTGATCCATATCGTAATCATGCAACATTTGTTTCATCCACGAGAGCTGAGTGCAATAACTCCCAATGAAAATATATTCAACCTCAACTGCGGATAATGAAATGGAATTTTATTTCCTTGACAACCATGAAACCAATGATGTCCAAAAATATAAACACCCACCGAAGGTACTTTTCCGATCAACAACATCTTCCACATAATCGAGGTCATATTAAGCATACAATGAGTCATTTGTAACAATTAGACACGATAACTAAAGATTTTGAGTTCCACTCACGTACGTAATACCTCTTTTCATCGCTTGAAGATGTGCTTCTTTTGATTTTTATAGGTAGCGCGCACACACAACTAGACTATAGGATATGTTTGTTTTACTTGCAATCAAGTATAATGAACCCCCTATTATACTCCTATAAAGTTTCTCCTTAACGCCCTTTCCACCATCATCCCTAGTCAATTTCGAATCTATCCCCATCGACATATTGTCGTGTTTTTTCGATTCTATACCAAACTTGTTCACTAACTCCTTGGCCTATTTTGTTTGAGATATGAATATCTTATCACTTATTCTCCTCATTTGCAAACCAAGAAAGAAAGTTAGTTTTCCCACTATGCTCATCTAAAATTCAGTCTTCATTTCTTACAAAAACCCAAAGCATAATTCTCTATCGTCCAAACAAAAATTATATCATCCACATAAATTTGAGCCACAAGTATGTAATACGTTTCCCTTACCACAAAAATAGTTCTATTGACTCCACCACGTTTAAAACCATTTTTTTAACAAATATAAGGTCAGTCTCTCATACCAAGCTCTCGGGGCTTGTTTGAGATCATATAAAGCTTTGAGAAGTTTGAAAATATGGTTTGACATTTCTAAATCCTTTTGGTTTTTAAACATACATCTCTTCATATAACACACCACTTAGAAAAGAAATTTTTACATTCATTTGATAAAGTTTTAAATTTAAAAAAAAGTAGCAAAAAGTAAAAGTCCAACACTTTTTAACCTAGAAACGAGTGCAAATATTTCATCATAGTTGATTCCCTCAATTTGAGAAAACCCTTGAGCTACAAAGAGTGACTTGTCTCTCAAAATTATGCCATTTTCATCCAACTTATTATTGTAAACCCATTTACTACCAATGACATTGAATTCTTTTGGACGTGGTACTAATTTCCAAACATTTAACCGTTCAAATTGGTTAAGCTCCTATTGCATTATTTAAAGCCAATGCCCATTTAATAATGCCTCTTTGATATTTTTATGCTCAATATTGGATGTAAATCAATGGCAATTGATTTCATTTAGCAATTGTTTAAATGTTTTGATACCACTCTCACGACTACCTATGATTTTCGACGAAGTGTGATTACGTTGAACTTATGTCATAATTCCCCTCTCTCTCTCTCTCTCTCTCTCTCTCTCTCTCTCTCTCTCTCTCTCTGACCTTCAATACAATTAAAGACTTTTTAGGAAGTTCCCTCATTTTCTTTCCTTGGAGGTCTAGATTATCCTATCTCGACATTCCTACACCAACAACCGTTGGATCTAAAGTCTCACATTTAATCTCATCATCAAGAGTAATAATATTTGAAACATCATCATCAATGACACCATTGAATGTCTCCATCTCCTTTTTACTCTCCATATTATGTATTCTATAGGCACGACTATTTTAATGATAGCCAAGAAACATGCCTTCTTCACTTCATGAGTCATATTTGGTCAAGTATTACTTATCTCTCAATATGTAGCACTTTCTATCGTACACCTTGAAGTATTTTGATATAAGGCCTTTTGCCTTTCTAAAGATCATAAAGGGTTTTATTGGTAAAAGGTCTAAAACATACACGGTTTGGGGCATGATAAACCATTTGTAATGCTTCAGACTAAAACTTCTTTGGAATATTTTTGCCTTCAATCATGCAATATGACATTTCTTGCCATGTACGATTCTTCCTCTCAACAACTCCATCTTGTTGCGGAGTTCCAACGACCGAAAAGTCATGGGAAATCCCCACCTCATCACAAAATTTCTCAACGTTCCCATCCTTAAACTCAGTGCCATGATCACTTCTCAACCTAGCAACGGTAAGTGATTGCTCATTTTTAATTTCTTTACACATTGAAATAACAACTTTAAAAGAATAACTCTTCTCCTTCATAAATCCATTTAATGTGAATCTAGTGTAATAATAAATCATCAAAAAATAATATCTCTTGTCGCCTATGATTTTAGTTTTTGAGGGACCCATAAATTCAATGTGGACTAACTCTATAGGTATAGAAGTATTTAACTTCTTGCAGTAATTTTTTGTTTATTTTCCTTTTTTACATGCCCCACACATTTTTTTATCGGACTTCCTTAACCTTGGCAATCCTTTCACTCTTTCCTTCTTTGACGTACTCTTGAGATCTCTAAAGTTTATATGCCCAAGCATTTGATGCCAAGTCAATTAATTCAACTTTGGCCTTTTTACATACTATGCCCGACTCACTCACAAAAACATAATAATTCTCATTGGAACACACTCCTCTCATCAATATCCACTATCCTCTTTTCGAACTAGAGACTCACCTTTTGAGAATATTATATGATAACCATCATCACAAATTTCACTTATGTTAATGATATTAATGGTAAGTTCTTCAACATGAAGTAAAGGGTCGTGCTCTCGAAATTTTTTACCAAACCCTGCATCTTATATATGATTTCTTACCATTCCCAAACGTGACTCTTCCACCATCATAGTCATTAAGTGTGGTGAAGAGTGACTTAATACCCACCATATTCCTAGAGAAACCAATATTAAATACCAATTGAACAAATTCTACACCTCGAATGCCTCAATAATTACATTACGCATGTGGTTCTCTTTCCTCACCCACTTCGACTTCACAGTAGCACATTTTTTTTAAGTCCCTCACCTCTTTTTGAAGTTTTCGAAGCTCATTCTCAAGTCTCAAATTATTTCCTTGAAAATCATTTTTCCTTTGGAATTTCGAAAATTAAAATTTCTCATCTCTTTTTAATTTAAAACAATATTTCTTTAAATGACCCATCATGTATCAATAGGAGAACTTGTATATTTGAAAAGGTTTAGGAGAAAATTTTACATTCCTTGATTCAAAATGTTGACTTCGATAATTTTGAAAAAACGTTATCTCTCCTAGGAAGGTGTCTAAAAGTAGGAACTTGTTTTTCAAACACTTTCCTCTGAAAATGTTGCTTTCGAGGTTTTTATTAACTTGGAGTTGAACGTCCTTTTAAATCTTTTCAAACTTTACATTATCCCCATTTGTACTTTTAACGGACAAGATAGTCTCCTTAAGCTTCTTTTATTTTGAAAAATATTTTCCTTTGTCAGCTTGAGATGAACTTTCTTTTATAACCTTTTTCTTTTCACGTATAACGTCCATAGTATCATTTGAAGGAGAATCAATACGATCAAACCTAATTCTCTCAGCACCATTTGGAATCACTGACTTCTCAAAAAGAATATTATTAATTTTGTCCGAGCGATTTTCCAAAGAAATTTGAACTTTAAAATCATTTTCCAATTCGCTTATAGGAGAAATAATTTCCTTTGTACGCTCAAGCCCTTTTAGTTCAAACATCTTTCGTTCCATTTAAAATTTACTCTTTATTTCAAGAAAATCAGATTTTACTTTCTCAAATGAATTTTTTTGTTCATTAACTCTTTCTAACTCACATTGAGTTGAAATACCATCTCATCTTTCTCTGCCAAAGAAATGTTTTCCTTTTCAAAAACCTTTATATTGTTTTTTAATTTGATGTTTAACTTTTTCAATTTTAAAGACTCATGAAATAATTTATAGCAGGCATGATTCAAGTCACTCAATTCTTCATCATCACTTTCATTTCTATCATTTTAACCACCCTCACTAGACTCAGTAGACGTAAGTGAAATGTTCCTAGCATGTGAGGTGTGTGATGAAGTGTTCAAGTTATCCACGCTAAGACCAAATTCATATATTTTTGACAAATCCATGAATCCAACTTAATAGTCACAATCAATTGATCAAACAAACAAGGATCTAACTTTTTCAAGATGGTGCTAACACAAATGAGCATCAATGCTATGACACCAATTGAGAATAATATGTGAATGTCTAAAACACAACCTCGAGGGGTTGGGGGGTATCTGTGTGTGTGTGGGGGTGGGGGTTAATAGGTTCAATAATACAATTTTCCCAAATTTCATTTTTCTAAAAATTCTTCCGCAATTTTAAATTTAAAGGAATTAAGCAAACCAAATGATTTACTAAAATCACATGCACAAGCTATCTAATTAAATCTAGATGAGTATGATCAAACAACCACATCTAAGACAAAATCAATCTAACATGAATGATCCAAACATACAAAAGTAAAGTCTGTGATATAGTGTGTTAGATATGATGATGAATAAAAACAAAAATACCACTAAACAAATTTTACCGCGAAACCCCCCCAGCCAGAGGTAAAAAACCTCAGTCGCACTCCAATTTGTTTTTCTACTTCAAATGAGTTTTATACAAATCAAGAAGGTATCACTCACTCATGCACTCATGAGTACTTACCTATGAACTTTGAACTTTCCCCCATAAATGAATAAAAACCCACTTCGAGATCCACGAAGCAAATGAGAAACTCCACCCATCTTTTTGGAATCATGCCATGCTTCAATTCCTTTAAGGAACCAAAGCACGTCCGATTTTAGATCACGAATTCCTTGAATATAACAATTCAATTTAGGTAAATGAACTAAATTTGGCTATTGTTGATCTTTTAAAAATTCAATCATAATTTTGGTAGATCAATGATAAGATCTAAGAAGTGTAGATACAATACGAGGAACAAGTGAAATTTTAGAATAAAAGGATTCTAACTCTAAAATATTATTCAGAAACATATTTTACTTATGTAAAGTTGATATTGCCCCAAATACAAGATAAATGGCTCATATTTATAGATTTTTTGAAAATCTGATCCCACCGTGCGCACGATTAGATTTAACCATTCGCACGTTAGAAACCAGTATATCCATTTCATCCAAGCTGTGTGTACGGTCGCAAAGGGACACTGTGCAAATGCTTTCGTGCACACGAATACCCAAACAAGATGGGCAGACGATGAGGATAAAAACATCCTCTAAAACTTTTTTCAATAATCAGTTTTATTTCAAAGTTATTCCCCAAAACTATATCAAAAACACTTATTCTTCAAAGAAAACTTCTCACACATTTAAAAAAAAATGATTTTAGTGCACATGTGTGTAGCCAAAGTTCATTCACTGGAAAACCGCAAAAAGGATACGTCTTCAATATTGATCTTGATGTAAACTTGATGGCACACAAACATTCGAGAGTGTCTTCAACAATCTTAAAAGTCATTCAAAGTTCAACCTAGACTAAAAAATGTTACTCGCTCATAGGGAAGAAGTCGACATGACTTCAATGATGCAAACATTATAATACGAGAAATAAATAATATAAAACCTATACAAAATCTTCATTTACAAGATTGAAATAGATTTCATCAAATTACCACGTATTAAAGCTATGGAGCCATGTTTTTCAATTTATCTAGAAAAATACTAAACACATGTTATCCTATTAGAATGTATGATTAGAACAATTATTCTTTCGTCGGTGCTCTTGTCATAATTTGGAATTGAAAATATCCGACTCTACGTCGTTATAGAAAAATGATGCTCGACTAGAAGAATCGGTTTGTTTCTCTACATATTGATGAAGACACTAATGAAGACAATGAATTCGACAAAGACCTCGATAATTTTATATAGTAAATTTGATTGCTTACACTTTAATTTATTTAATTGTCCTCCATAACAACTTCCAGCAAGCAACATTTCTTACTAACCTATCTTTTACTTTTGTTTATAATTTTTGTGCTACTTTAGGACTGAATTTAAAAAAAAAATCATTATGTGATAGGTTTATCATAGTTAAATTAATTTTTTTAATTATAATTTTGAATAATGACATTTAAAGAATGGTTGATAATGTTCTATTTTCTATGCGGATGTATGTAGTTAAAAAAGGATAATCTTTTGTAAATAAGGCGTGAATAAATATTTTTTTTGACAAATTATAAATTTATCTTAATCGATAAAAAATCGTGGGTCCAATTCTATTTCTAAAGAGGAAAGTGCTCTAAGGATGATAAAAAAAGATTATCTTTTTATGAAAAAACCCTTTTCTAATTTTTAATTCGCACCAAGTTGTGAATAATTTTAACTTAACCAAATTTTATCTTGATTAATCCTAAACATTCATTTAGTGATTAAAGAAAGTAAAATAAAGTAAAGAATACTCACAACGCCGGATGTACGAGGAAACCACAACGGGAAAAAACCTCGGACGGTCCAATCCAGACAATCACTATAAATGTGGATTTATAATGAACGGCTCGATCCCCCATGAGACTTGACGCCCTTCTGATCTTTAACCACTCCTCTCATAATGCCCACGCAGAAAGTCCTTCTTTCACGATACCTGTCCACAACACATGTGTCCACGTATGTCTCAGTGTCCACTGCGATATGGCTTGTAACGTCTACGGAATCGTAACACGAACTCCTTAGCTTCTTCTCCACAAAACCAACAATATTCAATGTAGAACAAAAACCTTCTTGGTGCTAAAAAGATCACTATTGCATTTAGTAATGAAAACTCGGATCTTGTAAACTCTAAGGATGTGTTTAGACTTAAATACCTTATAAAACAATGTGCTGAAACGTTCTGGTTCGTAAACTGTTTTTTCCATAATGTACACTTCCGAAACTTAAAGGAAACACGCCTTTAAATAATTTTCTTGAGGTGGCAGCCCGTTCAAGCGAAATGACATGTCCCTCGAACAAGATGTGCATGTCGTGTGAACAAGAGTGCCATCTCGCTTGAACGACGTGTCAGGTCGTTTGAGCGACGTGCGCGATAGAGTTTAAATTTAAACCAACTCTGAAAAGAGAGTTTAACTTAAATCCAACTCTAATCCATCCTTATCAGAATAAAACGAAGTGAAAACAATTTCAAACTCTTTAAAAATATTTTCTCAATAAAATAACATCCTTAAATATTTTAAAATAAATTCCGAGTCCCATAAAAATTATGCATTTATACATAAGTGATCTCTAAAAGCAATTAAACTTGAAGACGAATAAACTTGCACCAATTAAACATTCGGCATAATTAATTCCTTGAAGCTTTGCCGCAACATCTTCAATAAACTTCAACACGTCATAGTCCGTGTGGGATCGTGACAACAAAAATCTCCCTATGACTCAAACTTGTTTTGTTCCGGGAATACGTCAAAACTATACAAGGGACTCAATTGAAAATTTTGTTCTCATAAATCTCCCCCTTTGACTATTTTGGGACAAAATTAGTGAAATGGCTAAGTCGGGCAGTCAAGTCGTATGATGCCTAAATCCCATCCCATAAATCTAAAATAAAAAAATAGAGGACAAGACTGGTAAATGATGGTCCGACAAGCATGAACTGTCTCTGAATGTCTGAATGTGATGTATTCTTGAAATATCGAATCTCTTTAAGCAAACCTACACACATGAAACAAACAAATATCCAGTGAAGTATGGAGGAACAAATGATATAAACCAATATGAAAATTACAAATGAAAATCATTTTTTATGAGAGAAAAACATGATATCAATATGTAAACAACATCTAAATCACGATACCAAGCTCATCACACAAAATCTCCCCCTGCATCATATACATCTCTCCCCCTTTTTGTCTCAAATAGACAACCCGGTGAAAAGATAAACATATCTTGAATCAGATAAATAAATGAAATATATCTAGATAAACATGAAACAACCAGCTAATAATGATCAATGCTATCAAATTTGTAGCAAACAAACAATAATCACACAAAAAATAATCAATCTACACAGGTGTGACTAAATAATCTAATGTAGCAATATATGCAAATTTATCAAAGTAAACTACATAAACAAAAACCAGAAGCAACCAGTAGTGCCAAAATATATAACCATAAGCAGCAGGGTACTGCAACAGTTGGAATCCAAAAATCCAGTATGGTCGCTAGAACGACAGAGGCTTCTCTCAAAAAAGCTTCGTGCTACATGCATATATTGCTCGAACTGTAAACCAAAATTCTCACATCTAGTCTAGAAAATCAAACAGTTTTTCCTAGTGACAAAATTTCGTGAAAAAACTGACTGGAAGAGGCAAAAAACTGCAAAACAGTAGCTAAAACTACAAAAACAAGATGAGTCACATTAACATAGTACCGATGTTCTCAAACATGAACATGGAATGTATGGACATGAGCTCCAACAATGAATCACAATTCCAACACATCAAAACGATCAAGAAGCTCTAATTGATAGCTATAAATCATCAAACTTTATTTTAGCCATATATGACAATTAAAGTGCAAGCTAAATGAACTAAACACTCAAACTTGCACACAAATCCGGAATATTTACGATTCTACAAACAATAACAACATGACATGATTTTTAAACTTTAGGATTCATGGTGCAAACCCGTTTAAATTATCCAGCCAAACTCCCTCAACTATATATAATATTTTTTCTTTTGGAATGAACATAAACTAATTTGGACCATATTTTGGCATATGATTATTTTTATTGCCATTAAATATTTGGGGCTCTTTTAAATGGTGGCTTTCACACCAAGTCAATTTTACACTCTCACAGCCCTTTCCCGTGAACACTCATCATTTCTTTTAATACAATCCTCACGGTAAACGGTTCTTACACGCACACCTCCTCCTTATGTGTTCTTACACATAGATGACAAAATTGAGACAAGAACCTCTCACCAAACTCAAATATGCAAGAGATGTCAAACATTCATATAAGCTCGTACATGTGTGTAAAGATACATATATAAAAAGTTGAATCAAAATGCATATCAACTTCGAAACACCCCCAAAATACAATGGTTAAGATCATTCTAAGCATCAATAATTATGACCAAATGTCCTAGCCATATGAATGATGAAAGGAAGGGGGTCCAAGGAGATAAACATATCACATCAAATATGTAAACTCAAAACAAACTGAAAATCTTTTTGGTTTTTGAACATATTTTGACTCAAATTAAAGCAAAATCTTTTTGTATTTTCTCAAAAAATATTTAAACCAAAAATCTTTTTATATTTTTAAAATAAGACTTAATAAAAGACAAATATAATACAAAATGATACACATGTCATAACACTAGCAAGATATAAATCATGATGCAAAGACTAGCGAATGACAAGCATGATAACACAACCATCCTTTAGATTTAGCATGGGATGAATCAAGTGAAACCAAATGAGAACCATGAAGTTTTAGTCCTAAAGCCATTAAATCCGATTTCCTAACCCAAGTAGGTGTAACATGATGGTTGGTGTTTTGGGAACCGACACGATTTTATTCCTAGACTTCCTAGGAGAATTCCTAAGGTCATAGCAAAAACGTCTAAGGTGACCTTTCCTAACATGATGTGTGCAGGTGTAAAGACAGTGAGAATGATTACCAAAATGTCGACCTCTCCTCACGTTCCTAGTGGGATCTCTCACACGGTTGGTATATGCTTTAGGAATGGTAAAATCTCTATCATCGTAGCCTATACCACACCAATCACTTTTGACTCGGACGGTGCCTAACATCCGATCCAACTTCTCCCACCTAGATTCAAATAAGATCTAACGATTTTAGATTCCCATTTGGTTCCATGTTAAATAAAGGAAAATAACGATTTTACCCAAAATTAGAGCGATCCCCATAAGAACAAGTCCAAAGAATCTAAAAATAAGTTAGTACCGAGCATAGCAAAAAAAAAATAACAAAAAGTTAACTAATTACAAGAGACTAAATTAAAAAGAAAGAAAAACTAAAGAAAGAAATGATAAAAAGCTAACTATATACAACCTACCATTTAGGCTTCACACTAACTATACACTAGAAGTCTAAATAGTTGAGGGTCCACCATGAAAATGATTTGACTTTGGAGGATAACTGGTGTACCCTCACTCTCAAGCATGCCTTTTGAAAAATATGAATTCCGTTTAAACAACGGAACACACGTGTAAGGCGGAAGGAATGAACCATCGCGAATTAAAATTTTTAGAGGGACGATGGCGGATTTATATTGAACGGGTGACAAAAATATGTCGGGACCGAGAAAAGCAGAATATCCTCAT
This sequence comes from Sambucus nigra, assembly GCA_949130495.1. NCBI lineage: Eukaryota > Viridiplantae > Streptophyta > Magnoliopsida > Dipsacales > Adoxaceae > Sambucus > Sambucus nigra. Next base: position 378,845,513 of record OX422211.1, read on the forward strand.
AAGGATTTTGAAATTGGAATGGGAGGTGGTGCACATGAGGGAAAATATGCCTTCATAGAAGGCGACTCGAGCAAGTACTCCTTATCGGCAAAAAGGTTTAACACATTAAAGTTTGAAATCGATTCATCGGATACTTATGAAAGTGTGATAACGGAGAATGAAAATGGAGAGGAAAGAAATTCAAACTCAAGAGATGAGTCATCATCTCTTGAAGATTGAGTTTCGAAGGAAATAAGATCATTTTCAATGAAATGTTCTTCTTTAAGGGCCAAAGAAGAAATCATTTCATTGCAAAGGGATATTACTTCCATTTCATTCTCACTTTCAATATCTATTATGCGATGGGCAAAGTCAACAATGGTTTGTTCCAAAGTAGGCACAAAGTCCTCATTTGGTTCAAAACATTCCTCGACTTCAAAAGTCTCGGAAGAGAAATCGTCGTTGGATTCAAATAATAAATCCAATTCATGCTCCCACAAATGATTTTCTTTCCGATAACGATTTTCAATTTTCTCATTTTCAAGCATGCGCAAGCCCTCATCGAATGTCATAGGTCGAGGCGCGGATTCTTGAAAATGTGAACTTTGAAAATTACCATCAGACTTAAACTTAAACTCATTATTATAAATTTTTTGAAAACTATTGAAATTCGTTTCAAAATTCCTATTATAATGAATTAGAGGCCCAAAATCGTTATCGTCATCCTCAAAATTCCAATAACCCAAGTTTTGACTTTCGTTATACTCGCCCAAAGTCATTTTTGAATTTGTAATTTTTTGGGACTCTAAGTATTGATCGAAAGTCATAGGATTACGGGTATTTTGAGAATGATAATAATGATTACCAAAAGAATTGGAATAAGACATGCTTACCCCAAAAATGGCTCGAAGTGGCGAATTCCACAAAGTAGATGCGCGTGTGAAAAATTAAAGTGTTTCTTGGCGCTCAAATGTAGAAGTCTTGCAAAAAAGGTTAGCAAAAAAATATAAATAGAAAGAAAATACTACGAAATACTAAATCAAATAAATTCTAAATCAAACTCATCCCCGACAACGGCGCCATTTGATAGATAGGGTTTTACCGTGGCATCGCGTCACCAACGCCGTTCATTTGTTATATTCGGCTCACCAACTCTATACAAAAACCTAAACTATGACTTTAAGGGAGTATAGTGGCCAGTCCGGGTATTAAATCCATAAAGAAAAGTTGCTAGAATATTATTTGGTTTAATATTTCTAAATAAAAGTGTAAAAGATAATTATACATAAAAAGGAAAAGATGCAAAAAAGGAAAGAGTAATCTAGGTGAGTGTATTTAAACCAGATTAACAAAGCGGATAAAACTATAGGTTGCGTCGAATATCCCTCACCCGAGTTAATTAGTATAAAATGGTTACATGGGTCGACGAGTTATTAAGACCGCATCTCATTTCGACAGGTAATTAAATCAAGAGTTGTCACACCCCTAAATTTGCCTAACAGTCTAATAAGATTTTGGCGTCAACAAATACCCCGAAAATTATGCACGCAAGGTTGTAAGCACGGAGCATACATGATATACCCCGTAAAATCTCCTAGGTGCAATGACTAGGACAACGCACTCAAAATAGACCCATAAACTCCAGCACCAAAGCAAAGTAATATGTCAACCCCAGGTGAGTTGAATCCGACACAACCTAGACTAATTTAGTTAGAAAGCATGATAAAAACACAGTAAAGGAAAGAAATAAATAAACGCGATGAATCTACCCTAGAAAGCACGGAAAGAAAGAACGGAAATAAAGCGATAAATAAAGGAATACAAACTACATTAATGGAGAGGGAAGATGAATAGTCAACTTACAAACTCAAATGGGTGTCAAACCAAGAAGAAATGAAGATGAGCTCTACAAACACCCAAACCCTAACCTAAACTATCTAAAACTAATTATATCTGAAAATAGAAAGCAAAATTGGTTTATATAGTAAGCTACAAAAGAAATAAAGGAAAAAGAAAAGAAAAGAATCGAAGCAACAAATATCTGGTATACGCGATCGACCGATCACAGGGGTATGGTCGACCGCGCCTTCAAGTTAAAGCCCACTGTCTTCGATCCAAGGCAAAATGCCAAATCGGGATCGATCGGCATCAGAAGCGCGATCGACCGGGACTCTGTTTCTCACCCTTGTTTGGTCCAACATGAGGGGAAAATGTATGCAAACAGGATTGGCCATAACTTCATCATCCGGACTCCAAACGACGTGCCTTTTACGGCCACGCGATGCTAACTCAACAAACTATGCATCCTTGGAATTTCCATGAGCCAGAGATGAAAAGTGAATTGACTAGAATGCCCTTGAAGTAGCGTTCGACGACCGAACTTCTCTGAAATGCAACGGTTCCTCACTTTTAGCGTTCCAATACCTACAAAAGCACAATTAACCCCTGCAAACTACGTATATATCCAAATATGAGGTTGTCTGGTTAATGATCATAAATATAGGCATTAATGACGGTAAAAGTGCTAGAATGCATAAAGATATAGGGCGAAAGTATGCAATATTTGTGTCGTATCACAAACGCCTAGACTCCTCAAACTCTAGAATCTCATTTTTCAACGCCTCCATCAAACCAAGAAGGCTATTTCTCTCTTTCTCCACATATTCTAGCTTTTCCCTAAAAATCTTCTCCCATGCCCTACGATCCTCAATCAAAGCATCATTATTTTCTATGGCACGCTCATTCAACCTAACTTATAATTTAGAGTTTGCCGTTTTCACCTTTACCGCTTCGGTATACAACTTATTAAATGTAACTTGCAACTCTTTCACATCTACTTCCTCTTCCTCACTCATTTCACCCTCACTCACTTGGGATTCAATGGCCTCAGAAGTGTCATGCACATGATAATCTTCATGGGAAGATATATCATCTTCGCTCACATGACATGCCAATAAAGCAACAAACTTACTCTCATTGGGGGAACTCTCTCCCTCTTTTGGTTCACTATCACTTAAAGAGGCACTAGATGCTATTGGTTTCTTGCCCTCTTTCTTAAGTTTAGTGGGACACCCGGTAATTTTGTGACCACACCCCTCACACCCAAAACACCTATCCAACTCAACCCTATTAAATTTCTCACTCTTATATTTAGTGGTGGACTCTACCTTATTGTTCTTGAATTTCTCAAAGTTTTTGGCATCTTTCAATTGCTTTTGAAAATTAAAAAACTTTTTGAACTTCTTTTCCAATAAGGCGACATCCTAAAAATCGTCATCGTCATCGTCATCCAAAACTTTAATCTCCCCATTCTGGGATTTCAAAGCAATTCCTTTTTTTTTCTTTGGCACTTTCTTGGAGGCAAACATATCGAGTTCATAGGGTTATAAGTCACCTATAATCTCTTCAAGTTTCGCAGAATCAAGCATACCTAAGGAGTTTAAAACGATCACTTTTGCATCAAACCTATTAGGTAAAGATCTTAAAATCTTCTTTATCACATGGTTATCGGGAATCTTCTCTCCTAAGTTAAATGACGAGTTGACAATATTAGACAACCTAGATAAAACTCATCAAACAACTCACTATCTAACATCTTAATTGTCTCAAACTGTGTAGTGATGTTTTGTAACTTAGGCGCCCTAACCGTGCTAGTTCCCTCGCGAGTAAGTGCAAGTGTATCCAATGCTTCTTTTGATGTTTCACAAGTCATGATCCTATTATACTCTTCAGGTGTGACATGTGAGGAAATTACGTGCAGACCTTTAGAGTTGTAAAGTGCAAGCCTATGTTCATCCTCAGTCCACGACTCAACAGGTTTCAAACTAGTGACCTCACCCTCTCGTGTGACTGGTGGTGTACAACCCTTTTCAACCGCTAACCACACACTCTCATCAATGGATTTTAAAGCACTTCTCATTCGCATTTTCCAATAATCATAATTTGTGCGATTACTAATAGGAGCACGAAAACTTTCAAAACCTCGAAAACTCATTTCGAAAAACACAAGGGATCAAACACAATAGAAATATGTTACTAGCTCTGATACCAATTATTGGGTCCCTTTTTATTTCTAAAGTGGAAAGTGTTTTAAGGATGACAAAAATAATTTCTCTTTTTGGGAAAAAACCTTTTTCCAATTTTTAATTCACACCAAGTTATGAATAATTTTAACTTAACTAAATTTTATATTGATTAATTGATTAATCCTAAATATTAATCTAGTTATTAAAGAAAGTAAAATAAAGTAAAGAATATTCACAACGCCGGATATATTAGGAAACCACAACGGGAAAAAACCTCGGGCAGCCCAAGCCAGACAATCACTATGAATGTCGATTTGTAATGATCGTACACAAGTTTTACTCAATGACTCTACCCCCACTAGACTTAAAGCTCTTCTGATCTTCAATCACTCCTCTCACAGTTCCCACGCAGAAAGTCCTTCTTCCACGATACTTGTCCACAACACACGCGTCTACGTATGTCTCGGTGTCCACTGGTATGACTTGTAACATCTACAAAATCGAAACACGAACTCCTTCGCTTCTTCTCCACAAAACCAATAATATTCAGTGTAGAACAAAAACCTTCTTGGTACTAACAAGATTACTATTGCATATAGTAATGAAAACTCGGATCTTGTAAACTCTAAGGATGTGTTTAGACTTAAAAACCTTCAAAAATAAAGTGCATAAATGTTTTGGTTCGTAAATTGTTTTTTTTAAGAATGCACACTTTCAAAATCTGAAGAAAACACGCATTTGAATACTTTTCTTGAGGCGGCTACTCATTCAAGCGAAATGACATGTCGCTCGAACGATATGTGCATATTGTTCGAACGACAGTGCTATCTCACTCGAACGACGTGTCAGGTCGTTTGAGTGACGCATGCAATAGAGTTTAAATTTAAACCAACTCTGAAAAGAGAGTTTAACTTAAATTCAAGTCTAATATGTCCTTATCAGAATGAAATGAAGAGTAAATGATTTCAAACTCTTAAAAACATTTTAAAAATATTTTCTTAATAAAATAACATCCTTAAATATTTTAAAATAAATTTCGACTCCCATTAAAATTACGAATTCATACCTGAGTGATCTCGAAAAGCAATTAAACTTGAAGTCGAATAAACTTGCACTAATTAAACATTCGGAATAATTAATTCGTTGAAGTTTTGCCGCAACGTCTTCAATAAACTTCAATACGTCACAGTCTATGCGAGATCGTGATAATAAAAATCTCCCTATGACTCAAACGTGTTTTATTCCGGAAATAAGTCAAAAGTATACAATGGACTCAATTGGAAATTTTGTTCGTACAAAAATATTATAGTGTTGTACATAATTATCTTGCAGTGATAATTATTTAAACAAATAATTATAGTAGGAAAAAAATGATTTTATCCCAGAGGATTGGGGAGTTTAAAAATATTAGGCTAATCCTTTTAATCTTTATAATATTATCCCTCACATATTAAATTTGTTGCATTTAAATCCGCTGTCTAACTTCCATTGAAAAGTTATTGCACAATGCTCACTAGGCACAATTTTAAATCAAATTAACATTTTTATTTATAATAAATTAAACAATAATCATTCACTAGTAAACTAATTAACAGCTAATCTGTTACACCCCCCCTTTCTCTCTCCAAGAAATCCACCATCCCCACTAAGATTAGACCTGTCAATGAGTCGTGTCGAGTCGTGTTTGTGTCGTTCTTTTATCGTGTTTGGGTCTTATTGGGTTGGTATATAAACGAGTGACTTTTTTGTCGTGTGAAAAAATCATATCAAAATCCGCCCCGTTATGTTATCGTGTCGTGTAGTGTTCACTCGTTAATACCCATTAAGATAATGAGTTATATTGAATTTTATACAAGTTGACATATTATCTCATTTTTGGCCCCAAATAGACCCATTAGTTCACTTACATTACTAAGTCTCTTAATTAGTAAAATTCATTATGATAAATTAATATTATGCTACATAAATGATTTATAAGTTCCAAAAGTATATCTTATTTACTTAAATTAATGGATCATAACGGGTTTTATCGGATGAAGGGGGTCAACCCTAACCCGACCCGTTAACTATCGTGTCTTATCAGGTTGGTACTGATATAACCCAAACCCATTAAGGGTCCACCCATTAACTTCTAACTTCGTGTCGATTCGTGTCGTGTTATTGTGTCGTGCCTACTTTTTGCCAGGTCTAACTAAGACGCTGGCACCCCACCACCACCACCACACCAAAATAACACCCCCAAGCACCATACCACCAGTTTAAAAACACCATTATACCACCATCGCTAGCACTGCACCACCACCACTCTAAAACACCTGCAAAAACCTCACAACCCCCTAAAAAACACCCCCAACCATAACACCATCACTCCCAAACATTTCTAAGAACCACTCCAACTAAAAAAAACCATCAAACACCGCACCACCACCAATGCCACAAAAATATATACAAACACATACATATATACATACATGAACATATATACATATGCAAACATATAACTAAGTACATTGTAGAAAAATATTTCCCCATTAATGAGGAAAAGGTTATAAATGAACCTTCTCAGTTATATCTAAGGATATGGAATTCTTATGACATTAGTAGATCATTATGAGTGAGAGTTAGATTAAGTGGATGTGAAATCCACTTTTTGGAGTTTAATAAACCGTGTGTATATGTTTAAGAGATCATTGTATAAACATAAGTTTCCTGCATGTCTTATTTTAAGAAATAATACCATCATGTTTTTAATCATTGTATATTTGTATACACCTTAAGATCAGTGGGAGTAAGTTTATATATTTTTTCTATATACAAGAACGGATTTAGAAAGTAAAGAAACAAAATAATTTTACATGGGTGTAAGGGTTACATATGAGGTAATGAGATACTTAAAACACTATATGATCACATTAAGGATATTTTTTCATTTAAATATGAACGATTATTATGACTCGAATTTACTATAATATGAAGTTCACTCTTGCTTACGTATGTTTGTTTTGGTCTAATGACCAATATAATTATAATGAAGGAGTGCAATACAATCCATCCATTAACTATTGTGAAAGCTGAGTTTGTAGCATGTTTTGATGCAACAACTGATGTATTTTGACAGCGTGACTTCCTTTCAGGGCTTGGAATTGTTGACACTATTATCAAGCTGCTGAAATATTATGACAATGTCACTGCAATATTCTTTATAAAGAAATGTTAGGTATTCTAAGAGTATCTAAGCACATTAAATGTAAATACCTTTTAATTAAAGAAGAAATTCTAAAACAATACGTGCCACTTGAACATATCAGTGCAAGTTAACATAGCAAATCCACCATATATGGGCTATTACAAAGACATTAATAAAGCATGCTCAACATATGGGTCTTAAGTGTAGCCAATAAAATTTTGATGTTGTGGATTGCAAGAGCTTATTTTTGACAGTACATTATGATATCACTAAAGTGTTTTCGAATTTTATATTTCTGTCTTTATTGTATACATGCAGGTGAAAGAATGAATGGATGTGACATAAGTAGTCTTTTTATAAAGACATTATAGGACCATTACTGACAATCCACATTTTTAGCCTACTTGAATATGACATAAGTGGCTTAGTAAATGGAAGGATCCATGCTTTTAAATTAGTGTGGCATCACCATGACTCACATTTAGTGGAGTATTTAATTAAGGTGGATATTGTTAATGACTATTCTAAATATTATTGAGCGCCTGATGTTCCTTTATTCAAATCATTATATGAATTCTTACGAGGACCAAGTGGGAGACTGTCACGAATATTTTATCCATTTAATAATTTTAAAATTATGAAATTCGAAATTAATTAATGGGTCAAATAAAAGAGTTCCACTTGATGTGATCTAACTAAGAAATCAGATTTGGTTAGGATACCTTTAGATAAGTCACTAATAATTATTCAATTTAATTAAATACTCAACTAAATGTGAGTCATGGAGGTTCCACACTAATTCAAGATAATGGTTCCTTCCATATACTGCACCACTAATATCATATTCAATTAGGCCTAAAATGAGGATTGCCAATAATGGTCCCATAATGTCTGTATAAAAAGACTATTTTTGTCACACTCATACATTCATTCATTCACATGCATGTATATAATAAAGACAGAAATCACTACACCAAATCTGCCTAATTGTCACGGTCATTGATCTTGACAACTTCAGCTTGTCAAGGTCAATGACCATGACAATTCTGGGCGAGACAACTTTTTTTGTCACGGTCATGTCATGGTCATTGACCGTAACAAGTTCATTAGAATTGTCACGATCTTATCACGGTCCATGACTGCGATAATATTTGTCACAGATAAGAACCGTGACAAGCTCGTGACATTCTTTAAAAAATTATCACGGTCAATGACCGTGACAAGACTCTTTGTCAAGGACTTATCACGGTCAATGATCGTGACAATTCTGGGCAAAATTGAAAAAAATTCTGCTGGGCAGTATGGCCACTGCCACTGCCCAACAGTATATTTGTACCTGTTATAGCAATGTTGTACCTGTTCAAACATCATATATCCAAATAAAATAGAGATAATGCAAATATAGATTCAAAATAGAGAGAATATGCATCACCATATAATCCAAATATAATTCAAATGTAATAATTTAAAACAATTCAATTCAAACTTAAATCAATGTCACTAAATGTCTGGGGTATGGTTAACGCTGAGGAGGTGAGTAGGCTACATGATATACGAATTAACACATCCACTAATATACGCCATGCCGCATTGTTCGTGCAACCACAATTGAGAGTTCTCCTTCCCGGGCATCACATGTGTGACGAGCACCCTGGACTCGATGTCTTGAACCTCACGTCCATGAACTAGTGCACCCTGGATGATATTCAGGTCCCTCAACCCCCGCCCTATTCGCTGGCCATCAAATATGTCCAGTATAAACACGCTCGGCCAACCAAGTGTCGACATCGATCTGTTGAATGGATCCAAATAGGGAAGTGGATCATCAAAGTCCGCACGTTTCAACGATGAAGCAGCGAGGTCCACATCCTCGTCCTCGTCCTCCCACACCTCCTTCTCTCGCACCTCCTCCCGCACCGCCTTCTTCTTCCCTTTACCAGCTCACCCCCTTGTCCTCCCCTTGCGATCAGAGCCAAGCACCTGGCTGAGTGAGTCTGTGGACAAAGATGCTTTGTCGGAATCAGACAGCGACTCATGCACTTCCTTAAGCTTTGCCTGAAACGACAAAAAGCACATGATTAGTAAAATAAGTAAATTACAAAATTATAACGTAATTAACAAAAAGTAAACTGTCGAATTACTTACAATCGTGGCCGCAACGCTTGGGGACACCTCCTTGTCCTTCCCCTTTTTCGTCCGAAAAGCCATATAAGTATCGAGCCTAAGTGGCCTACCCCCAGGGCCACTCCCTCTCCCCTGAAATTAAATAAAGTAAAATTAGTATCGGCCCCGTAAAGTAAAATAATGCAGAATAATATATTTTATGTAGTTATAGAAAAATTAAATCTTACCATCATCCTATGCTTTACCTCGGCGTAAGACGTCCGGCCGGAGTAGTGCACGCCCGTCTTTTTTTCTCGATTTTCCCTTCCTGATTGGCGAGATGCCAATTGTCGCTCTCCGATCTCATTGTCAATGAACTTTTGCCATTGTGCCAATGAGATCGGCTCCTACAGAGGGACGGATTCACGCCATTGGACAATGGACTCTCGTGTCTTTCCAAAGTATCGAGTCCGCATATTTTTCTTCCACGTCTTGTGTTTCTCCCTCAACTGCTCCAAGACGGAATCGCGTAGCTTTGGATCCAGGTTGAATTGTTCCTGTCCAACAAATACAATGTTAGTTGCAAATAAATATAAATATAAATATAAATATAAATATAATTATAAATATATTAACTGTAGTGCCACCCAAACAGCTAACTTGAACTCCTATGGCACTTCTTTCCAACTAATGTACCCCGGGCCGATGATCGTCTTTACCAGCTCGAGGGATCTCGCAAATATCCCCGCCTTGTTCTCGATGGGCATCCCCAATTTGCCATATTTGGGGAGACTAGGGGCCGAGGAGCCCTCGTCGTCTCCGCTACCACCGAGCCCAGACTACATCATCATAACCAACATCATCATCATCTCCTTAATACCTCAAGGAGACATTTGCTGTAAAAAAATGTTATTAGTACATATCAAAATGAATTAAAAGAAGACATGCAAATATGTACAATTACTACAAATAAAAATGAATTGTTACTGTTAATATGTACAAGAGTGAAACATCCCCCCCACCCCCCACCCCCCACCCCCCCCTGCCCCAACCCCCTTCCCACCCCCACCCCCACCCCCACCCACCACACACACACATGCACACACACACACACACACGCACAACATTTACAAGTATTGTCACGGTCATTTATAAGTATTGTCATGGTCAATGACCGTGCCAAGCCCATGACAATTATATTTGTCACGAATTTATCATGAACTTATTACGGTCAATGACCGTGCCACCCCCTACCCCCACCCCCACCCCACAAAATTTATGGCATTTTGAAAAAAAAATTATTCGGGCCGTGGCCCATTTATTGTAATAATACAAGAATTTCATGGTATATTTCCTTATTATTAGCATTATTGGATTTAATGGAATTTTCTCTAAGTAAATATTGCTAATTAATTAATTTTCTTAAAGTGAAAGTTTTTTCCATAAATGAAAATTTGTTAATTACCTTATGTTTCTTATAAAATGATTCAAATTTGTTAATTACATTATATTTCTTAACACCTAGGCTCCGATTTTACCCAACGGTAGCCCAAATCCAAGTCGGTGTGTATTATTATTGTATGTGTGTGTGTGTATTTTATATAGTTTTCTTTGGTTCCTCATGAACTCTAGTATGCCTTAATTTCATGCCAAGTAATCGATCAACTATCTCATCATGACTCAATAGTAAAACACACGCGGGAGTTTGATTCCATTACAGGTTAATATATGCAGACATTTTATTCCAATAGTTTAATATATACATAGATAAATGCGTATATGATTTTTTGTTATTATGTTTTAGGGATTCATTTTGATATGCATGAATTTTATTTGTTACGATTAATTAATCATCAAATTTTGCAATTTCATTCGTAGAATATATTGTGTTAAATAGGTCAGAAAAATAAAATAATACAATTTAGTTAAATTCGGCCACGCATCGCGTGGCTTTCATGCTAGTATATATATATATATATATATATATATATATATATATAAACACCCACACCCCACCCCTACCCTGCCCCCTGCCCCACCCCCACCCCCACCGACCACACACGCATACACACACACACATACATATATACACACACACAGGCCCCCTCCCCACCCCTAGCCCCCTCCCCACCCCCACCCACCACACACGCACACACACATACACACACATGCACATATATACACACACACACACATATATATACACACAATCATATATATATATATAAATGGAAGAGAGAGAGAGAAAATAGGAGGGAAGAAACGGCGGGGGGAAAAAGAAGGGGAAGATTTTTTATAATGCGACATTTATCACGGTCATTGACCGTGACAACATTTATAAGTATTGTCACGGTCATTGACCATTACACGACCGTGACAAATATAATTTTCACGACTTTGTCACGGTCAATGACCGTGACAATAATTCATCACGGCCTTGTCACGGTCATTGACTGTGACATAAAACGCGTGTTTGTTGTCACGGTCAATGACCGTGACAAGGCTAAGCGTTGAAAGGGTGCCAATTTACCCATTTTGGTATAGTGTATATAAAATTCGAAAACACTTTAGTGATATCATAATGTAGTGTAAAAATAAGTACTAGCAATCCACAACATCAAAATTTTATTGGTTACACTTGATACCCATATGTTAAGCATGCTTTATTAATGTTTTTGTGATAGCCCATTTATGTGGATTTTAAGAGATTAAGTAGGTCAGTCTCCTAATACAAGTTTAACTATGATGGATGTTAGAATTATAGTTTACAGAGGAGATTAAGTTCCTCCCTCACCCTATATATAATAGGTTATTCTCTATCAAGTAATCTGTATAAACACACAATATATTAGGCTAGAGAGAGAAAATTCCAAAATTCCATTTACGTGCAATTTTTAATTATAGAAGAGATATTGTTGGAGCAATTAATCAACATGATTTAAAGAGACTTAAACAAAAAACTTGATTAATGCAGTGGATCAAGGTAAGTCTTCTTTTCTATTGTTTAGGCATATTTTGTGAAAAAATATGAAGATCCAAGATTCTTTTATTAAGAATAATTGTATACTAAAGTTTAATCAAATTAATGTATTTGTGATTAATATTAGGGTGTTCTTAAGAATGGTTTTAGATTTGGTATCAAATCATAAGTTAAGATCTCATGATTTTCCTTTATTAATGGTTGCCTATGATGAAATCCAGATTAAATTTCTTTTATGTGCCCGAGTCTTTCTACGATGTTTTAATTTTCTATTATTAAATCTGCTCTTAATGTATCCCTCAGGCTTTTTGTGACATTTTTCTTTTATCGCCAATACTCACTGGTTGGAATGAAAGGTCAAAACTTTGCTCGAAATTTTACGAAACTCACATGGTCAACAGGAAACGTCGAAATAAAAAAATCCCATTGTACATAATGGGCACCACCTTACTTTTGTGTTTTGACGTAGTTTAGGCCCTTTAAATTACATTTTTGTTGTTTTTGGTAATAATATTGACGTCCATATCTCACTCCTGGAAAATTGATTTTTGAATTCTGCAAATTATTTTGAGGTTTTGGAGTAATTCTCTACAGCCGTGTGGTGCTAACTCAAATTTTCTATTTTTGATAAAAAAATACGATTTTCCCATATATTATGCATTTTCCCACCATGGGGGATATTTTCTTTGTTCACATTGATTCTATTATTCATGTTTATGTTGAATTAAATACTAAACACAAGCTATAATTTGTATGTATGGGTATTAGATTTACGATTTGATTTTTTTTAACACCAATATTCATTTTTAGTTGGATTAGATGTTAAACACAGGCTATAGTTCATATGTATGAATGTTGGATGTACACTTCATTGTTAATGCTAGTAATCACATTAAGTTGGATTAAATGCAAATCACAGGCTACAATTCGTATATGTGGATACTAGATTGATGATTTCGTTCAGATACTAATATTCATGTTTAAGTTAAATTAGACGCCAAACATAGGCTATAATTCATATGTGAGGATATTAGATGTATGATAAAGTCTTAACTTTAATTTTTATATTTAGATTGGATTAGATGCCAAACACAAGCTATAATATGAAATTATGAACATTAGACTCATCTATGAGAATGTTAATTTATTAGTGTATTATGTTCATTCACTTTAATCATAATTAATGTTGTTGGACAACAAACACATATGCTACAAATATGGTAGATATGATTAACTGAATATTAACGGGTAACAATATTTTTTATTAATAAATTATTGGATATCAAATACAAATGACACGTTTTTTGAAATTAATTAGCATGTCACTAACTTAAGTATCCTAAAAACATCATTTACTTAACGTTCTCTTCGATATAATATTATTGTGCATTAATATAACAATGAAGGGGTTTTGAATCAATTTTTGTAGTTTGGTCCTCATACATAATTTTTGACATTATGTATGATGAGGTGAAAATAAATTATTAATGTATTATTATTCACCCAATGTCTCATGCAAGTATTATATCTATTTTATTTTCACATTACGCCAAATTAAAATATTTCATGAATTTCAAATTAAGCAATTAAAATAATATAATTTATTCATGTATTACAAATATTTTGCACATGCATTCATATATATAATATTTATATAATGTAAGGTTTAGTATTCATTAAAGTGTTCCACTCCATAAGAGATAAATATCAGACTAATGCATTCATATCATGTATATTTTGATTGCCTACGGGTCCATGTATGATATTGAATGCTAGGATGTTGATACCTTATGATGTTTCATATATATACATGAATAATTTAGTTCATTTCTCATGCGATACTTAATGAACATAAGCGAAAAATTTATTGACTTATGTATGTAGGTCTTTATTTCATGTAATATTCATATTATGAAATGTTTGGCAGTCACCACAGTGACCCAACGACAATGGCAATGAATATTAAATGTAAAGATAATGGTAGTAGTAACTCATAATGCTTATAATTGTAAAGATATTAATGGGATGTATTGAGTTTATTTCTTTAAGCAAGGTTATTCCTTACAGGAAATATTTTTTGAGATAGTGAATGAACATCAAAGATCACATACGTTATCATAGTATGCGAAAATAAGTTGTCTACAGACATCGTGTACATATAATGAAATAACATTATACCCACTAAAGTGATCTACAAGCATCATATAATTGATATTTCACAGTTACTACTAAAGAAAAATCATGGTTATGCACTTATTGTATTATTATGATATTAATGCGTGTGTTATTAAATCAAAGCATTAATGAAGCGAGAAATTTATCTCATTATTTTATCATATTATTGTATCTCATCTTGATTCTCTAAAATTGACTTTCTCATTTATTTAATTCTCTGAAGACTAACTTTTTATAATGAAGTAAAGAGTTAAGTTTCAATTATTATATCTGATCTTTATATGTAACTTTTAATGATGAACCCAATATTGTTGGTGAAAAATGCATGAAATACTCCATACACTACACAAAAATGGGAGATTTGTGAGTGCTGCTAGCAGTCACAATTGACCTTTATAACTGCTATTTACCGTCATAATTTAGGGGGTGATAAAAGCAAAATTGTAACTCCTAATAGAAGTAAAAAAAATTTATAACCCCTACGGGGTTATAACTGGTGATCCCAATTTGTAACTGCTAACAGCAATCACAAATATTAGATTCGTAACTGCTGACAGCAGTCACGAATATTAGATTCGTAACTGCTCACAGCAATTACAAATGTTATATTTGTGACTGCTGACGGCAGTTACGAATCTTATATTTGTGACTGCTGTTAGCAGTTACAAAATTGATAGTAGTGATAAATTTGTGACTGCTATTAGCAGTTACAAAATTGAATTTGTTAAATGTGGTAAGAGCTATTACAAATATCTTTATATTTTCACAAAATGATGAAATAATGAAAGTAAAATAAATATCATGATAACAAGTCTAAAATTTTTGACTATATTTCATTTATATTTCTCATATTCCATATATCCATTACACATAAAACTTGTTTAAACTTAATTTAACATCAAACAACCCCTTCGTGGGCGCCAAGTACAAAATGAACATAGAATAAAAAATAAACTAAAAAAAATAGCATCATGATTCTCCCATAATCTGTCAGTGGTTATCGCTCAAGAATATCATCATGATTCTCCACAAATTCGTGGATTTCTACTTTTCCTTTCCGTACATCTTCCCACAGGTACTGCATGTGGCTAACACAATTTATTTTCCAGTATAAGCCTCCACTTAAAAGGAAGCGTCCAAGAGTGGCAAAGATAAGCCTTGAGTGGAGGTCGGGATGAACGGGCGATTGTTCCTTCCAAACGCATATTTTATTTTTGTTGTTGTACTAAGAGTGTATTCCTCAAAGCCATCAATGCACCTGCAAATAAACCGACAAAATAAAAACAACAAGGACATATACTTGATAACAACAATGTCAAACATGAGCAGATTGGGCTAACTTTAGCATACCATAGTCAGGGATGAAACCACCATTACAGTGGGGGGTAAGCTTTAGGTTGAACGACCCTAGTTGGAAGCAGAGGATTCAAGCAAATTGCATCTAATAAGAGTAACAAGAAAATAAGTAAAAAAAAAATCAAACATCAAATTTATTTTTGGAACTGCAAAGAAAGCAAGTAAACTGCCAAGATATTACTACATATTCTACACCCTACATGATGAGGCTCCTCTTATTCTGAGATTGCTTTAATTTTTGACATGCACGATCAAAGTTTTAACCACCTTTGGAACTTGTCTTTATAATCATGAAGTTTAATCTACGGAACATATAGACTTCATTCATAGTGGAACTTGTATCTATTATGCCATTCCCTTTTATTTTGAGGCGAAACTCTCTAAGTGGAGGCCCCCACCCACTGCTGCCTACGCCCCCTGCCCAACCTCCACTTTCTCTATGTTATCTCATTATCTCATGGATGTATATACTAAATGACTTAAGTCATTTGGACATTCAGACATTGACTGTAAAGTAGATAGCGTAACTGTTGCACTATTGAGTTTCATAGGCTGTCCAAGATATTTAAAAATAGAAAATAAACACTTCATTGAGAAAAAAATGAACATGTAGGAAAGTCAAACTTAACTAAACAAGCAGGATTCCTCGTTTTCCCAGAAATATTGAGTCGATTCGAAGATCCTCGTGGGAAAACTCCGTGTGTATTATAGTTCCCTGCACCAAATTATATGGTGCACTTACTCATTAAACAGACATAAAAGCAAAACTTTACAAAGATATTACTTTGATATATACTCAATAATGATCGGCCTAGAGAAACCTACATGGCTTTGTTTCGCAATAGCTTAGTCCTGCATTAAAAATAAAGGCGCCCAAATACGCCTATTTCTCTCAATAGCTTGGTCCTGCATTCAGAATAAATCGCGTTAAAGTATTCACCAGTATACTCAATGGTGATGTAATTGGTTATCAAAAATACGTCAGCATATTCCATAAAGAGATCAACGAGTCAAGTAAAAACTAGTTAGTTTTGCAAGTATATAAATACGGGTAACGGTTTTAGAAGACGTCGGGTGCTGAAGCCAATTTTACTTTGTTTACATAGTGTAATTTTGTCCAAGATGCCGAAGAGTGTTCGAACTCAAGAGTTTGGAGTAGGTTCTTTTGGTCTTCTTATCACTACATTCATAACAGAAAAAAGTACGGATGCAAGAATCATAACAAAGAAAGAATAAAAAAGATACTAGAAAGAAAAAGTCCAGAAGTTACTAGTTTAGCTATCTTCACCTTCAGTGCTAGATCCTTACGTGTATGCCCTCAGTTCTGGCAGCATCAAACACAAAATTCATATGAGTTATAACACTGTGAAAGAAGATTACATCCATGACAAGAGTACTGTTCTTCTATTCCAGGGCAGTAGCGAGACTAGATCCAGTGATAGTGCATCACATACATGACCATTATCATTAGATAGTAGGTATCTTCCTTGAACTGTGAGTTTGCAAATTTGTTTTCCTTGAAGGCTGACTTCCTTGCTGATGGCTGATATGGTGGATGAGAAATGAAGAATCACAAGTTGGAAAAGTATAAATCCAAGTTTTGGCATTCTGGGACTGCCCATCAATTTGGGCGCGCCCAACTTTGTGGGCACTATACTAACCACCCAATATTTTATTCCCAACATGATGTGTACCATTGATAACATTCTAGACTGGTAATTATATATTACAACTCATGATTCTATCCTAGTAATCGATTATTAAACATGTAAATTTGATCATTCATTGAGGCTGTAACCCTTTATATATCTGTATTGAGGTTTCAGAAATTTCAGAATTGACTGATAATTATTAACTTTATAGAGGTCCATCACCATTCTAAACACCACTTTTTGAGTAATTAGAGTTTTACTCTTTTCACTAAAAGCTTTTTTATGTTAAAAGTTTCAATGTATATTCCTCCCATGTTGTGTTTGATTTTGCATTGTAAATAAGGTAAGCTTATTTTCCCTGACCTTTATTTATGAAGGTTTAATTATCATATTCCCCTGCATCAGCGCATTCCACTCGTCCACCCCTCTTCACGAACTTGAAATTGAAATGGAGATTTGAGAAATCTGGAAACATACCAATAATCAGAACATGATTTTCCCTGCATCCGCTCTATTGCCAAATTATAAGTGCCATATGCTGGGTAAAAGAGGGTAGACCCTTAGGCTTCTATTGCCAAATTATAGTGTACTTTATACATTGAGACTTGAGATTCAATATGTTTAAAACTAACTACGTAACACAGAAAAAAGGGTCAAAACTTATTTTACTTGTTCCATTAATTGGAAAGTATTAACTATGGTGGATTTTTATTGTTAATGCATATTCTGATATTATTAACATGGGATCAAGTTATGAAAACAATTACATGCCAAAGACGAGAGAGCTCCAAAAAATGATATATAGTGTAGTAATATCTGAACTAACTTAAGCAGCTTACCATAAACATTCAGCAACAAGAACAAAACCATAAACACCCAAAGATACCAACTGCATTGATGCAGTGAAAGCAGTCAATGCAGAAGAATAGAACATAAGAGGTTATATTTACTAGTTTATTTTTATTTTTATAAGTTTCTGTAAAAGGTTGTATGATTCAGTGATGAAACATGCCAAACGACCCAAAGGTGACCTTTGATGTGATTAAAATCCAACCAATGGCTCCGTTTGGTTCGGGGTGAAATAATTTTCATCTAAATGATAAGTAAAATGGTGAAAAGTATTTTCCCTTATTTGGAGTCGATCATTATTCACTATATTGTACCACACCATATATTTATTTTATTATAGGAACAAATATTTAACTCCAAACATGTATAATTACATCATATCTTTTTTACTTTTCCTCCATGTGGACAATGTTTCACCCTAAACCAAATGGATTATAAGATTAAAAAGTATTGAATTCAATTCGTCTGTCAAAACATCGGAGAAATATTCCCGGGCAAAGCTATATGAAACAACGGATTTAAGCCACTTGCCTTATTCCAACGACTCTCTTAAAATTTGCTTCAAGGGCTCGTACCATGTATTTGTGAAAATTAAACTTTGGATTGCCCTTGCAATGAGTCTACAAAGAGAAATTAAAACAATTGATCCCATGGACAAACACCATAGTCCATGTATAGAATAGGCACAAGTTAAGTAATAAATTGAGAGTTATAACACTTAAGATAGGAGTAATATACCATAATGAAGCCGAGTCGCAAGGTTATATAATCTGATTTGGTCACGAATCCATAACATTGTTTGAAAAATGAATGCTGAAAATTCAAACGAAAACAATTTATTAAGAAATTTACACTAAGCAGGTTGTAACATTCCATATTTATTAAGAAATTATCACTCAAAGAATTTTATAATAATCAATTTGTTTGCTAGAAAATTGAGAGATCCTTTTGAACGGCCTAAATAAATAAGGACATTGCAAACTCGCATTAATATTCATAAGGTAGCCTTTTCTATAGTACTCAACTCAATTTAACAAATAGGAAGACCAATTTTGTAGTAGAGAAGACTTTGACTTACTAGCCAACCCAACAAAGTTGAAAGTTTACCAATACCCAGAAAACGACCTCTGATGAAATCATGTTCTTTGACATGGGTAAACTTATTCAGAACTGCATGCAAAATATTCCCACATAAGAAGTGCGCACAAAAATGGATCCAATAGATGGATAGTAATAAATATAAGAACAGAATGAGTCATTTGAGCATGAAAGAAACAAATTTGTAAATATGCTCAGGGACTTGTATAAAAGTCTAATGTGTTTCAAGAATGTACGAAAATAAGATAATCTTGTTCAATAAATTCACAAGGGAATCAACAAATAAAAGTAGAATAACAATGATAACAAGGAAGAACATAATAATACGTAGAAGAGAATCAAGAAGCAAGTACATCGTAATCTCTTATGGAAAGCTCAAAGTTGGGAAACCTCAATTGAACATTCATTAACTGAAACTAATTGTTGAAACCATTTTCATAAAAGGTCGTATCCAGTGCACAAGGCTCCCGCTTAACTGCAGGGTCTGGGAAAGGCGGATGTCAGCTGGCCTTACCTCCATACATATATGTAGAGGCTGCTCCCATATCTCGAACCCGAGACCAACCGTAGCTTGGGCGAAGGCACTTGCCATCGCACCGAGGTACGACCTCTAGAGACAAATTGTAACTGAGTAAAAGAGACAATTTTTTTTGAAAGACTAGTGAAGTAGTTCAAAGTACCTTTATATAGTAGCTCAATAAATAGGAGGAACAATAAAGATAGAATGGGCACATGGTATCTTTATGCTTTCCTATCCGAACTATTAGACCATTTGGAAGTTATAAGACCAGTGTGGGCACCATATTACACCTTTAACAAGGTAGAAGTTATTTTCAGTGTTCTATTAATCATGGGTAATATTATTTTTGTTTTATGACTAGCCTCACCTTTGTCACAAGGTAGAAGTTGTGTTAAAAAAATGACTGTGTAAATGCACAACGCTTAATGACACCAAAAAATACCAATAATATGCGAAATTTATTGGCACATTCTCTGGGTTTCGACGTATATAACTTACTCGCTTGTACATAATCTCCCTAATATACATATTAAAGTAATTATCTCATTATATTGATACTTTCAAAATATATGTGAATAGGGGACAAATTTCGTATGCAATTCTGTAAATAAAACATAACAAATCTAATAGATTCTACTACTTGTTAGTTGATATAATCCAATAGAATTTCAATCCCAAATAAATTCACCTATGATACGCACAGGAGCATGTAGTATTTGAACAAATTTGTTACAAAAAAAAAAATCATTATGATACAAACAGAATCATACTAATTTAATTAATTCGTTATAAAAAATTAAGTAGACAGAAAGAGAACATGTATGGGATCTTAATTTTTTTCATTTAAAAAGTAAGGAAAAGACTAGGATTAGAGTGTTGTTTATAGTGTATTGTATATATTGTAACTAGGTAAGTGAAAATAACAAATGGACCAGTGTATGTATAGTAACCTGATCAATTTATTTAAAATGCTGGAAACTATATTGTATATATTGTAATTAGGTAAGTGAAAACACTCAAACCTATATATATTTTAAATTCAAGTACTTGGCTTGATTCAAGATATGCTCATCTCTATATGTACCAATTGTATGTTTGTTGATTTAAAAGCGACGCTCTCTCTTTGATGCCTTATAGAGCCATTTTTTTTATGATCGTTAGTTGTGTACAGTTCTTCGATATTCATATAGGAATTTTTGTACAGTTGGAATGTGTGACACCCCGACTAATTAAATACCGGGTAGATACTCCTTTATTAAATTAATTCAAAATGCCAAGTTGGTTCAGTTAATAGCATCACTGCCGAAAATATTTTAATAATTACTAACCACCTAGTATTTAAAAGTAAGTGCCAAATTTTAAGTTAAGTCTGATTAACATGCAGTAAAAGAATAATGAAATAATAACAACCATTCACTATAATGAAGTAATGAATAACCAACAACATGAATATAAATCCGGAGGAAAACTCCTCACAACAATCCCACAACTGAAAAATAATACTACAAGTCTGAATCCTGAATAATTACATGCCAGAAGTCTCAATAACTGAAATAAATGAAATGTCTCTAAAATAAATGGGCGACATGCCCTACAATTGATAACTGAAGAATATCGAGTCAAGATAGATGAAGCGTCTACAAGCAAAGTCCTGTAACTTCCACAAACAGCTACAGCTCGTCACCTGAATGAGAATCCTAAGCATGGTGTCCTTGTGGCTGGGTACCTAAAATGGTTTTTACAAAATAGATTTGAAAGCAAATGGGTCAGAGCCCGAAAGTGGAAATCATTTTAAAAACAGCAAGTGTTTTAATAACATTAAAAAATTAAATGCAAAATACATGTTAGGACGTGCACTCACATGGAATTCTCACCTCTCGACTACATGTGTACTCCTAACGTACCGTACCCATCTATAAGACATCCATATCTAACCAAACTGTAAATAAGTTCTACCCCTTACTACTCAATTCCCATATTATATTCTAACGTTATCAATTAAATAGAGGGCTTTACATACACTCGGATTCTCAATTAGTAATATAATTCACTATCAATTAACCCGTTATATTTTCTCAAAACATTACCATAATTATGTTCACAATATTAACATGAAAGTTCTCATTAATTAAGTGTATATTATTCACGTCATAAATATACAATACAAGCACCCCGAGACTAAGCTGCGGTGCACACATACTCTGCTATCCATCCCGGTACATCACGGACATAAGGATCACGTATTCCGAATCTCTCAGGAATCGTTCTCAGATAACAACATCACAAATAATGGAGGCGAACACAGTCACATCACATGGGTCACGCACATACCCGCGCTCCCACGATCAGCAGACTTATTAACATCCCAATAAGTCCTTCTTTGACCTATGTTCATCGAGGTAACCAATCTAAATCCGAGCAACACAAGGATTAGAAGGCCCTAAGCGAACGCAAACTTCCCGTGATAGCAAGTATGGTAGGTATGTCATACACATAAAATTAATACATATACTAAGTATTCACACATCTTAGTAATCACCATAATATATTGGTGGTACACTTCTCATTTTCATACCGACATATAATACTACACAATTTATATGTTCCCGATTAATATAATACATTAGGCCGTCAATAGTTCTCGCAACGTAATAGACACTCACGTCCTACTTCATATTTTCCCTTAGGTTCAAACTACACTTCTAGGTTTGACTCCTCATTATATCCAAACATCCCAAATGTCACAATTAATCATCAAGGGAAAGTTATCTCTACGTATACACAAGGTTACGGAACACTCGGGATCAAAACAGGCTAAAAAGCCTAAACTGTCAACTCGTTCGAAGTCTCGTTCGAACGAGAGTTCGTTCGAACGAACTGGGTCTTCTAACGAGATCTCGTTCGAACGAACATCCCTCTCGTTAGAAGCTCGTTCGAACGACCTAGGTAGGTCTTCTAACGAGTGGCCAGATTCAAGCCCAGAAATTTCTATCTCGTTTTTCCCAATTCTCTTCACCTCTAATCTCACCTAAATGTCATCCCAACAATGTTTTAAGGTATCTAATCCTTCCTAAACATGTTTTAACCGTATTACAACATTTATATGGGTTCAATTCACCCTAAACTGCATCAAATTATCAAATCTCCAACATTTATTTTTTCAAATCTCAAGAACATGAACCCTAAAACTTATAAATCATCAATGGGCCTAATTAAATCCGTTTTTGTTTAATCCAAATTATAATATCATCAGAATAATCATCTAAATACAAATCTACATGCGATTCCTCATCTAAAATGTAATTTCTACTTCCAATTTTAATGGGGTTTTCATTAACTCCCAAGAACATACAATTTAATTGGGTTTCCTACGCATGGAAGAAGCATTCTCTATAAAAACGAAATTAAATCACTTGCCTTAAGGGTAACTCTGGATTTGATGACGAATCTGATGAATGGTTCTCTCTCTCCTCTGCAGAATTCCTCCTCTCTCTCTCTCTCCAAGCTTTCTTCTCAAGGTGTTAATGGAGGTGAGGTTGGTTTTGCCAAGTTATAACTTCTCCCGTAGCCCACTTCCTAAATTGGGGTTGGAAATGGCTTAGTGGGTTAATACTAAGTCAGATTTTAACTCTAATTTTCGTGGGTTTTAGTTACCCAATTTCCGAAATTACCAAAATGCCCTTATAAGTTACCAGTATGGCCCAATAATGCCCCGGGACCCAAACTTAACCCCCGACTAGTGTTTTCTGACTATTTCGACCCTTCCGGACGCGTTGGCGCACTCAAAACGACCATACGGTTAATAGAACTAAAATTCACTTTTTTTAATAAAATAAATATTTCCCTGACGCGACTGTCACACGCGTCTCAATAAAATTTTCCAACTTGCCGTATTTCAATCTCACGACAAATTTCATACTTCAATATTCATATATAATCATATATGCACATATAATCAAATAACAACTCGCATCTCGTTAGTATTTTAATCCGGATTAATTTCCAATTAATACGCATTTAATTTAATTAATCCCATAAATAAATAACAACACAAAAATACGGGGTATTACAGAATGCATCTATAAATCCCCTCCTTAATTGATTAGTAATAGGAAGCTACGTCATAAGATCATTTGAACCTCAGGGTACTGTCATATTCTTTCAGCAAAACCTAACTTTGTTGACTTTTAATTAGTCAATATTATTGTATAAATAACAAAAAAAAATGATATTTGTATCCATTTAAATTCAAACCTCTGGAAGAGGAAGCTTTGGTGACTCGAGAAAGTGAAGGTTAACATTCCTACAGTAGTGAATTCTATAGTTAATACCACCCCAAACATATGGCAGATAGTGATGAAGAATGGTGATGTATTGAAACAATCAAAAGTAAATTATGAACCTTTTATGATGAGTGGTTGTAAGCACCACAAGAATAGAATCCACTGCGATAAGTGGTGGTAGGCATGAAAAGTTGACAGATCTACCATGACCATATGTTAGGCGCTTGACTGCTTAGTGGAGCATAAAACTCAGAGGTTTTAGGCTCTTGACTATGAGAGGAACATAAAACTCATTCAAGTTGGCCGAGTTTGTGGTCTTACTTTAACAAATATGCCAAAGAAGTTTGTGGAAGTTATTCAACTAATTTAAGAAAGGAATATTGAAACAACAATTAAAGTGAATGAGTGGATTTTTCATGGCCACATTGTTACCGAAAACAAATTACTAATCCTATGTGACCAGTTCCTCGAGCAGTGCATGGTGCGGAAGCGAGTTACAACGTGTGAGAGAAGCAATATGAGCCCGAGCGTGATACATGTGCATCAAGTCACTTATAAGGATTATGATGCACCTGTATCAAATATGTATCAAATATTTTTGATAGTATAAACTCACATAAACAAGTGTAAACAATCAATAATTCTAACTTGAATGGAATGAACTACTTACGAAGGATGTGAATTAATAAACACAAACGAACATATCAATAATTCTAACTAAAATTGACACAAAGAAGTTTACAAATATTTTCATAAATTAATCTTCAAACTATACAACAACAACCAATTGATAATCCGGATTTTCAATTATCTCACCCTCAACCTCCTATCACCACTACAAATCAATCGAGTAAAAGAACTTTATCTATGGTTAATTTGGCAGAACGCAACAACTCCGACATCGCAAAAAATAGACAAGTCAATTTTCCCATCAAGCATTCAGTAAATCATCAACATAATTAGGGGGATGGGGGAATCCAAGTTGGAATTGAGCTTCATAGAAGGCACGATATAATAAGTACATGAGCTTCATGAGAACGCTGGAATTTCCTTTATCCGATCCATTTCAAGATTGTTTTCAATTTTCTCCCTCAAAAGCCCACTTTTAATCCCAACATGAATATTTACTAGTCAATTTGGGAAATCATGAGTTCTATGAGGACACGAACATTTCCTACAAGTTACTTTTGTACGTCTAAAGATTTGCATACCTCTTTTTAGGTCACTCGGTTGCTATTATGAGTTTTCACCCCTAAATCCCATTTTAAGCCCAAAATGACCATATACTAATCAATTTTGAAAACTGATATTCTAATTTAGACAAACCATTTTCTTTAAATTTCTTTGGTATCATCTGATTATGCGTGCCTCTTTACGGAACACTTCATTATTATTTTTACTTTTCACACCCCAATGCCCACTTTTAATCCCAAAATGAACATCTATTAGTCAATTTTTAGAAAATGGAGTCTGATTAGGACACTCACACTTCTTGTAAGTTACTTTTATACCACTTAGGGTGTTTGTTGGCCTGTCTTGGCCATTCAATTATTATTTTCAATTTTCATCCCTAAATTCCATTTTAACCCCAAAGCGAATGCTTACTAGTCAATTTCAAAAACCAGGAACCCGATGAGACACGCAACTTCCTAGAAGTTACATTGTAATGCTTAAAGTGTATGTACCTTTATTCGGGCCACACGATTATTTTTTTGAGTTTCCACAACCTAAGTTCCATTTTTAATTCCAAAACAAATGTCAACTAGCCAATTTTAGAAAACCGGGAGTCCGATGACGATCACTTCCCTTAAATTACTTTCATATTGAATAGTAAACTCACATAAACAAGTGTAGACAATCAATAATTCTAATTGGATGACATGAACTACTTACGAAGGACGTGAATTAATAAACACAAACGAACATATCAATAATTCTAACTAAAGTTCACACAAACAAGTTTACAAATATTTTCATAAATTAATCTCCAAACTATACAACAACAACCAATTGGCAATTCGGGTTTTCAATTGGCTCATCCTCAACCTCCTATCACCACTACAAATCAATCGAGTACAAAGACTAATGATATTAGTCAATGACTAAGAATTAAAATTACCTTTATCCATATCAATTCGACGATACTATAATTTGAATGTCCGGGACTAGATTAACTCAGTCGATCAGATCATTTAATTTGTTTTCCAGCCAAAAAACACGAATAAATATTGATAATCAAGGAATAATATTTTTAGAATGAAATATTTCCCTTCTACGTTTGGAACATGAAACAGAGTTGAGAAACAATGTCGTAAACACACACACGCACACTTAAATAATATTTAGAGTCAGTCCTACGTTTATTATATGGCATCTTCAAGTTAATAGATTAGTGTCCCAAAAACATGTACAATAGCTATAAATGTTAATCACCTCACTACCAAGTATCAACTAATAAGTAAATTGAGTAAAATTTTGGATTTACTTTGGAGCTGAAACAGTTATCACAAACATTAATCAAGTAGCCACTGGTTGAAAACTCAAACCCTATGATTTTGGCTATAAATGTTAATCACTTGAGTATCAAGTATCAACTAATAACTAAATTGAGTAAAATTTCGAATTTACTTTGGAGCTGAAACAGTTATCACAAACATTAATCAAGTAGCCACTGGTTGAAAACTCAAACCCTATGATTTTGGCAGTAAATGTGTATATGTGAGTGCCTAAGAATCGAAAACCCCAGAAAGGCAACCTAAATCGAAAATTTATAAAAAAAACGCAGACCTAAAACTTATTTCCAAAAAAAAAAGAGTACAAGAAAACCTAAATAAAAAATTTATATGGAATAAAAAAAGGCACATAAACCTACAATTGTTACCCTCAAAATTCATATGCAATAAAAAAACGCACATAGCTGTATTATCTTGGTCGCTTACAGTGAAGAGGGAGAGAGCGCGGAAGCATTATTAACCAATCTTCATAGTTTGGTCGATAAAGGGAGAGAAAGATTGTAGAGGGATAGAAGAGGGAGCGGGAGATTGAAGACCAGGTAGGAGAGAGAAGAGGGAAATTAAAGCTAAGCCAAAATTTTGGTGACCTCTGCTAAAAAGGTTTAATTCCTACACTAAAATTTGCGACTCCTTCTAGCGGTCACAAATTTGTGACTGCTCATAGCAGTCACAAATTAAGTCTTAAGATAAAACTTGTAACAACTACGAGTAGTCACAAATTTGTGACTATTAATAGCGATCACAAATCTAAAATTTGTGACTTCTCATAGCAGTTACAATTTTGTGACTGCTCATAAGAGTCATAACTTAAGCTTAGTAATAAATTTGTGACTGCTTGTGGCAGTTACAAATTTGTGACTGCTTATAACAGTAAAAAAATAATCATATGGCAAGATTTGTGAGTGTCATTAGCAGTGACAAACCAATTGACTCAATTTTTTTTACTACCCTTGACTTTATCACTCCTAATAGGAGTTATAAATAATTTTGTGAGTGCTTCCGGAAGTGATAAGTTTGTCACCCCAATTAGCAGTCACAAAACGGCAGTTACAAAATTAGCATTTTGGTGTAGTGATATAAAATTTGAAGAAACTAAACATATTACGTGTTATTTTAATGCTGATGATGTTGTACACTCAGACTAATAATGCTAAAGATTAAATGTATCTATGAGCCATCGTTTTCACACTAGTAGATACCTATTATGTTACATATTTAAGTACACTAAGGTAGATTGTGTGAAGCATAATGTATAGTTAGAAAATAATTTTAAATATTTGATCTGCGTATGTTTCAAATTAAACTTAGGGTGCTACGAAAAATGTTTAAATTCGATGCAAGGATTCTTTACAAAACCAACTAGAAATGCAAATAAGATTCTTCTTCTTTTATTCGATGCAAGGATTCTTTACAAAACCAACTAGAAAAATGTTTAAATGTTTTTCATAAACCTTCAATGTTTTCAATTTTCTTGGAAAATGTTTGTCTAGACTTGATCGTGAGGGATATTTTCTAAAGAGTCTTTCAATGTATCTTTTTCAAAGCTTATATAAAATAAAATTTGGATATATTTCTTTTAAAGATTGCTTTGATCCTTCATCATAATCGTAGTCTTATTAATGAAACTCTCTAATCTTATACCAAATTAAATCTAGACCCCTTTTAATAATTTTCCCGGACATGATTTATGTAATATCTCTTATAAATCCTGATAATCGAGTTTTGCTCTTAAAGTATTGCGATGTCTAATATCGGGATGACCCGTGTGGACCAAGTGGGAGATTATGAGAAACTTCTCTTAAAGTGGACTTACATAGATCATATAATTGTCATTGACATGTACTTATTACATTAAAGAAAATGAAAAATGTCAAATTCATTATGAATGGTGAAATTAGTGGAAGTAGAAATTCATAAAATATGGTTATAAAGGAAGGTATGGTACTTATCCCAATACCGATAACTTTTTTGAATACTTGTTCTTTCAATTGTTGGATTCTCAAAACAACAAAGAACAAATAAATGATCAACCACTAAATGATGGTGTTACCACCGTGAGAGAAATATAGATAAAATCATAAGGAATAGTATTAAGAAGATCGTAAGGGGAGTCTACTATCTTAAATGATTATGTGGTGTATCAACATGAACATGAATTTGGCGTAGGGATAAATAATGACCTAGTTTTATTTTCACAAGTCATAAGAAGTGAAACTAATGCAGTACAACTAAGTTTAGGATCTCGTTGAGTTACATAATTGATGCACTAAAGTCGAGGATGTGAAAACCACTTTTTGGAGTTTAATAAATCGTGTGTATATGTTTAAGAGATCATGATATAAACATAAGTTTCCCCGCATGTCATACTTTAAGAAACAATACCATCATATTTTTAATCACTGTATATTTGTATACACTTTAAGATCAGTGGAAGCAAGTTTATATATTTTCTCAATATACAAGCACGGATTTAGAAAGTAGAGAAACAAAATAATTTTATATGGGTTTAAGAGTTATATATGAAGTAATGATACACCTAAAAGACTATATGCTCACATTTAGGATATCTGTTCATTTAAATATGAACGATTATTATGACTCAAATTTACTAGTTGTATGGATAGTATAAAGTTCACTCTTGCTTAAGTATATTTGTTTTGGTTTACCGACCAATATAATTATAATAAAGGAGTGCAACACATTCCATCCATTAACTACTGTGAAAGCTGAGTTTGTAGCATGCTTTGATACTACAACTTATGTATTTGGACAGTGTGACTTCATTTCGGAACTTGCAATTGTCGACACTATTATAAAGCCACAGAAATATTATAACAAAGTCACTGCAATCTTCTTTATAAAGAAATCTTAGGTATTCTAAGAGTAACTAAGCACAATAAATGCAAATACCTTTCAATTAAAGAAGAAGTTCTAATACAATGAGTGTCACTTGAACATACCAGTATAAGTGTTAACATAGCAAATCCACATAAATGCGTTATCACAAAGACATTAATGAAGCATGCTCAACATATGGATCTCAAGTGTAGCCAATAAAATTTTGATGGTGTGGATTGCTTGTGCTTATTTTTGACACTACATTATGATATCACTAAAGTGTTTTAAAAATGTTATATTTTTGTCTTTATTGTATACATGCAGGTGAATGAATGAATGGATGTGACAGAAATAGTCTTTTTACAAAGACATTATGGGACCATTATTGACAATCCACAATTTAGGCCTACTTGAATATGACATTAGTGGTGTAGTACATGGTACGAACCATGCTCTTGAATTAGTGTGGAATAGCCATGACTTGCATTTAGTGGAGTTTTTAATTAAGGTGAATAATTGTTAATGACTATTCTAAAGATTATTTCGCGCCCGATGTTCTTTTATTAATTCATTATGTAAATTCTTATTAGGACCAAGTGGGAGACCGTTAGGAATATTTTATCCATTTAATAATTTCAAAATTATGAAGTTCGAAATTAATTATCGGGTTACATAAAAGAGTCCCACTTGATAACAATTATTCACCTTAATTAAATACTCAACTAAATTTGAGTCATGGTGATTCCACACTAATTCAAAATAATGGTTCATTCCATGTACTACGCCACTAATATCATATTCAATTAGGGCTAAAATGTGAATTATCAATAATGGTCCCATAATGTCTTTATAAAAAAATAATTTTTGTCACACTCATTTATTCATTCACATGCATGTATACAATAAAGACAAAAATATAAAATTCGGAAACACTTTAGTGATATCTTAATGTAGTGTAAAAAATAAGTACTAGCAATCCACAACATCAAAATTTTATTGGCTAGACCCATATATTAAACATACTTTATTAATGTCTTTGTGATGGCCCATTTATGTGGATTTTAAAAGATTAAATGGGTTAGTCTCCTAATACAAGTCTAACTGTAATGGATGTTAGAATTATAGTTTACATCGGAGATTCGGCTCCTCTCTCACCCTATATATAGTAGGTTATTCTCTATCAAATAATCTGCATAAACACACAATATATTGTGCTAGAGAGAAAATTTTGAAAATCCATTTAATTGTAATTTTTAATTAAAGAAGTGAGATTGTTGGAGCAATTAATCAAGATGATTAAAAGAGACTTATATAATAAACTTGATTAATGCATTGGATCAAGGTAAGTCTTCTTTTCTATCGTTTATGCATATTTTTTGAAAAAACATGAAGATTCAAGATCCTTTTATTAAGAACAATTGTAAGGACATAATTCTCATGTCCGTTATCTTACAGTTTTGTATGTCATACGCCGCTACATTCGGCTACATCTGGCACGTCTCTACACGATCGCTCACGACGGCCTCTATCCGAATTCCAAGCATCAAGCATTCAACAACTCCTAAATGTGTCCCTCATCTGCCACAACGATTTCACGTTCCTTGATTTTAGGCACAAAATGCGAGTGGAACGCAAGGGAAGTCAAAACAGTGAAACAAGGCTTGATAGGGAAGTTCAAGGGCATTTTCGTAATTTCACATCCATAGTTCGGAGGTCTGGTCAACTGGAAAGTTGAGGAGCTCGCCGCAACGAAGATACTGGAAGAAACGGCACCTCAATCTGAGCTACGATGAAGAAGTTATGACCTTTTGAAGTTGGAGAAAATTCCTTGAAGAATGCTGTTTTTTAACGCCATACCAGAATGGTACAACCAAACCGGTTCGGTGTACCCCAGATGGGGTTCGGTGTACCTGTACGCTGATAAGATTTTTAGAGTTTTAAAAAAGCGGAACTCTTCATATTTTTTCCTATAAATACCAACTTCGGGGGAGTTGTTTTGCAAGACTTTAGGAGACGAATTTGAGAGTCCAAATACACCTAGTCTTCATATTTTTGAGTCCCAAGACTCATGTTTTGATTCACACAATTCTTCCAAACCTTTGTGAATTCTTTTGCAACCCAAGAACACAACTTTGGTTTGTTCAACCCTTGTGGAGGAGACCGTTCTTCTTCTTTTTCATTGCAGCCCTACTGGAAAGGGATAATTCCAGCCGCGACTACAGAATCCGATACCCGAGGATAATTCTTAGTCAACTTGTATTTTCATTGTAATCCGATTGTAAGCCGTTTTCTTACAAATTATAGTGAAAATAAATGATTTTGCCCCTGAGGGGGATTTTTCCTTAATTGCATGTGTTTGAATGTTCTTGCGTAGATTATCTATTTATTCAATCACATACTGCTGCATGTTTAGGGTTTGTTTGTGTTAAAAGGGTTTTATATATGGTTTGATCATTTGAACGTGAGCACACGTTTCTCAACAATTGCATGCAAAAGTTTAATTAAATTAATGTATTTATGATTAATATTAGGATACTTTTAAGAATGATTTTATAGGTCTGACAACTGATAGTGGTGGGGGAAGGAGGAGGTGTCTGCTGTGAGTGTGTGTGAGAGAGAGAAAGAGAGAGAAATGGGTTTTTCGAAAATTCAAGAAATTAATATTTAAATTATAAATGTTACTATTGATATATTTATTTACTCATACCTTTTTAATATTTTAGACCATGTTTTTGACAAATGAATTGCTTATAGTCATTATTTCGCATGAAGTGTGTTGACTGGCCTTCACATTTGGTGTTGACTAACATTGTACAAATTAGAAGAATACATTTTATATTAAAAAACACTCGAAAACCCAGGAACAAAATTACAATTTACATACGTGTGTGTATCACATTCAGATATATCTTTTGCACAATCTAAAACTTTATTACATAAATATTGTGTCGGCAAGTGAGAAACTTTCTTTTGCACAATCTAGTTTGCTGATGACCACCCATTACCCTTTGCCTATATTAACCCCACATCAAGCACTAAATCACAGCCACCGACCTGAAAACCAACCAATAGGATTATAGGCAGAATCTTTGGGCTGGGAAAGCTTGTATACGTGGGAGGGAGATGTGGGGTCAATTTTACTTTTATGTCTTTTTATTCATCAAAGATATTTTTGTATGAATATGATGATTATTCTACATCCTTATTTATCCACTCAAATAAGTTAATGAAATACTATCACATTCTCACAAAAAAACAACCTAGTGCCGTATTAAATTTAAGGATAATTTTATGGATTAATTTCTTTTGGGTGTAAAAGCCAAATTATTCTTGTTTTTATATATAGGTTGGTGATACAGGGCACATTCAATTTTTTTCTCTAACACACCACAAAAAAATTGAGTGTATTTTTAATTAACGCCACCCAAAAGTAAATAATCAAATGAAATTTAAAAATATAAAAATCAAATCCAAAAAAATAAATATATGAAAGTTTTCAGTAATCTCACACCATAGACAAATTTATTTTTTCAACGTATTAACCTCCAACCCTAACCTACTCTGCACCGCCAACCTCCCACCCTACCACTGTTAACCCTAATTTTGTAATTTATTTTGTAATGGATATTATAAATGATATAGAATAAATTTTTTGACTTAAAATGATAATAAATTGAAAGCTCAAATATAGTAAAAAATAATCAAAATCATAAAACCATTTAAAGATTGTTGCCTTTGTACATCCTGTGTTGGTGACGTCTCATCGAATGTGGAAATTAACTTTAAAATTTTCAAATTCAAATTCAGTGGCTTCCAATTGAGTGCGAACACATTTTTATATTTTGAAATTTAAAGTTAATTTATGCACATTCAGTGAGACGACACTGAATATACTGAATATATTCAGTGACATCCCACTGAATATGCAAAACCAACAACTTTTATGTATTTTACGATTTTGAGTGTTTTTCGAGTATGTATTTGGTTTTTAATTTCCAACTTATGATTTTTAGGTAAAAAAGGCTAATTGAATATTATTTATAATATTTTTTGTTAAAATAAAGAAAGTTTTGGGGTGGAGAAATAGAGAGATCGGGGGGGGGGGGGGGGGGGGGGGATTGGTAATGTTTAGACATGGCCGACCTTGAGATGTCATAATATTTAAGCGGCCTTAGATGAATCCTTTGCTCGGGATCCTTATATACAATGATAAATACACAACAAAAAATTTAATATCGCCATATATGGGAAGATTGTTTTTATGCCTCGAACCCGAGACTAACCGTAACTTGGAAGAACGCATTTGCCACCAAGGAACAATTTCTGCATACAATAAAGTATAACTATTATATTTTTTTTATTTGGGTCCCTAAGCAGTTTCCGGTTCGATGCCGACTGTACCCAGAATTGTTAATGTTAGGGTATATTTTGATCAAGAAAAAAATAATTCACTAAAATAAAATTTAGAGGTAGTTAAATATCCTGTGATAAAGTGGAGAAGGGATCTATTTAGTGATATAAAGCACTAGAATAATCACATATGTGTTTGTTTGTAGGATATTTTCTTGAAGTGACCTCAACTCCACCTTTTCATATGATTACTTATCTAGGAAGAAAGTGTATGTGCTAATGCATGCCTTTATATAAACAACGCGTCAACCGTGTGTGTCTAGAGTCCTTTCACATAGAGACCCTTCCACCGCTTCTATATCTATATGTTAATAAAAAACACAAATTAGTCACTCAACCTAAAAAGAGTAAACTCATTTCCCCTCTCTCTGTCTTGGTATCATATATCCAAAAACATCATAATGCAACACATTCTTAAAACTGGTGTTGGTGTTTGCAGTGGAATATATGAACACAAAGGTTACAAAACCGTGTGTGACTACTTAATATCCCACCCCGAGTGTGGGGTTGGGGGGTTCTTGAATTACACTCATTTCTATTATTGTGATTGTGAGAAATTTTATTACGTGGGGTATTTAGTATTGGGTATGTGGCTTGTTTGTTTAATATACATGTTGAGTAACAACGCGGCTGATTTTTTTTGTTGTTGTCTTCAAAATCTGTCTGATTTATTGAGGTTGCGGCCGGTGGTGGCGGGGGTGGTGTTGTTACCGCTAGGGAACGGCGCGCCGGACGTGTTTTCGAGTCTCGCCGCGTTTGTGGGGGGTGGGGATGGGGAGGTGGGGATGAATAGTGTGTTGGGTGGGGCGTTGTTTGTGAGTTGTGTTGTTGTTGGGGTTGTTTGTTTGAGGGTGGTGGGGGAGAAAGTGGAAATTGATGAGAGGTGTTTTGTTAGGGATGTGTGTTTTTTTATGGTGATTTTGTTTGGGTTGGTTGTGATTATGGTTGTTGGGGAAGTGGGGATATGGGGGGCAGGTGGGTTTGTTTTGATTTATGGGGTTTATGGGTTGTGGGTGGCTGGGAATGAGATTTTCAGAGGGGTGGAAATTGGTAGTGGTGGTGGTGAAGGGTGTGTGGTGGTGGTGAATAAGGGAGATGGTGAAGATGAAAGTTTATGTGTGTCTCTTCTTGAGGAGGGCGGTGGGAATGATGTGGTTCATCATCAAGCTAAGGTAATTTTTTTTTGTCTTTCACTTCTTGTTGAGCTAAGTACATTTAGGCCTCTTACAAGCAATTTTATTTCTCTAAAATGAGGATAATTTTTTTTAAACACCTAGATCCCTCGAACATCCATTTACCCAATACTATTATATTTTTAGAAGTTCGCGCTAATGACACCTACTCTCATCTCACTATCGGAGCTCTGCCAGTTGGGTAGTGTGGGTGGGTGTAAGTAGCTCGAACTTTTAAAAATATAAGTGTATTAGGTAGATGAAGGACCTAGGTATTTTTAAAAAAAATTATCCCGTTTTAGTGTAATAAAATTTATTGTGAGAGACCTAAGTGTAAAGGTTCCTTTCTTGTTTTATGTATTTAAATACATAATATAAATGAGTAATTCTTTGCAAATATGTGATTTCGATATATTTTATGCGACATACTCACGCATCTTGCATTTATTGATTGGTGTACGATGTCCATTGACTTCATGACATACAAAGCACTTCAGTGTCACAAAAAATGTGTTGAAATTTTATGTAGAAATATAAATTGAGTTATTTGTAATTGGCCTCTTTGTTATGAAAATTTTGATTTTGGAGCTTATAATTTTGTATGGTAAGACGGTCTCCACCCATTAATAATTTTATCTTGTCACATACGTAGTACTTTTTTGCATATACTTTTAACTGATGTTTGTGCAAATAAAGTCAACAACCCTTCACTATATCTTATTTTAACAATAAAAATAATAACTATACATAAACTAAATCTTAAAAGTATCTTTTTATGCATTGTGTTTTCCTTTTAAAGGAACTATTGATGAAAATTTTGAAGGCACATTGTTTTCCAAACAAATAACATTGTTCTCAATAAATGTGTACGTGTTATTTGGACTTTGAGTGACATTTGTTATCTTTATAGTCTCTTTTAACCTTCAAAAGTTCAAATGTGTTTTTCCCCCTAATATACATTATACTTTTAGCGGTAAAGAACATATTACATGAAGGGTGTTATTTTATTTTTGTCATTAACATTGTATAAGGCTTAAAAATAGGGTCATATATTAAATAGTCTCTTGAACTTCTTTTAATACATGTATAGTCCAAGTTTTTTTATTTTGCACCAAAAACTCATTCACCATGTCAAAAATATTTTACCATACCGCTGACGCGGACCTTTAAAGATAAGAGAATGAGGGATTTTTTGGTATAAAATAAAATGTTTAGATTAAATATGTATTAAAAAATATTTGAGGAACTTTTTGGTATTTGATCCTTAAAAATATTGGTACACTATGTTTAAACATAATTGTATTGTGGTGTTAATGACAAAATAAATAGGTTGTTTCTTACTCCACCCCGAGACAAACTTTAAACTTTTACGCAAAATAATAAAAAATATTATTTTACCCAAACAAAACAAACTCAATATGGATAAAATAGTAAAAAATTATTTTACAATTAAAAATTTAAGCCATTTTGACTAAATTTTCAAGAGGAGCCCAAGTGACAACAACGGTCTTCAGCCGGCATAAGGCCATCTAAGGTTTTTTCTTTTGTTCTTGCTTTGAGTTCACATATAATATAGTATAATATATATATAATTAATGATAAAACTGTTTTTGTTAGTCACCACAAGTTTCTCGGTGTACTTGCAGGTTAGTGAGGTTGACACGTTTAAATTAACGTGCACATCCACAAAATGACATGGTAGACTTAAATAATAATTAGGGATGACAATTCGGATAGTGTTTGAATGTGACCGGGCAAGATTTTATTTTACTTGATATGAATATAATATAATATGATGTCGTGATTTTTTTCCTAACACGAATACGACTCGTTCTTAATGTCATGATACGAATAACATGAAAAATTAATTTTGTGCCAATTAATACGATTCAACACAATCCAACACAATAGTCACTTATTTTTTTTTTTATATATAAATGTCATTTTTTAATTTTATATTGCATGCAATATATTAATTATTAAGGGATAGTAATCGGCTCAAATCGGGTTGTAATTGGACCAAAACGGGTCAATTTCAGTCCAATTTCGTATCAAATCTATGGCACGAACACGATACGATCCGCTATCAAGTCAGAATGTCCTGATCCGAACATGACCCGAACACGACAGGCCGTTTTAATTTCGTGCCAATTTTGTATTGGATCTTGTCATGTTTTCGTGTTTTGTCGAAAATTACCACCACTAATAACAATTACGTTGCCCAAATTTATAAAACAACATATAACATGGGGTTTGTATATAAAAATGGTGTTGGAATATAAAATTTGAGTTCTATTATTAATATATATAAGTAGGCTACAAAGTCATTTGCTTAAAGTTCTAAACTTAATATAAAATGATAGAAGCATATCCTCAAATATTGATTTGGCTTACTAACACTTAGGGACATAAAGCTTACATAAATAGAAACT
This sequence comes from Sambucus nigra, assembly GCA_949130495.1. Taxonomy (NCBI): domain Eukaryota; kingdom Viridiplantae; phylum Streptophyta; class Magnoliopsida; order Dipsacales; family Adoxaceae; genus Sambucus; species Sambucus nigra. The sequence continues at coordinate 378,883,085 of OX422211.1, forward strand.
TTTATAACACATTAACTGATAATAAAGGTCATATTACATGAGTACACTTGATTAATATTACTTTATCATGATTTTCTTAACAGGTTACGCATTGGATGTGGCCTTCAAATGTGGGAGAAACCACAAAGCCTTTATGGGGGTGGAATGAGGAAGAGGAGGGAGGAAATGAGGGATCATTTTCTATCTCCATTTCTAAGTTATATGAGTGGTTCAAACTACCTTTGATACTCCCGAGACGAATGACCATTCCTATTATTGAGGAGACGCAGTGGTCTAAAGGGTATGCCGTAGCCAGTGTTTCGCTTGCGCCCATGCTTATAGCGTATTTATGGAACACCCAAGACAATGTGGGTCCCTTAAGTCGAGAAATTTTGTATATTGTTGGTGCTTCAATTGGTTGTACTTTTGGTATTCTCGCTTTTATATTCACCAAAGTAAATCACCCGCCTCAAAGCTTTTTATTTCCGTGGCTATTTGGGGGATTTTTCATGAGCATTGTTTGGTTCTACATTATTGCCATCGAGCTTGTGGCTCTTATTGAGGCGTTGGGTGTTATTTTTGCGATCAGCCCATCAGTTCTCGGGTTGACGGTATTGGCATGGGGAAACTCGATTGGCGATTTGGTGTCAAATTATGCGATCGCGGCCAATGGGGGAGAGGGCGTGCAAATTGCCATGTCGGGTTGTTACGCGGGCCCCATTTTCAATATTCTTGCTGGTTTGGGGGTGTCCATGTTGATTTCAGCTTGGTTAAAGAGACCATTAACATATGTAGTTCCAAAGGACACAAGCTTGTACTACACATTAGGGTTTCTCATGTTAGGGCTTGTTTGGTCACTCATTATTTTACCAAGAAACAATATGCAGCCTAGCAAGATGTTGGGAATTGGACTTATAGCCATCTATTTTATTTTTCTCTCTCTTAGGTTGAGCATGGTTATATTTGCTCAGTAGATAGTTCAAGTTTGGCTAGTGATAGTAAATTGTGTAGAGAGCAAAGCTAACAAACAGGGGTGTTTGTTTTTACTTCTAATTTTGAATGGAAGTATGTTCAACATTAAGAGATAACAATAGTTTTTTGTGTGTGTGTCTTTCAAGATTAAGACAATATGAACTATTGTCTAAACTAGTGGCACCACCCCAACCTCCATTCCCCCACCCCTACTTTGGGGGTAAGGGTGGGGAGGGTATAGAGCTGGTTTTTGATTAATTTGGTTAGTAAATGGAACATATCAATGTCATACTAATCTGAAATCATTCAATCAAAATTATCAGTTTTACCATCCGGTACATCCATCCATAAACCAAAATCAAACCGTACGGTGCATCGGTAAAATCATTTTTTTGTGGTAAAATTATTTTTTCGGAAAATAGGGTAGATTTTGATAAATTTCTCTTTACGGTAAATTTGGTACATAATGGTAATTTTTTTGTATCACTTACCTAAGCTTTTTTATATGTATATTAAAAACAAAACAAAAAATAAACTACATAATTGTGCCATCTCCATAACTATATATAAACATTAAACTCCAAAATTAACATCACAAATTGTAATTAAAGTTATACTATTGTCTAAAGAACTCGAATAAATATCAACTCAGGTTGTCATATTAAATAATAAATCAAAATCAAAATGAAAATATTTCATGTTCTGTGTTTCTTGCACTCCCCACTTCTTCATCTACAAAAGATAATATGATTATCAACATATTGTCCAGAAAAAAAAAAATGGTCGAAACCACAAAAAAATCATGTGTACAAAAAAAAATTACAAAACAAAATGCAAAATAGAGTGAATAAAAACTGATTCGAGTTTGGTTTATCATCAAAACAATTTATGTTACTCAAGTTTTGTAAATTAGAACTTGCACCCATTCAAAACTTAAAATTACCTAACAAACCCGAACGTTCCTCAAGTAATTTCTCCTGTATTAGTATATTTATGTTTCCATTTCATTGACTGCTGTGTAGGTTGTTGCATGACTAAAATTTTTGTTTGGACAGTGATTTCGGATCAGATTCCATCTATAAGGATCTACAATGCGAAACAAATTTTTTTATCCCATTTTTACACATTTGTTCTTAGGCTTGCTGAAACATATAGCGTTCCTCCTCGAAAGATTGTTTCTGAGATTTCGAACTCCATAGTATTTTTAGCATATGACTATTAACAACCGTAGCACATGGTTTCTTTAGCAATAATGTTTACAAGTAAATAAATATTAAAAAAGAAAATTAAAAAAAAACTAGCAGAATACAAGAGTAAAACAAGATACAAAAATCCAGAAAACAAAACAAAGACACTAAATTAAATAAAAAACAAAAATAGAAAACAAAAAAATAAGAGGGAAAAAAAATAGAAAATCCTTCCATACCTCGTTCATTTTAAGAGTTATTAAAAGGTTAACCACTTAAAGAAAAATAAGGAATCTATAATATAAGTGTGGTTGTGTTTGGCTTTAGCCATTTGGTATTCTTGTTTGATTTAATTTGGTATTTTCAATTTGGTAAGTTCGATAATATCATCTTGGTATTTTCGGTACATTAATTTTGATATTTCATTTCAGTATGGTATCGTCGGTAAATCGGTTTTTAAAATATTAAAACCAAAACTACCAAAAAAAATTCGATAATTTCGGTTTCGGTAAGTAAAAAAATATAAACCATTGTTACTAATTTTTGGTACAAAGCGGTATGGTACGGTATTTTACCGTACCGCGAACACCCCTAGAAGGGTATGTGATGATATGAGCGATGAGTTTTTTGTTATATATATTATGTGATTGACTTAATTATTTACGAAATAATATCTTATGCGTGTTTTGTTAATTACAATTTTTTCTTCATTAAAGATATTTTTCATGAGTATGTAATTACGATACATCCTTACTAATTCACCCCAAATATCTTAATTAAATAATCTCACATTCTCACAAGAAACAATTGACCACCTTATTATTAATTCTCCACTTTTAGTCGGTGTGGCAATTTGTGAGGGTCATGACGGTTCGGATTAGGCCTGTCAATGGGTCGGGTCTGGACCCGGATCCGATCCGGACCTGATCTGTATAATAGGGTCTGAGCATATTTTTTTGGACCCGAGATCCGAAGATCCGAATACCCGAAGTCCCGTTTATTAAACGGGTAGGGTCTGGAAGATCCAGACCCGAAGACCCGACCCGGATTGTACATTATTATTTTTTAAATATATATACATATACTATAAATTTATATATATTTATAAATATATCTTATCAATATAACATGTAAGTAATATATATAAAAATATATATATTTATGTATATAATAAATAAAATAATATATGTTTTATTTATACTAATAACATTTTATAATTTAAGATTAAAAAATAAAGAAGGGGGATAATATAAAATAAATGTATATATTTGGCCAGACCTGAACCCGAGACCCCAAGACCCGAACGGATCCAGGTCTGAATCCAATTTTGTAGACCCGATGAAGACCCAGACCCGGACCGGGACCCGAACCCGAACCCGAACCCGATGAAGACCCGATTACACGGATCTGAATATCCCTAAATCCGACCCGACTCCGACCCGTTGATAGGCCTAGTTCGGATTAAATACTAATCAACCCCAATCCAATTCATTTAATTAATCGTGTCAAATGCCCTAACACTAACCTGACGTGTTCAGTAATTCGGGTTGACGCGAATAACTCGTTAATCAAAACAGAAGACTAATATATTATCTGTGAACCAATCATGACACTCATAGCCCCGTAATAAGCTAAAATGTGATTAATTTAAAATTCAAGAAACAAATAAATAATTTATCATTTAATTCTTCAAATTTTTTATATAATATCATATAAACAAATATTTGAATATTCAATATATATATATCATAACATATTAGTTAAAAGAGTATTCCTGTTATTTTTGAGTTATCCGAATTTGTCACTAACTCAATCCATTTACTATTCATGTTGACACATCATGTCATTTTCGATTTTGTATCAAGAAATGATCAATCCTAATTTGTTAATTTCATTTCGAGTTTAGTCGGATTATTTTGTGGAATAAAAAATTATCACCCCTAATTTTTAGATATACCCAAGCTGCAAAAAAACTTTAGGTGTGAAAAGTCAAATAATTCTTGTTTTTATCCGAAATTAATGATTGATAAGGAAGAAAGTTGATTCGATTTTGCATTCTTTTCGTATTTAACGGGGCAACCGTGTGTGCCCAGTTTGCTTTACTATGCCAAACGTGAATAAAAAACACAAGTCACCCAATCCAACTTAAAAAAGAGTAAACCCACTTTTTTGTCTTGGCCAATAAATATCTTCCCTCAACACATTCTCAAAACAGTGTTGGTGTTTGAAGTGGAATATATGAACACAAAGGTTACAAAACCATGTGTGACTACTTAATATCAAACTCCCAATGTGGTCTAGGTGTGTTTTTAAATTACATTCAGTTCTATCATTGCAAATGCTAGAAATGTTGAAAAATAAACTTGATTATAGAATTTTCTAGACATTTATTTGTTTGGTATATATATTTAGTTGGTTCTGTATTAGAAAATTCTTGTTTGTAGATAAAAAGTGAAATTAAAGTGTAGCGTGTGTTCAAGAAAAAATATCATCCCCACTTTTTTCATAAATTTGTGTGTTTATATTATTTGTTTTTCAAACAAAGTGACATGAGAGCTAAGGTTTTTTTGGTGGCTACCAAGAAAATGGAAAATGAAATGGTTCAATTACAGGTCCCTCTACTCATGATTTTTTTTATTTTTTTAGTTTTTTTATGAGAAATGCTGCATTCGCGAGAAGGTGATTTTCAAATCGCACGATTAATTGGACTCGAATTGTTATAAAAGGATATGAAGAGCCTGAATAACTTAAGCACAAATTATATCTTGCAAGCACACAAGAAAGAAAGATCAAAAGGTGGTCACGATCATTAGACAATGTCACGAAAGATTGCAAATACCACCACCGCCAAAAAACCATGGGATATTTTCCAAAGTCATTTATAAGAGTGAAGAAAGTGAAGACGGTTTCATTAAATCTGACAAAATGAGGCAGGATATGATAATATGATACGAATCGAAACGAAATTATAAGTTAATGAGTGAATCCTTAATAGTTTCGGATCATATCAGTGCTAATCCAATAAGACACGATAATTAACGGGTCACGTTAGTATTGACCTCCTTTACCCTATAAAATCCGTCAAGAGTCATTAATTTAAGTAAATAAGATATATTATCAAGACTTATAAAGAGTTTATATAGTTTAATGTTAATTTATTCGTATCAAATTTTACTAAATGAGAGATTTAGTAATGTTAATAAATTAATGGGTATAATTATGTTTAAAACTGAGTTAATATGTGAACTTGTATACAATTTAAAATAATTCATTACCTTAATGAGTAATAATAAGTGAACACGATATGACACATTAAGATGACGGTTCGGATTTGATTATGATTTTTTCACACGATAAAAAAGTCACTCGTTTAGACAGGACCCTGATAAGACCCAAACACGATAAAAATCGGCATGAATATGACTCGATACGATCCGTTGCCAAGTCTAGATTTCATTTTCAAAATTTAAGAGTTGAGTTTAAAGTCTTGCACATGAAGGAATTAAAAAAGATTTCGATTTTTTTTAAGAGTGTTGACAGTTATCAATATATTGAGAAATGATGGTGAATATTTGAATGATACTCGAGTAATGGAATTTTCGGGGGGTCGGGGTGGTGACGTAAATCAAATCCATATTAATGAAGTGTTTGATAAGTCCCAAGTTTAATGTTACAATTGTCACAAGTATTAACATTATGCTTCAGAGTGTCTACGTGATTCCAATAATGTTGAAGAGAGAATCGATTACATTAAGATAAAAATTAACGAAGTGGAGCATACTTTATTGTTGACGGTGCAAATATAAGATAAGTGAATAGAGGAACATATGGTATCTCGTCAAAAGTGCTAACAACCATATGTGTAGAAGTAATATGTTTATTGTGCTCAATAAATTGGTAAATGACAACATCAATTTTGGAGATTCCTCTCAAATTTAAAATAAAGGTAAAAGGTAAAATTTTGATATAATTGAAAAATGAAAGACAACAATTTATTTCCAACGTTATTACATGTCGAGTATGAAAAATAATATTCTGAGTTTGGGTCATCGATTAGAGAAAAGTTATGATATTTTGATGTAAAACTGTTGGAAACAGATGGCAACACCTGTCATTGCAAAGATTTGAAAACAAAAGTTTTTGTCAGTCTTTGAATAGATATAGGAGCTGCACGCCCTTTGGAAATAGTCCCACATTGGTAAGGTACTGAAATAAGGTGTGGTATATTTACATTTTTTGTGGAACCAATGGACAAGCCTTTTGGGCATTAAATGTTTTGTGTGTATGGGTGGGAAACTTATTGGGCCAAGTCACACGCGCGCGCGCCGCCGTCCGGCCGGCCTTAATTTTTTGGACAAATACATAATTATTTTTTGGGCTTTAAAAATTATTTTTTAACGTTTTTTAATTCCGAAAAATTAAAACGTGTTTTATTTTGAGTTGATTTCTTCAACCGAGTTGCCCACTACATCCAGTTTTTTCTCTCCACGTTTGTTTACCAAGGTCTCTTTTTTGTTGCCCATAAAAGAGGTTGTAGCGTCCGTTTTTTAACACAATTATCTCCCACAAAAATTCTGCAAACAGTTCTCATCTTTTCTAACCTGCGAATTTTTTTTAATACACAGAAATAATTATTCATCCACTGAATAATTATAACGACACAGAAATATATAATCTTTCCCAGATTATTTATATTTATCATGATCGAGCAGTATATATATTTTAGAATGGGTGTTTGTTGAGCGAATCAGATTCGTGCTGCTGATTCGTATTATTTTCTGAGAGTGTTTTATCCTGGGGGTGACGGGGCTGTACACTGTCGGCACAAATTGGAGGCAGAGCCGCGAAACACCTTAAAGAGAGCGACATTGTCCGCGACTCAACCATATTTTTGGACTGTCCAGTTTCGGGTTTCTTATATTTTTCGCCTTCGATTTATCAGCTCCTAAATTGGGTAATTTCGTTCCCTACTTTAATTCTACATTTATTTAAATTGTTGCAACAACAATTTTAAGGTGTTATGAAATTCTGCCATGGACGAAATTAACTCAAGCAACCTTAATAAGCCTTTCAAATATGAAGGCACTCATTTTAAACGTTGGAGCAAAAAATTGCTATTTTATTTAACTACGAAAAAAGTCGCATCGTGTGTTCAATTTGATAAACTCGTAGTAAATAATCCACCTACTGTTGAGGAAAGCACAACAATTAGAACTTGGGAGGAAAATGATTTTCTGTGCAAGAACTATATTCTGAATGCTCTAAGTGATGGACTTTATGACTATTATGCGAATTATAAAACTGCAAAAGATGTTTGGGCTACACTTTTTAAAAAATATGACATGGAGGAGGCGGGTGCTAAAAAAATATGCCGTCAGCCGTTATTTGAAATTTCAAATGACGGATGACAAATCTGTTGTTGCTCAAACCCATGATTTGCAAATGATTGCCCATGAAATTATTTTCGAGGGCATGGCTTTAGAAGAGCAATTTCCGGTGGCTGTAATTATTGATAAATTGCCTCCACTATTTAAAGAGTTTAAAAATATTTTAAGGCATAAGTCTAAAGAATTTTCACTAGAGTCACTTATTACTAAATTAAGAATTGAGGAGGAATCCCGAAAACAGGACTATAAAGATGAAATTCTTATTGTGTCTAACAACAAAAATCAGAAAAAGAACCACACTCCAGTTGTTTTAAAGGCAAACGGAAAAAATATGAAAAATAAAAAAAAGAGCCACAACCAGAATTTTAAAAATCAGACTCAGACTCAGAATAAGTATAAGAACCCTGGAAATGGACAGTCTAGCAACTCGGGACAGTTTCTCTGTTTCAAGTGTGGCAAGCGTGACCATATGGCTCGCAAATGTCGCAATGTGCCACAAGCACAAGCGAATTTGACCGAAGAGGACCTATGTGCTATGATTTCAGAAATCAACATGGTTAGCGGTGCCGAAGGGTGGTGGTTGGATACTGGCGCTTCCCACCATATCTGTTATGACCGTACTATGTTTAAGACTGATTCTGAGACTGCAGATAAGAAGGTGTTGTTGGGTGATTCTCACTCCACTGAGGTTGCTGGTACTGGAAATGTGGAATTCAAGTTCACTTCGGGAAAGACTGTTATCCTCAAAGATGTTCTTCACACTTCCGAGATAAGGAAAAATTTGGTTTCGGGTTATCTTCTCAACAAAGCTGGCTTTACTCAAACTATTGGTGCTGATCTATTTACTTTGACCAAAAATGGAATTTTTGTAGGCAAGGGTTATGCCACTGATGGGATGTTTGCAATGAATAAAATTTCTCCTTCTGCTTATATTGCTTGTTCATTTAATGTTTGGCATGCTAGGCTTTTTCATGTTAATAAACGACTAGTTAAAAATATGAGCACTTTAGGATTAATTTCCGAATTATCATTAAATGATTTTGAAAAATGTGAATGGTGTAGTCAAGAAAAAATCACTAAGACATCACATAAATCTGTTTTTAGAGAATCTGAACCACTTGGTTTAATTCATTCGAATATTTGTGAATTAGATGATGTCACAACTAGAAATGGCAAACGTTATTTTATAACTTTTATTGATGACTGTTCTGATTATTCATTTGTGTATTTAATGAAAAATAAAAGTGAAGCGTTTGACATGTTTAAAATTTTCCTAAATGAAACTGAAAATCAATTTAATCGGAAAATAAAAAGGTTACGTAGTGATAGAGGCACCGAATATGATTCTGGACCATTTATTGAATTTTATAAAACCAACGGTATTATTCACGAAAAAACTGCCCCTTATTCGCCCGAAATAAACGGTAAAGCCGAAAGAAAAAATAGGACATTAACTGAATTAGTTGTTGCTATTTTATTAAATTCAGGGGCTGCCTCACATTGGGGGGTGAAATTATTTTGACTGTGTGTCACGTGCTTAATAGAATGCCTAAACTAAAATGAAAATATTTCCTTATGAAATTTGGAAAAATATTAAGCCCAACGTGTCATACTTTAGAACGTGGGGGTGCTTAGCCTATGTACGTATACCCGACCCTAAAAGGTCTAAATTGGCTAGTAGAGCATATGAGTGCGTTTTTATAGGCTATGCTATTAATAGAAAAGCATACCGATTTTATGACTTGAAAAATCAAGTAATTATTGAATCAAATGACGCCAATTTTTATGAAGATAAATTTCCTTTTAAATTGAGAAATAGTGGGGGCAAGTCATCCACTAATATTTCTTTAAACAAAAATAAAGAAAATAATGGATCCATTTTAGAAATTCGAAAAAGTAAAAGGGCTCGTGTGGAAAAAGATTTTGGTCCCGACTTTTATGCTTATACTTTAGAGGAGGATCCTAACACTATTCAAGAAGCTTTATCTTCTTTAGATGCCGATTTACGGCAAGAGGCTATTAATGATGAAATGGATTCTTTGGAAACAAATAAAACTTGGCATTTAGTGGATCTTCCTCTTGGATGTAAAACAATTGGGTGTAAATGGATTCTTAAAAAGAAATTAAAACCTGATGGCACTGCTGAAAAATATAAGGCACGTCTTATTGCTAAAGGTTTTAGACAAAGAGAACACGTAGACTTCTTTGATACATTTTCACCCGTGACTAGAATAACGTCTATACGTGTACTATTTGCTATAGCTGCCTTAAATGATTTAATTGTACACCAAATGGATGTTAAAACTTCCTTTTTAAATGGAGAATTAGAAGAAGAGATTTATATGGATCAACCTGAAGGTTTTATTGTACACGGTCAAGAAAATAAAGTATGTAAACTAGATAAATCTCTTTATGGACTAAAACATGAACCTAAACAATAGCATGATAAATTTGATATCTTAGTCATCTCTAATGGGTTTAAAATTAATGAAAGTGACAAATGCATTTATTATAAATATGTGGAGAACATTTGCACTATCATATGTCTTTATGTTGATGACTTGCTTATATTTGGTTCTAATATTCATGCCGTAGAAAATGTTAAATCATTATTATGTGCCAATTTTGATATGAAGGATTTGGGTGAATCTAGTGTAATATTAGGAATTAATATTACTAGGTCAGAAAAGGGACTTTCTTTGGATCAATCTCATTACATTGAGAAAGTTCTAAAGAAATATAATTACTTTGACTGTAAACCTGCTAGTACTCCATTTAACCCTAGTGTAAAGTTATTTAAGAACACTGGCTACAGTGTAAATCAAAATGCTTATGCAAGCATTATAGGTAGCTTACGTTATGCTACAGATTGCACTAGACCTGACATAGCTTATGCTGTGGGAGTACTATGTAGATTTACCAGTAGACCTAGTATGGAGCATTGGAATGCTATTGAGAGGGTCATGCGGTACCTTAAAAGGACGATGAACCTCGGATTACATTATAATAAGCATCCCGTTGTCCTTGAAGGATTTAGTGATGCTGATTGGAACACCCTATCTGATGATTCTAAGGCTACTAGTGGATATATATTTAGCATCGCTGGTGGTGCAGTTTCTTGGAAATCTAAGAAACAAACTATTTTGGCTCAATCCACTATGGAGTCTGAGATGATAGCACTAGCTACTGCTAGTGAAGAGGCAGGTTGGTTAAGAAACCTCCTGTCAGATATCCCATTATAGGAAAGACCGATACCAGCCGTTTTGATTCATTGTGATAGTACCGCGGCTATTACAAAAGTTGAGAACCGTTATTATAACGGTAAAAAAACGACAAATACGCCATAAGCATAGTACTGTTAGAGAACTTATCTCTACGGGTGCTGTGAGGGTGGATTATATACGATCTGAACAGAACTTAGCTGATCCTTTGACGAAACGACTAGCTAGGGAGAAGGTGTGGAACACCTCGAAAGGGATGGGACTAAAGCCCTTGGATAAATGAGTCATTTGTGATGGTAACCCAACATATAAACTGGAGATCCCAAGAAATATGTTCAAAGGGTAAAAACAAATCACAAGTGATATGGATTGAATCATGCGATTATAAATTAATATAGAACGGGGTTTTACTCCGAGTCCATCCCTATGGAGCATGATATCCTGAAGCGAGTTGAGGATGAGTTATTATAACTCTTAATGAGATCTATAGCTCTATTTTGAGTGGGGTACTTAGCTACAAGAGTATTCTTGATAGACTCACCTATGTGAATGTGGAAGTGTGGCCGCTTCCTATGGATATTTTGGGCAAATTCCTAAAGCGTTCACTATACTGGGATAGAAGCACATGGTCGTAACGTGCTAGCTATTAGAACTACACCCAAGTAGGGTTGTGTGTGGGATGTTGTCAGAGATAGAGTTCAAAACTACGGTTACTCTAGTATATTCTGAATCATCTTTACTAAGTAAAGGTTCAAGTCGAAAGACACCTTTGCTTATGCACAATTCTATAAATTATTGCTCGATAAAAATATTTTTTCAAATTTTGCTAGTGGGGGATTGTTGGAAACAGCTGGTAATAGCTGTCATTGCAAAGATTTGAAAACAAAAGTTTTTGTCTGTCTTTGAACAGATATAGGAGATGCACGCCCTTTGGAAATAGTCCCACATCGGTAAGGCACTGAAATAAGGTGTGGTATATTTACATTTTTTGTGGAACCAATGGGCAAGCCCTTTGGGCATTAGATGTTTTGTGTGTATGGGTGGGGGACTTATTGGGCCAAGTCACACACGCGCGCGAGCACCGCCGCCGCCGTCCGTCCGGCCCGGTCCGTGCCCGTGTCCGGGTCTTGGGTCTTGGGCTTGGGCTCATTAAGAAATAATTTTTTGGACAAATACATAATTGTTTTTTGGTCTTTAAAAATTATTTTTTAACATTTTTTAATTTCAAAAAATTAAAACGTGTTTTATTCTTAGTTGATTTCTTCAACCGAGTTGCCCACTACTTCCAGTTTTTTCTCTCCACGTTTTTTTACCAACGTCTCTTTTTTGTTGCCCATAAAAGAGGTTGTAGCCTCCGTTTTTTAACACACAGTTATCTCCCACAAAAATTCTGCAAATAGTTCTCATATTTTCTAACCTGCGAATTTTTTTTAATACACAGAAATAATTATTCATCCACTGAATAATTATAACGACATAGAAATATATAATCTTTCCCAGATTATTTATATTTATCATGATCGAGCAGTATATATATTTTAGAATGGGTGTTTGTTGAGCGAATCAGATTCGTGCTGCTGATTCGTATTATTTTCTGAGGTTGTTTTATCCTGGGGGTAACGGGGTTGTACACTGTCGGAACAAATTGGAGGCAGATCCGCGAAACACCTTAAAAGAGCGACATTGTCCGCGACTCAACCATATTCCTGAACTGTCCAGTTTCGGGTTTCTTATATTTTTCGCCTTCGATTTATCAGCTCCTAAATTGGGTAATTTCGTTCCCTACTTTAATTATGCATTTATTTAAATTGCTGCAACAACAAAAACTTTAAACTTTATATAAGAGATCATTTGGGAAATCTAATTGTAAATGTACCGATGACAAGGAACAAATGATTTTGTTGAATATTTAAACTCACATGGATAATCTTATAGTCTTGTTTCAATTATCCGTATTGGCTTTGGCACTTGAAACTCAAACACTTAAATTTTGAAAGTTTAGAGTTATGGTCAATAAAAAATATAGTGAATGGACTACCTTCTACTAATCATCCTAATTAACATTGTGAATGGTTTATTTTTGGCAAAAAAATTTGAAAGAGCTTCTCAAAGGAGTCATTTACTAGAACAATTGTGCACTCCGATATATGTGGCATAGTTTATCAATTCTTATTTCGTGAAGTAAATTATTTTATTCTATTTGTTGATAATTTCAACAACAAATCTTCAGTTTATTTTCTTAAAGATAAATCATAGGTGTGTGGAGATTTTACGATTTTCAGAGCACTAATTGAGAAAAATAATGGCTATGATGTCAAGGCTCTTATATCTGATCGATGAGGTGGTTCAAGATTTGATTTTTTTACACATTTGTATTGAAATAGAAATGGAGAAATAGCCTACACAGGGCATTTACAAGCACAAAAGGACACCAAATAAATAAATAAATTTTTTGAGTGTTGAGCCCAATAAGTCAACAAAAAGAAAACTAAAAAAAATTGGGAATTTAAAAAGATACCCATTACAAAGAGAAATGCAACTAGAAATAAAAGTTGGGAATCGATTACGATTCCCATTACAAAGAAACAAAGACTCAGAATTAATGAAACTTTGCTAAACAAAAAGGAAAAAACCTTGATAATAGACCTGAGAAATTACGATTTGATCTTTCGCAAATATGAAATCCCCAAAACGTCGAGTCAAATGAAACCCTTAGCATGATGAGGGTGGATCTTATCATTAAGATCTAAATATATATATGTCTCCACATTCTAAAAGATAAATAATCCTAGCACCGATAAAATTGTCATAAGTTATGATGTTGTGCTTGACAAATAAAGTTCGTGGGATTAGGAGAACCCACAAAAAGATTATAATTTTTTTAATTTCTTTGAAGATGAAGAGAAAGAAAGTGAATTCGTGGAGACTCCTATTTCTCCACCTTCATCTACTCCGTCCTTAACTCATCAACAAGCCACTTCAACATCTCCTTAAGCAACAAATCAAAGAATAAAGCGAATGAGAAGTTTTCAAGAGATATATGGAATAATCTAGGAGACCGGTTTTAATGATTTTAAAATGTTTTTAATTTTTACGGATTGTGAACATATACGTTTTGAAGAGGTTTCATGAGAAGATAAGTGGATAAATTCACCGAATGAATAAATCAAATCCACATATAAGAATAATAAATGGGGGCTTACCCAATTTCCTAAAGTCCAAAAGGCCACTGGAGTGAAATGGATGTTCAAGGCAAAGAATAATGAAAAATGAAATAGGTGAAGTTGAGGTATACAAGATGAAAATCTATTTGTATCCATTTATTATATATATCGGATACTTCCATATCTGAATATTGAGTCTCGCATTAATCGATCCTATATATTTATTCCATGTATATGTCTTAAATGAGCGTATCTGAAACACATTTGATTTTCTTTTACACTTTATACAACATCGACAATTACACATTTTCCAAAGCTTTCGGCTGTGAGCTTTATTTGATTCACATGCTTTTGATTGGTTATGAACTTTGATATAAACATGCATGTTTTGATACTTTGTGTCACGAATAAATTGTAGAAAACATTTTATAAAATGTATAAAGCTTGTCAACTTGAGTGGTTTGTATTTACAACCGTTCACAAGTTGAAATTTGATATGTTTTGCACATGCGTGCACATGATATCAAATTCCATACTTCCAGATCACCCAATACTTAGTCGCCAAATTCAAGTACGTTCAAGTCTAATAATTTCCTCGAGAAAGTCACAGTCGTGTAAAAGAATTGGACACTCTGTCCTCAGCCATTGACTCTGAACTCAAGAGAATAATTGAAGAGAATATCTTGAGAACACACTATATGGTTGACTTGCTTGAGTTTGTACCATTTAGGAGTTCCAACTAGTTTGGATATGGTGACAAAATAGGGTTATAATTTTTTTGAGTAATCTTCTTGAGAGGTATCAAAGCTACATTAACATTTGATCCTGTCCAAGAACAACATCTCTACCAAAAAGGGAAGTACAATATTGCACTAACCGCACTATAGGACGTAAATCATGCATATAGAATAATTAGGATTTTAAAATGTTGTGGAATGAATTTGAATTATTTTTATTCCTTAAAAATATCCCAGGGTAGAATATAAAATCGACAAAAACATTTGGGGATGAAAGTTGGATTTTTAAAAACATTCAAACCACGCATTTTGCAACGACCATAATTGTTCCATGTGTTTGTCCCTTACTGGTTTTTTTTGTGTTTCTTTACTATCTCAAACTTGAACATCATTTACAGCTGTTTGATTAATTTTTATCAACAGTCTGCATGTCTTAGCGATGATGGATGTGAGAGACTTTAGAGCCAATGATGATATTAGTTTGTGCGGTGGTTTATTAACCCACAGATTTAGAATGTCAACCGCCCAAATAATCTCAACCCTCAATTTGCTTCGATCATCTAGATCCTTCTACCTCTAGTATAAATAGAGCCTTATGTTGAGACATTAGAGAACTTTTGATTGATCTTCATTTTGGGAGAAAAAAGAGAGAGGAAGGAGAGTAGAGAGAGATAGAGAAAAGAGAAAGGGTTGAGAGTGAGAGAGACACACAAAGAGAGAGAGAGAGAACCAGTGTTCGAAATATAAAAATTCTTAGGTTTTCTCCCAAACCAAACACAAACTTCATACTTCCAAATATATCAGAGAACCTCCAGTCTTGAGAGTTAGAAAAAATTAGGTTTTCGTGAGGGTTTGGTGTTTAGCTAAGTTTGAAGAATATCTTTAATCTAAATTTCTCTTAGGAACCTAGTCTTAGTGAGAATCTTACATTTTTTTTTAGAAATTGTGAGATTTACTAAGAGATACATATCACTTAGTATATTAGGGTTTCTATTACCTCTTTTCTATTGGATCTAGTTCTATACACTTATATTTTTTTTGGATCCACTTCATGTTTCAAGTTTCTTGAAAAATAGACTTCAAATACAATATATATCCCACATATGAAATTTATGTTACGAAAATTTAAGTTTCACACTTTATGAAATCATTTGGTATATAGATAAGTATTTTGAAACACTTAATCTATTTTTTAGATCTGAAATATTTCGTTTAAAGAGAAGCCTGATTTTCAAAAACTTTGAACTCTCGGCATATCATATAGATTTGTTATAATTCATTAGGATTTATTTGTATAAATCTCTTGAGCGGTGTGAGAAACATACCGCATGTAGTTCACATCACAATCACTACACTCTCACATGAACACCTAGTCAAAGTGTGGTTTATTTAAGAGACTCTGTATTGATTGAGCTATGGGGACACGAAGCAAGGACCAAAGCAAGAAAACTGCTAGGAAGGTCAAAGCTAGATAAAAAATACCTTGGAGATGAGAGCTTGTGTAGGTATATTTCTTGTCTTTAGCTTAGGATCTTGAATGCATGTTTAGTGCTTGTAATCTTGTATATGTCATTTGATTATAGTGGATTTTTATTTTGTGTCATAGAGGTCACCGTGAATGTTTCCCTTAATTTGGAATTTTACCACGTCAAAAAATAACGTGTCAAACTTGCTTAAAATGTTCTTTACTGCTTATATGTTTAGTTTCACATTCAAAGAATTAATATAGGTTTTAGTTTTAAAATGCATATGGTAATCTATCTACAAATCTAACATTCAAAGAGTAATCAATTTTAATACATCTTGTGTAGTGTTTTTGAAAAGAGTTTCATTCAACTTGTTTATCTTTCGGAGTTTACTTAACATTTAACTTTTAGTTAAAAACCTAGTAAACAACATTTTCATACCTATCTCAACTGAGCAAAACAAAATAAACTATTACCAATCAAATTATCATCATACAAAAGGCTCCCATCTGGATGGATCAAATCATTGTATGCTTATGGGAAGGCACTTTGCTTGTCGACAAGAAGTCCTATACCTAGAGGGAAAACTCTACAAGAAGTTTTTATAACACCTCGTAATTTCGAGAATATTGAATAAAATAATTTTTGGGTGAAATATAACTTATTTCAATTTGGAGATAGTCAAATTTATGATTTGGAGAATTTATTTAAATTGAAAAATTTATTTATTTTGGTTAATTGAGTTTTAATTAATTCGGATCATTTTTAGGTTTCACATGTGTCGCATTTTGAGGTCGAAATTGGAGAATGTTATAAAGTAATTTGAATGGTAATTCTGAGTGCACGGTTGATTTCGGATAGGTTGCGATAGTAAAAAAAGAGTACCGATGGATAGTAAATGGGTCTCGGGACATTTTTAGGTATAATCGGGCCCACACGGGGGGTGTTTGGGCCATTTTAATTTTGCCCACAAGTTTAATTTCGGGGTTCGCATTAAAAAAACCTAAATTTGAGAGTTTGGGGTAGACTCAACTCTGGAAGAGAAATATTATAAAAATCCAAATTAGAGAGGTTGGGGAAGACACAACTCAAAGAGAAAATCGTAGTTCTACAGAGAAGAAAATATGGCTAACTTGGGGAGCTTTTGGGAGTCGAATTGATCATCTTCATAAAAGGAATCAGACACTACAAATCATATACAAGCAAGTGGTTAATTTGTTTCAATGTAAATCTGTGATAATCGATTCATATGATGGTGATGTGATAAATCAAAATTTATTTTGGGGTGGGTTCTCGTATGAAAACAGGTTTTGGAGAAATCAAACATAGTGGGTACATTGCAGATGAAATTTATGTAAATATATGACATGATTTTGATTAAATCTGGAAATATTACAATCCCAATAATTGATGGAGAAAAAAAATCGAATTGTGGGACTGAATTCGGGAGAAACGAGGATATGAAAACCGTGTAGGCAAATTTAGAAATATAGGATTGTTAGTGAATCATTACGGAGATTATAATTTATTCTAAGGATGGATGTATGATGGAATAGATGAGTTATGATGGGGATTTGCAGATTTAAAACTTAAAGGGTATTAATGGCGGAAAACAACACGGAGAAGACGAAGTGGGAAAACAACCCAGCAGGTCGTTCGAACGATGCTACAATATCTGACCAATTCATTCAATTTTATTTTTGCCTGAGATTTTGTGGAAAAGATCATTAGATGCAGATTTGAGATGATGAGGGTTTGGAGATTAATGTTGGTTAAAGATTTATATTGTGATTTGAAGTTACATTGGATGTATATTATCTGTTTACTGTAGTTGGGTGGAAGGATGAGGAGAGTTTAGAATCTTGGGAAGTTTAGTAATGGATAAAAAACCATCGTGGAAGAAGGGGATCGCCGGACTTCTCGATCGATTGATCGGTTAAGGCAAAAAACACTCAGTTCTGCCTATTTTTTTTATGAGACTTTATTTTGGGAATTTCTTCTAAGTCATTCATTTGGTAAAAAATAAAGGAAGGACTTATGATAAAAGTTCATTAGTAATTGGATTTAAGTTGAGAAGGGAAAAAAGTGGCGATTGACTTAAATGATAAATTAAGCGAGAAAACTCATAAACATGTAATTATGGGCCGAGTGAGAAAGGTTAGGTATTATAGTTGAGTCACACCATTTATAATGTGTAATTAATTAAGTTTAGAGTTGGAAAATTGACTCGGATATTTCAGGCTAGTGCTACGGGAATTAGGCACGGAGTAGCTGGGTTTAAATATATATGCGGTGATTGTGTAGTGTGTGTGTGTGTGTGTGTGTGTGTGCGCGCGCGCGCCTTATAAATATTGGTGCGAATAATATTTATAGGAATACATACCCCTCTAGTGCTATCACAAGAGGTTGCGCGATGTGGGTGAATCCCTTAGCAAGTGAATACAGGGCGAGTATAATCCCCAGGTCATAGGCGTCTATGATTTATATGTGTGATTTTTTAGGGTGAGATGCTTTGGGTATGATTCGGTCTCATAGCCGGGGAACTATGGTCGCCTACGCTCCACTTATTTTTGTTTTACTGATTCGGGGAGTTAACCGCATCAGGGTATCCGGGTGGATGAGTATACCCGGGGTGATAGCATTTTAGAGAAAACACCTGGTGAGTTCCTACTCGAGAGAATGCTTATATATACGACATATGTGTGAATATTTTAATATTATGATACATATGTAATGGTGTGGATAATTTATATATGTGTGGAATACATGAACTGTAATTATATTAAGTATATACGTATATAAGTGTGTAACTATTTATATACGGGTGAATTACATGAGGTAAAAAGGTATTACTTGCATATAACTAGTGAGGCTATTATATAGTGCATTTAGAAAGGATTAATTAAGTTAAAGCAATAAATAACTTATAGTACGACTTACTCGGGCTAGAGTAGTATGCCAGGGAATTTTTAGGGTAAGGCTTGTTAGGCGGGATAGTGTAACTAGGAGGGTTGGGAAGAAGCGTTAGGTGTGCACTTTAGATGAGGGGTGAGTAGTATCTCAAGTGATTGCGACACTAACTTAAATATGAAGAACATTCATGCATTTTGATTATTGCATTCTAATTCACTTGCAAAATATTTTCAAAAGATTTGGGCTCTGACCCGTACTTGTAAAATATTTTCAAAACCTTTTAGGTGTCCTGCCACAGGGACGCCAAACTTGACGATCCGTTCCAAGGATGTGTAGCTACAACCGGTGTGGATGCTTGCAGGATTTAGACTTAGTCGCTTCGGTTACTTCATTCCTAGAGTAGGATGCAATTCAGTTATTTCATTTGGACTTGTTGCCCCAACTATTTTTATTTCAGGCAGACTTTGTATTCAGATTATTATTCTGTTGGTTTATTATTTTGGATTTGGGATTTTTAGCCGATGCTTTATTCGGTCAATATTTTATTTATTTATGCAGTATTGATTTAGACTCATTGATGGTGTGAATGGTTTAATTTATATTTCTCGCATGTTGTTGTTTAAATATAAAGATAAAAAATTGACATCGACTTTTTGAATACTAGGTGGTTAGTAAGTTTTAAAAAGTTTTCGACATTGATGATAAGAATGAACCAAATGAGAAACCTCCTTTAATTCAATAAAGGAATGATCACCCGGTATCTAATTAGGCGAGGTGTCACAAATGGTATCAGAGTATCAGGTTTTAGTGTCCATAGGATATGTACGACTTTTCTACGTTTTAGCTTCACATTCTTTGATGTAGTGCTTATGGTAAGATTGTTGTAATCTTTTACGTACACGCATTTACATGTTTCTGCTATTATAGATGTATGAACGGTGAACTCATACAACTCATTTCAAAATTTTAGATGCCGCCTAGGAGAGGTAGATCGACTTGAGCAACAACAAGGGATGAAGGGAGGGAGACTCGTTAGGAGTCAGTGGTTTCGCAGCCGCCGCCACCACTAGGGAGGGTGACGACTGAACATGTGGCAAAGATAGTAGCCCAAGAAGTCAATGCAGCTATGACAACCATAGCCCTTCATTTCCCATAGCCCCAATTGCTTCCGCCAATGGAATTGGAGATCTAGGCCCAGGAAGGACCATCTACTAGGCAGAGAGTCAGAGAGTCATTTTAGAAGGGCCACCCTCTCGAGTTTCAGGGTATCTCTGATGTAGTTAAGGCATGTTATTGGAGGAAGAATATACAACGCTACCTCCATATGGTGGAGTGTAGTGAGACGCAAAAGAAGAGGTTAACTACTTTCAGACTTGCTGGAGCAGCATTACATTGGTGGGAGTCAGTTACCATCACCGAGGAGAGATATATGATGACAATTACTGAGTTCTTGATGCGGTTTGATCGCATGTATTTTTCTCCAGTAGTGGAGACCGAAATGTGAAATAAGTTTAGTGAGGTGACCTAGGGTGATCGATCAATAGCAGAGTATGAGGAGGAGTTCACCCGTTTAGATAATTTTAGGCCCGATGAGGTGAGTAATGAGGAGTGGAAGAAAGCTAAGTTTATAGATGGATTAAACTGGAGGATTATACAACACTTAATTGGCAACCCAACATTTGTGACGTATACGGACGTCGTCAATGCAATATTATTACACTGCCAGGATTATCCCTTTGACGCGAAGGGAAACAAGAGAGGAGGTGAACCCAGCCAGTAGGGCAAGGTAGGTGGGGATACTGTTAGTGAATCATAGTAGAAGGATGGCAAGCAGCAAGGGCAGGACTCCCGACAAGGGAATTTTGCTAAGAGATTTAGATCTGGGGGCTATCAATCGGATGGCCAGGATTTTTATTAGGGCCAACAGGGTCTCGATCAGCAGAAGTACTTTTCTCCTCTGGGATGCTAAGTCCAAGGGAATGGCGAAGGAGGCTAGAAGAGACAGGATCAATGACAAGGAGGATTTTCTAAGAAGTTTTTCTTTTATAGAAAGGTAGGTCACATGAAGAGAGATTTTTCTAAGCGAGGAAGGAGGAAACTATAGGATGAGGTTCTAGATGTATAGCCATTACAGCAGTTCATGGGTCAGTTCGAATGAGAGAATTTTGACAGGGAACCCAATGACCAGACAAAGGAACTCGAGTATGGAGGTAAAGTGTCTTTTTATCATATGAGCATGGGGGATGTTTTGAGTGACATTGGGGGCATCACGCATAAGATTGTTATAACTAGGATTAGCAAGTGAGTCGAATTTAGTGGGTACGTTGGCCGTAATAGTCATATTATGTATAGCTACTATAATTACCATGGGGTAGCAGGGTTCTTTGGTGTTAATAACGGGAGAGTGAGGATGTACACTAAGAGGGTGTTTGTATTACACGAGAGGTTACTACTTTCAAGAATTATTGGAGTAGGGTAGATGATAATATAACCAAGTATGATCTCGTCTCTAGACGAGAGCCCCAATATCCATCAGCCGAGCTTCAATAAGGAGCTCACATGTCACTCCCAAGACTCATCCAGAACCAGGGTCGGCCTCGTACTCATAACCTCGGCCATCAATAGGCCGAGACCCTAGGGAAGAATTTCAGCAATAGGGAAACCTATCGCCTTCTATCTAGTCAAAATCAAGAAATGTCCTGCTTAGTCCACCTCGACCTGAGCTTCTTAACCGAGACCACACTTGCCAATTCTCAGCATAAAGTCAAACACTACATCAGCAACCTTGTACTCAGCCAGGCCGAGACCTCTGCAGATGACACCATACCATATGAGAAGTAAAAGGTTCCAAGGTGGCGTGTCCCATGTGAGAAATTCTATTATAACCTGATTATTCCCTCACGTGAAGGGAGATTGCATCATTATCAGTTACATGTGTTATGGACAGCTATCATCATCTTAGTGGACGTCTTCATCATCACACGCCTACTGCATGCTTAGGGGTGCATTACACCCCTTAGGCACTATAAATACTTGTCTTCTACCGCTTGTAAAGGGAACACAAAATAATAACCCTATAGAAACTCTGTCAAATTCAATGCGAGATAGAAAGCTTGAGTGTTTGTATACCCGGGCCATTAGAGCCTTATTTTAGTGGATTAAACACACTAGGCAGTAGACATAGGCTATAATATAGTTGAACCACTTAATTCTGGTGCTCTATCCTTTTTTGCCTCATCTTATTCTCTCTCTTACTTTTATATTGCCTGTTTCCTGTCATTGTAATACCTGTTTGAGATCATTATCATTATGACTTGGTGGTACTATTTTTTGGTATCATCAGTTTGGCGCCGTCTGTGGGAATGAGAATTATCACCTCTTCCATACTGTAGCTTATACTCACCGGAGTCTCTGGTGGTGAACCAGTCCTCCCCTCTTGTGGAGATATTTCACCATTGAAAGAGATCTTTTTGAGCTCCTAAGTTTTTACTCTCTAGTTTAAAGGTCATTCGTCAGTTTTTAAATATGGAATCATAATTTCCACCACCAACTGACCGTCCTAGCTCCAGTCATGCGCCTCCTTAGTAAAAGATGGAAGAGGTGGCGACGACATTGAACTCATTGGGGGGCCAATCAACAGAAGATGCAGGAGTCCTTGTAATGACGATCAGCCAAAGGGCTTAACTTTTGATTGATTGAGCAGAGGGTCAGACTTTGAAAGGCTCGGCCCAGTGGGTGATCTTAGAAATCGACTGTGTAGGTCAATGAGAATTTTTAGCTCCAAAAGATAAAGAGCAGGATTTCGGATTCAATGCGGTCTAGAAAGTGTGCTGCGAGAAATAAAAAATCAACATTGGTTTGTGGCAAGGGAACTTTTGGTTCGGTCGATCGAGGTGGCAGGAGATAATGTTATCCATACCGATGTTATAGCAGCAGTCGAGAGGCCCTGGAATAACTCAATCCAGAGGTTGGAAGATAAGATTAGAGACATCCTCAAAAGCTGAGATCCCTTATAGAGGGGCTATTCGAAAGGTTTCCCTTCATGGCTAAGATTGTCATTTTTTTAACCCCGACCAAGTTTAAGCCACCAATAATCACTCCCGAGTATGATGGGAGCACTAATCCAGTTCACCATGTCAAGATGTACCAGTCGACTGCAGACATCTACTCAGTCTCAAATGAGATGAGGTTTTGTGCCTTTTCAAGCACTTTGACCGGAGCGACTCATGTATGGTTCATTTCACTCCCAAAGAGTTCAATTGAGAACTTCAAGAAACTCATAGAGAGTTTCATGCACAAATTCTTCTTTGGGGTGAGGCCTCAAAAGAAGATGACTCACCTACTGTATGTTAAGCAGGGGAAGAATGAGAGTCTCAGGGAGTACATAGCAAGATTCAACAAGGAAAAGCTAGAAGTTGAGGATTATGAAGACAGTATTGCGATGACAGTACTGATAGGAGGTCTACAGAAAGGGAAATTACTCAGGACCCACTAAAGTCTATAGCCGAGCTATTGGCGATGTCCGATAAGGTCATGAACGTCGAGGAAGCTAAGATCTCAAAGTATGAGGATGAAAAGGGGACGAACATTGGGAGAAAGTTCCAAAAGAAAAGTAAAGATGGAAAAAAGAGATCAACAGATGATAAGTTTGCCGACTACACTCCCCTCACGGTCAGCTATGAGCATATCTTGAATAATACCAAGAATAATTGGTCCCTGAGGTGGCCTGAAAAGCTAAAAGCTCCGTGTGAATTTCACTAGTACCACGAGCATCTAACCGAAAAATGTTCTCTCTGAAGGATGATATTAAGAAGAGGCTCAAGGCTAGGAAGCTGAGAAAATATGTAAGAAGTGGTAGTCCAAGGGGAGGCCAAGATGACCCCAGAAAAAGAATAGATAATAAGTGCAAAGAGGATGCTCCTAGGAAAAAGGATGATGCTTCAGACGACGATGATAGGGACGACCCAGAACTACCACCGAAGGGTGATGGTCCCAAAGGTTACCATCTTGTTTAATGTAAAGATGATCTGCGGGGGTCTCATATGGGGAGGCTCAGATGTGGCTAACATAAAGGCACACGTTTAAGAAGTCAAAGTTCTTCCCAAAGTTAAAGTGGTTAACTCGGTTGTAGTAAATGCTAAGTCAGAGAAAAGGAATAAGATGGATATGGACACTTTGATTGTGGGTTTTTTAAGACTTGACTTCAAAGGTATCCTAATTCCCTAAGACGACCCTCGGTTATTAGAACCGGAGTTCAAGGGTATGATGTGCTGAGAATAATGGTCGACGAAGGAAGTTTGGACAATTTTATGTTCTGGCCATGCTTCAAAGTCCCGGAACTCAACAAGAAGAGGCCCGTGGCTTATCATCACCCCCTGATTGGATTCAACGGTGAGAAAGTCCATCCATTGGGAGTGTATGAGATGGATGCCAGGATGGGAGATGTTTGGATGAAGAGGCTCACAAAGAAGGTTAATTTCTTTGTAATGGATGAAAGTGTATACTCGACTTATAACATTATCGTGGGAAGATTGGCCCTCAAAGAGTTTGAGGTCATACCTTCCACTGTAAACTAAATGGTGAAATTCCCGACTCCTTATGGGGTAGGGGAAGTCCAAGGTGATCAAGTGTTGGCATGTGAATGCCACTTCAACTTAGCCGAGGAGAGGGACGCTCATAAGAAATCCATTACAACGTACAATATTGATACATTGGACCTCAGAGATGAGATGAAATTAAAGAAAGGGGAAGCCGCAGAAGAGGTAGAATACATCGCCCTTAATAAGGACGAACCAAAAAAAACCATCCAAGCTGTCAAAGCCCTAAAGAAAGAGGTCAAGGAAGAGCCGATTAAACTGTTGAGGAAAAGACATAACATCTTTTCTTGGTGCCACGGAGATATGCCTAACATTGACCCAAAATTTCTCTGTCATAAGCTTAATATGACCGATGACATAAGCCCGATCCGACAGAGAAGAAGAGTCTACTCGTGAGAGAAATATGATGTCATTCGAGAAGAAGTGAAAAAGTTAGATATGGTAGACGTCATCAGAGAGGTCATCTACCCAGAGTGGTTGGCCAATACTATCATCGTTCCTAAAGCATGGCAAGTGGAAGATGTGTGTTGACTTCACGAATCTGAATAAAACATGCCCGAAAGACAGTTCCTATTATTAAGGATGGATAAAATGGTAGAGGATACAGATGGGCATGAATTAACGAGCTTCATAGATGCCTACTTATGTTATATCCAGATATTTATGGACCCGATCGATGAAGAGATGAAAGGTTTTGTAATTGATAAGGTGACTTACTACTACAAGGTCATGCCCTTTGGGTTGAAGAATGATGGGGCAATATATTAGAGGCTAGTCAATAAAATGTTTGAGGACCAGATCAAGAAGATAATGGAAGTATACGTCGGCGACATGTTAACGAAGAACCTCAAGGCCGACACACATGTGGCCGACCTTTCACACACTTTTGACATAATAGACAAGTACATGATGAAACTCAACCCCGCCAAATGTGTCTTGGGTGTGGATTTGGTAAGGTTTTGGGATTCATTATGAATAAGAGGGGAATTAAAGCCAGCCCCAGGAAGATTAAGGCCTTGTTGGAGATGAAGACTCATACAACGATAAATAATGTGCAGAAACTAATTGGAAGAGTGGCAGCATTAAAAAGGTTTGTGTCTAGAGCCACTGATAAATGCCTTCCTTTCTTTTAAGTATGGAGAAAATATTTTGAATGGAACGATGAGTGTGATAGATATTTTAAGTATTTGAAGTCCTATCTCGGCTCTCCACTCTTATTATCTAGATCAGTCCAAGGGGATAAACTATATCTTTATCTAGCAGTATCAGAATCGACCATTAGTGTCATAATTGTAAGAGAAGAGAATGGAGTTCAAAAATCTGTATATTTTAACAGTAAGGCACTCCAAGAGGCTTAGCAAAGGTACCCCAAAATTGAGAAGTTGGCCTATGCATTGATCCATACCTCAAGTAAGATGAAGCCCTATTTCTAGGCACATACCATGGTGGTCCTCATAGACTCACCCCTCAGACAGGTCATTTACAGGCCTGAGAAATCAGGAAGACTAATGGATTGGGCAATCCACTTAGGAGAGTTCGACATCATTTACCAACCGAGAACGGATATTTAGGGGCAAGCCCTAGCTGACTTCATAGCCGAGTTCACTTGGGATGAGGTCGAGATGTTGATGCTACAACTTAAGAGCAAGAAAATAGAGTATGTACATTCCCGAACGAAGTCGAGATGAGTTCATCAAGAAACAAAGTGTCTGAGAATGAGGACGAAAGGCATCTTTTCAAGAATGGAGCCCTGGAAGAGGGTAGTTTTTCACCAAATGGTAATGCTTGGAGCCTTTTTGTTGATGGGTATTATATGAGAATGGAAGCGGGGATGGATTGATAGTGTCGGCTCCACATGGGACTGATATTGAGTACGTATTGAGATTTAACTTCAAGGCTTTTAATAACGAATATGAGTATGAGGCTCTTGTAGCAGGTTTCTCCCTTGCCCGGGCACTAATTGTTAGCCAACTCCTTATTTATAGTGATTCTAGGTTGGTTGTCAATAAAATCTTAGGGGCATACGAGGCTAAAGATGACAGAATGACAAAGTACCTAGGAAAGGTTAAGACATAGTTGAAGCATTTAGCTCAAGTAAAATTGAAGAGGATACCTCGGGTGGACAATGTCCGGGACGATGCTCTGGCAAGGTTAGCCTCACCCACCAGAACTGAAATTTAAAGAATAGTCCTGGTAGAGATTCTCCATCGATCGACGATTGAAGGAGAAGAGAATACTGTGTAATTTTATTTCAATATGAGTATGGGAGATTCTTGGTTGGATCCTATCGTCTGCTAGATTAAATATGGATTGAAGAAGTATATGCTGTCCTCTGGGCTTACAGGACGACATAGAGGACTCCTACTAGGGAAACTCACTTTTTGTTGGCTTATGGTTCAGAGGCAGTAGTGCCAATAGAGGTAAGTCTCCCTACCCATAGGTTTCATACCTATGAATCGAAAGAAAATTTTTCACAACAAAGACTTGATTTGGACCTTTTGGAAGAAAGGAGAGAATATGTTGAGGTTAGGCAAGCTGCCTAGCAGCAAAGGACAACGAAGTTTTATAATAAGAGAGTAAAGGCACGCCCACTGAAGGTAGGAGACCTGGTGTTGAAGAAGACATGACAAAAGCCTAACAAGCTTCATTCGAATTGGCATATGCCATACAAAGTGATTGAAGAGGTTGTGCAATGGACGTATCGATTGGAAAATCTGGAAGGAGAGCCATTTTCTAACCCATGGAACGCCGAACACCTCAAAAAGCATTACCAAAAGATTTTTGTTTTTCTTGTTTCTTGTCCTTTGATCATAATACATGTATATGAGGTTCAGATGATGAATAAAATATGAACAAAATTCAATAGAAATCTCAATTATTCTCTTATACTTTGTATATTTGTTGTTGCTTGTATCAACTCATCTTAAGCTATAAAACATCATTCATAGTGAAGTATCCTTAAGTTACCCTTGATGATACGACAACCAAATGTGGTTAACCTCATCCATAGACTGACATTAAAATCGAGGGAGATTTATTACTAAACATCATTAACTTGGTGGTTATACTCTCTCGGTTGAGACGATAGTGCATAGACGAGATGACACTTTCAAAACGACGAGAGGGGACTTATGAGTAAACATCATAATTTGGTGGATTCAAATTGTTATTCGTATTGCTTAGAAATCATTAAGTCGGTGAAAGTAGAGGCAAGACTTGTGTCAATTAAAAAATGCTACTAATGATCTAATGAAAATATAAGAGAAAGAAGAGAGAACACACGAATATTTTATTCACCAAAAATTGAATATTATAGAAGTAAAAGGCTATAAAAGGCCGATTGTCATTACAAGAGAACAAAAATCAAAAGCTACACAAGACTAAAGTTGAAGAATGACGTCGTTACCAGCCGGGGCCGACTTCTCACCACCTTCTTGTGTTGCCCCATCAACCCCAACATTTATGGTCTCGATCCCATCATCATTGAGGCCCAAGTCGATCATGTTCTCATTGGTCTCCATGACTTCAAGGGGGTTGGTCTCCATAGGGTCGGAGGGGTTCTCAACATCGGCCAAGGAAGTTTGAAGATGTGGATCACTGAAGTCAAGGCCAATGAATTCATTAGAGGATAGAATCCTAACCTCGACGTGTTTGATGGAAGACCATTGATCGACTTTCTTAATGCCTCTTTCCAAATACTCAAAGGCATAGTCTCCAAATTCCTCAGAATCCTTGAACTTGGCCACAACTTGCGCTTTATCCTTATCCAAGGCAGCCTTAACAGAAACATCAATATTATCCTTCGTTCTATTGGGCAAGGTCTTTAGATCTTTTTCATGATCAGCCTTCAGATTTGAGACTTGGTTTGTGGCCTCTTGTAAGGTCGTCTTTGCATTCTGCAGCTCATTTCTCAGATTATTCTCCATGGTGACGACCTCCCTTCCTTTTTGAATAAAAGGTAGCTTCTTGCTAATACAATATCCCATACAAAGAAGAGAGACTACGCCCTATAAAATAGTGTGGAGACAAGTCATTACTTAATATAATCAAGGAAGAGACTACACTCAGAAAGTTTTTGAAAAGTACCTGAATAACCATGTGAAGGGAAAATTCAGTTAACAGAGAGATATCCATTGACGGGAGGAAACGTTTATCAACCTCAGTAACAAGAGAGTCGATACCATATACGGCCTGTCTTTCATGATTGATGACACTCTCATCAGTAATTTTTAGCTGCGATAGTCGAGTAACCAGTGCGTCATCGAAGGAGATTTGAATGGCTTGGGTAGGACGATTTTTCTTTGGGGGATGAGTGGTTGTGGTGTCGTTAGCTCGGCACTTTATTTTCTACCCAACATCATCATCTCGGTTGGGGCCGCCAACAGTAGACATATTTGTCTAAGCGACAGGGGGTTCAGTCCTTTGGCCACACTTATTGGCAAGTTTTTAATCAATTGGGGGCCATAATGTTGCAAAGCTCATTTGAAATGCCTTCGGGACGACCTATAAAAGATAAACCTCAGAGATTAATTATCGACAATTATTAAGTACGAGATAATAACTAGCAAGGTTAATTACTTACATAACTTGGTAAGGGGGCCAAACCCGATACCTGCCTGAGCTAAATAGTACGGAGTCATCAGATGTTCAAGCTTCACGAGACGACCTTTATCGCCTTGTGTACAAATATTTTCAAACTTTTTAACGGCCTCAGGTTCAACACCGGATCGAGTTTGGCCGACGCAGAGATGTTGCCCCACTTCAGAGGGATCTTGGGCTTAGAGGTCCCACAAGCTTGGTTTGGACCAAACTCCTAAGCCCCTGAGATAAAAAAGTAACGGGGTTTCCAGTTATGGTTTGAATTTTGGGTGATGAACAAAATCTTCTTCTCTGATTTCTTGGCTATGAGGTGGTAGTAACCAGGATGAGTGTTGGGGGACTAGGGTATGTAACATGCAAGAAATACGCTAACTGGAAGGTTAGTTTGTTGGACTGTCTTCCGAAGGATAATAAATCCAAGGATAACTCTCTTGGCATTCGAAGAAAGATGAGAAGGGGAAAGTTTTAGATGAACCAGAATGGCTCAAATTTTAGGGTGAATGGGCACGCGAAAGCCGAGCTTAAATATCTGCTCGTAGACACCGATTTCACCCTCTTAGACATGGAAATATCTCTCTTACTTAAGAGGCTTTCTCATAGAAATAAAAGAATCTATGCCGTGTAAATGCCTCCAGATCAAGAGATTAACTTTCGACACCGTACTCTCATATTCCTCAGCAACAAATGTATGAACATCACTCTCCTCACTACTGATTTCTATAACCTCGGCCTGAGGACTATTTGGGTCAAGACTAGGGAACCTTTGTGCAAACTCGGCCCCAGTTACAACCAAGAGAGGAATTGTGTCTAGGGTAGGAGGAATTTCCACATTAGGTTTAAGTATCTGAACAGAGTTAGATTGATTAGACATATTGGCTCTTTTGGAGGATGAGACGCGCGAAGAAGCCTCATCTATATCATACCCTTCAGCTTGGGATGAACCACAATCCATGGCTTGATCGTACGAATCAACACTCTCGGTAGGTTGAGATGTAGACATAGGTTGTCAACTGATGAGGACGACTCATACATTGGATCGCAGGGTTCAGTAACTTGAGGGTATATGATAACTAGGGAAGGTGGATAGATTCGACGAATGGTAAAGGACTCAGCCTTAAGATTCTCGGCTTCCTCATATTCTATTCTCCGAATTTGTTCAAAGAACTTCTTTCTGATGCTGGGAAACTCCTCGACTAAGATATACAGTCGTCTTAATATCAATAGAAGAGACTCAACTTATGTGAAAATTATAATAGGAACAAACAACTCATAAATTTTACTTAAGATTGACAAAAGATCAAATAGGAATTCAAAATGTTTTTAGGCAAGAACTCCAAGAAAATAGCTTTGAAGCTGGCCGGAGGCCACCGTAAAAAGTTTAAAAGGATGAAAAACCCATGAAAACCTCTCCAACCAGGTAATGACCAATGTCATCTACTAAAAAACACTCTAGGGAAGGCCCATATGGATCCAAATGCACTCCAATTCTAGCCAGAAAACTCAAATTCTCACCGAAAAAGATACAAATATCTTAGCTCAAAGGTTTTAATAGAAAAGAATTAAGAGAAGAAGGTAAGAATGGGTACATGAAGAAGTTATCTTTCGAAAAAAGAAGAAGGAAAAAGGTTGTGTGGTTGCAGAAAATGCATAGGGCTAGAGAGAGAGAATAAATGGCAGGAGTTTGTAAATATAAGGAGGTAAGAGAAATGTTTTAGAAGTTTAAATACCCAGGAAATGATTAAACACATTTTCCAAGATATATCATCATTTGAGGCGCGAAGTCCAAAGCACTCAGTCATCAAGTTAGACTTGGGGTGGACGCTACCCAATTAGAATTATGACATGTGTCACTCTCTTATGCCTCAAGTTGTATCCAATCGGCACCTCATAAATGTCTCATCAAAGGACTAAGAAGACTTGTATCCCCAACCACCTCTTCACATAGTTGACTATGGGCTAGGGGTAATTGATATAACCAAGTATGATGTCGTCTCTAGACGAGAGCCCCGATATCCAAAAGAAAAGCTTCAATAAGGAGCTCATAGGTTGATTCCAAGACTCTTCCTAAACTAGGGTCGGACTCGTACTCATAACCTCGACCATCAATAGGCTGAGACCCCAGGGAATCATTTCATTAATAGGGACACTTATCACCCGCTATCCAGTCAAAATCTAAAAATGGCCTGCTTAGTCCACCTCAGCGTGAGCTTCTGAACGGAGACAACACTTTTCGGTTCCCAGCACAAAGTCAAGCACTGCATCAGCAACCTCATACTCAGCCAGGCCGAGACCTCTGCAGATGACACCATACCATACGAGCAGTAGAATGTTCTAAGGTGGCGTGTCCCACATGAGAAATTCTGTTATAACCTTATTATTTCCTCACGTGAGGGGATATTGCATCATCATCATCATCATTTACATGTGATGTGGACAACTTTCATCATCTTAGTGGATGCCTTCATCATCACACGCCGAATGCATGCTTGGGGGGGGGGGGGGGGGGGGGTGCATTGCACCCATTAGGCACTATAAATATTTATCTTCTACCTCTTGTAAAGGGGACACAAAATAGTAACCCTATAGAAACTCTGTAAAATTCACTGCAAGAGAGAGATATCTGGAGTGTTTGTATACCCAGGCCATTAGAGCCTTATTTTAGTGGATTAAACACACTGCACAGTGGGCGTAGGCCATAATATAGCTGAACCACTTAATTCTGGTGCTTAATCCTTCTTTGCCGCATCTTATTCTCTCTCTTACTGTTATATTGCCTATTTGCTACAATTGTAATACCTGTTTGAGATCATTATCATTGTGACCTGGTGGTACCATTTTTGGTATCATCAGATGATTTACCAAGTTTTATCTAGTTAGTGGTGGGTTGGAGCTATAGTGGATAGTTATAGTAGGACTTGGTGTTCGTTTTACTAGGGTATGGATTATTTCTACTGGGTATCACCTGAGATAGGGTCTAGCTTATATATATGAGTATATATGTGTGGTATAATAGATTTATAATAATATGCTTACATTGTTAATTTTGATCCTGGGGAGTAGGGATGTTTACTGATGTGATTCAGGGTGGATATGTTTATTTTCGGGCGAGGAGATATAGCTTGGGATTTATTTCACGCTAAGAAACAACTGATAGTAAGGGCGCGGTATTTCATAATATATTTTCTAGAATAAGAGTGGGCATGTATACTTTTGTGTCAAGACACGGTTATTTTAGGGTACGTGCTAGGGACTGAGGTCCTAACGAATCTCAACGACCGATAATGTTAGGCAGTTGTGTATCGGGGGGTTCTTTGTTTGGATTTCGCATTGCGAGACGTCCCGCGCATGAAACATAGCGAAACGTTGGAAGTGGGGAGATGTTTGGTCACTAGTACACGGGTTGGGTACCTTGGTTATTGCATATGTATGTAGTTATAACTGTGAGTTGAAAGATATATTATGGTTTAAGGCTTGTAAAGTCTGGAACATTTGTATGGATAAGCACAGGTACATGGTGTATAGGCGCCCTAGTTAACTAATTTATTTTAAAATAATTCGCGATTAGAAGTGGGAGAGATAGGTGTAGCAATCTTAAGGGTAAGTGATTAGGTAGCTAGTCGAGGCTTGGAGTACTAGGCTTATCTTAATTTCGAGGACGAAATTCCTTTGTGGGGGGCAGTATGTAACACCCTGTAATTTCGAGGATATTAAATATAATTATTTTTAGGTGAAATAGAACTTATTTTAATTTGGAGAAATTCAAATTTATGATTTGGAGAATTTATTTAAATTAGAGGATTTATTTATTTTGGTGAATTGAGATTTAATTGATTCGAATGATTTTTAGATTTCACATGCGTCGCATTTTGAGGTCGAAATTGGAGAATGTTATAAAGTAATTCGGATGATAATTATGATTGTACGGTTGATTCCGAATAGGTCGAGATAGTAAAAATAGAGTACCCCGGGGTAGTAAATGGGTCTCGGGGCATTTTTAGGCATAACCGTGCCTACATGGGGGTGTTTGGGCCATTTTAATTTAGCCCACAAGTCTAATTTCGGGATTCACATTAGAAAACCTAAATTTTTGAGTTTGTGTTAGACTCAACTCTAAAACATAAATATTATAAAACCCAAATTAGAGAGGTTGGGGTAGATACAACTCAAAGAGAAAACCCTAGTTCTGTAGAGAAGAAAAGAGGGCTAACTTGGGGAGCTTTTGGGAGTCGAATCCATCAACTTCATCAAATGAATCAGACACTACAAATCATATACAGACAAGTGGTTAATTTGTTTCAATCTAAATTTGTGATAAACGATTCATATCATGTTGAGCTGATAAATCAAAATTTGTTTTGGGGTGGGTTCTCGTATGAAAACGGGTTTTGAAGAAATTGAACATAGTGGGTACATTATAGATGAAATTTATGTAAATATATGACTTGATTTTGATTAAATCTGGAAATATTACAATCCCAATAATTGATGGTGAAAAAATTGAATTATGGGACTGAATTTGGGAGAAACGATGATATGAAAATCGTGTAGGCAAATTCAAAAATTTGGGACTATTAGTGAACCCTTTCGAAGATTATAATTTATTCTAAGGATGGATGTATGATGGAATAGATGAGTTACGATGGGGATTTGCAGATTTAAAACTTAATGGGTATTAATGGCGAAAAGCAATAGGGGGAAGACGAAGTGGGAAAACAACCCAGCAGGTCATTCGAACAACTTGGGGTGTAATTCGAATGATGCTGCCATATCTGCCCAGTTCGTTCAGATTTATTTTTTTCTGAGATTTTGTGGGGAAGGATCATTAGATGCAGATTTGAGATGATGAGGGTTTGGAGATTAATGTTGGTTAAAGATTTATATTGTGATTTGAAGTTACACTAGATGTATATTATCTGTTTACTGTAATTGAGTGGAAGAATGAGGAGAGTTTAGAATCTTGGGAAGTTTAGCAATGGAGAAAAAACCATCAGGGAAGAAGGGGCTGGCCGGACTTCTCGATCGATTGATCGATGAAGGAAAAAAACACTCAGTTCTGCCTATTTTTTTTACGAGACTTTATTTTGGAAATTTCTTCTAAGTCATTCATTTGGTAAAAAATAAAGGAAGGACTTATGATAAAAGTTCATTAGTAATTGGATTTTAGTTGAGAAGGGAAAAAACTGGCGATTGACTTAATTGATAAATTAAGCGAGAAAAATCATAAACATGTAATTATGGGCCGAGTGAGAAAGGTCGGGTATTATAGTTTAGTGACACCATTTATAGTGTGTAATTAATTAAGTTTAGAGTAGGGAAATTGACTTGGATATTTTAGGTTAGTGCTACGGGAATTAGGCATGGAGTAGACGGATTTAAATATATATGCGGTCATTGATATATATATATATATATATATATATATATATATATCTGTGTGCTTTATAAATATTGGTGCGAATCATATTTACATGAATACATACCCTTCATGTGCTATCATAGGAAGTTACGCGATGTGGGTGAATCCTCTAACTAGTGAATGCAGGGCGAGTATAATCGCCAGGTCATAGGCGTCAAAGATTTATATGTGTGATTTTTCGGGGTGAGATGCTTTGGGTATGATTCGGTCTCACAACCGGGAAACTATGGTCGCCTTTGCCATGCTTATTTTTATTTTACTGATTCGGGGAGCTAACCGCATCAGGGTATCCGGGTGGATGAGTGTACCTGGGGTGATAGAATTTTAAAGAAAACATCCGGTGACTTCCTACTCAAAAGGATGCTTATATATACGGCATGTGTGTGAATTTTTTAATATTATGATACGTATATAATGGTGTGGATAATTTTTATGTGGGTGGAATACATGAAGTGTAATTATATTAAGTCTATACATTTATAAAAGTGTAAATATTTGTAGTGAATTACACGAGGTAAAAAAGTAATACTTATGTATAACTAGTGAGACTATTATTTAGTGCATTTAGAAAGGATTAATTAAGTTAAAGCAATAAATAACTTATAGTATGACTTACTCGGGCTAGAGTAGTATGTCAGGGAATTTTCAAGGAAAGGCTAGTTAGATGGGGTAGTTTAACTAAGATGGTTGAAAAGAAGCGTTAGGTGTGCACTTTAGATGAGAGGTGAGTAGTATCTCAAGTGAGTGTGACGCTGACTTAAATATGAAGAGCATTAATGCATTTTAATTGTTGCATTTTAATTTACTTGCAAAATATTTTCAAAAGGATTTGGGCTCTAACCTGTACTTGCAAAATATTTTCAAAACCTTTTAGGTGTCCAGCCGCAGGGATGCCAAACTTAATGATCTTTTTCATGGATGAGTAGCTGCTTGATGGATGGATGCTTGCAGGATTTTGACTTAGTCTCTTCGGGTAATTCATTCTATAGTAGAATGCAATTTCGTTATTTTATTTGGGCATGTTGCCCACCTATTTATATTTCAGTTAGACTTTGTATTCGGATTATTATTCAATTGGTGGATTATTCTGGATTTGGAATTTTTAGCCGATGGTTTATTCATCCAGTCTTTTATTTATTTATACATTATTGATTTAGACTCATTGATGGTGTCAATGGTTTAATTTATATTTCTTGCATGTTGTTGTTGTTTAAATATAAAGATAAAAAATTGACATCGACTTTTTGAATACTAGGTAGTTAGTAAGTTTTAAAAAGTTTTCGACATTGATGATAAGAATGAACCAAATGAGAAACCTCCTTTAATTCAATAAAGGACCGATCACCCGATATTTAATTAGGCGAGGAGTCACAGATTTTCATTAGGAAATACCTATAATATGTGCACCCCAACGATGTCGATCAAGTTTTATATTAGTTCGATGAGGAGATATGTGGGAGCCACAGAGGGGTAAGATATTTAGCATTCATGGCCATAAAGGAGGATTACTAGTAGCCGTACATGAAAATGGCATGGTCTTATATGTGAAGAAGTTCAAGAAATGCCAAGTGTTCTCGCTTATGCTCCATTATTCGACAAGAGACCTCAAATCTTCAACCAATTTGTAAGGGCTGGACATAGTGGGCCCCTACCGACCATGCCTGGAAATCGAAAGTATCGCTTGGTCAATAATTACTATTTTACCAAATGAATAAAGGCTGCACAATGATTAGATTTGTCTAGAAGAATATAATGACCCATTTGACATCCTAAGAATGCTCATGAATGATATTGGAATGCAATTTGAAGTAGTCCATTTCAAGACTTCTACAATAGTCATGACATCAAGCACTTCTATCGTTCGGTGGTCTACTCACAAAGCAACAGGCTGGTTAAGTCCTCCAACAAGACAGTGCTAAAAAAATGAAGAAGTATTAGAAAAATAAAAAGGTTATTGGGTGGGTAAACTTCCCAATGTTGCCTAGGCATATCTGATAATGCCAATAAGGTCGATCGGGGAAATGAACTTTGCCTTATCTTACATAATATAAGCCATAATTACAGTAGAAGCCGACTTACCGACTGTGAAGATGATTGTTGTCGATTAAATCTTGATTTCTATTTTGATGTCGTGGCAGTATTACACTTAATTATATCTCAACGTTACATATTTTCGTCACTGACAAACACAAAAATATTAATAATTTTCCAGGAAAGAAAAAGACCTACAAGGTATCACTAGGCAATAAGTATTCCGACTTTGGTCGACTAAAATGATGAACGGGTGAACGTCCCTACGATCAAGTACATTTTCTTTATAGTTTGCTGTGGGCCTAAGGAGGTGTGGCGACACTATCCTAATAGGTAAAGCATATAATAAATAACTTGTTCGACATAAAAAATGGGAAAATGCAAAATATGAAATTAATAAGATAATTTCATTTATAAAACATTCACTTAATTACATGTATTCCGATCAACGGGATTGAAAAGTGAATACACATGAGATTATAAAATGATGAATTTATTTATCATCATCAGTGAGTCAGCAAAATAATTATAGCAGCTTGGCGGCCATCATTAGGATTAGGCTGAACCTCATCATCGCGATTATGAGCCAGGAGATAATTCTTCTCCAACGGAAGTGGAATAACCTCCATAGGTATCAAACATTCATCGCTTGTAGGGGTGATAGATGAGTAAAAGGATTGTATACCTAGTAGAATTGCCAAAATTAAGTGTTCTTAGAAACATTGAAGTATTCTAAGGAATTAAGACAAGCATGCTTCTAAGCCATATGTCTCGCCCATTCCAAGTGGAGGGGCAATCCATCCAACCTTTGTTTTATCCAACAACGTAAACTGCGTGAGGGACTTTCCTAAAGTGATACCTCAACTTCATTATTTGGCGATGCAAACCTAGATTGATCGCCTCATTCGTCTCAAAATCTTACCGCCTTGATGAACTGATCCTTCAAATAATTATTCTCATTCTACAGAAGACTAACAGTATCTTCGATATCTTTTAGCTTAGCTTGAAGAGAAGAGACCACACCAAACTGGTTAGCGTAAGAACTAATCATCTTTTGAATCTCTTGTCGAAAAACAAAAAGGATTATCAATATTGGCTAGAAACGTTTTGACTAGGAATGAAGTCCATGACTTTATCCTCTTGGACTATTGTCACTAAACCAAGTTGTAATAAGACTATAATAATTAAAAGGATAGGGCATTTAGAAAGGGAAAATAAGAAAACAAAATAAAGTACTCAATAATATTGGAACAAAGCATAATGAAGTTGAAATGATATGTCATTTCATTGAATGGAAATACTGGGAAAGCCCTTTCAAGCAAACATAGAAAAGACAGGACATCCAAAATATGAGAAATCCTAGACTAATCTAATTAGCTGGAGCCGCGTTCTCTCACATCACTTGATCTTGATTGACTACAATATTATTATGATCTATGGCCTCCCTCGCTCGTGCGACACCCTAATTCTCCTGCTCGGTGTCCTCTACTTCTCCATCCTCTTCAAAGATTGGGGGAGATGCTAGATTATGCTCGCTGAAGTGCTCAAACTTGAGATGAACCCCAACCTTTTCAATGTATTCATCCAAACCTTTATTAAAGACAAACTTATGCTTTCTTCGAAAAATCGAAGGACTTATAGCATCCATGTTCATAAGCTTTGTTCTTGGCCTAGGGTGGAGATAAATGATAATGCAAACTCCTTAAAAACCTCCTCTAACTACTCAACATATGATTTTTGGGTGGTGATCTCTAAGTCCCTATCCCTCATCCTAACATCAAGGCCTTTTGCCTTATTTTGGTCAGTAGTCAGGCATTTTTGGACCGCTTCTAAGGCCTTGGCTAGGTCAGCATTGGCTTTCAAATGATCAATTATTTTGTCAAGAAGATCGAAGAAATTCACCAGAAACTACAAGTCAGGAGATGAGTAAAACAGTTAGTACAAAAAATTTCAATACATGAAGATTTTAACAAAAGTTACAAATATTTACCAGTAAAATTGTTAGGGAAACACGAGCAATGAGCCTATTAGTGGACAAGCTCCTGACCATTGCCTAGTCGGCTGAAAGATGGTCCCCCTTAAACAATTCAAGATCCAGATCATCATTAGAGGATAATGATCCATCAGTAGGGACCTTCCTCTTATTGGAGGCATCCACATTATTTTTGGTGGGAACAATAACTAAAATACTTGATCTAATCTTGTTGTTCTTCGATGGTTGGGGAATACCCCAAGTTAATTGGGTCGAATATACCCCTAAACTCATTTATTTTAGAAGTCTAGGCCTTTGGATAACTAGGGGAAAATCCCCCTTCAACAAATTTGGAATTTTCTTCCTCAACGACATCAATTCCTTATAAGTAGAAGGGTTTACAGCAGAGATGGTTATGACGTCCACAAATTCGAATGATCCCAAAGTTCTCTTAGTTGAATACTCTTCCTCATCGCACATAACATTGATTTATAGTTCCATGTCTACTAGTCGGGCGATGAAAGAGGTGGTGGTGCAAGTGTAGTTCAATAATAATGAAGTTGATCTAGGATGTTCGACACTAACAGTTAAAGGCTTCCCAAGCTTCCAAAATTTGTTCAATTTATTAAAGTTTACGTGTGTTTGGTTGGGCTCTCTCTTTTTGGGATTTTCTGCACGAATACAGAATAACAACATCAATAAAAATCAAGAAAGTTTTAGCCGAATAGAAAAGAGTAAAAGATTAATGATAAACCTATCTCATAACCCCTATTAGAGAAAATTATGAGTGTATCCTTAAGATCTAATGAGAAAATTAAAGGTTATTCTAAAACTTAAAAACACCAAGTGTCAATAATTTCCAACCATAGCTCATGTGGATGACCAAATATCACAACTGATCACGATCAAAGGCTATATTTGGATGGAAAGAAACTTTTGCATGTTATTCAAGTTGCAAAGCATTATGGGTAGTTATGGGGGAATTATCTGACTAGGCATAAGGAAACAACACATGTCTACTAGACTTAATAATGAACATGACACAAGTAGATAAGGACGTATTGAGGCCGATTAGGAGAAATCTCAGAATTAGATTTAGACGATTAAGATATGATAGAAATCCAAGATCATAGAGTCCTACATGAATCGATCTCTTTATTTTCTTTATAAAGGTAACTCACACCTTAAACATATAATCTTTGTTATCAAGAATCGATAAATAAAGAGAGAGAAATAGCTCGTGGACATATGCACATTACCGAACCACATACATACTATGTATGATTGTGATTATTTACTTTTGTCGGCTTTAAATTGTGTTGACTTTATACCAATAGAATTTTACCACCTACATACATAATATCATAATAAGTACAATAACGTGATACAATTTCCTCATATAAAATATTCGTAACTGGGCTAATCAAAATTTATAATTTTCATAAACCACACAAAATTTTCAACCTTCGGGGACATTCTCGTGCCTCTATCAGTACATCCACAGGGGTTCCACACCTAACAGAATCAGAACATGCACACACAAAAGAATGGGGGGATCACTACTTAGTGACACCATCGTGTAATTATATGCCAAATCACCTGATGGATCAAGTGATCCACATCTCTTCATCGTGAGATAATGACCAACTAAACTTACCATAAAAAATATCGATCTACACATAGCTTGATCATCCTCCAAGGGAGTAGTGCGTAGTAAAATAATTAGATCAAATAAAAAACCCTCGTCGATGGATTCCCCATAATCCAAATATATACATATGACATGCCCACAAATAATGCACAAATCATATATATATATATCACCCACACATATATACAGATACCATATGCACTATAATCTTGTAAATCAACAAAACATTCCCCCGAGCTAACCTCAATCCCACAACCCTCATCTTCCATTAAAATATCATAATCATATCCTTAATAAACCAACCAAAACCCTTTAAAAATATCGTGGGTCAAAACCCTAAGTTCATAGGTCAAAACCTTGCAGAAACCAAAATTAGTCAAATCTTCCCTGTAGTTGATTGATCGACCATAAACCTTGATTGATCGACCTCTGTTATAATACCCTAAAATGGCATCATAATACAAATATCAGTCCCAAAACCCAAAAAATAGATTCTCCTCACATTGGGTCCTAATTAAGGTTTTTCCTGATAAATAATCAGTCCCAAACATCTCAAATATCATCTATAATGATTCCTAAGCACGTTTCCAACCTTATATAACTATTATCTATATTAAATCCATCAAAATAAGGTCAAAATAATCGCTTTCAACCTACTTTTAATTAAGGTTCATCTTAAATATGGGTTTAATGATTAAAATATATTTAAATCATTAAAGTCTTATCCTAAACATGTGAATCATCATAATAAATAATTCGTAAAACATGTCTAAACTATCCTTAATCCATCAACAACACTAAGACTAAGGTGCTACGTGGTTATTCATGAGATCCCAACTATGTGACTAATCCCATCTTGATTTAGCAAAGCAATAAATTAAAATTAAGTCACAAGTAATATATAGTAAAGCAAGTTATTTATTTCCCGTTAATGGTGGTTGAATGTTCTATCTTTTAATCCCCCTTGTGATATCTTAATTCCTCCCAAAAGGATTGCTTAATACTCTTATGCTTATAGGGTTTGTGTTTTTGAGTTAAAGTGAAGAGCAGTTGAGGGTTAATGCTACTTAAATACCCTTAATTCCTAGGTTTATAAAGTACCTAATTTTGGACCCCTATATGGGATCAAAATGGTACCCATACTGATCCAAAACTTATTCCAAAGGTATACCTACCCATGGGGCCCGACTCGATATACTAAAAAACCTCTTCGGACCTCTGTATTCCTTAAATCTCAATCCAACAGTACTAACTCACTACAAAAAATAAATTAACACATTATTATTAATTTACGAGTCATCCACATATAATTTAATTTCACTAATTAAATTAATTGTAACATTAAATAAATTAATTATAACACAAAATATATGATTTATAACACGAAATCAATAATTCTAATAATTTACACAAGGGGTAAATTTTAAAAAATTAATAAATAACCATTTATTGAAATACTTGAAAATGTTACGTATTACAATGATGGAACTATTATTGATGTGTTTAAGCTTCACATATTGTGTTTTAAAAAAAAATAAAATGAGGAAGATAATATCTCTATAATGTAGTTGCACAATTCATGTTTATTATACAACAAAAGTGGGATGGAATTCTCTCAAAATATTTCCTATGGAATATTCACAACTAATGTTGTGTTCTACACCAAATGTGGGATATGGATAACTCAAAATTTTATTTGTAAGAAGTTCCTTTAAATAGGATTTAACCATCAAGTAGACATGGTAGTTGACTCAATCCCACTTTTAGTTGTCTTAATATGAGATTTTCGCTCTAACTTTGTTTGAGAGAAGCTGATGTCGCTAATTTGAATTCTTTCTTTTTAATACATTGGTCCCACTTGTACTCTTTGTTCCCTCAGAAATTTTTGCACTAAATGGGAGGGTGAATTTATCTTTAAAATGTTTTGGATGAGTTGATCTTTGGGATATTCAATGGTTGAGCTATCGTTGTGACATTAATGTAATTATCCTTGTAGTATATATTGGTTCTAAATTTAAAGTACATACTTTCTTATTTTCCTTGTTTCTCATTACATAAATAAATTGGTTTTCCTTTTTGCACAAGACTTTTGTGTACATTTGATATATTTTCTTTCTTTCCATTTGTATCTTATGTATATACATATGTGTTGGTGTAGAGAGAGAGACATAGGGAGAGAATAACCTCATGTTTTGATGTTTGCATACATGTTCCATTTATATATTAGTGTGCATGGAGAGAAATATCAATATCTACTCTTAAAAATTCATTTAATAGCTTTCCATGCAAGATAACTGATTTTTTTTACTTCATTATATCACACGCATACATGTTTGTTGATTGCATGGAGAAAAATGTTGGATTCTTTCACAAACCCATATGAATTCATACATAAACCCAAACTAAACAAAACTTTGTTGTTGTCTTTGATTGACCCAACTATCATATACAAGCCTTTAATATATATATATATATATATATATATATATATATATATATATATATATATATATATATATATATATATATATATATATATATATATATATATATATATGTTTGAACCATTTGTAATCAAAAACTTAAATTATTTATAATACCATCTTTCAAGAAATTCTAAAAAATGTTTTTATTTTTAAAACTTCATGAAATAATTACGCACTAACAAAAATTATATAAAATATAACTTTATGATTGTAACAAATAAAATGTTCCAACAAAAATATGTTTTTTGTGCTTCGTCAAATATGCAAATATACTTCATGTGTGTAACTAATTCATGTAAATATTATTTGTCATTATAAAAATATTTAAGAAAATAACCTTTAGATTTAGAATCCCACTTTTTTTATTATGACAAATAATGATTTATATTTGTACATTTTATTAACAATTTTATTTTTAAAATTCATGGATGAATTTGCAACCACTTGAATCACCATATTCCCACCATTTCCATCTT
The DNA here is from genome assembly GCA_949130495.1 of Sambucus nigra. Taxonomy (NCBI): domain Eukaryota; kingdom Viridiplantae; phylum Streptophyta; class Magnoliopsida; order Dipsacales; family Adoxaceae; genus Sambucus; species Sambucus nigra. The sequence goes on from OX422211.1 coordinate 378,926,339, forward strand.
CAATAAATATGAATGATATATCCAACATATGGCATAACATGTAGGAGATACACATGAGGCGACATGTCGTAATAATTAACCCAACTTCACCACCAATTTGCATAATTTCATATATGGTGGGGACTGAGGTCAAACATATTAGAGTTTAGCCTAGACATGGCCGATGTTGTAACTTGAAAGATTAAGTCCCGTTAAATGATGTTGTTAGTTCAATCAACAATGTCACATGACCATGTGATGACCACATGAAGTAAATGTGCAAGTTGAGAAAAGATATGAAGATATTCTCACTATGTGCGATAACTAATTGTTTAGTCATTCCACTCCCTTTATGTAAGTCACGATCTCACCTAAATTTATAAATATGAGACACATATCCCAATGACCAAACTCTCCCACCTCACCCAACTATAAATAATTACCCATTAGAGCCTAATGAGGCATGAGCTATTCAAGATTATATTAAAATGCTATTAGATTAGAAACTGACATAGAGAAAGATTGTAAGGTTACTCCCATGGAGATTACTCATTGATACAACACAATTTTTCTTAACTTGTGGACATAGGCACCGATTTGGGTCAAACCATGCAAATTCGAGTTCTCATCATCTCCCCTCCTATTTTTTTCATCTTAGTTAATTTTATATCTTATTCATCTTGTAAATTCTTAATAATTAGTAATTTGGTAACATATACTTTTTAGCATCGATAGTTTGAGATCATTAGTGGAAATAAGCATACCCATGTTGATTTTACCCTATTTTTGTTTTTGATGCTCAAGGATACCCTAATCACAAGTAAAAGTGAATTAAGCGATCTAATACTTGAAGGTTATGAATGGTCAGGGCATAACTAGTTAATTTGTCTTATGAATTCATTTTGAAAATATCTAATTAAATCCATCATTACTTATTTTTAACTAAAATCTTGTCTCATAAATATTTTCATTTCTATCGTAAATGAAATTTCGATTATCCCTACAATATATTGTATAAATGTCTACTCATTAGGAACCTAGTGACATAGCAGAAAGGAATACAACTTCCTTGTGGGAATGGATGATCTGTAGATCATAATAAAAAGTTTCATTAGAAGCTAGACTAAAATGTAGAGGAAAATGAAGATCATGTCACGAAGACTCGTAAGTAGACAAGAGCCACCAGCTCTAGTCGACCCAAATCTAGACCCGATCATACTAATTGAGGTAGAAAAAGCTGATAAATATTGAGAGGCACCAACACCATCTCCTCGTAAAGGTAAGAGGTACTCATTTAAAGATCGGGATATAGAGAATCAGCTTTGACTAGAAGTGGTCCCTGGGAAATGTACTACAGATCTAACGGGTGGATCCTATCATTCGGGAGTAACATCCACCATCAAGACAACGAAAGATGGAAACTACACTATTGATCCAACTTGTCTTAGTGATTTTTAAAGGCCTTGTAGGGAGATTACGTTTTATCACCTAGGCCTAACCCACAGGCCTTATAAGGCCAGCGAGTGAGGGGATATCGAGAGGATTCCCCACAATCCTGGATTGGGAGGAGTCTTCCTCAACTAGATAGATGAAAATCTTCAAAGGTTTTGTCATTGAAAAATTGAACTAGAAAGAAGGCTCAAGAAAAAATCAAGGTGTAGACACCCCATTATGTTACCCCTAACTCTCCTTAGGTCCCTAGTACCTCCCTTCATCAATATAAACTCAGGTCACGTCCCGAGTACTGACCTGAAAGCCATCAGGCACTCCCCGGCTCAGTTTGACCCAAAAGTTAAACTATTCATCTCGATCGAGACTCAATGAATCTTCAAAGGGAACTGAATACCCTTTCCAACGGTCTACCCCGTGCGCGATGCTGAATTACCATGCGGACGAACGATCCGTTTGCGTTCGAAACCTGACCTACAGGCCACTGGGCACTCTCGGGATCTGTTTGACCTATGTCAACTCTTCAGCTCGATCGAGGATGAATGAATCTTCAAAGTCGCTGAAAACCCTTTCCAACGGTCCATCCCGTGCACGATTCTGACTTTCCATGCGGACGAACGATCCGTTTGACTCTGGGAGGCCACCGAGCACTTCCCGAGCTCGATTGACCAAAGTCAACTCTCCAAACCGGGTCAAACTCTTTGGAATGTCTAAGTGTATATCCTAATCTTTCCCACATTCCTCCCCATGCACGATTCAGACTTACCATGCGGACGAACGATCCATTTGCATCCGAGTGATTCCCCGTCCAATGGCCTGACAAATGCTTCCGAGCGATATTTGACCCAAAGTAAACTCCTGAACCCGGGAGAGGTCCAAGGGACTTTCAAAGGTCTCTGAATTACCTTTCCAACAGTATGCCCCGTGCGCGATTCTGACCAACGGTTTGCCCTCGACGGGAGATTTTCCGAAAAAGCCTGAAGCGCACTGCCAAATGGAAGGTTCTAGACCTTGCCTTTCGGCACCTGTCGATAGGCAGGAACAGGTCTATGCCGATCGGTACCCACCTGGGCCTATAAAAGGAGGCCTTCACCTCATTTGCAAGCGGGAGCCCAGATGTGATAAAAACCTCTCTCAACGAATCCCAGAAACCTCTCTCGAAGGCAGCGTGATTTCAACATCCAAATCCCCTTTTTACTTCCACTTTTAATCATCCTTTTCATCAAACTTGGTGAATTAGCCACTCTCCATCATCATCCAAGTGCAAGGGCTGCTCTCCAACATTCAAGATCAAGCTCAAGATCTTCAAGAAGGTCCAATTTTCTCACCTTTCTCTTCAAATTCTCTTGAGTTCTCAATAACTTGCTTTATTACTTAGCACTTTTTATTATCTCATCCCACACATCCTAATATACTTTTTATTTAGTATTATCGCACATCTCTTATTTTTATATAAATAAAACCCAAGAAACAAGAAAAAGAGGGTTTTCTCATAAATTCTAAGTAGGGATTCTCACACTTTTTCCACACTCTTCTCACAACTAAAACACTTTTTCTACACACACACACACACACACAAACACACACACACACACACACACACACACACACACTTACAAATAAGAGATTCTCCATTTGGATTTATGGGATAAACCCCACCCCTCGTTTTGTATGCGAACTACATGGACTTTGATGCCTTTATAGGCTACGTAGGCGTCTCGGGGTAAAACCCGAGACTCGAGTCCTTTTTCTCACCTTTTTTTCTCTTATTTTCTATTTTCTCTAAATCCATTTTCCTTATATTCTATATATTTTCCCTTAATAATGCATTACTCCATATGTGTTATCGTTCCCTTATAACGATCAACGTAGGGGTAATCGCGTAAATATTATATTTCTAATATTATACCTTCCTACGGATGACTCACTTTATCTCTTCCATGATACAAGTAGAGGATTCCTACCTCCATTCTATATATACACATGCACACATATCACGGGGGGAAACAAAAGGAAAACAGCAAATATTCATGAGAGACCGAAAGGGCGGAATGGGTTCCTAACACCTTCCCATTTCGTAACTAAGCCTCCGAACCCTTCTTGAATCATCTTGGTTTCACACGCACCAGTATGTCTTTAGATGCCATCCTTCGGGGTGGCTTCCCCTTTTTCTTTTGTCTATTTTGATTAAAATAGACTGGCGACTCTGAATCTCTCTATATTTTTACACCACAAACGACGCCGGCCGAAGCGCTCCCGAGAGGGATGCCTGGGACCTAAAGGATCCTTTCCACCACGCGCCCGCCTACGCGGCGAGGATCAGGAATGGCCACAGTGGCGACTCCGCTGGGGACATGTTTATTTTGTGGTCTTGACTCTATTTACATGTATGTTATATTTGCTTATGTTTCGCCTCATATCTGCATGTTCCCCTTTCTCATGTGTATCCCATGCTTATGCTTAATTCACACACTTGTAGAAATTTCTCCATGTACACTTCACACCACGTGCACCTAGGATCACATGTATATCCCCATATTGCACGCACCACCTATCCATACTTGGTGTACCTTTTGGGGTACTCATACTCGGCTCCCTGTTTGGCATAATCAAGAAAGGCATTCCCATCATAAGATACTAATAAGAGAATCATGCATGATTCACACGAAATCACCAAAGAGCATTGATATCGACCAAATATTACCCAGTAACTGGAGGGTCACTTCATGATGGGCGTTGGTCCGACAGTAAGCGATATGACTCTCACCTTCCATTGGCCAAGTACATTCGACGTATATCCAACGGTTCCCTCGCATCGTACCACTTGACCGAAGTCATGATGGGAGGTATATCGCAGGGAATTCGTTCACGTACGCTGAGTATATCGAATTCGCTCACACACGTACCATCCTCACGAGGTATATGGTGAGGCAATTCACGTACACTCAGGTATATCAAACGGCTTGTCCACACGTACTGATTGACCGCAAGAGCAAGACGTATATCGTGAAAGTCACGCCAAAGGGGGGAACCCATGCCGATTCACCCAACCAATTGCATACCCGCATATAGGTGTGAGACCTAGGACACGCACTTTAGACTGTCGGTTTCAACTCGAAACTCTGCCGAAATTTTAGGTCAGCCTGCCGCCCAAATTTTTGCGCATTTTTAATACAGGACCCTATCCGTGAGCCTGGTTACAAGTCTAAACCATAACTTTGCATATATTAAGACCCCCACTTTTCCAGGCTCAGGTCCCGTCCGACATTGCATTTAGGAGAATTAAATACAAGTAAAAACATAACAATCATAATAATAATGCTGAGTTCCGTCTCCAAAAACATTTCTCCTTTCTTTATCGAAAATCCAAAAACATTTCTCCCTTCTTTATTAAAAATTCAAAAATATTTCTCTCTTCTTTATCAAAAATTCAAAAATAGTTCTTCCTTTTTTCTCAAAAATAAATCCCATCCTACGCCTTCTCAGGTCGATCGCAAGCCCTTGGCCTGACTCCCTATTAGCTTCGGTCTTCAGTCAAATCACCCCGGAGTTTCATCCACTCTTCTACTACTTCTTCCGAGTTCGGAATCCATCCATCTTCCATGGAGAATACAGATCAAGCACCAGTCATATATCTGGATCTGCCGACAGTCCTAGCTCAGCTCGTGTCCAAGATTGACAACCACCAAACCGAGGATTGAGAGATGCAACAAAACCAAGTTACTATTCCTCAAGAGCCCGAGGCCCAGTTCCCTCGTGCTATGGATCCACCCGAGCCTATCTGGGTTCCTGAAGAATATCAACACGCTCCACGTGCCCCTCCTGCCAATGGGCCGCCACCTGCCCAGCTTCCAATGCCAAACATTGGCCACTCTAGGTCTAACCCGCCTGTGGTCTCTGATCCAAAAGAGGAGGAGTTGAATAAAGTCAAAGAGGATCTCAAGATGCTCACCAAGAATTTTGACCAAGTCAGGATCTCTGGGAATTACATAGACTACACCTACATGTCTCCTTATCCTAAAGAGAGGTTGCCCGAGAAGTTCAAGATGCCAAATATCGAGAAGTTTGGAGGGAGTGGACCCCAAATTGTTCATCTTCGCAGTTATCATCATTCCATGACTCTACTAGGGGCTTCTGAAGAGGTGATGGCCCAATTATTTCAGAAAACTTTAAAGGATAGTGCCCTCCGATGGTTTTTATCTCTTAAGGAATCCATAATCCGTAGTTGGGAGGATGTATCTCGAGAATTCATATCACAGTACAAATACAACGAAGGGCTTGAGGTCACCCGTCGTGATTTAGAGCTGCGCAAACAGAATCCTGGAGAATCAGTCAGTAACTTCATAACCCGGTGGAAGGATCAAGCAGCTGCCATGACTAATCGGCCATCCGAAGAAGAACAGGTCAACATAGTGAAGAAAAACTTCTTGCCCCATGTCCGAGCGACGATGGGAGGACAATACTATCTCCACTTCCGAGCTCTCAAAGATACTGGAGTGGAAATCGAGGTGAGCCCCGTTAAAACAGAGATTGAACCAAAGAAGGTGTCCGGATAGTTCACCCCTATAATGTATGACAAGCTTGCCAGTGCTACAGTCTCAACCATCAACAACATCTCTCAACCAACCACATCATGGGCACCAGAAAGCCGCCCTACTCCCATCCGAAGGGAATATACTGAGCTCCATGCTCCCCTCTCCAAAGTTTACCAAGCCCTGCTAAGCCAAAACCTCATCAAACCCTTGGATCCACGTCCATTGCCACATCCACTCCCAAGAAACTTCAAAATCAATGCTCACTATGCCTTTCACTAAATTGCCAGCCATACCACCGACCAATGCTTTCACCTTCGAAACATCATCCAAGATCTCATTAATCGGGGTATCATTGCCCCACCAGCCAATCCTAAGCTAAACACTACTCACAACCCACTCCCAAATCACACCAATGCCATCTTCTTGGAAGAAAACCCAGATTTCGATCCCTCAACTCAAATCACACCCATATACTCTCCTAAACCTCTTCAAACTTGCCCATATTTCCTCCTACACCCTACTAGCCTCGCTGATCGGGCACTGTCACTCCTTACCAGAGCATGCATCGCTGTCCGTACCCGTTCTGAAAATAGAAGTATGGAATTGTCAGAGGTGTTAAACCAACTCCTAGAGTTCGGGTTGAAATTGCCCTCACAGATGGTCATCGATTATCAAAGATTCAGTACACTATTCTTAGAGGCACGAAAATGGGCTCGAGATTCAGATAAGTGGGTGGTACCAACCAATGAAGTCAGCCTAGATGATGTTGTCCAGACTATGGCAGAATTATTTGAGCAAACCAACAACATTTGTAGTATCATCGGGTTACTTGACACTTTGAAGCTATAAGGGCGCTTGGTCCCTTCAATCACACATATCCCCACAGAATGGGAGGACCTGTATGAAGAAGCCATTAAAGTTATGGAATGCACTGACTTTACATGGAAGGACAAAATTATTGTCACCGGATGGGGGGAAGAATTCAAAGATTCGAGCGAAGAACAAACTTTAGGAGGAGCTGGCCCAGTAGCCGACATATGTGGGATGATATCATTTGAAGAACTCCTCGAAGAAATAAATAAGGTGACAGAATTACCTGAGATTGATGAGGAAATGGGATTCATATTCTTTCCTTCTTCAATAAATCACATGACTAGATCAGGGAGACATTACTAGGTTCCAACCTCACTACCAGCAAATGACAATGGGAAGGGCGTTGAAAACCTTCCTATACCAGAGATGACCATTGCGGAGAGCAAGATCCTCAATCAACTGAAGAAAACTCAATCTAACATCAATCTATGGTGACTTTTCATGTCTTCCCAGCTACACAAAAATGCTTTAATCAAGCTGCTCACTGGACCCATAGTTCCTCCCTCTACCACACCAGAAGAGGCGATAAATCTGGTCGGATCCTTGACCAATACCCGAGTGCTATCATTTTCTGAAGAATAAATCCCCAGAATTGGGCCAAATCACAATCATGCACTCAACATATCCGTCGAAGTTATGGGAAAGGTTGTGCCACTCTCTCTTGTCGATAACGGATCCGCCTTGAATGTTTGCCCTCTGAGAACCTTAAAGTGTTTAGGCCTGAAAGAAAGCGACCTCGCTCCAACCTCCGCCGCTGTTCGCGCCTACAATAATACCCGTCGTGAGGTGATGGGATCCATAAAACTTGTAATAGGGGTTGGCCCTATAAACCCTGTCGTTGAATTCCAAGTCATAGACATCCCAACTTATTTCAACCTGTTGCTCGGACGCCCCTGGCTCCACAATATCAAGGGTGTATCTTCCTCACTACATCAGAAATTAAAGTTCTTCGCCGATGGGTGAGTCATCACCATTTTGGGCGACAACAAAAATGTCGAGGGTGCAAGCACCAGCAGTCCAATTCTTGAGATACAGCACGGGTCAAATGATATGCTCCTATCAGGATTTCAAGTCGAACCACTCCTACTCCCGTCAAGGGATGGTTTCAAAGAAAGGGTTTGTCTAGAATATGACCCTCATGGCAATGCAATGTCATTCAGATGTTCAGAAACATGCACTTCATGCCCGGACTGGGGCTAGGGCAAAGGCAACAGGGGATAATCGAGCCCATCGAACTAAAGAAAGCTTTCCCTCCTTGTGGCTTGGGGTATCAACCATCAAAATAAGAGATCAGAATGATCCACCAGTCTCGACCAAAGATAAGATCAGACTGCATCTGAACTATCTCAGGAGACTCCTTAAATGGACGATTCACCAAAGAAGGCGAGGACTTACCCTTTTGCTATTTTCCAGAACTATGGTATGACCACACAGACAAGAAGATGAAGCCTGGAATGGAGATCTTTTTCCAAGATAGCTACCCATGGGCTGAAAGTTTCCCACACCAAGTACAATCGCTCATCAAAGATGCCAAAGAGACTGAGGAAAGAGATTTCAAAGATTCCTTCAACTTACAGATACTGGGGCTGGCACTCTACATGGTTCATTTAGGCACTACATCAATGGATCCATCCCGTCTGATTAAAGCTGCTCATACTCCTCTCCTCAACTGGCATACTGCGCCAGTTCTACCCCTTAAAATCTCCCCTAACCCCAATGTTTACCCTATTTCTTCTTCTGTTGTCTATCCTTGCTCAAATGTAATTGAGACCCATTTTGATGAGGTTCTCAATGCTGTTTTTCCTATTAATGAAATAAACGAAGATTTTGAGTATCTTGTTGTGCCTTACATTACTTGTTTAGATTCTAATCGAAATTTTGATGATGATGATTTTGCAAATGAACAATTCTTAACTAATTTAAAAAAGGTTAATAATAAACAACATAACCGCGTTCAAGTTAATGAAGAAGAGGATGTTGTTATTAATCTTGGTTCTAGTAGCCAACTGTGAGAGGTTAGGATAGGGGCCACCCTTGACATGCATGAGCGCGAACAACTCGAATAATTACTGAAGGAGTTCGTAGATGTCTTTGCATGGTCATATGATGATATGCCCAGTATCGATCCTGAAATAGCTCAGCACGAGATTTCCACTCTCCCAGATTACAAGCCAGTCAAATAAAAATTGAGAAAACTCCGCACCGAATGGTTGCTCAAAGTCAAAGAAGAGGTGGTCAAACAGTTGAACGTGGGTTTCATTCGGGTGATCGAATATACTACATGGCTTACCAACATTGTACCTGTGCCAAAATCAGGAGGAAAGGTTCGAATGTGAGTGGACTACCAAGATTTAAACAAATCTTCTCCAAAGGATGATTATCCGCTACCCAATATCGACATGATCGTGGATAACACAACCAGTCATGCTCTTAAGTCATTTTTTGACTTGTTTACCGGATACAACCAAATCAAGATGCACCCAGATCATTAAGAAAAAAAATGCATTTATCACCCCATGGGGAACCTTTTGCTACACCGTTATGCCTTTCGGTCTCAAGAATGATGGGGCTACCTACCAAAGGGATGCCATAACCATCCTGCACGATCTGATCCACAAAGAGGTCGAGGTTTATGTGGATGATATGATTATCAAGTCTAAAACTAGAGAAGGTCATGTTCTCACTCTCCGGAAGTTCTTCGAACGACTGCGACGGTATCAGATGCGACTTAATCCACATAAGTGTGTCTTTGGCGTTACAAAAGGAAAACTCTTGGGATTCATGGTCAGCGAAAAGGGGATAGAAGCAGATCCTGCAAAGCCAAAGGCCATACTTGAGATTCCACCACCCCGAACAGAGAAAGAAGTCCGAGGTTTTCTTGGGAAATTATAATAAATTAGTCGGTTCATTAGCCAGCTACCCTCCATCTGTGAACCAATCTTCAAGCTCCTTCGAAAAGATTCAACCAAGGTTTGGAACGAGGCCTGCCAAGAAGCTTTTGACCGAATCAAACAATACCTGACCCAACCTCCAGTGCTCATGCCACCACAGTCTGGTCTCCCTTTGCTCCTATACCTAACCATAACCGACACTGCAGCGGGGGCTTTGCCAGCCCAATACCTTGAAAACTCCCGCAAAGAAAGAGCCATATATTACGCTAGTCGTAAATTGGCCAGGTAAGAGGTTAACTACACTGCTTTAGAAAAAGGCATGTGTCGCACTTGTCTGGGTCACCCAAAAGTTGCGACACTACATGCTCGCCTTCCCCATCAAACTTGTATCCCGAATGGACCCCATAAAATACCTGCTTGAGAAACCCGCCTTATCCAATCGAATGGCTCGATGGTTGATTCTCCTAACCGAGTTCGATATCGTGTACGTCACACAGAATGCTGTTAAAGGAAGAGCCATCTCTGACTACCTCGCTGACTGCCCTGTAGAAGAAGCAGATGTTCAGATCTCTGAATTCCCAGATGAAAATATCCTCTGCACCACTCAAGATCGCCTTCGAAGGAAAATGTTCTTTGACGGCGCTGCCAACAAAAAGGGATACGACGTTGGGATCCTTCTGATTGCCCCAGATGGCTCCCACACTCCCATCGCCCTTAAATTGGATTTCTCTTGCACCAACAACATGACGGAGTACGAGGCATACACAGTGGGCCTCAAGGTTGCTCTCAAGAAAGGTATTCAATACCTTGATGTCATCGGGGATTCTTCCCTCATCATCGATCAAGTGCTCAGAAAGTGGAAAGCCAAGGACGAAAAGCTCTAACCCTTTCATTCCCAATTAGAAGAGTTAGCCTCCCGATTCCGAGATATCACCTTCCATTACCTACCCCAAGCAAAGAATAACCTAGCCGACGCTCTCGCTACCTTGGCCTCCATGGTCGACATGCCCGCAGGAATAACAAGGACCCCCTTCCTGGTTCAAAAGCAAGATAAATCGACCCATTGCTACCATATTGAGCTTGTCTCCACTAAAGATCCCGAACTAGCTGATTGCGGGTACTATGATATCTGGTGCCTCCTCAAACATGGTAGGTATCTCGAGGGTTCCAATAAAAAAGATCGAACAACCCTCCGAAGACTGTCCGCCTAGTACATCGTCTGTCATAAAGCTCTCATCAAGAGGAATTTCGATAGAACTCATCTACACTGCATCGCAGGGGCTGATATTGAGAAAATAATGCATAAAATCCACAGCGGAGAATGCAGACCCCACATAAATGGTCACATGCTCGTTAAGAAGATCATCCGACAGGTCTACTATTGGACCACCATGATCTAGGATTGCACCGCCTATGTTCGGAGGTGCCTCAAATGCCAATAATTCTCCAATCTTCAACACTTGCCTCCGCGAGAATTATACAACATGACCTCTCCCTGGCCGTTTTCCACCAGGGGTATCGACATCATAGGGAAGGTTACACCAAAGGCTTCAAACGGACATGAGTTCATCCTAGTTTCCACTGATTACTTCACCAAATGGGTCGAGGCTGAGTCATACGCGGTATTGAATGCCAAGAAAGTGGCAAAATTCCTCAAGAAAAATATCATCTGCCGATATGGGGTCCCGCACGAGCTGGTATCAGATAACGGACTGCATTTTGAAGCAGAAGTCACATAAATAGTCAAAGAGTACGGGATTTAGAGACACAAATCTTCTCCTTACCGACCTCAGACCAATGGTGCAATTGAAGCCGCCAACAAGAACCTCAAATCCATCATCAACAAGATGATCGAAAGTTGTAGGGATTGGGCCAACCGGATCCCGTAGGCCCTCTGGGGCTATCGAACCTCAATACGAACCTCTACTGGGGCTACCCCTTACTCCCTGGTCTACGGCATGGAAGCAGTCCTACCTGTGGAGCTGGAAATACCCTCGCTACGCGTCGTGCTCGAAAGAAAAGTTAGTGAAGAAGACTGCTGACAAAGCCGTCTTGATGAGCTAACCCTCCTAGATAAAAGAAGATTAAAAGATCTTTACCACAGACAAGGGTACCATCGCCGAATAGAGCGATCATTCAACAAGAGAGTCAAGGACCGCGGTGTTCGGGAGGGGGATTTAGCCCACAAAGAGATAATAGAACCCATCTGGGACCCTAGAGGGAAATTCAAGCCCAATTGGAGCGGCCCCTACGTTGTGAAGAAAATCTTATCCGGTGGTGCCGCCATGCTCACTGACCTAGATGGGGAAGAGATGGCTCGTCTAGTCAATCTGGACCGTCTCAAGAAATTCTACCCCTAGTCCGAAATCTTGGCGAGCTACGACTCTTCTCATCCCTCTTCTATTCTAAAAAAAAAAAACGCTTCATTTACCTCTACCCAGAACTACGTGGGCCTGATCCTCTGTAAAAATTATTTTTAATAAACTTTTCAAAAAGTACCAGAGGTACGTAGGCAGTTCATACTCCTCACACGAGCACGACCCTTTCTTTTTCACAAAAAACTATTCTTTTCTTACCCCGGAGAACGACGGTTCATTCTAAAAATACTTGAACAAAAGGATTATGTATGCCTTAGCGATCAGTATAGATAATTCAAAATACAAAATTCATCGAGAGGCACAGCTGGATGATCAAAAACTTATTTATTTCGTTAATAAGAATTTACAGTACGGATTACATAAGAAAAAGGAACGGATAACTCCCTTCCCCACTACCATAAAAAGCCAAATAAAATCCCCACACCTATTACACAAATAAACTCCCAAGGAGTCCTACCCACAGCTACCAAAGGAGCCTGCACCCTCATCATCTACATCCTGAGGTCCCCAAGTTTCCCCTGCCTGAATAGAGTGCCGTAAACATTCCATGGATTGATGAGCCTTAACCATTTTCGAAAAGACCACAACACCCCCTTCCACGGAGTCAGATAAAACAAACCATCTTTGTCCAGTCTCTACTGCCAACATCTTGCTGACTACTTTCCTCCACAACCACTTAATATAATCTTTGGGGACATGGCAAACCTTCCCGACAGACTGAGAGGAACGGGTCGATGGATGCCGATTTTCCCACAGAGACCCCAGCAACAGACGCAGGCGCTCAGTCAAATCCTCTACTGGAAAGAAATTTGAGATCCGAGGTGGCATGTCCGACGCCCAGCCGAATTGACGCAAAAGCCGCCAAGGGAAGTAAAAAGAGGTCTGCCTGAGACCAACCAGCCGCACATATGAATACTCTCCTAGCTCCAGAACGGGCTGCAACGGCCCCCACCAAGGCACTGGCCAATACAAACCACAAGCCCCATGCTCCACAAGCAAATTCTCCCAGTTCTCAACATACAGGCCAACGCGGATGAAGTAGCGCGAAAGAAGTTGGGTACGACCGACAAGGGATATTCTGGAAGAGTCGACAAGCAGAATATTTCTGACAACCACATGAACAGTATCATAGGGCTACCCCTCAAAAAGTCCGAACGACCTTCTCTCCAGGCATCCAGGTCATTCAGAGTCTCCGCCAATATCACTGCCGCGGGATTGCGAAGGTATGACATCTATGAAGTAATGGATCCAAGTTGTGGGTCCACCTGCAATTCCCCAGTCACCAAGAATAATTTTGAAACCAGGCCCAGAACAACGGCTCCATCATAGCCAGTATCACCTACTTCCTGCAAATGCACGGACTGCAGCACCGCCGGGAGGGAGATCATTCCTCCAACAACCAATGATCTGGCCGCCGAAGGCGAGATATAAAGAAGCCCGACCAACAAATCCCTAGGAGAATGGGAAAATTTAGGCAAAGCCGCAGTAACACTGGGATTTACACCTAGTATGGTAGAAAATTCCTCGTAAGTAGAACAAACCTCTTCCAACCCAAAGCGGAAGACATGGTCTTCGGGGTACCAGAATTGTACCGCCGCTATCAGCATATTCCACTCAAAAGGCCAATTGCGCCACAAGGAGACTCGATGCATGTTGAAAGCCTCGTGGTCGACATTATAAGAGCATATAACTTCCAAGTCTTCGAGGTAGTTGGCAAACTCAGTGCTACCAGGGAGAGCCATCTTACAAGGCTAAGAAATAGTGGGAGGGTAGATAAGAATGCAAAAGTGTGATGAAAACACTCCACCATTCCCCCCTTTTTATACTTAAAAATCCTCAAAGGGACATAATCCCTGCAGAAATCAGAGGGAATCCTACCCAACAAGGTACCAAAGGCTGAAGAGGGTACCACTCAAAGCCTTCAATTGATGGGACTGGACTGAACTGCCGATAGGCAGGACAGGGTGCTTGCCGATCGACACCCCCCCCCATTTTTAGAAATTTCCATTTTTCCTCTTTTGTCAAATCAGAAAACTCAAATAAAAATAAATTGATATTCTCAACAGAATTTCAAAATCCTTTTTCTATTTAATAAAAAACTTTCCTTAAATTTTTTTTTTCAAAAATATTCCTTTTTACGGTCTCAGCAGCAAAGTAAAAAGCGCATGTGCATGCATTCATTCATCATTAATAAAAGATAATAAAAAAACTCCATCGCATTGCATATACTTGTGTTCTGTATTACATCAGTTTTGCAGGAAATATAAAGAAAAAGCCAAAAACAACAGGACTCAGCCCGAACCCACATTTTATTCTCTCTCTCTCTCTCTCTCTCTCTCTCTCTCTCTCTTTCTCTCTCTCTCTCTCTCTCAAGAGCTCCCACCCCTGCGACGCACTCTCTTCCCCCTATGACGAGACGACGCACCACCACTTCCCGAGCCCAAGTCCTCTCCGGACGAAGCAAACGACACCAAGAAAGAAGGAACGGGAACCGCCTCCCGAATATGGGCAGTCGCCGAAGATATCCAGTCTCTGATGTCCCTGAGCTAAGTGGTCGACACCCGAACTTGCTGAAAGAAAAGGCGAAATCAGTATCAAAGCAAGGATGACCAAAACAGAAAAGAAAGAAGAAAGGAATAAAAAGGTATACCACAGGTTAAAGGACCTCCTCTGTCAAGCCCAACTCCTCCGGATCCATCGCATGAGGACGGTTTAGCGTAGGCACCATTCCTCCATCAGCCCGCCGAATGTTGTATGAAGGGGTATGCAGTCGTACAAAAGGGCCATCCGAGGTCGCCGTCGCCACAGATGCCGACGGTCCACCATCGCTGTGAGAAGATACCACCACCCGACTCCTGCCCGCCGAAAGGAAGGGCAGTGCATCATATATGCTGGGCGCCATCAACCAGCTCGTCACGAAATCCATATAGTCATACGGCGCAGCCGTATCGGTGTATAGCAAGTATGACTCACCGATCATCACCGCGATCCTCTCATCCTCCAACATCAGTCGCTCCCACCTCATAGACATTGGAGGTTGTGCGGGTGGCACCACCACCTCCTCTTCAGCAATCTGGCGAGTCACCCTCTCCTTGAGGTACCAGGAATAGCCGAACTCATGCGCCAGTAAATGCCTCATCCGCGCGTTCACCCCGGTCTCCCCCGCATCTTGAATGGATGTCCCCCACAGGTAAAAGGACACCTCAAAATCTCCAAACGAGCATAAATCAATACAAGATCAGAAGGTGCAAAAACCAATATTGAAATGGAAAGAGTCTTACCCTACCACTGGTCAGGCCATTCATGACCTGACACACCACCTCCAGGGAAAGAGATCCCTTCGACTGTCGATTGGCCTTACGCCATCGATACAATTGACAGAAATCCCCAACAATGTCGTCCTTCAAAGCAATCAGCGGGGTGTTGCACCCAATCACCTCATAGAACCACGTCTGAATTCATAAGAAAAAAGAGACGCATAAGGAAAATGCGAATGCATGAAAGGAAAATGCGAATGCCTGAAAAGAAAATGCGCGAATTATAGAATACCTTAAGAAGGTACATGGCCCCAGTAAAGGTCTG
Source organism: Sambucus nigra (assembly GCA_949130495.1). Taxonomy (NCBI): domain Eukaryota; kingdom Viridiplantae; phylum Streptophyta; class Magnoliopsida; order Dipsacales; family Adoxaceae; genus Sambucus; species Sambucus nigra. Next base: position 378,942,026 of record OX422211.1, read on the forward strand.
CCGGCAGCACCTACTGAATGCATCTAGATAAAAGTAAAGGGTCGCCAAGGTCAGACTCCCCCAATCATAGAAAGGGATGTTCGAAAACATCCTCAAGTAGGGCATAAACCACAAATGAACGACGTCGCCGCCCAATGCCACCATGAAACCTCCCAGCACCAGAAGAATGAATAATCGGGCCATCTGCCTCACTTGCAGCCCATCCTCCACATCGATCTCCCGGCCCAACAGAACATCCTTCAGCAGGGACAACCGGATAGAATCCACAGAAACTATCCTCCCTACATCACCAAGTACCCACGCACTACCTGCGGTCTCACCCATAAAGAGCGATCCACCTCTATCTTCTCTCCATCACAATCCAGCCCCAGCAGCTGCTGTACGTCTAGGGGGTCACAGTCATCTCCCCGAATCAAAAATGAAAGGTGTGGGTAGTGTCCCACCACCTCTCTCCCAAAGCGCACAAGACCGCTATCGAACGTGGCATCTCATCTAGCGCCGATGCCAACCTCCCAAAACTCACTGATGATACCATTTAGCACACCACAGGTGGGAGATGCTCCCAGACATCCTTTAGCCCCGTTGTCCCACGGGCACGCATGTTCTTCAAAGAGATATCAGACTGGAAAAAAGAAAAGTCTCATCAAAAGTCAAGAAAGAAAAATCACCAGAAAGAGAAGAATGCCAAAGGTCGGGTTACTTACATAACCGCCGGGGATCACTCTCGAAGAGCGATGACACGATGGCTCCCGCAGCAAGGTCCGCTCATCCGCAATAGGCTCAAACGCATCAAAGGAGTTCTCACTCCCCAAAGAAAGGGGCGCCCTAGCCCTCCACTCCACATTCGCCGAATCATCAATGGTCAACCACTCCCGGTGGACTGCAATGCTCACAAAGGCGGCCATTTCTTGAAGATCAGAATGCTAGAACGATTTGCAGAAGAATCGCAGAGAGAGTGAGAAGGCAAAAGAAGCTGTGAAAAAATGAGGGGATTCTTCCCCTTTATATAGGATGCCAAGAGCCATGCCGATCGGCATCTCCCCTTACCATACCGATCGACACTGACGCCTTCCCTTCCCGAGGTAGCCCAAAAGTTCGTGCCACTGCCGAATGGCACCTCTCACACCATGCCGACTGGCACCCCCTTAAAATTTCGTATGAAAATTCCCAAAAAATACCAGAAAGCCTCGAAAAATCCTCGGGAAAATCCTAAAAATCCTTGAAAGGATCTAAAGCATTTTTACCAAGAAAATTTTATGTTCCCTCTAGCGAAAACCCTCTTCCCCAGTGGAATCCTCAAAAACCAAGTGAAAACTCCTCCCGGCAAAACTTCGGAGGATCCTTAAGGATCATCTGATCACTTCCCCAGCGGAATTCTCTTACAACACCCAAAATAGGTTATTCCCCCTACGAGGTCTCCTAAACGCTTCCCCAACTATCATCTCCCTAGCTCAGATAAAAATCACAGAGCTCTTTCTCCAACAGAATCAAAGCAACTCTTGGGTCAGAATTGGCCCCGGTCTTGGATCTTCACCTGAGTTAGGTCATAATTGACCTCGGTCCTCGGTCGTCACCACTTTTGGGTCAGAATTGACCCCGATCTTGGATCGTCACCGGAGTTAGTTTAGAATTGACCTCGGTCCTCGATCGTCACCACTCTTGGGTCAGAATTGCTCTCGATCTTGGATCGTCACCTGAGTTAGGACAGAATTGACCTCGGTCCTCGGTCGTCATCACTTTTGGGTCAGAATTGACCCTGCTCTTGGATCTTCACTTGAGTTAGGTTAGAATTGACCTCGATCCTCGGTCGTCACCACTCTTGGGTCAGAATTGGCCCCTGTCTTGGATCGTCACCTAAGTTAGGTCAGAATTGACCTCGGTCCTCGATCGTCACCACTCTTGGGTCAAAATTGGCCCCGGTCTTGGATTGTCACCTGAGTTAGGTCAGAATTTACCTCGATCCTCAGTCGTCACCACTCTTGGGTCAGAATTGGCCCCGGTCTTGGATCGTCACCTAAGTTAGGTCAGAATTGACCTCGGTCCTCAGTCGTCACCACTTTTGGGTCAGAATTGGCCCCGGTCTTGGATCGTCATCTGAGTTAGGTCAGAATTGACCTCGGTCTTCGATCGTCACCACTCTTGGATCAAAATTGGCCTCGGTCTTGGATCATCACCTGAGTTAGGTCAGAATTGACCTCGGTCCTTGGTCGTCACCACTCTTGGGTCAGAATTGGCCTCGGTCTTGGATCGTCACCTGAGTTAGGTCAGAATTGACCTCGGTCCTCGATCGTCACCACTCTTGGTTAAGAATTGGCCTCGGTCTTGGATCATCACCTGAGTTAGGTCATAATTGACCTTAGTCCTTGGTCGTCACCACTCTTGGGTCAGAATTGGCCCCGGTCTTGGATCGTCACCTGAGTTAGGTCAGAATTGACCTCGGTTCTCGGTCGTCACCACTCTTGGGTCAGAATTGGCCTCGATCTTGGATCGTCACCTGAGTTATGTTAGAACTGACCTCGGCCCTCAGTCGTCACCACTCTCGGGTTAGAATTGGCCCCGGTCTTGGATCGTCACCTGATTTACGTCAGAATTGACCTCGATCCTCGATCGTCACCACTCTTTAGGTCATAATTGACCCCAATAGGCCTTTACCCAAAGCCCACATATTCGGATCTGACCACAAAATTGGTCATCCCCAGCACACTCCTTAGGTCCTAATAATCGGCCTCGACCCTCTGAATTGGTCATACTCCCTCAAAAGCATCATGTGGTGTCTATTCGACGGTCATCATTTGTTCCAAACTCACCCTTCAAGAGGATCTGTATACACCCCATTCTGTTACCCCCTAACTCTCCTTGGGTCCCTAGTACCTCCCTTTATCACTGTAAACACAGGTCACGTCCCGAAAACTGACCTGAAAGGCATCGGGCACTCCCCGACTCAGTTTGACCCAAAGTCAAACTTTTCATCTCGACCGAGACTCAATGAATCATCAAAGGGCACTGAATACACTTTCCAATGGTCCGCCCCGTGTGCGATTTTGTCTTATCATGCGGACGAACGATCCGTTTGCGATCATTAGTTAATTTTAAATCTTATTCATCTTGTAAATTCTTGATAATTAGTAATTTGGTAACATATACTTTTTAGCATCGATAGTTTGAGATCATTAGTGGAAATAAGCATACCCATGTTGATTTTACCCCATTTTTGTTTTTGATGTTCAAGGATACCCTAATTACAAGTAAAAGTGAATTAAGCGATCTAATACTTGAAGGTTACGAATGGTCAGGGCATAACTAGTTAATTTGTCTTGTGAATTCATTTTGAAAATATCTAATTAGATCCATCATTACTTATTTTTAACTAAAATCTTGTCTCATAAATATTTTCATTTCTATCGTAAATGAAATTTTGATTATCCTTACAATATATTGTATAAATGTCCACTCATTAGGAACCTAGTGACATAGCAGAAAGGAATACAACTTCCTTGTAGGAATTGATGATCTGTAGATCATAATAAAAAGTTTCATTAGAAGCTAGACTAAAATGTAGAAGAAAATGAAGAACATGTCACGAAGACTCGTAAGTAGACAAGAACCACCAGCTCTAGTCGACCCAAATCTAGACCCGATCATACTAATTGAGGTAGAAAAAGCTGATAAATATTGAGAGGCACCAACACCATCTCCTCGTAAAGGTAAGAGGTACTCATTTAAAGATCGGGATATAGAGAATCAGCTTTGACTAGAAGTGGTCCCTGGGAAATGTACTACAGATCTAACGGGTGGATCCTATCATTCGGGAGTAACATCCACCATCAAGACAACGAAAGATGGAAACTACACTATTGATCCAACTTGTCTTAGCGCTTTTGAAAGGCCTTGTAGGGAGATTACGTTTTATCACCTAGGCCTAACCCACAAGCCTTATAAGGCCAGCAAGTGAGGGGATATCGAGAGGATTCCCCACAATACTGGATAGGGAGGAGTCTTCCTCGACTAGATAGATGAAAATATTCAAAGGTTTTGTCATTGAAAAATTGAACTAGAAAGAAGGCTCAAGAAAAAAATCAAGGTGTAGACACCCCATTCTGTTTCCCCTTAACTCTCCTTAGGTCCCTAGTACCTCCCTTCATCACTGTAAACCCAGGTCACGTCCCGAGTACTCACCTGAAAGCCATCGGGCACTCCCTGGCTCAGTTTAACCCAAAAGTCAAACTTTTCATCTCGATCGAGACTCAATGAATCTTCAAAGGGCACTGAATACCCTTTCCAACGGTCTACCCCGTGCGCAATGCTGACTTACCATGCGGACGAACGATCCGTTTGCATTCGAAACCTGCCCTAGAGGCCACTGGGCGCTCCCGGGCTCTGTTTGACCTATGTCAACTCTTCAGCTCGATCGATGCTGAATGAATCTTCAAAGGTCACTGAATACCCTTTCCAACGGTCTGTCCCGTGCACGATTCTGACTTTCCATGCGGACGAACGATCCGTTTGACTCTGGGAGGCCACCGAGCACTTCCCAGGACCGGTTGACCAAAGTCAACTCTCCAAACCGGGTCAAACTCTTTGGAATGTCTAAGTGTATCTCCTAACCTTTCCAACAGTCTGCCTCATGCAAGATTCAGACTTACCATGCGGACGAACGATCCATTTGCATTCGAGCGATTCCCCGTCCAATGGCCTGACAAATGCTTCCGAGCGATATTTAACCCAAATTAAACTCCTGAACCCGGGAGCGATCCAAGGGACTTTCAAAGGTATCTGAATTACCTTTCCAACAGTATGCCCCGTGCGCGATTCTGACCAACGGTTTGCCCTCGGCGGGAGATTTTCCGAAAAAGCCTGAAGCGCACTGCCAAATGGCAGGTTCCAGACCTTGCCTATCGGCACCTGCTGATAGGCAGGAACAGGTCTATGCCGATCGGCACCCACCTAGGCCTATAAAAGGAGGCCTTCACCTCATTTGTAAGCAGGAGCCCAGATCTGATAAAAACCTCTCTCAACGAATCCGAGAAACCTCTCTCGAAGGCAGCGTGATTTCAACATCCAAATCCCCTTTTTACTTCCACTTTTGATCATCCTTTTCATCAAACTTGGTGAATTAGCCACTCTCCATCATCATCCAAGTGTAAGGGCTGCTCTCCAACATTCAAGATCAAGCTCAAGATCTTTAAGAAGGTCCAACTTTCTCACCTTTCTCTTCAAATTCTCTTGAGTTCTCAATAACTTGCTTTATTACTTTGCACTTTTTTTTATCTCATCCCACGCATCCTAATATACTTTTTATTTAGTATTATCGCACATCTCTTATTTTTATATAAATAAAACCCAAAAAACAAGAAGAAAAGGGTTTGCTCATAAATTCCAAGTAGGGATTCTCACACTTTTTCCACACTCTTCTCACAACTAAAACACTTTTTCTACACACACACACACACAATTACAAATAAGAGATCCCCTATTTGGATTTATGGGATAAACCCTACCCCTCCTTTTGTATGCGAACTACGTGGACTTTGATGTCTTTATAGGCTACGTAGGCGTCAAGGGGTAAAACCCGAGACTCGAGTCCTTTTTCTCACTTTTTCTCTCATTTTCTATCTTCTCTAAATCCATTTTCCTTATATTCTATATACTTACCCTTAATAACGTATTGCTCCATATGCGTTATTGTTCCATTGTAACAATCAACGTATGGGTAATCACGTAAATCTTATTTTTCTAATATTATACCTTCCTACGGATGACTCACTTTATCTCTTCCATGATACAAGTCGAGGATTCCTACATCCATTCTATATATACACATGCACACATATCACGGGGGAAACAAAAGGAAAATAGAAAATATTCATGAGAGATCGAAAGGGCGGAATGGGTGCCTAACACCTTCCCATTTCGTAACTAAGCCTCCGAACCCTTATTGAATCATCTTGGTTTCGCACGCACCAGTATGTCTTTAGATGCCATCCATCAGGGTGGCTTCCCCTTTTTCTTTTATCCGTTTTGAGTAAGATAGGCTGGCGACTCTGAATCTCTCTACATTTTTACACCACAAACGACGCCGACTGAAGCGCTCCCGAGAGGGATGCGCGGGACCCGAAGGATCCTTTCCACCACGCGCTCGCCCATGCGACGAGATTCGGGGATGGCCACACAAGGCCTAGCCAACGAACCCCGGAATGTATCCATATAAAGGGTAGAATACAACCAAGGTGATGTGACTCAGAATGTGTCTCTAATGCGCGTTCACTCTAGGCTCAAGTGCAAGCCTATCGCATTAGTAATAAACCCGGTAAGTCGGGATCGTATCCACAGGGAACTAAGACAACGGAGTTGTAACGACGGGAAAAGACCAAGGAATCCTAACTTTGACTCTAAAAAGAAAGAAAAAATGTTTTGGTTTTGGGAATTGATTACAACTAAATGCAATTATGAAATTATGAAAAAGATGAAATTATACTAAATTACCTAAAATATAATTGAAAGATGATTTGAAACTTTTGAATTAAGTGATGAGAAAAAGAGGACGGGAATACAATCCCCCAACCCTAGTGTATTGCAGTTATAATACTAATCGTAAATTTAACTGATTGATTTGACCCAAAATTTAGTACTCCCAAGCATTACATATACGAGGTTCAAGCCCGCGTCATACTTAATCTGAGGACGAGTAAATTGATATCGCGGCAGTGACACTCGAATTGCATTCTAAATCATCCCGGTTACCCAGGTGAAAATGAGATATAAAGATCTACAATTGTTTTGTTACTACGCAATACGGCCGTAATCAATCCCTAAATTCAGAGGACTAATTCTATACACACGCAACTAACACATCAGGCTGGGTTCATGTATCCCGGCCTTAGAAAATCTAGCCTAGCATGCTGAAAGTAATGAAAACAGTGTTTGATTTGCAGAAAAACATGATTAACTATGGAAAATTGGTAGAATGATATAAAACAAAATTAAACAGATGAATTTACTTACTAATCTTTCCAAAGCACTCAAAGTATTAACTGAAATTACTTGTAATTACTAAAATCTGATCAAAGCTTCAATCTTGGGATTAAAAGAACAAACTGTATCTAAACTTGGGTTTCTGGAAAAGTAAGTGAAATTACACTAATTCTCCGTCCTTATAATAATAATAATAAAAATGGGTCTTTATACCCTACAATAATTCAAGAGTTTCAACTGCACAAGGATTCTTTTTCGGAGAAGATAAGATTTAGAAATCTCGATAGCCGGACCGGTCCGGGCCTTAGGCGGACCGGTCTACCTCCCAAGCGGATCGATTCTTTTTATTTCCAGGCCTACCGGTTCGGGTGCGGAACGATTCTTTTATTTTTCTGGCTTCTTCGGTTTGCTTTTGATCCGAGGTCTACTGGTGGCTTGCACATCGGACCGGTCCGGGGTAGGGGCAGACCGGTTTGCCTATTGACTTTTTTCTCTCAACTTTGACTGCTCATATCTTTTGTTTCAGGACTTCGATTGAGGTGCCGTTTCTTCCTATGTGCTCATGAATGTGATATCTTCAACTTCTCTTTAGGTACCTCATCCGAATTCTGGGTGGAAATTACACTTTTGCCCTTTTGACTTTCCTTCTTGTCTTTGTTGAATCTCCCGATTTCCTTCTTCCGTTTCTTGACATCAAATACCTATAAAATCACTACAAAATACCAGAAACTCGGTGTACTTGTTAGGAGAGGTCAGTAGCAAAATTATGAGATAAAGTCAAATCGATTACGTTGTTCGAGGTGCTAAAAGTAACTAAATTAAGGGATAAATTTGGAAGAATTTATGCCTAATCAAACCCCCTAACTCAGAACTTTGCGCGTCCCGAGCAATGTAAAAGAATCCTAGCAAGGATCAATTCTTGAAAATCATTTTATTAGGATAGAATACCTTTTTTACGGGCAAGCGATTGCATTTAGCGTATGCAACAAGCCTTTAAACCCCTATGTTACCCTAGTAGGACGAGTTGTGTCTCGTGAGGGTTTGCAAAGAATATACCCACAAAATTCGACTCAAAGAAGATTCAAAATATACAAAAATTGTACAATTCAAACTTCCCAGAAAATAGTCATCATCAAGTCATATTTACAAGTCTCAAACTGTAGTGTGTGTGTGCGAAGCCGAAAATATAATCGCCAATTTCCATCGATTGATCATTACGTTACTTATCCAAAAATTCGTTTTGATTTCAAATTCTCACGGAATGCTCTCTCAAATGAATCACTCGGATTGTGGCTATTCTCTCGGTATACGTGATATAAAGAGTAAATGTAATGGACGCAAGATCACGCATACAATTAGAAAGACGAAAATTTTATGGTGAAATGATCTCATCAACGGATTACGATTTTAAAAACGGGAACATTGCCTCTTATTCGCGCACTTAATCTCCTTTATTATCTTTTGGTGTATTAGCTCTCCACACGGTAATCAATTTCGCAATTTGGACTTAGTTAGGACTTTTTCGGGTTTAAGGTGTAATTGGGTAGCATGGAAATGGTTGGGAAATTCAGAATTGGAAAATTTTCTTATGATGTCCGTTAGTGCTTTTTTCGGGCTATTGCTCATTTTTTTTCTTCTTTTCTTTTCTTGTTATTTTTGTTGAGCGTTCTTCTGTTTTTTCTTGCCCCTTTATATGCACTTTTCGGACTTAAATTTTGAATTTTTCCATTTTTCGCAATTCCAGGCTATGGGTTTTTCGGGTTGTCAAACAAAAGGAAAAATTTATTTGGCTCAATTTGGGTTGCAAAAAGGGTGATTTTTCGCATCTTTTTCTGGCCAATATTTTTGGATGACAAACGAGGCCTACTTCATTGTCCAAAATACCAATTGCGTTATTATATGCGTTTCGAGATGAATTTAAGTTTAGAGATCAATTTTTGGGTCATTTTTCAAAGCAAAATTACACACGTTTTTCATAACCGATCAAAATGAAAGGATTGAGATCCTTGACGACTTTTTAGGCGCTGAAAAGAACTTTGAGTTACAATTAACTCGGATTGATTTAAAAGCTCGCAAAAAGTGATAGGCTCGAATCTCACCGGATTTGTTAATCTCCACACTTATTCATTAAGTCGTCAATTTTCGCTCAATTTCCATCTTTAGTCAATTTCGGCTTTGTGTATTGGGTTTTTACAATTTGAGACTTTAAACCAACTTTTAATGATACTTGAAAATTTTGAATTCCAATTTTTATTTATTTTGAAGAAAAATATTTTTGGATTTTTCAAAATTTTATGGTTTTTTTGGGGAAAATTTTGGGCATTTTTGAAACTTTGTGAAGTTTTAGAAATACGCACTTGTGATCCCCCCTAACTTAGACTTTTGCATTGTCCTCAAGCAAAAATGACTAAATTCTAAATATGGAAAAATAATAAGTGCGATAAATAAAACAAACAAATGGAGAAAATGCAGTTTTTTATTACAAACAAGACTGTGGAACAATTACAAGGAAAATCATACAAAATGTGAACTGGAAAAACAGATAAAAAAAACGACCAGAACCACATCAAGCTTCACTGGGGCGGGGGAATGGAAGAACCGGGCGCGTCGGGGCCATAAGGATCATAGTAATAGAATGGAAGTGGCTCATTGGGCTCCCCTTGGCCTCGATAGATGTCCGCTTGAAAGCGGAGTATTAAGATCGTATCGCGACGGTAATCGGTCAAAAAGTTGCCGAAGTTCGTTTCAAGTGCCGTCTTTCGGTTTGAGAGGTCACTTCCCGCCCACTCAAAATCTGCATCGCCCTCCTCGTTCGCCGACTCTTTATCCGGACCGACATCCCTCATTTCGACATTCGCACCGGCTGCCTCTTCTTCCTTATTGCTCTTGCTCGAGGCAGCCTCTTCTTCACTATCACCTCCCCTCCGAGCCCGTAGGATAGCTAGCTGTTTGGTGCTCTTTTTACTGGTCCCTTATCCAAAAGGACCGAGAATGCGAGTATGGTCGAGCGGCACTGCTATGCCAACATCCTAGAGGATAGAAGTGATAAAACGAGCATAGGGAAGTGGGGTAGTACCCTTCTCATCCAAAGACGCATTGATGATATCGGCGTATAAAGTGCGGGCCAAATGGATGGATGTGTGGGGGTCAAAGAGGTGATAGGTTAAATTAGCTTACCGGGGCCGCATGGCGGAGTCGTTGGACGTTTGCAATATGTTGGCACACACAATTTGAAAAGTGAGGCACGCGTTCTCGTTAAGGCGTCCAACGGTGACGGTTTGCCCTGTCCAAGCCACATCCGGTGCAATGCGGGCCATGATAACTTCCTTGTCGACTGGGGGGACGTTGCGTGGATAGGTGAATTCTTGAACGTTTGGAACATCGAATTCGGTCAACTTGGCCGTGAGAAGAGCCAAAGAAAATGGGATGAAATTCCCATCCACGTAATCTTGGGCCTCGAATTGGCCCGTCCGAACTAGGGTTCCATAAAAGGATCGGACTTTGGTTTCCCAAACCTCTTCATAGGGTTCGTTGAGGAATTGGCACCAGCCCCGAGCCATGAATAGGGAGGTGACAGAGTTGGGCAGCTCGATCCATTGGATAGCGCGCTCCATATGGAGTTTACGATCCAAACCGAAGAACTGATGGCACCATCGCTCCTCTTGGCGGGAGCGGAACTCACCATGACCAGAGGGATGGATGTCGGTGGAGTCATACTTGGTGGGGGCAATGCGTGGAGCCATGGAAACAAGGGAGTTTTTTTCTTGGAAAAACTAGAGAGGGAGAAAAGAGGATTTGGGTTGAAGGTGTGAAGAGAAAGGGAGGGTAGTGGTGTGTATTTATAGGTGAAGGGGTGAGTGTAGGGGTTGGAATTGGAGGGAAAGGGTTTGGAGGAAAAAGGGGGTGAATTTGGGAGGGAAAGGTTGGTTTTGGGAGGAGGGAAGACGGATTGGAGGGAATGAATGGGATTGGGGAGAAGGGGTGAATCTTCGGAAGGGGATAAATTAGATCTGCAGAAGGCGGACCGGTCCGGGGTAGGGGAGGACTGGTCCGGGTACTTTAATATTCTGAAAATCCGACTAGCGGATTGGTCTACCTTAAAATTAAAGGACCCGGTCCAGGGGCGGACCGGTTCAGCCTTAAATTAAAGGAACCGGTCTGGCCCAGGGTTTTTGGCCTGTAATTTTCCCGAACTTAATTTCGATCTCTCTTCTCCGAAAATTTTCACTTTCACAACATACTCCCTATCAATATGGTCTAAAACCCTCTCGATTTAGCTGGTCAACGCCCTTTGACTCGATATTCCCAAAACACGCGAATGCTTTTCCCGAATGAAACCTAGTCCTATCGACGCTCACTACACACACGACTCTCACAACACACATGACTCTCACCCCATACGCGTCGGGGGTGCGACGACCTTGCTGTAGCAACTCACTCTACCCCGTAAATGGGGTCCGACAACCAGACGGTGTCGACTTGTTCCGCACACGCCTTTAGATATGGCTTTAGGCATTGTCCATTCACTTTGAATTTATTTTCCCCTTTTAAATGTCTAATTCAACAGCTCCATGGGGGAAAACATTCTTCACTATGAATGGGCCAGACCATCGTGACCGCAACTTCCCCGGAAAGAGATGAAGCCGAGAGTTATAGAGAAGAACTTTTTTCCCGGGAAGAAACTCTTTGCATCGAATGATGTTATCCTGAGCGAGTTTCATCCTTTCTTTGGAAATTTTAGTATTCTCATATGCATCATTGCGTAGTTCTTCTAACTCATTTAATTGAAGCTTGCGGTCTTCACCGGCCTTATCCATGGCATAATTTAATTGCTTAATCACCCAATACGCCTTGTGCTCTAGCTCAACGGGAAGATGGCAAGGTTTTCCATACACAAAGCGGAAAGGGGACATGCCGAGTTAATTCTTATATGCGGTACGATAGGCCCATATCGAATCATTCAATCTAAGTGACCAATCTTTCTGGGTAGGATTGACGGACTTTTCAAGAATGTTCTTGATTTCCTGATTCGCTAGTTCGGCCTGCCCATTCGTTTGCGGGTGATAAGTCGTTCCAACCTTGTTAATGACACCATACTTTCTCATGAGCTTTACGAATGGCCTATTGCAAAAGTGCGTGCCATTATCGCTGATTATCGCCTTCGGAGCACCGAAGCGGGAAAGTATGTGTTCCTGCAGGAACTTTATCATCACTTTGTTGTGATTCGTCTTAGTAGCTATAGCTTCCACCCATTTAGAAACGTAGTCTACCGCGATACGGATGTATAGGAAACCAAAGGACGAGGGGAAGGGACCCATGAAGTCAATATCCCAACAGTCGAAGATCTCAATGATGAGTATGGGTGTAAGAGGCATCATGTCTCATGGCTCCCATACGTTGGCACCTATTGCAAGATTTGCAAGCATCGTTTGCATCCCGGAATATTGTGGGCCAATAAAGGCCGCATTGCAGAATTTTAGCGGCCGTCTTTTTCGTCGAATAGTGGCCTCCACAATCTTCCGAATGACAAAACTGGATGACTTTCGGGATTTTGTCATCCGGTACACATCGTCGGATGAGTTGGTCGGCGTAATATTTGAAAAGGAAAGGATCGTCATAGAAGAACATGTGAGACCAAGTAATAAAACTCTTCTCCATGTAGAGCTCGTGGAGGTGGATCCCAAATTTGGATGAAGTGGAGGAAGAACTAGCGGAGCTTCAGGGAGGTTTGATAGAAAAGAGAATCCAATAAGGATCCAGGCCAAAGTCAGGTATGCGGTCAACCTTAGAGGGAAAACGGTTCAAATTTATTTTTGAAATAAAGAGGAAGAATTTTTTTTTGCGTTTTTTAAAAAAAGAAGAAAAATGTTTTTGGTATTTTGTTTTTTGAAAAAAGGAAGGAAAGAGGAGAGGAATATCAGTATGATTATTATTATTTTTAGATTTTCACTTGTATTAGGTTTGCCTAAATGCAAGAAAAAATTTCAGGCAGGACCCGAGCCTAGAAAAATAGGGTTTACAAATATGTAAGACACAATTTGACTTGTTTCCAGACTTACAGATAGGGTTCTATTTTAAAAAAGGCAAAATAGTACAAAAACTCGGGCAGTATGCCGACTCGAAGTTTCAGTAGAGTTTTGCATGGTAACTGGCAAACTAAATATGAGTTCCCTAAGGTTGATGCCTATATGAGGTTTATTCAATTGTTGAATTAGTGGAAGGGTGTCCCCCTTTGGCATGACTTCCATAATATACCTCTTGCCTATAAGGGAAATCATTCATCGGTACATGTGGACAATCCATTTGATATACCTAAATGTATGTGAATTGCCTCATGATATACCTCGTGGGGATGGTACGTGTGAGAGAGAATTCTATATACTTGACGGACGTGAACGACTTCCCTACTATATACCTTCCATGATGATTTCGATCAAGCAATACGATGCGGGAGGAGCCGTTCGATATACGTTGAAGGTACGAGTTCAATGGAAGGTGAGAGTTATATTGCTTAGGGTAATCGCTCTTTGGTTAAGCTGTCACCTATCACAAAGTGACCCCCCAGTACGGGATAAAATTTTATTCAATATTGCCATGCTCTAGTGGCTCAGTGTGCAAAGTGTTAATTATTATATTATGGAGAAAGTTTTTTTTGCATGCTAACTAAAGGTATTACTACACTAATGAGGAAGAATATACAAGTATCATGAAAAGTAAATCTAGCATGAAGACTATACTAAGCATGTTGATAGTAAAGCATGGGGATATATACATGTGAGTAAGTGACATGTGAATATATACAAGTGAGTGTGCGTCATAGTGAGCCTATATATGTATCAACTATGTGTGATGTGTGAGTTGTGTAAGTGAGCGTGGAGAAATATACAAGTGTGAGAAGTGTGGGTGTGAATCTAAGCATGGATAATATAAGTGGTGTGCAGAGCATGTGAGTAGAAATGAAACTAAGTGTTAGTGTGTGACGTATGCATGGATAATATGTACAAGTGTGTGGAGTGTATAAGTGAGTGAAAAGTGAATATACATGAGAAGGGAGCATGATGGATATAAGCATGAGGTAGATATACAAAAAGTAAAGTAGAGGAGTAAAGGGAGCATAAAGGTGGGAGCATATGTACATATTTAAAAAAGAATAACACCTAAGTAGCAAAAGTGTCTAATCCTCTTAAAATGAAATGTCCCAAGAAGAGATGTCGCTGTGACCATCCCGGGGCCTTTTTGGGTGCCCTCCCGCACGTGCGCGGGATTGCGCCCTTTTTCGGGGTGCTCTGTCGTCGTCATCGTGGGGGATAATGTGTGGAGATAGAGTCACCAACCTATTTTTCTAGAAAAAGGCACAAGAATGTCACCACCTCGAGAGAATGGCATCATGGCCAATATTGATGCTTGCGAAACCAAATAGTTCAAGAGTTCGGGGACTAAGTTATGAAATGGGAAGGTGTTAGGCACCCATACCTCACTTTTGGTCTCTCATGGGAAAATGCTAATCTTCTCCTTTTAGACTCTGTGATGTGTGTGCACAACATAAAATATAAATGGTGGACAATGGAATCATTCAACTCGCATCATGGAAAGAGATGGAGTGAATTCATCCATAGGAGTGTTCCCGAAATAAGAATTCAAAATATGATATGAATGTTTGCCGAATTAAAAGTCGGTATGGAAGAGAGAATGTGTTCATCGGACAAAACTCAAACATGTAAGACTATGAAATTCATTAAGAATATATACAAGATATGAAATAAACATATAAACATGAATAGGGGAGGAATTAAATCTCGGGATTGTCCCAAGACGCGTCCCTAGCCCAAGGGACATCAAAGTCCACGTAGTTTGAAAATATCATAGGGGTGGGGTTCAATCCATAAATCCAACGGGGGATTTCTCTTATGTGTATGTGTAGAGAAAATGTGTTTTAAGAGTGAGAGCATGAAATGGGAATATCTCTTTTGGAATTTATGGATAAACCCTCTTTTTATTCTTGTAGGAATGTTTATGAAAATATATTATGTGCAAATACTACTAATAAAGAGTAGAGATTAATGGATGTGATGAAAATATTAAATAAGTAAATAACACTAAAATGGAAGAATTAGAGAAAGGAATGGAGAATTTAACCTCCTTATGAATGCTTGATGTTGATCTTGAAATGTAGATATGCCGTTATTGCAATGATATGAAAGTGGTATGGAGAGGTAAGGGGGAATTACCAAGGGATTAAGATGGGGATGGAAGGGAATGTGGAAAAAAGGTTTTTTTTAGGAAAGGGAACAACTCTCAATTCGAGAGAATGTTCTCTGAATTCCTGAGAGGGGTGTTCAGGGATTTGGGGTGTTCTGAGTGTTTCTTTCAAGATGAGATCCTCGACTCTATTTATAGGGCCATGTGTAGTTCCAGTCAGCATGGTCCTGGAACTACTTGTCGGCATAGGGCCTCAGGCACACTACTGATAGGCAAGGTCCTTGGGGTGCCTATAGGCAGCCCGGAAGAGTTTTTCAAAAAAATGATCATAAAATGCAAACTGTAAGTCTGAATCATGCATGGGGAGGAACGTTGGAAAGGGTATTCATATCCCTTTAGGAATCCATTGAGCCATTTTTGGGTCCGAGAGTTGCGAGGCTCAGAAGTGCCCATTAGTCTCTGAACATGAAGTTTTTGAAGAAAAACGAACCGTTCTTCTAAATTATAAGGAAAATTCTCGTATGAGATGGACCGTTGGAAAGTATATTCATTGACCTTCAAAATTTCATTCATCTTTGTTCAATTCAAAGAGTTGACCAGGGTCAAACGGGGCTCGAAAGTGCCAGATGAAACTTCGGAGTAAAACGGGTCATTCGTCCGAACTGTAAAGTTTATTCACGTATGGGATGGACTGTTGGAAAGTGGATTTAGATACATTCAAAGATTCATTGAGCCTCCCTCAATATAGAGATTTAATCAAAGTCAAACGGAGCCCGAGATTGTCCGGTGGCCTCTAGATCAATTTTTGGAGTGAAACGGACCGTTCATCACAACCGTAAGGATGGTTCGTACATTGGATGGACCGTTGGAATGGGGATTTAGATCTTGTCGAATATTTATTGAGCTTTCATTCAGACGAAAAAGTTTCCTGGAGTTAAATGGGGCTCGGGAGCGCCTAGTGGCCTTTAAATCGGTACTCAGAGTATGACCTAGTGTTTATGGTGGATGTATGAGTGATGGGATCCTAAGGAGATTCTTAGGGGTGTCCTAGGATGGGGTGTCCATAGTTCACTTTGTTGAAGTTTTGGTTGGATGAGAGAGAAAGGAGAAGCTTAAGGAAGAAAGTGTGACTAGAAAAATTCAAATAAAATCATAAAACTGTTCTCAAGGTATATTTATGCGTTAAACCTGATTTATTATTGGATTGTACTTATTAAAATTGTATAAATTATCAATTATCGATTAATCATTCATCCTACTTTGTGTATGTATGTATATGTTCATACTTAAGACAAGTGGTATGTCTAAGCCACATCACTTTATATAAAACTCCCTTTTATTCAAACTTCTATATATTTTCTATACTTTATGGAATTAATTAACTCTAGTTGTATATGAAACTAGACTCATATATACAAAATATATCCAAAAATTACAAGTAAACTCCTTCTTGCTAGACATAGGTGATGTTTATAAGTTGGTACATAGTTTCTATTTTCATAATTCGTTTGATAAACCTTTTGACAAGTATATGAACTCTAAAAATTATGAAACTTTAATTTTATATTATTATGTATATGAAAATTGATGTAAAATGATAGAAATTTATGGTGTATTACAATTATGCAAATTGTTAGAAGTTGAGACAAATTTAACATATGTAAGGAAAAGGTCATATCTTTCTCTAGAATGCTTGAAAATTACACGGTCACTTGTGTTGGAAAGTATATTAAGATATGTTTTCATATTCATAAGGATGGGTACTTGTATTTGTACGATTTATGATTTTAGAATGGTTAAAAATAAAGGACGATAACTGGAAGCCATACGAGATACCCATTAAAGGATATTCATATCTCCTCCCTTCAATGGGTATTTTGAGTATATGTTCCTTGATTATATACATTGAGAAGTATACGTTTATGAGTATTTGGTTTTATATATAAATTCATTATGAAGTGTTTCCTATGGTTTAATGTTTATAAATTTATCAACATAGATGCCATCACATCATCTTTACTCGAGTTTAATGGAATTATACTTAAGGGGGATTATGTTGTAGTTGTATAATCAGAGAAAGTTATATAAATATATTAATATGATTTGACTTAAATAATGATTTACTTGGATTGATAAGTTTAAAGTCTGATCCACTAAGTTCAGCTCCACTTGTGAGAAATGCAAATATATATATTTTAGAACACAATGTGAGTGCACTCACTGGAAAGATGTATATGTATATATTTATGGATGTGATTGAGCCCTTATGAATATTAAATTGTTTCATTTCATTTTACCAAAATGGGAGGTTACTCCTCGACCCGGAATGGGGGAGAGACAAGAGGTTACTTCCCGAACCAGGAATGGGGGAAAATTGTCAATTGCGAACACGATATGTGAACCATGGTTTAGAAAGTTGGGTCATTATTTATGAATGGACCAGGTCAGTTTATACATTAGTATACGGATATTATTTAATTCATTTAATTTTATGCAATAGCATAGTAGTGATGCATTCAGTGAGTTATTTTGATGATGATCCCTATATTTATGTTTCTCAAGTATCGTGGTTTCATTGCCAAATCTAGGAGGTCGGGTTAGGTTAGTAAGGAAGGGATAAAATAATGATCTTTGTTGCAATACTCCGTATTTTTATGGCATTTAATTATGGGATTAATTAAATTAAATTAGGATAAATTAATTTAATATTAATCCGGATATTTAAAATAAATATTTACTAGCGTGAAGAGAGTTAGTAATTATTGGTGAGAATAATGTTGAATATTACTAGATGAGTATAGTAATATACTAGAAATTGTCTAGAGTGAATAATATTACAATTATGGAAATTAAGTCGGGACGTGCCTGTGTCGTGTCAAGACTAAATTATTATTATTATAAAATGTGAATAAATTATAAGTCGCCCATACGGCCATTTTGAGTGTCCAAATGTGTTCGGGAATAGTCAGAAAAGTGTACCCAGGGGTTTAGTTTGGGTCTCAGGACGTTTTTAGGCCTAACCGGCAACCCGGGAGGGAATTTTAGTAATTTCTAATATTAGCCTTTAATTAATGACGAAAATCATTAAGGTTATATCAGATGGAGTGACAGGGAAGTTACGTCTCTTAGAAAAAAAAAGAGAAGGAAGCCATAGGAAGAAGAAGGGAAAAGCTTTCCAAGGGTTAAAGACCAAGAACCCACCAATCTTGCATCCCCACCACCACCAAAGCATAGATCGAAAGAAAAGGATTGCTGTTATACCATTTAGAGTTGTCGAATCAGACCATTGATTCCCAGGAAAGAGTTTATCTTGCTGTTCTTGAAGTTGGTATTCCATCCATGTTACAATAGGGAATTAAAGTATAAGTTTGATGGAAATTAATTGTGATTTCGAAGACTAGAACTCATATAATGGAATAGAATCATGTTATACTGATGTCCTCATCACATGTAGAACATGTATCACAAATTTGAATGAGAATTAGAGGAAGAAATATGGAAATATTATATAGTTCTTGAAAGAATATGGAAAATAGGGTTTGAAACAAATTCATGTATTCCACCCACTTATTGATGATTCCTTAATGAATTTCCTTAGATGTTACGTTAGAAATTGTTCATACCTACTGCTATAATGTTTGTGATGTTTGGATGGGAGTTTGGGAAATTTTAATGGAGGTTTTGATTATTAAAATGGAAGAAACCCGTAGGTTAGAGATGACGATTTTTAAGGCAAATAACTGCTCAATCGATCGATTGATCGACTCTTGCTGATTTTTAGAAAATTTTCCTCCTCTTTAATGATGATGTAACACCGCTTCGAGGGGACTTTGCACGTGATGAGATTACTATAATAGGACTTATGAGGGACCAATAGGGTTTTGATTTAGGTCCGGATAATGTGGATTAATACGAGACTTAACCGTAGTGTCACGAGGGTTATAGAATAGTAAAATATGTTTGTATGTGCGACACATTAGGTTGAGTGAGCAGGATTGAGGACTTAGGCCCGTAGAATTGAAAGTGTTAACCTACTGACATTATTGTGTTAAAAATGATACACTTCGGGGGTTGAGAAGTAATTGGTAACGTGTGGTAAACGAGAAAAAGGATAAACTAATAATACGAAGGTTTTGAGAGTGAGCCCCATGTATGGTTAGTATATAAATACTATGGGCTGTGAGGGTACCTATATGAAATATGTAAATACATAAATATGTGTATGTAGTCTTGTCATATTATTATGTGTAGTTAATCATACCCGCGCTACTTGCTATCATGGAGGTTTCCGCGTCGGGACAGTCTTATTCTGATGTGACCTTTATGGGGGATATTGACTCGTACCCTAAAACATAGGATCCTTGGTACAGGCTATCTGAGAATGATAGTCAGACGATCTTAAGAGACGGGAGGGTATGTGCTGTCCTCTTAGTGACTGGAAACTATGCTTCGCCTCCAATATTTGTATTTTATGTTAATACGGTTCGAGAGTGAGTCCAAACTAGTATTTCCCTCATTTGTATGAGAGGTACAGGGACTTGATAGCAGAGTATGCTAGCACCATAGATTTGATGCAGGGTGTCGATTAATATATATACTGTATGAGTGATTACTATATATATATATACCTGGAAATCCTCTACTATGTGTGTAAGTAGGTAAATATTGAATAAACATTACCAATCATAGTAAATGCTTGAGAGTTCATAGCAGTATTGAAATATACATAATTGACTTAAAGGGTCCTTAATGAGATGTTATTTTTAATAAATCATGGACATATGGTCTCGCAAATCAGAATCTTAGGGATGAGAATTGGAATAGACTTATGAATCATGTTAGTAGTAAGTTAGGCGTGCACATTAGGTGAGAGGTGAGAATTGACAAGAGAGTGTTAATCAATAATATGTAAGTAATATCAAGTGGTAAGCATTTTAAATACTTGCTAAACTATTTTAAAGCTGTTTTACACTCGGGCTCTGACTCGTTTCCTGCCATCTTTTCTTTCTCTTGTATATGTGTGTGTATATATATATATATATATATATATATATATATATATGTATGTATTTCTGGTGCCCAGCCACAGGGGAGTCAGGCTTGGATCTTTGGACTGTTGACATGCTGCAACAAGTGTGGGAGTTGCAGGTCTTTGCAATAGACGACTTCATCCTTGTATTCTCAGTCATTCATTTAGTTCTCCCTAGATAGGGCACGTGTCACCCATTTCCAGTTTATTCTAGTTCAGAGAGATTTGTACTTTGGATTTATTTCAGCATTCTATTGTAGTTGGGTTTTTTTGTGATTATTACATTGTCCTGTGATTTGGGACATTTTATTTGGATTGATTTATCTAGCATGTTCTTTCATTGGATGGTTTGGTTTTATTACAATCATTTGTATTCGTAAAAATGGTTTCATAGCTTATGATAATAATCAGACTTAAATTATAAGATTAAATGTTTTGACACTTAACTTAATTAATTATTAGGTGATTAATAAAGAAAAGTGTTTTTCGTCAGTGATGCTAAGAATGAACCAACCGGACACTTTGAGTTAATTTAATAAAGGACAGATCACCTGGTATTTAATTAGGCGATGTGTCACAAGTGGTATCAGAGAATTAGGTTCTAGTGTCCTTTAGGATATGTGTGATTGTGGCCATCCCCGATCCCCGCCGTGGAGGAGAAGGATCCTTCGGGTCTCGTGCGTCCCTCTCGGGAGCTCTTCGGCCGGCGTCGTTTCAGATGTGGTGTAAAAATGTAGAGAGATTCAGAGTCGCCAGTAAATTTTACTCAAAACAGACAAAAGAAAAAGGGGAAGCCACCCCGAAGGATGGCTTCCAAAGATATACTGGTGCGTGCAAAACCAAGATGATTCGAGAAGGGTCCGGAGGCTTATTTACGAAATGGGAAGGTGTTAGGCACCCATTCTGCCCTTTCGGTCTCTCATGAATATTTGCTATTTTCCTTTTGTTTCCCCCCGTGATATGTGTGCATGTGTATATATAGAATGGAGGTAGGAATCCTCGACTTATATCATGGAAAAGATAAAGCGAGTCATCCGTAGGAAGATATAAAGGTAATATTAGAAATATAAGATTTACGCGATTACCACTACGTTGATCGTTATAAGGGAACGATAACGCATATGGAGTAATGAGTTATTAAGGGCAAATATATAGAATATAAGGAAAATGGATTTAGAGAAAATAGAAAATAAGAGAAAAAAGGTGAGAAAAAGGACTCGAGTCTCGGGTTTTCCCCGAGACGCCTACGTAGCCTATAAAGGCATCAAAGTCCACGTAGTTCACATACAAAACGAGGGGTGGGATTTATCCCATGAATCCAAATGGAGAATCTCTTATTTGTAAGTGTGTGTGTGTGTAGAAAAAGGTGTTTTAGTTGTGAGAAAAGTGTGGGAAAAGTGTGAGAATCCCTACTTGGAATTTATGAGCAAACCCTCTTTTTCTTGTTTTTTGGGTTTTCTGAAAATAAAAGAGGTACAATAATACTAAATAAAAAGTATATTAGGATGTGTGAGATGAGATAATAAAAAGCTAAAGAAGAAAACAAGTTATGGGAATTTAAGAGAATTCAAGAGAGAGTTTGAGAAAATTGGACCTTCTTGAAGATCTTGATCTTGAGTTTTGAATAGCAGCCCTTGAGCTTGGATGATGATGGAGAGTGGTTAATTCACCAAGTTTGATGAAAAGGATGATGAAAAGTGGAAGTAAAAAAAGGGATTTAGGAGTTGAAATCACGCTGCCTTCGAGAGAGGTTTCTGGGATTCGTTGAGAGAGATTTTTATCAGATCTTAGCTCCTCTTGCAAATGATATGAAGGCCTCCTTTTATAGGCCCAGGTGGGTGTCGATCAGCATAGACCTATTCCTACCTATCGGTAGGTGCCGATAGGCAGGGTCTGGAACCTGCCATTTGGCAGTGTGGTTCAGGCTTTTTCAAAAAATCAGCTGCCAAAGGAAAACCGTTGATTAGAATCATACATGGGGCATACCATTGGACAGGTAATTCAGAGACCTTAGAAAGTCCTTTGGACCGCTCCCGAGTTTGGGAGTTGACTTTGGGTTAAATCTGACTCGGAAGCATTTGTCAGTCCATTGGACGGGGAATCGCTCGGATGCAAACGGATCGTTCATCCGCATGGTAAGTTGGAATCACGTACGAGGTGGACCATTGGAAAGGTTAGGATATGTACTTCGACATTCCAAAGTGTTTGACCCGATTTGGAGAGTTGACTTTGGTCAACCGGGCCCGGTGAGGTCTCGGTGGCCTCTCGGAGTCAAACGGATCGTTCGTCCGCATGGAAAGTCAAAATCGCGCACGGGATGGACCGTTGGAAAGGGTATTCAGTACTCTTCAAAGATTCATTCATCCTCGGTCGAGCTGAAGAGTTGACTTAGGTCAAATAGAGCTTGGGAGCGCCTGGTGGCCTCTAGGTTAGGTTTCGGACGCAAACGGATCGTTCGTCCGCATGGTAAGTCAGAATTGCTCATGGTGAGGACCGTTGGAAAGGGTATTTAGTGCCCTTTGAAGATTCATTGAGTCTCGATCTAGACAAAGAGTTTGATTTTTGGGTCAAACTGAGCCGGGGAGTGCCCGATGGCCTTCAGGTCAGTACTCGGGACGTGACATGGGTTTACAGTGATGAAGGGAGGTACTAGGGACCTAAAGAGAGTTAGGGGGTAATAGAATGGGGTGTCTATAGAGCCCCTCGATGGGTGAGTTTGGAACAAATGATGATCGTCGAATGGACACCCATGATGCTTTTGAGGAGGAAAGACCGATTCAGAGGGTCGATGTCGATTCTGAGGACCTAGGAGTGTGCTGGGGATGACCAATTCTGCGGGTCAAGGTCGAATCTGTGAGCTTAGGGTAAAGGTCTACCGAGGTCAATTCTGACCTAAAGCATGGTGACGATCGAGGACCGAGGTCAATTCTGATCTAACTCAGGTGACGATCCAAGATCGAGGCCCATTCTGACATAAGAGTGGTGATGATCGAGGTCAATTTGACCTAACTCAGGTGACGATCTAAGATCGGGGCCAATTCTGTCCCAAGAGTGGTGACGACCGAGGACCGAGGTCAATTCTGACCTAACTCAGGCGACGATCCAAGATTGGGGCCAATTCTGACCCAAGAGTGGTGATGACCAAGGACCGAGGTCAATTCTGACCTAACTCAGGTGACGATCCAAGACCGGGGCCAATTCTGACCCAAGAGTGGTGACGACCGAGGATCGAGGTCAATTCTGACCTAACTCAGGTGACGATCCAAGACTGGGGCCAATTCTGACCTAAGAGTGGTGACGATCGAGGATCGAGGTCAATTCTGACCTAACTCAGGTGACAATCCAAGATCAGGGCCAATTCTGACCCAAGAGTGGTGACGACCGAGGACCGAGGTCAATTCTGATTTAACTCAGGTGACGATCCAAGACCGGGGCCAATTTTGACCCAAGAGTGATGACGACCGAGGACCGAGGTCAATTCTGACCTAACTCAGGTGACAATCCAAGACAGAGGCCAATTCTGACCCAAGAGTGGTGACGACCGAGGACCGAGGTCAATTGTGACTTAACTCAGGTGACGATCCAAGATCGGGGCCAATTTTGACCCAAGAGTGGTGACAATCGAGGACAATTATGACATAACTCAGGTGATGATCCAAGACCGGGGTGAATTCTGACCCAAGAGTGGTGATGACTGAGGACATAGGTTAATTCTGACCTAACTCAGGTGACGATCCAAGACCGGGGCCAATTTTGACCCAAGAGTGGTAACGATCAAGAATCGAGGTTAATTCTGACCTAACTCAGGTGACGATCCAAGACCGGGTCCAATTCTGACCCAAGAGTGGTGACGACCGAGGACCGAGGTCAATTCTGACCTAACTCAGGTGACGATCCAAGACCGGGGCCAATTCTGACCCAAGAGTGGTGACGACCGAGGACCGAGGTATTTTCTGACCTAACTCAGGTGAAGATCCAAGACCGGGGCTAATTCTGACCAAAGAGTGGTGACGATCGAGGACCGAGGTCAATTCTGACCTAACTCAGGTGACGATCCAAGATCGGGGCCAATTCTTACCCAATAGTGGTGACGATCGAGGACCGAGGTCAATTCTGACCTAACTCAGGTGATGATCTAAGACCGGGGCCAATTCTGACCCAAGAGTGGATAAAGATTGTATTTTGATTCTGCTGGAGAAAGAGTTTTGTGATTTTGACATGAGCTGGGGAGCTGGGGAAGCTTTTAGGATACCTCGTAGGGGGGAATAACGTATTTTGGGTGCTGTAAGAGAATTCTGATGGGGAAGTGATCAGGTGATCCTTACGGATCCTTCGGAGCTTTACCGGGAGGAGTTTTCACTTGGTTTTTTGAGGATTCCACTGGGGGAGAGGAGTTCCACTCGAGGGAATGCGAATTTTTCTTGGTAAAAAGGCTCTAGATCCTTCCTGGGATTTTTAGAAATTTTTCAGAGATTTTTCGAGGCTTTTTGGTAGTTTTTGGGAATTTCTGTACGAAATTTGAGGTAGGGTGCCGGTCGGCATGGTGTGAGAGGTGCCATTTGACAGTGGCACGGACTGTTGGGTTACCTCGGGAAGGTGAGGAGTCAGTGCCGATCTGTATGGTAGGGGGAGATGTCGATCGGCATGGCGCTTGGCATCCTATATAAAGGGGGCGAATACCCTCATTTTTTCACAGCTTCTTTTGCCTTCTCTCTCTCTCTGCGATTCTTCTGCAAATCGTTCTAGTATTCTGATCTTCAAGAAATGGCCACTTTCGTGAGCACTGCAGTCCACCGGGAGTGGTTGACCGTTGATGATTGGGCGTATGTGGAGTGGAGGGCTAGGGCGCCTCTTGCTTTGGGGAGTGAGAACTCCTTTGACGCGTTTGAGCCTGTTGCAGATGAACGGACCTTGCTGTGGGAGCTATCGCGTCATCGCTCTTCGAGAGTGATCCCCGGTGGTTATGTAAGTAACCCGACCTTTGGCATTCTTCTATTTTTGTTGATCTTTCTTTCTTGATCTTTGATGAGAATTTTCTTTTTGCCAGTCTGATATTTCTTTGAAGAACATGCGTGCCCGTGGGACGACGGGGCTCAAGGATGTCTGGAAGTATCTCCCGCCTGTGGTGTGCTGGGTGGTATCATCAGCGGGTTTTGGGCGGTTGGCATATGCGCTGGATGAGACGCCTCGTTCGACAACGGTCTTGTGCGCTTTGGGAGAGAGGTGGTGGGACACTACCCATACCTTTCATTTTAGATTCGGGGAGATGACGGTGACTCCCATCTGGATTGTGATGGAGAGAAGATAGAGGTGGATCGCTCTTTATGGGTGATACCGGAGGCAGTGCGAGCGACACTTAGTGATGTAGGGAGGATAGTTTCTGTGGATTCTATCCGGTTGCCCCTCCTGAAGGATGTTCCGTTGGGTAGGGACATCGATGTGGAGGACGGGCTGCAAGTGAGGCAGATGGCCCAGTTATTCATTCTTCTGGTGCTGGGAGGTTTCATGGTGGCGTCGAGCGGCGACATCGTTCATTTGTGATTTCTGCCGTACTTGAGGATGTTTTTGAACATCCCTTTCTATGATTGGGGGAGTCTGACCTTGGCTACTCTTTACTTTTCTCTGGATGCATTCAGTTGGTGTTGCCAGTAGACCTTTACTGGGGCCACGTACCTTCTTGAGGTATTCTTTAATTCGCGCATTTTCTTTTCTTGCATACGCATTTTTCTTTCATGCATTCGCATTTTCCTTATGCGTCTCTTTTTTGCTTATGAGTTCAGACGTGCTTCTATGAGGTGATTGGGTGTAACACCCCGTTGATTGCTTTAAAGGACGACACTGTTGGGGATTTCTGTCGATTGTATCGATGGCGTAAGGTCAATCGACAGTCGAAGGGATCTCTTTCCCTGGAGGCAGTGCGTCAAGTTTTGAATGACCTGACCAGTGGTAGGGTAAGGCTCTTTCCATTTTAGTCTTAGTTTTTGTTCCTTCTGGTCTTGTATTGATTTATTCTCACTTGGAGATTTTCAGGTGACCTTTTACCCGTGCGGGACAACCATTCAGGATGTGGGGGCGACCGGGGTGAACGCGCGGATGAGGCATTTGTTGGAACATGAGTTCAGCCATTCCTGGTACCTCGGGGAGAGGGTGACTCGCCAGATTGTTGAGGAGGAGGTGGTGGTGCCACCCGCCCAGCCTCCTACTTCTATGAGGCAGGAGCGACTGATGTTGGAGGATGAGGGGATCGCGACGATGATCGGCGAGTCCTACTTTCTATACACCGATACGGCTGCGCCGTATGACTATATGGATTTCGTGACGAGCTGATTGATGGCGCCCAATATATATGATGCACTGCCCTTCCCTCCGGCGGGTTCGAGTCGGGGCGATGGGATTTTCTCACAGCGCTGGTGGCCCCTCGGCATCTGTGGCAGCGGCGACCTCGGAGGTCCCTTATGTACGGTTGCATACCCCTTCATACAACATTCGGCGAGCTGATGGAGGGATGGTGCCTATGTTGCACCGTCCTCATGCGATGGATCCAAAGGATTTGGGTTTGACAAAGGAGGTCATTCGACCTGCGGTATACCTTTCTGCTCCTTTTTTTTTCTCTTTCTTTTTCTCTTTCTGTTCTGTTTTGGTCATTTTTTCTTTGATACTGATTTCACCTTTTCTTGCAGCAAGTTCGGGTGTCGACCACTTGGCTAAGGGACATCAGAGACTGGATATCTTCGGCGACTTCCCATATTCGGGACGCGGTTCCTGTTCCTTCTTTCTTGGTGTCGTCTTCTTCGTCCGAAGAGTACTTTGGTTCGGGAAGTGGTGATGCGTCGTCTCGCCATAGGGGGAAGAGAGCGCGTCGCAGGGGTGGAAGCTCTTGAGAGAGAGAGAGAATGAAATGGGGGTTCGGGCTGAGTCCCATTGTTTTTGGATTTTCTTTTTATTTCCTACAAAACTGACGTAATACACAACACAAATATATGCAATGCAATGGAGTTTTTTGATTATCTTTTATTAATGATGAATGAATGCATGCACATGCGCTTTTTACTTTGCTGCTGAGACCGTAAAAAGGAATATTTTTAAATTTTTTTTGAAGTAAAGTTTTTTATTAACAAGGGGAAATTTAAAGGGATTTTGAAATTTTGTTGAGAATATCAACTTATTTGAGTCTTCTGATTTGACAAAAGAGGAAAAAGGGAAATTTCTAAAAATGGGGGGGGGGGGGGGGGTTGTCGATCAGTAACCACCCTGTCCTGCCTATCGGTAGTTCAGTCCAGTCCCATCAATTGAAGGCTTTGATTGGTACCCTCTTTAGACTTTGGTACCTTGTGGGGTAGGATTCCCACCGATTTCTGCAGGGATTATGTCCCTTGTGAGGATTTTCAAGTATAAAAAGGGGGAAGGTTAGAGTGTTTTCATCACACTTTTGCATTTTCACCTACTTGCCCATCATCTCTTAGCTTTATAAGATGGCTCTCCCTGGTAGCACCGAGTTTGCCAACTACCTTGAAGCCTTGGAAGCTATGTTCTCTTATAATGTCGACTACGATGCTTTCAACATGCGTCGAGTCTCTTTGTGGCGCAATCGGCCTTTTGAGTGGAATATGTTGATGGCGGCGGTACAATTCTGGTACCCCGAAGACCATATATTCCGCTTTGGGTTGGAAGAAGTTTGTCCTACCTACGAGGAATTTTCTGTCATACTGGGTGTAAATGACAGTGTTTCTGCGGCTTTGTCCAAATTTTCTCATTCTCCTAGGGATTTGTTGGCCGGGCTTCTTCATATTTTTCCTTCGGCGGCCAGATCATTGGTTGTTGGAGGAATGATCTCCCTCCCGACAGTGCTGTAGTCTGTGCATTTGCGGGAAGTAGGTGATGCTGGCTATGCTGGAACCGTTATTCTGGGTCTGGTTTCAAAATTTCTGCTGCTAACTGGGGAATTCCAGGTGGACCCACAACTTGCAGGCATTACTTCATGGATGTCATACCATCGCAATCCCGCGGCGATGATATTGGCGGAGACTGAATGGCCTGGATGCCTAGAGAGAAGGCTGTTCTGAATTTTTGAGGGGTAGCCCTGTGATGCTGTTTATGTGGTTGTCTGAAAGATTTCGCTTCTCAACTCCTCCAGAATATCCCTTGTCGGTCGTACCCAACTTCTTTTCGCGCTACTTCATCTGCGTTGGCCTGTATGCTGAGAACTGGGAGAATTGGCATGTGGAGCTTGAGGCTTGTGGGTTGTATTGGTCAGTGCCTTGGTGGGGGCCGTTGCAGCCCGTTCTGGAGCTAGGAGAGTATTCATATGTGCGGCTGGTTGGTCTCAGACAGACCTCTTTTTATTTCCCTTGGCATCTTTTGCGCCAATTCGGCTGGGCACAGGTCGTGCCCCCTCGGACCTCAAATTTCTTTTCGGTAGAAGATTTGACTGAGTGCCTGCATCTGTTGCTTGGGTCTCTGTGGGAAAATAGGCATCCATTGACCCGTCCTTCTCAGTCTGCCGGGAAGGTTTTCCATGTCCCCAAAGATTAGATGAAGTGGTTGTGGAGGAAAGTAATCAGCAAGATGTTGGCAGTAGAGACTGGACAAAGATGGTTTGTTTTATCTGACTCCATGGAAGGGGGTGTTGTGGTATTTTTGAAGATGGTTTAGTCTCATCGATCCATGGAGTGGCTAAGGCACTCTATTCAAGCAGGGGAAACTTGGGGACCTCAAGATGTAGATGATGAGGGTACAGGATCCTCTGGTAGCTGTGGGTAGGACTCCTGGGGAGTTTATTTGTGTAACAGGTTTGGGGATTTTCTTTGGCTTTTTATGGTAGTGGGAAAGGGAGTTATCCGTTGCTTTTTCTTATGTAATCCGTATTGTAATTTCTTATTAATGAAATAAACAAGTTTCTGATCATCCAACTGTGCCTCTCAATGAATTTTGTATTTTTGAATTATCTATACTGATCGCTAAGGCATACATAATCCTTTTGTTCAAATAATTTAAAATGAACTGCCATTCTCGGGGGTAAGAAAAGAATAGTATTTTGTGAAAAAGAAAGGGCCAAACTCATGTGAGGAGTATGATCTGCCTACGTACCTCTGGTTTTTTTGAAAAGTTTTAAAAATAGTTTTTGTAGAGGATCAGGCCCACGTAGTTCTGGGTAGAGGGAAATGAAGAGTTTTTTTTATATAGAATAGAAGGGGGATGAGATGAGTAATAGCGCACCGAGATTTTGGACTTGGGGTAGAATTCCTTGAGACGGTCCAGATTGACTGGACGAGCCATCTCTTCCCCATCCAGGTAAGTGAGCATGGCAGCACCGCCGGATAAGATTTTCTTCACAATGTAGGGGCCGCTCCAATTGGGTTGAATTTACCTCTAGGGTCCCAAATGGGTTCTATTATCTCTTTGAGGGCTAAATCCCCCTCCCGGATATCGCGGTCCTTGACTCTCTTGTTGAATGATCCCGCTATTCGGCGATGGTACCCCTATATGTGGTAAAGAGCTTTTAATCTTCTTTCATCTAGGAGGTCTAGCTCATCAAGACGGCTTTGGCACCAGTCTTCTTCACTAACTTTGCTTTCGAGCATGACGCGTAACGAGAGTATTTCTAGCTCCACAGGTAGGACTGCTTCCATGTCGTAGACCAGGGAGTAAGGGGTATCCCCAGTAGAAGTTCGTATTGAGGTTCGATAGCCCCAGAGTGCGTACGGGATTCGATCGGCCCAATCCCTACAACTTTCGGTCATCTTGCTGATGATGGATTTGAGGTTATTGTTGGTGGCTTCAACTGCACCATTTGTCTGAGGTCGGTAGGGAGAAGATTTGTGTCTCTGAATCCCATACTCGTTGACTACTTCTGTGACTTTTTCTTCGAAATGCAACCCATTATCTGACACTAGCTCATGCAGGACCCCATATCGGCAGATGATATTCTTCTTGAGGAATTTGGCCACTTTCTTGGCGTTCAACACTGCGTATGCTTCAGCTTCGACCCATTTGGTGAAATAATTGATGGCAACCAGAATGAACTCATGTCCGTTTGCAGTCTTTGGTGTAACCTTCCCTATGTTGTCGATACCCCAGGTGGAGAACGGCCAGGGAGAGGTCATGTTGTATAATTCTCGCGGAGGCAGGTGTTGAAAATTGGAGAATTATTGGCATTTGAGGCACCTTTGGACATAGGCGGTGCAATCCTGGATCATGGTGGTCCAGTAGTATCACTATTGAATGATCTTCTTGGCGAGCATGTGACCGTTCATGTGGGGTTCGCATTCCCCGCTGTGGATTTTCTGCATTATTTTCTCAATCTCAGCCCCTGCGATGCAGTGTAGATGAGTTCCATCGAAATTCCTCTTGAGTAGAGCTTTATGACATATAATGTACTGGCGGACAGTCTTCGCAGGTTTTTTTTATCTTTCTTGTTGGAACCCTCGGGATACCTACCATGTCCGAGGAGGCACCAGATATTATAGTACCAATAATCGGCTAGTTCAGGATCTTCGGTGGAGACAAGCTCCACGTGGTAGCAATGGGTCAGTTTGTCTTGCTTTTGAACTTGGAAGGGGGTAATTGTTATTCCTTCGGGCATGTCGACTATAGAGGCCAAGGTAGCGAGAGCATCGGCTAGGTTATTCTTTGCTCGGGGTAGGTAATGGAAGGCGATACCTCTGAATCGGGAGGCTAACTCTTCTAATTGGGCATGGAAGGGTTGGAGCTTTTCATCTTCGACTTTCCATTTTCTGAGCACTTGATCGATGATAAGGGTAGAATCCCCGTAGACATCAAGGTATTGCATACCTTTCTTGAGAGAAACCTTGAGGCCCACTGTGCATACCTTGTATTGTGTCATGTTGTTGGTGCAAGGGAAATCCAATTTAATGGCGATGGGAGTGTGGGAGTCATTTGGGGCGATCAGAAGGATCCCAATGCCGTATCCCTTTTTGTTGGAGCTCCATCAAAGAACATTTTCCATTGAAGGCGGTCTTGAGTGGTGTAGAGGATATTTTCATCTAGGAATTCGAAGATCCGAACATCTGCTTCTTCTACAGGGTAGTCCGCGAGGTAGTGAGAGATGGCTCTTCCTTTAGTAGCTTTCTGTGTGACGTACACGATATCAAACTCAGCTAGGAGCATCAACCATCGGGTCATTCGACTGGATAAGGAGGGTTTCTCAAGGAGGTATTTGATGGGGTTCATTCGGGATACAAGTTTGATGGGGAAGGCGAGCATGTAGTGTCGTAACTTTTGGGTGACCCAGACAAGTGCGACACATGCCTTTTCTAAAGCAGTGTAGGTAACCTCGTACCTGACCAATTTTCGACTGGCGTAATATATGGCTCTTTCTTTGTGGGAGTCCTCAAGGTATTGGGCTAGAAAAGCTCCGGCTGCAGTGTCGGTTATGGCTAAGTATAGGAGCAAAGGGAGACCAGATTGTGGTGGCATGAGCACTGAAGGTTGGGTTAGGTATTTTTTGATTCGGTCAAAAGCTTCTTGGCAGGCGTCATTCTAAATCTTGGTTGAATCCTTTCGGAGGATCTTGAAGATTGGTTCACAGATGGAGGTTAGTTGGCTGATGAACCGGCTGATGTATTGCAATTTCCTAAGAAAACCTCGTACTTTTTTCTCTGTTCGGGGTGGTGACATCTCAAGTATGTCCTTCAGCTTTGCAAGATCTGCTTCCATCCCTTTTTCGCTAACCATGAATCCCAGAATTTTCCCTTTGTAATGCCGAAGACACACTTTTGTGGATTAAGTCACATCTGATACCGTCGCAGTCGTTTAAAGAACTTTCGAAGAGCAGGAACATGACCTTCTCTAGTTTTGGACTTGATAATCATATCATCCACATAAACCTCAACTTCCTTGTGGATCAGATTGTGCAAGATGGTTGTGGCATCCCTTTGGTAGGTAGCCCCAGCATTCTTGAGACCGAATGGAAGAACGATGTAGCAAAAGGTTCCCCATGGGGTGATGAATGCAGTTTTTTCTTGGTGGTCGGGGTGCATCTTGAGTTGGTTGTATCCGGTAAACCCATCGACGAATGACTTGAGAGCATGACTGGCTGTGTTGTCCACGATCATGTCGATATTGGGTAGTGGATAATCATCCTTAGGAGAAGCTTTGTTTAAATCTCGGTAATCTACACACATTCGAACCTTCCCTCCTGATTTTTGGTACAGGTACAATGTTGGCAAGACATGTGGGATATTCGATCACCCGAATGAAGCCTACGTTTAACTGTTTGACCACCTCTTCTTTGACCTTGAGCGACCATTCGGTGCGGAGTTTTCTCAATTTTTGTTTAACGGGCTTGTAAGCTGGGAGAATGGGGTTCTTGTGCTGAGCTACTTCAGGATCGATGCCGGGAATATCATCATAGGACCATGCGAAGATATTTACGAACTCCTTCAGCAATTCTTCGAGTTGTGCGCGCTCATGCTCGTCAAGGGTGGACCCTATCCTAATCTCGCGCAGTTGGCTACTAGAACCGAGATTAATAACTACAGTCTCTTCTTCATTAACTTGAACACGTTTATGTTGTTTATTATTAACCTTATTTAGACCAGTTAAGAATTGTTCATTTGCAAAATCATCATCATCAAAAGTTCGATTAGAATCTAAATAATTAATGTAAGGCACAACAACATACTCAAAATCTTCGTTTATTTCATTGATAGGAAAAACAACATTGAGAACCTCATCAAAAGAGGTTTCGATTACATTTGAGCAAGGGTAAACAACAAAAGAAGAAATAGGGTAAACATTGGGGTTAGGTGAGATTTCAAGGGGTAGAACTGGCACAGCATGCCAGTTGAGGAAATGAGAGGAGTATCAGTAGCTTTAATCAGACAGGATGGGTCCATTGATGTAGTGCCTGAATGAACCATGCAGAGTGCCAACCCCAGTGTCTGTAAGTTAAAGGAATCTTAGGAATCTCTTTCCTCAGTCTCTTCGGTATCTTTAATGAGCGGTTTTACGCGGTGTGGGAAACTTTCGGCCCATGGGTAGTTATCTTAGAAAAAGATATCCATTCCTAGCTTCATCTTCTTGTCTGTGTGGTCATACCATGGTTCTGGAAAATCTCAAAAGGGGAAATCTTTGCCTTTTTTGATGAATCGTCCATTCAAGGAGTCTCATGAGATAGTTTGAATGCAGTCTGATCTTCTCTTTAGTCTAGATTGGTGGATCATTCTGAGCTCTTGTTCTGATAGTTAATACCCCAAGCCGCAAGGAGGGAAAGCTTTCTTTAGTTCGATGGGCTCATGTATCCCCTGCTGCCTTTCGCCCTAACCCCAGTTCGGGCATGAAGTGCATGTTTTTGAACATCTGAATCACATTGACATTGTCGTGAGGGTCATATTCTGGACAAACCCTTTCTTTGTAACCGTCCCCTGCTGGGAGTTGGAGTGGCTCAACTCGGAATCCAGATAGGAGAATATCATTTTACCCGTGCTGTATCTCAAGGATTGGAATGCTAGTGCTTGCACCCTCGGTATTTTTGTTGTCGCCCAAAATTGTGATGACTCGCCTGTCGGCAAAGAACTTCAATTTCTGATGGAGTGAGGAAGACACACCCTTGATGTTGTGGACCCAGGGGCATCCGAGCAACAGGCTGAAATAAGCTGGGATGTCTATGACTTGGAATTCTACGACAGTGTTTCTAGGGCCAACCCCTATTGCAAGTTTTATGGACCCCATAACCTTGCGACGGGTATTATCGTAGGCACGCACAACAGCGGAGTTTGGAGCGAGGTCGCTTTCTTTCAGGCCTAAACACTTGAAGATTCTCAGAGGGAAAATGTTCAAGGAGGATCCATTATCGACAAGAGAGAGTGGCACGGCCTTTCCCATAACTTCGACGGAGATGTTGAGTGCATGATTGTGATTTGGACGAATTCTGGGGATTTCTTCTTCAGAAAATAATAGCATTCGGGTAGAGGTCAAGGATCCTACCAGATTTACCGCTTTTTCTGGTGTGGTAGAAGGGGGAACTGTGGGTCCAGTGAGTAATTTGATTAAAGCATTTCTGTGTAGCTGGGGAGATATGAAAAGTCCCCATAGAGTGATGTTAGCTTGAGTTTTCTTCAGTTGATCGAGGAT
Source organism: Sambucus nigra (assembly GCA_949130495.1). Taxonomy (NCBI): domain Eukaryota; kingdom Viridiplantae; phylum Streptophyta; class Magnoliopsida; order Dipsacales; family Adoxaceae; genus Sambucus; species Sambucus nigra. The sequence continues at coordinate 378,976,320 of OX422211.1, forward strand.
CTTTCTCTCCTCGATGGTCATCTTTGGCATAGGAAGGTTTTTAACTCCCTTCCCCTTGTCGTTTACTGGTAGTGAGCTGGGAACCTGGTAACGTCTCCCTGATCTGGTCATGTGATTTACTGAAGAAGAAAAGAACATGAATCCCGTTTCCTCATCAATCTCAGGTTGTTCTGCCACCCTATTTATTTTTTCGAGGAGTTATTCAAATGAGATCATCCCACATATGTCGGCTATTGGGCCAGCTCTTCCTGAAGCTTGTTCTTCGCTCGAGTCTTCGAATTCTTCCCCCCATCCGGTGGCAACAATTTTGTCTTTCCATGTAAAGTCAATGCATTCCACAACTTCAACGGCTTCTTCATACAAGTTCTCCCATTATGTGGGGATATGTGTGATTGTAGGGACTAAGCGCCCTTATAACTTCAAAGTGTTAAGTAACCTGGTGATACTACAAATGCTGTTGGTTTGCTCGAATAATCCTGCCATAGTCTGGACAAAATCATCTAAGCTGACTTCGTCGATTGGTACCACCCACTTATCTGAATCCCGAGCCCATTTTCGTGCCTTCAAGAATAGTGTGCTGAACTTCTAGCAATCGATGACCATCTGTGAGGGCAATTTTAGCCCGAACTCTAGGAGTTGGTTTAACACCCCTGATAATTCCATACTTCCATTTTCAGAACGGGTATGGATAGCGATGCATGCTCTGGTAAGGAGTGAGAGTGCCTGATTAGCAAGGCTAGTAGGGCGTAGGAGGAAATATGGGCAAATTTAAAGAGGTTTAGGAGAGTATATGGGTGTGAGTTGAGTTGAGGGATCGAAATCTGGGTTTTCTTCTAAGAAGATGGCATTGGTGTGATTCGAAAGTGAATTGTGAGTAGTGTTTGGCTTAGGATTGGCTGGTGGGGCGATGGTACCCTGGTCAATGAGATCTTGGATTATGTTCCAAAGGTGAAAGCATTGGTCAGTGGTATGACCGACAGTTTGGTGAAAGGAACAGTGAGCATCAATTTTGAAGTTTCTTGGGAGTGGATTTGGCAATGGACGTGGATCCAAGGGTTTGATGAGGTTTTGCCTTAGCAGGGCTTGGTAAACTTTAGAGAGGGGAGCATGAAGCTCAGTGTATTCCCTTCGGATGGGAGTAGGGCTGCTTTCTGGTGCCCATGATGTGGTTGGTTGAGAGATGTTGTTGATGGTCGATATGGTAGCACTGGCAGGCTTATCATACTTTTTAGGGGTGAACTGTCCAGACACCTTCTTTGGTTCAATCTCTGTTTTAACGAGGCTTTCCTCGATTTTCACTCATGCTTCTCCGAGAGCTCGAAAGTGGGGATAATATTGTCCTCCCATCGTTGCTCGGACAGGGGGCAAGAAGTTCTTCTTCACTATGTTGACCTGTTCTTCCTCAGATGGCCGATTAGTCATGGTAGCTTCCTGCTCCCTCCACCGGGTTATAAAATTACTGACTGATTCCCCAGGGTTCTGTTTGAGCAGCTCTAAATCACGACGGGTGACCTCAAGCTCTTCGTTGTATTTGTAATGTGACATGAATTCTCGGGCTACATCCTCCTAGCTACGGATTCTGGATTACTCAAGAGATAAAAACCATCGGAGGGCACTATCCTTCAAAATTCGCTAAAATAATTGGGCCATCACCTCCTCAGAAGCCCCTAGTACAGTCATGGAACGATGATAACTTTGAAGATGAACAATTGGGGGTCCACGCCCTTTAAACTTCTCGATATTTGGCATCTTGAACTTCTTAGGTAACCTTGCTTTAGGAAAAGGAGAAATGTGGGTGTAGTCCATGTAATTCCCAGAGATCCTAACTTGGTCAAACTTCTTAGTGAGCATCCTAAGGTCCTCCTTGACTTTATTATACTCCTCCTCTTTTTGATCAGCGACCACACGCAGGTTAGCTATAGGGTGGGAAATGTTTGGAATTGGAAGCTGGGTAGGTGGCGGCCCATTGGCAGGAGGGGCACGTGGAGCGTGCTGATATTCTTCCGAAACCCAAATAGGCTCGAGTGGACCCATAGGCACGAGGGAATAGGGCCTCGGGCTCTTGAGGAATAGGAACTTAGTTTCGTTGCATCTCTCGAACCTCGGTTTGGAGGTTGTCAATCTTGGACACGAGCTGAGCTAAGATTGTCTGCAGGTCCGGTTGTGTGACTGGTGTTTGATCTGTATTCTCTATGGAAGATGGATGGATTCTGGACTCGAAATAAGTAGTAGAAGAACGGATGAAACTCCGGGGTGATTTGACTGAAGACCGAAGCCAATAGGGAGCTAGGCCAAGGGCTTGCGATCGACCTGAGAAGGCATAGGATGAGATTTATTTTTGAGAAAGAAGGAAGAACTATTTTTGGATTTTTGATAAAGAAGGGAGATATGTTTTTGGATTTTTGATAAAGAAGGGAGAAATTCTTTAGGATTTTTGATAAAGAAGGGAGAAATGTTTTTGGAGACGGAACTCAGCATGATTATTATGATTGTTATGTTTTCACTTGTATTTAATTCTCCTAAATGCAATGTCGGACGGGACCCGAGCCTGGAAAAGTGGGGGTCTTAATATATGCAAATCTACGGTTTGGACTTGTTACCAGGCTCACGGACAGGGCCCTATTTTAAAAATGCGCGAAAATTTGGGCGACAGGCCAACCCGAAATTTCGAAAAAGTTTCGAGTTGAAATCGTCAATCTATAGTGCGTGTCCTAGGTCTGACACCTATATGAGGGTATGCAGTTGGTTGGGTGAATCGTCATGGGTTCCCCCCTTTGGCGTGACTTCCACGATATACGTCTTGCTCTTGAGGGCAATCGGTACGTATGGACAAGCCATTTGATATACCCGAGTGTACGTGAATTGCCTCACTATATACCTCGTGAGGACGGTACGTGTGAGAGCGAATTTGATATACTCGGCGTACGTGAATGAATTCCCTGCGATATACCTCCCATCATGGCTTCGGTCAAGCGGTACGATGCGGGGGAATCGTTCGATATACGTCAAAGGTACTTGGCCAATGGAAGGTGAGAGTTATATCGCTTAGGTTAACTGCGACCTGCCGGACCAGCGCCCATCACGAAGTGACCCTCCAGTTACTAGGTAAAATTTGGTCAATAGTAATGCTCTTTGGTGATGTTGTGTGAATCATGCATGATCCTCTTATTAGTATCTTATGATGAGAATGGCTTTCTTGATTATGCCAAATAGGGAGCAAAGTACAAGTACCCCAAAAGGTACATCAAGTATGGATGGGTGATGCGTGAAACATGGGGATATACATGTGATCCTAGGTGAACGTGGTGTGAAGTGTACATGGAAAAATTTCTACAAGTGTGTGAATATAAGCATAAACATGGGATACACATGGAAAAAGGGGAACATGCAGATATGGGGGGAGACATAAGCAAATATAGAATCCATGTAAATAGAGTCAAGCCCTCAATATAAGAAAATAAACTCCCCAGCGGAGTCGCCACTGTGGCCATCCCCGATCCCCGTCGCGGAGGAGAAGGATCCTTCGGGTCCCGCGCGTCCCTCTCGGGAGTGCTTCGGCCGGCGTCGTTTGAGATGTGGTGTAAAAATGTAGAGAGATTCAGAGTCGCCAGTCTATTTTACTCAAAACAGACAAAAGAAAAAGGGGAAGCCACCCCGAAGGATGGCTTCCAAAGACATACTGGTGCGTGCGAAACTAAGATGATTTGAGAAGGGTTCGGAGGCTTAGTTACGAAATAGGAAGGTGTTAGGCACCCATTCCGCCCTTTCGGTCTCTCATGAATATTTGCTATTTTCCTTTTGTTTTCCCCCGTGATATGTGTGCATGTGTATATATAGAATGGAGGTAGGAATCCTCGACTTATATCATGGAAAAGATAAAGCGAGTCATCCGTAGGAAGATATAAAGGTAATATTAGAAAAATAAGATTTACGCGATTACCCCTACATTGATCGTTATAAGGGAACGATAACGCATATGGAGTAATGCGTTATTAAGGGCAAATATATAGAATATAAGGAAAATGGATTTAGAGAAAATAGAAAATAAGAGAAAAAAAGGTTAGAAAAAGGACTCGAGTCTCGGGTTTTACCCCGAGACGCCTACGTAGCCTATAAAGGCATCAAAGTCCACATAGTTCGCATACAAAATGAGGGGTGGGGTTTATCCCATAAATCCAAATGGGCAATCTCTTATTTGTAAGTGTGTGTGTGTGTGTGTGTATAGAAAAAGGTGTTTTAGTTATGAGAAAAGTGTGGAAAAGTTGTGAGAATCCCTACTTGGAATTTATGAGCAAACCCTCTTTTTCTTATTTTTTGGGTTTTATGAAAATAAAAGAGGTACAATAATACTAAATAAAAAGTATATTAGGATGTGTGAGATGAGATAATAAAAAGCTAAAGAAGAAAACAAGTTATGGGAATTTAAGAGAATTCAAGAGAGAGTTTGAGAAAGTTGGACCTTCTTGAAGATCTTGAGCTTGATCTTGAGTGTTGAATAGAAGCCCTTGAGCTTGGATGATGATGGAGAGTGTTTAATTCACCAAGTTTGATGAAAAGGATGATGAAAAGTGGAAGTAAAAAAGGGATTTGGGAGTTGAAATCACACTGCCTTCGAGAGAGGTTTCTGGGATTCGTTGAGAGATATTTTTATCAGATCTTAGCTCCTCTTGCAAATGAGATGAAGGACTCCTTTTATAGGCCCAGGTGGGTGCCGATCATCATAGACCTGTTCCTGCCTATCGGTAGGTGCCGATAGGCAGGGTCTGGAACCTGCCATTTGGTAGTGTGGTTCAGGATTTTTTTAAAAATCGGCCGCCGAGGGCAAATCGTTGGTCAGAATCGCTCATGGGGCATACCATTGGAAAGATAATTCAGAGACCTTCAAAATTCCTTTGGACCGCTCCCGAGTTCGGGAGTTGACTTTGGGTCAAATATGGCTCGGAAGCATTTGTCGGTCCAATGGACGGGGAATCGCTCGGATGCAAATAGATCGTTCGTCTGCATGGTAAGTCAGAATCACGCACGGGGTAGACCATTGGAAAGGTTAGGAGATTTACTTCGACATTCCAAAGAGTTTGACCCAATTTGGAGAGTTGACTTTGGTCAACCGGGCCTGAGAAGCGCTCGGTGGCCTCCCGGAGTCAAACGGATCGTTCGTCAGCATGGAAAGTTGGAATCACGCATGAGATGGACCGTTGGAAAGGGTATTTAGTGCCCTTAGAAGATTCATTCAGCCTCAGTCGAGTTGAAGAGTTGACTTAGGTCAAATAGAGCCCGGGAGCGCCCGGTGGCCTCTAGGTCAGGTTTCGGATGGAAACAGATCGTTCGTCCGCATGGTAAGTTAGAATCGCGTACGGGGAAGACCGTTGGAAAGGGTATTAAGTGCCCTTTGAAGATTTATTAAGTCTCGATCGAGACGAAGAGTTTGACTTTATGGGCAAACTGAGTCGGGGAGTGCCCGATCGCCTTCAGGTCAGTACTCGGGACGTGACCTGGGTTTACAGTGATAAAGGGAGGTACTAGGGACCTAAGGAGAGTTAGTGGGTAAGAGAATGGGTGTCTACAGCAACTTATTATGCTTCCATCGTTGCTTTGTTTGATATAGAGCCCTATGTTTAGGATTGTTTCGATGGTGAGATTCCATTCTCATCCTATAACGTATGCATATTAGTGAACCTGATTTGCGTTCGGGCATGTTCGAACAATGAAGTATCGTAGATAAGGGCCATTGGGCGGGCATTAGGAGGCAAGGCTTAGTTAAAGTTGTAGAGTATATTCATGGATGATGACGACAATCGAGGTCACCCTTATTATGGCACAAGAAGCCAGGACTGTAAAGACGTCTAGGGCGCAACCTATGATTTCCAAATGCTGCTATAGTCGAAAGTGGTACAAAAGTAGACCCACCCAACAAGGTATGACTGGGAAAGAGTCAGACGAAATATTTAGGAGAACCGTCGGTGGAAATTCTAGAAACACGAGGATTGTGTGTGTTAGCTAAAGGAGGTAAAACATCCAAAGGCTTGGGCATATGACAGAGTGTGGCTAACTGGAAGTGAAAATTTGGGGTAATTTTTTTTCTTGGCTCGTTGGAATGAAGTTATAATGATGGGAGTCAGCCACCACTTTTAGAAGTGGAATGCTATGTCTATAGAAGGATCTTAGTACAGTTTAACCGCAGGTTCCTTCATCAGATGTTCAGGATAAGATGTGAATGTTATTCAGAGATCATTAAAGGAGGGCCAGACAGAGGTCCATTTGTGAATATAAATCTAAACCGTTATCGAATCTTGTATCGAAAAAAGTAGATACAAAGGGAGGAGAGGATTCCAAGTGGGAAATCGACTCGTAAGAAAAGTTGGTAGCACCTAAAGGGAATTATGCTGGACGGCCGATTCAGAGGGTGACAATGTCGTGCTTTGTCAATGGAGATGATAATTCTTCTTTGTGTGGGAAACTAAAAGAATCAAAGAAATTAGTCGAGAATAAGACATGATGAGACGGTGGTAGTAAAGCACCACAAGAGGGAGACCCATCAAGGAACTCATTTCAATGATTTGGATAGTTGAATTCTTACCAAGAAATGGTGGATTCAGTAAGGGCTATTGAAGCCAGTAACATGTTCCTTAGGGCCAATGAAGCTAAGGGAACAATGGGGGTAGCCTTCAGGAATTGCGCCTACCAAAGTCCAAGAGAAGAACAACCCTAAAATGGTCAGTATGACCAGTGGTAAGTGGATTATGCATAGAATTATTTTGTGAATAGTGAAACCAAATGTGTAAACTTTTCCCGAAGCGAGTAAAGGGGGCAAGAATATGGTGCCTAGAAAAGAGAAATGATTAAAGTAGTTTTTGTTTTAGTTTGGACAGGCGTGTTACGTTCGAAAACCATTTGAACATCCAAGGCAATTGGCAAGGTAGGAGTATGAATTTTATCCTCGAAGGATGAGGCGTGTTTTATGTGACACGAGCGAGTCACTATATTTTGTTTATTGCTAGATTCACATGTGAGACGAGTTTAGTGCGTATATCTAACGTTATTATTATGTGAATATTTTCCCCAGTGTAGCGGGATTATCTTTAGTATTATCCGCGGAGGAAGAATGGGTGTATTAATAATGTTATATACTTTATTGAGATTACTCGTATTAGTGATGCGTTATATGGGTAAGATATTATCCGGATTATGGTTTTATAAGTAATGGTTAAAACGATAGTGGGCAGTGATTGCAAGGCTATCGGGATTACTGTCCTAGTATAACGTGTTTTGTTCTGGCGAGACATCACCTGTGGGAGGGTCGGGCTCACACTTATATTATATATTGTAGAGACTTAGGAGGGTATAGTGGTCTCGAGATATTCGATCCCAGTGTGTGTAGGTAATTTGTTGTTATAATTCAGTGTGTATTGGGTTTACCGTTGAGCGGAAAGATTTCACTCATTATTATGTTTAGCGATCAGGACTTGGTGATAAGAAGAGTGCATTGTTATATCTATGATTTAGAGGGGTGGAAATTCAGTCTTATATTCATATGTATGGTGCCAGAATTTTGAGAGTCCCGATTGTATGCATACGAGGTTTATGGGATGTGATTACCACCAATGCCGAGTGTTAGTGCAATTGGCGAAAAGTTCTTTGTTCATGTGTAATTGTGAACGTCAAGAAACGGGAAAATAAGGGTACATGTTATGGATGGGGACCTAACGGATTTCGATATATGATAATGCTAGGTAGTAATGTATCGGGGGTTCTTTTTTTGGATTTCATTTTACGAGACATCCTACGCATGAAACTTAGCGTAAGGTTGGAAGTAGGGAGATGTTTGGTCATTAGTCCATGAGTCCGGTACCTCGAACATTATAAGGTCAAGTAGTTATAATGATAAAGATGGAAGTTAAAGTAGGATTTAAGTCTAGTGGAGCCGGTTGTGTGGAAAGGAAGCATTGAAAATTTTGTTTTATCAGCACGAGTTGAAGGGGGAACGATGTTAAGGATGATTTAAAATTTCAATTTCTAGGGTGATTGAGAGTACCCAAGTGTTGTAAACACGTTTTGAGCACAAGAGAAATAAAGAATTGGGTGTTATGTGTGAAGCGTATGTGATGCTTACACTAGTATGCATGGTTTATAAGGTGTGTGGGCAACCTGGTTAGCTGATGCTAGAATCATTCGAGTTGAAGGGACGTGGGAATAGACGTGTGGAATACATCTATGTGAGACTAATATAACGAAGAGGAAGTAGCAGATGGAATTAACCGCCGTGTGAGAGGGATGATAACCCATATATATGTGTGCGATCAGGATAGAACACCCGAACTCTGTGGAAAGTCTATGGGAAGTCATGTAAATGGGGTATTCCTCAAGTAGGGTAAAAATTTAACTATTATGGAGAACACTCGGAGAGGAGTTGTAACTAGTCAAATGTTGAGAGCGACTTGCAAGTATAAAAAATGATGATGCTAGTAAGGTATAAAAGGTCCAGCAGTGCACATCGTGGAGAAAAGTGCATGGGTCGGAACTTTTGGTATACACCAAGGAAAAAAGGGGAGTATTAAGTGTTACTTTATGTGAGACAATACAATTAAAAGTCGATGTTGAGCAGGACAAAGAAAGTAGAGTAGTCTCCGCGGGCACCACTCATTGATATAAATCGGATGGAACAAGAGGATCAACCAGCGAATTTTGTAGCAAGCCAACGATTCATAATGGAAGAGGCTAGTAAATTTGGTAAATTTCTTTGATGGGGTGCCAACCTAATGATAAGATCATGAGTTCCTTAGAATGTATGGAATAGGTTGGACTAAAAGAAAGAAATTGTTATTCTTTTGGGTGATTTACCCTATTAGAGAGTATGCCCCAGTCTCTCATTGAAAAGAAGAATCGCGTCAGTACGTGGTCCTAAACTGTATTTTTCTAAATTAGGATGAGATTTTTTTAATCCCACCTTCATTATGGAATTTCAGAAAGCAGCGGGGATAACATTTCTCTTTGAGTAGGTTATATCACCCATAACCGAGGAGTAGGCGAACGGTAATTAATGATTAGTGGAGCCGCGTGAAGTAATTTTGGATTCATGGTGATCATATTTCATTTACACAACGAACGTAGCTAGCAAATGAAGTATAGTACGGTAGATTTTCGTAGAAGCACTCATACCTGTTTATTGTGGACAAAATGCTTATTTAAGTTTTGAGTGGAAAAACCTTAATTTTTCTCCCTCGAGTTATTTAGAGGCGAGCGGATAATCCTAAGTTTGGATTAGTCGAGTTAGATCCGATGACTAAAGTGGAATAACCACATATTGTCTAAGGTAAACTTTTATCTGTCGTAAGGTTTATGTCACTGAGAATCGAGATTCAAAGAACTGATAAGAGTGGCCAGATGTTCGTATTGTTTCTCTCAGGATGGGAGTTTTGTGTTTAGAAAAATATGAGTAATTGACACGTAGTGAGGTACGGCCTCCCAATGATTTTGAGATTATGGGAGTCAACGATGTATAGTCTCGTCTTATTCCAATGTCATCAGATAGGAGCATAATGTAAAGTGCCGTTAATTAGAGTGTTAAACAAGCTTGCTGTGAGGCGGGGACTATAGTGATTGAGCACCTTACTTTGAAGTTAATATTGCGAACTGTTAAAGTATCCAGAGTTTGTTTTACCAGGTATGCCTTATTTTCTGAATTTCGGGACGAAATTCCGTTATTAGGGGGGAAGTATGTAATACCCCGTATTTTTATGGCATTTAATTATGGGATTAATTAAATTAAATTGGGATAAATTAATTTAATATTAATCCGGATTTTTAAAATAAATATTTACTAGCGTGACGACAGTTAGTAATTATTGGTGAGAATAGTGTTGAATATTACTAGATGAGTATAATAATATATGAGAAATTGTCTAGAGTGAATAATATGACAATTATGGAAATTAAGTCGGGACGCGCCTGTGTTGTGTTGGGGCTAAATTATTATTATAAAAAGTGAATAAATTATAAGTCACCCGTACGGTCATTTCGAGTGCGCCAATGTGTCCGGAAGGTCGAGATAGTCAGAAAAGTGTACCCGAGGATTTAGTTTGGGTCTCAGGACATTTTTAGGCCTAACCAGCAACCCGGGAGGGCATTTTAGTAATTTCTAATATTAAGCTTTAATTAATGACGAAAATCATTAAGGTTATATCAGATGGAGTGCCAGGGAAGTTAGGGCTCTTAGAACTAAAAGAGAACGAAGCCATAGGAAGAAGAAAGGAAAACCTTTCCAAGGGTTCAAGGCCAAGAACCACCAATCTTGCATCCCCACCACCACCACCAAAGCATAGATCGGAAGAAGAGGATTACTGCTATACCATTTAGAGTCGTCGAATCAGACCTTTGATTCCCAAGCAAGTGATTATCTTGTTGTTCTTGAAGTTGATATTCCATTTATGTTAGAATAGGGAATTAAAGTATAAGTTTTATGGACTTTAATTATGATTTGGAAGACTAGAACTCATATAATGGAGTAAAATCATGTTAGACTGATATCCTCATCACATGTAGAACATGTATCACGAATTTGAATGATAATTAGAGGAAGAAATATGGAAATATTATATAGTTCTTGTAAGAATATGGAAAATAGGGTATGAAACGAATTTATGCATTCCACCCATTTAATCCTTAGATGTTACGTTAGAAATTGTTCACACCTACTGCTATAATGTTTATGATGTTTGGAAGGGAGTTTGGGACATTTCAATGGAGGTTTTGACAATTAAAATGGAAGAAACCAGTAGGTTAGAGATGCAGATTTTCTAGGCAAATAACTGCTCGATCGATCAATCGATCCTTTTTGTCGATCGATCGACACCTGCTGATTTTTGGAAAATATTCCCCATCTTTAATGATGATGTAACAGCTCTTCGAGGGGACTTTGCACGTGATGAGATTACTATAATAGGACTTATGAGGGACCAATAGGGTTGTGATTTAGGTCCGGATAATGTGGATTAATACGAGACTTAACCGTAGTGTCACGAGGGTTATAGAATAATAAAATATGCTTGTATGTGCGACACGTTAGGTTGAGTGAGCATGATTGAGTACTTAGTCCAGTAGGATAGAAAGTGTTAACCTACTCACATTACTGTGTTAAAAATGATACACTTCGCGGGTTGAGAAGTAATTGGGAACATGTGGTAAACGAGAAAAATATTAAACTAATAATACGTAGGTTTTGAGAGTGAGCAAGACATATGGTTAATATATAAATACTATGGGCCGTGAGGGTAACTATATGAAATATGGAAATACATAAATGTGTGTATGTAAGCTTGTCATATTATTATGTGTAGTTAATCATACCCACGCTACTTGCTATCACGGAGGTTTTCGCGCCGGGACAGTCTTATTTTGATGTGACCTTTATAGGGGATATGGACTCCTATCCTAGAACATAGGATCCTTGGTATAGGCTATCTGAGAATGATAGTCAGACGGTCCTAAGAGACGTGAGGGTATGTGATGACCTCTTAGTGACTTGGAACTATGTTTCGCCTCCAATATGTATATTTTATGTTAATACAATTCGAGAGTGAGTCCGAACTAGTATTTCCCTCATTTGTACGAGAGGTACAGGGACTTGATAGCAGAGTATGCTAGCCCAACAGATTTTATTCGGGGTGACGATTAGTATATATACTGTATGAGTGAGTACTATATATACATATACTTGGAAATCCTCTACTGTGTGTAAGTAGATAAATATTGAATAAACGTTACCAATCATAGTAAATGCTTGAGAGTTCATAGCAGTATTGAAATATACATAATGGACTTAAAGGGTCCTTAATGAGATGTTATTTTTAATAAATCATAGACATACAGCCTCACGAATCAGAATCTAGGGGAGGAGAATTGGAATAGACTTATGAGTCATGTTAGTAGTACGTTGGTCGTGTACACTAGGTGAGAGGTGAGAATTGACAAGAGTGTGTCGAGCAATAATATGAATGTAATATCAACTGGTAAGCATTTTAAATACTTGCTAAACTATTTTAAAGTTCTTTTACACTTGGGCTCGGGCCTGTTTCCTGTCATCTTTTCTCTCTATTGTGTATATATATGCAACCCATGTAATTAATTTTTTTACCTCTTTATTCTTTAATCTTTACTATTAAAATATTAGGTTAATCTCTTTCATAATAAATCACATGATGTACTAAGGTATCAAACCTAAGGTACATCTCACTAAATAACATGCTTATATATCAAGTCTATTCACATTGGTCCATCTCACATAAATAATGCAATATATACTTCTCTAATATATTTAATGCACAAATCTAAGTCATAAGTTTGTAGGTAAGCACCCCTACTATAAGTCATATACATCTCTAGTATAACACATAAACTGGTATAACTATCTCTAGTACCACCACACAACAAGCACATATGGTAGGAGAAAGACTATCTCTACATCTAACATCCACACAACCCTCTAAATGTACAAATAAATCTTTCAAGACTGCACATAATATGAGCCTATCTCTATTGCCTTGGAAGATCACTTGCCATACTAGGAATAGTCTTAGGCCGCCCCAAACCTAAGGCCTCATCATGAGTAAGGGATATATCACTACGCCTACCCATCATGTGTATAACCTAGCATACCTAAGACCATATAATGAATTATATCCGTGAAACCATCTCGGTACACAGATACCTAGACGTAGGACCCTCGTGTAAAATGACCATGGAAAACTCGTCTACTCACCAATGCACCATCGCGATCAACGTCGCATGAGTCTTATTATGGAATCCCTCCTAGTATAATATCCATGAGCACTCACCCATGGTATGTATCATAAGTAAAAACATGCAAGCTATTTCGACTCTCAATAATGAACTAAAATAAACACATACATAACCCTCACTAACGTGTTAAGGAAGTCATACACACTAACTAACCCCAATGCTATCAGGTCATACTAGAATCTCTATTAAAAAAGTTATAACATCTTTAACCTTATATTCACCTCGTACAACATTGACCCTAACACTCCGGGTTCCTAATACTACGAATAGTCTCACATTTTTCTTAAATAAAGAGGGCCAAGGCCCTCAAATAACATTAACATAAATTCGGATGGAATATTCCCAATCTCTCTAGGAAGCCTAAAAAAGATGAGCCTTCTAAACAAAAGGAAGCAAAATATACATGAAAGAACTAATAATGTCTAAAGTTTGGCGAAACTCACTTATCTAAATTTAGACAACATTTTAGTTCATTTGAAAAGGTAGCAATATAGTCAGCCGACTTGTGACCTTGGAGAAGACAACCAATATTAGCAAGACAGTTTGCACAGTTGTTACCCTATATAAAATTATGGACAAAAGTGACATTAAAACTCTTAATTTTTTATACGATTTTTGCAACTATTGACATAATAAACCAAGGGAATTTAGATTTATCATTTAATACTTCCACCAAGAATTTATAATTAGATTCCACCACCAAACCGTAGGACAAAATTTCTTCACTAGCTTCAATACCAATTAGAATAGCAGACGCTTATGCTTGAATACTGGTTCCTCACACTATAAAGGAAGCAAAGCCTTTTAAGAAGATGCCCTTGGAGTTTCTTAACACACCTCGCCATCCCATTTTACTTGGATTTCCTTGGGAGCAACCATCAACATTAAGTTTCAGCTTCATACCTCTTGTAGGCTTCCAATACACCACCTTAACTCAAACTTCTCTAATAAGGTGTCTCAAGGAATCTAGAACTAAAGTGATATAACCTTTCCCCGTATACAGAATAAATAGGAATGAATGTCAAGTATCACAGTTTTGGGATGATTATAACATCTTTAAACTTCCATTATTTTTTAATTTCCCAAATGCACCATGAAATGAAAGTTGGAATAATTCTGATTAAATCATTAGATGTGCAGACCACCATGCGATTAATCTAATTGATTCCAAGGAGAATGCCAAAGTGATTCCATATAAGATAAGACAATTCGCTCACAATAAACAAAATGATAAGAAAACTCATTATAATTAGACTTACAATAACCGCATTTACATGGGTCTCTAATCCCAACCCGAATGATGGTATCATCAATAAGTAAATGATCTAAGTAACCTCCAAAGGAATTAAGATATTTTTAGAGGGATTTTCTTAAGACAAATAAAGCAATTAGTCCAAGATTTAAAGTGAGGCCTCATGATAAGATTCCATGCAGAACTAGTAGAGAGATCTCCTAACAATTCGGTAAACTAAGCCATTTTATTTAGATGCAAGGATCCCAGTAAAATTATGGAGTATTATCTATGATGGAAGATTTGAGGCACCGAATAGGAAATCTGTGATCTATTCTAATTACTATTGTCATCTAAACATGAACTTACCGTAAAGTTTGAATAAATATCAGAAGATTCAATTAGACTAGTTCATAACCATTTATCTCAATTCAAGTTTAGTTTTCCATACCCAATAATACAATAAATTAAATCATTAGCCAACTCTCTATAATAAAGTATCCTTCTCTAGGTGTTAGAACCTCTATTGTTATTGACATTCACCGAGTGGTGAATTCTGTAGTATTTATCCTTTATAAAGATATCCCATAAGTAGTTAAGGCCTATAAATTTCCCCCATAACTTAATACCAAAAGCTTCAAAGATATCATCCAGCGATCTAAAGTCTAGACCACCCTCATCAATAGGTCTACACATCTCACTCCAAGCGACCCGTTGGTACTTTGGAATCCCCTCAATTGAGGCCCATATAAAATCAACCATATTTTTTTTTATTATATTCAACACTTTTTATGGAGGTTTTAGGGCCACTATTACATAGATTGGCATGGAAAGAAGCACATTCCGAATAAGGATAATTTTAGCACCCATTAAAAGAAACTTGGCTTTTCACTATGCAAGCTTACTTTTGATCTTCGATATCAAATCTTTGAACAAAGAAACCTTCTTCCTGTTAGTAAAAATAGGACAACCTAATTATGCAAAAAGGGGAGACTTAGCTTGAATTTTACGAATCGGACAAATTATCCTAACTCTAGCAGTTGTCAAGTAATTAACACAGTACAAATGCTCCTTATGTTGTTTACTTTCTGGTTGGAAGCTCTCTCATACATTTTTAAAGTCGAATTCACCTTTTTTACAACATTAGAGCATCCAAATATAAAAATAATCAGGTCATTTGCAAAATCCAATTGAGAGACAAATATGCTATTAATTGCGGTTTTTGTATATTTTGAAGTTAGGGAATGCATACATCTGGTTTATATTTTTGCTAAATACTTCTTCATAAATAATGAAAAGTTCAGGGTCCCTTTGCCCTAATCCTCTAGAAAATTTAAGGAAGCCACACATCTCTCCATTAACCAAGATATAGAAATGGTTATTGGAAATTAATATCCACATATAATTAATCCCAGCTTCACTGAAAGCAAATTTCCTAAGGACATTAGTGAAGCATACCCATGAGACTCTATCATATGTCTTATTCATGTTAATCAAGATAACCACATTCCCTCCTTCGTTCTTTGCATTTAACATTGAGATCATCTCCTGAGTAAGCAAGACATTATCAACAATCCCTCTCCCTTTAACAAAATCACTTTGGTTAGGAGGAATCAATTTAGGAACTACTTTATCTAATACGTATGAAAGTATATTTTAAATAATTTTGTTAGAGAAATTACATAGGCTAATTGGCATAAACTCACTAAAACTTTTAGGGGCCTCATTTTTAATAATCAACACTAAAGCCGTGCTAGTGATAGCTTTTTAAAGTTGCATGTCCACAAAGAAACCCTCCACTACCTTAATAATATTTGAACTAACAATGTTCTAAGAAAAGGTGAATAATATTCCATTAAACCCATGCATACATGGATCACTCTCACCATTTAATCTCCAAACATCCTCTTTGACTTCTCTAGCATCAGGAATTTTGACAACATTTTGTTATTGACTTAAAAAATGACACGAGTAATGATACATAAAATGTCCTCACTATTAGTCCTCAAACAGTTAGAACCAAGGATATTTGAGGATAATTCCACAGCTGCTTCTTTTATAAACTATTGATTCGAAACCCAAGTCCCAGTGTCGATCTGGATTTTATTAATGCTGGACTTGTGTCTTCTCATTTTAACGTTGTTATGAAATAATGTTATACTCACATTTCCTAAAGTAGACCATTTACAGTTAGCCTTCTATTGCCAAAAAGATTCCTCAAGTTCAAGATCACAAGTTAACTCAGCAGAGCATTTGTTCATGTTTATTCTATTACCATTGGATAGATCATTTTCAAATGCCTTCTCACTTCTAAGAACATCATCCTATACATTGATAGAGTTCTGAAAAATGTTTCTAAGATTAACATTGTTACATTCTCTAAGGACTACCCTCATTGCTTTCAAATTTATGACTAAGACTGTAAAATGGGTTTCCTGCTACAAAAGGCCACCAATTTACTGTTATAGTGTCTTTGAAAGTGTTATAGTCAGTCCAAATTTTTTGGAAAATAAATCTAGAAGGGAACTTATATGCCTCAGTCGTCAAAGAAACGAATAATGGCTAGTGTCCAAAGGCCACTTTGTTCAAGTGTTCCACTAAAATTTTATTAAAAATACTCTGCACTTCCACATTAAAAAAATACCCTATCAATTCTTCCCCAAATAGTAGCATTTCCCTCCCTCTTGTTCCACCAGGTAAACCTAGTACCATTAACCCCGAGTCTTTAATCCCAACATCATTAATGCAACTCAATAAGTCATGAGATGCATTTAAGTCTTAAGGAGACCCTCATATCTTATCTGCAGAACAAGAGAGAGCATTAAAATCACTATCCATAATCCATGGATCTGAGGTACACACAAACTTGAAGTAGTCCCATAAGGCATTTTTATGCCTTATAATAATCTTTTCATATACAAATGAAAGTGACATTGTTCATGAATCATAGGATGAGAGACTACCAGGGTCAAGCATTGACTCATTTGGGAGGTAGTCAAACATTGAAATCAATTGAGAAAAAACAACAAATGGAGTTTACTTCGTTTGAAACAACCTTCTCAAAACCAAAATTCCTCATGAACTCTTCCATTCAACTAACATCAAACATTGGATCTGTGCAAATAAACATAATCAACTTATGTAACCAACACATTTTTTGATTCTACACATGTTACTACTTTTAGCTATACCCCTGATGTTCCATATTTTGAGCTTAATAATTGGGAATTGAAGTAGTTGTGAGTCTTAGGGTTGGATCTTATCCCACTCTGAATCGGAATCAAAGTGTTCTTTTCTACAAGTTTCTTTAAATGTTTCTGTCCAATTATCTTTCACTGTGTTATTGCTTATTGTGGGAAGAATTTTTCTGGGAGAGAGGTGGAGATTTAGTTCCATATTTCAACTAACATCCTCCTACTCCTGCATAAGACCATAATATCCTTGATCAATGTCTGTCTTCTCACTAAAAACTGAGATACTGTGTTATTAACATCGTTGACTTACTGCTGTTGAACTTTATTACTATTATCAGTATCCAAATCGTGACTAAAATATCCTGAAAGATTAGTGACTGACTCCTTATTTTGGATTGGGACTTCTTGTTGGCTTTCATCTGCTTCTAATCTTCTATTAATATACTCTATATTCTCGTTAACACTTCCTGGATTAATTTCAGAGTTCTCATATTATATAACCACCATACCAGCTTTCTGTGTGCGATTTTCTCCTTCTTCGTGAGGATTTTCAATATTATCTTTATCGTCAATTTCATACTATCATTTAACACTCCAATTTTGTTAACTGATTTAAAGATACTTGACCTCAAACTGTTCTTCATAGCAGTTGTCACTTTCGTGAAAGCATTTATTCCTCTATTATTTTTCTTCCCATTTTTATTTTTGTTGTTTTCTTTCTCCTCTAATTGGGTATCTTTATTCAACCAAATTGACATAGGTATTTTGCTTTAGTTCTTATCCACTCTAGTCTGGTCCATCCGCTTTAGGCAAATTGTTGTTGTGCTCTAATTTCGAGCACACATGACACTAGTATGGGATGTTTTCGTACTCCACTTCTTGATAGAATCCCTCAGCATGGCACCTAGGCCATAACCGAGATGGAAATGATTTGAGGAGGTCCTTAGCAACATAAATTTTGGCCAAACTTATTCTGGATAGTATAGTAGTTGCAACATCCAATTTTAATGGAGTACTAAGTATGTGGCCAATTGATAATAATCAAATTTTTTTGAAGAATTGTAAGGAAAGGTTTAGGAGTTTAACCCATATTGGCACTATATAGTATTCGATATCAATCTAAAATTTAAGGGTTCATTTAAATACTCTGGGATAATTATTGCCTCTTAACTTGTTGTTGGTTTTTATCTTTTGGATAATCACGAGATCTTCGGTTTGAGAACACGACAACACCTCGTACGAGATCAATGCAACTCGTAGGAACTGACCGTGTAGTCACGGGACCACCAATTATGGATTATGGAGCTAATTTGAAAATATCTAGACTTAGGCATAAAAACATAGCGTTAGATGGAGAAACCCCGAAACACCCCCCAAACTGCCCCATGAGAGGCTTCAACACCTCACACAGGACTAATGCAGCTCGTAGGAACTGATCGCGTGGTCATGTGACCCCAAGTTTGAGAGTACGACGATAATTTGAAAATATATAGACTTAGTCTTAAAAACATGAAGATTTTTATACATACCAAAGTTCTTTGATCCATCATCGATAAGGTCATCTTCATTACTCAATCTAATCAAAATGTGTTTATGATCCATGGGTCCAATGGAGAAGTCAACTTTCAATCCAAAAGTGCAAAATAATTTGCGAATTTCTTCAATTTGCGCTATTCCATGAGTGAATTTTCAAGCAAGTATATTTTTAAGAGGTAAGGAAAGTTTACCAATTACCCATACCATATTGAACTACGCATGCACACCTTTGTACATAGAGGTAGTTTTGATGATGATGGATTGATGGTTCGTAGTTTTACTTGTAGAGGAAAATTTAAGTTTAGAGTCAGGAGTTTTTTGGGGAATGTTTTGGTGATAATGAGTTATTTGGTTTGGATTTTGGCTACCTTCCAAGGGGGAGGAAGAAAAGGCAGAGCTACTTGTCGATAAGGGTTCACCTCGTAAAGTATACATAGATTCTAGTCTCACCATACCATACAATAAAATACATACATGTCAACTATATTCAATTTTAATTAGCCTTAGTCCAATCTCCCAAGGCATCTCGTCTAAGAATCAATCCACACTTAATTTATAAAAAACCATCAAATATGATAAATACCCCTCTCCAGGGTTTCTTGACTCGTTCCTATTCTCACCCAAAGGATAAATATCCCACTAGTCTATCACAACGATTCTAATAATCCCCAAAAAAAACCAATCCCCTAAACTTCCAAATTTTTAAATAACAACCCATTCTACCATTGGGTTCACAAATAAATACCCTATACTCAATTTAACCCATATATTCCAATCAATTTCACAAGTATCCAAATAATCCCAATATCAATTTCCAAACCTCAAAACATTAGAATACAACTCTATTAAATAATTATAAGAAAACCAATGTCCAATCCAACCAAATCATAAGTCCCAAAACCTAACAATCCATACTAACAAACGAAAGCCCAAACTAAGCCAAACCTGAGATTGTCAATCGATCAAAAACCTAAAGTCAATCAATCATCTAACCCTGAAAGTGGGCACTCCTCCTTTGTTACGGGATTCATCATCTTCAAACCCACATTTCTCCCCCTAAAACTCCATTAATAAAATCAAACGCTTAATTAAACCCCCTAGCCAACATCCAAATAATAAAATCTCATTAGAGAAATGACTCGAACCTATTTCTAATATCAAATCACCAAGTTTACATCAATTTTCAAGAAAACCCTAATTTCCCATTCAAGAACCGTGGATTTATCAATTTCTTCGATTAACTAATGATTTCAAAGGATTGATACATGAAACCAGAGGGATTTTAATTAGTTTGAAATAAAAAACATATTCTAATAATTTTATAAGAATTTCAGTTCCAATTCATGACAGAATCAATAAAATTTAGCATGAATGTAACATAATCACTATTTTGATTAGGTTAATATGAAATTAATCAATTTTAATTATTGAAATCAGATTTATGACATGATTATATTGAAATTTCAATGAATATATATGATCTTAACACACATGTAATTATAATATAATTTTATATAAACTTGCCTCAATTAATTTAGTGGAGAGAACCAAGCCAAAATTCTCCAATTCCTACTTCCTAATCTCTATCAATAAGGTTCTTCCCGACTTGTGTTTTATGTATTATGAGATCCCAAATGACTCCTCAAACCCTTAATCCACGAAATATAGGCTTGGGCCCTAAGTCGGCCTCGCCTAAAGGGACTCACCTAAAGGAGCCCAATACTTATCTAACCAATAGGCATATAATCCATTCTTTTAAACTAAAAAAGGACCTTCTACGTGTTCCAAAAGTTAAATACCAAATATACCCAAACAAATAACTAATAACTGAGTTATTTAGTAATTCTGTGGTACAAATCCAAATATTAAGTAATTTAATTAATGAATTACCAAGTTTTAAACCCGATTTCAAATCCGAATTAAATAACACGCAAAAATATAAATAGTGAGGTCTCCAATTATAACAAGCACACGCAATTATTTTTTTATTTAATTTAATAATTTATAGTAAAATACGGGGTATTACAGATATCATCCACGACCAAAGATGTAAGGGATCTAGAGCAGATAAAGAAAGTGTTTAAAAGAGGATTATTGGGCCAACGAAAATTTGATAAAACTATTATGATGTGGATTCCCTTTTTTATGGCTCATTATGCACAAACGAAAGTCGAGATGACCATATTTTGTCTTCTCCGAAGGTTTTAGATGTAGAGTGTGTTTTAAGATTCAATTTCAATGCTTCAAACAACGAGGCTGGATATAAAGCACTAATTTCTGGCCTCAACCTAGTTTTTTATAATGGAATCACAGGTGTCTTCCCGCAATTACTCCCACCTAGTTGTAAATATGGTCCTAGGCATATTCCAAGAGAGGGAACACATGATGATTGGAAACGTATCCAGTTTGAATAAAATGCTGCCAAAATGTCAGGATGTTAAGCTTTTTAAGAATCCCTAGGATTGAGAATTCTAGGGAAAATTCATTAGTGCTTAGCCTTAGCCACGCGATCTGAGCTTAGGAGAACAATTCGAGTTGAAATACTATGTATCTGAGTATAGATGAATAAAATACGAATGGCATGGAATTAGAGTTGGGACCATTATGGATGGAAATGATAATCTCTTATCTACAAACAAGAAAATTTCCAAAAAAATCCAAAAGAGGCTAAGTGGCTTCACTACTAAGCTGCCAGATATGTGCTGGATGGAGGAGTTCTTGTTCAAAAGGAGGAACCATTTCGTTGATGTGTCCACCCTACTAAAGTCCAAGATTTAATCAAAAAAATTTACAAGGCCTCATGTGGAGTGCACATCCATGGCATGTCACTGGTTATGATGGTGGAAACATAAGGATACTTGTGAGTGAAAGAATTATCACAATAAGAAATCTAGAAAGAAATAACTAGATGAGAAAATAAATGATCACACACACAATACCAAAGATATGTGGTTCGGTAACTTGCCTATGTCCACGCAGAGGTTACTGTATTCTTATTAGTGTCGCTCAAATAATCGAAGTTACATCCATTTTCCTCGGGACAGGATTTACATTTTATAATTGTAAAAATAAGTGATTGAATTATACAAGTAACTCAACCAGCTTGTAGATAACTCGTAAGTATCCCTGAATATCCCTTCCAAGATTGTTTGTAATCGATTTGAGTCTATCTCCATTCATTTAAGTACATGTAAAATACATGGATCTACAATAATCATTTTGAGTTTAGCTAGGTAGTCTGTAAGGACATTTTCTCATGTGTAACATGTTACATTTGTGTATGTAGTACGCTGCTTCATTTGGCACGTCACCTCACGATCTCACATGACGACCTCAATTCGAATTTCAGGAATCAAGCATTCAACATCTCCATCATGTGTCCCACATCTGCCTCAACGACTTCACGTTCCATAATTTTAGGGATTTTATGCAAGTGGTACGCAAGAGAAGTCAAAACAGTGAAATAAGGCAAGATATGAAAGTTCAAGGACATTTTCATAATTTTATAGCCATATTCCGGAGTCCTGGTCAACTGGAGATTTGTATATCTCGATGCCACAAAGATACTGGAAGAAACAAAACCCCAATCTGAGCTACGGTGAAGAAGTTATGACCTTTTGAAGATGGAGAAAATTCCTTAGAAGAATGCTGATTTTTTTTCAACCCCAAACCAGCGAGGTACTGCAAACCCATGGTGAACCGGTTAGGGGTACACCAGAACCGGTTCGGGGTACCTGTACGCTGGCAGAGTTCTGAAATTTTAAAACTCTCTTTGGTTTTCTTATAAAAGCCAACTTTGGGGGAGTTATTTTTTGAGACTTGCAAAGACGTTTTTGAGAGTTCTATCTCCTCAAGTCTTCATATTTTTTAGTACCAAGACTCATGTTTTGATTCACATATCCTTTCCAAATATTTTGTGAATCTTTTTTAACCCAAGAACACAACTTTGCTTTTGTTAAACCCTTGTGGAGAAGCCGTTCTCTTCTTCATTGCTGCGCTCCTGGAAAGGGAAAGTTCCAGCTAACGACATAGGAACCGACACCTACGGGTATTTCTGTGTCACATTCTATTTCTATTCGTTGCTTTGGAGGTTTGACGAAGACACCGTGCTTTACATTTGTGGGTGATTATCAGGTTGTATGTAAGTCAATGGTCTTGTAAATTCTTCAAAGTTCTAAAAATAAAAGGTTTTACCCGAAAGGGGTTTTTTCCTTAACTTTGTGTCACATGCTTCATATATTTATGGTTTGACACGCGCACACACATAGATGAATGTTTAGGGTTTCAATTACTTTGGTTTATATATACTCTAATTAAATAAGGGTTTATTAGAATCTTGCGAATTATTTTAAATCGATTTCACACACCGAACCTATTCGGGCTTTTCAAATTTTTGTGAATCTTTTGGAACCCAAGAACACAAGTTCTTTTCTTCATCTTTCGTGGAGTGCGTCTCTACGCCATATGGCTGCATGTCATTGAGGATCTTACTACGTGAAGATTCTTTGCTGAAGATTGGGTTGCGAGTCCTTGGAGAGTGCTACGTGTATTCTCTTGCTGAGTTCAAGACTGCGTGTCTTTGTGGGTTGGCTGCACGTTGATCCATTGCAGATTTCTCTATGTAATTGTGAGTTGCGATTTATAAATTCATAGTGAAATAAAGGTTTTACCCGAAAGGTTTTTTTTCCTGAAATCCGTGTCTCAGCACATTTAATTTGTCGCATGCTTTATATTTGATGGGTTGATTTAGATGCATGTTTAAGGGTTAAATTTATTTGATTTAAAAGTAGACCCTAATTAAATAAGGGTTTATTGGAATCTTGCGAATTAATTTAATCAGTATCACAAAGTCGCACTTTTCAAATTGGTATTAGAGAGCGTTATGCTAATTTATCGCGTGATCCTGATTTTTCGAGGATTTACTTTTTGATACAATTTGTCTACTCACGTTTACAAATTGGTATCAGAGCGGGTTACGCTAATTTATTGCGTGATCCTGATTTTTTAAGGATTTATTTTTTTGATACAATCTGACTTCTCACGTCATCAAATTGGTATCAGAGCGGGTTACGCTAATTTATTGTGTGATATTGATTTTTAAAAGAAATCAAGTTTGTGAAAAATCGCAATTTTTCAATGGAACGTTCATTTAATAAGATGCCTATTTTTTATGGGAATAATTATGCCTATTGGAAAGTTCGCATGAAATCTTGTTTAAAAGCTATTGGCGAGCGTGTTTGGTTGCTTTGTGAAAATGGGTGGACTCCTCCCACGGTCACCGTTAATAATGTCACCTCTTTAAAACTCGTGTCAGCATGGACCGAGGATGATTATAAAATGTCTAATTTTAATTCCCATGGTCTGAATGCTATTTCTGGAGCTGTGACTCCTGACAAGTTCCGTCGAATTATGACGTGCACCACGTCTAAAGAGGCTTGGGATGTTTTGAAATTGACACATGAGGGTATGAACGCGGTTAAAGAATCAAAATTACAAAATTTGGCTACCCAATTTGAGACTATCACCATGTCTGAGTCCGAATGCTTTGATGAGTTTTATGCACGTTTGTCGGACATTATTAACACATGTTTTAATTTGGGTGAGGTGATTGATAACACGCGTGTCGTTAAAAAGATTTTGAGATCTCTTCCAAAGCGCTTTATTCCTAAAGTCACTGTTTTGAACTCTTTGGGAAATTTGAAATCACTTAAGTTAGAAGAACTTGTAGGAGATCTTCAAACCTATGAGATTGACATGTTTCCCAAAACCATTAAGGCTAAGGATAATGGCATTGCTTTAAGGAATCATTGTAATAAAAAGAAAGAAAAAGTTTGTGAGTCTGATTCTGAGGAAGATTTTGATTTTAATGATATGGCCTTGTTTACGAAAAATTTTAAAAAATTTCTCAACATGAACAAAAATAATTCTTCCAATAAAAAGAGATTTTTTGAGAAAATAAAAAGAAAGAAAAGGCCAACGAAAGTGGTGAGACGAAAAAAGAGAATGACTCCGCTGAGGAGTGTGAGGATAATTTTGAGAACGTGACTTGTTTTGAATGTGGGGGTAAGGGGCATAAGTCGTTTGAGTGTCCTACGTGGCTTAGAAAGAGAGGAAAGAAAGTAGCCATGCCTGCCACACTTAAGGATAGTGCGGGAGATGAGTCCGATAAAGGTTTAGCATATGGGATGGTTGTCGCTTTTTCTAGTCATGTGAGTACACCCACTTTGTCTCACAAGAGTGCACACGAGAGCGATGATAGTGATTTGTGTTCTTCTAGTGAGGGATAAAGCGAGGAGGAGAGTGGAGATGAAAGTGAGCTCCAAAAGGCGTTTAGAGATTTGTACACTGAGACCTTAAAAATAAAGAAGTATAATAGGGATTTAGGTCGTTGGGTTTTAGATTTGGAGAAAGAGAAGGAGGTTTTAAGAAAGGAGAAATGTGATTTGACCAACACATTGTCTAGTCTGACGACACGTGTATCCCAACTCGAGAGTGATCTCGAACGTGACAGGGAGGTCAAAGTAAATTTTGTGAACGCACCTAAGAAGGTTGAAAAGGTGGTTCATAAGGGTAAAGGTGAGAATTTAGGATTAAGTCATGACGATGCTTCTACTTCCCAATTAGCACCCGATCTAGTTCCCACTTTAGTGTTTGATTCACGTGAGTCTCACCCTAACCCACCTAGGCGTCCCATTCCTATTAGGAGAGTGCGTCTTAGAGTTTTTGAGAGAGGTGTTCCTAGGCCTATTTATGTTTGCTCACATTGCAAGAGGAGAGGGCACCTTAGGGAATTTTGTTTTAAGTTGGGTTATGTGTCACGTTTTGCTTCTATACGTGTTTCTCGCACACATGCACCCACACATGATTCTTTACATGCTCCCGGAGATTACATGAGAGAGTTTGCACATTTAAGTGAGCAAGTTAAGTTTTTAGTCAAAACTTCACAAGATTTAATGGAGGTTTTTCATAAGTTGTCACCACCTTTGGAAAACCCCTCCGCACCTAATGATGGAGGTCTGACTTGTTTACTAGCATAGGATGTTTTTCATGATAACATTATTTGCCTCTTACTAGTATGTATCATTTTTGTATGTTTTCCTTTTTTTTTGAAAAATACAAAAAGATTTTATTTTGATAAAATTTTGAGAAAATCCAAAAAGATTTTTGTTTTTGTTTACACCATTTATGGATGAATGCTTAGAATGACCGAGCCACAACATCATTCAATTATTTTCATGTGACTATTTGTTAGTGTTTTGAGACAATATGTCAATTCATCCTTATGCTTTATAATGTTTGGAGTCATTAAGATGTAATTAAGTGTTACTACCTACATGTTTGACTCATGATTTCCTTTATTGCACACATGCACGGATTTGTTTGATTATTGTGCTTGTCTTATCACATGTTGGTTAGGTGTTTTCATTTCAATCCTGTCCTTACAACGAACCAAGCGCGATAATTTTTTATAAGGAAATTGTGCATATAATAACCGTTTGTGAGTTTGTGTGCTTTGTTTGAAAACGGGGAAGGGTTGCGAAAAGTTCATTTTGCCTTTGCGAATATTAAGTCACCGTTTAAATTGGACATAAAAAATTGAGGAATTTTATTATCCGGGGTTCAAAGAGGTTTAAAAGAGCCCGAAAAAATTTATAGGCAATAAAAATAAATTCATGCCAATTATGGGTCATTTAGGTTTTTGCACCAATTCTCCAAAGTTTGAGAATTTAGTTTATTCACCTCTAAAAGAAAATATATATGAGGGTGTTTTAAGGGAGAATTAAACGGGTTTGCACATCCTTGAAATTCTTGAGAATGCGCTACATAGTTTTGGACGTTATTGGTGTGGAAATCATTTTGACTTTGATTTGTTGATTTGTATAAGACGATGTCATCTAAATTCAACAAAATTTTACACCTAAGGATACCTTTGATGTTCATTCGTTAGGAGTACACATATGCATCGTGCACATATGATTAATTGAGTTTATTTTCCTATCGAATGTGTTCACACCCATTCATTCCATTTCCATGACTTGGTTGTTTTAGTTTAAATCCATGGTGTGATTTTTTGTATATTATTTTTTGTATGAAAAATTAAAAAAATCAAAAATAGTTTGTGAAGATCTTTTGAGCATCTCCTTGCATGAGCAAGTTTACCATTTGTTTGATCCCTTGTTTTGAATACCGTGACACCCCGATTTTTCTTGTTTGGTTTATTCTTCTCACTTGTCTATTTGGGGGACATAATAAAAATGGGGGAGAAAGAATTATCATATTATGGGGGAGTTTTGAAGTTTTGAGTTTTTCTCATAAATTGGTAAATTGGTATCTATGTTTATCTCATTTCAAACTCGATACATCAGTTGGTATTTTTCTTTATCTCATGTGTGTAGGTACTACATTGATGATCATATGTTACACACCCCGATGAGAAAAGATTTGAGATTTTGAAGATCCGAAGAACAAATGATGAAAACTTATTCATTTGTATCCTTCCAGTTTTGAGTTCATGGGAGGGTAGATTTGTATAGGGAATTTAGTATTTGATAATTCAAATATTTTTATGTATGTACCAGCATAGACATAGGGGGAGATTTGTAAGGACATTTTTCTCATGTCCAATATGTTACATTTGTGTATGTCGTAAGCCTCTTCATTTGGCACGTCACCTCACGATCTCACATGACGACCTCAATCTAAATTTCGAGAATCAAGCATTCAACATATCCATCATGTTTCCCACATCTGCCTCAACGACTTCACGTTCCATGATTTTAGGGATTTTGTGCAAGTGGTACACAAGAGAAGTCAAAACAGTGAAAGAGGGCAAGATATGAAAGTTCAAGGGCATTTTTGTAATTTTATATCCATAGTTCGAAGGTGTGGTCAACTGGAAATTTGTATATCTCGATGCCACGAAGATACTGGAAGAAACTTCACCCATATTCGAGTTACGGTGAAGAAGTTATGACATTTTGAAGATGGAGAAAATTCCTTAGAAAAATGCTGATTTTTTTTCAACCCCAAACCAGCGAGGTACCGCAAACCCATGGTGAATCGGTTCGGGGGAACTGGTTAGGGGTACACCATAACCGGTTTGGGGTACCTGTATGCTAGCAGAGTTCTGAAATTTTAAAAGTCTCTTTGGTTTCCTTATAGCCAGCTTCGGGGGAGTTATTTTTTTAGACTTGCAAAGACATTTTTGAGAGTTATATCTCCTCAAGTCTTCATATTTTTGAGTCCTAATACTCATGTTTTGATTCACACAAAATCCTCATATACTTTTGTGAATCTTTTGGAACCCAAGAGCATAACTTCTTTTGTTCATCTTTCGTGGAGTGCGTCTCTACACCATATGACTGCGTGTCATTGAGGATCTTGCTCCGTGAAGGTTCTTTGCTGAAGATTGGGCTGCGAGTCCTTGGAGAGTGCTGCGTGTATTCTCTTGCTGAGTTCAAGACTGCGTGTCTTTGTGGGTTGGATATGCATTGATCCATTGTAGATTTCTCTATGTAATTGTAAGTTGCGATTTATAAATTCATAGTGAAATAAAGGTTTTACCCGAAAGGTTTTTTTTCCTGAAATCCGTGTCTCAGCATATTTACTGTGTCGCATGCTTTATATTTGATGGGTTGATTTAGATTCATGTTTAAGGGATGAATTTATTTTATTTAAAAGTAGACCCTAATTAAATAAGGGTTTATTGGAATCTTGCGAATTAATTTAATCGGTATCACAAAGTCGCACTTTTCACAGTCCATTTTGCATGCTGGGCTGGTCAGTTGCGGTATTGGGCTTGAATAAATATGCCCCCATAATTGCCCGTGAAATATTTGTGATAAAATGTTGGGCCAATAGATTTTATATGAGTTCCAGGCCCAAGACCTAGAATTGTTTCAAAATTGTCATGGAACTTTTGTAATATTTGGGAATTGTCGACGATATGCTCGTTCGGGTAGAGTCGAAAGTGACATGAGTGGAAAACTTGTAATAATTTTGAAACATTAGGGGAACGTTTGTCCGAACAGAGACCTGAAGCACCAAAATTCTCTTGGGAACCATTTCTAATAATTTTTACATGAGGTTCAAACAAAGTTCATCTGCAAGCAACCATCATTTCTTAAAAGTTTCTTCTCCACAAACTCATACTGTTTCCTCTCTCTTTATCCCTTCACATCTCGCGAGCTTTCTTCGATCATTCTCATTTGTAACTTCTATAATTTGCTTATGTTATTCACTATTTTAATTAGAATTCTTTACTGCTTGAAGTCTCTTTTATTCACGGCTCTCCTTAATGGCAAAACTATTGAGGAGTTTAAGAAAACTTATAGTATTCCTGAGTGGGTGAAGATTGATTGTGCCCCTATGCCCATCGATGTCCAGGACATAGAAGATGGGCATTGGATTCACACTCTTCTCATAGTTCGAGGGGGGTTTAACTTCCCCCCCAAATCCTTTATTTTTGAATTATTTTAGCTATTTTGAGGTTGTCTCTACTCAATGTGCCCCCAAAACTTGAAAAATAGTGAATGGGGGTACATAGGATAAATGAATTATATGGGACCAAGGTAGGGCTTCCTGAAATTTACTATTGTTATGTCTGATCACACACTAATGATGGTTTCTTGTAACTGAAGACTAGGAAGGCCGAGAGGGTTTTGGTTGTGAACCTTCCTGACTCCTATAAAGAGTACGGCAAACATGGTTTTATTTAAAGAAATTAGTAACATCCTCCCTTGCTTGAGGGTGTTAGGTATTGAGGTCCCTGGTGCCCTGACTGGGGGAGGATCACATAGTTCGCTAACTTTCTTTTAACTATTTATTGTTGAAATCTTCATCTATTATTTCCTTTTTTGTCTTGTGATCTATGTTTCTTCCTTTGTTTTGTAGATCGTGAGAAGAACTAAGATCATGCTCTTTGAGATGTACGAGTTGGTGATCTTATCAAGGCTTTGAAGGTTAGGGATAGATTGCTCGATGGCGAGCACCCCCATGCCATAGTTTATTTACTAGTATACACAAATATAACTTCTAGTTTCATTGCTCGAACGCTTGACAAAATCCCTTCGTTTGAACTTCTAGAAGAGGAGTCCTCTGGTCTATTTAGCATAATTGAGATAAAATAAGGGGAAGAAGATAAGAAGAAGAGGAAGAAGAAGGAGAAGAAGAAGAAGAAGGATAAGAGGAGGAGGAAAAAATAAGAAATGGCCTCACTGAAGAGGATACTACTGATTAAAGATGTTGAGGATCTGACCTTGCTATTCGATAGGGTAAAGCTTTTGAAGAAGGATGAGGGAGACTCCCCTAGGGTCAGTAGTTCCAGTTCGAGAAGTAAGGGAAAAGAGAAAGAAGCATAGAAGAAGAATGAAGATGGGAAGAGAAAGGAAGAAGAGAGAAAGTGAGAGGATGAGAGGAAGAAGAAGCTACCTCAAAAGTCCCCAACTAAATCCTTTCTATCTCTTCCCACTGCTGCTGAGGGGGCCAGCAAGGCCAACACCCCGTCTCTTAAACCTAATCCGATAAAGGGGTAAATTCTTGCTACCGACTATAAGAGGTCAATGAAGCTTGGCCTCAATAATCTTTCTATTCATTCTGACCAGGCCCTGTCCTTGGTGAATATTCCTCTTTATCTATCTTTGCTTGAGGATGATTTGTGTTTTAAGTATTCACATATCTTCTTATTTTTGTTTTGCAGTTCTTAGTAGGCTTCTCTACTCTCTTGGATGGTCATGTCGACTAGTTCAAGAAGGTCTTAGAGTTAAATGAAGCTGTGAAAAAGTTCCAGGATGAAAGGGCAGTCTATGAGCTAGAGAATAAGTCTATCGTTGAGGTAATAGCCTCAATGAAGATGGCCAATAACATGTTGGTCGTAAAGAGAGATGGGCTCACCGCGAAGGTGAAAAAACTAGAAGATGAGGCCCCTTCCATCAAGGACTCCGTCTACGAGAAAGGCTGGAATGCATCATATAAAGATGATGAAATATAAATTACCTACACTCATAAGGCGAGCTTCAAGAAGGGTTGGTACCAAGCACTTACTATAACGGGAGTCCCTTTTGACTCCGAACTCTTCGAGAGGTACGATCCTAGTCCTACCCTAGTTATTGAATATATGGTTTCTACTAGTCCTATGATCGACTAGGCTGAGGGAGTAGGGATTTGTGATGAAGGGGAAGGCTACTGAATCAACCGAGTAGGTGAAGAAGTAGGGCTTTGTAGATCAGGACTTTTTTTCTTTAATTTGTTTAAGTGTTGTACTTTCCCTTTTTCCTTGATTGCACTGTCTCTTGCCTCCCCTTTATTATTTATTAAAGAATTTTTATCTTTTTCCTTTTACTAATATTCTTCATGATTGTTATTTTCTTCTTACTTGTAGCTTATTATTATCGAAGACACTTCTTATTCCTCAAACCTTGAAAAAATACTCGGCCCAGGCATGAGCGAGCAAGCTCGGTGGGCCTTTATAAAGGTTTGTAAATCTTTGAAGGCGATAATGTCAGTGTATGAGGAATAATCTGAGATGGTCACTAAACTGAAGGACAACCTCCAGGACATAGAGGATATCAAATCTTATGTACAACAGGAGATAATCGACTTGAAGGCCCAGTGTGCTGTGAGCAAGGATGTAGGCAAGGTAATGAATTAATTCAGATTGAGAACGACACCTTGAAGAAAAATATCTCCGAGATAGAGGAGGAACTTCAAAGGAAAAACATCATTATTTTCGGCCAGAAAAGAGACATCAAGAGGATCAAGCTTTTATTTCAGAGGATTCCACGAGTTGCATGGGCAGTTAGTTATGACGAAGGCTGGCAGGATGCCCCTGTGTGGCCGTAGGAGGCACATGACGTGGCATAAGAGCATGGGTGGTTGAATGCCCTCAAAGTGGTCAAAGAACCTAAGGATTCTCAGTTGTACTACATGTACTAGGTGGACTGCCCTGCGTATAGTCAACCTCCCTTTGAGAGGGGTGCACAATGGGTTCCTCTGGATGTTATCCCTTACTAGCTGCTTAATGACTTTAAGGTGGACTGTGACAACGAAGACGAGTTCATCCCCAATCTAGACGATGGTCGACGAAGTCAAATAGAGGATTTTATGGCTAGCGAACCATAAATAGCCCGTGCCTCTATCACATGTTCATGTAATTAATGCCATGTGAATGTTGTATTATTAAGTGTCATGAATAAAGTCTTATTATAAACTGTTGTGCATTTTATGTACTTGCCCACTGAATTTAGTTAATAATATCTTTTGTATTGTCTCCACTGGGAGAACTTGATAATAACTGGTACTCACTTTTAGGTCTTTACATACTAAATGAGTTAATAATTACTGTTTGAGCATTCTTCCAGTCCATTATGCCTTAGCATGTATCATTTCATCTCCCTTACCTTTTAGGTCGCGTCGTCACACTCCTTTAGGCATAGGAAAGACTATGGCAAGAATGCACCTGGTTAATGGGCCTTCCACCCATTTAGGATTTTTATAAACAAACGTAGTTGGCGACTAACCTAAGTTGACTTTTTGCCTAGGGATCCCCTATAGGGTTTTATGATTGCCTGGGCAACTCATGAGGTCATTTTTGTTTGATATGACAAAGACCTGAGTATTCCCTTAACTAGTTGAAATAAACTTAGTAGATTACTGTAATTAATCTGAATCCTGCTTGTCACGAGGAGGTTCGTAGATTGGAATAAGTTAAGTGACTTATTATAATAAAATGGAACTCTATTTGGCCTGAGGAAATTCCTTGGCTGAAATAAGCTAAACAACTTATTGTAACCATGTGTAATCTAACTTAGTGTCCAAGAGTGGAGTTGTTGCTTAGAAGTGGTGCGTAATTTTTAGATAGTCAAGACATCATATAAAACAAAGTTAAGCACAAGTGAGAAAAATGGGACTTTGTTAAGTATTAACTTAGGAGCAACATAAGTTTGAAATAAGAATTTGCATAAACTAGATGTGCTTGTCATCTCTCTACCCTCCAGAGTTTCTAAGTGATAAGCTCCATGAAGGTCGTCCCTAATCACTTTGAAAGGTTCCTCCCAATTTGGTCCCAATTTACCATCTAATGGTCTTACTGCACTATAGTGAACTTTCCTTATGACATAATCTCCTACTTGTAACTTCCTTGGATTGACCTTTTTAATGTACTGATTCTCTAGTTGGTGCTAGTATGAGGTCCGCTTGATCATGGCTTTCTCTCCTCATTCGTTCACTAAGTCAAATTCAATGCACAAGGCGTTTTCGTTTAGCCCTTGGTCGACCAAGTTGGTTCTCATAGTAGGGAGACCTGCTTCAAGTCGGATAATGGATTTCGTTCCATAGGTGAGTGAGAATGGTGTTTCCCTAGTAGGTCTTCTAAGCATGGTACGGTAGGCCCAAAGTACATGAGAGAGTTCATCCACCAAGGCAAAATTTTCTATTTCTAGCCTCTTTTTCAGATTGTCTAGCATCATTTTGTTGGAAGATTCCACCTAACCATTGATCAGGGGGTAAACTACCGAGCTAAAGTGATTCTTGATGCCATTGTCATCACAGAAAATTTAAAAGAAACTATTTTCAAACTATATGCCTTTATTAGTGATGATAGCTCTTGGTACCCCAAAGTGTGTTATGACGCTCTTTTAGATGAACCTTGTCATGTCGACATCACGAATGTTCTTTAGTGGTTCCACCTCCACCCACTTTGTGAAGTAGTCTATGCTGACCAACAAATACTTACGATTCTCAATTGCGATAGGTAGTGGTTCCACAATGTCCAGTCCCCATTGTACAAATGGCCAAGGACTGGTTAAGGATTTCAAGTCACTAGTTAGTTGATGAACCACAGGGGGGGGGGGAATTTTGGCATTTTTCACATCTCCGAACATAGATACTTGCATCTCTTTGCATGGCCACCACTAACCTTCTATGATTGCTTGGAATGACAATGACCTTACTCCTCCATGACTCCCACAAATACCACCATAAAGCTAATTGAGAACTTGCTTGTTGTCTTGCGGTTGGATGCATTGGAGGTAAGGGTTTGTGAAGGATCTTCTATAGATCTTCCCCCGGGGTCAAGGTAAAAATGGGCTGCCTTTAGTCTTATTTGGTGAGATAATTTCCTATCATCTGGCAGCATGTCACTTTACAAGTAGGGAATGATGGGATCCATCTAACTAAGGGATCTTTCTATGAGGAGGACCTGCTCAGCGACCAATGTATGGTCAATGCTAGGTCGGGCGAGGAACTCTACCTAAATAGTTCTTTTGATATTAGAGTCCACTACTGAGCTTAGGGCCGCTAAGGCATCATCATGACTGTTTTGCCCCGGGGGAACTTTTGAATGCGAACTTCCTCAAATCCTTCCATAAGATCTCACACCACGATAAGGTAGGCTGCCATACTATCATCTTTTGTGTTGAAATCTCCGCTCACTTATTTGGAGACCAGTTTGGAATCACTAAACACATTGAGGAACTTTTCCACTAGCCGTCGATCTTTGTGCAGACCAACTACCAACACTTCGTATTTGGCTTCATTGTTGGATTCTTCAAATTCTAACCTAATTCCTTATTCAATGACAGCGTCTTTTGATGTGATGAGGATGATCCTACTCCTGGCCCTTGGAATTAGAGAATCCGTCAACGTATAGGGTCCAGTCCTTGGACTTTTCTTCCTTACTTGTTGATTGCTCCATCACTTGTAGGTCAGTTGGCTTATCCCCTGTGAATTCGATAATAAAATTGGCCACAAATAGTCCCTTGATTGTTGTCCTTGGTTGAAAGTGAATATTGAACCTTCCTATCTTGATCGACCACTTTGACAGTCATTTAGAGAGGTCGGCTTTTCAAAGGACATCTTTGAGGGGGAATGAAGTGATCACCATTATTGAGTGAATTTATAAGTAGTGTTTAAGCTTCCTAGAGGCAACCACCAGCGTGTAGGCTATCTTTTTCAAGGGTAAGTAGCATTACTCTGCATATATGAGTGTTTTGTTGGCGTAATAGACAAGGTACTATCTGCCCTCCTTTTCATATACCAGAGCTGAGATAACAATGTGGCTTGATACTGCGAGGTAGAGGTACATGGGATTTCCATCATCAAGGATCACCAACATGGGTGGTTTGCTGAGGTAGGCCTTAATCTCTTCCAAAGCTCTTGAGCAGTCATCATTCCATTTTGAGGCCATTATCCATCTTTGGTAGCTGAAAGAATGGTTGACAGCATTCTGAGGACTTGGAGATGAAGCGATTGAGTGCTATGAGCATTCCAGTTAGTTTCTGAATATCCCACAACGTCCGTAGGGGCTAGACCTTATTTATCGCATCAATCTGAACTCGTTTAGCCTCAATACATCTCTTACTAACTAAATAACCTATAAGCTTACCTGACTCGATACCGAATGAACACTTTCTTGCATTAAGTTTCATTCGGTACTTCCTGAGGATTTCAATGGTCCTGGCCAAGTTCGTGAGGTGGTCGTCTCTATTCTTGCTCTTGTCTAACATGTCATCAATGTAGACTTCCATAATGTCTCCCATCTTCTGCTTAAATATCTTCATGACTAGCCTCTGATAAGTTTCCCCAGCGTTCTTTAGACATAACGACATGACCTTATAACAATACAGCCCCACTGGAGTTATGAAGGATGCTTTGTCTTGGTCAGGGCCGAACAGTGGAATTTGATGGTACCCTGAATAAGCATCCATAACACTCATTCTCTCGTGAGCTGCCGTGACATCAATTAGCTGATCAATCTTGGGCAGTGGGAAATTATCTTTTGGGTAGGCTCTATTGAGTTTTGTGAAATCAATGCAGACTCTCCAATTAGTGTTTCTCTTCCGTACTACCACCAGGTTGGACAACTAGTTGGGGAATTGAACTTCCCTAATAGATGCTACATCCAGAAGCTTCCAACTTCATATTCCACCACTTTAGCCTTTTCTAGGGCTATTCAACCTGCCTTTTGAGTAATCTTCTTGAAGTTTGGGTCAACATGTAGATGGTGGCAGGGTACGTTGGGATGAGTTCCAAGCATATTATATGTCTACTAGACAAAAACATCCAAATTGCTTCTCAAGAAAGCAATCAACTATTCCTTTTTTTGACCGACAGGTGCGGTTTTGATCAGAAACTTTCTATTCGGCAAGCTGTCATCATCACCAAATTCCTCTAGGATTTTAACGACCCTATCACCGGGATGGATCCTGGTCTCTTCTACCCTTGGTCAGTCGTACCTAAGTTGCTATTTAGTGCGTGTAGCCCCATCTTAGGCTTCCCATGGGGTGCCTTTTGGTTCCTTATTTTTCTCCTTTTGGGGGAAAGTTTTTCTGATGATGCACTTCCTTACAGTTTCCTGGTCTCCACGAATCTCGACCATGCCCCGATCGGCGACATACTTGAGCTTCTAGTGGTAGGCAGATGGTACGGCTTTCATAGCATGCAACCAACCTCTACCTAGAATGGCGTGATATGGAGACTCTATATCCACTATTAAAAATTTAATAAACTTTGAGATATTACTTTCCCTTATCGGTAATACTATCTTTCACAATGGCATCGTAATTTTCCCCGCAAAGCTGATAAATGGAATTGTGGCTTTTGTGAGGTCAGGTAGCCTGAGATTCAACTTATGAAACAACTCTTAGGTACATCACTTTTGATGAGCTTCCCTAGTCTATCAGCAACTTGTGGACATCCCAGTTCATAATTCTGAGAGTAATCACGAGTGCATCATGGTGGGGACTCGTCACCCCAATCATATCATCCTTTGTGAAGATGATGTGTTTGGTGTAGTCGATATCTTCTAGTCATCGGAGTTTGCCAGTTTGGATTTTTGCAGGGTCAATCTGGAATGCCTCCATAACAATAGTGACCTTCTTCAGCTCCATTCGAACATCATTCCCTTGGATTTGCTTCAGGTTAGATGCTCCATGAACTCTTGTCCCATGTCATCATCAAGGACATTGTCTGGTTTTTATTCGCCAATGGCTGTGACCTTGTCAGCTGTCTTCTCTATGTATTTATTCAAATGTGTAGCATAGAACAGCTCTTCCAGGTGTGTTTTCAATGCTTTGTAATTCTCTGTACTATGGCCACCCTTCCACCCATCTTATTAGGGCACTTGACAAATGACTGATCCTTGATCTTGCTCAAGATCTTATAGATTGGTTCTTTGAAGATTGTGTTAACAACTTAGAATGCCTTTCAAGGATCGACCTTATTTCCATTCACAGAGTTGTTCTTTTCCCCCTTCTTATTTCCCTTTTTTATAGTGTCACTTTTTTCTCCTCCTTTACTTGCTCGACC
Source organism: Sambucus nigra (assembly GCA_949130495.1). NCBI lineage: Eukaryota > Viridiplantae > Streptophyta > Magnoliopsida > Dipsacales > Adoxaceae > Sambucus > Sambucus nigra. Next base: position 379,013,379 of record OX422211.1, read on the forward strand.
ATTGTCCCCTGGGGTGGAGTGAACCACATCCTCAACCTTGGCATATCTTTCAATATGTGCCATAAGGTCATCAATGGTTCTAGCCTCTTTCTTCATCAGGGACTGGTGCAGTAGAGATGTGGTCGACAGACCAATCTTGAAGGACGCTATAACCACCTGCTTCGAGCTGTCCTCCACTTCAGTAAAGACCTCCCAATACCTCTTGGCATTATCACAAAGGTTCTCTTACGGCTTTTTTTCATCGTGAGCAGTGAATCCATCCTCTTAGGGTGGAAACTGCTAGTTATGAAGCGAGTAATGAAAGCCTCTACTAGGTCCTTGAAGCTCTTGACCGACTTGTAGGGAAGCTTCTCGAACCACTTTTGAGCTATGTCATGTAGGCTATAAGGTAAGATTAAACAAATCAAGGCATCCTTACGGCTCCACGAGGTCATCACTACCTATACTGTCGAACATGCTCTATGGGATCCATCTTTCCATCATATATTTTGAATTTGGGAACAACAAACGTCTTTGGGGGGTTTAATCACCCTTGATAAAGAGGATTTCATCTGGGTGTTGAGAGCTCTTCTGCACAACTTTCTAGAGGTCCTGACCCCTTAATGGGCCGGATGCTAGTTCATTTATTTACGAACCAAAATTTTGATGTCCTAATCCTGACAGTCATTACTTCTATGGTACCTCTCTGATTGGCCATACCCTGATCGATCACGCTCCGACCTTCTGCATTCAGATCGATCCTGACTTCACCTGGAGATCCTCCCTCGGTTCTGAGTCTTAATTGCTTGATTACTATAGACCTAACACGACATTTCTGGTATCTCTATGGAGATCTCTCTCTATTATTTTCAGTCACCTTTGTAAGCAAGCATTCTCTTCCACTTGAAAGCATGTTGTCTCCTCCTGCTCTTGAATCCTGGCTTCCTAAGCATTGACCAGCCTGAAGATCTGAGTAGACCTGGGTTGTCTCTTACTTTCCTCAGAAGGTTGCCTCTCTTGGAAAAACCTGGGATTTGGTGGTTGATGAATCTCTAACTTGACCTGATGTGGGACTGGATCGTACGTCTCTAACTTTAGGAAGATTGTTGTTGTGGTGAGACATCACGGGCTTTCTTTTGATAAACATTTTCATAGGAAAAAGAATTGTTTCCCACCGATGTCACCAATTGTGAGTGAAAGAATTATCATAATAAGAATCTAGAAAGCAATATCAAGATGAAAAAATAAATAATCACACAAATAACACTAGATGTTGGTTCGATAACTTGCTTACATCCACGAAGAGATTACTGTATTCTTATTAGTATCTCTGAAATAATCGAAGTTATATACCTTTGCCCAAGTTTAGGGTTTACATTTAATAGTTGTAAAAATAAGTGATTGAATTACACAAGTTACTCAACCAGCTTGTAGATAGCTCGTAGGTATCCCTGAATATCTCGTTCTATATTGTATACTGGGCGGGTCGGCTGCGATATTGGCCTTGAATAAATAAACCCCCAAAATACTATTAGCCAATCATGAGGTAAGAATGTGTTGATTATGCTAGAAAACATAAGAAATTCCACATGCACGCCATGATATGCCATAATTCAATGGAATCCCTTACCACTATCATAACCCTTTGGATTTTTGCGTAATGGGGAATATATAGAGTTGGACCCTATCCAAAGACAAAAAGGAGACTATGGCATCTGGTAGTCGTTGTTGATTATTTCACCAACTGGGTGGAGACTAAGCTGATTATAAAGATCATACAACCAAAGAAGTTTCAATTTATATAGAGAAATATCATTTGCATATATGACATCCATAATGTCTTCATCAGGGATCACGAGAAGTAGTATTATAATGATTGGTTTTAAAACTACTGCACAAGGTACAAGACTAAATGCCATCACCCATCACCCTGTTATGCCCAATGTATAAGAAAGTGGAAGTGATGAATAAGACAATACTCAATGGAATCAAGAAAAAGATTTAATAGGCTAAAGAAAATTGTATCAATGAGTTTCATAAAGTTCTATGGATATACTAAACAATACCGAACGGTACAACCAACTGAGATGGTAAAGCCAAATGGTACAACACTGGACAATTCCTATTAAGATTCTCAAACAGTCCTATATACCTTGGTATTAAGTTCCTCTTCTTCCCAAATTACGCAATAGTATAGCCTTGATCTTTTAAAATATATTATCACCCACACTGAATTCCAAATCAAAATGAAGAACATCAACATAGTTCTTCTGATGGCTCTAAGTTCTTTTAAGTTTATCGTGATTGACTTGTATATTTTTAATGGCCTCTTAGATCATCTCTGACCCCATGATATGTTTATCCCCAACATCCGAACAATAAAGTAGTGAACAACAAGGTCTCCCTTATAAATATTCGAACGGTTCCATCTGAATACTATCGTAGAAACTATTGTTGTAGAAAAACTATGCTAACGGTAGATGATTACCCCAACTACCCTAAAAATATATAGCGTAAGCTAGAAATGTCTTAGAGAATTTGAATAGTTCTATTGAATTGTCGATTCGTATATGGATGATAGGATATACTGAGATTTAGATTAGTACCCAACTCCTGTTGAAGTTTTTCCATAACTTGGACATAAACTGCGAATCACTGTTCGAAATAATATACAAAGGTGCACCATGCAACCTTATGATCTCTCGAGTGTAGAGTCTGGATAGATTGTCCACATTATCCATGACTTTTATAAGAAGGAAATGAGAAGACTTTATGAATCGATTAACTATAGTCCATACTACATCATGTCCTGGGCAAAACTGTAACAAAGTCCATCGTTATGCTCTCTCACTTCCACTATACGAACAGTAGTGGTTATAACAACCTTATTGGATTTTGGAGCTTGACCCTCACTAGTTGAAAATTGATTCACTTTATTACAAAAAACATGACATCTTTTACCATTCTTGACCACCAGTAGTTTCCACATAAATCCTTAGACATCTTTGTATTTTTTGGGTGAATGCTGAAACGAGACTGATGTGCTTCTGCCACGACTTCTTCCCTGAGTTCCTCAATACCTAGAACTTCTAGCCTTCCTTCAAATCTCACACCATTATCCTTATTGAGTGACACGTCCTTGATTGGTTCACCTGAAAAGATGTGATTTTGAATTTTTTTAAATCATCATCGAAAGCCTATGCATTAAGAACATTATGTCGTATTACAAGCCTTGCCACCATCCCTCCCTTAGATGTAGGCATGATGCTTTCCCTACTTAACCCTAAATTCGTATCTCTAAAGGTCTTTTGTAATCTTATGATGGTAGAGCTTCATTTTCGTCAAAGATAATCCCATATTCATGCTTAGTGCATCAGCTACAATATTGGTCTTTCCTAGGTGGTAATGGAGACTAAAGTCTTAATCTTCCATATTCTCTATCCACCATCTCTGCCTGAGATTCATATTTCTATGAGTGAAAATATGTTGGAGACTTTTATAATCCGAGTACACCTCAAATCATTCCCCATATAGGTGATATAAGGGCAAAGAGAAATGCTCTAAGCTCTAAGTCATGCATTTGAATATTCTTCTCATGAACCCTCAACTTCCTTGATGCATAAGCTACCACACATTATTCCTTTGAATCAATACTTCTACTAAATGTTCCTCTAATGCATCAAAATACACGAAATATCCTTTTCCTCTCTTAAGGAGGATAAGTAATGTTGTTAAATTTAGTTTAGTCTTTAACTCTTAGAAAGCTGCCTTACAATCATCTGTCCACTCAAAGAGAACATCTTTCAGCATCGAACTGGTGAGATGTAAAGCAATATTTGAGAATCACTAGATGAAAAGCCTATAGTTGATGAGTCCTAAGAAACTTCTTATCTCCGTGACTATATTCAGTAGTTCTTAATTCATCATTACTTCAACCTTTGTTGGAATCCCATGTCCTAAAGCGACATGGACAAGAAGCCTGACCTTATTCATTCAGAACTCGCACTTGCTGAACATAGAATATATAAGACTTTCATGGAGCACTTGAAAAATGTGAGAAGATGCTCCTCGTGCTCCATTCCTGAAGATGAGTAGATGAGGATATCATCAATAAATACCACAACAAACCTATGTAGGTACGGGCGGTAAAGATGATTAATCTAGTCCATAAATATTACAAGCCCATTTGTTATCTCGAATGCCATTATTGAGAATTAATAATGCTCAAATCATATCACAAATTATTTCTTTTGAATATCTTTAGTCTTGACCCTCAACTGATGATATCCAGATTGAAGATAATTCTTCAAGAATATTTTTGCACCTCGTAACTAATCAAAGATATTATCAATATGTGCCATGGGATATTTGTTCTTGGTCATAATACGATTCAGTTTCCTATAGTACAAACAAATCCAAAGGTAATTGTCCTTAATCTTAGCAAAAATGACTGGTGCACCCCACGATGACACACTTGACCTGATAAGACCCTCTGATAACAAACCCTCTAGTTTTATCTTCAGTTTTCTCAGCTCGGCAGGAGCTAAATGGTGTGGAGAAATGTAAATAAGTGAGACACATGTTTGTACCTTAATTGTAAAATCTATTTCCGTATGCATGGTAACCCTGGAAGCTCCTACGAAAACACATTCGGTAACTCCAATACAACCAGATGTTCAAGGACCATACTGTCGAGACCATCTTTCACCATAACGACTAAAATCCATCTAAAATAATTTTGATATTTCTTATTGCTATTGTATTTGTAGAAGGGTGTCTACCTACAAAAACTTAAAATACTTTTTTTGGAGATATTGAGAGTATCCCACCTAGGCCACTCCACCTAGGCCATAACAGAAGTCCAAGATTGAGAAGTGCCACTGCAAGGGTCAGCGCCACTGCAAGGGTCACTGCAGAAATGTTATCTGAGAAGTGCCACTGCAAGGGTTCCGACAGAAGCTCATATCGAGAAGGAACCCATCCAGGGCGGCCAGGATGAGGGAGTAGCTACCACGAGCAACTCCTCATCATGAAATGTCATTCTTTAGAAGAAACAACAATATTAACACTTTTCTTTCTTGTATAGGCTGCCTAGTTGAGCAAGCAGGGCTCGAACATGATAGTTGGGACCTCTTGGGAGTTTTGGATTTGTGGCTGAGGGACAAGGTATGTTGAGCAAGATCAACCACTTAGCACTATAGGATTGAGAGAATACTAGTAGGAAGACCCAGAAGTCACTCAAGACTACACACACTTCACAATTGGTCATAAGTGAAGTGAGCAGCCAAAGAGCTGGCTACTCACAAGAAATAAACTCTTTATAAGAAAAAGACTTTTCCAGAAGAAGGGGTCCTCAAGGTCCCTCTCAAGAAAAACAATAATTTTAGAGGAGAGGGGACCTTAAGGCCTCCTCTCTCAAGATTTGCAAAATTGCACAACAAGTTACCGTTTCAAAAGATAATTACCAGATCTGATATTTTGTTTTCATTAGGGGACATATGTGCTTTTTGACTTTGGTCGGCGCCAGGTGACGCCTGCAGGAGGGGACAGGCAGGGCTTCCTGCAGGTGGGGACAAATGGTACACTTCAGACATTGTTCCCCACCAATCCTCTCAATTTTGGCACCTAAAAATGCCAACTCATCCCTAATGCCCTAGTACAAATAGACCTCTGGGCAAGGTCAATAGACAGACAATGGAAATTTCACTATTACTCTGCTAAAATATCACCAGACCTACCTAGTATTCTCTCCCTGCTCATTCTCTTAGTGCTGAGTGCCTTGTTCCTTCACTCCCCACTGACAGTCATCATTCTCAGGTGTTTCTCTTGAGAAAATTACTATTTTTGCTGTGAAAGTTCATATTCTTACAGGGAGTGAGTTGAAGCTTGAGTTCCATTATTACCGAAAGAAGAAAGTTTCTTGAGAAGCTGCACCAGGAGACCTTGAAGACCTTACAGGCAGCGTCCATTGGAGTGGGTCACGCCTCACCCTTTCCAGTTATTCCTAGACCCCAGTCTCACTACTCTCCTACAGTATTTACAAGGATAGTCCATGAGTTTCTCACTGTTAAATCTGTAACTAGACCCGTCCGCCAATAACACTGAAACGTTGTTCTCACAACCTTCAATAGTGTCACTAAGGCTTAAAAGTCAATGTATCCCAAGGATTAAGTCAAAACTTGCCATGTCCATGACAATTAAGTGATATTTAAGTACACAATCTCCTATAATTATGACACAAGCATGACATATGCGATTTAATTAAATACCTCCGCCTATCGAAGGTTCCATGAAAATGGGGAATATATATAACATACATTTGAGCGTAAAATGAAAGCTAATGCATGTTATACAAAGGAATGCGATGCACCAAAATTAGATAAAGCTTTAACCCACGCATGGAATATTAAAATTATAGCATTGTAGATTGTGTAATAGAACAAGCATGCTCATGTGTGAGCCTACTACTCTTCCTCCCTACTGGTTCCACTTACCTTTCCTTCCAAAACCCTAGTTGGGTTGTGAACTATCAAAATTTTTCCTGTCTTGATGCAACCCATTATACTTGTAAGGTTGTTGGGTGGTAGCTGTAAAGCTTGAGTTACGTTATTTTTTAACAATAGAACCCTAATTTTTTGGTCAAGGATTGCTGTGTTTTTGGCTAGCTGAGATGACACATCACCCTTTGCCCGGTTGCACTGACACCTCACCCTGACTCAGGGAGGAACCATTGATCACTTCCTCCTTTAACTTGGAAAAGAATCATCGGGAACAACCTTCACTATGTTTCTTTCCACCACTATTGCGTAACTCTGTAAGAGGGTAGTTTAGATAATATGGAGGCGTAACCCCTTTTGAGTACGGTGATGATAAGTTAATTAGCTAAAACCTTGGATTAGTGATAGAACATGTAAACACAAACTCAATGAGGATGAAACTTAGTTTAAACTCACAAATCTCTCGTGTATAACTCCGAAAGATAGTAATGAACTTATGAGTAATTTAGCTAGAGGGAGAGAGAAGTAAGCACCCTAGATACACCTTGGCAGGAAGCCAAACACACCAACCACCCTCAAGAATCTCTATCAAGTATTAAAATCTTCGTAATAAATGACAATGGTGAGTGAATAAGACCTCTGGTTTGTAATAACTCTCTCTCTGATGTGTATTTTCTCTACTATTAACTTTTTAAAATCTCAAAAGATCATCCTCTCCTCAGGGGTGGTTGGGGTCCTTAAATAGCACCCCACACTATCCCCGAGGCAACTCAGTCATCAATGCATGTGAAACACCTCCCTCATACTTTATGTCACAAACATTAAATACCTGATGCACTAGTTGCCTCCACGTCATGAACATTAAATGCCAAGACATGCCTTTTGCCTAACCACTGTGTGTTACGGGCTGTTGTCGCAGAGGTGGCTCACCAACTGCATGACAACCCCAAATACTATGGTGGATTACTCAAGTACAAGTCTGACATTGCTTAGCTGGCTAGTGACATCACCTACAGTAGATGTGACATTAAGTAAAGGGTTGTTTGGTTTATAGCTCAACACCCGATGGAACTCCAAGCTGTTCTGCCCGAGGTTCCACGGTCAGGGTTCTTCGATGTTTTACCAGGTGTATCTAAGATGGTTGGGACGAGCCCCAACGGTGACTCACTTCTAAATCTTCCAAACCAAGTCCCTCTAAAGTTCCCGTGGTGAGGTCATTAGATAGAGCATGAAAGCTCTCCCAGGCCCTACCAAGCCTGGTCTCTCGCGAGTACCATTTGACCTCACACTAAAACTCTTTATTATTCTCGTTACATAATTACAACCGTTATAGCTTACAGTCAATATAAACAAATATACAATATGACTAAAACAACAAGCTAAAATACAAGTTATCATGCCGAGCTACCGAGCTGAGCTTCCACGCTGAGTTGCCACGCTCCCTTAATCCCCGAAACACTGTTGCTAATGTGGAATTACTTCTAATCTCAAAATTACCTTTAAGCCCCCTATACATTTGCCCCTTCATGGAAAAGTTTGTTGGAGAAAGAAATGCCTGCACGAATCTTCTCCAACCGATGAACCTTCTTTGTGTGAAAAAATTCTGGTCTCCTTTACTTCGTTAGAACCACAACATTATATTCTCTAGGAAAAAGTAAAAGTCTCCCCGATGTACCTAAGCCAAAGTGCTACGACTTATTGGGGCTTTGACGAAGGGGCATTGCCACTTTTTCCTTATACTGCGCTTCAACCATTCTAGCTTTTTTTTATTTGAAATTCTCCCGAAAGGCCTGCTAACCTTCTCAAATACTCCTTCTGATTCCTGGTGAGTGAAATTCTTCCTCGTAATACCTCTCTATGTTCGAAAAAGCATAAATTCTCCCCGATGTAGCTGAGTCGCCATTTGAATGATGTTTGAACTTGTGGCGAGGGGGCATCATAGCTTTTTTGAACCGTTAGGACATCTGTTCCATTGGGAGTTATTAGATGTGTCTGACAAAAATTCTGGCACCAAAACTCAAACTTGCTGAAGAAGGAACCCTCTCTATTCCCCAGGCGTTGCTTCATAAATGACATGGCGCTATCTTTTCAACTTTCAAAACACTTCCCGAAGTGCCACGTGTTTATTTGAAATGATTATAGGCGGCCTTGCACGTGTGATGGTGAGAAACTCAAAAGACAGGTTTAAAGGGTTTAAAAGTCTTCAAACGTCTTCTTTTATTTCAAACCATTCTCTTTCCTTATTTTTCTTCAAGCTCCCGTATTCCCTAGAGAGAGAAACCCGTGCGAAAACCTCCATTGTTGTCCAGTGATTTACTCATTCTCCTCCATTTCTCATCTATTGTGCCACCACCCGTTGTTGTGCTACTCCCTCCTTGTTCGTAACCCTTATTACCCAGCTATATCATTCATCACCACTCTATTATGGCTTCTCCAAGTTCGTCCAAGGTTTCTACCACCACTACTCAGCTAGGCTCCCCCTCCGCCACTTCTGGCACTGTTGCTGCCCTGAATGTTGCTCGTCAAGAGCAACTACGCTTCTATCGCCGGACGCCCATCTTTGACGAAGATGATAAGTTTTCTGATGCATGCAAGGCTTGCCATTTCTCATCCAAATTCGACCCTTTACTGTTGGGTGATGAGGAAATGGATTCATCAAAGTGGGGCTATCTACCCCCAAAGGGGACTCTGTATTTTCGTTTGGATCGTGGTGACTTCCCCTACTCCCAGATTGACTTCGAAGCACCCGGGGGGTCGCCAGCCTATTTCCGTGCCTGGCATACACATATGCAGAGTTCTTATGTCGCCGCTCTTGAAAAGGTTGGGCTTCATCGAGCCTACTGGTTTGGGGAGTTCACCCTCTCTAAGCACAACACAACTCTCCAAGTGCTAATGTCCAGATGGAACATCACAACTCACACGTTCTTTGCTGCGTGGTGAGAGTTCACTGTTACATTGGAGGACATCTGTGCGCTCCTTGGGTTTGAGCCAATGGGTGAGTTCACATATCACGATGAGGCCATGGATGCATAAGAGGCTGCAGATCGAGCTGAGCTGGACCGAATCTGTCACAGTTGCACTGGTTCCTCGAACAAAGCCACATTTACTCCCCTCATCAGCCATTTTTTTGAAGCTTCAGCCCTGAAGGATGTTAATACTGTAATGGGCCGAGGTAGAGGTACATCCCTGGAACTATTGGCCTATATATTTGTGTTGCTTTCACGCTTCTTCCTGACTGGGAAACCCATTGATAGTCCAGGAGGGAACTTACAAACATTTCCATTCGTTTGGACAAAGGTTTCAATCTTCCTCTAGCCGCCATTACCTTGGGACCCTCTACACCTAGTTATATCGAACCCACATAGATATGGAACGATCATTGGGCCTTTATAACTTGGCCAATTTTACCAACACCATCATTTTGACGGGCTTTATTTACACCAGTTTTCCTGCCATCGCTGCCAAGTCTATTTCCCTACCCGTGGGCAGTATTAAGCCCCCACGCCTCCTATGTTTTCACAAAAAACAAATTCGAAAGGAGATAATTGAATTTTTTGATATTTTAGACTCCTTTGTGATGAGGCCATACAGTGAGTCTACATTTACCCATAGTTAGGATTTCTTTCCTTCTGCAGCCACAACGGTCAAGTTTATCCTAGTTGTAGAAGATCCCTCGCAAGCCATGGTGCTTCTATTTATGCCCAAGTTTCTTCCTTCTTACACTGAATGGAGATACACCTCAGAACCCTACAACCTAGATAGATGTATCAGACAGTTTGGGTTCGATCAGGGGGCCCCTCGACCTGTATTTCAACACAAGTACCCAAGGGCCACTTTTATTGAAGCCTGCACCTTCTATACTGCACCTGCGGTGCTTGGTGTGACGTCCACCATCGATGGCCATGTCGCCCTTCCTAGTGTCACTAGGAAAGGAGATATATCCACCTCTTTTGCCACCAAGTTCCATTTGGGGCAGTTAGAAATGATCCGTGAGTACATTCAGTCCCCCCCATTAATATCCCCCAGCCCTTTCTTTCTCTTCTTCTGAACTCGGTCTTAAGGGGAACTCCATGATTGGGATTGAGTTTACCTTGAGTAAAACCATTAAATAATCTCCCCAGGAGCTACCTCCTCATTTCCCATTGATCCCAACTGCTTACACGAAACCCAAGGCCATTGCAACTCTTAAAGAAATTGTCCCTTCGACTGAAGCTGCAACGGGAGAAGGGCCTTCTCAGCTACCTGCTAATAAGGCCAAGAAGTCCAAGTCCTCAAAGTCTAAGACCCAAGATCAAGCACAAACTCCTTTGGAGGCATTTCCTATTGCCTCCGTTCCCCCTCCCATGTCTCTAGAGATGGCTAAAGAGCTGAGAAGGACAGTTTAAGCTGAAGTTCGAAGAATAAATGCCAAGTTTCAACGGCATGCTATCGTCGTTCCTCCTTTGATTGCTTTTCCCACAATCGTGGTTGATCCCAATGAGCCACTGGAAAAAAGGAGGATGAGGTCGAGGGTACCTGAAGGTGGTGATGCAACAAGCTCAAGGAAGAAAGCACTGCTTACTAAGTCCCAGAAGAGACGGACTGCCGAGGTACCTTCATCCCCTGCCCCTTCTGCTACTGCCTCCTCGCCATCTTCACCAGTTGTTATACCTTCTCGTTCTCCCTCTGGATATGAGATATGTGTGCATTCTTAGTTTCTTATTCCCCTTCTCTTAAGGTGTGTTGCATCTGCTCATTTCTTAATAAAAAATGTTTTGGTGCAGGGAGTTGGAGAAGAAAGGCCCAATCCTCCCAGTCCCCCCGTAAGCCGTTTCGTGGGGGGGGGGGGGGGTTGTGGTATCTCTCTTGTAGACACTACCCCTTATCGTTCCCCCTGATAATTCTTACTTACTCTCACCGTTCATCCTCCCAATGGGCGAGAGATGCTACTGCGGAGGCTACTACCGTTGAATCTACGGAGGCAATGAGCCCACCCCTTACTTCTTCTGAATTAGAACCTCAGCTCGAGGCTCTTCTGCTCCTTGTTCCAGTTGCAGAAGGTTCCCCCGAGGTAACATATTATCTATTAGCTATTAGGTCTGGCAACCTTTCTCTACTCCACCTCTTTTCTTTTTGTGTAATATACTGAACTTTGACATGTTGGGGTGCCCCAGGTCGAGATGGCATCTCTGGTAGCCAGCGTCCTTCTTCCCCCTGTACTAACGAGACCTCTGACTGCGATTCCCCTCTTTATTTCCATAACAGGGGTAAGTAACATTTTAAAGTATTTCTCTCTTTTTGAGCACTAATTTGTCATTTCTAACACTTAGCTTTATTGTTCCAGCTTTCTCCAAGTCTTATCCACCCTTTGCTCTCAGTAACCTTTTCCTTTCCAAGGCCCGGGTTGATGTTGCTGCTTCTCATGGTAGTTTTTCTGTACCCATGGGCGTTGGGGCATCTCTCGATGGTCCGATATCATCTACTAATGATACGTCCGTGTTAGCCTTAGTCCCTTATATTGGCGAGGGAGGTTTGCCTACCGTTGAGGCTTTTTTTGCCAAAGGCCCCGTTGAGGCTACTGAGGCAGTGAGCCCACCCCCAACGATTTCTACCATTATCACCCCCGTGGTGACTCCCGTTATTGCTTCTACTACTGCTGAGGTACTTCGCAATTTTCTCTCTGCATTTTTCAGTTTCTTGAACTACACATGTGTTTTTTGACTTAACAATGAAAACACTTGTTAAGGTTTTCCTAAAAAAAACTCCACCCGTATTGGTGACTTAACAACGGAATCACTTGTTAAGATTTTTCCATAAACTCCACCTATATTGGTGACTTAACAATGGAAACACTTGTTAAGATTTTTCTAAAAACTCCACCTATATCGGTGACTTAACAACGAAAATGCTTTTTAAGGTTTTTTTCCATAAACTCCACCTATATCGGTGACTTAACAACGAAAACACTTGTTAATATTTTTACAAAACTCCACCTATATCGGTGACTTAACATTGAAAACACTTGTTAAGATTTTTCATAAACTCCACCAATATTGGTGACTTAACAACGAAAATGCTTGTTAAGATTTTTCATAAACTCCACTTATATCGGTGACTTAACAATGAAAATGCATGTTAAGATTTATCATAAACTCCACCTATATTGGTGACTTAACAACGAAAATGCTTGTTAAGATTTTTCCAAAAACTCCACCTATATCGGTGACTTAACAACGAAAACTCTTGTTAAGATTTTTCCATAGACTCCACCTATATCGGTGACTTAACAACGAAAACACTTGTTAAGATTTTTCATAAACTCCACCTATATCGGTGACTTAACAACGAAAACGATTGTTAAGATTTTTCATAAACTCCACCTATATCGATGACTTAACAAGGAAAATGCTTGTTAAAATTTTTCATAAACTCCACCTATATCGATGACTTAACAACGAAAACGCTTGTTAAGATTTTTCATAAACTCCACATATATCGGTGACTTAACAACGAAAACACTTGTTAAGATTTTTCATAAAATCTACCTATATCGGTGACTTAACAATGAAAACACTTGTTAATATTTTTTTCATAGCCTCCATATTTCCTCTAACTGTTCTCAGGTTGCTCGAGAGGATTCTCCACTAGCTCCTTCACCCATTGCCTCGCCGTACCGGGAACCTATCGTTTCAGAAGATTCTAACCATGATGATCAAGGTTCCACGACCGGTGCCACTGCTGAGAGTGAGTCTGGTCGTGAGCTTCCTCTGCCTGACCTAGATCCCCACGCCTTCTGCCTAATGGTGCTTTAACGTTCCCCTCAGATGCCTGCCAACCATCGTCTGATCATTGAACAGCTCGTAAATCACCATCATGAGATGTTCATAGTGGATTGCCTGCGTTCAAACATCTCCATTTTAGGTTACAGGCTTCAACGTATGGCTACCGCCGTTGCTGAGATTATCAACACCCCAACCTCGAACGTTACCATACCCCACCTTAACTAGTTTCTATGCTATCTGAGGGAGTTGGGTCATGACAGGTTTCATTTTAACTGGCTTATCACACATTTGAAGACCCTGAAGAACCAACGAGTGGACAACCAGAGGGAACTCTTGCGGAATCATCTGGAAGACCAGTGTGCCGAGGAAGCAAAGTTGGCCGAGCTAGCACCTCTTTTTGGAGCCATTGACAAGGAGATGGAGGACATTGAATAAGCTCTTCATCTGGCGAATCTAAAATAAGAGAAATCGCTGATCGAGCGTACACAGGAATAAATAAGGTTGGAGGTCTCTATCACCGTTCAACGGTCTTGCCAAGCAGCTTCTTCGGGCCTCCTTGGAGATTTTTTCTCTTCTCCAGATCTTTGGTTCCTCTTAGTCTAGTGAACTTGTATATATATATTTTTCCTTTTCTTCTCATGTAATTCTTGGGCAATAGCTCCCAATTTTGTAATGCCCTAAAGTATATGAATGGAAAAAAGATATGTATTCTCATGCCATTTCTTTGTGTTACAAATGTTTACATAGATTGTGGAATATGAAGTTCTGTAATTCTTTCATCTCTGCTTGAGTTATAATAAAAAGAACTTGTATACTTATCATAAAAATAACTCATGTATTCATAACAATAGTCAAATACATCAGTGGTCAAACATAACTGCCTACACATGATAGACTTTCAACCATTTGTTGTTGATTTTGAATGGTTTGTCTTCCTCTATCCTAGAGATTAAGCAATAACCTGAGTCATGAGGTTCCTTAACAATGAAAGGTCCTTCCTAATTTGCTGCAAACTTAGGTAGACGAAGCCCCCTGATGTGTTTCACTGATGCTTTCAATATGAGGTCTCCCTCCATGAACTTCCTTGGTCTCACTAGGTTATCATACACCCTGGAGAGCTTTTTCGTATACATTTGAAAGTGTTACATCGCATTATCTCTGTGTTCTTCCAATGCTTCCAACTGCACATGTCTATTATGGGTGAGCATGCTACTTTGCAAAGCATATTGAGCAGAGGGGACATCTGACTCCATTGGGAGAATCGTCTCGGCGCCATAAACAAGAAATAATGGTGTATACCCTGTGGGTTTCCTCTTAGTCGTCCGATAGGCCCATAAAACGGCTGGTATCTTGTCATCCCATGACCCTGGGAAATCCTACATCATTTTAGCCAGGATATTGACCAAAGTTTTGTTAGTCACTTCGGCTTGACTGTTTCCCTTTGGGTATGCCACTGTCGAAGTGTGATGGACAATGGAGTATTTTTTTGTGAGCATCGTTACTTATGAATTGATGAAAGGGGTTACATTATCTGAAAGGATAACCTTTGGGATCCCAAAATGACAAATGATGTATTCTATAATGAAGTTACTCACCACTCCCTTTGTTTCCCTTCTCAGTGGTATCGCCTTAGCCCACTTTGTGAAACACCCTATTGCTACTAGTATCCATATCTTCCCCCTCGAAGAAGGATGTATCACCCCTACCAGGTCGAACGCCCAAGTGTGAAAAGGATAAGGCATTTCCAGGGCGTGTAAGTCCAATGACGAGGCATGGATCAAATTCAGCCGAATCTTTCTCCATCGTTGGCCAATAATATCCCAAAGTCATCAACTGGTCATACAACTTGGCCCCTCCTATATAAGCTAGATCGTGCACCTATTTGAAGACCTCATCTGCTTCTTTTTTCGTGATGCAATGCAAAGGACTATTAAAGTATCCCTTTCGATAAAGCTGCCCCTACTGAACATAGAACCTCGTGGCCCCTCGTCGGAGTCCTATCGTATTAATTTTCTCTATTGGGACAACTCCGTCTTTAATGAAGTCAATATAGGGTTGTCTCCAGTCAGGTTGTGCCTTCACAAAGTGACATTCAGCTGCCTCGAAGAATAACTGGCATTTATCGCACTTCCGTTGTAGCTCCTCCGCGTCCTATTTCATTCTAGGCCAAAAGTACCCCTCTATTGGAATTCTTCGGTGGAGGGGTATCTCAGTTGTTTCACAGTGCTCTTTATGTGTTTTCTTCAATCTTCGATCTTCCTCTTCTGGGCCGATGCATCTCGACAGCCATCATCCTGCATTTCTGAAGTAAAGGTTTCTCGGATTCGTGAAGTATTGGGCTAATTCTCTCAGCCCCATCGCTCCTTCCCCAGATTCCAATTGCCTTTTGATCTCTACCCTCCAGTCTGCATCCTCTTCCATTGGTAGAGTTTACTGTACCATCGAAGGAGATGTTCTTCATTGGATCACGACGGTAGTTGTATCGTTCCTCATGATCATCTTCTGGGCAATGGTGGCATATGCGTCTGGGTGGAGGTTCATCGTTCTGGGCTACCTCTTGATCTTAGTTCAATAAAACTGGCTGAAGAGCCTCTGAATGATTGTTCTGTATGGTGCCAGGCTCATACATTTCAATGCGTATTCTCCATTCACTTTATGAACCACCAGGTTTGAATCCCCTTTGATACAAAGTGAACAGATCCCCCTTAGGAAAGTCTCTAGTAATCCAAACACCAATGCTTTATATTCTACCTCATTGTTGGAACAATAGAAATATAATTTGTAGGAAAGGCAAATCTCCTCCATTCCTTTTGAAAGAATAACCACTCCTCCTCCTTTCTTTTCTGTCGAGGATCCATTGAACTGCATCGTCCATCCCTCATCCGTTGCATCTAGGTGGTTGGCCTGCAAATCGTCTCCTGGAATACTTTCTTTGGCAGCTCAAACGTTCCTGAGGGGAAAATTGCCAATAAATCGACGTAGGCCTGGCTTTTGATCGCGCGAGGAACCATACACTTTAAGTCATATTCGGAGAGAATAAGGAACCACCTAGCTTGTGTACCAATCTATATAGTTCTAGCTAAAAAATACTTAATAGGATCACATCTAGTTACAATATGAATTATAAAAGACAGCATATAATGTCTAAGTTTTTATTCTACAAAGACTAAGGCTAAACAATGCCTTTCCAACCTACTATATCTAATTTCTGGCCCATGAATGATCCTGCTGAGGTAGTAGACTGATCGTTCTTGCCCGTCAATCTCTTGTGCCAACAAATCTCCCATGGACCTCGTGGTGGATGTGAGGTACAACTGCAATGGTATTCCTAACTTTGGGGGAGCCATGGTCTGTGGGGAAACGAGCAGTTTCTTCAGCCCGTCGAGAGACTCCCGGCGAACCTCCTCCCATTTGAACTTCGTGTTCTTTCGTAACAGCTGCATCAACGGATGTGTTATTTTGACTAATCCAGGCACAAATCTCCTAAGTTAGGAGACTTTACTGAGTAAACTCTTCAGCTCCTTTTCCATTCTTGGGCATGGCATTTCTAAAATCATTCCCTGTTTGTCCTGGTCCATCTGCACCCCTTGTCGATCAACCACAAAGCCTAGGAATTTCCCACTTGTCACTCCAAAAATACACTTCAATGGGTTCATCTTCAATTTATACTTCCTACAACGGGAAAATACCTTCCTCAAATCGCTCAGATGGGACTCCTCCTTCCTCAATTTGATGACTAAGTCATCCACACAAAATTCCACAAATTTGTGAAAGAAATCTGAAAAATGGCCATTATTGTTCTTTGGTAAGTCGCCCCAACGTTCTTGAGTCAAAATGGAATCACCTTGTACATGAAGTTGCCCAATGGGTCTCTGAAAATTATTTTCTCTGCATCCATGGGGCCCATCTTGATCTGGTTATACCCTATATACCCATTCATGAACCTGTCCATCTCATGACCTACTGTTGCATCTATCAAGCTATCAACGAAGGGCAGGGGGAATTCGTCTTTAGGGCAAGCTCTATTCAAATCTCTGAAGTCCACGCAGATCCTTATTTGGTTTTTGTCTTTCTTCCCCACCGGGATAATACTGGATAGCCAGAGTGGGTGTTGTATCGGTGTGATGAACCCCTCCATTAGTAAGCGTTGAACCTCTTCCTTGATCTTCAAATGTATCTCAGGTTTGTACGTTCTCGTCGTTTGTTTCACCAGAATGACTGAAGGCATTACATTCAACTTGTGGCAGCTTACTTCCTCATCCAGCCCCTCCATCTCTATGTATTTCCATGCGAAGACGTCTTTAAACTCTTGAATCAAATCAACTAAGGCCTCTCCTTTCTCCTTACTAAGATCTTTCGATATGAAGATGGGCCTTGCATCTCCCCCTTCTTTGGCCAAATTTAACTGTTCTAGTTCTTGTGCCTGTGGTTTCGATCGATCCGTCATGTACTCTAGTTCCTCAGCGACTTCCTCCACCAATTCCTGTATGCTAGAGTTATCTATCACCATGCATTGTCCCCGTTGATCCACCAGAAAGCATTCATGTATCGGGTCAACCTCATCATCAGTTTTTTCGATCGCCCGTTCATAGCATTATAGTCGATACACCACCTTTCCTTCTTTATAATGACTTTCTTGCTTTGTCTGGTGGTAGCAGTGACTACCTTCCTCTTTTTCTCTCTAGAATCCTCGACCACTCTTTTTCCTGAGAACCTGCTCAGCACGCTTTGTCATTATACCTCATGCTCCATAGAATCCATTATGGGCCTCATCCTATCTTTGAGCTACTTCGAGATGCTTTGGGACCGAGGGACCACCTGGTGAGCCTCTTTGACTATTACCCTTATGCTTCTTGTAACTTATTTACCTTGCTCATTCACGGGTCCCATCCTCTCTCTGATTGAGGGAACCCATGCTCCCTCTATTCTTCTTGTTAGGACCCGAATATCCTCTTCTAACTCTGTGTAAAATGCTGCGTCCACCAAGTGAGCTTCCTCGACAGCGAAGGGCCTCTTTGTAGCCCTAATGGTGACCTCTGTCCCCTTGATGTTCGCCTTAGTGCATTGGTGGTACGTGGAAGGAACTAGCCCTTGGTTGTGCATCCACACCCTTCCTATTAGCAGATGATAGGAAGTTGCACTTTCTATTACATGGAACTTGATATGGGAACTCAGATTTCCCATTACAATCCCAATATTAATATACCCAATGGATTTGGAAGATTGGTTATCATACCTCAAAATCACCAAAGGCATGGGGACTAACCTTTCTTCTGGGATATTGGCTGCGTGGAAAGAGTTAATCGGCATGATATTGATGAAATCTCCTCCATCCATAAGAGTCCTTATGAAGCTAACTCTGTTGACACTGGCAGTCACATACAATGGCCGATTATGAGGGAACCTTACATCCATATCCGCATCGTTGAAGGTTACTTATGACAAAAACCTTCTCACCAACCTAGCCATGGGTCCCTTCCATCTCAGTCAAGGGACTGCGTTCTTTCTCGCAATATCAAGTATTGCCTGGGTTATCTCCAACCTACAATCCTTAGGAATCCCCACCTGGTCGAAGAACCAGGTGAACTTTGGGAATTTTGAAACTGCATAGTACTCTAGGACTAGGTCTACTTCCTCGCCTTCAGCATTGTATACATCCTCCACATCCCTAGCACTCGCTTCATTATAGACCAATACTACATTATCCATTCTCCTCGTACAATCTTCCAGGGCTTCCTCGAATTTTTCCTATTTCGACGTTGGCCCTCTTCCTTCTCTCTCGGCCACCTCATCATAGGCCACCACCAGATTGGCCCCAGGTGCTGGTAGTGGGTTGTTGTTGATGTTTTGTGGGGGGATTTACAACATCCTCGCCTTTATGTACATCTCAATGATTCTCCTCAGTGTGAAATAACTTTTTGTTGGGTGCTGGATCTTCCGATGGGCCTGGCAATACTTAGGATCCTCCCTCGTTGCCGCATCGGGTTCCCCAACGGGAATTACCTTGGGTTCGTAAACCATTCTTCCTTGGACCATCGCATTGTATCAGCTGACAACTTCCTCCACTGTATAAGGCAATGGTAGTGGGTCCTCCCTGTCCCTTCCAAACATTCTCTTATTATCCTTTTTTGGTGCCTTGCCCCCATCTCCTCCCTCGGTGTAACCTACCCGTGGGGGTTGAGACCTCCCCCCCACAGGTTGCATCGGCTGCCTAAACATCACGGGCACCACCATCGGATTTAGTCGTACCACCAAGGAGATATTTATTGCAGCTTTCAGGAATACCGAAAAAGTCCCGTCGCGCATCTCATTGATAAGATGGTAGATGTCCTCAGGAAGCTTCCCTTCAACGCATATCTGTAATAACTTGGATTCTTTGGCCTCCTCCCTCATGTCGAGAGATCTTTCCATGAACCTTCGAACATAGGCCACCACTTCTTCCCAGGTCGTTGATTTTCCTTACCTAGTTGGGTCAAAGTAAACTCATCTTCTGCTAGAAAGAACTTCTGGACAAATAATACGTGCATCTCCTCCCATGTAGAAATGCTGTTAGGAGCCAAATGGGAATACTAGGTATATTCTTTATCGCTTAAGGATTTGGAAAACTCCCTCAACATAAGTTTTTTATTATTGCAATACGCTCCCAGGTGTTCAACAAAGCTCTTAATATGCTCCTTCGGGTTCCCACCTTTCTCTGTGTATTTTTCAAAAATAGGAGGAATATAGTCCTTCGGATAGGGCTCATTGTTGTATTCCTGAGGATAAGGTGTTCGAAAGTCATCATAAACCGAAGCTACCTCGCCAGCAGATTGCGAGGAGGCTTGCATGAACTTCAACATCTCTTTCTGCATTTCCTTTCTCATTTCCTCCATTGGTGATGCTACTGGGGAAACTACCAACGGGACCATGGGATGAGTGTCCGTTGTAGCTGGAAAAATCATCACAACTGGTGCTGTTGATACCCCTGAGGTTCCCATTGTTGGATTCACAACAGAGGGTATTCTTGCTGGGACCATTCCCGTTACACCTACACCTAGTGGGGCCGTTGGGGCTGCCCCTGATGTTACAAAGGAGTTCGATTCAAATCCTCCCAACATCGTCGAAGCCACCGGAGTTTGCAAAAACCCATAAAACTTACTCATGAGGAGTTCCACCTGAGTGGGTCCCAACCCTGCACTCGTGGAAGCCTATGTCACCCTGGAATACCTGTCATCACCTAAACTAGAAGTACCTCTATCTGAGGAGTTTCATCCCTTAGAGCCTCCAGTTCTCTCACAACTTGTTCTTCATTGTGTTGGATGTCATCAAAGTTGAGCCTTCGATTAAGATTATTTTGCGCCATAATCCCTACTTAGAAGAATACCTCCCCAGCAGAGTCGTTAAATATAAGAGGGTAGTTTAGATAATATGGAGGCGTAACCCGTTTTGAGTACGGTGATGATAAGTTAATTAGCTAAAACCTTGGATTAGTGATAGAACATGCAAACAAAAACTAAACGAAGATGAAACTTAGTTTAAACTCACAAATCTTTTGTGTATAACTCAGGAAGATAGTAATGAACTTAGGAGTAACTTAGCTAGAGGGAGAGAGAAGTAAGCACCCTATATACACCTTGGTAGGCAACCAAACACACCAACCACCCTCAAGAATCTCTATCAAGAATTAAAAGCTTCGTAATAAATGATAATGGTGAGTGAATAAGACCTCTGGTTTGTAATAACTCTCTCTCCCTAATGTGTAATCTAGTAATAACTTCTTAAACTATCAAAAGATCATCCTCTCCTCAGGGGTAGTTGGGGTCCTTAAATAGTCCCTGATATGCCCCAAGTGTAACCTCGTCCTAGAGACACCAACCTCGGCCGATATTATGGCCGACATTGGGCATGTCTTGGACATGCGATATCACCCCTCGGCCAGACCAAGGTCGGCCCTGGCCGACACTACCATGAGCCTCTCCAAGGGACCTCATAAGGATCAACAGCACTCGTACACGGCTTGGAAGGGCAACCTCGACCATACATAGGCCGAGCCAGCAGGAAGCCACCAATTCAACCTCATATCAGGCCGACCCTGTTCATTGTCTCGGCTGGGATTAGGCCGAGACGTCCATGGAACACCCGAACTGAGCAAGTATCAAGACTCACCAACCTCGGCCTCACCAAGGCCGAGGTCATACACCAGACACGATAGCCGAGCACCTGTTGACATCCTGATAAGGACACGTTGGCACAAATCAGTTGTAACAAGATTATTCCCCGCACGTGGGGAGAATATTGCATCATCATGATCTACATGTGGCAGTGATAGATGGCACTCCCACATTGGTTAGGTTACCACACACATACTCATTACATGCATGGGGGGTACATTACACCCCTAGGTACTATATATAGGGATCATCCCCTACCTTGCAAAAGGATCCATATTTTCAACCCTAGCTGAAACTCTGTCTAGATACACAGTAGAGAGAGAAAGCTTGAGAGATTGTATCCATGGCCATTAGTGCCTTCATTCAGTGATATTATTCACACACACTCACAGTGGACGTAGGCCAGATTGGCTGAACCACTTATACACCGGTGCCCTCTCCTCTTATCCTCATCTCATTCTCTTACTTCTTTATATAGCTGTGCTGCAATTGTTATTCTTATATTGAGCTTGAAAACACCTTATTTGGTGGTGATGATTCCGGCATCATCATTTTGGCGTCGTCAGTGGGAACGAGAAGCTATCTCTTCCTCTTTTTCTGCTTAACCTCACCGGAGACTCTGGTGGTGAACCAGGCCTCTCCCTAGCGCGGAGCTCTTTCACCATTGAAAGAGGTCCTGTGAGGTACTAAGCTCACTTGCTACTCAATCTCTATAGTGTTAACATATGGAACCAGATTTACCACCGCCTCTTTCGCCGTCCGGGGGTGGAGGGCCTAGTTCCAATCAGGCACCCCCCAGTCCAAAATGGCGGAGGTAGCAGTAGCCTTGAGATCTTTAGCTGCAACACAACAAGCCATGCAGGAGCAATTTGCTTAGCTCAGTCAAACTATGATGAGGCCACCTGGAGTCTCGCCGGACATGATCACTCCGGTGGCAGTTCAGCCTCATCCTGACGCCATGGGACCACCCCAGGCGTCGATGAAGGACCAGCCTGCCCCCAGCGGAGAAGGGATGTTGCTGACCCTAGGCACTTGCGCCTGGGGAGGCAGGGAAACCCTTACCCAGAGGATAAGTATGATGACCTAGAAGCTGAAGAAGCCCCAGAAGACTGCCGGAAGCCGTATGAGGTGTCAAAAAACACTGTACGGCCTCTTATGCAAAGTCAAGGATGTGTCGACCGAAGAGGTGAAGAGGCCCGACAAAGAGGGTCGGCCTTCGATAGGTTGAGCAGAGGGTCGGCCTTCGAGAGACTGGGCCCGGTGAATGACCTAAGACAGAGGCAGTCGAGGTCAAGGAGTGCAGCAGGCTCTCAGAGAGGGGACATGCAGGGTCGGCCAGACCAAGGCCAACCCTGTGAAAGAAGAGGCAGGGAACAGGAAGAGGGCAACAACCAACTTGTCGTGGCAGGAGAACCCTCTGTCCATCGTAGGGAGGTGGCAGGGGATAACCTCGGCCAAGTTGATGACAGAAGACCCTGGAATGATTCTATTCAACGCCTTGAGGAGAAGATATGAGACATCATTAAAAGCAGGGACCCATTACAAAGGGGTTACTCAGAGGGCTCCCCATTTGTGGCTAGGATAGTGGGGTTCCCAACCCCAGCTAAGTTCAAGCCTCCTACAGTGTCTCCCAAGTATGATGACAACACTAACCCTGTACATCATATCGAGATGTACCAGTCAGCAGCAGACATTTACTCGATACCCGATGAGATGAAGTGTAGGGCCTTCTCGGGGACCTTGACAGGAGCAGCGCATAGTTGGTTCACCTCCCTTCCGAAGAACTCAATTGATAACTTCAAAGGGTTGGCTGAGCAGTTCATCCATAACTTCTGCTTCAGGGTAAGACCTCAAAAGAATACTACCCACCTGCTGTATGTCAAGCAAGCCAAGGGTGAGAGCCTAAGAGACTACATAACAAGATTAAACAAAGAGAAATTGGTTGTAGAAGATTATAAAGAGAGCATATCCATGACTGCCCTTATAGGAGGCCTCCAGAAGGGGAAGCTATTGTGGAAACTGGCAGAAGACCCCCTAGGTCTATGGCGGAGCTGCTGGCAACCGCATGAAAAGTAATGAATGCGGAAGAGGCAATGGCCTCCAAGTATGAGGGGGAGAACCGCGGTGGCACTGGGAGGTCCCAAAGCAAGAAAGAAGGGAAGAAGAGGTCAGGTGATGACAAGTTCGCTCATTACACTCCTCTGACTGTGAGTTGTGAGCACATACTCAATGAGATTAAGACTGACCGGACTCTGAGGTGGCCAGAGAAACTGAAGGCCCCACCACATAAGAGGAACAAAAACCTATGGTGCGAGTTCCATCAGGATCATGGACATGTCACAGATAAGTGCTTCGCTTTAAAAGATGAGATTGAGAAGATGCTAAAATATGGAAAGCTGAGGAAGTATGTGGATGGTAAGGCTCCAAAGGGTGGAAGAGATGACCCTAAGAAAAGAAGAAATGACAGATGCCGGGGGAATGTCCCGTCCAGAAGAGACGATGATTTGAAAGGAGATGACGAAGACGACCTAGATCTTCTGCCAAAAGATGCCAACGCCCCGGTGAAGAGGGTCGGTACGATCTCCTTTGGTGTTAGCACCATATGTGGGGGATTTGTAGGAGGTAGATCTGAAGTAGCTGACAGGAAGGCTCATGTAGCAGAGGCCAGGTCAGTGGCCAAGCTTGAAGTTGTGAATCTTACGTCTTCCGATACAGTGAAGAAGAGGAAGAATGTAGACATGGACACCCTCGTAGTGGGGTTCTCCAGACTCGACTTCAAGGGTATCTTAGCCCCCCACGATGACCCTTTGGTCATAACAACAAGGGTGCATGGGTGCGAGGTACGGAGGATCCTCATAGATGGGGGGAGCTCAGCAGATGTGATGTTCTGGCCTTGATTCAAGAGCCTGGGTCTTAGCAGGGCAAGGCTGGTGCCCTATCATCACCCATTGATAGGATTCAGTGGCAAAAAGGTCCACCCCTTGGGAATGTATGAGATGGATGTATGGATGGGAGATGAATGGCCTAAGAGGCTGACCAAGAAGATAATTTTTTTTGTTATGGACGAGAACGTCTTCTCGGCCTACAACCTCATCATAGGAAGGGTGTCCCTTAAAGAGTTTGAAGTTGTGCCATCAACGGTTCATCAGATGCTAAAATTCCCGACTCCTTATGGAGTACGGGAAGTGCAAGGGGACCAGACCACGGCGCGCGAGTGTTACTTCAAATCGGCCGAAGAGAGGTAAGCCCATAAGAGGGCAACCACTACATATAGCATTGACACTCTTGACCCAAGATATGAAACAAAGTTGAAGAAGGGAGAGGCCGCGGAAGAGGTAGAATCCATCGTCCTCAATGAGGACGAGCCGAAAAAAATCGTCCAGGTTGGCAAGGCCCTAGAGCCAGGAATCAAGGAAGAGATGATAAACTTCCTCAGGAGGAGACATAGTGTCTTCGCATGGAGTCACGCAGACATGCCTGGCATCGACCCTGAGGTCATGAGCCACAAGCTCAACGCGGACAGAGATGCCAAGCCGATAAAGCAAAGACGAAGAATCTACTTCAGGGAGAAGTACGATGTCATCCGAGAAGAGGTCAAAAAGTTAGAAGAGGCCGAGTTCATAAGAGAGGTAACCTATCCAGAGTGGCTCTCAAATGCAGTCATCGTGCCTAAGGCCAATGGGAAGTGGCGAATGTGTGTGGACTTCACTGACCTGAACAGGTCTTGCCCAAAAGACAGCTATCCCTTACCTCGAATAGACCAGATGGTGGACGCGACGGCGGGGAACGAGCTCATGAGCTTCATGGACGCTTATTCAGGCTATAACCAAATCTTTATGGATGCTAAAGACTCCGAGAAGACGGCCTTCATTACTGACAAAGGGACGTACTGCTACAAAGTGATGCCCTTCGGTCTGAAAAATGCAGGGGCAACGTATCAACGTCTTGTCAATAAGATGTTCGAAGAGCAAATAGGTAAGACCATGGAGGTATATGTAGACGATATGCTAACGAAGAGCCTGAAAGCTTGCACCCACATAGAGGACCTTGAGAAGACCTTCGATGTCATGGGCTCGTACAGAATGAAACTCAACCCAGCAAAGTGTGTCTTCGAAGTAGGAGCTGGGAAGTTCCTAGGGTTCATCTTTAACCAGAGGGGAATTAAAGCGAACCCTGAGAAAATCAAGGCATTACTTGATATGAAGACTCCTAGGAGTATCAAGGATGTCCAAAGACTTACGGGAAGAGTGGCTGCCCTTAACAGGTTTGTTTCTAAGGCAATAGACAAGTATCTTCCATTCTTTAAAGTTCTAAAAAAGGCCTTCCAATGGGACGAAGAGTGTGAAAAAGCCTTCAACCAGCTCAAGTCCTACTTAGGGTCTCCCTTACTGCTATCTCAGCCCGTCACAGGAGAAAGGTTGTTTGTGTATCTAGCAGTCTCTGAATCAGCCATCAGTGCGGCCATCATACGGGAAGAGGATGGGATCCAAAGGCCTGTGTACTTCAACAGTAAGGCCCTTCAAGGGTCTGAACAAAGTTATCCCTGTATGGAGAAGTTTTCCTATGCCCTGATACATGCCTCAAGAAAAATGAAGCCTTACTTCCAAGCTCACTCCATGGTAGTCCTCACTGACTCCCCACTAAGGCAGGTTCTGCACAAACCTGAGAAGTCCGGGAGATTGATGACCTGGGCCATCGAACTAGGAGAATATGATCTTACCTACCAGCCTAGGATAGTCATCAAGGGGCAGGCCCTCGCGGACTTTGTCGTAGAGTTTACATGGGAAGAGGCCGATAGAAGTTCGGAAGAGGCCGAGACAGAGAAGGGCATAGATGATGGCAAAGAGACAAACAGTAGTGTCTTCAAAAATTCGAAAGAGACGACACCAAACGTCTTCCGAGACCAGGAAGAGGTCGTCTCGGGCAAAACCCAGAGCAGAATAGAAGAAAATGAAGAGGATCGATACCTCTTCAAGAAAGGGGTTATAACTGAGGGGGTCTTCTCATCAGATACAGACGTCTGGAGCCTTTATGTTGATTGGTCTTCCTATGATAGTGGAAGCGGTGCGGGGCTAATATTCTCGGCTCCAGATGGCGCCAACATTGAATACGCCTTGAGATTTAACTTCCAGGCCTCAAATAACGAGGCCGAGTATGAGGCCATGATAGCAGGTCTCTCATTGGCAACAACTCTTCGAGTAAAGCGACTCCTAATCCATAGCGACTCAAGGTTGGTTGTCAATCAAGTACTGGGATATACGAGGCCAAAGACGAAAGGATGGCCAAATTCTTAAGGAGGGTAAGAAGGTTGTTACAATATTTTGAAGAATCAAAACTGAAGAGAGTGCCTCGACTAAGCAATAATCATGCTGATGTATTGGCAAGGCTGACCTCGGCAATGAAGACAGATATGGGAAGGACCATTCCAATCGAGATCTTAGGGAAGGCAACCATAGAGGAAGAAGAGGTATGTAACCCTTGTCACAATGTGAACCTAGGAGGCTCATGGATCGACCCGCTCGTCCGATACCTAAGAAAGGGAGAGCTACCCGAGTCCAAGCTAGAAAGGAGAAAGTTAAGATACAAGGCTGCCAAGTTCTCAATGGTAGGAGACGTCTTGTATAAGAAGGGGTTTCTATTACCTCTCCTCAGATGTGTTCATCCCATGGAAGTTCCCCGGGTCTTATAGGAGGTTCATGAGGATTCCTGCTCTAGCCACATAGGGGGAAGGCCCTTAGCCAAGAGGATCATCACTCAGGGATACTGGTGGCCTACCTTGTCTAAGGACGCTGCAGACTATGTGAAGAGGTGCGACAAATGTCAAAGGTTTGCCACTATCCCTCATCAACCCCATCAGCCTATGACGTCAATCTCTTCTCCATGGCCATTTACGGTATGGTGAATTTACTTGGTATGACCTTTTCCAAGAGCTGTCAACAACTATTGATTCTTGATAGTTGCCATTGAATACTTTTCAAAGTGGGTGGAGGCAGAACCAATGATAACAATCACAGAGCAGAAGACCTTCTAGTTCATTTGGAAGAACATCATATGCAGATATGGCCTCCCAAACACTCTCATCTCGGATAATGGGACCAAGTTCAAGAACTCCTCCTTAGAAAAGTATTGCCTAAGAGTGGGGATTAAACAGTTCTTCTCATCTCCTGGTCGACCTCAGGCAAATGGTCAGACCGAGGTCACAAACAGAACTATCTTGGACGGAATCAAGAAGAGGTTAGAAGATGTTAAGGGGAGATGGACAGAAGAGGTCTACGTTGTGTTATGGGCCTACAGAACCACGGTAAGGACACCAACAAGAGAAACCCCATTCATGCTGGCAAATGGCTCAGAGGCCGTCATACCAACGGAAGTAGGACTCCTAACTCATCGGATTTAGACCTACGACCCTGACAGCAATGGGGAAGAGAGGAGGCTAGACCTGGATCTTATCGAAGAAAGAAGAGAAGACACAGAGGTCAGAAAAGCAGCCTACCAGCAGAGGGCAGCGAAATTCTACGACCAGAGGGTAAAGTCAAGACCCATTGCAGTGGGAGACCTAGTGCTAAAGAAGACCCTACAGAAAGCAAATAAGCTACACCCAAACTGGCATGGCCCCTACAAAGTAACAGAAGAGGTTATGCCTGGCACTTACAGGCTCGAAAACCTAGAAGGAGAACCTTTCACTAATCCATGGAATGCTGACCACTTAAAGAGATATTACATATGATACTGCATAGAATTTTATGTAAATGTGCCATCTTATTGAGAAGAGGTTATTAATAAAGATCATTTTCCATGACAGTGCTTGCTTCATTCTTACATCAGAGATATATTATGAGGATAACATCTTAGGTGATGACCTCAGACCCTCATAACACCATTTCAGTGGTGACGAGGTCTAAGCTTAGACACCATAATGAGATGACCTCAGACCCTTAACATCATTAATTTGGTGAAATTTATTATTAAGCTAACATCTTAGGTGATGACCTCAGACCCTCATAACACCATTCAGTGCTGACGAGGTCTGAGCTCAGGCACCATAATGGGATGAACTCAGACCCTTAACATCATTAATTTGGTGAAATTTATTATGAGGCTAACATCTTAGGTGATGACCTTAGACCTTCATAACACCATTCAGTGGTGACGAGGTCTGAGCTCAGACACCATAATGAGATGACCTCAGACCTTTAACATCATTAATTTGGTGAAATTTATTATGAGGCTAACATCTTAGGTGATGACCTCAGACCTTCATAACACCATTCAGTGGTGACGAGGTCTGAGCTCAGACACCATAATGAGATGACCTCAGACCTTTAACATCATTAATTTGGTGAAATTTATTATGAGGCTAACATCTTAGGTGATGACCTCAGACCTTCATAACACCATTCAGTGGTGACGAGGTCTGAGCTCAGACACCTTAATAAGATGACCTCAGACCTTTAACATCATTAATTTGGTGAAATTTATTATGAGGCTAACATCTTAGGTGATGACCTCAGACCTTCATAACACCATTCAGTGGTGACGAGGTCTGAGCTCAGACACCATAATGAGATGACCTCAGACCTTTAACATCATTAATTTGGTGAAATTTATTATGAGGCTAACATCTTAGGCGATGACTTCAGACCTTCATAACACCATTCAGTGGTGACGAGGTCTAAGCTCAGACACCTTAATGAGATGACCTCAGACCTTTAACATCATTAATTTGGTGAAATTCCTTGAGGATAACCTCTTAGGTAATGACCTCAGACCTGCAGAACATCATGCGTCGGTGACAAGGTCTGAGATCAGGACCATTGGTCGAGTTTAAACAAGACCGTTGCAAAGACAAGCTTATAAAGAGGGCTTCAAAGGTTGAAGCTCATTGCAAATTTATTTCTAAGCACACACAATAACAATGGAACTAAGAATGAAAAGCATCACATGGCATTCAATGAAAATAAAGTAAAGAGGGTCCTCGTTAGAGGTTGATATATATACTCAGAAATTTGATGTTCAATTATTACAGACAAAAGTTTCACAATATGGATAAATTACAAACAGAAATAAAAAATGTCCTAAGAGTCTGAGGGGGGAACGTTGACACCCTCGGCTTGGTTAGAAACCTCAGCTGCATCATCATAAGGGTCTGCCTCTCCAACCTCGGTGACCTCCAGAGTAGCAGTCTCAGCAGGAGCAACAGCCTCTTCCTCAACCTCTTGAAGAGACTGGGCAAATTGTGGATCAACAAAGCCAAGACCCACAAAGTCATCAGAGGATTTGTAGTCAGCAATGATCTTCTCAGAGGCATCCTCAATGGCGGCCCTGACAGCTGAGTTGACCTTTTGCTGAAGAACGTCGTCCTTGGCCTTCAGGGTAGCAGCATGGTCCTTGTCGAGTTGGGAGATGTCCCTCTCCAATCCCTTCGCCTTCTCCTCAGAGCCCTTCAGCTCAGACTTGAGGCGCTCTATCTCTGCATTCAGAGCACCCTGGACTTTTTCGGCCTCTTGCCCCTTTTGGATGAGAGGCAACTTCGTTAGATCCCAGTTTGATAGATGGTGCATAGCGATCAAGCCCTGCATGTTTAGTGATCATGAGAAAAGTTGAAGAAGAGCCAGATGTTACACTTAAAAGAATTTTTGAAGGAACAAATCATACCTGAACGGCTCTGTGAAGGTCAAACTTAACCATCAGGGGGGTGTCCATAGCCCTGTAGAAGCGCTTGTCAGCCTCGGTCATTACAGAGCCAATGGCATCCATGGCCTGCATGCTGTGGCCGACCACACTATCGATTAACTTCAATTGATCCAGACGAGCCGTCAGGATATCGACCGAAGAGGGATAGAAGCTTCAGTGGTCTTCTTCTTTGGCCTCTGATCCTCAGGGGCGTGATCTTCAGGAGCCCTCTTCTTTTTGGCCGGGGCTTAGAGGCTGAGGGAGCAGGGGGAGGAGCGCTCAAACCTGCTTTTTTGGTAAGTCTTGTCAGGCTCGGTGCAGCCATCTCCCAAAGCTCGTCTGGGATATCCCTTGGTCACTCTGCAAAAAATTAATAGACCTGAGTTAGATAAGTCAGATATGAATAAACTCAGAGGTTAAACTTCAAAAATAAAAATGCTTACCAAGCTCGGCAAGGGGACTTCCACCCATACCTGTCCCAGAAAGGAAGTGGGGAGTCATCAGATGTTCAAACCTTACAAACAGACCATTTACCCCCTGATCTTGAAGGGCTTTCACCTTCTGGAGGTTTTGAAGACTTAGGCCAGGGTCGGCTCTGGCAGACATGGTGATCTTACCCCACCTCAGGGGCATCTTCTGCTCCAGATGGGACGAGGGAACACATTGGCCAAACTCCCAGGGCCCTGAGGCAAAGAAGTACCGAGGCTTCCAGTTATGGTTGGAAGTCTGGGTCACCTGAAGTAACTTCTTCTCAGGCCTCTGAGCTACGAAATGGTAGTAGCTCGGATGATTTTTGGCCGAGGAGGGGACGTAACAATCCACAAATACTTGAACTGGAAGGTCTGAATGGTGGACGGCCTTCCATAGCACTATGGCCCATATTAGGATCCTCCATTTATTAGGAGAGAGCTGGGAGGGGGGCAAATTAATGTAAGAGAGGATGGATCTGATGATGGGGTGAATGTGCAGACGGAAACCCAACTTGAACATCTGCTCGTACAAGCAGATCTCCCCGTCTCGGCCGTGATAAGCCCTCTCTTCCCTCAGAGGTCTCCTAAGTTTAATGGAGGGGATAATAGAATACAAATATCTGAATCAGAGAAGATCTACCTCAGTGATAGTACGTTCGTGCTCGGCCTCCTCAGAGACGTCTACATCGCTTTCAACCTCATCATCATCTAGCTCAACTTCGGCCGGAGCAGATGTTGATGGGTTGCTCGGGAACCTCTGAGCAAACTCTTCACCGGTGACGACCGACATAGGGATGGCGTCAATTAGTGGTGGTATGGACACATTAGGCTCAAGGATCTCAACCTTTGAGGACGACCCTGAGGTGCTTGAGTGATTATGGGACGAGGCTCGGCCGGAGACCTCGGCCTGATTAGGGCCCTAATCAGGCCTAGGTGTGAAGTTCATGGCCTCTTGAAAGGAATCCACAGACATAGGGTCTGAGGTAGAAGATTCAGACTCAGACATAGGTATGGGATCAGCAGGAACCCCTGTCTGATAGAAGTTCTCCGGGGGGTCGGGATATATCACCCTCAGAGGTGGTGGAAACAAGGGTCTAATGGGAAACTCTTGTGACCTACGAGCCTCCTCCTGAGCTCTCTCTATTTGCCTAATCTTTTCTAAAGTCCTCTCTCTAAGAGAAGGGAACTCCTCAAGAAGCTAATATAAAGGTCTGAGCATCAGAGGACGACACTACACTTGAGGATTTTCCTAAACTCCAAAAGTTACAAACAAGAATGGCTAATAAGCAAAGGAATTTAAAGATCAAACTGCTTAAACTTGGCAGTATATGAGGGTCCTAAATGCCCTCCATATGGCAATGGGATAGGTTATTTTCATTTTATTTCATTTCTGAATTTATGATTTCATTGTTTTTGACAAAATGTATGACTGATATTTCACTATGTATTTGTTTGCAGTTGACAGTAAGAGAAAAACTCCCAAAGAATCAGAAGTTAATATAAAGCATTTGAAACATATCTGGAATTTGCATCGAAGAGCTGCAGACAAGCACATCAGGTCTGCTTCCTATTTGTTGCATTACAGCAGCTACACATCATCCTTTACTGCTTGTCCTGTGGTCAGCATTAGTGATCCTTTGCCAGCTTCTGAGGAATCTTCACCAGAATCTCACATTCCTTTAAGTCAGAAGATGGGCAAGAGAAGAGTTCCTGCTATCTTCGAGGAGGCTTCCTCTGCTGGAGATGGAAATAGAAGTAAGAATGATGTCCCAAAGGGGACAAAGAAAGTAGATGCTGCCCCTTCTGTTGCTCCTCAGAAGGCTGCCGAGAAGCCCCTAGTGGCTCCGAGCAAGAAAAGTGCATCTGTGGAAGTGGTCCCAACCAAAAGTTCTTTGGTTGAAACTGCTGAAGTGCCACTGATGAGATTGAAGAAATCCTCCTCGGTCACTTTGACTGAGACCATTCCCCAGCTCCAAGCTAATGGAGCTGGTGTTCCAACCATTATTCCCCCGAGTTCTGCGATGAGCTCGGTAAAGACATGGACTATTCCTGAAGTCCAAGGGATAGAAGAAAACATGTCTAGGGATATGCTGACATCCCTAGATACTCGTCACATTGCTTCAGTAAGTTTCTCTTATCCTGAATTTTTCTTTCTTTTAGTCAATATATGTATCTAGGCATTGACTTATCATTACCTTCTTTTTCAGCTGGTGAGTTGCTTTAACACCATAGTGAAGAAAGATGAAGCACTCAAGGCTTCTAGCTCCTCGTCTGGAGTGGAGGATGCCTTTGTGGGTTTGGCCCAATCTCTGAAGGAATACCGTAAAAAATACGACGAGGATAAGGGTGAATGGGAGAAGAAGTTGACTGTGTCTGAGGCAGAGAAAGTGCAGTTAGGAAAGAAGGTGAAGGACTTGGAGAGAGAGAATAAAAAATACTCCAAGAAGCTCACAAGTTTTGGGGAGCTTGAGAATAAGTTGAAATCGGCCGAGGAAGAGCTGTCCCTTCTGCGAGAAGTAAATCGCCAGAAAGAGGAGGTGGAGGCCAAATTGAAGGCCACCGAGGATCTTCTATCGGAGAAGCTCTCCTCGGAGAAAATGAAGAGAAAAGTGGCTGTTAAAAAATCCTTTCGAATCGGTTGGGACAAAGGATGGGATAGGGGGGTAGCTGCAATGATGGCTCAGGTGCAGTATGGGAGCTTGAAATACTTCCGAGATGGTTGGGTTGCTGCCTTGCAAGAATTGAAGGTGATCGAGGACTCTGAACTATTTCAACAACATCTTCCTGGTCCTACTCCAGCTATAGAAGATGAAGAAGAGGATTAAGCTGCATCCGAGGAGTCTTCACTAATAGTGAGTGATCACGTCATTGCTACACAACCCAACCATACATCTACTGAGGAGATTTCTTCTTTGCCTGCTCCTCCTGAACAAATCCCAACTCCAGCCGACCAGATTATCATTCCCACCGAGCAACCAAGCTCCTCGTCCCAGCCTCCCGAGAAAGTCTTGGGAGACAAGGAAAAGGTGTGAAGTTGTTCGGTATTCTCTTTTATTTTTCCTTTTACTTGTACTTTGTATTCTGAACGATGTACTCCTTTTGATGATGTAATAAAATCACCTCTTTTTGCTCCTCTATATTGTTGATGCTCTGTCTGCTTTTTATTAACTCTTGCCTTCTCTTCTGTACTAGTTTGTGGCTAGAATGGAATTATTATCTGCCAATGATACAAAATTGATGCAGCAATGCCATGAATATTATAAGGCTGGTCACACAGAATTGAGTGTATCAGAAGTTGTTGACATCCTCGGTCATGATGCTTCAGAGCAGGCAGTAGAAGCTTATCAATACCTGAAGGGCTTACTTGATCGAGTTGTGGCCAATAATGTGGCTTACTATGACATGATCGAGGAGCTTCAATATACTCTAGAAGATCTTTAGACTCAGTACAAAGAATCAACTGCCCTTCTGCACGAGGGGTATAAAAAGAGGTATCAACAGCTTTCTGCCAAGAGAGGCCACAAAAAGATCCTTGTTGGGTACGATGTCAGGGAGAGAACCTTAAAGGGTGAAGTTGAAGCTTGTAGACAGATTGTCGAGCTGCTAGAGCAAGAAAATAACAATTTGCAAAAAGAGCTGACACAGTATAAGTCTGCAGCATCTTCTTCAACAGGTGTAATCCCAGTGACTGGCGAGGGATTTTCCTTCTTAGAGGTTGAGAATGCCAAATTAAGGCAAGAGTTGGATATCCTGAGAAGGTCTGGTACTTCTGCTGCTGCTCGGGGACGAGGAAGAGGTTCTCGTGGGCAAGGAAGAGTTGCCCAGGATGTTGTCGAGGAACGAAGTACTCCACCTGCTCGGGGTCGATCAAGAACTCCTCGTCGTAGTATTGAGGAAGCTCGTAGTCTGTCAACATTGGAAACTCAAGCGTACCAATTGAATGCAAAAGATCGGGCTTTGTCTGAATTGTCCAAGAAAGTTAGAGACCTGGAACTAGAAATCTCAACAAAAGAATCTGAGTTGGAGACTAATAAACTTTTCATCCAGAATCTTCATGAGAAACTTGAGAGGTTAACATTCCAATTCCATAAACAGCCTAGGGAGTTTTGGATGGCTGGATATAACGAGGCGTTATTTCATTTAGATGCTCGTATCCAGAATGCCAATAATGAGGGCTATAAACAAGGCTGGCTGAATGCCTTATGTGTGTTGAAACTCGAGCAGGGACACTATTTATGGGACTACTATGATCCTGGATTGCTTGATTTGCCTGTGCCACCATTCAATTTGGAAATGGAATGGGTCCCAGCTCGTGCCATTCCTCGGAGCTTACTTGCTAAATACCTTGGTGACTATAGTTTGCATTCTCAGTTTGAAGTATCTCGTCCTGAGCATCTCCTAGATCGACCTTCTGTGATGAACGTCAGGATGTTGAAGGACTTGAATTTCATTAATTCTCCTCAGACTTTAAATGATCCGCCTGCTGGCGAGGAACCTGTATCGAAGACTGAAGGGAAAAAACTAATAGAATAGGAATTTTCGATATAACAGTTAGTACACATATGTAACTTGTAATTTATTTTGAGTTTCAATGAAAGACTTTCATTTTCTATTTTGCAAATCTGTATTGCTATTGTCTTGTGCTTGTCAACACGTTATATTTATACATATGTATCTGTTAAAAAGATAACAATATTGTGCTGTTCATCGACCAACTTAGTAATAAAAAGTTATCAGTAATGTTGCTCGATCACTTAATAAAGTAATGAGTATAAAAAATGTTTAAAAATTCTTCCAACCAACCAAGGTTGTTAATTTGTGCTCGTCGACCAATTATAGTTAGTGAGAGTTTTTATCCCCGACCAGCTATACTTGGTAAATTTTTGTCTTTTTCATAAAATGTGCCCGACCAACCAAGGTCGATGATTTTTCCTTGTCGACCAACTATAGTTAGTGGGTTTTGATCCCCGACCAACTATACTTGGTTCAGTTTGGAAGATCTGTTCTTCGAGGAACTTTTATGTAATAAACTTACTTCCCGACCAACATAAGTTGGCATTTGAGAGCATATCTTGTTTCCTAACCAACCAAGATTGGCCTTTCGTCGATCATCTTTTGTTCTCGCCCTTTTACCAACCGGAGTTGGTCGTGGGTCTGAACTATCATGTCCACTAGCTCTTTTACCAACCTGAGTTGGTCACACTAGTGTACGCCTCCTAACCAAAGGAGTATAGTTTGTTCTCGCCCTTTTACCAACCAGAGTTGGTCGTTGGTCTGAACTATCATGTCCACTAGGTCTTTTACCAACCTGAGTTGGTCACACTAGTGTACGCCTCCTAACCAAAGGAGTATAGTTTGTTCTCGCCCTTTTACCAACCGGAGTTGGTCGTGGGTCTGAACTATCATGTCCACTAGATCTTTTACCAACCTGAGTTGGTCACACTAGTGTACGCCTCCTAACCAAAGGAGTATAGTTTGTTCTCGCCCTTTTACCAACCGGAGTTGGTCGTGGGTCTGAACTATCATGTCCACTAGCTCTTTTACCAACCTGAGTTGGTCACACTAGTGTACGCCTCCTAACCAAAGGAGTATAGTTTGTTCTCGCCCTTTTACCAACCGGAGTTGGTCATGGGTTTGAACTATCATCTTCTTTTTACTGCCGAGCAGCGTTGTTTTACTGCCGAGCAGCGTAATGTTAAACACACTAGTATTCCCCGAAAAACTTTCAATAAAAGGAGAGAAGATTGTGAAATATCATCGTTTTATTCATATTGATGGAACTGCTTTACATTTTACATCACTGATAATACTTGCGTAGGTGTTCAGCATTCCATGCATTCTTAAATTCCTCTCCTTCTAGAGTCGCTATTCGGTAAGTTCCTGGTCGGACAACTGCAGTAACTCGGTAAGGCCCATGCCAGTTTACTTCCAACTTATTGTGCTTATGAATGACCTTCTTTAGCACATAATCTCCTTCTTTTAAGTCGCATTTTTTCACCCTCTTGTTGTAGAACAGGGCTGTTCGCTGTTGATAAGCAGCATTCCTAATGGATGCCTCTTCTCTAACTTCCTCGAGCATGTCCAAATCTAATCTCCTCATCAGGTCGCTGACTAGGGAATTGAAATTCAGCACTCTGTGTGCGGGAAAACCCAAATCGGTAGGTATTATAGCCTCACTTCTAAATGGCAACATATATGGTGATTCTCCAGTCGCTGCTCGGGGAGTTGTTCGGTAAGCCCACAATACTGACTGTAGCTCATTAATCCAATAAGCTTTAGCCTCACTTAGCCTCTTCTTCAAACCATTTAATAATGTTCTGTTCGTCACTTCAGTCTTCCCATTACTTTGAGGATGGCCTGGTGCTGAATGAACCTTCAAAATGTTTGACTGATGACAATAGGCGGCAAACTCCTCGTTATCAAATTGTGTTCCATGGTCTGTGATGAAGGCATGAGGGAGACCATATCGGCAGATGATGTTCATCCAAACGAATTGGTACACCTTCTCGTATGTCATATCAATCATAGGCTCAGCTTCTACCCACTTAGTAAAATAATCCACTGCGACGACGAGGTACTTGAATCTTCCTCGGGTCGTTGGCAGTGGTCCAACCAAATCAATTCCCCACATGGCAAAAGGCCAAGGGGAAGTTATGGGTGTCAACAATGCTTGTGGAGTTCGTCGGACGAAGGAAAAACGTTGGCATTTATCACATCTCTTAGCATAGGCTATACAATCAGCCCTCATCGTTTGCCAGTAGTATCCCTGCGTCATCACCCTTTGTAACAGTGTCCGACCTGCTACATGGGCTCCACAAGACCCTTCATGGATCTCTTTAATCAATTCTTTCACCTTGGAGGTATGTACACATCTTTGCAAACCTGCCATAATTCCTCGTCTATACAAAACACCATTAGTTAGTACATACCGAGCAGCTTTAAACTTTAATTTCTTGGCAGTGATCTTATCCTCCGGTAATTCTCCTTCCTCGACATATGCCCTGAGGGGATCCATCCAAGATGGTCCTAAATCAAGGGTAATAATATTCATCGTCAGGCCTTCATCTATGCTTCGACTTTCTAACACCTCAATTGGTATCGTTCTTCGCAACTCGGTACGAGTAGCTGATGCTAGTCGGGCCAGTGCGTCTGCTTGTGCATTCTCCATTCTTGGTATTCTGATCAACTGAATGGCATCAAATTCTGCCAACAACTCAATCGCCTTTGCATGATACTTGACCATTAATTCTCCTTTAACTGCATACGTTCCCATCATCTGATTCACAATTAATTGAGAATCACTGAATACCATCACTTGTTGCGCTTCCATAATCTTTGCTAAATTAAGACCTGCTATCAAGGCTTCATACTCAGCCTCATTATTGGAAGCTTTGAATTAGAATCATAAGGCATATTCCACGTCAATCTCGTCTGGGGTGTTCAAAACAATCCCTTCCCCACAACCTGTTGTGCAAGATGACCCATCTACATATAATCTCCATGTAGGTAACTCGTCTTCAAATTTCTTTTCTGACAGAGTTCCTCGGTGAAATATCTGTTGTTTCCTTTCATCCTCCCCTGGTATTTTTTGTTCTTCGTCGACCATCTCTTCTCGCCCTTTTACCAACCGGAGTTGGTCTGGGTTTGAATTTGATGATCTTTCTACATCCACAAGCCCTTTTACCAACCGAAGTTGATCTGGACTCATGTTTGTTGATCCTGTAACATCCACAGGTTGGTCAGCGAGCAACTTTTGCTCCTTGGGGGTATCAGGATATGTAAATTCTGCTATAAAGTCTGCTAGAGCCTGCCCTTTTAATGACGATCTGGGTTCATATACAATATAATATTCACCAAGCTCTATTGTCCAATACATGAGTCTTCCTGATTTTTCTGGCTTATGAAGGGCTTGTCTCAATGGCATGTCGGTGTATACGACGATGGTATGGGCCTGGAAATAAGGCCTCATTCTTCTACTTGCTTCAATTAATGCCAATGCCAATTTTTCCAACTTTGGGTACCTGATCTCTGCACCTCGGAAAGCCTTACTTGTGTAATAAATTGGCTTCTGGACTCCATTCTCCAATCTGATCAATGTCGAGCTGATTGCATTCTCTGATACTGCCAGGTATAAGTACAACTTTTCTCCCATCACTGGCCTGGATAGCAGTGGAGGTCTTCCCAGATATTTCTTCAAGTCTTGAAAGGCTTTTTCACATTCATCATTCCACTCGAAAGTTTTTCGGAGTGTTTTGAAGAATGGAAGGCACCTATCAGTTTCTCGAGAGACAAATCTATTGTGCGCTGCAACTCGTCATGTAAGACTCTGCACTTCTTTCTTCGTCGTTGGAGATCGCAACCCTAAAAGAGCTTTGATCTTTGCTGGATTTGCCTCAATGCCTCGCTGGTTGACGATGTACCCGAGGAACATTCCTTCTCGTACTCCAAAGGTGCACTTCGTCGGGTTGAGCTTCATCTGGTATTTATCCAGTTGATCAAAGGTCTGACCTAAGTCAACTAGATGATCAACAGCTTTCTTGCTCTTTGTCAGCATATCGTCGATATAGACCTCCATATTGCAACTGATTTGTTCGGCAAAAACCTTGTTCATCAGCCGCTGGTATGTCGCTCCTGCATTTTTCAAACCAAAAAGCATAACATTATAACAATAAGTTCCCCTAGGGGTAATAAAAGAAGTGCTTTCCCTGTCTTCAGGTTTCATTTTGATCTGGTTGTATCCAGAGTAAGCGTCCATGAAGCTGAGTAGCTCGTGTCCCGAGGTAGCATCCACTAGTTGATTAATTCTGGGCAATGGAAAATGATCCTTTGGGCATGCCTTGTTGAGATCAGTGAAATTAACACACATTCTCCATTTATTATTTTTCTTCTTCACCATCACCACATTTGCCAACCAGTTTGGATACTTCACATCTTCAATGAATTGGGCTTTCTGGAGCTTCTCGACCTCCTCTTGTATAGCTTGATTCTTCTCGGGACTAAATACTCTTCTTCTTTGCTTTACCGGCTTGATCTCCTTATTCACATTGAGCTCGTGACATAAGAAGTTTGGATCTATTCCTGGCATGTCCTCATGACTCCATGCAAAAAATTTCTTCATGTTTCTCAAGAAAGTTATCAACTCCTGTTTTATTGAAACATCCAATGATGAACCTATCTGGGTTACTCGTTCAGGTTGTTCGTCGTCCAGAATAACATTTTCTGTAGATTCCACCACCTGTCCTTTTACAAGTTGG
Organism: Sambucus nigra; assembly: GCA_949130495.1. Taxonomy (NCBI): domain Eukaryota; kingdom Viridiplantae; phylum Streptophyta; class Magnoliopsida; order Dipsacales; family Adoxaceae; genus Sambucus; species Sambucus nigra. The sequence continues at coordinate 379,053,163 of OX422211.1, forward strand.
GATTCATCTCTAGGATCGAGTGTTTCAATTTCTGTACCTTCCTCCACCTGGTAGGTAGTAGTCTTTTTCCTTGACTCTTCAAGCTCCTCTTGCTCGGCAGACGAATAATAACATTCCCGAGCTACTTTCTGATCACCTTTCACAACTCCTACTCCGAAATTTGTAGGGAATTTTAAGCATTGATGTACTGTAGATGGGACTGCTTCGAACTTCTTCAAACCAACTCTTCCCATGATGATGTTGTAAGTTGACTGCACATTCTTATCCATCACAAAGAAGCGTATTCTCTCTGTTCGACAAGCAGACCAAGTTCCAATGAGTATATCCAACTTGATCGTCCCAAGTGGAAAAACTTTCTCGCCAGCAAAGCCCAGAAGAGGTCTGTGATAAGGTTCTAATTGAGATAATTTCAAATTTAAACTGTCAAAGCTTGAATAATACATGATGTCTGCCGAACTACCATTATCTACCAGCACCCTTGAAATCACTACTTCTTTCATCCTCATTTTGATCACCAAAGGGTCGTCGTGAGGGTAAAGAACACCTGCCAGGTCATTTTTTGAAAAACCGATGACCAGCTTCTCTTTGTTTACCTTCCTCGGGGGATCCTCTTCAGCCAAATTTATCCGTTGAATGTATGAGCAAGCTTGAGACTCACCGAGGTAAGCTTTTCTTTCTGCAGTAAGGTCTCCTCCTCCTGCATCTCCTCCTGTAATGACATTACAATCAAATGATCCAAAGCGTATTGAAAATACCTCTCGTTCTGGCTGCCTTGGTTTCTTGAGAAGATCGGGGTCATCCTCTGTATCATCTTCATGATCCCTTTTCTTTTTCTCCTCTGCTCGATGAGGAGATCTAGACCTTTCTCTAGTTCGGTCATTATTTCTTCTTTCGCCTCCCCGATCAACATACTTTGCTAGTTTCCCTCTTCGAATGAGTGTTTCAATCTCGTTCTGAAGAGCTATGCAATTTTTGTTCATATGGCCGTGATCCTTATGAAACTCACAATATTTATCTCTGTTCCTCAGGTCAGGGTCTGACCTCAGTTTCTTTGGCCACTTTACTTCCTCGTTATTCGTGATTTCTTCCAAGACATGATTAATACCCATTTTCAAAGGAGTATAATTATCGAATTTCTTCAGGACTTCCCATGACGATTTATTATTCTTAGAATGCTTGTCACCGCCATTGCCCTTATGATCTTTCTTCTTGGATTTGTCGTCTTCCACCTTGGTTTCTTTATCCATATTCTTCTTCGCAGCCATGGCCTCCTCGTCATTCATGATTTTGGCCGCTTTCGCCATCAACTCTGACATAGTTGTAGGTGGATCTTTGGCCAAAGTGTAATACAACTTGTTAGGCAACAACCCACTCATCAAGGCGATGATTGCTGTCTTTTCTTCATAATATATGACTTCCAGCTTCTCGTTATTGAAACGAGTTATGTAATCTCTAGTACTCTCACCAGATTTTTGTCTAACACTTAACAGGTGTGCTACTCTTTTTACTGGCTTTGACCCATAATAGAAATTGCCGATGAACAACTCGGCCAACTGAAAGAAAGTTGAAATCTTACCTCGAGGAAGATTATTGTACCATATCTGGGCAGGTCCAGTAAGAGTTCCTGAGAATGCTCTACATCTCATCTCGTCGGGGACAGCATAGATATCGACGGCAACTTGATATTGCTCTATATGAAGAGCAGGATCTGTTTTTCCATCATATTTGGGGGTCACTACTGGTGTTTTAAACTTCGACGGGGTAGGAAAACCCACAATGGCCTGGACAAAAGGTGTCCCTTGAACAAAAGTTCGTTGTAAGGGATTCTTCACCTTAGCCATTTCTCCCAATCTATCCTCCAAGCGCTGAATGGAACCCTTCCAAGCATCGTTTCCTTCCTCTGGCCTATTAGTTCGAGCAATTGATTGTTCTGAAGTAGCCTCCTGAGATCTATCTTGACGAGCAACTGGTCGTGATTGTGCTGATCCTTCTCTTAGATCTGATGGTCGTCGAAAATTCCTCGACATGGTCTTAGGTGGACTCCTATTCCTCCTAGGGCCTAATCGACTGAAAGGAGACACCCTACTCTGTCTTTCTAAGGCACTGGGTCTTTCTGGAGAGAGAGTGATACGTTGATCAGTATCTGTAGCCCTTATTGACGAAGTTCGCCCAGGTTGATAAGAGAAATCATCAGATTCCTCATTACGATATGATTCACTACGCCTGGATCGTGAAGAATGTAAGTAGGTTTGCCTTTGACCACTTCGCTGTCCTGAACGCGCAGGTGCACCGCCGTGAATAGTCTGTATGAGTTGCCTCATTGTTTCCTGCATGGCAGTTTGTCCTTGAGCCAGATTCGTCATAATCCCATCCAGATCTGGAGGTGCAGAGGGATTTAGAGGATTTCCAACATTTCCAGCGTTTCGATTGCTAGATTCCGGATTATCTGCCATTGATGATGAATGATTTTTGGTGAAAAACGATAATAACAATCGTTCCCACAGACGGCGCCAATATGTTGATGTAAAAAATTAGATTACTCTAAATATTCAATCACGGATAAATAAATGAAATAAAGAAATTTAAAGTGGTTCAGCCTTATTTGAATGGCCTACATCCACTGTTATGTTATTGCTGAGTGTTTGGGAATTCTCGATTACAAGTGCTATCTAGAAATTCTGGTCCCTTTTGAATGAGGGTGATACAAGGTATTTATAGCCCTTAGGCTGTACATGAAAGGGTGATACATTAAATGATATACATATGAAAGAGTAACTCATTTAATACTCATCAAGCGTGTGCGTCAAGATGATAAGCATTCAATGAATAGTCGAACTGTTGATTATCTGGCAATCAATGCTGTGGTCGAGATGCAGCTCGAACCGCCTTAGTTGCTCGTCGTCCAAGAGTTCCTCGGAGCATTGGAGTTACTCGGAGGACAAGAGTTCCTCGGAGGGTTGGTGTTCCTCGGAAGACTGGTGTTCCTCGGAGTACACCTGTTGCTCGGAGTGAGTATGTTGGTCGGGGGAATGATCTTCCTCGTTGCTATTGTGCCACGTAGATTGACACGTGTCTTCTTATTATTCGTCCACATCAGCATACTAATTTTGGTATCAACACCAAATTTTGTTGAAATATATGATTTTACTCAAAACTATTGAAACTCTTTGTAAACCCATTCTACAAATTAGAAGAATTATCATTATTACATTATAAATGCATCCTATTCTTAAAATTTTAGCTATAAGACCACTAATATGTAAAATAGAGTCTTAAACTAATAGTGGAGTTTCCCACCTCAAATGGAGCTCCAAAAATGATTGGATGAAGAAGAAGGTAACGACAACCCCCACCTTCCTAATTAAGGTGGCCTGAAGGAGGTTACCTAGATCCAAAAAGCTTGCCTCCATGGAAGCTCTAAGAAAACCCCCTTCAAAATCCATTAATCCCCCATCTTTATCTTCAATAAACCCCAACAACACCTCCAAAATTCGTAGCTTTTCTCAATAATGGTGGAAATGGGTGTATTGGGCTTAAATATGGTGGAATACTTGTAAAATATAGTGACACAAGGTGAAGTCATGGTGGTGGGAGAGGGTGGTGAATCTCAAGGGCTAGAGAGAGAGGAGAAATCTCAAAATAAGGGGGGGGGGGGGGGGACCCACCCCACCCTCTTATTTTCTAACCCACAAATAACCCAAGAAAACCCTTATAAAAACAACCCCTACCACTAAAATCCTATTTTTGACCACCTGGGTGCATCAGGAGTCGATACATCATCGATGTAATGGTCCAATATGTGATAGAACACTAGGGCATCTCGATCTAAATTTTTTTGAACAAGTCGTTCGAACGAGATCTCAATATCATTCGATCCCCCATCGAATGACCTTATAATGAGACATCTTATTCAACCCTTGTTAGAACCTAACTTCGAATGACAATGGATTCTCGTTTGAACCAACTTAATTCTCATTCGAAAGAAATAAGGATCTTGTTCGAAGGACTTTCAAATCCGTTCGATCGTCCCAGATTCCTAAAATATCCAATTTTACCCACAAACTTCCAACAATTACATCAAGGCCAAAGAATAATCGAATAATGATAAAAGAGCATATATTAATGATCCAATTTCCAAGGATTTCATATGCTAATAATTTATACGAAAAAATAATAAAATATTGGGCACGGGGATTACATTCTTCTCTCCTTAGGAAATTTCGTCCCCAAAATGATCAATTTGCCAATTCCTAATGTGCATGGGATTTACCAACTCTTGTTCTAAGCTAAAGAAATCCTCCAAGACAAAATCATAAAAATTATCAATAGCTAAGATCACATCATACGCCCTTACACAGGGGTTGTCACCAAAAGCTCAACATGCAACATGCTCTAACACTCACCGTCACACTAATCATCAACGTCACATAACCATCCTCAAGTCTCTATTCACTTGATGATCATGCACAATCAAGTCCTAGGACTACCTTTGCTAATAACTAAAGCATACTAGAGCCTCTACCGGGAAACCCATTCTAGAGATCGATACTCACCCAAGAGCAAAACAATGTATGGCTAACACCCAGTCTCATTCATCATCAAGAGTCATCTCTAATCTTAGGACCACATGTCCCGAGTTTCCTCAAATCCCCGTGTCATCATAACCACATAATCTTGCTATGTTAGATACAAACTTCATATCGTAATTCACTCACTCTGTGGGGAGACACACCTACCAAGTCACAATTCGTGCACCCAACTAACACCATCATGCGATCCTTTAATGGACCTAGGATCACTTTAATTATCCAACTATGGAACACACACATCAGTATTATGCCAATCCACTCATTGTGGAAAAACAACACTAAGCATTAAGTTTCATCGAGTTCTAACACTATACAATGTCCTCAAGTCATCATCTTGATCTTTAAAACTAGAGCCCCTAACTGCCATGTCGGCCAATCATAAGGTCGCTAATCCTAAGGAAAGCGAATGCCTTGAGAAAACCGTGCGGCCAAAAGTGCAACTATTCGTACATTGAACTTTTTTCAACAACAAGGATGCCTCAGATAGGGGTTCCTCCAATTATCGAGATGAATTCACCATGCCAGGTCCACTTGTATTCTACTGTGACAAATCGAGCTGTACCATGACATGATACAAATTTGAACTACCACAGTCATGGGAATACCAATCCTCAAATATAGGAACTGAAAGGGCATATAAGAATCATAAAGGAATAAAAAACCGTTTCGATAAAATCCCATCCGTACACATAAGACTATGGTTTAATAAAAAATAACCTAAGGGAAATTCCCCCCCAGACATTCTCACCCGATACTAACTAGACAAATCCTAGCTCGAATCGCCAACCGTGATGAATTGAATCATAACCATTCATCCTTACCAGATGAAAGAAATATACGAACTCAATATCCTTCAGAAAGTCAAACTCTGGACTTCCCTCCTTAAGAATAAGGTTTCCCTCCTTAGATCTTTGATTAATGTGATCCACCCCGATCGAAGAATGCCAACACCCTTGTCGACACCCACCTTGTGCATCTTACCAGTGACGATGTCACTAACCTACTATACCTAGGTTACTATCTGACTCATCATATTATGAACGTAACCCCAAGTATCTTGAGGTAATTATCCATCTAATCAAAATATTCACCATATTATAGCTTCTAACTACGCAAGTCTATGACTGAGCTTATCTCCAAGTCCTACTTGAACCAAATTTAAGTGACATCCACACGGGTCGCCATTATCGCTTTAAGGGTAATAAGTGCTACACAAGGCTACATCTTATAGTCCTTACTGGGTTGGTAGGATATGACGAGAACTAATCCCTTCCTTTCTAGGGATATTATAACTTATGTCGTGAACACATGCCGAAGCCCTAATCATGCTTCGATATGCCCATTGGGTGCCATTTTCAAGTCTCTAATATGACATCATAAATCTAAGCCCCTAATGCATTCCCTAGTACTCCTCAAAATCAAGTGTTACACCACATAGAATAGTCATTCCATGATACTTGAGCATCATGCCCACTCACGACACAAGCTTCCAATTTCTCTTAGAAGGTTACAGTGCCCATTTGTGCCAATTCAGATGATAGCACTCGATACGTACACTAATTGACTCTTTTAAACATTGACCAATGATTTGAGATCATTACCCGACCTTCAATACAATAATCACTACTACGCTATCACTTCTTAATATCGGACTTAACTTGTTCAGACCAAACATGCTCCACGTAAAAATCCCCAAAATCCAATAAGATTTCACCATCCACGACTTTCTCATTGTAGGTACGCTCTAAAAACTTCTCAATACCCAGATCATGATTACTAGGTGTTGGCAAAGACACTAGTCCATGAGCCTCTAGATATAGCGTACCTTAACTGTTGAACACCTTAAGACGTCACAACAAGTCGATTTTTATTCCCCAATGATGCCACACACAATTTGTCATACGATCACTATAAGACTCCCTTAAACCATACTCACACTGGAATTACCTTGCATTTGACCACTACTTATACCGATAAAATGGTCCTTAACACTTATATGATAAACCTATCTCCCTTTCAAATAATGGTGGACATAATCCATGTACCAAATCATAGACTGACACTAATAAATATTTTGGTCGGATATAAGACGTCTCATGCAACTTATAACCTCTAGGTCAATATCACCAACATCACTAAAGATCTTATCCCTCAAAATTGCATCATATCTTTTAAAACTCTGACATGGAAGACTATTTAGAGTTCACTCCTGTTACTCCAGTTTTATTTAATTGACATATGCACTTGTTTAACATGCGATTTCCATTTCAAATCAAGCTACGTGAGGGACCCATGGGAAGCGTCCCCGAAATTCAAGCATACAGATCTACCAATGTAAAATTAAAAGAATGCTTACCTGTGAAACGCACTCAAAATATGGAACCGCACCCAGCTAGCCGTAACAAAGATGATGGAATGAGCCGAATGACCCTTGGAAAATTACAACAACGTAATATAGAATCGAACGACAAAAATGAGATTCTAACATGTTATATTTATGTGCACATGCAACTACCTTATGTATATATATATACATATATATACTTTAATGCATGAATCTATTTCTATTCCAAAAACGTTACTTATCCCGATTAATTCACCTTAATCTTATAAAAGAACTCTCATTTACTTCACTTAACATTTATTCATTGATTTAACACACCCGGTTAAATACTCAAAGAAAATATACTTTGTTTAAGGAAAAATCATTTCTTTCCCGGGGATTACCCCTTATTCATACCAAGTCGCATTAGTATTTCCACTGAAAATCACTTTCAATACATGCAAGCACCATGTTAGAAAATACTTATTTTTCTTTTGAAAATCATTCATAGACACATCCTTGTGTTAATCATGGGTTAAACCTCTTTATGTTTCTTAACTACCAATTTAATCCCTTTACTATACCATTCCTTTACCTTGTGGAGAATCATCAATTATCTCATTGCTAGTCCATTTTATCTTTAATTGGAACATTTTTTATTCATTCAAGTTAGGTTGTCTTTTCACATATTCACCACAGAATCCATTTCTTGACATGTTTCATTATCTTTTTCTCAGAATCTTTCAATATTCACATACATTAATGGGCTCCATACCACTGGCTATGCTACTATATGCTTTGACTAGTGATTTTAGGTCTTCCATCCTAGGGTCCGAGCCCTCCTTAATTATTTTCGGTGTCATCCGAGTCCCTATGAATGTGTTTTAACATTTTACAAATGTCGACATTATTCCACTTTTCCTTTTCCCGATCGAAGCAAAAATCCAGAATTTCATCCCAACTTGTGTTACTCTTTAAAATCATCAGTTTTTGCCCTTTTTACTCTAATATTGATTTTATCCCCAAATCCTGTTCATTTAAGATCATTTTGTGTAACACCATTTCCAACATTTTCATTTTATAAAAATGTTCCCCTTTACATAAAATTACCATTTTACCCATTTCTTTCCAAACTTTTCTTTTCCTCCATTTTCACAAGTGTTATCCCCTAAGACATCATTAAATTACTTCCACTAAATTCTTAAGTATTTTTAACTCATTAACACTTATTTAGCACTTTGGAGTAACAATATTCTCAATTTGAAAACATCTTTATTTTAATTTCATTCCCTAAGAAACCATTGGACATTTAAATACTACTTTATAAGAAAAACGTCATTTTCCTTCATTAATACATGTAGTCTTAAAATCATATATTTATCTCCTTTTTAATCACCTTTTTCACACACTTAAAGGTATGAAGTTTCTAATTTGTTTATTTCATATTTAAACCCAATAAAACCCTCATTAAACTTGTTTATATGTTCAACCTCAAAATACTACAAGTTTATATGCATGAGAAAATGGATTTTAAGTCCAAAAATTCTATCAAATGGGTCTAATATGTGATTTACTCTAGAAATTTCATAATATTTGCACAAACATATTTCTCTAGGCAAAAGATATTTTTGTTTGTTCAAAACTTGAATAAAATGCCCATTTATATAAAAATATCAATTTTTCAGAAGAAAACTTTCAAACATTTACTTATAAAATATTCCCAACAAAATGAGCATTCTTTTAACATTTTTATTCCATAAAAATATTTAATAGTAAGTTTTCTTGAAATATATCATTTTCCTTAAAACCATTGAAACCCTTTGTAAACCCATTATAAATCATAATAAATATCATTCTTACATAATAAAGGCATCCTACTCTTACAATTTTAGCTACAAGACCACTAAGATTCAAAATAGAGTCTTAAACTAAGAGTAGATTTTCCCACCTCAACTGGAGCTCAAAAAATAGTTGGATGAAGAAGAAGGTGATTGCAACCCCCCCCCCCCCCCCTACTAAGGTGGGATCTAGGAGTTTTCCTAGCTGTACAATGCTTATCTCTATGGAAGCTCCAAGAAAACCTTACTCAAACTCCATTAATCCACATCTTCATCTTCAAGAACCCACAACACCTTCAAAATTCGTAATTTTTCTCAACAATGGTGGAAACGGGTGTATTGGACTTAAATATGGTGAAATACTTGTGAAATATGGTGACACAAGGTGGAAACTTGGTGGTGTTAGGTGGTTTGTGGTCATAGGAGAGGATGGTAGAGCTCTCAAGAGATAGAGATAGGGGAAATTTGAAAATGGTGGGGGAAACCCACCCCACCCTGTTCTCTTCTAACCCACAAATAACCCAAACAAACCCTTATAAAAATAATCCTTAACACTAAAATTCTATTTTTGACCATCTAGGTGCATCAGGAGTTGACACGTTATTGATGTAACAGTCCAAAACGTGACATCACAAAAGGGCATCTCGATCTCAAATTTTATGAACAGGTCGTTCGAACGAGAATATGACCTCCTTCGAATAAGATCCCAATCTCGTCTGATCTCTTATCAAACGACCTTCTAACAAGGCAGGAAAAAATTATGCAATGACATCTCGTTAGATCCTCATTAGAACCTAACTTCAAACGAAATTGGATTCTCGTTTGAACCATCCTGATTCTCATTCGAACGAAACAAGGATCTTGTTCGAAGGACTTTCAAGTTCGTTCGATCTTGCCAGATTTCTAAAACCTCCAATTTTACCCACAAACTTCCAACAATTACCATAAAGGCTAAAGAATAATAAAATAGAGATAAAAGACCACATATTTTTCAAAGGATTTCATATGGTAATAATTTATACAAAAAAATAATAGAATATTAGGGACGGGTATTTAATGTCTATGCCCTAGCTAGAGAAGGGCCACAGAGAAGACATGTAGTACAACTCTCAAGGAGGAAAGTGTTGGAGGTTGGCGAACTGTTAGCATTTGAGGCATCTCCAAACATAAACAGTGTAGTTTTGAACCATGGTAATCAAATAGTACCCTTGATGGATGATTTTCTTGGAAAGCATGCGACTGTTTACATGGGTCCTGCATTCCTCATTGTGGATATCCTGCATCATTCCTTCAACATCAGCCCCTTCAATGCAATGCAAAAGGGTTATTCTTTATGGAGGCCAAGGTTGCTAGGGCATCAGCTAGGCTATTTTATAAGCGAGAAAAGTAATGGAAGATGACATCTTTGAACCAGGAGGCAAGACCTTTTAGGTGGGCGTGGAAGGTAGGAGATTCTTATTTTGACACTCCATTTTTTAAGAATTTGTCCGACAATGAGGGAAGAGTCCCCATTGACATCTATGGGCTTGATTCCTTTCTTGAGGGCTATTTTTATCCCTATGGTGGATGCCTCATATTCTGTCATGTTATTAGATCAAGGTAAGTATAGCTTGATGGTAACAAGGGTGTAAGATTCCTTGGGAATGATCAGGAGTATCCCAATACCATAACCTTTAACATTGGCAGCTCCGTCAAGGAACATATTCCATCTTAGATTCTCCTGAGAGGTGCATAGGATGTCTTCGTCTGGAAATTCGAAGACCTTAACTTCGGTTCCTTCCATGGGATGATTATAAAGGTAGTCAGAGATGACCGTCCCCTTCATAGATTTTTGTGCGACATACACAATGTCAAACTCATCAACAAACATTAACCATAGGGCTACTTGGCTTATTAGAGAGGGTTTCTTTAGCATTTATTTTATAGGATCCATGTGGGATACTAGTCTGATGGTAAATGCGAGCATGTAGTGCTATAGTTTCTACGTGACCAAGACCAGGGAAACACACGCTTTCCCAAAGTCAATGTAGTTGAATTCGTACCCGACTAGCTTTTGACTAGCGTAGTAGATGGATCTTTTGATATAATATTTCTCAATGTATTGGTCTAGCAAATCCTCGGTTGCGATATCGATAAGTGTTAAGTATAGGATGATGGTGATACTTGGCTGCGAAGGCATGAGCACAAGAGGTCGGGTGAGGTATCGCTTGATCTGGTCAAAGGCTTCTTAGCATGCATCGTTCTAAACTTTGGTTAAGTCCTTCGGGGAAGTTTAAAAATGGGTTCACAAATACAGTTTAGTTGGCTAATGAACCGACTGATGTATTGCATCTTACCCAGGAATCCTCATAATTCTTTCTCAGTTTGGGGTGGTGGGATCTCAACTATGAATTTTAGTTTGGCGGGTTCACTTCAATCTCTTTCTCACTAACTATTAATCCAAGGAGTTTCCCTTTAGTGATGATGAAGACACACTTCTATGGGTTGAGTCTCATCTGGTACTATCGAAGTAACTCTAAGAATTTTCTCAAGGCGGGGATGTGACCTTCTCAAGTCTTAGACTTGATGATCATATATGTCAACATAGAACTCGACTTCATTGTGGTTGAGGTCATGTAGGATAGTTGTGAATGACCTTTCGTAGGTATTCACAACATTCTTAAGCCCAAATGGCCTGACGATGTAGCAGAAGGTTCCTCATGGGGTGATGAAGGCTGTATTCTGCTAGTGGTTAGGGTGTATATTGATATGGTTGTAACCAACAAATTCGGAGACAAATTATTTAAGGGCATGGTTGGCCGTGTTGTCCACGATCATGTTGATATTGGGCAAAGGGTAATAATCCTTTGGAGATGCTTTGCTCAGATCTCGATAGTCAATGCACATCCAGACTTTCCCTCTCGATTTCGGGACAGGGACAATATTCCAAGCCATATAGGGCATTTGAATACACGAATTAAACCCCCGATCAGTTGCTTGACTATTTCTTCTTTAACCTCGAGGTACTATTTAGTCTGGAGCTTCATCATTTTCTACTTGATGGGTTTGCTTTCTGGGAATGTGGGGATCTCATGTTGAGCTATCACTAGATCAATGTTGGTCATGTCATCGTAGGACCATGTAAAGACATCCACTAACTCTTTCAAAAGCACTTAGAATTGAGACCATTCATGTTCATTAATGTTATTTATTATTTTTCTTATTGAGACCAGTTAAGAATTGTTCATTTACAAAATCATCATCATTAAAAGTTAGATTATAATCAATGCAATTAATGTAATTCACAACAAGATACTCAAAATATTAGTTTATTTCATTCTCAGGGAATACAACATTGAGAACCTCATCAAAATAAGCCTCATTTACATTGATATCATAAATAGGAAAAACAGTGACAATTGCCGATGGCGATGATATCATCATGCCAAGAGTAATTAATGAATTCAACAACCTCCATGGCTTCAGCATACAAGTCTTCTCGCTCAGTAAGAAAGTGCAAGAGTGAAAGGACCACGTGTCCATGAAGTTTCAAGGCTGTAAGCAACTCAGGGATGCTACATATGTTTCCTTTCTGGTAAAACATATCCGACATGGTCTGCACAACATCATCTAGGTTGATTTCTTCTATGGGTACCACCCATTCATATGATTCCTGAGCCCATTTTCGGGATCCCATAAATAGGCTACTAAACCTCTCATAGTCAATGGTCACCTCCGCAAGAAATTTCAACCCAAAACTTTGGAGTTAATCTATTACTGTAGGAAGTTCCATGCCTCCCCCCTGATCGGGTGAGGACAACAATATAGGCCCACGTTAGGAGCGATAGAGCTTGAACAGTAAAGCTTGTAGAATATAGGATAAAGGATGGAAAACTTTAAAGGGTCTGGGTGTGATTGTGGAGGTATCGGTTATTTTAGCAAGCACAATTTGGGTAGAAGGGTCAAATTCAAGGTTGTTTTCCAGGAAGATAGTATTTACTACGGTTACGTGTACTAGCAGAGGGTTATGAATGATGTTGAGTTTCGGATTGGTTGGCATAGATATGATTTCCCAGTTTATATAGCCTTGGATTAAATTTGTAAGGTGAAAGCATTGGTCAGTGGTGTGGCATGCGACTTCATGAAAGTCTCAACGAGAATCAAGCTTGAAGTTTTTAGGGAGAAGATTTGGCAATGGTCAGGGTTCCAACGGTTTGATGAGGTTTTGGGCTAACAAGTTATACTATACTTTTGACAGGGGAGCACGGAGTTTAGAGTGTTCTTTTCTGACAGGATTGGGGCAACTTTAAGGTTCCTAAGAGGTTGCAGGTTGGATATGTTGTTGCTGGCTGAGACGAAGGCATTGGTAAGCTTGCCATACTTCTGCGGTGTAAACTGCCCGTTTAACCTTTTCAATTGAGACTCTACTTTGGCAAACCCTTATTCAATTTCCACACCAACCTCTTGGAGGGTTCTGAAGTGCAGGTAGTACTATACTCCTATCGATGCTTGGATATGGGGCAGGAAGTACTTCTTCACTATACTCACTTGTTCTTCCTATGGGGCTCGTTGATCATAGTGGGAACTTTCTCTCTCCACCTCCCGATGAAACTACTTACTGATTCCTCAGGGTTTTTCTTAATTCATTATAAATCTCCATGCGTGACCTCTAGTTCTTTATTGTATTTGTACTAGGACATGAATTCCCTGGCTAGATCCTCCAAATTACGAATTATGGATTCTTTGAGAGATAAGAACCATCGAAGATCACTCTCTTTCAAGGATTGTTGAAACATTTTAGCCCTTATTTCTTCTAAATTTCCAAGAAGGGTCATAGATTAGTGGTAGATGTGTAGATGAAAAACGGGGGGAATGATGCCCCCGAACATCTCGTTATTCAGCATCTTAAACATTTTTGGTAATCTGGCCTTAGGATAGGGAGACGTGTGGGTGCATTCCATGTAGTTTCTAGAGATCTTGACTTGGTCAAACTTCTTTGGTAGTATCTTCAGTTCTTATTTGACCATGCTTAGTTATTTTTCTTTAGGGTACACAAGTAGTGGCGAATTAACCCCTGGTTGGGCAAGATTTAAAATTGGGAGCTGAACGGGTGAGGGACCATTTATAGGCAGAGCATGTTGGTACTCCTTTGGGACCCAAATAGGTTCGTGGGTAGGTGGACCCATTGCACGAGGGTAGAGGATTTTAGGTTTATGGGCCTCGAGGGCTTGGGCCCAATGTCATTGCATCTCTTAGACATCATCTTGAAATTAGTCAATCTTGGCATTGAGTTGGGCTAGGATGGCCATCAATTCAGGTTGAACATTCGGTGCGTGGTCTGCATTCTTTATGAACAACTTGCGTAGGTAGATCTCAAATTCGATCGGAACGGTAGAGGAAGCAGTGGAGCTTCGAGTTGACTTGATGAAAAACCAAAGCTAATAGGGAGCCAGACCAAAGTCGGGTATACGATCGACTCGAGAGGCAAAAATGATTTTAGTTTATATTTGAAATAACGAGAGAGTATTTTTGGTATTTTGAAAAAGAGGAAAGTATTTTTTTGGTTTTTTTATTTTTGAAGAAGAATGAGAAAGGGAAAAACCTCAGTGTGATTACTATTATAAGGTTTGCCAAAATTCCAGGAATATGCCAAACAAGACCCGAGTCTGGGAAAAAATAGTGTATAAGATATAAGACACGGTTTGACTTGTTTCTAGGCTCACAGACAAGGTCCTGTTTTAAAAATGGGCGAAATAGCACAAAAAATTGGGTGGTATGGAGACCCAGAATTTTGGAAGAGTTTTGCATAGTAATCGGCAAAGTAATTATTAGTATGTTAAAGCTGACACCTATATGAGGTTTATGGTTCCCCCTGGAATGACTTCCACGATATACCTCTTGCCTATATGGTCAATAATTCATTGATATGTGTGGAAAAGCCATTTGATATACCCGAGTGTACTTGAATTACCTCACGATATACCTTATGGGGGTGATACATGTGAGAGTGAATTCAATATACTTCACGTACGTGAATGAGTTCCTTGCTATATACCTCCCATCGTGAATTTTCTTAAGCGATACGATGTGGGGGGAACCGTTCGATATATGTTGAATGTATGAGGACAATGGAAGGTGAGAATCATATAGCTTAGGTTAACCGTGCCTTGCAGGACTGACACCCATCACAAAGTGACCCCCGAGTACGGGAAATTTTTTTGGTCAATATTACCATGCTCTGGTGATATAATTTGCAAAAATGCATGAGTTTTGATTAGTATCTAATGGAGATTTGCTAAGTAAATGGGAGCACGATTACTACAAGGGAGAATACACAAATAGTATGAAATGAAAAGTAAAGCTAGCATGGAGCATGCAGACTATACTAAGCACGGTAATAGAGCGAGAAGCATGTGAATATACAAGTGAGTGAGATATATGTGCAAAGTAATAATGTGACATGGGAATAGTGTGAGTGAAATAACATGTGAATATATACAAGTGAAGGTTTGTGATAGTGACACTAGGCATGGATCATCTACAAGTAGTTTGTGGAATGTGTAAGTGAGCATGAAGATAAGTGAGAAAAGTGAGGGTGTGTGCTAGTGAAACATGGTGAGCCTGTTCAAGTAAGTGAAGAGTCATATTTACCTAATGAGAGCATGGTGGAGATAAGCATGAGATAAGTATAAAAGAAGTAAGCAAAGGAGTAAAGGGAACATAAAAGTAAAGGCATACGTACACATGTAGAACATAGGGAGGGTAAAGAAGTAACACCCATGTGAAAATAGAGTCTAGTCCTCTAGAAAGTCCCCAACGGAGTTTCCACTGTGGTCATTCGGGTCGGATTCCTCTGGTGCGATCCCAGCCCCGAAGTCGGGATGAGGGTGAGAAGGAGGAAAAAAATGATCCCCCCTCTTTCCCTTTCTTGTCATGCGCGTGTGGATGATTCGATGATATAGAGATCCTATTTTCCCCACTCTTGTCAGCGTCATCGCGATCTGCTTCAGATATAATATTGATGGTCGTCACTTGGGGTAACATGAAGAGGTGGAGGCTCCAGCCTATTTTGCTCAAAACAGGCAAAATAATGTTGCCACCTTGAGAGAATGATATTAGGTTCAAACTGATTCATACAAAACCAAGTGTTTTGAAGGTCTGGAGACTCAATTATTGAATGCGAAGGTGTTAGGCACTCATTTCGCCACTTTGGTCTCTCATGGTTTATGTTAATCCAGTCTTTTTTTCTCTATGATGTGTGTGTACATTTGTATAATATGAATAACACGAGAATGGAATTATTAGACTCGTGTCATGGAATGAACGGAGAAGACTCATCCGTATGAGCGTACCAAAAAATAATCATAAACATAAGATGTAAGTGTTCACCTAATCACAAATCACTATAAAAGAGAGAATGTGCATATCGAACAAGACACAAATATGAAGGAGTTTAATACTCACAAAATATATATAATAAAATATAAAAGACATAAAATGAAAATGAGGACTCGAATATCGTGATTGGCCCAAGATGCCCACATAGAACAAGGGGCATTAAAGTCCACATAGCTCAAAAATAGGACAAGGGTGGGGTTCAACCCATTAATCCAAATGTAGGACTCATCTTCGAGTGTTTTTGGAGAGAAATGTGTTCAAGGGTGAAAGTGTGGGAGAATATGGAAGTCTTACTTTTAGAAATTACGAATAAACCCATTTTTTTTCCTTTTTTTTGGGTTTTTATGGAATTAAGTTATGTGCAATACTAATAAATAGAAAGTGAATATTATTTGATGTGAGATAAAAAAACAAAATTAGAATATAACTCAAAATGAAAATAAAGTGAATAATTACACAGAAATGAATAAGCTTTAAAAGGGGTGAGGAATGGACCTCCTTACATATCTTTGTTGTTGAATTTAGAATGTAAGTAGGGTGGTTTTTGCAGTGGTATGAAGGTAATATGAGAGGGTGAGTGGATATCTAAGTGAGCTGAGGGAATTCCAGAACATGGACAATTTTGAAAAACAAAAGGCTCTAATTTCGAGAGAATGTTTGTTGACTGCTGAAAGGGACCTCCTCTAGGGGTGAGATCACAATCCCTTTATATAGTGTCATTTAGGGTTAGTCTTGATGCCAAAAATTATCCACCTATATGGATCAATTAGAAGAAAACACATGAACTCCTACGTGACCAAAATCCTAGTCAGCAGAAAGTAAATCTGTCGACCAAGGCATGGAATGCTGACCAACACAAAGAATGTCGATCAACACAAAGAAGGCTAACCAACAAGACAATGAAGCATCATTATACCAAGGGTCATACTTACACGTCGTTTATACAACCAAATGTCACATTTATTATGTAAGAATGTAAATGCTTAATTATATAAAAGCATTCAATCCCTTGACATTCCAACACTTGACCTCCAAGTCACTATAAGTACATTGTATCCCTTTCATCAAGGGCACAGTCAAACACCTTCTGGGATATTCTTATCTACAAGAGTACATAGTTTTCTGTAACCACAAACATCAATAAAATCAGAGTGGATGTAGACTTTCTTCCATGGCTGAACCACTTTAAAAATATCGTTCTTTCTTTACTATTGCATATTTTAACTGTGATTAAAAAATTAGATCAAGTCTAGTTTTTAACATCAACAGATTGGCACCATCTATGGGAACGAGTTTTATAATTATTATTCTCACTCTCACATACTCTTATTCAAATCACGATGACTGATCCTGAGTCCCGTCTCAAGAATGAAGGTAATTTGCATGTTCTGTCTGCTCCGAAATTGAAGTAGACCTAACTAGAATTCTGGCTAGTATTCCCAGAGGATAAGAAGACATGTCGAAAATGGTGAGGCAATTGTCTCAATCGCAACAAGTGTCTCCTTGGTACAGAAGAGAAATGTCGCCTCCACCTCCAATATCCATCAGACATAGTTATTCCAGGTCTTCATGAGACACCTCTTATCGTCCAGGAGTAAGTTTATCGCTTAGGTCCAGAGAACCCTATGATATCCATTCTTTCTCTCTGGAAAGGCCAAGTGTCTTGGAAAGGCTAAGCAGAGCTTCACCCTTTGATCTTTTGGGTCCGCGAGTCAATATATATTCTCCTAGGGCATTATCCAGGAACACTCAACATCCAGCTGACTAACGAAAGGCCTTAGTCAGATCAAGATCGAGCATCCGACGATATGTACGTGCCGAGCAGACCTCTTAGGAGGACTGTTCAGTGCAGATACATGGTCGATAGAGCCGATCTTCTTTGCATAAGTCTTCGACAGGCAATAAGTCCTAGAAAGGGTAAATCCATAGGTTAGAGGATTGGTTAGGTGAAATGATGAAATTCAAGAATCCTTTGCAATGGAGTTTTGTTAAAGGATCCCCATTTTTTCAGCCAGTTATGGATTTTCCAACTCCATCAAAATTTAAAGCTCCTCTGGTCACATCCAAATATGACGGTAAAACTGATCCAGTTCTCCATATCAAGCAATATCAAGTTGCGGTTAATATTTATTCTGTCTCTAATGAAATGAGGTGCAGATCTTTTTCAAGTACCATTACGGATTCAACCCAAATATGGTATAATAAATTGCCTTGAGGAAAAATGTCCACCTTCAATCATCTTGCCAAGCTATTCATTAGCAACTTCTATTTTGGAGCTAAGCCAGTAAAAAGAGTAGTTCTTCTTCTAAGTGTAAGGCAGGAAGTGGGGGAAAGTACCAGGGAATACATCACACGCTTTAACAATAAAAAGTTGGAGGTGATTGATTATGATGAGAAAATAACCATCACTGCTCTTATGAGTTACTTGCTTCCCGAGAAATTATAGTATACTTTGGATAAATATCCTCCCAAAACTATGGATAAACTCATGGCAAAGGTAACAAAAATAATTAATGCCGAGGAAGCTATGGCCACAAAATAGAGCCCAACCACGAAGGCTGATAAGAAGAAGCAAAAGGAGCAAAGGCCGAAGAATTAAGACAAGCTTAAAAGGTACAAAAACTCCACTCCATTTAGTGTTAGCATTCACTATATCCTAGAAGAAATCAAGCACAATGAGGATTTACGATGGCCTGAGAATTAAGAGCGGCTCCTAACAAGAGGGATAGATCCAAATACTGTAAATTACATAAGGATTATGGCTATACAATGGATAAGTGTATCGCTTTGCAAAATGAGATAGAATCCCTCACCGGCCAAGGAAAAATCAATAAATTTATTGATCGGTGCGATGGAAGAGATCCTAGAAGATGGTCAAATTCTCCAAATAAGCCTAGATATGATAGAAAGACAAATCATGAAGACGATTATGACAATGATCCAAACCTGCTGAAGAACCCCAATTAATAAGAACTTGAGGTAACTATGATTAGTTTTGGTTCATTTGATTGTCATATGATTACAAGTGGAGATACAGTAGGAGGTGATCACATTGTTAAAAGGAAAGCTTACTTGAATGAAGCTCGTGCTTGCTCCTATATTCAGAGGATAAATCTGAATGAAGATGATCGGCTAAGAAGGTCAACAAGGACAAATTAGTGATTGGTTTTTCAAAAAATGATATCTTTGGGGTTCTTTACCCCTATGATAACCCATTGGTTATCAAATTTAGAATCCATGATATTATCATCGCTAGAGTTTTGATTGATAATGGGAATTCTGTCGATATTACATTTTATCCTTACTTTCAGAGTTTGGACTTGAAGCTCAGCCAGTTGGAACCCTATCATAGGCCATTAATAGGATTTTCTAGTGAAAATTTTTACCATTTGGGAACAATCAAGCTAGAAGTATTTATCATCACTTGGATAATAAGTCGCATAGATAAAATACGTTTCTTTATGATGGATAAGAATGTTCAATTTTCCTATAATGTAATCCTCGGCTGGGTAGGATTGAAGAAGTTTGAATCCATACCGTCAATAGTCGATCAATGCTTGAAGTTTCTAACTCATTTTGGGGTAGGTGCTATGAAAGGCGACCAAAAGTTAGCTAGAGAGTTTTACTACTCATCAGTCAAGTAAGAAGATCTAATTGAATTGAAGAAGAAGGCTGCAACTTACTAGGTGGATACTACTGAGCCTAATGGTGAATATGAGGTTGAAACCTTAGATCCACGAGATGAAACAAAGTTGGCCAAAGGATAGATTATGTAAGCCACTTAAAACATCATTCTGGACGACGATAAACTAGAAAGGACTATGCAAATCGGCTCAATGCTGGATCCCATCCTTAAACAGAAGTTGATTATGTTCCTGAGGTAAACAAATACGTGTATTTTCTTAGATCCATGATGATATGCCTAGGATTGATCCTCATTTCCTCTTTCATGAGATCAACGTCAATAAGGATGCCAAGATGATCAAGTAGAGACGTCGTGTTTTTAGTCCTGAAAAGAATCAAGCTATCGAAGAGGTAAAGATGTGAGGTATCCAGACTGGTTGTCTAACATTATAATGGTAAAAAAGAAGAACGATAAATGGAGGATGTGTGTAGATTTCCCTTATTGAAATAAGGCGTGGCTAAAGGACCATTTTCCCTTTCCCATAATTGATCAGCTGGTGGACGTTACGTTAGGGCATGAACTTTTAAGCTTTATGGATGCATATTCTGGTTATAACGAGATAAAAATGAAAACTGAAGATAGGAAAAGTACAACCTTCATTACCCGCATGAGGAACTTATTGCTATAATGTAATGCTTTTTGGTTTTAAAAATACAGGTTAAACATAGCAAAGGTTGGTGAATAAGGTTTTCGAACAGATTAGGAAAAATATGGAGGTTTGTGTAGATGATATGTTGACGAAGAGAAAAAAAGCTTCAGGTCATATTTTTTACCTCAGTTAGACTTTTGATCAGTTGGAAAAGTATCATATGAAGGTGAATCTGACCAAGTGTGTGTCTGGAGTACACAAAGAAATGTTCCTCGACTTCTTAGTTAATCAAAAGAGAATTAAAGAAAATCTAGCAAATATAAAATCTTTGATAGAAATACAGTCACCGGCCTGCAAGAAAGATGTACAGAGGCTCACCGAAAGAGTGGAAGCCTTAAATAGATTTATTTCCCGAGCAAGAGACATGTGCTTTCCATTTTTCAAAGTGTTGAGAAAAACTTTTGAGTGGAATGAAGAATGTGAAGAAGCGTTTTGGGAGCTCAAGAAGTACTTGGGATCACCACCATTGCATTCCTGACCAGTTTTGGGAGTGAAATTGTACTTGTATTTAGATGTTTCTGAGTCAGCATTGGTCAGACAAGACAACGAAATCCAAAAAAAAAGTCTACTATACCAGTAAATCATTCAGAGGAGCTAAAATAAGCTACCCACATTTGAAAAAATTAGCCCTATCACTTTTTGAGGCTTCAAGATGAAAAAAACCTTATTTCCAAGCACAAACCATAGTTGTGTATACGAATTTGCCTCTTCGACAAGCTCTCTATAAACCTGAGAAGTCAGGAAGATTGATGTACTGGGAGTAGAATTGGGAGAGTATGACATTGTTTATGAATCTAGATCTTCATTGAAAGGATAAGCGTTGGAAGATTTCATTGCTGAATTTACTTATCTAAAGGTTCCTAACCAATAGAGCTTACCTGCCGAGCAGACTTCGAAAGAAAAGAGCTCACCTCAAAAGTAAGTCGAAGTAGCTGCCGACCAACTTGAGACATCCAGAATTTAGGAAAAGACAAAAAAATATGCAAAAGAGAGTAGTAAGATATTCTAGCATGGATCATTGATAACAGAAAGCTTCAACGATGATGTTCCATTGTGGAATTTGTACGTGGATGGATCTTCATGTGCTTTCGGCAGTGGAGCAGGTGTAATACTTAATACTTTTAATAATATTGATATTGAGTATGCTCTTAAGTTTCAGTTTAAAGTATCAAACAACGAGGCAGAATATAAAGCCTTGATAGTTGGTATAAATTTAGCTCATTCATCAGGCACCGAGCAAGTAGTGGTGCATAGTGATTCACGTCTGGTTGTTAACCAAGTGCTTAATTTGTATGGGTCAAAGGAGAATTGATGACCAGGTATCTTTCCAAGGCTATGGAAGTCATTGACAAATTTCCAGCTTTCTAAATGAATAAAATTCGGCCAAAGTCTAAAATTAAAACCTATCAAGGTCAAGCTTCTTTGACAGGTCTAGATCATCGTCGCAATCATCTTCATGATTTCTCTTCCTATCATCTATAAGCTTGCATGAAGAATTTTAACTTCTTCTAGGTTCTCTGTCATCGTGCCAATCAACAAATTTATTGAGTTTTCCTTGGTGGATGAGGAATAATGTGTCATTATTTGCAAAGTGACCCACTTATTCTTTGTATGATCATAATCCTTATGGAATTCATAGTATTTGGATTTATCCCTCTTATTAGGAGTCTCCCTTAACTTCTCATGCCATTATAAATCCTCATTATGCTTGATGTCTTCCAGGATATGGTGAATGCTAACACTCAATGGAGTGTAGTTTCCATACCTTTTGAGCTTGTCTTATTTCTTTGGTCTCTGCTCCTTCTTATCAAGCTTCATGAATGGGCTCTATTTTATGGCCATATCTTCCTCGACATTCATTATTTTTTCTGCCTTTGCCATGAGTTCAGCCATAGTTTTTGGAGGATCTTTAGCCAAAGTATAATATAGTTTCTCGAGAATCAAGTCACTCATAAGAACAGTGATGGTTATTTTCTCCTCATAATCAATCATCTCCAACTTTTAATTATTTAAGCATGTGATGTATTCCCTTGTACTTCTCCCCATTTTCTTACTTACACTCAGAAGATGAGCTACTATGTTTACTGGCTTAGCTCCAAAATAGAAGTTACTAAAGAATAGCTCGACAAGATGATTGAAGGTGACCATTTATCCTCAACGCAGGTTATTATATCATATTTGGGCTGAACTCGTAATGGTACTTGAAAAAGCTCTGCACCTCATTTTATCAGGAACAGAATAAATATTATATGCATCTGGATATTGCTGGAGAGGGAGAACTGAATCAGTCTTACCATCATATTTGGGAGTGTCCACAGCAGCTTTAAATTTTAATAGAGTAGGAAAATACACAATTGACTGAACACATGGGGATCCTTTAACAAAACTCTGTTGCAAAGGATTCTTGGCTCTTGCCATTTCACCCAATCGATATTTTATCCTTTGGATTGACCCTTTCCAGGAAGGATTGCCTGCCTCAGATTTATGCGAAGCATCTCAGCTCTGCCGACCATGTGTTTGCACTGAACTCTCCTCCTTAGAGGTCTTCTCGACACGTATAGATCATCGAACACTCAATATTGTTCTAACTGAGGCCTCATGTTGGTCGACTGTATGTTGAGTGTTCCTGGATAACTCCATATTTGCTCGTGGCCCCAAACGATCAAAGGGAGAAGCTCTACTTATCCTTGCCAAGACACTTGGCCTTTTAGTAGAGAAATAATAGATATCATATGGTTTTGTGGACCTGATCAATGAACCTACTCCTGTATGATAAGAGGTGTCTGGTGAAGACCTGGAATAACCATGTTTGATAGATCTTGGAGGTGCGGGCCACATTTCTCTTCTGGACGAGGGAGACACTTGTAGTGATAGAGCTAATTGCCTCACCGTTTCCTGTATAGATTCTTGTCCTCTTGTAATACTAGCCATAATTCCAGTTAGGTCTATTACCGTGGACAAAGCAGATATAATAGGTGGATTACCTTCATTTCTGAGACTGGACTCAGGGCCAGTCATCATGCTTCGAACAAGAGTATGTAAGAGTGAGAACAATAATTAGAAAACTCGTTCCCAAAGATGACACCAATCTGTTGTTGTAAAAAATAGACTTAATCTAATGTTCTAATCACAGATAAAATATGCAATAGTAAAGAAAGAAATAGATTTTTAAAGTGGTTCAGCTATAGAAGAAAGCCTGTGTCCACTGTTATTTTATTGATGTTTGTGGTTATAGAAAACTAGGTACTCTTATAGATAAGAATATCCCAGAATTCGTTCGAACATGCCCTTGATGAAAGGGATACAATGTATTTATAGTGACATGGATGTCAAGGGTTAGAATGTCAAGGGATGGAAAATCTACTGATGTAAAAAACTAGACTCGATATAATTTTCTAATCATAGATACAATATGTAATAGTAAAGAAAGAAAGATATTTTTAAAGTGGCTCATCTATGGAAGAAATCGTACGTCCACTATTATTTTAATGATGTTTGTGGTTACAAAAAACTAGGTACTCTTGTATACAAGAATATCCCAAAATCTGTTCGACTGTGCCCGTGATGAAAGGGATACAATGTTTTTATAGTGACCCGGAGGTTAAGGATTGGAATGTCAAGGGACGGAAAGCTTTTATATGATTAAGCATTTACATCCTTACATAATGAATGTGATGATTGGTTGTATAAACCACGTGTAGTATGACCCTTGGTATGATGATGCTTCGTTATCTTATTGACCGACCTTATTTATGTTGGTCAACATTCCTTATGTTGGTCGACAATCCATGCCTTGGCGATAGATTTACTTTCTGCTGACTAGGATTTTGGCCACATAGGAGGACATGTGTTTTCTTCTGATTGGTCCATGTAGGTGGATAATTTTTGGCATAAAAAAAGCCCCTAATGTTCTATGCTTGATGTTTGCAGGAAAGTATAGAGCATTTGAATCTAGAAGTAATTCGGAGTATTTCCATGATGCTTAGTCAGCAGCCAACCTCCCACACTTATAAAATTTACTAGCACTTGTTTGAAAATGGCATATTTAGAAATAATTTTAATTTTAGCACCGCTAATGGGCAAATGGGTATTTTTAACCTTCTGATTCACAAAGTTGTTGGAATGTCAATCGTTGGTACACTTAATTATTTTGTTTTCTATTTTTGAGGCAACCTATAAAAGGTGGGAGCTTTTCCAGGTTCTTCCTTACCCTCAAATTTTCGAACTGTGTCAGCTATCTTTGAGCTTTTGTGTGCTCGTTTTCCTTCGTTCCTCCTTTCCTTTTGCAGTTCTTGATAAATCCTTAATCTTTTGTAAGAATTCCTTATTTTCTTTGTTTCTACTCGTTTTTGTCTTTTGAACCATAGTTTATGTAGTTGTCGCTGAGTCTTTAAAAGAATTTAGGCCAGAGCATAAAATTCCATCTTGGGTCGAATTAGAAATCCCTCATGGCCCTTTAAATGTATATTCCTGGGATGAAGGTCACTCGATTCCCACTTTTTTTTTATAGAAGAATGTGGTTTTTCATTTTCACCAAACCTTTTTCTTCTTCATTTTTGCCATTATTTTGAGGTTGTCCCGGCACAAGTGGCTCTCAACACCTGGAGAACTTTCAATGGTGTAAACAGATTTAAGAAACTCTATGGGAACCATATTGGGATTCCAGAAATTTTGTTTTGTTAAAAATGGTCCATTACAGGGGAAAATACATATTATTTGAAAACCAAAGTTGTTAATCGAGCTTTAGTGTTGAACTTGCTTTACTCCAATAAAGATTATTGGAGTCATGATTTAGTAGTTAATGATTGGAAACATGCCCCCTTGATGGTGGAGTAGCATATCATGGTCCCAGATGCCCTCAATCAGGGAATGGGATAGGTTATTATTTTAATTATTTCCCTTCTTTTGTGATATCCTTTCTGATGTGTACTAACTATCATTGCTTGTTATGGGGCCTGAACCAAAGAAGAGGAGAAAATCACCCCCGATCAGCATCTACCTTGCTGGAATATAAGACATTTATCACTCCCTTTGTAGCTCGACCAATGGTTATCATTCCATCAATTGTAATTGACTTAGATAAAGGCCCAGTATTTACTTCCTCTGTTAGTGAATCTACTGGAGTTATTGCTAAAGTCGGTACTTCCACCTCTCTTGACTCCAATCTTCCACTTGTAATCAATATGGGCAAGAGAAATATCCCCAATATTTTGGAAGATGACTTTATAGCTAGTGCTAAGAAACCAATTGATACACCTGCCCAGAAGAAGAAGAATGATGTTAGAAAAAATCCTCCAACCAATAAGGGTGATATATCTCCTTTGACGAGATTAAGGAAGGGTCCCGTTGATAAGCAGATTGGGAAAATTATTGATGTCGATCAACAGGGTTTGGTTGGCATGGTTCCACCTGTTAGTGGATCATATGTAGCCTTTACTCCTAGCTTGGCTAGGAAGTTGATCAAGTCTAGCACACTCCCTGATCACTAAATTAATACTGCTTCAATGTTTCGATCACAATTATCAGAAAGGGCTTCTCAAAGCCTGGCCTTGGGAAATTTTCATTTTTGAGGTTGGTCGGATGCTATTCATGCCTTTTTAATTTTGTATTAACTTGGATTTTTCTTGAAGTTTTTAGTTGACTATAACCAAATGCGGGAGAAGGATGATCGGTTATATTCTTCCTCGAGAGAAGTATAAGAAGCATTTTAAGGTCTGAGGCAGCCTTTGCTAAAATCCCAACAGGATTTGGAAACTGAGAAAAATCCCTAGGAATAAAAACTCAAAACTTCTGAAGAAGCTCGACAGAAGGCTGATAATTCTTTGGTTGCGGCTAACTCAACTGTTACCAAAGTTGAGCCCATGGAAAAGGCTGTTAAAGGTCAAGTGGCCAAGCTGAACATAAACCTTTATGTCGAGAAGGCCAAGAGGAAAAAGGCCAGGGAATATTCCTTTAATAGGGGTTGGGATAAAGATATCTCTTGGACTTCTAATCAAGTCGGCTATGCGAAGAAAAAAAAATTCAATGAAGGTTAGTCGACGACGTTGAAGGAAGTTGGTACTGTTGAAGATTCTGAACTCTTCCTCAGATATGAGCTAGGTTCCCTACCTAACCTTGATGATGAGACTGAAGATCAAGCAAGTTCAGAGGAATCTTCCTTGGCTGTATTTTGTAATTCATTTGAATGTTATATAGTTTGTATGAATAAAATGTGTTTATTTTTGTCAACTTATGATTATTTTAATCATTAAGTTAACTTGTGCTTGTAATATCATTGGTCCTACTAATACACTTAGATACATTAATCCAAATTTAATATTAGTTGCCAGTGGTTACGCCATTGTAACTACTAGTGCACTTAGATATATTGATCCAAATTTAGCATTATTTATCAGTGGTGACCAAGTTTATGAGGAATGTATGTTTATATTCCAGTATCTAACAATTTTTACATGTCTTCTCACATTTAACTTAGTCGGGTAAAACTTGTTTATAACTGTTTTAATTTTATACGAAGTTTTACACTTCTTGTTCTTGGCTTGTTTATACAAAATCATGCATGAAGTAATCAACCTCTTTTTCTTGATATTGTTTTTATGAAGTCATATATTAAGTAAATTATTGCTTCCGACCAAGTGCTGAGAATTATAATCCTATTTTGACTTGGTTGGTTATTATTTTTTTTATTGTCGACCAAGTGCTGAGGGTTGCAATCTTGTTTTTACTTGGTCGGAGCTGTAGATCAAAAGTTATCTTTGTTTTGGGAGATGTATATTATCACCATACTTCGAAAAAAAATTGAAAAATTTATGAGACTGAAATAATATTTTTATTGATATTGATATTGAAATAAAATCAGAAGAGATACAATCATCGAAATCCATTGAATTACTGATAATACTTGGGAAAATGCTTGGCATTCCAAGGATTTTTGAATTCTTCACCATCCAAAATCTCTATCTGGTAGGTCCCTGGTCAAATGGCGGTTGATATAAGATATGAACCATGTCAGTTGGCTTAAATCTTTTTATTCTTCTGGATAACTTTCTTAAGAATATAATCTCCCTCTTTCAGGTTATTCGCCCACTTTCAACTTATTATAAAAGCGAGCAGTGTGATGTTGGTTTGCAGATCTTGATTATATTCTTAAGAAAGTTATCCATAAGAATAACAAGCTTGAAGCCAACTAGCATGGCCCATATCTCATAACAGTTGTCATCCGACCAGGGACCTACCGGATAGAGACTTTGGATGTTGAAGAATTCAAAAATCCTTGGAACTCCGAGCATCTTCGCAAGTATTATCAGTAATTCAAAGAATTTTCATGATTGTATCTCTTTTGATTTTATTTCAATATCAATAAAAAGATGATTTTAGTCTCATCAATTTTTATATTTTTTTTCAGAGTATGGTGATGGTATACATCTCCCAAAACAAAGATAACTTTTGATCTGCACCTCTGACCAAGTCAAAACAGGATTGCAACCCTCAGCACTTGGTCGACAATAAGAAAAATCATAACCAACCAAGTCAAAATAGGATTATAATCCTTAGCATTTAGTCGGCAACAATAATTTACTTAATATATGACTTCGTAAAAATAAAATCAAGAATAAGAGGTTGATTACTTCATGCATGATTTTGTATAAACAAGTAAAGAATAAGAAATGTAAAACTTCATATAAAACTTAAACAGTTATAAACAAGTTTTTCCCGACTAAGTTAAATGCGGAAAGACATGTAAAAATTCCTAAATACTGGAATATGAACATACATTCCTCATACACTTGGTCACCACTGATAATTAATGCTAAATTTGGATCAATATATCTAAGTGCATTAGTAGAATCAATGGTGTAACCACTGGTAACTAATACTAAATTTGGATTAATATATCTTAGTGTATTAGTGGACCAATCATATTACAAACACAAGTTAACTGAATGATTAAAGTAATCATAAGTTGACAAAAACAAACACATTTTGTTCATACAAACTGTATAACATTCAAACGAATTACAAAATACAGGATAGTCATTCAACTGGACATTTTCCCTTAGCTTTGGAAGATGACTGCACTTTTTCCATACCAGTAGGAGGATCATCCAGCGTATAAGGAGAATTAATAAAGGTGAAATTATGAAGCATCCTTCTGTTGCTGCTGCTCGACCTGTTGGTCAGATAAGGAGGTCGAACTATCTCAAGTTCATCATGTAACTCATAATCCCCAAAATATTTCGATATCAAGCATTGGGGAATCGATTTAAAAGGAATCCAACTAACATCCAACTTGAACGAAGGCTATTGGCAATATAAGAAACAAGGATCATGACAATACCACAGTTTGCTATCTCGATCAACCTTCATCACAGTTAAGCAATTGGTCCAATTTCATTTATAACCTTCACGATGAGTTTGAGCGAGATGATCAGCTATATGGCCCAAAGTTTCATTGTATCCAACCATCCATACCTCTCTAGGTTGTTTATGAAATTAGAAGGTTAATATTTCAACTTGATCTTGAAGTTTCTTCAAAACCTCATCCTTCATCTTCAACTGAGAGGATTGGTCGGTAAGGGCTTTGTCTTTAGCTTCCAGTTTTGAGGAAAAATTAGTAACATCTTGACTCTTTGCCCTCAACTGGGCAACTTAATTAGCTAAAGTTTTCTTAGCTCTAGTCTCTTCTACAGTTGGTCGGCTAGCTCTTTGTCTAGATGATGATGCAGGTTCGGTTTTTATCAAAGATTCAAGCTCTTCACTCAATTTAGCATTTTCCTCCTCCATAAAAGAGGCACCTTCATCGGCACCAGTAATAGAAGACTATTTTAAGGCCCCAAGTTCTTTGCTCAGCCTATTATTTTCCTCTTCCAGAAGTTCAGCAATCTCTTTGGCTTCATTAACTTCACAGTTCAATAAAAAATCCTTTTTTCTAAATGCAGAGGAATATTTCTCCAACTTCTCTTCAAATCCCCAAGATTCACTCAAGGCCTTGTCTTAGCCTCATAATCAACATGCAATAAAGATTGTATTCATTATTATGGATTTGCAGTTCTTCGATCATCTCATAGAATACAACATTATTGGTCACAACCCAGTCAAGAAGAAACTTAAGATAAGTTTAGGCATCCTTATCGAAACCATCTGCGTAGAGAAAGTATGTTAACTCTTTATCAGTCAAGTCTAAATGACCGGCCTTAAATAGATTATTGCAGAGCTTGAGTAAGTCAAAATCAGAGGAAGAAATTTGTTCCATCTTGGCCAAAAATTAGAAGGATAAAGTAATTGATCAACAACAAAAGAAAATGGAAAGTTAACAAGAAAATTGGAAAAAGGAGTTCTTTTATTAATAAAGGATAATTATACTGGTACATCAGGAGAAGACAAAACGAAAATCCAAAAGAGGTGCAAAATACAATAGGCCGAGCAAGTTTACACCTTCTTCTTATCCTTCTCCACATCAGGGATCTCTTGCTCGATATGAAGGATAGATGAAGTATTTCCTTGGTCGACAAGAGGGGAATAAGAGTCAAAAACCAAGGAAGATTCCCCTGAACCAGCTTCATCTTCAATCTCATCATCAAAGTTAGGTGGGGGACCTGGATCATGTCTGAGGAAGAGTTCAGAATCTTCAGCAGTATCAACTTCCTTCAATATCGCTGACTAACCTTCCTTGAAAAAAACATTCTTGGCATACCCAACTTGAGCAGAAGTAGCAAATATAGATTTAACCCGGCCCCTATTGAAGGAATCTTCTTTGTCTTTCTTCCTCTTGGCCTTCTCGACAGAAAGGTCTATGGTCAACTTGGCTACTTGACCTTCAACAGATCAACCTTCTGTCGAGCTTCTTCAATAGTTTTGAGTTTTTCTTCCCTGGACTTTTTCTCTATTTCCAGTGCATGTTGGGATTCTATCAAAGAGTGACTCAGACCTTCAAAGGCTTCTTATACTTCTCCTGAGGAAGAACTTAGCTAATCGTCCTTCTCCATCATTAGGTTATAGTCAACCAAGAACTGAAAGAAAAATCCTAGTTAATACAAAATTAAAAAGACATGAATAGCATCCGACCAACATCAAAAATGAAAACTTTCCAAGGCCGGGTTTTGAGAAGCCCTTGCTGATAATTGAGATCGGGACATTGAAGCAGCAGCATCTCTGTGGTAAGAAAGTATGCCAGACTTGATCAAATTCCTATCCAAGCTAGGACTAAAGGATACATATGAGCCAGTATTAGGTGGAAACACGCCGACCAAACCCTGTTGATCGGCATTAAAAATTTTCTCAACCTGCTTATTAGTAGGACCCCTCATCAATCTCTTCAAAGGAGATTCATCACCCTTGTTTGCTGGGGGATTTTGCCAACATCATTCTTCTTTTTCTCCTTCTTCTAGGCAGCAGTATTAACTGGTTTCTTGACACCATCTATAGAGTCATTTTCTAAAAGGTTGGAGATTTTTCTCTTGCCCATATTAATAGCAAGTGGAAGATTGGAGTTAAGAGAGGTGGAAGTACCGACTTCAGCAATAACTCTAGCAGATTCACTGGCAGAGGAAGTAAATACGGGGTATTTGTCCAAGTCAATTATAATTAATGGAATGCTAATTATTGGTCGGTCTACAAAGGAAGTAATGGAGGTCTTATATTCTATAAAGGTAGATTCTTATCGGGGGTGATCTTCTCCTGTTCTTTGGTTCAAGCCCCATAAGAATTTGAGTTCTTCCAAACTAAATTCACCCATCTTGGGGTACTTTCTCTTACGATCTTTTGCAACAATGCAATATGCAATGATAGTTAGTACACATCAGAAAGGATATCAAAAAAGAAGGGAAAAAATTAAAATAACAACCTATCACATTCCTTGATTGAGGGCATCTAGGACCATGATAGGCTATTCCACCATCAAGGAGGCATGTTGCCAATTCTTAACTACTAAAGCATAACTACAATAATCTTTATTGGAGTCAGGCAAGTTTAACACTAAAGCACTATTAACATCTCTAGTTTTCAAATAATATGTATTTTCCCCTGCAATGGACCATTTATAACATAACATAATCTCTAGAATCTCAATATGGGTATCATAGTGTTCATTCAATCTGTTTACACCATTGACAATTCTCCAGGTGTTGTGAGCCACTTATGCCGGGACAACATCAAAATATTGGCAAAAACGAAAATGAAAAGGGTTCGGAGGAAATGAAAAATCACACTCTTATATAAATAAAGTGGGAATCCAGTGACCTTCATCCAAGGAATATACATCTAAAGGGCCATGAGGGACTTCTAATTTTACCCAAGATGGTATTTTATCCTCTTCGTCAACTACATAAACCATGGTTCAAAAGACGAAAATAAGGAAAAAGAAAGAAAAGAAAGAATTCTTACAGAAGATTAAAGATTTAGTAAGAATTGTCAAAAGGAAAGGAGGAACGTTGGCAAACGATTACACAAAAGATCCGAGATAACTGCTACAGTAAAAAATTTGGCGGAAGAACTTGAAAAAGATCTCGCCTTTTATAGGTTGCCTCGAAAATAATGAACAAAATGATTAAATGTACCAACGAGACATTTCGATGGGTTCGTGAATTAGAAGGTTAAAAATACCAATTTTCCCTTTGGCGGTTCGCTAAAAGTCAAATTATTTGAAAAATGCCATTTTCGAACAAGTGCTAGTAAATTTTATAAGTGTGGGAGGTCGGCTTCCTACTATGCATCATGGAAATACTACGAATTACTTATAGAGTCAAATGCTTCATACTTTCATGCAGTCATTAATCGTGGAACATTGGGGGCTTCTTTTGATGCAAAAAATTATCCACCTACGTGGACCAATCAGAAGGAAACACATGTGCTCCTACGTGGCCAAAATCCTAGTCCGTAGAAAATAAATTTGTCGACTAAGGCATGGAATTCCGACCAACACATGCATTACCGACTAACACAAAGACGGCCGACCAACAAGACAACGAAGCGTCATCGTACCAAGGGTCATATTACACATGATTTATACAACCAATCATCACATTTATTATTTAAGGATGTAAATGCTTAATTATATCAAAGCATTCCATCCCTTGACATTCCAACCCTTGACCTCCGGGTCACTATAAATATATTGTATCCCTTCATCAAGTGCACGGTCGAACGAATTCTAGAATATTCTTATCTACAAGAGTACCTAGTTTTCTGTAACCACAAACATTAATAAAATAATTTGGACGTTGTCTTTCTTCCATAGGTGAAGTAGTTTAAAACTATCTTTCTTTCTTTACTATTGCATATTTTATCTGTGATTAGAAAATTAAATAAAGTCTATATTTTTACATCAATAGTTAGGGTGGTGCCGATCGACATGGGCTCTGGCCTGCCCATCGTCCTCATCCCTGCCTTGTTGGGTAAGGAATGTACACCATGTCGATAGGCAGGGTGTCTGGGTGCATATAGGAATTTCGAAATAAACTTTTTTCAAAATAATAGGCATAAAATACAAATTATATGTCCAAATTGTACACAAGTTGGACTGCTAGAATTGTAATTTATATCCCTTCAAGAATCTAATGAGCCACTCCCGGGTTGGTGAGTTGATAGAAGTCAAATGAGGCTCGAAAGCGCTCGATGGTCTCTGAATAAGGGGTTTTTGGAGGAACTCGAGTCATTTATGCGAACCATGATATTGATTCGCTTATGACATGATTATTTGCTAAAGGGAATTCAGATCCCTTCAAGATTTCATCAAGCTTCGCTTGGTTTGGAGAGTTAACCATGGTCAAATGGGACTAAAAAAATGTCCAATGGTCCTTGGAAGTAAAATGGATCATTAATGCAAACTATGAGATCGATTTGAGAATGGTACGGATCGTTGAAAAGGGGATTTAGAGACCTTCAAGGTTTCAATTAGTTTATTTCAGGTTGGAGAGTTGATCGAAGTCAAATGGGGCTTGAGAGCACTCGGTGGCCTCCAGATCAGTACTCAGAGTAAAACGGATCATTCGTGTGAACCATGAGGCTAATTAATTCATGGAAAGGGTTGTTAAAAAGTGTATTCAGAGACCTTTAAGGTTTCATTGAGATTCACTCAGGTTGGAGAGTTGACTAGAGTCAAACAGGGTTCGAGATTGTCCAATGGCCTCCAGATCAATACTCAAAGTAAAATGAATCGTTCATGCAATTGTAAGGTCAATTCGCACACAATAAAGACCGTTATAAAGGGGATTCATATCCCTTCAAGATTTCATTGAGCCTTTTTTTTGGTTGAGCAGAATCAAATGGGGCCCGAGAGCACCCGGTGGCCTTTAGATTAATACTCAGAGTGTGACCTAGGGTTTATGATGAGTGTATGAGTGTTAAGGACCTAAAAAGGTGTTTATATGGGATCCTAGAATGGGGTGTATACACTTACTAAGCATGTCAACTGATCATTTGTGTATCATTGGAATTAAATGCTAAGATAATTTTCTTCTGACATTCGCAATCAATTTTTTCCACGTGTAGCCACAAAATAATTTCTGGAACATTGATTTATGCTAGCATATTTTTTCCCCTAATTTCAAATAGTCGTATGGTACAGTGGATCATCAAAAGAATTAAAGGTCTATTTTACTAAAAAATAAATAAAACTCTTCTATATCATTATCCTAAAACTTTCTTTACTGCCATTAAAAGCTTTCAGGTTTCTAGAGAAATAAAGTTTTTTTGTTTCTCAAAATTTCATTTGTTTCTCATTTATTAACGATCGTATTACATTCTGATCATCTTCACAATGATTTCCTAACTTTTCTTACGGTGATATTCTTTTCTGTGTATCAATTGTGTCATCAATCAAAGATCTGGAGGTTTTTGGTAAGGTTGTTGAAAGAAATCTGACATCATAAATGGCTGAGCGAGAAGCATTATGTGTCCATTATCGTTGTGATACATTATTTGGAGATAAAGATAAATTTTGGAGTTTGACCAAGGTATATTCTTTGACATATCCAAGAATAGAATATTTTTAGTGGAAGAGGAACCCTTCGATCAAACCCAATGTGATTACCATTCGCTGGTAGATATTTTGAGAATTAATTTAGAATGTGGGGATTTTCTTTATTTATATGTTGATTTCAAAGGAGCACTAGGTTCCCCAGTATGGTTTGCAACTTGTTCTACCTATATTGATGATAAGTAAAACCACACCCTTAGCCAAGTTAGGCTTAATCATGCAGCATATTGTTTTGGGGATTTTACTTTATATAAGAATAACCCTGCTCTCTAGTTTCTTATCTCTCGATAGAGCACAAAGTCCTATACTTTCATGACATCTTGGGGGGGGGGGGGGGGGATTCTATTATTGTGGGAGATGTCTTTGAATTTATTGGTATTTAAAATTATGTTGCATCTCCTTATGATTGTTCCCCATTTAATAATAAAGAATTGAGCACGTGATGATTTGGGCAAGTTTATTCATGAGTGCATAGTAGATTCTTCCAAAGCCACTTTTGGACAGCTCTTCATTTTTTCTTCAAGTCATATGTAAAGCCTTTTAAGTAATGAAAGGAACAGGGTTATATTCCTAATACACCATTTGGCCTTGGAAAAAGAAATGACTCAGAGTTAACAACCTATCTCATTTATCTGATTTCTCAAATTTTCATACCCAGTAAGCCCAATGATCAACCATGTCAGGAGCTAGTAAATATAGCAGTTAGGTTGGCCAGTGGAATTAACATCCCTCTAACTTCCATAACACTCAGATCCCTTTACCCTTGGTTGGATAGGTCACATATTAACATGAATCGCTTTATCGATTGATATGACATGTCAAATTTTTCTAACACCATTCTTTTGATGGAGTTCCTCTATGTTAGGTTTCCTGATCTTGCACCCACTTAATATCCTATTAGTAAATTTCCCCTCTCCAAGGATTATGCATTGGAATAAGAAGCAAAGTAAGAAGCTTCATCTTCCTTTAATTGATTATAAGCTTAGATTCCTTAACAGATTATACTCTCAAGACATGCATGCTCTTCAAGGAAGAGGCATGTACTATTGCTCTTATAGATGGAGAATATGATGTAACTAATGATCCATCATTGGTTGTGGTTTTTCTTATGATACCTAGCTATCTTTCGTCATTTACAGAGTATAATGTTGAGAGTGAGGTTTATTATCCTTATAGATGTTAAAGATAATTT
The DNA here is from genome assembly GCA_949130495.1 of Sambucus nigra. NCBI lineage: Eukaryota > Viridiplantae > Streptophyta > Magnoliopsida > Dipsacales > Adoxaceae > Sambucus > Sambucus nigra. Next base: position 379,088,791 of record OX422211.1, read on the forward strand.
GGGTGTAATGCTAGAGTCCTAAATCCTTCCTAATGAAGTAACAATGTTGACAGGTGTTTTTACTTTGATTGTCTTGGTTTCACAAAAATTAATGCTTCTATTCTTTGCATTAAGTACTATGGTAGCTTCATCATGCCCATAAAGAAGAGGATAAGCGATGCATCTTTTGGGTGGTTGTTGTAAGGACATTTTTGTCCATTGTCAATATGTATATCGTACGCCGCTACACCGTTGAAGAAATTCAACATCGCATTTACATCAACGGATCCTAATATCAAAAGCATCTTCAACATGGAATTAGTTTTTTGGTAAATCGGACCAGTCCGCCCATTTCAAAAACAAACTGATCCGCCTCCGGACCGATCAGCATCGAAGCCGGGACGATTCGCTTTGCATCAGAAACATAATACCCCGGATAGAAGCCGAACTAAAGAAGCCCTTTGAGAAAATGAACTAATCCAACCACGGACCATTCCGTCTCCAAGCCGGACCGATCTGCCTTTGATAAAATCGAACAGATCTGATTGAGATTTTTTCGGCTCAGGTTTCCTTTTATAAACCATCTTCGGGGGAGTTATTTTAAAAGACTTTCAGAGACGAATTTAAGAGTCCTAATTACTCTAGTCTTCACCTTTGTTGAGTCCCGTGACTCATGTTTTGATTCACACAACTGTTCAATCCTTTGTGAATCCATTTTTACAACCCAAGAACACAACCTTGTGTTTGTTCATACTCTTGTGGAGAAGACCGTCCTTCTTCTTCATTGCTGCCCTCCTGAAAAGGGAAAGTTCCAACCGCCGACTACAGAACCGACGCCCGCGGGTATTTCTGTGTCATTGTATTTTCATTGTTATCCGTGTAACTGAGTATTACAAAATTATAGTGAAAATAAGGGATTTTTCCTCACATGTGTGTGTTTGAATGTTCTTGCATGCTTCATTATATTATTCAATCACACCTAGTTGCATGTTTAGAACATAATTGATTAAAACTGAGTTTAATTAAATAATATCTCTATTTGAACGCACACGCACACGCACTCTTTTCAAATTGGTATCAGAGCCAATTAGACAACTTTATCGTGTAATTTTTTCGTAAAATTTTTCTAAGATATCAATTTTCAGAAAAATTGATTTTTGAAAACGAGTGTGTTCATAATGGAGAAATTATATAATAAAATGAGAGTTTTTAACGGGACAAACTATGCATACTGGAAAGCCCGCATGAGATCTGCATTAAAACCCATTGATGAACGTGTCTGTATTTTGGTTTAAAGAGGTTGGACACCTCCCTCCGTCACTCTTGAAAATGTGACCAATTTAAAACCTGTTACTACATGGACTGAAGAAGAATTTAAATGATCATCTTTTAATTCTAAGGGTTTAAGTGCTATTTCTGGATCTGTTACACCTGATGAGTTCAAACGCATAATGACGTGCACCACGTCAAAAGAGGCATGGGATGTTTTACAACTCACCCATGAAGGAAATAATGCTGTGAAAGAGTCTAAACTGCAAAATTTAACAACTCAATTTGAAACCATCACCATGCATGAAACTGAATGTTTTGATGATTTTTATGCTAGGTTATCTGATATTGTTAATACTAGCTTTAATCTTGGTGAACACATTCCTAATGCTAGAGTTGTTAAAAAGATTCTTCCTTCTCTTCCTAAGCGTTTTATCCCTAAAGTCACTGTGCTAAATTCTATGGGTAATTTAAATACGCTAAAATTGGAGGAACTTGTAGGAGACTTGCAAACGTATGAGATTGATATGTTTCCTAAATTTGTCAAATCTAAAGATAAGGGAATTGCACTTAATGCCCAAGAGAGAAAGAGTGAGGGGTCGGTAAGAAAGAGGGGAGAGTCATATAGAAAAATAGAGACAGATACGTCAGATTCCGAGTGTGATTTTGACTTAGATGATTTAGCCCTTTTTACTAAAAATTTCAAGAGAATACTCAAATTCAAGAAAAATGGTAATTTTAAAAAGAAGTTTGAGAAAAATAAGTCTGAAAATAAAAAAAAAAAAGTTTTTAAAGATCCTCCTAAGAAAGAAAGTGAGAAATGCTTTGACTGTGACGGTAGGGGTCATAGAGCTTTTGAGTGTGATACTAGACTGAACAGAGAAAAGGGCAAAGATGTCCTTAATGCTACTCTTAGTGCCGACAGTGAAGTCGAGTCGGTGGATTTCGGAGACGAGTCACCGAATGATTGTAACTTCACCGCATTCATGGCTAGTCATGTGATCACTTCTAGTACTTCTCACGACGATGAGGATGATGCATCACAGGGACACCTCGATAGTGAGATCGATGTTAGTGAGGGGGAGGATGACTCAAGTGAGAGTGATAGTGATCTTCAACGCGCCTACGCCGAGCTATATTCTGAGTCTTTTAAAACTAAAAAGCATAACAAAGCATTAGTTCTTAGGATCACCGCTTTAGATGAAGAGTTAAGAAAAGAGAGAGAGAGTGAGTCCTCCACCTGCACTACCTTAAGAGAGAGAGAGTATGTCTGTGTTAAGAAAGAGAGTTTGTTTAGAGAGAGAGAGGGAGTTGTTTTGAGAAAGAGAGAGAGGACTTGACTAAACAAGTGGCTAGTCTTACGAGTGAGCTCCATTCCTCCGTGGAGACTCGGAAGAAACTTGAAACCCTTGTAGCATAGCTTGCTCATGATCTTGATAAAGCACGAGAAATCAAGGTTGAAATCGAGGACAGATTTGGGAAGATGCTCCTCGACCCCGCTTTAGGTTTTGGTGATAGGCAGGGAATAGGTTATGATGGTTCCTCCACGTCCCAAATTGCACCTGGACCAGTTCCTGAGTTTACTATGACTCCTTATGGTTATCGTAAAAAACCACGTAGGAGAGTTCGACCAAGAAAAGCAAACCCAGGTTCGCCTAAGACTAGGGGTGGCAATTTTCGACACCACACGATAACCCGACACGAACTCGACACGAAGTTAGCGGGTTAGGGTTGAAGATTTCTTGACACGAACCCGAATATGACACGACCCGCCAACACGAATAATAAACGGGTTGGGTTAGTGTCAAACACGTTTAACTCGAAAATGACACGAATAGACCCGTTTAACTCGTATTTTATGGAGATTATATTAGATAATTTATATATTTTGATAGACATTCTATAAAATTCATAGAGAATTGGATGATAAATTATTTATGTGTTGCAAAAAGTTAAAATTAATTAAATCTAAGTTATTGTAGGCCTATGAGTAGTATGATTGGTTAATAGAGAAGAAAAAAATATTTTATATTTTACTTAATGGGTTATGCAGGTTAACCCGAACACGACACGATAATAAATAGGTCGGGTTAGTGTTTGCTCATATGACACGATTAGTTAAATGGGCCAGGTTAGGGTTGACTAATACTTAACACGAACCCGACTTGACACGACACGACGCACACGAATTGCCACCCGTACCTAAGACTGCGTTCTTCTGTACGTTCTGCAAAAGAAAAGGCCACCTCAGGGAGTTTTGTTATAGTTTGGGTCGGACACGACGTACTATTGCTCCACCACATCATACTGATGATTTTTCTAGTCTGAGAGAGCGTGTTGAGTTTTTAGACGTCACATCACAGAGTTTGATGGAGGAATTCCGACGGATGTCTTTGCCGTCTGTGAATTCTTCTCGCATCCCGGCTAAAACCAACAACAAGGGTAAACAAAAGGTTACCACTTCTTGGGTGCCTAAGAAAGATAAAAAGGCTCTTGTTGTTCATGTTTCTCTCAAAGCACATAATACCGAGTCTTTAAGAGAGAGAGAGAGATGTCGCAACACGGTAAGGAAACCGCCGGTGAGGAAGAGGCCCCATACCGCCCGCTGAGAGAAATCTTATATCCCGAGCGCACTGTCACTCCGGGATGCATTCTACTCCCGTATAATACTGGGCAATTTCGTTTTAAAAACGGGATGACCCAGATGTTACCCCATTACCATGCTATGGATTCAGAAAAGCCATATCTCCATATCAGGGAATTTGAGGATGTGTGTGATACTCTCAATGATCAAACTTGCACACAAGAGGTGATCCGCCTCAAACTCTTCCCCTTCTCGTTAAAAGATAAATCTAAGACCTGGCTATGGTGTTTAACTCCAAGCTCGATCCCATCTTGGAATGAGTTGCAATCTTAATTTCTCAAGAAATTCTTCCCACCACATCGAATAATCTCCATAGAGGCTCAAATTCAAGCGTTCAGACAATCAGAAAATGAGCCATTTCATCTATTTTACGAGCGTTTCAATGTGTTAGTTACTTCGTGACCACATCATGGATTTGATATAGCACAAATAATTTCTTTTCTCTATAATGGGCTGAACCTTAATTCCAAGCAACTCGTTGAAACCATGGGTACTGGTCCGTTTGTCGAAATAGATGCCCACGATGCTGAGCTGCACCTGAGGTATGTTATCGAGACTATCCAATCCTGGGATACTTCTGATCCTAATGCTCAAAATTGAAATCGTCAAGTGACCACCACCCCATCGGCGTCCAGCCTATTTCACGTAGATAAGAATTCTATGACGGACAGTCGATTAGATACACTTGAGAAAGGATTTCGAGACCTATGCAAGGTATATGGAAGAGGACCAACTGGATCCATACCAAACCCCGTCGAGAAGGTGTGTGCGATTTGTGAGGCGGGTCATTCAACTAAGGAATGACCGACTATACCCGCCTACAAAGTGATGCTTCAAGAGTAAGTTAGTGGTATAGGAGGATTTAAAGGTAATTTCGGTGCACCGCACGGGAATTCTTATAACCCTTCATGGAAAAACCATCCTGGTTTTAGCTATGGGAAATAACATGCTGCGATGAACCCTACTCCACATGTTTCCCCTCCTCCGCCACAACACTTTTAACAAGATCCACACATGCAAGGACATGTGCAAGCACCACCACCTCAAGGAGCATATACCCCTACATCGCGGAGAAGTCTCGAGGATACGATAAATCAATTTATCAACAATGAGACTGCAACTATTGCTAGGCATGAGCGCATGATCCACGACATGAATGCGAACATTTCACAGTTGCAATCATCATTGAGTATCCAAGAGAAGGTCAAGTTTCCTTCCCAGGGCCAAAAACCTCCCCAAGGTCAAACTAGTGTAAACTCCACACCCCATAACCATCCGGAGCAATGTAGCACAATTACCACTCTACGTAGTGGGAGAGTAGTTGACTTGTCACCTCCCCCACACAATGTAACTAAAGACAAGGAGACTTCGCCCGGCACGAAAGAGTCCGAAAAAGTCCCCTTGAATGAGAGTGATAAAGAAGCTCGAGGTAGTAGTGAAACCCCCCACCGCTGCCACATACCCTCAACGGTTGGTCCCGTACTGCAAAAAGACTTCTCGGGACGATGTTTTGGATGTCTTTAAACAAGTAAAGATTAATTTACCTTTTCTCAAGACCATACAGAAAATTCCCGCATACGCTAAATTCATTAAGGACTTACTCATGGTGAAACGCAAGCTAAAGGTAAATAAGAATGTCTTTTTGGCCCAGAATGTCAGTTCAGTTTTATCGAGTGACCTTCCGTTAATGTATAAAGATCCGAGTGCACCCACCATTTCGTGCATCATGGGGAAGAACCGAATCGAAAGAGAACTAATAGATTTAGGAGCGAGTGTTAACATTATACCCTATTCCATCTATAAGAAACTCGATTTGGGAGCCCTCAAGCCCACAAATATGACTCTCCAGCACGCGGATCGTTCTGTGAATATGCCTCGGGGAATTATTGAGGATGTGATCGTCCAAATAGACACTTTCTACTTCCCGATGGACTTTGTCATTTGGGACGAGGAGGCCTCTATTCTCCCGAGCAATCATGTTCCCATTATCCTTGGTCGCCCATTCTTAGATACGGCTAATGCACTCATCAATGCTAGGAGTGGGCGGATGCAATTAACATTTGGGAACATGACCCTCGATACAAATATTTTTAACAATATCAAGAACGAGGGTGACGAAGGAGAACCGTGAGAGTCGGATCTTTCAGGAGCAGCACACGAGCATGGGAGGACCCACACGTGAGAACCGATGGGTCTATGCCTTGTTACATCAAGTGAGATCGACAATTTAGAGGGCATAGGGAGAAGTTCGTATGAGTGCTTAGAGGAGAGCAAATGGCAAGACACGATAGATATTTTTCTCCTCGAGTACTACCCACCCACACCACTTAATAATTTTGAGATGGAGCGAGGAAGAAAGAATGTGGAAACAAAGCAAGAGAGAGAGCTAGAGGAGTTGAGCCTAACAGGACTTAAGAGAGAATTCGAGAAGGTGGATGAGAGCCTTCACAACAAATTCCAACCTGTATTGGACTCATGTAGTCATTTAGGAGAGGGCGAGTGGAAAGATAAAACTGATGATTTTCTTCGTAATGACCATCCACCCATACCATTTGATGGCCCGAAGGCGATAGAGGAGAAAAGTTGTGTCTCGTCCGACTTAGAGCCCGACCCATGTATTCAAAAAATTGAAAGAAAATTAGGTGTTCCCTCTGAGTCGGTGCACACAAGCTATGATTTGAGTAAGCATCACAGGGAACCCTTTTCGAGTAGTCACGATGAGTTTCACGGTCTTTCCTTTATTTATGGGCGAGGTCCCAACTTATTCTGGTTATTTGTATATGACAGGAAGACGGGAGTGACAAGGAGAGCATCGAACCCCGTAAGTGGGGTCGGGTGAGTTTGTGGAGAGATGACAGGTCATCGCACCCCCGATGCGTATGAGGTGATTGTTGTTGTAGTTTTGAGTCATGCATGAGTGTCATATAGTGTCTTGTTGCATTTTAATGATTTGCTTGCTTTATTTTCTTGACCTTTTATTCGCTTTGAGTTAGATTTTAGTCCTTTTTTGTTGAGGACAATGCAAAAGTCTAAGTTGGTGGGGGGGCCACAATTGCGTATTTCTAAAACTTCACAAATTTTCAAAAATGCCCAGAAATTTCCAAAAAAATCATAAAATTTTGAAAAACCCAAAAGTATTTTTGTTCAAAATAAATAAAAATTGGAATTCAAATTTTTCAAAAATATCATTAAAAGTCGGATTGAAGTCTCAAGTTGTAATATTCAACCTACACAAAGCCGAAATTGACTAAAGATGGAAGTTGAGCGAAAATTGACGACATAACGAATAAGTGTAGAGATTAACAAACCCAGTGAGAATCGAGCCTATCACTTTTTGCTAGTTTTTAAATCAATCCGAGATAATTGTTAACTCAAAGTTCTTTTCAGCGCCTAAAAATTCGTCAAGGATCTCAATCCTTTCATTTTGATCGGTTATGAAAAATGTGTGCGATATTGCTTTGAAAAACGTTCCAAAATTGATCTCTAAACTTAAATTCATCTCGAAACGCATATGGTAACGCAATTGGTATTTTGGAAAATGAAGTAGGACCTCGTTTGTCACACAAAAATATTTCCCAGAAAAAGATGCGAAAAACAACCCCTTTTGTAACCCAAATTGAGCCAAATAAATTGTCCCTTTCGTTTGACAAACCCAAAAAACCCAAATAGCCCGGAATTGGGAAAAATGGAAAAATTCAGAATTTGAGTCCGAAAAGTGCATATAAAGGGAAAAAAAATAGATACGCTCAACAAAAATAGCAAGAAAAGAAAAGAAGTGAAAAACAGAAAAAATAGAGAAAAAGAAGAAGAAAATGAGCAAAAGCCTATAAAAGCACTACGGACATCATAAGAAAAGTTTTCCAATTTCGAAATTCTTAGCCTTTTCCAATTTTACCCAATACACCTTTAAATCCGAAAAAGTCCTAACCGAGACTAAATTGCGAAAATTGGTCACCGCGTGAAGAGCTAAAACACCAAAAGATAATAAAAGAGATTGAATGCGCGAATAAGAGGCAATGTTCCCCTTTTTAAAATCGTATTCCGTTGATGAGATCCTATCACTCTAAAATTTTCATCTTTCTACATGTGTGCGTGACTTCGCGTACATTATATTTACTCTCTATATCACGCATACCGAGATAATAGCCACATTCCGAGTGATTCTCTTGAGAGAGCATTCCGTGAGAATTTGAAATCAAAACGAATTTGCCGATAAGTAATGTAATGGTCAATCGGTGGAAATCCGCGGTTAAAATTTTTGGCTTTGCACCCACGCACTACGGTTTGAGACTTGTAAATATGACTTGATGATGACTATTTTCTGGGAAAGTTTGAATTAGACAATTTTTGTGTATTTTGAATCTTCTTTGCGTCGAATTTTGTGGGTATATTCTCTGCAAACCCTCACGAGACACAACTCATCCTACTAGGGTGACCTAGGGGTTTAAAGGCTTGTTGCATACGCTAAATGCAATCGCTTGCTCGCGCAAAAGGTATTCTATCCCAATAAAATATTTTTCAAGAGTTAAGCCTTGCTAGGATTCTTTTACATTTCTCGGGACGCGCAAAGTTCTAAGTTAGGGGGGTTTGATTAGGCATAAATTCTTCCCAATTTATCCCTTTAATTTAGATACTTTTAGCACCTCGAATAACGTAATTAATTTGATTTTATCTCATAATCTTACTACTGACTTATCCTAACGAGTACACCAAGTTTCTGGTATTTCGTACTAATTTTGCAGGGATTTAATGTCTTAATAACGAAAAAAAGAAACTGAAAGAATCAAGAAAGAAAAAAAGGAAAAGTCCAAAGGGCAAAAGTGTAATTTCCACCCGAAATTCGAATGAGGCACCTAAAGTGAAGTTGAAGATATCAAGTCCATGAGCACATAGGAAGAAATGGCACCTCAATCAGAATCCCAGAATAAAATTTATGAGCAGTCAAAGTTGGAGAAAAAAGTCAAATAGGCAGACCGATCCGCAGTAGCCCCGGACCGATCCGTAGTGCCATACTCCAAAGAACACCGGATCGAAACAAACCGAAGAAGGAAGAAAATAAAAGAATTGGTCCGCCCCGAACCAGTCCTCTAGAAAATAAAAAAATTGATCCGCTTCCCAAGCAGACCCATCCGCCTAAGCCCCGGACCGGTCCAACCTGATGTGATAGTTGCATGTGTATAACATTAATCCTCTGAATTTAGTGATTGATTACGATCGTATTGCGTAGGAACACAACAATTGTAGATCTTTAGATCTTGTTTTCTTCTGGATAACCGAGATGCTTCAAAATACAATTCGAGTGTAACTATCAAAATACCGATTTACTCGTCCTCAGATTAAGTATGATGCGAGCTTGAACCTCATATACGTAATGCTTGGGAGTACTAAATTTTGGGTCTGATTAATCAGTTAAATTTATGATTAGTCTTATACCTACAATACACTAGGGTTGGGGGATTGTATTGCGATCCTGTTTTTCTCATTTATAGTTTAAAGTCTCAAATCATTCTTCATCAGTGTTTTAGGTAATTTAGTATAATTGCATCTTTTCATACTTTCATAATTGCACCTAGTGTAGTCATTCCACAAACCAAATCATTTTTCCTTCTCTTTTAGCGTCAGAGTTAGGATTCATTCATCTGTCCAACGTCATCACAACTCTGTTGTCCTATTTCCCTGTGGATACGATCCCGACTTACCGGGTTTATTACTAACGCGACAGGCTTGCACTTGAGCCTAGAGAGAATGCACATTAGAGACACTTTCTAAGTCGCGTCACATCACCCTACCTCGAAGAACCTCCAACGGACCCAGTGCGAATGACCCAATTTAAAGAAAAAGTCACCTGGATGACAATAGTTTGTAATAAGAAATATAATGTTGTATTATGTGTTTTATCTTATAAATGTATATGTTGAGTGAGGTTGTTTGGTACCCACGAGGGACCATGCCTGGCAGGGCAGGGGAGAGCTTTCATGCTCTATTAAGAAACCTCCTCTTAGGGAACTTCGTAGGGACATGGTTTGGAGGATTGAGAATAAGTAAATGTTGGGAATTATTACCAACCCTCTTGGCACACTTGGACAAAACTTCACCCAGGACAAATATCACTCGAGCCTACTCATTGCTTACCTATTCGAGTGAACCTCGAGTCATCCGATATTCATCAATACTTGCCCCCTTGAGGACACCTACTCGAGGTACCTTGGGTTCCAGTCCATCTGACTGATGTGACTAAATACCAAATAATAGCCACTATTTGAACCACTTCTTGATATCACGGCATCTGACGTTTAGGGACTCAATAATACAACACTCAAAGGCCTTTATCCTTAGGATGGCAGATCTAGTTCACAAAATCTGACCATGTAGTCATCCTAGAGTAAGCCTCAAGGTGACAAGTCATATCCCTCATTAATGCCCTCAATAATTCCAACCAATGAAATGGTTTTCCTCCAAAACTACCAGATACCATGCATTAAATGCAACATCTCACACATTTAATTCACCGGACCATAGGGATTGAAGGCATGATGACTCGAGAAACTTCTCCCTCATATAAATAAGACCAAACAAACAAATCAAAGAGGGAAGAACGTGAGCCCAGAATTGCTTCCCAAATTCCCTTATACCAGATAACTCTCGCGAGAGCATTGACTCCCATACACATTCAATGCACCTATCATTGGTCATTAACTGTGCTTGAAGTTCTTGCATTGTCTTTATTGTGCCTAGAGTGCTTGTTCTTTCTCCCTCCGACCACACTACCTGGTAGTCCCATTCATTTATTGTGTTTGCCATATATTGCTCTTATCAATATGTTCTTTAATGCAACTTTGAATATTGAATCTCTCGATCTCTGATTCGCCTGTGGCTCTGACCTATACTTTATATCTAACGGTGTTACTCCCGATCATGATAAGGGGTTACGCCTCACTTGATACTAACGGTATTTGAATAACCCACCTCTTACAGAAGGTTTGTAAAAGAAATATCCCCATAATTAACTAAGGTGTCTCGTCTAGTCACCTAGGTACCATAGCGGTGAGTCATACATGCCCTATTAAATTGAATTCCCATTTAGTAGGTTCTCCATGAGTACTCACGCATGGTATGAAACACATAAAGAACACCACAATTTATAATCGTTTTAACCACACAATTTGAATACCAAACTACATTCATCCACTTTAAATCCAATTAAATTCGATTAAAGAATCCATTCATTACATTATAATTAATTCATCTAATTCGTACTACAAACAATTATAATGTGTATTAATTTAGATTAATAGTCCTCCCCACACAACTCCTAGATATTTTAATCCCCAAAAAATGAGACAATTGTCAAATAACTGAAGGCACCAGTCGAGCGCGAGGGCATTGTTGGTCGATCACATACTTTAGTGTTTAAAGGTTTCCCCCTTACAGAATTGATCTTCTAGAATCAAACCAAAAACAAATTAATCTTCCATTAAAGATAAAAAAAAACCTTCATATATGATTCATATAACATATACACACTGTAACTACACACAAAAATGATCTGGACCCAATTAAACATCAAAATACTAATAAAAGTTTTGGAACCCAATTAAACTCATTTTCTCTCAAAAAACCTAACATTTAAATTCTCAACCATTTGATTCAATCCTATACATATTATACAATAGATTCTAAGGTTTTGAATGAATTATATTAATAAATTAGAATCAAATAAAAGCCAAATGAAACACAACAACTATTGGGAAGATTGAATCAAAATGATGTTAAATCAATCCTAATTACTTCATGATTGTTTTAATTATGAAATTACTTGATTTAAATCATCTAAATTAGATTTTAATGACTTAATTAGGGTTTTGATTCAAATGAATAGACATAATTTACAACAATTTTAATTATACAAGAATTTAAATTAAACTTACCTTTAATAGTGTAGAACTAGGGCTCAAATATCCGAAATCTTCTCTTTTCCTTTTAGCCTTCTTATCTCCAAGTTTTTAGATCCCCAATTTGTATTGTGTGTTGAAATGAGTCTCATAATAGTTTAATATTAACTATTAAAACTCTACTTAAGCTTGGGCCTAATTTAGGGTCTTAAGTCGCTAATCCCTAAATACCTCATTTTAGATAGCCTTAACCCTCATAATCCACTATCCTCATAACCAATAACAGAATATAATGCATACCCTATTATTATCCCCATTAGTCATAGTTTTCTTGAATAACAATTAAAATATCGTTTTTATTTTTATTGGGTCTAAATTCTGAACTTTATTTATATACGACTAATTAAGTTGTGACATTACGTGTAACTCAAGCACACGTAATATTTTATTTATTATCTTGGGAAAATACGAGGTATTACCTTCCTACCTCCTTATCCAAGAAATTTCATCCTCTAAATTTGGTATATACCTAGTAGAATATCTTTGGAAACCTCACCCATATGTTCTCAACGCGCTCCCGAGTCGACTCTTCCTCACTATGATATCCCAACCAAACTCTCACTAGCGCAATGACCTTCGATTGTAGGATCTGCTCTTTATGGTCAAGGATACCCTGGGGTCTTTCTTAGTAACTATCATCCTGTTTCAACTCCAACCCATCTAGATCTATATATTGATACTCATCCTCATGCCTCAAGAATTTCCTCAGCATGGATACGTGAAAAATGTTGTGTACTCTGTGAAGGTGATCGGGTATCACTAGAAGTTACACCATCGGGCCCACCCTTTCAATAATCATGAAGGATCCTATATACCGGGGATCTAACTTATCCTTTATTCCAAATATAACCACCCCTTTTATTGGGGATACTCTAAAAACACTTGCTCTCCCATTATGAAATCAAATTTACTCCTCCTATGATCCGCATAACTTTTCTGATGATCTTAGTCTATCTCCATTCTCGCCTGAATAAGCTCCACCTTCTTTGAGGTATCCTTAATACGATCTAGTGCAAACATCCGATATTCCTCTAACCTTACCCAATAGCTATGCGAATGGCATGATCGTCCATATAATACCTTGTGCGGTGAAATCTCATTTGCCTTCTGATGGATTTTATTGTAGGAAAACTCAAGAAGTAGTAAATGTACATCCCAATTACCCTTGAGGTCTAACACACAAGACCCGAGCATGTCTTCTAACATCCGATTCACCCCTTTCATTTGGCGACCATCCGACTGTGAGTGAAAAGTCATTCTCAAACTTAACTAAACTCCCATTACATACTAGAATGCTTTTTAAAAATGGGAGATAAAAGTGTTATCCCTATCTGACACACTGTTTAGTCACACCCCATGTAGTCTCACTATCTCGACAATGAATAACCTCATGTAATTCTCTATGAAGTAACCATTCCTAATAGGTAGTAAATGGGACACCTTTGTCAATCGATCCACACTAATTTAAATAGAATTATGACCGTACTACGATCACGGTAACCCGATAATAAAATCCATCAAGATGCTTTCCCATTTCCATTGAGGTATTTCTAAAGGTTGTAACTCTCCCGCTGGTCATTGGTACTCTACCTTTACCAACTAAAAAGTAGCATACCTAGGCACATGGTCAATATTATCCCTTTTCATTCTATCCCACCAATACGATCACTTCATGTCATAATACATCTTTTCCTTTTCAGGATGAACCATGTATCGTGATCCATGAGCCTGAGCTAATATTTCTCTTTGCAATTCTGGATTCTCAGGCATTACTAGTCATCCCTCGAACCTTAAACACCTATATGATCTAATCGATAAAGGAAGTAACTTCACCCGTCTGTATCTCCTTTACCTTTCCTTGATAAAAAAGATCTATAAATTGGGCCTGAACTACTCGTGCAATAATGGTCGAGGTAACAATCACCCCTACCATAAAAGCATTCTCTAAGTCCATCTCTCTCCCCATACTCCATATTTTAACTATACATCATGAAAGTCCTCTCCATGTTCCTCCCATAAAGTGGCCAATGTAGTCGTTGGCTTATGACTCAGCACACCTGCACCACATTTGCCTTCCCCAGATGGTATTAGATGAAAAGTGATTATCTTTTACGAACTCCAACCATCGTCTTTACCTCATAGTCAAATCCCTCTATGTGAACAAATACTTGAGACTTTTTTGATAGAAGAACAACAAAAACCGTTCTCCCAATAGATAATGCCTCCAAATTCGGAGGGCAAAAGCCATTGCTGCTAACTCCAAGTTATGTGTTGGTTAATTACTCTCTTGTGTTTTCAAAATTCGAGAGGTGTAAGTTATATGCCTCTCTTCGTGCATCAATACCCCACCAAATCTTGAAGTGAAGCATCCGTAAATACCATATACTCAATGTATGCCTTAGGTAATACAAGCACATGAGTGGTGGTGATCCCCTTCTTGAGCTCCTCAAATGCTCTCTGATAATTGGTATCGCAAACAAATGATATCCCTTTTCGGGTTAGGTTAGTCAATGGCCCTTCCATTCTCGAAAGCCCAGTATAAACTGGAGATTATATCTCGCTAAAACTAAAACTCTCCTAATCTAAGTTAGCATCGTGGTTTTTTCCTTCTCCATCATTGTGAATAATTTTCTAGGATCAATGGAAGTCCCGACCTCTGACGGAATATGCCCCATGAAATTCTCTTCCTTGAGATAGAAACCGCCTTTGGAGAACTTAGGAAACAACTTGTTCTCCCTCAATGTCTGTAGCATCAATCTCAAATGATAAGTGTGCTACTCCTCCCAGTATGAGTAAATCAATATGTCCTTAATGAATACAATGATGAACTAATCCAAATAATCATAAAATACACATTTAGTAAGATCAATAACAGTGGAAGGTGCATTGTCCAATCCAAATGTCATGACTCGAAACTCCTAAGACCCACAACGAGTGAGAAAAGCTAAATTTGGCACATCCTCCTCCTTAATACTTAACTGGTGATAACATGTGCACAAATCGATGTTTTAAAAGAACGATGAGCCCCTCAAATGGATAAATAATTCATCATTACGGGGCAATGGATACTTATTTCATATCGTGAGTTCATAAAACTCCTGGAAATCAACACACAACACATCCTTCTTTTTCACGAACAATACTGGAGATTCCCACTAAGATATAATCCTCCTAATGAACCCCTGACTCAAAATATGTTGCATATGCTTTCTTAACTCTCGCATTTCCATATGAGCCATATGATAAGGTGCTCTCATAATGGGTCAGTGTCCGAGACTAGGTCGATGCAAAAATATATCTCTTGCTGGCAGTAACCCTCGAACCTCATCAAATATGTTTGAAAACTCTTGTAACACTAGGATAAACTCTATTGAGGCCATGACATTCTCAGACGTAATTGTGTCAATGTAGTATAAATGGGTAGAGTCCCACTCAAGTTTAGGAATAATAATAAGGAATGTTTGCTTCCCTAAAAATGTGAATGTAATTGTTATCTCTCTACAATCAAATCTAGGTATAGTAATTTGTCGACCAATTCATCCCCAAAATAACGTTGTAAGTACCCACATCTAATAAAAATAAGTCGATAACAAAACATAGCCTACCGATCTCTATAGCAACGCTTTTATAAATTTGGCATAATTCAAATCTCCCACCTACTAAAGTTTCTATATGCATAACAAACCCGAAAGCTACACCTATCATGATCGATGTAACTACAAATCCAGAACTAGGAAAGGAATATGAAGCTCCCATATCAAAAAGCACTCGGGCATAACTACCACAGACATAAAAACATACCCTTTATACTATAAATTCCTACTGGGAGATGTTGAACATACGATACTGATGCAGCTGAGGGCATCTTGCAGTTGATCTCTGGGAGGAGGCAATACTGGGTAATATGGTGCATGTGGGAGGGACTGAAATTTAGGTGGTTCAAGAATTGTTGGATAATGTCCCTACTGAAACTGTACTAGGCCAGCCTAAAGCCCCTCAGGGAATTTCTTAAATGAGTGGCCTAACTCCTCACATGCATAACATGCCCCGCTAAAGGATTACCTCGCTAGTGATCCTATTGCCTCTGCGCCTGACCCTGAGGCTAACCAAACTGACGATGTGCGGGGCCTTGCTGGCCTTATCCCCTTTGGCTCAGTTGGCTGTAATTCTACTGACCTGAAAACCTAAAATAACCCTAACCTATGTGGCCCTGGCCATATCTACCCATTCAGTGATGGTCATAACCACTGAATCTCATAGGGGGATGTTCCCCCTATGTTTGCTCTCTAAGTAGCTCTCTGGAGCTTAATTCTACTCGGAAAGACTACCAAACCTCAAACACCTTTGGCCCTTGGCTGGATCCCGATCTTTCCCACTTGGATTCCTTCTATCTCTCTCTCTCTCTTAAAAACTCCTTGTGATCATCAAAATGTAGCAAAGCAGAATTTACCATAAGAAGGTATGCAGTGAACGTAGAATTCCCAAGTAGCATGTGACACCCCGCCTAATTAAATACCGGGTGACCAGTCATTTATTAAATTAAAATAGGATTTTCAAATTGGTTCATTCTTAGCATCACTGTCAAAAACCGTATTAATTACTAATCACCTATTAGTTAATTAAGTCGGTGCCAAATTTTATCTTTTATTAAACAGAATATAATAATATGTAGAAACCTGAAATAAAACATTCACACAATACAAGAGTCCAAAATACCTCAAGTAAATAAATAAATAAAGTCTTGCCGAATAAACCATCAGATAAAACTAAACCAAATAATAATAAAATAGTAATAAGTAAACCAAATTAAAGTCTGAACCGAATACATAAATCTGAATGGGGGAACATGCCTAACTGAAAATACTGAAATAATGTTGAGAGATCCCACACTAGGAATGAAGAAGTGATGCGTCTAATACAACTCCTTCCTGCATTCACCTGTGGTGCAACTGCGCATCCTTGGAATAGAATATCAAGTCTGGAATCCCTTTGCCTGGACACCTAAAAGGTTTTGAAAATATTTTACAGCAAGGGTTAGAACCCAAAATATTTTGAAAACATTTAGCAAGTATTTATGACAGTTTAGAAATCAACTATTGATTACACATATTAGGTTCAGATAAACTCTCTTGAGTTTCCTCACCTCTCAACTATTATGCATGCTTAAAGTTATCTACTTAGCCCACCTAGCTATACTACCCCAAACTAACTAAACATAAGTATCTATCTGGACTATCAAAATCTACAAGTCCCCGTACCGCCTATACAATACGCTATCGCAATTAACACTTCTCGTATGTTGTTAATATCATCGGTAACATTCTACACTTTACCATTTTAATAATTCAATTAAGTTTCGCTACTTAATTCATTCCTTTAGAAATATACCCTTTAGCCGTCTACTATCACACGTAAGTAGAATATTCAAACAAGTACATATTTATCTCACTAATATATATAAGCACGACGTCCCTCAAAATGACCACCATGAAACAAGCATACTCTGCTATCAGTCCAAGTACCCCTCATACTAAATAGGGACTATTGGTTCAGTAAGTCTCCACGAATCTAAAATCTGATACCAGGAAATGGAGGGGAACATAGTTATAAGCCTTTGGGCTATGCACATACATAACGTACCCAAATGACACGCCGATCCCACTAATACACGACACATAGTGAACCACCCAAAATTCTATGTCTTGGGGCACAAATTTTGACCTCCAGGGAAGCGGTAAGGTGGGATCGCCCACTGTGTAGGAACCTCCGTGATAACAGGTAGCGTAGGTATGTTCACGTAAAACGATCAATCATATAATAGGTACACCCACAATCTATACATATATATATTCAGTAGGTATTCAGGCAACCTAATCGTCATCATTCGTACGTAGTATATATCACTCGAATACTCACCATACCTTCAACTTATGATTATTCACACTATTGCATTCAATTGAGTATTATTCTCTTATCTAAGGTCCCTAGTTACCCCTGATTATTTCAAGAGCTAAGTCTTCCTTATCCTACTATTCTATACAATAATCTCCCTCATGCTTTCCTGTAATTTTATTCTCTGTCTCTCGAATTAAATCACATTACAATTTAAGCTTATATAATTATCGTTGATTAGGATTAAATTCTTCGTATTTATCCCCGTAATTTAAGGTCCTTTATCACTCCACGAAGTGTTATTCAAGTGGATTTATCTCATATTACTTCTACTGATAGTTCCTTACGAGTATGCCGAGTTTCGTATATTTCTCATCACTTTTACAGGTATTTGACGCATACAAAGAAAGAAGAAATCGGAAGAAAGAATGAAAATAAGAGAAGAAATGTCAAAGGGTAAAAAGAGTAATTTGTATCGAGAATTTGGAAAAGGTTCCTAAAGAGAAATTTAATATTTCAAGTCTACGAGCATGTGGGAAGAAACGACATCCAAATCCGAATCGCGGATCAATAGTTACGGGACTTCAAAGTTGAGAGAAAATCACAAAAAAGAAAAGTTTCCTGTAAAGATGGAACCGGACCGAAGAGGATAAAAAAAGAACTGATCCTGTCCTTGGAAACTATCTGCGAAACATAGTAAAGATGGAACGGAACCAAAGGTAAAGAAAAAGAACCGATCCGGTTCTGGTAAAACTTTCTGTTAAAGGAAAACCGAACCGAATCTCCTGAACAGGATCAGTTCGGGTATTGAAATTTGAGTTATTTATTTTTAAAATTAGAGTCTTGTATGGTTAAAACTCTTGTAAATTCGTAGGTTATTTATTGTAACGTCTTTGAAGACATTAGAGAGCTTCTTTTTACATAGTTTTAGAGAGAGAAAGTAGAGGGGAACCCTGGAAGCTTATAATTTCAGTTTTTAATTCTCAAATACAAGTTATTCAGTAAAGTTGATTTATTTCTCTTCTCTATTGTTTGGTTTCAATAATTCTTGCATAATTAGTTTATTCCTACTAGGTATTACATCGTTATTCTTCTTTAAAAACAATTTCATCATGAGTTCCGTTGCAAGCACCGTAGAAACCCTATTTTTTGTTAATTACACCATGCTAGGCTAGACTTTTAGGTGTTGGGATGCATGAACCCAACCTGATGTGGTTTTCATGTGTGTAAAATTAGTTCCCTGAATTAAGTAAATGATCGAATCTTGTTGTGTGGTGATCACAACCATTGTAAGACTTTTGATCTCATTTGCCTTAGGTAACCGAGATGCTTAAGAGTACTGTGGCCATCCTCGATCCTCACGGCGGGCAGGCAGAGTGGTGGAGGATCCTAGGTCCCATGCGTCCCTCTCGGGTACGCTTTTGCCGGCGTCATTTGGGTGAGGTGAAAAATGTAGAGAGATGGAGTCGCCAGTCTATTTTACTCAAAACAGATAAAAGAATGGGATCCACCCCGAAGGACAGCATCCAAAGACATACTGATGCATACGAAACCAAAATGTGATTCGAAAAGGGTCCGGAGGCTAAGTTACGAATTTGGAAGATGTAGGCACCCTTCCGCCCTTACGGTCTCTCATGGGTTTTTTGCTATTTTCCTTTATTTTCCCCATGACATGTGTGCATGTGTATATATAGTGGAGATAGGAATCCTCGACTTGTAGCATGGAAGGGATAAAGCGAGTCATCCGTAGGAATGTAAAAATAATATTAGAAAATAGGATTTACGCGATTATCCTTACGTTGATCATTATGAGGGAACGATAACACATGGGATAAAAGGCTACTAAGAACAAATATATGTTTATATGTAACCTAGGAAAATTGAATTTAGAGAAAATAGGAGATTGAAAGAAAGAATAAAAACATGACTCGAATCTTGGATTTTACCCCGAGACGCCTACGTAGGCTATAGAGGCATCAAAGTTCACGTAGTTTGCATGCAAAACGAGGGGTGGGGTTTATCCCATAAATCCAACCAGGGACTTCTCTTATTTGTGTGTGTGTGTGTGTGTGTTGAAAAAGTGTTTTAGTTATGAGAAAAGTGTAAAAAAAGTGTGAGAATTCCCGTTTGGAATTTATGAGCAAACCCCCTTTTTCTTATTTTTTGGGTTTTTTATTTGTATGAAAATAAAAGATGTGAAATAATACTAAATAAAAAGTATATTAGGATATGTGAGATGAGAGAATAAAAGTGCTAAGTAATAAAACAAGTTGATGCAAATTTATGAGAATTTAAGGAAAGAATTTAGAAGATTGGACCTTCTTGAAGATCTTGAGCTTGATCTTGAATGTTGGAGAGCAGCCCTTGCACTTGGATGATGATGGAGAGTGGTTAATTAACCAAGTGTGATGAAAAGGATGATGAAAGGTGAAGGCTGAAAAGGGATTTGGAT
Source organism: Sambucus nigra (assembly GCA_949130495.1). Taxonomy (NCBI): domain Eukaryota; kingdom Viridiplantae; phylum Streptophyta; class Magnoliopsida; order Dipsacales; family Adoxaceae; genus Sambucus; species Sambucus nigra. The sequence goes on from OX422211.1 coordinate 379,108,979, forward strand.
GTGGAAATCGTGCTGACTTCCAGAGAGGTTTTCTGGATTTTCTGAGAGTGATATGTGTCTGATCTGGGCTCCCCTTGCAATGAGGTCAAGGCCTCCTTTTTATAGGCCAAGGGAATTGTCGATCGGTATAGCCCTGTTCCTACCGATTGGCAGGTGTGTTAGGCACACTGCTGATAGGTAGGGTCTGGGACCTGCCATTTGGCAGTGTCTTTCAGGACTTTTCGGAAAATTGGTCGCAGAGTGCAAACCGTTGATCCGAATTGCACATGGGGTAGACTATTGGAAAGGTAATTCAGAGACCTTCAAATTCCTTTAGACCGTTCCAAGGTTTGGGAGTTGACTTTGGGTCAAATATGGCTCGGAAGAATTTGTCGGTCCATTAAACGGGGAGTCGTCGGATGCAAACGGATCGTTCGTCCGCATGGTAAGTCCGAATCGCTCACGGGGTGGACCGTTGGAAAGGTTAGGAGATGTAATTCAACATTCAAAAGAGTTTGATCTGGTTCAGTGAGTTGACTTTGGTCAAACGGGCCCTAGAAGCATTTGGTGACCTTTCAGAGTAAAACGAATCGTTCATCCGTACCGTAAGTCAATCGCGCACGAGGCAGCCCGTTGAAAAGGGATTTCAGTGCCCTTTGAAGATTCATTAAGTCTCGGTCAAGATGAAGAGTTGACTTAGCTCAAACGGAGCCTGGGACCATCTGGTGGCCTCTAGGTTAGGTTATTGGGAAAATGGGTCATTCGTCCACATGGTAAGTCAGAATCGCGCACGGGATGGACCATTGGAAAGAGATTCAGGGCCCTTTGAAGATTCATTTAGTCTCGATCGAGATGAAGAGTTTGACTTTTGGTCAAACTGAGCCTGGGAGTGCCTGATGGCTTCCAGGTCAGTAGTCGGGGTATGACCTGGATTTGTAGTGATGAAGGGAGGTGCTAGGGACCTAAGGAGAGTTTAGGGGGGTAATAGAATGGGGTGTCTACAAGTATGACGCACGTGTAGGTACTACGGCACCGCTTTATTCTTACTTTTGATTATGTATGATGCGGGCTTGAACCTCATATATATAATTCTTGAGATTAATAGAGGTTGGATTTAGTCATTTACTTAATTCATAACTAGTTTTATAACCGGTAAATGTACAAGGATCGGTGGATTGAATTCTAACCTATCTTTCCAATTCATATTTAGTAAATCTTAATCATATTACTCTTGCATGTTTAGTTTCATAATTAGTTTAATTAACTTTCATTTAGTTGATAGAAATTTTCCCACTTCCATTATATTTTTCGTTTATTTTTAGAGTCAGGTTAGGGTTGACCGTCTTACCGTTCGTCGTCACGAGTATTTGTCCTATTTCCCTATGGATTCGACCCCATCTTATCGGATTTATTACTTTAGTGACCAGTTTGGAATTGAACCATAATTAAAATGCACTTTAGACAAAAATTGAGTCGCGTCAAGCTTTTGGCACCGTTTCTGGGGATTTAGGTCGACTGTAGGTTAGATTGAGTTAATCTAAAACTTTGACAAAAAATTCATAAAAATCCAAAAACAATCAGAAAAATACAGAAAATCAAAAAACGATACAACATATCTCAAAAGCCTATTAATGTAAAATCCACAACGAACTCCTCAAGCCACTCCTACGGGCATTCACGAAAACTTGATTGTCGAGTACAATCCAGAAAGCCCACATACCCATCGCGTTCCTCAATTTTGGGTTCCATCTCCTACACCGCCAAATTCACTATCCAATTACACTTCGAGTGACCCATCTGGTTACATTTCAGATTACACGCCTAGTGCACCGAGTGAGGATATCAAGTCGTTAAGTGAGAGACCCATGTCACAGCATGGAATCAAAGGCGCGGGTGAGGGAGAGGCACCTCATCGACCCTTGAGAGAATTCATATACCCTGAGCGATGAGTCACTCGGGGATGCATTTTGCTCCCATATAATGCAGGGCAATTCCATTTTAAGAATGGAATGATCCAAATCCTTCCCACATATCATGGAACGGAATTGAAAAAGCCCTATCTCCACATTCGCGCATTTGAAGAGGCGTGTGCGACGCTCAGCGATCAAGTATGCATGCAAGATGTGATCTGTCTAAAGATTTTACCATTTTCTCTCAAGGACAAAGCTAAGACCTGGCTATGGTCTTTACCTCGTCATTCGATTATGTCGCGAAACGAATTACAATCAAAGTTTCTCAAGAAGTTATTCCCTCCACATCAGACGAACTCCATTAAGGCTTAAATTCAAATCTTTTGACAATTAAAAAATGAGTCATTTGATTGATGTGTTGAGTGTTTCAACGAGTTACTTACTTCATGCCCTCATCTTGGACTTGATAAACAGCAAATAATTTCATTCTTCCATAATGGGCTGAACATCAACTCCAAACAACTTGTTGAAACAATGTGTGATGGCCCCTTGGTCGAATTAGATGCTAATGATGTTGAGATTCACTTGAGGTATGTCCCTGACACCACTCAAGCATGGGATACATCTGACCCTAGTGCTCAGAATCGAACTCGCCAAGAGGCCACCACTCCATCGGCGTCTGGTCTGTTCAACGTCGAAAAAGATACCATAACGAACCATCAACTTGATCAAATTGAGAAAGGTATGCGACATTTACTTGCTATGTGTGTAAGAGAACCAACTGGCCCAATCCACATCCCCGTTGAGAAGGTATGTGCTATTTGTGAAGAGGGACATTCAACAGAGTAATGTGTGATAATTACCGCTTATAAAATTATGCTTAATGAGAAGGTAAGTGGTGTAGGAGGATTCAAGGGTAATTTCAGTGCCCCACGCGGAAATTCTGATAACCCTTCATGGAAAAACCACTCAGGTTTTAGCTATGGGAAACCGCAGGCTACATTGAATCCTAATTCACATGTTGCCCCTCATCCACCTCCACACTTTCAATAAGGAGCACCTATGCAGGGTCACGGGCTAGCACCACCTCCTCCAGCTCCATATATCACACCACCATGGAGAACTCGTGAGGACATGATACACCCATTCATGAACTCCCAAAGTGTAACCAATGCTGGATATGAGCACATATTCTCCAACATAAAAGTGAACATTTTGAAGTTGCAGTCGTCGTTGAGTGTCCAAGAGAAGGGTAAGTTTCCTTCTCAGGGTCAAAGACTTCCCCAAGGTCAAAATAGTGTTAGGTCAATCCATAACAGCTCTACATAGTGGGAGGGTTGTGGATTTATCAGCCCCCCCCCCCCCCCCACACACACACAACGCACCTAAAGACGAGGATATTTGGCCTAACACGAAAGAGGCCGAAGATGTCCCCTTGAAAGATTGTGAAAAGGAAGATACTAGTGAGCTCGAGATAGTATTAAAGCCACCCACTGCAGCGCCATTTCCTCAACGGTTGGTTCCTTCCCAAAAAGGAAACCCCCATGATGACATGCTAGAAGTCCTTAAGCAAGTGAAGTTAAACTTACCTTTCCTCGATGCCATCAAGCAAATTCCTCCTTACGCAAAAGTTATTAAAGACTTATTAATGGTGAAGAGGAGGCTTAAGGTAAATAAGAACGTATTCCTTGCAAAAAATGTGATCTCCATTCTACTCAATGATCTTCTTCCAAATTTCAAGGATCTGGGTGCACCTACCATTTCCCGCATCATAAGAGAGAATCGAATAAAAAAAGCCTTACGCGATTTAGGGGCGAGTGTTAATATCCACCCCTACTCCATCTACAGGCAACTTGATTTGGGTGACCTTAAGCCCATAAAGATCACTCTCCAATTTGCGAATCAAACCGTGAAGATACTAAGAGGTATTGTAGATGACGTGATAATATAAGTTGACACTTTCTACTTCCCGATATATTTTTGTCATTTGGGACACAGATCCCTCCTTTGCCTGAAGTAATCATGATCCCATTATCCTTAGGCATCCATTCCTGGAAATGGATAATGATTTGATTAATAATCATAATGGCTAGATGCAACTCACTTTCGGGAACATGACCTTAGAGACCAGCATCTGAACATAGCCCAACATGCGGGGGAAGGCGATGATCATAACACATTTAGCCTTATTGACGAGATCGTAGATCATACGCCGACTTTGAGATAGAGATAGAGGAGTTGAGAGAGATACTTGATGAGAGAGCGTCGAACGAGGACGTGCGAGATGTAAGTTGGTTTTTTAGATTTAAGGAACTACCACCGAGGGAGGCACGCATGGTTCCCTCAAATGAAAATTTTCCTACCCTCAAATTAAAGAAACTACCCTTTAATGTCAAATATGCTCATTTAGGATAGAATGAGATATTTCATATTGTTGTCTTATCTAGCCTAGATGAAGAGCAAGAGGGTAAATTGTTAAAAATTTTGAGGAATCACCAAAGTGCTTTTGGTTGGTGCATAGCTGATTTGAAAGGTATAATTACTTTGATTTGTACCTATAAAATCCACCTCGAGGAGGACGTGAAGCCCTCAAGGGAAATGCAAAGAAGATTGAACCCTACCATAAAAGAGGTATTGAGGGAAGAAATTATTAAGCTGTTGGATGACTGGATTATCTACCCAATCTCGGATAGCAAGTGGGTGAGTCCTATAAAAGTTGTCCCAAAGAAGTTGGGGATGATCGTGATTGAAAATGTTGAGGGTGAGCTAGTCCCCCAATGTACCACCACTGGGTGTCTCATTTGCATTGATTATTGGAAACTCAATGCGAGAACTAGGAAAGACCATTTCCTCTTGCCATTCATTGATCAGATGCTAGAGAGAGTAGAGGGACACCCTTATTATCACTTCCTAAATGGTTATTCCGGATATAACCAAATAGAGGTAGATGTGCTTGACCAAGAGAATACGATTTTCACATATCCTTTTGGTACGTTTGCCTACAAACGTATGCCATTCGGATTATGTAATGCACCCGCGACCTTTCAAAGGTTCATGTTAAGTCTATTTAGCAACATGATTCAGATAGGACTTGAAGTATTCATGGATGACTTTAGCATTTTTGGCATCTATTTCTATCTTTGTTTAGCCAATCTTGAAAAAGTACTTGCTCGGTGTGTGGAAAAGAACTTAGTGCTGAATTGGGAAAAATGTCATTTTATGGTTACTGAAGGAATAGTTCTTGGCCATATTATCTCATCCAAAGTAATTGAAGTTGATAGAGCTAAGATAAAAGTCATAGCTGAGCTACCCCCACCGAAATCGCTAAAATACGTGTGTTCTTTCTTAGGCCACTCGGGGTTTTATATAAGGTTTATTAAGGACTTTAGCACCATCGATAGACCCTTGAGTAACCTTCTCATGAAGGACACCCCATTTGAGTGGAATGAAGCATACCAACGCGCTTTTGAAAAATTTAAAAGCATGCTTGTTTCCGCCCCCATTATGCAAGCTCCGAATTGGTCCTTACCATTCGAGCTAATGTGTGATGCGAGTGATTTCACTATAGGGGTTGTTTTAGTCCAAAGAAAAGACAAAAAGGCTCATGTCATTTACTACGATAGCCGAACTTTAACTGGACCACAACTCAATTACTCCACCACGGAGAAAGAATTGCTAGCGATAGTATTTTCTCTAGAAAAGTTTCGTTCCTACCTCCTCAGTTCACCCATTACTTGTTTCACCGACCATACGGCGTTAAAATATCTCCTTTTAAAAAAAGGATGCAAAGTCGCACCTCATAAGGTGGATACTACTCCTACAAAAGTCTAATCTATCCATTAAAGACAAAGAAGGAGAAGAAAACGTCATTACCGATCACTAATCCCGGCTTTCGTTCGATGTACCTAGCGATCCTATACCCATAGACAAATATTTCACGGATGAATAACTCTTTGCCACAGTGTCTCTCCCCTGGTTTACGAATATAGTCAATTATCTAATTAGGGGAGCCATTCCTCCCGATTCGACATCGCAAGAGAAGAAGAGGTTAATTACTTGGTCACGTATGCTATTCTATGATGATCTATTTCTCTTCAAATATTATGTGGACCAAATCATCCGATGGTGTGTACCGGATGATGAAATACCCAAGGTCATCCAATTCTTTCATTCGGAAGCTTGTAGAGGTCACTTCTCGACGAAAAAGATGGTCGCTAAATTCCTTGAAAGCGGTCTCTATTGGTCCACCATGTTTCGAGATGAGAGAAATTATTACAAATCATGCGATAGGTGTCAACAGATGGGGGCTATCACCCGACGAGACATGATGCTATTAACCCCCATACTCATTATTGAGATCTTTGACTGCCGGGGTATTGACTTCATGGGTCCTTTTTCCTCGTATTTTGGATACCTATACATCCTTGTTGTGGTAGACTATGTTTCTAAATGGGTGGAAGCCATAGCTACCAAAAGAAATGACAATAAAGTGGTGATAAAGTTCTTTCAAGAACACATACTCTCTCGCTTCGATGCTCCGAAAGCGATAATTAGTGACATCGGCACACATTTCTGTAACAAGCCGTTTGATAATCTTATGAGGAAGTATGGAGTCGTACACAAGGTTGGGATGACTTATCACCCAAAAATGAATGGGAAAGATGAGTTGGCGAATCGTGAAATCAAGAACATACTTGAGAAGACCATCGATCCTAACCAGAAAGGTTGGTCCCTTCGACTGAATGATTAGCTATGGGCTTATCGCACCGCATATAAGAATCCCCTCAATATGTCTCCTTTTCGCTTTATGTAGGGTAAACCTTGTCATCTCCCCGTGGAGCTAGAACACAAAGCATATTGGACCATTAAGAGATTAATCTATAACATGGAAAAAGCGGGTGAAGCTCGCAAACTTTAATTGAATGATTTGGAGGAGATACGCAATGATGTGTACGATAACGTTAAGATATCCAAGGAACGGATGAAACTTTCACATGATAAGATCATTTAACACATGGAGTTTCACTCCAGGAAAAAACTACTTCTTTACAACTCGAGGCTTCATTTATTTTCGGGTAAATTACGGTCTAGATGGACTGGCCCATTCACCGTAAAGAATGTATTCCCCCATGGAGTTGTGGAATTAGAGGATCAAAAAGGGGGAAATACATTCAAAGTTAACGAACAACGCCTAAAGCCATATTTAGAGGCATGTGTGGATGATGTCGACACCATTTGGTTGTCGGACCCCATTTACGGGGTTGAGTGAGCTATAGGAGAGAGGTCATCGCTCCCCTGATGCGTATGTGTTGATTCCTCTGTATAGTAGCCGTGAGTTAGGTTAGTATCATTAGGAGTACATAGGTGTGAGTTATAAGAGGTTAGGAGTTCAAACAGGCTTTTCGAGAGGGCGTAGAGAGCGTAGAGGAAGTTCAGTTGTGAGAAGAGGTACGGGAATGTTAGGGGAGTAGAAAAAAATCATGTTCAGCAAAAAAAAGAGGAAAGAAGTCTGCTTAAATCAAACCGAACCGAATCTCCTGTGCCGGATCGGTTCGATTTGGACAGGATCAAAAAAAAATTCCAGAGCCGGATCGGTTCCATTTCTGTAGACTTTTGCCATTTCCCAAGGTACCTTCCCCCTTCCCCAATCCCTTCACTTCCCTCCCCAATCCAATTTTTTCCCTCCTTCACACCCATTTCCCTCCATTCCTCCCCCCTTCTTTCCCTCTAAATTCTTCCCCCCAACTCCAATTCCCCCACCTATAAATTCCTACCCCTCTCACCCCCATTTATCCACACTTCAATTTCCTACTTACTCTCCCTCTCTTTTATTTCCAATCCAGTTCCACCCCAAACATTCCCATGGAAAATAAAGGTCTGCCCCCAAAATACTTGTCCACTGAGGTCCTTCCAAGTGGTAATGGGGAATACCGCTCTCACATGGAGCGAATTTGGTGTGAATGGTTTTTCAGTATTTCCTGAAAACTTGACATCGAGCATCTTGTTAAATGGAATGAGCTACCCCTCTCGGTCTCCAACCTTTTCAGTCAAATGGGGTGGTCCCAATATCTCTAAGCGGTATACAATGTGGTGTGGGTGGACGAGGTCCGATCTTTTTACTGCTCACTCATCCGTACGGGCGAGTTTGAGGGCCAAGATTTTGTGGACGTCCGCCCCATCCCTTTATCTTTGGACATTATGTCCCGAAAACTTACTTCAATGGGAGTTTCGAAACCGGACCAATTTGACTACCCCATCAATGCCCCCACCAATCCAAAGCAAATATGCATTAACCGTCTCGCGCCCGACGAAAATTGGGGGAGAGGCACCATCCCAGTGGGACGCCTCAATGATAAAGAGCACATTACTTTTCATATTATTTGCGATAATTTGCTTCATACCTCTAATGACTTGGCTATGCGTCCTCGCCAATCCACCCTCGTCTACCAACTTTTTTATCCCAACTTCACAATCAATCTTGCTCGCACATTCTACGCCGATATATTTTCTGCGGCACTGGAGTAAAAAGGTACGGTACCCCTCCTATATGCCCGTATCATCACCTCCATTCTTGTCGATGTCAGCATTCAGCCGCCCTAAGATTTTGCTCGCCTCTCGGAGCCCATTGGGCAGGTATCGCGCACTAGGAGTGCTAGGCAACACGAGGTCGTACGAGCAGCTTCGACAGTTATTGATGTTGATGAGTACGACGAGGAGGAAGAGGCCAAAGATGTCGAGATGGGAGAGGAAGAAGGTGAGGAAGAGTCGATGAGGAGGCTGATTCAGACTATATGCCGGGAGGAGAAGATCTCATCGGACTTTTAATTCGCTCTTAGTTGAATTTTCGTCCTTTTTGCTTGAGGACGCTGCAAAAGTCTAAGTTAGGGGGGGTGACAAGTGCGTGTTTCTAAAACCTCACAAATTTTCAAAATGCCCAAAAATTTAAAAAAAAATGAAAAAGTTCAGAAAAGCAAAAAAATATTTTTTCTTCAAAATAAATTATAATTGGGATTTAAAGGTTTCAAAAATGTCACAAATTCTTTTTAGTTTCAAGTTGTAAAAATCAAATACACTAAGCCGAAATTGACCAAAGATGGAAATTGAGCAAAAATTGACGACTTTACGAATAAGTGTGGAGATTAACTAACCCGGTGAGATTTCGAACCTATCATTTTTGTGAGTTTAAAAATGAATCCGAGTTAATGGTTAACTCAAGGTTCTTTTCAGCGTTTTAAAAAGTCGTTGATGATCTCTATTTCTTTGTTTTGATCGGTTATGGGAGACGAGTGAGATACTGTCTTGAATAACTAGCACTAAAATATCTCTAAACTTAATTAATCTCGAGACGCATATGGTAATGTAATTAGCAATTTGGACATTGAAGTAGGCCCTTGTTTGTCCCCCAAAAATATTATCTAGGAAAAGTCGTGAAAAATATCCCTTTTGTAACCCAATTTGAGCCGAATTTTTTTTTTCCTCTTCGTTTGGTAACCCGAAAAACCCAGGTAGCCTAGAATTGTGAAAATTAAAAATCCAGAAATTTAGTCTGGAAGGTGCATAAAAAGGGGCAAAAAAATAGAAGTATGCTCAACAAAAATAGCAAGAAAAATAAAAAATGTGAAAATAAAAAAAAAAAATAGAAAAAGAAAAGAAAAATGAGCAAAAGCCCCAGAAAATCACTAACGGACATCATGAGCAAAATTTTCCAATTCCATAGTTCCCAACCATTCTCAATTTTTCCAAATACACCCTAAACCCAAGAAAGTCCTAACCTAGTCCAAATGTCAAAATTAATTACCGCGTAGAGAGCCTAAAACATGACAAGATAATAAGAGAGATCAATTGGTGTGAATAAAAGAGGCGATGTTTCCCGTTTTTCAATAACCGTATTCCGATGAAGAGATCATTTCAAAAAATATTTCGTATTTCAAATTGTGTGCGAAATCTCATGTCCATTACATTTACTCTTGTAAATCATGCATACCGAGATAATAAGCCACATTTCTGAGTGATTTGTTTATGAGTGTATTCGTGTGATTTTGAAATCAAAGCAAATTGTCGGGAAGTAACGTAATGATCAATCGATGGAAATTAGCGGTTCGATTTTCGCTTCATACACACACACGCTGTGAAACATAGTAAAGATGGAACCGAACAGAAGGAAAAGAAAAAGAACCGATCCGTTTCTGGCAAAACATTCTATTAAAGGCAAACAGAACAGGATCAGTTCGGTTGTCAAAATTTGAGTTATCCATTTGTAACATTAGAGTCTTACATGGTTAGAACTCTTGTAAATTCATAGGTTTTTATTCCAAAGTCTTTGAAGACATTAGAGAGCTTATTTTTACATAGTTTTAGAGAGAGAAAGTAGAGAGGAACCCTGGAAGCTCATAAATTTTAGTTTTTAATTCTCAATTACAAGTTATTCAATAAAGTTGATTTTTTTATCTTCTTTATTTTTTGGTTTCAATAATTCTTGTATAATTATTTTATTCACAATAGGTATTACATTGTTATTCTTCTTTAAAAAAAAATCATCACGAGTTCCGTTGCAAGCACTGTAGAAACCTTAGTTTTTGTTAATTACACCATGCTAGGCTAGACTTTTAGGGGTTGGGATGAATGAACCCAACTCGATGTGGTTTGCATGTGTGTAAAATTAGTTCCTTGAATTAACTAAATAATCGAATCGTGTTGTGTGGTGATCACAACCGTCGTAGGACTTTTGATCTTGTTTACCCTACGTAACTAGGATGCTTAAGAGTACGATGCGCGTGTAGCTACTACGACACCGCTTTGTTCTTACTTTTGATTATGTATTTTGTGGGCTTGAACCTCATATATATAATGATTGAGATTAGTAAAGGTTGGATTTAGTCAATTATTTAATTCATAACTAGTTTTATAGCCGGTAAACGTACTAAGGTCGGGGGATTGAATGCTAACCTATCTTTCCCATTCATATTTAGTAAATTTTAATTAGCTTACTGTAAGAGGGTAGTTTAGATAAGATGGAGGCGTAACCCCTTTTAAGTATGGTGATGACAAGGTTAGTTAGAAAAGCACTAGTGATTTAGCCACAAGACAAAAAGAGCAGTTTGGAATGTATGGAACCCATATTATACTCACAAATCTCTCGTGTATAACTCACAATATAATAAAGAACTTCATAAATAACTTAGCTAGAGGGAGAGAGAAGTAAGCAACTTTGATACACCTTGGTAGGCAGGCAAAACATACTAAAACTCTCAAGGATCTCTGTTATGTATTAAAAGCTTCGTAATAAATGACCAAATGGTGGGTGGCAGAACTCTCTGGTTCTTTAATAAATCTCTCTAGTAAAATAAATTTCTCTAGTAATAACTTTTTGAACTCTCAAAAGATCATCCTTTCCTCAGAGGTGGTTGGGGTCCTTAAATAGCCCCCCACACCACCCCCGAGGCAACTCAGTCATTAAAGACTATGAAAGATATCCCTCATACTTTATGTCACAACATTAAATGCCTGATGCACTAGTTGTCTCCTACGTCATAAACATTAAATGTCAAGACATGCCTTTTGCCTAACCACTGTGTGCCAGGGGGTTGTAGTCGCAGAGGTGGCTCACCAACTATCTGACAGCCCCAAATACCACGGTGGTTTACTCAAGTGCATGTCTGACATTGTTTAGAAGGCTAGTGACATCACCCACAGTAGATGTGACATTTAAGTAGAGGGTTGTTTGGTCCATAACCCAATGCCCGATGGAACTCCAAGCTGCTCCGCTTGAGGTTCCACGGTCAGGGTCCTTCGGTGTTTTACTAGGTGTATCTAAGATGGTCAGGACAAGCCCCAACGGTGCCCCACTTCTCAATCCTCCAAACCAAGTCCCTCTAAAGTTCCCACGGTGAGGTTGTTCGATAGAGCATGAAAGCTCTCCTAGGCCCTGCCAAGCCTGGTCTCTCGCGAGTATCGTTCGACCTCACACCCATTCATTATTCTCGTTACAACATTACAGTCATTACAACTCGTAGTCAATATAAACAAAGCTATAATATGGCAAAGTAACAATAAGCTAAAGTACGAGTTGCCACGCCAAGCTGCCACGCTTGAGTTGCCTCACCAAGATGCCACGCTTGAGTTGCCATGCTGATCTTATCCTCAGAACACTGTTGCTAATTGGTGGATTATCCCTAATCCCAGGATTACCTTCAGGCCCCCTCTACATTTGCCCCTTCGTGGAGGGATTTGTTGTGGGAACAAGAAGTGACTCCACGAAAACTTCTTAATCCGATGAACCTTCTTTGTCTGTCCTGCTGCTTTTTCCTAATGCTGAGTCTCAACCGTTTCAGCTTGAATATCTGAAATTTTCCCGAAGGACCTGCTAATATTCTCGCAGTAATGTTCGAAAAAGTGAAAAATTCTCCCCGATGTAACTGAGTCATAACTAAACAACGTTTGAGCTTCTGTCGAGGGGACATCGTAGCTTTTTTGAACCGTTGGGACACCTTCCTTGTTGGGGGGTTTATTGGATATGTCAGAGAAAATCTTGGCGCACAAAACTCAATCTTGCTTAGGAAGGTAACGGTGGCTGTTCCCTAGGTGTCATTTCATTAATTGATGGCAGTTCCCCAGGTGTCACTTCATTAAATGACGTAGTGTTGTCTTTTCCATGTCAGAACACTTCCCGAAGTGCCACGTGTACATTTGAAATGATTGCAGGCGGCCACACACGTGCAATGGTGGGAAACTTAAACGACGAACTTTAAAAATTAAACGGCCAAATCACTTAAAACCTTTCTTTTTCTTACTTTGCCACTACCTGCTTCAAATTTCCTTCGTTTTTTAGAGAGAGAGAGAGAAAAAGCTTCCATTGTTGATCGTCTGAAACCTCTATTGTTGTTCGAGCTTGTGCCGTCCTGTTCTTGCTCTCATCTTCTACGCTACCTCCTGTGGTTGTTCTTCCGCCATTGTCGTGCTCAGGCTCCTCTGACTCAAGGTTGTTTTTTGTTTGCTTTAACACTCTGTCATGGCATCTCAAAGTTACCCCACCATCTCTTCAACCAGTGCGCCGCCTGCTATTGCTGTTGCCACCACTACTGGTGCTTCTGCTTTGGATGTTGTCCGTCGTGAACAGTTAAGGTTTTATCATCGCTCTCCCATTTTTGGCGAAGATGATAGCTTTGCTGCTGCTTGCAAGACTATCAACTTTGAATGCAAGTTTGAGACCTTAGTGCTGGGTGATGAGGACGAAGAACCCTCGAAGTGGGGCTTTCTTCCTCCAGAGGGGACTCTCCAGTTTCGTCTGGAGCGAGGGGAATTCCAATGGTCCCAAATTGACTTTGAAGCACCAGGTGGTTCTCCTGCCCATTTTGCTGCTTGGAACTCTCACATGGTGAGTTCCCATGGTGATATTTTGAGTAAGATTGGCCTTCAATGGGCCAAATGGTTTGGTGAGTTTACTCTCTGCAAAAATAATGTTGCTCTCCCCATTCTTGTTTCTCGTTGGAACATGACGACTCACACATTCATTGCTGCGTGGGGCGAGTTCACGATAACCCTAGAAGATGTCTGCGAGCTTCTGGGGCTCGAAGCAACAGGTCATGAGCCTTATACCGATGAGCATCTCGACGCCCAAGAGACTGCTGACTGTTTGGCGTTGGACCGAATATGCCGAAGTTGCATCGGTTCTTCTAACAAAACTACCTTCACTCCGCTGATTAACTATTTCTTCAAGGGTTCTAGTGAAGGTAGTTCTTCAACTTCAACGGATGCCCCTGGACAAGGTACTTCGTTAGAGCTCCCTGCTTACATCCTTGTGATTCTTTCCCATTTTTTTTTACGGGAAAACCAAACGATCAGCCCCGAAGGGACCTTATCAACATATCCCTTCGTTTGGCCCGGGGCATCAAACTTCCTTTGGCTGCAATTGCCCTAGGGTCCCTCTACACCTGGCTTGACAGAACATTGTTCGACATGGAACGATCACTTGGCCGTTATAACCTGGCCAATTTTGCTAACAACGTCCTTCTAACTAGCTTTCTTTACGTGCGCTTTCCTGTTGTAGCGGCCAAGGCCAACCGTCCTCCTTCTGGGGAAACCATTCTGCCCCCACGCTCTAATATTTATCACAAGAGGTAGAGCCGAAAAGAGCTGATCACATCAATTGATCATTCTGAGGACTTTGTTATGAGGCCTTACGGAGAGGACGCCTTTGTTCATACTTGTGATTTCTTCCAGCACGAATCCAGGGTGGTTCAGGTGGGGGTAGACATTGAAGATCCTCAGTTAGCCGTGGTGCTTCTCCTTTCTCCGGGGTATCTGCCTTCCTACACCGAGTGGGGATATTCCAGTGAACATTATAACCCCAATCGGTGTAGTCGTCAATTTGGGTTTGATTAGGGGGCTCCTCGCTCAGTTTTCCAATCCTCAAACCCAAAGGTTAGCTTTAGCGAGGCATATTCCTTATTTTCCTCCACTGCTGCGTGGGGGATAAGTGAATCAATGGCTGGGCGAGTCACCATTCCCTCCAACAAGAGGCAAGGGAATGTGACCAGTCTATTTGCCACGAAGTTCTGACCGAAACAACTGGCTAACATTGCTGAATTCATAGATGGAGAGCCTGTGTACCCTCCAGTTCTTTCGTTTTCTGCGTTGGAGCTGGGACTCAAAGGCAACTCTGTTCTGGGGTTTGAGTTCCCTCTAAGCAAAACCCCTAAGAGGCCTTCCGAAGAGCTTCCTCCATTATTCCCCATGACTCCTACTGCCATACCCAAAACGAAAAGTGCTGGGGTATCCAGGAAGACTGCTCCTTCGACTAGAGCTACTGCTGATGAAGGGTCTTCGCAGCCATCGACCAAGAAGGCCAAGAGTGGGGTGGCCTCCACGAAAAAAACAAAGTCCAAATCCCAGACTCCTGTGGCAGCCCTTCCCATAGCCTCCGTTCCTCCTCCCATGTCTCCTGAAAGGGCCGAGAGGTTAAGGAGGGAGGCGCAGGCCGAGGTAGATTGGGTGAATGCAGAGTTTCAACGGCGCACTGTCGTCGTTCCTCCTTCGGTTGCCTTCCCCACAATCTTCGTCGATCCCACTGAGCCAGCTGCAAGGAGCAGGAAAAGTTCGAAGGCTCCTCAAGCCACTGGCAGTGATGTAACAAGGCTAAGGAGGAAGACTTTAGGCATCAAGTCCCAGCGGAAACAAGCTCCCACGGTGCAAGCTTCTCATTCTTCTTCCCAATCTGAGGTATGTACACTTATCTTGTTCTCTTTTCCTCTTTGGTTAGAGCAAGCCGGATTTTCTTATATATATTGTTCTTAACTACTTTGGTGCAGGGACTTAAAGAAACGGGGCCTCGTTCTCCTAGCCCCCCAAGTCCCCCCATTAGCCGTTTCGTGGGCGGTCGCTGTGGGGACATCTCATCCGATACGACCCCACCCCGTTCGCCAATGACCGGGCTTACTTACGCCCGTCGTTCAATCTCACGATGGGCGAGGGAGGCAGTTGTGGAGGGTGAGGTTATAGAGCCCATGGATGTCTCTTCGCCACCAGAGACAACACAATCTAAGATGCCTAATCCAGTCCCCTCTGGCTCACTGGCTTCCTCTGAGGCTGTTCTCCCCATTGTTCTGGTTGCTGCAGGTGATCCTGAGGTAATTATTTCATATTTAAATTTGTCTGATCTGGCATTCCTTCTCTTTCACCCCGTTCTGTGTGCTGAATTTAGGATGTTGGTTGCCCTAGGTCGAAGTATCCTCGCTTCTAGCAAACATTCTTCGTCCAACGGTGCTGGCGAGACCTCTGACCACTGTGCCCCTTTTCAACGTTCTAACTGAGGTAAGTTATTCTTGGATACATTTCGCCCTTTTTTCTGTATTTGTTCCTCTTTACTAACATTGGCTTTTATATTGCAGCTTTCTCCTGATCTTTCACCACCCTCATCTATTCCCGATGAACCCATTGCTCTTGCTTTGGTACCTTATGTGGGCGAGGGAACTATGCCTATGGTTGAGGTTTCTAGGGCCAGAGACCCCGTTGAGGCTGATGAGGTAACAAGTCCCCTTCCAACGGTTCCTGCCACTTTAACCTCCGTGATGACCCCCATTCCTGCCCCTGTTGTGATTCAGGTACTTTCTTAATTCTCTGCATAAACTCCTTCTTATAACGGTGACTTAACAACGAAAACATTTGTTAAGATTTTTGATATAATCTCCACCTTATAACGGTGACTTAACAACGAAAATGCTTGTTAAGATTTTTATATAATCTCCACCTTATAACGGTGACTTAACAACGAAAACGCTTGTTGAGATTATTATATAATCTCCACCTTATAACGGTGACTTAACAATGAAAACACTTGTTAAGATTTTTATATAATCTCCACCTTATAACGGTGACTTAACAACGAAAACGTTTGTTAAGATTTTTATATAATCTCCACCTTATAACGGTGACTTAACAATGAAAACACTTGTTAAGATTTTTATATAATCTCCACCTTATAATGGTGACTTAACAACGAAAACACTTGTTAAGATTTTTATATAATCTCCACCTTATAACGGTGACTTAACAACGAAAACACTTGTTAATATTTTTTATATAATCTCCACCTTATAACGGTGATTTAACAATGAAAACACTATAATCTCACTTTTCTTATATCTCTTCTCAGGTTGCTTGGGAGGATTCCTCACCAGCTCTTTCACTTATGGGCACACCACGTCAGGAACCTGCTGTTTCGGAAGAATCTGACCATGCTGACCAGGGTTCCACGACTGGTGTTGAGGCAGAAAGTGAATCTGGGTGCGAATTGCCTCTCCCTGACTTAACTCCTCCTGCCTTTTGCCTAATGGTGCTTCACAATTCTCCCCAAATGCCTGTGAGCCATCGCTTGGTGATTGAGCAGTTGGTGAACCATCACCCCGAGACCTTCACCGTGGACTGCCTACGGTCCAATATTCCCGTGATGAGTCATTGACTGCAAGGCATGGCAATCGTTGTTGCTGAGATTGCCAATACTCCCACTTCCAGTGTTACCCGAGCCCTCATTAATCAGTTTCTGGGTTTTCTGAAGGAACTGGGTCGTGACGGTTTCCGTTTTGACTGGATTATAGCGTATTTGAAAACTTTGAAGAGTCAGCAGCTGATCGGCCAGAGGGAACTGTTGAGGAAGCACTAGGAGGACCAACAGGCTGAGGAAGTTAAGTTAGCTGGGCTGGCACCTCTTTTGGAAACAGCGGATGAAGAAATAAAGAATGCCGAAGAGGCTCTGCGTTTGTCCAAGCTTAAACGGGAGATACTTCTTATTGAACGCGCACAGGTGCAAATCAAGCTAGAGGTTGCTGTCAACGCTCAAAGCTCCTTTGCGTCAGCTTCTTCGGGCCTTCCTGGGGATTTTTTCTCTTCCCCGGACCTATGGTTCCTCTTAGGGTAGCAAACTCTTGTATATATTTTCCTTCTTTGTCCATTTATGTAATTCTTGGGCAATAGTTCCCAATTTTTTGTAATGCTCTCTTGTTTATTGAATGAAAGAATGTATATTTTCCCATTTTATCTTTGAGTTATGACTGCTTTCATATCGGTGTCTATACTTCACGTCATCAATAAAGCTTGTATATTCATAATCAAAGACTAGATACATCGATGGTACAAACTTAATTGTTTACACATGATAGACTTTCAACCATTTATTATTAATTTTGAATGGCTTGTCTTCCTCCAACTTAGAAATTAAGCAATAACCTGAATCATGAGCTTCCTTCACAACGAAAGGTCCCTCCCAATTGGCTGCAAATTTTGGCAGAGGAAGTCCCCTAATGTGTTTCACCACTGCTTTCAAAACGAGATCTCCCTCTACGAACCTCCTTGGTCTTACCAGGTTGTCATATGCCCTAGAGAGCTGCCTTGTATACATTTGAAAATGTTGCATTGCGTTATCTCTGTGTTCATCCAATGCCTCCAGCTGCACATGTTTGTTCTGAGGGAGAATGCTACTTCGCAAGGCGTATCGAGCAGAGGGAACCTCCAACTCCACTGTCAGGATTGCCTCAGCCCCGTAGACAAGGGAGAACGGAGTGTACCCTGTGGGCTTCCTCTTCGTCGTTCGATAGGCCCACAACGCTGCTGGTATCTTATCATCCCACGATCCTGGAAAGTCCTCCATTGTTTTAGCCAGGATATTAACCAGAGTTTTGTTAGTTGCCTCGGCCTGACCGTTCCCCTTCGGGTATGCCACCGTTGAAGTGTGATGAACGATGCAATACTTGTCTGTAAGCATCGTTACTTCTGAGTTGACAAAGGGAGTCCCATTATCTGAGAGAATAACCTTTGGGATCCCAAAATGGCAAATGATATACTCTCTGATGAAGTTACTCACTACCCCAGCCGTTGCCCTTCTGAGTGGTATTGCTTCAGCCCATTTTGTAAAGCACTCAGTTGCTACCAGTATCCATATCTTGCCCCTCGACGAAGGGTGTATCGCCCCCACGAGGTCGAACGCCCAAGTGTGGAAAGGATAAGGCGTTTCCAGAGAATGTAAGTCCACCGATGGGGCATGGATCATATTTCCATGAAGTTGGCAAGCTTTGCATTTTTGAACAAATTCGGCAGAGTCTTTCTCCATTGTTGGCCAATAATATCCCAACATCATCAGCTGATCATATAACTTGGCCCCTCCTATGTGACCTGGGTCATGGGCTTGTTTGAGGACCTCAGTTGCCTCTTCTTTCGTGATGCAACGCAATGGCTTGTTGAAGTACCCCCTTCGATAAAGCTGCCCCTCTTGGATATAGAACCTTGGGTCCCTTCGCTTCAGTCCCATCGCATCCACTTTCTCCGTTGGGACAGTTCCATATTGAATAAAGTCGATATAGGGCTGCCTCCAGTCTGTTTGGGCTTCTATGAAATGGCACTCAGCTGCTTCAAAAAATGGCTGACACTTATCACAATTCCGTTGTAGTTCTGTCGCATCCTGTTTCATTCTAGGCCAAAAATATCCCCCTCTTTGAATTCTTCTATAGAGAGGTATCTCAGTTGTTTCGTAATGCTCCTCATGTGTTCTCTTCAACCTCCGCTCTGCTTCCTTTGGCCCAATGCATCTTGATAACCATCCCCCTGCATTTTTGTAGTAAAGATTTCCCTGTTTGTAAAGTATTGGGCTAACTCTCTTAGTCCCATAACTCCTTCCCCGGATTCCAGTTGCTTCCTGATCTCTCCTCTCCAATTCGCGTCTCCCTCCATCGGTAGTATTGACTGTACCACCGAAGGAGCTATCCTTCGTTGGATCGTAACGATAGTCGTATCGCTCCTCATGACCATCTTTTGAGCAATAGTGGCATAAGCGTCTGGATGACGGTTCATCGTTCTGGGATGTCTTCTGATTTTGGTCCGGTGGAACTAGCTGAGGAGCCTTTGAATAATCGTTCTGTACGGTGCCAAACTCATGTGCTTCAACGCATATTCTCCGTTAACTTGCTGAATTACTAAGTTCGAGTCACCCTTGATGCAGAGAGAACGAATTCCCCTACGAAGAGCCTCCAGCAACCCTAGCACCAACGCTTCGTATTCTGCTTCGTTATTGGAGCAAGGGAAATCTAATTTGTAGGAAAGGCAAATCTCCTACGTTCCTTTTGAAAGGATGACCCCTGCCCCTCCTTTTTTCTCTGCCGAAGACCCATCAAACTGCATCGTCCATTACTCATCGGTTGCATCCAGATAGTTGGCTTGCAAGTCGTCTCCCGGAATGTCTTCTTTAGGTGGTTCAAACGTTCCTGATGGAAAGATTGCCAACAGATCGACATACGCCTGGCTCTTGATGGCACGAGGAATCACACACTTTAAATCATATTCGGAGAGAATAAGGAACCACCTAGCTGCCCTGCCAATCAAGATAGTTCTAGCCAACAAATACTTAATAGGATCACATCTAGTTACAAAATGAATTGTAAAAGACAGCATATAATGTCTAAGTTTTTGTGCTACAAAGACTAAGGCCAAACAATGCCTTTCTAGGCTGCTATATCTAATCTCTGGCCCATGTATGATCCTGCTGAGGTAATACACCGACCGTTATTGCCCATCAATCTCTTGTACCAGTAAAGCTCCAACGGACCTTGTAGTTGAGGTGAGGTACAGCTGCAACGGTACTCCTTCCTGCGGAGGAACCATGATTTGTGGTGAAACGAGCAGCTTCTTCAACTCATCGAGAGACTCCTGGTGGTCCTTTTCCCATCTGAACTTTGTGTTTTTTCACAGCAGCTGCATCAACGGGTGTGTTACCTCGGCCAATCCTGGTACAAATCTTCTGAGGTAGGAGACTTTTCCGAGGAAGCTTTTTAGCTCCTTCGTCGTTCTTGGGCACGATATTTCTAAGATCGCGTGTTGTTTATCCTGGTCCATCTGCACCCCTTATCGATCAACCACAAAGCCTAGAAACTTCCCGCATGTTACTCCAAAGACGCACTTCAATGGGTTCATCCTTAATTTATACTTCCTACATCGAGTAAACACCTTCTTTAAGTCGTTTAGTTGGGACTCCTCCTTCTTCGATTTGATGACCAAATCTTCCACATAGAATTCTACAAATTTGTGGAAGAAATCGTGAAAAATGGCCATCATTGTTCTTTGATAAGTAGCTCCCGCGTTCTTAAGTCCAAGCGGCATTACTTTGTACATGAAATTTCCCAACGGGGTTCTGAATGTCGTTTTCTCTGTGTCCGCGGGATCCATCTTGATTTGGTTGTACCCTACGTACCCATCCATGAAGCTATACATCTCATGCCCAGCCGTGGCATCTATCAGGCTATCAATGGAGGGTAGAGGGAACTCATCTTTGGTGCAAGCCCTATTCAGATCTCTAAAATCCACACAGATCCTTATTTGGCTCTTGTCCTTCTTCCCTACTGGCACAATGCTAGATAGCCACAGGGGATGCTATATTGGTTTGATGAATCCTGCTGCCAACAATCGCTGAACCTCTTCCTTAATCTTCAAGTCCAACTCACGTTTATAAGTCCTTGTTGCCTGTTTCACCGGGATGGCTGAAGGTATCACATTTAGCTTGTGGCAGCTCACTTCCTCATCCAGCCCTTCCATTTCGGTATACTTCCATGCAAAGACATATATGAACTCCCGGATTAGCCCAACCAGGTCTTCTCGCTTCTCCTTAGCGAGATCCTTCGCGATGAAGATGGGCCTTGGGTCTTCCCCTTCTCCTGCTAAGTTCAACTGCTCCAACTCTTGTGCCTGGGGCCTTGGTTGATTTTCCATGTATTCTAGTTCTTCGGCGACCTCCTCCACGAACTCCTGTATGTTGGAGTTGTCTACCACCATACACTGTCCCTGCTGATCCACCAAGAAACACTCATATAACGGGTCAGCCCCATCCTCGGTCTCTTCGGCCGCCCGCTCACATCGTTATAAACGGTATACCACCTTCCCCTCCTCAGTGACCACCTTCTTGCATTGTCTGTTGGTAGTTGTTGCCACGACCTTCCTCTTCCTTTCTCTCGAAGCCTCAGCGATCCTTCCCCCTGAAAAGCGACTCAGTACGCTTTGCTGCTGGGCCTCATGCTCCATAGGATCCACTCCAAGCCTTACTTTGTTTTTGAGCTGCCTTGTGGTACTTTGAGGTCGAGGGATCACCTGATGGGTTTCTTCGGTCCTTACCCCTTCGTTACTCGTGGCTTCTTTACTATGCTCGTTCAGAGGCCCCATTCTATCTTTGATCGAGGGAACCCATGCTACCTCCATTCTTCTCGTTAGGACTCGAGCGTCCTCTTCCAACTCCGTATAAAAGGCCGCATCTACAAAGTGAGCTTCCTCGATAGCAAAAGGCCTTTTTGTAGCCCTAATGGTCACTTCTGTTCCTTTGACATTTGCCTTGGCGCATTGATGATATGTTGAAGGAACTAAACCTTGATTGTGCATCCACACTCTTCCTATTAGTAAATGATAGGAAGTTGCACTTTCTATTACATGGAACTTGATGTGGGAACTCATATTTCCCATTATAATTCCCACATTCACATACCCAATGGATTTGGAAGATTGGTTGTCATACCCTGAAATTACCAGAGGCATGGGGACCAACCTTTCTTCTGGGATATCAGCTGCGTGGAAGGAGTTGATCGGCATAATGTTGATGGAAGCGCCCCCATCCATAAGCGTTCTTGCAAAACTAACCCCATTGATAATGGCCGTCACATACAAGGGCCTGTTATGAGGGAACTTTACAGCTCTATCTGCATCGCTGAAGGTCACCTCTGATAGGAACTTTTTCACCAGCCTCGCCATGGGTCCCCTCCATTTCAACGAGGGAACCGTGTCCTTCCTCGCGATGTCTAGGATCGCCTGAGTTATTTCCAGTCTGCTCTCCTTTGGTATTCCCACTTGATCGAAGAATAAAGCGAATTTTGGGGATTTTGAAACTGCGCTGTACTCAACGACTGCCTCCATTTCCTCACCCTCAACGCTATATACGTCTTCCACGTCTTTAGCGCTTGCTTCATCGTAGGCTAAAACTACGTTAGCCATTCCTGTGGTGCAACGTTCCAGAGTTTCTTCGAATTCCCTTTGCCTCATTGTTGACCTTTTTCTCCTCTTTCTGCCTCATCGTCGTAGGCCGTCACCAAGTTGGCCCCATGTGCTGGAAGCGGGTTGTTGTTAACATTTTGTGGGGGGATCTGCAGCGTCCCTGCCTTCATGTACTTGTCAATGATTCTTCTTAGTGTGAAGCAGCTCTCTGTCGGGTGCTGGATCTTTCGATGAACCTGACAATACCTAGGATCCACCTTCGTTGCGTCATCGGGTTCCTCCGAAGGAACACCTTTTGGCAGGTAGACCGTTCCACCTTGGACCTTGGCGTTATAACAACTCACCGCCTCTTCTATCGTGCATGGTAATGGTGGTGGGTCTTCTCAATCCCTTCCGAACTTCCTTTTGTTGTCCTTCTTCGCCGCCCTACCCCCATCTGCTCCTTCGGTGTATCCCACCCGTAGGGGTTGAGGCCTTCCTCCCCCAGGTTGTATAGGCTGTCTGAATATCATAGGCGCAGCCACCGAGTTTGGTCGTACGACCAATGAGATGTTCCTTGCAGATTTTAAGAACGCCGAAAAAGTTCCCTCACGCGTCTCATTGATAAGATGGCAGATGTACTCCAGGAGTAGTCCTTCGGCACAGATTTGTAATAGTTTGGATTCCTTGGCCTCCTCTCTCACATCCAGAGACCTTTCCCTGAACCTCCGAACGTACGCCACCACGTCTTCTCCTGGTCGTTGCTTCTCTCTCCCTAGTTGGGTCAGAGTGAATTCATCCTCTGCTAGAAAGAACTTTTGGACAAACAGCACATGCATCTCTTCCCACGTGGAAACACTTTTAGGGGCCAAATGAGAATACCACGTGTATGCTTTATCGGTTAGGGATTTGGAAAACTCCCTCAACCTGAGTTTCTTGTTGTTGCAATGCGCCCCTAGGTGCTCAATAAAACGTTTAATGTGCTCTTTCGGATTCCCACCCTTCCCTGTGTACTTTTCAAAGATGGGGGGAATATAATCCCTCGGGTAAGGCTCATCGTTGTATTCCTGAGGATAAGGTGTCCTAAAGTCATCATAGACTGAAGCTACCTCGCCTATAGACTGTGAGGAAGCCTGCACAAACTTTAACATCTCCTTTTGCATTTCTCTCCTCATTTCCTCCATGGGCGATGGGGCAACAACCAATGGGGGTGTTGGCGTAACAGTTGGAGCCATCGTTACGGCTGGCGCCGTTAATACTCCGAAGATTCCCATTGCCGGATTCACGACGGAGGGTATGCTTACCGGGGCTGCTCCCGTTGTACCTGCGCTCGGTGGAACCGTTGGAGCTGCCCCTAGTGTTACGAAGGAATTGGCCTCAAGTCCTCCCAGCACCGTTGAAGCTGCAGGAGTTTGCAAAAACTCATAGAACTTTCTCATGAGGAGGGTCATCTGGGCAGGTCCCAGCCCAGTGCTCGTGGAAGCCTACGTCACTCCTTGAGCGCCCGTTGTTATCTGTACTGGGGGCACTTCTATTCGAGGAGCTCCGCTCCTTAAAGCCTCCAATTCTACCGCTGCTTGCTCTTCACTGTGTTGGATATCATCAAAGTTTAGCCTTCGATTAACGTTATCTTGCGCCATACTCCTTCCTTAGAAGAATGCCTCCCCAGCAGAGTCGCCAAATGTAAGAGGGTAGTTTAGGTAAGATGGAGGCGTAACCCCTTTTAAGTATGGTGATGACAAGGTTAGTTAGAAAAGCACTAGTGATTTAGCCACAAGACACAAAGAGCAGTTTGGAATGTATGGAACCCATCTTATACTCACAAATCTCTCGTGTATAACTCACAATATAATAAAGAACTTCAGAAATAACATAGCTAGAGGGAGAGAGAAGTAAGCACCCTAGATACACCTTGGTAGGCAGGCAAAACATACTAAAACTCTCAAGGATCTCTGTTATGTATTAAAAGCTTCGTAATAAATGACCAAATGGTGGGTGGCAGAACTCTCTGGTTCTTTAATAAATCTCTCTAGTAAAATAAATTTCTCTAGTAATAACTTTTTGAACTCTCAAAAGATCATCCTTTCCTCAGAGGTGGTTGGGGTCCTTAAATAGCCCCCCACACCACCCCCGAGGCAACTCAGTCATTAAATACTATGAAAGACATCCCTCATACTTTATGTCACAACATTAAATTCCTGATGCACTAGTTGTCTCCTACGTCATAAACATTAAATGCCAAGACATGCCTTTTGCCTAACCACTGTGTGTCAGGGGGTTGTAGTCGCAGAGGTGGCTCAGCAACTATCTGACAACCCCAAATACCACGGTGGTTTACTCAAGTGCATGTCTGACATTGTTTAGAAGTCTAGTGACATCACCCACAGTAGATGTGACATTTAAGTAGAGGGTTGTTTGGTCCATAACCCAATGCCCGATGGAACTCCAAGCTGCTCCGCTTGAGGTTCCACGGTCAGGGTCCTTCGGTGTTTTACCAGGTGTATCTAAGATGGTCAGGACAAGCCCCAACGGTGCCCCACTTCTCAATCCTCCAAACCAAGTCCCTCTAAAGTTCCCACGGTGAGGTTGTTCGATAGAGCATGAAAGCTCTCCCAGGCCCTGCCAAGCCTGGTCTCTCGCGAGTATCGTTCGACCTCACACCCATTCATTATTCTCGTTACAACATTACAGTCATTACAACTCGTAGTCAATATAAACAAAACTATAATATGGCAAAGTAACAATAAGCTAAAGTACGAGTTGCCACGCCAAGCTGCCACGCTTGAGTTGCCTCACCAAGATGCCACGCTTGAGTTGCCACGCTGATCTTATCTTCAGAACACTGTTGCTAATTGGTGGATTATCCCTAATCCCAGGATTACCTTCAGGCCCCCTCTACACTTACTTATGCATGTTTAGTTTCATAATTAGTTTAATTAACTTGCATTTAGTAGCTAGAAATTTTCCCACTTCGATCATCTTTTTTATTTCTTTTTAGAGTCAGGTTAGGATTGACCGTCTTACTGTTCGTCGTCACGAGTATTCGTACTATTTTCCTGTGGATTTGACCCCATCTTACCGGGTTTATTACCTCCACGATCGGTTTGCACTTGAACCGTAATTAGCACGTATTTTATACACAATTGATTCACATCAATCACTTTAATCATCTCAAGAAATCTAAGTCCATAACCCCATCATAGGCCTACTGCAATTTAATTAATCTCTCATTATATTCTAACATAGTCCCAAAAGTTTCCCCGATAACAAATTAGGAGTTATAGGCTTGTAAGAGAAAATTCACTTTTCTGGGAAACCGAATCGATTTTCTAGGAGGCCGAATCGATTCGAATTTTTGTTGAATCATCTTCTTCCTTATGAACTTGCGTTTTTCACCAATTTCATTCCCTTAACTTACATGTTTCTCCATTAAAATTGAAACAAATTGTCCCAACTTTTCTACATATGTTAGGACGGTTTCTAACGTAATTCTAACATCAAAACATTAGGATTATCACTCAAGAACGGATTGAATCATCTAATCATAAAAAACCCTCGATTTCTATGTTGTTTCTTTATATCCAACATAAAACACATATTTAATTCATGGAGATTATCATATATCATCTGATTTCTTATCCTTTATAGATGTTAAGTCCAATTACAAGCAATTCCTACCCAAACATGGGTTTTAATAATTATTTTCATCCAAAATATCAATTTAATCGAACTTATAATGAAACCCTCACAACATGGGTATTATAACCTCAAAAGAATTTGTAATAAACACTTGCCTTGATTAGTAGGGTATGATTTCATGGTTAGAATGATAGATTGATGGTATCTTCTTCCCATACTCATTCCCAAGTTGTTTGTGGTGCAAGAACAAGATAAAAGCTTCAAGAATTTCTTCAAAACCTCCAAGAACTCTCTTATTTTCTTCTCTAATGATCTCCCTTTGTTTTCAACACTCTTAACCCTAGTCCCTTCTATCTAACATCTGATATAAGGTTGGTAAATTCATAGCTCCCTCCCTAAGCTACTAAAAGACTAAATTACCCTCATACGGTCCTAGTTAAGTCTAAAAATGCCTCAGGATCAAAACAATACCCCCGGGTATAATATTCTTACTATTTTGACCCTTTCAAAATCATTCGTGACCTAGAAATCATCATCCGTGTCACTTTACATAATTACACTATCTTAAACTCAATTAGTCTACACGCGACTCTTTGTTGAGTTAAAATTCAATTACATCAATATCAATTTCTATGATGCGTATGCAATTCATAATATTAATCATTATCTCTCTCTCGATTACTATTTAATAAGCACATTATCATTCAATTAAATTAAATTGCGTCTCTCTTGTAATTTAAAATAAAACGATTTAATTACCAAATTAATTAAATTTCAAATACGCAAAAATACGGGGTATTACATAGCACTTTCTTAATCTTTTAATTTAGACCCCTCATAAACCATTCCGTCCTCAAATCCTCAGATCTATCCACATTTGGGGAAAAGTTAATAAGATGAGGGAATAATTGCTCGGACTCAGTAATGGTCCTAGTCTCCTCCTTGAGCTTTTCAAACTTTGACCTCTGTTTTCTCTGCTGCTAAGATGAGAATATTTTTCTTCAAACTAGACCCAAAATTGCGATAGAGTCATCTATACTTCTATTTTGGGGTGGTAATAGTCTACCATCAATTTAAGGCATCTCCCACTAACCTGAAGGTTGCCAACATCTGTCACTGGACAACGGTACACTCAACCAACCTCAAAGGTCACTTGAAGTTACGCCTTCACTGAAGTGTCACTATGGGATCAGAGGACTCCAAAAACTCTTGAGGGATTCCCTTACCAAAGGCAGTTTTAACGCGTTCCTAGGCAGAGGTGGTCTCTCGAGGAGCATGTGCTGATGCATCCATGGGAAGTTGCATCTATTGATAGAGAGTTTTCATCATCGCTGCGACATCTTGGGATATAATAACGGAAAAATAAGTCATTGCCATAGTTGGTGCCTGTCCCTGTGGTGAAACGGGTGGTGGTTGTTGTGGCGAATGAGGTGCATCGGCCTTAGACTCGGCACACCCTGTAGATCTCTATTGGCCTTGATGTCTCCGAGGGTTCCTCATCTAAAAGATAGTAATCCAAAATTCATTAATAAATTGTACAAGACTTAGATTTCAATTGCTAAATGTAAGGATCTAAAATATCAAAGAAATCAAGTGCAGAAGTAGTGATGAACGCACTCTTTTTTCATCTGACACTAGATACTGGAAGGCTTTGATACCAAATTTCACACCCCCGTGATATTTAAAAATATATTGATCAGTTCTATCTTCAAAAAGTATCGGAGTCTAAGAAAATGAGTATCAATCTAAGCATGTAAGAAATGTGATAAAGTAAAAACAAAATTGAATATCCATATAGAAAGATATCCCAATACTCTGATACCATCCACATTAGTCAAAATCGACACGCCAACCTAACTACTATAGTCTATACAAATGTATGAATACGAATGTATATATGTCTTCACTATAACAAAAAAAAAAGAAATAATAGATCTGGCATACTGGCAAGTGACAACTACAACACGCTAATGTAGATCTGTAATAAAAGGGTGAATTATATCAACATTATAGATCACGGCTACTGAACGGGCGACCTCGGTCCTAAAATATTAAATCCACAACGTTAACAACAATTATAATGAAAATAAAAGTATAACAAGAGTTATAATGAGTCGTAACTATGCATCCTCTAGATTTTTTATATCTTTTAGAATTACCCCACTCTGTAATTTTAATATCGTACGCATCAAAGATTTCAACTCCCAAGTAACTCCATGGTTATGTTTTATTCTATACATATGAAAATAAAAGATTGAACTCTAATCAAGTTAAGTGTTATAAAGAAATTAAGATAGTCTTAGAGTATAAGGATCACACAAGTTAATTAAGTAAAAAAGGCCTAACTCTAATGCCTCTGGGGATCATTCACGCATATTAATTATAGTCTTAGGATGTCCCAAATATATGACCTCATCAAGGCAAGGAATACATTACCACATCTACCCAACCATCATGTAACCTACCATACCCAAGGTTATATAAAAAAATCTCCTCGTAATCCCTCTCGGACACGAGTACTTAGACAAGTAACGCAGAGGTAAAATTAACTAAGGTATATCGTCTACTCACCGAGGTATTATAGAGATACGAGTCATACGTGCCCCTTTTAAATGGAATTACCTCTTAGTACGTTCGCCAAGAGCACTCATGCATTGTATGCATCACATAAAGAACACCATAATTTATAATCATATTAACCACTTAATTCGAATAACAAACTACATTCATCCCCTTTAATTCCAATTAAAAGAAATAAAATAATCCATCCATTACATTATAATTAATTGATCCAATTATAATATGTATCAATTTAGATCAGGAGTCCTCCCCACATAACTCCTAGATATCGGTTACCCATAAAACAAATAGGAGATAATTTTCAAATAACTAAAGGCACCGATCGATCGCGGGGAAGTATCGATCGATCGTGTGCTTTATTATTTGAAGGTTTTACCCTTGTGGGATTCATCTTCTCCAATCAAACCAAAACCAAATTTATCGTTTATTAAGGATCATAAAACCTTCATATACGATCCATATAACATATACATAATGTAACTACATTAAAAAAATGATTGGAGACCAATTTTAACATCAAAATCCTAATAAAAGTAAATCCATTTTCTCTCAACAACCCTAACATTTCAATTCTTAACCATTTGATTTTAATCCTATATGTATTTTATAATAGATCCTATAATTTTGAATGAATTATATTAACAAATCGGAATTAAATCAAATCCTTATCAAAACACAACAATTATTGGGAAGATTCAATCAGATGACGTTAAATCATTAGTAATTACTTTCTAATTGTGTTAATTACGAAATTCTTGGTTTAAATCATCTAAATTAGATTTTAATTACTTAATTTGGGTTTTGATTCAAAAGAATAGGAATAATTTACAATAATTTCAATTATACAAGAATTCAAATTAAACTTGCCTCCAATTGTGTATAACTAGGGCTCAAATCTCCAAAATCTTTTTTTTTTTTTTCATTTTAGCCTTCTTCTCTCCAAGCTCTTAGATCCCCAATTTATGTTTTATGTTGAAATGATCCTCCCGATGGTTCAATACTAACTATTAAAAGCGTAATTGGGCATGGGCTTAATTTAGGGTGTTAAGTAGCTAATCCCATAATACCTCATTTTAGATAGTCTTAACCATTATAATCCATAATTGCCATAACCAATAATAGAAAATAACACATATCTTATAATTAGCCCCATTAATATTGTTTTTCTTGAATAAGAATTAAAATATTTATTAATGTTGTTTCTGGCTCTGAATTTTAAATTTTATTTATATACGGCTAATTAAGTTATGACATTACATGTCACTCAAGCACATGTAATATTCAATTTATTATATTGGAAAAATACGGGGCATTAGAGTAAGTCAATTTTAAAAATCACTGCTGAAGTTTTTCTCAAATTTACAATTTAAGTGTCTCAACTGGTTGTGCCTATTATTGAGTTTTATCTAGCTTCTAGCTGCTGCCGCTTATTCTCACTCATCCTCCCACAATGATTAGGGTTCCGTGGCTAATATACAGATGGTTATGAGTGAGTTTGGTTTTGAGTTTCTTTTAACAAATGTAGCACTAGCTCAGTTCTGTCAAAGGTTTCTTGAGAATAACACAATCATTCAAAGATCACTTCATTTTTAGCTGAATCAACTTATAATTTCTCACCCAGAGACATTTATTGTTGAGTGTGTGAGACCTCACAACCTTATGATGGCTGATCTTTTACAGGGTACAACTGATGTTGTAGCTGAGATTTGTAAAACTTCACGATCTTCTCTTGAGAGATTTGTGTTGAATTGCTATATAAGTAATCTCAAAACATTGGAAAAAATATGGTTTTAATTTTACTTAGCTAATCAACAAGTTAAGGAATCTGAAGTATCCTCAATTAGTTGCCTGTCGTTATAGCTATCAAAAATTTGTGGAGGATATAAATATCAAAGAAGGAAAACTAAGAGAGCTCATCCTTGAGCTTCAGAAGTGTGCTCACAGGTTAACTACAGAAGATAAAGCTTTAGCTGATGCCAAAAGAGAGCATGAAATCGTGCCTAAACAAAAGGCAGAGGCTAAAGTGAATATTTTTGCTATGTCTGAGCATCAACGAAATGTTCTTCAAGATGTAGCTGCTTTATTTGGGGAAATTTTCTTTACTTCTTTGTAACACTCCGTATTTTTGTAATATTTTAAATTAAATGTGTGTATGTAATTTTAATTAAACCGAGAAATAAAGTGACTTAAATAGATATTAATTAGCGAATAAAAGGGTTAGTATTTATGTATATTCATATTTACTTGTGTGATAAGGAAACGGAAATGTATTAAATTATGTTACGTCATAAGTGAGTTAAAGCGACGGGTTTATCGGTATCTCATTCGGGACATGTGGATAGAGTCATGTCGGGAATGAGATATAAAATAATGTTTGATAACTCATATGATAATTTTGAGTGCGCCAATGGTCTGAAATCGATCGAGATAGTCCAATATAGGTACCCGGGGATCACAATTGGGTTCCGGGAGCTTTTTAGGCTAAA
Source organism: Sambucus nigra (assembly GCA_949130495.1). Lineage (NCBI taxonomy): Eukaryota > Viridiplantae > Streptophyta > Magnoliopsida > Dipsacales > Adoxaceae > Sambucus > Sambucus nigra. Next base: position 379,140,063 of record OX422211.1, read on the forward strand.
CAGGAGCCAAAAAAAGGGTATTCGGGTCATTTTACATATAAGGACTGACTCAATTTCAGGATTTCAAGTGTTTATATTTATATTTAAGTAATTTGGATTGAAGGTCCAACTATCCATCCACTGAAGAGTCTAGGGTTTTGAGAGAAGAGAGAGAAAAGAAGAGAAAAGGATGAGAAAAGGATCCGGGATGAAGATCAACTGCTATCGGGTTGAAGATCATCGTCAATAGAAGAATTCAAGAAGAGGAATCCTAGAAATTCATCACTCTGAAGGAAAGTATTTAACTTGCTTTAATATCCATTGTAGTTTCAATTATTCATGCAATTTAGTGTAGAAAAACACAAATTTTAGGTTGGAAAAATTATATAAATTCGGGTTTTGAATGAAAAACTTGTTAGGAAAAGAATCTAAGGAAAATTACAAGTTGAATTTTATGTTAGATGAAAAATAAAGATAGGTTCTTGAATGATTTTAAAAGATAAAAGATTGAATCTTCAAACTAGGGTTTTATTATCGCACAATTCTTGATATAAATTATTGCCGGGTGAATTAGATGTGTTTTCGAAATGATTTCCATATAGAGAATTGTTGTTTCATGGTTGGGGATGGATTAAACTTCATATATGGGGTTTGGATGAAGGTTAGAACCACCATGGATGAAGGGAGAAGGGAAATCGCGTTAAAAAATTATTCTGGCAACATAAAAAATCGAACCCGTTTGCTCACCGATCCAATTTACTAGCGAACCGGTTCGCATTTAGAAGCTGGATATTATTCTGCAAAATTGAATTACGAATGCATGAGCACCTATTTCATTATTTTTTTTAAAAATTTGTTATGAATTTTCTACTAAAAGTTGCACGATACATAAAATTTTAATTGGTGGTTTTGGATTTGGCTTTCTTTAGAAATTTGAATTTTGGGGAAACAAATCGGCTCAGTTCCGTTGGCTGGACTCTTCTGCCTTGTGTTATTTTACTTAGACCGTTTGAGTATCGACATGGAATCTTGGGTCCGAAGATAAAGTTAGGCATCTGGGAATTTAGAGGGAAGGTTTGGAAGTGTCATAGGCTAACCGGGGATGGGTTTCGGGTATCAAATTACGTGAATAAGTGTGCAAATGCACTTGATGAAATTCAAGAAATCAGGTTAGGATTTCGAGAATGATTAGGCTAGTGCTTGCGTAGGATAACATGATTGGCCAAAAGTATGTAGTTAGAGAGTTGAACAATAATTAAGTGAATGCTTGGCTAAGATCGGGAAGTCGGGATAAACTTTGGGATTTGATAGGCTAGTGCTACGAGCGATATTATGCATGTTAAATGAATTTATATATATATATATATATATATATATACACACTATAAGTATTGAGTGTGACCAGTATATATAATTCTGTGTGAATGACTTTATGTGAACAAACCTACTATAATATTCTATTATTGGAGGTTGCGCGCAGTGAACGGTCCACCCTGGTGTTGAACAACAGGTGTTGGATTGTTCCCCAGGTCATAGTACTGTTGCAATATCACTATCCGTGTGTGAGGATAGCTGAGTTTCAAGTCCAGTTAGGGTAGTGCGATATGATTATGACCCACGGATGTATGTTTATTACCATCTCCATTATGTGTTTTCAATTTTGGGATTGGTGGTGAGATTCTGACTCGGTGGCCCAAGGATGGTATGGGATGTACCTAGTGCCTAATAGAATACTAGGGAATGCATCCGGGAAGCCAACTCGGGGATGTTATGTATATACATATAAAGAATGTTATATGTATAAGTATACTTAAATGATTGTGTGAAAACCAAGTTATAACTAGTATATAGTTACGTTACTTATGTAGAGGTATGAATAGAGTTGAGAAATACTATGTTATAACTTATGTGGTAGAAAAGTGATAAATAAAGTAAAGTAATATACGAGTAGTACGAGTGAGCAAGAAGTTTAGTGGATTGGATTATGTCGAGAATGGCTAGACTAGTTAGGAGGGGTAGAATAACTAGGTAATTAAAATAAATGCACTAAGTGTGCACTGTAGATGGGGGGTGAGGATAATATCATGTGAGTACGACACCATATGAACATGGATATTTCTTACTGCTTATTTATTAATACATTTAAATACTTGCAACTGTTTTTAAAAAATATTTTGGGCACTAACCTATTTTAAAAATATATTCAAAACATTTTAGGTGCTCAGCCACAGGGTCGCCACGGATAGATTTTCATTCTAGTCAGAGGATGTTATAGTAGCTGTGAATGCATGCATGGTTTTCTAAGACATATCTTTCCATTTTATTTAGTTATTATGTTATTTCGGTATTTCTCTTGGGCTTGTCATTCACAATTAGACAACTTTATTATTAGACTTTGTTTATAGTATTTTATTTAGCTTTTGAATTATTGTACTTCCGATTTACAGAGAGTTTATTCAGTTATTTATTTATTTATTTATTTATGTATGCTATCAGTACTCATTATGTTCAGTAGTTGTGAATGTTTATCTTAGATGGTTGAATGGTTTAACGAAGCATGTCAATAAGTTTTAATATTTTGACACCGGACTTAATAGGTTATTAGCTTAATTAATTCATATTCTTCTAGTTTAGGATTTATATTATAGTAGATTCATCACTTTGTATCTCGTAGTCCCATTTTTTGAATTGTAATTATCTTCAAAGTGAAATATAAGGGAATATTTGTTCTTGAATTTTATGTGCATACTTATTTCTTGCTTCAACACGTAGTTCATATATTATAAACTATAAATCGATATGCTTCCTCGCAAAAAAATCATTAAAATCAAGAATGAACTTGATAGGCTCTAACTTCTTCAAAACCTTTAAGTCCTTCATAATGATGATAAGAAATTTCAAATCAATCTTTCCATGGGTTTTTTTCCTCTTAGTGAAGGAACAACATTTTTCCTTGCTCTTTCCATGATTTCCCTGATTATCACCAACCTGCTCTCCTAGGGCATCCTAACTTAATCTAAAAACTATGAAAAATTTTGATGACTTTAATACATATTGTTACTCTATGATTGGATCCACCTAATAGTCTTCCACATGGTGAGCTTGCTCTTTATCTTTGCCTGTTACTTCATCAAAGGTAATGACCCCATTGATCATTTCTAATAAACAACGATCATGCACATGATCAAACTCCTCTTCTTGTCTTTTTTTTCCTCTCATTTAACCAAAAGTAAAAATCTTGTGTGACCCATGGTATTGAAATGGATTGTTATAAACATTGTGATAAGGAATCTGAAAAGTCCCCTCAAACATGTACTTGTTGATGATCTTCCTCAAGGTAAAGCATAAAATCGTGGTATCATTGATACACCAATGGATTTGGCAATAATTAGGGTAAGCTTGAATGTTTTCCCTAAGAGCATAAGGTAAAAAAATTTATGGGAGGAAAAACTAATCCATCTCTTCAACATGGTTTTTTAATAACTCATTTCCTCTTCAACACTATAAGGAAATAAAGGTGGATCGTCACGACCAAAATTCCTCTTGTTATTCTTCTTAATTTTCCTTCTTCTTCAACACCCTCGGTGTAATTTACTCGTGGGAACACATTTCATTGAATTGTTTGTCTAACTAGTTATTTCCACACTACATTAGTCATGACTAGGATGGGTAAAATGACCAGTGAAATTTTTTGGCAGCTCTCTTGAAATCTTTAAATGTGCCTTTTTGAATTTCATTTTTAAAATGACAAATGCACTATGTTAGAAATTCTTATGCACAAATTTTTAGGAGCATTATATATTTTGTAGCTTCTCTCATGTCTATAGATCTCTCCTTATAAAACTTTTGATGTAGGCCATCAACTCCTCACCCCGGCTTTGCTTTTGTCGAGTAAGTTAAGCTAATGTAAATTCATCGTGTGCTAAAAAGAATTTTTGAAGGAATTGAACATGCATATCTTCCCACGTAGCCACACTTCCTAGAGCTAAGTGAGAGTACCATGTGTAAGCTTTGTCGGTTAGGGATTTTGAAAATTGCCTTAGATGTAAATTTTTATTATAGAAACTAGGAACTAGGTGCTCAATGAATATATCCAAGTGCTCTTTTCGGTTGCCCGCTCTTCCATTAAATTTCTTGAATATTTCAGGAATGTACCCCTTAGGGTAAGGCTCTTCATTCTACTCTTTTAGGTAAAGAGGACGAAAAACATCATAAATAAATTTTGTGTCACTAATTAATTATGAGGATGATTCTAGCATGTCATCCTTTCTCTCTTAGCCTATATAATGGTCAAGGAAGGTGAAGCAGTTTCCTCTACTTCCTTAGCCTGTGGTAAAACAACCTCAGGTAAAGTAGTTATAGTTATTGGGGCTTCTACGATTGGTTTAATAGTGGTATCAAGGTTATTCATATCAGTTATAGGAGCGAAGTTAATCATAGTACCAATGGATCTTACAGGTGTAACAAGCACTCCTGTTAGAGCAATAAAAGGTTATGCTATTGGAATAATAAAGGAATTTAGATCCATAGTGGAATTAATCATCGCCATTCATTATTTTCTTTAAAGAAACTCCATGAATTTAACTCTGAGGTTGGTCATTTGGATGGTCCCTACAACAACACTCGTGGAAGCTTGTGCCATATTAGCATTCCTTGTAATAGTTGTGGTTGGAGGAACTTCAATAATCACAACCTATTCTTACACAATCATGTTTTTATTTCTTTAATGAATTAATACAACATATATAGTTTCAACCTTAACTTGTGGAACCTTGGGTGATTTTTCCACTTTTGGAATCTTCTGCTGGTAAATAACTATTAGCAGATTAACGGGAACCAACTTAATAAGCACCGGCTAAAATCTTCCTTAAAACATGGAGACAATATTACTTTAGTTAAAAGTGCTTTAATCTTTGCCATAAGGCCCCGATGCATTGCGAAATATATAATAAAAAATTTGCATGCATGGGATCGTGTGTAAAAGGAATATTGCTTTTTATCAGATAATGCTCTCAATGGAATCACCTTTTACAGCTCATGAATACTTTAACCAGGCAAGATAGTGGTTGATCGCAACATGCTCCATTGGATAAAGCTATATCGCAACTTGCTCCATCGAGTAAAGATGTCTCTCAACATGCTCAATCAGTTTAAGCTATTTTCCCCCTTATATTCTCAAAAGAATTTTCCTCAGGGAATTTCCATGCCAGGTTTCTCACCAAGGAGCTTACTCAATTCTGTTGGACTTGGTTTCTCATGTATTCCGAGTAACTTCCTATATATAAGATCACATATTTTATTAAGTAGTAGAAATGTACTGATGAACATGTTTTGTCTAGAAAGTTTTCTCAATCTTCGAATGAACTCCCATTTACCTTGGTGTTGTTATTACTCTCTTGGTTAGGTAATTTATCTTTGAGTAGGGAGTTTACAAATAATCCCCTCCTACATAACCAACATATAAAAATTAGATGTCCCACTACTGATGTTCATGCCTTATTTATTCCCGTTATTAGGAATATCTTTATTTAGTTAGTAGTTTCCTGGTTAATTAGATTCTCTTATAATAGTGGCAAACGTGATTTGTGGCTCTGGAATCTACATACGAGGTTCCTGTAAATCATACCAAAAATCATGCCTCTAGTTTGAAGATAAAAACCATTACCTTGTTATTGTCCTTATAGTGCTTGGAAAACTGAACATGTTGCTATCAATATATTAACTAATTGTAGTGGAAACATCTACCTTTTAGTTTTTCCATTTCCTTCCAAGAAATATGAAATTTCTTAACCCTATGTCGTTTCACTTGAAACATAGAAGTCGAGTGCTTCTTAATAACTAATACCATGCCATGGATTCTTATGATGCTTATTGTTCGATTACGAAATGGATCTGGGTATCCACATTTATTTACAATCAAAAGATCCCTTGTTCACCTAATGATGAAAACCATTTTATAAACATGATTCGTACACGGGCTTCATCAGATAACATCGGTGTTTACAAATTCCTATTGTTCCATTATTTAAAATTAAATATTTTCAAAGAAAACTTCCCCATTAGGGAGGGGGGACTAAACATATTAGCACTTAATTTCAAAAAAATTCGAATTTAGCTATTTAAAATACCGTGATTAACTCCATCCTTTGGGGAGGAAAGGCACTGGTAATGTGAGGAATTAATCAAACCATTATTTGAAAATACTTATCGAAATTACGGGTTAAAAAAGTTTACTATCCTCCTTAGTTACAACAATATCCAAAATCATATATAATCCTTGAAATTTATTCCCATTAAAACTTTTTATTTTTAGTACTTAAGCAAGTAATTGAAATTTTGAGCCCATTTTTTTAAAGTTAAAATCATCGTTGAACAAATTAATTTCAAATTAAATATGTGAGAATTTACTTTTGATTAAATTTTCATTTGTCTTCCTTTATCGCCAATTGGAATGTATCCCGTCGAACGTCGTAGTTCACTTGTGAAGTGATATTTCTCATTGGGAGCATAATTCACCTCATCTTGAACTAAGAAGATTTTGCATCGTTAAAATATGTTATTCGGATAGTCTATGAAACTTTTATCCAACATAATCAAATATTCGACATGTGAGAACCTAAACCCAACGACGCATATCTCTTTCTCATATATGTGGACGTGGTGATGTGTGGTCATCGCTTTATTTTCTAAAAGTATCGAGTCACTAGTATGTTTTACACAAAACTGGAAAAATAAGAGGTAGGTCTTCGTAGAGGTCTAGTGATGGACAATTGCTCGTGTGTTTGACCAGAAAATTAAGAGTCTGGGGTGTGGGTTACGTACTGCGAAGGTGTTAGGCACCCTCTAATACCTTTTGGTCTTAAATGAAAACGTGAAACATTTATATCAAAATGGTATAGGGTGGAAGGAACTTGAAAACTAAAAATGTGTATATAGGTAGATAAACGTGTGTAGTGCAGTGTCATGTGTGTATGTAAATAATATTAGACAAGGGATAAATATGTAAAAATTTGGACTTATTCACTCGGATGGTAGTTCAAGTGATCCTATGCACTGGCATAGAGTGATTAAAAGTCCGTATAGATCATAAAAGGACAACGATGGAATCTACCTAAAATAATGGCTCAATGTAGGAAATCTTAACTCCCTTTGATGTTTTAAAATGGTTTTAAAGTGAAATGGATTTAAATCTAAAAATGTAAAAAGGTTCGTATTAATGAAAGGTGAATTATTAAAATGTGTTTGCGTATAAAAATATTTTGATTGAGGAAGAATGTTATGACTTCCAAGACTAAGACCAAAATTTTAGGTTGAATCCCCAAATCTAGTGATCTTCAAACCTCTATTTTTATATTTCATGGTTCTAAAGATTTGTTTTGGGGTTTTTGATATTTATAAAAATAGAAATAAAAATAGATGAAGAAGAAGGTGGCAGTTTTTATTGCATTAAAACACCACCCCCTTTTTTACATTAGTTCCCAAAGTAAATGTAATTATAAAGATGTCACGCGCGTGCTTTTCCATTTTGTCAACGTTTCGACTTGAGATTTTCTTTTGGGGGTATATATATATATATATATATATATATATATATATATATATATATTGATGTAAAAAATTAGATTATCTCTAATTATTTAATCACAGATAAAATAAATAAGACAAAAGAATTTTTAAAGTGCTTCAGCCTTAAAAGAATGGCTTACGTCCACTATTTTGTTATTGCTGAGTGTTTGGGAATTCTCGATAACAGGTTTTTACCAAGAAGTTCCCTCCCCTTACAATGAGGATGATACAATGTATTTATAGCCATCAGGCTATACATGTGAATGGGTAATACATAGCTGTTCAATAAGCGTATACATCCGTATGATAATAATCAACATTTAATGCGCATTTAATCCTCTTAATTGCCTAAGAATAAATGCTCTGATCGAGGTGCAGCTCGGACCGCCTAAGCTGCTCAGACCGCCTAAGTATCTCGGTATCCATGAGTTTCTCGGTGCAATAAAGTTCCTCGGTGAGCACCTACTGCTCGAAGTATCTGAGTTGGTCAGGGAAATTGAGTTCCTCGAAGTCAAGGTATTGTTCATAAATGGTTGTTAGTGCCATGTAGATTGACACGTGTCTCCACTTAATTGAGCCATGTCAGCAGACTAAATTTGGTATCAACAGAAGCCCCCAATGTTTCACAGTTCGAGACTGAGGAGTGTGGAACATTCTTCTCGAAATATGGCGGGATTAAATGGCCATCCTGAATTTTAGGAGCATTTTCTTTGCATTTATTTTTCTTTTCGAATTCATAGAATCAGACTTTTCAAAATTTTCTAACTGCTTCGATCTCCGCCCTTTTTGTACTTTTAGCTTCCGGTAGCGTAAACGTCTCCCTTTGTAATCATTATTTTTACTTTTTCCCAAGGTAAGGTATTTAAGCGTTGCAGAAAATCAATTCGTTTTTTACTTTTTCAAATCTGTATCTTTGAGTTTTCCATTTTCTCTCTCTCTTGTGCGTTCATCCTTTTTATCATTCGTTGTCAATAGATCCATCCTTATTCTGTAAGATCTTCTTCCTTCTCTTTTATTTCCTTTATTCATCATGGTTTACCTTGTTGAGTCGCTTGATAAGTTTCGTTCCGATTTCTCTATTCCTTCATGGGTTGTTTTGGAGGAACTTTCTGAACCTTCTGATTATTTTCGTTTGGCTGAGGGACATTGGTTCCCCAGTCTCTTTGTAGCTGAATGTGGCTTTTCTTTTCCCCCAAACCCTTTGTGTCTGGAATTATGTCAATATTTTGACGTGGTCCCTGCAAAAATAGCCACCAACACATGGAGAATAGTTAATGGAGTTCATAGATTAAATCAAATTCATGGAATCCGTATAGGAATTCTAGAAATTATGTTTTTTATAGATGGGTTGTTGGTGATAATACTTTTTATTTAAAAACTAGGTTTTTAAATAGGGATTTAGTGGTCAATCTCCCAGATGCCAATAGGGATTACTTTGAGCACGGTGTTGTTATGAAAAATTGGCAACACCCTCCACTAACTGGAAATGATGTGTACCAGGGTCCTAGATGCCCTCCCTATGGCAATGGAATAGGTTATTTTTATTTTATTTTATTTTATTTTTGAAATTATGCTTAATTTGTGTTTGATAAAATGTGTCATTGATATTTTAATTTTGATTTATTTGCAGTTGAAAGTAAGAGAAAGTCTCCAAAAGAGACAGAAGTTAACTTAAAACATCTGAAAGTTATCTGGGGTTTGCATCAGACTGTTTCCGACGAGCATATCATATCATCTTCATATTTGCTGCAGTATAAGAGTTACACCTCATCTTTTACTGCTCGTTCCGTGATAAGTGACGTAGAACCAGTACCAGCTTCTGCAAGTTCTTCACCTGAGTCACAAATTCCTCTGAGTGAAAGAATGAAGAAAAGAAGAGCTCCTGCCCTCTTTGAGAAGTCTGCCTCTATTGCTAGAGAGGCAAAGAAAATCAAACATGATGTCCCAGAAGAAGGGATAAGAAAAATTGATGCACGTCCTCCGGCTGCTACTGTGAAAGTTGCCAAGAAGCCCCAGTGGCTCCGAGCAAGATCGCTGCTCCAAGTGAGGTTATTATCATATCCCCGACTAAGACTACGTCCTTGGTCGAGACCATTGATGCTCCTCCGAGGAGGCTGAAGAAGAGTTCCTCTGTCAATTTGGATGAATCCATCTCTCATCCTCCCACTACTGGAAATGGTGTTCCCACTTTCATTTCCCCGAGCTCTGCCATGAGCTCGGTGAAATCTTGGATCATCCCCGAGATCCAAGGTATGGAAGAAATTATTTCTCGGGATATGGTTACCACATTGGCTGATCGTCATATTGCTTCTGTAAGTATTATTGTCCTAAAATTTCATTTTTCCACTGTTATATCTTTGCGCTCACTTGCTATTGTTTTCTTTTCCCAGTTGGTGACCTGTTTTAATACAATTTTGAAGAAAGATGAAGCTATTAAAGCTTCAAGTTCCTCGTTAGGTGTAGAGGAAGCTTTGGTGGGTCTGACGCAGTCTCTGAAGGATTCTCGTCAGAAGTATGTTGATGATAAAGCTGACTGGGAGAAGCAGCTCAATTCGACCGAGCAGGAGAGGGATCAGGCTGTTGAGGTCTCCACGGGATTGGAGAAGAAAATAAAAGAATTGGAAAGTAAGAATAAAGAGATCGAGGGGAAGCTCCAAAATGCTGGGGAGCTTGAAGGTAAGCTTAAGGATGCTGAGGAAGAGTTGGGCAAACTTCGTGAGGTGGATCGCCAAAGGGACGAGGCAGAAAAGAAATTGAAAGCTGCCGAGGAACTCATGACTGAGAAGATTTCCTCAGAGAAAGTGAAAAGGAAAATGGCTATTAAGAAGTCCTTCAGTACTGGCTGGGATAAAGGATCGAATAAGGGTCTGGCTGCCATGATGTCGCAGGTGGAATATGGTAGCCTTAAGTACTTTAGGGATGGCTGGGTCGCTGCTCTGAAAGAGATGAATGTTGATGAAAATTCTGACCTGTTTCAACGACACATCCCTAGCCCCCCTCCAACTCCTGAAGAAGAAGAAGAGGACAAAGCTGCCTCTGAGGAATCCTCTATGGTGATGGGAGATCAAATTTCTCATCCCCAGTTGTCCAGTCCTCCTGCGAGCAACTTCAACCATCCATTATTTCAACCGAACAGCTCCTAGAATCCGCCGAGCAGCCATCTGTGCCATCTGAGAAACCTACCTCCTCATCCCAGCGTCTCGAGAAAGTTTTGGGAGACAAGGAGAATGTGTAGAGTTGTTCGGATTTTTCTCTCTATTTATTTTTGCCAATTGTATCTTTGAACTATGTACTTCTCTTTTACGATATAATAAAATTTGAAGTTTCGACTATTCATACTGTTGATTCTCTTCTTCTTGCTTCTTATTGATTCTTGCTATCTCTTCTTTTCACTAGTTTATGGCCAGGATGGAATTATTATCTGCTCATGATACAAAATTGTTGAGACAATGCAATGAGTACTTCAAAGCTGGTCATACAGATATGACTGATGCTTAGATTGTTGATATCCTCGGTTCAAATGCTTCAGAGCAAACAATTGAAGCCTACCAATACTTAAAGTGTCTGCTCAACCGGGCAGTGGCTAATAATGCGGCATATTATGACATGATTGAAGACCTCCAGGGTACTTTTGAGGAGCTTCAACAACAATACAAGGAATCTTCATCCCTCTTGAACCAAGGATATGAGATAAGTATCAGCAACTTAATGCTGATAAGGGATACGATAAATTATTTGCTGCTTATGAAGTGAGGGAGAGAACTTTGAAAACCGAGGTCGAGGAGCACAGGCAGATAGCCAAGTTGCTGGAGCAGGAAAATAATAACTTGCGAGGAGAAATATCCCTGCTGAGATCTGTTGCCTCTACCTCAAATGATTTTGTCCCTGTAACGACGAGGGATTCTCTTTCTTGGAGGTCAAAAATGCCAATTTTAGAGATAAATTAGAAACCTTAAAGAGGATTGGGCCTTTTACCTCTGCTCGGGGATGAGCAAGAGCTTCTCGGGGATGAGCAAGAGCTGCTCAGATTACTGTCGAGGAACAAAGAACTCAATCGGCTCTGGAGAACCAAGCCTTCCAATTGATGGCAAAGAACCAGGCATTGGCCGAGATGTCTAAGAAAATCATGAATTTGGACGAGCAGCTCTCTGCTCAAAAGTCTGCTTTGGAGAATAAAACGAATTTGGTGAAGAATTTCAATGAGCAGTTAGAAAGATTAACCTACCAGTTCCACAAACAGCGTAGGGAGTTCTGGATGGCTGGTTATAATGAAGCCCTCTACCATCTAGATGATCGGATCCAGAATGAAAATAATGTGGGTTATAAGCAAGGATGGTTAAAGGCTTTGGGCGTACTGAAATTGGAACAAAGTCATTACTTGTGGGATTACCACAATCCTGGGTGGCTCGACCTACCAGTGCCTCCTTTCAAACTTGACATGAGCTGGATTCCTGCTCGGGCCATTCCACAATGCCTAATTTCCAAGTATCTCGACGACTACAGTCTTCACTCCAACTTTGAGATATCTCGCCCAGAGCACCTTCTTGATCGGCCATCAGTTATGAACATCAGGATGCTTAAAGATTTGAACTTCATAAACTCCTCCTATTCCTTAGACGATCCTCCTGCTGGTGAAGAACCTGTTTCAAAGGCAGAAGGGAAAAAACCCATAGAATAGGATTCCTGATGTAATAATTTTTTATGTATTTTATTCTTAATGTACTTTGTTTTGGATTTAATGAAAAACTTATATTTTTCTTTGCAATCTTGATTTTTATTGTCTTGTAGGTATTTTGTAAAACACTTTACTTATTTACTAATGAATGTGCATGTATATATGTTAAAAAGATAACAACATTGTGTTGTTTGTCGATCAACTAAAGTCGGTGAAACTTATTGATGATAATCATTTGTCGACCAACCAGAGTTGATGATATTTTATTTCTCGACCAACTTGGTGAAATGTTTCAAGTATTAAAATTTTGCTTGATCACTTTTTAATTCTAAGCCATTGTTTATTTAACCAACTATTTTCGACCAAAGAGAGTTGGTGTTTTTAATTTTCGACCAACCTTAGTTTAGTTGATAACAAAAAAATTTATTCCCGACCAACTATAGTTGGTGAATCTTCTTCCCAACCAACCAGAGTTGGTATTTCTGGGAAGTATTTTTCTTCCCGACCAACCGGAGTTGGTGGATTTTCTTCCCAACCAACCGGAGTTGGTATTTCTGGGAAATATTTTTCTTCCCGACCAACCGGAGTTGGTGGATATTCTTCCCAACCAACCAGAGTTGGTATTTCTGGGAAATATTTTCTTCCCGACCAACCGGAGTTGGTTGATTTTCTTCCCAACCAACAGGAGTTGGTATTTCTGGGAAATATTTTTCTTCTCGACCAACCGGAGTTGGTTGATTTTCTTCCCAACCAACAAGAGTTGGTATTTCTGGGAAATATTTTTCTTCTCGACCAACCGGAGTTGGTGGATTTTCTTCCCAACCAACCGGAGTTGGTATTTTTGGGAAATATTTGTTATCCCGACCAACCGGAGTTGGTGGATTTTCTTCCCAATCAACCGGAGTTGGTATTTGTGGGAAATATTTTTTATTCCCGACCAACCGGAGTTGGTGGATTTTCTTCCCAACCAACCGGAGTTGGTATTTCTGGGAAATATTTTTCTTCCCGACCAACCGGAGTTGGTGGATTTTCTTCCCAACCAACCGAAGTTGGTATTTCTGGGAAATATTTTTTATTCCCGACCAACCGGAGTTGGTGGATTTTCTTCCCAACCAACCAGAGTTGGTATTTCTGGGAAGTATTTTTTATTCCCGACCAACCGGAGTTGGTGGATTTTCTTCCCAACCAACCGGAGTTGGTATTTCTGGGAAATATTTTTTATTCTCGACCAACCGGAGTTGGTGGATTTTGCTGAGTAGTGTGCAGCACTAGTATTCCGAGAAAAAAAATTTCAACAAAAGGAGAGAATTGGATAGAATATTCACATTTTATTCATACTGATGAAACTGCATTACATGATGGTTTACATTACTGATAATATTTGCGCAAGTGCTCTGCATTCCATGCATTCTTAAATTCCTTCCCTTCTAAAGTTTCTATTCTGTAGGTTCCTGGTCGAACAACTTCTGTAACTCGGTAAGGTCCATGCCAGTTCGCTTCCAGTTTGTTGTGATTTTGAATCACTTTCTTTAGCACATAGTCTCCTTCTTTTAGGTCGCACTTCTTCACCCTCTTATTATAGAACAAAGCTGTTCGTTGCTGGTAAGCAGCATTTCTGATGGATGCTTCTTCTCTAACTTCCTCGAGCATGTCCAAATTTAACCTTCTCATTAAATCGCTGATAGGGGAATTGAAATTCAGTACTATGTGTGTTGGGAGAACCAAATCGAAAGGTATAACAACTTCACTTCCAAATGCCAGCATATATGGAGATTCTCCAGTTGCTGCTCGGGGAGTAGTACGATAAGCCCATAGTACTGAATGTAGTTCGTTGATCCAGTTTGCTTTCGCGTCATTTAGTCTTTTCTTCAAGTCATTTAGCAGCGTTCTGTTTGTCACTTCAGTTTGTCCATTGCTTTAGGGATGGCCTGGTGCCGAGTGGATTTTCAAGATATTTGACTGATGACAATAGACAGCGAACTCCTCGTTGTCAAATTGTGTTCCATGGTCGGTGATGAATGCATGGGGAATACCATATCTATAAATGATATTTTTCCAAATAAATTGGTACACCTTTTCATACGTCATGTCGACAAGAGGCTCGACTTCAACCCACTTAGTAAAGTAATCCACTGCGATGACAAGATTTTAAATCTTCCTCTGGTCGTTGGAAGTGTCCCGACCAAGTCAATACCCCACATGGAAAATGGCCAAGGGGAAGTAATGGGTGTCAACAATGCTTGAGGAGTACTTCGGATAGTGGAGAAGCGTTGACACTTGTCACATTTCTTGGCATAGGCTATACAATCAACCCTCATAGTTGGCCAGTGGTATCCTTGCGTCATCACTCTTTGCATAAGCGTCTGACCTGCTACATGGGCTCCACAGGACCCTTCATGGACCTCTTCAATCAAGTCTTTTACCTCGGAGGGATGTACACATCTTTGCAAACCTGCTATAATTCCTCATCTGTATAGAATACCATTAGTCAATACATAACGAGCAGCTTTAAACTTCAATTTCTTGGCTGCGAGTTTGTCAATCGGTAATTCTCCCTCCTCAATATATGCCCCGATGGGATCCATCCAAGATGGCCCTAAATCAAGGGCAATAAAATTCATCGTCAGATCTTCATCTATGCTCCGACCAGCTAAAATTTCAATTAGGATTGTTCTTCGTAGCTCAGTACGAGTAGCTGATGCTAATTGAGCTAAAGCGTCTGCTCTTGCATTCTCCATTCTTAGTATTCTGACTAGTTGAACAGTAACAAATTCTGATACCAATTCCATTGCCTTTGCATGGTACTTAATCATCAACTCTCCGTTTGTTGTATATACACCAAGCATTTGGTTTACAATCAACTGTGAGTCACTGCATACGATTACCTTCTCTGCCTTCATGGTTTTTGCCAGACTAAGACCTACAATCATCGCTTCATATTCTGCCTCATTATTAGAAGCTTGAAATTGAAAGTGCAGAGCATATTCTATATCGACCTCGTCTGGACTTTTCAATACAATCCCAGCTCCACTACCAGAGGTGCATGATGAGACATCCACATATAGGTTCCATACAGGTATTTTGTCCTCAAACTTCTTATTGGATAAAGTTCCTCGATGGGATATTTATTGCTCCTTTATCTCCATTTCTACCACACCTTGCTACTCGTCGATCTTCTCCTCTGGCTCTCCGACCAACTTAAGTTGATCGGGGTTTAAATTTGATGATCCTGTAACATCCACAGGTTGGTCGGTGTTCATCTTTTGCTCCTCGGGGGTATCAGGATAAGTGAACTCTGCTATAAAATTCGCTACTACTTGCCCTTTTAGTGACGATCTGGGCTCATAAATTATATCATATTCATCGAGTTCTATTGCCCAATACATCAATCTCCCTGATTTTTCTGATTTATGAAGAGCTTGCCTCAACGGCATATCGGTATATACGACTATGGTATGAGCCTAGAAGTATGGCTTCATTCTTCTGCTCGCTTCGATCAGCGCCAGTGCCAACTTTTCCAGTTTTGGATATCTGATCTCTGCTCCTCGTAAGGCCTTACTGGTGTAATAAATTGGTTTTTGTACTCCATCCTCTACTCTTATTAACGCCGAGCTTACTGCATTTTTTGAAACTGCTAGATACAAGTACAACCTTTCCCCCATCACTGGTCTGGACAACAGTGGAGGTGCTCCCAAATATTTCTTCAACTCTTGAAAAGCTTTCTCGCATTCTTCATTCCATTCAAAAGTCTTTCGGAGCATTTTGAAGAATGGGAGGCATCTATCAGTTGCTCGCGATACAAATCTATTAAGTGCTGCTACTCGCCCTGTAAGACTTTGCACTTATTTCTTCGTCGTTGGAGATCGTAGTCCCAATAGAGCTTTGATTTTTTCAGGGTTTACTCCAATGCCTCGTTGATTGACAATATACCTGAGAAACATGCCTTCTCGTAATCCAAATATGCACTTGGTCGGGTTCAACTTCATTTGATATTTATCTAATTGATCAAAGCTCTGGTCTAAGTCAACTAGATGGTCAGCAGCTCTGTTGCTCTTTGTCAGCATATCATCAACATAAACTTCCATATTGCAACTGATCTGCTCTGCAAACACCTTGTTCATCAGCCGCTGATATGTTGCACCTGTATTTTTCAAACCAAAAGGCATAACATTATAACAATAAGTTCCCCTAGGGGTAATGAAAGAGGTACTCTCTCTATCTTCAGGTTTCATTTTAATCTGGTTATATCCAGAATAAGCATCCATGAAGCTCAGCATCTCGTGTCCCGAGGTAGCATCTACTAATTGATCAATTAGGGGCAAGGGAAAATAATCCTTTGGACATGCCTGGTTGAGGTCGGTGAAGTCTACACACATCCTTCATTTGTTGTTCTTCTTTTTCACCATCACTACATTTGCTAGCCAGTCTGGATATTTAACATCTTCAATAAAGCCAGCTTTCTGGAGCTTCTCGACCTCCTCTTGTATAGCTTGGTTCTTTTTGGGGCTGAACACTCTTCTTCTTTGCTTCACTGGCTTGATCTCCTTATTCACATTGAGCTCGTGACATAAGAAATTTGGGTCTATTCCGGGCATATCCTCATGACTCCAAGAAAAAGATTATTTTCTGCTTTTTAAAAAACTTATCAAATCCTATTTTAATGAGGCATCTAACGACGAATCTATCTGAGTTATTCGTTTAGGGTGCTCGTCGTCCATAATGATGTTTTCAGTAGCTTCCACCACCTGACCTTTCACGAGTTGCGACTCATCTCTAGGATCCAATGTTTTAATTTCTGCACCCTCATCCACCTGATAGGTAGTAGTCTTTTTACTAGATTCCTCCAGTACCTCCTGCTCGGCAGATGAATAGTAGCATTCCCTAGCTACTTTTTGATCACCCTTCACAACTCCTACTCTAAAATTGGTTGGAAATTTTAGGCATTGATGTACCGTAGATGGTACTGCTTCGAACTTCTTCAATCCTACCCTTCCCATGATGATATTGTAGGCTGAGTGAATATTCTTATCCATCACAAAGAAGCGTACTCTTTCTGTTCGACAAGCAGGCCATGTGCCAATGAACATATCCAACTTGATCGTCCCAAGTGGAAAAACTTTCTCGCCAGCAAAACCGAGGAGGGGCCTATGATAAGGCTCCAACTGAGACAACTTTAGATTTAAGCTGTCGAAGCATGAGTAGAACATAATATCAGTCGAGCTACCATTATCAACCAGTACTCTCGAGATCATCACTTCCTTCATTCTCATTTTGATCACCAATGCGTCATCATGAGGATACAACACACCTGCGAGGTCGTTCTTTGAGAAACCGATGACCAGTTTTTCTTTGTTGACCTTCCTCGGGCGATCATCTTTGATATACCCGTATATACGACCCCTCAGGGGGCCGACCCTTCATCAGGATCCGAACGACCCCTCGGTAGGCCGACCCTTCAGCAGGCTCCGGACGACCCCTCGGGAGGCCAACCCTTCAGCAGGCTCCGAACGACCCCTCAGGGGGCCGACCCTTCAGCAGGCCCCGGACGACCCTCTGAGGGTATGATAATACGAGGCCAGAATTAGGCCAGACTCACCACCGGAAGGAACTTTGCCCTCGGCCTCGATTCATAGGCTGAGGGTGACATCATCACAGCGCCTAGTTTGGGAGACGCGTGGAACAGTGCGCGTGAGGCTCGCATGGTACATGGGAGACCGTTATAACAAAATCACACCCTCACGTAAGGGAATATTATTTCATCATTTGGCATCTACAGGTGTCAACAAGGGATTGGCTAGATCATCATTCACATGCACCATGCATACTTGGGGGTACACTACACCCCCCAAGACCTATATATACTTGTCACCTACAACCCTACAAGAAATGAATCAATATTATTGTAACCCTAGCTAAAACTCTGCTTGTACACACATTAGAGAGGGAAAGTGAGCCTATGTGCATTGTATCCAAGGCCATTAGTTCCCATACTTAGTGGATCACACACTCACAATGGATGTAGGCCAAATTGGCTGAACCACTATACATCAATCTTATATCCTGTTATACTCATCCCCTTCTACATACTTATACACTTATACATCTCTATGGCTGCCATGGTTACTACTGTTTGAGCTCATTATCACTTATCCGGTGGTGCTAAATCTTAGCATCATCAGTTTGGCGCCGTCTGTGGGAACTAGAAGACATCTCTTCCTTTGTGCATCTTGACCTCACTGGGCACTCTGGTGGTGAGCCAGCACTCCACCTGAGAGGTGGTGTTTCACCATTGAAAGAGACCCACTAAGGTTCCCAAGCTCACCAGTCTTTTCTTCAGTTCAGCTTTTCATAGCTCAAACACATGGCACCTAAAATGCCACCGCCACCGCTTCCCCCACCGGATGATGGGGGAAGACCCAGTTCTAGTCAGCCGTCGCCTCAATCTGAAATGGCTGATGTGGCGGCAGCCTTAAAGTCTCTGGCAGCAAGCCAGCGGATGATGCAGGAGCAGTTCACAACTCTAAGCCAGAACATACTAAGACCACCAGGGTTTTCACCTGAGATGATTACTCCGGAAGCAGCTCCAGGATAGCATGAGGCCAGGGGACCACCCCAGGCACCACGCAAAGACCTGCCACCCCCTCAGCGGCGTAGGGGTGTTGCTGACCCCCGGCGTCTACGCCTGGGGAGGCAAGGAAACCCTTGCCCTGAGGACAGGTATGACGATCTGGAGGGAGAGGAGGCCCCAATAGAATGCTGGGAACCGTATGAGGTCTCCAACAATACTGTACGACCTCTCCAGGATAGTAGAGGAAAGTGCGGGAGACCAAATCCTGATGATCGCCCAAGAGGCTCTGCTTTTGATCGCTTGAGCAGGGGTCAGCCTTTGAGAGCCTGGGCCCAGTAAATGACCTGCGGGAAAAATTTTCCAGGTCAAGAAGTGCTGCGAGGTCCAGGAGGGAGGCAGCAGATGGCCGACCCCAAGGACGGGATGACGTCCAAAGGGATGTAAACAGCCGACACAGGCCTACCGCAGCAGAACCCTCCGTCCACCTTAAAGAGGCGGCAGGGGATAACAACGGCCAAGCCGACCCTGTGAGGCCCTGCAATGACTCAATCCAGCGACTAGAGGATAAGATCGGTGATATACTGAAGAGCCGGGACCCTCTTCAGAAGGGATACACCATAGGCTCACCCTTTGTGGCAAAGATAGTCAACTTCCCTACACCATCAAGGTTCAAGCCACTTGAGGTCACCCCAAGATACGACGGGAGCACCAACCCTGTCCACCATGTTGAGATGTATCAATCAGCAGCAGACATATACTCTATCTCAGATGAGATAAGGTGTCGTGCCTTTTTCGGTACCCTGACAGGGGCTGCACATGTCTGGTACACGTCTCTTACAAAAAATTCCATTGAAAACTTTAAGCAGTTGGCAGACCTGTTCATCCACAACTTTTGCTTTGGGGTGAGGCCACAGAAGAAGACCACCCACCTGCTCTATGTTAAGCAGGGGAAGAATGAGAGTCTGAGGGACTACATATCCAGATTCAATAAGGAGAAGCTGGAGGTGTAAGACTATGAGGATAGCATAGCTATGATAGCCCTGATTGGAGGACTCCAAAAGGGGAAACTGTTATGGAAGCTTGCTGAAGACCCTCCGAGGACGATGGCTGAATTGATATCGACAGCAGGGAAGATGATGAACGCCGAAGAGGCGATGGTCACAAAATATGAAGACGAAAAAGGAGGTGTTAGTGGGGGTAAATACCCTAAGAAGAACAAAGAGGGGAAGAAGAGGTCTACAGATGACAAGTTCGCTGGTTACACCCCTCTAACGGTCAGCTGTGAACAGATTCTCAATGAGATAAAGAGTGACCGGTCCCTGAAGTGGCCTGAGAAGCTGAGGGAAGCCCCCAGCAAGAGGAATAAGAACTTGTGGTGTGAATTTCACCAAGACCACGGCCACGTAACAGACAAATGCTTTGCTCTGAAAGATGAGATTGAGAAGATGATGAAAGAAGGGAAGCTCAGAAAGTACGTCGACAAAAGTGCCTTCAAGAGAGGCCGAGGGGATGACCCCGGGAAAAAGCGAGGCGATGCATGCAGAGAAGGTCCTCAAAAAAGAGGGGACGACCCTTCTGACGATGAGGACGACCCTGACCTCCCGCTGAGAGATGACCAAGGCCCTGTCAAAAGGCTTAATATGATCTCCCTCGGAGTGGGAATGATCTCCGAGGGTCTAGCAGGAGGAGGGTCTGAGATCGCTGACAGGAAGGCCCATGTGGCTGAGGCCAAGGCAGTGACGAAGACGGTACACTCAACCTCCCTGGAGGCCAAGTCAGAAAAGAGGAAGAAGGTTGATATGGACACCCTGATAGTGGGGTTCTCGAGAATGGACTTTAAATGCCTCCTAGCCCCACACGACGACCCACTCGTCATCACAACTAGGGTGCACGGGTGTGAGGTGCCGAGGATATTGGTCGACGGGGCCAGTTCTGCAGATGTAATGTTTTGGCCGTGCCTCAAGGCCTTAGGTCTCAGCCGTGCTAGACTCGTCCCATACCATCATCCATTGATTGGATTCAGTGGGGAAAAGGTTCATCCCCTGGGAGTGTATGAGGCCGATGTTAGGATGGGGGACGAGTGGCCGAGATGGCTTACCAAGAAGGTCAGCTTCTTTGTGATGGATGAACATGTGTTTCCGGCTTACAACATCATACTGGGGCGTGTGTCCCTCAAGGGGTTTGAAGCTGTGCCATCTACGGTCCATCAGATGATTAAATTTCCTACCCCTTACGGGGTGGGGGAAGTTCAGGGAGACCAGATGACAGCGCGAGAATGTTACTACAACTCCGCTGAAGAAAGAGAGGCACACAAGAGGGCTACAACCACTTACAATATTAATACCCTAGACCCAGGGACGAGACGAAGCTCAAGAAAGGAGAGGCTGCGGAAGAGGTAGAATCCATCATCCTCGATGAGGATGACCCAGAAAAAACCGTCCAAATCGGCAAGTCTCTGAAGCCCAACATCAAGGAAGATCTCATTAAACTGTTGAGGAGAAGACGAAGCGTCTTCGCGTGGAGTCATATAGATATGCCAGGGATCGACCCTAAAATCACGTGCCACAAGATCAATGTGGTAGAAGGAGTGAGGTCGGTAAAGAAGAAGAGGAGAATTTACTCTAGAGAAAAGTATGAGGTCATTAGGGATGAGGTCAAAAAATTAGAAGACGCTGAGTTTATTAGAGAGTTCATCTACCCCGAATGGCTGTCCAATGCAGTCATTGTTCCAAAGGCCAACGGGAAGTGGAGAATGTGTGTGGACTTCACAGACCTCAACAAGCACTGTCCCAAAGACAGCTTCCCTCTCCCCCGCATTGACCAGATGGTAGACGCTACCGCAGACCATGAGATCATGAGCTTCATGGACGCCTATTCAGGGTATAACCAGATCTTCACGAACCCTGAAGACTCGGAGAAGACAGCCTTCATCACTGATAAGGGGACATACTGTTATAGGGTCATGCCCTTTGGCCTAAAAAATGCGGGGGAAACGTACCAGCGCCTCGTAAATAAAATGTTCGAAGACCAAATTGGGAAGTCTATGGAGGTCTATGTAGATGACATGCTGACTAAGAGTTTGAAGGAAGAGGATCATGTGGTAGACCTGGAGAGGACCTTTAATACGATGGACAAATACCAGATAAAACTTAATCCGGCCAAGTGTGTCTTCGGGGTCGGAGCAGGGAAGTTCTTGGGGTTCATTGTCAACCAAAGAGGCATCGAGGCCAATCCTGATAAGATAAAGGCCCTTGTTGAGATGAAGACCCCCAATTCCATTAAAGATGTTCAAAGGCTCACAGGGAGAGTTGCTGCCTTGAACAGGTTCGTATCTAGGGCCACAGACAGGTGCCTACCATTCTTCAAGATACTTAGGAAGGCCTTCGAATGGAGTGAAGAGTGTGATGAGGCTTTTAGAGATCAAAATTCATACTTAGGGTCTCCCTTGATGCTGTCACGACCCATGCAGGGTGAATGACTTTATGTGTAACTCGCCGTCTCAGAGTCGGCCATCAGTGCAGCCATTGTGAGAGACGAAGATGGAATACAGAAGCTTGTGTATTTTAATAGCAAGGCACTCCAGGGGGCAGAGCAAAGATACCCGAGGATGGAGAAGTTGGCCTATGACTTGATCCATGCCTCGAGGAAGATGAAGCCGTACTTCCAGTCCCATATAATGGTCATCCTCACTGACTCTCCTCTTAGAAGGTCATACACAAGCCAGAAAAATCAGGTAGGTTAATGGCCTGGGCTATAGAGCTGGGGGAGTTTGACATTGTGTATCAGCCTAGGACGGCCAATAAGGGGCAAGCATTGGTAGACTTCGTGGCTGAGTTTACTTGGGAAGATGATGAAGCCGAGGATGAGGGCCTCGGGAAGATAGATACCCAACAGGGTGAGCTCACCGACACGCCTTCAAATAAGGCTGAGACGAGCATCGCTAGAAGGAAAGTGGTTGAAAATGAAGCGGGAAGATATCTCTTTAGACAGGGGTCACTCACCGAGGGAGGTTTCTCAGAAGAACACACCGTGTGGAGTCTCTTCATCGACGGGTCCTCTTGCGAAAGTGGGAGCGGAGCTGGGTTAATAGTATCAGCACCCGATGACACAGACATTGAGTACGCACTGAGGTTCAACTTTAAGGCCTCCAATAATGAGGCCGAGTATGAGGCCTTGATAGCAGGCCTCTCCTTGGCCAGATCACTTAGCATCGGCCAGATTTTGGTTCATAGTGATTCGACGCTAGTAGTGAATCAGATACTAGGAGCCTACGAGGATAAGGACGGGAGGATGGATAGGTACCTTGAGAAGGTGAGGTCATTACTGAAAGTCTTCAGAGAAGTGAAATTGAAGAGGATACCTAGGCTCGACAATGGTCGTGCTGACGCCCTTGTGAGGTTGGCCTCGGCAACTAGGACAGACATCAGGAGGACGGTCCCAGTGGAAATTTTTCTTCGACCAACTATTGAAGATGCTGAGGTAACACTTAGCAATTGCCTAAATGTTTCATAGGAAGCTTCGTGGATGGACCCTCTGATCCGATACATTAAGGAGGGGGAGATGCCAGAAGCAAGACAAGAAAGGAAGAAGTTGAGATACAGGGCTGCAAAGTTCGCTGTCATTGGGGACACCTTGTACAAAAAGGGATTTTTACTCCCTTTACTTAGGTGCGTGCACCCATCTGAGGTCTCATCCCTTTTGCAAGATGTGCACGAAGGATCGTGCTCAAGCCACATTGGGGGATGATCCTTAGCGAAGAGGGTGATCACCCAACGGTACTGGTGGCCGACCTTGGAGAAAGACGCCGCGGCATATGTAAAAAAGTGCGATAAATGCCAGAGATTTGCCACCATCCCTCACCAACCCTATCAGCCTCTTACCTCCATTACATCCCCATGGCCATTTGCAGTGTGGGGGATCGACCTCGTAGGGCCCTTACCAAGAGCAGTCAATAACTATCGGTTCCTCATCGTAGCTATTGACTATTTATCAAAATGGGTGGAGGCCGAACCAATGGTCACGATAATAGAGCAGAAGACCTTCCAGTTCATTTGGAAAAATGTTATATGCAGATATGGTCTCCCCAACACCCTCATCTCGGATAACGGGACTCAGTTCTAGAATACTTCTCTACAGAGGTACTGTGAAAGGGTGAGTATCAAACAATTTTTCTCCACCCCAGGACGACCTCAGGCCAATGGGAAAACATAAGTTACAAACAGGACAATCCTAGATGGAATCAAGAAGAGACTTGAGGAGGCAAAAGGAAGATGGGTCGATGAGTTATATGCCGTACTGTGGGCATACAGGACGACAGTGAGGACCTCTACCAGAGAGACCCCATTCATGCTAGCTTATGGCTCAGAAGTCGTCATCCCCACCGAAATTGAGTTTCTTACTCATAGGGTCCAAATGTATGACCCCTAGAGCAATACAAAAGAGAAGAGACTCGACTTATACCTGATTGAGGAAAGGAGGGAGGATGCTGAGATAAGGCAGGACGCCTACCAGCAGATGACCGCAAGGTTTTACAATCAGAGGGTGAAACAGAGGCCAATTGCAGTGGGGGACTTGGTCCTCAAGAAAACTTGGCAAAATCCCAACAAGCTCCATCCTAATTGGCATGACCCATATAGGGTCATTGATGAAGTCGTCCCTGGGACCTATAGACTAGAAAATTTAGAAGGGGAAACCTTTTCCAACCCTTGGAATGCAGATCATCTGAAGAAATACTATCAGTAGTTTTGTAAAGACCTATCGAACGACAGTTGTAAGAGGTGTTTCTCCGATAGAACACTTGATAAATTAATGAGAAATTTCAGTTTCCTCTCATCTTGAGTTTATCAGTTCTAGTATGCATGGGATCATTTTTGGAGAACGAACCCTCGGCCTATAATGAGGGCCAATGGAGGGGACGACCCCACCATTGTCCTCAAGAAAGACGAGGGAAGACTTTTATTAAAAACCATTAAGTTGGTAAGTGGAACCCTCGGCCTATAATGAGGGCCAATGGAGGGGATGACCCCACCACTGTCCTCAAGAAAGACGAGGGAAGATTTCTATTAAAAACCATTAATTTGGTAAGTTGGACCCTCGGCTATAATGAGGATCAGTGGAGGGGACGACCCCACCACTGTCCTCAAGAAAGACGAGGGAAAACTTTGTTAAAAACCATTAATTTGGTAAGTTGAACCCTCGGCTATAATGAGGGTCAGTGTAGGGGACGACCCCACCACTGTCCTCAAGAAAGACGAGGGAAAACTTCGTTAAAAACCATTAATTTGGTAAGTTGAACCCTCGGCTATAATGAGGGTCAGTGGAGGGGACGACCCCACCACTGTCCTCAAGAAAGACGAGGGAAAACTTTGTTAAAAACCATTAATTTGGTAAGTTGAACCCTCGGCTATAATGAGGGTCAGTGGAGGGGACGACCCCACCACTGTCCTCAATAAAGACGAGGGAAAACTTTGTTAAAAACCATTAATTTGGTAAGTTTAACCCTAGGCTATAATGAGGGTCAGTGGAGGGGACGACCCCACCACTGTCCTCAAGAAAGACGAGGGAAAACTTTGTTAAAAACCATTAATTTGGTGAGTTGAACCCTCGGCTCTGATGAGGACCAGTGGAGGGGACGACCCCACCACTGACCTCAAGAAAGACGAGGGAAAACTTGTTTAAAACCATTAATTTGGTGATTAACCCTCGGCTATGATGAGGGCCAGTGGGTGGGACGAACCCACCACTGATCTCAAGAAAGACGAGGGAATACCTTGTTTAAAACCATTAATTTGGTGATTAACCCTCGACTATGATGAGGGTCAGTGGAGGGGACGACCCCACCACTGTCCTCAAGAAAGACGAGGAAAAACTTTGTTAAAAACCATTAATTTGGTGAGTTGAACCCTCGGCTCTGATGAGGGCCAGTGGAGGGGACGACCCCACCACTGACCTCTAGAAAGATGAGGGAAAACTTGTTTAAAACCATTAATTTGGTGATTAACCCTCAGCTATGATGAGGGCCAGTGGGGGGGACGACCCCACCACTGACCTCAAGAAAGACGAGGGAATACCTTGTTTGAAACCATTAATTTGGTGATTAAACCACGGCTATGATGAGGGCCAGTGGGGGGGACGACCCTACCACTGACCTCAAGAAAGACGAGGGAATACATTGTTTAAAACCGTTAATTTAGTGGTTAATCCTCATCTATAATGAGGGCCAACGCAGGGGATGACCCCTCGTTCACCCTCAAGAGAGACGAGGGAGGGGTTAGTGAACAAAGATTCACAACACAAATAATGCAAAAGACAAAACATGGAAGACAGCAAAAGAGACGATAGTATAAATGAAATATCAAGTGTCATACAAGATAGAGTACAAAAATGTTAATTACATCAAGAGAGTATGGGCTACAAACAGCCACCCTATGGAACAATATCAGAGGGCAGGGCCTCAACATCCACAAGAGGGGCTTCCTCAATGACCAAAACGGGCTGGTCTTCAGACGTGCCGACCCCCTCAACTTGCACTTGCAATTCCACCTGAGTTAGAGCCTCGGCAATCAGGGGGTCGTCCAATTGAACGGCCTCAAGAGACGGACGGACGGAAGAGACGACGTCGCCGAACTTGAGGACGACCCACCGACAAGCCGTCTTTATCCCTCTCTCCAAGTACTCAAGGCCGAAGCCTTGGAGCTCGTCGGAGAGTTTATAGGCTTGCACAGCGTCTGCCTCAACTTTCTTCACAGCCTCAGACAACTCAATCTTAAATTGGGCCTCCCGGTGGGTCATGGCCTCATCCTTCTCCTTCAGAAGTAAGTCTCTAGCCTTCAGATCCTCATCATGATGCCTCGTCATCTAGTCCATAATTCGTGCATGTTAGGTTCTGGCACTCTCTAGCTCAGCCCTTGCAGTATCTAAGTCATCCTGCAGGTCGGCCTCATGCTGGATGGCCCTCTCGGCTTCATGGAATTTCTCCTAATTCTCAGCCATCCATTTAGTTGCCGAAGTAAAGGCGCATACAGACTGCACAGAAAAATAAACAGATGTCAAGAGGCCGAGGAAACAGTTGGTGAAAGAATGCAATTGAAGAAATGAATCAAGACTGATACCTGGGCTAGAGCGTGCAGACCATAGTCATACACTTTGGCTGGAGGCATCTTTGACAGGAAATTATAATCAGCAGCCGAGTGAGCATAAAACATTGATGCCTTGGCGGCCCTCAAATTTGTAATAAGCGATGATGGATCGGCCCTCAGATGTGCTAAGTTCTGGGACCAGAAGGCCCCCATGCTGGATGAAGAAGCAGTCCCCTCAGATGCTTCGACCCTGGACCTCGTCTGAGAATCCGGCCGAGGGTCAACAGGAATCTCAGGCTCTTTTCTTTTCTGGCGATCGGCTGTCGGCTCAATAACCGTCTGCCCCATGGACTTTGTCTTCCTCGGAGCCTGTTGAGGCTCCTTACCCTTCTTCTTTGCCAGGCCTGATAGTAAACTGGGAGCAGTCATTTCCCAGAGATAGTCTGATACACCAGCAGGACGACCTGAAAAGGATACGACACATGACAAAAATGCAGAGATAAAAAGGAAACACTTAGAAAAAGTAAAGAAAAGTATAACTCACATAGTTCGGTAAGGGGGGCGACCTTCAGACCAGATTCTTTAAAGAACCGAGGGGTCATCGGATCTTCAAACTTTGGGAGTTCACTCCCTCACCCTAATCCCCTCAGATATTCAACAATATCTTTCTCTTTCAGGCTAAGTCCGGGGTCTGACCTGACCTTCATTGACGGGTTAGACCATCTTCGGGGGACCCTCGGACCATCGGAATCAGGAGATGCCTAGGCGGAGAACTCCCACTCCCCAGAGACGAAGAAGAATCTCTTCTTCCAATTGTGGTTAGAGGTTTGTGCCATGTGGAGAAGTTTTTTCTCAGACCTCCTCTCCCCTAGATGATAGTACCCAGGCTGTTTGGACGAAGAGGTGATATTGTAGCAGGCCAAGAATATGTCAGCCGACGGCTCATCAGTGAAAGCATTCTTCCACAGGGAGATGTAACCTAGTATCGTCCTCCAGGAGTTGGGAGGAAGCTGAGAGGGGGCAATACCGAGGGCTGATAGGATATCTATGATAGCAGGATGCAGAGGGAACCTGACGCCAACCTTGAACATTTGTTCATACACTGCAACCTCACCCTCTTCAACCTCAAAAACCCTCTCAGACTCAGAGGGAACCCTCATGGTTATAACGGGGGGCACTCCATAGGCATGTCTCCACAACAAGAGGTCGCGATCCCTAACGAAGGAGATATAGGACGAGGCATGGGAGGTATCAACCTGGTCATCTGTATCATCGCCCTCATCCTCAGTCCCCTCTCCCTAGGCCTCGTCATCTGCCAGAGGACCATGGGGAAAGGCCATCTAGAAGGCATGTGGAGATAGGGTTGTCACAGGGATAGCCTCGGAGGGGACCATACCCTCGGCCTCTCGGCCTGGGCTTACATCAGACGTCTCTATTCTACCAGAAGGTCCAGCGCCAGTTGGCGAGGAGGCTCTCTCGTCCATCTCACTTGAATAACACTCGGCTGGACGATGGGACGACCCACAAGACTCAAATGGCTCAAATGGTTTTATTGTGGCTAGAGGAATAGGAAAGATGGGTCGTACCCAATTAGGGTCATCCCCTCGTCTCCTCTCCTCCTCTTCCTCTATTCGTCTGATCTCAAAAAATAATTTCTCTCTCAGGGAAGGGAACTCCTCAGCTAAGCTATAAAGCCTCCTAAGCATCAAGGGGGAGACCCTACACTTAGAGGAATTTGGGGAACTTAACTACAAACAAGTTTGTAATTGACCAGATTTGACTTTTGGATTAAAACAAAGGGAATCGATGGGTTTCACTCAAGAACACTCAAAAACCAGTCGCCAGAAAAGCTGTAAAACAGCCTAAATTAAGCCCTACAAGCCTAAAACAGAAAATCAAAAAGAGAAATGAAAGTAAAGAGGGCGTTGGTGGTTAAAGATTACCTGAAGGGAAAGGGCGAAGTTGCTAAGTTGAAGATTTGAAAGATGCAGAAATGGCAAGAAGGCTGGAGACTAGAGAGAGAGAAAACTTGGGCGCGAAGAAGAAGAAGAGAGTGAAAGGTTTCAAAAATCTCTTAAATACCTTAGTAATGAGTGGGCCCATTAACCAAGGTAGAGCACAGCCCACGAGGAGGACATCATTAGGTCATAAAGCCCCAAGCATCATGCAGCCTCCATGCCTTGAAAACTGGAATGACATTGGATAAAAATTTGACGGTTGTCAAATCAGTTTGACAGGTGTCACTCACCTAACAGACCATACACTTAGTCTCAAAAGCAACATTATCCCTCAGCCATCTCAGCATCATCTATGGCTAAGGGCTGGGGGTGATTGATATACCCGTATATATCCTCAGCCATACCAAGGGCGCCCTGCACTTCATCAAGCTCTGGACGACCCCGCAGGAGGCCAACCCTTCAGCAGGCTCCGAACGAACCCTCGAGGGGCCGACCCTTCATCGGGTTCCGAATGACCCCTCAGGGGGCCGACCCTTCATCAGGATCCTGACGACCCCTCAGGGGGCTGATCCTTCATCGGGTTTCGGACGACCCCTCAGGGGGCAGACCCTTCATCAGGCTCCGGACGACCCTTCGGGAGGCCGACCCTTCAGCAGGCTTCGGACGACCCCTTGGGAGGCCGACCCTTCAGCTGGCTCCTGACGACCCTTCAGTAGGCCCCGGACGACCCTCCGAGGGTACGACAGTACGAGGCCAGAATTAGGCCAGACTCACCACCGGAAGGAAATTTGCCCTAGGCCTCGGTTCATAGGCCGAGGGTGACATCATCACAGCGCCTAGTTTGGGAGACGCGTGGAACAGTGCGCGTGAGGCTCACATGGCACATGGGAGACCGTTATAACAAAATCACACCCTCATGTGAGGGAATATTATGTCATCATTTGGCATCTACAGGTGTCAACAGGGGATTGGCTAGATCATCATTCACATGCACCATGCATACTTGGGGGTACACTACACCCCCCAAGACCTATATATACTTGTCACCTACAACCCTATAAGAAATGAATCAATAATATTATAACCCTAGCTAAAACTCTGCTTGTACACACAGTAGAGAGGGAAAGTGAGCCTATGTGCATTGTATCCAAGGCCATTAGTGCCCATAATTAGTGGATCACACACTCACAGTGGATGTAGGCAAAATTGGCTGAACCACTATACATCAATCTTATTTCCTCTTATACTCATCCCCTTCTACATACTTATACACTTATACATCTCTATGGCTACCATGGTTACTACTGTTTGAGCTCATTATCACTTATCCGGTGGAACTAAATCTTAGCATCATCAATCTTCAGACAAATTTATTCGTTGAATATATGAACATGATTGAGCTTCATTGAGGTAAGCTTTTCTTTCTGCAGTAAGGTCTCCACCTCCTGCATCTACACCTGTAATTACATTACAATCAAATGATCCAAAACGTATTGAAAATACCTCACGTTCTGGTTGCCTTGGTCTTTTGGGAAGATCGGGGTCGTCTTCTGGATCATCTTCATGGTCTACGATCAACATACTTTGCCAGTTTTTCTCGTCTAATGAGTGCTTCGATCTCGTTCTGAAGAGCTATGCAATTTTTGGTTGTGTGGCCATGATCCTTGTGGAACTCGTAATATTTGGCCTTATTCCTCTTGTCAGGGTCTGACTTCATTTTCTCTGGCCAATTTAACTCCTCGATGTTCTTGATTTCTTCTAGAACATGGTTGATATCTACCTTCAAAGGAGTATAATTTTCAAATTTCTTTAATACCTCCCATGATGGCTGTCTTTGAGTGCTTGTCACCACCATTGTTCTTATGCTTTTTCTTTTTGGCCTTATCAACCTCCACCTTAGTCTCTTTGGTATCCATATTCTTCTTTGCAGCCATTGCCTCCTCGACATTCATGATCTTGGCCGCTTTTGCCATCAGTTCTGACATGGTTCTGGGTGGATCTTTAGCTAAAGTGTAGTACAACTTGTTGGTCAATAACCCACTCATCAGAGAAGTAATTTCTATTTTTTCCTCATAATCAATAACTTCGAGTTTGTCATTATTGAAACGAGTTATATAATCCCTGGTTCTCTCACCTGCCTTTTATCTAACACTTAACAAGTGTGCTACTCGTTTAATAGGTTTTTCTCTAAAACAGAAGTTTTCAATGAAGAACTCGGCCAGTTGAAAGAAAGTGGAAATCTTACCCCGAGGAAGATTATTGTACCATATTTGAGCAGATCCTGTAAGAGTTCCCGAGAATGCCCTGCATCTCATCTCATCTGGCACAGCATAAATGTCGGCAGCAGCTTGATATTGCTCTATATGAAGGGCGGGGTCAGTTTTTCCATCATATTTAGGAGTCACAATAGGTGCTTTGAACTTTGATGGTGAGGGAAAATCCACAATTGCTTGGACAAAAGGTGTCCCTTGGACAAAAGTTCTTTGTATAGGATTCTTGGCCTTAGCCATTTCCCCCAATCTATCCTCCAACCTCTGAATAGAGCCTTTCCACGCATCATTTCCCTCTTTGGGCCTATTGGTTCGGGCAATTGATCATGTTGAAGTCACTTCCTGGGATCTATCTTGTCGAACAACTGGTTGTGATTGGGCAGAACCCTCTCTTAGATCAAATGGTGGTTGAAAGTTTCTCGACACAGCCTTAGGAGGACTTTTATTCTTCCTAGGGCCCAATCGATCAAAAGGAGAGACCCTACTTAATCTTTCCAGTACACTGGTCCTTTCTGGAGAGAGAGTGACGTGTTGCTCAGTATCTGTGGCTCGTACTAACGAAGTTCGACCCGGTTGATAAGAAAAATCTTTAGATTTCTCAGAGCGATATAAATAGCTTTGTCTAATGCGTGAAGAAGGTAAATGAGTATTTCTTTAAACACTTCGTTGTCCTGAATAGGTTGATGCTCCACCCTGGATAGTTTGCATGAGTTGTCGCATTGTTTCTTGCATGGTTGTCTGGCCTTGAGCCAAACTGGACATGATTCGAGCCAGATCTTGGACATTTGGAGGAGCGGATGGATTTGGGGGGTTTCCAGCATTTCAATTGCTGGATTCAGGATTGTCAGCCATTGGTGATGAATTATATTTGGTGAAAAACGAAAATTAAAGTCGTTTCCCACAGACGGCGCCAATCTGTTGATGTAAAAAATTAGATTATCTCTAATTATTTAATCACAGATAAAATAAATAAGACAAAAGAATTTTTAAAGCGGTTCAGCCTTAAAAGAATGGCCTACGTCCACTATTTTGTTATTGCTGAGTGTTTGGGAATTCTCGATAACAGGTTTTTATCAAGAAGTTCCCTCCCCCTTACAATGAGGATGATACAATGTATTTATAGCCATTAGGCTGTACATGTGAATGGGTAATACATAGTTGTTCAATAAGCGTATACATCCGTATGATAATAATCAGCATTTAATGCGCATTTAATCCTCTTAATTGCCTGAGAATAAATGCTCTGATCGAGGTGCAGATCCTACCGCCTAAGCTGCTCAGACCGCTTAAGTATCTCGGTATCCATGAGTTGCTCGGTGCAATAAAATTCCTCGGTGAGCACCTACTGCTCGGAGTATCTGAGTTGGTCGGGGAAATTGAGTTCCTCGAAGTCAAGGTATTGTTCAGAAATGTTTGTTAGTTCCATGTAGATTGACACGTGTCTCCACCTAATTGAGCCATGTCAGCAGACTAAATTTGGTATCAATAATATATATATATATATATATATATATATATATATATATATATATAAACTCATTTAGTGATAAGGAAATTTATGGGAATAGAAATAAAAAGTTTGGATTCTTGGGTTTTATATAAGAGATGGGGTAAAGTATATCGGGGTGTTATTCTTCAAACCAAGTAATGACATTTTATTTTTAATAAATATGTGTTAAGTTCACTTGAAATGAGAATCATGATAGTGAGAAAGCCTTATATTTATGTTTTAAATATATTTTATGCCATGTTGGTCAATTGCACTTAGTAGGAATTTCGATGAGTTGAGTTCAGTCTGATCACGTGAGATCAAAATTTCATTTCAAATACAATTTAATAGTATACAACCAAGATAGGGAGTTGACATCATATCGGTACAGCGGCGTGTGCAATCCTAATAGTTTATCTCAGACTATTGGAAATAGTCTAATGTTTCAAGAGCTTGGTTGATAGTTCAAAACAGTATTTAATAGATAGCGTAGGGAATATATTTAATAGGATCACCCGTGAGACTCAAGTCAAAGTGATGACTAGGTTCGACTTGGGCAATCTATCAACATCTGTAAAAATAATATAGATTCTTAATCCAAAGGTTTGTAAGGATTATCATGCTTACTCGATTGTTTCTTTAATGATTATGGATGCGATTGAATTTTAGATTGGATCACTATATCCCTATGAGTTGGGCAGTCATTGTGTGAGCAGGTCTGAGATCATAATTCGACGGAATCCACATGCAAGAAAGATCATGGATTATGATACCACATTGATAGACTTATCAGTGGATTATTTAATAATGTAATGGAGTATTAAGTAAGTTAAGTCCAAGAATCAAGGAATACATAAAATGTTGGTTGAAATCGATTATCACATAATTGATTGGATCAAGCGGGTATATACTTAACATAATGAATCATATTATGTACCATATCAACTTGGAAAATAATACATCATTACTTTGAGTGATTTTGATATAACTATATTATAGTGCAATCATAATTTTTGAATGGAATTAATTATGATTACAGAAAGAAAGAAAATAATTATAGGATTGAAATTTGGGATTTTTGAGTATTTATTTGGAAGTCAATTTAATTATTTTTGTTGGATCCCTAGTATAATCCATATGCCAAAATAATCGAATTATTTGGAAGCCCATTTTATACTGAGTCAATGACTTATACCTATGTATATTAGCGTAAGATACGGTTTTGAAATGAATATTCATTATTGAGGGTTAGAAAGGGAGAGAGAAAACACTATTCACATTTTTTAAGAGGCTTAGAGAAAATGGTCCATATCTCACTCAAAACCAAGGTTTTTCGTCTCAAAAGGTGTCCACATGTGCACATTGCTTTCGGAGGATCATATACTAAATAATCCAAGGCTTTTGGAATTTTTGAGCATCATTTTGAAGGGAAATAAGAAGTCAACCTTTTCATCATCTTCAAAGACCTTTTCTTTCCATTCGGAGAACTAACTGGGTCTGGAAAATGTATTATGATTAGAAACTCTAGGTTTAAGCTTGAAACCTATTTTTATTTTATTTTTCTATTATATTATCAATCGAAGATTTTTGGCATGAATTTTTTCTGCATATATCGATCCCTAACAAGGTATTAGAGCTCAAGTTATAAAATAGGTGCATATTGTCCACCATTAAACCCTAGGATGCATGTTAGAAAATATGTGCATGGATGTGTATATTTTTCACTAACTTTGTTTTGTAGGATGTGTATAATTGTATACCTTTAATCATGATCAAATGAATGTGTTTTATGTGATTGGATCTTATGATGATTTATTAGTGGTTATTTTCTACTTCTAGATTCAATTTAGTTGTAATAATTAGTGTTTTATAGTTATTGTATTTAATTATTGTATTTAAGGAGTTTGTAAGGGGATGTAATTTTAGTTTTCCCATTATTTATTGGGTTTGGTTACAAAGGATTTCCATGGAGCTATGCTCAAAGTTGAAGGTCCAGTCATGGAGTTTCAAATGAGCTAAAAAAGAAAATATAAGAAGAAAATAAATAGAAGAGTGACAACACTAGGCGAACCAGGGGGCCTCTACAACAGCAGTCTTGCCACCTATAGTGGGGTAATGACTGCTATAGCGGTTAAACCTCACTGCTATAGTGTCGGTGAGCAAAAAGGCTAGAAATATTTTTTCTCCACTACATTTCTTCTGTGGTTTGCCTCATGGGGACTCTGCTTTTTCCATATACTTTTAAAATATGTTCTTTAGTTAAAGGAACCTTATTCTTCAAGGAGTCTAGTAAAGGAAGAAATTTAGTCCATGATGGAAAGGGACTGTGAGTCCATTTTTAATTTCTATTTGCATTTATTTATGTTTGTATATGTCTCTTGATTATTTTGTTGTATAATTTCGTGTGCTAATTAATTGGCTAATTAAGGACGCCTATATTTATGGACAACATGATTTTAATTTTGAGACTGACCTAGATTCAAATTTTTCTTGGAAATTTTGTTTTACTTATTCTAAAATTGAATTTGATCGGTTAATGAATTAATGGGGATATTTAATTTTTACAAGTAAATTAGAAATTGTCAAGGTTTTAATTCAGATATTTAAATTGAATAAATTGTTTTCAAATACCGTTAGGTTTAAAATATTAAGTGGGAGAGGGGTTTCAATATAAACCCTGTGGTATCCATTGGTATTTTAATGTGATTTGATTAATTCATCACTTCAGCTAATCGATACCCCAATGGATAAAATTGAATCACGGTATCCGGTATTCTTAAAATTCGTAAGTGAGAATTCCTAGACTTAGAATGTGAGTCAGTTTAATCACCCCAATGGGAAATTTCTTCACAAGTGGATTCAAATTTGAGGAATGAACCAATGGTATACACTTAAGCATAATTAATTATATCCTCTGCAATGAAGTTAGTGTCATTAATCATGGGACCCAAAAGCTCCTAGCTATGAAATTATATAGGACAGAATATTCCTAGACTATCCGAGAACATAATTGAATGATGAAAATTTATTTAGTTCGAGGTGGAGTAATTTAAGCTCCAAAATGAGAAATAGGACACCAAATTATAAGGGAACTAGGATGCTCAATGACATTCAATTTTATTTATTGGTGGTAAAGGAATACCAAATTAAAATTTAATTAAAGCTAATTCTCGCATGTTTAATTTGAAAATAAGTCCATCTTCAAATTATTGTTCTCATATTTCAAAGTAGGCACAATATTCCACCCACTTGATTCAATCTTAAAGGATAGTATGTTAACTGGAATGAACTATATTGACTGTAAAAGATATTGTCTTAACTACTAAGGCTTATAAATTTGCTTAAACTAAACAATGCCTTGTCAAGCCTAATGGTAACGTCCAGATTTTTGTTGAATTAATAAAATCACCCTATGAGAAATTATTAGGATTCATTTAAATATATTATTATTGTAATTAAGGTTAAGGATAATAATTCAATAATATAGCATATCGCGTTACGCATGTTAATTAAGTTAGGTATTTTAAATAGGATTAAAGGAAATTATACATAATGAATAATTATATCAATATATTTATATTTATGTTATAATATAATTAAGATAAATAAGAATTAAAATAAAATATTAGAAAAATAATTCATATCTGATAGATTCAAATCGATTCAGTACATGTTATTTGTATTTATACTTCATGATTTTAATACCACCATTCCACCCTTCAAAACTGTTATTTTGGAGGAAACATTTTGCAAGAAGCTAGGATTATATTGGTTGTTTATTTCAATTCTTCATCACAACAATTAACATCTTTAAAAGGTAAGGTTTGTATATTATTTTGAAGTTTGAATAAATTAATGTTAGATATATGTATATATGTGTGATTCACAAGCTTATTTATTCCTATTATCACTACATATGATATTATGTTGAAAAATATGTGATGAAAATGGATGAAAGTTAAAGCTTGAAAGAAGTGCAAATTTCATAATGTTTAGTTAAATTATTTCTTGCTTAAATCATGTTAAACTTGTTGATTTCGTGATAAAATGTTATAATGGAATTATAAAAAAAATAATATGATATGTATATTTGGATTTATTGGCATAAAAGCTCACTTTCATAAACATAAACACATGCACTTAGGATAAATGGGTTAAATATATTTAAAGTTTGTTAAGATTAGATTTTGAAGATTAAATGGAAAACTTGATAATTTTAAAATATTACTCACATAAAATGATAAAATTTATATGAACAAAATTTGAGAAAATTGAAGAAAACAAAGTAAATGGGTGCTGAGTGTAAAAGTAGTAAAAGGGTGTTTAGATATGAAATTTTGAAAAGTTAAGGCCCATGGTAAAATAAGGAGCAAGGGTAACAATGAAAAGTTATCAATTTGTAAGACAAGTCTTGAAATGTCAAAAGTATAGTTTTTGGATCAAAAGTACAATTTTATGAAAGGTTTGGACTAAGTGGTCACTTTTACAAACGTGATTATTGTTTTGGAAAGTTAGTTTAAAGG
This sequence comes from Sambucus nigra, assembly GCA_949130495.1. Lineage (NCBI taxonomy): Eukaryota > Viridiplantae > Streptophyta > Magnoliopsida > Dipsacales > Adoxaceae > Sambucus > Sambucus nigra. The sequence goes on from OX422211.1 coordinate 379,177,169, forward strand.
GATTAATATGAACACATAAAGTAATAGAAGGTGTAAAGTTAATAAGTTGGAAATGTAAATCTTTAAATGGCAAAAGTGATGTTTTAGTACAAAAGTGTCATTTTATGTAAAAGTTGGACTTCTGGGTAAATTTTCCAAAGTAAAGGGTTATAGTTAAAAAAAAAAAGCTAGATTTTATGTAGTGAAAACTTATATTTATAATGTAAAGATGAAAAGAAGCATTTTTAAAAGGTGTATAAAATGCAAGTTTATAAGTGTGCATGAATAGTGAAAAAATCAAATTAAATTGTATAAACGAGTATTTGAACTCAAAGGTTAACTTTCACAAGAAAGAATAAATAAATTTTCTTTCAAAGATGAAATAAGAAGTTAAAGTTAAAGTGAAAACGGACTTTAATAAAGCATGAAACTTAAAAATTAGGTGTTAGGACTAGTCTCATCCCGGGTATTTGACCTCATCGGCTGGTAAAAAGGAAATAAAGGAAAAGGACTTAAAAGTGGATACGAAAGAAAGAAAGGAAAAAGGGTTACAAAGATGTAATAAGTAAAAAGATACTCGGAGGTAACCCGTAAATTTAATCAGGGTTCGGATCCTTAAGGTAAGGCTTAATGCTTAGACCTCATAGAACTAATTAGGAGAATATTGCGGCATGGTGGCAGTCGGTCAAAGGTCGTGTAACACTCACAGACTAGTACCCCGATTGATCAAGTTAAAAGATGATTTTGAGCACGACTCTCATTAATGTAAAGGAAAGTTTATGAAATAGCTTGGAAAAATGTGAAAGTAGGTTAATGGTTAAATTAATGGGATACGTGAAGTATTAAAAAAAAGATTAAGTGTGAGTGGGATCATTGCCCGGGTTGTATGGTTTTAGTGAACATTGTATGGTTACGATACATCTTTCATGAGAATATTTAATCAAATGAAGGAAGATTCTATAATTATTAAAATACATTGTGTATGTATAGATATTCATTGTACAATATATACACTCCTAGTATTTTTCCTACTGGGTACACTTATACCCCGCCATTCTCCACCCTTGGGTACTTCAAGTAGACGAAATAGCAAGGATAATGAGAAAGTAAAGGATAGTTGTCCATGACAATAGAGACCTATCACTATTTATTTTAACTATGTAATTTAATTTTTATAAATGGTTTTTTCATTTAAACTTTTAAGCAAGTAATTGAAATTTGGATGTAACAGTACAGGATGATATGGATTTTACCGTGGTAATTATTTATTCCATGAAACCCTTTTATTTTAAGTGTTCTCAAAATTTCATAAGATGTACATCATTTAATTAAATAAATTAAATGAATTTTAGGACACGAATATAAAATCAAGTTTTTATTTCAAAAGAGGATTTTCTTACATGGAATCAAAGTAAAAAGGTTTTTCGCAATTGACACCCAGAATTGCGACTTCACAACTTGGTATCAGAACAAAGGTTACGTGTATCAGAGAGTGCGTTTATGTTTATTTTTTCTTTTAGTAATGTTCTCTATATTCTATCCCACTCTTAACTATCATCCCCTCTTTATAATGTCTACACGTAGAGGAGGCAGGCGTAATGGTGGAACCACCAATGAATTATGCCAAATGACTCAGGCATTTAGGAAGTCGGTCGATTCTCTCTCTCAATAGTACTAAGGAAATGGTATCTCAGTTGAGAACAACAAAGTTGCCACTATATTAAAGGAGAACAGGAAAGTCAAATCCCCTACATTTGAAGGTAATGCGGAGCCTAAAGAGGAAGATGAGTGACTACAACACGTCACTCATATTTTTGACGTTCTTGAAATGTCTCCTGCTTATAGGGTCTATGTGTTTATATATTCATTTATGGACTATGCCCAAAATGGTGGATGTCCTATCAAGTCAGTATAAATAAGGTGCTCATTTGGGAAGATTTCAAGGAAGAAATTTTGTACCGATACTTTTCAGAAGCTTACCACGATGGAAAGATGGATGTATTTCGAAACATGTTTCAAAGGAAGATGATAGTTGGAGAGTATGAGGTAAATTTTAAAACCCTATTAGATTATGACTAGTATGTGGTGAGTGATGATAAGGAAAATACTCATTTGTTCACAGAAGATCTTAATACGCCCACCCGAATACTCATAGTGGGAAAAGGCGCTCGTGAGTTTAGAGAAAAAAATTGCAATGCCATCAGGTTGGAGATGGAGTTCGAGGATGCTATGTTCATTAAAGAGGAGAGGATGACGTTGGGTAACGAGTTTGTAAAGGGGGCTTAAAGGTAATTTTGTGATTAGAAGTAATTACACATTAGCAACACTATTTCGGGGCTTAAGGCATCGTGGCAACTCAGCGAGGCAGCTCGGCATGACAACTTATATTTTAGCTTGTTGTATTAGTCATATTGTATCTTTGTTTATATTGACTGTAAGCTATAATGGTTGTAATTATGTAACGAGAACATTAAAGAGTTTTAGTGTGAGGTCAAACGGTACTCGCGAGAGACCAGGCTTGGCAGGGCCTGGGAGAGCTTTCATGCTCAATCGAATGACCTCACCGTGGGAACTTTAGAGGGACTTGGTTTGGAGGATTGAGAAGTGAAGAACCATTGGGGCTTGTCCCAACCATCTTAGATACACCTGGTAAAACATCGAAGAACCCTGACCATGGAACCTGGGGCGGAGCAGCTTGGAGTTCCATCGGGCGTTGAGCTATGAACCAAACAACCCTCTACTTAATGTCACATCTACTGTAAGTGATGTTACTAGCCAGCTAAGTAATGTCAGACCTTCACTTGAGTAAACCACCATGGTATTTGGCATTGTCGGGCAGTTGGTGAGCCACCTCTGCAACAACAGCCCCCCTGACACACAGTGGTTAGACAAAAGGCATGTCTTGGCATTTAATGTTTATGACGTGAAGGCAACTAGTGCATCAGGTATTTAATGTTTGTGACATAGAGTATGAGGGAGGTCTTTCACATGTATTGATGATTGAGTTGCCTTGGGGATGGTGTGGGGGACTGATGATGCCGAAATCAGCACCACCAGATAAGGTGTTTTCAAGCTCAATATAAGAATAACAATTGCAGCACAGCTATATAAAGAGGTAAGAGAATGAGATGAGGATAAGAGGAGAGGGCACCGGTGTATGAGTGGTTCAGCCAATCTGGCCTACGTCCACTGTGAGTGTGTGTGAATAATATCACTGAATGAAGGCACTAATGGCCATGGATACAATCTCTCAAGCTTTCTCTCTCTACTGTGTATCTAGATAGAGTTTCAGCTAGGGTTGAAAATCTGGATCCTTTTGCAAGGTAGCGGATGACCCCTATATATAGTACCTAGGGGGTGTAATGTACCCCCCATGCATGTAATGAGTATGTGTGTGGTAACCTCACCAATGTGGGAGTGCCATCTGTCACTGCCACATGTAGAGCATGATGATGCAATATTCTCCCCACGTGCGGGGAATAATCTTGTTACAACTGATTTGTGTCAACGTGTCCTTATCAGGATGTCAACAGGTGCTCGGCTATCGTTTCTGGTGTATGACCTCGGCCTTGGTGAGGCCGAGGTTGGTGAGTCTTGATACTTACTCAGTTCGGGTGTTCCATGGAGGTCTCGGCCTAATCCCAGTCGAGACAATGGACAGGGTCGGCCTGATATGAGGTTGAACTGGTGGCTTCCTGCTGGCTCGGCCTATGTATGGCCGATGTTTCCCTTCCAAGCCGTGTACGAGTGCTGTTGATCCTTATGAGGTCTCTTGGAGAGGCTCATGGTAGTGTCGGCCAGGGCCGACTTTGGTCTGGCCGAGGGGTGATATCGCATGTCCAAGACATGCCCAATGTTGGCCATAATATCGGCTGAGGTTGGTGTCTCTAGGCCGAGGTTACACTTGGGACATATCAATCACCCCCCATCCCTTAGTCATATGTGAGAGCAAGTGGCTAGGGGATTATTACACCTCCGAGGCCTGTCTGTTCCAAGCCAATACCTGCCTGACACCTATCCAATGCTAGAACATGCTTACTTGGTAGGCGTGTGCTGTCAGCCGTCCTTTGGGGCTACCAAGGCAATGATGGGCCTTGGGAGTCGTGCCTGAGTATATAAGGGTTTTGAACCCTTCTTTCTCTCTTTCTTCTCCATTTCTTCCATTTCTACCGCCAGCGTTTCTGCTATTCTCTCTCTAGAAAGATTTTGATTCAAGGATTTTGGGTGGTGATCTCTCGCATTTCCTCCTCGCTTCCTTACCATTTCCTCCTCAGGTAAGGCTTTCTACACTATTTCCTTCATTTTACCGGCAAGCATCTTTATTTTCGCACTTTCCGGCGACCTTCTTAGTTTTTCGGCGTCACCACCATAGTTTCAGGCGTGTTTTTCCTGCATCTCCAACCAAAGGGGCATGTTGCCAATTTTTTATAACTACCCCATGTTCAAAATAATCCCTGTTTGCATCAGGGAGGTTGACTACTAAGTCCCTATTCAAAAACCTAGTTTTTAAATAAAAAATATTGTCTAAAATAGCCCATCTATAACAGTACATAATCTCAGGAATTCCTATACGAGTTCCATGAGTTTGATTTAACCTATACACCCCATTAACTATTCTCCATGTGTTGGGGGCTATTTTTGCAGGGACAACATCGAAATACTGACAGAACTCTAAACACAAAGGGTTTGGTGGAAAAGAAAATCCACATTCAGCAATAAAGAGGCTAGGGAACCAATGTCCCTCAGCCAAATCAAAATAACTTGAAGGCTCAGAAAGACTCTCCAAAGTTATCCAAGAAGGAATAGAAAAGTCAGAACGGAATTTCTCAAGAGATTCGATAATATAAACCATGGTGAATAAAAAGAAATGAAGGAGAAGAAAGAAAATCTTGCAGGAAAAAGGAGATCAGTTGATAAACAAACGAAGAAAGGGATGAACGCACAGGAGAGAGAAAAGCTATAGAAAATTCGAAAGCAGAAATTGAAAAAGGTAGAAGACGATGGGATTGCCTCTGAAGCTTAAATACTTTGCCTTGGGAAACGGCGAAAGAAATGATTACAAAAAGGAAACTATTACGCTACCGACGGCTAAAAGGACAAAAAGTGCATGAAGATCGAAGCGCTTATAAAAATGCAAAAAGGCGGATTCTGCGAATTTGGAAGGAAATTAAAATACGAAGAAAAGGCTCCTAAAACCCAGGAAGGTCATTTAATATTGCCATATACCGAGAAAGAATGTTCCATACTCCTCAAAGTTTGAAATATGAAACATTGGGGGCTTCTTTTGATACCAAAATTAGTATGCTGATGTGGACGAATAATAAGAAGACACGTGTCAATCTACGTGGTACAATAGCAATGAGGAAGATCATTCCCCCGACCAACATACTCACTCCGAGCAACAGGTGTACTTCGAGGAACACCAGTCTTCCGAGGAACACCAACCCTCCGAGGAACTCTTGTCCTCCGAGGAACTCCAATGCTCCGAGAAACTCTTGGACGACGAGCAACTAAGGCGGTTCGAGCTGCATCTCGACCACAGCATTGATTGCCAGATAATCAACAGTTTAACTATTCATTGAATGCTTATCATCTTGACACACACGCTTGAAGAGCATTAAATGAGTTACCCTTTCATATGTATATCATTTAATGTATCACCCTTTCATGTACAGCCTAAGGGCTATAAATACCTTGTATCACCCTCATTCAAAGGGACCGAAATTTCTAGATAGCACTTGTAATCGAGAATTCCCAAACACTCAGCAATAACATAACAGTGGATGTAGGCCATTCAAATAAGGCTGAGCCACTTTAAATTTCTTTGTCTCATTTATTTATCTGTGATTGAATAATTAGAGTAATCTAATTTTTTACATCAACATTTGGTATTAAACATTTTTATGGAATAAAAATGTTGGAAGAATGCTCATTTTGTTGGGAATATTTTATAAATAAGTGTTACAAAGTTTTCCTATGAAAAATTGGGATTTTTTTTATATAAATGGATATTTTTTAAGTTTTGAAGAAACAAAATATCCTTTGCCTTGAAAAGTTTGTTTGTGCAAACCTTATGAAATTTCTAGAGTAAATCACATGTTAAGCCCATTTTGTAGGATTTTTGGACATAAAATTCATCTTCGCATGCATATAAACTTGTAGTGTTTTGAGGTTGAACGTATAAACAAGAAATTGGGTTTAAACATGAAATAAAGAAATTAAAAATTTCAGTCCTTGAAGTATGTGAAAAAGGTGATTAAAAAGGAGATAAATGTATGGCTTTAAGACTACATGTATTAATAAAGAAAAATGGTATTATAAAGTAGTCTTTAAATGTCCAATGATTTCTTAGAGAAAGAGAGTGATGAAATAAAGATGTTAATAACTTGAGAAGATTGTTACTCCAAAGTGTTAAATAACTGTTAATGAGTTAAAAAAATTAAGAAGTTTGTGTGGGTAGCTTAATTATGTCTTAATGAATAACACTTGTCGAAATGAAGGAAAGTTAAGTTTGGAAACAAATGGATAAAATGATAATTTTACGTAAAGTGGAACATTTTTATAAAATAAAAAATATTGGAAAAGGTGTACACAAAATGGTTCTAAATGAATAGGATTTTGGGATAAAATCATTGTTAGAGTAAAAAGGATAAGAAATTATGATTTTAAAGTTTACATAAGTTGGTATGAAACCTCGGGTTTTGGCTTCAATCAAAAAGAATAAAAAGTTGAATAATGTGGACATTTACAAAATATTAAACAAATTAATAAGGACTCGAATGACACCGAAAATAATTAAGGAGGGCCCGGAGCTCTGGGGTGAAAGACCCAAAATCGTTGGCTAGAGCATAGGGGAGCATAGCTGGAGGTGTGGAGCCTATTAAAGTGTGTAGATATTGGAAGATTGCGAGGAAAATATAATAAAAATGGAACATGTCAAGAAATGGGTTGTGTGGTGAATATGTGAAAAGACAACCTAACTTGTTTGAATAAATAAATGTTTCGATAAAGGATAAAGTGGACTACTAATGAGAAAATTTATCAATATCTATAAGGTAAAGGAATGGTAAAGTAAAGGGATTAGATGGGTAGATAAGCAACTAAAAGATGTTTAATACATAATTAACACAAGGATGTGTTTATGACATGTTTTCAAAGGAAAAAATTATATTTTATAACACGGTGTTTGCGTGTGCTAGAAGGGTGATTTTAATGAATAAGGGGTAATCCCTAGAAAAGAAATGATTTTTTTCTTAAACAAATGTCAAGTGAAGTAAGCGGAAATTCTTTTATAAGATTATGGTGAATTAATAGGGATAAGTAACATTTTTGGAATAAACACGGTTTCATTCATTAAAGTATATATATGTATATGTATATACATGAGGTAGTTGTATGTGCATGTAGATATAACGTGATATAGTCTCCTTTTAATCGTTCGATTTTATATTGCATTATTGTAATTTTTCATTAGGCATTCGGCTCATTCCCTCATCTTTGTTACGGCAAGTTGGGTGCGGTTCCGTATTTTGAGAGTAATGTACAGGTAAATATTCTTTTTATTTTACGTCAGTATCTTTATATGCTTGAATTTCGGGGACGCTTCCCACGGGTCCCTCATGTAGCTTGATTTGAAATGGAAATCACATGCTAAATAAGTGAAATGTTTATTAAATAAAACTAGACTAGCAACATTATGTAGGTTTTTCATTGCACTTCACACCTAATGCTCGGGTCATACCGGGTTGACCACGAGTAATCCATAAATCCTGGATGGGGCATTACATACATCTTACGGAATGTCACCCCCAAAGCTTCAAATTGACACGAATTCATCCTGGTAGCCATTGACTGCTTTACAAAATGGGTCAAAGTCGATTCATATGCGGTACCCAATGCAAAGAAAGTGGCCACGTTTATCATAAAGAATAGCATGTGCCGCTACTAAGTCCCCCATGAGTTGGTATCAGATAATGGACTCCACTTTGAAGCCGAGGTCACATAATTAGTCGACGAGTATGAAATCCAAAGACACAAGTCTTCTCCCTACCGTCCTCATTCCAATGGCGTTGTTGAAGCCTCCAATAAGATTCTCAAAATCATCATCAGTAAGATGATCGAAATATGTAGATATTGGGTCAATCGGATCCCATATGCCCTCTGAGGCTACCACACTTCTATCAGGACACCCACTGGGGCTACCCCCTATTCTCTAGTATATGGCATGGAGGCAATTCTCTCCATCGAACTAGAAGTTCCTTCCCTGTGTGTGATGCTCAAAAGAAAAGTTAGTGTGGAAGACTACCATCAGAGCCCCTACAATAAACACCCACTCCTAGATGAAATAAGAATAAAATTCCTATACCATATACAAGGGTATTATCATCGAATCATGCGATCATTCAATAAGAAAGTCAAGGACCGCAATTTCCAAGAAGGAGACCTTGCCCTCAAAGAAATTATAGAACCCATCTGGGACCCCAGAATTAAATACAAACCTATTGGAATGGGACCTACATCGTGAAGAAAATATTCTCAGGCAGCGCCCTATGCTCATAAATCTCGACGGAGAAGAAAGGGAACGTCCAGTCAACCTCGACTATCTCAAGAAGTTCTACCCTTGGTTCGAACTCTCGGTGCACTATGATTTTTCTCATCCCCCTTCTATTATAAAAAATCTCTTTATTTCCCCCATTCAGAACTATGCGGGACCTAATCCTCTCAGAACACCCTTTCCTCCTTTCTTTATCAAAAAATGCTATTTTCCCCCGAGAACGGGATCCATCTAATCATTTATATGAACAAAAGGATTATGTATGCCTTAATCATTGGTATATACAATTCAAATAAAAATTCATCGAAAGACAAAACAAAATATGTCAAAATAATTTTTATTTTAATCAAGGAATACAATTGTTACACAAAATACTAGTAATGGGAGGTAAACCAATTTCTCCCCTCCTAAACCTTCATTACAACATACCAACCCCTACAAATAAATAGATTCGCAAAAAACTCCAAAAAAACATAACAAAAAAACAAAAATTACCCACAAAACACCCTTATCCTCAGCTACGTGAAGGCCTTGCCTCATCGTCGTTACTTACCCCTGGAGGTCCCCAAGTGTCCCTCTCTCGATTAGTGTTCCGGACGCGCTCCATGCAACGGTATGCCTTGACAACCTTTGGCAAAATCACCACACCTTCCTCCATGGTATCAAAAGTGATACGACATATTTGCCGAGTATCCTTCTCCAAAATCTTACCAACCACTCATTTCCACAACAACTTCAAAGAATCCCCAAATACAAACCAAGCCCCTCCAATGGATTGTGACGGACGGGTAGACGGCCGACGATGCTGCTATAGAGGCCCAATATGATCCTTAAGGACTCGGCGAAGCCATACACTAGAATGAAATTGGTTATATGGGGAGGCATGACCTGATCCCATCCTACTAGAAGTCGCCAAAGAAAATATATGGAAGTATGGCGAAGATGAACTAACCGCACATACCGGAATTCCCCCAACTATAAAATGGGTTGTAACTCCCCCCACCATGGCATAGACCATCAAAGGCATCAATCCTCATACTCCTCAATCTAGTTAACCCAGTTCTTTATCGATGGGATGAACTGAAGAAGGGACTAACAAAGAAATTAAGAATGTCGAAGAGACGGTACTACAGAGGGTCCGCCAGTCATAGTCACTCAGAAAGCCACATGAAAACATGCTCATAGAAAGTTATCCCGACCTTCCTTCCTGGCATTCAGTCCGTTTAAGGTCTCCACACACACTACATTGGTAGGATAACCACATCGCCATTGTGGCCACCTGAGGATTAGTCAACATGTCACCTGTCACCAATAAAAGTCTAGCAATCAAACCCAAGGCTACACCTCTAACAAAACCAACATCAAAAAAATCCCTTCGGCACAATGAATTCAGGATTACTGGGAGGACGATATTTCCTCCATGAACCAGCAACCGAGAAGCTAAGGGGGAGATATAAAGCAACTCCGTCGAAAACACCCGAGGAGAATGGGATAAATCTAGCATAACTGTCGCTACATTGGGGTTGATGCCGAGCATTGTATAGAACTCTTCATAGATGGGCCACACCTCGTCTAAGTTGAATCGAAAACATGATCTTCGGGATACTAGAGTTGTACCGCGGCTTCTAAAAGGTTTCTGTCTATGGCACGATTAGGCCATAAAGAGACCTAATGCAGATTAAAGGCTTTGTATTAGATGTTATAGAGGCACATTGCTTCCAGAATCTCGAGGTAGGAAGAAAAGGCTTTAGACACCAAAAGAACCATTTTCAGAAAAGAAGAAAGATGCAAAGGAGAGAAAATGGAAGATGGTAGAGAAAACACCAACAAAGCCCCTTTTTATACTAAAAATTCCCACAAGAAGATGAACCATTCAAATCACCGTCGGTTTCTCTTCCCCCCCCCCCCCCTCCCCCCCCCCCCCCCCCCCCCCCCCAAATATGCCGAAAGTGCAATCAAAGCCAAATGAGTGATTTGGACTTTACCCTTATGCCGATAAGCATGTCAAAGGGTATGCCGATCACCCCCCCCCCCCCCCCCCTTTTTTAAGGAAATTCCCTATTTCCTCTTTTAAAATTTTCAAAATAAAAATTTTATTTGGAATAAGTCAAATCTCCAAGTTGTCCCTTTTTGAAAAATTATTATTTCCCCTTTTGTACATAAGTTCCAAAAATAAATATTCTCCCTTTTACTTCGAGTCCCTTTTCACAAATAAATGATAAACCTCAGCAGTAATTTTAAATGCATGTAGAGTAAGTCATTACACTAAGAACAATACCCAAAAGAAATGAATTTATCATATATATCTTTTTTTAGAATTGTTACACTTCTTGCAGGTACAAAATAAAAAAGAAAAAGAAAAAGATACATTAGGACACAACCCAAACCCCCCAAAAACCCTCTTAAAAAACCAACCCTTAACCTTCGTGGCGTACACGCTTACCCCTGTGATGAGCGGTAGACCCTCCACTCTTAGATCCATAACTCTCCTCACATGTGGCCGGCGGCACCAGATAGGTGCCAGATGACTTCCTCACGTAGGATGACATCGATGCCATCGAGTCCTTAATGTCCCTCAGCCAGGTGGTTGACATACACTTAGTCTGCAAGAAAGAAGGAACAAAGCAACAAAAATCAATAAAATCAGCAAAGATAAAAATAAAGGAGGAATAAGAAAAAGAAAGCAAAAGAAAGGAGTATTCCTCAGTCTGGAGGGAATCATTAAAAGACCCGATAACCCGTCCATTGGCACATGGAGGCGGTGAGGCACCGACAACACTTCCCTACTGCTCAATTAGAAATGATAAGAGGGAAAAGAGACCTAAATAAGTGGATCCTCCTCTGCTGCTGCAGTCGCGCCTCCTCTAGTGTTGTGCGCCGATGCCACCGGCATGTTGGTACCTCTCCCTGAAGTATTAGCGGGTGTATGCATATTTTCTGTGTCATATATGCACGAAGGCATCAACCAGCTGGTTAAAAAATCCAGATAGTCATAGTCCATCGTTATATTAGTGTAGAGCGTATAGGGCTCGCCCTCCATCACTGCCACCCTCACCTCATCCGTTATCTTTATCATGCGCCTCATGTACTCCGGGGGCACTATTGGTGGGATCTCCACATCTCCCTAGATAATCTGACATGTCACCCTTTTCCCAAGGTACGAGATATACCCAAACTCATGCACCAATAACCACCTCATTTGAGCATGTAAGACCATAATCCCCACGTCCCTCGAAGGAAGACTCCAAGGATAGAAGGTCACATATATCCCCAGCCAAGAGTCAATAACTACCCAAATTAATAAAGATTCCAAAAATTTATAAAGAGATAAAATTAAAAATCGAACCTAGACACTTGTAAAGGAATTCATTGCCTCCCACTCGTCCTTCAAGGAAAGGGATTGGTTCGAACATCTGTTCAACTTCCTCCACCTATACATCCTATAGAAGTCTCTCACCTCATTCTAAGAACACCAACCCTACATTGTTCCCTATCACCTCATAAAACCACGTCTGCAAAAAGTCAAACACCAAGAATTAGAAGAGAAAACAAAAAAGGGACTGCGAGAAAATAAAAAGGAAATTAAACTCAAAGATTAACTCCACAAGGTACTTGGTTCGTGTAAATGTCTATTAGCAACACTAACTAAAGGCATCCAAAGAATAATAAAAGGACACCAGAGTAAAGCTTTCCTAGTCATACAGATGGATATCCGAGATGATTCATAAATATGGCAAAAACCAGAGATGGAGAACTTCGCCACTAGTCGCCACCACAAATCCCCCCCAGTAAAAGAAGAATAAATAATAAGGATGAATGTCTCACCTTTCGCATATCCGTATCATCAATATGCCTAGACAACAGAGTCTTCTTCAGCACTGATATACGGATAAAATTCCCCTGCATGATTCTTTTAACATCCTCTAAGGCACCCGCACCGCCACCTCCATGACCCGCAAAGTATGATACACTACCATCTGTTGACTTACACAATCCATCCCTATCAATTTCTGGACATCCAAGGGAGTAACAGCCATCTCCCCAATCTCCAGATGGAATGTGCGGGTCGTATCCCACCACATTTCACCAAGCACGCATAACACGAAAGAAGAGCACGACGTCTCATCCAGTGTACCCACTAATGTGACAAAACCAATGGACAACACCATCAAATGCACCACTGTAATAAGACGATGGTACGAAGGCTCATGCAATAAGATCCCTGGTACCAAATGCTCAAAGATGCAAGGTCAGTCTATGAGATACCAAGGAAAACCCTTCATTATCTCAAGAACAAAAAGAAAAAGGAAATAATGGAAATCTAAAGGACAGATACTCATATATCCATTAGGTTTCTTCACCCATTCGATGGTGTGCAGGCTCACGTAATAAGATCCACTCATCAGTCACCAAGTCAAAGGACTCGTAGGCATTCTTATTGCCCAAAGCAAGAAACACCGCAAGCCGCCACTCCAAATTTGTCCAGGCATCAATAGACACCCATTCATTGTTAGTGTTGCTATAAGTTCCCATCTTTTGAGATCTTACAGAGAAATGAACTCAAAAATGACTTTTAGAGAGATAAATTAAGAGAATCAATCACTTGGAGGTGTGAGAAATGAGGAGGGGTCGCCCCCTTTTTATCTAATGATAAGGGGTATGCCGATCGATATTCCCCTGGTCCTACCAATCGGCAGTGACCTTTCATCTTCCCTAAGAAACCCAGGAGCCCGTGCCCTATACTAATATGAACCTCCACATAACTACCTATCGGCATTCCCCTCAAAATTTTATCACAAAAATCTCAGAAAATCTGAAAATGGCCAGAAAAATACCCTAAAATTCTCCCAAAAATCCCCGCAAAGTCAAGGATGTATTTTCTCTGAGAAAAATTCATGGTAAAGTAACAAACCAATTACAAACTCTCAAAAATCCTCACCAGGATCATCGACACTCACTTTCATTGTCAGTATATTCCTCAGTGGAACCAAAGGTGGGTCTGCCCCAAAGCACTCTACACATTTCCCAATGCAATTTCAAGTCAACACAATCCCCATAAACTACATATTTAGGTCTGCAAAATTAACCTCAATCCTCTGCATCAGTCACCTCTGTCCTCTAGGTCCTCGAAATTGTCCTAAACTCATAGAATTGGTCGTCACAACTTTAGGCCCGTAGAATTGACCTCGACCTGTAGAATAGTCATCACAACTTTAGGTCCATATAATCGACCTCAACCCACATAATTGGTCGTCACAAATTTAGGTTCAAAGAATTTACCTCGACCCGCTGAATTGGTCACTATATCTTTAGGTCTGCAGAATTGACCTCGACCCACTGAATTGGTCATTACATCTTTAGGTCCACAGAATTATCATCTACTCGCTGAATTGGTCGCTACATCTTTAGGTTCACAAAATTGACCTCGACTCGCTAAATCGATCGCTACATCTCTAGGTCTGTATAATTGCCATCGACCCGCTAAATCAGTTGCTACATCTCTAGGTCCCCAGAATTGGCCTTGACTGGTAGAATTACTTGTCACAACTTTGGGTCCGTAAAATTGATCTGGACCTAAAGGTCGTCCCACTCTTCAAGTCCACAGAATTGACCTCGACCCTCTGAATCATTCACCATCATCCCCTAGGTTTATAAAATTGACCTCGACCCTTTGAATCAATCAGCTCCGTCCTTTTGGTCCACAAAATTGACCTCCATCCTCTTCTCCCACATTGATGAGGTGTTTATATTTCGATGACCTTCACTGATTCTATGCTCTCTCATCGAGGGGATCTGTAGATGTCCCATCCTAAGACCTTCGCCAGGAACTTCCTTAGGTCCCTAAGACTCATCCACTCATCATAAACCCTAAGTTTCACTCCAAGTACAAATTTGGAGGCCATTGGGTGCTCCCAAGACCTGTTCAACTTCGATTAACTCTTTGACTTGAGAGAACTTAATGAAACCTCAAAGGGCTGTGAATCCTCTTTCCAACGGTCCATTTTGTGCACGAATCGACCTCACGGTTTGCATAAACAATCCATTTTACTCTGAGACTGATTTGGAGGCTATCGGGTGCTCTTAAGCCCTATGTGAATCCGATCAACTCTCCACTTTGATCAAAGATCAATGAAACCTTTAATGGCTCTAAATCCCCTTTCCAATAGTCTATGTCGTGCATGAATCAACCTCATAGTTTGCACGAACGATCCATTTTATTTTGAGTATTGATTTGGAGGCCACGAGCATTCTTGAGCCTCGTTTGACTCTAGTTAACTCTCCAACCTTAGTTAAGATCAATGAAAGCTCGAAGGCATATGAATCCCCTTCACAACAATATGTATCATGCGCGAATCAGCCTCACGGTTCACACGAATGATCTATTTTACTCTAAAGGCTCAATGGGAGCTTTCAAGCCCCATTTGACCTTGGTCAAATCTCTAAATCGATCAAGGGTCAATGAAATCTCTAAGGGCTCCTAATTCTCTGTCCAACATTCCATGTCGTGTGCGAATCAACCTCATGGTTCACATGAACGACCTGTTTTCCTCCAAAACCCCCTGTCTAAAGACCATTGAGTGATTCCAAGCCCCGTTTGACTTTGGTCAACTACCAAACTCAAGAGTCGCTCAATGGATTCTTGAAGGTCTCTGAATTTCCTGTTCAACATTCTTGGTCATGTGCAATTCAGACTTATAGTTTGCAATTTATGCGAATTTTTCTGAAAAATTCGTTCCAAACTGCCTATAGGCACCCTAGACCCCCTGCCTATCGGTAGGTTATACTTTTCTTGCCTAATAAGGTAGACTTTGTGACGATAGGCAGGCCATAGGCCATGCTTATCAGAACCGCCAACCCTAAATTGCACTATTTAAAGGGCTCATGACCTCACCCTTGGAGGAGGTTCCGTTTAGCAGTCAACAAACATTCTCTTAAAATCAGAGGCTTCTTTTTACCAAAAAAGTCCATTTTCCAACAATTCCTCACCTCATATTCTTACCTTAATTAGTTATCCATTTCTTCATATCTTATTTCCTTCATACCACTAGAAAAACCAACCTACTTACATTATAAATTCAGCAATTAAGATCTATAAGGAGGTCCATTCCTCACCCCTTATTCTACCTTATTCATTTCAGTGTTATAATTCCCTTTATTCTAATTTTGGGATATCTTTTAGTTTTGTTTTGTTATCTCACATAAAATAATATTTACTTTTTATTTATTAGTATTGCACACAATTTATTTCGTAAAACCCCCAAAAAAGACAAATAAAGGGTTTATTCATAAATTTCAAAAGTAAGACTTCAATATTTTCCCACACTTTAACACTTGAACACATTTATCTTCAAAAACACTCAAAGAGGAGTCCTACATTTGGATTTATGGTTTGAACCCTACCCTTATGCTATTTTTGAACTACATGGACTTTGATGACCCTTGGGCTACATACGCGTCTTGGGATAATCTCGAGATTTGAGTCCTCCCTTTTCATTTTGTCTCTTTTATATTCTATTTATCTATTTTGTGAGTCTTGGAATACTACATATTTGTATCTCGTTCGGTACACTCCTACGAATGAGTCCTCTCCGTCCATTCCATGACGAGAGTCGAATAATTTCATTCTCCCATTATTTTATATTATACACATGTACAGACACATCATGGAGAAAAAATAATAGATTAACATAGCCCATGAGAGACCGAAAGGGCAGAATGTGTGCCTAACACCTTCCGTTCCATAAATTAGTCCTTGGTCCTTCGAATCACTTGGTTTCGTGTGCATCAGTTTGACCTTGATGTCATTATCTTGAGGTGACAACATTCTTTTTCCTAGTTTTATCAAAATAGGTTGGCAACTCCACCTCTTCGTGTTATCCCCAATTAATGACGACCAATTTTATATTCGAGGCAGATCGCGAAGATGCCGACAAAAGTGGTAAAAAGTAGATCTCCATATTTTCGAATCACCCACATGCGCGTGGCAAGAAAGGGAGAGAGGAGGGATCATTTTCCTCCTTCTCCCCATCATCCTGACTTCGGTGTCGGGCCCCTGCCAGAGGAATTTGACTCGAATGGCCATACGAAGCAAGTGGACCTAAATTGACACATTTAAAGACAAGGTTCTTTGATTTTAGGTTCCTTAGAAAAAGGTTCTTCAAATTTAGATATATCAAATAAAGGTTCCTCGATTTTCAATTCATCAGTTCAAAATGTTCCCAAATAAAGTTCACCTGAGCAAGGGACTTTATACAGGAATTGAGTTTTTTTTATAAAGATTTTTAGTGGCACAAATACAGCCAAGATGACACATGTATAAATCATCTACTTCAACTTGAGCATTTGTCTATTCTAGGTGTTGAATGGTTCATCTGAATGAGGTGTTTTATACAGAAACTTCTGGTCTACACAATAATTTTCTCTATGAGGTGGAAAATGTAGGAGGGGCTTATTTGTAAAACTTAATACTCATAGATAAATTACCTCGCCAAGAGAGTAAAAAAACCACCAAGGAAAATTGGAATTCATTTGAATATTGAGGATACTTTCCAAACAAATCATGTTGATCCATTCATGTCTACTAATTACAAAAATATGAGTTATGTTATATAGAGGAGGTGACTCGAAATACATGAGAGACGAAATCCCGCGGAACTGAGGAGGCTCCTAGGATCCATCGAGCAACCTGTCTTAGAAGGTCCCCGGGGAAACTTCTTTCAAGAATACAGGGAGCAAAACAACTTAACCTGATTGAGCAAGTTACAAAATAACTTTACTCGATGGATAATGTTGCGAGCAATTGCCACCTTGCGCGATTAAAGTATTGATGAGCTGTAAAAGGTGCTGTCGTTGATAGAACTATGTGATACAAAGAAATATTCCATTTTCACACGATCCCACGCATGCAAACTTTTTATTGCATATTGGGCAATGAGTTGGTCACATGCTAAATCTAGAATCACTTTGAACTAAAGTAAGATTGTCTCTATCTCTTAAGGCAGAGTTTTAACTATGCCTTATGATTGTGTTCCCCATTAATCTGCTAATAGCGGTTTACCAATAAAGGATTCCAAAATAGGAAAAAATGCTCAAAGTTGCAGGAGTTAAGGATGAAATAATATGTGTTGCATTAAATCATTCAAGAAATATTAACACACGGAGGATAACAAAAAGAACATAAAGAATTAAAGATAAATAAGAGATTTCTTAGAGTTTATGAGAGTTTAAGCAATTATACACTTGAGAGATAAGTTTGATTATGCAGAGTGAGTGTCATTCCCTGGCTTAATTAAGTTAAAATCATCATTATACTGCATATAAATTCCATTATACAAAAATTTAATTATAATCTCTTGGAAAATAATGCACGATTTTCTTTCCTTTTCCAAAGGCATGTTTATATGAAAATAAAACTACCTTTACTTATAACTTACTAAGTACAAAATAAGAACATCATTATATTAACATATAACCAACGAAGTACAAAACACCCATACATAAACAAGTTTCTTTGTTTAATATTTACAAAAAATTTGTTCATATTCAACCCATATTATATATCCTTCACTCTCCCATTTTAAAGTGCTAACTTGGCAGTGAACTCCAAATGATAGGCATACCTAAAAACAAAATATTAAAGGAGTGCTAGTTAAAAAAAGAAAACTAAATGACCTTATACACACACACCATAAATATAAAAATTTTAAATAAATATTTAAATCATATAACACAAGTAGGATTTGTGGACTCTTGCAAGCCTGGATCCGCCACAGTCCAATTAAACCACCGCAGTTTATAGGGACCACCATATCCCTTTGTTTTGGTCCGAGTATACAAAATCTTCATTTGGATTCTAATTAAAATGATATCTCCATATCCTATTCACTAAACATGTTAATCATATGCATAGGTATTATAAACACCACATCATTACATGAGCATCCCAACACAAGTATTTAAACTACACATTATCATGTAAAAGTATAAGCATCTACAATTCATAGGAAGATAAATCAACTTAAATTAAGTAACTATAGTGGTATGAAATATACTTATTTGTTATGGTAGTATTAGTTGCTTTCCCACCTATCAATTCAATATCATTAGTATTTTAATACACAAAATAACATTAAATCTAGTCACACGTCACATTAGTTGCTCAATTTGAAATAACTAAAAAGGAATTAGATATTATAGTTTAAATTTATGTACAAACCTATGTATTAAGGTTCTAACATAATTTATGAAATTAAAGTCTATATTTTCTAGAGAGAGTTATGCCCATTTTACTACAACATTTTTCAAGTTGTTTCTTCATAAAAATAGCAACCAAGTTTCAAGTTTAAAATAGAACCTAGACTAAATCAAAAGGTATTTTGTGCTCATGTGTGTATATAATATACTCATATATGTTATCTAATATCTCAAACTAGAATCAATAGATTTTATAATGTATGTAATGGGTTATTCCACTTTGAACATAACTAGGTCCAAAATATACCATCAGAGCATAACATAACACAATTAAGTATACTTAATCTCTACTTTGAGTTTTAATTCATGGAAAAAATAACTAACAGGTGTAAACATATACACACATCACATATACAAATCACATAAAATAAAACTCTCACAAGATGATGATTCAAGTTTAGGATTTTCAAGTTTCACTTTTATCCTCCTAGCATAATTTCTCAATTATGGCATTAAACATTTCTTCTCTCTCTCTTTAGACATGATGTGCCTCATTTAAATTTTTTCCAAATTAGAAATAAAAATTATAAAATTGTAAAACTCATTCATGTGACCAACTATAATAGAAATATATTTACCATATAAAAACTCCTTGATTTATGATAGTTTTCTAAGAAATCCTTCCTTAATTCCTCTTTTATCTCTCCTAAAGCTTATTTACTTCAAACCTTATGCTATTTAATGAAGAAGATGATAAATATTTACTTTAGAACTAGATAATATGTGGTCATTTGGTCATCTAGTGATATTTAGTGTGGTGGTATATGATTGGATGAAATATTGGTCCAATCAAAACATTTCAACTTATAGAAGATTCGTCCCATGTTCGTGAATCCACTACAACTTACTATTAGTGAATCTGATTGAACTCCTATCTATGGACACTCTTAAATAACTTAAATATGTACAACTTTTATGTTTAATATTTTTCCAAAATCATAACTTTAATATGCTTAAATTGGGATCAAATAGGAATGCATCAATTTGTCTAAAATTTCAAAACTTAAGCGTTTGGCAACCGAACCTCGCCAAATTCCCAGCAACACCCCGACTTATTTTTATAAACAAAAAATGCATCCAAAATATACTTTATAATTCATTTAACCACATAAATAATCATATACTCTAAACATGTTCTCACTAATCATAAGTTCAATTCAAATGATAATTAAAATGTTTAATATTCATCATCAACCCTATCAATTAAAACTTATACCTAATCATGCCACTAACAGGCCTAATAATGTTTTAGGGCATTATAATTCTATCCCTCTTAAGAAATTTCATCCCCGAAATTAATACATAAGAAACTTACCAAAGAGAAGACGATATTGCTTCTTCATATTATCCTCTCCTTACTAAGTGGCCACCTCCACACTGTTACTCCTCCACATTACCTTAATTAATGGAATGGTTTTATTATGTAACACTTTCTCCTTTCCATCTGAAATAGCAATTGGTTCTTCCACATAAGTCAAGTCGTCTTGAACCTCTATTGGTTGTGAAATAAACACATGTGAAGGATCTAGTACCTACTTACCCAACATTGATATATGAAAAAAGTCATGTATCCGAAATAATTTTGGTGTTAATGCCAACTTATATGCTACATCTCTAACTTATTTCACTCTCTCATAAGGGCCAATATACCTATGACTTATTTTTCCCTTCTTCCCAAATCCCATAACCCCTCTCCAAGGTGAAATAGGTAGGGATACTCAATCACCCTCTATAAATTCCATTTCGTTCCTTCAATTGTATGCATATCTTTTTTTGTCTACTTTGAGACACTTTTAAGTTATTATGAATAAGCTTTATCCTCTCAATAGTCTGCTGCATAATTTCTAGCCCAAGTAGTTTTTGTTCCCCTACTTCAGTCTAAAATACTAGAGTTCTAAACTTTTTCCCATAAAAAGCTTCATAGGGAGCCATCTCAATACTGGAATAATAAATGTTATTATAGGAAAAATCTATTAGTGACAAGTGATCACCCTAACTACTTTTGAACTCTAATACACAAATTTTTAACATGCCTTCGATTATCTAGATCGTTCTTTCTAACTGCCCATCAATATGATGATGAAAAGTTCTACTAAATTTCAATTTAGTCCCCAAAACTTGTTACAAACTAGGCCAAAACTGAGAAGTAAACTTAGGATCTAGATAAAAAAATAATAGAAACAGGTCTACTCTGTAATCTAATTATCTCATCCACATATATTTTTATCATATCTATTCATGGAGTAAGTATTTTTAACAGAAAGAAAATGTGCAGACGAAGTTAATCTATCGATGACAACCCAAATAGAATAAAATCATTGTGATGATTTTTGGTAAACCTATAGCAAAATCTGTGGTAACATCCCATTTACACTCAGGAATATGTAAGGATTGTAGTAAACCACTAGGCTTCTGGTGCTTTATCTTAACTTGTTAGAAAACTAGAAATCAAACAACAAAATCTTTAATGTCGAGTTTCATTCCTGACCACAAGTAACATTATTTCAAATATCTATAAAGTTTCGTTCTACCTTGATGGATAGCATATAAAGAACTACAAGCTTCCTATAAAATTGTTCTTTTTAAATTAGTCATGTTAGGTACACACAAACGGTTATCATACATAATGATGTTATCATCACTAATAGAAAAATCATTTTCTTTACCATTTTTCATATTGTCTCTAACTTTCTCCAATAATGTATATTATGCATGTGATTGTCATATCCAGTCTATCAACATAGATCTAACATTTAAATGAGATACTATTCTCCCAAAATCATTTAAAGTTAATTCCACCCCCATAAAAGCTAACTCTCTCAGCAGGCCAACTCGAATATAATAACTACAATATACTCTACCTAGAGACTTCTAATTCAAAGCATGTGCAACAACATTAACCTTACTTAGGTGGTGATGTATTGTGCAATCATATTCTTTTATAAGTTCCATCCACCTCCTTTGATACAAGTTTAAGTATTTTTGAGTAAAAAAGTATTTTAAACTTTGATGGTCTGAAATTTTTTTACATCTAACACCATATAAGTAATACTGATTCGTATCGCATATTGCATATTTCTACCCTCGAACCTACGCATTTTAGCCCCCTCGGGTGCCTTAATATCTATATTTAAGCCCGTTAACCAGACAACCTCGGATTTATATTATTAAATGCTATATGAGGTATAATTAGGATTTTGTAGGTATTTAGGTACTAAGTATGGAGTTTCGATGCATTCCGGCTAAGTTTCGTACATATCCGCGCACGCAAGGGCAATTCAATCAATTTTAAGTTTGGGCACCTGGCCTCACATTTTCACAAAAGTTTTATCCCTCCTCTTAATCTTCGCGTGGACGAAAACGGTGCGTGATTCTGAGTCCGAATGAAGAAGTTACGGCGATTTTAGCGGAAGAGAATTACAAATGAACCAAAATAGGGGGAGCTTTGTGCAGACCTGCTTGATCGATCTATCGACAAAAAGTGTCGATCGATCGACCCTTTAGAAAATTGAGTTCGAGCTTTAACAGTGGGCAAATATTTGCTCAATCGATTAATCGACCAAAGGGGTAGATCGATCGATCCCAAGTTTTCTCAACTTGGTTATTTACAAGTTTGCCATTTGGGGGGTTTTGTATAAATACTCATTTATCTCATTTGGGAGAAATATCTTACATTTTACATTAGGTTTAGGGTTTTTCTTGAGAGTTTTTCCCTACTCTACATTTCCTTTAGGTGTTTTACCCATTTTTGTGTATGTAAGTTTCATTTTCTTTATCTCTTTCATTTGTTTAATGCTTTCTTTACTTGCTTCCTTCCATTTCCATGCCTAGTTAATATTTATTTCTTGCTATTTACTTGCTTTCTAATTTAATTTACTTGCTTTATTTTCGTGCTTTGTAGTGTAGATTTACCGAGTTTATTTACCGCGTTTTTAATATGCTTTCTAGCTAAGTTAGTCTAGGTTGTATCAGATTGAACTCACCTACGGTTGACATGTTGCTTTTCTTTGGTGATGGTGTTTACGGGTCTATTTCGAGTGCGTTGTCCTAGTTATTACGCCTAGGAGATTTGACGGGGTATGTCATGTATGCTCCGTGCTTACAACCTTGCGTGCGTAATTTTTGGGGTATTTGTTGACGCCAAAATCTTATAAGACTTTTATGCGAATTTAGGGGTGTGACAACTCTTGATTTAATTAACTGTCGAAACGAGACGCGATCTTAATAACTCGTCGACCCATGTAACCATTTTATACTAATTAACTCGGGTGAGGGATAGTCAACGCAACCTATAGTTTTTACTCGCTTTGTTAATCTACTTTAATTTTCACTTGCCTAGATTAATATTTCCCTTTTTGCATATTTTCCTTTTTAGTTTACATTTATCTTTTACGCTTTGTAATACCCCGTAATTTTAAATGACTTTTAAAATGGTTATATTTTAAATTAATGGATTAATTGGATTTCATTAGTAATTAATTCATTTGGGTTTTATCCGGACGGTGGATATTAAAATGGATGATTCTGATTATTACTTAAAGATATTTAGGTAATATATGAATGTGATGTCATTGATATGACTGTATTATATAAATTCGGTAATTTATATTTTTAGTCAGACGCGGTATGGGACGTGTCGAGACTAGTTTATTAAATTAAAAAGAATATTTATTTTCTATCGATCTAATAGTCATTTCGACTGCGTCGTTGCATTCGGAAGGTTCGAAATAGTTAGAAAAGTCTATTTGGATGTAAATTTTGAGTCTCGGGTCATTTGGAAATGAATAGACAACCCGAAAGGGCATTTTGGTCATTTTTCTAGGGGGATGAATAGTGATTACGGATTTGGCACTATTATAAGTATTGGTAGATTAAGTGTATGGGGGTTATTCATCTCCTCTTCACAAATGAGAGCAGTCATCTTCCTAGAGAGAGTGTAAGAGTGCTTGGGAAGGGAAAAGCCACTTGGGGAAGGAGAAGAACAAGAACTAAGGTTCACCACCACCAACCACCACCGGAGTTTGACCGGAGAAGGGAAAACCAACTGAGATATACTACACCAAAGGATCAGACCTACAGTAAAGGCAAGTGTTTGATAATGGCAATTTAAGTTTGTATATTGTCCATGTTAGAATAATATGAAAAGAGAAGATTATTATTGTTTGGAAAAAATAATGGAGTATTAAATGGATTTCTAGAAAAATGAAATGATATAGGAATCTAACTCATGTTTTAGGATGATATTAATCCATGAAATAGTCATGAATATGTTGAAGAAAAATCTGAAATACCATTGTAGTGTTCTTGAAGTTAATATGTTGATGATTTTCTGGAAATAAGGAGAGAAACATGCTTTTAATCCAATCCCTTGAAGATTCTAGGATGTTTAGAGTATTGGAAATCGTTCATATATGTTGATATATCATGTAGAAATAATTATAACTCATTTTGGAGGTTAATATGAAGGTTTAAATGAGTAAAAATGGTGAAACCCGTAGTTGCAGAAAATGCAGAAAACCAGGCTTGGACCTGAGGGATCGATCGATCGACCCCTGCCTTCGATCGATCGACCTCCCCAGAATATGTAAAGTTGTTTCTTTTTAAATGTTGATTCTTATCCCAAACCTTTTGTGGATCTTTGGATATTATTGTTTGGATATTATGGGACTTAGAAAATATCAGTAAACCCTTGATAAGATTTGAATTAATTTGATTTGGATTCAAGTGATTAAAATGATGAAAATTATATCGAATGGAATTTCGGTTGCTAGATTCATTTGCTAAATTCTAAATGGAGATGTATGAGGATTAAAGATAGGACCAGTAGGGGTGATTTAATATAACACCTGGGTATCCTTAAGTTTACAAGAGGGTTTAATCCAAAGTGAAAGGAGATGTGTTTATAAGAGATTTGAAACTATCGATTTTAACCTTAATGAAAAGGAGAATTAAACTCGTAGTAATTCGGGAGAAATGATGTTATGGACCAGTAGGATATTAGTGAATTCTTACTGAATATATTTTGAGGAAAAACCTATTTGAATCTTATGTATTGAGTGAGGGTAGCCTTAGGGTTACAATTTGAACATCAAGGACTGAGTTTAAACTCATTATTGATTACGCAAGGACTGAGTGTAGTACAAGAGCGTAGTGGTATGACTCCTGGATAGAGATGGGAGTTTAAAACACTTTTGGGTTGAAAGAGGTATGAGGTTATCCGGATCACATAGTTGTAGTTGTCGGACCTCCTCGATCGACAAAGTTAAGTAGTAGTGTATTGGAGGGGTTCCTTGTTTGGATTTCGCTTTGCGAGACGCTCCGCGCATGAACCTTAACGACGTTGGGAGTGGAGAGATGTTATAGGATGCGAGGATCATTAAATTATGAAGTAAAGATATAATATGTTAATACGTGGGATTTAAAAGGGATATAATGCTACGTATGGGAAATATCTTAGGGTAGTGATAATTACCTTATTGATATTATATATTAGGTATGATAATACCTATTTGATTGATTATTGATTTATGTGTATGACATACCTAGCTTACTTGCTATCGGTGGGAGGTTTGCGCGTGAGGGCAGTCATATCCTGATGAATCCATGGGATCTTTGATTTGTCGCTCGAGAACATAGGTCTATGAAAGACTTATCGGGGAGTTGATAAGTCCGCTGACTATGGGTACGTAGGTATGTGCGTGATCCATGGATACGAGAACTATGTTCGCCTCCAATTTATTGTTGTTGATTGTGGTACATGGAATCTTAGCGAACCTGTAGTCCCCTATTCGGCGACCTGCGATGATGGGACATGATAGCAGAGTAATGCATTGCACCACAGCTGTGACTCGGGGTGCCGTATTATATATGAATATATATATATATATATATATATATATATATATATATATATATATATATATATATATATATATATATATATATATATATATATATATATATATAATGGATTAAATGATTAAATGGATATATATTGTGGTTAAATCTATCTACGGTGATAATTGTAGATAACGGTGAATAGAGAAAGATAATGGAATTAAGTTAATGAATGTTTATGCTTATAGAATTGAAAAGCTTCACTCATGATAATGAGAAACGATTCATATTAATGAGTAATGATTCATGTTAATGAGAAACTAATCATATAAAGAAGAGATGTAAATGAATAATAATGTGACGTATGGTATGGGACATACGGGGATTATGACATGGGAATGGAATTTATATATGGAGAGTAGAAAAGAGGAACCATTAACTAGGAGGTTAATAGTAAACGTTAAGTGTGCACTCTAGTTGAGAGGTGAGAATTGCAAGTGAGAGTTGGATCTAACATGTACATAATAAATGCTTTATTGCACTTGTTAAATACTTGCTGTTTTAAAAATAATATACACATTCGGGCTCTGACCCGTTTCCTTGTATATTTTCTCTTCTATTGTATCTCTATATCAGGTGTCCAGCAACAGGGACGCCAACATTAGCGAATTATGACAGGCTATGGATTTATGGAGTTTTGCCTAGACGCCTTCCATCTTTTGATTCACAGTATTCTTAGTTAGGGCATGTCGCCCAAAGGATTCAGTTATCTTTTCTATTGAGGTCAAATATTATTGTATTCGGGACTTTTTAATACATTCAACATTGTTGGGATTATTGTAAAGAATTTATATTATTTGGGAATGTTTATTCCAGTTGCATTTTCTTTTGAGTTATTTATTATGTTATCAGTGTTGTAGAATAAAATGTGTTGGGTTATGCTTAAACTAAAAATGGTTTTGTTGAAATTTAAATTTAGAAAGTTTTTAACACCAGCTTAATTGAGTTTTGGGTGAGTTGTAAATGTTTTCGACAGTGATGCTAAGAATGAGCCAACTATATATTCTGTTTTAATTTGTTATGGGACTGGCCACCCGGTATTTAATTAGGCGGGGTGTTACAGGCTTTTATTTTTAGAAGTATTAAGCCAACTAAATTCTAGCAACTCATCTCTATGGATTTTCGATACCCGGACTTGGTCTCTATACTCATCTGTTGAGTGTAGTCAGAAGTTTACGTTTTTGTATTGAGGTGGTGAACAGAAAACAACTACCGACGTTTGTCATGCGCCGCTTTTCACCCTTGATCAAAATGGCTCCGTTGTCGGGGATCGAACCCGGGTCACCTGCATGATAGGCGGGAATACTTATTACCTTACATACCTTTGTTTGGAATGTTACTTGGGATTGAATGATGTTGTTATGTTACGGTTGCAATTTAGGCATGTGAGAAAAGTAAAGAAAAGAGATGTGAAAAAAAGAAGAAAAGAGAAGTGAAAAGCAAAAGAAAACAAAAGAAAAAGTGAGAAAAAGAATAAAACAAAAGAAAGAGAAAGATGTAAATGTTGTATATAGTTGAATAAGCTTGGATTACTCTCCAATTGTTATATCTAATGCTTGTTTTGGAACTTGTTTTCCAATTTTTGATATTGCCCGTATTTTTCCATTATCTCGAATTTTCATCCCCGAACACTTTGAATCCGTACATAATCCTTTCATTTCGTACCTTAACCCCAAACCTACATTACAACCCTATCAATTCTTATGTGATCTTAGGGTGAATTTAATTTAGAAGTTGAAATAGTTTGATAATTTGTGAAAATACATTTCGCTCCTTTAATGAGCGATATCTTTCATTGAGATTACAGTTTTTAATTTCTTATATAGGTTCTTCATTTGTGACATGTGTGTGAACTAGTTTTCATTTACATTTACTCTTTATGCCCGCATGTTCCGTGTGTTAACTCCTTGTTTCGAGTGAATTCACTTGATGAGTGTAATGTGCGTGAGGATTGAATATATGCTTGCGTTAATTGTTATTCGGTTTATATAAGTTTTTGCCAAATCACATTTTTCATGTGCTCTCTCCCCTCCCACTTTTTAAGGTTTCAATTTAATGAAGGTCACTCTATAATGTTAATGATTTGAACTTCGTTTGAATTCATTCATTTTGCTTATCATGGGTATAAAATCTTGTTCGTATTGTTTGGCTTGTCGCATGTTGGTTTGGGCTTATTTTGCGGAAACCATATAATGTTTGTGGTTTTCATACCTGAAAACCTTCACAAGACGACACTTGTCCACTAGGGTAACCTAGGGGTTTAATAGCTTATTGCATATGCTAAATGCAATCGTTCTCCTGTGAAAGTGGCCTTATCTTTTAATTGCTTTATTATCCTATTTTTGTTCTTGTATCCTGATTTTGGTTTGCTTGTTGTTCTTATTGGATCTTATTTCATTACTAGCGACTAGCAATGTGTAAGTTAGGGGGTGTGATTCGTACCGAATATAGCATATTTCTACCCTCAAACCTACGTATTTTAGCTCCCTCGAGTGCCTTAATATCTATATTTAATCCCGTTAACCAGATAACCTCAGATTTATATTGTTAACATGCTATTTGAGGCATAATTGGGCTTTTGTAGATATTTAGGTACTAAGTATGGAGTTTGGATGCATTCCGGCTAAGTTTGTATAAATCCGCACACGCAAGGGCAATTCAGTCAACTTATAGTTTGGGCACCTGGACGGACATCTCACGAAAGTTGTAGCCATCCTTGAAAGCTTCGCGTGGGCACAAACGGTGGATGATTTCGAGTCCGAATGAAGAAGTTACGATAATTTTAGAGGAAGAGAATTACAAATGAATCAAAACAGGGGGAGCTTTGTGTAGACCTGCTTGATCGATTGATCGACCAAAATGGTCGGTCGATCGACCCTTCAAAAAATTGCCTTCGAACTTTAATAGTGGGCAAATATCTTATCGATCGACCAAAGGGGTCGATCAATCGATTGATCCCCTGTTTTTCTCAACTTTTCTATTTACAAGTTTGCCATTTTGGGGGTTTTGTATAAATACTCATTTCTCTCACTTGGGAGAAATATCTTACATTTTACATTAGTTTAGGGTTTGTATAGATATTTTCCCTACTCCACCACTTTAGGTGTTTTTCCCATTTTGATGTATGTAAGCTTATTAATTTAGTTGTCTTCCTTCATTTCTTGCTTTGTTTACTTGCTTCCATTAATTTCCATGCCTAGAAAATATTTATTTCTTGTTATTTATTGCTTTCATAATTAGGTTTAATTGATTTCTTTTAATACATGCTATTTAATATGCTTTCTAGCTAAGTTAGTCTAGGTTGTGTCGGATTGAACTCACCTAGGGTTGACAAGTTGCTTTGCCTTGGTTATGGAGTTTACGGGTCTATTTTGAGTGCGTTGTCCTATTTATTATGCCTAGGAGATTTGATAGGCATATTATGTATGCTCCGTGCTTACGACCTTGTGTGCATAATTTCCGGGGTATTTGTTGACGCCAAAATCTTATTAGACTTTTATGAAAATTTAGGGGAGTGACAACTCTTGATTTAATTAACTGTCGAAACGAGACGCAGTCTTAATAACTTGTCGACCCATGTAACCATTTTATACTAATTAACTCGGGGTGATGGATATTCGATGTAACCTATAGTTTTTACTCGCTTTCTTAATTTAGTTTAATTTTCCTTCGCTGTTGACGCCGCAGATAAATGATGAGGATGGGATTGAAGATGAAGATAAACATTCACATCAAACATATAAGAGACAAAGGTTGTTAAAGTGGTTTGGCTATGAATAAAGCCTACGTCCACTGTTATTTTATTCCCAGGGGTTTACAATAGCACAATATGGTGTAGAGAGAGAAAGGGTGTATATCTTGTGTATGGTGTTTCTTAGTTTTTCGTCCCCCTTTTGGCTAAGGGAATACATGTATTTATAGTGATGGGAGTTAAAGAGATACAATGTCTTTATACATTCAGACATGTATATCTATATACAACGAATATAACTGTTGGCCTTCTATGTTGGTTGGTCTTCCTTGAGTTGCTTGGTATGCTATGTGTTAGTTGGTATGACGAATAACTCTCCTCGGGTTCCGAATAACTCTCCTCGGGTGCCGACCAACTCTCCTCGGGTGCCGAATAAGTATAAATATTTCCACGTAGGATGACATGTGTCCTTTTTCTGATTAGTCCTCATAGATGGAGAATTTTTGCGTCAACAGAAGCCCCCAATGCTCCATGCTTGATGGTTCACTGAAAGGATGGAGTATTTATTCTGCAGTGTTGCTCAGTGCTCGTGAAATTCTTGATCCGCCTTCTTGATTTGATCAACATAAAGTGCACTATCTCCTGGACAACATATGATGCAGGCTGATCGATGGTTGCTAATATCTCTTTTGAGGAACTCCGTTCATCAAGTGAACGTGTGCTATGTATCACCCCTGGGAATTTGGATGCAGCCATGCCATAGTATGCAGCTTGTAGCTTGTCAAAATCTTCAAGTATGTTGATTGGTTTGCAAGCCGACCAACTGCCTCCTGTACCGAGCAACTGAGTGCTAACTTCCCGTGCTTGATTTTTTTTATTTATGCTCCTCTAAATACTTTGTCGAGTAGCATTCTAGCTTTTGAACCCAATTCTTCAATGTTGTTAGTACCAAGCTAGTGGTGAACTTCAAAACATTTTCATACAACTTCTTCTTCATTATTGGTCGGGACAGTAGTAGTAAAGATCTCAATGTTGTAGATGTTGAATCTGACTCCTGAACTTCAATAGCATGTGCATAATAACTCCTGAATATTCCTCCTAAACTTTCAACAGCATAACTAACTCCTGAATATGCCTCATGGACTTCTGAATACACCTCCTGAACTTCTGAATACGCCTCCTGAACTTCAATATGCCTCCTGAACTTCAATATCAAAACTAATTCCTAAGCAAGAAAAATAACTTCTGAATGATAATTAGTCGGGGGCCCAACTATGTAAGTTTGTGGAGTTGAATTTGATGCTCGACTGCATAATGTTATAAGAATGTGCTACCGAATGAACAACTGAATTTGTAATAGAAGCCCCCAAGTGTGGAATATGAATTTTGAATGCTTTCTTGGCCTTGAAGTATGTTATTTGATAATTTTTCTTATTTTGCATAGACAATAAAATTTGCTCCACCTGCTATTGTCTGTTGTCCGACTAACCGAAGTTGTTATTTGCTGATTGACTGACCAACCGGTGTTGGTGGTAATTGATGTTGCTTCCCGACCAACCGGAGTTGGTGGTAATTTGCTTCCCGACCAACCGGAGTTGGTGGTAATTGAATTGCCGACCAACCGGAGTTGGTGGTGTGTTGCCTCCTGACCAACCGGAGTTGATGGTAATTTGCTTCCCTACTAACCAGAGTTGGTGGTAATTTTCTTCCCGACCAACCGAAGTTGGTGGTAATTTTCTTCCCGACCAACCGGAGTTGGTGGTAATTTTCTTTCCGACCAATCGGAGTTGGTGGTAATTGAATTGCCAACCAACCGGAGTTGATGGTGTGTTGTTTCCCAACCAACAGGAGTTAATGGTAATTTGCTTCCCAACCAACCGGAGTTGGTAGTAATTTAGTTCCCGACCAATCAAAGTTGGTGGTAATTGAGTTCCCGACCAATCGGAGTTGGTGGTAATTGAGTTCCTAACCAACCGGAGTTGGTGGTAATTGAGTTCCCGACCAACCGGAGTTGGTGGTAATTAATAATAAATTCTAGAAACTTCCTCGGAGATGACCAACAGATTGTTGGGAATAAGATATAATAAATGTTGGAGACCTCCTCAACAGATTGTTGGGAATAAGATAATATAAATGCTAGAGACCTCCTCAACAGATTATTGGGAATAAGATATAATAAATGTTGGAGACCTCCTTGGAGCTGACCAACAGATTGTTGGGAATAAGATATAATAAATGCTGGAGACCTCCTCAACAGATTGTTGGGAATAAGGTATAATAAATACCGGAGAGCTCCTCGGAGCTGACCAACAAATTGTTGGGAATAAAATATAATAAATGATGGAGACCTCCTCAACAGATTGTTGGGAATAAGATATAATAAATGCTGGAGACCTCCTCAACAGATTGTTGGGAATAAGATATAATAAATACTGGAGACCTCCTCGGAGCTGACCAACAGATTGTTGGGAATAAAATATAATAAATGATGGAGACTTCCTCAACAGATTGTTGGGAATAAGATATAATAAATGTTGGAGACCTCCTCGGAGCTGACCAACAAATTGTTGGGAATAAGATAATACATGTTGAAGACTTCCTTGAAGCTGAATATATAGAGAGAGAAGAAATTTTTCGAGATCCATGCTGAGATAAATATAAAACATGCATAGACATAAAGAATGATTTAGAATAATAATAAACTGTCTTGCTGATCTATCGAGGCAAAATTGCATAATGCCGAATAAGGATAATATTTTCCACAATATAAGAATATGGATGAGAACTTTGTTGAGCCTGAATATAAATAAGAATTATCTCGACCAACTATCCGTTGGGGGTGAAATATAATAAATGTTATAGTTCTCCTCGGAGTTGAATATGATAATAATTATCTTGCTGAGTTTCATGTTGAGATGAATATAGAATATGAATCCCAAGAGATATATAGAATAATTTGTACTTGAGCCGATATCTGGTCCTGAATATAAATAAGAATTGCCCCGACCAACTATCCGTTGGGGGTGAAATATAATAAATGTTGTATCTTTTCCTCGGAGTTGAATACGATAATAAGTATTTCGCCAACCTCCATGATGAGATGAATATAGAATATGACTCCGAACGAATATATAGAATAATTCGTGCCTGAGCAGATATCCGAGCAATAATACAATCAATAGTGCCTCGTTGAGGTAAAATTTCACAATGCCGAGCAATGATAATATTCTCCAGAAGTTTAAGATTATTTTCGAGCATTCGTCGGTACCAAATCTTGTACCTGTAAAAATTAATAACTTGCCCTACCATATGTGTAGGCTGAATTGATTGGTCATGAGAATAATTTACTCATCAAATAAATATATGATATGTATATGCTTGAGAAATATTAATTTCAAAAAATGAAATAATATATGTTGGCTGATATGTCGAGGCAAAATTTCCCGATGTCGAGCAATAATAGTTTCCAGAGGTTTACGATTGTGGATGAGCTTTCGTCGGGATTGAATCTCGTCCCTATGGAATGTTAATAAGCTGCCCGAGCCCCTAAGATTCTACTGCTACCGACCAACATTTGGGGACGTCTCAGGTTGTAGAATATATGGTGCCGACCAAGAAGCAAATGGTCCCCGACAAGCAGAGCAATTTCGCCAATCAACAAAAATGGTGCATTAATATTGCCGACCAGCTGTTGGATGGTCACCGAACAACATTAGATGTCGCCGACCAAGAAGTGGATAGCTGGATAGTTGCCGACCAACAATATGGATAGCTGACCAGAATATCTCGAATCCTTAGATTAGAAAAATAACCTTCGATGTAAAATTTAAGCATTAAGAATGTTAATTAAATTAATAATCATCTAATCCACTAGATCATGTGATTTTGACAAAAAAACCCTGTGATGTGATGAACGAGGGGTCAACATATCAAATTTGTGCCCAGAGTCTTGATATGGTCGTGATTGTTTTACTGATCCTCTTTTGCAAGAGGTGGGTAATGGTTTTTTAGGTAGGAGAAAATTATTTTTGATATTGATCCCTTCCTATTCCCCATTTGCAGAGATAAAAATATGCTGAATGATCGAAATTATTACCAAATTGATATCAAAAATCAATCAATGAGACTTTATTGACATCGATGGAAGATGAACCAAATTAAGTATATAGTTCATAAAAATGAATACAAAGAGACCCAAACTTGAAGAGAGAGAAAGTAGATCTGGGTCATGATTTCCATGAGAAAACTTTCTAATGTCTTTAACCTTTTCTCATTCTCTGATTAAAAATATAATGGGAATTTGAATAGTCATCAAAGATCTTTCAAAAATTATTTCAAAATCAACAATGAAAATTATCAAATCTTGTCATCGTCGTATATTGGTATATGTAATCATTTAAAATATTGATTTCATGAGATAAAATTGAAACTCGAGAATTAAGCAAAAAGTTATGATTTATGAAATCCACTATTTTTCAGATTTCTAAATAAGAATTAATCTAACAGTTATGATTTAAAAATCATGATATGCAACATTTTGCAGATAAAAATTGGACAATTAATTTATGTATATAAACGTAAAAATAATAATTGAACCAAAAGATGTATGTATAATTGATTATACATAGAGAAAATAAAAACTTAGCTTTTGATGGAGAACAATGCTTGTAACACGTTCCCACAGACGGCACCAATCTGTTGAAGACAGAAAATGGCCTCTGCCATTTTAGTGGCATCAACAGCAGATAAATGATGAGGATGAGATTGAAGATGAAGATAAACATTCACATCAAACATATAAGAGACAAAGGTTTTTAAAGTGGTTCGGCTATAAATAAAGCGTACGTCAATATGGTGTAGAGAGAGAAAGGGTGTATATCTTGTGTATCGTGTTTCTTAGTTGTTCGTCCCCCCTTTTGGCTAAGGGAATACATGTATTTATAGTGATGGGAGTTAAAGAGATAGAATGTCTTTATACATTCAGAAATTTATATCTGTATACAATGAATATAAATGTTGGCCTTCTATGGTGGTTGGTCTTCCTTGAGTTTCTTGGTATGCTATGTGTTAGTTGGTATGCCGACTAACTCTCCTCGAGTGCCGACTAACTCTCCTCGGGTGCCGACCAACTCTCCTCGGGTGCCAAATAAGTATAAATATTGCCATGTAGGATGATATGTGTCCTTTTTCTGATTGGTCCTCGTAGATGGAGAATTTTTGCATCAACACTCTACAAGATTAATATTTCCTTTTTTGAATCTTTACCTTTTGTTTCTTTTTATCCTTTACACTTTTATTTTTAGAGGTGTTAAACCTTATAAATTCTAGCACCTCATCCCTGTGGATTTTTGATACCCGGACTTGGCCTCTATACTCACATGTTGAGTGTAGTCATAAGTTTAGGTTTTTTTTATTGAGGTGGTGAATAGAAAACAACGACCGGCGTTTTGATGCGCGTCGCTTTTCTCCCTCGATTAAATACCTTCAAATATTTAGTGCAAAAACTACTGCGCTAACTCAAGATCAAGGGTAGGGTAGTTAAGTTCATGTATCTTTCATTGTAGAGAAGAAAATCAATTAACTTTCCATACTATATTAATACATAACCAAATCCTTGATGTGAGGCATCACTATAGAATGACTAAACCTTTTGTAACTATTGGAATAGTCAATACTAGAGCTGATGTCAACTTACACTTTAAATTTTCAAAGATTTTTTCATAATCATCATTCCACACAAACTGGCTCTCCTTTCTGGTAAGCTTAGTCAATGACAATGAAATAGAAGAAAACCCTGATATAAATACCCTGTAATATCAATTTAATCCCAAAAGACTACGTACCTCTGTCACATTAGTTCGCCTTTTCTAATTTATTACGGCTTCCACCTTCTTGGTATTAACACAAATACCATTAGCAGAAATAATATGCCCCCAAAATACTACCCTGTCTAGTCAAAATTCACATTTAGTAAATTTAAAGTATAACTGCTTCTCTCCTAAGGTCTGTAAAATAACACGCAGATGGTGTTCATGTTACTTCCTACTATGAGAATATATTAAAGTATCATCAATGAAGGCAATAATAAAATAATCCACATATGTACGCATTTCATCAAGTCGATGGATACGGCTGGTGCATTTGGTAACCCGAATGGCATAAAAACATTCATGATGGTCATACCTCGAATAAAAAGTATCTTTAGAAAATCATAGCCTATTACTTTCAATTGATGATATTTAGATTTGAGATCAATCTTGGAAAATATTGTGCCTCCTTCAAACCGACCAAACACGTTATTAATGATTGCCACCTTATTCAACTAACGATAATAAATGCACAGTCTCATGGTTCCATTTTTCTTCTTCACAAACAATACTGGGGCTCCCCAAGATAATACACTAGGGCGTATAAAATAACGGTCTAACAAATATTGCCATTGTATTTCTAGATATTTTAATTCTATAGGTGCCATATGACATGGTGAAATAGATATAGGTGTGGTTACTAGTACCAACTCAATAAAAAATTCTACGTCGCGATCTAGTGCTAACCCTGTAAGTTCCTCCAGAAAGACATTTGCAAACTCATTAACCATTGGTATATCTGATAGTTTTTCATCCTATTGTCATGTATCCACCACATGAGCATGATAACCCTGACATTATTTCCTTAGTAGTTTATATGATTTTTTTAGCAGAAATCAAATATGTTGGAGGGACATTTTAGTCCCCCATAAATTTAAATTCAAGTTCACCTGATAGCCAACACAATATCTTCCTTTTAAAGTTGTTTATAAAGACATGATAGGTGGCCAAAAAATCCATAAACAATATCATATCAAGTCGCGCATGTTAAGAGGTAATAAGTCAACCAATAGCTCATTTTCACCTACTCGTACCATGCACTCCCTACAACCCTATCAATAAAAACCAGTTCCCCTACTAGAGTAAGAATAGCTGAACCATAATCCAATAATGATGATGGTTTATTAAGATGCAACAAATAAAGTAAAGACACGAAATAATGTGTAGACACAAGATTTATCAATAAATAAGCATCTTTCTCGCAAATGGAAAGTGTAGTTATCACCACATTAGGTGTCGATTGTGCATCTTGTCGCATTAGTATAAAAACTCTACCTTGACCTTGGCTTTGAGATCAATCCCTCTAACTCCCTGTGTACATTTTGTGTACAACTGCTACCTCCTATCGCCACACTCCCAATTGATGTTTAAGCTACCATTATGGAATATTTTTTTTGCATGTGCCCTGGTTGATGATAATGGAAACATAAAGGGGTCATCTTAGATATTTTACACTCCCGGGACATATGCCCTCCACCAACACATCTATAAAAAAAATAGGCCTTGATCCTAACACATATGCATTTTCTGACTAACTCATCCCCATTCTTCCACCTCGAGCCTAAAGTCATCCATATGCACTTCTGGTATTTTTAAATCCTTAACCTTCAGATCCCCCCCCCCCCCCCCCCAGTGCTACATTCTCAATTGAGGTTCTTATCACCCACCCATGTGATTTTGTACCATCATGTACATCTTTCTTTGAATGTTCAGCTTGTATTTATTTCATTGACTTTATTGACACCTTATCTCTATCTACCAAGTCCACATAATACGTGATCTTCATATTAATACCTATGGTTTTCATATCTACATCTAATTTATTTTTGAAATTGTGTTTATTTACTTTCTTTTGTCCTCACCAAATCAGGGTAAAATATAGATAAAGATATGAATAAAGTTTCATACTCTGCCACTGTTCTATTCCCCTGTTTTAGGACGATAAATTCTTCCTCCTTCTCCATCCTACAAAGCCTTGGAAAATATTTTTCAAAGAAAACATTCACAAACTTCTTCGAAGTAATTGGTGGAGGAATTATTGGCACCACTCCTCCAATTGTAAAAAGTAACCTCTCTTTATCATCCCACTATAACTTTGCATATCGTCTTCTAACCTAAAGATTGTAAACAAAATATTTTAGTCATCTTTCACTTCCATCACTTTGAATATTGTTTTTATCTTTCTAATACACCCTTCTATCACTAACAAATTGGTAGATCGAGTAAATGCTGGAGGATTTAACTTTATAAGTCTCTCATATAATTTATCCCTTTCTCCACCATGTGCACCCCCTCTCTCTTATTCCAATAGCCATGTCGTTGCACGTATTATTCTACCCATGTCATCTATAGGTTATTATTTCACCCCTCGTTCCTGTAGTTCAATAGGTCTCTGTCCATCCTGACTATAAAGAACATCGGATGCCTCACTCTCAACTTTGTTATGCAACTCTTTTGGATCCGTCATATAATGTAACATAAGTAAATTAAACAAAAATATAAAAGCACATGTTTTAACATTAACATTATAAGTCAAAATTCTAACTCATAATAAACCAACTCTCTATTATCCACTGCCAATCTAAACCCTGACACCATGTTTAGAACTAATAACCATGATCGGATATTAAGTTAAAATCATCCTTATAACGCAATATAAATTCCCTTCTACAATAATTTAATCGTAATCTCTTGGAAAATAACACATGACAACTTTGAACACAAATAGGTCCAAAATAGAACATTATAGCATAACATAACACAATTAAGTATACTTAATCTCTATTTTGGATTTAATTCATGAAAAAAATAACTAACATGTGTAAACTTATATACACATCACATATACAAATCTCATAAAATAAAAATCTCACAAGATGTGATTCAAGTCTAGGATTTTCAAGTTTCATTTTTATCCTACTAGCACCATTTCTCAATTATGGAATTAAACCTTTCTTCTCTCTCTCTCTTTAGACATGATGTGCCTCATTTAAATCTTTTCCAATTTAGAAATAAAAATATAAAAATTGTAAAACTCATTCATGTGACCAACTTTGATAGAAATATATTTACCTTATAAGAACTCCTTCATTTATGATATTTTTTGTAAGAAATCCTTCCTTAACTCCTCTTTTCTCTCTCCTCAAGCTTATTTTCCTCAATCCTTATGCTATGTAATGAAGAAGATGATAAATATTTGATTTCTAATCATATAATATGCGTTCATGCGGTCATGTGGTCATATTTAGTTTGGTAGTGTATGATTGGGTGAAAGAATTGTCCAATCAAAATATTTCAACTTATGGAAGATTCATCCCCTATTCGTTAATATACTGTAACTAACTATTCCTACATCCTATTGAACTATCATTTATGAAAAATCATAGATAACTTAAATATTTACAAATATTATATTAATTTTTTTCAAAAGTCATAATTTTACTATGCTTACACAGGGCTTAAATAGGAATGCAACAATTTGCCTAGAATTTTAAAAGTTAAACATTTGGCAACCGAACCTCACCATATTCGCACCAACACCCCAGTTTACTTTTATAAACACAACAATGCAACCAAAAAATACTTTATAATTCATTTAACTACATTAATATTCATATACTCTAAACATGTTGTCACCAATCTGAAGCTCAATTATGATCTTATGCAACCAACGTATATATCATATGAGAATTCACTCTCCAAACATGATAATTAAAATGCTTAATATCAATCATCGACCCTATAATCATATTTTAAGGCATTACAGTGAGTATTTTGTAAACCTTAATTTTCATTCGCAAAGTGATACAAATCTAGCTCCTATGGACATGGCCTAAGTATTTGTTAAGTTTTTAATTTTTTTTTCAATTTTGAGTATATTCCATTCACTATTGAGTTTGCTTATTATCATCAGTATGAGATATACTTTTCATCACCATTAATAAAGGTTATTCCCTAGTTTTCACTACAAACACCGAGATTGCAAGAGAAATTACTACTTATTTTTACCATCCAAAGAGAAGTACTCTCTTACAAGTTGAGTAAAAATGATAATGTTGGGAAATTATTTTTATATACGAGGTTTTAGAAGGAAAGTAGTTTTCAGTTTCCAAATTTGTTTTTAACATATATTTTATTGTTTGAATAAAATTATTTTAATCAAAACTGGAAATCTTTTATCTGTTTTGGAATATTGGAAAATAATTTATACATTATAAGGTTTGTCTCACCAATACTACTAAGTAGTGAAATGAACAATAATAATGGACAGTCATTGAAGAGAAATTTTCCTTTTTTAGTTGAATGAAAGAAAATTTTGGAACTTACGCTTAGCTTATTTTAAATCTAAAAGGAATTCAAAACTAGTATAAAATGGGTAATTGAGTTTCTTAGAAGAGGAGAAACTTTTGGTCTATGAATACCATTTATAAGATAAAAGGTCCAATGGGCGCTTCACAAAAAAGAGATATATAACCAAAGATGTGTTAGGAGTGGTTCAAATCAATTTATGTAGTCATATGAATATCCGAGTATGATGTGGTTATAAGTATTTCATCAATTTCATTGATGATTACTCGAGGTATGAATATGTTTACCTTATGCATCACAAGTTTGCACTTTTTGATTAGTTTAAAGTGTATAAGGTTAAGGTGGAACATATGTGAGGTAAACTAATCAAAACCTTATAATCTGATCGTGGGGGTGTATACCTCTTAGAAGAGTTAACGAATCATTTATCGGAGGTGGGATTATATCGTAGTTAGCTGCACCGGTATTAAACTGCGGAATGGTGTAGAGAAAAGAAGGAATATGAATATTTTAAATATGGTAAGTTCCAGGTTAGTTTTTCAACATTCTTGTTCGGAATTTTCATTAAGAGATGGACATATACATTCTATATTTAATTCCATCAAAAGCGGTCTCTTAAATTCCCACGGAATTGTGGAATAAGTACAAGATATGTTTAGGAAATGTTCAAATACGTGTGTGGCCGACACTAGTTCCACGAAAGGAGACAAAGAAGTTAAAATCAAATACAAATATATGTATCTTTGTTGGTTGTCCCAAAGGTGCTAAATGTGGTTAATCTTATATTCAACCATAAGAAAGTCATGAATAATTTTACTTCCCAATTCTTGAAAAATGATTACTTGTACACCAAGGTCTTATACGTAAGATATACTTACTCGATATTGCAAAGGAACATCAGATTGCTTGTGTTGCCAGACCACCTGTATAAGAAGAAATAAAACTTTATATTGATAATACATTACCTAATGGTAATGGGAGTATTACTGATAATTATATAAAAATGTCTCACTTATGCCAAATTACCAGTGAAGTGACATCATAGTGGGAGAGTCAATAGACAACGTAAGAAGGTTTTTTTTTTGGGGGGGGGGGGGACACTTTGGTGACATCATAGGTGATACCTATTTGTTAATAAGGAATCGAACGTTATGTGTGAAGAGCAATGAAACAACCTAAATAATATTGCTAGTCCAGTTTTATTTTAATTAACATTCCACTTGTTAGCGCGTGATTCTAATTTCGAGATGAACTACGTGAGGGACCCATGGGGAGCACCCCGGAGTCCAAGTAAATAGAGCTACTAAAGTAAAACTATGACACCCTGCCCAATTAAATACCGAGTAATCGGTCATTTATTAAATTAAATCAGAATATCCAATTGGTTCAGAATGTGCATCACTATCGCAAACTTTATTATTAACGTTAACCACCTAATATTTAAAAGGGATGATGTCAAAATTTTATCTTTTAATTAATATAAATCAAATTAAAGAATAACTAAACATTCAACATCCAAAAAAATCTGATATGAAATAAAATAAATGGAATAATAAATGTGACTGCAGTGAACACTTCCAACCTAAATACTAAATACAATAATCAAATGGAATAATCCAGCAACTGAAAGGAGTAAAATGACTAAACCCACAATCTCTGAATGTCTAAATAGAAAAGGGGCAACAGACCCTAACTAAAGTAGATAACTCAAGATGAAGAACTAATAATCATAGAGGCATCTACTACCGAGGCCCTGTAACTTCCACAGCAGCTACAACACGTCAAATGAATGAAACTCCTATGCATGGTGTCCCTGTGGCTGGGCACCTTAATAATTTGACAAAAGGAAAGAGATTTGAAATAAACGGGTCAAAGACCGAGTGTAAAGTATTTAAAAAAAATTAGCAAGTATTTAAAAATTGCAGTAAACCAAAATATTATGTGCACGTTAGCTTTTCGAGGACTCACTTGAGATTCTCACCTCTCAACTAATGTGTATGGCTAACGCACCTCTAAACCCATTCTAACAATTCTATTATGCCTAACTAGACTATAGACATAATCCTTCCAATTAATACCCGTAATACCAGCCCGTATTTCCCACACAATACGATGTTCAATGTTTCTACAACTATTATCTCAATTTGGGAAGTATTCATAAATCAAATTAAGTATTCATCTACTTAAGTTATTCCGAAATTTTTATTATATTTCCTATCCACATACTATCACACAGTAAGTAACATTACAGGTATATATATATATATATACATATACATATACTAAAAAGGCAAATCTAGGCTCAGCTATTGTGCCCTCATACTCTGCTATCAAGTCCCGATACATCTTGCACTGAATAAGGACAATGGGTTCGGAATCTCCCACGAACCATAAATTACAAAAAACACATATTGGAGGCGAACATAGTTCCAAGCCTATGGGCTACGCACATACCTACGCACCCATATGACCGTCATCACTATCATTCTCACGCATAGCTCGTACATAGGTTCCATGCTCTGAGGCATAAGTAAAATATCCCCCCAAAGGCTCCACAAGATAGTAAAGTCCCATTTTTTAAAACCTCCCGTGATAGCAAGTATGGTAGGCATGTCATACACACAATAAATATCATTATGGGCATTCAGACAACCTATCAAGTTCATTAGGTATGCACACAACCCAAATATTTAAATTATACGTAGTATTCCTCTCGTTACTTCTTGCATTCTACTTACTAAATTACGAATACTCTCTCGCTCGTAATTTTCGGGGATAACTCGTCTCTCCAATTATCATAACGTATTATACCCAGTTTATTTTCCTAATAATCCCACACTACCCTGCAATCCAGTTCATACTGCTAATCATCACTCTTAGATGAATATGCCACCCAGATTTGAAACAAAAGAAATTTCCCAGAAATCAGAATGTTATTCGAACCATAAGCTATCTCATTTAAACGAGATAGCACGTCGTTAGAACGACGTCATTTTGTGATAGGAATTCTTCGTTCAAGCGAGACCCAATCTCGTTTGAATGAGAATACACTGTTTCGTTCCCAACCTCTAACTGTTGCATTTTCCATCCATTAACACCCTAAAAACCTCCACAGTTCAATCCCAAATTTCCCCAAGTCAATTACAATCTATATTTCCACAAGAAGGAATGATTTCTAAGATCCTAAAAGCATTAATCTTGAATAACTAACCATTAATTCCAAAATCCTCAAATTCAGATTCATAGAACCCTAATTCATAAATTTTCAAATTAAACCTTCTTATCCCAGATTTAATCATCAATTCTCATCATAAATTCGAGGTTATTCTACTCTACTATATGAACAATTAATCTCTATGTCAAATCAGTCCTAATATATCCTTTAATCATAAATTTTTCATCAATTTATATGTAATTCAAGGGGGTTTACTACATACACTAACATGGACATATTTAATGCTAAAAGAAAGCAAGATTTAAACACTTGCCTTACAAAAGATGGTCTGATCCTTTGTAGTTTTTGGAATGGTTGTGATCCTCGTTCTCTGATTTACACGATGGTGGTCTCGGTGGTGGAAAAGGTGCACTCGTGGTGGCTCTTCTCTAGAACTTCTATTCATCTTCTCCCCTTTTTGGTATCTCTATGTGTCTCACTGTTTCTCATGGATGCTAACCTATTCTAACCCACATAGGAGATCTTTTATTTCGGTAATTTTCGTCATTTATTTTACTCCAAAAATACAATTTATCAAAACGCGCTCCCGGGATGTCGGTTTTGCCTAAAACTGCCCCGGAACCCAAACTAAACCTTCAGGTAGATTTTTCTGACTATCTCGACCCTTTCGGATACAATGGTGCACTGGAAACGACCATTTGAGCGACTTATAAATAATTTTCTTTTATTTTCGTTAATTAAATCTTGACATGACTGACACATGCATCCCAACTTAATTCCCATAACTGTCGTATTTTTCACACATGAGAACTTTAATATTTTCATAATCGTATATTACTTTACTCACTAAGTAATATTCGACATAATTCTCACCAATAAATACTAATTGTTATCATGCTAGTAATTATTTAATTAAATTCGGATTAATTATAAATGAATTTCCCCATTTAAATTAATTAATGCCATAATTAAAATAAAGTCTTTAAAAAATACGGGGTATTACATACTTCCCCCCTAATAACTGAATTTCGTCCCGAAATTCAAAAAAGAGTAAAAATAAAGGTATACCTAGTAGGAACAACCTTGGATATTTATCGCGCACTCATTCTTATGGTCGTAAATATACTCATCGGCATTATGATGCCTCATAATATCACTTAGATTCTTGTAGACAATTGTGTTTGGATGTGCAATTTTTTTTTCTCACAAAGGTCTTTTGTGATATCCATTATTCATACACTAATGTCACTGTTTCAGTCAAAGGTCTGTTGCACTACAACCCACGGTTAGTAACAAGTTCATTTAAGCCCTTACGTACTTTTGTATTCCTTTATGCTAAAGGTCTCACTTATATAATGGCACGCAAGACTATCATGGATCCAATAACAAGACCTCAAAAGATGCGTCTATACTTCAATGTCTCAATTATCACTATGTTTGAAAACACCTCACTTCGATAGGTATCAATTTCCTTATTTCCGTACCACGCCATCTATCCTCGCGAAATGCACTCTCATCAATCCCTGACTACTCATGACATGACTCAAAATTTAGTGTCCACCAAAGTACTCCCACTACATTTTGAATTATATGAAATGAAATGGAATGGGTTAATCCTTGTCAGGGAACCATGTATCACCTCGAGTTCGAGAAACTAATTAGTTCCCTTTTTACAACTATCCAAAGGGGGGCGGGAAATTTTCTTCTATTAAGTCCCAAAATCACTAAGTAGTTAATATTTTGCTAATCACATACCGCCCTACTAGTTGTAATTAGTATATCTAATTACTCCAAAAGTTCAAAACATGCATCCTCGCATGTTTCCACATTTTATTTCACCCCTTATGAATATAAATCATCCTATGATTGACATGACTAGCTTAAGACAAAATCATATTCCTATTGTCTCCTGACACTTCCTATCCAAGGTGGGACTCAAAGGTCTCGTTCTAATTTACATCAATATTGGGTGGCACTTTGTGTCGGTTTATTTTGTCTCATTTAATAGCATGCTGGACACACTGCCTAGTAATATAACACACCTCCATATAATAATGGTTATTTTGTCCCTGAACAATTTTACTTCGTAACCCAAAGAAAATCCTATCCACTTCATGATCTTGATAATCTAATAAGGAATTTTATTAATTTTCGTAGCTAGTCCATTCATGGAAATATCAATCTGTCACA
The DNA here is from genome assembly GCA_949130495.1 of Sambucus nigra. Classification (NCBI taxonomy): domain Eukaryota; kingdom Viridiplantae; phylum Streptophyta; class Magnoliopsida; order Dipsacales; family Adoxaceae; genus Sambucus; species Sambucus nigra. The sequence goes on from OX422211.1 coordinate 379,222,084, forward strand.
TTATTTTGGTTAGTAGTATCAGACCAACGTGGAGACTTTACTATGTCTCTCTCAACCCAAAATTCACTCACTTATCATCTCACGTCATGTGGAACATCTTCACTTATTCTAAGATAGACAAAAATTTTGGCACGTCCGTGGGCTCCAAACTTGCGTACTTCCTAAGCCCTTTTCCCAGCTATTCGAATTTTACCTTCCTAAGCCCTTTCCAGCTATTCGAATTTTACCAACTTATCAATGTGCGAACTACTCTACACATTTGACTAGGTGAGAATTAAATTATTCTCAATGTATTTTGACTCAACTTCCAACTCACATCATCTCATGTTCAGACTATCCCCTTTACTAAAACTAAGTTCGACCTTGCTTACATTTCCAGTTGTTTTCTGACTATCCCACAGACACATTCAAAATATTTTTCTAATCATTTTTATCATAAATAGTACCAAAAATCAAAATATTTAGGGCGCCCATACACCCTATATCCCGTGCACAATTGTACAATTGTCTCTAACTTTCACACACAACATACTTATCTCAAATCATACCCTGCCTTTTTAACATGGCTATACCGTAAGACTAACTTCAGTTGCCCAAGAAATATAATTTGGTTCTTCTCGAGATGACCCCTCCTATCAACTAGTGGTAAAAATGTCCCATGTTCCCCCTATAGCACTACTCGAATCTACAGAAATTACATCATATATTAGCTCTCAATTCAAGTTTTCATCTATATGCATGTATAATAACTAAAGTAATAAATTTGTACTCTAATTAATAATTCATCTCTCGGCTCTCTGCATTCGTTGGGATTCATGCGTAGGATGTCTTCCAAGCTAAATTCAAACAAGGAACCCTCCCGATACTCTACTACCTAGCCTTGTCGATCATCGAGATCCGTAGGTCTAGTCTACATACTCAGAGTATCCAAAATCTTATCCCCAAACACACAAGTCTAAGCGTCCACTCCTACATTACTAAAGGAGTTTATACAACACATCGTTATTATTATTAGTTTTTCCGTACTAAGTCAATAATGAGATAAATTTCTCCACTCGACAGTAAACATAATATACCCCAACTCATATCAGTATGGTTCCTACACACCGGAATTAGATATAATTAAACAACTATAACCTCTCTGGAGTCTTCTCCATAACGTAGAATAAATGCGAGCTCATTCTCTTTCAAGTGACATATAGCTAAATAACACAATCATGTCCTAGAATAGCGAACACGATAGCCTTGCCGTAAGAGCCCAACATCGCTAAACCCATCGCTAACTAGTCCAAAACCAAGATAACATGATACTCGAATATTATTTCTCAAAATGAGTAAATTCACTAAAACATAACCTCTCAATGATGATACCCGCTTTCCTGTAGATGGGAATAATGACCCCCGCTACTAAATGGTTAAATATAAGTACATATTAGTAATACCAACAATACACCCACTAAAAACCTTTTCACTCAATAATTTAGTGTTAACGAACTAATGTGACTCACTCATGTCACACAAATATACTCTATTTACTCTAGGATAAACCGCACACTTTTAATCGACAATAACACTGGCGGTCCAAATGCTTTCTGGACACAACACTCTTTTACAAACATATTCACCAACTTTAACAACTATTACCCCTATTGGGCATCCTACTCCATCCCACTAACTTGTGACAGACAAGGTCGATACAGGTGACCTTGCCCTACACACATAGGATACTTCTTTGTGTCGTCTCTCTATCTCTGGACCCACTAGCCATATTGGAATTGTACTTCTTTCAGAACTAGTAGTATTGGCCTCGACTATTACCCTTGTTGTCCATTTTTCTTTATTTCCCGGGGAAACACTCAATCATCCCAAGTGGCTCTAACTAAATCCATCGTTCCTCAGAAGAAATTTCCATTGATCTACATCATTTAAATGAGTCCCCTTTTGGGTATCCATTTGTGATGGATCATCATCATTAATTACTTTTAGTCTTGTCATTCTTTGGTTGTGTTCTCCATCTCTCTTGGATCATTTATAATGAAATCCTTTATATAAACATTAAAAGTATATTATTGTCGCCATGTGTATACATCATCCAAGACTGATTTCCCATAAATATTGGCGACTCGGATTTGTGAATCCATTTTTACACTTAAGAATGTGACTCTCCATTACCTACCTCCCCAGTTATGATTTCCTCTTAAATGGATAATTTTATCATTACAATTAGCCTCTGTTCATCTCTCCTATGAAAAGTCCAGAAAATTCCTTCACACCTCTATTTGAATAACAGATGAAAACACTTGTGGTTAAACTACACCCCACATTTCTTGATTAATTCCTTATCTACATCCTAATGTGATAACTATCTCCCAATATGGTAGTACTACTCTTATGAGAAAAAGTTAATCCAACCTTAAAGTCGACGTGTCACTACACTTCACCCTACGAAACGATTTTGGGATTTTGTCCTTCTATTGGCCTATCACACTCCTTTTTTCCTCTAATAGGGGGAGAAATGGTAGCTAATCCTATTATTATCGTATCTTAGTTTGGGGGGGATTTATCTTAGGGGGATACGTCTTTCTAAGTAGGTCATGTGTTTGATAAAGGGGAGAATTAATTTAGAGGGAGTATTTAATTAAAATTGCATTTAATACTTATATATTCCCTATGCATTTGATGAGTTTGCTTAAGTGTGCAGGATTTCTTCTAAGGCGGCATTGTTTAAACGGCAAAGCGTTTGATCCTTGGGTTGAGTCAAGTTTGGGTGGGTTATGTTTTGAGTCTAGTAGAGCTTGACGACCCTTTTAGGATTTTTGTTTGGTTTTTGTCCCGGAATAACCAAAGGGGGAGATTTGTAAGGACACAAATTTCCAATTGAGTCAGTATATAGTTTTGGCTCAATTCCGGACAAAAACATTTATTCATAGGATAGTATTTAATTGTAATATTCTCAAGCCTATGAAGAGTTTGTTGAAGACGTAGCGGCAAAGAGTATAAAGCCTCATCAAATATGCCGATTTGCGTGCCGCGTTTCTACGTCATCAACTTTGGTTCCATGCTCCCAAGGTATGAATGCAATTATATATATAGGAGCTTGGAACAAGTTTTTTGGGTGTTAGGTTTAATAACCCCGGAATGTGATTTTCTTAATTAAAATCCAAGTTAACAATTTCCTTTTATGTATAAATTCAAGAGGATGCGGAAGCGTAAGGATGATGGTTCAATAAAATTGAGCAATGAATGTATTCACTTAAACTGATTAATTAATCCATGTCCTAGAATTTGCCTAAGTCATATTTATCAATATTAGCAAATTAGGCGAAACCAAGTTTTAGCAAATGACTTGAATTAAAGAAACATTACCCAATATTTAATATAAGTCCCAAATTCAATTGAGTGTGATAATTTAAACCAAATTTTATCTTGAATTATTCTAAGCATGCGTTCTACGTTATTGTGCAAGATAAAATAAACTAATCACACTACGCCGCGATGTATGAGGAAAAACCCAAGACGGGAAACAACCTCGGACGGCCCTAGCCACAAATCCACTAGATACGGAATTACAGTTACAAGACAGATAGACTTACAACGCACGACTCGATCCCTCTCAAGCCTCGACGCTTCTTCTTGTAGAAACCTCTTCCTAGAGGATAACCTTGGAACACTACCGCGGTCTCAGAATCCACCGATAGGACTTTATATGGTCACCGCCACCCGAGCATGGAGCCTTTCTCCGTGTGGGTAAATCATCATAGCAAACACTTCTTCTTTGTTTGTGGGTGGTGGAAGCAAAACCCAAAACTTCTCTTCAAATCGGTGTAGAGAAAACCGGTGCCAAACTCCAAGCAAATTGATAAGTATATAAGAACATGGAATAAAAATATTTGGGTGTAAACACTAGAGTGATGTATATGAATATATCTTTGAAAATTAACACTCAAAACTTGAACATTTTCCTAAAACCATTTTGCTCTCAAACTCTCTCTAAGAGATGGAAATAGATTGAAAAGTTAAGTTGGAAAATGTCATTCCCGCACATATTAAAGTCTGAAAAAGTTGGTTAAAAACCAAGTGGGGAAGTGGGTGCAAAGCTGCCAAAAACTGTTCCCGCCTGGCCTCTCGTTCGAACGACATTTCGTTCGAACGAGATCTCGTTCGAACGAGACTTCTAACGACGCTCCAGTATGGACTTCGTTAGAATCTCGTTGGAAACCTCGTTAGAACGAACAATCTCGTTCGAACGACATTTCGAACGATGGACCAGTATACCTGGGTGGAAACTCGTTGGCAAACTCGTTCGAACGAAACCTGGTTCGAACGAAAAACTCGTTCGAACGGCATTTCGAACGACTTCCAGAAATTTTGTAAAATTCGATTTTGGCCTAGAAACTTTATATACTTTAATTTAAAGTTCTAATTAAATTTTTCTGAAAATAAAAATACAGTTTATATTAAACCTAACACCCAATAAACTTATTCCAAGCTCCTATATATATATATATATAATTGCATTCATACCTTGGGAGCACGGAACCATAGTTGATGACGTAGAAACGAGGCACGCAAATCGGCATATTTGATGAGGCTTTATACTCTTTGCCGCTACGTCTTCAACAAACTCTTCATAGGCTTGAGAATATTACAATTAAATACTATCCTATGAATAAATGTTTTTGTCCGGAATTGAGCCAAAACTATATATGGACTCAATTGGAAATTTGTGTCCTTACAAATCTCCCCCTTTGGCTATTCCGGGACAAAAACCAAACAAAAATCCTAAAAGGGTCGTCAAGCTCTACTAGACTCAAAACATAACCCACCCAAACTTGACTCAACCCAAGGATCAAACGCTTTGCCGTTTAAACAATGCCGCTTTAGAAGAAATCATGCACACTTAAGCAAACTCATCAAATGCATAGGGAATATCAAAGTATTAAATGCAATTTTAATTAAATACTCCCCCTAAATTAATTCTCCCCTTTATCAAACACATGACCTACTTAGAAAGACGTCTCCCCCTAAGATAAATCCCCCCCCAAACTAAGATACGATAATAATAGGATTAGATACCATTTCTCCCCCTATCATCATTCTCCCCATTTTTGTTCAGGAATAGGCAAAGGATAAAGAACTAATAAACATAAAAGAATGTTGAAGCTTAAAGTGATAAGACATTAAAGCATATGGGCAATAAAAGCAAGGCAAAGACAAACAAATATCATATATATATATATATATATATATAAATGAGAAATATACCAATGAAGAACTTGCATATATATATATATATATATATAGATATAAACACACACATAACACAAAATACAATAAGTTTGCACACTCGTATGGCAAAAATGTGTCATATGGAAACGTAAGTGTTGGGGTGTGAACTAGCAGCAATTAAATTTAGACCCAAACACTTAATAAACATTCACGGAGTTCTCATTTGATTGCAAACTTTATCACATTTAAATATAACCTCATGTGACAATATATATTGAACTCAATGAACAAACATACACAATGCATACAAGCCTAGCATGATGATGATTCTACAAACCAAATAGAGTCAGGACATTAAAGAAAACTAGGATAAACGGACATTGTGCAAACCGTTGATATACCATCCAATTCTCCCTTAATAAGCATATATATTCTTTTGTTTTCAAATGAATATATCAAACAAACATAGGCGTTGGCAATTGTTGTCTTTTTAATGCCAAATATTATGTTTTTAGGCCTTTGGACCACGTATTTCTTTTAGGTCCATTCAAACGGTGGCTTACTATCGCAAAGGATCACTTAGTCCTTTTGGAGCCCTTCCCCGTGCACATTTATATATAATTTTTTATCTCACAAAGCTCACATGCAACGGATTTTGACATGCCCTAGTCCTCCTCGGTCGTAGATATGTAGATGACTAGATTGGTAGGAGAACACCTCAAAAAGCTCAAATATAACATGTGACATTAAGATTTCAAAAAGAGCTCGTGCATGTGTGAAAAGAGGCATATAGAAATAGAATCTATTTAAACAACACAAAATCCAACTACTCCATAAAATATGGTAAAGAACATTTTAAGGATTGACAATCTAAACCAAAAGTTCTAGCCACATGGGAGCGTTAAAGGAGGGATTCAAACACAAGTATATGCCACATAAAGTGTGTCAAACTAAAATACACACAAAATAAAATCTTTTTGAGTTTTTGACATTTTTAACCAAAAATAAAGATATATACTCAAAAGAATAAACAAAAATCATTTGTATTTTTCATTAAGCGTAAATGAAATAAATAAAACACAAATGATAGACAAAAATCTTTTTATATTTTTCAATTAATTCAAACACAAAATATAATACAAAAAGATAAACAAGTCACAATTTCTAGCATGAGATATGAAATAAGGCAAGGACTAGAAAATGACTAAATAGGCATACATTTAGCATGTGAATATAGCATGAATTATAAACGCTAAAGTATGCAAAAGACTAACACATTCATCCTTTAGATTTATCAAAGGAGGAAGCATGTGAAAGTAAATGAGAATCAAAAACCCTATTTTGCAAGGCAACCAAGTCGGATTTCCTAACCCAAATTAATGAAGAATGACTATCTTGGGGTGTTGGAACGTTAACTACCATGGTTACTTTACTATGAGATTTCTAGGAATTCGTTTAAGATCAAAACAAAATTTCCTAAGATGACCTTTTCGACCACAATGTGTACAAGCAAAAACATGTCGAAAAGATTTACCTAAGGAGTGATCTTTAAATGCATTCCTGGTAGATTCTCCTAAAACATTGGTTTTGGCTTTATGAGTAGATTCATTACAAGTATTGAAGCCTAAACCACAAGTGTCATTTTTAATTTGGACCGTTCCTAACATTTTATCTAGTTTTTCCGAACGACACTCCAAATCAAATTTGACACTACTAGAATCTTTTAATTTATTTTGCAATTCCAAAATATTAGACTCTAATAAAACATTTTGCTCTTCAAAAGCAAGAAGCTCCTTTTTCAAGGATTCCATTAAACCCTTAAGGCTATCTCTTTCGCCTTCTACATATTTTAGCTTCTCTTGAAGAGTTCTCTCACGTGTCCAAAGGTCTTCTATTAAAGCACTTTCATCAACGACCTTGACACTTTCTCTTAAACTAGCTTCTAACTTCAAATTAGACCTTTTAAATTAATAGATTCTTTATAAAGTTCTTGAAAAGAATTTTGAAGTTCACTCACATTAACCTCTTCTTCATTTTCACTCTCTCTTTCTTCTCCACTCTCACTATCATAAAAAATAAGAAAATCATAAACAATGACCTTGTAAGTGTCATGATTTATCGTTTCATCAATCGATGAGTTCTCACTATCACTCACATGACTAGCCATAAAAGCCACAAAAATTTTCTTAATGGGGGAATCGGGCTTCTCTTCCTTATCACTATCACTAAGGGTTGCATTATATGAAATGGGTCGCTTACCCTCTTTCCTTAGTTTAGTGGGGCACTCATAAGCCCTATGGCCATAACCTTCACAACCAAAACACTTATTAGACTCGTCCCTATCTAAATTTTCATTACTAGGTTTAGGGATCTTCTCGGCTTTAGGAATCTTCTCGGCTTTAGAAATCATTTCGCCTTTGTCATGCTTAGAAGATTCGAATTTCTTAAAATCATTTTTAAATTTATCTTTGTTAATTTTAAGAAATTTTCTAAATTTGCGAGCAAATAAAGCCATGTCTTTCGAGTCACTACCACTATCACTCTCTACTACTTGTTTGATCTCTTTTCGGGCTTTTAAAGCAACGCCCTTTTCGATTTTCTTTTCAGTTTTAGAGGGAAACATATCCAGTTCATAGGTTTGTAAATCACCTACAAGCTCTTCTAATTTCGTAGAGGCTAAAGTGGGTAAAGTATTTAACACGGTCACCTTTGGAATAAATCTATCGGGTAGGGACCTTAAAATTTTCTTTACTACACGGTCGTCAGGTATTTTCTCTCCCAAGTTAAAAGATGAATTAACAATATCATAAAGTCTAGCATAAAATTCATCAAAGGTTTCTTTGTCATTCATTTTAATATTTTCAAATTGAGTGGTGAGGTTTTGGAGTTTCGAAGCTTTAACGACACTAGTTCCTTCGTGAGTTAATTGTAAAATATCCCAAGCTTCTTTAGCGGTTTCACACGTCATAATAGGACGGAATTCATCTGGTGTGATAGCGCTAAATAAGGCATTTAAACCACGGAAATTGAAATTAGCAAGTTTAAACTCATTTTCAGTCCATCTATCGGTGGGTTTGATAACACGTTCATTTTCAACTAAATAAGTTGGTGGGGACCACCCGTTAACAACAGACATCCAAACTCTCTCGTCGATAGATTTTAGTGCCGATCTCATACGCGCTTTCCAATATGCGTAGTTTGAACTATCAAAAATAGGAAATTTTGAAAATGGAGAAAAATCCATTTTAGCCAAAAATTATTTAAAAGATCGTTAACGAAATAATTTATTGTTTTTGGCTCTGATACCAATTTGTAATGGGTGGAACCCCGGAATGTGATTTTCTTAATTAAAATCCAAGCTAACAATTTCCTTTTATGTATAAATTCAAGAGGATGCGGAAGCGTAAGGATGATGGTTCAATAAAATTGAGCAATGAATGTATTCACTTAAACTGATTAATTAATCCAAGTCCTAGAATTTGCCTAAGTCATATTTATCAATATTAGCAAATTAGGCGAAACCAAGTTTTAGCAAATGACTTGAATTAAAGAAACATTACCCAATATTTAATATAAGTCCCAAATTGAATTGAGTGTGATAATTTAAACCAAATTTTATCTTGAATTATTCTAAGCATGCGTTCTACGTTATTGTGCAAGATAAAATAAACCAATCACACTACGCCGCGAAGTACGAGGAAAAACCCAAGACGGGAAACAACCTCGGACGTCCCTAGCCACAAATCCACTAGATACGGAATTACAGTTACAAGACAGATAGACTTACAACGCACGACTCGATCCCTCTCAAGCCTCGGTGCTTCTTCTTGTAGAAACCTCTTCCTAGCGGATAACCTTGGAACACTACCGCGGTCTCAAAATCCACCGATAGGACTTTATATGGTCACCGTCACCCGAGCATGGAGCCTTTCTCCGTGTGGGTAAATCATCAAAGCAAACACTTCTTCTTTCTTTGTGGGTGGTGGAAGGAAAACCCAAAACTTCTCTTCAAATCGGTGTAGAGAAAATCGGTGCCAAACTCCAAGCAATTTGATAAGTATATAAGAACTTGGAATAACAATATTTGGGTGTAAACACTAGAGTGATGTATATGAATTTCTCTTTGAAAATTAACACTCAAAACATGAACATTTTCCTAAAACCTTTTTGCTCTCAAACTCTCTCTAAGAGATGGAAATAGATTGAAAAGATAAGTTGGAAAATGTCATTCCCGCACATATTAAAGTCTGAAAAAGTTGGTTAAAAACCAAGTGGGGAAGTGGGTGCAAAACTGCCAAAAAACTGTTCCCGCATGGCCTCTCGTTCGAACGACATTTCGTTCAAATGAGATCTCGTTCGAACGAGACTTCTAACGACGCTCCAGTATGGACTTCGTTAGAATCTCGTTGGAAACCTCGTTAGAACGAACAATCTCATTCGAACGACATTTCGAACGATGGACCAGTATACCTTGGTGGAAACTCGTTGGCAAACTCGTTCGAACGAAACCTGGTTCGAACGAAAAACTCGTTCGAACGACATTTCGAACGACTTCCAGAAATTTCGTAAAATTCGATTTTGGCCCAGAAACTTTATATACTTTAATTTAAAGTTCTAATTAAATTTTTCTGAAAATAAAAACACAGTTTATATTAAACCTAACACCCAATAAACTTGTTCCAAGCTCCTATATATATATAATTGCATTCATACCTTGGGAGCATGGAACCATAGTTGATGACGTAGAAACGAGACACGCAAACCGGCATATTTAATGAGTCTTTATACTCTTTGCCGCTACGTCTTCAACAAACTCTTCATAGGCTTGAGAATATTACAATTAAATACTATCCTATGAATAAATGTTTTTGTCCGGAATTGAGCCAAAACTATATATGGACTCAATTGGAAATTTGTGTCCTTACAAATCTCCCCCTTTGCCTATTCCGGGACAAAAACCAAACAAAAATCCTAAAAGGTCCGTCAAGCTCTACTAGACTCAAAACATAACCCACCCAAACTTGAGTCAACCCAAGGATCAAATGCTTTGCCGTTTAAACAATGTCACTTTAGAAGAAATCCTGCACACTTAAGCAAACTCATCAAATGCATAGGGAATATCAAAGTATTAAATGCAATTTTAATTAAATACTCCCCCTAAATTAATTCTCCCCTTTATCAAACACATGACCTACTTAGAAAGACGTCTCCCCCTAAGATAAATCCCCCCAAACTAAGATACGATAATAATAGGATTAGATACCATTTCTCCCCCTATCATCATTCTCCCCCTTTTTGTTCAAGAATAGGCAAAGGATAAAGAACTAATAAACATAAAAGCATGTTGAAGCTTAAAGTGATAAGACATTAAAGCATATGGGCAATAAAAGCAAGGCAAAGATAAAAAAATATCATATATATATAAATGAGAAATATACCAATGAAGAACTTGCATATATACATATATATATATATAGATATAAACACACACATAACACAAAATACAATAAGTTTGCACACTCGTATGACAAAAATGTGTCATATGGAAACGTAAGTGTTGGGGTATGAAATAGTTGCAATTAAATTTATACCCAAACACTTAATAAACATTCACGGAGTTCTCATTTGATTGCAAATTTTATCACATTTAAATATAACCTCATGTGACAATATATATTGAACTCAATGAACAAACATACACAATGCATACAAGCCCAGCATGATGATGATTCTACAAACCAAATAGAGTCAGGACATTAAAGACAACTAGGATAAACGGACATTGTGCAAACCGTTGATATACCATCCAATTATCCCTCAATAAGCATATATATTCTTTTGTTTTCGAATGAATATATCAAACAAACATAGGCCTTGGCAATTGTTGTCTTTTTAATGCCAAATATTCTGTTTTTAAGCCTTTGGACCACGTATTTCTTTTAGATCCATTCAAACGGTGGCTTACTATCGCAAAGGATCACTTAGTCCTTTCGGAGCCCTTCCCCGTGCACATTACTATATAATTTTTTATCTCACAAAGCTCACATGCAACGGATTTTGACATGCGCTAGTCCTCCTAGGTCATAGATATGTAGATGACTAGATTGGTAGGATAACACCTCAAAAAGCTCAAATATAACATGTGACATTAAGATTTCAAAAAGAGCTCGTGCATGTGTGAAAAGAGGCATATAGAAATAGAATCCATTTAAACAACACAAAATCCAACTACTCCATAAAATATGGTAAAGAACATTTTATGGATTGACAATCTAAACCAAAAGTGTAGCCACATGGGAGCGTTAAAGTAGGGATTCAAACACAAGTATATGCCACATAAAGTGTGTCAAACTAAAATACACACAAAATAAAATCTTTTTGAGTTTTTGACATTTTTAACCAAAAATAAAGATATATACTCAAAAGAATAAACAAAAATCATTTGTATTTTTCATTAAGCGTAAATGAAATAAATAAAACACAAATGATAGATAAAAATCTTTTTATATTTTTCAATTAATTCGAACACAAAATATAATACAAAAAGATAAACAAGTCATAATTTCTAGCATGAGATATGAAATAAGGCAGGGACTAGAAAATGACTAAACAGGCATACATTTAGCATGTGAATATAGCATGAATTATAAACGCTAAAGTATGCAAAAGACTAACACATTCATCCTTTAGATTTATCAAACGAGGAAGCATGTGAAAGTAAATGAGAATCAAAAACCCTATTTTGCAAGGCAACCAAGTCGGATTTCCTAACCCAAATTAATGAAGAATGACTATCTTGGGGTGTTGGAACGTTAACTACCATGGTTACTTTACTATGAGATTTTCTAGGAATTCGTTTAAGATTAAAACAAAATTTCCTAAGATGACCTTTTCGACCACAATGTGTACAAGCATAAACATGTCGAAAAGATTTACCTAAGGAGTGATCTTTAAATGCATTCCTGGTAGATTCTCCTAAAACACTGGTCTTGGATTTATGAGTAGATTCATTACAAGTATTGAATCCTAAACCACAAGTGTCATTTTTAATTTGGACCGTTCCTAACATTTTATCTAGTTTTTCCGAACGACACTCCAAATCAAATTTGACACTACTAGAATCTTTGAATTTATTTTGCAATTCCAAAATATTAGAGTCTAATAAAACATTTCGCTCTTCAAAAGCAAGAAGCTCCTTTTCCAAGGATTCCATTAAACCCTTAAGGCTATCTCTTTCGCCTTCTACATATTTTAGCTTCTCTTGAAGAGTTCTCTCACGTCTCCTAAGGTCTTCTATTAAAGCGATTTCATCAACGACCTTGACACTTTCTCTTAAACTAGCTTCTAACTTCAAATTAGCCCTTTTTAATTTAATAGATTCTTCATAAAGTTCGTGAAAAGCATTTTGAAATTCACTCACATTAACCTCTTCTTCATTTTCACTCTCCCTTTCTTCTCCACTCTCACTATCATCAAAAACAAGAGAATCATAAACAATGACCTTGGAAGTGTCATGAGTTATCGTTTCATCAATCGATGAGTTCTCACTATCACTCACATGACTAGCCATAAAGCCACAAAATTTTTCTTAGTGGGGGAATCGGGCTTCTCTTCCTTATCACTATCACTAAGGGTCGCATTATATGAAATGGGTCGCTTATCCTCTTTCCTTAGTTTAGTGGGGCACTCATAAGCCCTATGGCCATAACCTTCACAACCAAAACACTTATTAGACTCGTCCCTATCTAAATTTTCATTACTAGGTTTAGGGATCTTCTCGGCTTTAGGAATCTTCTCGGCTTTAGAAATCTTTTTGCCTTTGTCATGCTTAGAAGATTCGAATTTCTTAAAATCATTTTTAAATTTATCTTTGTTAATTTTAAGAAATTTTCTAAATTTGCGAGCAAATAAAACCATGTCTTCGGAGTCACTATCACTATCGCTCTTTACTACTTGTTTGACCTCTTTTCGGGCTTTTAAAGCAACGCCCTTTTCGATTTTCTTTTCAGTTTTAGAGGGAAACATATCCAGTTCATAGGTTTGTAAATCACCTACAAGCTCTTTTAATGTCGTAGAGGCTACAATGGGTAAATAATTTAACACGGTCACCTTTGGAATAAATCTATCGGGTAGGGACCTTAAAATTTTCTTTACTACACGGTCGTCAGGTATTTTCTCTCCCAAGTTAAAAGATGAATTAACAATATCAGAAAGTCTAGCATAAAATTCATCAAAAGTTTCTTTGTCATTGATTTTAATATTTTCAAATTGAGTGGTGAGGTTTTGGAGTTTCGAAGCTTTAACGACACTAGTTCCTTCATGAGTTAATTGTAAAATATCCCAAGCTTCTTTAGCGGTTTCACACGTCATAATACGACGGAATTCATCCGGTGTGACAGCGCTAAATAAGGCATTTAAACCACGGGAATTGAAATTAACAAGTTTAAACTCATTTTCAGTCCATCTATCGGCGGGTTTGATAAAACGTTCATTTTCAACTAAATAAGTTGGTGGGGACCACCCGTTAACAGCAGACATCCAAACTCTCTCGTCGATAGATTTTAGTGCCGATCTCATACGCGCTTTCCAATACGCGTAGTTTGAACCATCAAAAATAGGAAATTTTGAAAATGGAGAAAAATCCATTTTAGCCAAAAATTATTTAAAAGATCGTTAACGATATAATTTATCGTTTTTGGCTCTGATACCAATTTGTAATGGGTGGAACCCCGGAATGTGATTTTCTTAATTAAAATCCAAGTTAACAATTTCCTTTTATGTATAAATTCAAGAGGATGCGGAAGCGTAAGGATGATGGTTCAATAAAATTGAGCAATGAATGTATTCACTTAAACTGATTAATTAATCCAAGTCCTAGAATTTGCCTAAGTCATATTTATCAATATTAGCAAATTAGGCGAAACGAAGTTTTAGCAAATGACTTGAATTAAAGAAACATTACCCAATATTTAATATAAGTCCCAAATTAAATTGAGTGTGATAATTTAAACCAAATTTTATCTTGAACTATTCTAAGCATGCGTTCTACGTTATTGTGCAAGATAAAATAAACCAATCACACTACGCCGCGATGTACGAGGAAAAACCCAAGACGGGAAACAACCTCGGACGGCCCTAGCCAAAAATCCACCAGATACGGAATTACAGTTACAAGACAGATAGACTTACAACGCACGACTCTATCCCTCTCAAGCCTCGACGCTTCTTCTTGTAGAAAGCTCTTCCTAGAGGATAACCTTGGAACACTACCGCGGTCTCGGAATCCACCGATAGGACTTTATATGGTCACCGTCATCCGAGCATGGAGCCTTTCTTCGTGTGGGTAAATCATCATAGCAAACACTTCTTCTTTCTTTGTGGGTGGTGGAAGCAAAACCCACAACTTCTCTTCAAATCGGTGTAGAGAAAACAGGTGCCAAACTCCAAGAAATTTGATAAGTATGTAAGAACTTGGAATAACATATTTGGATGTAAACACTAGAGTGATGTAAATGAATTTCTCTTTGAAAATTAACACTCAAAACATGAACATTTTCCTAAAACCATTTTGCTCTCAAACTCTCTCTAAGAGATGGAAATAGATTGAAAAGTTAAGTTGAAAAATGTCATTCCCGCACATATTAAAGTCTGAAAAAGTTGGTTAAAAACCAAGTGGGGAAGTGGGTGCAAAACTGCCAAAAACTGTTCCCGCCTGGCCTCTCGTTCGAACGACATTTCGTTCAAACGAGATCTCGTTCGAACGAGACTTCTAACGACGCTCCAGTATGGACTTCGTTAGAATCTCGTTGGAAACCTCGTTGGAACGAACAATCTCATTCGAACGACATTTCGAACGATGGACCAGTATACCTTGTTGGAAACTCGTTGGCAAACTCGTTCGAACGAAACCTGGTTCGAACGAAAAACTCGTTCGAACGACATTTCGAACGACTTCCAGAAATTTTGTAAAATTCGATTTTGGCCCAGAAACTTTATATACTTTAATTTAAAGTTCTAATTAAATTTTTCTGAAAATAAAAACACAGTTTATATTAAACCTAACACCCAATGAACTTGTTCCAAGCTCCTATATATATATATATATATATATATATATATATATATATATAATTGCATTCATACCTTGGGAGCACGGAACCATAGTTGATGACGTAGAAACGAGGCACGCAAACCGGCATATTTGATGAGGCTTTATACTCTTTGTCGCTACGTCTTCAACAAACTCTTCATAGGCTTGAGAATATTACAATTAAATACTATCCTATGAATAAATGTTTTTGTCCGGAATTGAGCCAAAACTATATATGGACTCAATTGGAAATTTGTGTCCTTACAAATCTCCCCCTTTGGCTATTCCGGGACAAAAACCAAACAAAAATCCTAAAAGGTCCGTCAAGCTCTACTAGACTCAAAACATAACCCACCCAAACTTGACTAAACCCAGGGATCAAACGCTTTGCCGTTTAAACAATGCCGCTTTAGAAGAAATCCTGCACACTTAAGCAAACTCATCAAATGCATAGGGAATATCAAAGTATTAAATGCAATTTTAATTAAATACTCCCCCTAAATTAATTCTCCCCTTTATCAAACACATGACCTACTTAGAAAGACGTCTCCCCCTAAGATAAATCCCCCCCAAACTAAGATACGATAATAATAGGATTAGATACCATTTCTCCCCCTATCATCATTCTCCCCCTTTTTGTTCAGGAATAGGCAAAGGATAAAGAACTAATAAACATAAAAGCATGTTGAAGCTTAAAGTGATAAGACATTAAAGCATATGGGCAATAAAAGCAAGGCAAAGACAAACAAATATAATATATATATATATATATATATATATATATATATATATATATATATATATATATAAATGAGAAATATACCAATGAAGCACTTGCATATATATATATAGATATAAACACACACATAACACAAAATACAATAAGTTTGCACACTCGTATGGCAAAAATGTGTCATATGGAAACGTAAGTGTTGGGGTGTGAACTAGCAGCAATTAAATTTAGACCCAAACACTTAATAAACATTCACGGAGTTCTCATTTGATTGCAAACTTTATCACATTTAAATATAACCTCATGTGACAATATATATTGAACTCAATGAACAAACATACACAATGCATACAAGGCTAGCATGATGATGATTCTACAAACCAAATAGAGTCAGGACATTAAAGACAACTAGGATAAACGGACATTGTGAAAACCGTTGATATACCATCCAATTCTCTCTCAATAAGCATATATATTCTTTTGTTTTCGAATGAATATATCAAACAAACATAGGCCTTGGCAATTGTTGTCTTTTTAATGCCAAATATTCTGTTTTTAGGCCTTTGGACCACGTATTTATTTTAGGTCCATTCAAACGGTGGCTTACTATCGCAAAGGATCACTTAGTCCTTTCGGAGCCCTTCCCCGTGCACATTTATATATAATTTTTTGTCTCACAAAGCTCACATGCAACGGATTTTGACATGCACTAGTCCTCCTAGGTCATAGATATGTAGATGACTAGATTGGTAGGAGAACACCTCAAAAAGCTCAAATATAACATGTGACATTAAGATTTCAAAAAGAGCTCGTGCATGTGTGAAAAGAGGCATATAGAAACAGAATCCATTTAAACAACACAAAATCCAACTACTCCATAAAATATGGTAAAGAACATTTTAAGGATTGACAATCTAAACCAAAAGTTCTAGCCACATGGGAGCGTTTAATGAGGGATTCAAACACAAGTATATTCCACATAAAGTGTGTCAAACTAAAATACACACAAAATAAAATCTTTTTGAGTTTTTGACATTTTTAACCAAAAATAGAGATATATACTCAAAAGAATAAACAAAAATCATTTGTATTTTTCATTAAGCTTAAATGAAATAAATAAAACACAAATGATAAACAAAAATCTTTTTATATTTTTCAATTAATTCAAACACAAAACATAATACAAAAAGATAAACAAGTCACAATTTCTAGCATGAGATATGAAATAAGGCAAGGACTAGAAAATGACTAAACAGGCATACATTTAGCATGTGAATATAGCATGGATTATAAACGCTAAAGTATGCAAAAGACTAACACATTCATCCTTTAGATTTATCAAAGGAGGAAGCATGTGAAAGTAAATGAGAATCAAAAACCCTATTTTGCAAGGCAACCAAGTCGGATTTCCTATCCCAAATTAATGAAGAATGACTATCTTGGGGTGTTGGAACGTTAACTACAATGGTTACTTTACTATGAGATTTTCTAGGAATTCGTTTAAGATCAAAACAAAATTTCCTAAGATGACATTTTCAACCACAATGTGTACAAGCAAAAACATGTCGAAAAGATTTACCTAAGGACTGATCTTTAAATGCATTCCTGGTAGATTCTCCTAAAACATTGGTCTTGGCTTTATGAGTAGATTCATTACAAGTATTGAAGCCTAAACCACAAGTGTCATTTTTAATTTGGACCGTTCCTAACATTTTATCTAGTTTTTCCGAACGACACTCCAAATCAAATTTGACACTACTAGAATCTTTGAATTTATTTTGCAATTCCAAAATATTAGACTCTAATAAAACATTTTGCTCTTCAAAAGCAAGAAGCTCCTTTTTCAAGGATTCCATTAATCCCTTAAGGCTATCTCTTTCGCCTTCTACATATTTTAGCTTCTCTTGAAGAGTTCTCTCAAGTGTCCTAAGGTCTTCTATTAAAGCACTTTCATCAACGACCTTGACACTTTCTCTTAAACTAGCTTCTAACTTCAAATTTGCCCTTTTTAATTTAATAGATTCTTTATAAAGTTCTTGAAAAGAATTTTGAAGTTCACTCACATTAACCTCTTCTTCATTTCCACTCTCTCTTTCTTCTCCACTCTCACTATCATCAAAAATAAGAGAATCATAAACAATGACCTTGGAAGTGTCATGATTTATCGTTTCATCAATCGATGAGTTCTCACTATCACTCACATGACTAGCCATAAAAGCCACAAAAATTTTCTTAGTGGGGGAATCAGGCTTCTCTTACTTATCACTATCACTAAGGGTCGCATTATATGAAATGGGTCGCTTACCCTCTTTCCTTAGTTTAGTGGGGCACTCATAAGCCCTATGGCCATAACCTTCACAACCAAAACACTTATTAGACTCGTCCCTATCTAAATTTTCATTACTATTTTTAGGATCTTCTCGGCTTTAGAAATCTTTTCGCCTTTGTCATGCTTAGAAGATTCGAATTTCTTAAAATCATTTTTAAATTTATCTTTGTTAATTTTAAGAAATTTTCTAAATTTGCGAGCAAATAAAGCCATGTCTTCCGAGTCACTATCACTATCGCTCTCTACTACTTGTTTGACCTCTTTTTGGGCTTTTAAAGCAACGCCCTTTTCGATTTTCTTTTCAGTTTTAGAGGGAAACATATCCAGTTCATAGGTTTGTAAATCACCTACAAGCTCTTCTAATTTCGTAGAGGCTAAAGTGGGTAAAGAATTTAACACGGTCACCTTTGGAATAAATCTATCGGGTAGGGACCTTAAAATTTTCTTTACTACATGGTCGTCAGTTATTTTCTCTCCCAAGTTAAAAGATGAATTAACAATATCATAAAGTCTAGCATAAAATTCATCAAAAGTTTCTTTGTCATTCATTTTAATAGTTTCAAATTGAGTGGTGAGGTTTTGGAGTTTCAAAGCTTTAACGACACTAGTTCCTTCGTGAGTTAATTGTAAAATATCCCAAGCTTCTTTAGCGGTTTCACACGTCATAATACGATGGAATTCATCCGGTGTGACAGTGCTAAATAAGGCATTCAAACCACGGGAATTGAAATTAGCAAGTTTAAACTCATTTTCAGTCCATCTATCGGCGGGTTTAATAACACGTTCATTTTCAACTAAATAAGTTGGTGGGGACCACCCGTTAACAACAGACATCCAAACTCTCTCGTCGATAGATTTTAGTGCCGATCTCATACGCGCTTTCCAATACGCGTAGTTTGAACTATCAAAAATAGGAAATTTTGAAAATGGAGAAAAATCCATTTTAGCCAAAAATTATTTAAAAGATCGTTAACGAAATAATTTATCGTTTTTGGCTCTGATACCAATTTGTAATGGGTGGAACCCCGGAATGTGATTTTCTTAATTAAAATGCAAGTTAACAATTTCCTTTTATGTATAAATTCAAGAGGATGCGGAAGCGTAAGGATGATGGTTCAATAAAATTTAGCAATGAATGTATTCACTTAAACTGATTAATTAATCCAAGTCCTAGAATTTGCCTAAGTCATATTTATCAATATTAGCAAATTAGGCGAAACCAAGTTTTAGCAAATGACTTGAATTAAAGAAACATTACCCAATATTTAATATAAGTCCCAAATTGAATTGAGTGTGATAATTTAAACCAAATTTTATCTTGAATTATTCTAAGCATGCGTTCTACGTTATTGTGCAAGATAAAATAAACCAATCACACTACGCCGCGATGTATGAGGAAAAACCCAAGACGGGAAACAACCTCGGACGGCCCTAGCCACAAATCCACTAGATACGGAATTACAGTTACAAGACAGATAGACTTATAACGCACGACTCGATCCCTCTCAAGCCTCGACGCTTCTTCTTGTAGAAATCTCTTCCTAGCGGATAACCTTGGAACACTACCGCGGTCTCGGAATCCACCGATAGGACTTTATATGGTCACCGTCACCCGAGCATGGAGCCTTTCTCCGTGTGGGTAAATCATCATAGCAAACACTTCTTCTTTCTTTGTGGGTGGTGGAAGCAAAACCCAAAACTTCTCTTCAAATCGGTGTAGAGAAAACCGGTGCCAAACTCCAAGCAATTTGATAAGTATATAAGAACTTGGAATAACAATATTTGGGTGTAAACACTAGAGTGATGTATATGAATTTCTCTTTGAAAATTAACACTCAAAACATGAACATTTTCCTAAAACCATTTTGCTCTCAAACTCTCTCTAAGAGATGGAAATAGATTGAAAAGTTAAGTTGGAAAATGTCATTCCCGGACATATTGTAGTCTGAAAAAGTTGGTTAAAAACCAAGTGGGGAAGTGGGTGCAAAACTGCCAAAAAACTACCAAAAACTGTTCCCGCCTGGCCTCTCGATCGAACGAGATCTCGTTCGAACGAGACTTCTAACGACGCTCCAGTATGGACTTAGTTAGAATCTCGTTGGAAACCTCGTTAGAACGAACAATCTCGTTCGAACGACATTTCGAACGATGGACCAGTATACCTTGGTGGAAACTCGTTGGCAAACTCGTTCGAACGAAACCTAGTTCGAACGAAAAACTCGTTCGAACGACATTTCGAACAACTTCCAGAAATTTTGTAAAATTCGATTTTGGCCCAGAAACTTTATATACTTTAATTTAAAGTTCTAATTAAATTTTTCTTAAAATAAAAACATAGTTTATATTAAACCTAACACCCAATAAACTTGTTCCAAGCTCCTATATATATATAATTGCATTCATACCTTGGGAGCACGGAACCATAGTTGATGATGTAGAAACGAGTCACGCAAACCGGCATATTTGATGAGTCTTTATACTCTTTGCCGCTACGTCTTCAACAACCTCTTCATAGGCTTGAGAATATTACAATTAAATACTATCCTATGAATAAATGTTTTTGTCCGAAATTGAGCCAAAACTATATATGGACTCAATTGGAAATTTGTGTCCTTACATCCTCATATCCGTATAATCACACATAATATTCCTTAAATAGTTCCTCTCACAAACTCTGCCTTGGAGCCTAAGTTAACACATATTACTGTATTACCCTTAAATTCTAAATTATCAATTTACATATTTAAACCATTCTAAAACATTCAAAAGAAAATTAAATTTTATGAGTGGCTCCTTTAAAAATCCTTCTACTTTCCCTCACCCCTTTGTTAGTTATATGGGGTGAGTCTTAAATTTCAACCTCTGTTCTCTACGATGGTATAAGGGGAAACTACCGCACTCTAATGATTCACTTTGTGTCATCTATATTAACCATAATCATGGAGACTTCTATCTCATTTGTTTTTTTAGGATACTTTATACCTTCAAGTGAGCCTTTCCTCCTGCAGTCATTCTAATGGCCCTTAATGGTCATCATATGTTGTTCGACGTACAAAACTAAACCGAATTCGCATATGATTCATATCAATTATACTGAATAGCAGGAGAACGTAAACGTACGTATGAAGATGAATACAACAATCCTATGATAGGGCTCTATATCAAATAACATAACACTGAAACGTAGTAAAGCCGCACAGACCCTAAGGACACTAAAACCTGATACACTGATACCACGTGTGACACCCCGCCTAATTCAACACTGGGTGATCAGTCTTTAATAAAATTAAATCAAAATAATCAGTTGGTTCAAGATTTGCATCACTCTCACAAACTTTATTATTAACACTAACCACCTAATATTTAAAAGGGTTGATGTCAAAATTTTATCTTTTAATTAATATAAACCCAATTAACGAATAACTAAACATTCAATAATTAAAACAATCTCATATGAAATAAAATAAAGGGAATAATAAAAGTTATTGAAGTGAACACTTTTCGCCTAAATACTAAATACAATAATCCAACAACTGAAAGGAGTAAAATGATTAAACCCACAATCTCTGAATGTTTAAATAGAAAAGTGGCAACATGCCCTAACTGAAGTAAATAACTCAAGATGAAGAAATGATAATCATGAAGGCGTCTACTACCGAGGCCCTGTAACTTCCACAGCAGCTACAACACGTGAAATGATGGAACCCCTAGGCATGGTGTCCCTGTGGATGGGCAGATAAATAATTTGACAAATGGAAAGAGATTTGTAATAAACGGGTCAGAGCCGGAGTGTAAAGTATTTAAAAAAAATTAGGTAGTATTTAAAAATTGCAGTAAAGCAAAATATTATCTGCATGTTAGCTTTTCGAGGACTCACTTGAGATTCTCACCTCTCAACTAATGTGCAGGCCTAACGCACTTCTAAACCCATTTTAATTTTTCTATTACGCCTAAATAGACTGTAGACGTAATCCTTATAATTACTAACCACAATACCAACCCGTATTTCCCATGCAATACCATGTTAAATGTTTCTACAACTATTATCTCATTTTGGGAAGTATTCAAATCAAGTTATGTATTCATCTACTTGAGTTATTCAGAAATTTTTATTATATTCCTTATCCACATACTATCACACAGTAAGTAACATTACAGGTATATATATATACATACATATAGTAAAAAGGCACCTTTAGGCTCAGCTATTGTGCCCCCATACTCTACTATCAAGGCCCGGTACATCTCGAACTGAATAAGGACAATGGGTTCGGAATCTCCCATGAATCATAAATTAAAAAACACACATACTGGAGGCGAACATAGTTCCAAGCCCATGGGTTACGCACATACCTATGCACACATATGACCGTCATCACTATCATTCTCACAGATATCTCGTACTTAGGTTCCATACTCTTAGGCACAAGTAAAATATCCCAATGAAGGCTCCTTAAGATAGGACTGTCCCCCTTTTTAAAACCTCTCGTGATAGCAAGTATGGTAGGTATGTCATACACATAATAAATATCACTATAGGCAGCCACGCAACCTATCAAGTTCATTAGGTATACACACAACCCAAAAATTTAAATTATACGTAGTATTACTCTTGTTACTACTTGTATTCTACTTACTAAATTACAAATACTCTCTCGATCGTAATTCTCGGGAATAGCTTGTCGCTCCAATTATCATAATGTATGATACCCAATTTATTTTCCCAATAATTCGGTACTACCCTGCAATCCAGTTCATACTTATAATCATCACTCTTAGATGAATATGCTGCCCATATTTGAAACATAATAAAGTTCCCAGAAATTAAAATGTCGTTTGAACCAGAAGTTATCTCGTTTAAATGAGATAGCACGTCGTTAGAACGATGTCATCACTCGAAATGGATTCTTCGTTCGAGTGACACCCAATCTCGTTGGAACGAGAATACACTATTTAGTCCCCAACCTCTAACTATTGTGTTTTCCATCCATTAATACCCTAAAAACCTCTAAAGTTCGGTCCCAAATTTCCCCCAATCAATTCAAAACTATATTTCCAAAAGAGAGAATGATTTCTAATATCCTAAAAGCATTAAATCTTGAATAATTAACCCTTAATTCCCAAATCCCCAAATTCAGATTCGTAGAACCCTAATTCATTAATTTTCAAATTAAACCTTCTAATCCCAGATTTAATCATCTATAATCATCATAAATTCGAGATTAGTCTACTCACTACATGAACAATTAATCTCTATGTCAAATCAGTCCTAATATATCCTTTAATCATAAATTTTTCATCACTTTACATGCAATTCAAGGGGGTTCACTACCTACACTAACATGAATATATTTAATGCTTAAAGAAAGCAAGATTTAAACACTTGACCTACGAAAGACGGTCTGATTCTTTGGTGTTATTGGTATGGTTGTGACCCTCGTTCTCTGATCCATACGATGGTGGTCTCGGTGGTGGAAAAGGTGCACTCGTGGTGGCTTTTCCCTAGAACTTCTCTTCCTCTTATCCCCTTTTTAGTCTCTCTTTGTGTCTCACTATTTCTCACAGTTGATAACCTATTCTAACCCACATACGAGTCCTTTTATTTCTCTAATTTTCATCCTTTATTTTACTCCAAAAATACAAATTACCAAAACACCCTACCGGGATGTCAATTCGGCCTCAAACTGCCCCAGAATCCAAACTAAGCCCCCAGGTAGACTTTTTTGACTATCTTGACCCTTCGGATACAATGGAACACTCAAAACGATCATTTGAGTGACTTATAAATATTTATCTTATACTTTCATTAATGAAATCTCGACACGACTAACACACGCGTCCCAAGCTAATTTCCATAACTGTCGTATTTTTCACTCACGAAAACTTTAATATTTTCATAATCATATATTACTTTACTAAGTAAGTAATATTCAACATAATTCTCACCAATAAATACTAAATCTCATCACGCTAGTCATTATTTAATTAAATCCGAATTAATTATAAATAAATTTCCCCATTTAAATCAATTAATCCCATAATTAAAATAAAGTCTTTAATAAATATGTGGTATTAAAAAAACATAAATAAGATATACTTAGTTGTAAAACGCCCTCAAAATACGAACTCGCACCCAACTTACCGGAACAAAGTGAGGATGTGAGCTTATGTCCAATGGGAATATACAAGCAGTATAGAAACGAATGGCAAAAAAGAATACTCACACCCTACAATCACATGCATATGAAAAGATATATGTATCTACATGCATATAGATATACCTTTGAAAATATTTATTCAATTCCATTAATCGTTTACTTCCAAAACTTTAAACATTTAGATTGATTTACCTTTTTTTTTTAAATACTTCCTTTATTCATACTTATCATTTTTCACTTTTTTTAATAACCCCAGTTCCACACTTAAACACCCGGGTGCCCACTTCACTTTAGCCTTTTTGCCTTAATATGGACATTTATAGATTTACGCATTTACTTGTCCATTTAACCTTTACTGAAACGTTTATTTCATTCATTCAAGTTAAGTTGTATTAACACGTTTCACCACACAACCCATTTCCTTATAAGTGTTTCTTGTTCCTTTTATCTTTTCTCGAAATGGTACCATTTACCTCATATTTACAAAGGCTCCACACCAACGGCTATACACATCATATGCTCTGGCTAGTGGTTTAGGGTTTTTCACCCAAGGGCTCCGAGGCCTTCTATCTTGTTATTGGTGTCATCTGAGTGCCTTTGATGTGATTTAACATTTTACTGATGCCCACATTATTATTTTTAATTTTTACCCGGTCGAAGCCAAAACCCAGGACTTTACCGCCCCAATTTGTGTTATACCTTGAAATTTTCCATTTTATGTCATTTACACTTTAACCTTGATTTTTATTCCAAAAATCATCTTCATTTAGGACTACTTTGTGTAACACCCTTTCCAACATTTTATTTCATAAAAATGTTTCACTTTAAGTAAAATTATCATTTTACCCATTTGTTTCCAATTCACAGTTTTACTCCAATTTCACAAGTGTTAATTTAACCCAAAACCTTATTAAGTCATATATGCTAATTTCTTAAGTGTTATAACCCTTTAACACCTTTCTACACTTGGAATACATTATTCTTTATTGGTAACACCATTACACCCTTAATCCTTTCATAATCCCATAAATGTTAATATTTCACAACATTAGTAAGTTATACTCACTAACCATTCCACGTTTAACACTTAATTATTGCTTTTTACCAACATTCATATTTCTTTACTTCTTTATTCAAGAAATACATTTATACTTAAGACTACTTTTATAAGAAAATTTTCATTTCTTTTATTTAACATGTAGTCCTTTATCTTCATACCCACTTTGTCTTTTAGTTCCAATTACACATACTCTGAAGACTAAAATTCCAACTTTAATTATTTCATGTTTAAACCCAATAAAATCTTTCTTAAACTTGTTCACATATTTATTATCAAATACTACAAGTTTATATGCATTGAAAGTGGACTTTAAATACTAAAATCCTACAAAATGGATTAAACATGCATTTCATGAAATAAAAATATTTCATTAATTTCTTTAAACTTGGAAAATGTCCATTTATTCTTAATCTCCATTTTGTAAGAAACTTAAAAATATTTATTTTACAAATATTTCGACAACATTTATATCATTAAATTTTTATTCCATAAAAATAGTTATTATTTATTTTTCACTAGAAATACTCTAAAATGACATTTCTTACATGTTTATTCCATAAAAATGGTTATTATTTCTTTTTCACAAGGAATATACCAAAATAACACTTCTTACACTTTTTTATTTCAGAAAAATGTATAAATTTTAGTTTTATTTGAAAATATACCGAAATAGTATTTTTTTAGATTTTTATTTCGATAAAAATGTTCATTTTCATTTTTATTAGAAAATATACACAAACAATATTTTCTTACATTTTTATTCCCTTAAAAATGTCCATTTTCAGTCTTATTAGAAAATATACACAAACAATATGTTCTTACATTTTTATGTCATAAAACTGTCCATTTTCAGTTTTATTAGAAAATATACACAAACAATATTTTCTTACATTTTTATTTCCATAAAAATGTCCATTTTAAGTCTATTAGGAAACCCAATATTATTTCATGACAATCCTACTCTTGATATTTTACAACATAAGACTACAATGTACACGAAAGCGTCTCAAATACGAAGAGTAGGTTATCCCACCTGAATGACTCCAAAGATGGTAGTGGTGGTGATGAAGATGGGTGACTCCCCTACCTCCAAAGGTGGACCCAAAGGGAGTCACACAAATCTCCACCGTGCAACCTCCAAAATAGCTCCAAGAAAGCACCATTAAAATCCTCTTCAAAACCTCACACAATATACACATCTCCTTCTAATAATGCCTCCTTAAATACCCATCAAGCCTTCAACAGCAAGTACTATATTTCGACAATGGGGAATAACTATTGTGGTTTGTAAGTATTCAGCACACTTTAGGGAACAAATGGTAGAAGGCATATCAACCCACAAAGAGGGAGAAAATATGATTTTTAAGAGTATAAAATGAAGTGGCAGTGGCTTCCTAATCACATGCCAGTCACTTTTATATATACTAAGAGACACAACATTCCTACTGAAATCCCTACCATCAGCTCAAGAGGTGATACGATCTAAGTGGTTAATGGTTAAAAAAGTGACAACCAAGTGGGTCAGTCGTCCCAAGTTACCATTCTCATATAAACGAACCCCCAAAAGCCCACAAGTTATAATCGTTATCCCAGCCTTCGTTAGACGGTCTGACCAGAAATAATGAGCAGCGAATGAGAGTGAAAATGCATGAGGGAGAGGTTTTTCGCACATCGTTCGAGTGACCTCCATGGTCCTTCGAACGATCGGCACCATTTTTTTCCATTAATGCCCTTACAGTTTCGGAGATCCAAGGATATGCCTTTTTGTTTTACTTTGCCTGCTTCTTAACTCAGTACCTTCATTTATTACTTTGGTCCCAATAGTTCCTAATTCTTAGGATATATATATATACTAATTCTTAGGATATATATATATATATATATATATATATATATATATATAGAGAGAGAGAGAGAGTTAATTAATTTATAACCACCAATTTTATAATATAATTATATAATTCATATATAATCCTTATCCAATAATTCTCGATAATTAAATGCTTTTCTTAATATTTTTCCAATAATTATCATCAAGTCCCTATAGTAAAAATAACTAGGTACATAATCCAGTTATACTCATCCAAGTCCCCATGTTTTTCGTATTATCATAGTTTTACAGAGGGTATAAATAAAACATTAAGGGAGGGGTATTGCAAACTTCCCTCCTTAGGGAATTTTGTCCTCGAAATTCTTGATTTGTCACAATCTATAATCCAGTTACCTATGACCAATTTCCAATTCTAGGCATCCTCACACCTATCGTCTAAACCCAAAGATTTCTTTTTAATCAATCATCATTGTTAATCCGATCATGACAGAACCTAAGTTCATATTGCTAGTCCTCAAGCATGCCTAATGTGTCTATTTAAACCAAACCTCAAGATTGTCGATACTTGCCAAACATTGAAATGTTGCCAATGAATTTGTTAACATGGATCATTCCTATGTGAGGATTCACAACCTACGCTTCCTCAATTAATTTCTCAGACCATGCCTAGCCTAGGCGGATATAGTTTCAACATTTCTCGTTACACATATCAATGATATTTAAGACAATCACTTATCACCTAGTTCTACCCGACCGATATCTCCTATGAGATCCCTATGTCGACGTAGGGTCATCCTGGGTACCTCTACACGAACGTGTACAAGCGATCATCTACTCAATTCCCAAAATCTTAATATTCTCAAGTTACAACCTCAGATGCATGACCAAGTCATAACTCGTGATACCGGCTAACTACAACATGTTAACCAAAAGCAACCAAGTAACATATGCAACTATATACAAGAGCATGAGAACACGCGTACACAGAGACTGGTGTAGAATAAAGGTGCATCTGAAGCAGAGAACACTTCTTATACCGTGATGCATCAGCCACAACGGGCCTAACCCGCATCACTACTGAGCTTATGCAATGCCACCCCCGAATAAAAAATACTCAATAACTTCCAATTATCGGGATCACAGAAGGCAAAAAGAAGGAAACGAATCGGGCAACTGCCATGCCAACGAAGAAATCTAATTCCGACGATAACTTAAACCATACGAAGTATGAACCCATGACATAAATATAAATCCGCTAGTTCTTACCGGTAGTTATTAAGTACTATGGCATTGCCATGCATCCTGGCTTGGTCTCGTAACCTCGACGAGTTCTACCAAGAATCATCCGTCCATATCGAATGGATGGAGGACAAAATAAATTTCTTCGGGGAGCTGAAACATTGGGCTTCCCTCCTTAGGACTAAACCTATCCATCCTGGTAGGAATAACAATCCTAATTCAAGGCAAAGTTACTTCTCTTGTCACTCATTATTAGTTACTGGCCCATCATAGCTAGGCCTCCAAAATTCAACGTGTGGTAGTTAACCTCAACTTTTGAGATCATTCTCATCAAGTGAAACACAACGCAACATTCTAATGGTATCTCAACTTTCAAGCATCACTCATGCCTAATGGTCTCCCTTTACAGAGTCATTACTACCCATACAGGTAGCACACTTAGGTGTTATAATCAAGGCCAATACTTCATCCGTGTGACAAATCTCATTGTGTTAAAAGTCTCCCAGGTGCACCACCTAGCATTGATGGATAAATTCTCAAATTTATCTTGGAAGGTCATATCATGATGCATGCCTATAAACAAAATTCATAGCATTAACTCCAAGGTAGTGCCATAAATTAACACGATCTAACCGTGATATAGTCATCAATGGTCTACCATCGCTTATGTAAACTCCTATACAATAATGATTCCCCGTGTCTCATGGACGACGACATTAAACTCCATTATTCATCTAGGCATCTTACGCATCTCTAATAATAAACCACAAGTCATACCATGATCCATGCTACGCAACCCTGAGTTTATAACTCTGAAATGGACACTACCACCAAAATCTTAATGCAATAATAAATCCCAAAGCTTCGAAGAGAGATACCATCGTCATTATAATGCACGGTACATAACCCTAGACTCATTATTATTAGGGAATGACTACCACTCGCATTAACATGCCGCTAGTTAAACCTTATCATAGACCTCCAAGAATTATCAACACTGATTTTACACGCCTACCTAAATTACTAACCCAAGGTCAGTTTCATCAGTCTCCTTAGCACTTATTGCCAAAGGGCATTTAATGTAACTCACGTGCGTACCCCGAATGCCAATCCGTAGCTAAATTCACTAGACTATATCATTTGATTCCCAATGAGTTTTCAACCACTATAACTGAATTACCTTACCATGTGGGCCTCATACCGCATGTTAATCTAAAAACCAACATAACTATGTATACTTTGGTAGGATATGGGACATCGGGCATTGATTATGATCACTAGGGCCCATGCTTACGGACATCACAAAGTATTTTCTTTCAACTCCAACTACAATCACCAACCTTAAATTAATACTGCTCAGGTTTTGGTAGGACACGGGACGTCAGGTATTGCCAAAGAGGAGGCTTACCCTAACGGCACTGCAAGAGGTCATATGCAAAAACATCACAACTCATTCATTTAATACTAAGTCACCACGATTATTAGTATTACTCCTAGGTTACCTCCATCATCATGGCTACCTAAACTCACATTATAGTCAAGGCACATGAATCAGGATGTACTAAATCCAAGCCCACAACCAAAGGACCCAATATGTCCTTACCACATAACTAATCACTTTCAAACACATTAATCTTTAATATCACTCTGTGACCCCACTCAAGGCTTATATGTTATACTCATAAGCTAAGAATCACTAAGGCATCCTTTCACAAGGACAACATCCTATAAATTTTCCAGCAGTCACAGTATTACCCCAAGGATTGGGTTTACATAACTTCGATATGGACTCCTCATATGTGTCACACCCAAGGCTACATATAATTGAAGTCACGATTTCTCTTTAAATAGTTTGACACTCTAAAAATCAATCTCTGCCATTGGTTACATATAATTTTGCTACCTGCCCCATGGGCGTCATCTCACTCTATTAATATCTCTGGGGCTCTATGTCAACAAAATATGGAACACAAATGCCTCACACTACGAACCACAGTATCACCACCTATTGTCTTATGTGGAAACTCATAAATTTTAAATCATAACTTATCAGAAATGCGGAAGCGATTTATAACCATCAGTTTAATCGTGTGCCACTTGGCACTAATTTACTTGTCGTGCTGACCTCTTTGACTTTACAGTCGAGGACATGAACTAAACCGTCATCAAACTAGCATGATTGTCCTGAACAATACCGATATCGAAAGATCCAATACCGACCTAACCATGTCACAACTGAAAAGAAACTTGAACCAAGAGCTCTGATAGCATTTGTAATAAGCCGAACCGAATTTATGGATCACACGTGAGTCAACTCGATCCGAATCGGATGTTATGTGTGAAGTGCAATGAAACAACCTAAATAATATTATTAGTCCATTTTTATTTTAATTAACATTTCACTTGTTAGCGTGCGATATCAGTTTCGAGATGACCTACATGAGGGACCCATGGGGAGCACCCCGGAGTCCAAGTAAACAAAGCTACTAATGTAAAGCATACATAAGATATACTCATCTGTAAAATGCCCTCAAAATACGAATATGCACCCAACCTTCCGGAACAAAGTGGGGATGTGAGCCTATGCCCAGTGAGAATATACAAGCAATATAAAAACGAACGGAAGAAAGGAATACTCACATGCTACAATCACATTCATGCGAATATATATATATATATATATATATATATATATATATATATATATATATATATATATATATATGTATCTACAAACATAAAGATATACGTTTAAAAATACATATTCAAATGCATTAACCGTTTACTTCCAAAACTTTACACATTTAGATTAATTTACCTTAATCTTGAAAGACTTTCTTTATTCATACTTAGCATTTAACACTTTGTTTGACACATCTGGTTCCACACTTAAACACCAATTTACCCACTTTACTTTAGCCTTTTTACCTTAACATGGATACTTATAGATTTACGCATTTACTTATCCAATTAACCTTTGTCGGAACATTTGCTTCATTCATTAAAGTTAGTTTGTATTAACACGTTTCACCACACAACCCATTTTGTTACATGTGTTCCTTGTTCCTTTTATCTTTTCTCAAAATTTTACCATTTAGCACACACTTACATGGGCTCCACACCGATGGCTATGCGCTCTATATGCTCTGACCAGTGGTTTAGGATTTTTCACCCAAGGGCTCCGGGACTTTTTACTTATTCCCAGTGTCATCCGAGTGCCTTTAATGTTGTTTAACATTTTACTAATGCCCACATTATTACCTTTTCTTTTTACCCGGCCAGAGCCAAAACTCGAAACTTTACCGCCCCAATTTGTGTTACACTTGAAAATTTACCATTTTGTGTCCTTTACACTTTAGCCTTAATTTTTATTCCACAAATCATTTTCATTTAGGACCACTTTGTGTAACACCCTTTTCAACATTTTTTATATCATAAAAATGTTTCATTTTAAGTAAAATTACTATTTAACCCATTTGTTGCCCATTCACACTTTTACTCCATTTTCACAAGTGTTATTTTCACTTAAAACACTATTTAGTTATACACCCCAACTTCTTAAGTGTCTTAACCCTTTAACACCTTTCTACACTTGGAATATATTATTCTTGATTGGAAACACCTTTACACCATTAATCCTTTCATAATTCCATAAATGTTAATACTTCACAACATTAGTAAGTTATGCGCACTAACCATTCCATGTTTGCCCATTGACACTTAATTAGTGATTTTTAGCAACATTCATATTTTCTTACATCTTTATTCAAGAAATACATTTACACTTAAGACTACTTCTATAAGAAAATTTCCATTTCTTTTATTTATCATATAGTCCTTTATCGTCATACTCACTATGTCTTTTAGTCCCAATTACACATACTTTGAAGACTAAAATTCCAACTTTTACTATTTCATGTTTAAACCCAATAAAATCTTTCTTAAACTTGTTCACCTATTTATTATCAAATACTACAAGTTTGTATGAATAGAAAGTGGACTTTAAATACTAAAATCATACCAAATCGATTAAACATGCATTTCACGAAATAAAAATATTTGATCAATTTCTTTAAACTTGGCAAATGTCCATTTATTCACAATTTCTCCATTTGGCAAGAAACTTAAAAATATTTATTCCATAAATATTTTGACAACATTTACATCATTACATTTTTATTCCATAAAAATGGTTATTATTTCTTTTTCACTAGAAATACATTAAAATGGCATTTCTTACATTTTTATTCCATAAAAATGATTATTATTTATTTCTCACAAGGAATATGCCAAAATAACACTTCTTACATTTTTATTTCAACTGAAAATTATAAATTTCAGTTTTATTAGAAAATATACACAAACAGAATTTCTTACATTTTTATTTCTATAAAATGTTCATTTTCAATCTTATTTGAAAATATACACAAATAATATTTTCTTACATTTTCATTTCATAAAAATGTCCATTTTCAATTTTATTAGAAAATATACCCAAACAATATTTTCTTACAATTTTATTTTCATAAAAATATCCATTTTCAGTCTATTAGGAAACCCAGTATTATTTCATGACAATCCTACTCTTGATATTTTACAATCATTAGACTACAATGTACACTAAAGCGTCTCAAATACGAAGAGTACGTTTATCCCACCTGAATGACTCCAGAGATGGAAATAGTGGTGATGAAGATTGGTGACTCCCCCACTCCAAAGGTGGCCCCAAAGGGAGTCACACAAAGCTCCACCGTGCATCCTACAAAATAGCTCTAAGAAAGCACCATTAAAATCCTCTCCAAAACCTCCAACAATAAACACATATTCTTTTAATAACGCCTCCTCAAATACCCATCAAGCCTTCAACAACAACTATTATATTTCTATAGTGAGCAATAATTATTGTGGTTTGCAAGTATTCAACACACTTTAGGGAAAAAATAGTAGAAGGCATCTCAACCCACAAAGAGGGAGCAAGTGTGATTTTTAGGAGTATAAAATGAAGTGGCAATGGCTTCCTAATCTCACGCCACTCAATCTTATATATACTAAGAGACACAACATTCCTACTAAAATCCCCAGTGTCGGCCCAGGAGGTGACACAATCTAAGTGATCAATGGTTTAATAAGTGACAACCAAGTGGGTGGGTCGCCCCAAGTTACCATTCTCATATACACGAACCCCCAAAAGCCCACAAGTTATAATCGTTATCCCAGCCTTCATCAGACGGTCTGAGAGAAATGATGAGCAGAGAATGAGAGCCTGACTGTGCATGAGGGAGAGGGTTTTTCGATGTCGTTCGAGGACCTCCATGGTCATTCGAATGACCAACACGATTTTTTTTCCGTTAATGCCCTTAACAGTTTTGGAGATCCAAGGATATGCCCTTTTGTTTTACTTCACCTAATTCTTAACTCAGTACCTTCGTTTATTACTTTGGTCCCAATAATTCTGAATTCTTAGGATATATATATATATATATATATATATATATATATATATATATAGAGAGAGAGAGAGAGAGAGAGAGAGTTAATTAATTTATAACCACTAATTCTATAATGTAATTATATAATTTATATATAATCCTTATCCAATAATTCTCCGTGATTAAATCCTTTACTCAATATTTTTCCAATAATTATCATCAAGTCCCTATATTAAAAATAACTAGGGATATAATCCATTTATACTCATCCAAGTCCCCATGCTTTTCGTATTATCACAGTTTTACACGGGGTTTAAATAAAACTTAAGGACAGGGTATTACAAAAGAGTATTATGTCTATACATTAGGAATGTATTGAACACAACCAAATATGATATCAAGTCTAGACACTGACTTGATTCAACTTTCACAATTCTTAACTTTGAAAACGGTGCATAGATTATCAATCTCGACAATTATGAGGATTTAAATACTCACTTGGTTATTTCTACGACTGTTATGGGTGTGATTCAATTCATTGAGTCTAAATTTCCACAAGTTTGACAACCATTTGTGAGTATGTCTAAGATTATATTTTATATTAATCCCGTGTGGGAGTTTTAGTTCTATCAATAAACCCGATTAAAGGATTTTATAATCCAGCAAAGTATCAAATGAGTTGAGCTCAGGATCTAGGAATAAATAAAACGTTGTTGAAAATCAATTAGAATCGCATTGAATTTTATTATACGGGTATTGTATGCTTTATGTGGAGAATCAAATTATGCAATACGTAACTTTGCAAAGAATACCTCATTATTCGAGTAATTCTGAGATAATTGAATTTGAGTGCGACTGTAATTATTTAGTGGAAATAATTAAAATTAATCATAGAATAAAATATATTACAAATTATGATATGAGATTTTCATATATATGTTTGGAAGACAATCTAATTATATGTCTTTGATCTATGGTATAGTCCATTTATCAAATAGCAAACCCAAAATTCTTTGGAAACCTTTACGATCCCAAGCTCACTTTATGTACCTATTTATATGGATCAAAGTAAATATTTCAAGTTGCATGAGACATTCTAAAGGTTTAGGGAATGATAAAAAAAAATACTACACACGTTTTTGTGTAGGATGAGGGGATATAAAATTACTTCTCTCATATTTCACCAAGATTTCATCTCTGGAAGATTCGACATACATGGCTTCATTTAGGTGGATCATATACTAAAAGATTCAAGGTATAGAACACATGCTAGGAAAGATTTGAACCTTGAAGAAATTCCTTAACCTCATCATCTTCATTAAATTCCTTTTCCTTACATTCTGAAATGTTATCAATCAAAGTTCTTGAACAACAATTTTTTTTTATTATCAATCCCCGTTTACCTATAGTCAAGGACATAGCCAATAAGGACTATGTAACACCCCCCCCCCCCCCCCCCCCCCCGCGCCCGGAGAGAGCGAACGGAGCGCTAATGCGATAAAACTAAACTAAATCCACAATATAACAAGGTATTGAGCACCTAAATCCCACAACAACAAAAGAGAAACTACAAATCTCAATATCTTCAAATTAAATACCAAATCTCTCGAATTAAAATTACAACTATCTAACTCGAATAAAAATACAAATGTCCAAAGCTCTATACAACAAAATAACACAAATATTTCCCAAATAATCCTCGCTAAAATCAATCTCCATAGCGCCCCAAAATCCGCGCTAACCTGCCACTAAAAGAAAATATGGGAAAGTACACAATACGACAAGAAAGATGCTCAACAAATATATATTAGCGATGAATAAAATGTAACAACACGAGTACGAATATTCAAATCAAAATGCAAATCTCAATAGCATTTCATCATTATAATTTTTCAACAACACATCAATGGGTCACCAGGCCTCACCACATCCGTATATGCTTTATCAAGCCATAGCCCGGGAAACAGGAATTTTAGCGGGTGCCCAACATCCGTGCCATATTAAAATCTCATGACAACGAGCTCAATAACAATATAATGATACCACATGAATAAAAATAATTTCAACAATTATTTTCCAGATTTCAATGAATTTAACAATTCAAATATGAGTTCAATTAATAAGAAATCAAAGAGAATGACACTCGCGAGATTTAAGGAGCATATTGTGTAAAATCCCATACCTCAAACCATGATGAGAAACCAACGATCACATCCTCAAGATCAACACAAAATATCTACAAAAACTCCTCCAAGAACCTTCAACAAAATAGCCCCAAGAACACCTATAATCTAAGGTTGGAACTCACAAATCTCAAGGGTCAATGTGTATATAAAAAGAAGAGGAATATAAAATATATTTGCTGCCAAAATTTGTGCCAGAAGTAGGATAAAAGGATTTCCCACGACTTCCTTTTATAATGCAAAGAAATGAAGAGTTGGAATCCAAAAGACTCCTTTAAATAAGGCAAAGAAATGAAGAGTTGGAAGCCAAAACAACTCTTGAAAATTACTTAATGTTCGCCGACTTAGAATCCAAGAGTTAAAAATATTAAAAATCATTTTAAAATACGTTTTAACTCCGATTTCAAAACCGTTAGAAATTCTCGCCTTTAAAAATAATATTCAACATATTTGAGCAATAAAAATAATTTTATCAAAAACTTTATTTTCCTCCATTTTTCAGAAATTAATTAAAATAGCCAAAAATTACGCGGGTTGTTACACTTCCCCACTAACAATGGAATTTCGCCCTCGAAATTCGTCGAATGCCTAACTCTCAAAAATCAGGCTAACAATCTCCAAAATAAATTTCATCTCCAAAAATAATTCCTCACCTCTAATCTCGAAACCTAACACGAATATCACCTAAAATTTTCTATCTCCAAAAATTGCTAACCACGCAATGAACCCAAAACTCAAGACCCGAGGGTTGCCGTATACCTAAGCTCTGATACCATTTGTAACACCCCGCCCGCCCGGAGAGAGCGAACGGAGCGCTAATGCGATAAAACTAAACTAAATCCACAATATAATAAGGTATAGAGCACCTAAATCCCACAACAACAAAAGAGAAACTACAAATCTCAATATCTTCAAATTAAATACCAAATCTCTCGAATTAAAATTACAACTATCTAACTCGAATAAAAATACAAATCTCCAAATCTCTATACAACAAAATAATACAAATCTTTCCTAAATAATCCTCGCTAAAATCAATCTCCATAGCGCCCCAAAATCTGTGCTAACCTGCCACTAAAAGAAAATATGGGGAAGTACACAATACGACAAGAAAGATGCTCAACAAATATATATTAGCGATGAATAAAACGTAACAACATGAGTACGAATATTCAAATCAAAATGCAAATCTCAATAGCATTTCATCATTATAATTTTTCAATAACACATCAATGGGTCACCAGGCCTCACCACATCTGTATATTCTTTATCAAGCCATAGACCGAGAAACGGGAATTTTGGCGGGTGCCCAACATCCGTGCCATATTAAAATCTCATGACAACGTGCTCAACAACAATATAATGATACCACATGAATCAAAATAATTTCAACACTTATTTTCTAGATTTCAATGAATTAAACAATTCATATATGAGTTCAATTAATAAGAAATCAAAGAGAATGACACTCGCGAGATTTAAGGAGCATATTGTGTAAAACCTCATACCTCAAACCATGATGAGAAACCAACGATCACATCCTCAAGATCAACACAAAATATCTACAAAAGCTCCTCCAAGAACCTCCAACAAAATAGCCCCAAGAACACCTCTAATATAAGGTTGGAACTCACAAATCTCAAGGGTCAATGTGTATATAAAAAGAAGAGGAATATAAAATATATTTGCTCCCAAAATTTGTGCCAGAAGTAGGTTAAAAGGCTTGCCCACGACTTCCTTTTATAATGCAAAGAAATGAAGAGTTGGAATCCAAAAGACTCCTTTAAATAAGGCAAAGAAATGAAGAGTTGGAAGTCAAAACAACTCTTGAAAATTACTTAATGTTCGCCGACTTAGAATTCTAA
The DNA here is from genome assembly GCA_949130495.1 of Sambucus nigra. Taxonomy (NCBI): domain Eukaryota; kingdom Viridiplantae; phylum Streptophyta; class Magnoliopsida; order Dipsacales; family Adoxaceae; genus Sambucus; species Sambucus nigra. The sequence continues at coordinate 379,260,230 of OX422211.1, forward strand.
GAGTTAAAAATATTAAAAATCATTTTAAAATCCGTTTTAACTCCGATTTCGAAACCGTTTCAAATTCTCGCCTTTAAAAATAATATTCAACATATTTGATCAATAAAAATAATTTTATCAAAAACTTTATTTTCTTCCATTTTCCATAAATTAATTAAAATAGCCAAAAATTACGCGGGTTGTCACACTTCCCCACTAACAATGGAATTTCGCCCTCGAAATTCCGCCGAATGCCTAACTCTCAAAAATCAAGCTAACAATCTCCAAAATAAATTTCATCTCCAAAAATAATTCCTCACCTCTAATCTCGAAACCTAACACGAATATCACCTAAAATTTTCTATCTCCAAAAATTGCTAACCACGCAAGGAACCCAAAACTCAAGACCCAAGGGTTGTCGTATACCTAAGCTCTGATACCATTTGTAACACCCCGCCCGCCCGGAGATAGCGAACGGAGCGCTAATGCGATAAAACTAAACTAAATCCACAATATAACAAGGTATAGAGGACCTAAATCCCACCACAACAAAAGAGAAACTACAAATTTCAATATCTTTAAATTAAAGACCAAATCTCTCGAATTAAAATTACAACTATCTAACTCGAATAAAAATACAAATCTCCAAAGCTCTATACAACAAAATAATACAAATCTTTCCCAAATAATCCTCGCTAAAATCAATCTCCATAGCGCCCCAAAATCCGCGCTAAGCTGCCACTAAAAGAAAATATGAGGAAGTACACAATATGACAAGAAAGATGCTCAACAAATATATATTAGCGATGAATAAAACGTAACAACACGAGTACGAATATTCAAATCAAAATGCAAATCTCAATAGCATTTCATCATTATAATTTTTCAACAACACATCAATAGGTCACCAGGCCTCACAACATCCGGGGTTAGCAATTACGCGGGTTGTTACACTTCCCCACTAATAATGGAATTTCGCCCTCGAAATTCGCCGAATGCCTAACTCTCAAAAATCAGGCTAACAATATCCAAAATAAATTTCATCTCCAAAAATAATTCCTCACTGTGACACCCCGCCTAATTAAATACCGGGCGATCACTCCTTTATTAAATTAAAATCAAGGTGAACAGTTGGATCATTCTTAGCATCACTGTCGTTCCAATTTAAACACCCTAATTAATTAAGCTAAGTGTCAAAACCATTGTTAACATTCCTTTCAAGTTTTATTTATTTGTTTTATTAAACAATCAATCCAATAATTTAACATTCAACAACTGGCTACTAACAATAAAACTTAAAGTAAACCATCCAGAATATAATAAATCCCAAAGTGACAATACTAGAAATAGATGAAGTACAATATCCAAATAACAACTGAAGAATGGAAAGGGTGACACATGCCCCAATAATGAACATGCTAGGATTAGAATCAAATGGATGAAGTCGTCTAAACAACAGGCCTGCAACTCCCACCTAAGTTGCAGCGCGTTCCTGCCAAAGGACCCTATGCAAGACGCCCCTGTGGCTGGGCACCTGTAACATATACATATATATATACAAGGGAGAAAGAGAAATGGAAACGGGTCAGAGCCCGATAGTGTATATGATTTAAAAATTCGTTTAGCAAGTATTTAAATTGATACAGGCGAATGCAACAACATATTAGTGCGACACTCTCTTGAGAAATTCTCACCTCTCTTCTAATGTGAACTCTTATGGGAAAATTTGTTGAATATTACTAATGAGAAAAGTAATATATAATAGTGGCCATATTAAATGTCACGAGTGAATAAAATGACAATTTTAGAAATTTGAGTCGGAACGCGCCCGTGTCGCGTCGGGACTAAATATTGATAAATAAAAGTAAATATTTTATAAGTTGTTCGTATGGTCGTTTTGAGTGCGCCAACGCGTCCGGAAGGGAGCATTTGTGAGACCAAATGGCATCACTCTGAACTCGTAAGACCCATATCTCGTCAAGAAAGCAGTCTTTGAAACATCCTGCTCTCTAATACGTAGCTGATGGTACCCCGACCTCAGATCTATCTTCGAAAAGAAAGTTGCTCCCCTCAACTGGTCTAACAGATCATCGATTCGAGGCAACGAATACTGATTCCGTATCGTAACCTTGTTCAACTCCCGGTAGTCCACATATAACCTCCGTGAACCATCTCTCTTCTTCACAGACAAGACTGGAGTGCCCCAAGGTGAGGTACTCCTGCGAATGAAGCCCTGACCTAACAGCTGCTCTATCTGATCTCGTAACTCTCGCATCTCCACCGAAGCCATACGGTATGGAGCGCGTGCTATCGGTCTCGTATCTGGCAATAAATCTATGACAAAGTCTATCTCTCGACTGGGGGGTAGGCCTGGTATCTCCTGGAATACATCGGAATACTCACGAAGGACTGGGATCGAGTCTAAAGGAATCACAAGCTCCTTAGAGGTATCCTCCTCTATATAATACAAATGAGCGGTCGAACCTCCCTCTGGGAGAGGCATCGCCACTACAAACATATCTTACCCCGGAATGGAAAAAATAATGCTCCCACCGAAGCAATCAATCATGGCTCTATAAGCTGCGAGCCAATCCATATCGATAATAACATCATGCTCATGCATATGTAAGACTAACATGTCTGCGGGTAATACCAAACTACCGATATCTACCCCCACTCCCCGTCATATAAAGAAGATAAGCGACCCACTCCCCAGTGGTGAGTCTACACACGTCACTGTGCTCTCTGCTATGGCTAACAACCATAAGGCCTTCGCAAAATCCGTAGCTATAAAACAATGCATCGCCCCAGTATCAAACAAAACCCGACCCATAGTACCATGGATAGGAAACATACCCTCAATCACGGGTGGTGCCTGTGGAGCTGCTACCTGGTGGACGTTATAGACATGTCCGTACTGTAACTGCCCCTGCTGCACTGGAGCTGTTGGAATGGCTGGTAGGGCTGGCACATGGGCTGGAGCTGGGAGGGAAGCTGGAAAAAGTGGTCTCTGTGGTTCATTACGGGCACCCTACTGCTGTGGGGCCCTATTACCCTCTGGGCAATCCTGGCATTTATGACCATGCTTATCGCATACAAAACACCGGCCTCTGAAGTTACCTCCCCTCTGACCCTGCTGACCACGGCCCTACTGGCCGTTACCTCCCCGCCACTGGCCCTGTTGGCCCTGATTAGCACGCTGTTGGCCCTGTTGATTAGGCTGGCCCTGCCTATAACCCCCAAATCCCTGCCTGGAATCACCTGAACGGAATCACTTAGCAGGATCCCCCTGATGGGAACTCTGCTCGTGTTGACGAGTCTGTCCATGAGATGGTGCCCCACTAGCACTACTACCCCCGGTCCTGCCCTGCTGGTTGGACTCTCCTGCTCTACTGCTTCCCTGTAGATGGAAGCGGTGATCCTGGCAATATAGTAACACGACATTGAGTACATCAGTGAAAGTACTCAGAGATAGATTCCCTATAAGATGCTGACGGATCCTCCAAGCTAACCCGTCCACAAACAACATTATCTTCTTACTATCAGTAGGTGCCTCATCTGGCACTATGGTGAGAAGTCTCATGAACTCCTCCTCATACTCAGCAACGGTAGAGTTCTACTGTTTCAAATTTAGTAATTTTCGCTTCATCTCAGTCTGCACGGCGGGTGGAAAGTACTTGCGGTCAAACCGCTCCCAAAATGACTGAATAGGGACCGTGTCCCTCTCCTCCAAGGTGGTAGTGGACTCCCACCACTGCAAAGCGGCCCCCACCAGCTTAAAGGAAGCTAATAACTGCCTTTGCATGTCATTGCACTCATACATACGAAGATGCAGCTGGATGTCTTTCTTCCATTGGCTGACTGTGACGATATCTGAGCTACCAGAGAACTCAGGGGGATGCGCCTTCTGAAAAGCGTCCCTAACCCTCTCCCATGCAGATGGAAGTTGTGCTGGTACTGGCGCCACTGCCTGAATCTGGGGTGGAGCCTGCTGAACCACCGCTAGCGCGGCATTCACCGCCTGAGCAACAATGGCGGCTACTTCATTAGCATTCATAGTGCCTTGTGCCGGAGCTGCTGGATGTTCGGCCTGGCACGCCTATCCTTCGGTGCACGTCTCGGAGGCATTTGAAATGTGAAGAAGTTTATTAGTCTCCAGTCATTATCAAATCCCAAATGGCTGGAGACGTAAACGTAAAAGCAGGAATACAACAATCCTAAAAATAGGGCTCTATAGCAAAAACGTTAAGCTGAAAGCGAAAATAAGTCGTACAGATCCTATGGACACTAGAACCTGATGCTCTGATACCACCTACTTTTATTTATCAATATTTAGTCCCGACGCGACACGGGGGCGTCCCGACTCAAATTTCTAAAATTGTCATTTTATTCACTCGTGACATTTAATATGGATACTATTATATATTACTTTGCTCATTAGTAATATTCAACAAATTTTCCCATAATTACTAACTCTCATCACGTTAATAATTATAACATAATTAATTTCCGGATTTTTATTAAATAATTAATTCACATTAAATTTAATAAATTTCCAAATTAATATAGCATAAAAATACGGGGTAAATTAATTGGATTATATGTTCCAGGATTTTTGTGGTGTGATTCTTTAAATATTGAATTGTATGGGCGCCCTGGATGATTGGATTGTAATAGTTTTCAAAATTATGAAACAGTAAGTAGTTATGACTTCGGGATTTATTTGTTTAATAAGTTAGGATCATTTTTCCCAAACTTTGTCACGAGGACGGTATAGGGAAGATTGGGTATAGTTTAATTTTGATTCAGTTGGAACTATATGGTGAGACTTAGTGTAACATCGATGGGGATTTTCGTTAATGTACTGTATGGGCGGTACTACTTAGATTTCTTGCGATGTGAGATTTATACTCAGAGTTGACCTTATCAGTATGGTTCATTTTTCTGAATTTCGGGACGACATTCTGTTATAAGGGGGGAAGTATGTAATACCCCGTAATTTTAATGACTTTTAAAATGGGTTATATTTTAAATTAATGGATTAATTGGATCTTATTATAAATTAATTCATTTGGGTTTTATCCGAATTGTGGATATTAAAATGGATGATTCTAAATATTACTTAAAGATATTTAGGTAATATATGAATTTGATGTCATTGATATGACGGTATGATATAAATTCGGTAATTTGAATTTTTAGTCAGACGCGGTATGGGACGTGTTGGGACTAATTTATTAAATTAAAAAGGAAATTTATTTTCTATCGACCTTATAGTCATTTCGACTACGTCGTTGCGTCAGGAAGGTTCGAAATAGTCAGAAAAGTTTATTTGGATGTTAATTTTGAGTCTCGGGTCATTTGGAAATGAATAGACAACCCAAAAGGGCATTTTGGTTATTTTTACAAGGGGGATGAATAGTGATTTCGGGTTTTGTCTTATTATTAGTATTTGGAGATTAGTGTATGTAGGTTCATTTCATCTCTTCTACACAAAATTGAAAAGTCATCTTCTTAGAGAGAGTGGAAGGTTGCTTGGAAAGAAAAAGAAGTTTGCTTGGGAAGGAGGAGAACCAAAGGTCAAAGGTCACCACCACCATCACCACCTGTGTTATTCAACTCCAAAGGGTCAGATCTTCATTAGAGGCAAGTGTTTGATATTTGCAATTTAAGTTCGTATATTGTCCATGTTAGGATAGTTATAAAAATAGATGATTTTCATGCTTGGAAGATGAAAGGATATAGTTGTTAATGGATTTTTGGAATCTAAAAATATATAGGAATTAAACTCATGTTGTAGTTAGTTAGTAATCCAATAAATATTCATCAATCTGTGGAAGAAATTCTGAAAATAATTTAGTGTTCTTAAAGATAATATGTTGATAATTTTCTGGAAAAAGAGGCAAAAACGAGTGGAATGAGAAGAGCCAATTTGGAATGTTTAGATCTTCTTTTTGAGTGCATTTGGATGAGATTTAAGAAAAACTTAAAACACATACCTGACTCAATTTTTCGTGTAGAATCCAAATCTGAAGTCCGATTGATGATTTGAATAATTTTTGGATCTGATTTTTCTGAGTATTTAAAATATGAGAATTAATGATGCTGTTTCTTTTTAATGTTGGTTCTTATCCCAAAACTTTTGTAGATCTTCGGTGATTATTAATTGGATATTATGGGACTTAGAGAAGATCAGTAAGCCCTAGTTAAGATTTGAATTAATTTGATTGGGATTTAATTGATTAGAATTATGATAATTAAAGTTAAAGAGATTTCGGTTGCTAGATTCATGTGTTGGATTCTAATATGTTTGTATGAGGATTAAGGATAGTTCAAGTAGGGGAGATTTAATATAACACTTGGGTAGCCTTAGGGTTACAATTTAAACATCAAGGACTGAGTTTACGCTCATTATTGATTTCGCAAAGGCTGAGTGTAGTACAAGAGCGTAGTGGTATGGCTCTTGGATAGAGATGGGAGTTTAGATTACATTTGGTTGAAAGAGGGGATGAGGTTATTCCGATCACATATTTGAAGTTGACAAACCTCCTCGATCGACAAAGTTAAGTAGTAGTGTATTGGAGGGGTTCCTTGTTTGGATTTCGCTTTGCGAGACGCTCCGCGCATGAACCTTAACGACGTCGGGAGTGGAGAGATGTTATAGGATGCGAGGATAATTAAATTATGAAGTAAAGATATGACATTTTAATACGTGGGATTTAAAGAGATATAATGCTACGTAAGGGAATAATCTAAGGTTAATGTGAGTACCTTGTTGTTAGTATACTATAGGTATGATAATACCTATTTGATTGATTAATGATTATGTGTATGACATACCTAGCTTACTTGCTATCGGTGGGAGGTTTGCGCGTGAGGGCAGTCATATCCTGATGAATCCATGGGATCTTTGATTTGTCGCTCGAGAACATAGGTCTATGAAAGACTTATCGGGGAGTTGATAAGTCCGCTGACTATGGGTACGTAGGTATGTGCGTGACCCATGGGTATGAGAACTATGTTCTCCTCCAATGATTGTGTTGTTGCTAATGGTTCGAGGTATCCTCACCGAACCTTTTGTCCCTTTTTCGGCGACCAGCGATATTGGGACATGATAGTAGAGTAATGCATTGCACCGCAGCTGTGACTCGGGGTGCCGTATTATATATGAATATATATATATATATATATATATATATATATATATATATATATATATATATATATATATATATATATATATATTGGATTAAATGAATGAATGGATATTTATTATGGTTAAATCTATCTACGGTGATAATTGTAGATAACGGTGAATAGAGAAAGATAATTGAATTAAGTTAATGAATGTTTATTGAAAAACTTAATTCATATTAATTGATAAATGATTCATGTTAATGAGAAACGATGAGAAATGTAAATGAACAATAATGTGACGTATGGTATGGGACATTCGGGGATTATGATATTGGGATGGAATTATAATATGGAGACTAGAAAAGATGAACCATTAACTAGGAGGTTAATAGGAAACGTTAAGTGTGCACTTTAGTTGAGATAGTCAGAAAAGTATACCCGGGAGTTTGATTTGGGTCTCCCCATTTGCGGTAGTGATGATTTATATGATATTCTGGAAACCTTTGTCATGTAAAGGATTAAGAGTTTCATTAAGAAAAGAGTTCTAATCAGATACAAACACTAAAAAAAATTATTCTGGACGATCGGACCGTTGGAATTGGATGAAATTTTATAGAGAATTAGCTGAAGACGAGAGGAAGCTACAAAAAAAAATTCAGCTCGATCGGACCGTTCAATATTTTTTAATATTTTTTTTCTGGACAGTTTTATGTTTTGAGGACTCTTAGAGATAATAAAAATTCAATTAAAACTCCATTTTAATTCCGATTTCGAAACCGTTTGAAATTCTCATCTTTAAAAATAAAATTCAAAATCCTTTAATGTAAGGCGAAATCTATATTTTGGGGATATTTTGCATAAGGGACAATGTAAGTATATATATTAAAGGGGAGAGACACGTAAGAGAGAGTTACGTTGGAACATAAATGGATATCTACTGAATTGTACATTTGGAAGAATAGAGTCCATGAGGGGTTACATAGTAAGTTGGAAAAACCCTTCGAATTAAAGTTAGAAACGAACCATTATACTTGATAAATAATAACGGGAAAATAAGGATAAATGTTGTGAATGTGGGTTATTGGATAAACCTAAATTGATATAATAAAAGTGGTATATTTATATGATTGTGTATGCATATATTATATACTTATAAAAATCATGCCCACGCTACTTGCTATCCCTGAGGTTTCCACGCTGGGACGATCTTATCTCATGTGCCTTATGGGGGATATTGACTCGTACCCTAGAAGATAGAAATCCTAGGTACATGCTATCGAATCGGTAGTCACGGTCCTAAGAGACGTGAGGGTATGTACTGACCTCTTGGACATGGAAACTATGCTTCGCCTCAATATTGTTTGTGTATGTATTTATACAGTTCGAGAGTGATTCCGAACTTATATTCCCTTTAGTACGATTGATACGGGGATTGGATAGCAGAGTATGCCCGCACCATAATTTTTATGTGGGGTGCAGTTAGAATATATATATATTATACGAGTATTTAATATATTCATGAACTTCTGAAATTTGGGAAACTGCCTACTGTGTTATGGTAAGTAAGACATGTATAATGACTCAAATTCGAAATACTTGTTTTGAAAAGTATAATATGATATTATAAAACTTTATGAATCAATAAAGTTAAAATGAGTGTTTTGGTACTAAATGAAATTATCCTTTTAAACCATGATGTTGTTAAATATTAAATCTTGAGAGTCACCTAAGATAAGTTAAATCCTTGGGGAAAGATAGTGTGATATATGACGAGATAAAACCTTGGGGAGGTAAGTGCGATAGCAGTGCACATTAGAAGAGAGGTGAGAATTTCTCAAGAGAGTGTCGCACTAATATGTTGTTGCATTGGCCTGTATAAATTTAAATACTTGTTAAACGAATTTTTAAATCATATACACTATCGGGCTCTGACCCGTTTCCATTTCTCTTTCTCCCTTGTATATATATATGTATATATTACAGGTGCCCAGCCACAGGGGCGTCTTGCATAGGGTCCTTTGGCAGGAACGCGTTGCAGCTTAGGTGGGAGTTGCAGGCCTGTTGTTTAGAGGACTTCATCCATTTGATTCTACTCCTAGCATGTTCATTATTGGGGCATGTGTCACCCTTTCCATTCTTCAGTTGTTATTTGGATATTGTACTTCATCTATTTCTAGTATTGTCACTTTGGGATTTATTATATTCTGGATGGTTTACTTTAAGTTTTATTGTTAGTAGCTAGTTGTTGAATGTTAAATTATTGGATTGATTGTTTAATAAAATAAATAAATAAAACTTGAAAGGAACGTTAAAAATGGTTTTGACACTTAGCTTAATTAATTAGGGTGTTTAAATTGGAACGACAGTGATTGAGGTCGAAGATAGTTCCACTTGTACGGGTCCAGTGGGAGCATCATAATGTGGAGGAATCCACTTGGGAGTGCGAGGCCGATATGCGCGAGAGATATCCAGATTTGTTCTTACCAGGTATGCCTTATTTTCCGAATTTCAGGACGAAATTCCGTTATTAGGGAGGAAGTATGTAATACCCCTTATTTTTATGCTATATTAATTTGGGGATTTATTAAATTTAATGTGAATTAATTATTTAATAAAAATTCGGAAATTAATTATGTTATAATTATTAACGTGATGAGAGTTAGTAATTATGGGAAAATTTGTTGAATATTACTAATGAGCAAAGTAATATATAATAGTTTCCATATTAAATGTCACGAGTGAATCAAATGACAATTTTAGAAATTTGAGTCGGGACGCGTCCGTGTCGCGTCGGGACTAAATATTGATAAATAAAAGTAAATATTTTATAAGTTGTTCGTATGATCGTTTTGAGTGCGCCAACGCGTCCGGAAGGGTCGAGATAGTCAGAAAAGTATACCCGGGAGTTTAATTTGGGTCTCGGGGCGTTTTTAGGCCTAATTAGTACCGCGGGAGGGCATTTTAGTCATTTTGTATTTTTGGGTAATTAAACCCACGAAAATTAAAGGGGTTATATCAGATGTTTAGGTTATCTCCTAGGGTTAGATAACTCAAAACACTAGAACGGCCATTGGAGAGGAGAGGAGAGAGCTCTCAAGGCATTCCAAGGCACAGAACTCACCCGTTTGCACCGCCGCCACCGCCAACGCGTAGATCGCGAGACGGGGAACGTAAACACACCAAATTCAACACCAAACAATATTTCTGAAAATCCCAGGCAAGTGTTTATCTTGCTTATTTCGTTGATGCATCATCCATATTAGTTTAGGAGTTATTAGGATGAGATTTATGGAAGAAAAACCCAATTTGAGATGGGAAATTTTCATGTAGTGATGATTTATATGATATTCTGGAAACCCTTTGTCATGTAAAGGATTAAGAGTTTGATTAATAAAAGAGTTCTAATCAGATACAAACACTAAAAAAAAATTATTCCGGACGATCGGACCGTTGGAATTGGATGAAATTTCATAGAGCATTAGCTGAAGAGAGAGGAAGCTACAGAAAAAAATTCAGCTCGATCGGACCGTTCAATATTTTTTAATATTTTTTTTGTCTTGACCGTTTTATGTTTTGAGGACTCTTAGAGATAATAAAAATTCAATTAAAACTCCATTTTAATTCCGATTTCGAAACCGTTTGAAATTCTCATCTTTAAAAATAAAATTCAAAATCCTTTAATGTAAGGTGAAATCTATATTTTGGGGATATTTTGCATAAGGGACAATGTAAGTATATATATTAAAGGGGAGAGACACGTAAGAGAGAGTTACGTTGGAACATAAATGGATATCTACTGAATTGTACATTTGGAAGAATAGAGTCCATGAGGGGTTACGTACTAAGTTGGAAAAACCCTTCGAATTAAAGTTAGAAACGAACCATTATACTTGATAAATAATAATGGAAAAATAAGGATAAATGTAGTGAATGTGGGTTATTGGATAAACCTAAATTGATATAATAAAAGTGGCATATTTATATGATTGTGTATGCATATATTATATACTTGTGAAAATCATGCCCGCGCTACTTGCTATCCCTGAGGTTTCGGCGCTGGGACGATCTTATCTCGTGTGCCTTATGGGGGATATTGACTCGTACCCTAGAAGATAGAAATCCTAGGTACAGGCTATCGAATCGGTTGTCACGGTCCTAAGAGGCGTGAGGGTATGTACTGACCTCTTGGACTTGGAAACTATGCTTCGCCTCAATATTGTTTGTGTATGTATTTATACAGTTCGAGAGTGATTCTGAACTTCTATTCCCTTTAGTACGATTGATACGGGGATTGGATAGCAGAGTATGCCCGCACCATAATTTTTATGTGGGGTGATGTTAGAATATATATATATTATACGAGTATTTAATATATTCATGAACTTCTAAAATTTGGGAAACTGCTGTGACACCCCAACTAATTAAATACCGGGTAGCTACTCCTTTATTAAATCAATACAAAATGCCAAGTTGGTCCAGTTAATAGCATCACTGTCGAAAATATTTTTTATGATTACTAACCACCTAGTATATAAAAAGTGAGTTGTCAAATTTTAAATTTAATCTGATTAACATGCAATAAATAAAATATAGAAATGTAACACAACCATTCACGATAAAGTCTAACTATAATGAATCAACAAATAAAGATGAGTCCAGAGGAAATACTCCTCACAACAATCCCAATATGAAAAGAAATAAAACAAGTCTGCATCCTGAATTAATTACAAGCCAAAAATCTGAATAACTGAAAGAAATGAAATGTCTCTAAAAAAATGGGCGACATGCCCTACAACTGATGAAATCTGAATATAGAGTCAAGGCAAATGAAGCGTCTACTAGCAAGGCCCTGTAACTTCCACAATAGCTACAGCTCGTCACCTGACTGGAAATACTATGCATGGTGTCCTTGTGGCTGGGCACCTAAAAAGGTTTTTACAAAAAAAATAGATTTGAAAGCAAACGGGTCAGAGCCCGAAAGTGGAGAGTATTTTAAAAACAGCAAGCGCTTTAATAACATTTAAAACAATGAATGCAAGATACATGTTAGGACGTGCTCTCACATGAAATACTCGCCTCTCGTCTAACTGTGCACTCCTAACGTTCCTGTACCCATTCATGTGTTATTTATATCAAACTAAACCATCATAAGTTCTAACCCAACTACTCGATTCACAATATGAATTCCCAATGTTATCACTTAAATAGATAGCTTTACTTGAACTCGGATTCTCAATTATTAGCATTACCGTTTTACAGGAGGTTATCCCCTTATTTATCTTCTCAAGGAGTTACTATAAATTATTCTCAGAATTAAACATAGCAATTCCTTTTCATTTAACCGTATATTATTCACATCATAAATATACAATATAAGCACCCCGAGGCTAAGCTGCGGTGCACACATACTATGCTATCCATCCCGGTACATCACGTACATAAGGATTACAAATTCCGAATCTCTCAGGAATTGTTAGAATAAGCACAACACACAAAAATGGAGGCGAACATAATTTAACATATCCATGGGTCACGTACATACCTACGCTCCATAGTCAGCTGACTTAAAAACTCACAATTAAGTCATTCCCTTGAAATATGTCCTCTAGGTACCAAACTAAATTCGGGCACACAAGAATTAGAAGGCCCTAAGAGAACGTAAACCTCCCGTGATAGCAAGTATGGTAGGTATGTCATACACAAAAATCATATACTAAGCATTCACACATCTTAGATATCTCAACGTTAATAAAGGTACATTCTACATCCTTATACCATTATTCCAATTTTATACATTTTAAGTCTTCCGATAATATAAAATGTAGACTGTCGACACATCTCACGTCGTAGTTTCTTGTACTTAAAACCTATCTCCAAGGGACTATTAAGTTTCCTATTATTCCCACATATAACATCATTATGCTTAAGGTCCTTACTTCTGCCCCAAACTTCATTTCACCAAATTATTCAATTTTACTCTTTTAACTCTAACATTATCCCACTCATCGGATTTCATTAGATTTTAGAATAATTCCTCAATTTGAATCCTAATTAAGGTCCAAATTTTATAACCATACCTACTGGTCTTCCTTAAGTCTAAGGATATCCATAAAGTCTCCAATAATAATTTCTAAGGTTTAACACCATTAAAATTTAACTAGGAAAAAATTTTACTCTTTCTGGGAAGGTCGATCGATCGACCTTGAACTTCGATCGATCGACTGATGAATGTCGATCGATCGATCACCCCAGGTAGGCTACGGACTGCTTCGTTTTGTAGTCCTCAAAACGTCCCAAAACTCCATTAATAAGCATGAAACACTAATATAACATTATAATATCATCATACAACCATCCTACAACATTGGTAACGTTCTAAAACCAATAATTCAACAACCAAGGGCTTTGTTTGGATCAAAACTTCATCAAGAATCCCAGTTTTCTATTTCTTTCAAGAACATTAATAAACTTCTTCTTAAATCCGTTTTTAGATCATCAAGGGTTATATTTTGAATTCATAATTCATCCAGAATGTTTCTACATGCAATACCTAACATAGTTCATAGTTTTAATCTTCAAATTCATGGGTCTATATCAATCTTCCAAGATAAATTCGATAATTTCCCTAAACGTGGAAAAGCATAACATTGAATCAATTGTAATTAAATCACTTGCCTCTAATCTTTCTCTGAATTTGATGTTGAATCTTGAAGGTTGAATTGTTCTCTCTCTCTCTGCAGAATTCTCTTTTCTCTCTCTCTCTCTACAAGTTCTTCTCTAAGGATGATGACAATGGAGGTTTAGAGGTTGCCTTAGGAACTTCTTTCTATTTCTTCCAATAACTCCCGTAGCCCATTAAGTCAATTAGTGTAGTTAGTGGGTTTAGTGGATAAAGAATAAGTCAGATTTTATTTCTAATTTTCGTGGGTTTTAATTCCCAAATTTCCGAAATTACCAAAATGCCTTTTATGTTACCGGTATGGCCCAATAATGCCCCGGGACCCAAACTTAACCCCCGGCTAGTGTTTTCTGACTATTTCGATCCTTCCGGACATGTTGGCGCACTCAAAATGACCATACGGTTAATAGAAATAAAATTCACTTTTTAATTAAATAATTATTTTCCTGACGCGACTGTCACACGCCTCTCAACAAAATTTCCCAAATTGCCGTATATCAATCTTACGACTAATTCAATATTTCCAATATTCATATATTGCCATATATACACATTATAATCAAATACCAACTCACATCTCGTTAGTATTTTATCCGGATTAATTCACATTTAATTTTATTAATCCCATAAATAAATATCGATAAAAATGCGGGGTATTACATACTTCCCCCCTAATAACAGAATTTCGTCCCGAAATTCGGAACTAAAAAGTACCTGGTAAAAATAACTCTGGATAACGTTTGCGCATTTCATCCTCGCGCTCCCATGTGGACTCCTCGACATTATGATGTCTACACTGAACACGCACTAACGGAACTATCTTTGACCGCAGTTTCTGCTCACTTCGGTCCAAAATAGCAATCGGCCCCTCCTCGTAGGAGCTATCGGGCTGGAGATCGATGTCCTCCAAAGCAATGTGAGAATGAGCCAAATCGTCTCTAAGATATTTCCTTAGCGAGGAAATATGAAACACATCATGAATCTTGTGCAAATGCTCCGGTAACCCAAGTCTATACGCAACAGACCCAATCCGCTCGATGATAGGAAACGGTCCCACATATCTCGGTTCCAACTTCCCCTTCTTCCCAAATCTCATAATCCCCTTCATAGGAGATACTCTGAGTAAAACCTGGTCCCCCACTTGGAACTCCCTGAAGAACCTCTTCGCATCAGCGTAGCTCTTCTGCCGATCCTGAGCTACCCGAATGCGACTCCGTATCAATTCTATCCTCGCCGAAGTATCCTGAATTACTTTCGGCCCAAGTAGTTTGTTGTCCCCCACCTCCAACCAACATGCTGGGGAACGACAAGGTCTACTGTAAAACGCCTCAAATGGAGCCATACCAATGGTGAACTGGTAGGAGTTGTTGTAAGCAAACTCCACCAGGGAAAGATACTGCTCCCATCTACCCCTGAAGTCAATGATGCACATCCGCAACATGTCTTCCAACATCTGATTTGTACGCTCGGTTTTCCCATCGGTCTGCGGATGATAAGCCGTACTCAACCGCAATTCCGTGCCTATGGCCTCCTGAAAACTCTCCCAAAACCGTGAAAAAATATCTTGTCTCGGTCAGACACGATATTTAGGGGCACACCGTGAAGTCTCACTATTTCTGCTATAAATAGCTGGGCATACTGTCCCGTAGTGTCGTCTGTCGTTACGGGTAGAAAATGAGTGACTTTGGTCAACCTGTCCACAATTACCCAAATGGAGTCGTGACCTCTCTGTGACGTAGGTAACCCTATGATAAAGTCCATGGAGATGCTCTCCCACATCCACATCGGAACCTCTAATGTCTGTAGAAGTCCTGCCGATCTCTGATGGTCCACTTTTACCAGCTGACAAGTGGCGCATTTAGAAACAAACACGACAATATCTCTCTTCATCCCGCTCCACCAATACTGACGTCTCATATCTTGGTACATTTTGTCCCCACCGGGATGTACCGCGAACCGTGAGCAGTGCGACTCTGCCATCACCTCGTGTCGCAATCCCTCCCCTTTCGGAACTACCAGGCTCCCATTGAAGCGTAATCCCCCGTCTGAGCTAACGGTATAGGACTCGGCTCCCTCTGTTAATAATCGAACTATCTGCTCCTGACAAAATGAGTCATCTGCTTATGCCTTTACCACTCTCGTGACAATCTGCGGTGTAACAGTCATCACCGACATGAATGATCGGGCCACTGCATCCTGGTGTCCCAACTCCTTCCACTTCATCTACTGGGCTACGGCTCAACGCGTCTGCTACCACGTTAGCCTTCCCCGGGTGATATTGGATATCAAACTGATAGTCCTTCACAAACTCAAGCCACCTCCGTTGCCGCATATTCAACTCCTTCTGCGTGAATAGGTACTGTAGGGACTTGTGGTCTGTGAACAATCAAAACTTCTCCCCCAAAAGGTAATGTCTCCAAATCCGAAGGGCAAATACAACTGCTGCTAATTCCAAATCATGAGTAGGGTAATTCTTCTCGTGAGGCTTAAGCTTACGGGAAGCATAAGCTATGGCCTGACTCTTCTGCTGCAGTACACCTCCAAGTCCTTGTAAGGAAGCATCGGTGTAAATAAGATACTCAACTCTCGGTCTCGGCAATGATAACACAGGTGCTGAGGTTAACTTGTCCTTCAACTCATCGAATGCCAACTGAAAGGCATCACTCCAAATGAACGGCACACCTTTACGAGTCAGATGTGTCATGGGACTTGCTATCTTGGAGAAACCCCGAATAAACCTCCTGTAGTATCCTACTAAGCCCAAGAAACTACGGATCTCAGTCGGTGTCGTGGGCTGTCCCCACTCCCTCACCGCGGATACCTTCCCCGGATCAACAGATATCCCCGGGTCGGAAATAATATGGCCCAAAAACTGAACCTCCTTCAGCCAAAACCCACACTTCTCATACTTTACATACAACTCGTTCTGACGTAGCGTCTGCAAAACCTGCCTCAAATGCTTGGCGTGCTCCTCCTCTGTCTAGGAGTAAACCAGAATGTCATCAATGAAGACAATGACGAACTGGTCCATGAACTCTCTGAACACCCTATTCATCAAGTCCATAAACACGGCTGGAGCATTGGTCAAACCAAAAGGCATAACCCGAAACTCGTAGGAACCATATCTCGTTAAGAATGCAGTCTTCGAGACGTCCTCTTCCCTGATATGCAACTGATGGTAACCAGATCGCAAATCAATCTTTGAGAAGAAAGAAGCTCCTCTCAACTGGTCAAATAAGTCATCGATTCGGGGCAACGGATACTTATTCCGTATTGTGACCTTATTCAACTCTCGGTAATCCACACACAACCTCAACGATCCATCCCTCTTCTTTACGAACAGCACAGGGGCACCCCACGGCGAAGTACTCCTCCGGATAAATCCCTAACCCAACAACTACTCAATCTGATCCCATAACTCTCTCATCTCAGCTGGAGCCATACGGTAAGATGCGCGGGCAATAGGCCGAGTGCCCGGCGTTAAATCAATCACAAAATCTATCTCTCTACTCGGAGGTAATCCAGGTATATCCTGAAATACATTGGCAAACTCTCGAACAACTGGAATCGAATCAAGTGGTATCACCACTTCCTTAGAGGTCTCCTCCTCTATGTAGTACAAATTAGTGGACGATCCTCCCTCAGGACGAGGCATCGCCACTAAAAACATCTCCTGCCCGGGAATGGCAAAGATAATACTCCTACTAAAACAGTCAATCATGGCTCGGTACGCTACTAGCCAATCCATACCAATAATGGCATCATACTCGATCATCTCTAACACTAACATATCAGTGGGTAAAGTAAACCTCCCGATCTCTATACCCACACCTCTACACATAAGCGAAATCATGGAACCCCTACTCAACGGTGAGTCTACATAAGTAGCGATGCTCTCTGCGGTGTCTAATAACCCAATAGTGCGTGCAAATCTCATAGCAATAAAACAGTGTGTAGCCCCCGTGTCAAATAAGATGCACCCCAGAGTCCCCTGAATAGAGAACATACCCTCAATAGCTGGCGGATTCTGTGGGGCTGCGGCACGCTGAAGCTGATACACTCTCCCATACTGAAGTTGTCCCTGCTGAACTGGGACTGCTGGAATGGGTGGTAATGATGCCATCTGCGGTGCTGGGAGGGCGGCGAGAAACATAGGCCTCTGTGGCTCGTGTCGACCACCCTGCTGCTGCTGCTGTGGAGCCCTGCCCCTATCAGGACAATCCTGACGTTTTTGGCCAATCTTACCACAAATGAAAAAATTCCCCTGGAAGTTTCCCCCTCGCTGCCCCTACTGACCACGGCCCTGGTGACCATTACCATTTATGCCCTGGCCTTGCTGGCCCTGGTGAAACTGCTGCTGTTGACCATTTTGACCCTGCTGGCCCTGATGGACGTTCGGACCCTGATGGCCCTGCTTAAAACCTCCCTGATCGTTCCTGAAACCCCTTGATCGTAATCTCTTAGAATCCCCCTGCTGGAAACCCTGATCAACCTGCCTATACTGACCCTGAGCTGATTGTGCCCTGCTGGCACCATTTCCCTCTGTCCTGCCCTGATGGCTGTACTCTCCTGATCGCTTCCCCTCTGTCAAGTGAAAACGGTGGTCCTGGCAATGGAGCAATGCAGCGTTAACCACATCAGAATAAGTGGCCAACGATAGATTCCCCAACAAGTGCTGACGGATCCTCCAAGTCAACCCATCTGTAAACTTCTGAATCTTTTTCTCTTCTGTCGGTATCTCATCCGGTACAATGTTCAGTAAGTTAGTGAGTTCGACTTCATACTCGGCCACAGTCTTACCCTCCTGTCTAAGGCTCATCAACTTCCTCCTCATTTCCGTATGAACAGCTGATGAAAAATATTTGCGGTCGAACCGCACCCAAAAATCCTGTATAGAGAGAGTATCTCTCTCCTCTGCGGTGGTAATAGACTCCCACCACTGCAATGCAGAACCTACTAGCTTGAAAGTAGCTAGTATCTGCTTCTGAACATCGGTGCACTCATACATCCTCAGGTGCCTCTGAATATCCTTCCTCCACTGACTAGATACCACAACATCGGAGCTACCTGCGAACTCCGGAGGGTGTGCTTTCTGAAAAGCATCTCGAACAAGTTCCCAAGCAGACGAGAATGCATGTGCCTGAATTGGCGCGGCTACCGGCGCCTGGGGTGGTGCCTGTTGTACAACGGCAAGAGCGACATTTACCGCTTGCGCTACAATGGCTGCAACCTCGGCGGCATTCATGGTGCCCTGTACTGGAGCTGGCTGTGGCTCGAGCTGTGCATCCCTAGGAACTCACTGCGCACGTCGTGGAGGCATTTGACATGAGAATAAAGTCTATAAGTTCGCAGTTATAAACTAAAAGTAGCTGAAGAGCGAAGCATACATAAAAGAATACAACAGTCCTAAAATATAGGGCTCTGCATCAAATAAAGCTCAGCGGAAACATAATAAGCCGTACAGATCCTAATGGACACTAGAACCTGATGCTCTGATACCACCTGTGACACCTCGACTAATTAAATACCGGGTAGCTACTCCTTTATTAAATCAATACAAAATGCCAAGTTGGTCCAGTTAATAGCATCACTGTCGAAAACATTTTTAATGATTACTAACCACCTAGTATATAAAAAGTGAGTTGTCAAATTTTAAATTAAATCTGATTAACATGCAATAAATGAAATATAGAAATGTAACTCAACCATTCACGATAAAGTCTAACTATAATGAATCAACAAATAAAGATGAGTCTAGAGGAAATACTCCTCACAACAATCCCAATATGAAAAGAAATAAAACAAGTCTGCATCCTGAATTAATTACAAGCCAAAAATCTGAATAACTGAAAGAAATGAAATGTCTCTAAAAGAAATGGGCGACATGCCCTACAACTGATGAAATCTAAATATAGAGTCAAGTCAAATGAAGCGTCTACTAGCAAGGCCCTGTAACTTCCACAACAGCTACAGCTCGTCACCTGACTGGAAATACTATGCATGGTGTCGTTGTGGCTGGGCACCTAAAAAGGTTTTTACAAAAAAAAATAGATTTGAAAGCAAACGGGTCAGAGCCCGAAAGTGGAGAGTATTTTAAAAACAGCAAGCGCTTTAATAACATTTAAAACAATGAATGCAAGATACATGTTAGGACGTGCTCTCACATGAAATACTCACCTCTCGTCTAACTGTGCACTCCTAACGTTCCTGTACCCATTCATGTGTTATTTATATCGAACTAAACCATCATAAGTTATAACCCAACTACTCGATTCATAATATGAATTCCCAATGTTATCACTTAAATAGATAGCTTTACTTGAACTCGGATTCTCAATTATTAGCATTACCGTTTTACAGGAGGTTATCCCCTTATTTATCTTCTCAAGGAGTTACTATAAATTATTCTCAGAATTAAAAATAACAATTCCTTTTCATTTAACCGTATATTATTCACATCATAAATATACAATATAAGCACCCCGAGGCTAAGCTGCGGTGCACACATACTCTGCTATCCATCCCGGTACATCACGTACATAAGGATTACAAATTCCGAATCTCTCAGGAATTGTTAGAATAAGCACAACACACAAAAATGGAGGCGAACATAATTCAACATATCCATGGGTCACGTACATACCTACGCTCTATAGTCAGCTGACTTAATAACTCACAATTAAGTCATTCCCTTGAAATATGTCCTCTAGGTACCAAACTAAATTCGGGCACACAAGGATTAGAAGGCCCTAAGAGAACATAAACCTCCCATGATAGCAAGTATGGTAGGTATGTCATACACAAAAATCATATACTAAGCATTCACACATCTTAGATATCTCAACGTTAATAAAGGTACATTCTACATCCTTATACCATTATTCCAATTTTATACATTTTAAGTCTTCCGATAATATAAAATGTAGACTGTCGACACATCTCACGTCGTAGTTTCTTGTACTTAAAACCTATCTCCAAGGGACTATTAAGTTTCCTATTATTCCCACATATAACATCATTATGCTTAAGGTCCTTACTTCTGCCCCAAACTTCATTTCACCAAATTATTCAATTTTACTCTTTTAACTCTAACATTATCCCACTCATCGGATTTCATTAGATTTTAGAATAATTCCTCAATTTGAATCCTAATTAAGGTCCAAATTTTATAACCATACCTACTGGTCTTCCTTAAGTCTAAGGATATCCATAAAGTCTCCAATAATAATTTCTAAGGTTTAACACCATTAAAATTTAACTAGGAAAATTTTTTACTCTTTCTGGGAAGGTCGATCGATCGACCTTGACCTTCGATCGATCGATGGTGGTCGATCGATCGACTGATGAATGTCAATCGATCGATCACACCACCAGGTAGGCTACGGACTGCTTCATTTTGTAGTCCTCAAAACGTCCCAAAACTCCATTAATAAGCATAAAACACTAATATAACATTATAATATCATCATACAACCATCCTACAACATTGGTAACGTTCTAAAACCAATAATTCAACAACCAAGGGCTTTGTTTGGATCAAAACTTCATCAAGAATCCCAGTTTTCTATTTCTTTCAGAACATTAATAAACTTCTTCTTAAATCTGTTTTTAGATCATCAAGGGTTATATTTTGAATTCATAATTCATCCAGAATGTTTCTACATGCAATACCTAACATAGTTTATAGTTTTAATCTTCAAATTCATGGGTCTATATCAATCTTCCAAGATAAATTCGATAATTTCCCTAAACATGGAAAAGCATAACATTGAATCAATTGTAATTAAATCACTTGCCTCTAATCTTTCTATGAATTTGATGTTGAATCTTGAAGGTTGAATTGTTCTCTCTCTCTCTGCAGAATTCTCTTTTCTCTCTCTCTCTCTACAAGTTCTTCTCTAAGGATGATGACAATGGAGGTTTAGAGGTTCCCTTAGGAAATTCTTTCTATTTCTTCCAATAACTCCCGTAGCCCATTAAGTCAATTAGTGTAGTTAGTGGGTTTAGTGGATAAATAATAAGTCAGATTTTATTTCTAATTTTCGTGGGTTTTAATTACCAAATTTCCGAAATTACCAAAATGCCCTTTTAAGTTACCGGTATGGCCCAATAATGCCCCGGGACCCAAACTTAACCCCCGGCTAGTGTTTTCTGACTATTTCGACCCTTCCGGACACGTTGGCGCACTAAAAATGACCATACGGTTAATAGAAATAAAATTCACTTTTTAATTAAATAATTACTTTCCTGACACGACTGTCACACGCGTCTCAACAAAATTTCCCAAATTGCCGTATATCAATCTTACGACTAATTAAATATTTTCAATATTCATATATTGCCATATATACACATTATAATCAAATACCAACTCACATATCATTAGTATTTTATCCGGATTAATTCTCAATTAATTCACATTTAATTTTATTAATCCCATAAATAAATATCGATAAAAATGCGGGGTATTACAACTGCCTACTGTGTTATGGTAAGTAAGACATGTATAATGACTCAAATTGGAAATACTTGTTTTGAAAAGTATAATATGATATTGTAAAACTTTATGAATCAATAAAGTTAAAATGAGCGTTTTGGTACTAATTGAAATTATCCTTTTAAACCATGATGTTGTTAAATCTTAAATCTTGAGAGTCACCTAAGATAAGTTAAATCCTTGGGGAAAGATAGTGTGATATATGCGAGATAAACCCTTGGGGAGGTAAGTGCGATAGGAGTGCACATTAGAAGAGAGGTGAGAATTTCTCAAGAGAGTGTCGCACTAATATGTTGTTGCATTGGCCTGTATCAATTTAAATACTTGCTAAACGAATTTTTAAATCATATACACTATCGGGCTCTGACCCGTTTCCATTTCTCTTGCTCCCTTGTATATATATATGTATATATTACAGGTGCCCAGCCAGAGGGGCGTCTTGCATAGGGTCCTTTGGCAGGAACGCGCTGCAGCTTAGGTGGGAGTTGCAGGCCTGTTGTTTAGACGACTTCATCCATTTGATTCTACTCCTAGCATGTTCATTATTGGGGCATGTGTCACCCTTTCCATTTTTCAGTTGTTATTTGGATATTTTACTTCATCTATTTCTAGTATTGTCACTTTGGGATTTATTATATTCTGGATGGTTTACTTTAAGTTTTATTGTTAGTAGCCAGTTGTTGAATGTTAAATTATTGAATTGATTGTTTAATAAAATAAATAAATAAAACTTGAAAGGAATGTTAAAAATGGTTTTGACACTTAGCTTAATTAATTAGGGTGTTTCAATTGGAACGACAGTGATTGAGGTCGAAGATAGTTCCACTTGTACGGGTCCAGTGGGAGCATCATAATGTGGAGGAATCCACTTGGGAGAGCGAGGCCGATATGCGCGAGAGATATCCAGATTTGTTCTTACCAGGTATGCCTTATTTTACGAATTTCGGGACGAAATTCCGTTTTTAGGGGGGAAGTATGTAATATCCCGTATTTTTATGCTATATTAATTTGGGGATTTATTAAATTTAATGTGAATTAATTATTTAATAAAAATTCGGAAATTAATTATGTTATAATTATTAACGTGATGAGAGTTAGTAATTAGGGGAAAATTTGTTGAATATTACTAATGAGCAAAGTAATATATAATAGTGGCCATATTAAATGTCACGAGTGAATCAAATGACAATTTTAGAAATTTGAGTCGGGACGCGCCCGTGTCGCGTTGGGACTAAATATTGATAAATAAAAGTAAATATTTTATAAGTTGTTCGTATGGTCGTTTTGAGTATGCCAACGCGTCCGGAAGGGTCGAGATAGTCAGAAAAGTATACCCGGGAGTTTGATTTGGGTCTCGGGGCGTTTTTAGGCTTAATTAGTACCGCGGGAGGGCATTTTAGTCATTTTGTATTTTTGGGTAATTAAACCCACGAAAATTAAAGGGGTTATATCAGATGTTTAGGTTATCTCTGTGACACCCCGCCTAATTAAATACCGGGCGATCACTCCTTTATTAAATTAAATCAAGGTAAACAGTTGGTTCATTCTCAGCATCACTGTCGATAAAAAATAAATTTTCCAATTTAACACCCTAAATAATTAAGCTAAGTGTCAAAACCATTTTCATACATACTTTCCAAATTTTAATTAAAGAAAAAGATTTATTTATTTAAAAATAACATTTCTACAATTAAGAATCACATCACAGTAAACCAAATAATATAATACATTCGTCAATCGAATGTCAGCATATGAAAACTAAAGTCACAATTCCAAACTGAATAAAATCCCATAGAACAATACTGGAAATAACTGAAATACAAATGTCCCAATAACAATAAAATAATGGAAAGGGCGGCACGTGCCCAATAATGAAAACGCTAGAAGTGGAGTCAATAAAAGAAGCCGTCTACGCAAGTGACCTGCAACTCCCACCTAAGCTGCAGCACGTTCCTCTCAAGGGATCCTAAGCAAGACGCCCCTGTGGCTGGGCACCTGAGATATATACATATATATATACAAGAGAGAGAGAGAAAAAGAAACGGGTCAGAGCCCGAAAGTGTGTTTGATTTTAAAATACGTTTAGCAAGTATTTAAATTGATACAAGCCAATGCAACAACATATTAGTGCGTCACTCTCTTGAGAAATACTCACCTCTCTTCTAATGTGCACACCTATCGCACTAACCTTCTCAACGGTTTATCTTATCATATACCTCACTAGTCTTCCCAAATGATTTAACTTATCTTAGATTACTCGTAAGATTTTCAATTCAATGATTCCATTTTAAAAAGGATGTTCCAATTTGAAACCAAAGTCCTCTATTTTTTAACTTTATAAAAATCAATAAAGTTTTACAGTGACATATTATACTTTCTCAAAACAAGTATTTATAATTTGAGTCAACAACCATGTCCTACTTATCAAATCCCAGTAGGCAGTTTCAAACTTCATAATCTCATATATATATTAACTACTTGTATAATATATATAAAATAACATCACCCCTCATAAAACTATGGTGCGTGCATACTCTACTATCCAGAACCCCATATCACTCATATTAAGGGGAATACAATCGGAATCACTCTCGAATTGTATTAACATAAATACACAAACAATATTGAGGCGAAGCATAGATTCCAAGTCTCTACGAGGATGGCACATAACTGCGTCTCTTAGGACCGTCTGAACTATCACATCGATAGCCTGTACCAAGGATATCTATCTTCTAGGGTACAAGTCAATATCCCCCATAAAGGTCCCATCAAGATAAGACTTGTCCCAGCGTGGTAACCTTAGGGATAGCAAGTAGCGTGGGCATGATTTTCACAAGTATATAATATATGTACACACAATCATATAAATATACCACTTTATCATATTAATATAGGTTCTTCTCGTCACCCATAATTATACCATTTATCCTTAAATTCACATTTATAGAATTACGTATAAAGTTTCATTCCTAACCTTAACTCGAAGGGTTTTCTCACTCATTACCTGACACTCGGGGACTATATCCTCACAAATCTGAAATTCAGTAAGTGTCTTTATTAGGTTCCAACGTAACTCTCTTACGCACCTCACCCTTTAGATTTATAAATTCACCAACCCTAAAGTAAATGTCCCATAAGTACCATTCTCGTTGAAGATTAAAGGTCCCAACATTTATTCATATGCCCTACTGGTCCTCAATGTCTCCCAAATCATTTTATCAAGAATGCCCAAGAATTATATCACGACAATTTGAATTTAACTCATTTAAAGAGAGAATTAGGAATCTGCCAGGAGGGGTCGATCGATCGAAGCTTGGGGCTCGATCGATCGAACCTTCGATCGATCGAAGCTCTAGGCTCGATCGATCGATCAAGCAGGTCTGCGAAAAATTCTGCAGAATGCAGTTACGGGTTTCATCACCAAAATTACACAAACTCCATATTTTCAAGTTCCAATCGTCCCAGAATTCAACTACTAACATTATAACACTATACCAGATGATTCTAACGTAAGGCATGCATATTCATCATTTAAACACGGATAATTAACCCAAAATTCCATCTAATCATCAAGAACCCTAGAGTTTTTCTTAATCAAGGTTCTAATATGTTTTTACCAAAATTTTCTTCTAATATATCATCAAAATTTCGTGGGTTATATTCCTCTACATGGAAAGGATTACAGAATTTCATATAAATCATTTCTACATGCATTTTCCTAACACAAATTGGGTGTTCCTCCATATTTATCATCTCTAATCAATCCTAAACCAATATGAAGATTGCATTAACGAAAATACGCAAGTTAAACACTTGCCTGGGATTTTTGGTATTCTGATTCACGGCTGATTTTGGTATGGCTGCGTTCCTCGTCTCGCGATCTACGCGGTGGTGGTGGCGGCGGTGCAAACCGGTGACTTTTTGGCCTTGAATTGCCTTGGAGCTCTCTCCTCTCTTCTCCAATGGCCGTCAATTGATTTCTGGATATTCTAACCCTAAAAGACTAACCTAGTTGGCTGATATAGATTGCTGAAATTCGCGGGTTTAATTACCCAATTATGTAAAATGACTAAAATGCCCTCCCGGGGTACTAATTAGGCCTAAAAATGCCCCGAGACCCAAACTACACCCCTGGGTACACTTTTCTGACTATCTCGACCCTATCGGACGCGTTGGCGCACTCAAAACGACCATACGAGCAACTTATAAAATATTCACTTTTTATTTAACAAAATTAGTCCCGACGTGACACGAGCACGTTCAGACTTAAATTTTCGAAATCGTCATTTAATTCACTCATGACATTCAATATAATCAATATAATATATTACTTTGCTCATTAGTAATATTCAACCAATTTCCCATAATTACTAACTCTCGTCACGTTAATAATTATAACATAATTAATTTCCGGATTTTTATTCAATAAATCATTCACATTAAATTTAATAAATCCCCAAATTAATATAGCATAAAAATACGGGGTATTACATACTTCCCCCCTAATAACGGAATTTCGTCCCGAAATTCGGAAAATAAGGCATACCTGGTAAAAACAACTCTGGATATCTCTCGCGTATATCTGCCTCACGCTCCCAAGTGGATTCCTCCACATTATGATGCTCCCACTGGACTCGCACAAGTGGAACTATTTTCGACCTCAATCTCCTCTCACTATAGTCTAGAATAGCCAATAGTCTCTCCTCGTAAGAGCTATCAGGCTGTAAGTCGATCTCATATATCGCAATGTGAGTATAGGCCATATCATCCCGAAGATATCGTCTCAACGACGAGATGTGGAATACATCGTGGATGCGATGTAAATGTTCTGGCAATCCCAACCTGTATGCAACCGGCCCAATTCTTTCTATGATGGGAAATGGTCTCACGTACCTCGGAGCCAACTTCCCCTTCTTCCCGAACCTCATCACTCCCTTCATAGGAGATACACGCAATAACACTTGATCTCCCACGTTAAACTCCCGGAAGAACCGTTTCGCATCGGCGTAGCTCTTCTGCCTGTATTGGGCTACCCGAATACGACTCCTGATTATCTCAATCCTCGCGGAGGTCTCCTGAATCACTTCTGGTCCTAACAACTTGTTGTCCCCCACCTCGAGCCAACAAGTTGGAGAACGACAAAGCCTGCCATACAAAGCCTCAAATGGGGCCATACCAATTGTAAACTAATAAGAGTTATTATAAGCAAACTCAACCAGTGGAAGATGTGGCTCCCAACCTCCTCCAAAATCGAGAACACACATGCGTAGCATATCCTCTAACATCTGACTAGTACGCTCTGTCTGTACGTATGTCTGTGGGTGGTAAGCTGAACTCAACCTCAATTCAGTACCCATAGCCTCCTGAAAGCTTTCCCAAAAACGAGACACAAAAATCTTATCTCTATCTGACACAATATTCAGGGGCACCCCATGTAATCTGACAATCTCAACGATGAACAACTGAGCATACTGACCCATAGTATAATCTGTCCGCACTGGCAGAAAATGAGACACCTTGGTCAAACGGTCTACAATCACCCAGATAGAATCGTGGCCCCGCTGTGATGTAGGCAACCCTGTAATAAAATCCATGGAAATACTCTCCCACTTCCACGCGGGTACTTCCAATGGCTGAAGCAATCCTGACGGTTTCTGGTGGTCCACCTTTACCAGCTGGCAGGTAGAACACTTGGACACAAACTCAGCAATGTCCTTCTTCATCCCACTCCACCAGTATTGTCGCCTCATGTCCTGGTACATCTTATCGTCTCCCTGATGTACTGCAAATCGGGACCCATGCGAATGAGTCGTCACTTCATGACGTAACTCTGCTCCTTCTGTAACCACCAATCTCCCATTAAATCGCAAACCTCCATCAGAACTAACAGAATAGGACTCAGCACCCTCGTCTAGAAGTCGCACAATCTTCTCCTGGCAAAACGGGTCTGTGGTCTGTGCCTGTATCACCCTCGTAACAATCTCGGGTGTGACTGACATAACGGATATGAAAGAATGGGCTACTGCGTCCTGGTGACCCAACTCCTTCCACTTTGCTTTCCAGATATTCGCTACATCGTCTACCGGTCTACGGCTCAACGCATCAGCAACTACGTTTGCCTTCCCCGGATGATACTGTATTTCAAACTGATAGTCTTTCACAAACTCTAACCACCTGCGCTGACGCATATTCAGCTCTCGTTGAGTGAACAGGTACTGTAGTGACTTGTGGTCTGTGAACAAACGGAATTTCTCACCCAATAAGTAGTGCCTCCAAATCCTCAATGCAAAGACGACCGCTGCTAACTCCAGGTCATGGGTGGGGTAATTCTTCTCATGCGGCTTAAGCTTGCGGGAAGCAAAAGATATAGCCTTCTCCTCCTGCTGGAGTACTCCTCCAAGTCCCCGTAAAGACGCATCGGTGTAAACCAGGTACTCCACACCCGGTTTTGGTAAAGCAAGGACGGGCGCTTAAGTAAGCTTGTCTTTCAACTCGTCGAAAGCCAACTGACAAGCGTCATCCCAAACGTATGGCACCCCCTTGCGAGTCAGATTCGTCAATGAACCTGCTATTTTGGAGAATAACCGAATAAATCTCCTGTAGTATCCGGCTAATCCCAAGAAACTACGCACTTCCATCGGTGTCGTGGGTTGTCCCCACTCCCTCACCGCTGACACTTTGCTCGGGTCAACTGCAATCCCCTGCTCAGAAACAACATGGCCCAAGAACTGTACCTCTCGCAACCAGAACCCACACTTCTCGTACTTAGCATACAACTGATGCTCTCGTAGGGTCTGAAGAACCTGCCTCAAGTGCTCGGCATGCTCCTCCTCGGAGTGTGAATATATCAAGATGTCATCTATGAAGACGATGACGAACTGATCCAAGAACTCTCTGAATACTCGGTTCATCAAGTCCATGAAAACGGCTGGGGCATTTGTGAGTCCGAACGGCATCACCCTGAACTCAAAGGACCCATATCTCGACAAGAAGGCAGTCTTTGAAACATCCTGCTCTCTAATACGTAACTGATGGTACCCCGACCTCAGATCTATCTTCGAAAAGAAGGTTGCTCCCCTCAACTGGTCGAACAGATCATTAATTCGAGGCAACGGATACTTATTCCGTATTGTGACCTTGTTCAACTCCCGGTAGTCCACACACAATCTCAGTGAACCATCTCTCTTCTTCACAAACAAGACTGGAGCGCCCCAAGGTGAGGTACTCCTACGAATGCAGCCCTGACCTAACAGCTGCTCTATCTGATCTCGTAGCTCTCGCAACTCTGCCGGAGCCATACGGTACGGTGCGCGTGCTATAGGTCTCGTATCTGGCAATAAATCTATAACAAAGTCTATCTCACAACTGGGCGGTGGGCCTGGTATCTCCTGAAACACATCGGAATACTCCCTGACAACAGGGATCGAATCTAAGGGAATCACAACCTCCTTAGAGGTATCCTCCTCTATGTAATACAAATGAGCGGTCGAACCTCCCTCTGGGTGAGGCATCGCCACTACAAACATCTCTTGCCCCGGAATGGCAAAAACAATGCTCCCACCGAAGCAATCAATCATGGCTCTATAAGCTGCGAGCCAATCCATACCAATAATCACATCATGCTCGTGCATGTCTAAGACTAACATGTCTGCAGGTAATACCAAGCTACCAATCTCTACCTCCACTCCCCGGCATATAAGGAAAAATAAGTGACCAACTCCCCAGTGGTGAGTCGACACACATCACGGTGCTCTCTGTTGTGGCTAACAACCCTAAGGCCTTTGCAAAATGCGTAGCTATAAAACAATGTGTTGCCCCCGTATACCATGGATAGGAAACATACCCTCAATCGCGGGTGGTGCCTCTGGAGCTGCTGCCTGGTGGACGTTATAGACAAGTCCATACTGTAATTGCCCCTGCTGCACTGGAGCCGCTGGAATGGCTGGTAGGGCTGGCACCTGGGCTGGAGCTGGGAGGGCAGGTGGGAAAAGTGGTCTCTGCGGCTCATTTCGGGCTCCCTGCTGCTGTGTGGCCCTATCGCCCTCTGGGCAATCCTGGCGCCTATGGCCATGTTTACCGCACCCAAAGCATCGGCCTTTGAAGTTACCTCCCCTCTGACCCTGCTGTCCACGGCCCTGCGCCGTTACCTCCACGCCACTGGCCCTGTTGGCCCTGATGTGCACGCTGTTGGCCCTGCTGATGTCCCTGCGGTCGGTGTTGGACCTGCTGGCCCTGCTGATTAGGTTGGCCCTGATGGCCCTGCCTGAAACCCCCGAATCCCTGCCTAGAATCACCTGAACGGAATCGCTTAGCAAGGTCCCCCTGATGGGAACTCTGCTCGTGCTGACGAGACTGTCCATGAGTTGGTGCCCCACTGACACTATTACCCCCGGTCCTGCCCTGGTGGCTGGACTCTCCTGCTCTCTTGCTTCCCTGAAGATGGAAGTGGTGATCCTGGAAATGTAGTAACGCTGCATTGAGTACATCAGTGAAAGTACTCAGGGATAGATTCCCAATAAGGTGCTGACGGATCCTCCAAGCTAACCTGTCGACAAACAACAAAATCTTCTTGCTCTCAGTAGGTGCCTTATCTGGCACAATGGTGAGAAGTCTCATGAACTCCTCCTCATACTCAGCTACAGTAAGGTTCTCCTGCTTCAGATTTAGTAATTTCCGCCTCATCTCAGTCTGCACTGCGGGTGGAAAATACTTGCGGTCAAACTGCTCCCAGAACAATTGAATAGAGACCGTGTCCCTCTCCTTCAAAGTAGTAGTGGACTCCCACCACTGTAAGGCGGCTCCCACCAGCTTAAAGTAAGCCAATAACTACTTTTGCACGTCAGTGCACTCATACAAACGGAGGTGCCGCTGGATATCCTTCTTCCATTGGCTAACTGTAATAATATCGGAGCTACCAGAAAACTCAGGGGGATGCGGTTTCTGAAAAGCATCCCGAACCCTCTCCCATGCGGATGGAAGCTGTGCTGGTACTGGCACCACTGCCTGAAACTGGGGTGGAGCCTGCTGAATCACCGCTATTGCGGCATTCACCGCCTGAGCAACAATGGTGGCTACTTCGTTTGCATACATTGTGCCTGGTGCCGGAGCTGCTGGCTGCTCGGCTTGGGCACGCCTATCTTTCGGAGCACATCTCGGAGGCATCTGAAATGTGAACAAGTTTATTAGTCTACAGTTATCATCAAATATCAAATAGCTGAAGACTTTAACGTAAAAGCAGGAATACAACAGTCCTAAAATAGGGCTCTATAGCAATAACGTTAAGCTGAAAGCGAAATAAGCCGTACAGATCCTATGGCCACTAGAACTTGATGCTCTGATACCACCTGTGACACCCCGCCTAATTAAATACCGGGCGATCACTCCTTTATTAAATAAAATCAAGCTAAACAGTTGGTTCATTCTCAGTATCACTGTCGATAAAAAATAAATTTTCCAATTTAACACCCTAAATAATTAAGCTAAGTGTCAAAACCATTTTCATACATACTTTCCAAATTTTAATTAAAGAAAAAGATTTATTTTTAAAAACAACATTTCTACAATTAAGAATCACATCACAGTAAACCAAATAATATAATACATTCGTCAATCGAATGTCAGCATATGAAAACTAAAGTCATAATTCCAAACTGAATAAAATCCCATAGAACAATACTGGAAATAACTGAAATACAAATGTCCCAATAACAATAAAATAATGAAAAGGGCGACACGTGCCCAATAATGAAAATGATAGAAGTGGAGTCAATAAAAGAAGTCGTCTACGCAAGTGACCTGCAACTCCCACCTAAGCTGCAACACGTTCCTCTCAAGGGATCCTAATCAAGACGCCCCTGTGGCTGGGCACCTGAAATATATACATATATATACAAGAGAGAGAGAGAAAAAGAAACAGGTCAGAGCCCGAAAGTGTGTTTGATTTTAAAATACGTTTAGCAAGTATTTAAATTGATACAGGCCAATGCAACAACATATTAGTGCGTCACTCTCTTGAGAAATACTCACCTCTCTTCTAATGTGCACACCTATCGCACTAACCTTCTCAACGGTTTATCTTATCATATACCGCACTAGTCTTCCCAAATGATTTAACTTATCTTAGATTACTCGTAAGATTTTCAATTCAATGATTCCATTTTAAAAAGGATGTTCCAATTTGAAACCAAAGTCCTCTATTTTTTAACTTTATAAAAACCAATAAAGTTTTACAGTGACATATTATACTTTCTCAATACAAGTATTTATAATTTGAGTCAACAACCATGTCCTACTTATCAAATCCCAGTAGGCAGTTTCAAACTTCATAATCTCATATATATATTAACTACTCGGATAATATATATAAAATAGCAGCACCCCTCATAAAACTATGGTGCGTGCATACTCTACTATCTAGAATCCCATATCACTCATATTAAGGGGAATACAATCAGAATCACTCTCGAATTGTATTAACATAAATACACAAACAATATTGAGGCGAAGCATAGATTCCAAGTCTCTAAGAGGATGGCACATACCTGCATCTCTTAGGACCGTCTGAACTATCACATCGATAGCCTGTACCAAGGATATCTATCTTCTAGGGTACAAGTCAATATCCCCCATAAAGGTCCCATCAAGATAAGGCTTGTCCCAGCGCGGTAACCTCAGGGATAGCAAGTAGCGTGGGCATGATTTTCACAAGTATATAATATATGTACACTCAATCATATAAATATACCACTTTATCATATTAATATAGGTTCTTCTCGTCACCCATAATTATACCATTTATCCTTAAATTCACATTTATAGAATTACGTATAAAGTTTCATTCCTAACCTTAACTCAAAGGGTTTTCTCACTCATTACCTGACACTCGGGGACTATATCCTCACAAATCTGAAATTCAGTAAGTGTCTTTATTAGGTTCCAACGTAACTCTCTTACGCACCTCACCCTTTAGATTTATAAATTCACTAACCCTAAAGTAAATGTCCCATAAGTACCATTCTCGTTGAAGATTAAAGGTCCCAACATTTATTCATATGCCCTACTGGTCCTCAATGTCTCCCAAATCATTTTATCAAGAATGCCCAAGAATTATATCATGACAATTTGAATTTAACTCATTTAAAGAGGGAATTAGGAATTTGCCAGGAGGGGTCGATCGATCGAAGCTTGGGGCTCGATCGATTGAACCTTCGATCGATCGAAGCTCAAGGCTCGATCGATCGATCAAGCACGTCTGCGAAAAATTCTGCAGAATGCTGTTACGGGTTTCATCACCAAAATTACACAAACTCCATATTTTCAAGTTCCAATCATCCCAGAATTCAACTACTAACATTATAACACTATACCAGATGATTCTAACGTAAGGCATGTACATATTCATCATTTAAACACGGATAATTAACCCAAAACTCCATCTAATCATCAAGAACCCTAGAGTTTTTCTTAATCAAGGTTCTAATATGTTTTTACCAAAATTTTCTTCTAATATATCATCAAAATTTCGTGGGTTATATTCCTCTACATGGAAAGGATTCCAGAATTTCATATAAATCATTTCTACATGCATTTTCCTAACACAAATTGCGTGTTCCTCCATATTTATCATCTCTAATCAATCCTAAACGAATATGAAGATTGCATTAACGAAAATACGCAAGTTAAACACTTGCCTGGGATTTTTGGTATTCTGATTCACGGCTGATTTTGGTATGGCTGCGTTCCTCGTCTCGCGATCTACGCGGTGGTGGTGGCGGCGGTGCAAACCGGTGACTTTTTGGCCTTGAATTGCCTTGGAGCTCTCTCCTCTCTTCTCCAATGGCCGTTAATTGATTTCTATATATTCTAACCCTAAAAGACTAACCTAGTTGGCTGATATAGGTTGCTGAAATTCGCGGGTTTAATTACCCAATTATGTAAAATGACTAAAATGCCCTCCCGGGGTACTAATTAGGCCTAAAAATGCCCCGAGACCCAAACTACACCCCCGGGTACACTTTTCTGACTATCTCGACCCTACCGGATGCGTTGGCACACTCAAAATGACCATACGGGAAACTTATAAAATATTCACTTTTTATTTAACAAAATTAGTCCCGACGTGACACGAGCACGTTTCGACTTAAATTTTCGAAATCGTCATTTAATTCACTCATGACATTCAATATAATCAATATAATATATTACTTTGCTCATTAGTAATATTCAACCAATTTCCCATAATTACTAACTCTCGTCACGTTAATAATTATAACATAATTAATTTCCGAATTTTTATTAAATAAATCATTCACATTAAATTTAATCAATTCCCAAATTAATATAGCATAAAAATATGGGGTATTACAATCTCCTAGGGTTAGATAACTCAAAACACTAGAACAGCCATTGAAGAGGATAGGAGAGAGATCTCAAGGCATTC
The DNA here is from genome assembly GCA_949130495.1 of Sambucus nigra. NCBI lineage: Eukaryota > Viridiplantae > Streptophyta > Magnoliopsida > Dipsacales > Adoxaceae > Sambucus > Sambucus nigra. The sequence continues at coordinate 379,294,961 of OX422211.1, forward strand.
CAAGGCAGAAAACTCACCCGTTTGCACCGCCGCCACCGCCAACGCGTAGATCGCGAGACGGGGAACGCAAACACACCAAATTCAACACCAAACAATATTTCTGAAAATCCCAGGCAAGTGTTTATCTTGCTTATTTCGTTGATGCATCATCCATATTAGTTTAGGAGTTATTAGGATGAGATTTATGGAAGAAAAACCCAATTTGAGATGGGAAATTTTCATGTAGTGATGATTTATATGATATTCTGGAAACCCTTTGTCATGTAAAGGATTAAGAGTTTGATTAAGAAAAGAGTTCTAATTAGATAAAAAAACTAAAAAAAATTATTCCGGACGATCGGACCGTTGGAATTGGATGAAATTTTACAGAGAATTAGCTGAAGACGAGAGGAAGCTATAAAAAAAATTCAGCTCGATCGGACCGTTCAATATTTTTTAATATTTTTTTTCTAGACAATTTTATGTTTTGAGGACTCTTAGAGATAATAAAAATTCAATTAAAACTCCATTTTAATTACGATTTCGAAACCGTTTGAAATTCTCATCTTTAAAAATAAAATTCAAAATCCTTTAATGTAAGGCAAAATCTATATTTTGGGGATATTTTGCATAAGGGACAATGTAAGTATATATATTAAAGGGGAGAGACACGTAAGAGAGAGTTACGTTGGAACATAAATGGATATCTACTGAATTGTACTTTTGGAAGAATAGAGTCCATGAGGGGTTACGTAGTAAGTTGGAAAAACCCTTCGAATTAAAGTTAGAAACGAACCATTATACTTGATAAATAATAATGGGAAAGTAAGGATAAATTTTGTGAATGTGGGTTATTCGATAAACCTAAATTGATATAATAAAAGTGGTATATTTATATGATTGTGTATGCATATATTATATACTTGTGAAAATCATGCCCGCGCTACTTGCTATCCCTGAGCTTTCCGCGCTGGGACGATCTTATCTCGTGTGCCTTATGGGGGATATTGACTCGTACCCTAGAAGTTAGAAATCCTAGGTACTTGCTATCGAATCGGTAGTAACGGTCCTAAGAGACGTGAGGGTATGTACTGACCTCTTGGACTTGAAAACTATGCTTCGCCTCAATATTGTTTGTGTATGTATTTATACAGTTCGAGAGTGATTCCAAACTTGTATTCCCTTTAGTACGATTGATACGGGGATTGGATAGCAGAGTATGCCCGCACCATAATTTTTATTTAGGGTGCTGTTAGAATATATATATATTATACGAGTATTTAATATATTCATGAACTTCTGAAATTTGGGAAACTGCCTACTGTGTTATGGTAAGTAAGACATGTATAATGACTCAAATTGGAAATACTTGTTTTGAAAAGTATAATATGATATTGTAAAACTTTATGAATCAGTAAAGTTAAAATGAGCGTTTTGGTACTAAATGAAATTATCCTTTTAAACCATGATGTTGTTAAATCTTAAATCTTGAGAGTCACCTAAGATAAGTTAAATCCTTGGGGAAAGATAGTGTGATATATGACAAGATAAACCCTTGGGGAGGTAAGTGCGATAGGAGTGCACATTAGAAGAGAGGTGAGAATTTCTCAAGAGAGTGTCACACTAATATGTTGTTGCATTGGCCTGTATCAATTTAAGTACTTGTTAAACGAATTTTTAAATCATATACACTATCGGGCTCTGACCCGTTTCCATTTCTCTTTCTCCCTTGTATATATATATGTATATCTTACAGGTGCCCAGCCACAGGGGCGTCTTGCATAGGGTCCTTTGGCAGGAACGCGCTGCAACTTAGGTGGGAGTTGCAGGCCTGTTGTTTAGACGAATTCATCCATTTGATTCTACTCCTAGCATGTTCATTATTGGGGCATGTGTCACCCTTTCCATTTTTCAGTTGTTATTTGGATATTGTACTTCATCTATTTCTATTATTGTCACTTTGGGATTTATTATATTCTGGATGGTTTACTTTAAGTTTTATTGTTAGTAGCCAGTTGTTGAATGTTAAATTATTGGATTGATTGCTTAATAAAATAAATAAATAAAACTTGAAAGGAATGTTAAAAAGGGTTTTGACACTTAGCTTAATTAATTAGGGTGTTTAAATTGGAACGACAGTGATTGAGGTCGAAGATAGTTCCACTTGTACGGGTCCAGTGGGAGCATCATAATGTGGAGGAATCCACTTGGGAGCGCGAGGCCGATATGCGCGAGAGATATCCAGATTTGTTCTTACCAGGTATGCCTTATTTTCCGAATTTCGGGACAAAATTCCATTATTAGGGGGGAAGTATGTAATACCCCGTATTTTTATGCTATATTAATTTGGGATTTATTAAATTTAATGTGAATTAATTATTTAATAAAAATCTAGAAATTAATTATGTTATAATTATTAACGTGATTAGAGTTAATACAATTTAAGGGTGATGAGATGTGACCCATGCTTGTTATTAGAACCTTCGTATTTATACAGTATATTAAAAGATGTAAAGTTGTCAAAATCATATAGATAGTTGTTAGAGCATCCACAATGGGGATATAAAATGCCAAAAGAATTTGTAAGTTTGCAAACTGAGACGCTTCCAATGGTGGGTATAACTGAACAAATTTTGTATCTCGATTTGTAGTGGTTCCGCAAAGATACAAATTGGCTGCTGAATTTGTAAAGGGTTCCTACGAACTTCTGAAGTTCGTAGGAATTCCTACGAACAAATAAACTTCGTAAGAAGAATAAATAATTTTTTTATCATATATTTGGGTTTTGACGAACAAAAGTAGTGCGTATAAACTTCCTACGAACTAATGTTGTTCGTAGGAAATATTTTTATACTTCCTACGAACAACATTAGTTCGTAGGAAGTTGATATGCCTATTCTCAGTTCTCACCACTTCAGAGTATAAACATGAGAAAAGGTAAAATTCATTTTTTAACAGGTAAAGTTACCTTTCATCCCCCTCCCCCAGTACAGATGCTCTTAGAGCATCCACAATGGTGGATGCTCTGAACGGTAACTTTACAAATTCAACTCCAGCATTTTACTTTTCGTTAGCCAGGTTGTTAACAGTGGTGTAATTAAAGCATAAATGACTTTTGAGGAATGGATACTTCCTACGAACTATATTAGTTCGTAGGAATTCTTACGAACTAATATAGTTCATAGGAAATTCCTACGAAGTAATATAGTTCGTTGGAACTTAAATATGTAATATAAATTGATTATTTGGAGTTGCAACGAACTTTATTTGTGCGTATCAATTCCTACGAACAAATGAAGTTCGTAGGAATCATTTACAAATTCAGTAGCGGTTCAGCAAAGTTACAAATTCACTACCTTTTCTCTTACAAAATTTGTTCGTTTCATTCCACCATTGCACAGGTCTCAGTTTGTAAATTTACCAATTTAAGCGTCTGTTTGCTCCACCACTACGGATGCTCTTAGTATTTGGACACTAACTTAGGCATCATCACATGAAACTTAGGAATACGATGTTGCACCTCAAGAACTGATGAGGCTGGTGGACGCCGAGATGGAAGAAGAAGGCTTTTCTTTTGTTTAGTTGTTTTCGGTTTTTGTTGTTTGTTCCTGTTTTCACCAAAAAAAAAAATTTAGACCCCTACTGTTGAAGATTATAGCATTCAAATGATTTGTCAGTTATAGCTCTTGCAGTATTAATTACCTATCTCCTAGCTTCTACTGGTAGTGGGACTGACTTTGACTCCAACCTTTACTAGGTAGCTCCTATTTTGTGAAGACTGTATCGCCACCTGTCAAAACATGTTTGGTTTGTTTGTCAACACGCTTGTATCAGTCTAAGCATTTTTTTTTAAAATTAAAAAAAAAATCTTTTCCATACTCGCCATGTACTACAAAAGATTTTGTCCTGACATTTAGATTTATAAACTTGTGTCGTGTGGACACAATTTGTATCAAAACCATGTTGTTGCGTGCAAGTTAGTTGACAACTATCATCAAATTGTACAGTACACTTATGGACAAAACCACGTGGATAGAGAGTATCAATAAACTACTGATATCACATAGCATGTTTTTTCAGCAATAGTACACCTTAGTAAACCTTGAGATGAGTTGATGAGATGAGTCTTTTATTATTTTCCTTGTTTCTTTATACATATTGGGTTCAGAAGGTATACAGTTCAACTAGCACGATTTTTTATTAACTTTTTTCCTTGAGAAGCCAAGGCCAAATACCATCGTTCCGAGAAACCTCACGTCGGAAGAAATCGACGGAGCTTTGCTCTGATGAAGTTCGGATTGAACCGTAGCACCTGTAGGGAGAAAATCTCTCCAAGAAACTCAAAACCCGATTCACCATATGAGCTACACACCTCACATTTAACTGGGAACAAATTGAGTCATCATCAATCAACTCACCATAGAGTTTGCAAATTGACCCACCACTGACGTATGAAACCGATTGAGATTATATTGTTGGAAAATTAGAACTTAAATGGGTATTATAAAGCTGTCTAGATTTTTCTGGACAGATTTTTGAGCAACTTTGAGCTCAAATTTAGGTGGGACCCACACTACGGAAATTATGGGACCATATACGAACGCGTTCACCTCCGCAAGTAGATTAACGTAGTATATTCATATGTCCAATTTCAATAAGTTATGAATGATAATTATGTCCCCAAAGTGACTCATAAAGCAATGAAAGTTAATGTATTGGGTATGTTTTAACTCTTGTCCCACATTGGAAGAGTAGTGGAAAAATGATGAGTTAATAAAACCCAATTGATGGACTAAGGCTTGGATGCCTTTGGGGTATCCCAACTCTTTGAAGGGGAGATGACCTAAGCTATGCTTGGGTTGACTTTCGGTCAAAGGTCCACACGCGTGCGTCCGGCCGGCTCGGCTCGGGCTCGGGCTTATAAAAGTTCTTAAATTTTTGGGCCGAACTTTCTGGGCTTTAATTTAATTAATTAATTACGGAATTAATTAATCTTTAATTAACTGATAATCAGTTAACAGTCAAAACATTTACTATAAATAAAATGTTTCCCCCTCAGTTTTTAAAACAGAAAAAATAAACCCTCCAAAACTCCGAAAATGCTACTGCATTATTTCCTCTGCCCAGAAAATTCTTTTCTTCATTTTTGCATTACATGTTCTTGGTTGTGTTGAGTACAAAACACAGAAATTGTGTTCGCTGGGATTACTCATTGCTTTGTTGTTTGATTAATCCGAAAATTCGTTCTATCTTGGGAGACAATTATTCATTAAACTCAAGCACGTTGGAGGAATAATTTTGTCTTAAGGAGACTGTTCAATAGGGCTCGGATTTCTTTCTAATTATTATTATTTCTGCAAATTCTAGTAAGTATTTCATTTCTATAATTCTGTTTCAATTCTGTCATTATATTTATTGTTCATAATTTTGTACAATTGTTATTTATAAATAGTAGACATAACAATCTTAAGACAAAATTAATAGTTCTACTGTTTTTTATTTGTTGGAAATAAATCTGTTTTGACAGAATAAAATGAATTAATTTACTGCTTTATTGTAGAAATTAGTAAAACAGTTTTGATATAGAAATTAATTTCTATACTGTTTTTATATTCTGTTTTCGAAAATAAATTTTATTTGTGTACTCTTGTTAAAATCTGTTTATCTATATTTTTTTTCTTAAATGATAATTCTGTTTTGTACGGAATTCTTTTTATTATTAAAAATTAGTGTGTCACAGATTTTAAAAATTTAATTCTGTTTTGTACGGAATTCTGTTTATATATTATACTTCAATTCTAAATTATTATTTGAATTCTTTTGGAATTCATTTATTGTCAATTATATTTGGAGGAAATTGGTGCACAGAATTTTGTATTCTGTTTTGATTAATTCATTATATATGAATTTTATCATTGATAAAAATTCTGTTTTTGTAACAGAAATGGAATCACAAAGTACGAACACTACTCCTACGAAACTGATTGTCACCAACACAAATGTGACTGCACCCGTATCTATGCCACACGGGGAAAAACCGGAAAAGTTCATTGTGGGTGACTTCAAACGTTGGCAAGGACAAATGTACTTCTATCTCACTACCTGCCAACTGGGCAGGTTTGTATATGAAGATTGCCCCTCTATTCAAGAGGGAGATGATGCTGAAAAGGTTACTGTTGTCGATGCTTGGAAGCACTCGGACTACCTATGCCGAAATTATATTTTGGCCTACTTGGACAAGACACTGTACCATGTTTATTGCACTATCAAAACTTCCAAGGAATTATGGAATTCTTTGGAAAAGAAGTATAAAACTGAAGATGCTGGGATGAAGAAATTTATCGTTGGGCGTTTTCTGGACTTCAAAATGGTTGATTCTAAATCTGTGATCTCGCAAGTGCAAGAATTCCAAGTGATCCTCCACGACATTCATGCTGAAGGAATGTCAATTAGTGAAACTTTCCAAGTTGCTGCAATTGTTGAAAAGTTGCCACCTTCTTGGACTTTGTTCAAAAACTATCTCAAGCACAAGCGTAAGGAGATGAATGTGGAGGAATTGGTAGTCCGGCTAAGAATCGAAGAAGACAACCGTGAGTCTCAAAAGAAAACTGGGAAGAATCCGATGGAAACAAAGGTCCATGTCGTTGAAGGTCCTAAAAAGAACAAACGAAAGTATGATGGGGAAGGCACTTCCAAACATAACAAGAAAAATTTCAAAGGAAAATGCTACAATTGTGGTAAACCGGGACACCGCTCAAGTGAGTGTCGTAAGCCTAAGAAGCAAAATAAAAATAACTCTCAAGCAAATGTGACTGAGGGTGAGAATATCACCAATGATTTGGCGGATATGAATCTTTCTGCCGTTGTCTCTGAATGTAACTTGGTTGGAAATACCAAGGAATGGTGGGTAGACACTGGAGTCACACGACACATTTGTGCAAACAAATGGATGTTCTCCACCTATAAGCCTTTGGAAAATGAGGAGAACCTTTTTATGGGAAATTCTTCCACTTCTAAGGTGGTGGGACAAGGAAAGATTTCTTTGAAAATGACTTCTGGAAAGGAACTTACTCTCAACAATGTTCTTCACGTGCCTGATATCCGAAAGAATCTGATTTCTGGATCTCTCCTTACTAAGAATGGTTTCAAGCTTGTGTTTGTGTCTGATCGCTTTGTGTTGTCTAAAAATGACATGTATGTAGGAAACGGCTACCTAAATGAGGGGCTCTTTAAACTGAATGTTCTTACTGTAACCCCTAAAACATCTGTTTCAATGAATGAAGTTGCTAGTTCTTCTTACTTGATTGAGTCATCTAATATTTGGCATGCTAGATTGGGACATGTTAATTTTGATACATTGCGTAGATTAATTAACTTGGAATTTTTGCCAAAATTCAATATTGATAAAAATCATAAATGTGAAATTTGTGTGGAATCTAAATTAACTAGATTACCTTTCCATTCTATTGAAAGGATAACTGAACCTTTAGATTTAATTCACACCGATATTTGTGATTTAAAATTTGTTCAAACTAGAGGTGGAAAAAAGTATTTTATTACTTTTATTGATGATTGCACAAAATATTGCTATATATATTTGTTACATAGTAAAGATGAGGTTATTAATGCATTTAAACAATATAAAAATGAAGTTGAGAATCAATTAAGCAAAACGATAAAGGCTATTAGAAGTGATAGAGGAGGTGAATATGAATATCCATTTGAGGAATTTTGTTCTGAAAATGGGATTATTCATCAAACAACCGCTCCTTATTCTCCTCAATCGAATGGTGTTGCTGAACGCAAAAACCGTACTTTGAAAGAAATGATGAACTCAATGTTATTAAGTTCAGGAGCTCCACAAAATTTGTGGGGGGAAGCCTTACTTTCTGCTAATTACATTCTCAATAAAGTACCTCACAAAAAGACTCACAAGACACCTAATGAATTATGGAAAGGTCGAAGACCTTCCTATAAATATTTACGAGTGTGGGGGTGCTTAGCCAAAGTGATGGTTCCTAAACCTAAAAAGGTAAGAATAGGGCCAAAAACCGTGGATTGTGTATTCATCGGTTATGCTACTAATAGCAGTGCATATCGATTTCTAGTTTGTAAATCTGAGATTTCGGACATTCATGTAAATACGGTTATTGAATCGAGGGATGCTTCATTTTTTGAAAATGAATTTCCGTATAACATGACCCGAGAATATGGTCCTTCTAAAAGGACAAATCAAGCTACTACAAGTGGTACTCATCAACCTATTGATTCAATAGAGGATGAACCAAGATGTAGTAAAAGAGCAAAAACCTCGACTTCTTTCGGTCCAGATTTTCTAACATATTTGTTAGAAAATGAACCTCAATCGTATAAAGAAGCTATATCCTTACCCGATGCTTCCAATTGGAAAGAAGCAATTAATAGTGAAATTGAATCCATATTAGAAAATCATATCTGGGAACTAGTGGATCTTCCACCAGGTTCAAAACCGTTAGGTTATAAATGGATCTTCAAAAAGAAATTGAAGGCCGATGGATCAATTGATAAATATAAAGCTAGACTTGTAGCTAAAGGCTATAGGAAAAAGGAAGGGTTGGATTACTTCGACACATACTCACCGGTAACAAGAATAATGTCCATTCGGATGTTAATAACAATAGCTGCTATTAATGGACTTGAAATACATCAAATGGATGTAAAAAATGCATTCTTAAACGGTGAACTAGATGAGGAAATTTATATGGAGCAACCTGAAGGGTTCAAAGCTCCCGGACAAGAAGGAAAAGTATGTAAGCTTGTTAAAACACTATATGGATTAAAACAAGCACCTAAACAATGGCATGAAAAATTTGATAGTGCAATGTTATCAAATGGTTTCAAAATTAATGAATGCGATAAATGTGTTTACTTTAAATACATTCATAATGGATATGTCATTGTATGCCTCTATGTTGATGATATGCTTATCATGGGTAGTAAGTTGGAAATTGTCAAAACTACAAAACAAAAGTTGAGTAGTAGATTTGACATGAAAGATATGGGAATCGCCGATGTTATATTAGGAATTAAAATTTCTAGAACATCGGATGGACTTATATTATCTCAATCTCATTACATTGAGAAAGTACTTAAAAAATTCAAGAAGTATGATATTAGTGCTACCAAGACACCTGTAGATGTAAATTTACATCTAGCAAGAAATAATGGTGAAAGCATATCTCAACTAGAATATTCTCGTATTATCAGCAGTTTAATGTATATCATGAATTGTACGCGACCAGACATAGCATACTCAATAAGTAAGCTAAGTCGATTTATGAGTAATCCAGGAAGAGATCACTGGAAAGCAATTTTGAGAGTTTTGGGTTATTTAAAATATACTCAAAACTATGGATTGCATTACTCAAAATATCCAGCTGTTCTTGAAGGACATTGCGATGCAAATTGGATATCTGATACAAAAGACTCTAAGTCTACGAGTGGGTATGTGTTTACCCTTGGAGGTGCAGCCGTATCTTGGAAATCCTCAAAACAAACGTGCATTGCTAGATCGACAATGGAATCTGAATTCATTGCACTAGACAAAGCTGGAGAAGAAGCTGAATGGCTTCGAAATTTCTTAGAGGATGTTCCAAATTGGTCTAAACCTGTGCCCGCAATATGTATACATTGCGATAGCCAATCAGCGATTGGAAGGGCACAAAATCACATGTATAACGGAAAGTCATGACATATTCGTCGTAGACACAATACCGTTAGACAACTTCTCTCAAACGGAATTATCACAATTGACTATGTAAAGTCAAAAGATAATATATCGGATCCACTAACGAAAGGTTTAAACCGAGATCAAGTTGAAAGATCATCGAGAGGAATGGGTCTAAAGCCTATAAATAAATAAGAATCAATATAGTGGCAACCCAACCTAGCTGACTGGAGATCCCAAGATCTAGGTTCAATGGGCAAACCGAACTACGTTGTATTCAGTAAGCACTGGAGGATATATCATCCTATCCATTCCAAAGATGAGACAGTGCATATCTGCCGCGAAATTAGGATATGTTATGATTTTAATGACATCTATATCTTAGTACGTCTAAGTGGGGTATTGCAGAATACTCTTTATGGAAGTCACCTACGTAAGTAAGAAGGGGGCCACTTCTATGAGAATAATGAAAGGCATATTCTCTAAAATACTTGCGGAACCAAGTGGTGTTCACGGCCAAAATGAACACAAACGTGAGAACCAACTGTGTTGAAGAATTGTTGTGTGAATACTGTTGTCTAGGTTTACAAAAACGATTGACGGTTCAAGGACATGAAGTCTACTGATTAACCAAGTAAATCCGATAGTATATCACTAAGGAAAGTTCAAGGCCACTAGGCTACTTTTCCCGATGCAATAAGTCTTCAGTTTTACTCAACCTGTGTCTGCATCTGCATCAGCATTTGTTTTGTTTTATTTATAGCGATATATCATTCATGTGGGGGATTGTTGGAAAATTGGAACTTAAATGGGTATTATAAAGCTGTCCAGATTTTTGAGCAACTTTGAGCTCAAATTTAGGTGGGACCCACACTACGAAAATTGTGGGACCATATACGAACGCGTTCACCTCCGCAAGGAGATTAACGTAGTATATTCATATGTCCAATTTCAATAAGTTATGAATGATAATTATGTCCCCAAAGTGACTCATAAAGCAATGAAAGTTAATGTATTGGGTATGTTTTAACTCTTGTCCCACATTGGAAGAGTAGTGGAAAAATGATGAGTTAATAAAACTCAATTGATGGACTAAGGCTTGGATGCCTTTGGGGTATCCCAACTCTTTGAAGGGCAGATGACCTAAGCTATGCTTGGGTTGACTTTCGGTCAAAGGTCCACACGCGCGCTCGCGCGCGCGTCCGGCCCGGCTCGGGCTCGGGCTCGGGCTTATAAAAATTCTTAAATTTTTGGGCCGAACTTTCTGGGCTTTAATTTAATTAATTAATTACGGAATTAATTAATCTTTAATTAACTGATAATCAGTTAATTCCAAGAGTCAGCAGTTAACGAAATTAACTGCTTTGACAGTTAATTTCGGTTTTGACTGTTCCCAACAGTCAAAACATTTACTATAAATAAAATGTTTCCCCCTCAGTTTTTAAAACAGAAAAAATAAACCCTACAAAATTTCGAAAATGCTACTGCATTATTTCCTCTGCCCAGAAAATTCTTTTCTTCATTTATGCATTACATGTTCTTGGTTGTGTTGAGTACAAAACACAGAAATTGTGTTCGCTGGGATTACTCATTGCTGTGCTGCTTGATTAATCCGAAAATTCGTTCTATCTTGGGAGACAATTATTCATTAAACTCAAGCACGTTGGAGGAATAATTTTGTCTTAAGGAGACTGTTCAACAGGGCTCGGATTTCTTTCTAATTATTATTATTTCTGCAAATTCTAGTAAGTATTTCATTTCTATAATTCTGTTTCAATTCTGTCATTATATTAATTGTTCATAATTCTGTACAATTGTTATTTATAAATAGTAGACATAACATATATAAATAGACATAACATATATGTGTCCAAGTAGATGAGCCATAAGAAAAGTAGAATCACCTCAAATGGGCACTTCACCAAACCCTCTAAGTCGGCCATCCCTTTTTGGGTTCCTCGTGACAGATCTATGGAGCTAGTCATCTTCGGCATTAGGTTTTATGCGTGTTGTGGTTTGTTGTGGTGTGCGTGGTGGGATGGAATGGTGTGTTGATATTTAAATTGGTTTGGATAGGTGGCTACTCTGGATTTTCAAACAAGATTGTTGGAGATTTTTTTTTTCTTTTCACTGTTTTGTTTTTCTGGTACGCCCACACCATGTTTGTCGTTGCCCTCCACCATGCCGGTGGTGAGCGATTCACCTTGACTGAAATCTAAAACTGACCCATCATGGTTGTGCAACCCGATTTAACTCGGAGGTGAAAATGAGCAAATCGCATCTGTTGAGAAAAGAAGGTGCTTCGTCACAATCCGGCATCCGGGGTCTATTTTCACAGTTTGCGAGAGAATCTGACGTGTCCGGTGAGGTGCACCAAAAAAGAAAAGAAAAAAAAATTAATATATATATATATATATATTGACATCTTGAAATAGGAAAGGGAGATAAGCTATGTTAATACCCAGTCATTCATAAAGGAAATAGTTGTTAACAACTATGGGCAAAAGGAAAAGTACACCTTACTTATAGATATAGTCATGTGCCTCTTGGAATGGAGAGATTTCGTTAATCGACTGATAGATAATGTTGTATCATAATTAATACCAAATAGACAATTCTCATTAATGCTAGTAAGGTTTTAAAGACAAAATGGTACCTTCGATCCTATATTTTACGGTCTATTGTCGAAAGCAAATAATATTTAATTATATCTCAAATGCTAAGATATATTTTGATACTTTGATATGTGATTTGACTCTACATTAAAGAGTATATGCACCTTACGTGATTTTCTATTGGGTAGAGATATCCAATGAGTTATGTAGCTTTAGAACTGACCATTAAAATGAATAGTTCAATTCTCATTAGCTACATATTTACTTCTTAAGATTGGAGACAATAAATTTTATTATTTGGAGTTTATTTTATAAATGATAAAATACAACCAAGGGGTATATTCGAATATTTTTTTGGGCATCTCATAAATATTTGCAAAAATCTTTCTATAAGTTTAGAATATATTTAACATGTTGCATCGTTCTTGAATTTACTTAAGATACACTTGGAGCTTGTGTGCACAATGAGCTACACTACCTACGATACAACTATTAGAGTTTGCTATAAAATACAAATGTTGGGGTTTGCTATAAGATAAAACTGTTGAAGTTTTCTTGTACAATTTATCGCATGATATAGCTATATGTTATGACATAAAGCTAAAATTGAGTTAGAGGAAGTGTAATGCATCTTCATCTTAATACTAAGTTTTCATTAAACATTTTGTAAATGTTATTTATAGCTGGAGATCATGTTGAAACGTGACTAAGATATTACAAAACAGCTTGAGTATGTTTCACAATTCAGAACTCACCTTGACATTTTACAAACTCTTGAGTTCGATAGGACGTGTGCTTAAACGACATTAAATTGTGCACGATACACCTACGAGTATGGGTGGTTACGATTCATTACATAAATGTCCCCAGACTTTATTTAAGTTTTCTTATATCAAATAAAATAAAATAAAAGGGGCATAATGAGAATTGTACTTAGATATTTACTGAGTTTTACTAACCATTTGCAATATTATATAATTGGATCAGAAAGATATTATTTTGCAGGGGCTTCTGAATGAGCAGATATTGAGCGATGAAAATATGAAGTCATTGTTCAAAGATATGATAGTTTGAGTTACACCCCATGAAATGTAATAATTAGGTTGCTTTCATTTTTCTCGAGTGGGAATTGTAAATGATATATGTAATTTATTTTATTTTATTTTATCTTGAGATAAAATAAAATAAAGGGGGCAAATGGATATAATGATGTAACGTAGTTTGTAGTCTAAAGGTTCTTCGACATCATTCTTAGATTGATGAACCTTCAGAGTATAGCAACGTCCAAGCTGACCATTATAAAAGTTTCTTCAACTTCTTTCGCAAAGAGTTTAAACGAATTAAATAGTTGTCACTCAGAGATTGACAAAGTCATAGTCATCCTTCAGATATAACATCATATTACAAGAACTTTACGAGTATTGTGGTAAGTCTTCTTCAGAAGTGTATTATATTTCAAAACCCCCGATGAAATTGGTAAGTGGCTGAACCACGGTCGTTGTGACTTGATTCGTTCGGAGAAGTTGGTCATTGATGTAAACAGACGAAGGACCACGCTCGATTATCATTCGGCAGGTATGGGCTCCCGTCCTGAAAAAGTGATACAGAAGAATGAGTTTACGAAAAATCTTAACAAGTGTTTTCATTGTTAAGTCACTGTTATGGGTGTCACTGTTATTGGTGGAGTTTTACAAAAATCTTAAGAAAGTGTTTTCATTGTTAAGTCACCGTTATTGCTGGAGTTTTACAAAAATCTTAACAAGTGTTTTTCATTGTTAAGTCACCGTTATGGATGTCACCATTATAGGTGGAGTTTACAAAAAAAAATCTTAACAAGTGTTTTCATTGTTCAGTCACCGTTATGGGTGTCACCATTATAGGTGGAGTTCACAAAAAAAATCTTAACAAATATTTTCATTATTAAGTCATCGTTATGGGTGTCACCGTTATTGGTGGAGTTTTACAAAAATCTTAACAAAGTGTTTTCATTGTTAAGTCACCGTTACTGGTGGAGTTTTACAAAAATCTTAAGTGTTTTCATTGTTAAGTCACCGTTATAGGTGGAGTTTACGAAAAAATTAACAAGTGTTTTCATTGTTAGGTCACTGTTACTGGTGGAGTTTCAACGAAAAATCTTAGCAAGTGTTTTCATTGTTAACTCACCATTATTGGTGGAGTATTACAAAAATCTTAACAAGTGTTTTCATTGTTAAGTCATCGTTACTGGTGGAATTTAAACGAAAAATCTTAACAAGTGGTTATTATTGTTAAGTCACTGTTATGGGTGTCATCATTATTGGTGAAGTTTTACAAAAATCTTAACAAGTGTTTTCATTGTTAAGTCACCGTTATTGGTGGAGTTTTACAAAGATCTTAAATAAGTGATTTCATTGTTAAGTCACCGTTATAGTTGGAGTTTACGAAAAATCTTAACAAGTGTTTTCATTGTTAAGTCACCGTTACTGGTGGTGTTTAAACGAAAAATCTTAATAAGTGTGTTTTCATTGTTACGTCACCTCTAACGGGGGAGTTTGCAAAAAACCTTAACAAGTGTGTTTTCATTGTTAAGTCACCTCTAACGGTGGAGTTTGCAAAAAACCTTAACAAGTGTGTTTTCATTGTTAAGTCACCTCTAACGGTGGAGTTTGCAAAAAACCTTAACAGGTAGGTTTTCATTGTTAAGTAACCTCTAATGGTGGAAGAAAAATCTTAATAAGTGTGTTTTCATTGTTAGGACACCTCTAACGGTGGAGTTTGCGAAAAACCTTAACTAGTGTGTTTTCATTGTTAAGTCACCTCTAACGGTAGAATTTGCGAAAAACCTTAACAAGTGTGTTTTCATTGTTAAGTCACCTCTAACGGTGGAGTTTACAAAAAATCCTAACAAGTTTGTTTTCATTATTAAGTCACCTCTAACGGTGGAATTTGCGAAAAACCTTAACAAGTGTGTTTTCATTGTTAAGTCACCTCTAACGGTGGAGTTTACGAAAAGTCCTAACAAGTGTGTGTTCATTATTAAGTCACTTTATAGGTGTGAGTTTGCAAAAAATATTAAAAAATGGTAATTTGAGTGACTCAATAATACGTACATGCACAAGAAACCTCATCGAGATTAAAACAAGTCAAAAAACATTTGCATGTATTAAAAGATTAAAAGAGAACGATGAAGTCGTTATTATGTAAACTATAATAATAATACTTCCACCAAACTTGAGAATGACAAAGTAGTTATTATGTAAACCATAATAATACTTCCACGAAACTTGGTTGGGAATGATGAAAGAGAATGTTGAGGTAGTTATTTTGTGTTCATGAAAATACTTTTTACCAAAGCAGAGTTACGAACAATCATAATAAAATTGTGGATTCATGTGTCATTTAGGTAGGAATGGGGGCAACACTCATAGTATATCATTCATATGAAAATAATGATAACGAGGTCCTTCGGAATAACCTATGAGATCAAAGCCTTAAAATGAGATTTAAGATATGAGATATGAAATTGATGTATATCATGTAACTGAGATATGAAATATGATATTGCATTATGTCATAAAATGTGAGATATGAGGTAAAAGTACATCATCGTGATTAAATGAGGTACCTGATTATTACCCACGATTCACGGGTCGATCGAACATATGAAAACTGACTAAAGTTGTTTCGTACATACAGTCGATATATTTCAGACATGTATCAATATATCAACTATATGTACGAGGAGGCAAATGTAGGGGGGCTTAATGATAAGCCTATCTTTAAATTATTAAATGAGATTAGAGATGATTAAAATTGACAAAAGTCCATGTGTTTATGCGACTGGAGTGTCATTATTCGCGTCGAACATATCACGCGTATTTGTGTATTATTTACGTATTAACTAGACAATATTCTAGTATTCAGATTTTTGACATATGTTATGGGACACATGCCACTTAAAATAGGACATGTGTCACCACGGGTTATTTGACATGTGGCGACCCACTTGGGTTGGTTTTGCTATAAATAATCCTCACCCCCATACATTTGAGAGAGAGCTTCTTGGGAGTGGAAGAGTCATTTTATTATCTTATGAGTTTTTAGAGAGTTTGAGAATAGAGTTTTGGAAAAGAGTTTTGAGATGAGTTTCAACACCTCCCACCTCTTCGAAAAACAACCACAATGAGTTTTTCGGTGAATAGTATGAACCCACAAACTACGCTGACTTTGATTCCGAGTATAACGGATACGTAGGCGCAACCGAAATTTCTCAAGTCAAACACGTACAAAAATCTGATATTTCCCCAAAATTAGACTACTCTCTTACAAAGATTACACTCTATACATGCTTAGATGTCAATCCCACAATTATGTTATTGCTTGGAGGGTAGTTAATGGAATATATATATTAAACCAACTACATGGGACTCATCTAGGGATCCTAGAAATTATGTTATGTTATAAGTGGGTAACTAGTTATACCACTTTCTATTTGAAAACCAGGGCTGTGAACAAAGTGTTAGTAGTTAACCTTCCTGACTCCAATAGCGATTACTTCGAACATGGAGTAGTTGTTAAAAATTGGCAACATGCTGCTTTGATTGGAAATGATGAGTACGAGGGGCCTAAGTGACCACCAAGTGGCAATGGGATTGGTTGCATTTGTTTTCTTATATTTCTTTGCATAATATGCTAACTCTTAATACTGATGTATATTTTGTTGACCTTTACTTGCAATTGATCGAAAGGGAAATTGTCCCTAGGAAAGTGACATCAACCTCAGGGAGTTGAAGTTCATCTGGGGCATTCTTCAAAAAGTTGGATAAGATCATACTAGATCAACTTCATACTTATTACGATATAAAAATACCATCACCTCCTTTGTTACTCGCCCAATTATAGTTGCACCATCTCTTTTAATCAACCTTGACCAAGACCCTATCTCCATATCCTCTGCCACTTCATTTGGCAGTGGTGAACCTACATCAGTTTCTTCTTCTTTAGACTTAGACCTACCTCTTGTTGCTTCCATGGTGAAGAGTAAGTTTCCCAATATTTTGGGTGACATAGTTGCTAGTGGCTCCTCCAAACATGCTGTCGATGGATCCAAAAATAAAGAGGATGTTGGGAAGAAGCCCCTATCCAACAAGGAAGACCTTGGGAAGAAGCCCCCATATAGTAAGGGGATGTTGGGAAAAAGCTTCATGTTGAGAAAGCTGATGAAAGTCAACTCAAGAGGCTGAAAAGAGGACTTCCTTCTAGGCTTTCTCAGCCTGTTGAGATGAAATTCAACTCAATAGACCAACAAGAGTTGGTTGATTTATCTATTTCTGGTTCACCAGTGGCACTTGGCCCTGTTTTGGCCAGATAATTAATAAAGTTTGGTACTTTGCCAGACCATAGGGATGCTGCAGCTGCATTGCCCCGATTAAGGAGTTCTGAAAGGGATGATCAAAGCCTAACTCTGGTAATTTTCTTTTCCTTCTTTATCTTTTTGTTTAATATTTTTTATATTAACTTGCCTTGTTTTCTTTTTGTAGTTTCTTGTTGACTTCAACAACATGATGGAGAAGGATGATGCTTTGAGTTCTGCTTCTCAGGAGGTTGAAAAATCTTTTGATGAGCTTAAGAAGTCATTGTTTGACTTCCAATAAGCACTGACCAATGAGCAGAAAAAATAGGAGGAAAAAAATAAAAGTTACAGAAGAAGATGCAGTGGCTACTCGGGACCAGGTTGTTGATCTGCAGAAAGATTTCGATGCTGAAAAAACTAAGATCACCAAGCTGCAGAAAGATTTATATGTCTAGAAAGCTTTATTTGTTACTGAGAAGGCCAAAAGGGCTAAGGCCAATGAGGTTGGCTTCAACAAGGGCTGGGACAAATCCATTGGGGATACTTCTTTGTAAATTGAATTTTCGAAGAAAAAATGCTTCAAGGAGGGTTGGTTGGCAGCCTTGGTGGAGGTCAACACCCCCTAATATTATGAACTCTTCCTCTGGAATGATCCAGGAGCTCCTCCTAATATGGATGAGGAGATTGAAGATAATGGGGGTTCAAGTTAATCCTTATTGGTGTTAGATTCTACTGATCAACACTAAGTTATTGACTCTTCTGCTCCTCTTTCTGATAGCCATCCATCTCTGCCTGCTCCTGCTTATACTTCTGCTGAGCCTATGCCAAACGTGAAGATGGAATAGATCTATCTAAGAAACTTTTATTTTATATTTTCTTCTGCACTTGTACTTTTTCTTTTCTTTTTGTTGATCTATTTGTACTTAACAACTTATCAATGAAAAGAAATTTTCTTCCTTTTTTTCTTCTCTTTTCTCCATACTTTGTACTCTATTGTTGATTGGATATTCTTCTTGGTTTTAATTGTTCATGGATAAATTGGAACACTTCATTTCTACTGACTCCGAACTACTGCAGAGATGCAACGAACTTTTGAAAGCTGGTCATTTATCTCTGACTGAGGAAGATCTACTAAAGTTGCTCAGAGAAGGTGTGTCTGAGCAATCTAAGGAAGCCTATCTTTATTTAAAATTCCTTCTTGATTGGGTAGTGGCCAATAATGTTGCCTACTACGAAATTCTTGAAGAGCTATAGGAGGATCATAAAGAGATCAAGGCTCTTTTACATGTTGACTATAATAAGAAGTAAAAGGCTTTGAGTGAAGGCGGGGGCTTTGAACAGAAGTTGAAGAAATTTGCTTTTCATTTTTGAAGACAAGAATATGTTCTCAACTGTGAAGTAGAGGAAGCCAGAGCCATTACCAAGCTATTGGAGGAGGAGAATAATAATTTAAGAGATGAGTTAAATGCTTTGAAGTCTTCTTCTACTGTCGTTGCTACTACCGATGAAGGTCATTCTTTCTTGGAAGTCGAAAATGCTAGACTAATGGTAGAATTGGAGGCACTGAAAAATACCAAGTCTATCTCTTCTTCCCTAATAAGAAATATACCTGGCCAAGGAACCACATATGAGGCTCGGACTCAATAAACTCTTTCCGACCAAGTTGCCCAGCTGAAGGCCAAAAACCAAGCCCTTGCTGAGATGTCCCAAAAGATTCAAACTCAATCCGAGAAACTTGCAACTGAGTCTTCTCAACTACAAGCTAAGGATGGAGTGCGGAAGAAATTGCATCATCAAGTTGAGAGGCTGACCTTACAGTTTCACAAGCAACCTAGAGAGATCTGGATGGAATGGTATAATGAAGCTTTGGGGCATTTTGATGCTTGGTTTAAATAGGTCCAGAATGAAGGCTACAAATGGGGTTGGACCAATTATCTGATAGTGTTGAAAGATGAAGAAAGTAGTCCTTTATGGAAATGGTATGATCCTGGGTTGTTAGACCTTAAAGATCCTCCTTTTATACTGGATAACTGAATTCCTGCTAACACAATTCCCCGGGCCTTGATTTTTAAATATCTGGGAGACTATGAGCTGCACGACGAACTAGAAATCATTCGACCTCCTCATCTGTTAGATTGGCCAAGCAACAGTAATAGGAGAATGCTTCAAGTCTTTAATTTATCAATTCTCCTTATACTTTAGATGATCAACAACTGACATGGATCTTATTTCCAAAGCTGAGGGGAAACGCCCTTAGAATAATGTCTTGTGCTTCTTTTGTAAACACGGTTATGTAAGCATTATTCAAATGAATGAAAAAGCATTTTATTAACATATCTTGTTGATATCTGAATGTGACTATTTTCTGGATGTGAATGATTTTTTTCTTTTTCATTAGTTCTATTGACTCTCTTATATTAAAATCTAAATTTAGTATCAATTACCAATGAATACATCGATTCTACTAGCATACTTAGATTAAAATCTAAATTTGGAGCTAGTTATCCACGTGTCTCCAAAGATTTACTAACACACCTAAGTATTTAGGTTTATTGTATTAGTTACCAACGGTGTGACCAGGCGTGTGTGGAATATGTGCCTACATTCCTCTTAAGGAATCTTCACAACGTTCTTCCTGCACTTTGCCCAGTAGGATAAAGATCTTGTTTTATCCTTATACTTGTTGACCATCTTGAGGTCGTAATAACCTATTTGGTTATGATGTCGGTCAAGTTTTGCTTATGCCGACCAACCATAGGCCTGTGCCGAACAACAATAACTTATTCTACTCTTGTGACGAGAAATAGAAACTTATTGCTTATGCCGAGCAACATTTTGAAGTTTTCTGGCAAATTTTAAGCTTATTCAAGATCAAGTATATAGTATATAGGTAGTGCATAGCACTAGTACTCCCAAAAAATTTAGAGAAACATAAATTGGAGGAAAGATCATTTTATTAATACTAGAAATTGATTTTGAACTGAGTACACTTGATTACAATCCTAATAATATTTTCTAAGATGTTCAGCGTGCCATGGATTCTTAAATTCTTCCCTTCCAAAGTCTCAATCTTATAAGTTCCAGGTCGGATGACTGCAAAAATACGATAGGGCCCATGTCAGTTGGCTTCAAGCTTATTGTTTTTCTGGAGAACCTTCTTTAGCACATAATCTCCCTCCTTTAAGTTAGCCGGCTTCATCCGTTTATTATAAAACCGAGTTTTTCATTGCTGGTAAGATGCATTTCTCAGAGCAGCGTCTTCTCGCAGCTCTTCTAGCATATCCAAATCCAACCGTCGCATTAGATCACTCACAGGAGAGTTAAAATTTAAAACTCTATAGGATGGAAGACCCGGCTCAACAGGTATGACTACTTCAGTCCCAAATCCTAGAATGTATGGGTATTCTCCAGTTACAGTCCTCGGGGTTGTTCGGTATGCATATAAAATAGAGTGTAGCTCGTTGATCCAGTTTACCTTTGCATTATCAAGCTTTTCTTCAACTTGTTTAGCAGAGTTCTATTTGTAGCTTCAGTTTTCCCATTAATCTGAGGGTGTCTTGGAGCAGAGTGTAATTTTTGGATGTTGGACTGAGCACAATAAGCTGCGAATTCCGTGTTGTCAAACTGCGTTCCATGGTCGGTGATGAAGGCATAAGGCAGCCCATATCTGCAAATGAGGTTCTTCCAAATGAATATATAGACCTTCTCATAAGGTACTCTATCAATAGCTTTACTTTAACCCACTTTATAAAGTAATCCACTGCAACAATCAAGTACTTATATCTTCCTCGGGTGGTTGGCAATGGCCCGACCAATTCTATTCCCCACATGGCAAATGGCCAAGGTGAAGTAATTAGGGTGGGAGCAGCCTATGGAGTCTAATGAATGCTGGAATACCATTGTCATTTGTCACACTTTTTAGCAAAAGTTTCACAATCTTATCATATAGTTGGCCAGTAGTATCCTTGTGTACTTATTCGCTGCAGAAGTGTTCTTCCTGTGATGTGAGCTCCACAAGATCCTTCGTGTACTTCTTGAATTCGGTCTGGAACCTCTACTAGATGAACTCAATGCTGTAAATTGATTGTCAATCCTCTCCTCTACAAAACTCCTTTGTCTAGCACATATCTGGAAGCTTTATATTTTAACTTTTTAGCTTTAACTATATCTACTGGCAAAGTTCCTTCTTCAATATATGCTCTGATGGGATCCATCCAAGATGGCCCCATATCTACAGCGATAAAATTGATCATCAATTCTTCATTCATACTCCTGTTGGCCAAAATCCCAATAGGAATAGTTCGTCAGAGTTTAACTCTGGTTACTGAAGCTAGCTGAGCAAGAGCATCTGCTCGGGAATTTTTCACTCTTGGAATTATATTCATTTGTAAAGCTGGTAATTTATTATCACCTCCATGGCTTTGAGCAAGTATCTGGTTGCCAATTCACCTTAGCTCTATACGAGTTCAAGATTTAATTTTCTACCAACTGGGAATCACTATGTGCTATAGTTTGTTTGGCATTCAATGATTGGGATAGACTCAAGACCACAATGAGAGCTTCATATTCTGCTTCGTTATTTAAGGCTTGGATTTGAAATCGCATAGCATATTCAATATTAATATTATCAGGAGTGTTAAGTATTATATCTGCTCCAATGCCAGTTGCGTAAGATGACCCATAAACATACAAGTTCCATACTGGGAGATCGTCAAAAAATGCTTGGTCTGTCAAAATCCCATAGTGGAATGTTTTTCTCCCTACTTCCTCACACTTCCTTGACATCTCATTTATTCTGGAAGAGGAATCTGGTAGATCGATAACGTCCTCTTATGGTAAAAGTACCTCATTAGCTTGACTCTTAACAATCTATTTCACTTTATTTTCTCTTGATCCTTGCTCGGACTACTGGTTTTGTTACTCGGGTACCTCGGGGTAAGTGAATTCAGCTATGAAATCCACTACTGCTTGGCCTTTTAGAGAAGACATTGGTTCATAAATAATATCATACTCCCCCAATTCCATTGCCCAATACATTAATCTGTCACATTTCTCTGGCTTGTGTAGAGCCTGCTTTAGTGGCATATCAGTGTATACTACTATTGTATGGGCTTGAAAATAGGGCTCTATGCATCTAGATGCTTCAATCAATGCCAGTGCCAACTTTTCTAGGTGAGGGCACCTGATTTGTGCTCCTTGAAAAGCTTTACTAGTGTAATAAACAGGCTTTTGAATTCCATTCTCCTCTCTGATCAAAGCAGAGCTCACGTTGATTCAGAAACAACTAAATACAAGTACAATTGTTCCCCCGTAATTAGTCGGTAAAGCAGTGGAGGTGAACCCAAATACTTCTTCATTTACAGAAAAGCTTTCTCACATTCTTCGTTCCATTCAAAACTTACTTTGAAAAATGGTAGGCACCTATCTGTAGCTCGGGAACAAATCTGTTCAGAGCTGCTACTTGCCCAGTTAGCCTTTGAAATTCCTTCTTGCAATTTGGGGAATGCATCTCAAGTAATGCCTTCATCTTGTCTGGGTTTGCTTCAATTCCCCTCTGATTTACTATATACCCGAGGAACGTTCCTTCATGTACTCCAAGGACTCACTTGGTCGAGTTTAATCTCATATGATGCTTATCAAGTTAATCAAAGTCTAGTTGAGGTCCGCAATATGGTCAGAAGCTTTTTTGCCCTTTGAAGCATATCATCCATGTATACTTCCATATTTTTGCCTATTTGCTCCTCAAAGACTTTTTTCACCAACCTTTGATACGTAGCACCTGCATTTTTTAAACCAAAATGCATAGCATTATAATAGTAAGTTCCTTGGGAAGTAATGAAATAAGTTCTCTCCCTGTCTTCAATCTTCATTTTGATCTACTTGTAACCATAGTAAGAATTCATAAAACTAAGCAACTCATGTCCTAAGGTAGCGTCCACAAGTTGATCTATTCGGGGAAAAGGAAAATGATCCTTTGGGCATGCTTTTTTAAGATCTTTAAAGTCTACGCACATCCTCCATTTGTTATTTTTCTTCTTTACCATAACTACATTGGCCAACCATCTGGATATTTAACCTCATCAATAAAGGCTTCCTTCTAAAGCTTTTCAACCACCTCCTGTATGGCTCGGTTCTTCTCGGGCCTGAACACTCTTCGCCTTTGCTTCAGTAGCTTTATTTATTTATTAACATTAAGCTCATGGCAAAGGAAGTTAGGATCAATTCCTGGAATATCTAGATGACTCCAGGCGAACACATGTTTTCTCTGTCTAAGGAACCTCATTAGTTCCTATTTAAGAACAGGATCCAGCGTTTTTCTATAACTTGAGTAGTGCTCTCTAGTTTGTTGTCATCTAACACAATGCTTTCTATTGTTTCTATAATCTGGCCCTTTACCATCTTTGTCTCCTCCCTCGGATCTAATGTTTCAACCTCAGATTCTTCATCAGGTTCAAAGGTATCCACTTGGTAAGTAGTGGTTTTCCTCTTTATTTCTTTCAGGTCTTCCTGCTCAGCATATGAGTAATAGCATTCTCGAGCTAATTTATGATCGCCCTTTACAACTCCTATGCCAAAGTTGGTTGGGAATTTCAAGCATCGATGAATAGTAGAGGGCACTGCCTCAAACTTTTTTCGTCAAACTCTTCACATAATTACATTATACGATGAATGGACATTTTTATCCATTATAAAGAAACGAATTTTCTCTGTTCGGCTCGCTAGCCATGTACAAATCATCACTTCCATCTTGATGGTTCCTAAAGGAAAAACTTTCTCACCTGCAAAACTTATTAGTAGTCGATGATAAGGCCCTAACGAGCTGAGCTTAAAGTTCAAGCTGTTGAAATAAGTCTAGAACATGATATCTGTCGAGTTTCCATTATCTACTAATACTCTAGAGACAATGATATCTTCCTTTCTGATTTTAATTACCAGAGGATCGTCATGGGGGTACAATACTCCTCATAGATTATTTTTAGAAAAGCCTATTACTAGCTTATCTTTATTAACCTTCCTTGGTCTATCTTCCTCGGCAAGATTAATCATCTGTATGTACGAGCAAGTTTGAGCCTCATTGAGGTAAGCTTTTCGCTCTGGTGTATGATATCCTCCTACTGCATCTCCACCTATAATCATTTGTCAATCAAAAGAACCAAAATTTAGTTTGAATACCTCGCATTTCGATTTTCAAGAACTATCCAAAACAAACAAAAAAACAAGCCTCCTAATGAATGGTATAACAATGAAATAAATACATCACGTTATTTTAAGTGTTCACACCATGTAATCCGTTGAACCGGTCTGGATTCTCCTTCTTTAATGGGAGAACCAGTTCGGTATAAAACAGAACAGGGACATGTTCAGGCTGTAATTCATTGGTTTGGTTTTGGCATTCCAGAGTCTGGGACTTATACGATTGAGATTCCATCGGTTCGGTTCTGCATTTTCTATTTTTCTTCCTTTTTCTTCTTGATTTATTCTCAACTTCAAATGCTCATAACTATTCACCCGTGATTGGATTTGGATTTTGTTTCTTCCTACATGCTTATGGACTTGAGATCTTCAACTTTCCTTCAGGTTCCATGTCCGAATTCCTGGTTTAAGGTTATTATTTTGCCATTGACTTTCCTTCACTTATTTCTTTCTTGAGTTTGAGTTTTCTCTTTTCATCACTTGTATATAATACCTACAAAATGTAAACAAAATACCTGAAACTCGATGCACTCGATGGAAGATGTCATTAGCAAGTATATGAGATAAATCAACATAATCTACCTCGTATAAGGTGATAAAAACTTCTAAATTACGGGGATAAATTTGAAGAATTTATGCCTAATTTGTGCCAACCTAGAATCACTTGGAAGAAACTTCACTCACTTTTTTTCTCCACGTCTTTCCCGAAGATTGAGATCTGTAGAAGATCATTAGTCATTTACAGTCATGAGCAATATCTTGGTGGATTTTGTTATAACATATTTGTAGAGTATCTCATGACCTTAAGAGAACTGAGTAAATCCATTCAATAGTACAAGTAAGATCTAGTCCCCAGTCGAGCAAACTTACCAAGGGATAACCTCAGCTCAGCATAGATGATTGGTCATAAGTAATGTGGTTGTCTTATGTTTCATCTGAACGAACATGTCATTGACATCAAGGCAAACGGATAATATGAAACTTTAATGATGTCATTAAAGCTAACAAGTACTATGTGTCTAGCACTATCATCAGAAAACATGTGAAGAGACATTCCTTTATGATTAAATCTTCATGCCATTTTACATCTTGGCTGGAATCCACAAAAAATATGCTCCTACCCAGTTTATAAGGTCAGGACATGTGTAAAGTACATTCTCTTTTCCAAACATACATTCCCTCATACTAATTCACTATAAAGGGATATATATTCCCTATTTGGATTTAAGGAAGAATAGAGGCGGATTCGTACCTTAAGACTGTCAAATCACAAATATAAGAGAGATGGAGGGAATTATATTGCAACTGGGCCTCTAGTCACCTAAAACTATAACGTAAAAAACTACTTCTGGACGTAAACCTTAAGGGTTGAACAATGTAACTCTTGGTGTGATTCCTATTATTTGCGTATCTATCTTTCCATATTTGAATTTCACCGCTTGTTCATTATTTCTTATCTTTGATTGGATCTCAATTTGCTAAAATGAACCTTAAAACCAATTTAGATGATAACAATCCATATTTGTTATACATGCCTCTTGATTGCACACATGATTTGTATTGCTATATCTTGACACTTGACACATGTGTTGTACATGTTGTCCAAATGTGCATTAAATTAATACTTTGATTATTACTTCATAACTATTGAATTGAAATGTTTGCATCTACGGTGTTCGTGGCTCAAAATTAATTTAAGCCATTAGTGATATGCACATGCTTTACTTCTTCCATAATTATCCTACATGATCTTGGATGATACATCAACATGGAAATGCTTATACACAGTATGCTCTCACATTATCAATGAAAAATATGATCAAATGTGTTTACAGGATTATGTCGGTAATTACACTATTGTTATGAAAGTATCCCCAAAAAACTCAAAAAAAATCTAGTAAAACGTTCTATTATTGAAAATCCTTGCTCATGAAAAATCATAAAGTGTGAGACAACGATTATAAAGTATTTAAAATCTCAACCTTTTTGTCAAACACATCATTATAAAAATCAAGGGTCAATCCCACTTATGATAACAAGGTGGAAATGCCACCATAAAAATTTGATGGATTTATCATCCTTAATGGAACTAGGTAACAATCCTAACTTTATGAAATATGGGTGTAAATACCACCCTTGTAAAAAAAGGAAATCCCTTATTTTATCATAGCATCATTGAACTTAAATCATATTATCACACTGAAAATGAACGTGATGTAAATCCCATAAACATTGCACAATTAAGATTACACTTTATATATGCGTAGATGTCAATCCCACAATTATGATATTGCCTTAAATTGAAATGCAAAATTGATGGAATTTCCATATAGATAATATATTTCAATTGATATGTGAAAATTTACTAGTGGAAATCACATCACATTGTGAGAATACATTTTACATGATTATGTGAGAATATTGAGATAAGAATATGAATTGAACAAATGGCATGCATTATTAATCTAAAACATCACACATGAGAAACTAATGATTTCATACACTTGTGATACTAATAAAAACTTCACATACACACACACGCACACTGTGTGTGTGTGTGTGTGTGTGTGTGTGTGTGTGTGTGAATAGGCACTTTGTGGATGAATGGGGACTTTCAAGAATTGCAATGGCAAATTGACCATATCATGATATATTTGGCATAAACAGAGATAATAGAGCTTTTTAAAAATCTTTATTGAACCAAAATGGTATCAGGGTTGGATATGAAATTATTAATGCTCTTACAAAATATTTTGAACAGGTTTCATCTTTCAAAAATCTACTCACACACTTATATTAAATTCAAATTCACAAACCTCCATATACATACTTGACTCAAATTTCACACATAAAAAAAGTTCATCCAAAAACACACTTTGTTCACATCATAAAAGCCCATGTTAATGGTCTAATATACTACACATGGATACACATCCACATGCACATATTATAAAACAAAGGAGGAGATAAATAAGTTTTAAATTTCATATAATATTAATTCTCCATTTATGGGAAAGACAAATGAAAATTTTGAAACAAACTTTTTAAACGAGGTAGAAGATATTTTCTGTTCCTTGTGATGTTAGAAATTGGTATGACACTAATTTTAGGTATATGTTACAAATTTACTAATTATTAAATAGTTAAGAGATGAATAAAAAATGAAATTAACTTAAATGAAAAGAGAGAAGGAGAGACAACATTTACATGATTTGGCTAGAATTGATGCCTACGTCCATAAGTTAAGCCAAATAGTACTACGTCAATGAGTAACCACCATGGGAATAACCTTATAATCTTCTATATTTCAGTTTCTAATCTGACATCATAATAATAGAAGATCAAGTATTTATTTTTACTTTAGGAGCTAAGGGGTTACTGTTTATAGGTGAGTGAGGTGAGAGAGTCTAGTCCTTAGGATACACGTCTCATTTTTATAAATTTAGGCGAGACCATGATTTATATAAAGGGGATGTAATGATTAAAAAATTAAATATATCACAAGGTGAGAATATATTATATCTTCTCTCATGTTTCATGTTTGCTTCACATTGTCTCCACCAGGTCAGTCCACTTGGAATTATTGATTAAACTAACGATGTCACTTAACATGGTCAAATACTCTGAGTTAGTGCATCAGCTTCAATCGGGCCAAGGTTGAACTCTGTCGAGTTTAACCTTAGTGCCCACCATGTCTGCAATTATGTTCATTGGTGGTGAAGATGGGTTGATTGATGTGAAAAGTGTCATAATGTGTATTTCTCACGTGTCCAGTCTGTAGGAGGGTAGATGTACTAGTATCTATGAATAACGGGAAAGGGTGAGGCGTGACCCACTTCAATGAACTCTTCCATTAAGGTTTTCAATAACTTCTAGAGCAGCACCTGGTAAAACTTTCTATTTTTGGTAAAAATAAAACCAAATTCAGAACTACTCCCTGTAAGAACATGAACTTCACAATAATAATAGTAACTTTTCTCAAGAATAACTCCTAAGAATTATGGTTGTTTGTGTGGAGTGAGGGAATGAGGCACTTAGCACTTAGAGAGAGAGGAGGGAGAGAACACTAGGTATCTGATATGATTTTGACAGAGTACGGTATGACTTGAGTCATGATTGTGACTTGACCTTGCCCAGGGTTCCTATTTATACTTGGGAACTAGGATTGAGTTGGCACTTTTAGGCGCCAAAACTGAGGGGGTTAGTGAGGGACAATGTCTGTATTATACCATGTGTCCCTACATGTGTGCAGCTGCCTATCCCCTCTGGTAGATGCCACCTAGTGTAAACCAAAGTCAAAAAGTAAATATGTTTGCGCTTGTGGACAAAATATCTGATTTGGTAAATATCATTTAAAATGGTAACTTGTCGTACAAACTTTTTAAACTTGAGGAGTGTCTCAAGGACCACCTCCTCTACAATCGTTTATAAACTTGAGGAGAGGTTTCAGGGACCACCTCCTCTAAAATCATTTATAAACTTGAGGATAGGTCTCAAGAACCATCTCCTCTAAAATAAATTTATAAACTTAATGGGAGTTCTCAAGGACGACCTCCTCTAAAATCATTTTATAAATTGTTTATTTCTTATGAGCAACCTCTTGGTTGCTCACTTTAGTTATGACTGAGTGTGACTGTGAAAGGATTAGATAACCTCAAGGGTCTATCTACTAGTGTTCTCTTGATTTTAAAGTGCTAAGTGGTTGAGCTTGCTCAATAAACTTTATTCCTCAACCACAAAGCCATAGCTCTAAAATGATCCCAACTTTCCTTTTTGAGACATGCTTTCTCAATCACGCTACTTGTTCAAGAAAGTAACATACCAGCACTTTAACATATATTTGAGTAACAAATCTTGGGTAGTATGTAACTCTAGGTGGACCTCTCGCCCACTAGTTCATTTTTGTAAGGAATTTGGACATTTGGGGATGAGGAGCTCCTCATGATAGGACTCCTCACCCAAACTTTATTCTTATAATTTTGAGCATTTGGGACAAGGAGGCCCTTGTGGTGGGATTCCTCACCCAAATTTTATTGTTGTACTTTCTGAGTTTTTTTGGGACGAGGATTCGTTCATGGTGGGCCTCCTTGCCCAAGTTCCCTTTCTGTGAACTCTGAGATTTTTGGGATGTGAAACTCTTCCTGGTGGGCCTCCTCTCCCAATTTCAATATTTGTGAATTCTGGGCATTTTGGGATGAGGAGCCCTTCATGGTGGGCCTCCTTGCCCAAGTTCAATTTCTGTGAACTCTTGGGTAAATTGGGACGAGGAGACCTTCTTGGTGGGCCTCCTGGCCTAAGTTCAATTTCTGCAAACTCTGGACAGATTGGGGCGAGGATCCCTTTTTGGTGGCCCTCCTCACCCAAGATGTATTTCTGTGAACCTTGAGTTTTTTGGGACGAGGATCCCTTCCTAGTGGGCCTCCTCTCCCAAATTTACTTTTGTCTTTATCAGGGCACTTATTTGGGGGAGGGGTGCCCGTGGTGAGGGCCCCTCGCCAATTGGTCCTGCTTGCCCAATTGTTTGGGCAATTGGGTGTGTACCGTTCTACATTAGTCCCCTCGTACGAAAATCTATGTGTTTGGTATACCTAATGTTTTTATACGCAATGATTCATCATTTCTTGGAATATGAACAGTCTAACTCGATCTCAAGATGATACTGTCTCATTAATTAGGCTTGTCACCTCAGCCCACTTTTATGGTCTCGAGGTGATACGTGTCAGATGGGGAACACACATCTCATCATTGAGGAAATGTTGTGCTCTCTTTTTGATTGACAGCCTGCGTGTGTCTTAATAGGGTATAATAACCCTTTTTAAACTTTCATTCATTTTTTTTACCTTAAAATTTGAGTTCAAACTGTAAGATCTTTTGAGAGAGAGAGAAAAGAATCCAAAAGCTTCCATAGACACCATCCTTTGTTCCCTTTTATCTTCACTGAAAATGGCGTCTTCATCCTCTCAAAATCCTTCTTCCACCATTTCCATTGCCATTAGCGAGGTGCTAGTGGGTGTGGTACCCATCTCCGTCACTGTATCGATAGTTTTGGCCACCAGATCAACCATTATCACCTCTGTGATTTTGGATATTATTTCTAGGGATTTTGGAGGTTCAACTGTTGGAATGACCACAAGGGCGGGGCTTCCTCATCTGTTGGGATGTCAGTAAGGAAGGGTTCCTCATCTTTTAGGATGCTAGCAATGGGGGACTCCTCATCCATTAGGGTTCTCACAATAGGAGCCTCCTCGTCTGTTGGGATGCTTGAAATAGAGGCCTCCTCATTTGTGGCATACTCGAAATCCTAAAGGGAATACTTAGCTGCTCGCCAGCAAAGGGATTTTGGCCTTTATCATCTGGCGCCGCCCTATTTTGGCAAGGATAATACTTTCATGGCCTCACTTGAAAATTTTGAGTAGGAGTTTGTGGCCAAGATAAATGAACGACCCCAAGTGGGTGTAAGTGAGTCTTCTGATTTTCCCATTGTTTTTACTTATTCCATTCTTAGAGTGTGAGTAGACATGGGTGACCTTTACCCATTACAACATTAAGGTGAAGGAATATGGGGATGCCACGGAGGAATAGGGTCTCTGGGTGGATCATGTCTTGTCCACCCCTTCACACAAAGTTATTATTGAGGGGATAAGTCTTCTGACCACCATTAGCAGTCTCAAGGCTTATTCTATTGCCAAACAGTCTAGCACTTTTACTTTGCTATCTTCTCGATGGATTAGGGATTCTCATACTTTCATTATTGATTAGGGATAATTTACCATCACTTTGGAGGATATCTGCGAGTTGCTCTCTCTTCCCTACTTGGGGAACCATGTTCTCACTGATGGTTTTAAGGATGGGGTCAAAGAGTAAATGGTGGGGGAGCTCCACTCTGCTTTGGGGGAGTGCTCGAAATATATAGCTATTAATTTGACTAGTACCACTAAACATTCCTTCACCAAGGGGCAAAGATACTGGTTCAAATATTTCGAGCAGCTTCCCAAGGTTGAAAGTTTGATTAGGGCCCTGAGGAGTCAGGAGGGCCCAAAAATTAACTCCCCCCACACTTGGCAACATTCTTTATCACTTTCTAAGGAGTTTTCTTCTTCCTGGGAGGCCAGATGATTCTCCTCGTAGGATTCTTTTCAAGATTTTCATGAGGCTTGCTCGAGGGAGGGCAGTCCCCCTCACAGCTCTAACCTTAAGGTCTCGATACACTTGGTTAGACAGGTCTCATGTGGATGTTGAGCACTCTTGTGATCGTTATGATGCCATCAACTTTGCCAATACTTTCATAATTATGCCCTTTTTATTTGAGAGATTCCCCAACTTTGCCCCAGAGGCTAGGGATTGCCACAGTAAGGATGCTCGTGTTGCAAGATTGCACAAAAAGACTCTTAAGACTTCTCTAGGGTCATTGATAGGCAATGTTGATGAGTTATTCTTCATACCTTACTATAAGACTGTTGGAGGCATATTTACTTATCATTCCTTCTCTGGTTCTGGGAGCACCTTCTACTGCCTTGCTAATGCTGAGTTTGTTGTTACCTGCCTCCATATTTCTATAGCTGTTATGCTTCTTCCATGCACCTTGCCTTATCTGACTGGCTTGGGACAAGGTGTGGAGTTCTACCACTCTGAAAGAGTGACGAGGCAGTTTGTTTATGATCAAATGGTTCATACTCTTGTTTATCCTTCAAGCACCTCCCCCCTCCGAGCTATACCTTAGGGCTTTTGCCAATTTTACATTTGAAGGGGTGGTTGATAAAGTTAGCCACTTGGGAAACATGTTTGTTCCTTCTCGAGAATACCTACCTTTTTTTACTCGCTCGTAATTTACCCTGTGGCAGAGGCAAGTCCTCTTAATTAAAAATAATTTGAGGGATGTCCCTCGTGAAACTATTTCCACAAAACAATGACGACAGGTACTTGGGTAAGAGGACCCAAAAGTCACTGTGGCACCGAAGCACCATCCCCAAGGCTCCTCTCGAACAGAACACTCCGATATTTGCGAGGCTTTTGCTCGACAAGTCCTTTTTTTCTAAGAAACCTGAGACTCAACCTTCTAGGCCTAAGTCAAAAGGCAATACAAGAGCATCTGCTGCTTCAAAGAGGAAGCATCGTGATAGCTTTAACTTTTGAGGTATGGTTGTCGTTGTTGAAGCCAAGTTAATCAAAACCTTCAAATACCTACAAAAATATAATAAACTAGAGTGTAGAGGTAAGTAAAGGTGTCAATCCTAATATAAGGATGAACCATATGAGAGAAGAAATATGTAATTCACTTTTATTTAATTTCTTTTTAGATTTTTTACTTTTTCTATTTTTTTCGCCTTTTTTAATATTAAAATAGTTTTAGTAATGAGGGTGAAGTACGAGCAAAATAA
The DNA here is from genome assembly GCA_949130495.1 of Sambucus nigra. NCBI lineage: Eukaryota > Viridiplantae > Streptophyta > Magnoliopsida > Dipsacales > Adoxaceae > Sambucus > Sambucus nigra. The sequence continues at coordinate 379,328,165 of OX422211.1, forward strand.
ATCAAAGATATAAAGACTAACTAAAAAGTGTGATGAAAACTAAGTGAAATCTAACTAAATAAAATGCAAAAAATGAGATAAGGTGGGGAAATAAATGTGACAACAATCAAGGAATGGGACTACACCACATATTCTAGTTAATTTAATTAATGAATTAGTTCATTTGAAATCTCCCAAATTAGTGCTAAAATTGCAAGTCAACTCTCATCACAAATGTAATTTTAACATTAACCTTTTAGAAAATTAAGTTCAAACTCCAACAACTCTAGAAATTAGATTTATACTCCTTTAATAAACCACCCGCTAGGATCGATTCATTAAAATTCATATAAATATTAGAAAATAAAATTTAGAGTAGAAATTCAAGATCACACTTTAAAAACCCCTATCTCTAGTTTGATTCCAAAATGGGTATTATATCTCAAATCTCGATTTTCTCTCGAAAATCATTTACCCTCTCTCAAGGCGTAAATTTAAGGGTGAAGGATTAAAATTAACATTCAAAGGGAATTTCAAATAAACAAACTAATTAATTAAAATAACATAAATAAGGGTTCATCCCACCCCTTGAAAGGGAATATATACTAACATTAAGGTAAAACACAGTAATCAAGTAATTAAAGGCATAAAAATAAAGTAGAAGAGATGAGATAAAAAATCTTCAAAAAAATCTCCTTGATTTGTAAAATTGAACTCTAATTCTTCATTGAACTTCAGTATCATCCATCCAGTTTAAGCATCTAAACAATTTTCTAATTCAATACATCACTCAATTGAATCTCTCAACAATTTTATTTCTCACTAATCTCTTAAAAAAAGAAGAAGAAAAACTAAACTAAAAAAAATGTTTATCTCTTAAGTCTCTAGAATTACCTCCTTTCTAGCTCCCTCTACAAAATGGGTCTTGATCTTCTTAAATAGTAGGCACAATGGAGCAAGGGGTATTTTGGACATTGGAAAGGTAAATGAGGATGAAAGGTGTGAGTGGGGGTAATTTAGGGAGAGATAAGACTACATGTGTAATGGGTGAGGAGAAAATCTTATTTGCTCATGAGGGTATTTTTGGGAAATAAAGGATGAAAGGTGTAAAAGGCAAGTGGGGGTTAAAGAGATAATGAGGTTATAGGTCAATTAAGCATGTGGATTTTAAAATTGGATTTTGGTTTATTAGCAGGCAGAAATCGGGTATGAATTGGGAAAAATGGAAATCGGCATTGGGTCTTTGGTTTGGATATAAACCGGGTATACGCTGGTTGGGGTTGGTTTGGATATGAACCAGGTATATGCTGGTTGGGGTTGGTTTGGAATAGATCTTGCGGGTTGAAATTATGGTCCGGTCTACTGGGTTAGGAGTTTGGAGGTCCCCGAAGTGTTCCCGACCGAAGATGTGGCTAAGGTCTGTCGGCGGGTACGAGTTATGTCTATAGGGGTAATGGGCACTGAATTTCGGGTCAAACAAAAAATTGGGTTTGGGTATTTGCAAACCGGGTTCGAACTCAGGTAGGGGGTAGGGTTTCAATCAGGTTATTTGGTTTGATGGCTTTATTTGATTTTGTGTTTAAGGTGTCGGTTGTGATAATTGAATAAATTCGTAAATTTCCAATTTACCCTTATTTAATTAGAGTCTATTTTAAACCAAATTAAATCAGCCCCTAAACATGCAACTATGTGTCAATACAAATAAGATATAGTATGCGACATAATAATTCAGGAAAAATCCCCGAAGGGCAAAACCTTTTTATTTCTAGAACTTTGACAAGTTTACAAGACCATTGACTTACATACAATCTTGATATCGCCCACAAGAGTAATGCACGGTGTCTTTGCCAAACCTTCAAAGCATCGGCTAGAAATCAGTAGTGGTTCACACGCAGCTATACCACAAGGACACACAGTCATAAACTTCGTAGAGACTCCCTCCACAATATCACGCAACTCTCGATTGTAGAGATCTCCCCACAAAGGATGAACAAAAGCAAAGTAGTGTTCTAGGGTTCCAAAAGATTCACCAAAATAATTGAGATTTTTTGTGTGAATCAAACATGAGTTTTAGGACTCAAAAATATGAATAATTAATGTATTTTGTCTCTCAAATTCTTGTAAAAATACACCGCCGAAATAGCTTTCTATAGAAAAATAAAAGATTTGAGGCGGTGGACAAAATCTGCAAAGGGGATCGATCCGGGCCAAATCGATCCGGAAAGGGGATCGATCTGTTTTCATTTTTAAAAGGACCGATCCGGTTAAGAAATTTTGGCAAAAATATTTGCAAAGGGGATCGATCCGTTTTCTTTTTTAATAGGATCGATCCGGTTCTGGAAAAAAAATCTTTTATAAAAATGCCTCGGTTTATTAAAAACTTTTCAAAAAAATTTCTCAATACAGAAAAGAAACTTTTAAGAAATTTAAAACTCAACTTTACCAAAATAAATCTCGCCGAGGCTTTATTGAATATCCTTGATTATTCGGATCCGTCTTGACGTGAATGTGAGCTTGAACTTCAATGACGGTGTAGCGGTATAGGACATACTAAATGGTAATGGAAAAGAATGTCCTTACAAATCTCCCCCTATCTCTATGCCGGTAAAAAATAAAAATCTCCGAATTATCAATTCAAATACGACCTATAAAAATTCACCCTCACATGAACTCATAAGAGAAAAGGTAAAATGTGTAAGTCTTCAAACTTTTCTTCAAAATCTTTAACATCAAATCTCAAAGCTTTTCTCATCAGGGTGTGACAAATGATCCTCAACTTTGTACCTACACGCATGAGATAAAGAAAAATACCTTCGTGACGCATCACATTTGAAATGAGATATAAGCATAGATCAATCAATACAAAACTCAAAATCTCCCCCATAATGCAAAAACTTCCCCATAAAACTCATAATTCGTTCACCCCCTTTTTATTATGTCCCCAAATAGACAGATAAGAAGAAACAAACTAAATATGGAGTGTCACGACAAAGCATAGCAAATATGGATCAAACTACAAATTCAAAGGAATATCTCAAAGGCGATCCAACAAACTATTTTTGATTTTTCAAATTTTTCATACAAAAATAATTTACAAATAAAATCACACCATGAATAACACTAAGACAACCAAATCATGGATATGGAATAAAAGGGTGTGAACAAATTCAATAGGTAACAAAACTCAATCAAGAATATGCGCGCGATGAATATGAGTACTCCTATCGAGTGAACATAAAAAATATCCTCAGGTGTAAAAATGTTGAATTTAGATGACATCGTCTTAATCATATCAACAAATCAAAGTATAAATGATTTCCACACCAATAACATCCAAAACTATGTAATGCCTTTTCGAGAATTTTAAGGACGTATAAACCTATTTTAAATTCCATCCAAACTCCCTCATAAATAATAATGCCTTTTATTTTTCTTTTGAGGTTGACTAAAACTAAATTGGCCCATTTTTGGTATAATATTCTTTTTATTGCCTTTAAATTTTTCAGGCTCTTTTAAACCTCTTTGGACCCCGGTTAATTTTCAATACCTCACTTTTTTAGGTCCGATTTAAACGGTTGCTTAGTATTCACAAAGGATAAAAGAGTACCTTTCGTAAACCTTCCCTGTTTAAAAAAAATACACAAACTCACTCAACGGTTTTTATATTCACTACTTTCTTGTCAAGTTTTATCACATTTGGTTCGTTGTATAGACAGAATTGAAGAAAAAACACTCAACCAACATGTGATAGACAATCAAAAAAATCAAAAAAATCCGTGCACGTGTGCAATAAAGGAAATCATGAGTCAAACATGTAGGAAGTAACAACCAATTACATCTTAATGACTTCAAACATTATAAAGCACGTGGATGACATGATATATGGTCTCAAAACACTATCAAATAGTCACATGGATAAATGGAATGAAATTGTGACTTGGTCATCTTAAATGTTCATTCATATATGGTGTAAAACAAAATAAAAAAAATCTTTTTGAATTTTTCAAAAACTTTTATCAAAAAATATACAAAATAAAAAAGTACACATATTATAACAGTAGCAAGAATATATCAAAAAGAATAACTAGCGTATGACAGACATGTAAACACAATCATCTATATGATATGGGAATAGGAGAATCATGTGCAAGCGAACGAGAATCAACTAGTCTAAAATCTAGCGGATCCAAAAGTGATTTCCTAACCCAAACAGATGTAACACGTCGACACGGGCTTTTGGGAACCAATAAAACACTAGACTTCGACTTCCTAGGACCTCTTCCAAGATCAAAACAACATCTCCTAAGGTGATCTTTCCTACCACAATGTGAACATGTGTAAATGGATGGAACGACACCTATGGATTGACCTTTTCGGACGTCCTTAGGATTAATTGACGTTCTAAAACAAACTATGGTTTTGGCCTTAGCACCGGAAGCATTAGAACAAGACGAGCTATTACCATTACTCTCACAACTACTTAAATCATTTAAATTATTTTTTAACTTCAAAATTTTAGATTAAAGCAAAAGATTAGACTCTTGCAATTTGAGGGACTCCTTCTTCAAATCATTAATCAATCCTAGAATTTTATCTCGCTCCCCCTCAATTAAAACAAATTTATCCCTAAGAGTCCCCTCACGTGCCGTAATATCATTGATTAATTTTTTATCCTCAAAGGGCACAAACGGGAGCCCTAGAATTTTTTATGTCCTCCAATTACTTTTCTAAAATAAGGACTTTATCATCACTCTCATTTTTGGCAACATTAAAGAATCAAAGCCAATACAAAATTTACCAAAGTGCTCACAACAAATATCTCTTTGAGTTTGAAATGTTTGCAAATATTCAAACTTATTTTTAAAAAAAAGAATTTTCTTCTTCCAAAATTTAATTATTTTGCAAAGTTTCATATTCAAAAGAGTTAATTTTTCAGCACGGTCGTGAACTTTATCTAACTCATCTAGACTAACAACATCAACAATATGAGAATCCATCAAGAAAACAAAATCAGAAGAAGAACACAAATAACCACCAAAAAATGCACTACACGATCTACACATTAAATTAGTGCAACAGGCTTTGATACCAATTTGTAGAAAGTCGGTGTGTGATAATTGAATAAATTCGCAAATTTCTAATTTACCCTTATTTAATTAGAGTATATTTTAAACCAAATTAAATCTGCCCTTAAGCATGCAACTACGGGTCAATACAAATAAGATATAGCATGCGACACAATAATTCAGGAAAAATTCCCGAATGGCAAAACCTTTTTATTTCTAGAACTTTGAGAAGTTTACAAGACCATTGACTTATATACAATCTTGATATCGCCCACAAGAGTAACGCACTATGTCTTCGTCAAACCTTCAAATCATCGGCTAGAAATCAGCAATGGCTCACACGTAGCTATACAACAAGGACACGCAGTCATAAACTTCGTAGAGACTCCCCCCACAATAGCACGCAGCTCTCGGTTGTAGAGATCTCCCCACAAAGGATGAACAAAAGCAAAGTAGTGTTCTAGGGTTCCAAAAGATTCACAAAAATAATTGGAAATTTTGGTGTGAATCAAACATGAGTTTTAGGACTCAAAAATATGAAGACTTGATGTATTTAATCTCTTGAAAACGTCTCTCAAAGTCTTGTAAAAATACACCACCAAAATAGCTTTTTATAGAAAAATAAAAGATTTGAGGAGGTGTACAAAATCTGCGAAGGCGGTCGATCCGGTCCAAATCGATCCAGAAAGGGAATCGATCCGTTTTTTTTAAAAGGATCGATCAGGTTAGGAAATTTTGGCAGAAAGATTTGAGAAGGGGATCGATCCGTTTTCTTTTTTAATAGGATCGATCCGGTTCTGGAAAAAAAAAATCTTTTATAAAAATGCCTAGGTTTATTAAAAACTTTTTAGAAAAATTTCTCAATACTAAAATAAAACTTTTAAGAAATTTAAAACGATGGTACAGTCATTTCGACTTTCTTGACCCTTCCGGAAACGATGGTACCCTCAGAATTTTCATTCAACACACTTTCTAACAACTCTAAATTTTGACTTTAATTGCCAACTTAATTATTTCTCCAATGAAATATTATTTATTTCTCCCAAAATAAATTAATTATTGTTCCAAAAGTCTTGGGGTATTACAATCTTCCCCACTTACAAAAATTTCGTCCTCGAAATTTAGCTAAGCATAATTCTCTAAAGTCCAACTACTTCTAATATACCCATACTCACTAATCCTATCACCAACTTCTAACTTCCCACGACGAATTTCTTTAATTATTTTTATTATTAAGTTAATTATGAGTTAAATAGAACCAATTTCCACAACAAGGGCGTCCATACACCCTTTGTAATTGAGCTTTATGCTCACAGCCATCATAATGAGGCTTTATTTTCCTCGAAAGTTCCACATTCCCCTAAATATAGATAGTACTTAAATTTTAATTAGTGTAAAATTGGAATGGTCCAAAGAAATAACTCCTCTCAATTCCTGACAATCGCCACTTTCGTGCGGGGACGTCTCGCAAAAGAGAAATCCAAACAAGGAACCCTCCCAATACACTACTATGTGGAGACATTGGGGATTGAGAGTTTGTTAAATCCGGACTAGAGTTTGAAAATATTTTAGTGGAAAATTTATTTTGAAAGGGCCCGAAGGCCGATAAAAGTTTTATTTTGAAAATAGTTTATTTTGAAAACGGTTTATATATATAATATAATATAAAATGCCTTATGTCCAACACAAGGTCTTTTAAATCATCATGTATATAACAATATGTAGCTCACAAATATTATCATACCTATGAGCTAAAATTTTACCTGCGTCCCATCCAACCACAATCTCAACTTCAAACATAAACAACATCTCACATCATTTCAATATATATAGCCTTTTTATAAGGCTCATCCATATCTGGAATACAACAATCATAATAATCTATCATGACTATATAAAAAGAAGTAGCTTTATCATTAGTACTTATCACCATAACCATTCATCCATTTACCATGAGGTTTAAAGCTCTTTTTTGAACACCTTGGAAAATCATCTATCCTTTTACAAAATAATAGAATAAGAGCCTATCTTGCTCAATATTTCCCTTTAGGGCCATTACATACATAATAGGGCTATAACACTACCCAATTACAATTATCTCACATACGATATTCCCAAAATTCATTTTACTAATTATCCTATTAATAAAGGAAAATTAACTTACAACATCCATCTCTAGTCCGATTGCCCTTCCTCATCAATGGGCTCCCAGACATAGTCCCCCGGCCTAAAGAGACCTTGAATCTGCTCTAGGGGTTGCACTTCCAAAATTTCATCAAATTACGGTCCTTTACCCCTTTTAGGACAATTTATCTTTTTATGACCTATTTCTTTACAAAAGAAACACTTACCCACAAATCCTTTCTGCCCACTCGCATTACTGGCACTCTCTTTGCCAAACTTACTTGATGAACTCGAATCACCAAAGTTCTTAATCTCTTGCGAACGAAAACGATATTCATGACACTTTGATAGTGTCGCATTCACTACCTCAACGAAAGTCACTAACCTATGACTCTCTAGCAAATGTTGTTGGATTTTCCAATCTAAACCTCGAACAAACTTCGATATACGTTTCTTTTCTGTATTTACCTCATTAGGTACTAATCTCTCCCATAGAGAAAAATCTTCCTCATATTCTGCCACCGTCCTATTTCCTTGAAAAATCCCCATATTTTGATTCGGGGAAAGCAAATACCTTCGATCAAAAAGTTCCCAAAATGTTGCTATAGGTAAAGTATCTCTTTGTTCAGATGTGGTAACAGACTTCCACCAATGGAGAGCTGCACCCGATAACTTAAAGGTGACTAAAAATTGTTTCTGCACCTCACTACACTCAACCATACGAAGATGCCTCTACATACTATTCTTCCATTGACTTGCATCCATTACACCAACTCCCCCTTCAAACTTGGGAGGATGCCCCTTACTAAAATCTTCCTTCACTCTCTCCCATAAACACAATCCTAAATGGGGTGGGGCTGCTTGAGCGGCAGATTGCTGAGTCATCGTAGAAACGGCAGCAGTGACCGCTTGTGCCACAATATTGGCAACATCATCTGTAGTCATGTTTCTTTGAGGCATTTGGGGTTGCCCTTTGTTTGCCTTGACTGAACGACCTCCCTTCGGTGGCATCTGAAACAAAAACAATTGTATCAGAACGCCTTTCAAATATTTTCGAATCACAGAAAGATATGGACTTATAAATGTAATCGTCCTAATAGTAAGGCTCTACATCAAGAGCGCTTACGAAAGATCGTAGTAACTCACACAGATCCTAAAGAAACTAGAACCTGATGCTCTGATACCATCTGTGACAACCCGCTCTAAATAATAACGGGTGGCCAGCTCTATACTAAAATAAATCAGGTATCTCAGATGGCACAGTCTCAACATCATCTACTAACTAATATAAGGCTAACTACCCATAATCATAAAAAGCGAATTGTCAAAAATTTAAAACTTTTTATTTAACAATAACAACAAAACCAATAGTGCAATCACAACTAACAATATACATCTAACTATGATGAGTGAAATGTGCAAACTCTATTAATGTACAAGAGTGCAATACAAGGAACCAATAAAATACCCGAATATGCTGTCGGGTAACAGACAATACAATAAACTGATAAATGAAATATGAAAGTGTTAAGCTACAACACTTGAATACGAACTCAATACAACTGAATCCTAATCTAGATATACAAAGATAGGAATCGACTAAAGCAAAGTGCCGCAACAGTCCGCTACTACCACAGCTCCACGAATCCTGAATGGATGAACATCAAAGGCGTCCTTGCGGAGGAACACCTGAAGTAATACAATATATATACATGGAGGAGAAAATATAAACGGGTCAGAGCCCGAGTTTGAAAAATATTTTATAGCAAGTGTATTAAAATGCATAATAGTTATAAATGCATTATTACATGATTTAGTTGGAATCGAACTCTCCATAATAATTCAACTCACCTCTCATCTAAAGCGCGCACTATACGTATGCACGTGATCTCCAAATGGATGTCCGATTCTAATTTAGGTAAGAGGATTCTAACTTAAACCCAAAAGAAGTATTTAAGTGAAAATCATCTAACCTATATCCCAATCTACATATTTCCATGACTAAAAGTTATAAATACTAACTTTAATATAATCATTATAGTTATTTTTATAATGTTCATTTGTTGAACATATAAAGTTACATGATCCAATCATGTCCACATCATCACAATACATCAACAATCTCATTTACTAGAATTTATATTCTATAGATGCCCTTATAAGGCATGAAACCATATATATAATTTTTATATGAGTTATTAGCATCAAGAGTTAAGGACTAAACTCCTCCCGATTCTCAACACGGCGCTGCGTTTCGTGCGTGGAACGTCTCGCCAAAGCGAAATCCAAACAAGGAACCCCCTCGTTACACTACTCCTGATCGTATCGGTCCCCGGGGCTCATTATGCCCTCAATGCAAGATGCATGTAACCCAAATGATTATTATCCGATTTTAATTAATTAATATTCTCAATTCTCAACAGTACACGGCGTTTCATGCGTGGGACGTCTCGCCGAAGCGAAATCCAAACAAGGAACCCCCCTATTACACTACTCCTGGCACTGTCGATTGTCGGGATAGGTGATATATATATAAATGATTATGAGCATTAAGGACTAACCTTATCCCCAAGTTCCAACATTACACTGCGGTTCGTGCGTGGGACGTCTCGCTGAGGCGAAATCCAAACAAGGAACCCCCCCGATACACTAATCCTGGCAATGTAGGTCGTTGAGGTCCATTATGCCCTTGATACCCAAGTACAAACACAAGCAATAATAACCATCCAACCGAGCTATAACTCGAAGGACGCCGGCTCACATGCTATCATCTTCCAGCAGCCCATATACGTAGCAAACTGAGGCCACCTGGTGGGGTTCAACGACACCCACCTCGTGATCTACTCACGCACACAACGTCCGGGAAGCGGTCATAGTTCCTAACCGACAAGTGAGAGCGACACATACCCACGACCTCTCACCCCCAAAATAAATATATATATATATATATGTGTGTGTGTGTGTGTGTGTGTCATTTGTTGACTATGACCTAGGAAATATCCACATCCTGCTTTTCTAGTCAGAATGCTCACCCTCTACGCATGAAACTTCCCAGTGATAGCAAGGAGGGGTATGCTTAACATGTATATACACCATCATATAAGTTATACATACATCCCACATAATAAAGATATACCATTATATAAGGTATACCTGCAACAACATATTTATTTTCATTATACGCTTTTAGATGCAATTTGATTAACATCATTGTTTAGTATATCCCTCTCTTTTGATACACTAACCGTCAATACTCACACATTTACCCCACTTAGTATATGTTATACTAATTCTCGCTTGAAGCTCTCATATCGCTTCTAGTATGAATTGTCTTTCAATTCTATTTAAGTTAAGGATATTCTATATCCTAATGCACCTCAATTAGCATTTCTCATTGGGTGATATATCTCCCAAATCAATCATCAATAAGGATTTTTTTATATCCGTATGCTCATCAATTAACATTTATTATTTTCCATTCATAATAGGGTTCAATTCATTTTATGAACCTTTTAAAAGTTATCCCATTTGGGATTTGGATCCTAAGATCCGGTATCTCTAAATTATTCACATTCTTTCATATGAATTGAATTTATTATCTCCAAGTCAAGGTGGGCTTCCCCACTTAGAATAAACCAAAATATCTAATCGGTATTCCTCGAATTTAGTTAATATGACTCCAATCATTCCTTATAAGGAAACTCTCTAAAAGTCTCCAAAACATACTCCAATTAACTCCCATAGAAATCCCCAATCGATAACCTTAAAGGAAAAGGGATAAAATTCTTCCTAGAAAAACATATCCAAAATCCCCTGTTTCTGAATCGATTTGGCCCATCCGAATCGATTCGGCTCCCAAAAGCGAATCGATTCGGCCCATCCGAATCGATTCGGTCCAAAGGACCTGGGAGTCTGCTACATACCGAATCGATTCGCAAGGGGTGAATCGATTCGTCCCTAAAGACCTGGGCAATCTGCAACAGACCGAATCGATTCGGTATGGGCGAATCGATTCGGCAAGTGCAGCAAGCTACGAAATGGGCAATTTTCTTTTTAACCCAAAATACCCAAAAATCATTTTAATCATCTTCTAACCATTTTCATCCAACCCAATCAAATATATAACATTAATATTCATCCAAGAACACATATAAACCAATTTCTAACCTTAAAATTCATTTATACACTACAAATCTAAGGTTTTTCCCAAAAGTTAGGTTTTAACAATTTAAACCTAAAACCCAAAATTCTATCCACAAATCATGCAATAATTGGTACAGAATAATTATTTAGCAAGTTTAATCACTTGCCTCGGGTTCGTAGGGTCTAAATCTTCCTTGAGATCGCGTATTGGCCCGGAAATCCTCTTTCTCCCTCTTTTTCTCCTTCCTTTTCTTCTTCTTTCTTTCTCTCTTCTTTCTTCTATTTCTCTCTTTGGAGAATTATTTCTCCCGTAGGCTAATTTAGCCTAAATCCCAAAATACACATCTTTAAATGATAATACACACTTTAAATGACTCGGTAACTTTAATTCGAGTCAAATGGTCCTAATTTATTTCGGAACCCAAAATAGATCCCAAGTACAGTCATTTCGACTTTCTTGACCCTTCCGGAAACGATGGTACCCTCAGAATTTCCATTCGACACACTTTCTAACAACTCCAAATTTTGACTTTAATTGCCAACTTAATTATTTCTCCAATGAAATATTATTTATTTCTCCCAAAATAAATTAATTAGTGTTCCAAAAGTCTTGGGGTATTACAAAGATCCTTGATTATTCGGATCCTTCTTGACGTGAATGTGAGCTTGAACTTCAATGATGGTGTAGCGGTATACGACATAGTAAATGGTAATGGATAAAAATGTCCTTACAAAGGTGTGGAAGGTGGGTCTTGAAATGGTGGATGAGAGAGGAAAGAGAATGTGTGTGGAAGAAGATGGGGTTGAGAGAGTTTGAAGAAGGTGGATGAGAGTGTGATTGGGTGTGGGTGAGTGTAGGTAAGTTAGGGATGTGTGTGTGAGAGGTGTAATGTAAGACATATGTGTGTGTGTGTGTGTGTGTGTCATTTGTAACTAATAAAAATAATGCAACCTAAAAAAACTAATAAAACTAACAAAATAAAAATAACATTCTAATATTAAAAAAAACTCAAAATAAAATAAAATTAAAATAAACTACTAAAATTAAAATAAAGTAAAAGAAATACATAACTAAAATTCACATAAAATGGACACCTAAAACACAACTAAAATTAAAATCTAAAAATTAAAATCCTAAGTTAATAATAAATCTAAACAAATAATAAAAACTCATACATAAATTATTTACAGACGGGGACTTAGTACTATACTCATACGCACTATTATATAAAATAGTAAAATACTAAAGAAAATAAAATGAAATGAAATAAAATATTAAAAATGATTCGAAAAAATATAAAATGACACGACACGCACACATGGCATTTTAGTATAGGCTAGGGGTTCTGGACTTGGTTCGAATTAGGTTCAGATTTAGGGACATGGTATTTAGCCCACATTTTGCCGCATTTTTTCTTGAAATAAAGCTTCTAAATCCGCAAGTGCAAGCAAGCCTACAAAACAGACAAATACGTGCATAAAACCCATTTTGTCCAGAATTAACAATTAAAAATCATCCATTTGGGGTATTATTTAAACACTTTTGGGAGCTTATCACACCACCCCCAAACAGAACATTGCTAGTCCTCGAGCAAAAATATACAGAAAGAAAGATAAAAAAATCAAGAGTGTACCACTTTCGCGGAAACTTGCGATTGCACTTAGCATGTGCAGCAAGCCTTTAAAGTGTTGCCTCATGAGGGTTTGCAGGGATTATACCCACAAAATTCTTTATTTGAAAATGGCAGTCAATCTCTTATTAGACGTAGAACAATCGTACAATTCATCATGAGATAAATATTTTGAGCAATACAAGCTAGAAGAGTATGAAAAGTTTAGCTAAGTGAATATTCAAGGCACATCCTCCCTATAACTCGACGTTTGTAGTTTGAATCAGTCAAAACAAATCGAATATCATAAGAGCAATTCCTCGATCGCCTATTCTAGATGAATTCTTCAACTTCAAAATCTCACGAATATATCTCTCTCAAATGAACTCACGAGATTTGGGTAATTGTATCGCTCTTATGCGTTAGGAGGTGAGTAAATGTTAGAAAGGTCAAACGTCTCACACACATATAAGAAAGAACGAACATGCAGAAAAAAATGATCTCATGGAAGAATTCTAACCACTATAGTGAGAACATCGAGTTATTAACCACGTTGACTTTCATTTGCCTGAACATCTATGGAAAAATATAGATGTTTATGGGTGAGGGGGAAGTGAAATGGGAAGGATAGGATGAGATGAGGTAGAGTAGGATGGTGATGGATGTATGAGAAGAGTGTTATAATCTTGAGGAACAAATGTTTTTATTTCATAAGAACTTGACTGCAACTTTATCTTTTTCTTTTATTTTTTTTCTTTTCATTTTTTTTTTTTTCTCTTTTTTTTCTTTTTCTATTTTTTTTTCTTTTTTTCTTTTTTCTTTTTTTTCTTTTTCTAACTCTCAACACTCTTCTCTTTTTCAAAATTGTTGGGTGGGAAATGGAGGCTATATGGAAATGGGTGGGATGGTATTTGGTGATGATATGAAAAATAAAAGGTGTCTGGATGTGGATGTATGGGTGAAAGTCTAGTGATCGGGACAAATTTTAATACACATGTTTATTACAACTCGAAGGTGATGTCATTCTCAGTGATCAAGCTAAAAATTTTGTGAAGAATAATGAGATCATATAACAATTAAGTGCGGACCCAAAGGAAGTTGAATCAACTTATGACTCGGAGATTGCGTAAAACACTCTAAAAGGGTGAAAGTCACAAATCTCACAAGCTAAAGTCTCCAATGGTGATCCTTAAGGTTTTCTTGAGAATTGTAGCACTCTTCAACTCTAAACCGTAGTGGCATGATAAGTGCGCAAATTTGTTGAGTCAAGAAATTCATGGTGTAAAATGCCTTGATACGTATTACATAAGCTATTTAGAACATATAAATCCTCTAGCATGATTCCTAGACTTAAAGGATGGATGATAGAAAATTCACGTCAATGAATGAGATGAAATAAACTGCAGAAAAATTTTAAAAATTAGGTTTTAATTTTTTTTTCAAAAGAGGTACGATTTTGATAAAATTCCCCACCCCCAAACAACAAGGAACATCGTCCTCGAAGTTAAGTAAAATAATGTTTAAAATTGAGAGCAGAAGGGAGAAAAGAGATTTCCATAATCAACCGCTAATGAAGTGTATCAAATGTAGCCAAGATGAAACCTGAATAAGTAATGAGATAAAAACCTATACAAGTTTACAAACATTGTAAAGAATTGGGTGGTGTGAAACACCACCCCCAAACAGGATGAGACTCGTACTCATAAACAGTGGCTTGCCTCCCAGTAGCGCTAAGTTTAATGTCTTGATCCAGACCAAAGAGAATGTACCTTAAAGATAAGAACTATGAAAGTGCGGGGTGACAGAAAAATGGGTGATTAGAATCACCCGCAAACAATACTGAAGCATCAACGTTGTTGGATGAAAGCTAAAAGGTAAATGCACTTATATGTCAAAGTGCATCACACGATGCAAAGCATCGGTGGACCATTGGCGGGTGGGTATTAGGGTAAGGGTGAGAAAGGAAAAGGTGAATAAGCATCGGTCACGAGCCTTATTAAACGTAAAGGTGAGGGCAACAAGGGATCTATAAGCATAATTCTCTAATTGGATGGGGAGGCGAAAGTGTGCAGAAATAGTGATAGGGTGGGCCTCATAAAAATGTCACGACCGTTCTATAAATGGATGATGATAATGGTCGAGACGTGACACATTGATGACCTGACAGAAATAAAAATCACCACTATAAGGGAGTGGCGAGCATAGAGGAACAAGCTCCATGTCACAAGTGAGAGTGGAACCATACATACTCTCATGGATGGTGGAGGGTGGTTTTAAGTAAGGACATAGATAAACATATGTGAGTTTTTGTGGTATAAGGACTAGGTCCAAACTAAGTGGTGGGGTGGGAGGAGCAATGGTAGGGGAGGGGGGATAAAGGGTGGGTTGGGTGGGAGAAAAGGTAGGGGAATATGATCCAACTCAAGTGTAGGGGACACACACTTGTAGGGAGAAGTAAAGGAATACTCACAAGGGAGTGTGGTATCTAAAGATGGAGTGGTAAACTTATCCACAAGAATATGACCACTAATGTGGTGAGTCGTTCAAACGAGGCACTAAGATCAGAGATAGAGGAATCACTCAAAATATTGAGCTCAAAGGAAGCCATGCATAGTAAGACATCATCTATATTCGGAGAGGTAGGAACCATCTCGATTTCAATCTCGAGAAAATGATGAGCACTCATAGCCGGAGCAAACCTGTGATGATGTGGTTCCTCGAGAACACATGCGATGGGATCAATAGGTGTAGACTCGAGAATTTTTTTGGATTAATAGGGAAAGGGAGTGTGAACCTTAACGGTGGGTTCATTTGGACAAAGCGGTGTTTGATCAGTCTCACTATATTCGAATAAGTCAACATAATTGTCAACTTGAGGCCTGGACCACGGAATGGTCTCAACGTTGAGATTCTCGGTGGGATAGGGTTGGTCACACTCAAAATTCATCTCACAAGACGACTCATCATCACTCCACGTGGGGGCAACAATGGGTTGACTTGGGGTGAAATCCGACTCTCTCTCACACTTAAATTCATTAAGGCTTTGTTCAAGCCATTTAAAGACTTCATTTTGAAATTCAGTAGCTTTCTCTTACTCGAGGATGAACTTTTGCTAGACACTTTCGAGAGTGGAGGTGGATGATGGTGGTGGAGTGATGGGTGGCGGCGGTGGTGGACGTGGACACAACTCACTATTAGCAGGACTATATGGAGAATACTCGTATGAATTGTGGGTAGCTGGGTCAAGTGTGTCATACACGAGAGGATGGACTTCGTGAGAGACAAAATGGATGATAATCATGGGATGAGTAGTGAGGGTATTGATCGGGATGAGGTGCACTTGATTGCCATGACGACCGTTGGAACTTGTGAATATCCACAACATCGGGTTGGTATTCGTATTTCATAAAAGGGTGATCAGGCCTCCACAAATAGCTTGGGTACTCATTCCACTCGGGGTTGGAAATCCCATCACAATAGGCCGAGGTGGGTTCCAGAAAAGTGTCATATGGATACACGTGGTCCATGGTAGGTTCATATGGATAAGAAAAGTATGGACACTCTTGGGGCAAGTGATTGGCTAGAAAATGATATGTGCACGATGAAGCATATGACGCGTTGACACTCATCATCGGAGGTGATGAAAGGTGAGATGCTTGCATGGACGACACATGAGTATCAACAATGTGTGTTTGAGAGTTGAAGCCACTAAGTAAAGTGTGAAGATTCGACTCGGACTCAACGTTAAACATGCTTCGAGAGAATGAAAAATGACCAAAGTACTACCGTAAAGGAAGTTCGTCAGCCATGAAAAGAGAAATATTTTTTTGGATCTTTAAAGGTTTTTTCAAAAGGAAAGAAAAAAAAATTGATTTTTTTTTTAAAATGAGGGAAAGAAAAATTCTTGGATTTTTTTTTTGGAAGAAAATATATGAAAAATATTTGGACTCTTTGAATTTTGACGAACTCACTAACATCGACTACTGAAAAATTGAATTGGACACACACAAGTTAAGGATAAATCCTAACTAACACATAGCCAATTTTTATCTTCAAAATTTAGTGAAAGGATAGTCAAATTTTAATTAAGTCCGTGGGCAATAAAAATAATGGAATTTATCTTTTTGATTGCCTTTGCAAAAATGTTCTCCTATTTGGCTAACTAGTTAATTGATTTTAAATTTAATGATAGCTAAGGTTGCACACAAAGGATAAGCGAGTGAGTCAGGTGATGAAATCCCTTCACGTTAATGATCGGGTGTAGGTATTAATTGATTAATTCATCACACACGTTCAAAAATAAATGCGAGAACAAAAATAAAATAAGATCACGTAGTCACACACAATATTGACTCGCTTGCAAGAGATTCACGAGGGAGAAATGTACCTCCCACAATTTTTACACGAGCGGGGTGATGAACGATTTGAGTCGATCGGGGGGAGGGGGAGATCTCGTCTATCTCAATCGGCCCCGAGAGTCCTACCGACCCAAAGTGGAGACGCTCCTAAATCCTCTCATTTGGACTCCTTCTCTACCTTATCCGGTTTCCCTATCATGCTTTGCTTCTTTTTATTACAAATTTAAATGAAAAAAATTGTGTCTCTAAAACAGCAATACAAGACAAATAATACAATCCTAATACAAGCCTTCTAAGAAGATAAATGTGAGAACAATCAAGGAATGAGACTACACCATACATTCTAGTTAATCTAATTAATTAATTAGTTCATTTGAAATCTCCTAAATTAGTGCTAAAATTGCAAGTCGACTCTCATCACAAATGAAATTTTAACATTAACCTATTAGAAAATTAAGTTCAAACCTCCACAACTCTAGAAATTAGATCTATACTCCTTTTAATAAACCACCCGCTAGGATCGATTCATTAAAATTATATAAATATTAGAAAATAAAATTTAGAGTAGAAACTCAAGGAATAATACCACACTTGAGAAACCCTATCTCTAGTTTGATTCTAAAATGGGTATTATATCTCGAATCTCGATTTTCTCTCGAAAATTATTTACCCTCTCTCTAGGCGTAAATTGAAGGATGAAGGATCAAAATTAACATTCAAAGGGAATTTAAAATAAACAAACTAATTAATTAAAATAACATAAATAAGGGTTCATCCCACCCTTTGAAAGGGAATTTAGCCTAAAATTAAGATAAAACACAATAATCAAGTAATTAAAGGCATAAAAATAAAGTAGAATAGATAAGAGAACAATTCTTCAAACAAGTCTCCTTGATTTATAAAATTGAACTCTAATTCTTCATTAAACTTGAGTATCATCAATCCAATTTAAGCATCCAAACAATTTTATAATTCAATACATCACTCAATTGAATCTCTCAACAATTTTATTTCTCACTAATCTCTTAAAAAAAGAAGAAGAAAAACTAAACTAAAAAAATGTTTCTCTCTTAAGTCTCTAGAATTACCTCCTTTCTAGCTCCCTCTACAAAATGGGTCTTGATCTTCTTAAATAGTAAGCACAATGGATCAAGGGGTATTTTGGACATTGGAAAGATAAATGAGGATGAAAGGTGTGAGTGGGGATAATTTAGGGACAGATAAGAGTACATGTGTAATAGGTGAGGAGAAAATCTGATTTGCTCATGAGGGTATTTTTTGGAAATAAAGGATGAAAGGTGTAAAAGGCAATTTGTGGTTAATGAGATAATGAGGGTATTGGTTAATTAAGCATGTGGATTTTTAAATTGGCCTTTGGTTTATTAGCAGGTAGAAATCGGGTATGAATTGGGAAAAATGGAAATGGGCATTGGGTCTTTGGTCTGGACATGAATCGGGTATATGTTGGTTGGGGTTGGTTTGTAATAGAGCTCGCGGATTGAAATTGTAGGTTCGATCTACTGGGTTAGGAGTTTGGAGGTCGCCAGAGTTTTCCCGATCGGAGATGTGGGTAAGGGCTGCCGGCGGGTACGAGTTATGTCTATGGCGGTTAACGGGTACTGAATTTCGGTTCAAATAGTAAATCTGGTTTGGGTGTCTGCAAACCGGGTTCGTCTCAGGTAGGGGGTGGGGTTTCAATCGGGTTATTGGGTTTGATGGGTGGCTTCGATTCTGGATTTAAGGCATGGAAGGTGGGTCTTGAAATGGTGGATGAGAGAGGAGAGAGAATGTGCGGGGAAGAAGATAGGGGTTGAGAGAGTTTGAAGAATGTGGATGAGGGTGTGATTAGGTGTGGGTGAGTGTAGGTTAGTTAGGGGGGTTAGGTGTAATGTAAGAGATATGTGTGTGTGTGTCTTTTGTAACTAATAAAAATAATGCAACCTAAAAAAATAAAAATAACAAAATAAAAATAAAATTCTAATCTAAAAAAATCAAACTCAAAATAAAATAAAATAAAAATAAACTAAAAAAAGTAAAAGAAAGTAAAAGAAAGAAAAGGAAATACATAACTCAAATTATTATAAAATGGACACTTAAAACACAACTAAAATTAAAATATAAAAATTCAAACCCTAACTTAATAATAAAACTAAACAAATAATAAAAACTAAAAATAAAATAAAAATGAAATAAAAACAAACTCATATCTAAATTATTCACAGTCATGGACTTAGTACTATACTCATGCGAACTATTATATAAAATCGTAAAATACTAAAGAAAATAAAGATTTAGGGAGAGGGTACTTAGCCCACATTTTTCCAGGATATAAAGATTTTAAATTCGCAAGTGTAAGGAAGCTTGCAAAACTGACAAATACGCGCATAAAATCGATTTTGTCGAGAATTATCAATTAAAAATCATCCATTTGGGGTATTATTTAAACACTTTTGATTGCTTATCACATCCTGATGTAGATGTTTCTAACTTCATACCAGCTACCATTGCCCCTGCTTCCACTGTTACTACCACTACTACTGCAGTTACTCCTACTCCCCCTCCTCCCCCCCCCCCCCCCCCCCCCCGCCAGTTCGAACTAGGGGGAGTAGGAAGTAGAAGAAGACTAGTGATGGGGTTGTTGCTCCCTCTCCTGCATTAGGGTTATAAGGCCCACCGGAAATTGAACTTGGGCCAAGAGGCCCACCAGGAAGGGCTCCTCGTCCCAATTTATACAAAAGTTCACAGAAATTGAACTTGGGCGAGGAGGCCCATCTGTAAGGGCTCATCATCCCAAAATACCCAAAATTCACAAAGATTGAACTTGGGAGAGGAGTCCCACCAGGAAGAGCTCCTCGTCCCCAAAAGCTCAGAGCTCACAGAAAGGGAACTTGGGCGAGGAGGCCCACTATGAACGGCTCCTCATCCAAAACAACTTAGAAAGTGCAACAATAAATTTCGGGTGAGGAAGCCCACCACAAGGGCCTCCTCCTCCCCAAATGTTCAAAATTATAGGAACAATGTTTCGACGAGAAGCCCCACCATAAGGAGCTCCTCGTCCCCAGAATTCCAAATTCCTTATAGAAAAGAACCGGTGGGCGAGGAGGTTCATATAGAGTGACCTCCTACCCAAGATTTGTTGCTCAAATATATGTTAAAGTACTCATAGGTTACTTTCTTGTACAGATATCCTGATTGAGCAAGAAGATCTCAAAAAGGCAAGTTTGGATCATTGGGGGTTTTGGCTTGTGGCTGAGGAATAAAATTTGTTGAGCAAGCTCAACCACTTAGCACTTTAATATTAAGAGAACACTAGTAGATAGACCCTTGGGGTCACCCAGTACTTTCATAGTCACACTCAGTCATAACTGAAGTGAGCAACCAAGAGGTTTCTCACAAGAAATAAGCAATTTATAAAATGATTTTAGAGTATGTGGTCCTTGAGACCTCCCCTCAAGTTTATAAAAAGATTTTAGAGGAGATGGTTCTTGAGACCTCTCCTCAAGTTTATAAATGATTTTAGAGGAGGTGGTCCTTGAGACCTCTCCTCAAGTTTATAAACGATTTTAGAGAACTTGGTCCTTGAGACCCTCCTCGAGTTTACAAAGTTTGTGCAACAAGTTACCGTTTTAAAAGTTATTTACCAAATCATATATTTTGTCCACAAGCACAGACATATTTTCTTTTTGACTTTCGTTTACACTAGGTGGCACCTATCAGAGGGGATAGGTGGTTGCACACACATAGGGACACATGGTACATTACAGACCTTGTCCCTCACCAACCCCCTCAGTTTTGGCGCCCAAAAGTGCCAACTCAAACCTAGCGCCCAAGTATAAATAGGACCCCTGGGCAAGGTCAAGTCATAATCAGAACTGAAGTCATACCGTTACTCAGTCATAATCACATCAGATACCTAGTGTTCTCTCCCTGCTCTCTCTCTCTCTAAGTGCTAAGTGAGTTATTCCTTCACTCCACACTGACAGATATCATTCTCAGGAGTTCTTCTTGAGAAAAATTACTATTATTGTTGTGAAGTTCATATTCTTGCAGGCAGTAGTTCTGAATTTGGTTCCATTTTTACCAAAAAGAGAAGGTTTTACCAGGTGCTGATCTAGAAGTTCTTGAAAACCTTGAAGGTAGAGTTCATTAAAGTAGGTCACGCCTAACCCTTTTTAATTATTCATAGAGCCCAGTATATCTACCCTCCTACAGATAGGACACATGGGAAATATACATTATGCCACTTTTTAGATCAATCAACCCATCTTCACCACCAATGAACATAATTGTAGACAAGGTTAGCACTAAGGTTAAACTCAATAGAGTTCAACATTGTCCCCATTGAAGCCGAGGCACTAACTCAGAGTATTAAGTCATGTTAAGTGACATCATTAGTTTAATCAATAATTCCACGTGACTCGACCCAGTGGAGACAATGTGAAGTAAACATGAAACATGAGAGAAGATATAATATATTCTCACCATGTGATATATTTAATTTTTTAATCATTCCATCCCCTTTATATAAATCATGGTCTTGACTAAATTTATAAAAATGAGACGTGTGTCCTAAGGACTACACTCTCTCATCTCACTCGCCTATAAACAGTAACCCCTTAGCTCCTAAAGTGAAAATAGATACTTGATCTTATATTGTTACGATGTTAGATTAGAAACTAAAATATAGAAGATTGTAAGGTTATTCCCATGGTGGTTACTCATTGATGTAGTACGATTTTGCTTAACTTATGGACGTAAGCATCAATTCTGGTCGAACCATGTAAATGTTGTCTCTCCTTCTCTATTTTCATTTAAGTTAGTTTCACATTTTATTCATCTCTTAACTATTTAATAATTAGTAAATTTGTAACATATACCTAAAATCAGTGTCATACCAATTTATAACATCACAAGGAACACAAAATATTTTTCTACCTCGTTTAAAACGTTTGTTTCAAAATATTCATTTGTCTTTCCCATAAATGGAGAATTATTACATGAAATTTAAAACATATTTCTCTCCTCCTTTGTTTTATAATATGTGCATGTGGATGTGTATTCATGTGTAGTATATTAGACCATCAACATGTGGCCTTTATGATGTGAAAAAAGTGTGCTTCGGGATGAACGTTTTTTATGTGTGAAATTTGAGTCAAGTATGTGTATGGAGGTTTGTGAATTTTAACTATATGTAAGTGTGCGAGTAGATTTTTGAAGGATGAAACTTGTTCAAAATATTTTGTAAAAGCACAAATAATTTCATATCCAACCCTCATACCATTTTGGTTCAATAAAGATTTTAAAAAAGATCTATTATCTCTGTTTATGACATACATGATATGATCCATTTTCCATTGTAATTCTTGAAAGGCCCCATTCACCCACAAAGTACCTATTCACACACAGTGTGTGTGTGTGTGTGTGTGAATTTTTTATTAGTATCAAATGTGTATGAAATCATTAGTTTCTTATGTGTGATCTTTTATATTAATAATGCATGCCATTTATTCAATTCATATTCATGTCTCAATATTCTCACATAATCATGTAAAATGTATTCTCACAATGTTATGTGATTACCACCATTAAATTTTCACATATCAATCGAAATATATTATCTACATGGAAATTCCATCAATTTTGCATTTCAATTTTAGGTATTGGGTCCTACTCTAGCTCGGACGATAGCAAAATACTGGCAAAATTCAAGACAAAATGGGTTTGGGAGAAAGGTAAACCACATTCAGCAATAAAAATGGAGGAAAACCAGTGACCCTCGGATAATGAAAAAAGATCATTGGTCAAACTGGGATGTTCTAGTTCTACCCATGAAGGAATATTCCATTCATTTTTGAATTCATCAAGAGAAGTAACGGGATAAACCATGATTGATGAAGAAGAAAAAGAGAAAAAAAATACTCTTACCGAACTTAAGGATTCAGCAAGAACTGAAGAACAGAGAGAGATCTCACAAGATATATATATATATATATATATATATATATATATAGAGAGAGAGAGAGAGAGAGAGCTTGAAGACACAATGGAAGAAAAAGATCAGAAAGTTTGAGGTAAGATACGATCGTGGCTTTTTCCGCCTTTATAGGTTGCCTCGAAAATTGGAAAGGTAATGATTAAAAGGAGACGTCAATTGAACTATTGGCAGCTAAAGACAGAAAAGATATATTTACTCAAAACGATGCATTAAAGTGTAGATAATTACAAAAATATTATCCAAATTATGCGTAGATAATCAAAGTCATTAATTTACAAGTATGAGAAGTCAGTAACCGACCAAGCCTCAAAATTGTTGCCCGAGCAACTTTAAGAGCTAAATGTTCCATACTTTTGTAAAAACCTCAAGCATGAAACATTGGGGGCTTATGATGATACCAAAAATTATCTTTCCACGTGGATCAATCATAAATGAACACGTGTCATCCAGTTGGGCATTAATCCAAGTCAGCAAGGGTGAGTCATCGACCAACTGAAGGAATGTCGAACAATAGGTTAAAGAAGCCCGACCAACACCAGGAAGACTAACCAATAATGGAAGTAAATCGTCAATAGTTGTATACATTAACATTGTACAGATGTAAATGCTTGCATTATAAAGGCATTCCATCCTTTAATATTCAAACTCTTGTACACCCTTAAAGGGATACAAATACATTGTAAACCCTACATCCAAGGGACATAAATAACAAGACAGGAGGAACTTGAACAAAGCAATACACAACAGTGGATGTAGGCTTTTCCTTAAAATGAACCACTTTACAAATCCGTTGTCTCTTTTATTCATTTTAATCTGTGATCAATTCATTAGATTAGTCTAGTTTTTTGCATCAACAGTGTCAGCTCATTAGTACAAACATCGTAGGACTTTTAACCTCATTTGCCCTAGGTAACCGGGGTGTTTAAGAGTGTGATGCGCGTATTAATTAATTAACTTTGTACATTGTTTATATTCTTGATTATGTATGATGCGAGCTCGTACCCTTTTATATGTAATGCTTGAGTTAAATAATGTCATTGTTTCAATTAAATATTTAATTCGAGACTAGTTTTCATATCCGATGAACTCAGTGGGGGTAGGGGGATTGTATTCAGACCTTATTTCTCATTTATATTCATTAATTCGTAGTTAGTTAATTCTTTCTTGATTAGTTAGTTTAGTTAAATTTCACTTGTTTACCTAGTAGTAATTTGTACCCTGATTCCAAAATCACCTTTTCTTATTCTTTTTGTGAGTCAAACCTTTAGGCTAGTTATCTTTTCCCTATTCGTCGTCACTATTCTTCATCTTAGTCCCTAAGATCGATACCTGGTTTACCAGTATATTACTTACGCGATTGGTTTTCACATGAACCATAATTAGAACGCACTAGAGACACATTTTGAGTCTCGTCAGGCTCCTCATGATTTAGAGGTCGACTGTTATTCTGCTCATCTAACAGAGCAGAATGACGTGTGAGTTCCTTAAGGAAATTTCCAACAAATTTAAATATGCCACGTGTTAAAAATCTAGTGGATTCTTAATAGGTGCACTTGACACACACGATTTTTCCCTAATAACAGCGAAGTGAAGCCAACTTTTAGCCTTTTTAAATACTTTACACCCAAGATTTCTAGAGAGAAAATGATTGTGATCCATAAATTTCAAAGTCATTTGGAGCTTTCGCAACTCATCTTTTGGTTCGTTACGATCATTAGGTATCCCTCGCGCTTTAACTAATTATTTTTTCTTCTATCATTTATTATTTTCTTGCTTGGGTTTATGTTTATGTTGAGTTAGCAGAGCTCCATTATTTTTTGTGAAAGTTTCTTTGGGTGTGAGTGTGCCCTGTATGAGTGAGGCTTCGAGAATTTAGAAACACATTGATGATTTGGATAAGACCTTCCCCGAATCTTTTACCAATAGGTTTCCCACTCCACTCCAAATCATTAGACCTGACGAGTACCCAACAAACCCAAAACTTATCTCTAAAGATAGTTCTTATTATGCACCATCCCCAAAGTATAGTGTATAACACATAGGAATATCACACCTGAGAGAGATTTGATAGTATAAACCATAAAGTCGGGGGAAAACTATGCTGGCACTAGCAACACATTTATCTAATCATCTAAAATCTGAAGAGCGGGCTTTGATGGATAACCCTTTGCCTTCCACTTCACCTGATGATGTTCTCCTAACTACTGAGGAGGTGGACCTCCTACAATATTTCTACCTTAGATTCCATATGGTATATAAGTGATATCCGAGAAGATGATCTCGTTGACCTTAGGATTCTATATGTGTAACCTGATGATGTGATCATCGGGATACCTGACCAGGAAGAGAGTGCCAACGATAGGAAAAATTTCAGGGAGGTTTGCGTTTACTTTTAGGCATTCCAAGTTAGTTCATCTTCCTTCCATCCCTCAATAAGATCCATCTTAAAGGGGTATAGAGTGGCCTTTACACAACTCCTTCCGAATGCGTCTAGCTCTATAGTTAGGTCATTGACTTATTAAAAGAAATATAGGGGGTTGACATTAATGTATATCCATGGTTTTCCATGGTTTGAAGGACAATGTTTAAACCCCTAGATATTATTATTTTTCTCTCCTAAAGTCCAACACCAAAATGTTCCTAGTCACTCAAAGTAGCAACTATAATTGGAAAATCAAGTTCCTTTATATCTCTGGTGCATGGGAGTTATTTCCTAACGATCTAGAAAGGGGGATCGACATTCCAAGGTAATGGTACCCCCAAAACTGGATTGGCAAAACTACCCCATTATTAGACAACAAATTAGTAAAGATGATTAGGCAAGACTACACATCGGATCTTCAGTTCTTCAAGGATGTGTAGTCCCCCAAGAAGTTTGGGGGAACTACTTGAGGATCAACATTGCTAATCTTAACACTTATAGGTCAGGAAGAAGGGGTGTAGGTCAGTTGGGCTAAAAGGGAATTATGAGGAGGCTGATTAAGAGGACGAAGGAGGTGAGAAATTTTTACAAGTATCATTTCGTCGTTATTTTTTATATGCATATGTACTTCAAATAAACCTACTTAAAATTATCTTTGTCCAAATTTTTCATTCAGTTTTAAATTCTAATTCAGGCTCCTTTATCATGGCTCCATCAAACGTTTATTAAGATAAATTAAAGCGAATTCGAGTTAATCATCTTAAAGAACTAGCCTAACGAGCGACTGCGAAGAAAGCAAAAGGGGGAAGCATGTACTAAACAAAAAAATAATGAAAGATCTTGGCTCACAAATGAGATGAGGTAGCAAAGTTAGCTAGTGCAGATACCTAAAAAAAGAAAATTGTTTACAAGGTTAAATGCAAAGTGATTGAGGAGAGGCAAGCTACTAAGAAGAGGACTCTGGATGACCCGTTTGCTAACGATCCTAAACTAGCCCAATTTGATGCCAAAAAGAAAATTATCATAAACGATCGACCTACCGAAAGATTGTACAATGGGGAAGATTATTTATCTACCTATGGTCATGTTGAGGCCTATGAGATCAATCCTATGATGACCCAAGAAAATCTCCATGAGGCCTATGAGATCGGTAATGACATTGCGCTAAATTGGATACAAATTCTCGAATAATTTCTCATAAAAAATTATGAAACGGGACTAAGAGAATCAATTTTGAAAACATATCCTGATCTTCGTACAAAGTTTAACGATTTAACATACCTGAATAAGCGTGGAATTTTAGACGCAAAAAATGTCAATGTGGATGAATTGAACTTCATATGCTATCAATGCTTTCAGGATCACTAAGGGTATATAATAGTACGGATAAATTATGTCCTTCAAAATAGGATGGTAATGGCCCCGTCATGTATCCTCCTAAGTTTCTTAATTCATTGCAATTCCCTAGGCTTTCGAATCATATATTGTAGCCCAAAGTTGGTGCTCCTATAATTCTTCTACGAAACCATAACAAATCTTTAGGGTTGTGCAATGGAACTCGATTCGTGATCACAACGATGGGGGAAAAGGTCATAGAAGCTAAGGTGATTATAGGGTCCAGCATCAGTGAAGTTTTGTTCATTAACTGTGTCGACTTATCACCTACAGTTGGTAGTTCACCCTTATAATGAAACGGTGACAATTTCCAATCAAGTTGTCTTTTGCCATGACTATCAACAAAAGTCAAGGTCAAACTCTCCGTCAAGTTAGCCTTTATCTATCGAACCCGGTGTTCTCTCATGGCCAATTGTATGTAGCCTCATCAAGAGTTAGTTCTGTAACGGGATTGAAGATTTTGATAACGAATCCACAAGGAGATCCTGTTGATTTCATAAAAAAACATTGTGTAAAAATAAGTTTTCAATAGAATTGCTACATAAAAAAAATGTGTTACTGAACGAAAGAGAATGTATTTCTATGAAAACTCTACTGAAATTGCAAATGCATTTCCTATCCTTTTTTACTTGCCTGTTGATTTTAATTTTTTAAATGCACGTTGAGTAATTATTAACTTAATATTACGTATCCTTTAATCACTTTGTCACACAAATTTATAATGAATTATTAGTGTACTAAGCCCTCCGAATTGTAAAAACTTTACAAGTGGTTTTCTTATACTCTTCACAAGTTGTTATGGAACGACCACCTAATAATAGATACCCAAGTCAAATTTATGATCTACTAATTTCCAAACATGAATTCTATAACTGTAACATGTTAGTCAAGGTAACTTTTGTTCACAAGCACGCAACAAAAGTAGTTGATTTGGGGCACAAAATACAGGATTTCGGAAGAACCATATATGAACAACTAATTATGGAAAAAATAATAAAGACATCACCACCATCGTGGAAGACTGCAACTGATAGTATTCTTCAACATAATAAGCCAAGCAATTCAGGTGAGCTAATTAAACTACTAGAGGAGGCGGATAGGGATATTAACCCGTTATGGATACAGTTTGAACAAGGAAAAATGGATCCAAATTTGTGCGTTCATCGCCATATTTATGAAAAACAACAATTACAAGGCAAACTATACAAAAAGGGTTTCTTTCCAAGAACTTGTATTCTAATATATGCTATAGTAAACATTATTCCACCAACATGACCACTACAAATTATCCACGAAAAGGTGACAAAAGAGTCATTAACTATTGGGAAATTAGCCGACTATTTAGCGAACATTGAAGATGACGTCATATGCATGAAAGCATTCAAGATTTTGGAGGATCAATAAATAAGATAGAATAAAAAAAATGCATCGTCCAGTGATTCTCATATACTAACACCATAACGTTATACATAAGTATTGTCAAACAATATTATTTTTTAGATTGTATATAAAGAAGCATTGATTCTCATTGTTTATTACACAACTGTAAGAATTTCTCCAAATAACTGCCTATATTTGTAATTTTCAAACATAAAATTTGGTAAAAAAGTTTTATATTCACAACTAACTACTCAACAACAATGTTCTTATAACTTATAAACAAATTTTAACAATAATTACTACAACTAATTTCATTTCTGTCTTTTACTTTTTACAAGGTTTCATAATGAAGAATGCTAGGCAAAAGTACATAACAGTTTATGGCTAGGTATTCAACCATTACATGTATTCACATATTGATATTTATTATTAGCAAATCTTTAGTTTGACAAATTTTATCTACTATGTAGACTGATTTGGACCTTATAAACACTGTAAGTCTTACATGCCATTTTTATTACGAGTTACCCAAATTATTTAACATTTATC
This sequence comes from Sambucus nigra, assembly GCA_949130495.1. NCBI lineage: Eukaryota > Viridiplantae > Streptophyta > Magnoliopsida > Dipsacales > Adoxaceae > Sambucus > Sambucus nigra. The sequence continues at coordinate 379,357,186 of OX422211.1, forward strand.
ATTTAAAAAAATGACTACGAATTTTATTGTAGATTCATTTCCTATAAAATCAAGGGGTGAAGGTTAATTTACTTTTGACTAAGGTGTGTAGTAAAATAATACTAAGTTCATATATTATTTAACGTTAAATTTTATTAAATGTGAAAAAACTAACTTATTTTCTTCAATCCCAAATCTACAAAACAGTCTGATTACTCCCAGTCAAGATGAATGAGGTATGTAGTGTACACATTTTACAACATGTGTTGTAACGTGCGCTGCATTTATATTTACTTTTCATTAAAACCTATTAATGTCATTTCAACTTTCTAAGACATAGCAGAATGTTGTTTTTATCCCACAACTCAAGAGATGTGATTACATTAAGACATGGGAATTTCGGAAGGCAATGTTAAGGAAATATGGATTTAAACACTACGAGTACAATAAAAATCCATATTTACAGTGGCTCCCAAAAAATGAATATCACTGTCACTTCTGTAAAAAGTAAATTTTGCTCGTTTTAAGGACTATTTTATTTTAAAATTCACTTTGAAATGTATTTTTTTTCTAATATGGATTTTCAAACTATGACTTGTTCAACAACAGTATGGTTCTTGACATTCATTTCCTCATATTCGTTTAAGTCATATTCTTTATTCACCACATTGCTTACATTTACATGCTCATGGTTATCGCTATGATATTTTTTTAAGTACTGATAATAATTATATATTAAATTGTATATTTGAATAAATATTTCAAAATGCATTACACCCGACCATGCATTGCACTAGTCACCAATATATATATATGCCTAAAGTCACGGCGAAAATTTCCAAAGTACGTAATCACAAAACGACGATAACTGTCAAATCAGGTAATTGAAATCGAAAAAAATTTCATTGCTCGACACAAATTTCAAAATTTTCATGTGTTAATATAACTATTCAAAATTTCGTTCCCCAACATAATTGTAAAAAAATTGAGGAAATTTTCATATGTTAATATAACTACTTTACTGTAATAACGACAATACAAATAGTTCTTTTTGGACCTTGTATAAACAAAAACATATCATAAACAACATCATAGTGATTAAATACTAATTTAAATCGGTTTATTTTATAATATATTTGTAAATAATTTCAAAATTTTGGATATTATTTCCTTTGTTTATACAGGACTATAATGTTTAAGAAATAAAGAATATTACAAAACAAATAGTAATAGTCCGTGACAATAATACTAATACTACGCAATGTACCAACTTATTGACCAAATATGTGAGTCAATAACAATACCCAACTTGCTTTTCAAATAAATTTCAAACATGTTTGCTTTTCAAATAAATTTCAAACATGTTTGCTTTTAAAATAAATTTCAAATATAAACTAAAGGAAAAATCCTTTATGGAACCCCCTCCCAAAAAATTCTCTTACTGCAATTTCAAGGAATGTGATAAAAATATTCTAGTACACATTACATTCTACATAAGAAGAGTTAGAAACATAATAGAATCCTTGAAAATTTTGGTTCAATCAATTTTGAATCCCACAACACATTGGATTGATAGGTCATCGTGGCTTGACGATTTCGAATTAAATCCACGAATCATAATGCCATCGCTTACATTTTCTACAATACGAAAACAAACATAATAAAAAATCATGTTGCAATAAAAATAAATTAGGTATATTGAAGAAATAATTTTAAACCATTAGTATAAAATTATAAACACGTGAAAAGTCACACGCATCAACCTAATAAAAAATCAATAACTTCCATTAATTTTTCAAAGTGCAGCATTAAATATCACTGCTGGTTTAAAACGTATAGTACCAATATTGTTATGAATTAAATTTAAACATATGATGATATTATGTCACTTTTCACGTGAAAAGTAGGAAAGTATTGTAATAGTAAAACATTGAAACACAGAACATGAAAAATGAAGAGAGATGGAGACACTAAATCTGAATGGGGGAAATGTTCACGCCTGCAAAGAAACAAAGATGAGAAACCCACAAAAATGTGAGTCAAAATAATAGGTTTTAATGCAAAAGAAAGGCCCCAATATGTAGACAAACTTACCCAAAACGGATGGAAAGTTATAGTCGGTGAAAGAAATTAAGAGGAAAAAAAACATTCTGCATACAGTTGGTGGTGGTTGTTAACCCTCGCACCTCTCTCCATTAAAGTTCAAAAAAGCATACTCTGGAAAAGACGATTCAAATTCTTTGAGGATAATGGATGATGTTTGTATTCAAGATAGAAGTCGATTTGTGAGTTGTTAAAGTAACAGTTCTTCCCTGCAAAATGATCGAATTTATTTCTTGTGGATTTAAGTAATAAAGAAAATAAGAATAAAGAAAATAGAAAATAAAATTAATTATGACAGCAACAAAGATGAGCAAAAGTTGAAATCGTGTATTGCAAATAGAAGTATAGACATCAATATTAAAAAATCAAAGCCATTGTCCCATTTCTATTATTTGTGCAAATGGGATTTAACAAAATCAAAGCCATTGTCCCATTTCTGGGGTCATAACGATCCTTACATTTTTGCTATCTAATTCTATCAATCAATGAGAAAATACATGATTAAAAAATATGCAACTGCATTTTGTTACCTGTTCAAGGTCGTAATCTTTTTACGACAAAATATTTGGATGGACACTTGATAACAGGAGCTGCTGAGTGTGGGGTTGGGGCTGTGTTTGTAGCCTTTGATACACTCGATCGAGGAAAAAGGAAAGAAGTGGGTTAAAAGGTACCTGCTATGCACACATGTTAACATAATTTAAATTCAGCATAAAATACAAAGACACATACACACCTCACCGCACAATTTAATACACAATTAATTTAAAACATATAAATCACAAAGTGAAGAAAAATAAAACGTGGGCCCCTGATTCAGTTTTCCCACAAACAAAAATTAAAATTATAGAAATAGAGAAGGTAAAAACACAAGCACAATTATAGAAGAAAAAAGAGAATAGATTGAACAAATAATTAGGTACGCAATTATAGAAATAGAGAAGGTGAAATGTCATAAAATGAAAAGATTACACAACCACCCGCTTAACCTCGCTACTCTCACCCCACAGCCAACCTTACACCCACCCATCCCCTCCTTACACCTAATTCGTAATATCTCCACCCATGTGGACTCTCTCCCCGAGCCTACCCAATTCACCATGAACATCCCCCGCACCACTTGCCCTGTGCAACCATAACTCCCCACCCAACCTAACAGCCTCATCACACACCTCCTTCCATAACTCCCCCCCCCCCCCCCCCCCCCCTCTAAATCCCTTATTTTTACCCACGCACCCGCTAATACCCCCCACGCCCCAAGTAATTCTTATCCTTTACTTTCACATAGCAAACTTGAACACCAGCTTGGCAGCAGGTATGAAGGCTTCTTTCAAAAGAACAAACGACAAACAGTAAATTAGTTGCATAGGTTGTCGACTATAAAAAAATACATGCTGCAATTTATAAAAAAAATATGCAAGAGTTGTTAACGTGCTTCGCCGTTCAAATATGAGTGACCCGCACCAATCCTTATTATTGCGACCCACGACTAGGAAAACCTATTTAACTGATAATATGAGTGACTTAAGGCACCATAAACTATCTAAAGTAAATGCAGAGTAAAAATTTACAAATGATGGTTTAGTGTGATAATGGAGTATGTTGGAATATATGTCATTAGGTTAAGGAAATAGGTGATACACGCAGAATATTCAGCTAAGGCATTTGAACAAACATTGTTCTTTGACTCATATAGAAGAGTAAGAGCACAAAATTCAAGAGAATTTATTACCAACATTTTTATCTCGTCCAAGTTGAATGTTCAAAGTGTTGCTTGGTTCCAAAATTTATAATTAACCTAATCGCCATCTTCATATGAGGAGGTTTGTTGCGCACTTGTGAACACTAAAATATAACACAAACTGTTAGGAAATAAAAACGTTGTCCTCTGCTTCACTTCTCCTCAAATGCAGTAGAGAATTTAAGCCTACGAGTTGTGTTGGAACGAAGTTTTAGTATATTGAGGCATTAGCAATATATAAGAACCCCAAATGTGAACCTTAAATAGAAGTTTATCGTAAAAAATATAGACAAAACCAAGAGAAAAAATAAAGGATTATCACTTACATGCCCAAATTGTTGGTATCGATATCAAACAAGCATTAGCTACTTGAATATTATACATTAGCTACCTGAATAGTATACATTAGTCACACGAAAGAAACAACATATTATACCCAAAGAAACATACATTAGCCACCTGAATAGTATGCAATGTAATTGAGAACTTTGAAATGCGACTTCAAATGTTTTTGAAAGAATAGATTAAACTACAAGCACTAAATTGTAAGTTCAATAAAATTAGTTTTAGGGGAGGCACACTAAACAATTAAAGACATTGTGAACAAAAAATAATAAATTTAGATCATAAAGAGATTGTGAAAAACAATCTGAGACAAATAATTTCTCCAGTAAACATTTCTGTGAACAAACCATTTAAGAAATGTGATGGTCTTTTGACAGGAAGAAAATCTCACAACAACTCACTACATAACCATATCAATTTTTACCCAATCCAAATATAAAGTGTGTCAAATACCAAGAAAAATAAAAAATCTAAGGAACCACGACGCCTCTATGAGCGCCTACCAATGCAAATATTAAAAAAAATCACTCGTAAGAATATGCATGCGGATAAAAACACTAAAAATGCAGACCACTATATTAAGAAAAACGTGGAAGATCACCCCATTTGTCTCTTGCAAACCACCCATTTAGTAGCATAACAGATGGGGAATCAACGTTCCGAGAATGAAAATCAAGAAAAAAAAACTCAAACATCTATCTTCCCTGATGTTACAAATGATATTAAACAATTAAAATACCACCAATATGAAAAATAGTTAACACCTTAAATAATACAAAACAGATCTGTCAACACACACATCTTAAATAATACAAAACAGATATGTCAACACCACCAATATGAATATTGTCTATGTTAGTTTGTTTGTTAGTTGGTTGGTTGGTTTTGATATAAGTCAGATATATCAAATAATAGGAATCGAAAACCCTACGAACAAAACCAACCAACTAACAAACAAACAAAATATAAATTCTAAATTAGTACTTGAAAGGATGAAACAAAACTAAACAACAAATAAGCATAAACAACAAATGATTAGTAAAAGTTTGTACCTGTATCTGATGAATTTGTCATTTAATCCAAACCCTATTATGTGACCACAGACACGAAATAATTAACAAAATAATCAACAACAAATTAAAAATCAAAAATCAAAATAATCGCACCATTTCAAACCCTATTCAGATGTGTGTTGACTGGTCTAAAAAAATAAAAAATTTCACCATAAAAAAATCTCACCATTGAAACATCAGAACATCACAAATATCACCATCAGAAATAAAAAATCGCACCATTAGAAATGAAAATTCACACTCGTGAAACAAACACATCTGATGGTACGATTTTTCGTGTATGTGAGAGAGAGGAAGATAAGGTGCGATTTTATGCATGTGTGTGTGTAAAAGAGAGGGCTATTAACTCGTGAGCATAGGGGAGATTACCTCGTGAGTGCCAACAGGAGTGGAGGAGGAGGAGGCAGTTGGTGTGAGAGGGAGAGAATAAAGGGTTTGCGTGGAAAGTGAGAGAGAGACAATGAGGGAAGCGCCGAATGAGTGAGAAGGATATTAGGGTTTGGGTCTATTTGGGGGTTCTCACGCGTCCAATCTCTAAACCCTTGTAGTCTCAAAGTGTGGTTAGATTAGAACCCTTGGATTGTTCATGTGGCAAAATATAGACCCTTTGATTACTTAGATAAGAAGAGATAAGAAGTCACTATTCATAACACCATTGTCCCATATTATATATATATACACACACACACACACACTCATATTGAAATACACACATTGAAATATATACACACACACTGAAACACATACACACACTGAAATGTACACACACACACACACATAGGGAGAGAGATATACCCATGTATGTTGGTGGTGAGAGAGAGTGAAGGACTAGTGGAGAGAGGTGGAAGTCACCAGTGGAGAGAGGGAGAGTAGTTGTGATTACGGTGGAAATAGAGAGAGAGAGAGAGAGAGAGAGAGAGAGAGAGAGAGAGAGAGAGAGAGATGCAATCAATGGGGTGCAATCTGAGATCAAAGTTCTCTGATTTATAGCTTTAAAATGGTCACGGTTCAAAATCGTGACCCATACAATGATCAATGGAACACTAAAACTTGATCAAGGCTCTATATCGTGACCCCTACTGTGGCCAATTAAATATCAAGAAATGATCACGATTGTGGACCGTGACCAACTAAATGTGACCATTTTGAAATAGGTTTGGGAGTCACGGGTCAAAATCGTGACCATTATGGTGATAATTTTAGCAAAAAATTTGGCACCTAAAGGGTCACGAATTAGTCACAGTCTGAAATGTGACCACTATTGTCATGGTCCAGAACTGTGACTAATCACTTATTGGTGTCACTCTTTAGTTTGGTCATGTGATTGGTTACAGATTTTGATTATGGGTAATGGTTTTGGACTATGACCACCTAGTCACGGCTCTAGACCATGACCAATTAACTGTGACAATATGCCTATTTTGGTGTAGTGTTTGTAGCTCTCGATGCATGTCATCAGCATTCACAACATCGACCTTATCCATTTTATACACCATTGGTAACAACTACCCCCACCCATACTCCCTCTACCACATTCTGTAATCCATCTGCACATCAATAAAAATGAAAATAGTAGGCCATATGTTGGAGGTTTCAGTGGTATATCATCGGCTCAGGATGAACGTGTTGGCATGCCATGTCGCTCGGTGGGGGAATGGGACCACTTAAAATTAGTTGTTCTACCATCTACAAGGATCATCTAAATACTATACATGGATACCATTCTCGAAAAATTAAGTAGCTCGTCGAGATTATAAAAATTGAATGGTGTTTGTTACTCGTTGTTCGACGTTCGTCGCCCAGAAACCTAAAATTGTCAATGGTACGTTGTGCCATGCGCATAAAACTCACACCATGCGGGTCAGTGCGTTGTCGGTTAATAAACCTCCTCGACATCATTAATATGCCAGGATAAAGTGAGAATTTCAAAGAAAGGGGCTAAAGAGAAGTTTGGGCAGTTGATGAAATGTCACCCAAACTCACTGGTCTCTTATTTTTATGGACAACTCCCGTAGTGTTTGACCTGACGTGCAAGCTTTTGTCCCTTGGCACTTGACATGCAGCGATAAATATAAATCTACGGATTTCCTTGGAGAAAATCCATATTTTGGGGAAGATAATTGACATTAGAATATTTTAAAGGAGCAAAAATGCTCCAATAACTTGGAGATTGCCTTATATATGATAAATTTATTTCTACCACGAGAGAATGTGGAGGGTTTATGGTCACGAAAATAATGGTGAATGGGTATAAAAGGGCGATTAATTTTATTTATATATACAACTTAGTAATTCATTGTCAATAACTTTTTAAAAAAAATTAAGCTAGAGAGAGAAATAAGGGGCTTAAATGTTTTGAAGTTCATTATAAAAATTGATATTTATTTCATATTACATTTACTTTGCTTTTAAATTGTGCTTCTTGATTTGGATCTTGGACATGCATCATCACCCGTTGATTATCTGAATAGTACTATAACCATGCTCTTTAGTTATCATTTAAAACACATATCAATGCATTTGTGTTGTATAGATGAACTCTTAAAATTGTTTCCATAATAAAAGTCAACCTAAAGTTATTCTTAATTTACGAATGTTTTTAAACAGTTAAATTTTATCTTTAACACAATGCATAAAAAATATTGCACGCCATGTTTCAAAGAATAGTACTGTGATATCAGGGAGAAAATTTTTAAGTTTCTTTTACAACGTCCATATTTATTTCGCCATATTTACGTCTAAACCCCAACTTCTCGGTCATTAAACATTATAGAAAAATTCAAAAATGCTAAACTTTTTTTGTATGTGTGTGTGTGTGTGTGTGTGTGTATGAGAGAGAGAGAGAGAGAGAGAGAGAGAGAGTAACAATAGGAATATACTCTATGATATTTCTCTTTTTTTCCTTCTTATTTTTGAAAATATACTCTATCGAATTTGTCTTTTCTCCATTTTTTCTTGAAAATATATTCAATTGTCTTTCCTTTTTCCCTTTTTGTTCCCTTGATAATATACTTTATTGTATTTCTTGCCCACTTCAAAATGAGTGGCTCAATGAGATAAGATAATAAAGAGCCCCAAATAGTCCTATGTTTTTACAAGCCTCACGTCGGTATTTAGTACTCTATATTATACTTCAATTACTGATAAAATGGTGATTCATTAATAAAAAAGGATATGATAAACTATAATAGTTATTAGGTTAGGTAAATAACTTTTAAAGAAAACTAGCATGCAAACCCCGCAGTGTGGGGCCTTTTTTTAATGAAAATGTTAAAATATACACTAAAATTTTTTTTTTTAAAAGTGTTCCTCAAATCATTAAAAAAAACTTTTTATTCAGTGAAAATTAAATTAGTATGTGAAGAAAATTGTGTAATATAACCCTAAATGATATGCTTTTACAAAATAAATAAGAATTTTTTATCAAAACAATTTTCAAATTTCAAATAAAAGGAATTTATTAACTCTTTTATGAAGAAACCGTTTTTAGGGGAAAAATTATTTTTTAAGACTTTTTTTTATATAAGCGTTAAAATGTCAAAAAATCATTTTTGTAATTTTTTTCATGAAAAATTATTTTAACTGTTCATCGAAAACTATTTCATAAAAAGAATGTTTTTATATTCTCTAGTTTGTCTTCATTCATATGAAAGAGAAGTTTGGTAAAATATTTTATCATCACCATGGAGAAATAATTTTCAAGTGGAAGATGTCATTTACTTAAAACTATCTTTCTATTTAATAAATCACTTATTGTGAGAAGTTTGAACAATTTGAGAATATATTAACCAAGTCATTCAACCATAATCATGCAATGTTACTTCACAAGAAAATGATCACTTTATATCTCTATCACATCACACTATCACATCACATTAAAAAAGAACAAATATGGTAAGATTTAGGGATTAAAATATATAAAGAAAGAAAAGAAGGAGATGCATACGTGTTTTTTTAAAGTCTTTGTTGTAGTGATGAGAAGAAGAGGACTGAGCAGTGCCTAATGGAATCAATCGTTCTATATTATATCTCTGTCTCTTGATTTATGAACTTTAAATACAAGAAACCCTTGATTTACCGACCTTTGGGTTTTAGGTATTTCTCTTGGGGAAAGATGTGAAGAAGTCTGCAACTGTTGGGTTCCATATTTTTTTTCTTGGGGAAAGATGTCAAGAAATGAGGTGGATATCTTTTTTTGGGGTGGGGGGTGTAGACACCCCATTCTGTTACCCCCCCTAACTCTCCTTAGGTCCCTAGTACCTCCCTTCATCACTGTAAACCCAGGTCATGTCCCGAGTACTGACTTGGAGGCCATCGGGCACTCCCCGGCTCAGTTTGACCCAAAAGTCAAACTCTTCATCTCGATCGAGACTGAATGAATCTTCAAAGGGCACTGAATACCCTTTCCAACGGTCTGCCCCGTGCGCGATTCTGACTTACCATGAGGACGAACGATCCGTTTGCGTCCGAAACCTGACCCAGAGGCCACCGGGCGCTCCCGGGCTCTATTTTACCTAAGTCAACTCTTCAGCTCAACTGAGGCTGAATGAATCTTCGAAGGGAACTGAATACCCATTCCAATGGTCCATCCCGTCCGCGATTCCGACTTTTCATGCGGACGAACGATCCGTTTGACTCTGGGAGGTCACCGAATGCTTCTCGGGCCCGGTTGACCAAAGTCAACTCTCTAAACCGGGTCAAACTCTTTAGAATGTTGAATTACATCTCCTAAACTTTCCAACAGTCCACCCCATACGCAATTCGAACTTACCATGCGGACGAACGATCCGTTTGCGTCCGAACGATTCCCCGTCCAATGGACCGACAAATGCTTCCGAGCCATATTTGATCCAAAGTCAACTCCCGAACCAGGGAGCGGTCTAAAGGACTTCCAAAGGTATCTGAATTACCTTTCCAACGGTATGCTCCGTGCGCAATTCTGACCAACGGTTTGCCCTCGACGGTCGATTTTCCAAAAAAGCCTGAAGCACACTGCCAAATGGCAGGTTCCAGACCCTGCCTATCGGCACCTGCCGATAGGCCGGAACAGATATATGACGATCGGCACTTACCTGGGCCTATAAAAGGATGGCTTCACCTCATTTTCAAGGGGAGCCCAGATCTAATAAAAATCTCTCTGAACTAATCCCAGAAACCTCTCTCTAAGGCAGCGTGATTTCAACTTCCAAATCCCTTTTTTACTTCCACTTTTCATCATCCTTTTCATCAAACTTGGTGAATTAGCCACTCTCCATCATCATCCAAGTGCAAAGGATTGCTCTCCAACATTCAAGATCAAGCTCAAGATCTTCAAGAAGGTCCAACTTTCTCAAACTCTCTCTTAAATTCTCTTAAATTCCCAATAACTTATTTTCTTATTTAGCACTTTTATTATCTCATCTGACACATCCTAATATACTTTTTATTTAGTATTATTGTACATATTTTATTTTCATAAAACCTAAAAAACAAGAAAAAGAGGATTTGCTCATAAATTCCAAGTAGGGATTCTCACACTTTTTCCACAGTTTTCTCACAACTAAAACACTTTTTCTACACATACACACACACTTACAAATAAAAGATTCCCCATTTCGATTTATGGGATAAACCCCACCCCTCGTTTTGTATGTGAACTACGTGGACTTTGATGCCATTATAGGCTACGTAGGCGTCTAGGGATAAAACTCGAGACTCGAGTCCTTTTTCTCACTTTTTCTCTCATTTTCTATTTTCTCTAAATCCATTTTCGTTATATTTTATATAATTGCCCTTAGTGACGCATTACTCCATATGCATTATCGTTCCACTATAACGATCAACGTAGGGGTAATTGCGTAAATCTTATTTTTCTAATATTATTCTTATATCTTCCTACGGATGACTCGCTTTATCATTTCCATGATACAAGTCGAGGATTCCTACCTCCATTCTATATATACACATGCACACATATCACGGGGGGAAATATAAAGGAAAATAACAAATATCCATGAGAACCGAAAGGGCGAAATGGGTGCCTAACACCTTTCCATTTCGTAATTAAGCCTCTGAACCGTTCTCGAATCATATTGGTTTCGCACGCACCAGGATGCCTTTGGATGCCATCCTTCTGGGTGGCGTCCCCTTTTTCTTTTGTCTGTTTTGAGTAAAATAGACTGGAGACTCTGAATCTCTCTACATTTTTACACCACATCTCAAACGACGCCGATCGAAGCGCTCCCGAGAGGGACACGCGGGAGCCGAAGGATCCTTTCCTCCACGCGCCCGCCCGCATGGCGAGGATCGGGGATGGCCACAGGGGGGTAGAGGTGAGGGTTGAGGGGATGAAGTACAATTAATAATAAAGAAATTATATATATATATATATATATATATATATATAGATTGCTAATCCAAAAGACAATGAGATAAAGAGTTGTTGAGCAAAAATAAATAGGGACTCTTCAAAATTTGGGATATAATAAAATGATTAAAATATTTATGAAGTGTACACGTGTCGTCGTGTGGGCGCGAAAAATGTCCTCATCATGTTCCCCTATCAATTTTAGTTATATACTATAACTAGGTGGAAACCCGCGCGATGCGCGGACTATACGAAAAAGGCGAACTTAAACCAGAGGAATTGCCAAACACGTTTATAGTATCAACATGGAAAGGCGAAAAAAGAGGACTTGGGATATATGAGAGAATTCGAGAATTGCAATTACTAAGAATTACATGTGGGCATACTTTGTTAATTATTTCAATTTCCTTATACAACCTTAGACACTCTTTTAATTATTATTTTATTTGTATATGTACTCTTTTATTCATTCAATTTTTAACCCGTGCGAAGCGCCGGTGTCTTAAAGAATTATACGTTTGTTTTACAAAAGTAAATGTGTATGTAAATCACAATTTTAAATAAATAAAGTATGACAATATTCAATCAATTCAATGTAACTATATGAATCAAATTCCAACTAATTCCAAATCAAAATAAAAATGCACACATACATATATATATATTTATACTAAAAACAGAAGAAGAGAAAAATAAGATCTCTACAAAAATAAACAGTGTCCCTTTTATACAAAGTTACAAATAAAGAATTAAAGAAAAAGAAAATAAGAAAAGGAAAACAAAAAAAATAGCAAAGTCTCACTGGATTTTACATAGGCCCGATAAGGGCAGCAGCAACCCCCTTTTGCTTCTCTCTCGTTGCAGCCCAAAACCAAGCAGCTCCCATGGTTGTCCTTTTTCTTCGCACAACAGCAGCTCAACACATCCAACAATTCCCATAGTTTCTTTCCTCCATTTCCGTACAACCCCACACCACATATCAAAAGACCAAGCTCACATTTGTGCCTGAAGACCCGTAATTCATTTCCTTGCCATAACCCATTTTCTCCTCAATTTGTAACACATCCCAACACCTTCATAGCCATGTAAGACCTGTTGCGTAATATTGAAAACCAAAGAAAATGGTCCAGCTGCGTCATTCACCCAAATCCCATGTCGAAAATCCAATTAAATACATGCACACTTTATATGTTTATGTCCAAAAATACATGCACACTTTATATACATGCACACTTTACATGCACACTTTATATGTTTATGTACAAAAATAAACAGTGTCCCTTTTATACAAAGTTACAAATAAAGAATTGAAGAAAAAGAAAATAAGAAAAGGAAAACAAAAAAAATAGCAAAGTCTCACTGGATTTTACATAGGCCCGATAAGGGCAGCAGCAACCCCCTTTTGCTTCTCTCTCGTTGCAGCCCAAAACCAAGCAGCTCCCATGGTTGTCCTTTTTCTTCGCACAACAGCAGCTCAACACATCCAACAATTCCCATAGTTTCTTTCCTCCATTTCCGTACAACCCCACACCACATATCAAAAGACCAAGCTCACATTTGTGCCTGAAGACCCGTAATTCATTTCCTTGCCATAACCCATTTTCTCCTCAATTTGTAACACATCCCAACACCTTCATAGCCATGTAAGACCTGTTGCGTAATATTGAAAACCAAAGAAAATGGTCCAGCTGCGTCATTCACCCAAATCCCATGTCGAAAATCCAATTAAATACATGCACACTTTATATGTTTATGTCCAAAACCCACAACCAAAAACCCACTTGAATCAGTATTTGGCAGAAGTTAGAGAACACCAATAAAAATATAATTGGGTCACAAATTCAGGTAACAAACATTTCAAGAAAATGCAAAGAAATCCTAAATTTATAAATCAAAATTGAGAAAAAAAGTGTATGAACTAATATAAAGCAGATAAATGTGAAATCCTTAATTTATAAATCAAAATTGAGAAAAAAATGTATGAACTGAGGTAATGCAGAACAATGTAAAATATTATGTAAAAATTGAACTCATACTTATGAAAGAGACTATGTCAATGGCAAGAAAATGACTGCTATGAGAAATGAGTGTGGCGAATACCCTATAAATAGTAGGGTGTGGGAAAATGAAAGGTCATCTCCATGCAAAAATGTTAATTTATGATGGGCAGAAGAAGAGGAAGAGGTATGAAATAGAAAGGGTGAATATCAATGGGTTTTAGCTGAGAGTTGGAGAGATTAATGGGCAACTAGAATGAAACTACTATTTAAGAGTAGTGTCCACGTGAACATCTTCATGGTTCAGGAGTAATAACTCCTTGTATTGCATTTTATAGTAGTATATAGAATATAGATATATAAATGGTAAATGATAATACAACCATGATAGGGGTAATTGATGGAGTCTCCAGGTTATCAAGTCAATCAATTACCAACGTAAAAATATCCTCAAATCATTCACTTACATATCAATTGGGAATAATTTGGGACTTCAATAAATTTCCTCAATCACTTCATTTTGATGCACATGTTTTATCTCGAACTTATGTGTATATTGATGAACAAAAGAGAGTGGAACAACAAAATATTCACTTTTAAAAAATTAAAAATAATTAAATTTTTCAACGCGGAGACGATATTTATGGTGGGAAGATCATTTAAAAAATTCAAACAAAAGTAGGTGAAATGAAAAATTAATAAATATGTTTTTTTTCACCGTTGGAACTTTTGATGACAATCTAATCCACTTTACGTTGATTTTTTTATTATTATTTTTGGTACATGATTTCCTCACTACAAATATCATCTCCACAAAATGTAGTTGAGAAATAAATCAATTTTTTAGTTTCTTAAAAAATTTGTTTGTTTTAGAGTTTGTATGTGTGTGTGTGTGTGTGTCTCGTGTGAGGAGGTCCATTTATACATTCTACCTGTGCCAACCAATTTTTTTAAATAGTAAAAGATACATTTTTTACTTTATTTTTTTTGTTTGTGTACCCCTCGAAATAAAATGAGCTCTACTTTAAAAAAATATGTCAATTTGTAAGTTGATTAAAATGACATATATTGACTGATTTTTTTTTAAATAGCAAAAAAAATTATTTTGATCCAATTTTTTAGGAGTTCCCCAATGTTAAAATACCACAGAAAATAAACTCAAAAATATCTTTTTACTACTTAAAAAAATTGTTTTGTACAAATCATATGTATAGATGGTACCACTCCGATTAAACTCACCCTAAATTATTGGCATGAGCTGACAATGCCTCCATTTTAACATCTTATTATATAGTTACCTGACTATACTCATATAATGGTCAATTTGCACTAGTCATACATCTAGCTTCACTTATGGAATATAAATTGGACCTAGCCAAACGAAATGCATAGGCTTGTCACCATTTTAAGTTAGACAGATTCTAAATGTATTTTACATAAATTCACATTTTAAAAAAAATGTAAAAGAATAGAAAAACAAAAAATTCACATTTTAATAAGGACTTTATTTTTAATTGGTACTATTTTTTTACTTATTTGTCTTGCGTAGCCAAATATGACTAGTTGTGGGGGGGGGGGGGGGGGGCGGGGGGGTGATTATGTCAAATTTTAGTTTGAGGTAAATGCATATTTTTTAATGCCATTGACACTTGTGTGATGAAAATCAATATAGTTATGTGCATTTGAAGTATGAGAGTAATATGCTCATTTTATTTTTTTACCATATTAATCTTGACCATCCAAACAACAAATGGTAAAAAAGTTAAAATTTTCACCTAGTGAAAACTCGACCATCCAAACGGAGAGAGTGAAAACAAAATCACCGCACTAATAATTTACCTTTTATTTTTAACACGGTGAAAAGTATTTCACCACGAACCAAACGGACCCTCAAGAGCGTTTTGTTGGTCCTTACTCCTTAAGCATTAGGTATAGTACCTTTGGGTTCTTAACATATTCTTCTTTCCCATCAATTTAGCAAAATTAAATGTCTCGCTTTTGTGAAAAATGCATTTAATACATTGTGCATGCTTGCCATTAGGATGACTAACTCCACGAGTGATTATAACATGTGTTTCAGCCATACGTAATTCGAATCAACGTGGCTAAAATTTCTTTCTTAATTCGAGTCATTTTCATAATTTTTTTAAAAAATTACTGACTAAACTATGCACCTTCTTGCAATATACCTATAGCCATCCAAATTTATTTGTTTATTTTTAAAATTTGTTTAGAGAAGTAATTTGAGCCATTAAAGTCCGGTGACATTAACTATGCCATTTAAATAAGATTAGAATGAAATTAGAATTTCAATCTTATTTTTGTACGTCATGATTATTATTTTTGTAAAATTTATAGTTAATATATATGACACCACAAAATAACATGACTTTTTGATTCTCCCTAAAACTAACTCTCATAGCCTAAGGAATATATCTCATACATATCATATCAAATATGCACAATTCAATAATACAAAGATGTATAGCTAATTTGGGAATATGAAATCAATTATGCTTTTATGTATATTCTTTGTCTCACGAATTATTGTCAATCGATTGGAAATATCTGCCCTAAAAATTTTGATCTTGTTTATACCTGAAAAGACTCTTTGTCAAAGCCAATGTAAATATAATGGGGCAGATAATGATTGCCAAAAATTGTGTCCACTAATAAAGCATAGAATAAAGGTCTCTCTTGTCTATGTATATTTTTAAATGTTTTTGGACAAGATTGTATCTTATTGTTTGTCATCACTTCGAATACATGTTTTATTTATTTTAAAGGTGAACTACAAAATTACTGGGGTCATTTTTAATTTTAAAACTGATTTTTTTTAAATTACAATATTAACCCTAATGTTTCAAAATTCGTGTAATTTTGGTCCTTCTTAATATATTTATTATGGGATGTATTGAAATGGATAACATATGGTAGGGTTGTCCATGGGTCGGTTGGGTTGGGTTAGGGTAGGGGTAGCACCTCATAATAATACTTCCTACAAAGGGCCAAACTTGCACCAGCTTGATCTTAGGCAAATATTGTTCGACCCAAGCCAGGCCCATAAAAAATGAAATAGGCTCATGCCCAAGCCAACCCAGCCCATCCTCCTTTTTCAAAATCATTTCTTAAGGGTCAAGTGTCATGTTTTTTTTTTTTAGTAAAATGATAGAAATATATTAACAAAAAATAAACAAAGCCTCTATATGACATAAAGTCTTACACTTACTCAAATTTTCACAAAATTTACAATGTTCACAAACACTAATTATAAAATAAAAGTAGGTGACAAAGACAAAAGATTGAGAAAAAACTTTTGTTATATTTCAGTGTAATAAAGAGTAATTTTATGGCACAATTTGAACAAATTATTGCAAGAATAGAAAATATTTTTTTATGATATATATATATATATATATATATATATATATATATGAGGCGGGCTCCTATACACACTAGGTTTGCATACCATTTTTTTTAAATAGTAAAAAAAAAATTTGGAGTTGATTTTTTGTGTGTGATTTTTAAACATTTTAAATGACCCATATAAAAAAAACTTATTTTGCTATTTTTAAAAAATGAGTCAAACTTTCGCTGCTTTTAAGAGCATCCACAATGGTGGATGCTCTAAAAGGTAAGTATACAAATTCTAAACCCTTATTTTGCCTTTTGCCAGCCATAATGCATACAGTGGTGATAGCTTTGGTATATGGTTCCTACGAACTATATTAGTTCATAGGAATTCTTACGAACTAATATAGTTCGTTGGAACCTAAATATAAAATATAAATTAATTATTTGGACTTACAACGAACTTCATTTGTCCGTATCAATTCTTACGAAAATATGAAGTTCGTAGGAACCCCTTGCAAATTCAATAGCCGTTCCGCTAAGTTACAAATTCACTGCCTTTTCTCTTACAAAATCTGTTGACTTCATTACACAATTGCAGAGGTTTCAGTTCTTAAATTTACAAATTTGGGTGTCCGTTTCCCCCACCACTACGGATGCTCTAAGCACTTTAAAAGTTGCGAAAGTTTGACCAATTTTTTAAAAATGTCAAAAAGAGTTTTTTTGAACTAATTTTTTTATATGGGTCCCTTGAAATGTTTAAACATCACATAAAAAAATCAGTTAAAAATATTTTTTTAAGATTTAAAAAACATTGGTGTGTGTCAGCAGATGTGCAAACTTAGTGTGTACAGAAGTCTGCATCTCTCTCTCTCTCTCTCTCTCTCTCTCTCTCTCTATATATATATATATATATATATATATATATATATATATATATTGTGGTAGAAACATTCAGGTTGATTCGGGCTCGTGCTGCGCTAAATAGGAAAAGCTTAAGCCCGACCCGATTTTTTGTTGGCCTATTTTATTTTATCCTAGCTCGGTCCTTTTGGCTCATATCTTCGGCCAAAGCCCTAAAAATTATGGGTTGGGTTAGGCGGGTTGGGCGGATTGCACGACCCATTGAGAGGCCTAACATAAGGGGTAGGATGTCAATAAATTTTTAAATATCATAATTAACATTGTAACTTTTGAAATATTAAGTCTTTTGAAATATTGAGTCCTAAATTAAAAATGACCCCAAACTTTAGGTTTAATTTTGCAACTTACCCTTTATTTTAATTATTACATTTATTTCCCTCTTGTTCTAAATATTACATTCACCTCCCTTCTTGTTTTGTCTCTGTAACAATACATAGGGGCATATCCGGTTAAGCTATGCGTGTGGCTAGATCGCGCACTAAATGTACGGAAAATGTTAACTTTATTCCTTAAAATATTTCCATATCCAATACCTGAACTTGAACCCTCCCATGTTTTTAATTGGTTGTGTGGGTTTTTTTCTTTCTTGAATACTTTAAATGAGAAGTGTTTCTCAAATGAAGGTAAAAAGAAAATAAAAATGTGTTGGAATTATATGATAAGCTCAAAAGGTGTGGAAGACACTACCCTATCAACCTCCCCTTTCGTTTCTTGTTTTTTTCTTTTAAGAAATGGCCCCAGCAACTTCATCTTTTGTCGCCATCTTTTTTCACCTTTTATCCAGTTCCCTCTCATCTCAGTTACCCTCCAAACAAACCATTTTCCCAAAATTGGACCACTCTCAAAACTCTATGTTAGATTAACCAATTGAGTTATTAAAAAGGTCAAACACTATAAACGATCATCAGCTTCTATTTACTTCAAAATAATTGAAATAGTCATCTTCTTCAATGTTATATTTTATTTCATATTTACCTCCGAATAACCAAACGTGATTAGTTATGTCCGATTGTGAAAATGATATGCTCAAAAATCCTTTCAGCCCATCAAAAGCTTTTGAAAAACTTGACGCGCACACCAATACATACACAATGCGTCAGAATCCTGATTCGGCGTAAAATTATTCCGAACAAAAATACATACACAAAGAGTGTATCAATATAAATTTTTTTGTTCAAAACGGAACATAAACGAGATTGTAAAGCAAGGGAGAGGTAAAATTAATAAATACTCAGTTTCATTCCATAATTACCTCCAAATAACTAATATAATCATCTTCTTCAAATGCTTTGTTTCATTTCATAATTACTTCCAAATAAGTAAGTGTGATTACTATGGAGCTACCGAAGAGAAACAACTCTCCACTCGAAACGAAGTTGTTGAGTTACTTGCAGTATTCGGAGCCGATGAAGGCTCCAAACTCCGTCTCAAAATCCTTCCAATCGCAAAAATTGGATGCTCAATAATCTTCTAATCCTATCAAAAGCTTTTGCAAAGCTTCACGAGCGGATCCATGCGGACACAATATGTCAATATTATAAAATTACTCGGAACAAAAATACGTACACAAATAGGCTATTAATAGAGAAATTTTATGTTCAAAATAAAAGGAAAACTCTGTTTGATTGACCAAATGAGTTCTTAAAAAGCTAAAAACTACAAACAGTCATCAACTTTTATTTAAGCACTCTGTTTCATTTCATAATTACTTCCAAATAACTGAAATCTTCATCTTCTTCAAGTGCTTTGTTTTAATTCATAAATACTTCCAAATAACTAAATGTAATTAGTTATGGAGACAACGACAGAAAATAACTATCCTCTTGAAACAATGACGTTGTTTGGTGAGTATTCCGAGCCAGCGGGGACTCCAAACTCCGTCTCAATATTATTCTGATCGCAAAAATTGCATTAAATTTTGTATTCAAAGTGAAAGAAAAACACCACTCTCTTAGATTAACCAAATGAGTTCTTAAAAAGGTAAAATCTACAAACAATTAGTCTTGTAAATTGAGCCGAGCAGGGTTGAAGCCCGCCCATTTGGCCCGATATTTTCGGACCGAGCTTTATTTGAGTTTGAGTCGAGTCGAGCCTGAGCCAAAATTTCAAGCCCGAATGAATTTCATGCGAAGCTTGAGCCAAACCTTGTCAAGCCCGAAATGGGCCCAAAGCCCGAACTTTTAATACATATAAAAATAAATTAATAACTTTACATAATATAACATATTTTTGTTAACATTATTTAATTAGGTTACATTGTTTTATCTCATTTACAACTTCAAAATAAAGGTTTTTTTGGTCATAATCCATTAGAGTACAAGTGATTTTCAATTGTGTGATTTTATTGTGGGTATTTGATTCATTAATTGCTCACGTCATAATAAGCCTTTGTTAGTGCTCAAATAATGTTATACATATGAAATTTAATTGGCATATATAGGTTTTCACCCTTATTTCTCTTTTTTTTTTTTTTTAATTTAATATATTTCACAATTATACATTTTATTTATGAAATATCAATTAGATTTTAGTGTATACATTTTCTCCATGATGAAAATACAATAAAATAAACACGAATTCGAAATTTTTTAATAAAAAATTGAAATCGGGCCGAATCTCGTAATGTTTATGAGCGTAGTTCGGGCTTACGTGAAAATTTTTAGTTCGGACCGCACTCAAGCTTGAGCGTGGGTAAGATAGTCGGAACCGAGCCTTAGCAACCCCAAGCCCGACTCACCCAACTCGATTTACTATCCTATAAACAATCATCAACTTCTATTTAAGCACTCAATTTCATTTCATAATTACCTCCAAATAATTGGAATCTTCATCTTCTTCAAGTGCTTTGTTTTAATTCAGAATTACTTCCAAATAACAAAGCGTGATTCATTATGGAAACTCTAAACTCCGTCTCAAAATCCTTTCGATTGTAAAAATTGTATCAAATTTTGTATTGAAAGTAAAAGAAAAACTCCTATCTCTTAGATTAACTAAATCAGTTCTTAAAAAGGTCAAAACTACAACAATCATCAACTTCTATTTAAGCAGTCTCCATAATTACCTCCAAATAATTGAAATCTTCATCTTCTTCAAGTGTTTTGTTTTATTTCAAGAGACTGTTTACAGAGACTCCAAACTCCCCCTCGTAAAAATTGCAACAAATTTTTTATTCAAAGTAAAAAAAAAAACTCCACTATCTTAGATTACCCAAATGAGTTCTTAAAAACGTAAAAACTATGAACAATCGTTCACTTTGATTTATTACTTCCAAATAACAAAGTATGATTAGTTATGGAAACTCCAAACTCCATCTCAAAATCTTTTCGATAGCAAAATTGTATCAAAATTTATATTCATAGTAAAAAAAAACTCCGATCTCTTAGATTTACTAAATGACTTCTTAAAAAGGTCCAAACTTCAAACAATCATCTACTTCTATTTAACCCCTCTCTTCCATTCCATAATAACCTTCAAATAATTGAAATCTTCACCTCCTTCAAGTGCTTTGTTTCAATTCAAAATTACTTCCAAATAACAAAGTATGACTCCTACTCAAAATTCTTTCGATTGCAAAAATTGTATCAAATTTTGTATTCAAAGTAAAAAAAAAAAAAAAAAAAAAAACACTCCACTCTCAAAATTACAAGCAATCATCAACTTTTATCTTTCGTTCCATAATTACCTCCAAATAATTGACATCTTCACCTCTTTGTCTACTTCCCAAAATCCTTCCGATTGCAAAAATTGTATCAAATTTCTCTCTTAGATTAACCAAATGAATTCTTAAAAAGATAAAGACTACAAGAAAAAAAAAACTTATATTGAAGTATCTCTTTCATTTCATAATCACACAACTCTCCGATCGAAACAACGACCTTACCGGATTACTCGGAGTATTCGGAGTCGATCTAGACTCCAAATTCCGTCTCAAAATCCTTCCGATCACAAAAATCGGATGCTCAACAATGTTCTCATCCGATCGAAACCTTTTACAGAACTCCACATGCCTACTCAAAGCCTCTTCCGTACTTATAACTCTCTCAGATCTAACAACTTCATCCTTCACAGCCTCCACACACAGACCACAAATCCAGTTTCCGTTATAACTCTCGCGGATTTTGGATATGTATTCGGTTGTGCACTCTTCTGTGAATCCACACGAGTCGCATTTTACCAACTCCGATTGAGTTTCCGAGGTCGAAATCGACATTCAATGGTATTTTGTTGATAGCTGGATGATGGGATTTTGGTGGTTAAAGAGGAAATGGAATTTGTTTAGTTGAGTTGCTTCACTGCCTTTTTAGACAGTGCTCAAATAAACAATCTCAGAGAAAAAGTTTGGTCGTGTGTTAAAATATGTGTTGCGCTAAGCGGCGCCGCGTACTAACCTTTAAGTAATTTTATAACACTAATATACTCTTATAGGATCCAAGTATCAATTTAATACTAAATACGCTTTATATGATTGTATAAATAAATAAATAAAAGAGTACCACTATTATCATCGATGTGTATAACATTTTTCATTTTATAAATCATGATGATACATTTGTGAGTTTTTTTTTTAAGAGAAAAATTATATTTAAGTTCCGTTTGTCACGTCAGTATACATCACTGTTCTAAAAAATCGGTTAAGACTCCGCCTAGGCTTGAGGTTTGGGAGAAACGTCCCGCCTTAAGATTTTACGCCTTATTCTTGGTAAAACCCTTAAGGCGCACTTTTTTTCTAAAACTAACAATGTTTTAGTGAAACTATATTGCCTTTTAAAAAAAAATTTACAAATCGGACCATTGTCTCATCCAAAATAATCAAATAGTTTTTTAATTTGCAAATATTCAGACATATTTTTATAATATATACAATTTTAGTATTTTAATAGCCTTGTTATGGTTAAAAAATATTAAAATCTATTAAGAAGGCCTAAACGTCTTTTCACGTTTTTTTACGCCTAAGCCCGTCTAGGTTTCTAAGCCTTAAGGCTTGACCTCCACGCCTCGATCACGCCCCGCGTTTTTTAGAACCTTGGTATACATATAAGTGGTTGGATTTTTTTTTTAATCTTAAAATGATCATAACTTTTGATTCATAAATTCGTTTTTCGCAAAATTACTATTTTTAAAATCTGCTTGATGAGATCTATCAAACAAAATCCAGGACGCCTATATAATTTCCCAAAAAAAAAAATTACACAAATAGTATACTTTACTGTATGCACTAGAATATGAAATAATTGTATATATGTGACATTTTCACAAACAGACAGTAACATTTATTGTGGTAATATTACGCAGTATATATATATATATATATATATATATATATATATATATATATATATATATATATATATATATCAGTCCTGCTCTTGTGCGGACTAGTCCGCATTTTAAGAATGCGAACCGGACATCTGTCACTTGGCGGTGAGCCCAAAAAAGAGAGAGAGTGTGCCTATAATTTAGGCGATAATTTCTGGGCGCACCGTTAGGTGACACATGTCCGGTCCGCATTCTTAAAATATGGACTAGTCCGCACATGAGCATTATATATATAAATATAAATATAAATATATATATATATATATATATATATATATATATATATATATATATATATATATATATATATATATATATATATATATATGGTGGATCCAAACCCTCTTTTTTCAAAATTACCTTATACCTAAAGCTTCGCGCTAGCGGCATTCAATCCTTACCCCCATTGTTGGAGATTCAACGAACTTCATCAGAGCTCCGATTTGGGGTGGGTAGTGGTGGCATGGGGTGTCGCTGGAGCGGACCTTTGAAAATAAGAGACTATTGGATAAATGAGATTTGGATCCTCTCGAACACCGATTTGGGGTGAATACGGGTGTCATTAGGTGCGGGTGGCGCAGACCTTTAAAAATAAGAGCATATATATATATATATATATATATATATATATATTGTGTAATGTGATAACACAATAAATGTTATTATTTGTGAAAATATCACAGATATTAAACTTTACTGTATACACCAAAAAATGAAATAGTTTTATATCTGTGATATTTTCACAAACAATAACACTTATTGTGTTAATAAATTTATGAAATAGTTTTATATATATAACATTTTCACAAACAGTAATATTTGATGAGTTACTATTACACAATATATATATATATACACACACACACACACACACGGTAGATCCAAACCTTTTTTTTTTTAAATTACCATATTTTTAAAGGTTTGCGCTAGTGACATTCAATCCCCACCACTATCCACCCCCATTGTCGGAGATTCAACGACCTTCATCACTGCTACGATTTGGGGTGGGTAGTAATGGCATAGGGTGTCGCTGGCCGGACCTCTGAAATTAAGAAAATATTATATAAATGAAGTTTGGATCCACGGGAGCTCCGATTTGGGGTGAGTAGGGGTAGCATTGAGTTAGTTTATATCAATAATATTTTCACAAATAATAAATGTTACTGTTTGTGAAAATGTTACATCGGCATCCCATACCACCTCAAATCAAAGCTCTGATGAAGGTTGTTGGAACTCCGACAATGGGGGTGGGTGGTGGTGGGATTGGATGCCGCTAGCCCGGACCGTTAAAAATAAGATAATATCAGAAAAAAGAGGTTTGGATCCACCGTATATATATATATATATATATGAAAATGTTACGTCGGTATCCCATACCACCTCAAATCAGAGCTCTGATGAAGGTTATTGGAGCTCTGACAATGGGGGTGGGTGGTGGTGGGGATTGGATACTGCTAGCGCGGACCGTTAAAAATAAGATAATATCAGAAAAAAAGATTTGGATCCACTGTATATATATATATATATATATATATATATATATATATACTGTGTTATATGAATACAGTAAATGTTAATGTTTGTGAAAATATTACTGATATAAATCTAACCCAATGCTACCACTACTCACCCCAAATCGTAGCTCCGGTGGATCCAAACCACATTTATGCAATATTCTCTTATTTCATAAGGTCTGCGCCAGCAACACCCCATGTCACCCAAAATCAGCGCTTTGATGAAGGTTGTTGGAGCTTCGAAAATGGGGATGGGTGGTGGTGTTGATTAGATGCCGCTAGCGCGCACCGTTAAAAATAAGACAATATCAGGAAAAAAAAAGGCTTGCTTCCACCGTATGTGTGTGTGTGTGTGTGTATATATATATATACTGTGTTATAAAATAGTAAATGTTATTGTTTGTGAAAATGTTATAGATATAAACCTAACCCAATGTCAACCCTACTCATCCCAAATCGGAGCTCCAGTGGATCCAAATCCCATTTATTCAATATTCTCTTATTTCATAAGGTTCGTGCCAGCGGCACCCCATGTCACCCCAAATCAGAGCTCTGATGAAGGTTGTTGTAACTCCGACAATGGGGGTGAGTGGTGGTATTGATTAGATGCCACTAGCGCAGACCGTTAAAACTAAGACAATATTAGAAAAAAGAGGTTTAGTTCAACCGTATATATATATATATATATGTTGATGTAAAAAATTAGATCATATCTAATTATTCAATCACAGATAAATAAATGAGACAAAGAATTTTTAAAGTGGTTCAGCCTTATAAGAATGGCCTACGTCCACTGTAATGTTATTGTTGATTGTTTGGGAATTCTCGATTACAAGTTATATCAAGAAATTCCCGTCCCTTTACAATGAGTATTGTACAATGTAATTATAACTCTGAGGTTGTAATGTGAAAGGGTAATACATTAAATGATGTACATATGAAAGGGTAATACATTCAATGCCCCTTAAGCGTATGCGTCTGAATGATAAGCATTTAATGAACAGTCAAACTGTTGGTTATCCTGCTATTAATGCTTTGTTCGAGGTGCAGCTCGGACCGCCTAAGTTGCTCGGACCGCCTAAGCTTCTCGGTACTCAAGAGTTCCTCGGAGAGTTCTTGTTCCTCGGAGCATATGAGTTCCTCGGGGAATCAGTGTTCTTCGTTATAGTATGTTTTCTCGGAGCATGTGAGCTCCTCAAAAATGTTTGTTGTTGCTACGTAGATTGCCATGTGTCTTCACTTTATTGAGCCATGTCAGCAGACTAAATTTGGTATCAACAGAAGCCCCTAATGTTTCATAGTTCGAAATTTGAGGAGTGTGGAACATTCTTTCTCGGAATATGGTAGTTTTAAATGGTCCTCCTGATTTTTAGGAGTGTTTACCTTGTATTTATTTTTCCTTCCAAATTCATAGAATCAGGCTTTTTTGAATTTTTATACTCGCTTCGATTGCCGCGCTCTTTTTGTTCTTCTAGCCGCCGGTAGCGTAATCGTTTTTTTTTGTAATCATTACTTTTTACTTTTCCCAAGGCAAGGTATTTAAGCGTCACAGACAATCCCATCGTCTTCTACTTTTTCAAATTTGTATCTTCGAATTTTCCATTGTCTTACTCTTTTGTGCGTTCATCCTTTTCATCGTTCATTGTCAACAGATCCACTCTTTTTCTGTAAGATCTCCTTCCTTCTTCTTCATTTCTTTTATTCATCATGGTTTACCCTGTTGAATCTCTTGATAAATTTCGCTCTGATTTTTCTATTCCCTCCTGGGTTGTTCTGGAAGAGCTTTCTGAGCCTTCTGACTATTTCCATTTGGCTGAGGGGCATTGGTTCCCCAGTCTCTTTGTTGCTGAGTGCGGATTTTCTTTTCCGCCCAATTCTCTATGTCTGGAATTTTGTCAATATTTTGACGTTGTTCCTATAAGAATATCCCCCAATACATGGAGGATAGTTAATGGGGTTCATAGGTTAAATCAAATTCATGGAACTCGCATAGGAATTCCAGAAATCATGTTTTGTTATAGATGGGCAGTGGGTGATAACACTTTTTATTTAAAAACAAGATTTTTAAATAGGGCTTTAGTGGTCAATCTCCCGAATGCCAATAGAGACTATTTTGAGCACGGAGTTGTTATAAAAAATTTGCAACATGCTCCTTTATTTGGGGATGAAGTGTATCAGGGTCCTAGATGCCCTCCCTATGGCAATGGGATAGGTTATTTTTATTTCGTTTTATTTATTTTGAAATTATGCTTCTTCTATGTTTGATAAAATGTGCCACTGATATTTTAATGTTTATTTACTTGCAGTTGATAGCAAAAGAAAATGTCCAAAAGAAGCAGACGTGAATATAAGGCACTTAAAACTTATCTGGAGTTTGCATCAGAGTGTTGCTGACGAGCACATTAAGTCACCCTCGTATCTGCTGCAGTACAAGAGCTACACCACTTCTTTCACTGCTCGTCCGGTGATAAGTGAAGTAGAACCATTACCAGCTTCTACCAGTTCCTCGCCTGAGTCACACATTCCTTTAAGTGAAAGGATGAAGAAGAGAAGACCTCCCACCCTTTTTGAGAAACCTGCCTCTGGTGCTGGAGAGGCAAAAAGAAGTAAGATTGATGTCCCAGGGTAGGGGACAAAGAAAACTGATGCACCTTCCTCGGCTGCCCCTGTTGTGAAGGTTGTCGAGAAGCCCCAAGTGGCTCTGAGCAAGTCTGCTGCTCCAGGAGAAGTGATTGTAATATCACCGACCAAGAGTTCCTCCTTGGTTGAATCTATTCCTGCTCCCTCGAGGAAGCTGAAAAAGAGCTCCTCGGTCAATTTGGCTGACACCATCTCTCAGCCCCCGACTAGTGGAGTTCCCACTTTCGTTCTCTCGAGCTCTTCCATGAGCTCGGTGAAGACTTGGATCATTCCCGAGATCCAAGGTATCGAAGAAAACCTTTCTCGGGATATGGTTACCTCTTTGGCAGCTCGCCACATTACTTCTGTAAGTCCTTTTACTTTGAACTTTTCATCTTTCCCTTGTTATATCTGTCTCTGACTTGCTTTCATTTTCTTTTCACAGTTGGTGAGCTGATTCAATACAATTTTGAAGAAGGATGAAGTTATTAAAGCTTCAAGCTCCTCGTCTGGGGTAGAGGAAGCTTTTATGGGCTTGGGGCAGTCTCTGAAAGAGTCTCGCCAAAAATATGCTGATAATAAGGCAACTTGGGAGAAGAAGCTTGCCTCCACCAAGCAGGAGAAGGCTCGAGTTGTTGAAGTCTCCAAGAGGTTGGAGAGGAAAATAAAGAACTTGGAGGAGAAAAATAAAGAGCTTGAAGGGAAGCTCAAGAATGCTGAGGAGTTTGAAGATAAACTCAAGGTTGCTGAGGAAGAATTAATCCAACTTTGGGAAATAAGTCGGCAGAAGGAGGAGGTTGAGAATAAATTGAAGACTGCTGAAAACCTTCTGTCCGAGAAGCTTTCCTTGGAGAAGTTAAAGAGAAAACTGGCTGTGAAGAAGTTTTTCAGCGCTGGCTGGGACAAGGGGTGGAACAAGGGCTTGGTTGCCATGATGTCGCAAGTAGAATATGGCAGCCTCAAGTACTTTAGGGATGGATGGGTCGCTGCTCTACAAGAGATGAAAGTGGATGAAAATTCCAAACTCTTTCAGCGACACATCCCTGGTCCCCCTCCAACTCCTGAAGACGAAGAAGAGGACGAAGCTGCCTCCGAAGATTCTTCCATGGTGATGGGAGATCAGGTTTCTCTTCCCCCGACTATCCAGCCCGCTGACGAGGAACTTCAACTACCTGCAACTTCCTCCAAGCAACCTCCAACACTTCTCCAACCACTATCTGCTCCATCCGAGCAACCTACCTCCTCATCCAATCCTCCCGAGAAAGTTTTGGGAGACGAGGAAAAGGTGTAGAGTTGTTCGGATTTCTCTATTTTATTTTTCTTTAACAAATGTAATCTTGAATATGTAATTCTGAACCTTGTACTTCTGACCTTTATGATATAATAAAACTTGAACTTGTGTTTATTCATAATGTTGTCTATTCTTCATGCTCTGTTTTGATTATTGATTACTGCTTTTTCTTCCTCTACTAGTTTTTGGCCAGGATGGAATTATTATCTGCTCACGATACAAAGCTGTTGAGGCAATGCAATGAATACTTTAAAGCTGGTTACACGGATCTGAGTGCAGCACAAATCGTCGACATCCTCGGCTAAGATGCTTCAGAACAGGCAATTGAGGCCTACCAATACTTGAAATGTCTGCTTGATCGTGCAGTGGCCAATAATGTGTCTTATTATGATATGATCGAGGATCTCCAAGGCACCCTTGAAGACCTTCAGCAGCAATACGAAGAATCCACTGTCCTTTTGCACGAGGGGTATGAGAAGAAGTATCAACAACTCAATGCTGACAAGGGATACGAGAAGCGTTTTGCTGGCTATGATGTGAGGGAGAGAACTCTGAGGGCTGAAGTCGAGGAGTGCAGATAAATAGCTGAATTATTAAAGTAAGAGAATAACAACCTGTGAAGAGAGTTGTCGCAGTTGAAGTCTACAGCTTCCACTTCAAAAGACTTGATCCCAGTGACTGATGAGGGATTCTCGTTCTTGGAGGTCGAGAACGCTAACTTGAGGGACGAATTGGAGACCTTGAAGAGAGCTGGCCCCTCTACATCTTCTCGTGGACGAGCAAGAGCAGCTCGGATTCCTGTCGAGGAACAGAGGACTCAATCCGCTTTGGAGAACCAAGCTTCCCAATTAATGGCAAAGAACCAGGCGTTGGATGAAATGTCAAAGAAGATCAGGGACCTGGAAGAGCAGCTTTCAGCGCAGAAATCAGTCTTGGAGACTAAGGAGCTCTTCATCAAAAATCTCCACGAGCAGCTGGAAAGACTGACATATCAATTCCACAAACAGCCCAGGGAGTTCTGGATGGCTGGGCACAACGAGGCTCTCTACCAGTTGGACTATCGTATCCAGAATGCCAATAATGAGGGCTACAAGCAAGGCTGGTTGAATTCCTTAGGTGTGCTGCAACTCGAACAGGGTCATTACTTGTGGGACTACCATGATCCTGGGCTGCTCGACCTACCCGTGCCATCATTCAAACTCGATATGAGTTGGATCCCTGCTCGGGCCATTCCTCGATGCTTAATTTCCAAGTATCTCGGCGACTATAATCTCCATTCAAGTGTTGAGATATCTCGTCCCGAGCACCTTCTAGACTGACCATCCGTGATGAATATCAGGATGTTAAAAGATTTGAACTTCATAAACTCTCCTCTTGCTTTAAATGATCCGCCTGCTGGCGAGGAACCTGTTTCAAAAGCAGAGGGGAAGAAACCAATAGAGTAGGAATTTTGATGTAATAAATTTGTATACATTTCATTCTCAATGTAATTTATTTTTGATTTAATGAAAGACTTTTATTTTTGTTCGCAATCTTAATTGCTATTGTCTTGTAAATTAATTTACATTTGTGCATGTATGTCTGTTAAAAAGATAACAATATTGTGTTGTTTGTCGATCAACTTATTGTCGACTAACTTGAATTTGTGGTAGTCATTATAAAAAATTACTAAGTTATTCCTCGACCAACTTACTGAGTTGTTTCTCGACCAACTCACTAAATTGTTTCTCGACCAACTTACTAATAATTTTAAAAAGTCACGAGTATCAATAATTTTGCTTGATCATTTTCTCGTATTCATAAAATGTTTCCGACCAACCAAGGTCGGTAAATTTCCTTCTCGACCAACTACAGTTAGTGGGTTTTTTATCCCCGACCATCCATAGTTAGTGGATTTTTCCTCTACGAGGAGCTTTTAGTTGGCGTTTTCAAGAATATATTTACTTCCTAACCAGCATAAGTTGGCATTTTTAGGAATATTTTTATTTCCCGAGAAACACATAGTTTTACTTCCCGGAGGAATACATGTAGCTTTGCTTCCCGGAGGAATATAGGTAGCTTTATTTCCCGGAGGAATACATGTAGCTTTACTTCCCGGAGGAATACATGTAGCTTTACTTCCCGGAGGAATATATTTGTTTCTCGACCAACCTTAGCTGGCGTTTTCGAGAAATTTTTTTAGTAGCCCGAGTTTTGCCGAGTAGTGTGTAGCACTAGTATTTCTCGAAAAACTTTCAATAAAAGGAGAAAATACACATCACTGATAATACTTGCGCAGGTGCTCTGCGTTCCATGCATTTTTAAACTCCTCCCCTTCTAAAGTTGCTATTCGATAAGTTCCTGGTCGAACAACTTCTGTAACTCGGTATGGTCCGTGCCAGTTTGCCTCCAGTTTGTTGTGCTTTTGAATCACTTTCTTTAGCACATAGTCTCCTTCTTTCAGGTCGCACCTCTTATTGTAGAATAGAGTTGTTCATTGTTGGTATGCAGTATTTCTGATGGTTGCTTCTTCTCTAACTTCCTCGAGCATGTCTAAATCCAATCTTCTCATTAAGTCGCTGACAAGGGAATTGAAATTTAGTACCCTGTGTGTTGGGAGGCCCAACTCGGCAGGTATAACAGCTTCACTTCCAAACGCTGGCATATATGGAGATTCTCCAGTAGCTACTCGGGGAGTAGTTCGGTAAGCCCACAGTACTGACTGTAACTCGTTGATCCAATTTGCTTTCACATCGTCCAGTCTTTTCTTCAAACCATTCAGTAGTGTTCTGTTTGTCACTTCAGTTTGTCCATTGCTTCGAGGATGGTCTGGTGCTGAGTGGATCTTCAATTCATTTGATTGATGACAATAGGCAGCGAACTCCTCATTATCAAATTGTGTTCCATGGTCGGTGATGAAAGCATGAGGAAGACCATATCGACAAATGATGTTTTTCCAAATAAATTGGTACACCTTCTCGTACGTTATATCAATGAGAGGCTCAGCTTCCACCCACTTAGTAAAATAATCCACTGCGACGACGAGGTATTTGAACCTTCCTCTGGTCGTTGGCAGTGGTTCGACCAAATTTATTCCCCACATAGAAAACGGCCAGGGGAAAGTGATGGGTGTAAACAATGCTTGTGGAGTTCTTCGGATGGAGGAAAAGCGTTGGCACTTGTCACATTTCTTGGCATAGGCTACACAATCAGCCCTCATCGTCGGCCAGTAATATCCCTGCGTCATCATCCTTTGCAAAAGCGTCCTACCTGCTATATGGGCTCCACAGGATCCTTCATGGATCTCTTCAATCAATTCTTTCACCTCGGAAGGATGTACACATCTTTGCAAACCTACCATAATTCCTCGTCTATATAGAATACCATTAGTTAATACATACCGAGCAGCTTTAAACTTCAATTTCTTAGCTGCGAGCTTGTCAATAGGTAATTCTTCCTCCTCATTATATGCCCTGATGGGATCCATCCAAGATGGTCCTAAATCAATGGTGATAAAGTTCATCGCCAAATATTCATCTATACTCCGACCAGCTAAATTTTCAATTGGGATTGTTCTTCGTAGCTCGGTACGAGTAGCTGATGCTAATCGAGCTAGGGCATCTGCTCTTGCATTCTCCATTCTTGGTATTCTGACCAGCTGAATAGAAGAAAATTCTGATACCAACTCCATCACCTTTGCATGGTACTTGATCATTAATTATCCTTTAGTTGCATATATTCCCAACATTTGATTTACAATTAATTGAGAATCACTGAAGACAATAATTTGTTGCGCCTCCATAATTTTTGCCAAATTAAGACCTGCAATCATGGCCTCACACTCAGCCTCATTATTGGAAGCTTTGAATTGGAAACGTAGGGCGTATTCCATGTTAACCTCGTCCGGAGTGCTCAAAACTATTCCTGCCCCACTGCCTGTTGTGCAAGATGAGCCATCTACATATAGCCTCCATATAGGTAACTCGTCTTCAAACTTCTGATCTGACAGAGTTCCTCGGTGAAATATTTGTTGCTTCTTTTCATCTTCCCCTGATATTTCTCGCTCTTCGTCGATCATCTTTTCTTGCCCTTTTACCAACCGGAGTTGGTCTGAGCTCGAATTTGATGATCATGTAACATCCACTTGCCCTTTTACCAACCGGAGTTGGTATGAGCTTGTGTTTGTTGATCCTGTAACATCCATAGGTTGATCAGCGAGCAACTTTTTCTCCTCGGGGGTATCAGGATAGGTGAACTCTGCTATAAAATCCGCTACAGCTTGCCCTTTAAGCGATGATCTGGGTTCATAGACTATATCGTATTCACCGAGCTCTATTGCCCAGTACATCAATCTCCCTGATTTTTCTGGTTTATGAAGGGCTTGCCTCAACGGCATATCAGTATATACGACTATAATATTAGCCTGGAAGTATGGCCTCATTCTCCTACTCGCCTCAATCAGCGCCAGTGCTAACTTTTCCAGCCTTGGATATCTGATCTCTGCTCCTCGGAAGGCCTTACTTGTGTAGTAGATTGGTTTTTGTACTCCATTCTCCACTCTTATCAACGTCGAGCTAACTGCATTCTCCGATACTGCTAGATACAAGTACAATTTTTCTCCCATCACTGGCCTGGATAGCAGTGGAGGTGCTCCCAAGTATTTTTTCAAGTCTTGAAAAGCCTTCTCACATTCATCATTCCACTCAAAATTCTTTCGGAGTGTCTTGAAGAATGGGAGACATCGATCAGTTTCTCGCGATACAAATCTGTTGAGTGTTGCTACTCGTCTTGTAAGACTTTGCACCTCTTTCTTCGTCATTGGAGATCGCAACCCTAATAGAGCTTTGATCTTTTCAGGATTTGCCTCAATGCCTCGTTGGTTGACAATATATCCGAGAAACATGCCTTCTCGTACTCTAAATATGCACTTCGTCGGGTTCAGCTTCATTTGATATCTATCTAGTTGATCAAAAGTCTGCTTTAAGTCAACTAGATGATCGGCAACTTTCTTGCTCTTTGTCAGCATATCGTCAACGTAGACTTCCATATTGCAACTGATTTGTTCAGCAAAGACCTTGTTCATCAGCCGCTGATATGTCGCACCTGCATTTTTTAAACCAAAAGGCATAACATTATAACAATAAGTTCCCCTAGAGGTAATGAAAGAAGTATTCTCCCTGTCTTCAGGTTTCATTTTAATCTGATTGTATCCAGAATAAGCATCCATGAAGCTCAACAGCTCGTGTCCCGAGGTAGCATCGACTAGTTGATCAATTTGGGGCAGTGGAAAGTGATCCTTTGGGCATGCTTTGTTGAGGTCGGTGAAGTCTACACACATCCTCAACTTGTTGTTCTTCCTTTTCACCATCACCATATTTGCTAACCAGTCTGGTTATTTAACATCTTTAATAAAGCAGGCTTTCTGGAGCTTCTCGACTTCCTCCTGTATGGCTTGATTCTTCTCGGGGCTGAATACTCTTCTTCTCTGCTTCACTGGGTTGATCTCCTTATTCACATTGAGTTCTTGACATAAGAAATTTGGGTCTATCCCGGGCATATCCTCATGACTCCACGCAAAAGTTTGCTTTCTGCTTCTAAGGAAAGTTATCAATTCCTGTTTTAGTGAGGTTTCCAACGACGAACCTACTTGAGTAGTTCATTCAGGGTGTTCGTCGTCCAGGATGACACCACTTGACCCTTCACGACTTGCGACTCATCTCTAGGATCCAATGTTTCAATTTCTGTACCTTCATCCACTTGATAAGTAGTAGTCTTTTTCCTTGATTCCTCCATTTCCTCTTGCTCGGCGGATGAATAATAGCATTCCCGAGCTACTTTCTAATCACCTTTCACCTTGGTTTCTTTGGCATCCATGTTCTTCTTCGCAACCATAGCCTCCTCGGCATTCATAATCTTGGATGCTTTTCCCATCAGGTCTGACATGGTTCTAGGTGGATCTTTGGCCAAAGTGTAGTACAACTTGTTGGGAAGTAGTCCACTCATCAAGGCGGTAATCACTGTCTTCTCCTCATAATCAATGACTTCAAGTTTCTCATTATTAAAACGAGTTATGTAATCTCTGGTACTCTCACCAGCCTTTTGTCTAACACTTAATAAATGTGTTACTCGTTTAACTGGCTTTGCCCCAAAACAGAAATTCCCAATGAATAACTCGGCCAGTTGAAGAAAAGTTAAAATCTTACCCCGAGGAAGATTATTATACCATATTTGAGCAGACCCGGTAAGAGTTCCCGAGAATGCCCTGCATCTCATCTCATATGGAACAGCATAGATGTCGGCTGCAGCTTGGTATTGTTCTATATGAAGGACGGGGTCAGTCTTTCCATCATATTTGGGGGTCACAACAGGTGCTTTGAATTTTGATGGTGTTGGAAAATCTACAATGGCCTGGACAAAAGGTGTTCCTCGAACAAAGGTTCGTTGTAGAGGGTTCTTAGCTTTAACCATTTCCCCCAATCTATCCTCCAGCCTTTGAATAGAACCTTTCCATGCATCATTTCTTTCCTCGGGCCTGTTGGTTCGAGGAACTGATCGCGTTGAAATGGCTTCCTGGGATCTATCTTGACGAGCAGCTGGTCGCGACTAGGCAGATCCTTCCCTTAAATCTGATGGTCGTCGAAAACTCCTCGATGGGGCTCTAGGAGGACTTTTGCTCCTCCTAGGACCTAATCGATCTAAAGGGGATACTCTGCTTAATCTTTCTAGTGCACTGGTCCTTTCTGGAGAGAGAGAGTGATACGTTGTTCAGTATCTGTGGCTCGCACTGACGAAGTTCATCCAGGTTGATAAGAAAAATATTCAGACTCCTCATTGCGATATGAATTGGTACGCCTAGTACGCGAAGAAGACGCACGGATATTTCTTTGAATACTTCATGGTCTTGAATGGGTTGGTACACCGCCATGGAGGGTTTGTATGAGTTTTCGCATAGTTTCTTGCATGATGGTTTGGCCCTGAGCCAGATTTGTCATTATTCCAGCCAGATCTGGAATATTTGGCGGAGCAGCTGGGTTTGGAGGGCTTCCCACATTTCGATTGCTAGATTCTGGAATGTCAGCCATTTGTGATGGATTGTTTTTTATGGAAAACGATATTACCAGTCGTTTCTCACAGACGACGCCAATCTGTTGATGTAAAAAATTAGATCATATCTAATTATTCAATCACAAATAAATAAATGAGATAACGAAATTTTAAAGTGGTTCAGCCTTATAAGAATGGCCTACGTCCACTGTAATGTTATTGCTGATTGTTTGGGAATTCTCGATTACAAGTTATATAAAAAATTCCCGTCCCTTTACAATGAGGATTGTACAATGTATTTATAGCCCTGAGGCTGTAATGTGAAAGGGTAATACATTAAATGATGTACATATGAAAGGGTAATACATTCAATGCCCCTTAAGCGTATGCGTCTGAATGATAAGCATTTAATGAACAGTCAAACTGTAGGTTATCCTGCTATTAATGCTTTGTTCGAGGTGCAGCTCGGACCGCCTGGGTTGCTCGGACCACCTAAGCTTCTCGGTACTCAAGAGTTCCTGGAGAGTTCTTGTTCCTCGGAGCGTATGAGTTCCTCGGGGAATCAGTGTTCCTCGTTGTAGTATGGTTCCTCGGAGCATGTGAGTTCCTCGGAAATGTTTGTTGTTGCTACGTAGATTGCCACGTGTCTTCACTTTATTGAGCCATGTCAGCAGACTAAATTTGGTATCAACAATATATATATATATATATATATATATATTGGGTTATAAAACAGTAAATGTTACTATTTGTGAAAATGTTATAAATATAAACCTAATACAATGTCAACCCTACTCACCCCACACCGGAGCTCCGGTGGATCTAAACCCCTTTTATCCAATATTCTCTTATTTTCTAAGGTTCGCGCCTGCGGCACCCAATGTCACCCAAAATCAGAGCTCTGATGAAGGTTGTTGTAGCGCTGACAATGGGGGTGGGTGGTGGTGGGGATTGGATGCCGCTAGCGCGGAGTATTGAGAATAAGATAATATCGGAAAAAGAGGTTTGAATTCACCGTATATATATATATATATATATATATATATATATATTAACACAGTAAATGTTACTGTTTGTGAAAATGTTACAGATATAAACCTAACCCAATGCCAGCCCTGCCCACCCCAAATCAAAGCTCTGATGAAGGTTGTTGGATAGCGTGGACCTTTAAAAATAAGATAATTTCAAAAAAAAGGTTTGGATCTACTCTGTGTGTGTGTGTGTGTATCAAGGTTCTAAAAAGCGTGATGGGTGATGTCAAGCCTCAAGCCTTAGGAGCCTAGGCGTAAAAAGTAAAAAGGCGTTTTTCTTTTGTAATTATTTTAATTATTCTTAGGCTAGTAATATATTAAAATAATACATAGCTTAAATTTTGAAAATATATTCATATGTTTGGTAGCCATCTTTCTCATATTCATGCTCCATAACTAATATTTGTCAACTAATCCTTTGTTTTAAAAAAAAAAAGTGTGCCTTAAACCTTTTACCAAGAATAAGGCGTAGGGGATGCATTTCTCTTAAGCCTCAAGCCTAGGCGGGTCTTTTAGAACACACACACACACACACACACACACACACACACACATATATATATATATACTGTGTAATATTAATACAGTAAATGTTACTGTTTGTGAAAATGTTACGGATATAAACCTATTTCTTTTTCTGGTGCATACAGTGAAGTTTACTATCTGTGCAATTTTTTTTCTTTGAAATTTTATAGGCGTCATAGATCTTCTTTGATAGATCTCGTCGAGCAGATTTCAACAATAGTAATTTTGCGAAAAACGGATATGTCAATTAAATGTTATGATCATTTGAAGATTAAAAATAAAGTTCAATCACTTATGTAACTTTCTCAAGGAAGTTACGAATGGTTGGTTTTAAAAAAGTGAAATTGTAAAAAAAAATCCAAAATATTAGTAGTAGGACTTATATGTAAGAGGAAAACGTGATAGGATTAGAATGTCTAAGAAAAGGTCTAATAGGATCTAAATGAGAATGTCCCTTTTTTTAAGGACAATTATATGTGAACACATAAATTTCTAAGAGTAAATTACTCCATATCTCTCTTGCTTTTTCAGTTATTTCAATTTTGTCTCTGTTCTGTTTTTATTTTAATTTTTTTCTCAATTTTTTATTTTGTTTCAATTTTGTCCTTATTCTTTTTTTTTACTTTAATTTCGTCCCTAACTTCTTATTTTATCTCAATTTATTCTCTCTATTAACTATTTTGAATATAATTGACTAATTTAACGATTGTTATTAAAAAAATAAAATAAAATGGATGTTATGAAAATTGAAAAATAAGCTATTTTATTATTATTTGGGGTTAAAAACGAGTTTTTTATCTAAGAATAATAGTAAAAAATAGTTTTTATATTTACTTTATCCCAATTGCTTTTAATTTAAAAAAAAGTGGAATAATAATTTTAATAGTCAACATAGTTTTTTTTATCTGTAAAAAACTCTTTTTTTATTTTAATTAAAAATATTTAATTTGATGTCTTTAATTTACGATTGATTAGTACAATTGGCGCAGACCCACATCTCAGGAAAGTTTTTATTTATCAATTATATTACATAGATGGAAAAAAATTAGTGTCTTAGATTCACGATTGGTTAGTTCGCTGGATCGAACCCACATTCATTAAATGATGTGAGTCCGCGCCAGTGACACTAATCAATCATGAATTTAGGACATAAAATTAAACAATTTTAATTAAAATTAAAAAAATAGTTTTTTCATAAATAAAAAACTATTTTGACTATTAAAATTATTATTCCAACTTTTTTTAAAAAAAATTAAGAACAATTGGGATAAAGTAAAAATAAAAAAAGTTTTTCTATTTTTATTCTCGGATAAAAAACTATTTTTTATCCCCAAATAATAATAAAATAGTTTATTTTCAAATTCTATAACATCCATTTTATTATTTTTCAATAAATAGAGGTAAAATAGTCAATTGTATATAAAATAGTTCGCTGAGAGAGGTACTAAATTGAGACAAAATGAAGGATTGAGGATGAAATTGAAACAAAAAAAAGGATAGGGACAAAATTGAGAAAAAATAAAAGGTTGAGTATGAAATTGAAATAAAAAAAAAGGATAGAGATGAAATTGAAATAAGTGGAAAGATAAGGGACCTATGGAGTAGTTTACTCTAAATTTCACATGCATACTCATATGTCGCATTGATATTGTCTCGTATCCGAATTACACTGCTGTGAGACTTATGTGAAATCCAAACACAAGTCAATATAGATGCAACACGTCAGTGTGTTTAACTCGTGTCGATGTGAAAACACAATATTTTTAATGGAAGTCTTATTTATATAAAATATTTTTTAATTGATCTTATCAAAATAAATTTTTGTCAATAGCTCTTATTTATACATGTAATCAATATTCATTACTTGTTTAGGAGTATAAATTATTAGAGTAAAAATATTTTTTCATGGGAGTTGCTGAAGCAAAAAAAAAGTTCGTAAAAATTATTTGACTGTATACTTCGAAGCGATTTTAATTGGTAAAAAAATTGCTTTAAATAATTTTTATTTTTTTAAGTTATTATTAGACATAAATAACTTTTATAACCAATTCATTCCTAATTGGTGGGAGAAAATACTTTTCAAGGCATTTACAATTTTTTAATGTTATGACTTTTGATTAAAAAATTCGTTGTTCACAAAATTGATATATTTGAAACCCACGCAAGAAGATCTATCAAATAAGATCTATATTGAGTATAAAAAATTGAAGAAAAAAAATATTAACACCGTAGATATTTATTGTGTTCACCAAAAAATAAAATCGTTTTATATATGTACGTTTTCACCACCAGTAAATATTTATTGTGTTATAATTACACGAATAGTAATCTATAATGAATGATTAAAAATGAAGTAAACACATCGTTTTTATTTTTTAAATATTTATATTGAATTTGATCCTTGTTTTACAGGTCTCGATTAGTAGCCGTTAAAAATATCAATTTCATAAAATTTGAGTTTATATATCGAACGTTATAATTCTTTAAAGTTTGAAAATGAAAAATATAACTACCACTTGAAATTTGGAGGGAATATTAGGAGAGTGGTATATTTGTAAGGCAAAAGTTAGAAATTTCAAAAATAGGACTTATCTAATGAAAACATGGTCGTATGGCTTATTTCATCATGAACACTTATAATGGAAGATTCTTATAATTTTTCCTTTTTTAATTGAGAACTTGACAAATAAGTTCAATTTATATAAGATATTTTTTTAATTACTATCATTTAAATAAAAAAATTCAAATAG
This sequence comes from Sambucus nigra, assembly GCA_949130495.1. Taxonomy (NCBI): domain Eukaryota; kingdom Viridiplantae; phylum Streptophyta; class Magnoliopsida; order Dipsacales; family Adoxaceae; genus Sambucus; species Sambucus nigra. The sequence continues at coordinate 379,397,114 of OX422211.1, forward strand.
ATTTTATTACATGTTTTTCATAGGCAATAAATATCACTACATCACATATTTAACACAAGTAGTAAATATTTTATAAGTTTTTCTCAAATTGAATTGGTAGTAAATATTTACTACATGTTATATAATGGGACCTATTGAAGCAAAAATATTTTTAGTGGGACTAAATTGACCAAAGAAAAATTCGTAGGACCTATTTGACTATAAAATTAGTAGACGAGAACTGTTGGTAAAAATCACTTCATTTATTATACATGAATATAAAATGATAACTTCCATCCTAAAAGCACATATTTTGAACCTCATATTAGTAAGTATGAAATATGTATATTAATATTTGTGCATATTAATTGTATGTCAATTTTGCACAAATACTAGTTTTAGGTTCGTGTGTATCATTAGGTAGCACATTATAAGGACCCGCATATAAATTAAAGAAGTCTTTAAAGTGTTGACTTATACGAAATGCTTTAGTTTCACCCGATATCATGTATTATTTAAATAATTATTGGTCACATTGAGTGATGATTTTTTATTTTATGGGTTCTGCTAAAAGCACTCTCATTTTTTTCCTTTGAACTACAAAATAATTTTTTTGAACACAATATATATTAATTTAAATCATGTTGGCGTGTCAGGAAGAAAAACATGGGGTTCCTATAGCACAACCCATATATTATCTTCACATGTTATGATAACTTATATTATACACCACTGACAAAAAGAAAAAACACAGGGGTGATAACCTATAAAAACTGCGTAAACATGATTAAACCTAAATCTATATTTTATAGAGATTTTTGGTTATAAGCCCTAAAACGAACACGGATTCAAGATCTTTCGGATGTGGGAACTAAATTAATGATGAATTCCTAGATTTTAAGGTTATCTTTGATTGTTTATAAAATAATAAATGAGTAGGTGCATTACGTCTTACTGTTGTTGATGTTTCAACATATCAAGTGAGGGGTCTCCATGACCCACTTTTAAGTCGGGCAATAAATCTGTAACAACCCATATATTTTAACATTAGGGTTGATCATTCCTAACATTACAATATACAACTTGTAAAAGTAATTTTAATATCTTTCGCAGCATGAAAGGAAACAAATGAAACATGTGACAATATAAGAAGGCAATATGATAAACCTCAAGTATAAAACTAGAAGGATACATCATCAACTAAGATAGAGTAAGAATTAGCTCCACACTATGTCAAGCTGATATACATGCCAATACATGTCCAAAACCAAAAAATCAAACCAAAGGAAATATAAATTCCAATATTATGTCTCAATAATACATGATAAAGTCTTGTCTTGATATTACATGTCAACTGAATCCAAAATACATAACTCACATAACTGAAATAAAGGATATAACATCAAGGAGGCGAACATACGTTGATGCTCTTAATGATGATGTCTAGAGAGGAGATAGTGAACGATATGTGCTAGCTAAAGAGACTCTGCACGTGTGGATTACTTTTGGCACCGGAAAAATTACTACGGATAAAATGAATCAAAACCCAACACATATCGTCAAACACATATATAAGTGATAAATCCATAAGTATCAAATGTAAAACGATAACCCACCACGTACCAAAAATCCTCACAGTTCATTTTAATTATCTCATTAGTTTCATAATTAAATTATCTTCTTGGCCCAAAAATATGCCCAAGAAGGGGGGTGAATTGGGTATGTGGGTTCAATGATATTTTTTTTTAATTTGTGTAACTTTGTTGTAAATATTAATTTCAGCTTGGCAGATTAATTTAATAGTAAAAAATTATTCAACAATAATTATAAGCAGTTAAGAGAGAAATTGTTGGAATTTTACAAACAACGATTTTAACGTGGTTTGGACACTACCTCCGTCCATGCTTGCTAAAGTACTTAAGAACTTAACTATCTTCATTTCACTTGAGGTGGAACCAAACTCTTTACAAGGAACACCGTCTTGTAAACCATAACCAACAAGACACTAAACTCGTCCTTACCCAAGTGGTACCTATGCAATAGTCCAAGATCTTTAAATACCTTTACTACCCACAACAACGGCACTACCGAGTGACAACATACAATGAAGTTTAACTGTTGGTAAGAAAAATGAGAACTGAAATGTAAAGAAAAATAGCTTTACAAAAAATAAAGAGGAAATGGGTTTAATTTATCTCTAAAAAAAATAAACAAACAAGATTCACAAATATGATGCTGAAATGGGTTTTGGGTTATATCCTTGTACCATGTGTATATTGGGATTATAACTATAATAAAAAGGGATTGAGGTTGGAGCTTTTGGTTGAAGTGAGTTTTCTTAAAATTTTGGCTTTAATGGAGTTTTTGGGTTTGGAGCTCTCACGTGGATTTTCTCAATTTCTCTGTAGAACACAATTTTGGTGAAGGAACTCACTCAATGATACTGTTATTATAATATTATGTGTTTGAACAAGGAACCTAAGGTATCCCTTTATAGGTCTCAAATGAGCAACTAGTCATTGGGGGGTATAATGGTAATAAAGGGTTCATTTGAAATTCAAATTTTAAACAAGTTGTTGTGTAAGAATGAGTTTTCAAACACTTATAGTCAACTAAAGAAAGATCTAGTCGATTAAATCTTTTATGGTTTTGAGTTAGCTTATTTTAGTGAGGTCTGAAGAAAATTTTAGTTTGCTTGATGTTGACTTTTAGCCGATTAAACAAAGTTCTAGTCGACTAAAACTCCTAGTTTTGGGGCTATACAGGGTTAGGTTTTAGGTAATTCATTCGGGTAGTTTTAGAATAGTTTTGGGTAGGTTTTGGTGAGAAAGTTTTGAACATATAAAAGCACAATCAAGTTTCTTTACCTTTGAAAAATGGTTCCTGAAGTACAATAAGAAACGATGCAATGATCTTCTAGTCTCATTCTTCTTAATTATCTGAGTCGTGAAGTGTTGCTTTGTGTGATGTTTTGAGGGCATGCTTTGCTTGAGTTTAATCTTCATAGGTTGTGTGATATTAAGATAATCATGATTTTTCTTGCACTTCATCAGAATGGCCAAAATGTCACCTTTCAGTCGGTCACTCTTATCAAGGTCATTGACCGTGACAAGAATCTCGCATTTTGTGTTACGGTCATTGACCATGACAAGACCGTGACAAAGTGTTGTCACAGTCAATGACCGTGACAAGTCCGTAATAAATATATTTGTCACGGACTTGTCACATTCAAGGACCTTGACACGACCGTGACAATATCTTCAGTAAAAAAGCCCTAGACTCTTTTTTTCCCACCGTTTTGGTTTCCCTCTTTCTCTCTCTCTCTACAAACGATTTCAGCGCTCTCTCTCTCTCTCTAAGGTAAATTTTTGTTCTCTCTTTCTCTTTCATTTCTATATGTGTGTATATGTATGTGTGTATATATATATGTGTATATGTATGTATATATGTGTGTGTATATATGTGTGTATATATATGTGTGTATGTGTATGTGTGTGTGGTGGTGTGTGGTGGGGGAGGGGGGCAGGGGGAGTGGTGGGGGGAGGGGGTGGGGGTGTCGTGTACGTGTACGTGTGCGTGTGTGGTGGGGGTGGGGTGAGGGGGGGGGGGGAGGGGGTGGGGTGGTGGCAGGGAGGGGAGTTGTGGTGGGGTAGGGGTGGGGGCTGCGTGTGTGTCTATGTGTGTGTGCGCGTAGTGTCCCTTGTAAAAAATTAATTGATTATTAATTTTTTTAGTAAATTAATATATGATTGCCCCTTATTGTAAATTAGTAAATTAATATATAATATATAGATAATTATTAATAATTGAATTTGAATATAAATAAGACATAATTAAATAAGACATACTACATATAATTATTAATAATTGAATTTGAATATACACATTTCTTGTAGACATTGTTGTTGGATTATTTTGCTTAGTAAATGTTGAGTTGGTTAGTTTTAAAAGTGGCATGACCACTGGATTATTGTCCATATGGGGGTGGGATTTTTTAACTTTTGAATAATTAAATTTGAATATAAATAAGACATAATTAAATGAAACATACTACATATAATTATTAATAATTTAATTTGAATATAAATAAGACATACTACATATAATTATTAATAATTGAATTTGAATATAGACATTTATTTTAGACATTGTTGTTGGATTATTTTGTTTAGTAAATGTAGGGTTGGTTAGTTTTAAAAGTGGCATGACCACTGGATTATTGTCCATATGGGGTGGGATTTTTCAACTTTTGAATAATTAAATTTGAATATAAATAAGACATAATTAAATGAAACATACTATATATAATTATTAATAATTGAATTTGAATATAAATAAGGCATACTACATATAATTATTAATAATTGAATTTGAATATACACATTTGTTGTAAACATTGCTGTTGGATTATTTTGTTTAGTAAATGTTGGGTTGGTTAGTTTTAAAAGTGGTATGACCACTGGATTATTGTCCATATGGGGGTGGAATTTTTCAACTTTTGAATAATTAAATTTGAATATAAATAAGACATAATTAAATAAAACATGCTATATATAATTATTAATAATTGAATTTGAATATAAATAAGACATAATTAAATAAGACATACTACATATAATTATTAATAATTGAATTTGAATATACACATTTGTTGTAGACATTGCTGTTGGATTATTTTGTTTAGTAAATATTGGGTTGGTTAGTTTTAAAAGTGGCATGACCACTGGATTGTTGTTCATATGGGGGTGGGATTTTTCAACTTTTGAATAATTAGATTTGAATATAAATAAGACATAATTAAATGAAACATACTATATATAATTATTTAATAATTTAATTTGAATATAAATAAGACATACTAAATATAATTATTAATAATTGAATTTGAATATACACATTTGTTGTAGACATCGCTGATGGATTATTTTGTTTAGTAAATGTTGGGTTGATTTGTTTTAAAAGTGGCATGACCACTGGATTATTGTCCATATGGGGGTGGGATTTTTTAACTTTTGAATAATTAAATTTGAATATAAATAAGACATAATTAAATGAAACATACTATATATAATTATTAATAATTGAATTTGAATATAAATAAGACATAATTAAATGAAACATAGTATATATAATTATTAATAATTATTGGATTACTGTGTATGTGGTTGGGGGCAGGGGGTGGTGTGTGTACGTGTACGTGTACGTGTACGTGTGCATGTGTGTGGTGGGGTGAGGGGGGGAGAGGGTGGTGGCGGTGGCAGGGATGGGGGTGGGTGGTGTGTATGTGTGCGTGTGCGTGTGTGTGGTGGGGGTGGGGTGAGGGGGTGAGGTGGTGGGGGTGGGGGCAGGGATGGGGGGCTACATGTGTGTCTATGTGTACTAATAACATTTTTTTTTATCTGTACTAATAACATTTTTTTACAGCAAATGTCTCCTTCAGGTATTAAGGCGAGGATGATGATGCTGGTTATGATGATGTCGTCTGGGCTCGGTGGTAGCGGAGGCGACGAGGGCTCCTCGGCCCCTAGGCTCCCCAAATATGAAAAATTTGGGATTACCATCGAGAACAAGTCAGAGCTATTAGCGAGATCCCTCGAGCTACTAAAGACGGTCATCGGCCTGGGGTTTATGAGTTGGAAGGAGGTGCCATATGAGCTCAAGTTTGCTGTTTGGGCGGTACTACAGGTAATATATTTATATGAATATTTCAATTTCAATTTCAATTTCAATTTCAATTTCGATTTCAATTTCATTTTATATTTATATTTATATTTATTCGCAACTAATATTGTATTTGTTGGACATGAACAATTCAACTTGGATCCAAAGCTACGCGATTTCGTCTTGGAGCAGTTGAGGGAGCAACACAAGACGTGGAAGAAAAATATGCGGACACGGTACTTTGAGAAAATACAAGAGTCCATTATCCAATGGCGTGGATCCGTCCCGCCCAAGGAGCCGATCTCTTTGGCACAATGGCAAAAGTTTATTGACAATGAGATCGAGGATCGACAATTGGCATCCCACTAATCGAGGAAGGAAAATCGGGCAAAAAAGACGGACATGCACTACTCTGGCCGGACGTCTTACGTCGAGGTGGAGCATAGGATGAAGGTAAGATTTAATTTTCTATAACTACAGAAATATATTCTTCTTCATTATTTTACTTTGCGGGGCCGATACTAATTTTACTTTATTTTATTTCAAGGGGTAGGGAGTGGCCCAGGGGGTAAGCCACATAGGCTCGATACTTATGTGGCTCTTCGGACGAAGAAGGGGAAGGACAAGGAGGTGTCCCCGAGCGTCGCAGCCACGATTGTAAGTAACCCGACAGTTTAATTTTTGTTAATTACGTTATAATTTTTTAGATTACTTATTTTACTAATCATGTGCTTTTTGTCGTTTCAGGCAAAGCTTAAGGAAGTGCATGAGTCGCAGTCTGATGCCAACAAGGCGTCTTTGTCCACAGACGCACTCAGCCAAGTGCTTGGCTCTGATCGCAAGGGGAGGACAAGGGGCTGAGCTCGCGGGTGGCCAAATCTAGGATCATCAGATTGGAGACGAGCGACGCCGGGTTGGTTCGAACGGTGGATTCACATGACGCGAAGCTGTCCCGTTTGGAGGCGACGGTCCAAGATATGTACTCATTCACGAAGCGTACGTTGGACGGAGACCGCAAGGGGAAAGGGAAGGAGAAGGTGGTGGAGGAGGAGGAGGTGCGGGAGAACGAGGTGCAGGATGACGAGGATGTGGACCTCACTGCTTCATCACCGACATGTGTGTACTTCGATGATCCACTTCCTTATTTGGCTCCCTTCCCCAGACCGATGTCGATAATTGGTTGTCCGAGCGTGTTCATATTGGACGTATTTGATGGCCAACGGATAGGGCGGGGGTTGAGGGACCCGAATATCGTCCAGGGTGGAATAGTTCATGGACGTGCACTTCAAGAGATCGAGTCCAAAGTTACGCGAATAATGCAGCACGATGTATATTAGTGGATGTGTCAATTCATATATCGTGTGGCCTACTCACCTCCTCACATTTACCCCAGACATGTAGTGACATTATTTTTAAGTTGGTACATTTGAATTATATTTGGATTATATCGTCATGTATATTGTTTCTATTTTGAGTATATATATGCATTATCTTTAGTTTTTTTGGATATATGATGTTTGAATAGGTACAACATTGCTATAACAGGTACAAATATACTGATGGGCAGTGGCAGTGGACATACTGCCCAACAGATTTTTTTTAAATTCTGCCCAGAATTGTCACGATCATTGACCGTGACAAGTCCTTGACAAATAAGGTTATCACGGACTTGTCACGGTCAATGACCGTGACAATATTTTTAAAAAGGGTCAAGGATTTGTCATAGTTATTAACCGTGACTAAACTTGTAACGGTCATGGCCTGTGACACGACCGTCACAATTCTAACGAACTTATCACTGTCAATGACCGTGATACGTCCGTGATAAAAAAAGTTATCTCGCCCCGAATTGTCACGGTCATTGACCTTGACAAGTCCAACTTGTCAAGGTCAATGACCGTGACAATTAGGCAGATTTGGTGTAGTGCTGGTTGATTGTATTGTGTTATTATGGGCTTTGTTACTATATATGGTTGAGCTTTTAACTTCATCGTATATGTGATGTTAAGATGATCATGATCTTAATTGAATGTATAATTTATGTGATGATGATTTTTCTTGTATGTATGGTTGATCTTGAACTTCTCTTGATATTTGAAAGATGATCTTTTTTGGTGTTGAAATTCAATTGATATTTGAGAGATGATCTTTGCTAGGGTTTGAAGATTGCTTTCTATCTTCATTGTATGAATGGGATCCTCATTACATTGTTTGGGCATTTTAGTATAGCTGCATCGATGGTATATCCCTTGTAACATATCTCATAATGTATTGAGTGCTTGTTTTAATTCCAAGTAGATTAAAGACAAGATAGTGAAGTGTGATCTTATATCAATTGTATTGTCCTCATATCAATATATTTTTTTATTTACATACACTTGGTTTCACAATCTTTCCATTTTTTTATAATGACAATACAATTGATATAGTTTGATAAAATATTACCAAATCTCCCGCTTACTTTGAAACTTGTTTTTTTTTTTAATTATTTTTCTCCCCCTTTCTTGTATCATCTTTTTCTCACATATTATATCTCTCCCACTTTGTCAGTTTCGAAAAGGGTCGGGGTATTTTTTGAGAAGTGTGTATTTCGTATTCAATGTGTGAACATAAGTCTTGATATCAAGTGAAATGTATCCACCTTTCCTTTCTGGATCATGGACTATGAAAGTGGGTTAGTATATGTAACCAAAAACAATTTCATAGGCTTGGAATAATGTTAATCCGATATTTTCTTGTAATGTTAATTAATCCATGAAATGTTATATATGGGAGTATGTTTAAGGAGGTTTAAAGAGGATTTATGTAGGTGAATGTGTACTTATTGTGATATGTGACATATATATATTATGTTTGGTATAAAGATGACATTTTGTTAGTTTTGAAAGTTGTGTTTCATCATGTTTTGGTGAAAATGATGATTTGAGGCATAATTTTCATGGATTGAGATAAATGAGACATGGATATATGATGTGAATCAATACATAAAAGGTCACATAATTTCATTCATAGTAGGAAATACATTTATACGATAAAATCATAAAAACTATGAGTAATTGGAATAGTTGGGGTAATAAGGGTAAGGGTAATGCTCTAATGGAGGTCTTGTGGGTTTACCTTCATCGATAGGGTTGAATTCTTCGAATGGACTGACTTGAGGAACACCATCCATTAGGTTTTGAGGAAGGACAACATTTTCCAAAGTAAAATAAAACATTCCATTATTTTGAAATATTTAATCATATGGATTTGGCGAGTGCACGAGGTGTTGTGACATCTAAGAGTAACATTGATTTGAGTTGTTCTTCCAAAGATTCTCTTGAAGTTTTACATATGAATGAATTATTGTGTGAGGTCATCGATATAGTTGGCCAATTTAACTTGATTTAAGTGTAGTTTGGGGACTTCGATTTGAACATTAGAGTGGAGATGATCTCCTTTGAGGGAAATGTTATAGAGATTGATATCATTGGAGTTAGAGGTGTCAATTTGGATTTAAATATCGAAAAATATATTTTCTTCTTAGTTTTCAAGGATATCAACCTCATGGCTTTCATCATTGACTTCAATGACTTAGTTTAGGTTTGGACGCATGGGGTGCCAGTTTTCGTCTTATTTGAAGAGTTTGAGACTTAGTAGAATCTCGAATGAGAAAATGGATTTTTGATGGATGGAAATGAGTGGTCTAGGAGAAACTATTGGAATGTTTAAAGCATGTAATATTTTATTTATGATCAGGATATAAGAAAAAAAAATTCCACTCCTTTTGTGGGTGGATTCAATATTTTTGGTAATAAGGTAGGAGAGGCCGAGGTTGATTCCCTTTTGGATGCACCAATTTAGCAAGACATCATTTTTGGGGATAGCAAGGTGTTGTCTCGAGATGGGAAGAATAAATTTCATGATAATGCTATGAATAATATAGAGGTGTCATAGAGGTGAGTAAAGCTTAGATGGAATAAAAAAGATTTGGTAATTTATTTGTTGGCCAAGATGTTCATGGCCATAACGGGTTCAAAGTTTGGATCATTGATCCATAAGTAAATACATGAGTTGCCAATATCTTGTTTGATGAAGAAGTTCAAGTAGAATACTCGGTGAGGTTCGAAAAAATAATTTCTGAAGTTTCCAAGAATCTTAACCATCCTTGGATGAGGAACATCCTATGAATGTGCAGAAGTTCATTCCAAAGAAAAGAAGAAAGGTGGATCAATCCATATTCTATAGAACGGTAATAAAAATCCATATTGTAATGTGTTTCACAATATGAGTTTGGAACGAAGTGATCACTTTGGTTGAGTTATGAAATGACATTGCTTGGACCATCAAGTTCCATATTTTGGTGATGAGGGTTATGAGATTTGGAAGAGGTAAAATCAACACAGGGTAAATGTATTTGGTGTGAGATTGTTTGGATGAAAAAAATGAAGTTTAAATGAGATATAAGTAAAGGGAATATGAGTTTTTTGGAATCATGAATTATTTAAAGGTTTTAACACATAAATAACTTTAAGTCAGGCAAGTTTAGTTGACTATAAGTGTTAGAATTTTTACCTTTTGGGGGTGATTTTATAGATTAAAAAGTAGGGTCTTGTAGGTAATGATAAATGTTCTTTAAGGTCTGTTTTAGGCATGACAGAGGAGTTATCTCATAGAAGCTTTAGAGTACTTTGATGGATATGATAAGGAAAGATTCTTTGGAGTTTTTCTGGTGTTAGTGATTATTGATAGAAAAATTTACCATCCTACATGGACCAATTACAAGCCAGCATGTGCCATCTTATATGTCACAAGTCCAAGTCAGCATGATAGAAAGGCCCGACCAACTTTGTTACTCGACCAACATAATTACTCGACCAACAGTCAAAAAGTCATTCTACACATCCAACCAAGTGCCAGCAGTCTTACAACCTGTATTGCTTGTGAAGCTGCACCGTTTATACAATTAATTCGCATTATGTATTGATGTGAATGCCTAACAATTAAAGGCATTCCATCCTTTCACATAACAACAATCAAGACCCCCCTTGGACTATAAATACAATGTATCACCCTCATTATAAGAGATCGAAAAATAACTCAAGGCAATTAATACATAACAGTGGACATAGGCTATTCCATTGAGCCGAACCACTTTAAAAAGTTTTCTTGTGTCTTATTTGTTTTACTTCATTTATTTGTGATCAACTGATTAGGCTTAGTTTGATTAGTCTAATTTTTTGCATCAACAGATTAACACCATCTGTGGGAATGTATTGCTAAATTTTTTCACTCATTCATCATTCATCACACATGGCTAAAATTTCATAATTAAGAACTAGAAATGAGGGAATCCCGCCTAATACCTCTGCCACTCTTAACAATAGTGATTTGACAGGAATTTTGGCTAGCCTGGCCAAGGGTCAAGAGGACATGCTGGAGTGTTGGCGCAATCTAATCACAGGAATATGCCACCGCCGCCAACAAAGAGCATTGGGCACAACTATTCCAGAACTTCTAAGGATTCTTTATATCTACTTGGAGCAACCTCTTCTATTCGGTTCACTAATTTCACAGATGGAAAATCTCTCATCCCAAAAAGACTGAGTGCCTTAGAAAGGCTAAGTAGGGCCTCTCCTTTCGATCATTTGGGACCCCAGGGAAATGCCCTGCGGGTTGTGTCGAGAAATACTCGACGACCAAGCGATCTAAGGGAAGGTACAACCCAGTCTAGATTAAATACCCGATGAACTAAAAGGTCTTGTCAGAGAGAAGGTTCATAGGAAGAAAGTTCAGTAAGATTTGGAGGTCGGCAAAAAAGAGCTGCCATCCATGGCACTAGCAGTGATGCTTGGAAGGGTTCCATTCAACATTTGGAAGATAAATTATGTGAAATGTCCAAAGCCAATAATCCTCTTCAAAGAAGTTTTATTAAGGGGTCCCCCTTTTGTCAAACAATCATGGAATACCCTACGATAACCATGTTTAAAGCTCCAGTAGTCACTCCCAAATATGATGGGAAAACTGATCCAGTTTTCCATATAGAACAGTACCAAGCAACTACTGATATCTATGCTGTTCCTGGTGAGATGAGATGTAGGGCGTTGATGATACGCAAATATTGCGTATTTTATCCTCCGAACCTACGCATTTTCGCCCCCTCGGGTACCTTATTCCCTATATTTATGCTCGTTAACGAGACAACCTTGGATTTCTATGTTAACATGTTTTGCAGGGGTTAATTGAGCTTTTATAGGTATTTGGATGCTAAGTGTGAAGTTCGGACGCGTTCCGCTCGATTTTCATACGCGATCACACGTTCAAGGGCAATTTAGTCAATTCACATTTTGGGCACCTAGGCCATTATCTTCATGAAAGTTGTATACCTCCTTGCAAGCTTCGCTTGGCCGTGAACGGTTCACGATTTCGAGTCCGTATGAAGAAGTTACGGGAGTTTCAGCGGACGGGAAATGCAATCAAGCAAAAACAGCAATGCAGTGTGCTGATACCTGCTTGATAGATCTACCAAAGGGGTCGATCGATCGATCCTTGTATTTTTGCAAATCGTGGGGAGACAGTGGACATGATTTCTGATGATCGATCGATCAAGCCCAGGGGATCGATCGATCGACCCCCTGTTTCTAGGAGATATTTTGCCATTTTCTTTTCTTTTCTCTTTTCTTTTCTATTTTAATTCCACTTACTATATAAAGCAATTTTGTTGTAATAATCAGATATTAAGCTTTAGAATAGATTTTCGAGAGTTGTAGGTTAGGGTTTGGGGGATTTGAGAGTTCTTCTTCCCCACTTAGATTGACACCCTTTAGGGTTTGTAATTGGTACTTTCACCTTCCCTCTCCATTAATATAGCTTGCATTTACTTTATTCTTTCTTTCTAGTTAATTTACATGCTTTGTTAATTAGGTTTACATGTTTTGATTTAATCTCTTTCTAGTGTAACTTTACCGCATTTATTTATCGCATTTTTAAGATGCTTTCTAACTAATTTAAATTAGGTTGTGTTTGAATGGAACTCACTCGAGTTGACGCGTTGCTTGGATTTGGTGATGGTGTTTACGGGTGCGTTGTCCTAGTTATTGCGCCTAGGAGATTTGACGGGGCATATCATCTATGTCTCGTGCTTACGAATTTTTGTGTACAATTTTCCAGATATTTGTTGACTCCAAAATCTTATTAGGCTTTTATGCGGATTTAGGGGCGTGACAACCCTTGATTCAATTAACTGTCGAAACGAGACGCATTCTAAATAACTCATCGACCCATGTATTCATTTTATACAAATTAACTCGAGTGAGGGATATTCGACGCAACCTATAGTTTTACTCACTTTGTTAGTTTAGTTTCAATACCCTTGCCTAGTTAAACATTTCCCTTTTATTCATCTTTTTCGTTTTAGTTTGTAATCACCTTTTTCCCTTTTATTTAGGAGTATTAAATCATATAAATTCTAGAAACTCGTCCCTGTGGATTTTCGATACCCGACTTACCGTTGTGCTTGCCTCGCAAGTGTAGTAGTAATTTAGGTTTGTTTGTATTATCGCGGTGAAACGAAAACAACGACCGTGCCCTTACATGAGCACACATTTCACACGGGGGATCAAAATGGCGCCGCTGCCCGGGACTTATTTGTTTTAGACTTTATTTGATTTATTATTTCATAGTATTTTCTTTCTATTTGTATTATTTGCTAATCTTTTTGCAGGACTCCCACATTTGAGCACTTAGAAATGCTCGAATTTTTTTCCGTGCACACTTACTTTGTGGAATCCACCACTTCGAGCCATTTTTGGGGCAAGCATGTCTTATTCTAACTCTTTCGATAATCGTTGTTATAATTCTCAAAATGCCCGTAATCCTATGACTTTCGGTGAATACTTAGAATCCCAAAGTATAACTAATTCAAATATAACTTTGGGCGAGTACAACGAAAGTCAAAATTTTGGTTATTGGAATTTTGATGATGATGACAATGATTTTTGGTATTTACCTCCTTATAATAGGAATTTTGAAACAAATTGCAATAGTTTTCAAAATTCCTATAATAATGAGTTTTCGTTTAAATCCGATGGTAATTTTCAAAGTTTCCATTTTCATGCATCCGCACCTCGACCTATGACTTTTGGTGAGGGCTTGCGTATGTATGAGAATGAGCAAATTGAAAATCGTTATTGGGAAGGAAATCATTGTAGGGAACATGAATTGGATTTATTATTTGAGTCCGACCACGATTTTTCTTTCGAGGCTTTCGAAGTCGAAGAATGTTTTGAACCAAATGAGGTACTTTTGCCTACTTCGGAACAAACCATTCTAGACTTTTCCCATTGCATAATAGATATTGAAAGTGAGGATGAAAATGACGTAATATCTATTTGCAATGAAATGATTTCTTATTTGGCCCCCAAGAAGAACATTTCATTGAAAATGATATTATTTCATTCGAAACTCAATCTTCATGCGATGATGATTCATCTCATGAGTTTGAATTTCTTTCATCCCCATTTTCAGTCTCTATTATCACACCGTCACAAGTACCCGATGATTCGGTTTCAAACTTTAATGTTTTAAACCTTTTCGCCGATGAGTACTTGCTCGAGTCGCCCTCCACAATCGCATTTTTGCCTTTGTGTACTCCGCCTCCCATTCCAATTTCAAAATCATTGGGAGGATATTCGTCTTTTCTCGGTCCCCACATATTTTTGTTACCCGTTCAATCCAAACCCCCCCATCATTCCTCCAAAACTTTTAATTGGCGATGGTTCCATCCTTACGCCTTACATATGCGTTCCGTTGTTAAAATGAAATTCATATTTTTCGTAGGGCATGCTTGTATGTGAGGGTACACCGGTTATCCTCCAAAGTCAAATCGTTCTCATGGTGGATCCTCAACTATTTAGACTTCTAGTGTATAGTTAGTGTGAGGCCTAAATAGTAGGTTGTATATAATTAGCTTTTTATTCTTTATTTCTTTATTTTTTACTTTCCTTTTTAATTTAGTGTAGTGTAATTAGTTAACTTTTTATTATTTGTTTTTTCTATGCTCGGTACTAACTTGTTTTGTAGATTCTTTGGACTTGTTCTTATGTGGATCGCTCCAATTTTGGGTAATATCGCTCTTTTCCTCTCTTAACTTGGTTTTTAATTTACATTGAGGACAATATCAAGTTTTAAGTTGGGGGTGTGGGATATTCTATCAATTGCTTTAGTTAGTCCATATTTTTGCTCACATGTTAGTTACTTAGTATGTTTTTCTTAGAAAAATTAAAAATTTCAAAAAGATTTTCTTTCTTTTTTTCTCCTTTTTTGGGCATTTTGCCTTTGTTTCTGATGATAAATTTCAATAACTGCCAGATCCAGTAGACAACACATTGATGCATGTTCTCGATTTTAGAAGTTATTAGACTTTAGTTTGAATTATTGATATTATCAATAACTTCTTGAATTAAACTTTAATCCTATGAACACATGCACTTTTCTTGCTATATTGATTTGGTTTAAGATTTTTATAACTTGGTAATCTTTTATTGCATTGTATATACTTACACCGAGTAAGCTTTGTACCTTTCATCATTTGTGAGTGTATACACTATTCTTTTCTCATTGAAAACGTTAAATTCGTTGGTAAACTCACTATTCTTTCATTTGATCGTTTATTAATTGAGTTCATACTTGAAATGTGTTACTTGATCATGATTTTCATATATTATTTTGACTCGAGAATTGCGTAAACTTTTGGAAATGATCACAGGCATTCTTTGTTATATTACCCATATTAGCCTTGACCTCACCAATATATGTTTACCCTCGTTAACCCCCTTTGAGCCTAAATATTAGCCTTTCGTTTCATAACCCCAATCCCATAACCAACTCTAAATTGGAGTTTTAGCCTATACATACACTTTTCATACCTTTATTTGGAATATTGATTGGGATTGAATGATGTTGTTGTGATGTCGGTTGCAATTTAGGAATATGAGAGTGTGATAAGTAAAGAAAAGAGAAGTGAAAAAGTGAAAGAAAAAGAGAAAGCAAAAAGCAAAAGAAAACAAAAGAAAACATGAGAAAAAGAAGAAAAGAAAAGAAAGAGAAAGTTGTAAATGTTGTGTATAGTGTTCAATAAGCTTTGATTACTCTTCTCGATGATATATCTAATGCCACTTTCGGAATTTGTTTTTCAATTTTGCTATTGCCCGCATTTTCCCATTATCCTGAGTTTTCATTCTGAACACTTTGAATTCGTACATACATATCCTTCATTTTGTACCCTAGCCTATCCTACATCATAACCCTATCAAAGTCCTATGTGATCTTAGGTTGATGTAATTTAAAAGTTGAAATAGTTTTGATAATATATGAAAATACATTTCGCCTCCTTTAATGTGCGGTATCCTTTCATTGAGATTATAGTTTTTCAGTTTATATATAGCGTTCTTCATTTGTGACATGTGTGCGGCCTAGTTTCCATTTACATTTACTCCTTATGCCCGCATGTTCCGTGTGTTACCTCCCTGCTTCAAGTGAATTCATTTGATCAGTGTAATGCCCATGAGGATTGAATATATGCTTGCTTTAATGTTTATCCAGTTTATATACATTTTTTGCCAAATCATACTTTGCATGTGCTCGCTCCCCCTCCCACATTTTAAGGTTTCAATTCTATGAGGTGCATTCTATAATTTCAATAATTTGGACTTTTTCTTTTAATTCATTCAATGTGCTAATAATGCATATGAAGTCTTTTTAACCATTGCTGGGCTTGTCGAATGTTGGGTTGGGCTTATTTTGAGGAAACCATGTGATGTTTGTGGGTATCATCCCTGAAAACCCTCACAAGACGACACTCGTCTACCAGGGTAACCTGGGAGTTTAACGGCTTTTTGCATTCGCTAAATGCAATCGAATCACCCGCGAAAGTGGCCTTTTGCTTTTATACCATACTTTTTTACTATCTCCTACTTTTGGTTTGCTTATAGTTCCTGTTGCATCCTATTTCATTGCTAAGGACTAGCAATGTGTAAGTTAGGGGGTGTGATGATTCGCAAATATTGCGTATTTCATCCTCCAAACCTATACATTTTAGCCCCCTTGGGTATCTTATTCCCTATATTTATGCTCGTTATACAGACAACCTCGGATTTCTATGTTAACATGTTTTGCAGGGATTAATTGAGCTTTTATAGGTATTTGGATGCTTAGTGTGAAGTTCGGACGCATTCTGCTCGATTTCCGTACGCGATAGCACGTTCAAGGGTAATTCAGTCAATTCACATTTTGGGAAACTGTCCCATTATCTTCATGGAAGTTGTACCCTCCTCTAAAGCTTAGCGTGGCCGCGAACGGTGTGCGATTTTGAGTCCGTATGAAGAAGTTACGAGAGTTTCAGCGGACA
Source organism: Sambucus nigra (assembly GCA_949130495.1). Lineage (NCBI taxonomy): Eukaryota > Viridiplantae > Streptophyta > Magnoliopsida > Dipsacales > Adoxaceae > Sambucus > Sambucus nigra. The sequence goes on from OX422211.1 coordinate 379,414,140, forward strand.
GGAAATGCAATCAGGCAAAAACAGCAATGCAGTGTGCTGATACCTACTTGATCGATCGATCGACCAAACGGGTCGATCGATCAATCCTCCTATTTCTGCAAATCGTGGGGAGACAGTGGGCATGATTTCTGATGATCGATCGATCAAGCCCAGGGGATCAATCGATCGATCCCCTGTTTCCAGGAGATATTTTGCCATTTTCTTTTCTTTTCTCTTTTCTTTTCTATTTTAATTCCACTTACTATATAAAGCAATTTTGTTGTAATAATCAGATATTAAGCTTTAGAATAGATTTTAGAAAGTTGTAGGTTAGGGTTTGGGGTATTTGAAAGTTCTTCTTCTTCCCCTCTTAGATTGCACCCTTTAGGGTTTGTAATTGGTACTTTTATCTTCCCTCTCCATTAATATAGCTTTCATTTCCTTTATTCTTGCTTTCTAGTTAATTTACATGCTTTGTTATTAGGTTTACATGTTTTGATTTAATCGCTTTCTAGTGTAACTTTACCGCGTTTATTTATCGCTTTATTTATCGCGTTTTTAAGATGCTTTCTAGCTAATTTAAATTAGGTTGTGTTTGAACGGAACTCACTCAAGTTGACGCGTTGCTTGGCTTTGGTGATGGTGTTTACGGGTCTATTTCGGGTGCGTTGTTCTAGTTATTGAGCCTAGGAGATTTGACGGGGCATATCATGTATATCCCGTGCTTACGACCTTTAGTGCGCAATTTTCGGGATATTTATTGATGCCAAAATTTTATTAGGCTTTTATGCGGATTTAGGGGCGTGACAACCCTTGATTCAATTATTTGTCGAAATGAGACGCATTCTAAATAACTTGTCCACCCATGTATCCATTTTATACAAATTAACTCGAGTGAGGGATATTCGACGCAACCTATAGTTTTACTCGCATTGTTAGTTTAATTTCAATACCCTCGCTTAGTTAAACATTTCCCTTTTATGCATCTTTTTCGTTTTAGTTTGTAATCAGCTTTTTCCATTCTATTTAGGAGTATTAAATCATATAAATTCTAGAAACTCGTCCCTGTGGATTTTTGATACCCGACTTACCACTATGCTTCCCTTGCAAGTGTAGTAGTAATTTAGGTTTGTTTGTATTATCGCGGTGAAACGAAAACAACGACCGTGCCTTTACACGAGCAAGCATTTCATGCGGTTCATCAGGCGCTCTTAAGAACAATCACTAGATCTGCTCAAATCTGGTACAACAGCCTTCCTCGGGGGCAGATTTCTTACTTTTAACAACTAGCTGAGCTATTCATTGGTAATTTTTACTTTGGAGAAAAACCAGTGAAGCAAGTAGCTCATTTACTCAGTGTGAGACAGAAAGAAGGAGAAAGTATTAGGGATTACATCACTCGTTTCAACAACAAGCAACCGAAAGTGATTGATTATGAAGAGATGACAAAAATCACTTCTCTTATGAGTGGTTTGCTCCCTGATAAATTATATTATACTCTATCAAAAGATCCACCAAAGATGATGACAGAATTGATGGCCAAGTCAACGAAGATTATGAACGCCGAGGAAGTTATGGTTGCTAAAAAGAATTCAGAGGCAAAAGCAGGAAGCAAAAGAAAAAGGGAAGTCAGATAAGAAGGAGAACAAGAACTATAATGAGCGCAGGAGTTAAAAGGGAAAGGAATGCATAGATTGGCTGAGGAAATTCACTAATTACACCCCTCTAACGGTGGATATACATCATGTGTTGGAGGAAATTAAGCACAACAATGATTTGAGTTGGCCTGAAAAGTTAAGATCGCCTGCTAATAAGAGGGATAAGTCCAAATATTGTGAGTTTCACAAAGATCATGGTCATACCACTAACCGATACATTACCCTCCAAAATGAGACAGAAGCACTCATCCGAAGAGGAAAGCTGGACAGATTTGTAGATCGATAGAATGGTGGAAGAAATGGAGGAAGAGGTTCACAGAGATCTAAATCGTCAATTACGTCCAGGGAAGATAAGAAAAGGAACCACGACGACGATCCAGAAGATGATCCTGATCTCCCCAAGAAACTTAAAAAACTAAAACTTGAGGTATTCACACTCAGTTTTGATCTTTTTATTATCACATGATTACAGGTAGAGATACCAGAGGAGGAGATCACATAGATAAAAGGAAGGCTTACCTCAATGAGGCTCAAGCTTGAACCTATATCCATCATATCAACCTCGTCGAGGAGGATCAATCAAGAAAAGTTAATAAGGATAAGCTCGTAATTGGCTTTTCATAAAATGATTTATCAGGAGTTTTGTATCCTCGTGATGATCCTTTTGTAATCAGAGTCAGGATGAAATAAGTATTGGTAGCAAGAACATTAGTGGACAATGGCAGTTCGGCATACATCATGTTCTATCCCTGTTTTGATAGTTTGGGTTTAAAACTTAGTCGACTAGAGCCATATCATAGGCCACTCATTGGATTATCAGGTAAAAAGTTGTTTCCACTGGGAACTATCAAGCTGGATGTGTTGATCGGGACTTGTTCAGCGAGCAGGATAGAGAAGGTAAGTTTCTTTATAATGGACAAAAATGTTCATTCTACTTATAATATGATTATGGGGAGGGTTGGTCTGAAAAAGTTCGAATTTGTACCCTTAATTGTTCATCAATGCATGAAATTCTCGACCAATTTTGGAGTAAGAATAGTGAAAGAAGACCAAAAAGTAGCTCGGGAGTGTTACTATTCCTCTATCGAGGAAGAAAATATGCTAGAGGCCAAACGAAAGACAACCACTTATCAAGTGGATACAACTGAGCCGAACAATGAGTTTGAGGTTGAAACCTTAGATACAAGAGATGAATCTGAGCTTGTAGAAGGTCAAGTGATGGAGGTACCAGAAAGCATTGTTCTGTAGAATGATAAGCCAGAACGAACAACTCAAATAAGAGCATTGTTGGAGCCAGTTCTTAAGCAGGAGTTGACATCTTTCTTAAGGAAAAGAAAACAAGTGTTCTCTTGGAGTCATTAAGATATGCCAGGCATAGATCCAAACTTTTTGTGTTATGAACTTAATGTCAATAGGGAAGTCAAACCTGTAAAGCACTGAAAAAGAGTTTTCAGCCCAGAGAAGAACCAGTCTATACAGGAAAAAGTGGATAAGCTTAAAAAATATTCCTTTATTGAAGATGTGAACTAACCTGATTGGCTAGCCAATGTAGTTATGGTCAAGAAGAACAACAATAAGTGGAGGATGTGTGTGGATTTTACAGACTTGAATAAAGCGTGCTCGAAAGATCACTTTTCTTTACCACGAATTGATCAACTGGTAGATGCCACTTTAGGGCACGAATTGCTGAGTTTCATGGATGCATATTCTGGTTATAACCAAATCAAAATAAAGCCAGGAGATAAAGAAAGTACTTCCTTTATCACTCCCCGAGGAACTTATTGCTATAATGTCATGCCGCCGTTTGGTCTTTAAAATACAGGTGCTACTTATGAGAGACTTATGAACAAAGTATTTGAGGAGCAGATAGGCAAGAATATAGAGGTGTATGTTAATGATATGCTCACTAAAAGAAAAAAAGTTGTTGATCATATTGCCGACCTCAGTCAGACGTTTGATCAACTGGAAAAGTACTAAATGAAGTTAAACCCCACCAAATGCATCTTCGGAGTGCAGGAGGGAATGTTCCTTGGGTATATAGTGAATCAAATGGGAATTGAAGCCAATCCAGATAAGATTAAAGCTCTGATCGAAATGAAGTCCCTCACCTATAAAAAAAGATGTTTAAATACTAACTGGGAGTGTAGCAGCACTCAACAGGTTCGTGTCAGGAAAAACAAACAAATGTTTGCCATTCTTCAGGGTCCTCAGAAAAACCTTTGAATGGAACGATGAATGTGAAAAGGAATTCCTAGAGCTGAAGAAGTATCTGGGAGAACCACTATTACTTTCTCGACCAATGCTAGGAGAAAAGTTGCATCTGTATCTAGTAGTATCTGAGTCCGCAGTTAGCTCTACTTTGATCAGGGAGGAAAATGGAGTTTAAAAGCCAACTTATTACACCAGCAAAGCTTTACGAGGAGAAGAAGTAAGATATCCCAGACTGGAAACATTAACACTGGCTTTAATTGAAGCTAGTAGACGAATGAAGCCATACTTTTAAGCCCACACTATAGTGATCTACACCGATATGCCATTAAGACAGGCTTTGCACAAACTAGAGAAATCTGGAAGACTGATGTATTGGGATGTGGAGTTGGGGGAGTATCACCATGTGTATGAACCAAGGACTGCTTTAAAAGGCCAAGTTGTGGCTGATTTTATTGTATAATTCACTTATCTAGAGGTTCCCGAGCAGCAAGGGACTCTAGCCGAGAAACATACAAGAGTTAGTAGACCAACTGGAAATACGCCTGACCAATTCCAAACAATGAACACCGTAGAAAAAGACCAATTAGATTTGTCTAGTGGAGTAAAGGAGATGAAGAAGAAATATGAGGAGGCAAAAGATAAAATCTTCCATCAAGGGACTCTGACAAACCAAGCGTTTGGCAGCAATATCCCCATATGGAGTTTGTACGTCGATGGGTCATCTTGCGCAACTGAATGTGGAGATGGAATCATTATTAATACTCCAGACGAGCTAGACATAGAGTATGCTCCACATTTATAATTTTAAGCCTCCAATAATGAAGCAGAGTATGAAGCCATAATTGTTGGTCTAAATTTAGCTAAATTATTGAACGTCGATTAAGTTGTGGTGTACAGTTATTCGAAGTTAGTTATAAATCAAGTGTTGAGTGTATATGTTGCGAAAGGAGAACTGATGACTAGATATTTGGTTAAAACTTTGGAAGTAATTTCCACGTTGTTAGAAGTTCGATGGTCAGGATTCTGAGATTGGAGAACGCCCGAGCAGATGCACTTGATCGATTAGCTTTAGCAACCAGAACGAAAATACAAAGGACTTTTCCTATTGAGCTACTTGCTAATAGGAGCATTGATGAAGATCTGATGGTCAACTTTATTATAGTTGATATGGGGCCATCTTGGATGGACCCCATAAGAGAATATATTGAAGATGGGATTCTTCTAGCCGATCTACTTGAAGCTAAGAGGCTGAAATACAAATCTGCAAGATATGTGTTAGATGGTGGTGTGTTATACATAAGAGGGGTAGCTGCTGGTCTACAACGATGTGCGCATCCAGCTGAGGTAAAGGATTTGATCGAAGAAGTCCATGAAGGGTCCTGTGGAGCCCATATAGTAGGGACAATGTTGATAGCTTGACTTTTCGGTGTGTTGTCGTTGTTGAAAGCTAAGCTGGTCAAAATCCTCAAATTACCTACAAAATAATATCAACTCAAGTGTAGCGGTAAATAGGGGTATCAACCACATCAAGGGGGTAAGCTAGAGACATATTTAATTGTAATTCACTTTTTTATTTTCTTTTTGGAATTTTTCTTTTCTATTTTTTTTTTTGTTTTTCAAATATTAAAACAGTTAGGGTGAGGTGAGGTGAAATAAGATTAAACTAAAATGTGAGATGAAAACAACTAATTAGAAAGTGACTAAAAGTGAAAAATAAAGTCTAACACAAATATATGAGATAAATGAGGTAAATAAATGTGAGAACAATCAAGGCCAGCCCCTACCACTAGCCGGATCCAAAACCCACCCGAATCTATTCGACTCCATCCACCATCCACTGCCACACCCCAACCTCCGGCGATCGTCGCCGTCCGGAACCACCTACCAAGATTCCATACACGACCACCTCCGGCGTCCTGACCCAATTTCAGTGGCGCCGACAACCAACCCGAAACCCATCGTCGGTACCTGACCCCATTCCCCAAGCCCACAAAAACCGTTTTCGAACCCTATCAACAAAGTTGATCGATATCTACAAAAGCCACCAACAAAGTTGGTCGGTATCTACTAAAGCTACCAACAAATTTGGTCGGCATGTCAACAAATACCACCAACAAAGTTGATCGGTAGCTACAAAAGCCACCAATAAAATTGGTCGGTATCAACTAAAGATACCAACAAAGTTGGTCAGCATCAACAAGACCACCAACAAAGTTAGTCAACATCAATAAAATCGCCGATAAAGTTGGTCTATATCAAACTTATAAAATCATGCAATGAAAAATCGCAAGTCCCAAATGCTTGGTTAATGAAGACCCGGATAAAAAATGTTCATCTAAATTGGGCTAAAAGATTGACAAATGATCCACTTACGCCTAGGAATCAAGGTAACTAGTGCAATTACCATAAAATCCAGGTACATTAGTAGAACCATGGTGAAGCATCGGTAATTGGTATAAAACTTAGGATAATCCTAAGAATATCAATAGAACTGGTGAAAAGTAGAGATTAACTAAAACAATTGATCCATTCATAGTCAAAGACTAGAAAAATATTCACAGACATTCAAAGATTAACTAAGAGTTGATCCATTCACAAAATAAGATTTCCATTATTAACTAAGAGTTGATCCATTCACAAAATAAGATTTCCATTAAATTTAAATGATTACATATTGTTGCTCAAATATGGAGAAACAAAATACAAAAATTATTCTACAAGATGCTTTACTTCAGCTTTAGAAACATGATCCATGGCAGCTGGAGGATCTTTTTATTTTCTTTATGTTCAAGCCTTGGGGAGGAGGGGAGGGAGGAGGTGAGACCTGAACCCCCAACCTCTTGAAAGCAAGGGTTGGTATTAACCATTGGGGCAAGCCCCTTTGGTTGCCAGCTGGAGGATCATCCAAAGTAAAAGGAGAATTTATGAAGTTAAGATCCCGAAGCATCCGGGTATTGCTACTACTAGGACGGTCAAGAAAATAAGGAGGACGAACGATCTCAAGCTCGTCTTGCAGTTCGTAATCCCCCAAGTACTTAGAAATCAAACATTGGGGAACGCGATGAACAGGCACCCAGTGAACATCCAATTTGAATGGAGGATTGTCAAGCTTCACCAAGCCTGGATCATACCAATCTCATATAATATCATTATTATCCACCTTTAGCACAATTAAACCCCATTTGTAGGATTCATTTTGGGCCTGTTGGAGTCTATCATCATAATGTCCCAAAGCTTCATTATAACCACCCATCCAAAATTCTCTGGGTTGCTTATGGAATTGGAAAGTTAATCTATCAACCTGCGATTGCAGCTTCTTCAGTACCCCATCCTTAGCCTAAAATTGAGAAGATTGAGTAAATAGTTGCTCAGATAAAGTTCGCAGCTTTCCTTTAACTGTGTAGCTTGGTTGGCAAGGGCCTGTTAGGTCCTAAGTCCCTCTATAGTTTCCCCACCAACCCTATTTTTATCTCGGGAAGAAGAAACGGACTTTATTTTTTCAAGGCCTCCAATTCATCTCTCAATGTGGCGTTCTCAGCTTCTAAAAGGGAATGACCTTCATTGGTAGTAGTAACAATAACTCCGGAGGAAGACTTTAAAAGATTCAACTCATTCCTCAAATTACTATTCTCCTATTCCAAGAGTTTGGCAATGGTCCTAGTTTCTTCAATTTTAAGCTTAAGTAAAGCTTACTTCTTATTATAAATGGAGACAAACTTATCAAATCCCCGACCTTCGCTCAAACTTTGACACTTCTGCTCATAGCTCTGATGAAGCAGCACAACGAATTCCTTACAGTGTTCTTGAATTTATTTTATCATTTCATAATAGGCAACATTATTTGCTATCGCCCGATCAAGTAAGTACTTCAAATATTTATAAGATTCTCTAACTTGCTCTGAAGCATCATCACCAAGCAAATGGATAACTTCTTCATCGGACAAGTCCATATGACCAGCTTTAAAAAAAGCATTGCATTTCCTCAGTAGCTCCGTATCTTGGGAAGATAATTGTTCCATCTTCGCAATAAACTAGCAAAAAGAAATAGTCGCCAGTCAACAACAAGAAAGGAGCAACAAAAGGTTCTTTTATTGATAACAAAGAGTTCAAGTACAATCAAAACAAAGGAAAAAGGAATAAAAAAATTAAAAGAAAAAAAAGTGTCAAACAATATTACACCTTCTCCCTGTCACTCTCAACCTTCTTGCTCTGCTCAGAACAAGGGGCTGCAGCTTGAAGTTGCTCGATTTTGCTCAGCTGGAGGAATAAAAGACTCAGGTACTTCAGGTTGCTTGGCAACAGATTCAACCACAACTAAAGACTCATCAGAAGCAACTTCATCTTTAACCTCTTCCTCAATGACTAGAGGAGGCCCATAAATATACCTCTAAAAAAGTTCAGAGTCTTCGTCTGTGTTCAACTCTTGAAGGGTAGTAACCCAACCATCTCTGAAGAATTTTTGCTTCACATACTCAATCTGAGAAGAAGTAGCAGAAATAACTTTGTTCCAGCGTTTGTCCCAACCAGCACTGAAGGAAGCCTTCACAACAGACTTTCTCTTAGCTCTAGCTGAGGACACAAGCTTTTTAACAGCCTTTGCCCTGCGCTCAACTTCCTCTTTCTTGTGTTTAACTTCCTCTTTCTCGCGCACAACTTCCTTTTCCTTGCACTTAGCTTCCTTTTTTCGGCGCACATCTTCATCTTTATGGTACCCAACTTTCTCGGCCCTGCGCTCAGCTTCAAAGGCATTTGTATCAGAGGTCAGGCGAGTAGTTTTAGCTGTCTTCAGCTTTGCAGCACAAGTATTCCTTTCAGTTTCCAAATCTTACTGAGATTCAATTAAAGACTTCTTCAAACCAGACAAAGCTTCCTCCACCTTATTTGAAGAAGAATAAGCTTTAATTGCATCATCCTTCTCCAGCATATTATTGAAGTGGACTAAGAACTACAAAAATGAAGACCAAAGTGAGAATATGAGGAATGTAAATGACAACCAAACCAAGATAATGAAAATTACTTACTGATGTAAGGTTCTGAGTAGCCAATTCAGGGACCTTCGTTCTGGGAAGTTGGGCATCTGCTCCCTGTGGTTTGGAAGAGTACCAGACTTGATCAACCTCTTAGCTAAACCAAGAGTGATGGCTGTGGGAGGAACAAAATTAGGATAGGGTAAATCTACCAAGGATAGTTGATCAGTCACTTGGTCGACTTGCTTCTCTGGAAGATCTCTCCTAAGTCTCCTCAGAGGAACTTCAACCTCTTTGGAGGCTACATTTTTAGGAGTCGAGCCTTTAGGGGCTGAACCTTTTGGGGATGGGGGATTCATAACATCCCCGTTTTATTCTTAGCTCCCTCAGCAAATGATTGGGAGCCAGGTGCAACACCACTGTAAATATCGGGAACTTCCCCTTCTTCATAACTTCAAATAAAGGAGTATCAAAATCAATAACAGACTCTGCATCAAGATCAATCACCCGAGCAGGAGAGGCAGCGAGTCTAGCAATAAAAGAGGAAACAATATTCCTGTACTGGAGCAGATAAGAGGCAGACCTCACGTGCTCCTCAACAACTACTTTTTGAAGTTCCCAAATAAAATTAAACTCTTTCAAATTTATTTCGCTCTTTCTTTTTTCTTAACTACAAAACAATTTATAAAACAACAGTCAGTATGACATTTTATCAAACATAAACAGGGCAGATTTACAAACACATAAAACAACCTATTCCATTGCCAAAGAGAGGACATCTAAGTCCTTGGTATTTAGCGCTGCCAACTAAAGGTACATGTTGCCAATTTTTTATAACTACCCATAATCAAAATAGTCCCTATTAGAATCAGGGAGATTAACTACCAAAGCTTTACTAACCGTCCAAGTTTTTAAATAAAACGTGCTATCACTAGTTACCCACTTATAAAAAAACATGATTTTCGGAATCCCTAGATGGGTTCCATGAATTTGATTTAACTTATAAACTCCATTAACAACTCTCCATGTGTTAGGAGCCACTCTTACAGGTACAATGTCAAAATATTGACAAAACTCTAAACACAAGGGATAGGGAGGAAATGTGAAACCACATTCAGCAACAAAGATAGAGGGGAACCAATGACCCTCAGCAAGAGAGAAAAAATCAGAAGGAAAAGTGGGATGTTCTAATACAATCCAAGATGGAATGTTAAAATCAATTATGAACTTATCAAGTGACTCGATAGAGTAAACCATGATGAAGAAAACAAAGAAGAAGAGAAGAAAGATTCTTACAAAGATTTAAGGATTCAGCATGAACTGAAGAAAAAAAAATGATCGCACAAAAGCAAACGACACAGCAGCAGAATCAGACGTAAGAGGTAAAGAGTGATCGAAGTTTTTACAGCCTTTTTTATAAGACGCGTCGAAAACTGGGCCAAGTAATAATTAAAATGAACAACAGTTGGATTTACAAAGGCTAACATATGAAAAGACAAAGATACCCCAAAAGTATTCACGAAAATTCAAAATATTTACAAAATTTCCATTCACGCTCAAAAACTGTCAAATGAATAAATTTCACAAGTCTGGAAGCTCTACAGCCAACCCAATAGCCCGAGCTAATGCCAAAGCATAATATTCCACACTTTCACATAAACCCCAAGTATGAAACATTGGGGGCTTCTGTTGATACCAAAATTTACCATCCTATATGGACCTATTACAAGTCAGCTTGTGTCATCCTATATGTCACAAGTCGAAATCAGCATGATAGAAGGGCCCGACCAACTTTGTTACCTGACCAACAAGGAAGCCCAATCAACATAATTACCCGACCAACAGCCGAAAAGTCATTCTACACAGCCAACCAAGCGCCAGCAGTCTTACAGCCTGTATTGCCTGTGAAGCGACAACGTTCATACAATTAATTCTCATTATGTATTGATGTGAATGCCTAAAAAATAAAAGCATTAAATCCTTTCACATGACAACAATCAAGACCCCCCTGGGCTATAACTATATTATATCACCCTCATTGCAAGAGATCGAAAAACAACTCAAGGCAGTCTATACATAACAGTGGACGTAGGCTATTCCATTGAGCCAAAATACTTTAAAAAGTTTTCTTGTGTCTTGTTTATTTTACTTAATTTATATGTGATCAACTGATTAGGCTTAGTCTGCTTTGTCTACTTTTCTGAATCAACAGTGATTATGATTCCTCTTCTAGTATTAGTTTCAAGATAATGTCTATGGATTTTCTTTACCAAAAATTTCTAGAGAGACTAGTTTTTTAGATATTTCTTTCTAGTTGTTTGTCCCATATTTCTCCTTTTAAATTCATGTGTTCATGATGAATAAAACCATATATATGATGACAAAAATCTTTTTAGATTATTTGAATTTTTTAATTGATTTTGAAATGATTTTCTTTTGAAGGATTTAATTGATTTTTAATGTGATTTTCTTTGCATTTGCAAAATAGATCATTCTTTTGAATTTTATTAGAAAGAACCTTTTTCTTATGGAGAATAATTGGGGTTTTAATTGGACAATTTATACGTGTGATCTCTATTTTTAAGAATGATACAAAAAATAATATTTTATATCTTCATTTATTCGAGGATTGTCGTAACTTGATTTTCTTTTTGTTGGAATCAATTTGACAAATTTTTTATTTTACAGTATTTATTTTGTTCAAGAATTGTTTTATTTTTTATTTACTCGAGTTATTCTGATAGATGTTTGATTTTAGGAAAATTATTTATGTATTTTTATTTGATCTATTGTATGCTTGGGACTTTTATCTCGAATTTTTTTAACAAGAGTCTTTTGGTGTATTTATTGTATTCAACTTTTCATTAATTATAGATTTTCCAAAAAGAAGATGTAATGAGGTTATACTCAAATTTCTAAAAGAGTTTCTAATCAAATCAAACTTTTTCGTAGTTGGTTGTTTTCACTTTGGAGGAATGGTATGTATTTATTTTTTCTTTATTCATAGAATCGAATTATTTTATAAGTTTATCATTTTTTCGCATTAGGATTTTTTTCTTTATGTTTTCTAGTTCAATGTAGAGATCTTTGTTTTCATTTTGAATTGCTATTTGAGAATCAATAAGATTTTTGCAACTTGTAACTAATGTTTAATAAAGTTGGTCTAGTTGGTCATATGCATTAATCGTTTCATCATTCTAAAGTATTTCAAAATCACAAGTTTTTTAGTTTACCCCATCATTGGCTTGTGTACAAGGGTGACATTTTGTTTGCTCGGCGGATGATGATGCTGAGAAATCTTCTAGAATAACTTTGTCTTTTGAAATTAGGGTTGGGTAATTCACTTCTTCTTATAGATTTTGTGACCATGAGGTTTGTGATATATGGATGATCGAATTAAGGTATTTTTCTTCTGAATTATTTTTCGCTACGAATTCCTCAACTAGGAATTTTCACAAATCATTTGCTTCCTTGAAGTGAGACACCTTTGCTAAAACAACATGATCTAAGAAAGAGCATAAAATCTTCAAAGCTTCAATGTTAAGCTCATTTTTCTTTTCAATGTTTAATGTAGATAAACGGGATAAATTTTGACCATTAATTACTTTCCATAAGACATAATCAACATATTGGATAATGAGATATGTGAAAATCCATCTGAAAAGATGGGAATGTCATATCTTTGCAAAATCATTTCATAAATACTTGTCATTTTATTTTTTATCTTTAGAATAAAAATACACTTTTCAAAAATAAGTATTTAGGAACTAAGCTCTTATACCAATTGTTTGCTCGAAAATATTCCGGGGGGGGGGGGGGGGGGGGGGGAGGTGTAGTGGGTATATGGGTTTTTAAAATTTATTTAACTTTCTTGTAAAGATTATTTGAAGTATGATAGATCTATAAAACATTAAGCAACTAATCAAGAATAATTATAAGCAGTTAAGAGAGAAAGGTTAATGGAATTTTACAAATCGAGATTTTAATGTGGTTTGACCACTGCCTACATCCACGCCCGATATGGTACTCGAGAACTTCACTGTCTCTAATTCACTTAAGGAGGAACCATATTTCTTATAAGGAACGCCACCTTGCAAATCTCAATCAACATGATGCTAAACTCGTCCTTGCCTTAGTGGTACCTATGCAATATCTCAAAGTCTTTAAACGCCTTAACTACCCATGACAATGAAATTATCGTCCGAGAAGATAGAATGAAGTTTAATGTTAGTAATAAAAATGAGATCTGTAATAGCAACATAAAGTAAATAAGATTTACTAAAATCAAAGGTCAAATGAGTTTACTTTCTCTATCAAAAAAGTAAACAAACAAGATTCACAAGAGTGATGCTCAAATGATTTTTGGGTTGGATCTTTAACACAAGTGGTATTATAACTTTGCTAAAGAGGGATTGAGATTTTTTAGTTTAAGTGGGTTTCTTGAAGCTTTGTCTTTGATGGAATTTTGGGTTTGGATCCCTTAAATGGGTTTTCATGATTTTTCTTTAGAAAATCAAGGAATGGAATGGCACAAACTTGATGATGGAAATTTACTCAATGGGATTGTTATTTTAATCTTGTGTGTCTAAGAAAGTAACTTAAGGTATCCTTTTATAGGCTTCAAATGACGAAATGCCGTTGGAGGGGTATAAAGGTAATAAAGGGTTCATTTGAAATTCAAATTTCAAATATAGACATTATGTAAGAATGTTTTTCAAATACTTTTAGTCGGCTAAAAGAAATATTTGGTCGACTAAACCTTTATTATTTAGAGTTGGGTTATTTTAGTGTGGTATGAGGAAAGGTTTAGTATGCTAGATGTTGAATACTAGTCGACTAAAACTCCCATTTTTTGGGCTATATAGGGTTAGGTTTTAGGCCATTCTTTTGGGTAGGTTTAGAATAGTTTAGCATAGTTTTAAGTACGTATTTTTTGAGCATATACAAAGACAATCAAGTTTCTTTACCTTTGTACAATGGTTCCCAAAGCACAACAAGGAACTGGGCAATGATCTACTGGTCTTTGGAATATTCTTCTGAATTATGTGAGTCATGACGTGTTTCTTTGTGTGATTTTTTAAGGGCATGATTTTCTTGAGTTTGATATTCATAGGTTTTGTGATGTTGAGATGATAATGATCTTGCTTGGTTTACTGCATTGTGTGATTATGAGTGTTTTTTTTATATATGATTGAGCTTTGAACTTCATGGTATATGTGTTTTTGAGACGACTATGATCTTAGTTGGATGTTTGATTTATGTGATGAAGAGTTTCCATGTATGTGTGGTTGATCTTGAACTTATCTTGATGTTTGAGAGATGATTTTTCCTAAGGTTTGATGATTTCTTTATCTCTTCATTATATGTATGGGGTCTTTATTATATTAGGTGGGCATGTTAGTATGGTTTCATAGATGGTATGTTCCTTTTAACATATCTCATAATATATTAAGTGCTTATTTTAATCTTAAGTACATTAGAGAGAAGCTATTAAAGTGTGATCTTATATCAATTATGTTTTCATTATAGAAAATCCTTTTTGATTGAAGTATAATTGGTTTATCAAAACTCATAATTAATTAAGCCTTAACTCACATGCCCATCTTTTCCACAGCCATCTCAAGTACATGCGGTATGCACATATAAAATCGTTGCACATATCGTCACCGCCTATTATTTGCATGGCCAAAAATATCCAGAAAAGAATGTGAGACAGTCATAATCCATCCCACAACTGGTCACCACTTGGTATTCACATAGCCGGAATGATATCATAACTAAACCCTGTGATGCAACAAAATCAACATGCCATCCAATCCACATATCGTATCGCTGACCATGAACTAACTCTCCATAGCATGGCCAGGACAAGGAACATCTAGCGTGATGTCCATATAAAATTGTACTCCCCAAGAATGTCCACATAAGAATGTTTTCTCTTGGCACACACTTATAATCCTCATTCATTATTTCCATATTATGAAAATCCATAACATTATTACTTCATTAACATTTCATTTAACATTTAACTTATCATTTATCAAGTATCATTACGTTATTACTTTCCATTAACCCCAACTTCGGGTTATTCTAATTAAATCCTAAATGTTACATAATTTTATTAAAAACTAAAGAGATTCTCGAATCGCTCACGATGATGTATCTAATGTGGGACTACTCATAAGTCTAAATATTAAATAACAGAGTTATGTTAATGGAGAATTCAAAATTCATCAATCCTACTCGTCTCTAAACTCCATGCATAGTGCATTCTATAAATGAAATCTAAACTAGGAAACCCCCGATACACTTTCGTTTAGATATAGTAGTCATTAAGACAATATAATCAGTTAGTGATTTATTAATGTGAATTAAATTATGAGTTTAAGCAAATTAAACAACCAACTTTCATAACCAACTGCATTCATCCAACATAATTCAATAACAACCACATACCAACAAGCCAACAAATGTATACCCCGTACTCTTTCTAATTCATCTACTCAATTAATTCATATATAATAACATAAGGGAATAAATAAAATGATTAAATCAATTTCATATACATTTATGTTCGATTTCAATTTCCAAGAACATAATTCAATTAAAGAGTGCATCACAATTCAAGTTAAACAACATGGGACTATTCAATATTCATGTAATCGTTCAAGGGATTAAGCTCTAATTATTACTTAACATGATTGAGTTAACATTTATTAGGCATATATTAGAAAAGGTACTATTCATACAGATAAAGGTACAATCCTAATTAACACATGCATTTACAATATTAAATAACCTTAAATTAAATATTTTATATTAAAAATATAATTCAATTAATCGAATTTAAAGTGGTTGTCATAAGTTATTTCCTCAAGCGCTCCTTTCCAACTCTAAACTTAATGCACGAGAAATGTTTTAAAGACCCTTATACATTAGGCATTATCCAAAAATTCTCCATATGTCCAAACAACTATATAACTAGGCATAATTACCTTTTTAACCCCAAACTTCACAGAAATTACACTCAAGCCCGTAAAACTTTAAAAAATTATCAAATCAATAATTCCAATTAAATTCATTTTAACGTTAAATTATCATAAATGATTTTGAATTAAAAATTTAAATTGTTTAATAAATTCGGATTCCAAATTTATTAATTAAATTACATCTAATTAATTGATTATTAATTCTTATAAAAATACAAGGTATTACAAAATTTGAACTCATTTTTATTTCACATCAATATAAAATGATAATATGTGCCCTGAAAGCACAATTTTTTAGCCTCAAAATAGTAAGTAAGAAAGCTTTGCATAAATATTTATGCCCTCTTAATTGTATCTCGACACCATGTCTTTAATATTTTTGGATTCTTAGTATGTACCTTAAGGGTCCCTATATAAATTGAATAAGTATTTAGAGTATGAAATTAGATAAAATGATATAATTTCTTCAAATTCCATGTATTTTCATTTTTAATTATTTGTCTTGTGGAGTGATAATTATATACACATGTCTCATTATCTCCTCATGTCAAGGTAACTTGTATTTTAAACCAATGATAAAAAGGAAAAAAAAGGAGAAGATAGGGTATAAAAACTACAAAAACAAGACTAAACCTAAATAATCTATATTTTAAGCAATTTTTTTGGTTATAAGCCTAGATTCCATGGACAAAGTCATGATTTTTTGTGCTCGAGAACTAAATTAATGATGAATTCCACGATTTTGAGGTTATTTTGATTATTGACAAAATAATTACTAAAATTTAATAATTAAGTATGTATTCAATCAATTACTAATAATAAAATAGATACGAAAAATCCTTAAATGCACACTCCCTCCGAAATTAAGAGTTCGTATCTTTTATTTGTATAGATTAAAGATACACGCAATCAATGACTAAGATCAACACTTGTTCACTATTGTGAAATTCGTTTAACTGATTTTGTACCAAAAGTGGACTATTAATATGGGACAAAAAAAATAATTGTTGACTCTTATTCGAAATAAATGGAGTAGGATGTATACTATCGAAGAATAAAAAAAAATCCTAAACCTCAAATTTTAACCAATATTAGTCCTAAAATTCAACCCTAAAATTTAATTTATTTATTTTTTTATAAATATTAGTCCTAAAATTAACATTAAAAATTAAAAATTGAATCAACACACTAAAATTAATCCTAAAATTAAATTCAACACCTTAAATGAACCTTAGAATTTTGTTTGACATATGGTTATTGTTTTTAAACAAAATATTTGTGAACCCTCAAGCCTCCACTCATCCCTTTGCGGTAATATCGTCTAAAACTTAAATTACTTGCCCACTTCCCTCATTTTTAGTTTTGTAGTATTGGTAAAGTCTCCTTAATGAAGATAGTATTACGCATTGTACAAGGGGTGAAGGTATTCCTTTCGTATTTTATTCATTTTATTATGGTAAAAATACACATCATTTGAAATCATTTTTTAAAAATGTATCCTTTTATTTGTGTTACTTTTGAATTCGAATATGGTCCAATTTTTGTTCGATACGTTAGTTGTAACTATATGTATCGTCATTCATGTCATATCCCGTATTTTGTGTGTATAATATAATTGTGAAAATTAATTATGTCTTCTTGTTGTGACAGGTGATGTCACTATTTATATTTTTTTACGTGTTATTTGATTTGTATTTGAAATCAGATTTAATACATGAAATCGAATAATTAAATAATTGATATTTGGACTTGTACTAATTACTTTATTAAATGATTGAGTTAATTAATTCATCATTTTTTGGGCATATTTTGGGTTGGTATTTGGGACGCATGGAATGTCTATGTTTGACTTAAAACAATGAGATTTAGGTCTATTAGTTTTTTTTTTTAAAAAAAGAGGATTAAACCCCACATAACATAAAACAGAGAAAATAGCCTTTCTCTTAGGGCTTACAACAAAGAACATGAAATTGAAAAATATGAAATAAATGAAAATAGAAATCTAGACATGGGACCTTTATAAGGCCTAGCTTTGAAAGACAAACTAATCTCTTCATGGATTTCAACAATAATTGACTTAGCATTCATATCAATTCCTTCAAATGTAGCTTTGTTCCTGGCCCACCATATTTTTCAACAAATGAATCTTAGGAGCATCTTAAAAAGAGTAGCCCGGATATTCTTCCCATTTGAGTTAAACCACCAAAGAAAAAGTCGGGATCTAAAACCCAAATTCTAAAATTTGTGACCCATTAATTTTTCAAAATAAAGCCAAACTGAATTAGCAATTTCACTCGATCCAAATAAATGTTGGATGTTCTCCGCAATAGGTTGAAGACAATAATGGCACCTCGAAACCAATGGGATATTGATAAACTGTAGATTCACATCAAGAGGAATAACATCATGAAGAATACGCCACATAAAAGTTGACACTTTTTGAGGCAATATAGGATCCCAAATCATGGTAAAAGGAAATTGAATACCATGTTTAAATCTCACCCAATCCCAATCATTTTTGAAAGTAAAGCCATTATATAGCCAACCTTGATTAGGAGCATAAAAAATATTATCACCAATAACCTCATATACCGCTTGAATCTTTTCCACGAAGCACTAGAAAACAAATGAGTACCTTTAAAATTCAAGTGAGCTAATTTTTTATATATAGAATTCATAAAATTAGCCCATAATGAATTATTCCGAAGAAAGTGGAACCATAGCTTATATGAAAATGCCAAACACACATCAGCAAGCTTCCGAATACCAAGGCCACCTTCAATTTAGGTCTACAAATAATATCCCAATAAACCCAGTGATGTTTAAATTTTTCTTCCGAATGACCTAAAAAAAATCGCCTAAATACGATTGAAATCTTGGATGAATGCCTTCATAGGAAAGATAACAGAGAATACAAGGGAACCCAACATCATAACAATAAATAGAATTTAAATCAACCGACCTTTCATTGACAAAAAAGCAGACTGCCACTGCTTTATACGATCCACTGCATTATCAGTGATAGGAGCGAAGATGAGTTTTTTTTTCCAACCATGATAAAGAGGCACTCTTAGATAATTTATTGGAAGAGCCTTAAAAGTGAACCCAGTAGAAGATTGAAGTTTCCTGCGATGATGAAGAGAACATCTCAGATCTATTATAACACAACTCTTAGCAGCGTTGCAGTTTTGACCGGAGTGGCTTTGATATTCAGAAAAAAAACTTCTTGAAATTTTTGACAGAGCGCAAATTACTATTCTGAAAAAAAATTATATCGTCGGCAAAAGATAGTGATGATACAAGTGGACAATTACTCGGCATGGAATAATTTTTAATAGAACCTGCTAACATCGTATTATGGACACCTCTATTCAAAACCTCTGCCGTAATCACAAACAAAGCAGGTGATAAAGGATCACCTTGACGAACCCCACGCTCAGACTTGAAAAAACCAAACGATTTGCCATTAATAAGGATGGAATACCAGTAGTTAGAAAGGAGCCTCCAAACTAAATCAACACACATTTTTGAGAATCCAAAAGCACGAAGCACCTTAGTAATAAAAAACCAAGAATTTTTTTCGTACGCCTTGGCCATATCAACCTTTATGACAACATTAGTACCCTGAATCTTTTTGTTGAGATTAGAAATTAATTCCCGAGAAAGAAGAATATTATCTGTGATGAGACACCCTTGAATAAAACTTGCTTGAGATGAATAGATAATATTGGGAAGAACATTGCCAATGCGGTTAGATAAAATTTTTGAAATAATTTTATTTGAGAAGTTACAAAGACTAATGGGCCTAAACTCGGAACAAGTTAAAGGGGTGTCCACTTTGGGAATAAGAACAATGTTTGTAGAGGAACAGCTTACAGGAATTTCAAGCCCAAGAAAAAATGATTGAATAGTAAGTGTTAAATCTTCTTTGATAATCTCCCAACACTTTGGAAAGAAATACCCATTGAAACCATCCGGACCCGCCACACTATCTTTATTTAAAGAAAAAACAACCTTCTTGATTTCATCACTTGAAGGTATATTAGTAAGAAACTGGTTATCACAAGAGCCGACCAATTTAGGGATATATTGGTAAATGCTAGAGTATTCATTACAAGTAGAGTTTTCCACTAGAATATTTTGAAAATGAGAAATAACACAATCCTCAATATCCTTCCCAATGACCATCAACACGTTTGATCCTTTGAATAAAAAGTTTATTGTTCTTCTTCTTAACCATGTAATGGATTTTTTTTTAATTAAAGTCCCTATGAGTATCCCATTTAACTCTGGCTTTTTGTCTCTAAAAAATTTCCTCTAACTTCAATTCCTTACTGAAATTAGCCTTGGCAGGATGCCAAGCTTCTCCATTCTCTGGTGTAGAATCAATATCATAAGTAGCCTCCTTTAAAATTAATTCATTTTCTTATTTTTGCACCTGAGAAAAGATATTACTCAAAACATTTTTATTCCAAAATGTTAAAGAAACTTTGACATTTTTAAGTTTGGAAGCGAATAACTCCATAGGTTTCCCACCAACACCAGCAACCCAGAATTTTTCACAACCTCAAAAAAGGAACAATGAGAAACCCACATATTTTGGAAATTAAATGGTTTGGGATATGAATCAGAAGGAAATCTTAAAGAAAGAACAAGAGGAGCAAGATTCGAGTTAGTACGATGAATGTGTTCAGTGGAAGATGAAAAAGAGTTATTAAACCAGCCATCGTTACCAAACACCTTATCAATCCTTGCCCAAATCCTATCATCTTCATATCGATTATTACACCAAGTATAATTCGAACCAGAAAAAGGAATTTCATATAATACATAATGAATCATTGTAGTATTAAAATTTAAAATGGCTTGACTATCAACCAAATTACCCCTTAACTTCCCATCTTGTTTAGACACAATATTGAAGTCACCTCCTATGACCCAAGAATCAAAACCAAGAGAAGCGACGGACTTAATTTCATCCCAAAGAGTTTTCCTATCTTCTTTATTGCATTTGGCATAAACTCAAGAAACAAATAGAGTTTGGAAAATTTTTAAAAATGGATAGAAATGGAAAGAATTTGATCCATATCCCTGACAAGATTAACTTCACAACAAAATCTCCAAAGAATTCAAATCTTCCCACTATAGTTAGAAATACCCCCATAAAACCAATTTTACGAGCAAGAGAATGGATGTTTTGAAAATTAATTTTTGGCTCTTAGATAACATCCACACTAATCTTGAGATTGTTGATGATCCTTTTGAGTCTACGACAGGAAGGATTATTCCCACCCCCCTAATATTCCAAAATAGAAGATTTAACTTGAGGATTTGGTAATAGGAGAAGTTTGAGAAATAAGAGCAGACTTAGTCTTGATATTTGAAGTAGGAACAAATCTCACTTTTTTCTTCTTTCTTTTAGCAACCAAAAGATTTAAAACTGAAGAAAATTTATTGGCATGAGAAAAAACTGAAGCAATTTGTTGATCAGAATTAACACCATTTAGATAGATCCGCATCAATTTTTTTTTATCAAGAGTAGAGGAGAATTATTTCAAACTTGCCAAAGAAACGTGGGAAACATGCACATTGCCAACAATTTTAAAAGAGTTCCAAAGAGTTTTTAAATTTTTCTGGATAGAAGTGATAGACTCAGGAGGAGACGAAGTATGAGATCGATGGAATTGTTTTTTTATCAGGGATAAGTATATTAAGTAACACATCCGTTTCATAAATGAATTCACCATCTTCAGAATATGAGATTAATGCTGAAAAAGAATTATGCAAGTTAATACCATCATCATCACAGTGAGAATCTGGATGAATAGAGAAGCTATGATCAATAAGTGAATCATCAAATGCCTTTTTTTTTACCATAAATAGCAGTTGCAGTCTTAGAAGAAGAGGTCAACCCATGTTCAGTAATTTCTTGCAATCTTCTATCATTGACAAAAGAATTCCTAAAAGCATGACTGGGAACATCACGTAAACTATCCCTTTCATGAATAGAGATGCCACCAGAGTTAGGTTTATCTATTCACGTTTTAGTAGAAGATTTTGGATTCTACACATCAATGCCAGTTTGGGAAGAATTTGTTTTAGGAGCGGGAATAAAAGAGACATTTAAAGGTGTATTTGGTCTCATTAGGGTGAGGCCCATATGAGGCATATGGTTAATATCATGGGAATCTATGTTTACTGGTTATTAAATATAACCTAAAGTCATGTTAGATAATTGGATAAGCCCTAGATATCTTGAGGGAAGAGACACCAAGAGTTAGAAGAGGAGTTGGGGGATTTTGGGGCTTTATTCCTCAATCAATCCATAAGACACTTCTGCACCATTTAAGAATTTTATTGGGACTATGTTATGGTAGTAGTAGTAGTAGTAGTTCATTTGTTTCTAAATTAAAATGAGTATAATATGATTTTAATTAACTTGTGAAATTAGTTTAATTGATAAATTAAAACTTATTCCCTTAGTTAATTAACTTGGATGGTTTGATGAGTAATCTAATGAGCTGACCTTGTAATGGAATTTAAATTCTTGTGTTGTAAATCATATTAACAAATCATATAAAAGCCATTTTATATCGGATTGAATTTGAGTAGAGATTAGTTAGACTGATGAACTTAGGGTTCCTAAATCCATAAATTAATTTTGATGCTTAAGCCTTAAATTAATCACATACAACTTGAGCAATTGGGTTAGTATTTTTATTCTAGACCCTATATTTAAATAAGGTTGGGTGTAGGATTGATTAGATGCTTGGAAGTTAGGTTTTGAGGTTGTTAATGGTGGATTTTGAGACTTGGGGAAGAAGGATATGCGTCAATCTCGTTTGGGATTCTCATTCAAATGAAATTCTATAACTTATTTGAAGCACTTTAGAGGGCGTTCGAACAACAGAGGTCTTCTCATTTTAATGACATAAGTTAGGTCATTCGAATGAATTAGTAAATATATAATTTTATATAATTGAATTATGAAAGTGTGGACGCTGGTTTCATATTTTTTGGATTTTTTATAATTATTTTACCAATGGTGTGCAAGGCTGAAATTATGGGTTGGTGATTTTAAGTTTGTGCCTTATTTTATGTTCGCTTGGTTATGGCGTATATCACGTGGGGGAGTTTAGTATTAAGTCATAAATGTTAGGATGAGGTAGATATTATATTAAATGATTTTCTCGTATAAGTTAAGTATGAGATGATGCCGAGTTTTGGCAAGCCTTGAAAATTCAGGTCAGTGTTATTAATACATGGTTATAGTTAACATGCATAGTAATTAATATTATTGAGGGAATCTATGTGTAACCTAATCTAGTAGGATTTTATATTTGTTTTATTCTCCCGGTTGCGTAGGGAAATACTTTTTTACTTGCTTTGTGTAACACATACCTTGCGTGAGTATTCGTGGGATACATACTAGGGGATATCCTTATAGAGCGCGTATGACGGAGACTGTGTTGTTAACCCAGTAGATAGAGACGGGCTTTACCTTGGTCATCATTACCCGGTACACTATGTGATAAAAGGACTCATTATTTCTATTTGTGATTAACGGGGTGTAAGGACATGGTACGCCACAATTTCGTATGTCATATACCACTACAAGTTTCTACAAGTCGTCGAAGAATTGAGAAGATTACATCTGCAAAGAGGAATTTGAATTTCAAGAAGACTTCAGCATTCAAGCCCAACAAGAACGAATTTGGTAAAATCTTTTTTAATTTTCATTTACATTTTACATAAAAAGGGTTGGGATATTTTTGTAAAAAATAAAATATTTTCCAATTTATGAAAAATGATTTTTGAAATGAATTTAAAAGATTTTTATTTTCTCAAAATCATAAATGGTTTGGATAAAGATCTCCTGATCCCGTGAAAAGTTTTAAGAATTGAGAATCCCAAGTTATTTAAAACTTTTAGAGTCTTTTTTAAGGGGGATCAGTGACTCTCTTTCAAATGACGTCACATCTCGTTCGAACGAGATGGAGTGTCGCTCAAACGACGTCGTCTGTCGTTCGAATGAGAGGTCAATTCACCTGACAAGTCATTGCCTTGAATTTTACTATTTAAAGGGTGTCAGGCTTCTGATTTTTGTGTGGAGAACTGGTTTTAACAGAATGTGTTTTGAGTGTTTTTATTTATTCTCCAACACATTTTTAAGGGTTCAAACTATGTTTTACAATTCACAAATCCAAGAATTTTTGTGTGAGTTGTTTGTGGAACCTGAAGCATATTTTTGCTAGGAGTTTTGCTGCTGAAACTAGGTTCCTTGGAAAGGTACTGGGCTGACCATAGGTTCCACTTGTGGGAGGTACTGGGATAATCGACTGCGTGTCATAGGGAGTGCTGCGGTGTTCTTAGGCTGACGACTACGAACCGACACCTGCGGATATTTCGTAAGTCAATTGTATTTGCACTGTAATCCGATTGTAAACCGTTCCTTTACAAATTATAGTGGAAATAAATGGTTTTTTCCCTGCGGGGATTTTTTCCTGAAATCTATCTTTGTCAGCTTATTCATCGCATGATTTAATTTGAGATTTGATTTGTCACGTAGTTTCATGTTTATGAGCTGATTTAATTGGTATTTGGTTTGAGAAAATTTAGACATCCAATTAAATAAGTTTGAATTGTAAATTACGAATCTATTTGAATTAATATCGCACACGCACTTTCACCGAGAGATCCTCTCATATCACCTTATGTATGGGGTCGTATGATTGGTGTGAAGGCGTAGTAACTATCCCGTGTTGATTCTTTGAGGTTTTAGGTGTGGAACAGCCTATAAGTATACCTAGTACACACAAGCGATCTATAGAGCCAGTAGGAATATTCCTTAGTTATGTGAGGGGTCGAAGGGAGACCTTCTATGAAGTATGTGGTTGAGACCATACTTATTTTGAGGTTAGACGTAAAGAGTGTCTCTCCTTCGATTTATATTCTTATGTGTTATGGTACTTGAGTTGATCCTACGAGTTATTCTCTTATGCTAGAGATGTATATGATTTATAATAGAGATGTATAATTATATGTTATGACTCTGAATTTGTGTAACATATATAACAAAGATGTATATACTATATCAGCGGGCATGAGACTATTCACGATGCATAGACTTGAGATGTGTGTTTAGTATTGTACTTAGAGAATATTAGTAAGATTTCAACTGGTTAGAAAGATTCACTTAAGATAGGAGCATATCATAAGATAAATCTATTCTTAATATAAGGTATTTGTGTCCATCCTTATATCTCTCTCCCTTCCCCGAGGGAAAAGGGGGAAGAAGGTCTTGCGCCCTCATTCTCTAGGAGCGGTTTGGTCGTCGTTGATGTGGAGTGATGTAAAAAGATGGAGTCGTCGCCTATTTTGCACAAAACATGCAAAAGAAAATGTCGCTTCCTCGAGAGAGCAACATCAAAGACAAACTAATACTTACGAAACCAATAGTTCAGAGGTTCAGGGCTAATTTACGAAATGGAAAGGTGTTAGGCACCCACCCCACCCTTTCAGTCTCTCATGGGCTTGTGCTATTATTTTTCTTAGTTGCTCCGTGAAGTGTGTGTGCGTATATATAAAATTGGAGATCGGAATCTACCAACTCATATCATAAAAAAGATAAAGTGAGGTTATCCCTAGGAATGTTCCCAAAATTAATTCAAGAAAATACGATGTATGCGTTTATCGACATATTAATTGTTGTAATGAAACTATAATATATGTTAGATAAAACTCCAATGTGGATCACAAATATAATATATATATATATATATATATATATATATATATATATATATATATATATATATATATATATATATATATATATATATATATATATATAAAGGATGCGAATGCAAAAATGAAAAAAATGGAAAATTGAGAAATTGGACTTGAGTCTCGGGTTTTAGCCCAAGACGCCTACGTAGCCTATAAAACCACTAGGACCCTCAAATTTGTCAAAATCACTATTTTACGCTTTTTATCATAATTTTGTGAAAAACATATTTAACTTTATTTTTTCACTAGAATTCAACCTTTTTCTTTCAAACATTCCTTATATTATTTTAAGTAAAAAATTATGTTATCATTTTAAGTTTGGCCACATAAAATACATTTAAACCTTCAAGACCATTTTAATTAAATGCCTATAATTGTGCCCTATTATCAAGTGTGACCTCTAATATCTTCTTTATTCATTCTAATAATATTTAACACATATTAGGGATATTTTTTATTTACTAATTTCTTCATAAAACCTATTATAATAAGTTGTAAGTACATAAATTTTCAATTGAGTCCCTGTATTGTTTTGACTTAATTACGTGAACAAAACTGTGTTTGTAATATGTCATAGGGAGATTTTATTTTGTCACGATCCTACTTGGTCTATGACGTATTGAAGAAATTGAAGACGTTGCAGAAAAGCTTCAAAGAATTAATCATGCCGAAGTTTAATTATTGCAAGTTTATTCGTCTTCAAGTTAATTGCATTCCGAGATCACACATGTATGAATGCGTATAATTAATGGAGCTCGGAATAGTTTTTATAGATAAGGATGAATTTTTATAAGGAAAATATTTTAAAATATTTTTAAAAGTGTTTTAAATGTTTTACACTACATTTTATTCTGATCAGCTCGAAAAAGAATTTGACTTAATTGGATCTCTTTTGGAAGCAACCTTTTAAAGAAAAAGTCAAACTGACACGCACGCCATTCAAACGACAACTCGTATCATTCGAGCGAGATAGCCATGTCGCGCGAATGACTGGTCAATCTCGTTCGAGTGACACATTTTTTGAGGCGGTTAATTTTTCCTATTTAAAGCGTGGTTTCGTTGGAATTTAAAGGGTGTGCAATCTGGAAAAAAGTTTTCAATCCAGTTCGAATTTTGCACATGTTTTTCTAAGGTTTCAAAGCTTAAACACATCCTTAGAGTTTGCAAAGATCCGAGTTATCATCACTATATGTTTACATGATCTTGCTGCACCAAGAAGTTTGTTCTACACTTGAACATCTGGGTTTTGCGGTGAAGAAAAGAGAAGGACTTCTTGTTCGACATAGTAGACGCATCAAAGCCATTCGAACGACATCGAGACATACGTGGACGCATGTGTTGTGGACAGGTATCGTGGAAGAAGGACTTTTTGCGTGGGCACTGTGAGAGGAGTAATTGAAGATCAGAATAGCATCAAGACCCGTGGGGATCAAGTCGTTGAGTGAGTCTTTTGTCTGTTTGTTGCAATTTCACATTCATAGTGATTCTCTGGCTTGAGCCGTCCGAGGTTTTTTTCTTGTCTTGGGTTTTTTCTCGCACATCCAGCGTTATGAGTATTATTACTTTACTTTACTTACTTTAATCACTAGATGCATGTTTAAGATTAATCAAGATAAAATTGCTTTAAAGTAAAAATTGATTTTTCACAACTTGGTTTGGTGCTAATTAAAAGTTGGATAATTTTTTGGTAAAAATTGGTTTGATTTGAAACACACTCGTGTAGGGACACTCTTCAAATTGGTATCAGATCTAGAAAAAATAATTTATTTGTTTTATGATCTCGTGAGTTTTCAAATATGAATTTTGTAAATAATGAACTTTTTTGAACTCCTGTTTTCGATGGCACAAATTACACCTATTGGAAGATAATAATGAAAAGTTCATTAAAATCTATTGATGAGCGTGTATGGCTAGCAGTTGAGAAAGGTTGGACACCCCCTATCACTATTTTAGGTGAGGTCACTAATTTAAAGCCTTTCGAGTCATGGACCGAAACTGAACATAGACTTTCAGAATACAATTCTAAGGGTTTGCACATTATTTCTTCACATGTCATGCCAGAAGAATATATTAGAATAATGACTTGTGAAACATCAAAAGAGGCTTGGGATATTTTGGCACTCACTCACGAGGGCACTAGCACGGTTAGGGCGTCGAAACTTTAAAATCTTACTACACAGTTTGAGACCATTATGATGTTAGAGAGTGAGACTTTTGATGAGTTTTATGCTAGGTTGTCCAATATTGTTAACTCGTCATTTAACCTAGGTGAGAAAATTCCTGACAACCGTGTCATTATCCTTAGGTCGTTGCCTAGTAGGTTGATGTGAAAGTGACTATTTTAAACTCCTTGGGTAAGTTAGAGTCGACAAAACTAGAAGAGATTGTAGGTGACTTACAAACCTATGAAATCGACATGATTACCTCTAAGCAAGTGCCTAAGAAAGAAAAGGGTATTGCTTTGAAAACCCGAAATGAGGAAATTAAAGTTTCGAATTCCGATTCCGATTTGAGGATGTTGCTTTGTTGGCAAAGAAATTTATTAAGTTTCAAAAGCAATCGAAAGATGCCAAGAAATTTCAAAAATTCAAGAACAACAAAGTTGATCCCACCTCTAAGGATAAGTTTGAGAAGCCTAAGAGAGATGAGTCAGATAAGTGTTTTGGGTGTGAGGGGTACGGTCACAAAGTTAAGGAGTGTCCCACTAGACTTAAGAAAGAGGGCAAGCAACCCATTGTATATACTGCCACCTTAAGTGATAGTGATCTGGAAGAGGGAGATAGTTCTCCCATTAAGCGTAACTTTGTTGCGTTTATGGCATGTCATGTGAGCGACGACGATTCTCATGTGAATGACACTTCCGAGGAGGTTTTGAGTAAATCTCATGTCAGTGAGGGTGAAGAGAGTGACGAAGAGGAAGTAGATGTGAAAGAGTTACAAGTTGCATTGAATGAGTTGTATGCCGAAACAGTAAAAGTGAAAAAGGCGAACTCTAAATTGCAAGCTAAGTTGAATGAGTGTGCCATAGAAAAGAATGATAGTTTGATTGAGGATCTTAGGGCACAAGAGAAGACTCTTAGGGAGAAATTAGATCATGTCGAGGGTGAGGGAGATAATCTTCGTGGTTTGATGGAGTCTTTGAAAAAGGTGATTTTATAGTTTGAGGAGTTTAAGCATTTGCTAGAGTCTAGAATCAATGAGTTTGAAGTGAAGTTGAAAGACTCGTCTAGAGTTAAGTTTGATTTGGAGGCTAGGTCGGAGAAGTTAGATAAGATCTTAGGCACTGTCCAAATTAAGGGAGATAGGGGAGGTATAGGTTTTGATGAGAGAATTTTTCCCATTCCCCCCGCACGTGTGAGAAATAATAGGAAGGTTAGAAAATGCCCACATATAGGTAATCATTCCCACCGTCGCTACACTTGCACATTTTGTGGTAGGAAAGGTCACCTTAGGCATTATTGTTACGACCTTATACAAGATCCTAGGAAGTTTAGGAATAAAGTTTCCCCGGTTCCCCAAACCCTCATGCGTCGTTTTACACCTACTTGGGTTAAAAAATCGGATTTAACGGCTTTAGGAATAAAAATTCACGATTCTCATTTGGGTGCACTTGATTATTCCAATGCTAAATCTAAAGGATGATAGTGTTGCCATGTTTTGCCATATGCTAGCTTGCTTCATGATATATTCATTGCTAGTATAATGACTTGTGTATCATTTTGTATTATAGTTTTTCATTTGCTTGAGTCCTATTGAAAAAATACAAAAATATTTTGTTTTTGAGAAAACTTTTGAAGAACTCAAAAATATTTTGCTTTTATTTGAGTCAAAATATGTTTGAAAAGCCAAAAAAAAAATTTGATTTTTATTTTTGAGTTTACATGTTTGATGTGGCATATTGGTGTGCTTGAACCCCCCATCGTTTCATATCCATGTGGTTAGGACATTTGGTCATTATTATCGATGCTTCGAATGATCTTAACTATTGTTTATATGGGATTATTTCAAAGTTGATATGCATTTTGATTCGACTTTGTATATATGCCATCATTGCACACATGCACGAGTTTCTATAGATGTTTGACTTCACTTGCATATTTGAATTTAGTGAGGCGTTCTTATCTCAATCTTGTCATCTATGCGTAAGTAGACTTAAGGAGAAGTGTGCATGTAAGAACCATTTATCGTGAGGACTTTAATTGGTACCTAATTGAAAAAATGATGAGTGATTCACAGGAAAGGACTGCGAGAGTTCAAAATTAACTCATCGTGAAAGCCACCGTTTAAAAGAGCTCAAAAGAAAAAGGAAAAATGCTAAGAAAAGGGCCAATAAGATTTTCTCTAAGTTGAGAATGCTAGAAACCTCAAAAGAACTTGAAAAAATATATATTTATGAGGGAGTTTGGTTGGAGAAAATTTAAATGGGTTTGCACAACTAATCCTAATGTTGAAACATTGCAATTTGATGCTATTATTTGTAGAATCGTCAAAATTCTGGATTTGTGTGCATGTAGTATGTTTAGTTCATTAAGCTCACACTTTAATTATAATTTAGATATGATAAAGTTTGATGATTTATCGATATCAATTAGAGCTTCTTGATCTTTTCGAGGTGTTAGAATTGTGACTCATTTGTTGTAATTTCACGCTCATACATTCTATGTCCATGTTTGAGCACATTGGTACTATGTTTGTATGTAACTCGCATTGTTAGTTTTTATGCGTTTTTGTATTTTGTGTAAAAATCTTACTGTTTTAGCACTGTTTTGCTGCTGTCCGGCCCTTCCAGTTTGACTTTTCTAGAAATTTTTTCACTGGGCAAAAATATATTATATTTTTGGGAATCTAGGAAAGTTTGGCTGTCGCAAGAAGTCGTTCAAACGACATCTCATATCGCAAGAAGACCTCATTCGAGCGACATTACCATGTCGCGAGAAGACTTGTTCGAGCGACATTCTCATCTCGTTTAAGAGGTGTCCCTGGCTCGTTCGAACAACAATCTAGGAATTTTTGCTTCTTTTTGTTTGCATTCCACTGGTTTATTTTGTGATATTTTTGGTCCTGCTGGAAGCTTTCTGGACTAACTGGTCTATATGAAGGTTATATTGTTCCAAAAGTGATATTTTGCATATGATTCCGTTTATCACACCTGATTAGTTTGTTATATTCTTTGTGTGATTCATTTGTTTACTAGCTCCTAATATGTCATCTATTGATCATATTGAGCTGGTTGTTTCACGATTATCTAGCGATTTTTAATTGATATATCGTCATGCTAGATACTTGTTGATTAGTTTATTTTTTCACCAGATTGTCTATTCGAGACAAAAAGAGGGAGATATGTATGTGATGTAGGGGGAGATTTTTTTTAGCATGTTTATTGAGATTTGATTTAAATATTGTTTGGTTACATATTTTACAAATTGGTATCATATTGTTGCTCAATTGTTTAACAAATGATTTTTTAGAGTTTATTCATATTGGTATCTATTGTAAAATTGGTATCATTTGGATATATATATATATATTTATTTCATTTGTTCCTCCATACTTCACTGCGTATTTGTTTGTTTGTTTCATGTGTGTAGGTATGCTTCAGTGATTCAAGATTTCAAGTCATCACATTCAAACTGTTCTTGCTTGTTGGTGCTACATATACTAGTATGTGTCCTGTAATTTTTTACTTTGGGTTTATGGGATGGGATTTAGGCATCATACGGCTTGACGACCCGACTTAGTTATTTCACTGGTTTAGTTTTGTCCTGAAATAGTCAAAGGGGGATATTTGTAAGGACATAAATTTTCAATTGAGTCTTTGTATTGTTTTGACTTAATTCCGTGAACAAAACTGTGTTTGTAATATGTCATAGGGAGATTTTATTTTGTCAAGATCCCACTTGGTCTATGACGTATTGAAGAAATTGAAGACGTGGTAAAGATTAAAAGAATTAATCATGCCGAAGTTTAATTGGTGCAAGTTTATTCATCTTCAAGTTAATTGCATTCCGATATCACACAGGTATGAATGCGTATAATTAATAGAGCTCGATATAGTTTTTATAAATAAGGATGAATTTTTATAAGGAAAATATTTTAAAATTTTTTAAAAGTGTTTTAAATGTTTTACACTACATATTATTCTGATAAGCTCGAAAAAGAGTTTGACTTAATTGGATCTCTTTTAGAAGAAATGTTTTAAAGAAAAAGTCAAACTAACACGCACGTCGTTCAAACGACAGCTCGCGTATCGTTCGAGCGAGATAGACATATCGTGCGAACGACTGGTCAATCTCGTTCGAGCGATACATTTTTCAAGGCGGTTAATTTTTCCTATTTAAAGTTTGTTTTCGTAAGAATTTAAAGGGTGTGCAATCTGGAAAACAATTTTCAATCCAGTACGAGTTTTGCACATGTTTTTCTAAGGTTTCAAAGCTTAAACACATCCTTACAGTTTGCAAAGATTCGAGTTATCATTATTATATGTTTATGTGATCTTACTGCACCAAAAAGGTTTTTTCTATACTTGAACATCTGGATTTTGTGATGAATAAAAGAGAAGGACTTCTTGTTCGACATCGTAGACGTATCAAAGCCATTCGGTGGACACCGAGACATACGTGGACACGTGTGTTGTGGACAGGTATCGTGGAAGAAGGACTTTCTGTGTGGGCACTGCGAGAGGAGTGGTTGAATATCAGAAGAGCATCAAGACCCGTGAGTATCGAGTCGTTGAGTGAGTCTTTTGTCTGTTTGTTGTAATTCCACATTCATAGTGATTGTCTGGCTTGGGTCGTCTGAGGTTTTTTCCCGTCTTAGGTTTTTCCTCGTACATCCAGCGTTGTGAGTATTCTTTACTTTACTTTACTTGTTTTAATCATTAGATGCGTGCTTAGGATTAATCAAGATAAAATTGGTTTAAAGTAAAAATTGATTTTTTCACAACTTTGTTTGGTGCTAATTAAAAGTTGGATAATTTTTTGGTAAAAATTGGTTTGATTTGAAACACACTCGTGTAGGGCCACTCTTCACATGATTTAACAAGTATAAAACATCATTATCAATCTTACTACATGGTTCTACACATACAAAGGAGGATTTCAAGCCTAGAAATTCCTCAAATGCACTTAGACAATATAATAATCATGGGTTTGTATATGTCACATGATTTCTTTCATTTTCAAAGTAAAAATGCCATATCTTTATAAAAGACCCTTATAGAGTTTTATCTTGTTTAAAAATCTATTTTTCATGACTATAATATTTTCATCAAATAACTTTAATTTAGGCATTAAATATCATCTAACATTCATCCTACATGTTTTTCATAGCTAGAAAACCTTGAAACTTTGAAACAAGAAAACCTTACCTTACGTTTGAAGAGGAGACAACTAAGAGGATGAAGATGGAAGTTCCTAGCACCAAGGACTCTCAAAAGCTATTAAAGTAACTCCAAGAATTTCTCCTACAAGCTTAGCTCTACCAACTTTCTTCCTTGATAAAAGCTTGAAGATGATAGACAAATCTTGGAAATGGTGTATAATGGTGGTTGGCGGTGGTGGCAAGGTGTGGCTATGGAGGAAAAATCTTGAGAAAGATGATGGATTTATGGAACTTTAAAGAGATAGATAGAGAATGTTGAAAATGGTGGGGAGAAGACTCCCCCTTCTCTCCTCTTATAACCCAAAGAAACCATCACCAAAAATATTTAAAAACTCCCCCAAGACATGCCAAACATGTTTTGATCATGTGGGCCCACCAGAAGTCGACACGTCATCAATCCATTGGACCAAAATGCGACAATACACTAGGGTAACTCGATTTGAATAATTTCAAGTCGGGTCATTTAAATGACCATTAAACCTCATTCGAACGATACCGCTTCCTCATTCGAATGACATTACCAATGAGATGTTTTAGCGAGATGTCCGCGCGCTTAGGAAAGGGATCAATCTTGAATCACCAGTAGTCTCGTCCAGACCTCGTTCGAACCTCGACCTCGTTCGAATGAGAAGGCCCTTGTTTGAACTACCTCTGATTTACTTAAATTAAACTTAGATTACAAAAACTTCGATTTGACAAGCACGATGAGTACAATGATGATTAAATATTAATATTTATTCATAAATATAACTTTTACAAGGAGATAAATAGAGGGCATGGGTATTACACATTTCTGAAAAGTGCGACTGTGTGATAATTGATTTAAATTAAATTCACAAATTTCCAAGTACCCCTTATTTAATTAGAGTCCCTAAACATGCATCTAAGGTGCGTGTGTCAACCCATAAATAAATAAAGCATGTGACACAAAAATATGCTGAGACACAGATTTCAGGAAAAAACCCCTTTCGGGTAAAACCTTTATTTCACTATGAATATATAAATCGCAACTTACAATTACATAGAGAAATCTTCAATGGATCAACGCGCAGCCAACCCACAAAGACACGCAGTCTTGAACTCAGCAAGAGAATACACGCAGCACCCTCCAAGGACTCGCAGCCCAAACAACAAAGGAAGAACCGCAACTCTCCTTAATGACACGCAGCCATAACACTTTGTAAAGACTCCCTCAGAAATGACACGCAACCCTCGGTTGCAAAGATCTCCCCACAAAGGTTGAACAATAGCAAAGCTTATGTTCTAGGGTTCCAAAAGATTCACAAAAATAATTGGAATTTTTGTGTGTGAATCAAAAATATGTTTGGCACATCAAAAAAATGAAGTCTTGTTGTGTTTGAACTATTAGGAACGTTTTATCAAAGACTTGGAGAATACATAACCGAAATAGGTATATATATAAGAAATGTGAGTCGGTGGTAAAAAAATCCAAACAGATCTGATCGAGTTTATCTTAGGCGCACCGGTCCGGTATTGATGCGGATCGATCCGAGGTCGGACCGGTTCATTTTTTTAAGTAGCTTCTTCAATTCGCATTTGATCCGGGGTCTACTGGTTTCTGAACAAAGCAGATCGGTCCGGGTATAGGGTGTATTGGTCTGGGGGTGGACCGGTTATTTTTCCAAAAGGGTCGGATCGGTCCGGGGAGGACCGTTTCCTTTTGAAAACAGGCAGACCGGTCCGGCTGTCCAGAAAGTTGATTCCTTGATTTCTTTGATATTCGGATTCATTGATGACGATGCAAGCTTGAATATCTTCAATGGTGTAACGGTGTACGACATACAATTGATAATGGATAAAAATGTCCTTACAAATCTCCCCTTATGTCTATACCGGTACATACATAAAAACATCTGAATTATCAAATATCAAAATGCCTATACAAATCTACCCTTCCATGAACCCAAAACTGAAAAGGTACAAATGAATAAGACTTCATCGTTTGTTCTTCAACTCTTCAGGAGTCTTAAGGATTTCCTCATCAGGGTGTGCAACATATTGATCTTCAATCTTCATACCTACACACATGAGACAAAGCAAATACCAGGGACATATCAAGTTTGAAATGAGATAAACATAGATACCAATTTATGATAAAAGCATAAGCTAAATCTCAAAAACTACCCCATAAAATGATAATTCTTTCTCCCCCTTTTTATGATGTCCCCAAATAGACAAATGAGAAGAATGAATCAAATAATCAAAATCGGGGTGTCACGGTACACAAAACAGGGCATCAAATATTATGGTAAACGTGCTCTTGCAAGGAGATGCTAAAAAATAAATGCACAAACTATTTTTCATTTTTCATTTTTTTTATACATAAGTAAGATACATTTGAACAAAAATATGCTACAAAAATCACACCATGGATTTAAACTCAAATAACCAAGTCATGGAAATGGAATGAATGGGTGTGAACACATTCGATAGGTAAATCAACTCAATCAATCATATGTGCATGATGCATATGTTTACCCCTAACGAATGAACATCAAAAGTATCCTTAGGTGAAAAGATTGTTGAATTTAGATGACATCATCTTATGCAAATCAACAAATCAAAGTCAAAGTGATTTCCACCCCAATAACGTCCAAAGCTATTTAGCGCATTTGCAAGCATTTCAAGGACGTGCAAACACGTTTTAAATTCTCCAACCTCATATATATATATATATATATATATATTTTAGAAGTGAATAAACTAAATTCTCAAACTTTGAAGAATTGGTGCAAAAACCTAAATGGCCCATAATTGGCATGAATTTCTTTTTATTGCCTTTAAATTTTTTCGGGCTCTTTTAAACCTCTTTGGACCCCGGATAATAAAATTCCTCCATTTTTTAGGTCCAATTTTTAACGGTGGCTCAGTATTCGCAAAGGCAAAATGAATATTTCGCAGCCCTTCCCCGTTTTCAAACAAAGCACATAAACTCACAAAACAGTTCGTATATGCACAATTTCCTTATCAAAATTTATCACGCTTGGTTCATTTTAAGGACATGATTGAAGTGAAAACACCCAACCAACATGTGATAAGACAAGCACAATAATCAAAAAAATCCGTGCATGTGTGCAATAAAGGAAACATGAGTCAAACATGTAGGAAGTAACACTTAATTACATCTTAATGACTCCAAAAATTATAAAGCACATGGATGAATTGACCTATTGTCTCAAAACACTATCAAATAGTCACATGAAAATAATGGAATAATGTTGTGACTCGGTCATCCTAAGTTTCCATCCATAAACGGTGCAAACAAAATACAAAAATCTTTTTGGATTTTCTCAAAAATTTATCAAAATAAAATATTTTTGTATTTTTTAAAATTTTTAAAAACAAAAAATCTATACAAAAAGTACATGTCACAACGCTAGCAAACATAAATATCATGAAACAAAAACTAGCGTATGACAAACATGCGAACACAATCATCTATATGATATGGCAAGAGAAGAATCATGTGCAAGCAAACGGGAATCAACTTGTCTAAAATCTAGTGCCTCTAAAAGTGATTTCCTAACCCAAATAGATGTGAAACGTCATGTGGGATATTTGGGAACCACGAAAACACTAAATATAAACTTCCTACGACTTTTTCCAAGATCAAAACAAAAATGCCTAAGGTGACCTTTCCTACCACAATGTGAACATGTGTAAACGGGAGGAATGTTACCTAAAGTGTGATCTTTTCTAACATTCTTGGAATTAGTTAACCCTCTAAAATAAATAATGGTTTTGACTTTAGCACTAGAAGCATGAGAACACGATGAGCCATTACCATCACTATCAAACCTACTTGAGTCTGTCAAATCATTTTTTAACTTCAAATTTTTTGACTCAAGCAAAGAATTAGACTCTTCTAAAGATAGGGACTTCTTTTTCAAATTTTCAATTAAACTTAACAGTTTATCACGCTCCCCCTCAATTAAAACAAACTTATCCCTAAGAGTCTTTTCACGTGCCGTAAAATCATCGATTAATTTTTTATCCTCGATTGCACAAACGGGAACCCTAGAATTTTTTAAGTCCTCTAATTCCTTCTCTAAAACAAGGACTCTCTCATCACTCTTCTTTTTGGCAATTTTCAAAGAATCAAAATCAATACACAAATTATCGAAGTGCTCACGACAAATATCACTTTGACTTTGAAACGCTTGCAAATATTCAATCTTACTTTTAAAGAGAGAATTTTCTTTTTCCAAAACTTTAATTCTTTTGCAAAGTTTTAAATTCAAACTTTTTAATTTTTCAGCACGGTCATGAACTTTTTCAAAAATAGGCTGCTCATTAAATGGGCATTCCATTGAAAAATTGCGATTTTTCACAAAACTGATTTAAAAAAAAAATCAAAATCACACAAATTTTTTGAAAAATAGGAATACACGATAAATTAGCGCAACGTGCTCTGATACCAATTTATAAACGCGAGTAGACAAATTGTATTATAAAGTAAATCCTCGAAAAATCTGGATCACGCGATAAATTAACATAACCCACTCTGATACCAATTTAAAAAAGTGCGCGTGCGTTCAAATCAAGGTTCTAAACGGCGCGAGGCGTGATCGAGGCGTAGAGGTCAAGCCTCAAGCCTTAGGAGCCTAGGCGGGCCTAGGCGAAGCCTAGGCGTAAAAAGGCGTTTTTCCTTTTTTTATTATTTTAATTATTCCAAGGCTAGTAATATAATAAAACAGTACATACCTTGAATTTTGAAAATATATCCATATGTTTGGTAGCCATATTTCTCATATTTATGCTCCATAACCAATATTTGTCAACTAATCCTTTGTTTTTAAAAAAAAAGTGTGCCTTAAGCCTTTTACCAAGAATAAAGCGTAATAAGGTGTAGGCGATGCGTTTCTCTCAAGCCTCAAGCCTAGGCGGGCCTAGACGGAGCCTAGGCGGGCCTTTTAGAATAGAGGTTCAAATAGAGATATTATTTAATTAAACACGGTTTTATCAATTAAGTCCTAAACATGCAAATATATGTGGTTGAACTAGATGATGAAACATGCAAGAACATTCAAACACACATATTTGAGGAAAAATCCCCCAAATTGGCAAAATCATTTATTTTCATTATAATATTGTAACATACAATTTCTCGAATTACAATGAAAATACAGTGACACAGAATTACCCGCAGGCGTCGGATATGTAGTCGGCGGCTGTAAGTTTCCCTTTCCAGGAGGGCAGCAATGAAGAAGAAGAACGGTCTTCCCCACAAGGGTATGTACAGACACACGATTGTGTTCTTGGGTTGCAAACAGATTCACAAGGGTTTGGAAATTTGTGTGAATAAGAACATAAGTCTTGGGACTCACAAAGGTGAAGACTTAGGGTTTTTTGGACTCTGAAAATCGTCTATAAAAGTCTTACTAAACACCTCCCCGAAGTTGGTTTGTAAAGGAAAAAACTGGGCCTAAAAAATCTCTGCACGATCTGCTTGAATTTATCCCAGGCGGACAGGTCCGGTATGGATGTGGATCGGTCCGAGGTCGGACCGGTTCGTTTTTTCAAGTAGCTTCTTAGGTTCACATTCGATCCGGGGTCTACTGGTTTCTGAAAAAAGCGGATCGATCCGAGTATAGGGCGGATCGGTCTGGGGGCGGACCGGTTCTTTTTCCAAAAGGGTCGGATCGGTCCGGAGCGGACCGGTTCCTTTTTAAAATAGGCGGACCGGTCCGGCTGTCCAGAAAATTGATTCCTTGATTTCTTTGATATTCGGATCCATTGATGACGATGCAAGCTTGAATATCTTCAATGGTTTAACGGTGTACGACATACAATTGATAATGGATAAAAATGTCCTTACAATTTCTAATGTGATTGTTGTCTTGTCCTATCAATCTACATATCATTATATTCATCTTATTTCACATGATTACCTTCTTTATTATATGATGAATAAATAGTTATTATTGTCCTAATTTTCACATGTTCTACATTGGGTATTAAATTTTGAGATGTTATATACTTATCTTTTTCTTGACTCATTATCCATGCTAGTATTCATCTATAGATATCTCTTTTTAAATTGAAATTTATTGTGATTTTTGAGATACCATGCTAAATGTTTAGGGATATTATACCTTGCACCTCTTTTCTACGTTGTATTTTCTTAATCTCTTTAAATATTTCATATCAGATGGGGGAGAAAAATATCACTTAAGATAAGGGGAGTTTCTTGAGTTTCGAGTTTGTAATCTTTATTTATAATGCTTTAATGATTTGAGAAAATGGATGATATTTTATTTTAATCTCTTTACGCATCTCACAGTAAGGGGGAATTCCTAAGAAGTGGGGTATTCTACCTCATCATAGTTATATATATATGGTGGTTTCTTATTTGCCCCACTTTTGTAGGTATTGGTATTATTTTTTTCATATATAGACTACAGTTAGTTTTAGACTTGATGATTATGCATATTCGGTCGGGATGATTCTTTTATATTTTGATTCAATTTGTCATACACTTACGATAACCTTTAGTGGGATGTGTATGATGGATTATGACTTGATGCATTTTGTGCTTTGGTTTTGTCACACAAAAGCCAAAGGAGGAGATTGAAAATTTATATTGTATATTTTTATACAATATTGGAAAAGCCTGTATCAAAACTTGGAGTCATGCATCAATCAGGAATATAACTCGATTTCATACACATGTTAAGTGTCTTTAGTTGTTTGGATCCTTTTGATGCGCCTTCTCACTTCGTGCAGTATTATTCAAATCAACACATCGACGATCTTCAAAATTATGCGCTACTTTGAAGAATGCCCTTTTAGTTAGTTTAAGAGTATTTAACATCAAAGGCTTAACACACACACACACACACACACACACACACACACACACATTCATGTTTAAAATGTTGTTACAGGGAAGTACAGTATTTTCATAAATGTGTATCTTTTTTTAAAGCAATGGGTCGTATTAAAATGATGTCAAAAGTTAAAATCTGGATTGACCGCAAAAGCTTGCGTACAACACTAAATCGTAATTATGCGCACTGATTTTAACTGCAGGCAACTTATTGAACATGTTTCTTTATCCTATCAAATAATTTATGCACCGTGCACATGATGAAAGTGTCCCTAATGTGCATGGTTATTGCATTTTCATCTAAATTATATAGAGGAATTTTGGGATCGAATTTCAAAGAACTTAGTGGAGCGTTCAGACACTTTGAGCTTATTTTGAGATAATTTTTGGCGATTCTCTTTACAACACTATCTTTTATTTTACTTTATTCATACACGATCATGAGTAAATTGTGAGTTTTTGTTGAGAATTGCTTTACCAAACCACTAGCTTGGATGATATAGCTTCCGAAATTAAATTATATGTGATTGATATGGGTGTATATCAGATTTAGAGGTTACTTAGTTATATTGGAGAAGATACCCAACGAATTGTGATGCTTAGAAGATTGGAGGTCTTATTGATTAAGGTGGAGTTTATTAATTTGATTCTCATTATAGATGAAGGGGATTTGAAGTGTTTAAATCATTCGTTTATAGAGAATCTTAGGTTTAGGGTTGTGCATCTATACTTTGTAAAAAAAATTTTCAAATCTAGTAAGAGAAAGCATGAATTTTTGATGTTTCCACTAAGCGTGGTTTTCTATGTATATCCAATCTTGTGAGTTATTTGCGTTAATTGTTATTATATCTGACATCAGTTTATATTTATGGTTTCTAAATGATGAATTATATAATTAGAGCATTTTATAACTTATCACCTAATTAATTGTGAAAATTGACTTAGATTGCTCATTGTGTATGTGAGTTGATTAATTGAGCATTCTAATATGTTTTTATTGATTAAAAACAATCGACATATCATACCTAATAATATCTAAATGATTAATATTTATTTTCTAGCATTGACCTAAAAAATCACTAGTTTAACACTTGTAACATTTACGTGTGCGATTTATTTTATAAAGTTCTATTCACCTCCTCTAGGACTTTGAGGAAATATTTACCTTAATGCCTCTCTCTCTCTCTCTCTCTCTCTCTCTCTCTCTCTCTCATTCACACACACAC
Organism: Sambucus nigra; assembly: GCA_949130495.1. Classification (NCBI taxonomy): domain Eukaryota; kingdom Viridiplantae; phylum Streptophyta; class Magnoliopsida; order Dipsacales; family Adoxaceae; genus Sambucus; species Sambucus nigra. The sequence goes on from OX422211.1 coordinate 379,455,189, forward strand.
ACACACAATCAACTTTCTCAACCTCATTTTATATTTTCACCACTCAATCTAACTCATCCCATTTTCCCCACCTTCATCCTAAACCCGATTTTTCTTTTTATCTGGCATTTATCTCATCTTTTCGGCTTTGACGAAGCATTATCATTTTCATTTAATTAATTATCTATTTATATTTTATAGACGCGCGTGCGCGCGCGCGTGCGCACACTCACTCACACACACACACATATATATATATATACAGGGGCGGATCCACCCCAGGACGAAGCGGGGCGACCGCCCCAGTTCAGTTTAAAAAAAAAATTAAGGGTTTTTTGGTAAACAATTAAACCTGGAGGTTTCTTTTAATTATTTTCAAAGTTAAGGGGAAACTTTGTAATAAACATAAAATAAAAACATAACTTAAACAAACAAACCTTGCTGAAGCTGATCGTCGAACCAAACAAAAACACATTTCTAAACCTAAAAAAGAAAAACCCTCTTTGCTCTCTCTCTCCCTCCACTCCACCGCCGCCGCCGCCTGCTCCACGGTACAGGAGTCTCTCTTCTCTCCACAGTACCGGAATCTCTCTTCTCTCCCCACCTCCTGCGCAGCTGAGCTGCCCCTGCCTGCCGGCGCCTGCTCTCCTCTCCTCCACCGGACCACCACCAATGGCTGCTGCCCCCTGCCTCCACCACTTGCTGCTCCAGGTATATTTCAATTAATATGAAATTAAAATATGTTTATATGTATAATTTGTAAATTAATATCTGTTTATTAAAATTTATATGAAATTATTTATACTAAAATGAAATTAAATTTATTTTGTGTATATCTGTTTATATGTGTAAATTAATGAAAATTTTTATGTTAATTTATATGCTGTTTATATGTAAATTTATATGTGTCAATTTACATAAATTTTTATGTTGTTTATATGAAATTAAATTTATATGTGAAATTTTTATGTTGTTTATATGAAATTAAATTAAATTTGTAAATATCGGGAATCTATGGAGAAATTTTTTAAGCGAAAAAGAGGAGACAACGCACCAATCGTATCCGAAGCTGAGGTTCAATCATCTCCCACTTTCAATGCGGAGTCTGACAATCTACCCCAAATTGTGGCACAAACCGCACAATCTCAATACTCACCAAATATTGTTGTCAATTTGGATGAACTACCATCAGATCCCGGTTTGAGAAAATCTATATCGGAATATGGTGATTCTAAACAAATGGAGTTAGTTCGTCGAACCTATCTTACTAGGGGCCCTTGTCAGCCAAAAAATCATAATTTTCCATGGATACAAATTGGAAATGATAGACGTAGATTTATTCCATCATGGTTTGAGGAGTTTGGGAGGTGGATAGAGTATAGTGTGGCAAAGGAGGCTGCGTTTTGTTTGTTTTGCTATTTGTTCCGACCAAATACTGGGGGGCAAGGGGGTGGTGGTGTATTTGTTAGTGGAGGCTTTTCAAATTGGAAAAAGAAGCATATGTTTAAAGATCATGTTGGTCCCCACTTAAGTATTCATAACAAATGCATGAATGCTTGTGATGACTTGATGAAACAAGATCAACACATTGAAGTGTCTTTGTCTAACCATTCCGAAAAGACAAGAGTTGATTATCGAATTCGTCTTATTGCATCGTTGGATTGCCTCAAGTACTTACTACGCCAAGGTTTGGCGATGCGAGGGCATGATGAATCTGTCGGGTCATCTAACCGGGGTAATTTTTTGCAACTTTTATACTTCCTTGTCGAGCAAAATGAAGCTATAAACAAAGTTGTTTTGAAAAATGCCCCCGAAAACCACCAAATGATAGCTCCATCAATTCAGAAAGAGCTCATTAATGCCGCTGCCTATTTGACCACTAAAGTCATAATTAAAGATATTGGGGATGAGGTATTCTCCATACTAGTTGACGAGTCCCGTGACACTGTGAAAGAGCAAATGGTCGTGACTTTACGCTATGTGAACAAAAAAGGCTATGTGGTTGAACGTTTTCTTGGCATTGTACATGTTATTGATACTACATCTTTAGCACTTAAGGCAAGCCTGGAGTCACTTCTCTTGAAACATGGGTTGAGTATGTCAAGTATTCGTGGGCAAGGTTATGATGGGGCGAGCAACATGAAAGGGGAGTTCAATGGGCTGAAGAGTTTGATTCTAAGGAAAAATAGTTCAGCTTATTACGGTCATTGTTTTGCTCATCAGCTACAGTTGGCATTAGTAGCGGTCGCAGACAATCATAACGCAATTGGTTCTTTCTTTCTCAAAGTTTCAATTTTATCTAATGTTGTTGGAGCATCTTGCAAGCGTAGAGATATATTTCGGATGAAACAATATGATGATATACTTGAAGGAATATACAATGGTGATCGGGAGACGGGTCGTGGTTTAAATCAAGAAGAAGCATTCACACGGGCAGGGGACACGAGGTGGGGTTCACATTATAGTGCACTTTTGAGTTTAGTTCATTTGTTCTCTTCTGTGATTGGTGTTCTTGAGGTGGTTCAAGTTGATGGTGATGTAGGTACTCAAAGAATAGAAGCATATGATATGATTAGCTCTTTGCAGTGCTTTGATTTTGTTTTCAAATTGCAGTTAATGAAAGCAATTTTGGGGATTACCAATGATTTGTCGCAATCACTACAACGAAGGGATCAAGATATTGTGAATGAAATGGATCTTGTTAGAATAGCTAAAATGCGTTTACAAAAAATGAGGGAGCATGGATGGGATCAATTGTTGAAAGTAGTATCACCCTTTTGTAGTACGCATGACATTATAATCATAAATATGGAGGATTGTTTTGTGACCGGTGGAAGATCACGTCAAAATGTCGAAGGGAGGACAAATCTTCACCACTATCGTGTTGAATTGTTCTATTCGGTGATAGATATACAACTTCAGGAGTTTAACCATCGGTTTAATGAGGTGAATACAGAGTTACTTTTATGTATGAAATGTCTTGATCCAAGTATGAACTTCTCCAAATTTGATGCGACAAGATTAGTTCGATTTGCAGAATTTTATCCGAATAATTTTGATCCCATTGAACTCACAGTCATTGGGGAACAACTCGAAAATTATATTTATAGCGTGCGTGACAATGATGAATTCAGAGATTTGAAAGGGATTGGTGCTCTTGCTCAAAAAATGGTTGAAACGCATAGGGATCGGTTATTTCCATTAGTGTACTTGCTTATAAAACTTGCCTTGACATTACCGGTTGCAACTGCAAGCGTGGAAAGAGCATTTTCGCAATGAAAATCGTTAAGAGTACATTACGTAACCGAATGGGAGATGATTTTACAAATGACTGCTTGGTGACGTACATTGAACATGATATTTTCAAAAATATTGATACGGAAGATATTATTCAATATTTTCAGAATATGAAGCCACGTAGGGGAATATTGTAAAAAATCTCTTTGTATTTGGAATTTCTGGTTATGTACGGATCAATATGAAATTTTGGCATATTAAGTATTTATGTTTTATCAATTGTTGGTTTTTATGTGTTGATTATTTATTAGTGTCATTAAAAAAATTTTGAATCGATTTTGCCCCAGTTGGACTAAAATCCTGGATCCGCCACTGTATATATATATATATATAGGGAGAGAGAGAGAGAGAGAGAGAGAGAGAGAGAGAGGGGGAGGCGTGGTTAAGTGGTATTCAAATGATGAAGATCTAGATGGAAACAGGGGGTGAGTGGTCATGAGACGATGCATGAGATAGAGGAAAAAGTTCAAGAGAGTAAAGTGTAATTTGCTCGATTTAGAATAATGCTTATAAATAAATAAAAACCCATCATGTTTCACTATATACAATAAGAATATGAAATTCTTTTTTACATGAATTTTGTGAATTTTGATGTTTCAATTCCTTGTATATATTTGAGCTATCTCATAAGACCATCTCTAGAGCTTTAAAAAAATTCTGATAATTTGAATACTGGTGTAGCAAAAGAAACACTCTAGAGCCTTAATCAAAAGGAAAACTTTTTTCAAACCACCATTATCAACCAACTACAAATCAAATGTCACTATGGAAGTCTTGTGATTCCACTGTTTTTCCACATTTTATGGATTATGAAACAACCTAAGATTACCACGTACACATTTGATTTCAAATTGGTGGGCTGTACAGAGGTCCTCAAAGCAAAATAAAATACATTGAGGCTGTTTTGCCCTCTAATTTGTTTACATCACATGTGGAATTCGCGATCGTGGAGCATTTGAATTGTCACGGGACTTTTCTCCCCCCCCCCCCCCCCCCTTTTTTAATAATTTTCACCCTTCGTACGGAAATCCAACTGCAACAAAAGTTTTTTTTTTATTATTATTATTGTTATTAATTTTAGTGTGACAAACTAACATTGGGCATTTGGGTGTAACAAGATTCCAAAATAATTTCACCAAGATCATCTTTAGAGCCTCAAGTAAAAATACATTTTGACATTTTGCACAATAATTTTAGCAAAAATAGCACTTAAGCCTTAAACAAAATAAAATTGTGGCATAATATTGCAAATTCTGTGATGTTTTTGCCATTAGGTTTTCCATACCAAGTATGGTATTTGAATTGCCACAGGAAGTTTTTTTTTTTTTTTTTTAGTTTTTACTTTTACTTTTGCCCATCCAATATACTTAATGTTTCGAAGTAAGTCATTAATGTTAACGACTAACATTTGATTATTTTAGCGTGATAATCTGATATCATAATAATTTTAGCTGCGGCAATTTGAGACTTTATTTTTACTGCCAACTTATTTTATTTTTCTTTCGTAATTTAGAGCGAGTGCCTTAATTTCTAATCCCACCAGCCATGCATCAATTGACAACCTCTCCATTATTAAAATTTTGTTGGTCATGATGGCCGCTTGACAACCTCTTAATTGCAGGAGGTCTGAAAACAACATGAATGTGCATGCATTGAGTAACACAGCAGGGCAAGAATTTAAAACAAGAACTTTATTTTAAATGAAATATAAAAAATACACATGAAAACAATTTTGCAATGCTTTTTTAAAAGAACATGAATAATTTTATATCACTTTATATATTTGTACATCAAGTTCGGCACCCGTTATTAAGGGTTTTAACACTTTATTTTAGTACTTCTATTACTTACTTTTTACTTTTTAAGACTTGGTAAAATGAGACACGATGACCGGAATCGACATGAAATTATACATTAATGGATTTTTAATCATTAAGTTTGACTCGTTAGACACATTAATAAAATTATGTAACACGGACACGATATATAGGATAAATAAACGATTAAAACTTGGATTGGGTATGAGTGAAATAGTATTTGACACGCTTAATATTATCCTACCCGAATATAACACGACGCGAATAATTTTTTTTTGGAGTGAAGTTTAGAGATATATTTAGAAGTCTTAATATTTAGGGAACTAAGACAGAGCTGCACGTTTTGTAATAGTTCCAAGAGAGTCAATTTTATCATCTATATTATTGCAATTCCTCCTTCAACATCAGCACTAAGATTCATCACCTCAACACCATTGTGTTGTTCATGGATAGGGTTTGTTTTGTATTTTTTTTGCAAGTGGTGAGAGTTTTAATGCATGTCATTATTATTGAAATATAAAAAATGGAAAATGGAAAATAGAAAAAAAATATATATATCTTGAAAATTATATAGTTTTTGTAATAAATTTCTTCAACTACTTTTAGTTTAAAAAAAAAAAACTTCAACTATTTATTTTGTTGCAAAGAGACCTTATGGGGGGACATTTTAGTAACAAAAGATAATAACTGCTAATGACACCTAGTGGGGTATTTGTTACAAAATAAATACTTATAGAAGTTTTTTGTTCTAGAAGTCTTTTGAGTGTGTTTTTTCCCTACAAAAGTGCATAGTTTATGAGAGTGTTTTGTATAAATGATACAAGAAAGATGCAAAAAATGCCTTTGGCTAAAAGAACCTCCAAAACTTTATTCACATATGCATAAGCTTCATTGTGTATCACACAAATAAACTCTTTATTGAGACAATACTAATGATTTCAGCAACATAGAGGGAGAGTTTATAACTTTTTCTTAGTCTATTATATTATTTAGGGGAAAGGTCCCCATAATTCTCAAATGTATAAAAATAGGATATTACACATAATTTTATAAATTTAGTCATGGTGCCGCTGGCGCGGATAAAAAAAATAAACTCCTAACTCTAAAGGAACGACACAAATAAATGCAATTGTATCACAGGGACTAGATTTATAAACTTGAAAAGAATTGTACTAAAAATCCAAATATAGGAAGGAACATGATCTTTGCATTAATTCTCTATATTATTTACAATGTCAAAAGTGTATCATTTTGCAATTGGTATTATAATTTAAGAAATATTTTGCATTTTATATAATCCTATTAAATTGCATTCGCAGACGATCTGTGACGCTTGACATCACCGTCAAAGGTGTTTCCCATGCTAGAGAAGATGCGACATATCATAGCCTTTATTGTGCCACGAGGGTAGTATATGTGTGTATTGCGATTCAAAAATTCTATTTGTACAGACTGACGTGTCGTGTCTGTATTAGTCCGTGCCTTAAGTAGATCTAGACACAGATCAATACAAACATGACACATCAGTCTGTACAGACGATTCTGTACGAATCCTCTGTACATGTAGAATCACTCATTGCGATTTCTTGTATATCTTATTCTTCTTCTTTTCCTTATTCTTTTTACACCTTCATTTTCTCCGTCTTTGTATTCATTCCGTCAATATTTACTCTTGTAGTAATTGTTTACTATAAGATTTAGTGTCTTGTTGGTTCCACCATAAATGGTTATTCACGAAGTAAACATTTCGTATAAGAGTAAATTACTGCTTTTGTAGTAAATTAAACTTCTTGTACTTTTTCACTGAATAAACGTGAACGTTTTGTCTAGAGTAATTACATGTTTTAGTAAATATTTACTACATGATTAATTGAGCCTTATTTGTTCCATAAAATGATATCAAGAAACAGAGATAATGCTTTCTCAATTAGAGATTACTGCACGGTGTTAAAGGGGGAGGGGAAGACCCTTTTTCGTGGAGGACTATTTGGCGTGCTAAAGTGCCTTCAAAAGTTATTTTCATTGTATAGACTGCAGTTAAATAGACAATTTTGATGGTGGAGAGCTTACAACGGAGGGGTAGAAGTTTATCGAGCTGGTGCCAGTTGTTTAAGGAGACACGTGAAACGACTAATCATTTACTATTACATTGTTGGGTGATGAAAGGTTATGAAAGGTTACTTTCACCCTTTTGAGAGTCCAATGGGTCATACCCGAGACACTGAAGTACGTGTTGGTAGCTTGGAGATTTCCAAAGGGAGGGAAAGGGGAATAAAAAGTGTGGATGCTGGCTCATCTTTGCATTTTTTGGATAGTGTAGTGCGAGAGAACCAAAGATGTCTTCACGGAGTGGATTAAGCTCCCCATATATTATGTTCTTATTTTTTGAGTTCTCTTGGGCTTTGGTATAAGGAGGAACTGTCGAGATCACTTCCACTTTTTGTCGAGTTTTTGGATGAATTAATATTAGGGCGGAGATTATTTTGTATGGGACATTTTTAAGCTCTGTTTTGTATTTTTGTTTTTGTTTGTACACATCTTGTATACGGATTTTCGGCCCCAATGTCACACACATAGACAGATACATACATGTGTGTGTGTATATATATATATATATATATGCTCTTGTGCTGAATATTCCGTATTTTAAGAATGCGGACCGAACATGTGCCACCTAACGGTGCGCCTAGAAATTATCGCCTAAATTATAGGCACACTCTCTCTCTTTTCTGGGCTTACCGCTAGGTGACACATATCTGGTCCGTACTCTTAAAATGCGGACTAGTCCGCACAAGAGCATGATTATATATATATATATATATATATATACCCCAGCTTGCTTATCTATGACTGTCATATTCCGTTTAATGAATTTGATCCAATCCAATAACCTGTAAGCACCGGTACAATTAATTAGAATATCCTATAAAGAGGTGGAATCATATATCTAGTCTTTCTTCATTTCCTGCAAAACTTGATGCTTACTCTTCATTAATTAGAGGGGTGGTCTTCGTCGGAATTCGTTGATTGCTCCGTACGAATTTACAATGGAAAAACTCTTGTTCGTTGTAAGATTACTGAAGGAAAGGTTGGTCATAAATTTGGAGAGTTTACTTCTACACGAAAACGAAGACCTTCGAGAACAAATATTGGACCGGGAAGAAAAAAGGGGAAAAAATAAAGTAAAAGCGCATATGGAACGAAAGGAAAATCCTATTTCGGTAAGACTTAATCTGAATTGTAGTTCAGATTCAAGTCGGTTCAGTGAGGGAGACCGCAATATACAGTCCTGCTCTTGTGCGGACTAGTCCTCATTTTAAGAGTGCGAACCAGACATGTATCACCTGATGGTGAGCCCAGAAAAGAGAGAGAGTGCGCCTGTTGATACCAAATTTAATCTATTGACGTGGACCAATCCTATGAAGACACGTGGCTATCTACATGGCAACTACAAATACTTCCGAGGAACCCACTCGCTCCAAGGAACAAGACTACAATGAGGAAGACTAGTTCCTCGAGGAACACTGCTTACTCCGAGGAACTCATACGCTCCGAGGAATAATGCCTCTCCGAGGAACTCTTAAATACCGAGAAGCTTAGGCGGTCCGAGCTACATCTCGAAGCAGGATACCAACAGTTTAAATGCTCATTAAATTCTTATCATTTGAACGCGCACGCAAAGAGGGCATTAAATGTATTACCCTTTCATATGTATATCATTTAATGTAGTACCCTTTCACATTACAGCCTCAGGGCTATAAATACATTGTACAATCCTCATTGTAAAGGGACCGGAATTTCTTGAGATAACTTGTAATCGAGAATTCCCAAACACTCAGCAATAAAACAATAGTGGACGTAGGCCATTCTTATAAGGCTGAACCACTTTAAAATTCTTTGTCTCATTTATTTATCTGTGATTGAATTATTAGAGTGATCTAATTTTTTACATCAATAGATTGGCGCCGTCTGTGGGAAACGACTGGTAATATCGTTTTCTCATCAAATACAATCCATTACCAATGGCTAATATTCCTGAATCCAGCAATTGAAACGCTGGAACCCCTCCAAATCCGTCTGCTCCACCAATTGTTTCAGATCTGACTGGAATAATGGAAAATCTGGCTCAGGGCCAGACTGTCATGCAAGAAACGATGCGACAACTCATCCAAACCCTTCATGGCGGTGCATCAGCCCATTCCGGACCACGAAGCATTCAAAGAAATACCCGTGCGCCTTCTTCGCGTACTAGGCGTACTAATTCATATCGCAATGAGGAATCTGAAGATTTTTCTTATCAACCTGGATGAACTTCGTCTGTGCGAGCCACGGATACTGAACAACGTGTCACCCTCTCCCCAGAAAGGACCAGCGCGTTGGAAAGATTAAGTAGGGCTTCTCCTTTCGACCGATTAGGCCCTAGGAGGAACAAAAGTCCTCTTAATGCAGCGTCAAGGAGCTTTCGACGACCATCAGATTTAAGGGAAGAATCTTCCCAGTCGCGACCAGCATCTCGTCAAAATAGTTCCTATGATCGCCCAGTTGCTCGTTAGGATAAATCCCAGGAAGCCACTTCAACGCGATCAGTTGCTCGAACCAATAGGCCTGAGGAAGGAAATGATGCATGGAAAGGATCTATTCAGAGGCTGGAGGATAGATTATGGGAAATGGATAAGGCCAAGAATCCTCTACAACGAACCTTTGTTCGAGGAACACATTTTGTCCAGGACATTCTTGATTTTTCAACACCGTCAAAGTTCAAAGCACCTGTTGTGACTCCCAAGTATGATGGAAAGACTGACCATGTCCTTCATATAGAACAATACTGATGATGCTAAGAATCAGCACCACCAGGTAAGGTGTTTCCAAGCTCAATACGCGAATAACAATGGCAGCACAGGTATATAAAGAGATAAGAGAAGGAGGTGAGGATATGAGGAGTCAACACCGGAATATGAGTGGTTCAGCCAATCTGGCCTACGTCCACTGTGAGTGTGTGAGTAATATCACTGAATGAAGGCACTAATGGCCCTGGATACAATTCACTCAAGCTCTCTCTCTCTCTCTCTACTGTATATTTAGACAGAGTTTTAGCTAGGGTTTTTATATCTGTCCCCTTGGCTTGGTAGGGGGTGATCCCTTTATATAATGCCTAGGGGGTGTAATGTACCCCCTATGCATGTAATGTGCATGTGTGTAGTTTCCTCACCAATGAGGGTGTCCCAGCTGTCAGGTCCACATGTAAGTGATGATGATGAAATATTCCCCCCCCACATGTGGGGAATAATCTTGTTGTAACTGATCTTGGCCCAGGTGTCCTTATCCAAATGCTTGCGGAAACTTTGACAGTCGTGCTGGTGAATGGCCTCGGCCTAGGAGAGGCCGAGCTATAAGGGTAGGTCGTCCGACCCCTTCGCGGTGTGTCACGCGCTGTCTCGGCTTCATGTCAGCCGAGGTAAACTCATATATCGGCCTGGGCCGAGCCATTTATCGTGCTGATGATAAGTACGCCCTGGTAACCTCGGCCTCCTACGAGGTAGGGTTCATGCTGAAGGCGTGTTTAGCTTCTTGTTATCTTGGCCTATTGTTGACCGGGGTCGCTATTCCTTGGCACCTGGAGTTGATGTTATCTGTGATATGAGAAGTGTTCCGGGGGGGGGGGGGAGTGCATATCTTAGTGTCGGCCTGGGCCGAGGTTACCTTGGCCGAGGGAAGATATCATGGGCCCCCCTGCACCGGTGGGTCGGCTAACGTCTCAGCTCTCATCTCGGCCGAGGTATGTTCCACTAGGCCGAGGTCAGACTTGGGCATATCAATCACCCCCCAGCCCTTAGTCATTTGCGAAGAGTGGTGGCTAAGGGGTTCTTGTCTCCGAGGTCTATTTACCCCAAAGTCAATACCCGCATGACACTTGTCCATTGCTAAGGCGTGCCCACTTGGTTGGCATATGCTGTCAATTGTCCCCTTTGGCTTCCCAAGGCAATGATGAGCCTTGGGAATTGTGCCCAAATATTTAAAGGCTAAAACCCTCCTTTTTCTTCTTCTTCCTCATTTCTCTCCTGTTCAAGCGATTACTCTCCTGTTTTCTGTGATTTTCTCTCCGAAGCTAGCCTCTGCTCCAGCGATTGTTCCGCTGAGGGATACCACTTTTCCTGCGCGATACTCTCCGCATTGTTCACCAACCTCACCTTCAGGTATCTTCCCTCTCCATCTCCTTCGTTTTTGATATTTTTAATTTTGAACTTTCCGGTTAGATCTTGAGTTTCCCGGTGAGTTCTTGGGATTTCCGGTTAGACCTTGAGTTTTCCGGTGGAGCAGGCTTCCTGCATAGGTTCCTTAGTTGGATCTAAAATTCCCTTAACTTTTCAAGCCATCTTTGTTTGTAGTTTTTAGGATATTCCCAAGTTTAAGGTCTGAAGAAACCTTGTGTCGTCCCCAGATGCTCAGACCCTTGTACCAACTTCTTGAAGACTTTCCATCTCTAGCGGAGAAGACCTTGGATAAAATTAGACAAATAGAGAGAGCTCAGGAAGAAGCTCGTAGGTCACAAGAGTCCCCCATCAGACCCCTCTTTCCTCCTCCTCTCAAGGTGGTGTACCCTCGTCCTCCAGAAAATTTTTACCAGACAGACGCCTCTGCCAATAACTTGCCGATGTCCGAGTCTGAGTCTTCTACCTCTGATCCGATGTCAGTGGACTCTTTCCAAGAGGCCATGGACTTCACTACTCAGGCTGACCAGAACCCTGACCATGCCGAGGTCTCCAGTCGTGCCTCGTCTCAGAATGGCACAAGCACCTCTAGTTCTTCTTCAGAGGTTGAACTTGTAGAGCCAAGTGTGGCCGCGCCTGGCATCCTAAATGCTATTCCCCTGTCGGCCGTAACCGAGGCCGAGTTTGCTCAAAGGTTCCCCAGTAACCCGTCAACGTCTGCTCCAGCCGACGTTGAGTCTGACGATGATGAGGCTGCCGAAAGTGAAGTTGACACATCTGAGGCAGACGAGTACGAGAGTACCATTACCGAGGTGGATTTACTGCACTTTCGGTACTTATATTCCATTAGCCCCTCTATCCACTTAAGGAGACCTCTGAGGGAAGAGAGAGCCTACCATGGCAGGGATGGTGAAATCTGCCTGTACGAGCAGATGTTCAAGTTAGGTTTTCGCCTTCCCTTCCACCCCGTCATTAGGACCATTCTATCATTCATTAACTTGGCCCCCTCACAGCTCTCTCCCAATGCCTGGAGGGTCATTATAGGGGCAACCATCTTGTGGAGGGCGGTTCACCACTCTGACCTCCCAGTGCAGGTCTTTGCTGGTTGCTACGTCCCTACCTCGGCCAAGAATCATCCGAGCTACTATCACTTTGTGGCTCGGAGGCCTGAGAAAAAGATGCTCCTGGTCACTCAGACCTCCAACCATAATTGGAAACCCAGGTACTTTTTCGTCTCAGGGCCTTGGGAATTTGGTTCTTCTATTCCCTCTTCCATCTTCGAGCCAAGAATACCGACGAAATGGGGCAAAGTCTCCATGTCTGCCAGGGCCGACCCTGGACTAAGTGTGCAACACGGCAAGAGGGTGAAGGCCCTGCAGGACCAAGGGGCCCATGGGATGTTTGTCAAATTTGAACATCTGCTGACCCCCCAGTATCTCTCGGGGACGAGCCTGGGCGGAAGTCCCCTAGTTGACTTTGGTAAGGACTTTTATTTTGACCCCAAGTGTAGCCTCTTATCTTACGTGCTTTATTTCTGACTCATTATCTTTTCACTTTTGCAGAGAAGCCACCAGAGATTTCAGAAGAGTTGTGGGAGATGGCAGCCCCAAGCTTAGCTAGGCTTGTCAAGAAGACCGGTCTAAATGCTCCTCCACCCGCTCCCTCAACATCTAAGTCCAAGAAGAGGGCACCTGAGGTCCCTCCTCCTGAGGATCAGAGGCCGAGCTCCAGGACAAGGAGGACCCCAGATGCTGCGATCCCCATCACAGCCGACACATTATCGGCTCGTCTGGACCAGTTAAAACTTTCTGACAGTGTGCTCGGCCACAGCCGACAAGCCATGGACGCTCTTAACAACATGATGACAGAGGCCGACAAGCGTTTCCTCAGGGCCATGGAAACCTCTACGATGGTTGAATTCGGCCTTCACAGAGTAGTTCAGGTATAACTTGTCCCTTTGTTCGAAGTGCAATATCTGATCTTGCTTTTATCTAACTTCTTCATTTACTATGCAGGGTGCGGCAGCCATGTATCAGCTATCTAACTGGACCCTGAGGAAATTGCCTCTCATTCAGAAGGGCCAGGAGGCGGAGAAAGTGGAGGGCACCCTGAAGGCTGAGGTTGCTCGTCTGAGGAAAGAGTTACAGGAGGCTGAGACCAAGGCTCAGACCTCTGAAAATAAGGCTCAATCCCTAGAGAAGGACATCTCTGCACTTGTTCAGAGTCATACCAAGGCCCTGAAGGACAAGGACGATGCTTTGCAGAGGAAAGTTGATGCTGCGGTGAAGGCTTCTCTTGCAGACGCCTCGGAGACAATAATTGCCGACTATAAGGTCTCTGAGGAGTTTGTAGGTTTTGGCCTGAAGTACCTTGAAAGAGGTATCAAGGCCACCTCCAAGTGGGCCGAGGTAAGGGAGGCCGAGGTTGGCATCATTAAGGCCTCAGATTTTGTGGGCCTCGGCCTTGCCGATGCCCAATTTGCCCAGGCCTTGCAGGAGATAGAGGATGAAGCTGCTGCCCCTGGTCAAACTGTCACTCTGGAAGGGGCAGACCTCGGGGACACTGACCCTGCAAACGAAGTAGCCGAGGTGACCAATACCGAGCAGGCCAACCCTGAAGAGGAATCAGACGTTCCTCATTCAGCTGTTTAACTTGTATTTTCCATTTTTATTTTGACTTGTAATTTCGCATGTAATTCTTTCACACTTAAATATTTTGCAATGTCAAGCTTTTGTTGAATGCAAGTGTCTCTTCCTCTTTATTTGTGAATGTTCATGGATGCTATGCACCCTCTGTAGTCATTACTGGATGTGGTGTCATGACCATTACTTAAGAGTCTGAGGTCCTCACCTAAGAGGTTATCCCCACGATAAATTTCACCGAATGAATGTTTAAGGTCTGAGGTCCTCACCTAAGAGGTTATCCCCACAAATTTTTACCAAATTAATGATGTTTAAAGCCTGAGGCCCTCACCTAAGAGGTTATCCCCACAAATTTTTTCACCAAATTAATGATGTCTAAAGTCTGAAGGCCTATAGCCGATGTATCTGAACTCAGACCTCGTCACCCCCGAGTGGTGTTATGAGGGTCTGAGGTCATCACCTGAGCCGAGGTAAGCCCCACAAAAATTTTCACCAAGTTAATGATGTCTAAAGTCTGAAGCCCTATAGCCGAGGTGTCTGAACTCAGACCTCGTCACCCCCGAGTGGTGTTATGAGGGTCTGAGGTCATCACCTGAGCCGAGGTAAGCCCCACAAAATTTTTCACCAAGTTAATGATGTTTAAAGTCTGAAGCCCTATAGCCGAGGTGTCTGAACTCAGACCTCGTCACCCCCGAGTGGTGTTATGAGGGTCTGAGGTCATCACCTGAGCCGAGGTAAGCCCCACAAAAATTTTCACCAAATTAATGATGTCTAAATGAGACAAGAATTTGCCATGGAAACTGTTCTTTATTCACAACCTCTTCTCAATAAGATAGTACTTTTACAATTGACAATGGATGCAACATTATATGAAATATCTCTTTAGGTGGTCGGCATTCCACGGGTTGGTGAAGGGTTCTCCCTCTAGGTTCTCTAGCCTATATGTGCCAGGCACAACCTCTTCCGTTACTCTGTAGGGGCCATGCCAGTTCGGGTGTAGCTTGTTTGCCTTCTGTAGGGTTTTCTTAAGCACTAGGTCTCCTACCGCAATGGGTCTTGTCTTTACCCTTTGATTGTAGAACTTTGCTGCCCTCTGCTGGTAGGCTGCTTTCCTGACCTCCGCGTCTTCCCTTCTTTCTTCAATGAGGTCCAAGTCTAACCTCCTCCTTTCCCCATTGCTGTCCGGATCATAGGTCTGAATCCGATGAGTTGGTAGGCCTATCTCCGTTGGTATGACGGCTTCTGAACCGTGTGCCAGCATGAATGGGGTTTCTCCTGTGGGTGTCCTTGCTGTTGTCCTGTAAGCCCATAGAACAGCGTAAACCTCTTCTATCCATCTCCCTTTCGCGTTTTCTAACCTCTTCTTGATTCCATCCAAGATTGTCCTATTTGTGACTTCAGTCTGGCCATTAGCCTGGGGTCGACCAGGAGACGAGAAGAACTGCTTAATCCCCACACTTTGGCAGTACTTCTCTAAGGAGGCGTTCTTGAACTAGGTCCCATTATCTGAGATGAGCGTGTTTGGGAGGCCATACCTACATATGATGTTCTTTCAGATGAACTGAAAGGTCTTCTACTCCGTAATTGTTATCATGGGTTCAGCTTCTACCCATTTTGAAAAGTAGTCAATGGCAACTATCAAAAATCTATAGTTGTTGACTGCTCTCGGCAAAGGCCCTACCAAGTCAATTCCCCATACCGCGAACGGCCATGGCGAACAGATTGATGTCATAGGCTGATGGGGTTGGTGAGGGATAGTGGCGAACCTCTGGCATTTGTCGCACCTCTTCACATAGTCAGCGGCGTCCCTCGACAAGGTTGGCCACCAATATCCCTGAGTGATGATCCTCTTGGCTAGGGGTCTTCCTCCTATATGGCTAGAGCAAGAGCCCTCATGAACCTCCTGCAAGACCCGGGTTACCTCCATGGGATGCACACATCTGAGGAGGGGCAAGAGGAACCCCTTTTTATACAAGACATCCCCTACTAAAGAGAACTTGGCAGCTCTGTACCTCAACTTTCTTCCTTCCAGCTTGGACTTAGGTAGCTCCCCTTCTCTCAAGTACCTGACGAGCGGGTCGATCCAAGAGTCCCCTAGGTTCACGTTGTGACAAGGGCTACGCACCTCGTCCTCCTCGATGCTTGCCTTTCCCAGGACTTCAATTGGGATGGTTCTTCCCAAGTCTGTCTTCATTGCCGAGGCCAGCCTTGCCAATGCGTCGGCGTGATTGTTGCCCAATCTCGGCACTTTTTTCAGTTTGGCCTCTTCAAAAAATTCTAGCAATCCCCTTACCTTTTTTAGGTATCTGGCCATCCTCTCGTCCTTGGCTTCGTACGCCCCCAATACTTGGTTGACAACCAACCTTGAGTCGCTATGTAGTAGAAGCCGCTTTACCCGCAGAGTTGTTGCCAATAGGAGGCCCGCTATCATGGCCTCATACTCAGACTCGTTGTTTGAGGCCTGGAAATTGAATCTTAAGGCATACTCAATGTTGGCTCCATCCGGAGCCGAGAGTACCAGCCCCGCGCCACTTCCACCTTCACAGGAGGATCCATCCACGAAGAGGCTCCACACGTCTTCCTCTGAAGAGAAGACCCCTTCTCTCATCACTCCTTTTTCGAAGAGGTATCGATCCTCTTCATTCTCTTCTGCTCTCCTCCGAGGCTTGCCTAATATAACCTCTCCTCGGCCCTGGAAGACGTAAGGGTCTATCTCTCCCGAATTTCGGAAAACACCTTTGCCGCTTTCCAAGCTATTCTCTGACCCAGTCTCTATCCAAGTGAACTCTGCGACAAAGTCAGCAAGGGCCTGTCCCTTAATGGCTGTCCTGGGCTGGTAAGTAAGATCATACTCCCCTAGTTCAATGGCCCAGGTCATCAATCTTCCAGACTTCTCAGGCTTGTGCAGGACCTGCCTTAAGGGGGAGTCCGTGAGGACTGTCATAGAGTGAGCTTGAAAGTAGGGTTTCATTTTCCTTGAAGCATGGATAAGAGCATAAGCCAACTTCTCCATCCGGGGATAGTTCTGTTCAGACCCTTGTAGGGCCTTACTGTTAAAGTACACAGGTCTCTGAACTCCACCCTCTTCTCGTATGATGGCCGCGCTAATGGCCGACTCAGAGACGGCTAGATACACAAACAACCTTTCTCCCGCAATGGGCCGGGACAGCAGCAGGGGAGACCCCAAGTAAGACTTGAGCTGATCAAAAGCTTTTTCACACTCTTCATCCCACTGGAAGGCCTTCCTTAGGACCCTGAAGAATGGAAGACACTTATCGGTTGCTCTGGAAACAAACCTGTTCAGGGCTGCCACTCTTCCCGTGAGTCTTTGAACATCCTTGATACTCCTAGGAGTCTTCATGTCAATCAATGCCTTGATCTTCTCTGGGTTTGCCTCAATCCCCCTTTGATTAACGATGAACCCCAGGAACTTCCCAGCTCCTACCCCGAAGACACATTTAGCCGGGTTGAGCTTCATTCTGTACGAGTCCATGACATCGAAGGTCTTCTCAAGGTCTGCCACATGAGTACATGCCCTCAGGCTCTTCGTTAGCATATCGTCCACGTACACCTCCATGGTCTGACCTATCTGCTCCTCAAACATCCTATTGACGAGACGCTGATATGTTGCCCCCGCATTTTTCAGACCAAAGGGCATTACCTTGTAGCAGTATGTCCCCTTGTCAGTGATGAAGGCTATCTTCTCAGAGTCTTCGGCGTCCATGAATATTTGGTTATAACCCGAATAAGCATCCATGAAGCTCATGAGCTCGTGACCTGCTGTTGCGTCCACCATCTGGTCTATCCTAGGTAAGGGATAGCTGTCCTTCGGGCAGGACCTGTTTAGGTCTGTGAAATCCACACACATCCGCCACTTTCCATTGGCCTTAGGCACGATTACTGCATTTGAGAGCCACTCTGGATAGGTGACCTCTCGTATGAACTCGGCCTCTTCCAACTTCTTCACCTCTTCTCGAATGACCTCATACTTCTCTCTGGAGTAAATTCTCCTCCTCTGCTTGATTGGCCTGGCATCCCTGTCCACGTTGAGTTTGTGGGTCATGACCTCGGGGTCTATACCAGGCATGTCGGTGTGGCTCCAGGCAAAGACACTCTGCCTCTTCCTGAGAAGGCTTACCAGCTCTTCCTTAATCTTTGTTTCAAGGGCCTTGCCGACCTGGATGGTTTTTTCCGGCTCGTCCTCATTGAGGACGATGGATTCTACCTCTTCCGCGGCCTCGCCCTTCTTCAGCTTCGTTTCATCTCTCGGATCAAGAGTGTCTATGCTGTAGGTGGCGGTTGCTCTCTTATGGGCCTCCTTCTCTTCAGCTGAGTTGAAGTAACACTCCCGTGCCGTGGTCTGATCCCCCTGCACTTCCCTTACCCCGTAAGGGGTCGGGAATTTTAGCATTTGATGGACCGTTGACGGCACGGCTTCAAACTCCTTGAGGGCTACTCTTCCAACGATGAGGTTGTAGGCAGAGTAGACATTCTCGTCCATCACAAAAAAGTTTATCTTCTTAGTCAGCCTCTTAGGCCACTCATCCCCCATACGCACATCCATCTCATACATGCCTAACGGGTGCACTTTCTCACCACTAAAGCCTATCAAGGGATGGTGGTATGGCACTAATCTTAATCTGCTGAGACCCAAGCTCTTGAAACAAGGCCAGAACATTACATCTGCTGAGCTTCCCCCATCTATGAGGATTCTCCCTACGTCGCACCCATGCACCCTTGTCGTTATGACCAAGGGGTCATCATGGGGGGCTAAGATGCCTTTGAAGTCGAGCCGGGAGAAACCCACCACCAGGGTGTCCATGTCCACCTTCGTTCTTTTCTGCACAGCGTCAAAAGACGTCAGGTTCATAACCTCTGGCCTGACTACCGACTTGGCCTCCGCGACATGAGCCTTTCTATCGGCTACCTCAGATCCACCCCCTGCGAATCCCCCACATATGGTGCTAACACCAAAGGAGATCATTCCTACCCTCTTCACTGGGGTGTTGTCATCTCTAGGTGGGAGATCTGGGTCATCTCCATCATTGCCATCTGAATCATCATGCCTTTTAGCCGGGACATCACCACGGCACTTGTCGTCTCTTCTCTTCCTAGGGTCTTCTCTGCCGCCCTTTGGGGCCTTGCCATCCACATACTTTCTCAGTTTCCCGGATTTCAGCATCTTCTCGATCTCATCCTTCAGAGCGAAGCATCTATCTGTGATATGGCCGTGATCCTGATGGAACTCACACCATAAGTTTTTATCCCTCTTATGTGGTGGGGCCTTCAATTTCTCTGGCCACCTCAGAGCCCGGTCAGTCTTGATCTCATTAAGGATGTGCTCACAGCTCACAGTCAGAGGAGTGTAATGGGAGAACTTATCATCGGCTGAACGCTTCCTTCCTTCCTTCTTGCCCTGGGACCTCCCAGCACTACCACGGTTCTCCTCCTCGTACTTGGCGGCCATCGCCTCCTCTTCATTCATTACTTTTCCTGCAGTGGACAACAGCTCCGCCATAGACTTGGGGGGGTCTTCCGCCAGCTTCCATAGTAGCTTTCCCTTCTGAAGACCTCCTATAAGGGCGGTCATGGCTATGCTCTCCTCGTAATCCTCCACCTCCAGCTTCTCCTCGTTGAATCTTGCTATGTAGTCCCTTAGGCTTTCACCCTTAGCCTGTTTGACGTATAGGAGGTGGGTGGTCTTCTTTTGGGGCCTTACCCCAAAGCAGAAGTTGTGGATGAACTGCTCGGCCAATCCCTTGAAGTTTTCGATTGAATTCTTTGGAAGAGAGGTGAACCAGCTGTGCGAAGCCCCTGTTAGGGTGCCCGAGAAGGCCCTGCACTTCATCTCATCAGGTATCGAGTAAATATCTGTCGCCGACTGATACATCTCGATGTGGTGCACAGGGTTAGTGCTGCCATCGTACTTAGGAGTCACTACAGGAGGCTTGAATTTTGCTGGGGTTGGGAACCCCACTATCTTAGCCACAAATGGTGAGCCCTCAGTGTAGCCCCTCTGTAAGGGGTCCTTGCTCTTTATGAGGTCCCCTATCTTCTCCTCGAGACGTTGGATCGAGTCATTCCACGGTCTCCTCTCGTCAACTTGGCCGAGGTTGTCCCCTGCCACTTCTCTGCGACGGACAGAAGGTTCCCCAGCCATGACCCTCTGACTGTTGACCTCTTCCTGTTCCCTTGCTCTTCCATCCATGGGTCGGCCTTGGTCTGGCCGAGCCCCTCTTTGGGAGCCTGCCGCGCTCCTTGACCTCGATAGCCTGTGTCTTAGGTCGTTAACTGGTCCCAGCCTCTTGAAGGCCGAGCCTCTGCTCAACCTGTTGAAGGCCGACCCTCTCTGCTGGGCCTCATCTCTTCTTCGGCCGACACATCCTTGGCTTTGCCGAAGAGTTCGTACGGTACCATCGGTAACCTCATATGGCTCCCAGCAGTCTTCTAGGGCCTCTTCCACTCCTATGTCATCGTATCTGTCCTCCGGGCAAGGGTTTCCTTGCCTCCCCAGGCGTAAACGCCTAGGGTCAGCAACGTCCCTTCTCCGCTGGGGTGCAGGTTGGTCCTTCATCGGTGCCTGGGGTGGTCCCCTGGCACCCGGTTGGGGTTGAACTGCCGCCGGGGTGACCAGGTCCGGTGAGACTCCAGGTGGTCTCATCATCATGGTTTGGCTGAGCTGTGCAAATTGCTCCTTCATCGCTTGTTGTGTTGCAGCCAAAGATTTCAAGGCAGCTGCCACCTCCTCCATTTCGGACTGGGGAGGAACCTGACTGGAGCTAGCTCCCCCACCTCCGGGTGGCGGAAGAGGCGGCGGCAAGTCTGGTGCCATGTGTTAAACTGTATAGAGTCTTGGTTGCAGGGGAGCTTAATACCTGAAAGGACCTCTTTCAATGGTGAAACAGCTCCACACAAGGGGTGGTTTCTGGTTCACCACCAGAGTCTCCGGTGAGGTAAAGCAGGAAATAAGGATGGGATAGCCTTTCGGTTCCCACAGACGGCGCCAAAATGATGATGCTAAGAATCAGCACCACCAAGTAAGGTGTTTCCAAACTCAATACGCGAATAACAATGGCAGCACAGGTATATAAAGAGATAAGAGAAGGAGGTGAGGATATGAGGAGTCAACACCGGAATATGAGTGGTTCAGCCAATCTGGCCTACGTCCACTGTGAGTGTGTGAGTAATATCACTGAATGAAGGCACTAATGGCCCTGGATACAATTCACTCAAGCTCTCTCTCTCTCTCTCTACTGTATATTTAGACAGAGTTTTAGCTAGGGTTTTTATATCTGTCCCCTTGGCTTGGTAGGGGGTGATCCCTTTATATAATGCCTAGGGGGTGTAATGTACCCCCTATGCATGTAATGTGCATGTGTGTAGTTTCCTCACCAATGAGGGTGTGCCAGCTGTCAGGTCCACATGTAAGTGATGATGATGAAATATTCCCCCCCCCCACATGTGGGGAATAATCTTGTTGTAACTGATCTTGGCCCAGGTGTCCTTATCCAAATGCTTGCGGAAACTTTGACAGTCGTGCTGGTGAATGGCCTCGGCCTAGGAGAGGCCGAGCTATAAGGGTAGGTCGTCCGACCCCTTTGCGGTGTGTCACGCGCTGTCTCGGCTTCATGTCAGCCGAGGTAAACTCATATATCGGCCTGGGCCGAGCCATTTATCGTGCTGATGATAAGTACGCCCTGGTAACCTCGGCCTCCTACGAGGTAGGGTTCATGCTGAAGGCGTGTTTAGCTTCTTGTTATCTTGGCCTATTGTTGACCGGGGTCGCTATTCCTTGGCACCTGGAGTTGATGTTATCTGTGATATGAGAAGTGTTCCGGGGGGGGAGTGCATATCTTAGTGTCGGCCTGGGCCGAGGTTACCTTGGCCGAGGGAAGATATCATGGGCCCCCCTGCACCGGTGGGTCGGCTAACGTCTCAGCTCTCATCTCGGCCGAGGTATGTTCCACTAGGCCGAGGTCATACTTGGGCATATCAAATACCAAGCTGTAGCTGACATCTATGCTGTCCCAGATGAGATGAGATGTATAGCATTCTCGGGAACACTTACTGGATCTGCTCAAATATGGTATAATAGTCTTCCTCGGGGTAAGATTTCAACTTTTCTTCAACTGGCCGAGCTATTCATTGGGATTTCTGCTTTGGAGCAAAGCCAGTTAAACGAGTAGCACATTTGTTAAGTGTTAGACAAAAAGATGGTGAGAGTACCAGAGATTATATAACTCATTTTAATAACGAGAAACTCGAAGTCATTGATTATGAGGAGAAGACAACGATTACTGCTTTGATGAGTGGACTACTGCCAAACAAGTTGTACTATACTTTGGCCAAAGATCCACCTTGAACCATGTCGGATCTGATGGGAAAAACGTCCAAGATTATGAATGCCGAGGAGGCTATGTCTGCGAAGAAGAATATGGACGCCAAAGAAACCAAGGTGGAAGGTGATAAAGCTAAGAAGAAAGAACATAAGAACAATGGTGGTGACAAACAATCCAAAAATAGGTCGTCATGGGAGGTCTTGAGGAAATTTTATAATTACACACCTTTGAAGGAAATATCAACCACGTCCTGGAAGAAATTAAGAACAGCGAGGAGTTAAACTGGCCAAAAAAAATGAAGGCAGACCCTGACACGAGGAATAGGGAAAAATATTGCGAGTTCAACAAAGATCATGGCCATATGACCAAAAATTGCATAGCTCTTCAAAATGAGATTGAAACACTCATCCGACGAGGAAAGCTAGCAAAATATATTGATCGGGGAGGCGAAAGAAGAAACAACGACCGAAATAGAGAGAGGTCTAGATCCCCTCGTCGAGCAGAGGAGAACAAGAAGAGAAACCATGAAGTTGATCCAGAAGATGACCCCGATCTTCCCAAGAAACCAAGGCAGCCAGAACGAGAGGTATTTTCAATATGCTTTGGGTCATTTGATTGTAATGTTATTACAGGAGGAGATGCAGGAGGAGGAGACCTTACTGCAGAAAGAAAAGCTTACCTCGGTGAGGCTCAAGCTTGCTCGTACATTCAGCGAATAAATCTAGCTGAGGAAGATCGCCCGAGAAAGGTAAACAAGGAGAAATTGGTTATCGGTTTTTCAAAAAATGACCTTGCAGGTGTTTTATATCCTCATGATGACCCACTGGTGATCAAAATGAGAATGAAGGAAGTCATGATTTTAAGAGTACTGGTTGACAATGGTAGCTCGGCAGACATCATGTTCTACTCGTGCTTCGACAGTTTGAATCTAAAGCTATCTCAACTGGAACCTTATCATAGACCCCTCCTCGGTTTTGCTGGTGAGAAAGTTTTTCCACTTGGGACGATCAAGTTGGATATATTCATTGGTATGTGGCCTGCTTGTCGGACAGAAAGAATACGATTCTTCGTGATGGATAAGAATGTCCAATCATCGTACAATATCATCATGGGAAGAGTATGATTGAAGAAGTTCGAGGTTGTGCCATCTACAGTACATCAGTGCCTAAAATTTCCAACAAACTTTGGAGTAGGAGTTGTGAAAGGTGATCAGAAAGTAGCTCGGGAATGCTATTATTCATCTGCCGAGCAAGAAGAACTGGAAGAATCAAAGAAAAAGACCACTACTTATCAAGTGGATGAAGGTGCAGAAATCGAAACATTGGATCCTCGAGATGAGTCGTAACTCGTGAAGGGTCAAGTGGTGGAAGCTACTGAAAACATCATTCTGGACGACGAGCACCCTGAGCGAACTACTCAAATAGGTTCATCGTTGGAGGCCTCATTAAAACAGAAATTGATAACTTTCCTTAAAAGCAGAAGACAAACTTTTGCATGGAGTCATGAAGATATGCCTGGGATAAACCCAAAATTCTTATGTCACGAGTTCAATGTGAATAAGGAGATCAAGCCTGTGAAGCAGAGAAGAAGAGTATTCAGTCCCGAGAAGAATCAATCCATACAGGAGGAAGTCGAGAAGCTCCAGAAAGCTTGTTTCATTGAAGATGTTAAATATCCAGATTGGTTAGCCAATGTAGTAATGGTAAAGAAGAAGAACAACAAGTGGAGGATGTGTGTGGACTTCACCGACCTCAACAAAGCATGCCCAAAAGATCATTTTCCATTGCCCCGAATTGATCAACTGGTAGATGCTACCTCGGGACACGAGTTGCTGAGCTTTATGGACGCTTATTCTGGCTACAATCAAATTAAAATAAAACCTGAAGACAGGGAAAGTACTTCTTTCATTACCCCTCGAGGAACTTATTGTTATAACGTTATGCCTTTTGGTTTGAAAAATGCAGGTGCGACATATCAGAGGCTGATGAACAAGGTCTTTGCTGAACAAATCAGTGACAACATGGAAGTCTATGTTGACGATATGCTGACGAAAAGCAAGAAAACTTCCGATCATCTAGTTGACTTAAGTCAGACTTTTGATCAACTAGATAAATATCAAATGAAGCTGAACCCGACGAAGTGCATTTTTGGAGTACGAGAAGGCATGTTTCTCGAGTACATTATCAATCAACGAGGCATTGAAGCAAATCCTGAAAAGATCAAAGCTCTATTAGGGCTGCGATCTCCAACGACGAAGAAGGAAGTACAGAGTCTCACAGGACGAGTTGCGGCACTCAACAGATTTGTGTCACGAGCAACTGATAGATGTCTCCCATTCTTCAAGACACTCAGAAAGACTTTTGAGTGGAATGATGAATGCGAGAAGGCTTTTCAAGACTTGAAGAGATACTTAGGAGCACCCCCATTGTTGTCCAGGCCAGTGATGGGAGAAAAATTGTACTTGTACCTTGCAGTGTCCGAGAATGCAGTTAGCTCGGCGTTGATCAGAGTGGAGAATGGAGTACAAAATCCAATTTACTACACAAGTAAGGCCTTCCGAGGAGCAGAGATCAGATATCCAAGGCTGGAGAAATTGGCACTGGCGCTGATTGAGGCGAGTAGGAGAATGAGGCTATATTTCCAGGCTCATACCATAGTAGTATATACTGATATGCCATTGAGGCAAGCCCTGCATAAGTTAGAAAAATCAGGAAGATTGATGTACTGGGCAATAGAACTCGGTGAATATGATATAGTCTATGAACCCAGATCATCTCTTAAAGGGCAAGCTGTAGCAGACTTTATAGCAGAGTTCACCTATCCTAATACCCCCGAGGAGAAAAAGTTGCTCGCTGATCAACCTGTGGATGTTACAGGATCAACAAACACAAGCTCAGACCAATTCCGATTGGTAAAAGGGCTTGTGGATGTTACAGGATGTGATGCAGAGATAGTTGTGAGGACTCCGGACGAGGAACAAGAGTTATTCGCTGATCAACCTGTGGATGTTACAGGATCAACAGACACTGGCTCAGACCAACTCCGGTTGGTAAAAGGGCAAGTAGATGTTACTAGATCATTAACTTCGGGCTCAGACCAACTCCGATTGGTAAAAGGGTAAGAAGAAATGATCTACGAAGAGCAAGAAAAATCCGAGGAGGAAAGGAAGGAACAAATATTTCACCGAGGAACTCTAACTAATCAGAAATTTGAAGACGAGTTACCTATATGGAGACTATATGTAGATGGCTCATCTTGCACTCCAGGATGCGGCGCGGGGATAGTTCTGAGCACTCCGAATGAGGTCGATATGGAATATGCCTTGCGTTTCCAATTCAAAGCTTCCAACAATGAGGCTGCGTATGAGGCCATGATCTCAGGGCTTAATTTGGAAAAAATTATGGAGGCGCAGCAGGTAGTGATTTTCAGCGACTCTCAATTGATTGTAAATCAAATGATGGGAGTATATGCAGTTAAGGGAGAATTAATGATCAGATATCATGCAAAGGCAAAGGAGCTGGTGTCAGAATTTGCCGCTATTCAGCTGGTCAAAATACCAAGAATGGAGAATGCGAGAGTAGACGCACTAGTCCGACTAGCATCAGCTACTCGCACCGAGCTACGACGAACAATCCCAATTGAAGTATTAGCTGATCAGAGTATAGATGAAGATCTGACGATGAACTTTATCACCCTTGATTTAAGACCATCTTGGTTGGATCCCATCAGGGCGTATATCGAGGAGGGAGAATTTCTAATTGACTAACTCGCAGCCAAGAAATTGAAGTTTAAAGCGGCTCGGTATGTATTAACTAATGGTATTTTATATAGACGAGGTATTATGGAAGGTTTACAGAGATGCGTACATCCCTCCGAGGTGAAAGAATTGATTGAAGAAATCCATGAAGGGTCTTGTGGAGCACATGTAGCAGGTCGGACGCTTTTACAAAGGGTGATGACGCAAGGATACTACTGGCCGACGATGAGGGCTGATTGCATAGCCTACGCCAAGAAGTGTGACAAGTGCCAGCACTTTTTCTCAATCCGAAGAACTCCACAAGCATTGTTGACACCTATAACTTCTCCTTGGCCATTCTCCATGTGGGGAATAGATTTGGTTGGACCACTGCCAACGACTCGAGGAAGGTTCAAGTATCTCTTCGTCGCAGTGGATTATTTTACTAAGTGGGTAGAAGCTGAGCCACTCATTGACATGACGTACGAGAAGGTGTACCAATTTATTTGGAAGAACATCATTTGTCGATATGGTCTCCCTCATGCCTTCATCACAGACCATGGAACACAATTTGATAATGAGGAGTTTGCCGCCTATTGTCATCAGTCAAACATTTTGAAGGTTCATTCAGCACCAGGCCATCCTCAAAGCAATGGACAAACTGAAGTGACAAACAGAACGCTGCTGAACGGTTTGAAGAAATAATTGGATGATGCAAAAGAAAACTGGATCAACGAGCTATAATCAGTACTTTGGGCTTACCGAACTACTCCCCGAGTAGCAACTGGAGAATCACCATACATGCTGGCGTTTGGAAGTGAGGTTGTCATACCTATCGAGTTGGGTCTCCCAACACACAGGGTACTGAATTTCAATTCCCCTGTCAGCGACTTAATGAGAAGACTGGATTTAAACATGCTCGAGGAAATTAGAGAAGAAGCAGCCATTAGAAATGCTGCTTACCAGCAGCGAACAGCTCTGTTCTACAATAAAAGGGTGAAGAAGTGCGACCTGAAAGAAGGAGACTATGTTTTGAAGAAAGTAATTCAAAAACATAATAAGCTGGAAGCAAACTGGCATGGACCATACCGAGTTACAGAAGTTGTTCGACCAAGAACTTATCGAATAGAAACTTTAGAAGGCGAGGAGTTTAAGAATGCATGGAACGCAGAGCACCTACGCAAGTATTATCAATGATTTATATGTAACACAGTTCCATCAGTATGAATAAAATGAATATATTCTGCCAAAGTGTCTCCTTTTTATTGAGATTTTTTTGGGGAATACTAGTGCTACACACTACTCGGCAAAGCTCAGACTGCTCAGCAAGATATTCCTAAAAATGCCAACCTCGGTTGGTTAGGAAATAAAATATTCCTAAAAATGCCAACTTCGGTTGGTTAGGAAACAAAATATTCCTAAAAATGCCAACTTCGGTTGGTCAGGAACACAAAATATTCCTAAAAATGCCAACCTCGGTTGGTTAGGAAATGAAATATTCCTAAAAATGCCAACTTCGGTTGGTTAGGAAACAAAATATTCCTAAAAATGCCAACCTGTTTGGCTAGGAAACGATATATTCCTAAAAATGCCAACCTGTTTGGTTAGGAAACGATATATTCCTAAAAATGCCAACCTGTTTGGCTAGGAAACGATATATTCCTAAAAATGCCAACCTGTTTGGCTAGGAAACAAAATATGCTCTCAAATGCCAACTTATGTTGGTCGGAAGGTACGTAAATTCTCGAAAATGCCAACTTATGTTGGTCGGGAGGTAAGATTATTCCAGAAAGTGCAAAAGTTGCTAACTATGGTTGGCCGGGGAAAAAAACCCACTAACTGTAGTTGGTCGACAAGTAGAATTTATCGACCTTGGTTGGTCGGACGCATTTTATGAAAAAGATAAAAATCTACCAAGTATGGCTAGTCGGGGATAAAAACCCACTAATCGTAGTTGGTCGACAATGAACATTTACCGACCTTGGTTGATCGGAAACATTTAAGAAAAAAATCTACCAAGTATGGTTGGTTGGGGATAAAAACCCACTAACTATAGTTGGTCGACAAGCATAATTTAACGACCTTAGTTGGTTGGAATTTTTTTTAAACATTTTTATACTCATTACTTTATTATTAAGTGATCGAGCAACAATATTGGTACTTATAACTTTTTAATTGTTACTGAGATAGTTGACAAACAACACAATATTGTTATCTTTTTAACAGATACGCATAAATATAAAGTGTTTGATAAATACAAGACAATAGCAATAAAGATTTGCAAACAAAAATGAAAGTCTTTCATTGAATTCAAAATAAATTACATTGATAATGAAATTACAGTTACATTGATATGTATACTAACTATTACATAAAAAATTCCTATTCTACTGGTCTCTTCCCCTCTGCTTTTGACACAGGTTCCTCGCCAGCAGGCGGATCATTTAAAGACAGAGGAGAATTGATGAAGTTGAGGTCCTTCAACATCCTGACATTCATCACGGATGGTCGGTCTAAGAGATGCTCGGGACGAGATACCTCGATTTGAGAATGAAGATTGTAGTCACCGAGATACTTTGAAATTAAGTTCCGATGAATGGCCCGAGCAGGGATCCACTCCATCTCCAAATTATATGGTGGCACAGGCAAGTCGAGCAAGCCGGGATCATGGTAATCCCACAGATAATGACCTTGTTCGAGCTTCAACACACCTAAGGCATTCATCCAGCCTTGCTTGTAGCCCTCATTGTTGTCATTTTGGATACGATCATCCAAGTGGAATAATGCTTCGTTGTATCCAGCCATCCAGAACTCCCTGGGCTGTTTGTGGAATTGATATGTTAGCCTTTCTAGCTGGTCGTGGAGATTCTTGATGAAAAGCTCCTTATTCTCCAAGACTGACTTCTGCGCAGAGAGCTATTTTTCCAAGTCCCTAATCTTCTTTGACATGTCAAACAAAGCCTGGTTCTTCGCTATTAATTGGAAAGCTTGGTTCTCTAACGCAGACTGAGTTCTCTGTTCTTCGACAAGAACCCGAGCTGCTCTTCCTCGTCCCCGAGGAGCTCTTGCTCGACCACGAGAAGATGTAGAGGTGCCTGAACTCTTCAAAGTCTCCAACTCGTTCCTCAACTTGGCATTCTCAACCTCTAAGAACGAGAATCCCTCGTCGGTCACTGGGATCAAGGCACTGGAAGTAGAGGCTGCAGACTTCAATTGTGATAGCTCTTTTTTCAAGTTGTTGTTCTCTTGCTCCAGCAACTTGGCAATCTGTCTGCATTCCTCGACCTCGCCCTTCAGGGTTATCTCCCTTACATCATAACCAGCAAAAAGCTTCTCATAACCCTTATCAGCAACGATCAGCTTGTATTTCTTCTCGTAACTCTCATGCAATAGGGTAGTGGATTATTTGTATTGAAGTTGAAGGTCTTCAAGGGTGCCTTAGAGATCCGCGATCATTTCGTAGTAAGCCACATTATTGGCCACCGCTCGATCAAGCAGACACTTCAGGTACTGATATGCTTCTATTGCCTGCTCTGAAGCATCCTGGCCGAGGATGTCGGCAACTTGTGAAGCACTCAAGTCTGTGTGACCAGCCTTAAAGTACTCATTGCATTGTTGCAACAACTTTGTATCATGGACATATATCAATTCCATCCTGGCCAGAAACTAGCAGAGAAAGAAAGAGCGATCATCAATAAGAAGAATAAACAAAGTACGAATGAAAGATAGACAACAATATGCAAGAAAATTCAAGTTTTATTAGATCATACAATTCAGAGTTACAAGTTCTGGATTACATTTGACAAAAGAAGGTTTCCTTATCTCCCAAAACCTTCTCGGGAGGTTGGGAAGAGGAAGCAGGTTGCTCGGAGGGAACTGTGGGTTATTCGGAAAGGACCAGTTGTTGCTCGAAAGAAGAAACGACTTGCTCGACAGTATATTAGATGGTTGGGGGGTGATCTCCCATCACCATTGAAGACTCCTCAGAGGTAGCTTCGTCCTCTTCTAATTCTTCTGGGGTAGGAGGGGGACCAGGGATATGTCTCTGGAAGAGCTTGGATGATTCGTTGACCTTCATTTCCTGAAGGGCAGCAACCCATCCATCCCTAAAATACTTTAGACTGCCATAGTCCACTTGAGATACCATGGCAGCACACCCCTTGTTGCACCCCTTGTCCCAGCCAGAGCTGAAGGACTTCTTCACAACAGCTTTCCTCTTGGTCTTCTCCAAGGCAAGCTTCTCGGACAGCAGGTTCTCAGCAGCCTTCAATTTATTTTCTGCCTCCTCCTTTTGCCGACCTACTTCCTGAAGTTTGGCCAAATCCTCCTCGGCAGCCTTGAGTTTATTTTCCAACTCTCCAGCGACTTTGAGCTTCTCTTCAAGCTCCTTATTTACCTTCTTCGAGGCATTTATTCTCTTCTCTAACTCCTTGGAGGCATCAACAACTCGAGCTTTATCCTGCTCCCTGGAGGCAAATTTCTTCTCCCAGACAGCTTTGTCATCAGCATATTTCTGGCGAGAATCTGCCAGAGACTTGGTAGCTTCTTCCAAAGCTCCTTCCACGCTGGACAAGGAGAAAGAAACCTTAATTGCTTCATCATTCTTCAGGATTATATTAAAGCAGCTCGTCAACTGTGAACAGAAAAAGAAATCAAGTTAGAAACAAGAAATGACAAAGAAAATATGAAAAGTTCAAAGTAAAGAGACTTACTGAAGCAAGATGACGAGCAACCAAAGAAGTAACCATGTCCCGAGTAAGATTATCTTCATTACCTTGGACCTCGGGAATGATCCGGGACTTCACCGAGCTTATGGCAGAGCTCGAAGGAACAAAAGTGGGAACTACAGTCCCAGCAGCTGGGGGCTGAGTAGTGGTGTCAGCCAAATTGACCGAGGAGCTTTTCTTCAGCCTCCTCGAGGGAACAGGTACAGATTCAACCAAGGAAGAACCCTTGGTCAGTGATATAACAATCACCTCTCCAGGAGCAGCAGACCTTCTCGGAGCCGCTGCGGGCTTCTCGGTGACTTTAGCAGGAGCAGTTGGAGGAGCTGCATCAGTCTTCTTTGTCCCCTCCCTTGGGACATCAATTCTAATCCTTTTTACCTCCCCAGAACCGGAGGCAATTTTCTCAAACAGAGCAGGAGTTCTTCTTTTCTTCATCCTTTCACTTAAAGGAATATGGGATTCAGGTGATGAGCTTGTGGAAGCTGGAACTGGCTCTGATTCACTTATCACTAGACGAGCAGTGAAGGAAGTGGTGTAGCTCTTGTACTGGAGAAGATACGAAGCTGATATAATGTGCTCGTCGGCAACACTTTGATGCAGACTCCAGATAAGTTTCAAATGCCTTATATTGACATCTGCCTCTTTCGGGCACTTTCTCTTGCTATCAACTGCAAAATAAATAAACATTGTTATCAGTGGCACATTTTATCAAACACAAAAGAAGCATAATTTCAAAATAAAATGAAATAAAAATAACCTATCCCATTGCCATAAGGAGGGCATCTGGGACCCTGGTAAGCCTCATCTCCAGTCAATGAAGGGTGTTGCCAATTTTTTATGATAACCCCATGCTCAAAATAATCCCTATTGGCATCAGGGAGATTGACTACTAAGGCCCTATTTAAAAATCTAGTTTTTAAATAATAAATATTTTCATTAACTGCCCATCTATAGCAGTAATGATTTCTTGAATTCCTATACGAGTTCCATGCACTTGATTTAACCTATGCACCACATTAACTATTCTCCATGTGTTGGGGGCTATTCGTGCAGGAACATCGTCAAAGTACTGACAGAATTCTAGACACAAAGAATTTGGTGGAAAAGAAAATCCACACTTAGTAAAAAAGAGACTGGGGAACCAATGTCCCTCAGCCAAATGGAAGTAATTAGAAGGCTCAGAAAGCTCTTCCAAGACAACCCAAGAGGGAATGGAGAAATCAGAACGAAATTTCTCAAGAGACTCAACAGGGTAAACCATGGTGAATAAAGAAATAAAGATGAAGGAAGAAGATCTTACAGGAAAAGAATGGATCTGCTGACAACGAACGACGGAAAAGATGAATGCACAAGAGAGTAGGAAGAGACGACGTAAAACTCAAAAGACAAAAAATTGAAAAGGTAGAAGACGATGGGAGTGTCTGTGAAGTTTAAATACCTTGCCTTGGGAAATGGTGAAGTAATGATTACAAAAAAGGATGATTACATTACCGGCGGCTAAAAGGGCATTAAATATTGGCGCGGGAATCAAAGCGAACAACAGCGGCTAAAAAGACGAAAAGCGACGCATGAATCGAAGCACGCAGAAAAGTCCAAAAAAGCATGATTCTACGAATTGGGAAGGAGAAATAAATACAAGGGAAATGCTCTTCAAAATCAGGAAGAATGTTCCATACTCCTCAAATTTCGAACTATGAAACATTGGGGGATCTGTTGATACCAAATTTAATCTACTGACGTGGACCAATCCTATGAAGACACGTGGCTATCTACATGGAAACTACAAATACTTCCGAGGAACCCACTCGCTCCGAGGAACAAGACTACAACGAGGAAGACTAGTTCCCCGAGGAACACTGCTTACTCCGAGGAACTCATACGCTCTGAGGAACAATGCCTCTCCGAGGAACTCTTAAATACCGAGAAGCTTAGGCGGTCCGAGCAACTCATGGCGGTCTGAGCTGCACCTCGAAGCAGGATACCAACAGTTTAAATGCTTATCATTTGGACGCGCACGCAAAGAAGGCATTAAATGTATTACCCTTTCATATGTATATCATTTAATGTAGTACCCTTTCACATTACAACATCAGGGCTATAAATACATTGTACAATCCTCATTGTAAAGGGACCGGAATTTCTTGAGATAACTTGTAATCGAGAATTCCCAAACACTCAGCAATAAAACAACAGTGGACGTAGGTCATTCTTATAAGGCTGAACCACTTTAAAATTCTTTGTCTCATTTATTTATCTGTGATTGAATTATTAGAGTGATCTAATTTTTTACATCAACAGCGCCTATAATTTAGGCAATAATTTCTTGGTGCACCGTTAGGTGATACATGTCTAGTCCGCACTTTTAAAATGCGGACTAGTCTGCACAAGAGCATTATATATATATAGTACTGCTCTTGTGCATACTAGTCCGCATTTTAAGAGTGTGGACCGAACACGTGTCACCTGGCGATGCGCCTAGAAATTATAGGCTCCCTCTCTCTCTATTCTGTGCTCACCACCAGGTGACGTGTCCGGTCCGCACTCTTAAAATGGGGACATGTATGCACGAGAAAAGTACTATATATATATATATATATATATATATATATATATATATATATATATATATATATATATATTTAAGGTGTGGTCGTTGAAGGTTGTTTAAGGTGTGGTCGTTAAAGGACATTTTGATCATATTTTTTTCGACACAACTAATATGACTAATATAAAGAAAGTTAAATACACGTAATATATGTCGTTAGACAACCTTCAAATGAGACTTATATGTAAAGATCCCCAAAATATAATAATAAAGGGGAAAGAAGGAGAGAATCATGAAACAGAATATACCAAGGACATGACATATTTGGCTAGGCAAGAAGATAACCGCAACATCCCAATTTTCAAAAAAAGTAGAAAATGTAAAGCTTTGTCAAATATATTTTTTTCTTTTAAAACTAACGTAAAAGAAGTATACAAATTGTCCTGTGTGGTTGTATAATCGATACGTAGGTCCAAATTGAGTAAAACTTAATATGTTTGAACCCAAATCTAAATTTAAGAAACTAATACTACCCATCTAATACATTAGGCCTACTATTAAACCTAAAAACTATGATTTAATTATGAGATTGTAATTTAAAAGATTGAAATTTGCCGAAAGAAATTCGATTTTATTTTATATTGTAACAAAAACAATATGGAGTTTAAATATTTTTTTTATGCTAAATAGGGTTGTGCTGAAGTCACCTCCATTTTTTCTTTTCGGCACCCAAGCATGATGTAAAATGATTGCACAGTATGTTTAAAAATATTTTGACGTCGTGCCAAGAAGAAAACAATAAAAATTCTTTTAACACAACCTTGCTAAATAGGTATAAGCATATGCATTCTAAAAGTATATCTCATTGTCCCAAAATATTGTGTACGACCCCTGGCTAAGGATAGTTACTATGGCCCTACAAAGTTCCAAAATTTAAGTTCATGTACTAGTTAGAATGCATTAAAAATCCTAGTATATGTTTTCAATGTTCAATTTAAGTAGGTCTATTTTTCTATTTGAGAGAGGTTTGAGATGGATTCCTTTGATTTTTTGTTGCCAGTATTGGTAAGGATTGTTCTCTCAAGCTTTACAAAAAGTAATCACAACTCTAATTTCTATACTCAAAATAAAATACTTATATGATATCCCAACAAAATTAAAATATAACATTACTATTGTGGTTATCCCTTTTTTAAAATCCTAAAAAATGAATTTAAGTTTTATTATCATTGTAGAAACGAGCTCTGTATAATTGATTTTTAAAATTAAACTAATCATGTGTCCGGATATTATCAAAGTTGGTCTTGCCCTAAATTTGACATACGAAAATATAAACATGGTTAACTTTGCGCTTTTAGTTTGGAAAAAATAAATCATAATGGTACCAAAATTCTCTAAAAAAATTAAAAAAAAAAATATGTCTCTTGATTACACACATCTTTCATTTTGGGAAAGAAAAGCTGTTAAACTTTTATGTTGAAGAAATTCTGAGTTCGCGCCTTAAATATGAGCTATTTTTTAATACGAGAATGAGTAAAATGATTTTTATAGAAAAATGAATACACTGCTTGCATTTTTGTGATTTATTATGCTACAATTGATTGAAAATTTAAAATAAAAAATAAGTAATTATTTTGAATCATACATTTTTAATATTTCAACCTTCACCCTACGAAGTTTTGAGATGGAATAACAAATTTGAGCTATTTTGTAAACCCGTATATTTATCGCCCTTCAATATGCGGTCTTTTAACACGGTCATGTTGTATTTTACATTTGCACGTTGATTTCATGATGAAATAAAATAAAATAAATTCAACAGGGCAACCAAATTTTAATACTAAAATGCTCCAAAGTCAAAGGAGTTTGCAGCAACTAACTACTAATGTACACGTTCAATAAATGAAGTCATTGAGTGATATTTGTAAATGAGCGGACTTTGCTCAAGGTTGTTGAAGATTGTTTGACTATATGTGCATAACAAATTAATAGTTATAAAATTCTGCAACAATCCGTGTATGACATTGATTACTAATATTGAAGAAAATTGAATCAATCAAATCTCTAAAAGATCCTCATAAGTTGCGAACTATCAATTACTATTAGATTGGAGATGGTAATTAATTCATATATTAGAAATTTAGTATTAGTCCTTAACATTTGGACAATTTAGTAAAACCCATACTTTTAAATTTTAATTTACTGTATTAGAAAAAATTAAGTGTACAGTCATTATTGGTAAAATAACATAAAAGAATATAAATTAATATTGTAGCATATAAAATAGAAACACAATTTATAAAACCACAAAGCCACATTAATTTATTATTAAAAGAATAATTTTAGACTAACATGTTATTCGAACACATTTTGATGGACACACTAATGTATCGTATTTGCATTGATTGCTGTTTAAGATCCACTTATTATTATGCAAATCACCACTCAATGCAGACACAAGACATTTGTATATTTATAAAAATGTGTCTATCTACGTGTTTCTATAATTACCATTATTATAATATCAAAGCTTCGGAACCAAAACATCCCACATAAATAAATGTAAAGTATATAAATAGTCACTTGTATTGTGAGAAATTTATTGTAATTACAACAATTGCACATGATTTTTGGTTTATTGTTGGGTCATTAATCCCAAAACTGCCATCATGCGACTTTACGATTATAGATGACAAGTTTTTACACTAATTGAATAACACAAGAAGTTATTAGGGTTATTCAGTATTTAATACAAGAGAAATTATATTAGCAGATATATATTTTTACCTCGATTTGTACAGAATGAGGCGGCTTCATTAAAGGACAAACCACAAAGGGAGAGTTAATGAACTTTACAAGTATTTTTGTGGTGTAATACCCTGTATTTTTCTAGAATGAAACAAAACTATTTTTGAGATAAATTAAATTTTGTGGGAATTAAATTAAATCGGTGAATTTAAACTAATTAGTTGTGAACAAGTAATTTGTTATTATTTCATAATCATGTGAGATTGATTTTATATGTTGAATAATTGCAATAAAAATAATTACACGTGTAGTGAATAATTATTGTATGATGCGTGACTCAATTGTGAATATACTTGTGGAATAAAAATAATTGGGGGGGCATTTCGGGAGGCTTTTTGGGCTCATTTAGCTGTTTTAGACATTTAGAAATGGTCTCGAGGTATAGGCAAATAAGTTGGGAGTTTTTTGGACTAGTTTGATTATGGGTTCGGGCCCATTTGGGGGTCCAAAAATGGGGAATTAGGCTTTGGTCGGGAATTGGGGTTAATATATATTTAAGGGCAAGATTAATAATTCTCACACTTAAACAAAACCTAACCCTAGTAGCCCCACCTCAAGACAGAATGGAACAAAAGGCCTAAAAAAGGAGAGGAGACAAGGGATTCAAGTGAAAATCATCAATTATCATATCCAGGCAAGAATTTTCTTACTTAATTTAATGTCCAATGTACTATACCAAAAAGGCTAAATTGTCATCTTCGAGCTAGCCAGCCTTGTCACGGTCATTGACAGTGACAAAAAAATACGCATTTTTTGTCACGATCAATGAGCGTGACAAGTCCGTGACAACGGTTTGTCACAATCATTGACCGTGACAAGTACTATTGTCACGAACTTCTCACGGTCAAAGACCTTGACAGGTACGTGACAACTCTGTTTACTAAAAACTCTATCGCCTCTTTTTTTCCCACAGTTTTCCATTCCCACCAATTCTCTCTCTCTCTCTTTCTCTCCTTTGTATATGTGTATATGTGCGTTTGTGTGTGTGTGTATGTGTGTGTAAGATTTCACGTGGCTGGGTGGGTGGGTGTCGGTGGATCTGCGTGTGTGTGTTGGGGGTGGGGGTAGGTTGTGTGTAAGGGTGGGGGAAGTAATGGTAGGGGTGTTTATGTGGTGGTGGTGTGTGTGTGTGTGTGTGGTGGTGTGAGGAGAGGGGGGAGGGGGCAATATGTGTGTGTGGTTTCAATATTTGTCACGTGGACCTTATTTATGCCATGTAATAATATTATAAATGACTAAAGACATTTGAAATATATTGATGGACCTCCTTATAACTTAACACCCCCTTATAAAATAATTACTTGTTTTTGTTTGTGCAAGAACATAGTATGAACCCATACTTGAGAACTTGCTATTGTTATTATTTTGTTGTTATGTAGACACTATACCAAAAATGCTAATCTCGCACGCTGAGGCAAGGAGATTCTGGCACGGTTTAAAATCGTGCCAGAATCTGACGCAGTTTTATCATAATCTGGCACGGTTTAAAACAGTGTCAAAATTTGGCACGATTTTAAACCGTGCCAAATATGAGTACGTTTCATTAAAAAATAACACCCGAAAATTTCAAGCGGGGACCAAAATTTCAAGAGGACCATATCATTCTAACCTAACTCTCTCTCTCTCTCTCTCTCTCTCTCTCTCTCTCTACGCTACCGACTTCACTCCACTACCCGCGCTCATCACCATCGCTTCTCATCACCATCGCGCCTCCCACACTATCCACGAAATCGAACAAAACATGTATGACTGCATATTTCATCCATTTTTGAATGTTAAACGACCCATTTTTGTTTCGCCCATTTCTTCAACACTCAACAGCTCACTTTTCCAAAATACCTATTTTGTACAAAAATTCAAGAATTTAATTATTTGTTTATGGGCCAACCCTTAATCTCACGTTACTAGGTAACATTCTCATCATATTAATCTATTAGACTATTTTCCCATTTTCAGTACATATGATTAGGTTTAGGCAGATTCCTTTAAATTGGTTTTTGATTTGGATTTTGTTCTTGAAATTCAATCTATAATAGATTTTGCTACATTTCTTGAGATAAAATTGAAAGATTAATGCAGTTCTCATGTTTATGGGTGAAATTATGAGTAATTATGCAGTTCTCATTTTTATTTGAATATAATAATGTGACACCCCGCCTAACAAAATACCGGGCGATCACTCCTTTATTAAATTAAAATCAAGGTGAACAGTTGGATCATTCTTAGCATCACTGTCGTGAAAATAAATTTCAAATTTAAACACCCTAATTAATTAAGCTAAGTGTCAAAACCATTTTTAACATTTCTTTCAAATTTTATTTATTTATTTTACTAAACAATCAATCCAATAATTTAAC
Organism: Sambucus nigra; assembly: GCA_949130495.1. Lineage (NCBI taxonomy): Eukaryota > Viridiplantae > Streptophyta > Magnoliopsida > Dipsacales > Adoxaceae > Sambucus > Sambucus nigra. The sequence continues at coordinate 379,493,645 of OX422211.1, forward strand.
ATTCAACACTGGCTACTAACAATAAAACTTAAAGTAAACCATCCAGAATATAATAAACCCCAAAGTGACAATACTAGAAATAGATGAAGTACAATATCCAAATAACAACAGAATGATGGAAAGGGCGACACATGCCCCAATAATGAACATGCTAAGAGTAAAATCAAATGGATGAAGTCGTCTAAACAACAGGCCTGCAACTCCCACCTAAGCTGCAGCGCATTCCTGCCAAAGGACCCTATGCAAAACGCCCCTGTGGCTGGGCACCTGTAATATATACATATATATATACAAGAGAGAAAGAGAAATGTAAACGGGTGAGAGCCCGATAGTGTATATGATTTAAAAATTCGTTTAGGAAGTATTTAAATTGATTACAGGCTAATGCAACAACATATTAGTGCGACACTCTCTTGATAAATTCTCACCTCTCTTCTAATGTGCACACCTATCGCACTAACCTTCCCAATGGTCTATCTCGTCATATATCACACTATCTTTCCCCATTGATTTAACTTATCTTAGGTTATTCGTAGGATTTAAAATTGAACGATACAATTGTTTGAAAAGAATATTTCAATTAGTATCCAAAGTTCTCGTTTTAACTTTATTAATTTATAAAGTTTTCCAATGTCATATTATACTTTCTCAAAACAAGTATTACAATTTGAGTCATCAACCATGTCCTACATATCAAATCACAGTAGGCAATTCCAAATTCCAGAATTTCATATATATATATTAAATACTAGTATAATATATATTTATTATAACAACACCCCAAATAAAAACTATGGTGCGGGCATACTCTACTATCCAAACCCCGTATCACTCGTATTAAGGGGAATACAAATTCAGAATCACTCTAGAATTGTATTAACACATACACAACAATATTGAGGCGAAGCATAGATTCCAAGTCTCTAAGAGGATGGCACATACCTGCGTCTCTTAGGACCGTCTGAACTATCAAATCGATAGGCTGTACCAAGGATATCTATCTCCTAGGGTACGAATCAATATCCCCCAAAAAGGCAGACGAGATAAGATCATCCCAGCGCGGTAACCTCAGGGATAACAAGTAGCGTGGGTATGTTTTTCACACATAGATAGTATATGCAAACACAATCATATAACTAAACTAATATTACCATATCAATAATAGGTGTATCTCAAATCCCATAGTTACAACATTTATCCTCATATCTCATTATTAGTTATCACGTTTAACGATTTGTCCTTAACTTTAATTCGAGGTATTATTCCAACTTACTACGTAGCACTCATGGACTCTATTCTCCCAAGTATAAATTCAGTAGGAATTCATCTATTTTCCGTCGTAATCATTTTTACGTAATCTCTCCCTTTAATACAAGATTTCATCGTTCCTTATATAATTATCCCAAAAATACAATTCTCGTCTAATATCAAAGGTCCCAAAATTATTCAAATGTCCTACTGGTCTTCCATATCTCCCAAAACACTTTCTTAAGGATGTCCAAGAATTATTTCACAATAAATTGAATTTAACTAATTTAAAAAGGGAAATAGGAGTCTGCCAGGAGGGGTCGATCGATCGAGGTTAGGCGCTCGATCGATCGAAGCTCTGGGCTCGATTGATCGATCAAGCAGGTCTGCGAAATCTGCAGATTTGCACTTACGGGTTTCATCATCTAACCTTCACCAAATCCATATTTTTCATGCCCAATCGATCCAAAATTTATACTACTGACATTGTATCATCATACTATGAAATTTCAACGTAAAGCATATAGATTTCTATTATTAAACATGGATCAACAAGCCCCAAATTCATATAAAACCTCAAGAACCCTAGAATTGTATGTTCCAATCCATCTTTTCCAGAGTTTTCTTCATCTACAACCTCATAAATTCGTGGTTAAATCCTCTACATGTTAAGGGGTTTCCAAAATAACAATTAATCCATCCCTACATGCAATTTCCTATCTCATCTTTTAGGTTTCTTCCATAAAAACTCATTTTAAATACTCCTAACCTAATATGAAAGATGCATCAACGAAATAAGCAAGATAAACACTTACCTGGGATTTTCAGAAGTCTGTTTTGGTGCCGAAATTGGTGTGGTTGCATTCCCCGTCTCGCGATCTACGCGTTGGCGGTGGCGGTGGCGGCGGTGCAAACGGTTGAGTTTTGAGCCTTGGAATGCCTTGAGAGCTCTCTCCTCTCTTCTCTAATGGCTGTTCTAGTGTTTTGAGATTTCTAACCCTAGATGATAACCCAGATATCTTATATAAACCTTTTAATTTTCGTGGGTTTAATTACCCAAAATGTGAAATGTCCAAAATGCCCTTCCGGGGCACTAATTAGGCCTAAAAACGCCCCCAGACCCAAACTAAACCCCCGGGCACACTTTTCTGACTATCTCGACCCTTTCGAACGCGTTGGCGCACTCAAAACGACCATACGAACAACTTATAAAATATTCACTTTTATTTAACAACATTTAGTCCCGACGCGACACGGGCGCGTTCCGACTCAAATTTTCAAAATTGACATTTTATTCACTCGTGACATTCAATATAACCAATATTATATATTACTTTGCTCATTAGTAACATTCGACAAATTTCCCATAATTACTATCTCTCGTCACGTTAATAATTATAACATAATTAATTTCCGGAAATAATTAATTCACATTAAATTTAATAAATCCCCAAATTAATATAGCATAAAAATACGGGGTATTACATACTTCCCCCCTAATAATGGAATTTCGTCCCGAAATTCAAAAAATAAGGCATACCTGGTAAGAACAAATCTGGATATCTCTCGCGCATATCGGCCTCGCGCTCCCAAGTGGATTCCTCCACGTTATGATGTTCCCACTGGACCCGTACAAGTGGAACTATCTTCGACCTCAATCTCCTCTCACTATATTCTAGGATAGCCATCGGTCTCTCCTCGTAAGAGCTGTCAGGCTGTAAGTCTATCTCATCTATCGCGATGTGAGTTTGGGCCATATCATCCCGAAGATACCACCTCAACGACGAGATGTGGAATACATCGTGAATGCGATATAAATGCTCTGGCAGTCCCAACCTGTATGCAACCGGCCCAATCCTCTCGATGATGGGAAATGGTCCTACGTACCTCGGATCCAATTTCCCCTTCTATCCAATTTCCCCTTCTTCCCGAACCTCATCACTCCCTTCATAGGAGATACACGCAGTAACACTTGGTCCCCCACATTAAACTCCCGAAAGAACCATTTCGCATCGGCGTAGCTCTTCTGCCTGTCCTGGGCTACTCGAATGCGACTCCTGATCATCTCAATTCTCGCGGAGGTTTCCTGAATTACCTCTGGTCCTAGCAACTTGTTATCCCCCACCTCGAGCCAACAAGCTGGGGAACGACAAGGCTTCAAATGGAGCCATACCAATCGTGAACTGATAAGAGTTATTATAAGCAACTCTACCAGTGGAAGATGTGGCTCCCAACCTCCTCCAAAATCAAGAACACACATAAGTAGCATGTCCTCTAACATCTGATTAGTACGCTCTATCTATCCATATGTCTATGGGTGATAGGCTGAACTCAACCTCAACTCAGTACCCATAGCCTCCTGAAAGCTTTTCCAAAAACGCGACACGGAAATCTTGTCTCTATCTGACACAATATTCAGGGGCACCCCATGTAATCTGATAATCTCAGCAATGAACAACTGAGCATACTGACCTGTGGTATAATCTATCCGCACCGACAGAAAATGAGCCACCTTAGTCAAACGGTTAACAATCACCTAGATAGAGTCGTGGCCCCGCTGTGATGTAGGCAACCCTGTAATAAAATCCATGGAAATACTCTCCCACTTCAACGCGGGTACTTCCAATGGCTGAAGCAATCCTGACGATTTCTGATGGTCCACCTTCAGCAGCTGGCAGGTAGAACACTTAGACACGAACTCAGAAATGTCTTTCTTCATCCCATTCCACCAGTATTGCCTCCTCATATCCTGGTACATCTTATCTCCTCCAGGATGTACCACAAATCAGGACCCGTGAGATTGGGTCATCACTGCATGACGCAATTCTGCACCTTCTGGAACCACTAACCTCCCATTAAACCTCAAACCTCCCCTCAGAACTAACAGAATAGGACTCAGCACCCTCGGCTAAAAGTCGTACAATCTGCTCCTGGAAAAACGGGTCTGTGGTTTGGGCCTGTATTACCCTCGTAACAATCTCGGGTGTGACTATCATAACAGATATGAAGGAACAGGCTACTGCGTCCTGGTGACCCAACTCCTTCCACTTCGCTTTCCAGACGTCCGCTACCTCATTTACCGGTCTACGGCTCAACGCATTAGCAACTATGTTAGCTTTCCCCGGATGATACTGTATGTTGAACTGATAGTCCTTCACAAACTCTAACCATCTGCGCTGACGCATATTCAGCTCTCGCTGAGTGAACAGGTACTGCAGTGACTTGTGGTCTGTGAACAAACGGAACTTCTCCCCTAATAAATAGTGTCTCCATATCCGCAGTGAAAAAATGACCGCTGCTAACTCCAGGTCATGGGTGGGGTAATTCTTCTCATGTGGCTTAAGCTTGCGGCAGGCAAAAGCTATAGCATTCTCTTCCTGCGGAAGTACTCCGCCAAGTCCCCGTAAAGAGGCATCAGTGTAAACCAGGTAATCCACACCCGACTTTGGTAAAGCAAGGACTGGCGCTGAAGTAAGCTTGTCTTTCAGCTCATCGAAAGCCAACTGACAAGCGTCTTCCCAAACATATGGTACCCCCTTGCGAGTCAGATTCGTCAATGGACCCGCTATTTTGGAGAATCCCTGAATGAATCTCCTGTAGTATCCGGCTAACCCCAAGAAATTACGCACTTCCGTCGGTGTCATGGGTTGTCCCCACTCCCTCACTGCTGACACTTTACTCGGGTCGACTGGTATACCTTGCTCAGAAACAACATGCCCCAAGAACTGTACTTCTCGCAACCAGAATCCATACTTTTTGTACTTAGCATACAACTGATGCTCTCATAAAGTCTGAAGAACCTGCCTCAAGTGCCCGGCATGCTCCTCCTCGGAGTGTGAATATATCAAAATGTCATCTATGAAGACGATGACAAACAGATCCAAGAACTCTCTGAATACTCGATTCATTAAGTCCATGAATAAGGATGGAGCATTTATGAGACCAAATGGCATCACTCTGAACTCGTAAGACCCATATCTCTTCAAGAAGGCAGTCTTTGAAACATCCTGCTCCCTAATACATAGGTGATGGTACCCCGACCTCAGATCTATCTTCGAAAAGAAAGTTGCTCCCCTCAGCTGGTCGAACAGATCATCGATTCGAGGTAACGGATACTTATTCCGTATCGCGACCTTGTTCAACTCCCGGTAGTCCACACATAACCTCAGTGAACCATCTCTTTTCTTCACAAACAAGACTGGAGCGCCCCAAGGTGAGGTACTCCTGCGAATGAAGCCCTGACCTAACAGATGCTCTATCTGATCTCGTAACTCTCGCATCTTCGCCGGAGCCAATACGGTATGGAGCGCGTACTATCGGTCTAGTATCCGGTAATAAGTCTATGACAAAGTCTATCTCTCGACTGGGGGGTAGGCCTAGTATCTCCTGAAACACATCGGAATACTCACGATCAACTGGAATCGAGTCTAACGGAATCACAACCTCCTTAGAGGTATCCTCCTCTATAAATGAGTGGTCGAGCCTCCCTCTGGGCGAGGCATCACCACTACAAACATATCTTACCCCGAAATGGAAAAAACAATGCTCCCACCGAAGCAATCAATCATGGCTCTATAAGCTGCAAGCCAATCCATACCGATAATAACATCGTGCTCATGCATATCTAAGACTAACATGTCTACAGGTAATACCAAACTACTAATCTCTACCCCCCCTCCCCGGCATATAAAGTAAATAAGCGACCCACTCCCCAGTGGTGACTCCACACATGTCATTGTGCTCTCTGCTGTGGCTAACAACCCTAAGGCCTTCGCAAAATGCGTAGCTATAAAACAATGCGTCTCCCAAGTATCAAACAAAACCCGACCCATAGTACCATGGATAGTAAAACATACCGATATAGACATGTCCATACTGTAACTGCCATTGCTGCACTGGAGCTATTGGAATGGCTGGTAGGGCTGGCACCTGGACTGGTGCTGGGAGGGCGGCGAGAAAAAGTGGCCTCTGTGGCTCATTGCGGGCACCCTGCTGCTGTCAGGCCCTATCACTCTATGGGCAGTCATGGCACTTATGTCCATGCTTGCCACACACAAAACATCGGCCTTCGAAGTTACTCCCCCTCTGACCGTGCTGCTATCGGTGTCGGCCTTGCCGGCCTTGCTAACTTGGGATTTTATTCTCTCTAGGTAATTCTGACAACAATGGTATTTCCTGCCACATCGGAAACTCTTCTCTCGAAACTGCTTCACTTCACCACGTTGTTGATTAGTCTCGCTTTTTCCCTGGTCTTGCTGGCCTTGAGGGGAAATTTGCGGAAGAACCCTGTCAGGGTGAGGAAAATCTCTCCACTTGTGACCCGGCTGTACACATTTATAGCAAAGTTCTGAAATTCTTCGCTGGTCGGATTGTAGTTTATCCCCAGTCTGATTCGGATAAAATTAACGTTTGTGACCGTCCATTCCACAATCGAAACACCTCTTTGTGATTTTATTCTGAATCTGACTTCGTTGGCCCTGACACTTTTGGCCCTTTACATAAATTTTGTTACTTCCGAAAATGACTCCGTCTTGAGTGGCTTGTTGTCGCAATTTTGGTGCCTTTGCACATTTGTCAACTTTAGTCACATGAATTTGACCAGCCTCTCTAGGTCTTTTACCTCCTCTAAGATGCATGTAGCGATCGTGGTACTGTAAGACTGCACAGGTAACTGCTTGTGCCACAATGCCCGCAAATTCGGCGATTGGTACCGCTTTTGGAGACACATGAGGTGTGAGATGTCCCTTCTCATTGACTTCCCCAATGGCGTTAGCTTGTTCATCCTGACGGGCCATCTGAAAATTAAAATTTAATCTGAATAAGTTCAATATTCACATCGACAAATCGGAGAAGCACGAATTTCCAACGCATAAAGATGAATAAAACATTCCTAATATTAGGGCTCTAATTGAAAGACGCTAAGCTGGAAATGAGATAATCCGTACAGATCCTAAGGACACTAGAACCTGATGCTCTGATACCACCTGTGACACCCCGCCTAATTAAATACCGGGCGATCACTCCTTTATTAAATTAAAATCAAGGTGAACAGTTGGATCGTTCTTAGCATCACTGTCGTGAAAATAAATTTCCAATTTAAACACCCTAATTAATTAAGCTAAGTGTCAAAACCATTTTTAACATTCCTTTCAAATTTTATTTATTTATTTTATTAAACAATCAATCCAATAATTTAACATTCAACACTGGCTACTAACAATAAAACTTAAAGTAAACCATCCAGAATATAATAAACCCCAAAGTGACAATACTAGAAATAGATGAAGTAAAATATACAAATAACAACTGAATAATGGAAAGGGCGACACATGCCCCAATAATGAACATGCTAGGAGTAGAATCAAATGGATGAAGTCGTCTAAACAACAGGCCTGCAACTCCCACCTAAGTTGCAGTGCGTTCCTGCCAAAGGACCCTATGCAAGACGCCCCTGTGGCTGGGCACCTGTAATATATACATATATATATACAAGAGAGAAAGAGAAATGGAAACGGGTCAGAGCATGATAGTGTATATTATTTAAAAATTCGTTTAGCAAGTATTTAAATTGATTACAGGCTAATGCAAAAACATACTAGTGCGACACTCTCTTGAGAAATTCTCACCTCTCTTCTAATGTGCAAACCTATCGCACTAACCTTCCCAATGGTCTATCTCGTCATATATCACACTATCTTTCTCCAATGATTTAACTTATCTTAGGTTATTCGCAGGATTTAAAATTGAACGATAGAATTGTTTGAAAAGAATATTTCAATTAGTATCCAAAGTTCTCGTTTTAACTTTATTAATTTATAAATTTTTCCAGTGTCATATTATACTTTCTCAAAACAAGTATTACAATTTGAGTCATCAACCATGTCCTACATATCAAATCACAGTAGGCAGTTCCAAATTCCAGAATTTCATATATATATATTAAATACTCGTATAATATATATATATATATATATATATATTGTAACAACACTCCAAATAAAAACTATGGTGCGGGCATACTCTACTATCCAAACCACGTATCACTCGTATTAAGGGGAATACAAATTCAGAATCACTCTAAAATTGTATTAACACATACACAACAATATTGAGGCGAAGCATAGATTCCAAGTCTCTAAGAGGATGGCACATACTTGCGTCTCTTAGGACCGTCTGAACTACCAAATTGATAGGCTGTACCAAGGATATCTATCTCCTAGGGTACGAATCAATATCCCCCAAAAAGGCAGATGAGATAAGATCGTCCCAGCGCAGTAACCTCAGGGATAGCAAGTAGCGTGGGTATATTTTTCACACATAGATAGTATATGCAAACACAATCATATAACTAAACTAATATTACCATATCAATAATAGGTGTATCTCAAATCCCATAGTTACGACATTTATCCTCATATCTCATTATTAGTTATCACGTTTAACGATTCGTCCTTAACTTTAATTCGAGGTATTATTCCAACTTACTACGTAGCACTCATGGACTCTATTCTCCCAAGTATAAATTCAGTAGGAATTCATCTATTTTTCGTCGTAATCATTTTTACGTAATCTCTCCCTTTAATACAAGATTTCATCGTTCCTTATATAATTATCCCAAAAATACAATTCTCGTCTAATATTAAAGGTCCCAAAATTATTCAAATGTCCTACTGGTCTTCCATATCTCCCAAAACACTTTCTTAAGGATGTCCAAGAATTATTTCACAATAAATTGAATTTAACTAATTTAAAAAGGGAAATAGGAGTCTTCCAAGAGGGGTCGATCGATCGAGGTTAGGCGCTCGATCGATCGAACCTTCGATCGATCGAAGCTCTGGGCTCGATCGATCTATCAAGCAGGTCTGCGAAATCTGCAGATTTGCAGTTACGGGTTTCATTTTCTAACCTTCTCCAAATCCATATTTTTCATACCCAATCGATCCAAAATTTATACTACTGACATTATATCATCATACTATGAAATTTCAACGTAAAGCAAGTAGATTTCTATTATTAAACATGGATCAACAAGCCCCAAATTCATATAAAACCTCAAGAACCCTTGAATTTCATTAATATGTTCCAATCCATCTTTTCCAGAGTTTTCTTCATCTACAACCTCATAAATTCGTGGTTAAATCCTCTACATGTTAAGGGGTTTCCAGAATAACAATTAATCCATCCCTACATGCAATTTCCTATCTCATCTTTTAGGTTTCTTCCATAAAAACTCATTCTAAATACTCCTAAACTAATATGAAAGATGCATCAATGAAATAAGCAAGATAAACACTTGTCTGGGATTTCCAAAAGTCTGGTTTGGTTCCGAAATTGGTGTGGTTGCGTTCCCCGTCTCGCGATCTACGCGTTGGCGGTGGCGGTGGCGACGGTGCAAACGGTTGAGTTTTGAGCCTTGGAATGCCTTGAGATCTCTCTCCTCTCTTCTCTAATGGCCGTTCTAGTGTTTTGTGCTTTCTAACCCTAGATGATAATCCCGATATCTTATATAACCCTTTGAATTTTCGTGGGTTTAATTACCCTAAATGTGAAATGTCCAAAATGCCCTCCCGGGGTACTAATTAGGCCTAAAAATGCCCCGAGATCCAAACTAAACCCCCGGGCACACTTTTTTTAACTATCTCGACCCTTCCGAACACGTTGGCGCACTCAAAACGACCATACGAACAACTTATAAAATATTCACTTTTATTTAACAATATTTAGTCCTGACGCGACACGGGCGCGTCCCGACTCAAATTTTTAAAATTGACATTTTATTCACTCGTGACATTCAATATAACCAATATTATATATTACTTTGCTCATTAATAACATTCGACAAATTTCCCATAATTACTAACTCTCGTCACGTTAATAATTATAACATAATTAATTTCCGGATTTTATTAAATAATTAATTCACATTAAATTTAATAAATCCTTAAATTAATATAGCATAAAAATACGGGGTATTACATACTCCCCCCTAAGAACATAATTTCATCCTGAAATTCGGAAAATAAGGCATGCCTGGTAAGAACAAATCTGGATATCTCTCGCGCATATCGGGCTCGCGCTCCCAAGTGGATTCCTCCACGTTATGATGTTTCCACTGGACCCGTACAAGTGGAACTATCTTCGACCTTAATCTCCTATCACTATATTCTAGGATAGCCACCGGTCTCTCCTCGTAAGAGCTGTCAGGCTGTAAGTCTATCTCATCTATCGCGATGTGAGTATGGGCCATATCATCCCGAAGATACTATCTCAACGACGAGATGTGGAATACATCGTGAATGCGATGTAAATGCTCTGGCAGTCCCAACCTGTATGCAACCGACCCAATCCTCTCGATGATGGGAAATGGTCCAACGTACCTCGGAGCCAATTTCCCCTTCTTCCCGAACCTCATCACTCCCTTCATAGGAGATAAACGCAGTAACACTTGGTCCCCCACATTAAACTCCCGGAAGAACCGTTTCGCATCGCCGTAGCTCTTCTGCCTGTCCTGGGCTACTCGAATGCGACTCCTGATCATCTCAATTCTCGCGGAGATTTCCTGAATTACCTCTGGTCCTAGCAACTAGTTATCCCCCACCTTGAGCCAACACGCTGGGGAACGACAAGGCTTCAAATGGAGCCATACCAATCGTGAACTGATAAGAGTTATTATAAGTAACTCTACCAGTGGAAGATGTGGCTCCCAACCACCTCCAAAATCAAGAACACACATACGTAGCATGTCCTCTAACATCTGATTAGTACGCTCTGTCTGTCCATCTGTCTGTGGGTGATAGGCTGAACTCAACCTCAACTCAGTACCCATAGCCACCTGAAAGCTTTCCCAAAAACGTGACACGAAAATCTTGTCTCTATCTGACACAATATTCAGGGGCACCCCATGTAATCTGACAATCTCAGCAATGAACAACTGAGCATACTGACTTGTGGTATAATCTGTCCGCACCGGCAGAAAATGAGCCACCGTGGTCAAACTGTCTATAATCACCTAGATAGAGTCGTGTCCCCGCTGTGATGTAGGCAACCCTGTAATAAAATCCATGTAAATACTCTCCCACTTCCACGCGGGTACTTCCAATGGCTGAAGCAATCCTGACGGTTTCTGATGGTCCACCTTCACCAGCTGGCAGGTAGAACACTTGGACACGAACTCAGCAATGTCCTTCTTCATCCCATTCGACTAGTATTGCCTCCTCATATCCTAGTACATCTTATCTCCTCCAGGATGTACCGCAAATCAGGACCCGTGAGATTGGGTCATCACTGCATGACGCAATTCTTCCCCTTCTGGAACCACTAACCTCCCATTAAACCTCAAACCTCCCCTCAGAACTAACAGAATAGGACTCAGTACCCTCGGCTAAAAGTCGTACAATCTGCTCCTGACAAAATGGGTATGTGGTTTGGGCCTGTATTACCCTCGTAATAATCTCGGGTGTGACTATCATAACAGATATGAAGGAACGGGCTACTGCGTCCTGGTGACCCAACTCCTTCCACTTCGCTTTCTATACGTCCGCAACCTCATTTACCGGTCTACGGCTCAACGCATTAGCAACTATGTTGGCTTTCCCCGGATGATACTGTATGTCGAACTGATAATCCTTCACAAACTCTAACCATCTGCACTGACGCATATTCAGCTCTCGCTGAGTGAACATGTACTGCAGTGACTTGTGGTCTGTGAACAAACGGAACTTCTCCCCCAATAAATAGTGTCTCCATATCCGCAGTGCAAAAACGACCGCTGCTAACTCCAGGTCGTGGGTGGGGTAATTCTTCTCATGCGGTTTAAGCTTGCGGGAGGCAAAAGCTATAGCATTCTCTTCCTGCTGAAGTACTCCCCCAAGTCCCCATAAAGAGGCATCGGTGTAAACCAGGTAATCCACACCGGACTTTGGTAAAGCAAGGACTGGCACTGAAGTAAGCTTGTCTTTCAGCTCATCGAAAGCCAACTGACAAGCGTCATCCCAAATAAATGGTACCCCCTTGCGAGTCAGATTCGTCAATGGACCCGCTATTTTGGAGAATCCCCGAATGAATCTCCTGTAGTATCCGGCTAACCCCAAGAAACTACGCACTTCCGTCGGTGTCATGGGCTGTCCCCACTCCCTCACCGCTGACACTTTACTCGGGTCGACTGGTATACCTTGCTCAGAAACAACATGCCCCAAGAACTGTACTTCTCGCAACCAGAATCCATACTTTTTGTACTTAGCATACAACTGATGCTCTCATAAAGTCTGAAGAACCTGCCTCAAGTGCTCGGCATGCTCCTCCTCGGAGTGTGAATATATCAAAATGTCATCTATGAAGACGATGACAAACTGATCCAAGAACTCTCTGAATACTCGGTTCATTAAGTTCATTAATACGGCTGGATCATTTGTGAGACCAAATGGCATCACTCTGAACTCGTAAGACCCATATCTCGTCAAGAAGGTAGTCTTTGAAACATCCTGCTCCCTAATACGTAGCTGATGGTACCTCGACCTCAGATCTATCTTCGAGAAGAAAGTTGCTCCCCTCAGCTGGTCGAACAGATCATCGATTCGAGGCAACGGATACTTATTCCGTATCGTGACCTTGTTCAACTCCCTGTAGTCCACACATAACCTCAGTGAACCATCTCTCTTCTTCACAAACAAGACTGGAGCGCCCCAAGGTGAGGTACTCCTGCGAATGAAGCCCTGACCTAACAGATGCTCTATCTGATCTCGTAACTCTCGCATCTCCGCCGGAGCCAATACGGTATGGAGCGCATGCTATAGGTCTAGTATCCGGTAATAAGTCTATGACAAAGTCTATCTCTCGACTGGGGGGTAGGCCTGGTCTCTCATAAAACACATCGGAATACTCACGAACAACTGGAATCGAGTCTAACGGAATCACAACCTCCTTAGAGGTATCCTCCTCTATAAATGAGTGGTAGAGCCTCCCTCTAGGTGAGGCATCGCCACTACAAACATCTCTTGCCCCGAAATGGCAAAAACAATGCTCCCACCGAAGCAATCAATCATGGCTCTATAAGCTGCGAGCCAATCCATACTGATAATAACATCGTGCTCATGCATATCTAAGACTAACATGTCTGCAGGTAATACCAAACTACCAATCTCTACCCCCACTCCCCGGCATATAAAGAAAATAAGCGACCCACTCCCCAGTGGTGAGTCCACACACGTCATTGTGCTCTCTGCTGTGGCTAACAACCCTAAGGCCTTCGCAAAATACGTAGCTATAAAACAATGCGTCGCCCCAGTATCAAACAAAACCCGACCCATAGTACCCCTTTTGGAGACACCTGAGGTGTGAGTTGTCCTTGCTCATTGACTTCCCCAATGGCGTTAGCTTGTTCATCCTGACGGGCCATCTGAAAATTAAAATTTAATCTGAATAAGTTCAATATTCACATCGACAAATCGCAGAAGAACGAATTTCCAACGCATAAACATGAATACAACATTCCTAATATTAGGGCTCTAATTGAAAGACACTAAGCTGCAAACGAGATAATCCGTACAGATCCTAAGGACACTAGAACCTGATGCTCTGATACCACCTATGACACCCCGCCTAATTAAATACCAGGCGATCACTCCTTTATTAAATTAAAATCAAGGTGAACAGTTGGATCATTCTTAGCATCACTGTCGTGAAAATAAATTTCCAATTTAAACACCCTAATTAATTAAGCTAAGTGTCAAAACCATTTTTAACATTCCTTTCAAATTTTATTTATTTATTTTATTAAACAATCAATCCAACAATTTAACATTCAACACTGGCTACTAACAATAAAACTTAAAGTAAACCATCCAGAATATAAAAAACCCCAAAGTGACATACTAGAAATAGATGAAGTAAAATATACAAATAACAACTGAATAATGGAAGGGGTGACACATGCCCCAATAATGAACATGCTAGGAGTAGAATCAAATGGATGAAGTCGTCTACACAACAGGCCTGCAACTCCCACCTAAGTTGCAGTGCGTTCCTGCCAAAGGACCCTATGCAAGACGCCCCTGTGGCTGGGCACCTGTAATATATACATATATATATACAAGAGAGAAAGAGAAATGGAAACGGGTCAGAGCCCGATAGTGTATATGATTTAAAAATTCGTTTAGCAAGTATTTAAATTGATTACAGGCTAATGCAACAACATATTAGTGCGACACTCTCTTGAGAAATTCTCACCTCTCTTCTAATGTGCAAACCTATTGCACTAACCTTCCCAATGGTCTATCTCGTCATATATCACACTATCTTTCCCCAATGATTTAACTTATCTTAGGTTATTCGCAGGATTTAAAATTGAACGATACAATTGTTTGAAAAGAATATTTCAATTAGTATCCAAAGTTCTCATTTTAGCTTTATTAATTTATAAAGTTTTCCAGTGTCATATTATACTTTCTCAAAACAAGAATTACAATTTGAGTCATCAACCATGTCCTACATATCAAATCACAGTAGGCAGTTCCAAATTCCAGAATTTCATATATATATTAAATACTCGTATAATTTATATATATATATATATATATATATATATATATATATATATATATATATATATATATATATATATTATAACAGCACCCCAAATAAAAACTATGGTGCGGGTATACTCTACTATCCAAACCCCGTATCACTCGTATTAAGGGGAATACAAATTCAGAATCACTCTAGAATTGTATTAACACATACACAACAATATTGAGGCGAAGCATAGATTCCAAGTCTCTAAGAGGATGGCACATACCTGCGTCTCTTAGGACCGTCTGAACTATCAAATCGATAGCATGTACCAAGGATATCTATCTCCTAGGGTATGAATCAATATCCCCCCAAAAGGCAGACGAGATAAGATTGTCCCAGCGCGGTAACCTCAGGGATAGCAAGTAGCGTGGGTATGTTTTTCACACATAGATAGTATATGCAAACACAATCATATAACTAAACTAATATTACCATATCAATAATAGGTGTATCTCAAATCCCATAGTTACGACATTTATCCTCATATCTCATTATTAGTTATCACGTTTAACGATTCGTCCTTAACTTTAATTCGAGGTATTATTCCAACTTACTACGTAGCACTCATGGACTCTATTCTCCCAAGTATAAATTCAGTAGGAATTCATCTATTTTCCGTCGTAATCATTTTTACGTAATTTCTCCCTTTAATACAAGATTTCATCGTTCCTTCTATAATTATCCAAAAATACAATTCTCGTCTAATATTAAAGGTCCCAAAATTATTCAAATGTCCTACTGGTCTTCCATATCTCCCAAAACACTTTCTTAAGGATGTTCAAGAATTATTTCACAATAAATTGAATTTAACTAATTTAAAAAGGGAAATAGGAGTCTGCCAGGAGGGGTCGATCGATCGAGGCTCGATCGATCGAACCTTCGATCGATCGAAGCTCTGGGCTCGATCGATCGATCAAGCAGGTCTGCGAAATCTGCAGATTTGCGATTACGGGTTTCATCTTCTAACCTTCACCAAATCCATATTTTTCATACCCAGTCGATCCAAAATTTATACTACCGACATTATATCATCATACTATGAAATTTCAACGTAAAGCATGTAGATTTCTATTATTAAACATGGATCAACAAGCCCCAAATTCATATAAAACCTCAAGAACCCTAGAATTTCATTAATATGTTCCAATCCATCTTTTCCAGAGTTTTCTTCATCTAAAACCTCATAAATTCGTGGTTAAATCCTCTACATGTTAAGGGGTTTCCAGAATATCAATTAATCCATCCCTACATGCAATTTCCAATGTCATCTTTTAGGTTTCTTCTATAAAAACTCATTCTAAATACTCCTAAACTAATATGAAAGATGCATCAACGAAATATGCTAGATAAACACTTGCATGGGATTTTCAGAAGTCTGGTTTGGTACCGAAATTGGCGTGGTTGCGTTCCCCGTCTCGCGATCTACGCGTTGGCGGTGGTGGCGATGCAAACGGTTGAGTTTTGAGCCTTGGAATGCCTTGAGAGCTCTCTCCTCTCTTCTCTAATGTCCGTTCTAGTGTTTTGAGATTTCTAAACCTAGATGATAACCCAAATATCTTATATAACCCTTTTAATTTTCCTGGGTTTAATTACCCAAAATGTGAAATGTCGAAAATGCCCTCCCGGGGTACTAATTAGGCCTAAAAACGCCCCGAGACCCAAACTAAACCCCCGGACACACTTTTCTGACTATCTCGGCCCTTCTGAACGCGTTGGCACACTCAAAACGACCATACGAACAACTTATAAAATATTCACTTTTATTTAACAATATTTAGTCCCGACGCGACATGGGCGCGTCCCGACTCAAATTTCCAAAATTGACATTTTATTCACTCGTGACATTCAATATAACCAATATTTTATATTACTTTTCTCATTAGTAACATTCGACAAATTTCTCATAATTACTAACTCTCGCCACATTAATAATTATAACATAATTAATTTCCGGATTTTATTAAATACTTAATTCACATTAAATTTAATAAATCCCCAAATTAATATAGCATAAAAATATGGGGTATTACAAATAAGATGCTTTATGAGTAATAATGCATAGACTGGTCAGATGTTGTACTGGATATTTTAATGTATATTTTGATTTTTAATCTTGACTTGATATCAAAACATATTAAAATTTTCTTAGATTCATGTTACAACACTGTTGCTGTATATAAAGTCTAATTCATATTAAACATTGCTCAGATTTGAATATATATTTTGATTTTTAATCTTGACTGATCAAATACTACCATGGTTGCTCTGCATTTTCTCCTTACAACTTTTCATCAGATTTACTTTTCAATGTATTTATCGTGTTTGAGAAAATTCCCCAATGGTTTCGAAAAAGCAATTGTCATTGTGTGTTATTGTTGATAGTTTTATGTTGGGACTCTTTCAAAATGTCTGCATTTTATGAGGTACGGAACACTATGTTACATTGATTCTATATGTTTCTTTCATATTAGGCATTATGATTATTTTTGCATTATGTTTTTTTTTCCGAATTATTAGCTATGTTTTAAGGTTATGTTTGTTTTTTGCATTGTAGTTTTAATTTCAATGGTAAGGGTTACATACTTGATTAAAATGAAGATGGGCACATGATTGAAATTCACTAAGGCTATAATCTACTTTGTGAGATATACATGTAAAATAAAAGGGAACCGACCATTAATGTTGATATTTGATTGAAATTCATATTTGTGTTTTTATTCTTTGGAGATATTTGAAAATATGTTCTTAGAATACAAATGGTACCACGTGAATTCATGTCAAAGAACTGTTATCGTATATGTTTATTTTTTCCAAACAATATTTTCACTTCAAGATTTGCTTTTCATCGTAATCTAAACTTTGTTTTTGGTTGTGTGAAGAGGCATACTGTCAGAGTTGTTTGATGTACGTTGTACGGGACATGTTGTAAAATCTATTATTCAAGAAGCTACGGACTAATGTTGGAGTCACTTAGAATGAGTTTTTTTTAAGTATTTTTAAAAAGAGGACCAATGTCAGTTTTCCTCTCAAGCTCACTATTCTTTTTTTAGTGAAGAATTTATTTTAATAGTTTATAATGTTCACTGACGGTGGTATGGGTTAGGGTGCTTTTGGGATTTGCATTTTCTTACAAACATGGAGGTATTTGCCTTATATCTATTTGTTCTAAAACTATGTAACGCATCTGTGAATAAATGTATGTAAATAATTATTCATTTAAATGTGTATTAAGTAAATTATTTGGCCGGGGTTTAGAATTTCTTTCCCTTTTCTCTCTTGAATATCAATGTATTTGATCTAAGTGGTGGTCACATATTTGGATGCCAGGAGAATATTAAAGAGCCGAAGTTGGAGAAGAACAAGATCCGTGACGAATAGAAAAGGCTAAATGCTGAGAAAGAGAAGTTAGCTTCTAGCTTTTGTTGCATATGCTGCTCAAGGCCAAGCTGCATATGTTGTTGCATATCTTGTCTGCCCCATATGCAATTCACATTTCTTCAATTAGGTTGTTGACACTTTCTTCTATAATTTCACACATACGCGACATATTCAGTAGATTGTGCTAGCAACTCTAGCTGGCATTTTTTTGCTATTTTTCCTTGCCCCCACCCTCCCTCTCTCTCTTACAAAAAAAACCAAAGAGCTTTATGTTTTTATTTCTTGGATATCTTTATTATTGTTCCTTATATATATTTCTTTATTCTTTTCCTACCTATTCTAATGTTGTATAATTCATGTAGGTATTTTGTGTGGGGCTTTGGTGTTTAGATGAATATTGTTATTACAGTCTGTTCACCCTGTTCATGTTGTTTATGTTCGAGTCAATAATGGCGAAAAGCCGCTTAAAAAATCTATTTGAGCTTCGACGTGTAAGAGTTGATAAACAGATTATGACGGTGTATCTTTGTAGAAAGTTCGTTATCAAGGAATTGATTAGCATTCATTTTTTTATTTTTTATTTTTTATTTTCATCATGTTTTTATAGTGTAGTTGTTTGTAGATTCTTTGTGCTGACTGTTGAAAATTGGCCACTCTAGATGGGTGAAACTATCTGGAATAGAACTTCTTCTTGGGGATATTGTGTCTATTGGGATATCTACTTATCAGAATGGAGACGACAAGTTTGTACCAGCAGACATGCTTATTTTAGCTGGAAATTGTATTGTCAATGAAGCGATTCTCACCAACGAGTCTACACCCCAATGGAAGGTGCTTCTCCTTTCCTGTTTACTTTGTTTATTTTCAACATCTAGCATTTGTGGATCTGATACAATATGTCTGCATGTTGTCAAAAAATATTTGATCATCAACTGCTATCAGAATACGTAATTGAGGGTGTGCTCAGAAGTGGAAAGAGCATTACTTGTTATAGCATTATGTTTGGACCTTCTAAGGCTTTTAATTACAATCACTGAATTATAATATCTTCAAAATATATTACTATATCAAATTTCAAATCAAATAAACAACATATAAAAGAAACAGAAAGGTAAGGATATTAACATGTATAAACATAAATATTGAACAATTAAATACAACTGTGATGTAAAACTAACCATATGACATTACTTATTTATTTTTTGACTACTAAATGTATAATCCAATATGCATTGTTTATCATTCAAAAGTTTGAGCCCTTTCTACATGCTGACGGTGGAGTCGGGAGAGCGGTAAGTAGAGGTTTTGTTAAGGAGCTGTTGGCAGTTAAAGCCACACAGCAGAATCAACTCAAACCCCTGATACCATTTTTATCTATTTCTTGGATTTTAAAGGAGCCTCTTTTGTGCGTAATTTTCATTATTGTTCAGCTACATTTGTATGGTTCTTCTCTTATAATTTTTTCCAATATAGATTTTATCACACAAGGATCTTTTTCTACTTTTCAAAAAACTGGCTTAGCTATTAAAAAATAAATAAAACTGACTGTAAAACTTTGGCAGTTATACTTTTTGATTGTGTGATTTTTAGTATCAGATTTGAATTTGTGCACGAGTTTTTTAATATGATAGAAAAATAGATGATGGTGAAAGGATTATGATCAATTGAATAACCAATAGATTGCCACTTGGTGTAAAAGTAAGAGGAGTATGTGTGTGTGTGTTTTTTTTTTTTTTTGGGGGGGGGGGGGGTGAGGTGTAATGTTTTTTAGGATTCTGTATAAGCAACTTTGAGACTAAAATTGGGTACTTATTGTGTTTTGTTATTTGTTATTACCTATGTATAACATATCCAGTTACTTTGGGGACTAATGTAACTTTTATTACTTTATTATAATTCTTTACTTCAACTGATTTGTTTTGGAGTTTATGATTGTAATATAGTTAAAAATGGTAATGATGTTGTTTGTTAACTGAAATTAGTATAATTACTTCAACTTTGAAAACCTATGCCTTGCCTGTCCATATAATTTCCTATTTTTACTTTTATACAATATTTTATCTAATGAATATCCTTTGTGCTGACCACAAAGGAGGATGCAAAAGTTGTATTGGGAAGTACTCTCAGGGATTATAGACACCTATAAATTTCCCATCGTAAAAGTCTCAACCTTGAAGCCTTCTTTCGCTACACCTCTTTTCTGACGTTAATTCTCCTCGCTCTCCCTCTCGCAAGGTAACAAATATTTATCTATTTTATTTTCATATTCATGTGAACTGGACATAGTTCTTTTAATGAAGTGTTTGCTTTTATTTTGGGTTACTATGATTAACATATTTTCGTCTAGTTAAGTAATGAAGGAGGATCATTTATACACTTATAACGGAGCAAGACTAATAAGTCTTCTTTTGCACCGATTGCTGAAAATAATGATATCATCAACAAAATGGATTTTTCCAAGTGAATCTACATTGAATTTGACGTAAGTGGATTTCTGCCTCTTTAGTTCTAACATTTAACTGCTATAATATGCATATTGTAGTGCATATTACAACTGTAATATGCATATTATAGTGATTGTAATATGCATATTATAGTCATAATACTCACTGTAATATCTTATCTATGTTTCCACCCAAGAAATGCCCTACACATGTACCAAATTCACTTATTTACCTTGTAGATTTGTTAATATAGAATTTGGTAATCATTAGTTGGAATCATATTTGATGGAATGAATCCAAATATTCCATTGACCAATGTGATATTATCTATAATTCTCAATAGCGTCTTTGCATCTGTTAACATTGTGTGGAATCAATGATCGTTTGAGATTTTTCAAAGTTGATATGCATGAAGACGGGAGCTTTGACGAGGCTGTAAAAGGTGT
This sequence comes from Sambucus nigra, assembly GCA_949130495.1. NCBI lineage: Eukaryota > Viridiplantae > Streptophyta > Magnoliopsida > Dipsacales > Adoxaceae > Sambucus > Sambucus nigra. The sequence goes on from OX422211.1 coordinate 379,514,730, forward strand.
GTTTCATATTGCTACATCAATTGAGCTTTGACGAGGATATATATATATATATATATATATATATATATATATATATATATATATATATATATATATATATATATATATATATATATATATATATATATATGATATGATTTCTGGTTGCCTTGAATGAAATGCTAATAGGGTATAAACACACTGATCAGACTCTCTTTCAATTTCAGCTTTACTAATTAATAATCATCCATTAATATTTTTGTGTATGTATATATCTTTATGATTAACATTGGTGACGTGTTTTTTATCTTTGTTTTCAACATATATGCTGCTGCGTACATATATGCTAGTGCATATATGCAACTGTATGCATATATGTTGCATATATGCTGCTACGTGCATATATGCAAAAATCAACACTTAAACTTAAAAACAAGTCGTTAGAGGGTGAAAACCCAAACCAGCCCCCAAACGATCCCGTAGGAGGCACGAACATCTTGCACGGGACCAATATAACTTGTAGGAACTGATCGCGTAGTCCCGGGTCTCCCGGTTTATGAATATTTCGATAATTTGCAAAAATCATCACTCTTAAAAATAAGCCGTTAAAGGGTAAAAACATAAACCAGCCCCCAAACGGATGTGTAAGAGGCACGAACGTCTCGCACGAGACCAATGTAACTTGTACGAACAGATCGCATAGTCCTGGGTCTCCCGATTTGAGAATACGACGATAATTTGTAAAAATGAAAACTTAGACTTAAAAGTAAGCCGTTGAAGGGTGAAAACCCAAACCAGCCCCCAAACGGCCCCGTAAGAGGCACGAACACCTCGTACGGGACTAATGTAACTTGTAGTAACTGACCGCGCCGGGTCTCTCGATTTGAGAATATGATGATAATTTGCAAAAATCACACATAGATTTAAAAACAAGCCGTTAAAAGGGTGAAAACTCAAACCAGCCCCCAAACGACCACGTAAGAGGCACGAACATCTCGCACGGGACCAATGTAACTTGTAGGAACTGACCGCGTAGTCCCGGGTCTCCCGGTTTGAGAATATGACGATAATTTGTAAAAATCAACACTTAAACTTAAAAACAAGCCGTTAAAGGGTGAAAATCCAAACCAGCCCTCAAACGACCCCGTAGGAGGCACGAACACCTAGCGCAAGACAAATATAACTTGTAGGAACTGGCCGCGTAGTCTCGGGTCTTCCAATTTGCGAATAAAAATAAACACTTAAACTTAAAAACAAGCCGTTAGAGGGTGAAAACCCTAACCAGCCCCCAAACGACCCCGTAGGAGGCACGAACACCTCGCACGGGACCATTGTAACTTGTAGGAACTGACCGCGTAGTCCCGGCTCTCTCGGTTTGAGAATATGACGATAATATGCAAAAATTACACTTATACTTAGAAACAAGCCGTTAAAGGGTGAAAACCCAAACCATCCCCCAAACGACCCCGTAAGAGGCACGAACACCTCGCACGGGACCAATGTAACTTGTAGGAACTCACCGCCTAGTCCCGAGTCTCCCGGTTTGAGAATACGACGATAATTTGCAAAAATCAACACTTAAACTTAAAAACAAGCCGTTAAAGGGTGAAAACCCAAACCAGCCCCCAAACGACCCCGTAGGAGGCACGAACAACTCGCGCGGGACAAATATAACTTATAGGAACTGACCGCGTCGTCTCGGGTCTTTCAGTTTGCGAATACGACGATAATTTGTAAAAATAACACTTAGACTTAAAAACAAGCCGTTAGAGGGTGGAAACCCAAATCAACCCCTAAACGACCCCGTAGGAGGCACGAACACCTCGCACGGGACCAATGTAACTTGTAGGAACTGATCGCGTAGTCCCGGGTCTCTCGGTTTGAGAATATGACGTTAATATGCAAAAATTACACTTAGACTTAAAAACAAGCCGTTAAAGGGTGAAAACCCAAACCATCCTCCAAACGACCCCGTAAGAGGCACGAACACCTCGCACGGGACCAATGTAACTTGTAGGAACTCACCGCCTAGTACCGGGTCTCCCGGTTTGAGAATACGACGATAATTTGCAAAAATCAACACTTAAACTTAAAAACAAGCCGTTAAAGGGTGAAAATCCAAACCAGCCCCCAAACGACCCCGTAGGAGGCACGAACACCTAGCGCAAGACAAATATAACTTGTAGGAACTGACCGCGTAGTCTCGGGTCTTCTAATTTGTGAATAAAAATAAACACTTAAACTTAAAAACAAGCCGTTAGAGGGTGAAAACCCTAACCAGCCCCCAAACGACCCCGTAGGAGGCACGAACACCTCGCACGGGACCATTGTAACTTGTAGGAACTGACCGCGTAGTCCCGGCTCTCTCGGTTTGAGAATATGACGATAATATGCAAAAATTACACTTATACTTAGAAACAAGCCGTTAAAGGGTGAAAACCCAAACCATCCCCCAAACGACCCCGTAAGAGGCACGAACACCTCGCACGGGACCAATGTAACTTGTAGGAACTCACCGCCTAGTCCCGAGTCTCCCGGTTTGAGAATACGACGATAATTTGCAAAAATCAACACTTAAACTTAAAAATAAGCCGTTAAAGGGTGAAAACCCAAACCAGCCCCCAAACGACCCTGTAGGAGGCACGAACACCTCGCGCAGGACAAATATAACTTGTAGGAACTGACCGCATCGTCTCGGGTCTTTCAGTTTGCGAATGCGACGATAATTTGCAAAAATAACACTTAGACTTAAAAACAAGCCGTTAGAGGGTGGAAACCTAAACCAGCCCCTAAACGACCCCGTAGGAGGCACGAACACCTCGCACGGGACCAATATAACTTGTAGGACTGACACGTAGTCCCGGGTCTTTCGGTTTGAGAATATGACGATAATTTGCAAAAATCAATACTTAAACTTAAACACAAACCGTTAAAGGGTGAAAATCCAAACCAACCCCCAAACTACCCCGTAGGAGGCACGAACACCTCGCGCGAGACAAATATAACTTGTAGGAACTAACCGCGTAGTCTCGAGTCTTCCGATTTGGGAATAAAAATCAACACCTAAACTTAAAAACAAGCCGTTAGAGGGTGAAAACCCTAACCAGCCCCCAAACGACCCCGTAGGAGGCACGAACACCTCGCACGGGACCAATGTAACTTGTAGGAACTGACCGCGTAGTCCCGGGTCTTTCGGTTTGCGAATACAACGATAATTTTCAAAAATAACACTTAGACTTAAAAACAGGCCGTTAAAAGTTGAAAACGTAAACCAGCCACCAAACGACCCCATAGGAGGCACGAACACCTCACGCGGGACCAATGTAACTTGTAGGAACTGACTGCGTAGTCTCGGGTCTCCCCATTTGAGAATATGACGATAATTTTCAAAAATCAACAATTAAACTTAAAAACAGGCCGTTAAAGGGTGAAAAGATAAACTAGCCCCCAAACGGACTCGTAAGAGGCACGAACACCTCGCACGTGACCAATGTAACTTGTAGGAACTGATCGCGTAGTCCTGGGTCTCCTGGTTTGAGAATAAAGATCAACACTTAAACTTAAAAACAAGCCGTTAGAGGGTGAAAACCCAAACCAGCCCCCAAATGACCCTGTAGGAGGCACGAACACCTCGCATGAGACCAATGTAACTTGTAGGAACTGATCGCGTAGTCCTGAGTCTCCCGGTTTGAGAATATGATGATAATTTGCAAAAATTACACGAATAAAAATCCACACTTAAACTTAAAAACAAGCCGTTAGAGGGTTAAAACCCAAACCAACCCCCAAACTACCCCGTAGGAGGCACGAACACCTCGCACGAGACCAATGTAACTTATAGGAATTGACCGCGTAGTGCCGGGTCTCTCGGTTTCAGAATATGATGATAATTTGTAAAAATCACACTTAGACTTAAAAACACGCCGTTAAAGGGTGAAAATCCAAACCAGCCCCCAAACGGACCTGTTAGAAGCACGAACACCTCGCACGGGACCAATGTAACTTGTACGAACTGACCGCATAGCCCCGGATCTCCCGGTTTGAGAATATGACAAAAATTTTCGAAAATCAACACTTAAACGTAAAAACAGGTCGTTAAAGGGTGAAAACTCAAACCAACCCTCAAACGGGCCGTTGAGAATATAATAATAATTGTGACTCGTATATGCAATTTTTCTGCTTGAATATGATTTTTTTTAAAATGACTTGGTTACTAATATTGTAACTTTTTTGTGTCTTATTTTTTTTGTAGGATGATATTTGATCGCTAGCTTTTATCCACTTGGAACGCACGAAGAAGTCAATGCTTTACAACAAGGGGATTATTTATTTAGTGTCGTTAATATTCAGGATTCTATTTTTTGGGTTATGGCCGAGTAGGCTTTAGTAGTTTTATTGTTTACTTTTATGGTCGTACTGGCTATAGTAGTTTTATTGTCGACTTTTATGGCCGTGCAGGCTTTATATGAGCAGATTTTATGTTAGCAGTTTTTGGAATGCTAAAAAAATAGAGAAAATTCTGCCCAATTTTTTTATCTGGAAACTATTAGCTCTTGTAATTTTTTGAAGTTTGTATGCACATTAGTTTATCAATAACATGAGATATTCATAATTTGTGAATTTTCTTGATTTTTTTTTTTGCAAATAATAAATATTTATCCTATCAGATTTGGAATTTGCAGATTTTCCAGATTTGTTTCCTATTATTATTTTTTTTATTAATTGAAAAATCTGGCACGGTTTTAAACCATGCACAATCGTGCCAAATTATAAAAATGAGAACACTTATAAAATAAGCTGGCGCGCTTTATAACCGTGCCAAAAGCGTGCCGAGAAATAGACAATTTGGCACGGTTTCGGCATGTGCCAAAAGCGTGCCAGATTTAACATCTGGGACGGTTTAAAAGCTTGTCAAAAGCGTGCCAAATAAAAAAATCAGCACACTTTAGAAGCGTGCCAGTTTGGAAAATCTGACACGGTTTTAAACCGAGCCAGAAAATCTGGCACGCCTGATTCTGGCACGGTTTTGAACCGTGTCAGATTGCGTCTGGCACTATTTTAAACCGTGCCAGTTTCCTATTTTTAGTGTAGTGAGACGATATAAGGAGTACGGGATACATGTTGATTCTTGGTTTGGTTAATAATCTTTTTAATTTGTATACGTTGTAATTCTATAAGACCCGTTTCTTTAAATTGAAATTGAATTTGAATTGGTATTGATATTGGTATAAATTGAAATTGAATTTGAATAGGTATTGATATTGGTAAAAATTAGTATAAGTTTTAGTTCTTCTGCCTACTTTAAATTAAATGAAACATACTTTAAATTACATAATTAAATAAAATATATCGAACTGTGATAAGACATAATTAAATGAAATATACTTTAAATTACATATGGTGAGTATAGATACTAGCCTTCTAGTTCTTATGCGTACGCATTCAATTGCATTTAGACCCGCTTGAGAGTCATTACCCCTATAATGAGATCTTTTGAATTGTCCCGTTTGGACAGTTTGGGACTGCATAGTTTCTGTATAATAATAGACTCAGTGTCTTAAACTTGTTAGTTTTGAAGGAAGTTATGCACTTGTATCTTAAGGTTCTTTGGGTACATACTAGATGATGCAATGTTTAAGAATTGAAATAACACTCACACATGCAAATCTATGTCGTGTACTTGGAGAACTATGGGGATATGCTTCCGAATTTTTCTCAAATTGGAACAATGTGCATGAGCTGTTAAGTATATTACAGAAACGTGCGGTCTTAAATGGGATAGGACCACTCGCCCTTTAGAGGAGAAGGAGGAAATAGGAATTAATATTATAAATTGAATTTTAATTTCAATTTCAAATTAAAATTGAATTTGAATGCACAAATAAATTTATGCATAGAAACTAGCTTTCTAGTTCTTATGCGTACGCATTCAAAAGGTGATTGTTTATACAACTGGGAACTAAATATTCACACTTTTGTTTATGCTAATCCACGAATATACGCTTCTTACCCATAATAGGTGATAGTTTGTAGTGGCTGTGATGGAATATCCTAAATATAAAGAGTGTATGTGTGAGACAAACAGATTAGGGGAGGTGTTTCGCAGAGGTGCTAATGAATTTGTGAAATATACAAAGAGATGTCATAATGAAGAAGAGTTTTCATGTCCGTGGGCTAGGTCTAAGAATGGTAAGGTGTTTGAGTGAAAAATAGTTGAACTAAATTTGTTAAGATGGGGTATGCAAGATAATTATTGATTTTGGATTTTTCACAAAGAACCGAAAGTTTCTTTTGTTCCCGAGCAACCTTCATAACAACCTTCAACAGGTAGGATAAATGTACAAGGGGAGGATGACAATGTAAATCATAATATGCTAGGGGATTTAGTTGATGACGCGTATGGAGTTCATGAAGTGGAAGAGAATGAGGTCATCGACGATGTAAAAGGTTCAGGTGCTCATGAAGATATCGAGATAAACCTTGATGATGACTACCAAAGTTTAAAATTTAAGGCGAGCCAACCATTATACTCTGGTTGTGAGAAAGATCAAATAACTTTACATGCCATGATTGGTTTGCATAGTTTGAAGACCCAATATGGTTTGTTTGGAAATAGTGTGATAGGAATTTTGAATTGGGTGAAGGGCTTGCTACCCAAGCATAATATACTTCCAAACAGCTATCCTACTATGAAAAACAGTTTGAAAGGTTTGAGAATGAAGTATTAATCAATTCATGCTTGTGTGTATGACTGCATACTATACCAAAATGAGTATGAAAATCTCATTCGGTGTCCGGTATTCAATGAACCTAGATATGTCCAGTTTACTGGCAAGGAAGGCACAAGCTCAAAAGTGCCTCAAAAAGTGTTGAAATATTTTTCCGTTGGGCCTAGATTAGAGCGGTTTTTCACAGTACCATGGATAGCGGAGGCAATAATTTGGCATGCTAGAACAGAAGCTGGGAATAATCTCATGCGTCATCTTATTAATTTTACAGCTTGGAAGAGGTTGAGTTTTGAGTATTCCGATTCTTCTCGAGAATAGCGTAACATTTGTTTGGCAATATCAACAAATTGTTTCAATCCATTTCGAAATCTATGTGCCAATCATAGTGTATGGCCAGTGATCCTAGCCCCACTCAACCTCCCTCCTTCAAAGTGTATAAGACCTGAATTTTTAATGCCGTCTTTATTGATACCTGGGCCAAAGGCAACATGTGAGGACATCAATGTATACCTGGCTCCTTTGGTAGAAGAATTAAATGAGTTGTGGGAAGAGGGTGTGCAAGAATTTGACTCTTTTAGAAAATAAGAGTTTACGTTGAAAGCTATGTTGATGTGGGCAATTCATGATTTCTTAGCTTATGGGACATTATTTAGTTGTATAGTACATGATTATTTAGGGTGTCCTATATGTAGAGAGAAGACTGGATCTCTTCATCTCCCCCCTAGATAAAAAAATGTATACCATTATTATAGGAGGTTTTTACCCCTCGCTCATACGTTTAAATTTGATAAAGGTTCCAATTTTTTACCGATCGGGGTTGAACATAGGTTACCACCAAGAAAACTTTAAGGCTTGAAAATTAAAAGTAAATCTTCTGATTGTGGACCTAATATGCCAGGTAAGAATCCTAAATCTAAGAATGTCAAGCATAAGAAGACCCCAACTGGGAATGCAATTGAGACAGGAAAGTCATGGTCTAGGAGGTCAATTTTATTTGACTCGCCTTATTGGAAGAATAATCTGGTGCGCCATTTATTGGATGTGATGCATGCAGATAAGAACATCGCTGAACATATTGTGAGTACATGCCTTGGGGGGAGTCATTTGATGGATGGAGAAAATGCAAGAAAATACCTTAAAGTGTTGAAACTTAAGTCACAACTATGGTTGAAAGAAGATAGTAGGGGAAGGACAATAATTTCCCCTAGTGCGTTTACTTTGTTGAGTAAGGAAAGTAAGGTGCTTTTAGACACAATATATAATTTGAAAGTTTCATGTAATTTTTCATCCAACTTACAAAGGATTGCGAATTATGCTACCCATGAATTACATAAGTGTAGGTCCCACTATTGGAACGTGATCATGAAATTGATTCTTCTATTGTTTAAGCACTATTTCTCCAAGCATAAAAAGTTGCGAAGGGCTATTATGCAAATTAGTATCTACTTCTCACTTTTATGTAAGAAGGTAGTCAATCGAGATCATATAATGGTCGTAAAATTGGTGGTGAACGAAGGTATTTGTATCTTGGAGAAGTAATTTCCCCCCATCTTTCTTTGACATAAGTGTTCACTTATTGGTACACCTATGCGACATGCACTTCTTTGCGGCTCAGTTGAACATCGGTGGATGTATCCGTTTAAAATATTGATGAAAGTTTTCAAAGATTACGTCAAGAACACACGATACATTGAAGGATCAATTGCATAGGAATACATCACCATGGAGTCATCAATATACACTCGGGAATATATGCCTAACTCGACTAGCGTGGATGATAATGATGAGTTCGTCGATGAGTGTGGTCATGTGATGGGAAAACAAGAGAAATTAACGAGTTTGCAACATGAACAAGTAGCTCGTTATCTATTTAACACACATGAAGATGTCAAAGAATGAAAAAAGTGAGTTTAAATTATTACAACTTTTACATTATTTTAATTTTTACGTGATTAGTTTTGTAATACGTTCGTCACGATCTATGCAGAAAATATAAAGCCAGTGAGAACAACAGTAGACGAAAAACAATGGCACAATCAGACAACAAATTTAGGTTGTGGTTGTCACACGAGGTAATTATAATGATAATGGTTGTCATTAAATGTCACATTATAAGAAAGATTTACAACTAACCTAGTTAATTTATTTATATTCTCAGATCTTAAAGATAGGTGATGCAACATCAAGGCTTGTTCGTCTAGCCACTGGACCCTTGTTCATGGCATAAGAGTACAAAAAGTATCGATTGAACGGTTACGTTATTAGTGTAAGGGTGTACGAGGAAAATACAAAGGTACGTAACTCGGGCATTTCATTCAAGGCTCTTACTTTCTTTCTAGAGAATGCAAAAGATAAAAACCTCATTGAAGCTGAAATGACTTACTATAGTGTAATTCAAAATATATATGAATTGGACTATCTAAGCTTCAAAGAGGTTGTATTTTACTGTGATTGAGTAAGATTTGAGGATCAAAATGCTTGTAAAGTTGATTATAGCACCAATTTGATCATGGTTGACTTGTTCGAGCTGAAGAGCAACGAACATGTGAGCGATGAGCCGTTTGTTTATGGTTTTCAAAAGGTCAAGTAAGTGTTTTACTCGGAGTATATAAATAACTACATGTGGTCAATCGTCCTACATGCGCCAAAGCGTTTAAATAGAAGCGTGGATGATTTGGTTGCTCCTACCAATTATGAATCCATTTTTGATGATAACCCTAATTTAAAACAATTTTTATATTTGTAATAAGTATTTAAATTATTCGTAATTACCAACGACTGTATTATTCTAGTACTTTATTATTATTGGACGATAATTTAATGTTTTTTATTAATTTTTACTTTATCATTTTAATTCTGGTAATAACCAAGTGAATATGTTCATTAGGATTTTAATCAATTTATGCATTAATTCAAAGTCCATGACCCAGGAGTGTGTGTACAGGGGGGGAGTGTGCGTGTGTGTAAATTGAATTTGGTATTGGTATTGGTATTGGTATTGGTATTGGTATTGGTATAAATTGAAATTAAAATTGATATTGGTATTGGTATGTATTGTTATTATCGAGTTTGAGCATTAATTCAAAGTCCATGTACATGTTTGTACTAATAATAACAATTTTTCCAGAAAATAACTTCATTCGGACGCGGTAGCAAAGGCGACGAGGGATCCTCGGCCAGTTGGCTCCTAAAATGGGGAAAATTGGGGTCCGTCATCGAGAATAAGACGACATTATTGACTAGAGTACTAGAGTTGCTGAAGGCGATCATTGGTCCGGGGTACATTGATTGGAGGGTCGTGCCTATTTACCTCAATATGAACATCTGGGGGGCACTACATGTAGTGTATATATATATATATATATATATATATATATATATAAGCAACTAACACTTACTTTCTTTCCTTTTGGTTTGTATTTGTTTGACAAGAACAATTCGGCCTGCCCCCACAATTGAGGGATCAATATAAGACGTGGAAGAAGAATCTGGGGGAACGGTACTTTGAGAAAACTCAGGAGTCCTATTTAAGAGTATATGACACCGTCTCCTCGAAGGAGCCGATCTCATTGGCACAGTGGAAAAATTTTGTCGACAGTGAGATTGATGAGCGGTAATTGGCATCTCGCCAATTGGTAAGGGGAAATCGAGCGAAGAGGTTAGACTTACACTACTTCAGGCGGACGTCTTACGCCGAGGTGGAGCACTGGATGGTATGTTTTTATTTTTCTTTAATCTTAGTTTTATGTTATTCTAATTTAGCATTACTTTGCGTTACTTACTAATTTTATATTATTTTATTTCAGGACATGGGGAGTGGCCCTAGGGGTAGGCCACATAGGCTCGATGCCTATGTGGCAATTCAGACGAAACATGGCAAGGAAAATGAGGTGGCCCAAGCATTACCATTTTAAGTTATAAATGTTTAGTTTTTTTAATTATATTATATTTTTTTATTTACTTAATTAACTGATGGTGTACTTTTTATCTTTTCAGACAAAGCTTAAGGAAGTGCATGAGTTGCAGTCTAATGCTAACAAAATATCTTTAGCTACGGACGCACTCAATCAAGTTCTTGGGATGGATCGCAAGGGGAGGACTAGGGGAGTGAGCTCGCAGGTGGGGAAGTTGACGATCATCAGAATGAAGACGAGCAACACGGGGTTGACACATAAGGTGGACACCCATGACGTTAAGCTATCAAGGTTGGAGGCAATGGTTCTAGATATGCATGCCTTCATGAAGTGTCAGTTGGGCAAAGGCAAGGGGAAGGAGAAGGAGGTAGAGGTAGATGAGGATGAAGACGAGGACGTTATTGCCTCATCGCCGATACACATAGACTTGACTCCATATGATGATCCATTTCCCATCGTGAACCCCATCGAGTGACCTATGTCTACAATCAGTTGGCCGGGCATATTTTTACTCAACATATATTGTGGGAAGTCAAAAGAGAGGGATTTGAGGAACCCAAACTTTGGCCCGAGCATGCTGGTTCTTGGACGTCCCCTCCAAGTCACTGAGGCAAGAGTGCGCGTCATGAATGTGGTGGATGGAAAGGAGAACTCACCTTTCTGGTTACAAAAACAATGTGTCATTCAACATATTGAGGAATGTCTAAATTCATACGCCGTGTAGCCTTCCTTCCTCCTCCGACCTTCTCAAAACCCTTCTTCATGACATTGTTTCTATCTTTTTATTTGGATACACTACACCAAAACACGCCGTTAGTAACACAACTTTACCGTTACTAAAAATATTAGTAACATAATTTTTCCGTTAGAAAAAAGGCGTGGGGCACGAAGGTAGTAACGGAATTTTCTGTTACTAATAGTAACAGTATATTCAGAATTAGTAACGGTAAAATTCTATTACAAATAGTAACGGTAAAATTCAGAATTAGTAACAGTAAAATTCTGTTACTAATAGTAACGGAATTTTTAGCACTAGTAACGCTAAAATTCTATTGCTAATAGTAACGGAATTTTTAGCATTAGTAACAGTAAAATTCAAAATTCGTAACGGTAAAATTCTGTTAGTAATATTACTACATATTTAAAAAAAAAATTCAAGATCCAATATCCTGATTGTTCTTTCAACACTATTTAAATCCTAAGAACATATACGAAAATAGTCCACAACAACAAGGGTATTATATTCAACATTTACATTTATACAAGCCTTCACTTTTATTTACAAAAGAAACTTTAATCAAACAAATGAAACATCGCCTTGAAAGTTACATTATTTTTATAAAAGCATTCAATATAACATCTTAATACAAACATGCCTAAATGAGATATTTTTATATGATAACCATTCAAATGAAATATAAAAATGAAGTCCGTTGTTATTGACTATCAACTTTCGTTCTTTATCATCGCCATCAATGCCGTAACCCGTAACCCTGGAAAATTATCATTGCCATTGCCATCAACGCCGAAAACTTTGATGAGTATCCAAAAATGACATTCTATCAAACAAAAAATTATCATATTAGTTATAATATCAACATTTCGTCATACAAAATTAATTTAGTACAAAACATTATCCACCAACAAAATTAATTGCATAAACACTGTAAAAAAAATGCACAACACTCTAATGCTAGTTTAAAGTCAATATTTAGCTGTAACCATCGAATTTAATTACACAACTTAGGAAAAAAGATAAGTCATCACCTGAACACCAGATATAGCTTTGATAACCGTCGACTTGCCATGTGCCACGTGGCCAGTAGTGCCTAACAAAATGAATAAACCTCAGTCAATGAGTTTAATAATAAGAAACTCTTATCAAGAAACAACAAGATGTTGAGGCAATCAATTTATATTCAAATCATAGACAATGCTGATGTGAACTCATGCAAGCAAAAGCAAGTTCAAGAATTTCATAATAAAAAAATTTACCAATATTTATTGTAGCCCCGACAAGATATTACATTAGAAACTCTTATCAAAAAAATTACCAATGCTGATGTGAACTCATGAAAACAAGTTGATGTACAATTCCCTTGTACAAACTGCACAAAGAAAAGTCACAATGATCCGTTGTAAGCAAACATGCTTATCATGAAGAAGGAAAAATTGTAATAACAAGAGAAACTATGGTGACTAAGAAATTATGAGTAAACAAACATGAATGGGTCAGTTAATGTGGGGGATTCAATGACTTAGAAATGACCCCTCCCTACAATCACATATTGGATTTTGCCCTACATCGCACGATATAATACACAATACACGATGCATAGGTTTACAATACAAAATTTGACAACTATAGAGACAATATTAATTACCAGGATAGTTAGGCAACAAGTTTGACATACGAAATTATAACATAGTGGTGAGACTCCAAACATGGTGAGTTCACACTCCATAACTCTACAATTGGAATTCCCACTCTTAACCTTTAATCTTTTAGCTGTTGTTAGCAGTAATGCAAACTTGTGATTTTCAACAATGAAAAAGATGGGGAGGAAGAGCTCTCAATCAAATATTCTATATTTTTTATTTTTTTTCAATTTCATCTGAAATGATAAACCAACTCACACATTTATTAGTCGCTTAACTTCCCAATCTTTTTATGAGATTCACTACAAATGTTGGCTATGTTAGGTGCAGCTATATGTTAAAGTTAGGATTTAATATGAATTGGGATAAATAGACAATTAGTAAACCTGACATGTGACTAATCTCGGGGCAATCTTCATAGCCGAGTGGGATCCGATTCCTATCTGAATAATCAAAGATAACTGAAACAGTGTCCTTAGTAATCCCAGCTTGAACCTGTTTGTAAATGAGCTCCTGCAGAATTGAGGCCCGAACCTGCTGCAAATTGGTTATGCCCGAAATGAAGCGAATGGAATCAAGGATGTTGGATTTACCAGAGTCGTTCCAGCCCATGATGGTGTTGAAGTAAATCGAAACCAGGGACCACTGTTCTCGTCACGTAGGATTTGAATCTGGACCAACCTCCTCCCGGTACATACAAATATATTACATTAGAAACTAAACTACCAACTCATTTAATCCATGGCTCGAACTATCACATTAGAAACCAACGTCGCTGTGATACCAAAGTGCTTTCAGTATATATCTATATATACATACATGATACAACTACTGAAATGTCCCTTCTTACTACTATGAACTATAAAAATACCCATTATAATGTATGGAATATCCCTCCCGAATATCCATATATTCTAATAAAGGAAAATTATAAGAAATAAATAAAAATTACATGATTAAATGAGTGTCTCAATCGTGCATCACACATCCTTCATACACATCATTATAACTGATGAGGTGTTAGCACAACATCATGACATAACCATGTTCTCTTTGTACAACTCCGAATTTATTTTTAATATGGAACATCATAATAAAAGAACAAAATAGATAGCAGATCGACTCTAACTGGATACCTTAATTGTTACGATCTTGACTAATATTCCCATTTTCTGTGAACAATGGCAGGCCCACGAAACTCACTTGTTTTTTCCCCTAACTGCTAATAATTTTGACTTCCAACTTCGAGCTTGCATCTGTAGCACATTTCACTGGGATAGACAAGTCTCCCACACGATCCTCGTGCAAGATTGATCCCATATGGAGGGACAAGCCATGTATTGGCACGAAAACCATAAGGAAGATTACCAAACTGAAAAGAAACATGACTAAAATGTCACTTTATTTACTCCTATATGTATTGATATCATTTTCAGTGGAATATTCTGTAAGTAAATGGAATGTTACCTTATTGTGTTCTCCAAAAGCTTTCATCAAGGATTTGTATGCCTGCACACAGCATCAAATATAACTCACTCAACAATACCGTTTTTAAAAAAGGATACTTAAACAAAATTACAAACAAGTTACAGCTCGAAGGATTGCAAATACGTTGTATGGGAACATTTGAGTAAAAAAAATGAAGTTCGTTTACATTGGCAAAAGCTTGGCTGAGCTGTTAAAGGAGATCCACTAGGGAATGACTTTGTACAAACTGCTTTCCCAAAGTGTAGAACCTTAAACCGAAGCAACCACCTATATTAACTTCCCATTACATATCATAATCTGCATACGTTACTTAAAAGTATGAGTCATCTATATAAACATAAAGTGCAAGATAAAGGGAATGATAAAGTATAACACCTACAATTCAAAGAAATCGCCATCTTTTGTCTCTTCAGCTACTCGTCTCAAAGTCGCAAACACAAATAGATACAGAGAGATTTTCAGAAACCTGAGTTTCATCTTTCATTTCAAACTCCAAGAAAAAAATAAGAGTTAAAGAACTGACATAATTGCAGTTTAATCTTACACTCTGTTTTATCATGATTTAAATTATTATTAATGTTTGAGAATTAATCTCCCACCTATAAGATGTCAAATTCACGATTTTCAATATAAGTTGAACTTTGAAGGTAGCGTAAGCAATCAGTCTAGTAAGATCTATTTTTTTTAAATTGGTTGGCATGTCTCAATTTTGCATGATGAGGATCAAATATCGTGCCTGAAAATTATTCACTCCCAGATTAAAGATCCTATTTTTTTTTTCGACTGTGTATCCCAAGTGCTCTAGATGTCATAGACTTGATTTATGGCATATCATATAAGCTGCTACAATAGTATTTATGATTATTAGTAGTCTAGCCTTCCCATCAATGTTTCATTCGCGAATGTACACCTGCAATTTGTTTATTTCACCTAATAAATACATTAGTAGATATATTTTTGATTAATTAGTTTAATTAGATTAATGAATCAGAATGTCAAACTCCTGTTTCCAGACCATGAACCGTTTCAGCTCTAGCAACACAAGAAGGAAGCATATATACCAAAAAATAGTAAAACTAAAAAAGGGAATCTATAGATATTCTATGCAAGAATCTATTTTCTTCTATTTTTCCAAGCAAGGAAATTATACAAAGTATTCATGTACCTAGAACCAAAGTGAGGTGGGAGTATGAAAACAAAGAATTACTACAGACAAGGGAGTTTCAATCGCTGAAGATCGATATAAAAAGAATATACATACACTTGTTGAGGATAAATATCATTGAAGATCAATTATGTTCGTGGTATAAATATCATCGGATTAAATAAGAAAACGGCATATTAGTTTACACACACCGTGATATTATTTCTTACCTTAATACCAATTTAGTATAAAGCCCACCCAAGCAGCATTGCTATTTTCTAATTCATTGTAAAGAATGCCGGAATCAAGATTGCAATATATAAAAGAAACTATTTCATTCAACTAATAACTAAAGTGTCTCCTCTTAAAAGAGTCCTAGATGAATAGGAACTAGAATTACTCAAGAGGTTAATGCATTAGAAATGTGGAGTGGTGATTCAAACCACAAAACAAAAGGAAAGAAAAAAAATAATGAATGAATGAAATAATAAATTAATGGACGTGACGATGATAGATAAAGATGAGATAAGGAGCATATATTAACACCGATAAGCTTTAAGTTTGATAAAGATGAGATAAGGAGCCTATATTAACACCGACAAAAATTTGATAATAATGAAGATGAAAATAATGAAAAACTCAATATCTCATCCTGGATTACGATCGACGTGCTTTGTTAAATTTAAAGAATTATTATATGGAAGTCTAGATCTATCGCTGACTGTGCACCGGAAGACCCATAACTGTGCGAAGAAAATAGAAAATAGAAAAAAAACATAAGCAGATAAATAAAAAAGCATAAGTAAAAATGTAATAAACCAAGGCATACCTCCCAGATCACATGGTAACCCATGGGACTTTGAGTCAACCTCGAGGAAACGATACTCGTGCTGGCATGTAGCGATCCCAAAATAAAATTACACCAGTCATAGTTCTTGATGTAACTAAAGTATCTAAGAGAGAATAGAAGGTCCTCATGGATCGTATCATGATGAGATGCGTAAATGGCCTGACCCGGGAGTTAAAGCAGGACAACTCAGGTAAACTGATGAATTTGCACAGCATTCTCCCTTAAATTTCGTATACGACTCTAAATCCATCCTCAAGAGAAGGAAAAAACAAAGTTTTCCCTGAGCGAAGAGATGACACAAATCTCAAGGCAACCTTGATGGACGTATTTAACAATCAGGCATGGTGAGGAATAATCATCAGGTATGCCCCAAATGGAAATCCAGTCAGAACATGGAGGTTAAGAGGAGGGAGTGTCATCTCCCCAATCGATAGGTGGAAGGTCAACTGTCATGGCCTAACACCTCTCAACAAGTATCATCACCACAAATGTAGTTTGAACTATCACTATAAACTCCACAAAGAGGCTGAAACTTCACCCAGTGATGACCCCCTAAAGCTCTCAGGGAAGAACTCATCAGTTCATAGATCCACCACTCGATTAGGGTAACTCCTAAGCCAAATGCGTGGACTTCATCCCACATAGGAGCACCAGAAAAGAACGTGCAGTCAATAGCATACAGTAATAAAAATAGGCATATATGTAAATATTTACAAAATAAAAAACACTTTTAATCTTAGAGCATCACCAATATAAAAAATGGACATGTGTTGATCATAAATAAATCCAGAACATAATAGATACCTCACCGCTATGAATGATGGTGGAGATGTGGTTATCGAAATCCCGAAGAAAATTAGCTCCATCGACACATCGATGTCCACCCAATCATCTAGCTCTTCAACCCTAGAGATTGGCCTCACTACCTAGAGGTCTCCCAAATGCATCTCCAAGATATCCCCAGCATCCATATATGCTATCACTAGAGAGTACCAAGAAAAAAAATCAAAAAAATTTTAAAATTTGGACTAATAAAATCTAGAGAGAGTAAGAAAGTTGGATCAAACCAAATGATGGAAAATGGCCTTTTATAGGGTCTGGACCCATGACCGACTGGTCCTTCCCCTACCTAGCCTAAATTATGTCCCACTCATCTAAAAGCTTCCTCCTTACCATTTGACTAGTTCCATCAAACCCAACTCATTCTAACGAGTCTTTCAAATGTTTTTATGATTTCGTGCACTCTCACGATAGCATGAATCATTATAATGAGTCTTTAAAATTTTTATATGATTCCCCATGCTCGCATAATGATACAACTTTTGATTCTTCTATTACAGGAAGATTATATAATTTTAAAAAGTTTAAAATTCACTTTTAGTTAAACTAAAGAAATTATAGGAAGATTTTAATTTTTAGCAATCTTTTAATTCTTCTATTAGTAGCTTTGTTTACTACTCCTCTCATATTCTAATATATAAATTAATCATTGAAAAGAGGAAGAAGAAGCTGTTACATTTGTCTTACATGTTGACCTTGTGATTCTTTTGAGAGGGGGATAAAAAAGGATTAGCTTGGGAGGCTTAGTTTGTTTGAAGGACTTTGGAATCTCCTCATTATTTGAAATAACTTTATTTCTCAATATTGTCTTTGTGGTTCTTGCTTTCTTCTCATTGTACTTATTCTATTTATTGTCTAAGCTACTAGTAAAGCTTTTGAGTTCTTCTATAAGGGGCACTGCAATCACATCATCTTCATAATATGAATGCACAATAGTTTCTACCAAAAGACACTCTGTTTCTTAACACACGCGCACTTCAGCACACAAGCACGTACATACACACAAA
The DNA here is from genome assembly GCA_949130495.1 of Sambucus nigra. Classification (NCBI taxonomy): domain Eukaryota; kingdom Viridiplantae; phylum Streptophyta; class Magnoliopsida; order Dipsacales; family Adoxaceae; genus Sambucus; species Sambucus nigra. Next base: position 379,533,059 of record OX422211.1, read on the forward strand.
TGCACACTATTTTGTAGCTATAAATCGGATGATTGTTATACCTATTAGGCACGTTCCTTATTGTAAATGTCCACTAGCCATAAGAATATGAAACATGTTAAATGCCATCTGCTTGAGGGTCCACCGCGTATACTACTCGAAGAACTACCTCCCTTAACGGCGGATTCAAAATTATAGGACTTTCATTGTATGACTCCTATATAAAGCCACAATAGACTAAAAGTAAGGCAAGTGAAAATCATTATACGTTGTAACCTTGTTCCTCTGAGTAATAAATAACCCCCCTCCTGTTTTTCCCATGGGCGTGGGTCACATTATGACCGAACCATGTATATATCTCGTTTACTTTTCATTACCACTTGCATAATATTCATATTTATCTCATAATAAATTTTTTACCTCAACACATCATATAGAGGGCGACCCCCTAAACATGAGGTCCAATGGAAAGCACCCTTTCTAAGTCCGGGGTCTAGGAGACGAATGTTATATACAATTTTAAGGACACATGACAACCTATGAACAGGTTTAAGGGAATACCAACCTCACCAATCCAAAGGACCTTGAGAGTTCTTTTTTGGCTAGGTCGATGCAATTTAAATAAGTTGTGCCAATAAAACCCTCCCTCATCTCACCATTTAAATCAACAAATTTGTTGATTTAAATGGTAAGATGATGGTGGCTCGACGCCCTCAGCAGGTGAATGCTTAACGTGCTCAAGTATCTGTCGCTCTAGTGCCAAATAGGATAGACTAGTGCCAAATGGGATAGACGCTCGTATCCCCATAACTGTGAATGAAAATAAACTTTAATTATGTATAATTATCTTACTAATTTGATGCCATTTAAAACTCAAAATTTGTAATTAAATGTCTTGTACCTGATACTTCATTTTATGCAACCACTGACACCTTCACTACTATTAAGAACTGCGACAGCCTTCATCATTATTATTTGTGATCTAAAGAAATGATAATAAAAATTCTGTATCAGTTAGATATATGGGTATGTGTTTGTTTGTGTGTTGTTGAAATCCCACCACGGGTAGAATAGAAAGGCCAATTATCTAATAATATAGCAACAAAAAAGTGAAAAATCAGTGTTTATGTCAATTGGTACTGACACACTTGATCTCAACGAAAAGGAGGGAAATCGCAAAGAATAAGATGGACCATAGATCGTATTGATGATTATTATGACTCACTTCTGCTTATGCATTTCTACAAAAATGAAGTTTGTGCATCAACATGCTATGAGAAGGAAAATAAGTCAAATGCAATTATTAGTTTAAAAATCTCACAATACTTGCTATTTCCCCTTAAGCAATCCCGAAATAACAACTAATGGCTTATATTTATAGTAAGTCTAATAGGATAATCAAGGAAAAGAAAGGAGGGATTCAGATCAAATAATCAAAAATATTTGAACAAAATATATTCATCAATGTCTTCTTAATTTAACAAAGAAAATTTCACCTTATAGTTTGTGATGATGTTTTTGAGAAAGGTAACTGTGATCATCATCCTAAATCATAATGAACTGTAGGTCTGGAATGTAGATAACACTTCCCCAACCATGTTGAGGGAGTCCAAAAAACAACATCTAATCGAAGGATGTCCTTATATATATTCGAATTCGATTGAAGTTCAATAATACTGTTCTGACACAAATGATTTTCTAGTATTAGACTACATGTTCATAGTTTATCCCATCCTTTTGTCAAATGTGGTGCATATGACAGTTCATGTGAAATCTACATGCTTCTTTCTTTTTGTTTTCTGATTGTAATATCTTTTCAAATTCTTGACACCATACCAGGACTAAAATGAAAAAAATTAAAATACACCTGAATTAGCAAAGGATAAAGAAATATAATAACCATTAACTGATGCCCGTGCAAACATCCAGTCAAATTGTATTAAGAGGTCCCTCGTAAATAACTAAGTGAGGTTCACATGGTTTTTGTTTCACAAAACAGTCCTTGCGATAAAATGGAACTTTTGGATGCAATCCTTACACCAACTGTATACTGATAGAAGTATCTAGACTTTTTGCAATTATTGTCTCCCTCAGATTCTAATTGTGAAAGACCCTAAAACTTGTTGTTCGACCTATGATGACCATGCAAAGAAACAGAGCCAACAAAGCACATTTTTGCTCCAAAAACAAATTAATGAACACCTCAGAAATACTTTTAAACAACTTAAGAAACTGCATGACCTACCTCATGAACCAAGACTTGCTTCACAGCCAAAGCAAGAACAAACTAGATCTATAGCCCTGTTTAACAGAAATTTAACGCATTTATACAACATAATAAACTGATTCTTTTACAATAATTGATCATACAAAACAAACACTAACCTTGAAATTTATAAATTCACCTATAGGGGGTCAAATGAAAGTAATGAATCATCTATAGAAACTTCATGCTTCAGGGTACCTGGTAACCGATCATCTTTCACATTATTATAAGTTATAGCTTGAAAACCCTAATTTTCAAGCTAGAACACCATCGTTATAACTTGAAAATCCTAGTTTTTCGTGAGATCTATAAACCGACAAACCAAAATTACAATCGAATAATGGAGTTTTAACAAGGAAAAATGAACGTGATATTACCTGAGACATTGTGACATCGATTACAAGATAGAAAAAGAGAGAGAGAATTTTTGATTGGCGTGATGGAGTTTGGGTACCCTAGATGGAGGAGACGCGAGTTTTGGAGGAGATGTGAGTTTGAGAAACCCTAGATGCACAAAGTGGTAGAGAAGGTTTTTCATTTGGATGTCTGGAAGTCGGGGAGAGTTTCTCTAGTTTGGGGAGGAACTTTTTCTTTTGTTTTTTTTATGTTCATTTTTGAAATAATAAATTAGAATTAGTAACACTTATAGTTGATCACTAACGGTATTATAGGGTAAGAAATAGTAATGGTATAATTGTGTTACTAATCATAAAATTAGTCTGTTACTAAAAGCTTGTTTGGGTGTAGTGATATTGGATTGTATTTGTATTTTTTTTATTTTGGTTTGCATATGGATATTTTCATTTCTATTTTATTTGGATATGGATTATATATGCCATGATTTGGTACATTATTTCCATGTTATTAGGATATATGCTGCTTGGATAAGAATAATTTTGCTATTACAGGTACAAATATACTGCTGGATAGTGGCGGTGGCAATACCGCCCAATAGTTTCTTTAAAGTTCTGCCCAGAAATATCACGGCCAAAAATCTTGACAAATCTGTAACAAGTTTATTTGTTAAGGACTTATCACGGTCTTTGACTGTGATAATTTTTTTAGTTTTGTCACGAATTTGTCACGATCTTTGACCGTGACAAAACTTGTCAAGGTCAAAAATCGCGATGGAACCGTGATAATTCTAATGAAATTGTCACGATCTTTGGCCGTGAAAAATTCATGACAAAGAATTTTTCACCCCCATACTTGTCACGGTCAAAGACCTTAAGAAGTTAGACTTATCACAGTCAAAGATCGTGAAAAGTCAGTTGTTTTGGTGTAGTGATGTATTTTTTGATTCATTATAGTAAATACCATATAATTTTTTAATTTTAATATGAAATTGGTGATTAAATGGTAGGATTAATCTTAAGCATGTAGGTAAGACTAATTGAAAATTAGGTAGTTTAATCCAGAAATTTCGGATCATTAAAATCTTAAATTGGATGATAAAACTCGTGCCTTGGGATTTTTGAATAAATTGAAAAGCTTGATTCATATGTAGAGGAATTTAACTCATGTTTAAGGTATAGAAATTTAGAGAATTATGACCCATGGGTTATGTTAAAATATGATTTGAGTCTAGATGGAGTTATGGTAGAAATTCTAGGTTAAGAGTTATGATCAATAATATAAATTCTGGGAAATGGGAGTATGTAATAGACATTAATTTTTGTAATTAAACAATATAAGATGAAGGACTAAGTCATAGGGACCTGTTCTTCTGTTATTGAAATTGATTTAGCCATTGGAATGAACTTTGGATGAAATTGAGAATTCCTGTATTGAAGAAACGTAACAGATCTGGGCTACTGCCCAAATCCAAATAATTTGGCCATAGAGGCAAATTTTTTTGGCTGGACGAATCGATTCGGCCAAAGAGGCGAATCGATTTGGCCCCTGGGGCAGGACGAGTTGGGACCAGGGAAGGATCTGGGGTATTTTTAGAAAACCATACGAGTTGGTGAGATGTTGTTTGGGTCAACGATGATTTTATTAAAAATACTCACGTGGAACATATATTATATGGGAAATGACATTTAACTAGATGGTTAAATAAGCCTATCAAAAGGAAGAAATTAATAATTAACTAGATGGTGGAATATTAATGTGTGATTATTTATGAGTAATCAGTTGCGATATTTTGGGTAATTACAGAGTAATTACCTATACATATTATATGAGAATGATTTGTACTTATATTTATTGTGTGGACATACCTATGTTCGTGGATGGTCCTCTCGGTTGGGGTTACGCACGTTCGGGAACGTAGCACACGTCGACATATGCGGGCTGGGCATTTTGTAGATCATTATTATAGGTACTACGTAGTAGCACCACTTACGAGAGGTAGGTGTAGATATTGGGATCCTTTGTCATCGCTGGGTATGTATGGGCCGTGAACTGGTGTACTACATAGGAACCGCCCCACATTTGTGTGTTTTGTGATGTCTGATTTAATAGAGGATTCCTTCATACTTACCGATAGAGCATGGACGAGACACTACTAGTAGATGCCTTTGAGTGTCGCATATATGAAAGGACACACACACACACACACACATATATATATATATATACACACACACACATAAATTAAATGAGATTAATAAAATTATCTAAGAATGTAGACAGTAAATTAGAGACCCCATGTTATGTTATGTGCACAGTAGATGTTTATGTCACCTTTAAGAGTTATATGAGGCTAGGACACTTTGGGCATTGATAACATGAACATAGATGATTACGTTTAAGTATGTTGATTATATTCAATGCATACAATATTAAATTGGCACAATTGGCATTTATTATATTCGGGATTTGATTGGACACGAAAAATATCACACTCTTAGATGAAGGGTTAAATGTTAAACGTATGTGAGCGATGATGAGGAATACCTACTTTGAATTGACTGTATTATTGCACTTTGAATTAAATATGTTAATTCTTGCAACTCTAAAGCCCCGACCCAATTTATAAATATTTTCTTCCTACAGGTGCTAATAGACACGGATATCAGGACTGTTGATGGATCAACCTTTCAGTCTCCTTTTGTTTATCAGATTCTCCTGATTTGTTGATTCTAGTTTTGGGTGCTACTCCACTTCAGTCAATTTACTTTTGGATCACTCTATGGGCATAATCTCGGAGCCTATTTATTCGTGTTGGTTTGAGATATTTTCGTTTGTGTTGGATTTTATTTACACTTGATGCATGTTGGATTTTATTTACATACCCTCGGGGTAATCAGACACCTCAGGAGAAAGGAGGTCAGAGAGGACACCAGGTTCCACAGGGGCATCGCCAACAGTTACGATCTCCAGGAGTTACAGTGCCATGCGCTTCAGCACCCGTCGCCCTACCTCAAGGGTAGCCGCCATAGCTACAGTATAGATGAGTTTACTACATTACAGCGGTAGATGGACCAACACCAGTTTAGGCAATTGAGGGTATGTTCCCTATTATTAGACACGTAGGTCATATTTTTTTACAAGGGGACATCTCATTCATTCGTTAATACTGGTTTTGCACGTATGACTAGGATAATAAATTTTTCTTCTGATATTATATGCACATAGACTCATCTGTGGGTAGAGGGGCACCTATATGTTCGGTATGATGGGGTATAGGGTTCGAGATAGGGCGACTCACTTTTACACCAGACTTACTGGTACTAGATATTCACATGTACGATGTTATCTTAGGCATGGATTGGCTAGCTACATACAGAGCATGTATTGAGTGTTATTGTAGGTTCATCGTCTTCTCCATTCTGGGGCAGGAGATGTACCTGATCACGATGACATACCCCAGGGGTGGGTTGAGCACGCACTTATACTCTATTAAGGAGGAGACTTCTTTGGAGGTCTTAGTGTCGCTAGATTCCATCCCCATATTTAGGGAGTTTTTGATGTATTTTGGGAGATCCAGAGGTTACCACCTAGTCGGGAGATAGACTTCATGTTGATTTATTTCCTGGCACGAGACCTATTTCACGTACACTATATCGGATGGCTCCTCTAGAGATGAGGGAGCTTCGGGATCAGATTGAGAAATCATTGGGACAGGGGTTCAGTATGAGGAGTAATTTTCCATATGGTGCTCAGTTTTGTTTGTCAAGAAGAAGAACGGATCCTTACAACTTTGTATCTACTACAGGGAGTTGAAAAAAGTTAATATACGAACTAAATATTTGTTTCCCCGCAATGATGATTTGTTTGACCAGTTGAGAGGTGCCGCGTAACTCTCTAAGATCGATTTGAGATTGGGTTATCATCATTTGAGGTTCCAGGAGAAAGATATCTCAAAGACAACGTTTGTTACAAGATACAGGTCATATGAGTTTTTGGTTATGCCTTTTTGGACAAACCAACGCACCGGTAGTGTTTATGAATTTGATGAATCGAGTATTGAGTGATTATTTGGATCAGTTTGTCATAGTGTTTATAAATGACATTCTAATATATTCTTGGATTCCACAGGAGCATGTACAACATTTACGAGTAGTCTTGCAGACATTGCGAGACCACCAGTTGTATGCTAAGTTTGAGAAATGTGGCTTTGTGTTATGGGAAGTGAAGTTATTAGGCCACATTGTGTCTGAGAAGGGGGTATTCATGGACCCAGGGAAGGTTTTTGCAGTGATGGAGTGGGGACAACCCACTACACCCACTGAGGTACACATCTCTTTAGGATTAATCGATTATTACCAACGATTCATTCAAGGGTTCTCTAAGATAGTCAGTCCCCTAAAGGACGTTCTATTTGTGTGGGATGATGCGTGCCAGCAGGCATTTAATGATCTAAAGACTAAATTGACTACAACATCGGTACTGGCATTATATTGGGCAGGGATAAACTATAAGGTCTTCACAGATGTGTCCTTGAGGGGACTTAGGGGGGAATTGATATAGGATGATAGCTTATTCTTCACAAAAGCTAAAGCCTCATGAGGGACATTAACCCACTCAATACTTGGAGTTAGCAGCCATGATTTCTGCACTACGAGTGTGGAAGCATTATCTTCTGGAGGGGAAGTTTCAGCTATTCACAGACCATAAGATCCTACAGTATTTATTCACATATCAGGATTTGAACATGAGGCAGAGAAGATTTCTAAAGTTTGTGAAGGATTACCAGTTCGACATTCAATACCACTCGAGAAAGGAAAATGTCATAGAAGATGCTCTGAGCCACAATTCGATTTTGGAGTTGGTGCTAATATGGAATGCGAAGTGGAAATCACTTCATGGGGATGATGAATTGTCCCCTGCATTTATGGAAGTTCTCACCATCACACTCGAGATCATTATTGGGGTTATAAAGGCACATACAGGAGATCATCTTTACTAGGAACATATTAGGCAGTCGTTGGTCAGGGGGCAGAGCATTATTCTATTGGGTGGGATAGTGGATTGAGATTCTAGAGAAGGCTAGTTGTCCTAGATGACGAGGAGTTGAGGCAAGCCATTATGTATAAGGCTCATGTTTCACGCTTTACAGTACATCCCAAAGGGGATAATATGTACCAAGACATGCGACGTCAGTATTGGTGTGCTGGGATGAAAAAGGAGATAATGATTTTAGTGTCTAAGTGTGCTACATGTCATCTAGTGGAGGTGGACCATCAGATTCCAGCGGGTGTGTTAGAGCCTTTGGTGATCCCGATGTGGAAATGGAAGAGCATCTCCATGTACTTCATAATTGGGCTACCTGCATCACTGAGGCGGTACGATTCCATATGGATGATCATCAATAGGTTGACGAAGGTGGATCACTTCTTACCAGTCCGAACTCTGTACAGTTTAGAGGAGAACGCTAGAAATTTCCTCACAAATATTGTGAAATTACATAGGGTACCGCTCAACATTGTATCGAACAGGGACAAGATGTTTTTATCCCATTTTTGGAGAAGATTTTAGCAGGCCTTAGGGGAAGAGTTGAGATTGAGCACCTCATATCATCCTCAGACCGACGGAAATATGGATAGGGTGAACTTGATATTGTAAGACATGCTACGGATGTGCATACCAAACTTTAAGGGGACTTGGGAGAAATATTTTCCTTTGGGGAGTTTTATGTATAACAACAACTATCAATTCACGATTGGGATGACACCATTTAAGGATTTCTACGAGATACCTTGCCATTCAACCTCATGCTTATTGGAGGTGGAGGAAAATAAATTACTCGGGCCAGATTTCATTTAGGACACCTTAGAGAAGGTGGAGATGATTCGTTCCAAGATATAGATAAGCAAAAGAGCTATATAGGTGCGGGCCGGAGACATAGACTTTAATATTGGGGATCAGGTGCTGATTAAAGTGTCGCCTATAAAAGGAGTGATGAAGTTTGGGAAGAAGGGGAAGCTAGATCCCCGATATGTGGAACCATTACCCATCCTATAGAGGATTGGACCCGTAGCTTATCGATTGGGATTAACGGGCCACTTGTAGCGGATGCACAATGTCTTCCACATATTTGAATTATGGAGGTTCCTTAGATACGAGATGGCATATCAGCATATCGATATTGATGAGATAGATCTCCAGCCATACATTACCAACGAGGAGATACTCGTAGCCATTCTGAACCGCAGGGAGCAATGAATTCGATCCAAGATTATTCCGCTACAAGAACAGTGGGGACACCATAGGGAGGACGAGTTGACTTGGGAGAGGGAGAACGACATGAAGATAAAATATCCAGAAATCTTCTAGATAAGTACGTATTTTCCCAAGATTTCGAGGATGGGATCCCGTTATTAGGGGGTGAAGAGTGTAATACCCCGTATTTTTCAAGAATGAAACAAAACTATTTTTGAGATAAAATAAAATTAGTGGGACTTAAATTAAATCGATGCATTTAAATTAATTAGATGTGAACAAGTAATTTATGATTATTTCATAATCATGTGAGATTGATTTTATATGTTGAATAATTGCAATAGAAAATAGTTGCATGTGTAGTGGATAATTAATACATGATGCGTGACTCAATTGTAAATATACTTGTGGAATATAAATAATGCTTGACTTAATTATTATGAAGTTTGGGATGAAATTGAGAATTCCCATATTGAAGAAATGTAACAAATCTAGGTTACTACCCAGATCCGAATCGATTAGGCCATAGAGGTGAATCGATCGGCTGGACAAATCGATTTGGCCAAAGAGAGAATCAATTAGGCCCCTGGGGCAGGATGAGTTGGGACTGAGGATGGGTCTGGGGTATTTTTAGGAAACCACACGCATTAGTGGGATGTTGTTTGGCCAACAATGACTTTATTAAAAATACTCAGGTGGTACATATATTAAATGGAAAATTACATTTAGCTAGATGGTTAAATGTGACTATAAAGAGGAAGAAATTAACAATTAACTAGGTGGTCGATTATTAATGCGTGATTATTTATGAGTAATCAGTTGGGATATTTTGGATAATTATAGAGTAATTACCTATAGATATTATATGAGAATGATATGTACTTATATTTATTGTGTTGATATACCTATGTTCATGGACAGTCCTATCGATTAGGATTACGTGCGTTCGAGACCGTAGTACACATCGTTACAAGTGGACTAGACGTTGTGTTGGTCATTATTATAGGTACTATGTAGTAGCGACACTTACGAGAGTCATGTGTAGATGATGGAATCCTTTCTCTCTGCTAGGTATGGTCCATGAACTGGTATATCGCATAAGGACCACCCCACTTATATGTGTTTTATGATATCCAATTAGATAGAGGATCCCTTCGGACTTACCGATAGAGCACGGAGGAGACACTACTTGTAAAGGAGATATATACATGAATTAAATGAGATTAATAAAATTGTCTAAGAATGTAGATAGTAAATTACAGACCCCATGTTATGTTGTGTGCACAATAGATGTTTATGTCACCTTTACCAATTATCTGAGACTAGGACACTTTGAGTATTGATAACATGAACATATATGATTACGTATCAGTATGTTGATTATATTTAATGCTTCTGATTTTAAATTGTCATAGTTAGCATTTATTATATTCTGGATTTGATCGGACATGTAAAATATCATTATTAGATGAGGCGTGAGATGTTTAACGTATGTGAGCGACGATGGGGAATACTTACTTTGAATTGACTATATAATTTCACTTTAAATTAAATAAGTTAATTCTTGCAACTCTAGGGATAGTAGGATTATTGACGAACCAGCCTTGCAATCTCCTTTTGCTTATCAGATTCTCGAGATTTATTGATTCTAGTTTAAGGTTGTTACATGCGGTCATTTGGTTTTAACGCACGCATATTTTGTGTATTAAAAAAATTGGATATTATTTTTTAATAAAAAATGGACATTGTTTCTATTTTAAAAAAATGGACGTAATTTTTTTTTCAGAAGCTGTATTTTTATAAAAACCGTTTTTATAATCTTTTTAAGAAGTTCTTTTCATAAATAACAACTATTTTCTTAAAATAAACAATTGACTATTTATGAATAAAAATATGCACAATTTTTTTTTTCTAAGATAAACAACATTTCAAATAACATAAAGCTTTTATTTATGTGAAAATATTAAAATATTGTTTATCAATAGCGTCCGGTTTAAAACAAATAATTTTTTAATAAATTCCAAAATTCTTATTTTTCGAATTTTTTTAATGTTTTTCAAAACTTTTTTTGATTCATTTAATATATGTCCATTAAGTTTTTTTCAATAAAAAAGTTGGAGAGTTAACAAATTGGGAGTATATTACAATGTTTTAAAATGGGGATTTATTACAAAATCGGTCATAAAAGTGGGAGAAAAACTCAAAATGTCTATAGTAAATATAATTATTGAATAATTGTATTGCAATAGACCCCACTTTTATGACAAGTTTTGAATAAACTTAATGGACATATAATAAAAAAAAATTATAAAGTTTTTAGAAAAACTCCAAAAAATAAAGAAAAATATAAATATATCAAAAAGAATTTGGGTTTTAAAAAAATAATATTTTAACATCTTCCCATAAAAAAAATAAGTTATTTCAATTTTTTTTATTTTAGATAAAATTGTGCATATTTTTATTTATAAAAAATGTTTAATAAAAAGTAAATATTTATTTTAAGATAATAGTTTTTATTTATGAAAAAAAATCATGAAAAGATTATAGAAAATTGTTTAATAAAATAAGTTAGAAAAAAAATTGGCATAAAAATAAAGTTTTTGCAAAAAAAAAAATAATCCATCTAAACATTACATTCAATAAACTCACATTTTTTTGGGAGTCTTTTATTTCAATCATTGACTAATATTTTTTTTTCTCTAGTCAACTAACATATGTTTTAGGCATTAAGGTAAAACATCATGTGTTTTTATAATAATTAAATTTAATAATTGTAAGACCCTTCATTTTTGGAATAAAATATTGTGACATAGTTTAATTAAATGATTTTAAAATAAATTTTGAGAATACATTAAGTTGGTGGGATTTGAATTAAATTGGTAGGATTCAAATTAAATTGAGAAGAAATTCTTATTCATGACTGCATGTTTAATTGGATTCAGTTGGACATAATGGGTTCACTCGTGAAAAAAATAAATTAAACGTTAATTAACTTCTGATCATGAAGTGATCAAACGTAATGAAAATGTGTATGTTGAGCAAAATTAATTGGGATGCATTTCGAGGGACTTTATGGACTCCTTTAGGTGTTTTAGACCTCTAAAAATGGTCTAGGGGGTATAGGTATATAAGTTGGAAAATTATTGGACTAGTTTAATAATAGGTTCGGGCTTATTTGGGGGTCCAAAAATGGGACTTTTGGCCTAACTCGGGATTTGGAGTAATGTAAGTTAAGGAGGGAGGTTAAGATACTCTCCACATTCAATAAAACCTAAGCCTAGCAGTCAGAGGATGTAAAAAGCTAAAGAGAAGAGGAAACTAAAGATCCAAGGGGAAGAACTCAAGGATGAGGCTAAGGGATTTAAGTGAAGATCATTTAACCAATTTATCCACATAAGAATTTTCTTGCTTAATTTAAATGTCCAAATTATTTCTTAATTCATTGTTATGTTTCCCCATGAAAATTCTGGATTTTTATTGTAGATTTGATGGTAGAAAGAGATGATTTAATCACATGATCGCAGCGGATATTAATCTGAGATATGGTAGTTAAATCCAGAATTTTGGATGATGTTAATCTTAACTTAGGTAATAGAATTCATGCCCTAGGAATATTGGGTAAAATTAATAATCTTGATAAATGCATGGAGGATTAGTATTCATGTTTAGAATCAAGATATTTTGATACGTGAATCATTGTACATGATTAGAATCTTATGGGATGTAGAAGTGAGAAATCTAATTTGAATATATATGATTTTATGGTAGAAAATTTGGGATAAAGGTCTTGACCCATTTATATGAATTCTGAGATTTGGAGTAAGGATTAAATATCAATATATGAATTATGTTGTTTAAAGATGAGTAAGTAAATCATAAGGACCTATTCATATGTTTGTGAAAACGAATAAACTGTTAGAATGGATCTTGGGAGGAAATTGGGAAATCCTGTATTGAAGAAATGTAGCAGATCTGGGCTTCTGCCTAGGTCTGAATCGATTCAGACTAGGAGGATAACCAATTTGTCCCCTGAGGCAGGACGAGTTGAGACCAGGGATGGATCCGGGGTATTTTTAGGAACCCATACGAATTGGTGGGACGGTGTTTGGACGAATGGAGAATTTATTAAAAAATGTTTTTGTGATACAAATACTAAATGGAGAAATTCATTTAACTTGACGGTTAAACTCTTTTATAAAAAGGAAGATATTCAATAATTAGCTATGTGGTCGATTATTAATGGGGGGATCTTCCAATGGATACTCAAATGGGGTGGTACTATTAGGAAAGAGTAACCAATCATTTAACTAGATGGTTGAATCCAAACGTAAGAATATTAGTTGAAAGTTATGATTTTTTTTTGGAGGTAATTATAGAGTTATTTACCTATACATATTGCGTGGTATAAACATGTATTTATATTTTTTGTAGACATACCTATATTTGTGAACCATCCTATCGGTTGGGGGTGCGCGCATTCGAGATCGAATCACACGTCGACACGGGTTGTCTAGGCATTGTGTAGATTATTTTTATAGGTACTACGTAGAAGCGTCACTTACAAGAGCTAAGTGGAGATACTGGGATCCTTTGTCACCGCTGGGTATGAGTTATGAATTGGTGTACTGTGTTGGGACCGCCCCACTTGTGTGCATTTTGTGATTTATATAAGGGATTTCTTCAAACTTATCGATAGATCACAAACGAGACACTACTGGTAGATGCCTTTGAGTGTCGTATATATGGAAGGACATATATATATATGATCATATACATTAAATTAGATTAATCTATATGTCTAAGGATGTAGACAATAAATTACAGACCCTAATACTATGTAGGGTGCGTAATAGATGTTTATATCACTTTTACGAGTAACATGACTGGGATACTCTGGCAAGTGTCATCATGAATGTAAATGATTTTACAGACCCAATACTATGTGGTTTGCACAATAGTTGTTTATATCACCTTTACGAGTAATATGAATTAGGATATTTGGGGAGTTGGTAATATGAATGTTGATTATTGCATTTCAGTACATTAGCTATGCTAAATGCATCTTATATTAAATTGGCACAATCATCAGTCATGTAACACCCCGTAAATTTGAGGACTTTTTATTTAATTATTTTTTGGAGAAATAGAATTTATTTTACTGGGAGAAATTAAATTTATGATTTGGTGAATTTATTTAAATTAGAGGATCTATTTAATTTGATGAATTGAGATTTAATTATTCGAATTATTTTGTGTCGCATTTTTTTAAATAAAAAAATGAAGAATGTCATAAAGTAATTCAGATGACAATTCTGAGTGCACGGTTGAGTCCGGATGGGTCGAAATAATTGGAAAATAGTACACAAGGGTAGTAAATGGGTCTGGGGTGTTTTTAGGCATATTTAAGCCCACATAAGAGTGTTTCGACCCTTTTTATAAAGCCCACAAGCCTAAAAATGGGATTGGGTTATTAAACCCTAAAATTGAGAGGGTGTAGCAGCTATAACACATTTTAGGAAACACAATTGAGAGAGAGAAAAGTGGGAGAAACCATGGGAGACAAAATCAAGAACAAAGTTGTGTGTCCTTCTTCAAATCATCATCTACACCAACAGATTCAGACCCTACGAACCCTAAGGCAAGTGGTTAAACTTGCTTTTAAATTAATTGCAGTTTTCAATCCATATCATAGTGGGTGTGGTAGGATTATATGGTTCTTGGGTTTGTTGACATCTAAATTAGGTTAATTATATTTAGATTTATAATATGTAGAAGATTTGAGAAGTTTATTTATTAGGCTTCGATCTGTGTGTGATTCTTATGTATATTGGGCAAACCGTGAGAATTTAAATTTAGTGTAAGTTTTAAAAAGGGGTTTATGTGAAGCAAATCTGGGCAAAGAGCTTTTAAATATTGTCAATGGCAGAATTCCTCAGTTAACGAAGGAGGAGAGAGAAAACTAGGGTCGTTCAAACGATCTGGTTTTTTGTTCAAATGACAGCTAATGCCGTTCAAACAAGCCAGTCGTTTGAGCAAGATTACTTTTCCAGCCACCATTTCTACCTTCCCCTTTTTGGCTCTGGGTTCAGTTGGGCTAATGTTTTTGTGATTGGGTTTGTTGGTGTCTACAGATATGGTTTACTTTTGGGTAATAGTAATGGGGTATTTAGGGTGATAGTCCCAAGTGGGAAATTAAGGTTTAAATTGGGTAATTTAAGAACCTTAAAT
Source organism: Sambucus nigra (assembly GCA_949130495.1). Lineage (NCBI taxonomy): Eukaryota > Viridiplantae > Streptophyta > Magnoliopsida > Dipsacales > Adoxaceae > Sambucus > Sambucus nigra. Next base: position 379,548,141 of record OX422211.1, read on the forward strand.
TAATAAGTGTGCAAAACTTATTGAATAAGAAATTCTGAATATTGTATTTTCGGGCCAAGTGAGAGGGTCCGGGTATATTGGTTGAGCGACTCCAAGATAATAAATTAATTAATGCGTAATGAATTATATATTGAGTCGAGATATTGACTCGGATATTTTGGGGCCAATGCTGCGATTGCTTCGGCACAGATTTGGCAGGGTTAATTCATTATAGGGTTATATAATTGTAAGGACATTTTTGTCCATTATCAATTTGTATGTCGTACGCTGTTACACCGTTGAAGAAACTCAAGATCACATCTACATCAACGGATCCGAATATCAAAGTGTCTTCAACATCATAGCCGCTGCGAGAATGAACTTGGTAAAATTTTGTTTTTATGTTCCTTAAAGTTCATATTTAGTATTGGGAAATTTTTATAAAATATTTTGAGGCTTTTAGAAGTTTTTTTAGTTTTCTGGGAAGCCGGACCGGTCCGCCTCTATACCGGACCGATCCGCCACCGGACCGATCCGCCACCGGACTGGTCCACCCCTCAACCGGACCGATCCGCTTGTTGCAGATCCAGTAAGCCCCGGACCGAAAGCGAACCGAAGAAGCCAATTTTTAAAAGAACCGATCCGAGGTTGGACCGATCCGCCTCCAAGCCGGACCGGTCCGCCTGGGATAAATTCGGCCAGATCTGTTCGAGATTTTTTAGGCTCAAAGTTTTCTTATTTAAGCCAACTTCGGGGAGTTGTTTTCCAAGACTTTTCAAGACGATTTTCGGAGTCCTAAATACTCTAAGTCTTCAACTTTTTGAGTCCCAAGACTCTTTTTGATTCACACACAAAAATCCCAATTACTTTTGTGAATCTTTTGGAACCCTAGAACACAAACTTTGTTGTTGTTCATCTTTGTGGAGAGATCTTTGCAACCGAGTGCTGCGTGTCATTGCTGAGGGAGTCTCTATAAAGTTTTATGGCTGCGTGTCATTAAGGAGAGCTGCGGTTCTTCCTTCGTTGTTTGGGCTGCGAGTCCTTGGAGGGTGCTGCGTGTATTCTCTTGCTGAGTTCAAGACTGCGTGTCTTTGTGGGTTGGCTGCGCGTTGATCCATTGCAGATTTCTCTATGTAATTGTAAGTTGCGGCTTGTATATTCATAGTGAAATAAAGGTTTTACCCGAAATGGGTTTTTTCCTGAAATCTGTGTCTCAGCATATTTTTTGTGTCACATGCTTTATTTATGGTTTGACACTCACACGCACTTTAGATGCATGATTAGGGGCTGAAATTAAATAAGTGTGCTATATTAGAAAGTTGTGAAGTTAATCAATTATCACACGTAATTCTCACGTTCTCAATAATAAATTATAGAATATTCAAAATAAAAAGGTGTGAATCTTAATATGTGGAATTTGAGGAATAAGTTCCATAAGATGAAATTTCGGACCGAAGGGGAAAGTCTGGGTAATTTAGTTCCGTGACATAACTCGAGTGATAATTAAATAATGTGGGAATTATTTAATTACAAGTCGGTATATAGACATGGGAATGTTAGACTAGTGTTATAGTAAATTATGCACGGAGTAGCCTGGATTAATTAAATATATATATGCGGTGATTGTGTAGTATATATATATTTGTGTTCTTTATAAATATTAGTGTGAATAATATTTATAGGAATACGTACCCCTCTAGTGCTATCACGGGAGGTTGCGCGATGTGGGTGAATCCCTCGACTTGAGGAGTAGGGTGAGTAGAGTCCTCAGGTCATAGCATCTGTATTTAGGGGTGAGACGTCTTGCGTATGATTCGGCCTCATTTACGGAGGGAACTATGACCGCCTCCATTGCATTTATTTTGTTTCACTGATTCAGTGAGAAAACCATGTCAGGGTGTCTAGGTGGATGAGTGTACCTGGATTAAAAGCATTGTAGAGAACATTCAGTGAGTGAGTGTTGTAATATGATGATACGTATATATGGTGCAGATATTTATATACGGGTAAAATACATGATGCGAATTGTATTGATTATACATATAACTCGTGAGACTGTTATATGGTCCCAAATGAGAAATGGTTGATTAAGTTAATGTGATGAATAACTTAAAAATCAGAAATTAAATATACTCAGATTAGAGTAGTGTGTCAGGAAGGATATTATCTAGAACTAATCATGGGGTAGATGACTAGGTGGGTTATACAGAAAAGAGTTAAGTGTGCACAATAGTTGAGGGGTGAGACGGACCTCAAGGGAGTGAGACACTAGCTTAAATATGAAGAGCATTCATGCATATACTGCAATTTAACTCACTTGCTAAATATTTTCAAAATGTTTTGGGTTCTAACCCTTACTATAAAATATTTTCAAAACCTTTTAGGTGTCCAGCCATAGGGACACCAGAATTATTTCTATTGCAAGGTTACACATCATCGACATATGTGTATGTTGCAGGATTTTGACTTAGCCATGTCAGTCATTTCATTCCTAGAGTAGGATGCAATTAGTATTTCATTTGGGCATGTCTCCATAGTTACTTAATTTATTCCAGTTAGTTGATGTACTCAGTTTATTATTCTAGTGGTTTATATTTTTGGATTTGGGTCTTGTTGCCGGTGGTTTCTCGGCAAAGATTGTAGTTATTCATTTTCAATATTGTTTCACTCAGTGATTGTGTGAATGTTTTAAGTTATATTCATCTGTATGTTGTTATGGTTGTTTGATAAAAACGTTAAAATTTTACACCATTTCTTTTCAAATACTAGGTGTTTAGTAAGTTTTAAAAAGTTTTCGACAGTGATGCTAAGAATGAACCAAATGAGATTCCTATTTAATTTAATATAGGACTGATCACCCGGTATTTTATTAGGCGAGGTGTAACAAATCATTATCTTGGGCTCAAGTACTTATACGTATAGTATTGCACTTAGATCAAGGGCGAGGTACTTAACGTATGTGAGTGACGATGGGGGATACTTAATTTGAATTAACTATATTTTTACACTTGAAATTCAATAATTTAATTCTTGTAACTCTAGGGTGCTAACCCAAAATTATAAATGTTTCCCCCAGGTGTTCCTAGACAGGAAAAACAGGAATGTTGAGAGATCATCTTTGTATTCTCATTTTGCTTATCAAAGTTTAAACTGTTGATTTTAGATTAGGTGGTTTCTTTATTTCATAATTTTAATTTTGGATTATAGGGGCATAAGCCCGAAGTCTATATTGTTCAATCAGTTTGAGATACTTATTCTGATGTTGGATTTTCATTTATATGATGCGGATGTTGAACTTATACTTATCTTGGTTATTAATTTAAATTTGTTTTTTTAATTACAATACGGTTTGAAAATAAATATTTTATATACAGAGAATGGTATTAATTGACAAACAAGCCCAATCATTTGCGTATCGTGTCTGGCTAACCTTTACATGAAGAAATAGGGGTTATTATAGTTGGTATCAGATCATCTAGGTTCTAGTGTCCTAAGGATCTGTGTTGCATCCATTTCATTTTCTACTGAGCGTTCTTTGATGTGTCTAGTGCCCATTATAGGATTTTTGTAATCCGTTGTCACAATGATGTGTGTGTCAATATCGTTCGCTATCATTTGAGTGTTAGCAAGACTTATGGAGTATTTGAGCTTTGAAAAGAATGAGAATGAGGACCATTGCGAGTTAGTGGTCTAGTGTAGTACGGGTGGTTGGACAAGGGTGTTCACCATAATTATGGGAAATTATCTTATTTGGGGGTAAAGTCTGCAACTTAATGACTCGTAGGGCATAAGTTAATGCGCCTTTCGTGTTGAGTCCATTTTGGAGGTACAAATGGACTTTAGTTGTTGAAGAGCTTACTGAAATTTTGGTCTTTATTTATGATAATATAGGTTGTGATGGAAATTTAGTCTAGTAGAATGACCCTACGAAAATGTTGTGTATATAAGAGATAGAGCAATGGGTTGTTGTGTTTTAGAAAAATATGGGGATTTTGATGAAATATTTAAGTGGGGATTAATTCTAATTAAAAGGTTAAATTGGCGTTGCGCGCAAATTGGAGCAATTCTCGTTTATGTGGTGAAACCATTTGGGATCTGGATGATGATAAAATAAGAGTGCTTAGACTTAGTAGCGGGTCTAGCGCGTGGTCATGGAATAGGGGGTGAAGACTAGTTAGATCATCTATAATGCACCTATGTGGGTGGAAAATTGAAACGAGAGCATTGATTTTCTGTGGGTTCTAATTGAGAGGACCAATTAGATAATTGTATGAGGATGGAGTTACATATGCATTATAAACATGTATTTTATTACTGTATTAGTTATAAATAAGATTTAGGAACAAGTGTTGTTGACACAAAAATTTACCATCCTACATGGACCAATTACAAGCGAGCACATGTCATCCTATATAGCACAAGTCCAAGTCAGCATGATAGAAAAAACCGACCAACAAGGAAGCCCGGCCAACATGGTTATCCGACCAACTGGGAACCCCGACCAACATGGTTGTCCGACTAATTGGGAAGCCCGACCAATAGCCAACAATCCATTATGTACAGCCAACTAAGCGCCAACAGTCTTACAACCTGTATTGCCTATGAATCGATAGTGTTCATATAATTAGTTCTCATTATATATTGATGTAAATGCCTAATAAATAAAGGCATCCCATCTTTTCACCTGACAACGATCAAACCCCCCCTTGGGCTATAAATATATTGTACCACCCTGATTACAAGGGACCAAAAAACAACTCAAGGTAGTCAGTACATAACAGTGGATGTAGGCTATTCCATTGAGCCGAACCACTTTAAAAAAAATACGTGTCTTATTTATTTTTCTTAATTTATCTGTGATCAATTAATTAGGCTTAGTCTAGTTTTTTGCGTCAACATATTGGCACCGTCTGTGGGAACGTATTGCTAGACGTTTTCACTCATTCATCATTCATCATTCATCATCCATGAATGGAATTCTAGAATCAAGTGCCAGAAATGAGGGAATTCTGCATACTTCCTCTGTCCCTCTAAATAACAATGATTTAACAAGAATTTTGGATTGCTTGGTAAATAGTCAAGAAGTTATGTAGGATACTATACGACAGTTGGCTCAAACTCTTCAAGATGGAGTACCGGCACAAGTTAATCAAAGGAGTATGTCACGGTCACAAACAAGGAGTATTGGGCATAGCTGTTCCAGAACTTCTAAGGATCCTTCATATCTACCTGGATCAACTTATTTTATTAGGGTCACTAATTCCACTGATGGACAATCCCTCATCCCATAAAGATTGAATGCCATAGAAAGGCTAAGTACGACCTCTCCTTTTGATTGTTTGGGACCCCAGGCAAATTGCCTACGGGCTGCGTCGAGAAATACTCGACGACCAAGTGATTTAAGGGAAGGTTTATCCTAATCCAGATTGAATACCCGATGAACTGATATGTCCATTCTGAGAGAAGGTTCGCGAGAAGAAAATTCAGCACGATCTGTTGGTCAGCATAAAAGAGTTACAATACAATGTTTGGAAAGGTTCCATTCAATGTTTGGAAGACAAATTGGGTGAAATGGCCAAATCCAACAATCCCCTTCAAAGAAGTTTTATTAAGGGTACCCTTTTGTGCAAACCATTATAGATTTCCCTACGCCGACCAAGTTTAAAGCTCCTGTAGTCACTACCAAATATGATGGGAAGACTGATCTAGTTCTCCATATAGAGTAGTACCAAGTAGCTGCTGATATCTATGTTGTTCTTGATGAGATGAGATGTAGGGCGTTCTCGGGAATAATCACTGGATCTTCTCAAATCTAGTACCAAAACCTTCCTCGGGGGAAAATTTCTTGCTTTCAATAACTTACCGATCTATTCATTGGTAATTTCTTCTTTGGAGTAAAACTAGTGAAATGAGTAGCTCATTTGCTTAGTGTAAGACAAAATGAGGGAGAAAGTACCAGGGATTACATCACTCGTTTCAATAACGAGAAACTGGAAGTCATTAATTACGAAGAGAAGACCGTAATCACCCCCTTCATGAGTGGTTTGCTCCTGAATAAATTATATTATACTATGACAAAGGATCCACCAAAGACCATGACAAAATTGATGGCTAAAGCATCCAAGATTATGAATGCCAAGGAAGCTATGAATGCTAAAAAGAATTCAAACGCAAAGGCGAAAGAAAAAATAGAAGGAAGCCAGAAAAGAAGGGTCACAAGAATCATAATGAGCGTAGGAGTTCGAAGGTAAATGAAGGCCTAGATCGGCTCTAAAAATTTACTACTTACACCCCCCTAACAGTGGATATACATTATGTGTTGGAGGAAATCAGGCACAACAATGATTTGAGTTGTCCTGAAAAGTTAAGGTCACCTGCTGATAAGAGGGATAAGTTTAAGTATTATGAGTTTCACAAAGATCATGGTCATACTACCAATCGTTGTATTGCTCTTCAGAATGAGATAGAAGAACTCACTCGAAAAAGAAAGTCGGAAAAATTTGTTGATCGGAAGGATGGTGGAAGAAATGGAGGAAGAGGTCAATAGAGATATAAATCGCCAGTTAAGCCCAGGGAAGATAAAAAGAGGAACCACGACGATGATCCTAGAAAATGATCCCAAACCTCCCAAGAAGCCTAGATAATCGAAATGTGAGGTATTTACACTCAGGTGGAGATTTTGGAGGAGGAGATCATACAACTGAAAGGAAAGCTTACCTCAATGAGGCTCAAGCTTGTTCCTATATCCAGTAGATCAACCTCACCAAGAAAAGTTAACAAGGTGTGACAACCCGCTCACCAAAATAAGGGGTTGTCACAGATGGTATCAGAGCATCAGGTTCTAGAGTCCTTAGGAATCTGTGTGGACGCCTTAAGTTTTCAGCGTTGCTCTTGATTTGATGTAAAGCCTTAGGATTAAGATCGTTGATTTCTCTTGTGAGATTTCGTTCTTCTACCATGAGGTATAATCTATAAAATCTTTTGCGTATTCGCGTGAGAATAATAGGTCGATAGAAGAAGGGCGTTATGGGAAGGTGTGTGGAGAACTGTAAGTTGTGGTCGGGGAGGGGGACCGCTTTAGAGGTCGCTCCCTTTTTGTAGCACTTTCTTGTCTTGCTATTACGACTGCAAATTTCAGTTGATGTAGTTTCCCAAGTACCGCTAGAAGTAGGAAGTGGTACTAAACCTGAGAATTCACGCGATGTTATATTGAAGTGGAGAAGTGCCCTGTAGTAGAATGGAGGAAAATCCTTCACCCATAGAAGAAGTGTTATGGTGATGAAAATGTGGCCACTATATTCGTGGGTGCCAGAAGTTTGACCCATAGAGAAGCCCGGTGGATACTTGCAATGGCGAGTTTCTCTAGGATAACTGGACTGAGGAGAAGGTGGATTCCCGAATGTTCACAAAACGTTCGGTTAAAGACCAATGGCGAATAAGGTGTTGTACGGTTAGGAAGTCGAGACCATGCACCATGAAGTGATAGGCTCCAAAATAGGTGTTGTTAACACTTCTGATGGAGTGAGAATCGTGAAACCCCATTGGTGGACACCCACCTGGGGAGGTTTCATTCAACTGAGGAAGAGGAGGCCAAGAGCGTGTCCTCTTTTACTGAGAAAGTAAGAGGGACTGCATGGGCAATTATTATCATCCAGAGTCGGAATAACGGCTATGATGTGGAGTGTAGAACCACTCATCTTAAACTTCGTTGAGTGGAGAGCGAGGGCAAGAGTAAAGTGCCTGGTTGGGGAGTTGGTGGAAATAATGTTGGTATGTGTAAGTCTCGAATATGGAGTCTGAGAACCATTAGTATTGACCCGGAGTGTTTGGCAAATTGTGGAGGGAATTATACCTTATAGGTGGGTAGTGTATATTCCTTAGGATAAGATTTAGTAGTATTGTGTCTACGATAGACTCGGGTGTGTATATTGAGCTTGTAGTAGTATTTACGCTATTATAGAAGGGTAATTATATGACTTTCGTGGTATGGAAGTTCTATATTTTCTTCACTCGTTATGAAGCGAGTGATGGTATTTTTTTATGTATATGTGTCATATGTGTTACCTGGTCTGAGTGTTTTATTGCTTGTTTGCATTGTATGTGGGTGTTATGACTTATCTCCACGACCAACAAAGTTAAGTAGTAATGCATAGGAGGGGTTCCTTGTTTGGATTCCGCTTTTGCGGGACGCTCCACGCGTGAACCTTAACGACGTTGGGAGTGGAGAGATGCCATATTTCCTTTCTCTTATTTCATATATAGAATGCTAAGGTAAAGTCTAGAAGTAGAATCTTATTAGTAGAATTGTAAGTTAAATTTACCGATCCCGATCATGTCAATTGTATCCCCCTCGACGCGAGGCCGTCCAAAAGAATGAAGACGAGCTCACCCGGGTATGCTAGCGAAGATGAAATTTCACCCCCTATTTGACCGTCATATCTCGAGGACCGACGATGCGAGGTAGTAGTGTAACGGGAGGGTTCCTTGTCTGGATTTCGCTTCGGCGAGACGTCCCACGCATGAACCCGAGCGAATGTCGGGAGTTGAGTAAGGTCTTGGGCACTAGGGATGTCTTTGGTATTATATGCTTACGATTTAGGTAGGATATATATAAATAGACCTTAGGATTTTTAGGATGTAAGACCTTAAGGGTAGGCGGTGTTAGTTTAGGAAAGCGGTAGGGAGTTGACCACGAATAAGTTATGGGTTAACTCTATAAGAGATTAGATCCCTTAGGAGCGAGATTATGGGGTCTCGAGAGGTTTGGTAGGTTCGGCCGAAGGAGATGAGGCAATTCTTAGAGATAAGGTTACGTTGGTAACTTCATTTTCGGGGAGTTAATAAGGACGGGTGGATCCTCACTCCTGAGTCATAATTGTAAGCTCGAGAGTGAGTTTAATGAGTAAGTTTCTGCCAGGATTGGGGAGTAATAATAATGGGGCATAGACCTATTGTTTATGTGTCTCACAAGCTTAAACTTGTGGAGAGTAATATCCCGTGCTTGAATTAAGATTCATCGTGGTAGTGATCACCTTAAATAGATAAGGCACTACTTCCTGGGCAGGAAATTTGGTCCTTCTCGTAAGCAACAAGTTGTTGCAATATGTTGTGGGAGGAATCGAGTTGGTGCTCGGAGTTCAGAAGAACTAGTGGTTGGATATTTTCTCATTCGCTAAGGAAATGCGATTGGGCTAGTGGACGTGTGATACGACGTAAATATTGCGTATTTCACCCGTTAACCTACGCGTTATTAGCCCCCTCGGGTATCTTATTCCCTATATTTATGCTCGTTAACCAGACAACCCTCGGATTTCTATGATAACATGTTTCGCAGGTGTTAATTGAGCTTTTGTAGGTATTTGGATGCTAAGTGTGAAGTCCGGATGCGTTTCGCTCGATTTCCGTACACAACCGCACGCGCAAGGGCATTTTAGTCTTTTGACAGCTTGGGCACCTGGCCCGACATCTACACGGAAGTTGTAGCTCTCCTCGCTAGCTTCGCGTGGCCGCGAACGGTGCGCGATTCCGATGCATAACGACAAAGTTACGGCGATTGGAGCGACGTTGGATTGTATGCCAAAACAGGGAGGATTGCAGGCTGCCCTGCTTGGTCGATCTATCGACCATAAGGGTCGATCGATCGACTCTTCTTATTTTTGCCACGAATTACACTGTCGATCGATCGATCAAAGGGGTCGATCGATTGATCCCCTGTTTTTCTGCAGATATTTTCTTTTCTTTTCTTTCTTCTTTTCTTTTATTCTAACTTACTATATAAGCCAAAATTTGGTTTTGTAATGAGGAGCAGCCCAATATACGATTTTAGGTTAGATTTAGCTTAGGTTTTTGGGGTTTTGCTTGGTTTCTCTTCAATTCATCTTGGTTTGACATCCATTTGGTTTGTAAGATTGACTATTCATCTTCCCTCTCATTTAATATAGATTGTTTTCCCTTTATTCTTGCTTTCTAGATAACTTACATGCTTTCATAATTAGTTTTATTGCTTTAATTCTTGCTTTCTTAGTCTAATTAGCATAACTTAGTTTAACTCACCATGCACCCTTAGATAAATAGGGTCGGGATTTCATTATCGCCATTTTCGGGCCCCGAGCTCCGAAAATTAGGTTTAGTGCAAAATCGCGTTTAATTGAAACCGCGCGTATCAAAGTTGGATTGCTAAGCGTTTATCTTTCTTTGTCATGCAACGTTAGAGTTTATAGCGACAATCCGAATTTAATCCGCGTGTGACCATTTTCCGTTAAATGTTTTATCTCGCAACTTTGGGTTAAATTCCTTCTTGCGTGATGTTTATGCTTAATTGGATATGCTCGATTAGATTGCTTTCGAGCCTTAACTCTAGTTAGTAGTTGTTTCGATCCGTTTGGTAGAATGCGATCCCGATCCTCGCTTTACTTTAATTTAGTGTAACTTCTCATTTTCTTTAGTCACCACAACCACCTATCACCTTTTACACTTTTATTCCTGAAGTAATTAAACAATTAACATCTGAAATTTAATAACTCCCTGTGGATTCTCGTTACCCGACTTACCGCTTTACTTGCTTGTCAAGTGTAGCTGTAGCTTAGTTTCTTTTGCATTGAGTCGCCGAACCGATAACAACGATTTGCGTATTACACGACGCACGGTTCGCGGCCGATCAACGTGTCGAGTAGAGAACTCGTCAGAGATGATGGTAATGGCATGGAAGGCCAAGTAGAATGAGCATGAATAGGAAGACTCGGTAGTAAGAGCGTGTCTGTCTGTGATTGACCATTTCACCTACTCATGTAAAGAGAGTAGTAGTGAAACGAAGAAGGGTATTCATAGATGCCTGCATGGAACTACCGGCATCGAACTGGTCATGATCCCATTTGAGAAAATGGTTAATCGTTTGATCAGACTGTTGCATTCCCGGCCATTATGGACGGACTACTTGTAGAAGAGTATACCCCATTCTCGATGGAGGAATAGTAAAACCGTGGGAGGTGCCTATTATAATAGGATGGACCGAAACTAGAAATTCGTGTCGAAGGTTTAGCAAAAGTTTCCGCGAAGTAATGGGAACCGTATGGAAATGGCGTATATCCTACCACCCTAAAGTGGATGGATGAAATGGAGGAAATTTACTTATGCCGAAAGGCATATTACGAACGTGCGCCTTAGTATACATAGTAGATGGGAGCAGTAATGGTATGGATGGAGATTTTCGTGCAACCATTAGGTTTTGGAGTGGTCTTATGGACCATTTCCTAAGGCATGGTTTCGTGAGTGGCCTAGTGTCGTCGGTTTAGTAATTCGTATACTCGTTGGATGGAACCAATGGGTAATATGTTCCTTGGACTTGGAGTGGTCTCGGAACATTTCTTTAGAGATTTGGCTTTTAAGCCATACGCCTTGATGAGATACGTCGAGGCAGGGGATAGCTGAGTAGCGTTAGGGCTAAGCCACTTAGAGTTGGTACGAATGCCCCAAGGTGTGATGTAACATGATGCTAGAGATTCGGCTAATTTTGCCGAGTCGCGAGGACATCACCTTTCGCTGTAGGAAGATAGGATCCGTAGTTGGTGAGGAACGCTTTGTGCTATGCTAGAGCACAAATGATGTAGATTGAGATCGATAGGGTCGATCTTAGTCCGGGTCCATTTGGGGCATTGCAATAACGAGGAGTTTGTTTAGGATGGTAGAATCCTAGTTTAGAGTAGTATACCCTTATCAGATTTGGGTATGCCCGAATTTTGGGGGCAAAATTCCCTCTTAAGGGGGGGGAGTATGTAACAACCCTCGATTCTGGGAGGCTCATTTTATACTAATTTTACCGCATAAGGTAATTATATAAAATGTGGGAACTGGAGTAAATATTAATTTAATGAATTGAAAGTTAATATTTACTAGATTGATGCATATTTACTGCATGTGAAAGTAAATAACAGCAGGTTGCATGTCTGTAGTGTCATGTATTTTAAATGGACTTTTGGTTTAAATGATTTTGGAACTCGAAATAATTTATAAAATTTTCGGATGCCAGTTTAGAGGCTGTAGTTAGTCTCAGAAGGTGCGAGACAGTCAAAATAAGTGCCATATTGTATTTTTGTGTTCCGGGCACTTTTACCTGGTTTTAGCTTATATGCGTATTTGCGAGTCATTTTAATGTGGTATTAACCACTTAAGTTGGGAGAATTATGTTAAGCCACGATTTTTGGTCTTGTCCCTTATTTTTTTCCCCATTTTATGTCTTGAACATAGAGAGAAAGGAGAGAAAGAAAGAAGAAGAGAAATGGAGATATGAGAGAGAGATTGAAGATGGAGGATTTGGGATTGCTTCTTCTCCAAAAAAATCTGAGATATCAACCCTAAGGCAAGTTTTCTACTTGCTAATATGTGATTTAAGATGCATAAATTGTATGATAATTGTGTATTTATATTTATGGTTTGAAAATGGAATTTATGGGATTTAAGCCCTAATCTTAGTTTTTGATGATGAAATCTTGGGTTATAGTTGTTATTAACCATGTAGGATGTTTTGGGGTAGATTATTGTTGTTGGATGTGTATAAAGGGAGAGAGTTGGAGTTTGGAGAAATTAGGGTTCATAACCCTTCGTAGCCATTTTTGGCAAATTTGCAGGTCCGAATCGATTCGGCCCTTTGGGCGAATCGATTCGCTAAGGGAAATTTGCAGATCTGCATAACCCGAATCGATTCGGGTTAAATCCGAATCGATTCGGTCAATTGCAGAAAGTTGGTATAGTAGTCCGAACCGATTCACTTTTTGGGCGAATCGATTCGCTAGGGCGAATCGATTCGGTCCTTGGGCGAATCGATTCGTTTTCCTGCTGTTTTTGAGTTAATTTTATAACTCAATTTCAATCCTTTTCTTTAAATATAGGGACTAGGAACCTTCTTGAATGAAGTAAACTTAGAGTCCTAGAGTGTGAGATGAGTTAGATGTCTACCCTACATTAGGAATGGGTTATGTGGGGATTTTTCCGGGGTTAGGCCTATTAATGATAAGGCATTCTTTTCTTCTAGTTAATTATTATAAAACTAGGAGATGTAGTGTTATGTTCGGGAGACCTTAGGAGCTTAATTAAGCTATACTAGTTTTGATGGTTTATATTACCACCCCAAAAGAATGTTGGGAGATTTTAAAAGTTCGATTGAACTATGTTAACCTTGGTGGTTCATAATAACGCCATAAAGGTGAGTTTGGAGAATAAATTGAAAGTCATTTCATTCCTTCGAAAGATGATAACCTTGGGGTTCTAAAATAACCTCCTAGAATGCTTGGAGATAATGAAGAGTTTATTTACTCCTTTGAGGTTGTAGTGTTGATATAAGCTATCGTATGACTATGGATGGTAAGTTAGATTATTTACAAAATGAATAGAAAGGGTTTCGAATAAAATGAAACATATACGTGGGATGGAAATGAAATGGAAATGGTATTGATATTTGTAAATGATAATTTACTTAATCATGAAACCGGTAAATAATGGTTTACTTGATTTTCGATATGATAAATAAAATGGCTTAAACACACCTCTTTAAATGACATCATAAGGGAAGTCCGCACGCGAGGTGAAGCCCCCTGGCTAATGAATGCAGGGTGGATATAGTCCTAGGCCATGGGAGCGCTTATTGTTGTATATTTTTCTGCGATGGGTAGGAGATTCCGGGTGTGGTCTTGACTACCCCGCAGGCTCATGGCCGCTTCCCGACGTCTTGCGATATAGGTGCCCAGGTTGTCTAATGATAGGCCCTGGAAGATGATGGTAATTTAGGGGCGCGCACAGTGGGGAAACCCGGACGGGCGGTCTTAGAATTCGTTATATGTATATAATTATAACAGTTCATAATCAAGTGGGACTTGATGTATTTGATATGCCATAAGTGCATGATGGAGTGCCACAAAGAGCACATGTAAATGCCACAAAGAGCATTTGAAAATGATTATTTTCCTGATAAGGAAAGGATTTTTACAAAAGGTAAAATTGAGATAAAATCTCCTTAAAGAGTAAAAGATTTTGATTATATATATATACTTCCTGCTAAGGAAAAGATATATGAAATAATTGGCACCTTTGGTGAAGTTTTTAGTTTAATGCTTCTTATTTTTGTTCCTGCTTAGCTTTTGTTTTAAATTGTATAGGTCGCTTCTTATTTCTCTTTCTTCACGATTTATTATACATAACTGTCATACTCTTTATTCATCTGGTAATCATATAGAACCGGGTCGTGACCTGGTTACTTTTCTTGTTGCATATTCATCTTGTCTCTGCTCAGGTACTCCGCCGCAAGGATGCCTGATTTGAATTCCGATTCCGATGTTTTCGACGAGCCGTGATGCATTGCAGGTATTACGGGATACATTTGGTATAGACGTTTTCACTTTTTATTCTAGTTAAGATCAAGTCTTTTATTCGGGCGAGAGGCCCAAGCTTTTGTATATGTCTAATGAAATGTAATAAGTAACTTATTGTACTTGTGTATTATTGGTGTATAAGTTTAGTGACCGGTTACCTATTCGGTCTTTTTATCGTATTCTTGTTGTATTATTTATATATGTCTTGGGGTTTCCCTTATCTTTCAGGAATTGGGTTGTTTGTTTTCATTTATTTACTTTCAAATCAAAAATTTTGGCAACCCGTTTTCTGAAATATTGGGTGGTTATCCTGGATACTCTATATTTTTGTTATGATGCTGAGAATGATTTCATCCATGATTCCGTTATATTGGAGTATTGGGCTGGCCACCCCTTATTTTGGTGAGCGGGTTGTCACACAAGGATAAGCTCGTAATTGGCTTTTCCAAAAGTGATTTATAAGGAGTTTTGTATCCTCGTGATGATCCTTTAGTGATCAGAGTCGGGATGAAATAAATATTGGTAGCAAGAACATTAGTAGACAACGAAAGTTTGGCAGGCATCATGTTTTATCCCTGTTTTGATAGTTTGGGTTTAAAACTCAGTCAACTAGAGCCTTATCATAGGCCACTCATTGTATTCTCAGGCGAGAAAGTGTTTCCTTTAGGGACTATCAAGATAGATGTGTTGATCGGGACATGGCCGACGAGTAGGACATAGAAGGTGAAATTCTTCGTAATGGACAAAAATGTTCATTTTGCTTATAATATGATTATAGGAAGAGTTGGTCTGAAGAAATTCGAAGTTGTACCCTCAACTTTTCATCAGTGCTTAAAATTCCCAATCAACTTTTGAGTTGGAGTAGTGAAAGGAGATCAGAAAGTATCTCGTGAGTGATACTATTCCTCTACCAAGGAAGAATATATGTTAGAGACAAAGAGGAAAACAACCACTTATCAGGTGGATATATATTAGTCGAACATCGAGTCTAAGGTTGAAACCTCAGATCTATGAGACGAATATGAGCTTTTAAAGGGCCAAGTGATGGAGGCAATGGAGAGCATTGCTCTAAACGATGATAAACTTAAATGAACAGCTCAAATAGGAGTGTCATTGGAACCAGTTCTCAAACAAGAGTTAGGGGATTTCCTGAGACAAAGGAAGCAGATATTCTCTTGGAGTCATAAAGATATGACAGGCATAGACCCAAATTTCCTATGCCATGAGCTTAATATGAATAAGGAGATTAAACCTGTGAAGCAACGAAGAAGAGTTTTTATCCTGAAAAAGAACCAGGCTATACATGAAGAGGCGAAGAAGCTTAAAAAAGATTCCTTTATTGAAGATGTGAAGTACCCGAATTGGTTGGCCAATGTAGTTATGATCAAGAAGAAAAATAATAAGTGGAGGATGTGTGTGAATTTTACAAACTTGAACAAAGCGTGCCCGAAGGATCACTTTCCTTTGCCACGAATTGATCAATTGGTAGATGCTACTTTAGGGCATGAGCTACTGAGTTTCATGAAAGCATATTCTGGTTATAACCATATCAAAATGAAGCCATAAGACAGAGAAAGTACTCACTTTATCACTCCCCGAGGAACTTATTGCTATAATGTTATGCCATTTGGTCTGAAAAATGTAGGTGCTACTTATCCGAGACTGGTGAACAAAGTATTTGAGGAGCAGATAGGCAAGAATATGGTGGTGTATGTTGATGATATGCTCACTAAAAGAAAAAAAATGCTGATCATATTACCGACCTCACCCAGACGCTTGATCAATTGGAAAAGCACCAAATGAAGTTAAACCCCACCAAATGCGTCTTCGGAGTGCATGAGCGAATGTTCCCCGGATATATAGTAAATCAAAGGGGAATTGAATCTAATACAGATAACATTAGAGCTCTGACCGAAATGAAGTCCCCGGCCTATCAAAAAAGATGTTCAAAGGCTAAATGGGCGCGTAGCAGAACTCAACAGGTTTGTGTCATGATCAACGGGTAAGTGTTTGCCATTCTTCAAAGTACTCAGAAAAACTTTTGAATGGAATGATGAATGTGAAAAATCCTTTGTAGAGTTGAAGAAGTACTTAGGAGTACCACCACTACTCTCCCGACTAGCATACGCATGGAGCCATATTTTCAAGGCCATAACATAGTGGTATCCACTGACATGCCATTAAGACGGGCTTTGCATAAGCCGGAGAAATCTGGAAGATTGATGTATTTGGCTGTGGAGTTAGGGGAGTATAACCTTGTATACGAACCGGGGACTGCTTTAAAAGGTCAAGCTGTGGCTGATTTTATTGGAGAATTCACTATCCTAGAGATCCCCGAGCAATAAGGGACTCTAACCGAGCAACATTCAGGAGCCATCAGACCAACTAGAGATATGCCCAACTAACTCCAAATAGAGGAGACTATAAAAAAGACCAACTAGAACCGTCCAGTGGAGTACATGAGATGAAGAAGAAATATGAGGAGGCGAAGGATAAAATCTTCCATCAAGGGACTCTGGCAAACTAACCGTTTGACAATAATACACCCATATGGAGTCTGTATGTTGACGGGTCATCTTGTGCAACCGGATGTGGAGCTGGAATCATTCTCAATACTCCAGACGAGCTAGACATAGAGTATGCTCTACGTTTCTAATTTCAAGCCTATAATAATAAGGCAGAGTATGAAGCTGTGATTGTTGGTTTAAATCTAGCTAAATCATTGAATGCTGAGCAAGTTGTGGAATGGAACCTTTTCAAGCATCACTGCTATATAGAGTAGTACCAACAAAGTTGGTCAGCATCAAACATATAAAACCATGCAAGGTAAAATCGTAAGTCCCAAATGATTAGTTAACGAAGACCCGAATGAATAATTTTCATCTAAACTAGGCTAAAAGATGGACAAATGTTCCACTCATGTCTGGGAACCAAGGTAACTAATGAAATTACCATGAAATTTAGGTACATTAGTAGAACCATGGTGAAACATTAGTAATCGGTATAAAACTTAGTATAATCCTAAGGATATCAATAGAACAGATGAAAAACTAAATATTAACGAAAAGTTGATCCATTGATAGTCAAAGACTAAGAAAACATTCATAGACATTCAAAGATTAACTAAAAGTTGATCCATTCATAAAATGAGCTTTTCATTAAAACTTAATTAAATTGGTAGGATTCAAATTAAATTGAGAAGAAATGCTTATTCGTAACTACGTGTGTAATTGGGTTTAGTTGGGCATAATGGGTTCATTCGTGAAAAAAATAAATTGAACATTAATTAACTTACGATCATGTAGTGATCAAATGTAATGAAAATTTGTATGCTGCGTAAAAATAATTGGGATGAATTTCGAGGGACTATATGGGCTCGTTTAGGTGTTTTAGACCTTTAAAAACAGTCCAGAGGTATAGGTATATAAGGTGGGAGTTTATTGGACTAGTTTAATTATGGGTACGGACCCATTTGGCGGTCCAAAAATGGGACTTTTGACTTAACTCGAGATTTGGAGTAATATAAGTTAAGGAAGGTGCTTAAGAGACTCCCCACATTTAACAAAACCTAAACCTAGCAGTTAGAGGAGATCAAAAGCAAAAGGGTAAAGGAGACTAAAGATCCAAGGGGAAGAACTCAAATAGGAGGCTAAGGGATTCAACTAAAGGTCATTCAACCAATTTATCTAGGCAAAAAAAATTCACTCTTAATTTAAATGTCCAAATTATTTCTTAATTCATTATTGTGTTTTCCTTTGAAAATTTAGGATTTTTATAGTAGAATTTATGATAGAAAGATATGATTTAATCAAATGCTCGTAGAGGACATAAATATGAGATTTGGTAGTTAAATCCATAATTAAGGATGATGTTAATCTTGAATTGGGAAATGGAATTTATGCCCTAGGAATATGGCGTAAAATTAACAATCTTGATAAATGTACGGAGGATTAGTATTCATATTTAGAATTAGGAAGTTTTGATATGTGAATCATTGTATATGATTAGAATCTTATGGGATTTAGAAGTGAGAAATTTGATCTGAATATAGATGAATTTATGGTAGAAAGTTTGGGCTATTGACCCATTTATATAAATTTTGGGATTTGGAGAAAGGATTAAATGTCAATATATAAAATTTATTGTTCTAAGAGGAGTAATTAAGTCGTAGGGACTCGTTCCTAGGATTTTGAAAAGCAATTAACCATTATAATGGATCTTAAGAGGAAATTGTGAAATCCCATATTGAAGAAACGTAGCAGAACAAGGCTTCTACCTAGGTCCAAATTGAATCGATTCGGCTGGGCAAATCGATTCGGCCTAGGAGGCGAATCGATTCGGACCCTAGGGTACTATGATTTGGGATAGAGGATGGATTTTGGGTATTTTTAGAAACCCATACAGGTTAGTGGGGAGGTGCTTGGACGAATAGAGAATTTATTTAAAAAATGATTTCGTAATACAAATAATAAATGGGGAAATTCATTTAAGTAGATGGTTAAACTCTTTTATAAAAGGAAGATATTCAATGATTAACTATATGGTCGATTATTAATAGGGGATGTTCTTAGGGATACTCATGTGGGGTGGTGTTATTAGGAAAGAGTAACCGATCGTTTAACTAGATGGTTAAATTCAAACGTAAGAATATTAATTGGAAATTATGATTTTTCTTTGGAGGTAATTATAGAGTTAATTACCTATACATATTGTGTGATATAAATATGTATTTATATATTTTGTAGACATACTTTTGTTCGTGAACCATCCTATCGATTGCGGTTGCAGGCATTCGGGACCAAAGGACATGTCGACAGAGGTGGTCTAGGCATTGTGATGGTTAGTATTATAGGTACTACGTAGTATCTCCACTTGTGAGAGGTAAGTGTAGATGATGGGATCCTTTGTCACTACCGAGGATGGGCTGTGAACTGGTGTACTATGTATGAATTGCTCCACTTGAGTGTGTTTTGTGATGTTTGATTGGATAAGGATTCCTTCGGGCTTACCGATAGAGCACGAATGAGACACTACTGGTAGATGCCAATGAGTGTCGCATATATGGAAGGATATAATATATGATCATATAAATTAAATAAGATTAATATATTTGTCTAAAGGTGTAGATAATAAATTACGTACCCAATACTATGTAGTGTGCATAATAGATGTTTATGTCACTTTTACGAGTAACATGACTGGGATACTTTGGGAGGTGGTATCATGAATTTAAATGATTATGATTCGATCAAATAAATTAAATGAGATCAATATATTTGTCTAAGAATATAGACAATAAATTACATCCACAATACTATGTAGTGTGCATAATAGATGTTTATGTCACTTTTACGAGTAATATGCATCAGGATACTTGGGGAGGTGTTAATATGAATGTAGATGATTACATTTCAGTACGTTAGCTATGTTAAATGCATCTTATATTAAATTGGCACAATCATCAGTTATTATTTTGGCCTTTGGTACTTATACGTATAGAACTGCACTTATATAAGGGGTACGGTACTTAACGTATATGGGTGACGATGGGGGATACTTACTTTGAATTAAATGTATTTTTGCACTTAAAATACAGTAAATTAATTCTTGCAACTCTAGTCCCCTGACCCAAAATTATAAATGTTCACCCCCCAACCCAGGTATTCCTAGACAGGGATAACAAGCATGTTGAGAGATCAGCCTTGCAATCTTATTTTTCTTATCAGAGTTCAGATCGTTGATTCTAGATTAAGTGGTTTCTTTATTTTAGTATTTTACTTGTGGGATTATTGTATGGTTATAAGCCTGAAGTCTATATTATTTCAGTTAGTTTGAGATACTTATGCTGATGTTGGATTTTCATTTATATCATGTGGATGTTGGACTTATACTTATCTTAATTATTAATTTAAACTATGTTTTTAATTACAATGCGGTTTGAAAATAAATATTTTATATGGGTTGATGCTGAGAATAATATTAATTGACAAACAAGCCTCATCTTCGGCGTATCATGTCTAGCCAACCTTTAAGTGAGAAAATGAGGGTTGTTACTATAATTAAATTGGTAAAAATACAAATAAATAAATTTCGTGAATAAATTACTTGAATGTGATTTTCATGATTATACGATTCATTTATGCCAGATGTGTAAATTCATAGATAATTAAATTGCATGTTGCTGGATTTAATATTATGTCATGATTAAACATAATAAAATGTGTAATATGCGATATACATGGTTGCGTATGTTTTAAGGTGAATTGGTAACTCATGTTGGCGTTTTAAACATCTTAAGTTGGGCTCGGGGGATGAATATACCCTTAGGGAAGAAATTTGACGAATCCGGGTAGTATTTCGGGCGTACTTGCAGGCCTAAAAGTGGGGGTTTAAGGGAGATACGGGATTAAGGCTTAAATTAGGTTAATAACCCAACCTAAACACACATCCCATCCATATGAGAGTTTCCCTAGAAACCTTACACCTGTTAGATAAGTTACCAAGGCTAAAAAGGAAAGGAAGAGCAAGAATTCAATAGAGGAGGCTCATATCATTGGTTTAAGGCAAGATATTTCTTGCTAAACAAATTGTAATTTGAGAAACCTAATTGTAATTTGTTTATGAATTCATATGCATACTTTCTCCTGACAATTTCGGGTTAAAATTTAGATTGATGATTAGAAACAAATAGAATGGAATCTAGGGTTATTTATAACTAATCTGAAAATAATTGTGTCTTAAGAATTAAGTACTTTGGTGAGAAATCCGGAATCGATATCATTCTATTTGGAAATTTACTATTCGAATCCATGTGATAGGATTTTCATAATTTGTATGATTTCAAATCATGTATTGATTCCATTATTCTAGAAAATTTAAATAAAAATTATGATCTTGAATTCGGTTAGATAACCTATAATGTTTAGATCCGATTTCTTGAAATGATAAGGGGTTACCATGCGGGGATTGAGTACACAATGATGTAATCATGCTTTTTTTAATATATAATAGGGTTATAGTTCTTAGAATTTAAGTAGGAAGAATCTTAAAAATGATGTTGAATTTGTCGGAGTGAAACTCGTGTAAAGAAAACAAGAAAATCTAGGTTCGAACGACAGTAGGCTTTCGTTCGAACGGAAAGTGATGTCGTTCAAAATGAACTATAGATTTCTTTTGAATAAAATCTAATTTCATTCGAACGACCCTCCTGGGTTTGACTTTCGTTCGAACGAGAAGTGATGTCATTCGAAATGAAACTATAGATTTCGTTTGAACGATATCTGATTTCATCTCTAGATTTCATTCGAATGACCATCTTGGGGTTGGTCCGTGCATATTTAATTAAAAATAGTTTTGTGACATTATTCATTATTTGGAAAATTTAATAATTAACTAGGGTGTTCATTATTAAGACAAGGGTAATATCTAGAGATTGATAAAACCTCGTTACGGTGGTTATTAGAGTAACTACCTGTACATATTTTGTGCTATCTATATATTTAACATACTCGTGTTCGTGAATGACCTATCGATTGATATTGCATATGTCTTTGAGACCATAGAAATCATCGGTACAGGTGGGCTAGGCGTTATGTAGATCATTATTTTAGGTCCTACGGTGGCGGCACCACTTGCAATAAGATAAGTGGGATAGCCAGATCCATTGTCATCGTAGGGGGTATGGACCTTGCAATGATGTATTGTGTATGGACCGCCCCATTTATATGCGTTTTGTGTACATCCATTTTGGTGAGGAACTCCTTTGGAATTACCGATAGAGCATGAACTGGACACTGAAGGTAGATGCCTCTGTGTGCCGTATATATATATATATAAGGACATATATATTTATATAAATCAATTGAGAATAAATTCATGTAGTCTAATGATGTAGACAACTGTTAATGATCACTATTCTACGTAGAATTCATAATATGATGAAATGATATTTCTTATGGGTAGTATTATGGGGGTTATTACTGGGACTAATATCATTTGTGTAGATGCTTAGTTCCCATTTAATATATGTGTTAGATGCCTTTGATATTACCATATTAGTGCAGAGACTGAACTTTATATTTGGACATGGGTTGGAATGCGTATAGTATTACACTTAGATGAGGGGTGAGATACTTACTACATGTGAGTGCCGATGGGCAACGGGTAACCTGAATTAACTTCTTAATTACATATTGGTTTTATATGTTATTTCTTGCAACTTTAGGGTGTTGACCCAAATTATAAAATGTCCCCCCTTCCTCAAAAGTTTGACTAGACAGGGACAACAACGATGATAGGAAATCAGACTTGTCGTTGCACTTGATCATTAAAGGATTCAATTCGTTTGATTCTAGCATAGGTTGCTACTTTTTTTTCCAGTCATTTTACTACTTCCGAGATTGTATAGGCATAAGCCCAAGAGTTATTATTTTAGTCATTTATTTTTCAGTTACACTTGAGGTGGATGTTTTATGACTAATGGGAATTGGAATTCATTTATTGTTAGTTATTTCATCATATGGTTTTACTATGTGTGTAAGTTTTAATTAAAATCTTTTATTGTAGGTTGATGCTGAGAATGGTATAGATTGTTAGACAAGCCCCATCTTCGGCGTATTGTATCTATACAACATTTAGGTGGACAATGGGGGTTGTCAAATAATAATTGAACGAAATAATGAGTTCTCTGATACCGATTTGAAAAAGTAGTAAGTATGCTTTGACACCACTTGTAAGAGTATAAGGATCTAATACCACTTACGAATGTGGAAACAAATATGCTCGACAAATATTCCAATTTGAGAGTGCGCAATTATCTAATGGAGTAAAGTTATTCAATTCAAATTTTAATCTACACCAAATTTCAATCCTTTATCTTTAGAACATGCAACTATGTGATTCAAAATAATAAATCAAATAAAGCATTCAACAAAGGCAAAGTTTGAGAAAAAATCCTCTTTGGGAAAAACATTTTATTCACTTTATAATTCTACTAGATAGTCGACTTACAGACTACTTGATAACCACCACAAGTGTAATGCATTAATCTTCACAAATATCTAAAGAGCAACAATGATCCTCGCAAGAATCACAAGACCGTAGTCCCCCGTCATCCTCAGTTTTCGTCTTAGCAGTGAGTTCCCTGAGGTATCACAAGTCAGCCATGGACTACCTTTCCACAAGGTGTATGAAAGTATACAAAACTTTCTAGCATTTAAACAAATTCACATAAACAATATTCAAGGATATTTGTTGTGAATTAAACAGTGTTTTAGAACACTAAACAATAAAGAAACTTCGCAAAATTTATGTGGAAACGTATCTTGAAAAAAGTCTTAAACAAACTGAACACAAAACAAGTATTTATTAAAACTTTAAGTCGTTCAAATGATATCACAACTTTGTTCTGATGAGAAATGCGTCTCATTCAAACGATATGTGTCTTAATTCGAACGACATTAAAAATCTTAGGCATTAAGCCCTCGTTTGGAAAACACTTTGAACAACCTTCAAACGACATCTAATCTCGTTTGAACGAGATTTAAAAACAAAATATTTTATTTTCAAAATAAAAAGTTCCTCTTTAGTTTTGTTAAAAAATATACATCCCAACCATTAATTCTATAAATTAATTTAAACTCTAAATTGTTTTATACCTTTTTGGATGTCGGGAAGCTTTCAAATTTGGAGATGGTTGAGTTCAGTTCATCTTGACGGTGCGTGACGATTTGTAACGAGATATGCCAAACTTGCTAAAGTTATGCTATGAACAATCCTAGAAACATTGTTCTTACAAATATCCCCTTTTAGCTATTCCAAAAAAAAAACTTAATCGAATACCAAATTACAATTAAAATCTTCTATGACAAAATTCCTAACACCTTTCCTGACCCTAGAACGGAATGGTATGAGTTTATTTGTCTTCAAACTTCTTCTTCCCTTTCTTCCACAAAATTTATCTTATCCGTGTGTCTTGAACTTCTCTTTAAGTTCCTATACACACGAGACAAAAAATATATAGCTTATGAAACATTGAGTTTAAAACAAAGTAAAAATTATAAGTAAATTCCCCTTATAAATCAAACTCGTTTTAATTTGCACTCTCCCTTTGTTTTTATCCGAAATAGACAAAGAAGAAGAAACATTGGCATGAAATACAAGGCATCAAGTAGAAGATAAGTTATCATCACAAAAAGATATACATCAAGCATATTAAATGACAATCTCAAAGGCAAACACAACCAACTATTTTTTAAAAATTTAGTTTTCTCAAAAAAATAAATCACAAATACAACATACAATACCATATATAATATATGAAAAATATATCAAAGAGAATCTGGCACACATATATAGGTATTAGTGACCACAAAACACGACACAAATACATAAGCTTTACACACTAGTATAGTATCGATGTGTCCTAACAAGTGGGATGGAATGAATGGGTGTGAACTAGTAACAAAAAAATTATAACCCAAACACTCAAATATGTCCAAGAAGTTCTAATTGATCGTAAAACTTTATCAAACTAATCTTTAGCCTCAAGTGATAAATAAAGTTGAACTTCAATGAACAAAACAAGCACAATGCATACATGCCCAGAATATTGATGTTTTTACAAATTAATAGCGTCATGATAAAATAAGCGTACTAGGATTCATTGTGAAAACTCGTTGATCTTCAACTAAACACCCTCAACAAGTAAACATTTATCATATTTTCTATTTCTTTAATTTTCTTCTGAAGTAAATTATCTTTAAGATCATACAAACTAAACATGTTGGCCCCTTTTGGGCAGATATTCTTTTTATTGCCTTAATTTTTTCTTAGGCTCTTTTCAGACGGGGGATTTCATAACGAGTCGATATGTCTCTCGGAGCCCTTTTTCATGTACACTCATATTTTTTCAATACTAAATAAATTCTCTCACAGGCAACGGTTCTTACATGCACAAATCCTCTATAGTCACATAAACATGTAGATGACAAAATTAATGAGAGAGCGTCTCACCAAGTTTAAATATACATAGTGCAGTAAATATTCAAAAAGCTCGTGCATGTGTGTGTGGAGGCACAAACAAATTCGAATCTGTAAAGCAAATCAAGTTCGAAACAATTCCATAAATGTGGCTAAGATCAATCTAAGCATCTAAAATCATAACCAAATATCCTAGGCGCATGGAAATTGCAGAGTGAATTGGATTCAAACACACCAATATGCCATAATGAATGTGTAAAACTAAAATACACAAAATTCATTTTTTTTATATTTTTCAAAAAATTTATCAAAATAAAAACTTTTTGTATTTTTCAATATGACTCAATAAAATAAAAATATAATTAAAACGTACAAATGTCATAACACTAGTAAGAGTATATCATGAAGTACAACTAGAGTATAAAAAACAAAAATATGCAAGCAATCATCTATAAGATACAACGAGTGTGGCATCATGCACAATCATGCGAGAATCAACGAGTATGACATCTATCTCCTCCAAAAGTGATTTCCTAAACCAAATAGATGTGAAATGATGAATATGGGTTTTGGGAACCGAGGGAAAACTACACTTCAACTTCCTAAAACTTCTTTCAATATCAAAACATAACGACCTAAGGTGACCTTTCCTTCCACAATGCGAACATGTGCAAACAGAGGAATGTTACCAATGGGTTGACCTTTTCTAACATCCATAAACAACGATCTTGGCTTTAGCAATAAAATCATTAGAATCAGAGATGCCAGAACCATCACTACTCGAGTCTTTTAAATCATTTTCTAACGTCAAAATTCTAGACTCAAGCTATAAATTACACTCCTCAATATTTTGGGACTCCTTCTTTAAATTTTCAATTACCCCTAGAAGGTTATCTCGCTCTCCCTCAATGTTAGCGAACTCATCCCTAAGAGTCTTCTCTCGTGCCTTAAAATCATTAATCAAAACACTATCCTCAACGACACTTATATTAACCTTAGAATTTTTAAAGTCCTCTGATTCTCTCTAAAAATCGGACTCTATCATCACTCTCTTTATTGGACAATTCTAATTTTCTAAAATCACTATCCATGTCCACAAGATACTCATGATAAAAATATCTTTGATCTTGAACAGTTTACAAAATATCCATAGCGGATTTAAAACGAGAATTTTCTTTTTCCAGAATTTTAATAATTTTAGCAAACTTCAAATTCAAACGATTTAAGTCATCAAAACTGTGGGAATCCATCGAGAGTAAAATAAAATCAAGAGAGAAAAATAAAATCAAGAGAGAAAGATAAAATCACCCTAAAAATCACTAAACATGAGTCTAATACAATAACTTACTGCAACCTGCTCTGATACCAATTGTTGGAATGAAATAATGAGTGCTCTGATACAAATTTAAAAAAGCAGTAAGCATGCTCTGACACCACTTGTAAGGGTTAAAATCTCTAATACCACTTACAAAGGAGGAAATAAATATGCTCGACAAAGATTACAATTTTGGGGTGTGCAATTATCTAATGGAGTAAACTTATTTAATTCAAATTTCAATCCACACCAAATTTTAATCCTTTATCCCTAGAACATGAAACCATGTGATTCAAAACAATAAATCAAATAAAGCATTCAACAAAGTCAAAGTTTTAGAAAAAATCCCCCCAGATAAAACCTTTTATTCACTTTAGGAATCTACAAGACAGTTGACTTACAGACTATTTGATAACCGCTACAAGTATAATGCGCCAACCTTCGCAATTCCCTAAAGAGAAATTATGATCCTTGCAAGAATCATAAGACCATAGTATTTCGTTAGCCTCAACCTTTGTCATCAGTAGTGAGTCCCCTCAGGTATCATAAGTCAGCCATGGAGTACCTCTCCACAAAGGTGTATGAAAGTGTATAAAAATTTCTAGGGTTTAAAAAATTCACAACAACAATATTCAAGGATATTTGTTAAGGATTAAACAGGCTTTTGGAACACTAAATAATGAAGAACTTTCACAAAATTAATGCAGAACCATATCTAGCAAAAAGTCTTAAACAAACTGAATGAGAAATAGGTATTTATACAAATTTTAATTCGGCGCGTCGTTCGAACGATATCACAACTTCATTTTAACTTGTTATACATCTCGTTCGAATGAGATGTGTCTCATTTTTAACGATATTAAAAAATATTAGGCAGTAAGCCATCGTTTGAAAAACACTTTGAACGACCCTCAAATGACATCTAATCTCGTTTGAATGAGATTTAAAAACAAAAATATTTTTCTTTTCGAAATACAAAGTTCTTGTTCGTTTTTGTTAAAAAAAACATCCCAAACATTAATTCTATAAATTAATTTAAACTCTAAATTGCTTTATACCTTTACAGGATGTCGGAAAGTCTTCAAACTTGGATTACGTTGAGTTCGGTTCGTCTTGACGTAGCATAAGGATTTGTAACAGGATATTCCAAACTAGCCTAAAGCTATGCTAGGAACAATCCTAGAAAAAATGTTCTTACACATAAGGTACTTCACCCATTAATGTACACCTTACAAGTTAGGGTATACAAAAAATTAAAACATGTATATTACAAAAACGTGTATATTATAAAATTTCATGTACTAATTATGATTTTTTTGGAAAAAAAAGTAAAAGAAATTCTATATACTTACAAATTGATTGTATACATTACTCAAAACTGAGTATACATTTAGGGAGAGGGACTTTAGTGCTAAAAAAATACGTTAGTGGATGAGAGTAAAAAAAAATGCCAACCAAGAAACTAAACAAAAGAATTGAATTTTTAACCCAATAAATTTTAATTACTTGTTGTAATTGGTCCACACCAGCAGTAACAGAAACATGTGTGACACATATTTTTTTTAATATATACCCACACACACACACACCAACCCTTACCCACACACCCACCCATAGAAGTTCAGTACAATTGCGCACTGGCGTTAATGGAGATCACGTTAGTAGAGCAAGACCCCAACCTATCCACTTGTGGATAGGACCTAGGCGTGTTATCTTAATTATTTTCATTACTGCCATAGCTCGACCTCTACCCGGATCCTCAAACTAGCAAACCTCCGGCGACCTCCCTTACACCACCATCCTAACCACCATAACCACCCCTATCTATTAGACCTAGCGACATACCAACCTACACCAGCACCAAGCCCGCCGAAAAAATGTGACCTGAACTGAAGCCATGGCGAGCCACCTCTAAACTCCGACAACCTGAAAACCATCGGCGACACATATCAACTTTTGAGACCTCCAAAAACCACCTTAACCCGAAAACACAAACCCATTACCAATCAAACCTCTAAACCTTCCTTTGAACTCTCAATAATAATACAACCTAATACGGAGCCACCTACCTCCACCAGCACCAACGACGACCTGAACTTTGGTCAACAGCCAGAAATAGTGGGCGACTATCTATTCCAGCTCCGGCGACCATCCTTACACCAACAGATCAACTCCACCTCCTACCCACCAGAAAACCCATCTACCATACCCAAAACCTATCTAAAAAACCACACATGTGGGCAATGGATGGGTGGGTGGGTAGGGGTGTATATTATTAAAAAACACGCGTGTGACATGTGTTTCCGTTACCACTGGCATGGACCAATTATAACAAGGAATTAAATTAATAGACTTATTTTTTGATGTTTTATGAGGTTCATTAAAAAGTTAGGGTTTTAGTTTCTCTCTCTCTTTAGACAGAGAGAGTGAGAAGCTCATATGAGGTTCTTAAATGAGGACCATAATAAGACAAAAGTTAATGCTCTTTAGTGAAATTATAATTTAAGACTATATATATCATAGATTTATATTTTAGTTCACGAAAATTCTATTTTTAGACCACAAAAAATTAAGAAAGTAGAAAAAATGTGAGAACTGAAATCTGGTATCAGAGCGAATCCAACTTTAGAGGGAGAAATCAAAATTTAGAGTGAGAAACACACGCTCACTGCACACTTTGGTGCAATCTAGTATCAGATCCAAGACGCTCCTTTCAGATCTACATTAGTAAAAGACTTTCATGCCCTTGAGATTTATCCCACGTGTTTATAAAGGTATTTTTGGAACCCATCCAGACTACCAACCAATCCCCACTACTAATTTAAATTCAGAAGGTTCCAGAACCTCACACATTGATGTTTGTTCACACGTTGAACATATTCCAGCCAAACATGCTGACAACAAGCAAATAACTTCTAGTGCTATCAATAGCATACTAGAGAAAAATAAAGTATATTCTCCTTATTTGAAGACAATTATCCATAGACTTCAAATCTCTAGATACAAAGATAAAACGATATCTCAAAAGAAATACAAGAAATCAGTAGCCAAATCCCTATAGATCTTGTACATGTATTACAAGATATAAATACCAAGACTAATGACATAGAAGTCCTTAATAAGGAAATCTGATAACTCAAAACTCTGATAAAAACCAGGAAAGTAAGCTAGTTAAAATCATTAAAGAACAGGCTAAATTTATCCTAAGATTAGACAATTATCTTTCTAATGGAAATAGTTCGGTCAAATTGGAAAGAGGTACCTGGAAACCTCTGCATTCAGACTTTGACAGATTTTTACCAAAGAATTCTAGAAAAGAGAAGCGATGAAAGATTTTGCTACCAGATATATGAAAATGAGGTGTGAATGCTACTAATGCATTAAGACTTATACTTGAGAGATTAAATTTAATCCCAACATCTATATCAACCACACAACTATAATAGTAGCTTTGTTGAAGACTTAAATTAAGGGTTAATCACCTTCTATACATACTTCGTTAAATTTCAGCAAAATATAGTCAATTATTGAGATAATTTGGAAAACCATAACCTATCCAGAATGGATAGTATTGTTAATGAACTTAGACATAATAATGCTCATGCAGAAGAAAAATATGAAGAAACTATTAAGGGAATTAAGTTTATATATGATAAACCTTCCCAAGAAGAATTAGACACCCCCTCTATTCTTATACATTTAGATAAAATAGAAAAATCTGTAGAATCTATAGAAGCTAGAATGACACAGAAATCTGTGCAACAAAAAGAAAAAGATAACAAAGTAAATGACTATATTACAAATATTATTAATTCTCTTGCTAAGCATAATAAAGATATTGATGAAAATGCAAGAAGCGAAAATAAGCTCCTTTAAGAAGAAATCCTTAATTAGATAAAAAGACAAAAGGATTATTCAGACTCTTTAGAAAGAATTGAAAAAATACTAGAACCAAAACAGTTAATACCCTGTAAATTTAGAGAATCTCCTTATATGGAAAATAAGGAAGGAAAAACCAACGCTAGAAGAATTATAAACGATGGATTATATAAGATTAGTAAGATAGCTAGCCATATCATAAATATTGGACATAATAATTTTACGATCTAAAGACTTTAAGACTTATCATCCAATGTTAGAATATGATGGAAAGAAAGAAACTTCATCAGGCCTCTTCAATGGAAAGAATGGGCTGAAATTGACTAAAAAATTATAGAAGATTCCATACATAATGGATAACTACCAGAAGTTAGATACATAGACTTATTTAAAGAAGGCGACACTCCCAAGAATCCTAATTATAAGATGACTTATCATTGTAGAAATCATGTGTTAGACGAGTCCTATACTGAGCTTCAAGTTTTTAACTCAAAATGGCTAAGATCAAAGGGAACTAATTGAAAATTCTAATTCCTAATCTTTGGACTATTTCAAGAAAGAATCCAAGGTTTACATAGATCTCAAAATAATATCAAAATATTATGTTTCTTAATAGATAAACGATGGAATTGTTTTGAGAAAAGCCTCATTGGGATCGCCCAATTAGAAATGTTAGACAAGATAGGATACTTTAATGTCATTTCGGCATTTACGGTAATCGTAGTCATAGCCAAACATTTCCAGTTAATCCTATATGCGAGTGGATATGAAGACTATATTATACAAAATGCTAATATCAATATAGAATTCCAAATCTATGTGAATTTTGTTCAATTCCCCTATAAAGGAATGTAATCATGAATTCCTAATGGTATACTTAATGAAGAATATTGGTTAGAACCAATAAGTTAGACTACAACCGTACTTACAGTATTAGAAATAATGGACTAATGAAAGTAAAAGTCAAGACTCTTTGGTGATTGCCAGAATTCAAAGAAACTAAGACTATATAAAATAAACCCTTGTTTATGATTCAAGACGATGTAAATAGAAACGTTACTATCCAGTTTGGTCCTCTTAAAACTACTTGACAAAGTCTCCATACAGAAGAAATTAGATTTAAAGATATAGGATAAGATATACTTAGTGATCCCTCGGAAAGAGAATGTAGTAGTAAAGCTAGATCTAACTTATTAAGACAAGCACCAACAATTAGACCTAGAATATCATTCGATAAAAAAAAATAGTCAAAGAAAAAGCTAGAATTCAGAAATTTGGGCATGAACCCTTAGAATTAGACATGAAGACATATAGAGAACATCTTAAAAGAAGTCATTTTATTAGATTATAAGACAAGGATAGATTTAATATGCTATCCCAAGACCATATATCAAAATTAAAAGAATCTAAGAATACTAAAGAACTTCTTAGAAAACTTATATTAATGGAAGAAGGAGAAGAAAGATTAATGTCAGCTACATAGGTAGGTCCTACTAAACAAGAGATTGGAACTAGTAGTAGGTCGAATCATGCTCCTAGACTCTTTAGTAAACCAATAGGAATAAATATTCCTATTTATTCAAATACTCTAGTAAAGACTAAACCTGATTATATTAAAAAAATATCCAATCAGTGACAAGAGTTTTACTCCAGTTAAGACCATGGCAAGTGAAGACATAAACCTAGTTAGAATATGCCTTAATCTAGATAATGTTCAAGATAGGAACAAATCCTTAGATGAATGGAGTAATTAAATGAATATGTGTTTTGCATCTAATGAACAATGGGATGCAAGTTCATGTAAACAATACGTCGAGCAATCCATTAAAGGAATTGCTAAGAATTATTTAGATAGCCTAAGACAAGCTATAGATGAAGAATATATAGCTAAAGTTAAAAAATGAAAGAACATCAAGAAGAGAGATCAATTGAAGAATATATTCAATTATTTAAAAAGAATTTATTGGAGCTGAATATCTTGCTTAAATTAATGAACAAGACTTAGAAAAAACTAAGCTAGATCTTCTTAGTATTTGCAAATTAGATAAGATTAAAGAATATAGCAATAATTATGAACAACTATATTAACAAATTAAAAAATTTAGTGAGACTTTACAAGATGAATATTTTAGAAAAATACCAACTATTGAACAAATCCTAATTAATGAATACAAGAATTGGCCAAGAGTTGCTGGAATCAAGAATAACTCCCTTAGTGAAAGAATTATTTTTTCCAAAGACTATATTATATCAAAAAATTGACATATAACTCAAGAAAAGTTAATTGAAAAAAACGTTCAAACAGATTCCTCCAATTAAAGACGAAAGAGACATTGCTTCAATCCAATGGGGATGTGGTAATGAATTTAAAGAAAGGAAATTCAAAAAGAATAAACCAGATTGGAAATAAAGGGCTAAGCCTTTAGGTTTTTTAAAGAAATATAAATTCAGACCATCTACTACCTTTAGAGAAAGGAATTTTAAATCCAAGAAAAATAGATTTAACTAAAGACAATATTTTAAGAAGAATATCAACAAACATAAGAAAGTTCCTAATTATAGGAAAGAAAAAAAAAGATAAATCAATCTAAGACTTCTACCAAGGAATGTTGAACTTGCGACAAAGAAGGACACTTTGCTAAATATTGTCCAACAAGAAAGATAAAGAAAGTATTAAGAATATTAATACCATATGAGATTTTGCAAATCAAGAAAAATTAGATATATTACGTGCTATAGAAATATAAAACATAGAAAATGATGATAATACCAGTATCTATAATGCATATACAGATAGTGATTCAGAAGATTGTAATTTTCATACTAATGTGTATGAAGACTCCCAAGATATTCTAGACTTATATATGATGAAAACTCATCAAGAAGATGATATAAGGATTTTGAAGAAGCTCGGTATAAATGTATATTAAGCCCCTTTTTAAAGAAAAGATGGACAGTTAGTAATCCTGAATTACTAAGATATGTACCTAAATGTTACTACAATGAAGAACATTATTGCACATTCGAAATAAATGTTCCAATAAAGAATTTAACTGTATCGAATGTTTTGAGATTATACAAACAAAATTATTTATGGTTTATGTTATTTGTCAATTACACTACCATGATGGTTGTTGGAGAATTAGATTTTGGGAAAACAATACTACCCAATATAATGCTCAAATAGATCAAGATATTAAACTATAACATCAAGACATTGATAACAATATGGCAAAGAGATTGCAAAAAAGTGAAGACCTAAAAGGAAATGGAATTTCCTATGATCAAGAAGAAAGATATTCATAAAGCAGTACAAAAGACTTAACACCGATAGATATTATAGATAAACCTAAAAAAGGAATATCTATTCTGGAAAAGAATAATTTTGGGATTTCTACTAAACCTAATACATGTTTTGTAGAATTATTTATACTAAAAAACATTGAACTTTTATAGAGACAGAATGCTCACAGAGTGTTTGTAAGGCCAATTCCTTCCTTGAAGAATATTGTCAAGATATTGAGCATGAGATCCATGGTAAGGTAGATAATGGAGAACTATTTCCCTTATATTTTTAGACAATTCCTATTTTCTTTAAAATAGGAAATCAGACAAACAAAATTGTAAATCATTAGTTTTGGATTATGGATCCCCGATCTAGTTTCACAAGAAATATTATTTTAGGCCAAGACTTTATTATTAAATATCATCCTTATACCCAGTATAATGATAATATATTACTTAGCAACAAAGGGGAGTTTAATATTATCGCCCCTCTAATTGATCACAGGGCTTCTTTCGACCGTATGCAAGCCAACCCAATTATAACCCAATAACCCATCAAAGTTCTTCAGTTGAGCATGGTGAACCTAGATTTATAAACTAATAAGAAGCCCAAGCTTGCAAAAATGCTATAAGTGTCCAGACCAAAAGTATTATAAGCAAATAACACTTATATAACAAGAAATTCTAGATCAATCCCAACAAGCCTTATTAAAGGCCCAAGCTATATCCAAACAAAAGAAAATGGATATAGAAGCGGAAAAAAATTAGGTAATTAGCAGAGCCTACTTTAGGAAAAATCCCATTGCTAAGTGGGACAAAGACTAAAATTATTGTGAAATATTCCTATTAAACCAGATGCCACTATTAATGGTGGAACCTACAAGAAAGGATATTCACAAGAAGATTGATAAGAATTAGAAAAATACATAAATAAGATTCTTAAACTAAGAATTATTAGAGAAATTAAAAGTAGACATAATAGCCTTGCATTCTATATTCAATTTGAGTCTGAATGAAAGAGAGGAAAATGACGTATGGGCATAGACTATAGACACCTTAATAAGAATTATGAATTTAATTCTTATGAAATACCAGACAAAAATAATTTAATCAATCTGATTGAAGATAAAATTATATTTAATAAGTTTGATTGTTAGTCAGGCTTCTAAAAAATTTAAAATGCACCCAGACAGTATTACTTTGACAGCCTTTACTGTGCCCCAAATAAAATATGAAGGTTAATTATGCCATTTGGATACTTAAATGGCCTTCAAGTATTTCAAAGATGAATGGATAATACCTTTAGACCTTACTCATATTTTTGTCTTGTTTATATAGATGATACTCTTATAGCTAGCAAGACTGAAGTAGAACATGTAGACCATCTTAAGAAGATTATTTTAGAATTATATAAACATGAAACTGTTACTTCTGAAAAGAAAGTGTATTTATCCCAGACCAAAATTTACTTTTTGGTAATGCATATTAATAAAGAAAAACTATCCTTAGCGGACCACATAATCAAGAAAATTCTTAAATTTCAAGACCATTTTAGAGATAGAAAATAATTACAATCATATTTATGATTGCTTAATTGTGCTGCAGACTTTATTAAGAACCTTGCTTAAAAAAGACAAAGTGTAACATCCAAATTAAAAGGAACATATAAGACTAATCCTTTTAAATGTACTAAAGATGATTTTAAGTTATAAAACAGATCAAAGAAGCAGTCAAGAATATTCCTCTAATTGAACTACCTAATGTTGAAGATCAATTTATAGTAGAAATGGATGCTTCAGACAAGCAATGGACAATAGTGTACTTTTCCATTGATCATCAGACTAAAGAGAAAAAACCTTGTAGATACTGTTCTAGAATTTTTACTGATCCAGAAACAAGATATACGGCCTATGAAAAACCAGTTTTAGCTATAATTCGTGCTATAGAAAAATATATTATTTTTCTAAGAATTATTATTTTTGAAAAGAAAATGCATTTATTCCAGATCGAAATAGACTTTATGGGAATGCATATTAATAAAGGAAAATTATCCTTAGCAGAACACATAACCAAGAAAATTCTTAAATTCCCATATCAACTTAGAGATAGAAAAAAATTACAATCATTTTTAGGATTTCTTAATTGTGATGCAGACTTTATTAAGAACCTTGCTTCAAAAAGACATAGCTTAACATCCAAATTAAAAGGAACGTATAAGACTAATCCTTTTAAATGGAATAAAGATGATTTTGAAGTTATAAAATAGATTAAAGAAGCAGTCAGGAATATTCCTCAACTTGAACTACCTAATGTTGAAGATCAGTTTATAGTAGAAACAAATGTTTCAGACAAGCAATGGGAAGCAGCGTACTTCGTCATTGATCATCAGACTATAAAGAATAAACATTTTATTATCACCAAAAGATTTTTAACATTAAGATTGTTATACCATTTAGTAATAATAATCTTCCAATTTTATAAGACTGTCGGAAAGAGGGTGATAGAATTATTGATAATTTCAATATGTTATTATCAGAGATTAATGGAGATGACTTAATAATTAGTGGCTTCTTCAAAGAAGTTCCAAAAGTTTATCTTTTTGGAGAAACATAAATAGCGCATATAGCTCTTGCAGACTATGGGTTCATTGGGTTTATCCATATACAGACTGTAGAAGACTCTATTACTCTTGAAAAAACTATCCACGAGTATGCCAAGATGGTAGAAGAATTTTTTCCCTTCTTTGCTAGAATTTATCAGATTCCTCCAAATTCTTGCAGGGGGAAAAGGGATGAAGGTTGTAGACTCGTTATATTTTCATCCTTTGTATTTGAAGACTTTGAGATCCTTTCTGAAGACGATACCAAAGATTATCTGTTGACAAATCCAAGTTTCAGATTGCCCAATCCATGGAAACAATCGAAATTATGGAAGTATTTACAAGCCAAGAAAAATGGTATATTGTATATCATAATGCAAACTCAATTATTCAAGTTGACAAGACATTCAATGGTACGTTCAAGAGAGAATCTAAAGAAGTGGTGGACATATCTTTGCTAGCTAGAATAAGGGTGGTGGGCCTTATTGATGAATAGTACAATAATAACAATTCTCTATGGAATAAAGATGAATTAGATAAGACAAAAGAAGATAGATAGGACAGAGAAGGTCCCCTCTTTATTTGAAGAATTATTAAAAATGAAAGATGCGTGACACAAGACGCTAAGATTGCTTGTTGAAAAACCAAAAACGTGATAGACTCAAACATAATTATCAAAATACGCCAAAGTTGATTTTTGAAAAGAAAAATCATGTAGAATTTAATTGTAGTATGTTATTTCCACCGATTTGCTTTTTGTAGCCGATTATCAGTCATTTGTAATGCCCTTGTGATTTTAAAAGGGAGCGTATGGTAGAGAAAAGGGGGATACAAAGAAAATAATGAGAGAGAGAGAGAGAGAGAGAGAGAGAATGATATGTCTATTAGTGAGTAAACCTCTCATAGTTAGGTGAGAGGTGAGAGTCGTACGTACTTTTGTTATGTAATAAAAGTATTTTCTTTTTCCAAATCTCTTATGTTATGTTGTTATTATTCTCCAAACATCTCCAACTTTTTGTTCATAGAGGGCTATTGTGTGGAACCTCGAGTGTAGCACATATGTGTTATATTGTTGAACCGCGGTCAAATGCCGATTTGCCGTGAGCTATTAGCTAGGTGGGCATTAGGCGTGTGGTGTACATGCAGAAAATGGGTACAACGCCAGCAGAGGATTGAGGTGCAACAATAAAAAGAGAGTTGCAGGAGGTACAGATCGGAGAAGTATAATAACAAATAGAAGAGATAAAGGGAAGAAGATAACGTAATTGTAGACCAGAAAGAAGATATAAACTCTAACCAAACCCCTAGCTGTTTCAAATATTATTATTAAACTTAAAAAGTAATTGTATGAGCCTTCAAATAAGTACAGATTTTTAGCATTTGTTACTCAGACAAACCCAGACATAACAAAAGAAATCCATGAGTGGACTCTCTCAAAACCCTCCTAAATACTACTTATAGAGACTCCTTTAATATACGAATGAGGTACCTATAAATACATATACCAGATTATTGAGTGGGTAACACGCGAAGTAACTAAAATAGAAATAATTGAAAGAGAGATTCGGGATCTCTTTAAGCAAGACCTAAGAACTAAACAATTTACAGAAGAACTTTCAGAATCAGAATAATATCAAGAATATATTAGAATACTCAGAGATATTATAGACGTATTGAAATATATTAGAAGAAAAAGATTAGTCGAAACAAGAACTATCTTGATTAGATCATGATGAGTTCGTCCACTCCTTAAATATGTGGAAACTGCCACTTTTAGAACTTATCGAAGATTTTTTTCATCCTACGGTGACAATAATTAGACGAATTCATAGAAAACGATCCGATCTATATTATTAACCAAATATATAAAGAGACTAGACGGATAAAACCTCAATATCCCATAATGTGTTTAAAATTAGATTATTTTCCTTCAAAACCACTTGAAATTTCTAGACATCCTCTAGAAAATATTTGGATAGATAAATTTCACTATTCAGAAATATAGTATAATAGTGACGGAGAAAGCTTAAGAGATAGTCTCGAACCTTCTACGCTTAGGCTTACAGATTAATTAGAATTTAAAACAGTCTTAATACATTTTAGAATCTATTGGGGCAAAAAAAATTATTCCAGAAACCTTAGAAAAAGACAATAGTATATAAAAGACAAAGTGGTCCTTAGATTTTTTTTAGAAGGTAGTTAGTTCGCATTTTAAGAACGCAAACTGAGTAGCTTCCCTCTCTCTCTCTCTCTCTCTCTCTCTCTCTGTATGTGTATATATATATATATATATATATATATATATATATATATATATATATATATCGTATTAGTCCATTGACATGAATAATTAACGAGACAATTAATATTTAGCTTCCATGAGTTAAGAATATTTTGCATTTAGTATAACTTATTTTTTATGTTAAAAAGTCCTTTATTTCTAATGTTTAGGCTTTATGATAAGAGAAGATAAAGTGTTTGTAAGTGTTTATATGTTGAGTGTGACACCTCGTAAAATTCATAAATAGATTGATCAGCTCTAATACAAAAATAATGGGAATATAAAATATTTTGTAACATTCTCAGTATAATGTAAAAAGAATAAAATTGATCAAGTAATATAATAAGAGATACCAAATACTAACAAAAATAAAACAATCTCTGATACCATTCTCTGAATAAAAGTACCAAATGTAGAGTCTCTTACTCGGGATAAACTCTAAAAGTACAACTGCATGCACTGGAATATACAAAATATATAATAAGTAGGATAGCAACAAGAATCGACTTCTACATCCTAGGAGTAATGAATAGAATGTCGTTAAATTTATTCCTCCAACGAATCAACCTGAGTATACAGAAACAACAATAATCTAAGACCTGTAAAAATAAAAATTCAATAACAACAAGTTTATAAAGAATAATAATTTAACTAAGCGTGGCCCACCATAATAATAATACGTCTTCCTCTCATATAAAGTAAATTATAAGTTACTTAATTTACCCAACCCAAACAACCTAAAATAAGCATGCGATTTTACTCCCGAACCCAAATGTACCCCAACCATATGATATATGTATATCTCTTAGATAAATATTCTTTACTTCGATAGTATTAAGTTCGTCTCTTGATTTAATAATTATCTATTCCATTGAAATCTCTTTCATTAAAAGTAACTCAATTACTAATCGTAGTATTACTAGTGGTCTCTAGGCATGATTTTTAAGATATCTCAAGTGTAATAGTCTCAATAATCACATGCCACGAAATTATAATATACGTCTCTAGTATAGTCCTTACATTATTCTAGAGTCATAAGTTTGTTTATACAACACTAGTATAAATCATATACCAGTACAACTATAACACATATCATAATGAAGAATCACATAAAGCAAAGGCAAAAAAATTCTCCACATCTAACATCCACATAAGTATGGTCCCCGAAACGTTCAACTAAATGGCTACGCTCAAGCCCACAAATAAAAGTTCATAATTATATCACTATTGCCTTCGGGGATCACTCGCTCGTACTAGGTACAATTATAGGATGCCTTAACCCTATAACCTCACAACATTATCAACATAGAGGAAATGACTGCGCCTTCGCACTCAATGTTTGGGACCCATACCCAAGGCTATACAAGAAGATCCTCCTGTGAGTCCTATTTGGGAGATGGGCACTTTCAACATGTAGGATCAGGGTAAAATGTAGGACCTAGGAAGAACCCTTCACATCACCGGGAAATACCACATGCGGTCAATGTCGTATGCACTACCATCAAATCCCCCCTAGTACGTTCTTCATGAGCACACACACCACGCTAGTATGATTTCACATTAAGAAATCAAATAAACAAGTACAAACCCTACGCAATTAGGATACACATAAAGTCTCTTAATATTAATAGTTAATATTCACGTTAACTAAAATCATCTCTATAAATCACTAGCCTAGGTTCCCACGTCGAGGCATCATCTCACTCCCTAACTTATAATAACCAATTACTAAAAGTTCCCAACCTCCCCTAGACTCCATGCGTGGGACATCCCACAAATGAAGTCCGAACAAGGAACCTGATACAATTCTATCCAGGTCGGGCGATATAAATCATTCTAAATTTACGAGTGTTATACATAATCAATAAACCTCTATCATTCTCATTAATAATCTCAATGGTCGGTCCAATATACAGGGTCCTCAGTTATATAGCTCTTCCATTTACTCATAAATCATTACCCAAACCCTACCTAGGAAAATAAATAAAGTTCTATACCTGGACGTGCGCACGAGACCATTTCTTAGTCGTGTGCACACTTGAAAACATGTCGTTCAAACGAATCCAACATGTCGTTTGAACAAAAACCACCACCCTGTTCTAACGAGGTCAATTCTCGTTCAAATAAAACCTTTATTCTCGTTCAAACAAGATATTAATCTTGTTCGAATGAGAACTACATTGTTCATTTTCTCCAACACTCAAAATTTGTCGTTTACAACCCTAAAACCTAATTTGCAAGCCTCTAAATAGGCTAAATCCCACCCTTCTTCACGTATAAGGCATATACCATCATTACTAACTTAAGTAAACCAACTATAGGTGAAATAACAACATCTAAGGATCAAATTTCAGATTTATACAACTTAAAACCCTAGGTTCATGTTCTACCCAAAATAACTCAGATTTGAATCAATTTTTATTGACATGAATTAATTTCTAAGAATAAAATTCACATTACATGATTAGATTCTTAATATTTAACATCAAATCATTATAAATCATTGAAAAGAGTTTTAAGCTTATTTTAGCCAGCAATCCAATTTTGAAAATTAACTTTGAGTGACTAGAAAATGGATTATACACATTTTAATCTAGATTCCTATGACTACTACTACCATAATACAATCCCAATTAAATTATTAATCGATATAACTTGCCTTGTGGATTTATTGAGGAATCTGAAGAGGTGCCCAAAATGTGTGTTTTTAAACAAAACCAATTTTTTTCGAAAATTATCCAACTTTTAACTATGCACCAAACCAAGTTGTGAAAACCCAATTCTTACTTTAAACCAATTTTATCTTGATTAATTCTAAACACGCTTCTAGTGATTAAAGAAAGTAAAATAAAGTACAGAATACTCACAACGCCGAATGTACGAGGAAAAAACCTAAAATGGGAAAACAACCTCGGACGGCCCAAGCCAGACAATCACTATGAACAATGGTTTTACAAAGACAGATTAGCCTTACACTAAGACTCGATCCCCACGGGTCTTGACGCTCCTTCTGATCTTCAACTGTTCTTCAATAGTGCCCACGCAAAAATTTTGTCTTCCACGATACCAGTCCACAACAGACGCGTCCATGTATGTCTCGGTGTCCACCGATTGGCTTTAATTCGTCTACGATGTCGAACAAGATGTCCTTCTCTTTTCTTCACCGCAAAATACTTTGATGTTCAATGATAGAACAAACTTCTTTGGTGTAACAAGATCACGTAAGCATAAACTAATGATAACTCGAATCTTTGCAAACTTCTAAGATAGTGTTTATGCTTTGTTAACCTTAGAAAACATGTGCAAACAAGTTTCTAGTTCGTATACTATTTTCCAGAATGCACACCTATGAAAATCTAATAGAAACACGCTTTAAATAACAAATAAGCACAGCCTCAAAATGTGTGTCGTTCGAATGACATGGCTATGTCGTTCGCGCTGCTTAGGCATCTCGTTCGAGCGAGATCCCTATATCGTTTGAACGAGCTGACATGACAGTTTGACTTTTTGACTTTTTGTTCAAATCGTCTCTTTTAAAAGAGATCCAAAATGGTCAAACTCTATTTCGAGTATATCAGAATAAAACATAGTGAAAACCTTTTAAAACACCTTTAAAACATTTTAAAATATTTTTCTTTATAAAAATATATCCTTATCTTTTATAAAAACAATTCCGAGCACCATCAATTATACGCATTCATACCTGAGTGATCTCGAAATGCAGTTAACTTTGAATTTGAATAAACTTTCACCAATTAAACATCGGCATAATTTAATTCTTTGAATCTTTGTCGCAACGTCTTCAATTTTCTTCAATACGTCATAGACCAAGTGGGATCGATACAAAATAAAATCACCCAATGACATATTATAAACACAGTTTTGTTCACGGAATTAAGTCAAAATAATACAGGGACTCAATTGGAAATTTATGTCCTTACAAATCTCCCATTTTGACTATTCCGGGACAAAACTAAACCAATGAAATTCCTGAGCCGGGCCATCAAGCCGTATGACGCCTAAATCCCATCCCATAAACCCAAAACAAAAAATACAGGGCACGGACTAGTATATGTAGCACCGGTGAGCATAAACTGTCTGAATGTGATGTAGACTTGAAATCTCGAATCGCTGAAGCATACCTACACACATGAAACAGACAAATAAATACCCAGTAAAGTATGGAGGAACAAATGATACCAATTTATATTTCTAATATGAACAAGTCATTTGAAACATGTGAGCAATTATTTGATACCAATTAGGAAATATAATCAAACAATATGTAAATCCAGATATCGAAAAATGCTCAACAAATCTCCCCTAGATCATATACACCTCTCCCCCTTTTTGTCTCGAGTAGACAATTTGGTGAAAAGATAAACCAATCAAAATATCTAGCATGAGAATATACTAATTTGAATCAATTGAATAGCAATTTGAGAATTTAAAATACTAGATAACCATGAAACAACCATCTAAATATGTTCAAGATATGATAAATCAGTAGCTAGTAAACCAAATAAATCACACAAAGAATATATCAATCTAATCAGCAGTGATAAACGGACTATATGAAAAAAAATCAATTTAGGACCAATAAACTTGGATATGAACCAGTCAGCCCAAAATCACTTCTAGCAGTACAAAAAATTTACTCAAATAAAACCAGAGGACTGCAAACCAATCAGAAGCCAAACTTCATCCTGTCGTTCGAATGAGCCAAGGACATCGCTTAAACGAGTTGAGGATGTCGCTAAAACGAAGCACAACTGTCGTTCGCGTGAGATGGATATGTCGCTTGAACGACTTCGTGCGACCTGCTAAAATTTCCCAACTTCCCAAAAATATGATATAATATTGCCCAGTGAAAAAATTTCCACAAAAAAATTCTAGGAAGTGCCTGAGCGAAGCAAAACAGTGTTAAAATAGTAGGCTTTTTAACACAAAATGCAAAAACTCATAAAAACTAAAAATGTGATTTACATGCAAACATAGTACCGATGTGCT
Organism: Sambucus nigra; assembly: GCA_949130495.1. Classification (NCBI taxonomy): domain Eukaryota; kingdom Viridiplantae; phylum Streptophyta; class Magnoliopsida; order Dipsacales; family Adoxaceae; genus Sambucus; species Sambucus nigra. The sequence continues at coordinate 379,591,829 of OX422211.1, forward strand.
CAAACATGCATATGAAATGTATAGGTGTGAAACTAAAACAAATGAGTCACAACTCCAACACATCGAAATGATCAAGAAGCTCTAATTGATAGCGATAAATCATCAAACTTTATCATAGCCATATGACAATAAAAGTGTGAGCTTAACGAACTAAACATACTACATGCACACAAATCCAGAATTTTGAAGATTCTACAAACAATAGTGTCAAGTTGAAATGTTTCAACATTAAGATTAGTTGTGCAAACCCGTTTAAATTTTTAATCCATCCAAACTCCCTCAATAATATCATATTTTCTTTAGAATGAACTAAACTAATTGGCCCTTGTCATAGCATATTGCATTTTCTTTTGCGCTCTTTTAAACGGTGTCTTTCACGACGAGTTAATTTTGAACTCCGCAGCCCTTTCCCGTGAATCACTCATTATTTTTACCAATTTAAATTATCATGGTAAACGGTTTTTACATGCACACTTCTCCTTAATTCTACTTACACATAGATGACAAGATTGAGATAAGAACGTCTAACCAAATTCAACTATGCAAGATAAGTCAAACATCCATATAAACTCGTGCATGTGTGCAATGATGGCATATATACAAAGTCGAATCAAAATGCATATCAACTTAGAAACAACCCCATATAAACAATGGTTAATACCATTCTAATCATCGATAATAATGACCAAATTTTGCTAGCCACATGGATATGAAACGGGGGGAGGGGGGTCCAAGCACACCAATATGCCACATTAAACATGTAAACTCAAAAACAAAAATCGAAATTTTTTTTGGCTTTTCATATTTTGACTCAAATAAAAGAAAAATCTTTTTGGGTTTTCAAAAATTTTCTAAAAAAGAAAATCTTTTTGAATTTTTTTTAATAAGACTGAAAGAAATGAAAACTATAATACAAAATGATACACATGTCACTATACTAGCAATGAATACATCATGAAGCAAACTAGTATATGACAAACATGGCAACACTATCATCCTTTAGATTTAGTATGGGAAGAATCAAGTGCACCCAAACGAGAATCATGTAGTTTAATTTCTAAAGCCACTAAATCCAATTTCCTAACCCAAGTAGGTGTAAAATGAGGCATGGGGGGCTTTGGTAACCAGGGCAACTTTATTCCTAAACTTCCTAGGAGCTTGTCTAAAGTCGTAACAATAACGCCTAAGGTGACCTTTCCTACCACAAAACGAGCAAGTATAGCGATGGTGGAAATGGTTACCTTTATGTGGACCTTTTCTAACCTTCCTAGTGTTTCTCACACGTGCGGGGGGAATGGGAACAACTCTCTCACCAAAACCTATGCCTCCCCTATCTCCCTTAATTTGGACGGTGCCTAGGATCTTATCTAACTTCTCCGACCTAGCCTCTAAATCAAACTTGACTCTAGACGAGTCTCTCAATCTCTCCTCCAACTCGTAAATCCTAGACTCGAGCAAACGCCTAGACTCCTCAAACTCTAAAATCTCCTTTTATAAGGACTCCATCAAACCACATAGATTATCTCTCTCTCTTTCTCCACAAACTCTAGTTTCTCCCTAAACATCTTCTCTCATGCCCTAAAATCCTCAATAAAACTATCATTATTTTCTATGGCATGCTCATTCAACTTAGCTTGCAATTTTGAGTTAGCCTTTCTCACCTTTACCGTTTCGGCATACAACTTATTAAACGTAATTTGCAACTCTTTCACATCTATCTCCTCCTCGTCACTCTCTTCACCCTCACTAACATGGGATACACTCGAAACAAGTGTCATGCACATGAGAATCATCGTCACTCACATGACATGTCATAAATGCAACAAGGTTACGATCAATGGGGGAACTGTCTCCCTCTTCCGGATCACTATCACTTAAGGTGGCATTATAGACATTGGGTTTCTTGCCCTCTTTCTTAAGTCTACTGGGACACACCTTAACTCTGTGACCGTACCCCTCACACCCAAAATACTTATCCGACTCATCTCTCTTAGGCTTCTCAAACTTATCATTAGAGGAGGGATCTACTTTGTTGTTCTTGAATTTTTCAAATTACTTGGCATCTTTCGATTGCTTTTGAAACTAAATAAATTTGTTAAATTTCTTTCCCAACAAAGCAACATCCTCAAAATCGGAATCAGAATTGGAATCCAAAACTTTAATTTCCTCCTTCCGAGTTTTCAAAGCAATGCCCTTTTCTTTCTTAGGCACTTACTTGGAGGTAATCATGTCGATTTCATAGGTTTGTAAGTCATCTATAATCTCTTCTAGTTTCGTCGACTCTAACCTACCCAAGGAGTTTAAAATGGTCACTTTCGCATCAAACCTACTAGGCAACGACCTAAGGATTTTCTTAATGACATGGTTGTCGGGAATTCTCTCACCTAGGTTAAACGACGAGTTGACAATATTGGACAACCTAGCATAAAACTCATCAAAAGTCTCACTCCCTAACATCCTAACGGTCTCAAATTGTGTAGTGAGATTTTGAAGTTTTGACGCCCTAACCGTGCTAGTGCCCTCGTGAGTGAGTGCCAAAATATCCCAAACATCTTTTAAAGTTTCACAAGTCATAATTCTATTATATTCTTCCTGTGTGACATGTGAAGCAATAACGTACAGACCCTTAGAATTATATTGTGCAAGTCTTTGTTCAGTTTCGATCCATGACTCAACATGCTTTAAACTAGTGACTTCATCTATAATAGTGATAGGAGGTGTCCATATTATTTTTTGGCAATGTGTATACCTCAGTTTGTTTAAATATATGTATATCTTGGTTTTTATTTATAGTTTATCTTATGGGTTGAGATACCCATATTGTTTGTTGGCAATGTGTATCGATCCACATAGCTTCATGAAATTGATCAAAGGATCATGAAGTCTCACTCCCTCCATCTGCCTCGCACCTTCATGCGGCTCTTCTTCCAATGCATGGAAATAATTCCACATTTTTTGTCTATCTAATTAATGTCCCCCAAACTGGTACAATTGGACTATTTTTCTGATTCGAATACTTATATATAGATTGTTTGCAAGTAGCGTATATGTATTCGAATTATTATGATTAGGGTTTATTTGTAAAGTTTGATTGCATACCTGTTCAATTAGATTTCCAATTATACCATATATGTATAGATAGCCAAGCCGCCAATTTGATTTGCAAACAATCTTTATCAATCTTGGCCATGTTAAAGATGGATAAAGAATGAAATCTAATCGGCCATGTTAATGATGGATAAATAATATAATTGAACTTATCCGTTAAAGAATGAAATCTAACATGTATCTTCATCCAACAGGCATGTTCAATTAGATTTCATTCTTTAGCCAAGATTGGTGTTGATGGGATTGAATAAAATTTCTCGGGTGCGGGGAAGTATACTTAGTCCTATTCGTGCACTCTTATATGTTGATTTTCTTAACAATATATTAATTGTACATAACATACTTACATATTGTCGAGTAATATGACATAACATGTATAAACTATGACATAACAGGTTATGTGCATACACCAGTTTATATGTCCCAATTGATTCAAGCATCCCTTCCATCCTTTGGTACGCCAAATTATCTAGAATACTATACTTTGAAAACATACCAAAAGATTTTCATCAATATTGTTAAGATTGTTTGTACAATGAGGCTGATTTTGTAATACCCAAAACGACACATCTTTGCTGGAAATTGACGATTATAACCATCAATGAAGTGTTCAAATGAAGTTTGAAGTTGAAATCAAATGAAGTTATCTAATGTTTGCTGATTTATTGAATATGGTGTACATTGTTTGTGATTTCTGTGTTTGATTTTGATTGTGTTTCAGATGGACAAACTTTGGAATAATGGAGGTCAACTCAGATATTAGGTCAAATTAGGTACTCTTTCATACTACTCCCTTTCAATTTTATTTGGTACTAATTTTATATGCTTTTGGGTAAATGCTGATTTATATGCTATCATTTTTATTTGGTACTAATTTTAGAAACAAAGTGATTCCTAGGTATACTCTGTATATTAAACTTTGGTGTGACTGTTGTTTTTATAGGTTTTGTTGTTAGTGCTTTGATTAGTTAGGTATGTTAATTGATGTAATACTACTTAAATTAGGGAGTGCATTATGGTAAGGACTCTTTAGTTACAAGGTTTTGTTAGATTGAAGAGAGTACCCCTATTTGAATGTATCATGGTTTTCTTCCAATGGATTTGAATTTCTTTTTTTGGTTCTACAATTTTCATGAGTATTTATCGAGTGTTTTACAGGCTGTGTGCTACATGGTTATCACACCACTGGAATCACTCTCTTGATCGAAATCCCCATAATGCTTCTCAGGTATCGCACGAGGGGCCAAACCCAATCTTTGTTCCGTTGCCATTTGGGGTAGGGTTAAAATTTGTTGCGTGACATGAACCACGACAATCACAACAACTAAGTGAGGATTGTGTTACTACTTCATTTATTACTTCTCAGTGTTTGCATCATGTTATTTTATGCTTTTAGTGACTACACATTGGTGTATTTATAAATATTATCATTCGTTAGCATAATAGGTTCTTATAATTGGGAGTTCTTATTTAATTTCTACGTGGGGGATATTTATTCTTTAATGAACTTTTACTCAACTAAGGTTTTAACACTAGATTGTGCAGTTATATTCTTTGAATGACGTCGAGAGTCGTAAGATAATTGTGAGTATTAACTACTCTAAATTTCTTTGGGCATTCCAGTGTACAATCCCTGAATTTCTCTGGACATTCCAGTTTAGTGTATTGCAGTAGTATTGTTTAATGAACTTTTTCATTTGAGCATTCCAGTGTACAATATCTGAATTCCTTTTTTTAAGCCCTAGATCTGTTTTGTGTATGAATATAATCTCTAGAACTCCATCTACCACAATGAACCTCTAATTTAGTGTACGCTTTTTGTGATCAAAATCATGTTTTTAAGGGATAATACATTTTTGTCGTTTGCATTATTCCAATTTTTGGGTAAAAGTTGATTGTGTCATTTTTTTGTTCCGTTTTATTATCCAGTTAACTTAGATTGCAACAGAAAAATAGGGGTTGGGGGTAGCAGATCTGATCCGGTTGAGGTTGGGGTACTCGCTGGCAAGATGATTGTAGGCAAGTAACTGACCTTGAATTTGCTTTATGGTGATTTTTGAACTTGACTAATGATTTGATTTTGACTTTTTTATGCAGACCCAACATCAGGGGCGGATCTACTAAGGGCCGATGGGGTACGGGGAGGCTCCCCCTCACTTTTCTGAAAAAAATTACTAAGAAAAAAATTCAGGGTGTTTTATGTGAAAGAAATAAGTGAAAGGTGTGTTTTATCGGGTTTTAAAGTATAAGGAGCCAAAAATTTAAATACCTATGCTTTAGCTTAAAACCTAAAATATAAGATGTTACGATTGCCCTTCTTCTCCCCCCCCCCCCCCCCCCCCCCGATCGTTTTGTTTTAACCAACAAAAAGGTGCCTTCTTCTCTTCCAGACCTTCCCTCGGCCGACAGATGCCTTCTTCTCTCCCTCCCTCTGCCATAGGGCTGCTGCTACGTCTGACGTCGCCTGCTGCTGCCTCCACCGCCACCTACTGCTGCCTCTGGCGCTGCCTACTGCTGCCTGCTGCTATCGCCAATGCCCCTGCTCCAAACTCAAAATTATCGACTCTAAAAACTAATTATATAAGTTTTCAAGTTACATTTTAAGTCAATTTCTTTTTTATGCAGGGGTAGCTAAGGTTATATATTTGTAACCTACTCCCCAACCAATTTTTTTTTTTTAGTTTTGAGTTTTGTGGCACAGCAAATTGGTTTTTAAAGTTTTACACAATTTGTATGCAAGTTAAGCCTCACCATCTAAATTGTTTTGCATCAGAAATATATGTTGCTCTCTTTAGAGAAATATGACTACTTTTTAATTTGTATATTTGTCTTTACAATGCTTAATACATGTGACATTTTTTTATAGGAAAAAAAGCACTGAACTCAGGTGTTGTGTTTGAGGCCAAGGCCATGGCCAAAGCCTAAGCCGAAGCCAAGGTCGAATTTGAATCTGAATCAGAGGCCCAGTTCGAAGCAGCAGCGACTAAGATCCAAGATGACTCGGAGGACCAAGCCAAAGCTAAGTATGAGGCGCAAACCAACAAGTTTGCTGCCACCACAAGTTGAGGCTGAGGCAGAAGAAAATGAAGTTGTGACGAGCAGTGAAACTCCCCCTGTGCCTGCTTCCACCATAGATCAACTTCCCACCTCTATAACAGAGTGCCCAACTTCATTTTTATTATTTTCAATTTTGATTTGGGTTGGGATCTTATTTGTTCGGTGATCTTGATGGTTAGTCCTATAAATAGGGGGAACTCTGGCCAATTTTTTTAAAATTGTTTATGACTATTTATGTTATATAATAAATATTCTCAACTAAAGTATTGGTGTTATTCTCTGAATTGAGTTGAATTGATGATTTTGTTTATACAATGTTTAAATTATATACGATTTGAACGAAATTATTTCCGTTTCGTAATTACGTATTTTGAATTTTTTTTACCGTTTTGTGATTGCCTACTTTGAAGTTTTTTGTCGTTTTGCGATTACGTATTTGGGAAAATTTTCGTTGTGCCTTCAGGCACGGGCATATACTAGTGTTCCTATATAGGATAAACTTAAAAGGGTAAAAGTAATGGGATAGATGCAAAGGACCCACCACTATTTTCCCCCGATATTTTTACAATTTTATAATAATATATTTAATTATAATATTAGGTTTATATGGATTATGAAATTTTAGATACATTAATTATGATTATTCATTTACACCATATAAATACATACACTACTGCCCTCTTCAGTCCCTCGCTCTATGATATAAAATAAACTCTTGTCGGCCATTTTGTTAAATCACTTAATTTGGATCATTTGCAGCAGAGAGATATTTTATGATTAGCTTGATGTGCATTCTACTTCATAATATAAACTAGGCAACATAACATAGATGTGAGACATTTTTATGAATTTTAGAAGCATTTATAATATTATCCAAAAACTTTTTAAACAAATAATAAATTGAGTTTTTGATATTTTTTTAAAAAAATAGGATTTTTAAAAAGTTTACATAGAAATTGGAAAATGTATATAAATTAAAAAAAAAGAATTTGATTTATTTTGAATCAGCCCTTTTCCAATTCGATCCACGAAAAACACAAGTATATATTATAAATTTAAAAGGTATACGTCCAAGCTTTAGAGTTGATCAAAAATTAAATAAACTAAAAACTAGTTAATGAAATATATGCAAAATGACCCGACAGTAGAACATCTCGAAAGCATTTTAGAAAAATGTTCTCCTAAAATGCAAGAATACTATTTTCCCCTCCAAAAATGCATCTAAATCGAGAACAATAAGCAAAATAATGGAAATAAAAGCTTCTGCGAAAATTAAACTATCACGCAAAAATTGAAAAAATAAATAAAATTATAAAAATTGAAAAAAACACTAAATGACAAAAAAAAAAACTTGGCCAGAAATTTAACTGCCTCACGAGCATAATTCCACTCCGGAAACTATAAATTTACAACTTTGAACCACTTTTTCATTTTTATTACTTGCTTTGGAGAGTCAAAATCATAAATTAAAAAGCAAAAAATAATATTTTACATATTTGATTCCTTTGAGATATCTTAAACACAAAATTTATTAATATTGAACCCATGGGCATACGAACAATAGGGCGAGGAGGCCTAGAAACCCCTCCCGAGTTTCAAAAAAAAAAAAAGTTAGGGGTACTATGTGTAAAGATAGAACGTTGGAAACATAAATAATGATATTATTTTGTAACTTTTAGGATGAAAAAATATAATATTTTTTTATAATAATCTAATCAAAGTTAGAATTAGTATAAAATTCCAATTAATCGAAAAAAAATTCTCCTCGAAAACTTCTGCTCCGAAACTCCGACACCACTCAATACTTTGAAATCCTAGACAGAAAATATATGGATACTTGCTACTGCCAGGGTACAGTAGTTCCACTACATGACTCTTTGTGTTTGCTTTCGTGAATATAATAAATATGTTGATGTCTTTACTGCTTTGTCAGTGCCGTCTTTATTTTTCGCAAAATGTTTTTCATGTTTCTAGTTTTTTATTGCCTTTTCTTTATCATAATATGTATAATAGGTTTGAAGGGACATCCCTAGTGTTTTGAATAAAAAAAATTATTAAAAAATTATATATGAATATCAAAATGTAGTATCTTTCACCCTGATCAGGGCCGGCTCTAGGCATAGGCGGGTTAGGCTGCCGCCTAGGGCCCCCGATTAATTGGGGCCTCTTCCGGGGAAAAAAAATTAATTGTAAAAAAAAAGCCCCCCCCCCCCCCCCCCCCCCAAAAAAAAAAAAAAAAAAAAAAATAGAGTTATCAATTAAAATAACGCCCCCGAAAATAAATTTGTTTTATTTAAAATAAACTCATACACTAAACTTAACAACAACATAATAATCCACCCACACACTAAAAAATAAACCCACACAATAAACCCACCATCATAAACCCAACCCAATCCAAACCCATCTACTTATTCTATTATAATCTACTTATTCTATTCTAACCCTAATTCTTCCATTTCTCTCACCTACTTTCTTCTCATACTCTTCTTCTCTCTCTCATACTACTCTCTTTCTCTACTAACCAAAGCAAGAATAAACCCTCTCTTACCCCTCCAAAAAAAACATTAGCCGCCACTGCGCCACCCACCCACCCCCAAAAAAGCGATTTTCGGCAAACCCCCACCCCCACCCCAAAAAAAAACAAGCAGCCCCCCCCCCCCCCCCCCCCCCCCCCCTTTGTTTTTTCCTTGAACTAACCTCATCAAAATAAGGGTTAAAAATTCAGGATTTCAATTTCAGAAAGTTAGGGCTTGATTGGAGATTGGTTGGAGCTTGTTTTTGTAAGTATATATTATTCATTGATTTGTTACATTCCCACTATATAAATTTGTTTGTTTTACTACTAATATTTGTGTTGTGTTTTTTTTTTTGTCGATTCCAATTTGTTATTTGAGCATTTACAAATTAAAATTTGAGATTACTCTCAAATTGGTTACAAATCAGGTTCTATTGTTCCTCTTTAGCATTTTTCTTTAATATTGTTTGTCAATATTGTTGAGAATCTTGTGATTTTGTAATTAATTTTTATTTTTACAAGTTATACTTGTTGTTGTGTGAATATGTCTACTAAAAAATATCCCTCCGATTACTAAAAAAGAAAAAGACAAAAACAAATTGAAGACAAAACATCAAAACAAATTGAAGACAAAAATAATGGATTAGCCATGTTATCAATTGAAGAAGATTTGTCAACAACAATAAACTTTGATGATTTAATTGATAATTTTGCATCGAAAAATACGAGAAGAACATATTTTTTTTTTAAAAAAAATAAATAAATAACTTCAAATTAATTATTCGTTTAGGGCCACTAAAATTTCAGAGCCAATCCGGACCTGATCTATACGGATTCGTGTCACATGGGTATGGCAAGGTGGAATCTTTTTTATATTATTGGGTTGGGACCATTTTCTACATATGATTGAACATACCTTGGTAGTTTATGGGAATGAGTACGTGACAGTTCCGTCTACCATGCAAATTATTTGTGTTTTCCACGGTCTAGACTCTAGTCTTTGTCTTTGTCTTTTTTTGAACACCCCAGCTATGTAATTCCCTGTTCAAGCCCTTTGTAGTTGGGTAAGCTTTGATTAGACCTATAAATGGTTTAATGGGAATGCAAATCACATGTTACATTTGTGTGGCTACAACCTTGTCTAAGATGGCTCATTATGGTGATTTAAAGGGTGCTTTTGAATTTGCCTCCACCCACTCCATTTGAAGAGACACTTGTAGTTTTTCAACCCCTACCCCACTCTCCACAACCTCCCATTTAAAGGGTCATTTTGCATGGATGCTTATTAATAGTGACAAAATGAACGGCTTAAATTTTGTCATGGGCCAAGCTAAATATAAATGGATTAAATATGGTTTCGATTAAATTTTGTCATCTTTGTATTTTTTTTCAAATTGTTTTTTTTTTTGTTCCTAGTTTTTAAGTGTCGTTTTAGTTTAGTGATTTGTGTAATAGATCTCAGTTTCGATCAACAGTGAGAGAAATTACTTGTAAAATACCTTTGATTTAAATAAAGATTATTTTTTTTATGTTAAAAAAATACGGATCAATTAAATATGAGTGGGACCAATCCTTTTTTTTTTATCAAAATAAGTATTAAAATTTCAAGTAAATATAAAAAATATATTTTACTCATAATTTTTAAAGATGTACACTTTATATTTGACTCATATTTTTTTGTTAATGGACTCCATATTTGAATCATAGTTTTTAAATATGAACTTTATATTTGATTCATAACTTTTAAATATGAGCCTCATATTGGAGTCATAACTTCTAAATATGGAGCTCATATTTAAATGCATGGACTAATAAGGATTGATTTATTATTTGGCTCACATACCGTTACTACTAATGGTGATGAAGACAATCACTTAATGGTTATTTACAAACATATATCAAGCTTCATATTTAAAAAAATAATAATACTTTTTTTAAAAGAATTATAAATTTAAAAGCAAGATGCTTTTCGGGTGGAGCAAGGGCATTCATCGGATTGCTACAACGTTACATGTTATTTTATAATTAGAAAACCCAAAAGGCATTTACAATGAACAAATTTGTAGTTTCAATTCAATTTAATTAGTTCGGAACTACACCGAAAGTTACCGTTATTAAAAAACATATATTGAAATAATGTGTTCAAAACGCACATGTTGCTACCCATATTTCACAATTACTCTTGTAAATGAATTTGAAAAGCTAAACTTGATAGGGGAGTTATGCATGCGAGAAAGTGAATATCTAGGCCACAACATCTATATCATTGCGGTTAAGTAGTTCAATGGGTTCTGATTCACCTTCCCAAATACAAGATTATTTCTTTGTCCCTTTCGTTTAAATAATGTTACATGATATCATGATGTGCATCAGATCATCACTGTACCAAAAATAAGATGGCCCTTTAATAATAAGGCACCAAAATCTTAGTTCAGACTTTTTCTCCCCCATCTTGATATTGTGCAAAGTGTGGTATATAATACAACTGTGGGGCTTTGTCATGTATAAGTTCTTCATTGAAATGGTGAGTTAGTAAGGAATGTCCAAATCATTGTTTAGCCCACATACACCCAAAAATCAATGCCCAAACCACAAATCATGGTCTACTATGACCTAACGTATGATCGTAGTCATTTTGTGGTGACCATCGAGAAATATTTTCACTCTTAATGCATGGTACCTAAGATGGTCGAGAAATCTCATTGCTCTCCTTTTATGACCTATAGTTGGACATCATTGGTTGTAGGCAGGGACGGAGCTATAGCAGGACCAAGGGGGGCCATGGCCCCCTCCAAGATTTTACAAATTTGCATTGCAATGCTATACAAGCTATGGATTCAATATCTTGTTTTGCTATATATCCCTTATTGGTGGAGGCATGGATTTTCAGTCGTCCAATGAGAATTGCATTACAAAATCAAGCTTTAAGTGAGCCCCACCTATCCACCCATTTGACTAAGCCGTAAAATGTAAATCACAAAATGTTTTTCCCATTCAACCCATTTTCTTTAAGAACGTTCAAATATTTTAATCATTTATTCATTTAAATATTTTAATCCTATTATTCTCAGGGACGTAGCCAGGAATTCTCATTAGTGGGGGCTAATTTAGCGGTTATTTCCGGGGGTTCGAGGGCTGGAGCCGAATTTTTTGAGGTTATTTTTGAGTATTTGACAAAAATAACGTAATTTATTTAATCTAATGGAAAGAGAAATAAATATTTCAACGAACATTTCGGCCCCAAATTTAAACCAACAATATCCCTAATTATCTTCTAAAATTAGTCCTAAAATAAAAACCAACAACAGCATTAACGCAAGGTCTAACAAACATTAACATTATAACCCTAAAATAGTCAAGTAAATCCTAAAATAGTTTGTAATATCAAAGTTTCATAACATCATTCAACCCCAAATAGTTTGATTTGTTAGGTTTAAGTGGTAAAAGATTTTCTTTATTTCAAGATATGCCCCAATTTAGTATAAAAATATTTTTTCCACCTAAATTTTGTATAAGCATATATATATAATTATTTTTTTTTAAATCTCTGTGGGGGCTACAGCCCCCACTGGGCCTCAAGTGGCTCCGTCCCTGATTATTCTAATGGGCCATTATTTGAGGTGTCTCTTTCTCTTCATTTAAATTTTTCCTAATTGCAAATTAGCTGACTATCTATGGTAAGTTTTGCTTTAATATGCAAATGTTATTTTTGACATTTAAATACATCTAGTTGAAAATATTCCACATAATTGTAAATTTAAAGTTTGACTTGTATTGTTTGTTATAAAGCATAAATAATGTTTGACCTCATGTAAATTCTATTTCAGGCTTTTTAAAGTTAAAAGAAATGCTAGGTCAAAGGGTTAAAAATTAAAATGCAATAAGATATTCATTTTCCATGTAAATAACTAAGCTACTCAATTGTTTTCGAAATACTACTCTTTTAATTTTTTCGTATCTTTTACTTTCACTGTCTTAGTTTTTTCCTTTTAATAAAACGCTAATAGCTCATTTCTGCATATACGACCATTACATTTTGTTGATAAATATATATTATATTGTCGGGTGAAAATTTAATTTTCTTAAAGCTTTGGCCCCCCTTAAGATTAAATCCTGGCTTCGTCCCTGGTTGTAGGTGTCCTCAAGTACATAGTGGAATAAATAACGTATACAGCATTGCAAAACCAACTCTATGTCTTGATGGTAATGCTTTTCGAAATGAGTCACACTAGCCTTACACACTTCTATACCCGTTTTCATACACGGCGAATAGGACAAATGAACGATGACACATCACAAATGCAAATTTAGACTTAAAAAAAAAAAAAAAAAAAAAACAGGTGCTCTCTCAAATCAACACACAAAAGAAAACTTAGACTTGTAAAACAAAAAAAACATTTCACTATTTTTATTACTTTTTAACTTGTGTTTTTAACTTTTTATAAATGTTTTAAAAAACAAAAAAAAAATTAACTATTTATTTTTAAAATTACTGTTATTGAAAATTTCTATTTTCAATAAAAGTCATTTTAAAAAAAACAATTTAAACAACGTGAGTCCGCGCCAGCGGCTCTCTAACCAATCGTGACAATGATGTGGGTCCGCCGCTAGCCAATCATGACGATGATGTGGGTCCGCTCCAGCGTCACTAACCAATCTCGATGATAATGTGGGTCCGCGTCAGCTTTTAAAAAATAATTTTTCATGTTATTAATAAAAAATACTATTTTTTTAATAAGAAACTGTTTTTAAAAAATAAAAGATTTAAAAAAAAAATAAGGTTTCAACAATTTTTTAACTATTTAAATCAATTTTTTTTTTATTTTAAAAAATTGTTGAAACCTTATTGTATTTAAAAAAGAACAATTTTTAAAAACAAGACGTGCTGTTTTAAAACCTTATTTTAAAAGAGAATATTGAGAAAATTGTTATTTTAAAAATAAGACGTGCCGCTGGACCATTAAAAATAAGAGAATATTGAGAAAATTGGTGTTTTAAACATAAGGCTTGCCGCTGGCGCGAACCTTTAAAAATAAGAGAATATTGAAAAAAAATGGGTGTTTCAAAAATAAGGGTCAATTATTGAATAGTCCCTACTATAAATATATATTTTTTAAAAAGGACACACTTTTTTAGCTTAACACATTTAGTCCCTAAAACACTCAATATTCTCTTATTTTTAGAGATCCGCGCCAGCGGCACTCCCTCTCTAAAATATGTGACAAAAGACTTTTTGGACCAAAATAAAAAAGCTTGGACTAAATGGGTATTAAAAAATGTTCGAGGGACTATTTAGTATATGTCCCTAAAAATAAAACTTGTCGTTAGCGCGGACCATTAAAAATAAGAGAATATTGAGAAAATTGTTGTTTTAAAAATAAGGCATGCCGCTGGTGCGCTTTATTTTTAAAACAAAAATTTTTAAAACTATTATCTTATTTTTAAAGGTCCGCACCAGCGGCACACCTTATTTTTAAAACAAAAATTTTCACAATATTCTCTTATTTTCAATGGTCCGCGCCAGCGGCATGCCTTATTTTTAAAACAACAATTTTCTCAATATTCTCTTATTTTAAAGGTCCGCGCTAACGACAAACCTTATTTTTAGGAACATATACTAAATAGTCCCTCGAACATTTTTTAATACCCATTTAGTCCAAGCTTTTTTATTTTGCTCCTAAATGTCTTTTGCCACATATTTTAGAGAGGGAGTGTCGTTGGCGCAGATCTCTAAAAATAAGATAATATTGAGTGCTTGAGGGACTAAATGGATTAAGCTAAAAATGTGTGTCCTTTTTAAAAAATATATATTTATAGTAGGGACTATTCAATAATTGACCCTTATTTTTGAAACACCCATTTTTTTTCAATATTCTCTTATTTTTTAAAGGTTCGCGCCATCGGCAAGCCTTATTTTTAAAACACCAATTTTCTCAATATTCTCTTATTTTTAATGGTCCAGCGGCACGTCTTATTTTTAAAACAACAATTTTCTCAATATTCTCTTTTAAAATAAGGTTTTAAAACAACACGTCTTGTTTTTAAAAATTGTTCTTTTTTAAATACAATAAGGTTTCAACAATTTTTTAAAATAAAAACAAAAAAAGTGATTTAAACAGTTAAAAAATTGTTGAAACCTTATTTTATTTTAGTTTTTTTTTAAAAAATCTTTTATTTTTTAAAAACAAGTTCTTATTAAAAAAATAGTATTTTTTTTATTAATAATATGAAAAATTATTTTTTAAAAGCTGGCGCGGACCCACATCATCATCGTGATTGGTTAGTGACGCTGGCGCGGACCCACATCATCATCATGATTGGCTAGCGACGGACCCACATCATTGTCACGATTGGTTAGAGAGCCGCTGGCGCGGACCCACGTTGTTTAAATTATTTTTTTTAAATGACTTTTATTGAAAATAGAAATTTTCAATAACAGTAATTTTAAAAATAAATAGTTAATTTTTTTTGTTTTTTAATACATTTATAAAAAGTTAAAAACACAAGTTAAAAAGTAATAAAAATAGTGAAATGTTTTTTTGGTTTTACAAGTCTAAGTTTTCTTTTGTGTGTTGATTTGAGAGAGCACCTGTTTTTTTTTTTTTTTTTTTTTTTTTTGTGAGTCTAAATCTGCATTTGTGGTGCGTCCTCCTTCATTTCTCCTATTCGCCGTGTATGGAAACGGATATAGAAGTGTGTAACGCTAGTGTTACTCTTTCGAAATTTAGACACACTCATTAATTGAATCAATTGAGTACACGTACGCGAGCAATCAAAAAAGCTTAATCATTTATGCGTGCAAAAAATGATAATTTTTACACATCTCATTTACTTGCAAAATAGTTGTCGTAAGAATGCTTCAAGTATGTTATAGTCGGTTAGCCTGATTAGACCTCAAAGTGGTTAATGAAGATGAAAACCACATGTTACACTCGTGTGGCTACAACCTTGCCTAATATAGCCCATTAAGTTCATCTTGATTTTAGCTAGAGGGTCATTTAATATTTTCCCTACCCACTCCCTTTAAAGAGTCACTTGTATTTTTCCCTCTCTCACTCCACTTTCCTCAACCTGCAATTTAAAGGGTTATTTTATATGGATGCTAATAAAGACACCCACATATGGCTATTTACGACGATCCCCGATGCATTAAACTTCATGCTTTAGGAGGTTTGATTTATTGAAGCATATAATAAACTAACATTTTTTTAAAAAAAAAACTTGCAAATTTGGAAGTAAAATGCCTCAAATTTTCAAGTTCTAGTGGAGCAAAGTGAGGCACACACGATAGGCAAACTACCACGAGAAGGTATAGTGCGATAGTTAAAAAGTCGCCACATATCCTATTTTTTTATAATTACAATCCCCAAAGACAATTACAATTAAAAAAAAGTAAAGTTTCAATTCAATATAATTGGTTTCGAAATGTTATAAATGTTACTAGTACTAAAAATAATAATATGTGGAAAAAAACACTGCATGTTAATACGCAAATTCCAGAATTGCCATAGAAAATCAAAGTGTAAAGTTAAACTTGTTACTGAGTTATAAAGGAATGAATGTGAAAATATATGTGATGAAACATTTATGTAATTGTAGTTAAGATGTTAAACGGGTTTTGACTCGTCTTCTCAGACATCAGGTTTCCATAGCTTGAAACTACTCCATCTCATTCATATTAAATAATCATGTTGTGATGATTAATATAAGACATCAAGACGTGCTTTAGATCATCATGGTACCAAAAATGAGATCGACCTTTAACAATGGAAAATAGAGATTGCAAAGTATTATAATCTCATTCCATACCATTTCGTGCACTCTTTTAATATTGTGTAAAGTGTGGTCTATAAATGTGCACTTGTTTGGAAAAAAGTGGATAATCTCGGGTATATGACGGCCCCGAGGTAGTGATTCGTGGTATACGAACATTTGTTAATTGCATTGAGGGCTCTGACATGTATAAGATTCTCGAAATGTTAGGCTGGAAAAAATGTCCAAATCATTGTTCGACCTACACGTACCCAAAAATGCATGCCTAAACTTAAGTGATGGTCCCTCATGTATAATCATAGCCTTTTATAGTGAATTCAATGTGTTAGTTTCCTAGACTTAGGGAAATCTTTTCACTAGGTAGTATACAATGTATATGCTACCTCTCCCCTTTTATGAGCAATCGTTGGACATCCTTGGTTGTAGGTGTTCTCAAAATACACAACATACATTGCATCACAAAACCATTTCAATATATCAATGCTAATACTCTTTAAAATTTGGAGATACTCATTTATTAAATGAGTTGAGCACCTGTATGCAAGCATTCAAAAATCCTCAATCATCTTATGTGTGTCAAAAATTATATTTTTCATGCGTATTTAGTTTACATGCAATATAGTTGTCGTGAGAAGATATCCCACTAAGGATATAGATGAACATAAAATGCTTCATGTCGAAGTGATATTATAAGATCTTGGCATCGTAACTTGGGTTTGCATCAAAATAATCTTTCTATAATTGTAGGTTCCCTCACTTAGACGAGGCGTGTAGCCTCGACATCGTGGTCAATTTTATGTTTCCTCGGCCTCCAAAATTAAAGAAACTGCAGATGCTATTAGACATAGTATTTTTTTTCTTTATAATGATCACTCGATCACTTGTTAAGAATTTTGAGATGGTTCTAGCTGGACAAAGAAGATATTATCTCACTAGAATATAACTACAATTTCATAACTAGTGTTTATAAATTTAAGATAGATATTTGAAAATGCAAAATATTAATTGCCTTAGTGGTTTTTACAAATTCCCTAATTTTAAACCACTTTTAGTTCATCCCTAAAATATGCAACTACGTGTCAAAACAAATCAAGTAAGCATGCGACACAAAATTTAAGAAAAATCCCCGAAGGGAGAAACCTTTATTTCTAGAACTTTAATAAGTTTACAAGACCATTGACTAATATACAACCTGATAATCTCCCACAAGTGTAACGCACGGTGTCTTCGTCAAACCTTCAAAGCATCGGCTAGAAATCAACAATGGTTCACACGCAGCTATACCATAAGTACACGCAGTCTTCAGTAAAGAATCAATATGCAGAAGATCATCAAATACACACAATCTTAAACTTCATAGTGACTCACTTCACAATAGCACACAACTCTCAGTTGTAGAGATCTCCCCATAAAGGATAAACAATAGCAAAGTATGTTCTTTGGGTTCCAAAACAATTCACATAAAGATATTGAGATTTGTGAATTGAAAAAGAAAAAGGGATTAAACTCTAAAAGAAGAAGCCAAAAGGATTATGTAAATCGCAGTTTTTCTGTTCTTAAAATGCTGGGACTTCTTCACGAAATACGCCTCATTTAACGCGCTTATATAGAAAATTGAAGTCGACGCGTCGTTCGAACGATATCCCATTTCGTTCGAACGAGATCGGATGTCGTTCGAACAAGCTATTAAACGAGATTTCAAGCCATGTTTGTAGATAATTTCGATACGAACGCGTGACCGCCAATTTCGTATTTTTCTTATTTTTTTGAATTAGTTATGATTTTCCTACAGAAAGGAGTCCGAGAACAAAATCTTTAGTTAGAATGAATTCAAAAAAAATTAATAAAATCATTTAAAGCTCCGCTCCAACACTTGGAAAATATTTTATGAAAAATAATCCCAATACTCTAAGTGCATTATTAAGGTACTCTAAAACGCAACCTTACAAAAGTTAAACTTACAGAGACTGTTTGTTGAAGAACCTTGATTATTCGGATCCGTCTTGATGTGAATGTGATCTTGAACTTCTTCGACGGTGTAGCGGTATACGAAATATAAATTGGTAACAGACAAAAATGTCCTTACAATATTGGTGGTGAAATTGGTTTCAATTGGTTATTTGGTATAGATAATATTGAAAATTGATGTTAAACACAATATATTAGTCGGTAATAATTTTACGTTAATGATGTGGCGTTTCGTTTGTCTAATTGAATACAAGCATGTGACAATCGATCTATTGCGGGAGATGAAAAGTCTGTCTAATGCGCTGGAGAAACCTCCCCTTTTAAATGGGGGAAATTATCATTGGAGAATATTTCTTGGGAAAATGCTCCAATGCTTGGGAAATGGTTTAATAGCACACACACACACACATATATATATATAAAATAAAGATGTTATACAATCACTTTAATATTATTGTGATGCTAGGAAATAAATGTATGGATGCCTTTAGTAGAACCTTTTTGTATCTTCTCCCACCTCTACCCTATACTTGATTTTCCAAACCTAGTCAGGTTCTTAAAAAAATTTATTCTTAGCATTTCCCTTTTGGAATTTGTATGAGGATGAATGAAATTTATACATACAGGGATTCCACTAATGGGATAATGTTGTAATTATACATATGGGTATGTATAGTTACTAATGAAATTAAGAGATACTTGTGTGGGTTAAAGTAATCAACGAGCTTTAGCACTATTAGTAAAGAACCTTAATGAAATTCGGTTTTGAATAAAGTGATAGAAGTAGTTTAATATGATCTAGCTCTTCAAGATTAGGACTTTAATACAAGGGGAACTCTATTACAAGTTTCATATTATAATGAGTGTGGTTCATACGATCATGTTAGATATATCAAACCTTAAAACTCTGAATTTTTAGGTTGCTTATTGTGATAACCCATAATTACCATATTTTAATTAATCATGTTTATATATACAGATTATGATGATTAAACAATTAAGATATTTCATACTTACATATTATACATATTTAAATATATTTATATAAAATATATAAATTTATATTATATAATATATTTAATCAGATCATATTAGATTAAACCCTTATCGAATCCATTTAACTAGTAAATAATCATGTAAATAGATGATCGGGTAAATGGATTCCAAATAATGATTCATATCCGAGTAAGTGGATTGGATCTGGATCGGGTCTGGGTTCAGACCTAACCCATTGAAAACCCAAATTAAAGAAGCACTTATGCAACAATTTCAATCATCATAACCCTTGACATTAAGAACATATGCACCATTTGAAAAACTATGAGTTTTTCAAGTCTAATATGGCCAACACCTAGACTTAAATCTCACCGGTAGTCCTTTCAATACGTTCCTGAATGTACTAGTCACAATCCTCTTTGAACTATTAGACAAGTTCTTGAATCATCAGATTGGTTTCCATAATTTGAGATAAACTACTAGGATTGCAGTCACAATTTTACCGATAAGATGTCAACTCCCTATCTAGGTTGTGAATGTTTAAGTGTACTAGAACCGAAATTTCGATCTCCCATTATCATTCTGAACTTAACTCACCATAATTCCTACTAAGTCCAATTGATAGACATAACATATAATATATTTAAAGCATAACTATAAGGCATTATCACAAATATGATTCTGATTTCAAATAAACCTCACACACCTTTATTAAAAAATTAAATGCCATATATGATTTTAAGAATAAAAACCCCAACAATCTCCTCATCTTGAGTTTCCATGTTGATGTAGTTATAATTAAAGTAGGAATCCATAAAGGATAGGAGGTCGTGACTTGTAATTGAGCCGACTAAAGTATTTTTTTTCAGGAAGTGAATAACAGTCTTTAAGATAGGATTTATTGAGGTCACTGAAGTTTACTTTCATCCTTAATTTATTATTATGATTGGGACTAAAAAGGCATTGGACAACCATTCCGGATATTTTTAACCTCGTCGATTGAATTTTAGTTAATATCACAAAAAATCTTTACTTTTATCTGACTAGTTTATGTTTGGCATCCACATTGAGGTGGTGGACCATAACTGCAGGGTCTACTCCTGTCATGTCTTAATGGAACCCAGAAAATCCATCCCTATTTTCTTAGCAAAAAATATATTTCACCTCCCTTAGTGGGTATTTAAGGTTTGACCTAATCTGAACTGTCTTTTCGAGGTCATACTTATCGATACAAATATAAACAAGCTCATCGGACAGTTCCCCACTTTGTTCTTTCTCCTCATACCTTAGATCAAGAGTGCCTACTTTCAATTATTCTTCACTAAGGTCTTTAGTATATGGTGAATCATTATACTCTATCTCTAAGGTCGCACTGAGGTATATAAGCCATTTGAGGTTACCTTGGAAGATTCGATTGTGAGTTCTCGGGCCTCGACAAACTTTTTGGTAAGAACACCATATCTAGAGAGGTATCTAATGGACTTTTTCCCTTAGATTTTTCCCTGATGGATTCTTGTAAGTTCTTTAGGTTCCTCATATACTCCTCCCATTCAGAGGGAGTAGGGAAGAGCATCCTCATTCTTCTAAGATATGCCATTGCATCTAACTTGTTGAGGGTAGGTATTCCTGGTATGACATTATATTATGGGAAGAGGTATAGCACTAGTAAATGGTTCCACTCAAGGACATATTATTTCTTAGTTCCTTGCATGAGTGGTAGGGTGATATAAGATGGTGGAATTACTCCCCTCTCCATTGAATGAGACTAAAGGGGCTACTAGTGGTATGAGGTCTTTTTTTAATAGACCCGTTGTTAGGTATGTTCCTATAAATATGATATCAACTGAGATCCATGTATTTACCTATGTGGATTCGGTGCATCTATGAATTTCCCATGGTCATGACTAGGAAAGGATTATCGTTTGAGTAGGGAATCATTAATAGTTTGCTTTTGGGAAGGTCATAATGGGTACCTCCATTCTGATGTTGAGTGATCGGTTGGTATATTGAATTTCCCTCCGATGGTTCTTTCTGGCAGTTAAGGAAGGTCCTCCACCTGTAAATCCTCCTTAAATGGTATGGAAATCAATTAAGGTTAGGTTTTCTTTACTTTTAACTTTGTTTGAGTTATATCCATGCTTTGATAAATTTTCTTGATATGGACTTTTTTATTAGCTCCTACATGGCCTCTATAAGGCTGTAGTAGTAATTAATGTTATGGACATGGTATTTATAATAGCATAAGTATTTAGACATATCCTTCTTATCATTAAGGGTCACGTTTGTGCGTAGTACCAATAACAGGCTTTGAATTTCAATAGATGAGAAGACACCTACCATTGATATGGTGAGGGGAGAAAAATGTTTTCCACATAAGCCATTGTCTTGTCTCCACTTTTATCTCCTGGAGATGTATTCTAGTGTTGGGTATCCTCATGGAGAGAACTTGTTTTTCCTTTTCCCTAATTGTGGGTGAGGTATATGGTGAAGTTGAAACTTCTCATTGAGATGACAACGTATGCATTCATGTATTTCTAGGCCCTTTCAAGTAACTGAATCATAATTAAGGGCGGTCTTTTGCTAAAAGATCTCAGTAGATCCTCTAAAATGAGTATTGCAATAAAGTCAACCATATACATGGAGTTATTAAGATCATCTACGTGTAGATCTTCTTAATTGAATTGTTTAGCATATTTCTTGGGGATTTATTCCTAAATTTCTTAAGGTTAATGGGGGATGTGGCTAGCTTGTGAATTTTTGAGCTCTTATAAAGTTACTTACAAAGGATCTATCTAGCTTTATGAAGTTTTTATGGCTTTAGGTTTGAGCTTGGCAAACCAGTGCCTCTTGGAGTGGTAGTAAAGGATATTCACATCACCTCATCTAGATTATCTTATATCACCATAAAAGATCTATAAGTTTTAAAATGTTTGGTGGGGCCTTTGGACATGTGAAATTGTTTGGCCGTGGGAATCTTCCAATTAGAAGGAAATAAATAGTTTTGCAGTTCACTAGAGAACTAAGAGAAAGTCTTATACAAGTAAAATTCAATGGTATTAGAAGTTTGAGCTTAATATTGTTTGAGAAAAGTACCCAACCAGTCATGCATTTTTTTAATATCATATTTCTAAGGCTTGACCTTCCAAGATCTTCCTTACAAATGTTACCCTGGGAGAGAGAGAGAGAGAGAGAGTCTCCTTTACAGGGATGTGGTTTTATAACATTTGAGGTCGGGGAGAACTTTGTTTTCCTCAGCATAGATATCACCTTATTCTTTCTCTTAAAAGTTTTGACCTTCTTGTTCCTCTTCAGTAGGTTAGGGTGTTAATGCAATGAGTGTGGAAGAGGTTTGTGGTGGAGTAAGTGGAGGTAACCTTGCAACTTTGAGCATAAGATATTCTTAGAGCTATTTCTAATAGGATTACATTTCTTTTATGATCTTAAATACCCTGTATTAGTCATCATGGTGGTGAGAGGGAAAGTTGTGAAATATAACATAATGACTTTATAGAATAATGGTTCCAACGAATAATGTTAAATTGATGGTAATAAAATCATCCAGGACCTTAGCCTCACTAATTATGCTTCCTTTGAGAAGGAAAAAGTATAACTACATTAGAAATAGAAAACACACAAGGATATATTACGGTTTGGCGACTCTATTGAGGTACTTATGTCCACTATTAAATTATTTGTCACTAGTAGATTCAATAAGAGGGTGAATTATACATAGAAAAACAAACTTAGTCATAAGCTAAGGTGATTCGAAGGAGTTTGAGATCTTTGTGATGAGCACAAAACTCTTAGTCAGCAACCGATTGACTTCTCTAAGTACTTATTACTCACTTAGGACTCATGAGACTTAAAATAATGATAGATTAACTAAACATGGTGCTTATAGTAAGTATCAAAGCCGAAAGTGGTTTAGTGACACACGTCAACCCAATTACTTATAATTAAGTTTGAAATTCGTGGTAAGTCAAACCATAATTCCATTAACAAACTAATAAACACGAGTCTTAATTAAATGGTCATCAGCGAAA
Source organism: Sambucus nigra (assembly GCA_949130495.1). Classification (NCBI taxonomy): domain Eukaryota; kingdom Viridiplantae; phylum Streptophyta; class Magnoliopsida; order Dipsacales; family Adoxaceae; genus Sambucus; species Sambucus nigra. Next base: position 379,615,292 of record OX422211.1, read on the forward strand.
ATCCATAAAACTAAAAACTTTTCACAATATTAAAATACTTATGCCTATACAAACCTATTTTAAGGATAAGTTGACTTAATTAAATCATTTACATTTAAACAAAACTCAGTGTTTGACTCGATCCTTGCTAACCCAACCCGACCTCCTAGATTTGGCAGTGAAATCACAGTACTTGAAAAAATAAACATAGGAACCATGAGTAAAATAGCTTAATGAATGCATCGCTACTATACTATTGCAATAAATCATATCCATATACTAATGTGTAAACTTCCACTCCATTAATAAAGACTGACCCAAATTTTTGAACCATGATTCACCTATTCTGTTTGCAACAGACAACTCTCCCTCATTCCTGGTGGGGAAGTAACCCCTTATCTGCAATAGACAATCCTCCCCCATTCCGGGTCAGAGAGTAACCTCTTATTTTAATAAAACGAAATGAAATATGTGATTATTAATAACATCATGATCATATCCATATCAATGTACATATGCATCTTTTTAGTGAGTACACTCACCTCGGGTTCTCAATTATATGTTTGCATTTCTCTCCAATGGAGCTGAACTTGGTGGATTAGACTTTAAACCTATCAATCCAACTCAATCGGTATTCAATTCAATCATAATTATCATATTAATATATTTATATAACTTTGATTGATTATACAACTGCAATATAATCCCACTTAAATAAAATTCTATTAAACTTTTTTAGTAAAGAAGATTCGTTGGTATCCATGTTAATAAAGCTGAAAACATTCAACCCTAGATAATAATTCGCAAGGAATTTATAAATGGAACCAAATACACGTAAAATTATACTTCTTAATATATATAATAATGGAGATATCTGCTCAAAATACCCTTTTGAAGGAGGAGATAAGAATACTCTTTCATAGGATATCTAGTATGGCATCAAATTATTATCCCATATCCTTAACCATTCTAAATTCATAAATTGTACAAATATAGGTGTCTAACCTTATTAATAAGAAAACATATCTTAATATACTTTCGAGTAAAAGTGATGTTGTAGTTTTTTAAACTTCCTAGAGAAATATATGATCATCTATTTATAACATATTAAATCTGTCCTACAAGCTCTTTTACTGTGAAATCTACTTACAAGAATTTTCATAATTTTTCTACATCACAACTTTCTATGATTTTAAAAAAAAAAAATCAATAATCATACTAAATAATACCAAATTAAAGTTTTATAATTTTTAGAGTTCATATGCTATGTAAAAGGTTTATCAAACTCAGGGTATATTTAAACAAATTGTGACCATCACCAAGGTCTAACCACAAGGAGTTTAATTCTAATTTTCTGATATATTTTGTATATATGAGTTAGTTTCATCTCTAATTGGAATTTATCAAATCTAGTAATCATACAAAAATAAATAAAAGTTTGAATGCAAAGGAGTTATGTACAACGCAATATGACTTACACATACCACTTATCTTAAGTATTAACATACAAAGGAGGATAAAAGTTTAATCAACAATTGATGATTTATACAATTTCAATTAGTATAATCCAAGGATAAAACATGACTAATACATAAATATACCTTGGTAACACTTTTAAGATTTTAATTGAATTTTACCAGCTTTTTTTTATCACACTTTGTTCCTTAAGCTCCTCCTTTCTCTCTCATCAAGCTAAAACTTCTCCAAACTGAACCAAGGATTCAGAATGATGAAGAAATATGTGATATTTAGGGGTTAAAGTCAGACAAAGCTTCCTCCCTCTCCAACCGATCAAATTAAAATAGTTGGTGTACTAAAAGACAAAATACACTTAAAAAGATGGATAGCTTTGCCCTTCAGTATAACTTCTTATTCGAACATCTGTTTGACACACTGTTTATTGTGTTACAAACCTAACTCGGATATTTACAACTATATTGTTTTTACGTTGACCAAACTGTTGCATACTATGGGTCAAACATAGTCTCTAACATAAACCTTCCTACTAAAATCTTAAAATTTTGTTGTTTGTATCCAAAATTGATATTTCATGATTCTTGAACATACAACAAGACTAAAATATAATAACCTAATATTGTGTATATATATATAAAATAAAACATTATATGTATAATATAGGGTAAGAATGATTCAAATATAATTTATCATAGTTGTATTCGGGTGGTTACAACTCTCCTCCATAGAAAATTTTGTCCCCAAAATTTAATATGAATGTCACTTACTGAACAAATGGGGATACTATTTCCTCGTGTTGACCTCCCCTTACCAAGTTGATTTTTGAATTATATGATTCCTCCACAACACTTTAACTAAAGGAATAACCTTGTTCCTTAATACTTCCTCTTTTTAATCAAGAATTTTCACCAGTTCCTCAATGTATGTCAAGTCTTCTTGCAATTCAACAAGTTGAGTTTTCACCCGATGCAATGGATCCGTCAAATACTTATGAAGCATTGATATATGAGACACATCATGTAAATGAGACAACTCTGAAGGTAACTGACTTCCTTTCTTTCCAAATCCCACGATACCTTTTCACGGTGAAATACAAAATCTCCCTCTTGAAAATCTAATGGATTATTTCTTTTATTCGCAAAAATTTATGCCTACTTTGCGTTATTTTTATCCATTATAAAATCGTTTTAATCTTTTCAGTTGTCATATATATCAATTCATAGCCCAAAAATTCTTTCACCTACTTTAATCCAACAAAAAGGAGTTCTACATCTCTTCCCATATAAAGCTTCATAAGGAGACATACCAATGGTAGACTTATAACTATTGTTATAAGAGGATTCCATCAATGGAAAATGATCATCCCAACTACCCTTGAAATCAAATACACAAGATCACAACATGTCTTCTAATATTTGAATTTTCCTTTCTGATTGTCCATCTATTTGTGGATGAAATGTTGTACTGACCTTCAAACTAGTTCCCATGGCATTCATTAGACATGGCCAAAATTTAGAAGTGAACGTTGGATATGTATCTGATACTATTGACACCAGTGCCCCATGTGATGAATAATCTCATCAACGTACATACTTGCATACTAATCAACAGTGTAAGTAGTCTTAATAGGAAGAAAATGAGATGAGTTTGTCAATCGATCTATAATCACCCAAATAGAATCGTGCCCCTTTTGTGATCATGGTAATCCAAATAGAAAATTCCATTGTTATATACTCCCACTTCCATTCCGGAATAGGCAGTGGATATTATAATCCAGTCGGCTTTTGATGTTTCACCTTCACCTGCTAGCATACTAAACATTTAGTAACAAACTTTTCAATCTCACGTTTCATATTGTTCCACTAGTAATACTCTTACAAATCTCTGTACATTTTAGTACCTCCAGGATTTATAGAATAAATAGAACTATGTGCCTATTTTACTATATCTTTGTTTAAGGATGGATTATTTGGTACACAATTTTTGTTTTTGTAAAACCATGATTCATCATTCTTAATAACAAAGTCACTCTCTTTACCCTCCTCATCCTCACGTTTCTTCATTTTAATAAAGGGGCATATACCAAATAGTCCCTCAAACTTTTTTTAATACACGTTTAGTCCAAGCCTTTTTATTTTGCACCAAAAAGTCCTTCACCGTGCCAAAAAGGTTTTACCATGCCGCTGGTGTGGACCTTTAAAGATAAGAGAACAAGAGACTTTTTTGGTACAAAATAAAAGACTTGGAATAAGTGTATATTAAAAAATATTTGAAGGACTTTTTGGTATTTGATCCTTTAATAAATGCATCATTTACCTATAATTTTTTAATACGTTCTGCTAATAAAGGTTTCACTATAGCATGTGCTAATAATGCTCCCTCTTTTAACAATTTTAATTCAATACACATTAATGCAAATTCATGAATATTGCCAACATGTGCGCATTGTATGCAATAAATAATCCTCAGTGATTTTTTACTCAAAGCATCTACTACTATAATGGCTTTCCCAGGATGATGATTAATGGTACAATAATAGTCTATAATCAACTATATCCAGTGCTTTTATCTCAAATTCAGTTATTTTTGTGTAAACAAATATTTTAAAATTTGATGATCCATAAGTATCGACAAGTTTCTCCATACAATTATGTCACCACAAGTTCAAAGAAAAAATAATGGCAGCTAGCTCCAAATCATTGTAACAACCCTCGCTTTTGAGGTACTATTTTATATTTAATTTGCTAGATATAGTAATTAGATATAAATTGTTGATATGTGGAGTAGGTATTAATTTAAGGAAGAAAAGTTAATATCTACTATGATGTTGCATATTTACTGTATTTAGAGGTGAATTTTGCTATGTTATGTTTTGTAATGTCATATGATTTAAAAATGACATTTGGCTTAAAATGAAACCGGAACCTAAAATGAATTATAAAATCTCCAAATGATAATTTGGAGGGTGTAGTTAGTTCCGGGAGGTGCGAGATAGTCAAATTTTGTGCCATATTGTATTTCGAGATTCCGGGCACTTTTGACTGGTTGTAACTTAAATGAGTAGTTGCGTATTATTTTAACGCGTATTAATTAGTTAAGCTGGAACTTTAAGCCTAAGACACGATATATATCTTGAACTAAGTCATTATTCCCTTAATTGAATTGGTAAACCTAGAGAAAGAAAGAGAAGAAGAAACCTTGGGAGAAAGTGAGAGATTGAGGCTTTAGTGATTGTTCTTGCATACAACTTCATCAAAATCTGAGCTTGCAAACTTGAGGCAAGTTTTATACTTGCTATTGTATGATTTAAGTAGAGTAATTTGCATTGATAGCTGTGGTTATGCATAGTTTAAGAAAATTAGGTCTTTTTAGTGGATTCATGGGTTTTAACTCCTTGGAGGTTGCTTTGAATTGTTATTGGTGTAAATTTTGGGTGTTGGATGCATTTAAAATCAGTTGGTAGCAATAAATGATGTGGAGACTTGTTGTTGGAAGAAGAAGGGTTTTTGGGTATGCTATGGCCAGTCGATCGTGGGTCCAGGACCGGTCGACCGGGCCTTCGGGGGAGGGCACACTGCTTTCTCACTAAGGCCTGATTTTTAGCGTACAGTCGACCGCGGTCCGCGACCGGTCGACCAGCCCCCTTTTCTTGGAATTTCTGCTTTCCTACGAAGGCAAAAGATTTGAGACTAGGACCGGTCGACCGGTCCCCTATTTTTCACTCTTAGACTTATTTTTGTTTCCTAGCTTTCTTCTTTTACATAAGAAATAGGAACCCTCTTGCATGAAGTAAACTTAGAGTTTTGGTTGAGTTTGGTCGTTACCCTATAGTTGAATGGGATCACTTGGGGTTAATTCAGGGATACTTAAAGTGATGCTTAGGTATCACTTCTCTTTTGGTAAATTAGTTAAAGTTAGACTTCTAAGCCCATAATTGGAGATGTTAGAGGCCCTATTGAGATATGTAGCTTCTTGGGGGAATATTACGATTTCGGTAATCACTTGGAGGTTTACTCGGGACTTAAAAATGAGAATATTCAAGGATAATGGTTTCAAATAAAATGAAACACATATGATTTACAGTAATGAAAATGAGATTAAATTGGTAATTGTTAAATTACTTAAACACACCTCTCTAAATGCTATCATAAAGGAAGCTCGCGCATGAGGTGATGTCCCCTGACTATTGAATGCATGCTGACTGTAGTCCTCGGCCATATGCGGGGTTTGTATATATTTTTCTGTGCTAGTGAAGTAATTTCGGGTGTGGTTATGACTCACTCGCAGGTATATGGCCACTTCCCGATGTGCGTTAGGTGCCCAGGTTGTCTTGTATAGATAGGCTCTGGAAGATGATAGTCATTTAGGGGCGCTCCCAGTGGGAAAACTCGGAGGGGCAGTCTTAGAAACGTTATATGTATAAGAATATAACCTTTCTAACTCAAGTGGGACTTGAGGTATGTAAATTGCCATAAAATATAAGATGGTAATTGTATTCCTGCTAAGGAATGGAAAACGGAAAGATATGATGGAAACTATATTCCTATTAAGGAATGGAAAATGATAAGATATGAGGAGAAATGAGATTTAATTATATTTCTCTTGCTTAATTTAATAACTATTAGAAACCTATATAATTGAATTGTGACAACCCGCTCACCAAAATAAGGGGTGGCCAGCCCAATACTCCAATATAACGGGATCATGGATGGAATCATTCTCAGCATCATAACAAAAATATAGAGTATCCAGGATAACCACCCAATATTTCAGAAAACGGGTTGCCAAAAATTTTGATTTGAAAGTAAATAAATGAAAACAAACAACCCAATTCCTGAAAGATAAGGGAAACCCCAAGACATATATAAATAATAAAACAAGAATACGATAAGAAGACCGAATAGGTAACCGGTCACTAAACTGATACACCAATAATACACAAGTACAATAAGTTACTTATTACATTTCATTAGACATTTACAAAAGCTTGGGCCTCTCGCCCGAATAAAAGACTTGATCTTAACTAGAATAAAAATGAAAACGTCTATACCAAATGTATCCCGTAATACCTGCAATGCATCACGGCTTGTCGAAAACATCGGAATAGGAATTCAAATCAGGCATCCTTGCGGCGGAGTACCTGAGCAGAGACAAGATGAATATGCAACAAGAAATGTAACCAGGTCAGGGCCCGGTTCTATATGATTACCAGATGAATAAAGAGTATGACAGTTATGTATAATAAATCATGAAGAAAGAGAAATAAGAAGCAACCTATACAATTTAAAACATAAGCTAAGCAGGAACAAAAATAAGAAGCGTTAAACTAAAGACTTCACCAAAGGTGCCAATTATTTCATATATCTTTTCCTTAGCAGGAAGTATATATATATAATCAAAATCTTTTACTCTTTAAGGAGATTTTATCTCAATTTTACCTTTTGTAAAAATCCTTTCCTTATCAGGAAAATAATCATTTTCAAATGCTCTTTGTGGCATTTACATGTGCTCTTTGTGGCACTCCATCATGCTCTTATGGCATATCAAATACATCAAGTCCCACTTGATTATGAACTGTTATAATTATATACATATAACGAATTCTAAGACCGCCCGTCCGGGTTTCCCCACTGTGCGCGCCCCTAAATGACCATCATCTTCCAGGGCCTATCATTAGACAACCTGGGCACCTATATCGCAAGACGTCGGGAAGCGGCCATGAGCCTGCGGGGTAGTCAAGACCACACCCGGAATCTCTTACCCATCGCAGAAAAATATACAACAATAAGCGCTCCCATGGCCTAGGACTATATCCACCTTGCATTCATTAGCCAGGGGGCTTCACTTCGCGTGCGGACTTCCCTTATGATGTCATTTAGAGAGGTGTGTTTAAGCCATTTTATTTATCATATCGAAAATCAAGTAACCCATTATTTACCGGTTTCATGATTAAGTAAATTATCATTTACAAATATCAATACCATTTCCATTTCATTTCCATCCCACGTATATGTTTCATTTTATTCGAAACCCTTTTTATTTATTTTGTAAATAATCTAACTTACCATCCATAGTCATACGATAGCTTATATCAATACTACAACCTCAAAGGAGTAAATAAACTCTTCATTATCTCCAAGCATTCTAGGAGGTTATTTTAGAACCCCAAGGTTATCATCTTTCGAAGGAATGAAATGACTTTCAATTTATTCTCCAAACTCACCTTTATGGCGTTATTATGAAGCACCAAGGTTAACATAGTTCAATCGAACTTTTAAAATCTCCCAACATTCTTTTGGGGTGGTAATATAAACCATCAAAACTAGTATAGCTTAATTAAGCTCCTAAGGTCTCCCGAACATAACACTACATCTCCTAGTTTTATAATAATTAACTAGAAGAAAAGAATGCCTTATCATTAATAGGCCTAACCCCGGAAAAATCCCCACATAACCCATTCCTAATGTAGGGTAGACATATAACTCATCTCACACTCTAGGACTCTAAGTTTACTTCATTCAAGAAGGTTCCTAGTCCCTATATTTAAAGAAAAGGATTGAAATTGAGTTATAAAATTTACTCAAAAACAGCAGGAAAACGAATCGATTCGCCCAAGGGCCGAATCGATTCGCCCTAGCGAATAGATTCGCCCAAAAAGCGAATCGGTTCGGACTACAAAACCAACATTCTGCAATTGGCCGAATCGATTCGATCTTAACCCAAATCGATTCGGGTTATGCAGACCTGCCAATTTCCCTTAGCGAACCGATTCGCCCAAGGGGCCGAATCGATTCGGACCTGCAAATCTGCCAAAAATGGCTACGAAGGGTTATGAACCCTAAATCCTCCAAACTTCAAATCTCTTCCTTTTCATACACATCCAACAACAAAAATCTACCCCAAACTAATCTACATGATTATTAACCATCAAAACCCACAATTTCTTCAACATAAATCAAGACTAGGGTTTAAATCCCACAAATTCTACATTTAAGCCATAAATGTAAATACACAACTATCATAAAATTTATGCATCTTAAATCACATATTAGCAAGTAGAAACCTTGCCTTGATGTAGGGAATATCAGATTTCTTTGAGTAGGAGCATCAATCCATCTCCAATCTTCATTTTCTCTTCTTTCTCCATTCTTTCTCTCCTTTCTCTCTATGTTCAAGACATAAAATGGGGAAAAATAAGGGATTTAGAGGACTAAAATCGTGGCTTAGGTTAAAACTCCCAACTTAAATGGTTAATACCACATTAAAATGACTCTCAAATACGCGTTTAAGTTAAAACCAGGTAAAAGTGACCGAAACACAAAAATACAATATGGCACTTATTTTGACTGTCTCGCACCTTCCGAGACTAACTACACCCTCTAAACTGGCATCCGGAAATTTTATAAATTATTTCGAGTTCCAAAATCATTTAAACTAAAATGACATTTAAAATACATGACACTACAGACATGCAACCTGATGTTATTTACTTTCACATACAGTAAATATGCATCAATCTAGTAAATATTAACTTTCAATTCATTAAATTAATATTTACTCCAGTCCCCACATTTTATATAATTACCTTATGCGGTAAAATTAGTATAAAAGGAGCCTCCCAGAATCGAGGGTTGTTACATGAATCATCACATTTTTTTATGATTAGGTTGTTAGATTCACATTTACATTATTTATGATTCATTGTCCATATCTATCATGTTTCTTACTCTTCTGGGAATCATATATAAATCGGGCCCTGACCCGTTCATTTTCTATGTTGTACATGTTGTTGTATCCGCTCAGGTGCTCCTCCGCAAGGGCGCCCGTTATGATTTTCCTACTCTTATGCTTTTGACGAGATGTATGACATTTCGGATTACTACAGGATGTTTGTTAGACGCCTTCGTTTTTGGGATCTAGTTATGATCGGGTTTTTCATTCGGGCTAGTGGCCCATCTTTTGTACTTGTTAATGAATGTAGTATGTAAATATTGAATTGTGGAAATACTTTGAATGTAACTGTGGATCGACAGATTATTCGGTTCTTTTATTGTATGTTGTTTTAGTATTTATCTATATGTTCCTTTGAGATTTCACTTTCATCAGATTTGGGTTGTTTAATTTATTTCTTAAATCTTTATTAAACCAAAATTTTTGACAACCTGCTTTCTGATTTATGGAGTGGTTTTCCCGTATACCTATTTTATTGTTATGATGCTGAGGATGATATCCATTTATGATTCCATTATGTCGAGGTATCGAGCTGGCCACCCCTTATTTCGGAAGGCGGGTTGTCACAATCATGTATATGGTAATTTCATTCATGTATCTTTAATTGTCTAGAAGCATATGTGATTACTTTCCCATTCTTCATAAGACCACATCTTAACCCTTTAAATAAAGCATTTGTATAGATTACAAAATACTCATTCCCACGCGGAATAGAAGTATAGGAGATGAAACCAAGTGATTCTTTAATTCTTTAAAATTCCTCTCGCATTCTTCATCCCACATAAATTTCACTTCTTTACGAGTCAACTTTATCAACGGTGATGCTATTGATGAAAATCCCTTAATAAATCTACGGTAGTAACGTGCCAATCCTAGAAAACTCATAATTTTTATCACAATCTCAGGAATCTCCCATTCAACAATGGCTTCTAACTTCTTGGATCGACATATATCCTATCTCCCAAGAAACATTCCTTGATAACATAATTTTATTTAACCAAAACTCACACTTGCTAAACTTAGAAAATAATTTCTTCTCTCTTAATTGGTAAAGGATCAAATATTTCCCATGCTCCGCCATACTACGTGAGTAAATTAACACATCGTCTATGAACACAATCAAAAAATAATGAATAAAAAGGTGGAATACCCAGTTCGTAAAAACCATAAATATTGTTGGAGTATTAGTTAATCCAAATGGCATCACCAAAAAATCACAGTGCCCACATCGGGTCCAAAAAGCTATTTTGGAAAAATCATTATCTTTTACTTTCAATTGGTGGCATCTCGATCTCAAATCACTCTTTGAAAACACCGTGTCCCCTTGTAATTGATCAAATAAATCATCGACATGTAGTAGCAGGTACTTGTTTCTAATAGTCACATTGTTTAACTATCGATAATCAATTCACAATTGTATTATTCTCTCCTTATTTTTCACGAATAACATTGGGGATCCTCATGGTGAAACACTAGGCTGAATAAAACCTCTGCTTATCAGATCTTGTAGTTGCACTTTAAATTCTTTTAACTCTGTTGGTGCCACTCTTTATGGAACAAGGGAAATTGGACTGATGCTCGAAACTAATTCAATAGAAAACTCTACTTCCCTATCGGGTGGAAATCCTAGCAAATCATATGGAAATACATCGAAAAATTCTTTAACTAATGCTATATATTCAATTTTAAGTGTATATTTGCTCGTATCAACAATATAAGCTAAATACCATATACAACTTTTACTTAATAACTTACTACTCTTAATTGCTGATATATGACAATTATAAACAACATTCCTTTTTTCTTGTAAATCGAAACTCAGATTCACCTAGCAGATGACATGTGACTTATTTTCAAAAATAGTCAATAGAAGCATGATACAATGATAACTAATCCATGCCCAATATAATATCAAAATCCGGAATGGCCAACAGTATCAAATTGACATATAAATCTCGCTCATCCAATTCGTAAGACACAATCTTTATAAACATGCTCAACCAGAATTACACTTTCCATCGGGACAAAAATATATAAAGCTCAATGTGACACCCCGCGTATTTAAATACCGGATGATCAATCCTTTATAAAAATAAATCAAGAATCTCATTTGGTTCCGTCTTAGCATCAGTGTCGAACAAATTTTAAAAGTTTACTAACCACCTAGTATTCAAAAAGCCACTGCCAAATTTTAGCTTTTTATTGAACAATAATAACATGCAAAAACAAAAACAACAACCAAGCCATTCACATAGTAATAAAAATCTAAACCAATCACAAGATAAATAACTGAAATAAAAATAAAACTGAATAAACAATCAGTTCCCAATACAAAAATCCAACTAAATATCTACTGAAATAAACTCAGTCCACAAATAGAAAGTCTAATAAACTGAATAAAAGAAATAGATGAAGGGGCGACATGCCCAAATAAAATAACTTAACTGCATTCTACTCTAGGAATGAAGTGATTGAAGTGTCTAATCAAAATCCTGCAAGCATCCACAAGTGCTGAAGCTACGCATACCAAAAACAGATCATCGAGCTTGACACCTAAAAGGTTTTTAAAATATTTGTGGTTTAGAGACCAAAACTTTTGAAAACATTTAGCAAGTATTTATCACAATTTAAAAGCAGTTATAGATTGCACATGTTAGTTCAACATACACTCCCTTAAGTTCTGTAGATCTCAACTAATGTGCAGGCCTAACGTCATCTACCTAGCTATGCTACCAAGCCCAATTAGGTCTCATCGATAACTATCTAACCGCTAACAGATTTGGCTCCCTCGTATCGCCCATACAGTACACTTCAGTATCCCATTCTTTACTCATTAGTCCTTAGCTAAATATCTCTTTACTCTTCCTCGTACCGCCCATAGAGTACATTATAGTAGCACTAATAATAAACATTCCTCGTATTTTATTAAACCAGAATTAACATTTCACTATGTTATCATTAATCCATTTCATTAAGTTTATCTACTTAAATCACCTTTAGATATACGCTATCTAAGTTTACTACCATCGCACACTTAGTGGATCTTTCACATAATTAAATCACTTTTAGGTATACCCTATCACACACACGTAGGATAAATACACATGCATGTATATATATGTCACACTATCTATTTATACATCTCCAGCATCCCCGAGTTAAGAACTGCGGTGCGAGTATGCATACTTTGCTGTCGGGTCCTGGTACATCCCGTACTAAATTAAGGACTATCGATCCGGATGTCACCCTCAAACCATATATTAAATAAATACATATTGAAGTGAGCATAGTTCCAAGTCCATGGATAACACACACACACACCAAATGAGCCCAATTGACCGTCAAAATTATCATACCCTCAGATAGCCCATACCTAGGTTCTATGTTCTGAGGCGCAATTCTTAAAATCCCCCCAATTAGCTCATTAGGATAAGATTGTCTACGACGTGGAAACTCTCGTGATTGCAGACAGTGTAGGTATGTTGACACATATAAGAAAGTACATACTAGTCATACACACAACTTATCCATATATCACATATAGGCATACACACAACCTATAAATATAATTCGTATAGGTATACACACAATCTATAAATATAATTCGTATATGTATACTAGGCCCGACAATATGGGCTCTTGAGGATGAAACTGTCCATAATCCATCCAAAATAATGTGATTGGGGCCCATTAATTGTGTTTGTGGGTCAAAATGGTTTGAGCGATCCAATAAGACGGTTTGTTGGCGGGTCATTAGCGGGTCAAAATGGTTTTGGAACCTCTCAAAAATAAAACTCAAATTACTAAATAGTTTAAAGATTTTTTTTAATTTAAGTACCTACTTGTATATTTTTTTTTCAAAATTATTATACCATATTTATCCGTATATGGTATAATATTTATTTTTTCAAAAAAAAAAAAAAGTGGGCAAACCCGACCCAACTCGACCCGAATTTGACCCGCCCAAACCCGCCCAAATTATTTTGTCCGACCCGCTTTTGACCCGCACAAATTTATCCATATCCATTTTGACCCGTCCATAATCGCCCATAACCGCCCATTTGCCACTACTAATGTATACACACAACCTATAAATATAATCCGTATACGTATACACTCAACCTATAATGATCCTTCATACGTAGTATAGATATACATCTCTTGAACACTCACTGTACTTCTACATTTATGATTTATAACTCTCTATTATATTTTTCTGAGTATTATTCTCTACCCGAAGGAAACTAATTACCACCTTAAGTCATTTCAGTAGCAAATTCACTCATACTCTCTATTGGTCCACATCATAGGTTCAATTTCCCACTCCCTAATCCATTTTCATTCTTTCGAATGCATTTTGTTACAAATTAAGCCCAACTCTATTTATAACCTTAAATATTCTCATATGTGGCTAAGTCTCAAATCTACCAATGCCTACTATCATCCAATATACCCCTCATTATATTAACAGGATGTCCCAAAATTTTTTTAATTTTTAAATAACATTTTAAGGGCTTAATAAGGGAAATAACACAAATCTTGGCAAACCAAATCGATTCGAAAATGTGTAGGTTGTTACTTTCTCTACGCAATTGGATTTTCTTCAATTTTCATTAATCAAATCTTCATGATTCTTCACCAAACTTTCAACCAATTATACAAAACATTATATAAATGCCTAGAGATGATTTCTAATGTAAATTTATCATTAAATCATCAATATTTAAATACAAGAATCGATTATCCTCTAGAACTCTATAAGACCCTAGTTTTCATTGTTCTTGATCTCTTTCAATCAAAAATTCAGATTTCCTCCATTATTATCATCACATATATTCAAATTTCATTTTTTATTAACATTGGGATTAAATATACATGTAAATCCTACCCAAGATTATTGTATTTAATTCTCAAAAAGCCCAAGAACACCAATTTTATCTTCAAATATAATGTCCTACACTACATGGGTATTATAACTGTTTAGAAACGTGCAAGATAAAAAATTTCCTGGAGATTGGGGGTATGATTTGTGGATAATAATTGGTGGGGATATCTTCCTCTCCTTTTGACCATCCTCTCCTTTCGATCTATGTCTCGACGGTGGTGGTGGTGAAAAAAATGGTGTAGAGAGCCTTAGAACTCCTCTCCTTCCTCCTCTAATGACCTATATGTATTTTGATAACTTTTAACCCTAACATACTCAACCCACATGCGGATATAAATGCATTAAACTGGTAGGTCCTTTTACCTTATCCAAAAGACCAAAATGTCGTTCCGGTGTGCCGATTTCGCCTAAAAAATGCTCTGAAACCCAATCCAAACCCCGAGTATACTTTTTAGACTATCTCCACCCTTCCAGACACATTACTATACTCGAAATGACCATTTGGATTACCCATAATAAACTCACATTTTATTTTATAAATTTAAGTCCCGACACGACAGGTATACGCGTCCTGGATAAATTACCATAACTGCCATATTTTTCACTCACGACAATCATAATACATTCTTACCAATTTATTACTCGTTCAATAAGCAATACTCAATATAATTCTTACAAATAAATATTAACCCTTGTGTCGCTAATTAATATTTATTTTAAATCGAATTAATTTCCTATTAATTTCCCATTTTAGTTTAGTTAATCCCAATATAAAAATCATTAAAAAAATATAAGGTGTTACATACTTCCCCCCAATAATGGAATTTTGTCCCGAAATTTGTAAAAACAAAATCTAGTATCCCAGCTCCTTCCACTTCTGTCACTTCCCCCACTAGCTTACGGCTCAATGCGTTTGCCACCACATTAGGCTTTCCACGGATGGTACTGGATGTTGAACTAGTAATCCTTCACAAATTACAGTTACCTATGCTGACGCATATTCAACTCTATCTAAATGAATAATTATTGTAGTGACTTAGGGTCTGTGAATAAATGAAACCTCTCCCCCAGGAGGAAATGCCTCCAAATCCTTAATGCAAATACAATTGTCATTAACTCACATCCATGTGTGGGGTAATTCCTCTCGCGAGGCCTAATGTTGCGGGAAGCATAAGTTATAGACTTCTCCTTCTGTTGTAGCACACCCCGAAGTACCTGTAGGGACACATCAATAAAAAGAAGATACTCTACTCCCGTCCTGGACATTATGAGTACTGGTGCTGAGGATAATTTATCCTTTAGCTCATCGAAAGCTAATTGACAAGTGTCGTCACAGACAGATGATACCCCTTTGTGAGGCAAGTTCCTCAACGTCCTCTCAATATTTGAAAAACCCCCAATAAATCGTCGATAGCACTCGATTAATCTCCAAGAAACTGCACACCTCTGTAAGTGTCGTGGGTTGTCCCCACTCCATCACTGCTAACACTTTACTCGGATACACAGATATTCCCATGTCGGAAACATTATATTGTCCCTGGTACCCCTTCGCTAATGGTACACTTTCGCTCGATGGCTTACACCCAACCATTCAATCTAGTGGTCAGTCCACCCTAATCACCTTATTCTGAAATACTCTAACCTCTTATTTCAAGTTTCGCCTTGGTGACTGCACAACACGTCCCACTTCTTCCAATAATAGTCTAATACAAAGATTCTATATTCTAACGGATATTGTACTCACTATATTGAGAAAGGTCCCCACTTCTCTAGGTGCCAACTTCCCTCTTTTTAAATCATATGCTCCCTTTGTGAAGACATTTGCAATCTTACCTGACTATTCACGTCAGACTTTTATATGTGCATTTGGTTATGACGTAACTCTCTTCATATTACTCCTCTGCACATAGTAGTTACTCATTAGCCCATAAAATCTAAAATGTACATTACTTGCGCTTTTCAACACTATAATCACCCATTTTCGTCTACTGTTCGATTTCTGGTAACACGCCTTCCTCACAATGTAATTACATTCTCTTTGTCCCATTCTAGTCTTGTCTCTAATTTACTTGCGCATCTACGTTTATTTCATACGTTCCCACATCTTCTTCTCGTGAATGATACTGAAAAGCTCAACTAACTAGGGCATCCATACACCCTATGTCCCGTGTTTCTACACAAATCAACCGAACGTAATATATTGATTTTAAATTAAGCTTGGTATACTAGGCATGACTATACAATAAGGGTACACTCAACTACCCTACTAATTGTAACTTAATCATTTTCACATCAACATCATATGTCTCTGCTGGCCTTAAATCGTAATATAACTATCATTTCTTAGTTCTAACTACACACACGTATAATTACTAAGGTACTAAACCCATGTCCTAAAGGTCGAATATTTCCCAACTCCCGACGTTCGCTATGTTTCATGCGTGGTATGTCTTGCAAAGTGAAATCCAAACAAGGAATCCCCCCGATACACTACTAACTAACATTATCGGTTTTCGAGATCCGTTAGGCCCTCAACACACAATTTTTACCCCCAACTTCCCGTCTTCTGACATAAAAAAAATATACTCGTTCACTCTCATGTCATTAAGATGATATACAACACAACACTATCACTATCACTAAGTCCTTAGCTCTATATAAATATTTAGCTATATCTCTCGCTCGATAAAGAACACCATGCACCCTGAATCACATTAGTAAAAAGTCCCCAAACATTGGGATTAAACATAATAAGATAACACACTCACTGAAGTCTATGATACCATAATCTCTCTCTCTCTCTCTCTCTCTCTCTCTCTCTCTCTATATATATATATATATATATATGCGGCTCTACCCTCTTTCAAGTGATACCTTGCAAAACCAAATATTTCACCTTGGAATACAAGTACGATGGTCTTACCACACAATCTACTATTGTTCAAACCCTCGGTATCCAGTCACTACGCAAGATCATAATAAACTCTACTTCCCTAACTCTCAAAAGTAGAAAATCATAACATAAAAAAATCCTCTTAGTACCCACACCCGCCCCCTATAGGGGACACCAAAGAACCCCGCTACCCAATGGTAAATAAATTCATAAAAAAGTTGACACCACCAATGTGCCCACACAACCCGACTCACCCGTGAATTTTAGTGTTAATATATATATATATATATATATATATATATATATATATATATATATATATAATGACGAGCATATGTCACCTAAAATATTTTCCCATTCTCTCCAAGTATACAGTAATTAATGAAATTAACGTACCTCCAAATGCTGATAGTTCCTGCGATACTCGTGGCATGACTGCATATCGTACATTATAAGCACATCCATATGGTAGTTACTCATGCTATTGTGGAGTTGGTGTTGCGGGGGTAACTGCACCTGCTACACCATGTTGGGCACTCTGTTGTTGTATTCTACCTTGCTGTGGGTAGCCTCTCCTATTGTGACCTTGTTGTCCATAATTAAATCACTGGCCTAAAAACCTTCTCTGCCTTTGGTCCTGCTGGCCCTACTGATTAAGCCTAGGATGCTCTCCAGCCCATTGCGGGTAAGCTCGACACTTATGGCCTAGTTTTCCACTTTTAAATTAACTTTTCGTGCAATCTCCCTATTCTTGGATTTGTTTGCCCTGGTGGCTTTGGCTCTGCCTACCATTTCCATAGTCCCCTTGGACCTGACGACTTCGAGAAATTTTTCGCTGCTGCAATAGTGCTCCTCCACTATTGTCACCTCTTGCCCTGCTTGATTGACTAACTTTCCTTATTCTTTTGCTCCCTATTAGTTGGATATGATTTTCTTGGTAGTGTAATAGTGTGGTAGTAACTTCTTGTGCTACAATACTCACCACTTCCGTGACTGTCACCATTCCCTATGGTATTTGAGGCACTTGTTGAACTTGTCCAGCATTAAACTCTCTAGTGGTGCTAGTTTGTCGTTCTTTCTTAGGAGACATCTAAAATTAGATCGAATTATATGAGTTCTCCGTTGAATACAAAGTAATTAGTAGAAAAACATAAATGCGTACACGTAAAAGAATATAATAATCCTTTCATAAGGCTCTACATCAAAGAACGCTACGCTGAAACGTAAATTAGTCATACAGATCCTAGGGAACTAGAACCTTATGCTCTGATCCCATTTGTGATACCCCACCTATTTCAATGTCGGTTGATCAATCCTTTATAAAAATAAAACATGAATCTCGTCTAGTTCATTCTTAGCATCACTGTCGAAAACATTTTAAAAGTTTACTAACCACCTAGTATACAAAATTTCGGTGCCAAGTTTGATCTTTTTATTAAACAATAACAACATGCGGAAACAAAAACAATAACCAAGCCATTCACGCAGTAATAAAAATATAAACCAATCACAAGATAAATAACTGAAATAAAAATAATATCGAATAAACCATTGGTTCCCAATACAAGAGTCCTACCAAATATCTACTGAAATAAACTGAGTCCATAAGTACAAAGTTTGATAAACTGAATAAAAGAAATAGTTGAAGAGGCGATATGCCCAAATGAAATAACTGAACTGCATTCTACTCTAGGAATGAAATGACTGAAACATCTAATCCAAATCCTGTAAGCATGCACAAGTGTTGCAGCTACGCATCCTTTGAATAGATCATCAAGCTCGGCGTCCCCTGTGGCTGAACACCTAAAAGGTTTTGAAATTATTTTACAAATGGTTCAGAGCCCAAACCTTTTGAAAATATTTAGCTAGTATTTATCACAGTTTAAAAGCAATTATTGATTACACATGCTAGTTCAACGTGCACTCCCTTGAGTTCCTCACCTTTTAACTAATGTGCACGTCTAACGTCATCTACCTAACTATGCTACCCATCCCAACTAGGTCTCATCAATAACTATCTAACCACTAACAGGTTTGGCTCCCCCGTACCACCCATACAGTACAGTATCCCATTATTTACTCATTAGTCCTTAGATAAATATCTCTTTACTATTCCCCGTACTGCCCATACAGTACATTATAGTAGCACTAATAATTAACATCCCTCGTATTATATTAAACCAGAATTAGCATTTCACGTATGTTATCATTAAGCCATTTCGTTTCGTTTCTCTACTTAAAATCACCTTTAGATATACACTATCTAACTTTACCACCATCGCACACTTAGTGGATCTTTCTCACAATTAAATGACTGTTAGGTATACCCTATCACACACATGTAGAATAAATACACATGCATGTATATATATGTCACACTGTCTATTTATACATCTCTAGCATCATCGGGATAAGAATCGTGGTGCGAGTATGCATACTCTGTTATTGATTCATGGTACATCACGTATTAAATTAAGAACTATGGGTCCGGATGTCACCCTCAAACCATAAATTAAATTAATATATATTTGAGGCGAACATAGTTCCAAGTCTATGGGTCACGCACACACCAAACGGTCCCAATTGACGGTTAAAACAACCATACACTCAGATAGCCCATACATATGTTCTATGTTCTGAGGCATAAGTCTAAAATCCCCTCAATGGGCTCATCAAGATAAGATTGTCCAGGACGCGAAACCTCCCGTGATAGCAGGATGTGTCAGTATGTTTACACACATAAGAAAGTACATAATAGTGATACACACAACTTATCAATATATCACATATAGGCATACACATTCCTATAGGTGTACACACAACCTATAAATATAATTCGTATAGGTATACACACAACCTATAAATATAATTCATATAGGTATACACACAACCTATAAATATAATCCATATAGGTATGCACTCAACCTATAGTTATCCTTCACACGTATTATAGATACACATCTCATGAACACTCACCATACTTCTCAATTTACGATTTATAACTCTCTATCATATTTTTTTCGAGTATTATTCGCTACCCAAAGGGACCTAATTACCCCCCTTCGTTTCAGTAGATAAATCACTCATATTCTAGTAGGCTACATCATAGGTTCAATTTCCCACTCTTTAATCCATTCTCATTTTCTCGAATCCATTTCGTTACCAATTAAGCCCAACTCTGTTTTTAACTTAAATTGTTCTATATGTGACTAAGTCTCGCACCTACCAATCCTAATATCATCCAATATACCCCTCATTATATTAGAAGAATGTCCCAAATGTTTCCCAATTTATAAATCACATTTTAAGGGATTAGTAATGGAAATAACACAAATCTGGGCAAACCGAATCGATTCGGGTTGGACCCGAATCGATTCGAAAAATGTACAGGTGGTTACTTTCTCTATGCGGTTATGTTTTCTTCAATTTTCATTAATCGAATCTTCATGATTATTCACCAAACTTTCAACCAAACAATACTAAAAATTATATAAATTCTTAGAGAAGATTTCCAACATATATCTATTATTAAATCATCAAGATTTCGATCCAAGAATCGATTATCTTTTAGAAATCTATAAAACCTTAGTTTTCATTGTTCTTCATATCTTTCAATCAAAATCTAGATTTCCTCCATTATGGACACCTCATGGTATGCTACCAAAAAAAATATAAATTCAAATTTCGTTTTCTATTTTCATAGGTATTAAATCTACATGCAAATTCTACTTAAGATTATTGTATTAAATTCTTAAAAACCCTAAGAACGCCAATTTTATCATCAAATATAATGTCCTACACTACATGGGTATTATAACCATTTAGAAACATGAAAGATAAACACTTTCCTGGAGATTGTTGGTTTTAATTGTGCAGAATAATTGGTGGGGATATATTCATCTCCTTGCGATCTATGTTCCAGCGATGGTGGTGGTGCAAAAAATGGTGTGGGAGCCTTGGAACTCATCTCCTTCCTCCTCTAATGGCCTCTTTGTATTTTGATAACTTCTAACCCTAACATCCTCAACCACATACCGATTTGGCTTAAAATGCTTCGAAACCCAATCCAAACCCTCGAGTACACTTTTTTTACTATCTCGACCCTTACGGACACATTGGCTCACTCAAAATGACCATTTGGATTACCCATAATTAACTCACATTTTATTTTATAAATTTAAGCCCCGACATGACGGACATGCGCGTCCTAACTAAATTACCCTAACTATCATATTTCTCACTCACAACAATCATACTACATTCTTACCAATTTACTACTCGTTCACTAAGTAATACTCAATATAATTTTTACAGATAAATATTAACCCTTACCTCGCTAATTAATATTTATTTTAAACTAGATTAATTTCCTATTAATTTTTCATTTTAATTTAATTAATCCCAATATAAAAATCATTAAAAAATACGGGGTGTTACAACCAATTGATAAATAAATATGGTCTACCCAAATATAAAATAATAGATAATGCTATAGATGAATGTGTAGATCCAGGATCAATGAGCACATATAGATCTTTATTTGCAATATAAAGTTTGCCAATAACAACTTTCGATGTAGCATAAGCATCTTGCAACATCATTAAAAACACTCGTCCTTCAATCTTGGATCAACTTGATTGTCCTATACCTCGTCCTCTAGTTGTATTACTTGGAGATGATCCTTTACTAGGCCCCACATTATTAATTGAAAATTTTCTTGCTAATACACGACAATTATTTTTTATATGACCCTTCTAATGATAGTTTAAACATTCTACATTCAGTAAATTTGGGCAATTTCTCTTTATATGACCTTTTGTCCCACAAAATAAAAAAGCATTTGGATTTCCTTGTGCTGAAACTCCTGAACTTCTTCCACTACTAAGATCACCCCTTTATGAACTACTTCCCATACCCTAACCTTACTAAAATTTTTGTACTCAAAGCCTTGAATATTCTTTATCACTACCCTTTTGATAATTCGTATCAAATTTAGTTCTCTTTCCACCCTGTTCTCTTTTTCCCCTTGCTTCATTCACAGCCTATTTTAATAACATGGCTTTATTCACCAAGGCCGAATAATTAACAGTCTATAAAGCCAAAAATTATGATTTAATGATTAGCTATAGTCCATTATGGAATCAACTACACATGTCTTCCTCATTATTTATAAACCTCGAAGCAAACCTAGACAAGGCTGTAAGTTTAACTTCATATTCTCTAACGGTCATCCTTCCTTGATTCAACATAAAATATTCATTCTCCTCCCGTTTTCAATATATTGGAGGAAAATACTTATCATATAAAGATTTAATAAAAGCATTCCATGAGATCACATTACCACCTCCTGGAGTAATTAACAAATATTCGGTGGCATCCCACCATACTTAGCTTCTCCTTTCAGCATGTACATTGCTAAGGTCATT
Source organism: Sambucus nigra (assembly GCA_949130495.1). Lineage (NCBI taxonomy): Eukaryota > Viridiplantae > Streptophyta > Magnoliopsida > Dipsacales > Adoxaceae > Sambucus > Sambucus nigra. Next base: position 379,637,682 of record OX422211.1, read on the forward strand.
TATTGATTTTCACAAAATTTCATTACCAGAAAAAGAAGTTCAATCCCTTTAACCCATACTTCTTCTTCAGTAGGTTCAATTTCTCCTTCAAATGACGGTGGATTCATCTTATTAAATTTCTCATGTAAAATATTCCTTTCTTCCCATTGTATCACCTCCTCATCCCTAGCCAATGCTTGTGGCTGTAGTTATTGAGCCTATTAATCTTAATCTAAACCATAAACATAGCTTGTTTCTCTGCCATTAAAGTCATAACATGTGCCACATTTTGCATATCCATTAATTATTTTGGATCGATTTTTACATTTATATAAACAGGTTGCTCAACCTCCACTTTTGCTGAAATATTGGAAGCCTCATAGTCTACTCTCATATTAATATTTCCCACTGTTCTAAAAAACCCGCCTAGGCTCCGCCTAGGCTTAAGGCTTAGGAGAAACGTCTCGCCTTAAGTTTTTTACGCCTTATTCTTGGTAAAACCCTTAAGACGCACTTTTTTCTAAAAACAACAATGCTTTAGTGAAACGACATCGCCTTTTAAAGAATTTTTTTACTAATCGGACCATTATTTCATCCAAAATAATCCAATAGTATTTTAATTTGCATATATTCGGACATATTTTTATAATATGTACAATTTTAGTATTTTAATAGCCATGTTATGGTTTAAAAATATTAAAATATATTAAGAAGGCCTAAACGCCTTTTCACGCCTTTTTACGCCAAGGCCCACCTAGGCTTCTAAGGCTTAAGGCTTGGCCTCCGCGCCTCGACCACGCCCCGCGTTTTTTAGAAGCTTGATATTTCCTCATTCCATTCTTATATTTTTGAAATGAATCAAAGATATAAAAACATGCATATATACGTATTATCTCTAACATAATCGTCAGTATGAAAAAACATGTTTCTTATATTAATTACCAAATCTAGACCCTTTTAACTCCAGAACCTCTAAAGCCTACGCTCTAATACCAAAAGATGATACACCATAATCCAGTTACTTATAATTAAGTTTGAAATGATTAATCGTAAACAAGAGTCTTAATTTTAAAGTCATCAACTGAAATCCATAAAACTAAAAACTTTTCACAATATTAAAATACTTATGATTATACAAACTTTCTTTAAGGATAAGTTAACTTTATTAAATCATTTACACTTAAACAAAAATCCGTTTTATACTCATTCCTTGACAATCCAACCCGAGCTCCTAGATTTGGCAGTAAAATCACAATACCTGAAAAAAATAAACATAGGAGGTGTGAGCAAAATAGCTCAATGAATGAATCAATACTACACATTATAATAAATCATATCCATATACTAGTGTATAAACTTATTTGATGCATTCTTAATGAATGACCCAACTTTTCAAACCATGATTCTCATATCCTATCTGCAATTAACAACTCTCCCGCATTCCTGGTCAGGGAGTAACCCCTTGTCTATAATTGATAATCCTTACCCATTTTGGGTTGGGGAGTAACCTACTATTTAGGTAAAATGAAATGAAATAATTGTGTATTCATAATGTCATGATAATATCCATAACAATGTACATATACATCTTTTTAGTGAGTACACTCACCTCGGATTCTCGACTATATATTTGTATTTCTCTCCGATGGAGTTGAACTTTGATGGATTAGACTTTAAACCTATCAATCCAACTAAATCAGTAATTAATTCAAATCATAAGTATAATATTAATATATTTATATAACTTTCAATGATTACACAATTACAATATATTACCACTTAATTAGAATTCCATGAAGCCTGAGTAAAGATAATGTGATGGTATCTATGTTGATAAAGTTATAAACATTCAACCCTATAAAATACTTCGTAAGGAACTTAAGTGTACTTATATATATACATATATATATACATATATATATATATACATATATATATATATATATATATATATATATATATATATATATATATATATATATATATATATATATATATATAATCATGGAACACATACTCAAAATACATTTTGGAAGGAGGAGATATGAATATTCTTTCATGGGTATCTAGTACAGCATCAAATAATTGTCATCTATTCTTAACCATTCTAAATTCATAAATTGTATAAATACAGGTGTCAAACCTTATCAATATCAAAATATATCATAATATACTTTGCAGTACAAGTGACGGTGTAATTTGTCAAGCTTCTTAGAGCAAGATATGGAATTTTGTTTGCGATATATTAAATTAGTCCTACAAGTTCCTTAATTGTGAAGTCAACTTCCAAGAATTTTCATAATTTTTCTACATCGTAACTTTCTATAATTTTCAACTCATTTTCAATACACATATTAAGTAATACAAAATTGAAGTTTCAAAATTTTTAGAGCATATATGGTTTGTAAAAAGGTTTATCAAACTCAGGGTATATCTAAATGAATTATGAAAATAACAACTATATACCAACTTACAATCATCGCAAGGTCTAACCACAAGGAGTTTAATTCTAATTTTTTAATATGTTTTGCATATTTGAGTTTAGTTTCATCTTCAACTTGAATTAATCAATAATTGATAATTTATACAAATTAAATCAATATAATCCAAAAATAAAAAAGACTAACCCATAAAAATACCTTGGGATCACTTTTATGATTTTATTTAAATTTTCCAAGATTTTCTTATCACACTTTCTTCCTTAAGCTCCTCTTTTATCTCTAATCAAGCCAACATTTCTCCAAACTGAACCCAAGTATCAAAATAATGAAAAAATGGTGATATTCAGGGGTTAAAGCCTGCCAAAGCTTCCTCCCTCTCCAACCAACCAAATTAAAACATTTGGTGTACTAAAAGACAAAATTCCACTTAAAAGGAAGGTCAATTGTGCCCTCGATTCGTAATACGGTATAACTTCTTACTCGGACATACATTTGACACACCGTTTATTGAGTTATAAACTTAACTCATATATCTACAATTATATAATTTTAACCTTGATCAAATTGTCACATACTATGGGTCAAAACTAGTCTATAATATAATCGTTCCGACCAAAATCTTAAAATCATATCTTTTGTATCCAAATTGATATTTCAAGATTCTTATAGGTACAGTTAGACTAAATATAAAAACTGAACATTATATCCATATAATAAGATAGGATGGTTTTTGAATCCAAAAAATGTAAAAGCACAATAACGTATGGCATCTATTAAGAAAAAAAAATTATGGGTTGAGATCTCTTTCCTATTTTTGATATCCCTCCTAAATCGTTTTGCCCGCCTCATACACACACACACCATTAACCGATTCTCGAGCCTCTCAATCTCACCCACCCCAGTAGCTGGTTTTAGAGGATAACACAGTTGAGTTTTAATTTTTCGTCCTCTCTCTCTCTCTCTCTCTCTCTCACACACACACACACTTCTGTCTCCTCACACTTCTTCTCAGACCATGAGAATGGGTTTTTTTTCATTGGATACCCTCGCAGGTACGAGACTCATGGGTTTGTTTCTTTGTCATTTTTTTCTTGATTTGGCTTATGCATCAAGATTTCGTGAATACCCATAAGAATGGGGTTTGTGGGTTTTCTATAAATCAAAATGGTTTTCTATTCAATTCGATAAAATAGATAAAGCAAGTTTTATCTATTCGGTTTTACCATATTATGGGTTTTCTTGAATACCTATGAGAATGGGCTATGTAGGTTTTCTATTGCTGTAAAGATTTTTTTTTTAAAATGTTGCGTGGAAACCATAATATGTTTTACCCGTTGCTTCACTACGTTCTACCCAACAGTGGTTCGGCCCAAGTTAGAAAACCCATTTCGGTTGCTTTGTTGATGTTAGTGGCCTTAAAAAACCCATCTCAGACCTTTCTTTTTCGAAGAACTCCACCAACACAAATGTCCCCTTTTACGAGATCCACCAAGTTAGATCTCCCTACACACTACACCAAATCTTTCGAATTGTCACAGTCATTGATCTTGACAAGTTGGACTTGTCAAGCTTAATGACCGTGATAATTCTGGGGGTGATAACTTTTGTTGTCACGGACGTTTCACGATCATTGACCGTGATAATTTCATTAGAATTTTCACGGTCCTTGACCTTGACACGTTTTATCACGATTAAGGAACGTGACAAACCCGTGACATTTAATAAAAAAATTATCACGATCATTGACCGTGATAATTCTGGGCAGAATTGAAAAAAAATTTGTTGGGCAGTATGGCCACTGCCACTGCCCAGTAGTATATTTGTATCTGTTATAGCAACGTTGTACCTGTTCAAGCATCATATATCCAAATAAAATAGAGATAATGCAGATATACATTCAAAACAATATGCATCACGATATAATCCAAATAGAATTCAAATGTAACAACTTAAAATAATTCAATTCAAATAATGTCACTGCATGTCTGGGGTAAGGTTAGCTCTGAGGAGGTAAGTAGGCCATACGATATACGAATTGACACACCCATCAATATACATCGTGCCTCATTGTTCGCGCAACCACAAGGGGAAGTTCTCCTTCCCGGGTATCACATGAGTGATGAGCACCTTGTACTCGATGTCTTGAAGAGAACGTCCATGAACTGGCATACCTTGGACAGTATTCAGGTCCCTCAACCCCCGTCCTATCCACTGGCCATCAAATATGTCCAGTAAAAACACGCTCGGCCAACAAAATGTCGACATCGATCGATGGAAGGGAGCTAAGGGAGTGGATCATCAAAGTCCTCACATGTCGGTGATGAAGCAGCGAGGTCCACATCCTCGTCATCCTACACCTCTTCATCCTGCACCTCCTCCTCTACCACCTCCTCCTTCCCTTTCCCCTTATGATTTTTGCCCAACGAACGCTTTATGAATGAAAACATATCTTGGACTTTCGCCTCCAAATGGGACAGCTTCGTGTCATACGAGTCCACCATTCGAGCCAACTCGGTGTCGCTCATCTCCAATCCGATGATCCTAAATTTGGACACCCGCGAGCTCACCCCCCTTATCCTCCCCTTGCGATCAGCGCCAAGAACTTAGCTGAGTGCGTTTGTGGACAAAGATGCATTGTCGGCATCAGACTGTGACTCATGCACTTTGAAGCGACTGAAAATGTGTCTCAGAAATGCGTTCACTCTAGGCTCAAGTGTAAGCCTGTCGCTCAAGTAATAATCCTAGTAATTCGGGTATCGATCCTCAGAGAAAAAGGATAACAGAGTTGTGACGACGGGAAGAGACAGAGAAACCCTAACTTTGACTCTAAAAGAAAAGAAAAAATGATTTGGTTTTGAGATTGATTACAGCTAAATGCGATAATGAAATTATGAAGAAATGCAACTATACTAATCTACCTTAATTAAGAATGAACGATGATTTGAAACTTTTGATTTGAATCTTTTTGTTTTAAATGATGAGAGAAATAGGACGGGAATACAATCCCCCAACCCTAGTGTAGTGCAGTTATAATATTAATCATAAATTTATCTGATTGATCTGACCCGAAATTTAGTACTCCCAAGAATTATGTATACGAGGTTCAATCCCGCGTCATACCTAATCTGAGGATGAGTAAATCAGTATCGCGATAGTGACACTCAAATTGCACTCTAAATCATAACGAGTACCCAGAGGCAAACGAGATATAAAGATCTACAATTATTGTGTAACTACGCAATACGATCATAATCAATCTCTAAATTCATCGGATTAATTTTATACACACACTAACACATCAAGTTGGGTTCATGTACCCCGGCCTTGGAAAATCTAGCCTAACATGTTGAATTTAATGAAAACAATGATTGATGTGCAGGAATTCATAATTAATCTAAGGAAATGGTAATTAGATATAGAAAGGAATTGGAAATAAGAAATACTTACTAAAATTACCCAAGCAATAAGTGTAACAATGAATGAAACTGGTACTCAAAAAAATCACTGAATAAATCTTCAATCTTTGAAATAAAACTGAAATTGTTAGCTAAACTAGGGTTTCTGGAAAAGGAGAGGAAAAATCCTACTAATTCTCCGTACCAACAACAATAATAAATCGGGTTTTTATACCCTACAACAATTTTGGAGTTCAGCTGCACAAGGAGTCTTTTTAGGAAGAGATAGGATTTGCAAATCTCGAAGCCCGGATCGGTCCGGGCCTTAGGCGGGTCGGTCTGCCTCCAAGGAAGATCGATTCTTTTTATTTTGGGGCAGACCGGTTCCTTTAATTTTTGCCTTCTTCGATTTGCTTGTGGTCCGGGGTCTTCTGGAGTTTGGCAAAGCGGACCGGTCCGGGGTAGGGGCGGATCGGTCCGGCTATTTGACTTTTTGGCTCACTTTGACTGCTCATAACTTTTGTTTCGGGATTCCGATTGAGGTGTCGTTTCTTCTTATGTACTCGTGAATGAAATGTCTTCAACTTCTCTTTAGGTACCTCATCTGAATTCCGGGTGGAAATTCCACTTTTGCCCTTTTGACTTTTCCTTCTTTCTTTCTTAATTATTCCGATTTCTTTCTTCTGTTTCTTGACATCAAATACCTGTAAAATCACTCAAAATACCAGAAACTCGGTGTACTCATTAGGATCAGTCAGTAGCATGATTATGAGATAAATCCAACTCAATTACGTTATTCTAGGTGCTAAAAGTAACTAAATCAAGGGATAAATTAGGAAGAGTTTATGCCTAATCAAACCCCCTAACTTAGAACTTTGCGCGTCGCGAGCAATGTAAAAGAATCCTAGCAAGGCTCAACTCTTGAAAATCATTTTATTGGGATAAAATACCTTTTTCACGGGCACGCGATTGCATTTAGCGTATGCAGCAAGCCTTTAAACCTCTAGGTTACCCTAGTAGGACGAGTGTTGTCTCGTGAGGGTTTGCAGAGAATATACCCACAAAATTTGACTCAAAGAAAATTCAAAATACGCAAAAATTGTGCAATTCAAACTTTTCCAGAAAATAGTCATCATCAAGCCATATTTACAAGTCTCAAACCGTAGTGTGTGTGTGCGAAGCCGGAAATATAGCCGCCAATTTACACTGATTGACCATTACGTTACTCATTCGAAAATTCATTTTGATTTCAAGTTCTCACGAGATGCTCTCACAAACGAATCTCTCGGATTATGGCTATTCTCTCGGTATGCGTGATATAAAGAGTAAATGTTGATGGAAGCAAAATCACGCATACAATTAGAAAGACGGAATTTTTATGGTGAAAGGATCTCATCAAAGGATTACGGTTATAAAAATGGGAACATTGCCTATATTTTGTGCATTTAATCTCATTTATTATCTTTTAGTGTCTTAGCTCTCCGCGTGGTAATCAATTTTCACAATTTGGACTCGGTTAGGACTTTTTTCGTGTGTTTAGGGTATATTGGGTAAAATGAAGGAGGTAGGGAAGGGGTTTGGAATTGGAAAAGTCATTAATGATGTCCATTCCACCCATTTAGAAACGTAATCTACCGCGACAAGGATGTATAGGAAACCAAAGGACGGGGGGAAGGGTCCCATGAAGTCAATACCCCAACAGTCGAATATCTCAATGATGAGTATGGGGGTAAGAGGCATCATGTCTCGTCGAGTAATGGCTCCCATTCGTTGGCACCTATTGCACGATTTGCAAGCATCGTTCACATACCGGAAGATTGTGGGCCAATAGAGGCCGCATTGCAGAATTTCAGCGGCCGTCTTTTTCGTCGAAAAGTGGCCTCCACAAGCTTCCGCATGACAAAACTGGATGACTTTCGGGATCTCGTCATCCGGTACACATCATCGGATGATTTGGTCGACGCAATATTTAAAAAGGAAGGGATCATCATAGAAGAACATGCGTGACCAAGTAATAAACCTCTTCTTATCTTGCAGTGTCCAGTCGGGAGGGACGGCTCCCGTGACAAGATAGTTTACTATATTTGCAAACTAGGGATACGAAGAGGTAACAAAAAATTGCTCATCTAGAAAGTATTCGTCTATGGGTATGGGATCACTCGGTACGTCGGACGAAAGCCGAGATAAATGGTCGGCAACGGCGCCATTTTGATCGAGTGGAAAACCGAGCGTCTATGTAAATACACTAGTCGTTGTTATCGGCTTCCAATCACAATACAAAAAAAAACTAAACTTTAACTACACTCTTGCGGAGTATAGTGGCGAGTCTGGGTATCGAATCCACAGGGAATGTTCAATAGATTTTAATTGATTTATTACTTCAAAAAAATAAAGTGTAAAAGATTATGATTGAGTGAGAAAGGAAAAAGGGAAAAATAAAGAAGCTACTAAAACTAATTGGAAAAATCAAGGTAGAGACACAATCCCCCAACCCTAGTGTATTGCAGTTATAATATTAATCGTAAATTTAATCGATTAATTTGACCCAGAATTTAGTACTCCCAAGCATTACATATACAAGGTTCAAGCCCGCGTCATACTTAATCTGAGGACGAGTAAATCGGTATCGCGATAGTGACACTTAAATTGCATTCTAAATCATCCCGGTTACCCAGAGGCAAACGAGATATAAAGATCTACACTTGTTGTGTTCCTACGCAATACGGTCATAATCAATCACTAAATTCAGAGGATTAATGTTATACACATGAAATTAACACATCAGGCTGGGTTCAGGTATCCCGACCTTTAAAAACCTAGACTAACATGAGAAATAATAATAAAAGTGCTGGAAATAAAATTTACAAAGATTGAAGAACAAGAACATGCAAGAAAAAATCAAAGGTTGTAGAAAAACTTGAAAAGCTCTTGAATTAAAGGTGAAAAATATTTAAATTCTTCTCCTAGATGTTCCTACTTGTTATGGAATTTTTACATAAGTGAAATCTGAATAAAAATATTCCTAATGACTAAATATATAGGCTAGAGGTCGTTTAGAAGAGTCCCCAAAACATAAAACTCTTTTGGCTAAAAGATAAGCACAAAATAAAAATCCCGTATATGCCAATTTGTCACACTTAGAAAGCGTGACTAATTTTGTAACGGATCTGGTGCGTGGCTAATTTCGTAATGGATCTGGTGCGTGACAAATGGGCGGACCGGTTCTTTTTCCTCAGCTTCGGTTCGGTTTGGGTCTGATAGCTTTTTTCATGGATTTCTTCTCAATTTCAAATTGGCACAAATTCTTCACCGTAGCTCGGATTGAGGTGTCATTTTTTCCAGTGTTCTTGTAAACTGAATGCTCTTCAACTTTCCAGTTGGCCCCACCTCCGGACTAAGGCTGCAAAATTATGAAAATGCCCTTCAACTCTTCGATTCTTGGTTTCTTTCACTATTTTGAGTTCTCTTTTCCATCTTTCTTGCATGAAATACCTGTAAAACACATAAGAGATACACAAAATACGAAATAATTTCCAAAAAGGGTTAGTAGCATAGATATGAGACAAATACAAGCTATTTACACCGCACGAAATTATAAAAATACCGAAATTATGGGGATAAATGTGAAGAATTTATGCCTAATCGAACCCCCCTAACTTAGAACTTTGCGCGTCCCGAGCAATGTAAAAGAATGAGAGTATGATTTAAAGACCCTTCAAAAACTTTTTTGTGATAGAATACCTCTTTCGCGGGCAAGCGATTGCATTTAGCATATGCAACAAGCCTTTAAACCCCTAGGTTACCCTAGTAGGACGAGTTGTGTCTCGTGAAGGTTTGCAGTGAATATACCCACAAAATTCGTTATTGACTCAAAGAAAAAATTAAAAAATTGTAAAATCTAAACTCCCCAAAAATGGTCACCTTAAAATCTTATTTAGGAGTCTCAAGTCATAGTGTGTGCGTGCGAAGCCAAAAATTGAGCCGCTAATTTTCACCGATTGATCATTACGTTACTTTTCGAACATTCGTTTTGATTTTAAAATCTCACAGAATGCTCTCACAAACGAATCTCTCGGAATGTGGCTATTCTCTCGGTATGCGTGATTTATAAAGAGTAAATATAATGGACGCAAAGTCACGTACACAAATTGAAAGACGTAAATTTTTGGGTTGAAAGCTCTCTTCATCGGAATACGATCATAGGGAAATGGGAACCATCATCTCTTTTTCATGCCATGTAATCTCTTTTATTATCTTTTTGTATTTTAACTCTCCACGCGGTAACCAATTTCGCAATACGGACTCGGTTAGGACTTTTTCGGGTTTAAGGTGTAATTGGGTAAAATGAAGGAGGTAGGGAAGGGGTTTGGAATTGGAAAAGTCATTAATGATGTCCATTTGTGCTTTTTTCGGGCTATTGCTCATTTTTTTTCATCTTTTTCTATTTTTTTCGTTTTCACTATTTTTCTTTTCTTGCTATTTTTGTTGAGCATAACTATATTTTTTTTCTTGCCCCTTTATATACACTTTTTGGACTAAATTCTGAATTTTTTCATTTTTCACAATTCCGGGCTATTTGGGTTTTTCGGGTTGTCAAACGAAAGGAAAAATTATTCGGCTCAAATTTGGGTTACAAAAGGGATGATTTTTTCACAACTTTTTATGGCCAATATTTTTGGGTAACAAACGATGGCCTATCTCATTGTCCAAAATGCCAATTGCGTTACCATATGCGTTTCGAGATGAATTTACGTTTAGAGATTAATCTAGCACGTTTTTCAAAGCAATATTAGATACATTTTTCAAAACCGGTCAAAATGAAAGACTTGAGATCTTCGAAAACTTTTTAGGCACTGAAAAGAACTTTGAGTTAACAATTAACTTGGATTGATTTAAAATTCGCAAAAAGTGATAGGCTCGAATCTCACCGGGTTTGTTAATCTCCACACTTATTCGTTAAGTCGTCAATTTTCGCTCAATTTCCATCTTTGGTCAATTTCAGCTTTGTGTATGTTGAATGTTTACAACTTGAGACTTTAAACCGACTTTTAATGATATTTTTGAAAATTTTGAATTCCAATTTTTATTTATTTTGAACAAAAATATTTTTGGATTTTTCAAAATTTTATGATTTTTTGGAAATTTCTGGGCATTTTTGAAAATTTGTGAAGTTTTAGAGATACGCATTTGTGACCCCCCCCCCCCCCCCCCCCGCCCCTAACTTAGACTTTTGCATTGTCCTCAAGCAAAAAGGACTAAAATCTAAATAAGGCAAAATAATAAGTGCAATAAATAAAACAAACAAATGGAGAAAATGCAGTTTTTATTACAACAGGACTGTGTTACATGTGCAGGGAAAAACATACAACTGTGAACAGGAAAAAACAAATAAAAAACTGCCAACACCATATAAAGCTTCACCGGGGTGGGGGATGGGAGGAACCGGGCGCGTTGGGGTCATAGGGGTTATGGTAGTAAAAAGGCAGTGGCTCATTAGGACCCCCTATGCGGCGATAGATGTCCGCTTGGAAACGGAGTACGATGCTCATGACGTGCTCGTAGTTGGTCTGAAAGGTGTTGAAGTTTGTTTCAAGTGCCGACACACGCGCGGATAGGTCCGTTCCCGCCCACTCGAAATATGGGTCGTCCTCCTCGTCCGCAGACTCCTCGTCCGCGCCGAGATCTCCCATCTCGACATCCTCACCGGTTGGCCCTGCTTCTTCCTCGCTCTCGTTCGAGGAAGCCTCTTCTTCACCATCATCACCCCGCCTATCCCGGAGGACAGCTAGTTGTTTGGCACTTTTGGTGCGGGTCCCTTGTCCGAAAGGACCGGGGATGCGAGTGTGGTCGACTGGGGGTGCTATGCCAGCATCCTTAAGGATGGAAGTGATCAAACGGGCATAGGGAAGTGGGGTGACGCCTTTCTCGTCCAAGGATGCGTTAATGATATCCGCATATAAAGTGCAGCCCAAATGGATGGAAGTTTGGGGGTCAAAGAGATGATATGTCAAAGTAGCTTGCCGAGGCCGCATGGCAGAATCGTTGGACGTTTGTAATATGTTGGCGCACACAATCTGAAATGTGAGACGCGTCTTCTCGTTGAGGCGTCCAACGGCGATGGTTTGACCCGTCCGAGCCACATTCGGCGCAATTCGAGCCATGATTGTATCCTTGTCGATCGGGGGGACGTTTCGGGGATAGGTAAATTCGGGAACGTTTGGGACGTCATACTCGGCCAACTTGGCCGTGAGACGGGCCAAGGAAAATGGGATGACATTCCCATCCACGAAAGCTTCGACCTCGAATTGGGCAGTCCGAACTAGAGTCCCATAGAATGAGCGGACCTCGGTGGCCCAAACTGCCTCGTAGGGTTGGTTGAGGAACCGGCACCAGCTCCGAGCCATGAATAGGGCGGTGACGGAGTTGGGCGGCTGTTCCCATTGGACAGCTCGCTCCATATGGAGTTTGCGGCCTAAACCAAAGAATTAATTGCACCATCGCTCCTCTTGGCGGGAGCGGAACTCGCCGTGATCGGAGGGTTGGATCTCGGTGGAGTCTATTTTGGTGGGGGCAACACGGGGAGCCATTAAAATAGAAGGTATTTTTGCTAGGAAAGCTAGAGATGGAGAAGAGAGGATTTGGGTTGAAGGTGTGAGGAGAAAGGGAGGGGTGGGGTTGTATTTGTAGTGGAAAGGGTGAGGGGAGGGGTTGGTTTTGGAGGGAAGGGGTTTGGAGGGAAAAGGGGATGGATTTAGGAGGGAAAGGTTGGGGTTGGGAAGAGGGAAAACGGATTGGAGGGAATGAATGGGATTGGGGGGAAAGGGGGGTGAATCTTAGGAAGGGGAGAAGACAAATCTGCAGAAGGCGGACCGATTCGGGGTAGAGACGGATCGGTCCGGGCCTTTGACTTTTCAACACTCGCCAGGCGGACCGGTTCCTTTTAAAATTAAAGGAACCGACCCGGGGTCGGACCGGTCCGGCCTTAAAAAGGAACCGGTCCGCCACAGGGCTTTTGGGCTGGAATTCTCCTAACTTGGTTTCGAGCTCTCTTCTTCAAAAAATTTCACTTTCCCGACATACTCTCTATCCAACTGGACTAAAAACCCTCTCGATTTCACTGGTCAACACCATTTGACTCAAAATTTCTAGAACACACGAATGCTTCTCCCGAACGAAACCTAGTCCTGACGACTCTCAAAACACATGACTCTCACCCCATACGCGTCGGGGGTGCGACGACCTCACTTTTTTTCAGCTCAATCTACCTCGTAAACGGGGTCTGACAACCAAACGGTGTCGACTTCTTCTGCACACGCCTCTAGATATGGCTTTAGGCGTTGTCCATTCACTTTGAATGTATTTCCCCCTTTTAAATCGTTCAATTCAACAGCTCCATGGGGGAAAACATTCTTCACAACGAACGGGCCAGACCATCGTGACCGCAACTTACCTAGAAAGAGGTGAAGCCGAGAGTTGTAGAGGAGAAATTTTTGCCCGGGGAGAAAATCTTTTTGTTGAATGATGCTATCATGAGCGAGTTTCATCCTTTCTTTCGAAATTTTGGCATTCTCATACGCATCATTGCGTAGTTCTTCTAACTCATTCAATTGAAGCTTGCGGGCTTCACCGGCCTTGTCCATGGCATAATTCAATTTCTTAATTTCCCAATACGCTTTGTGTTCGAGCTCAACGGGAAGATGGAAAGGTTTTCCATATACAAAGCGGAAAGGGGACATGCCGAGTTGATTCTTAAATGGGGTACGATAGGCCCATAGCAAATCGTTCAACCTAAGTGACCAATCTTTCCGGGTAGGATTGACGGTCTTTTCGAGAATGTTCTTGATTTCTCGATTCGCTAGTTCGGCCTTCCCATTCGTTTGTAGGTGATAAGTCGTTCCCACCTTGTGAACGACACCATACTTTCTCATGAGCTTCGCGAATGGCCTATTGCAAAAGTGCGTGCCATTATCGCTAATTATTACTTTCGGTGCACCGAAGCGGGAAAGTATGTGTTCCTGCAGGAAATTTATCACCACTTTTTTGTCCTTAGTCTTAGTAGCTATAGCTTCCACCCATTTAGAAACGTAGTCTACCGCAACAAGGATGTATAGGAAACCAAAGGACGGGTGGGAAGGGTCCCATGAAGTCAATACCCCAACAATCGAATATCTCAATGATGAGTATGGGGGTAAGAGGCATCATGTCTCGTCGAGTAATGGCTCCCATTCGTTGGCACCTATTGCATGATTTGTAAGCATCGTTCACATCCCGTAAGATTGTGGGCCAATAGAGGCCGTATTGTAGAATTTTAGCGACCGTCTTTTTCGTCAAAAAGTGGCCTCCACAAGCTTCCGCGTGACAAAACTGGATGACTTTCGGGATCTCGTCATCCGGTACACATCGTCGGATGATTTGGTCGGTGCAATATTTAAAGAGGAAGGGATCATCATAGAAGAACATGCGCGACCAACTAATAAACCTCTTCTTATCTTGCGGTGTCCAGTCGGGAGGGGCGGCTCCCGTGACAAGATAGTTTACTATATCCACAAACTAGGGATACGAAGAGGTAGCAAAAAGTTGCTCATCCGGAAAGTATTCGTCTATGGGTATGGAATCACTAGGTACGTCGGATGAAAGGCGAGATAAATGGTCAACAACGACGTTTTCTACTCCTTTCTTATCTTTGATGGAGAGATTGAACTCTTGTAGGAGTAGGATCCACCTTATGAGGCGCAACTTGACATCTTTCTTTGCAAGTAGGTATTTCAAGGCCGCGTGGTCGGTGAAGACAGTAATAGGAGAACCAATGAGATATAATTGGAATTTATCAAGGGCAAAGACTACCGCTAGCAACTCCTTCTCCGTGGTAGAGTAGTTGAGTTGAGGTCCGGTAAGGGTCCGGCTAGCGTAGTAGATGACATGAGCTTGCTTATCTTTTCGTTGGCCCAAAACAACCTTGATCGCGTAATCGCTTGCATCACACATAAGTTCGAATGGTAAGGACCAATCCGGAACTTGCATGATGGGAGCGGACACAAGCATGTTTTTTAATTTTTCAAAAGAGCTTTGGCATGCTTCCGTCCACTCGAATGGGGTGTCCTTCATGAGTAGGTTTCTTAAGGGCCTAGCGATGGCGCTAAAGTCCTTAATGAACCTTCGATAAAACCCCGCGTGGCCCAAGAATGAGCGCACGTCCTTCAGCAATTTTGGTGGGGGAAGATCAGTTATGACATCTATCTTTGCCCTATCAACCTCTATTCCTTTGGATGATACTATGTGGCCAAGAACTATTCCCTTGGTGACCATGAAATGGAACTTCTCCCAATTCAGCACTAAGTTCTTTTCCACACATCGGGTAAGTACTTTTTCCAGCTTTTCTAAACAATGATCGAAAGAGTTGCCAAAAACGCTGAAGTCGTCCATGAACACTTTGAGTCCTCTCTCGACCATGTCGCTAAATAAGCTCAACATGCACCTTTGAAAGGTCGCGGGTGCATTACACAAGCCAAATGGCATACGTTTGTAGGTAAACGTACCAAAAGGGCAAGTGAAGGTTGCCTTCTCCTGGTCAAGTACATCTACCTCAATTTGGTTATATCCAGAATAACCATCAAGGAAGAAATAGTAAGGGTGGCCCACCACTCTTTCAAGCATTTGATCAATAAATGGTAAGGGGAAATGGTCTTTCCTAGTTCCCGCATTAAGTTTTCGGTAATCAATGCAAACGCGCCACCCGGCCGTGGTACGTTGGGGGACTAGCTCTCCCTTGGCATTCTCAATCACAGTCATACCCGACTTCTTTGGGACGACTTGAATAGGGCTTACCCACTTTCTATCCGAGATTGGGTAGATGATCCCGACATCCAACAGTTTGATAATTTCGGTTCTCACAACTTCTTTCATATTGGGATTCAGTGTTCTTTGCATTTCTCTAGAGAGTTTGACATTCTCTTCGAGATGGATCTTATGAGTGCAAATCAAAGGACTTATCCCCTTCAAATCAGCAATGCACCAACTAAAAGCACTTTGGTGCTTCCTCAGAATTTTCAATAATTTACCCTCCTGCCATTCATCTAGGCTAGAGGGGATAACAACAGAAAATGTCTCATCCTCTCCTAGGTATGCATATTTAATATGGGAGGCGAGTTTCTTTAATTCGAGGGTTGGAAATTTTTCACTGGAGGGAACCATGTGTGTATCCCTCGGAGGTAATTCCTCGAATATAGAAACCCAATTAACCTCTCTCACGTCCTCGTCCAATTCATTCTCATTGAGCAGCTCTCTCAACTTCCCAACCTCCCTTTCGAAGTCGGTGTACGTCCCATCACCCTCGTATCTTGCCTCTAAACAGGACTCTAAAGCGTCGCCACGGTAATTCTCCTCAAAGTACTCCTCTACTATCTCATCTATGAGGCTCACCGCATGAAGATCATCTTCTTCCCCTGCATTTTGGGCTATGTGGAAGATGTTGGTTTCCAAGATCATGTTCCCAAAGGTGAGTTGCATTCGACCATTCCTAGTATTGATGATTGCGTTAGCCGTAGCTAGGAAAGGGCGCCCAAGGATGATGGGAACATGATTTCTCGAGTGGAAGGAGGGCTCCGTGTCCCAAATGACAAAATCTACCGAAAAGTAGAAAGTGTCAACTTGGACGATCACGTCCTCGACTATGCCTCGTGGGATCTTCACTGTTCGATCCGCTAATTGGAGAGTGACCTTTGTGGGCTTGAGGTCGCCCAAGTCAAGTTGCCTATAGATGGACTAAGGGAGGATATTTACGCTTGCTCCCAAGTCAAGTAAGGCTTTTTTGATTTTATTCTCTCCAATTATGCAAGATATGGTGGGTGCACCGGGATCTTTGAATTTAGGCGAAAGATCATTTAGTAGAATGGAGCTCACGTTCTGGGCTAGAAAGACGTTCTTCTTTACCTTCATCTTCCTCTTTACTGTCAACAAATCTTTGATGACTTTGCCGTAAACTGGAATTTGCTTAATGGCATCGAGAAAGGGTAAATTCAATTTTACTTGCTTTAGTACTTCTAGCACGTCTTCACGTGGGTTTCCTCTATGGGAGGGAATTAACCTTTGAGGAAACGGTGCCGCGGAGGGCTGTTTCACTACTACCTCTGACTCACTAGCATCTTCTTGGTCACTCTCATTCAAGGGGACATCTTCGACCTCTTTCGTGCTGGGCGAAATCTCCTTGTCTTTCGTTGTGTCGTGTGGGGGAGGTGATAAATCAACGAATCTCCCACTATGAAGAGTGGTCACATCTTGACATTGCTCCTGATGTTCAGTGGAGGTGGAGATAACACTAGTTTGACCTTGGGGAGGTCTTTGGCCTTGGGCAGGAAACTTTCCCTTCTCTTGAACACTCAATGAGGATTGTATTTTTGACAGATTCGCATTTATGTCGCCAATTAGATGATCATATTTGGCATTGGTTGCGGTCTGGCTTGCGATGAATTGATTCATGGTATCCTCGAGAGTTCTCTACTGTGGCGGGATATAATTTCCTTGAGGTGGTGGTGCTTGCACATGTCCTTGCATGTGTGGAGCTTGTTGAAAATGTTGTGGTGGAGGAGGGACAACATGCGAAGAAGGGTTCATTGCAGCATGTTATTGCCCATAGCTAAAACCGGGATGATTTTTCCATAAAGGGTTGTAATAATTCCCGTGCGAAGCACCGAAATTACCCTTAAATCCTCCTATACCACTAACTTGCTCCTAAAGCATTACTTTGTAGGCGGGTATCGTCGGACATTCCTCAGTTGAATGGCCCGCCTCACAAATAGCACACACCTTCTCGACGGGGTTCGGTATGGATCCAGTTAATCCTCTCCCACATATCCCTCGTAGGTATCGCATCTCTTTCTCAAGTATATCAATCTGACTGTCTGCTATAGAATTATTTTCTATATGATATAGGCCGGACGCTGACGGAGTGGTGGTCACTTGACGATTTCGATTTTGAGCATTAGGGTCGGAGGTATCCCAGGATTAGGTAGTCTCGGCGACATACCTCAAATGAAGCTCCGCATCTTGGGCGTCTAAGTCGACAAAGGGACCACTTCCCATGGTTTCAACAAGTTGCTTGGAATTGAGATTCAACCCATTATAGAGAAAAGAGATGATTTGCGCTGCATCAAATCCGTGATGGGGGCATGAAGTAACTAACTCATTGAAACGCTCATGACATTGATGAAATGGCTCATTTTCAGGTTGTCTGAACGCTTGAATTTGAGACATTATGGAAATTGTTCGATGTGGCGGGAAGAATTTCTTGAGAAATCTCGATTGTAACTCGTTCCAAGATGGAATCGAGCTCGGAGGTAAAGACCATAGCCAGGTCTTAGCTTTATCTTTGAGCGAGAAAGGGAAGAGTTTGAGGCGAATCACCTCTTGGGTGCAGGTTTGATCATTGAGCGTATCGCATACATCCTCAAACTCCCTAATATGGAGGTATGACTTTTCAGAATCCATACCGTGGTAATGTGGTAGCATCTGGATCATTCCATTTTTGAAACGGAATTGCCCGGCATTATACGGGAGTATAATGCATCCCGGAGTGACAGTGCGCTCGGGATATAGGAATTCTCTCGGCATGCGGTATGGGGGCTCTTCCTCACCGGCAGCTGCACTACCGTGTTGCGACATCCCCCTCTATCTTAAGGACTCGATTCTCTCACTTGGTGTGCTCAAGGTCTACTCGGGAGTGTGTCCTAAGAAGGAAAACGGAGTGTTATTGGAGATTGAGTGTGACAGTGTGGGAGGCGGGATCCAGAACTGTGGGGCGTTTGGAGTGTGGGGACTATCTGGGTTATACTAAACTATTGGATTTTCGTGAATGCTGGTTGGAGTATTATGGGGAGTGGGATTTTGCATTAAAATCTTGGGAGAGATGGTGGTGAATCTTTTTGTGCTTTTTGAAATTTTTTATATGTTTTTGGATTTTGGGAAATTTTTGGTCAAAGCTTTGGATTGACTCGATCTAATCCTAAGTCTACCTAGTTCCCCGACAATGGCGCCAAAAACTTGACGCGACTGAAAATGTGTCTCAGAAATGCGTTCACTCTAGGCTCAAGTGTAAGCATGTCGCTCAAGTAATAATCCCAGTAAGTCGGGTATCGATCCTCAGGGAAAAAGGACAACAGAGTTGTGACGACGGGAAGAGACAGAGAAACCCTAACTTTGACTCTAAAAGAAAAGAAAAAATGATTTGGTTTTGAGATTGATTACAGCTAAATGCGATAATGAAATTATGAAGAAATGCAACTATACTAATCTACCCTAATTAAGAATGAACGATGATTTGAAACTTTTGATTTGAATCTTTTTGTTTTAAATGATGAGAGAAATAGGACGGGAATACAATCCCCCAACCCTAGTGTAGTGCAGTTATAATATTAATCATAAATTTATCTGATTGATCTGACCCGAAATTTAGTACTCCCAAGCATTATGTATACGAGGTTCAATCCCGCGTCATACCTAATCTGAGGATGAGTAAATCAGTATCGCGATAGTGACACTCAAATTGCACTCTAAATCATAACGAGTACCCAGAAGCAAACGAGATATAAAGATCTACAATTATTGTGTAACTACGCAATACGATCATAATCAATCTCTAAATTCATCGGATTAATTTTATACACACACTAAAACATCAAGTTGGGTTCATGTACCCCGGCCTTGGAAAATCTAGCCTAACATGTTGAATTTAATGAAAACAATGATTGATGTGCAGGAATTCATAATTAATCTAAGGAAAATGGTAATTAGATGTAGAAAGGAATTGGAAATAAGAAATACTTACTAAAATTACCCAAGCAATAAGTGTAACAATGAATGAAACTCGTACTCACAAAAATCACTGAATAAATCTTCAATCTTTGAATTAAAACTGAAATTGTTAGCTAAACTAGGGTTTCTAGAAAAGGAGAGGAAAAATCCTATTAATTCTCCGTACCAATAACAATAATAAATCAGGTTTTTATACCCTACAACAATTTTGGAGTTCAGCTGCACTATGAGTCTTTTTAGGAAGAGATAGGATTTGCAAATCTCGAAGCCCGGATCGGTCCGGGCCTTAGGCGGACCGGTCTACCTCCAAGGCTGATCGGTTCTTTTTATTTCGGGGCGGACTGGTTCCTTTTATTTTTGCCTTCTTCGGTTTGCTTGTGGTCCGGGGTCTTTTGGAGTTTGGCAAAGCGAACCGATCCGGCTATTTGACTTTTTGGCTCACTTTGACTGCTCATAACTTTTGTTCCGGGATTCCGATTGAGGTTCCGTTTCTTCCTATGTACTCGTGAATGAAATGTCTTCAACTTCTCTTCAGGTACCTCATCTGAATTCCGGGTGAAAATTCCATTTTTGCCCTTTTGACTTTTCCTTCTTTCTTTCTTGATTCTTCCGGTTTCTTTCTTCCGTTTCTTGACATCAAATACCTGTAAAATCACTACAAAATTCCAGAAACTCGGTGTACTCATTAGGATCAGTCAGTAGCACGATTATGAGATAAATTCAACTCAATTACGTTGTTCGAGGTGCTAAAAGTAACTAAATCAAGGGATAAATTGGGAAGAATTTATGACTAATCACACTTCCTTAAGCTTTGCCTAAAACAATAAAAAACACATGATTAGTAAAATAAATAAATAAATAAATTATAACGTAATTAACAAAAAGTAAATTGTTAGATTACTTACAATCGTGGCCGCGACTCTCGGGGATACCTCATTATCCTTCCCCTTATTCGTCCGAATAGCCATATAAGTATCTAGCCTATGTGGTCTACCCCCAGGGCCACTCCCTGTCCCCTAAAATAAAATAAAGAAAAATTAGTATCGGTCCCGCAAAGTAAAATAATGCAAAATAATATATTTCTGTAGTTATAGAAAAATTAAATCTTACCATCATCCTATGCTCCACCTCGACATAAGACGTCCTGCCGGAGTAGTGCACGTCCGTCTTTTTTGCCCGATTTTTCCTCCCCGATTGGCGAGATGCCAATTGTCTCTCCCCAATCTCATTGTCAATGAACTTTTGCCAGTGTGACAATGAGATCGGCTCCTTCGGCAGGACGGATTAACACATTCGAATAATGAACTCTCGGGTCTTCCCAAAGTGCCGGATCCGCATATTTTTCTTTCACATCTTGTGTTGCTCCCTCAACTGCTCCAAGACGGAATCGCGTAACTTTGGATCCAGACTGAATTATTCCTGTCCAACAAATACAATGTTAGTTGCGAATAAATATAAATATAAATATAAAATGAAATTGAAATCGAAATCGAAATTGAAATTGAAATATTCATATAAATATAAATATAAATACATTACCCAAATAGCTAACTTGAGCTCATTTGGCACCTCCCTCCAACTAGTGTACTCCGGGCCGATGATCGTCTTTACCAGCTCGAGGGATCTCGCTAATAGACCCGTTTTGTTCTCAATGGCCATCCCCAATTTACCATATTTTGGGAGCCTACGGACCGAGGAGCCCTCGTCGCCTCCGCTACCACCGAGCCCACACGACATCATCATAATCAGCATCATCATCCTCGCAACTAAAAGTAAAGCATTGATAACCATTGCTCTGTCAACTCAGTAGAGTCATCAGCTACTGTCTATCTTTGCAAGTATAAGATTAAGGGCTCAAGATGTCAGTTCAGAGACACAATAATGAAAAAAAGAGGACAACTATTGCATCTTACATTTTTCTTATGCATCAATCAGATAACACATGTTGTACACATTGGGTGTATTGAAGTTTTTAAAGAAACTGAAAAAGGTATAAAACAGCAAACATGGATGATTGTGATGATAACATTTCAACAAATACTACCGGTACATATCTCATTTTCCTAATTTAAAATACTTATTTACTTAAGTCTCTACTGCAACTTATTATAGACGCTTTATTTTCATTTTTCTTACATGATATTTCAAAATATATTATAATGTCTATTTTTTATTCAATATTTTTTTAAGAGTATGTAAGATGCCATAGATAATACATTGGGTGAAATTTTTTCTATGGTGTAGATGGATACGTTTCTACACGTTTTGGATGCCTATTTGTAATAAAAATTCTGATTTTTTTCATTTTAAAAAACATGTAGAAACCTAATAAGTTCATCTTTTATTTTAAAAAAAAAAACATATTGCAGAAACAAGTAGAAGTTTTTTTATAGTTTTTTTACACATTTTTGGCGATTATTGTCATAAAAATTTCGATTTCTTAAAACATTTTTTAATTTTTAATTTATCACTACCAGATTTATTTCTTCACCCTTACTAAACTTAAGACTATATATTTTCATTTATAACCAATTAAGAAAATGTTATGGGCATTTCATATATTTCTACCTATTATCATTGTATGGTTTTAGTTGTAATTTTATAGTTTTTCTAATAAAAATTCAAGTTGAGATGAGAAATGGGGGCGTTAATCTTCTTATTTTGATTAGTCCTTTCCGGATTTAGAATGCTACCTTTGAATTGTCTTTCAGATTTAAGACATTTTTTTAATTAATATTAATTGATTATTATTCTAGATAATTTTTTTATTTTACTTTAAAATTACTTTTACCTACTTGATTTGTTGAACTTTCACTACACAAAATATGCGTAGATGTATGATGTATAAGAGTTAAGTTATATGTAACACGTATGCATTTATATATATTATGGAACGATATATAGATGTTTTGTTGGGGAACGATATTCTTATAGTTTTGCGATTACACATTTTTGAAATTTTTACCGTTTTGCAATTACGTACTTCGAAAAAAAAAAATCAGGGTATCCGCTAGTATATATAAATATATATGTATGTGGTAAGAATGATTCAGATATAATTTACCATAGTTGTATTCGAGTTATCACATCTAGACTCTTGGTTAAAATGTTAAATATATATCTCGACACTTGTTCAACTTAAGGAATCACTTGAATTTGGACCTTTGTAATCTTCCCTAGGACTTCTAAGAGTGGTTGAGAAGTGACACTAGAGTTATGGGTTGCCATGGTTGAAATCTACTGCTACAATATATTGATGGAGTGTTGGTGGAAGATATTGAAGATGGGTGGTGATGGTATTTTATCACATTAAATGACGTTTAATGAACTTGAACAAACTGCAAGTGGTGAATGGGGGATTGATAGAATAGTGTATGTGCTTTTTACCAACATATTAGATTGGGGTACTAAGGGTTTGCTTGGATCTTATGAGGTTTCCTAATCTTATGGCTGTGGTAATGACCTATTGAGGCTATTTCGACTAAAGTGCAAGTAGGCCCCAGTCCAATGACTGTGTAAGATACAGATGGAAATTATTAAAATGAAGTATGAGACCTTCGTTCCTGGACTGAGGATATTTTGACAACCCTTTCCTCCCTGGACAGATGTTACGAAAGATTGTTGAGGTCCATTCCCTACACATATGTCTTGTAATTATTCACCGAGGTTTACTAGTTACTTTAGATACTGAGTGTTGTCTTGAGGGATCCTTTTAGAATCTCCTTACTAGAATTAGGGGTCTAAACTTTCGCTAGAGTTATAGGAAGAAGAAAAAAAGTCCTTATTTTTATACCTTGACCTTGGCTTAAGGCTTAAGACCCCTTCTAAACATTTTGAAGTTGAATATCATACTTGGTATCATCAATACCTCTACCAAACCTCAAGTGCAAATATGTATTGTATGATCTGGTAACGTGAAGTCTTGGTGCATATCTCTTTCTTCGAGTATTTCAGTAGAACTCAAGACTCAAAAATACCTAGACCTACCTTTTGTCAAGTTTTTGAATATATTCAAAACTAAAAAAGGATATACAAACAACTTATAGAACATAAACTTTTAGGACTACAATTTTGTGTCACTATTTTGGTTGCTCATGCTTGAAGTTAGATCGTAAGAAAATTTTCTAGTGTCCTTTGTTTGCATGAGTCTTGCAACACGTAAAAAAAATACTATTACTTTATCTATCCATCTTCCTTATGCAAGCCACAAACAAAAATAAATGATAGTTTGTCCTTGTTCCAGACTCTAACCTGAAAGAATCCAAGATTTAATATCCAAAATAAAGTTCTTAGAAACTTAAAACCTATTGTATCCATAAAAGTAGTTTTCCATGAATCGAGAGAGAACATCAAAAAGTTATCTCTTTCACCCTCAATGACAAGTATCATCACAAACATCACTAACGTTAAAAATTAGGTGCTCTCACAAGCCCTTATAAATCCCCATGGAGTATATGACTCGAGCTAATGTATTGCACCATTCCCACACAATCTAGGGAAAAAAATCCTTCCCTCTTTGATTCCGAAATGAAATTGTGGTGTTTAGCTTGAAGACAAAAATTTATTTTCTTCCACAACGCAACTTACTACACATGCATGCACATGCACAAATAAATCTTGTGCAGGCAACCTCAAGACCCATTCAACTTGAGAATATACAAACCTAAAAGAAATATTCTGCACCAAAACTAAAACCTAAAAAAACTAGGGTTATATAAATATTACCAGTGGCGGACCAGCATTTTGAGTCAAGGGGTGCGAAAAGTAATGATGAAGTCCGAGGGTTCGGGGGCGGGAGCCCCCAAGGCGACTTTTTGGGGGTTGTTTTTACTTGTTTTTGCAATTTTTTAACCCTAAAAATGTTGAGGTATTGATTCACTAAATTTGGGCTCCTACTTTATTCGTGAATTTTTTTTATAATATTTCAACATAATAACCCTAACAAACCCAAAAATTAAATTACAATAAATATATTTAATCATTCAACCATTGATGAAATTACAATAGATATATTTAATCATTTTACATAACATAACATTTAACATAAGTTAACTGTTAAAAAATATAACCAACATTGATGTAATTTTATTTTAAACTAACAATGTTTCAATAAACTAATTTTTACAATAAACTAATTTCTTTCAATGTTTTACAATAAACTAACAATATTTTTACAATACACTAATTTTTTTCAATAAACTAATTTTTACAATAAACTAACAATGTTTTTACAATAATAAAAAATTAACAATGTTTCAATAAACTAACAATGTCTCAATAAACTAACAATAAACTAATTTACAATAAACTAACAATGTTTAACTTAATAAAAAATTAAAAAAAAAATTACCTTCTTACAGACTGAGTCAGATGCTCTGTTTGCGGGCGGAGGAGAGGGCGGAGAGGAGGAGCTCTGAGCGGAGGTGGCTCAACCTGTTGCTGCTGGAAACTACAGCGGAGGTTGCTCAGGTGTGATGTTGAGAAACTACAGTCTACAACTTGCTGCTGTTGGAGATTACAACTTGTTGGTGTGATTTTGAGAGATGAGAGGAAATAGGGAGAGTCTAAGATCACACGCCGTGAGTGAGGAGAGAGAGAGAGAGAGAGAGAGAGAGAGAGAGAGAGAGAGAAATGTTAGGTTAACTTAAAAGTGTTGAAACGCGTGAGTAGTTTTTGTAATCAGAAATTAGAATTAGTTTTATTTATAATTTTGGCCCCACAAACTGAATACCTTCTATTATGAAACATGACACAAAGGTCCAAAAAATAAAAAATAAAATAGCTTATACTCGGGAAAAATTTCCCAAAAACCTAGGTGGGCGGCCGCCCACTCTCGGGACCACCTAGGTCCGCCCCTGAATATTACATCACTTTATAACTTCTCTAAATACATCCAATTGCATTGATGAATTATAACACCCAAACTAAAGAAAATAATTATTCATTAAAAACTGTAGGATCCAATCACATAAACAAACATACATTGGAATGTTTCTTCCCTTTGATAAAGACCAAAAGTATCCAAGAAAAATACATCTGCCCTATCTTAGAAATTTCTCCACCCTGTTGAGAAAAAAAGTTAAATAGGAGTCAAAAGGATATAGATAATGTGTATATAACGTGGAAAAAGGCTATAATGACAATGATAAGAGAACTATGAAGGAAAACATATAGAAAACATGTGGTAAACATAGGAATGGCAACCACCAGAAACACTAACATGGTGTGATCAAGCTATAATATCATGATTAGAGAAAAATTCAAGTGAAGTAAGATGTATAACTTGTGAATCTCAATCAACTAAGAATAGAGTAAGATATATCTAAGTATATGAACTAATATAGAATGATAATATATAAAAGTCTATCTATTTGATATCACATGAACTAATATAGAACTAATATATATATATATAAGTTAGCTTGGTTTTTGAAAATATACACATTTTTAACGGTCTAGATCGATGCCACCTCCTTACCTATTTTTACATATTTTAATGGTTCAGATCGCATCTATTTTTTTTTTACAAATCTACCCCTTAACTATTTGGTTTTCCCCTTTTTTTTCTACCTCTCAAATTTAGCCTTTAATTCAAAAATAGGGGCATTTTGGTAAACAATCCAAACTTTTCCTCTCTTTCATTGCTTTCACTCTCTTTCTTTACTCCCGATCTCTCATTTTCAACCCAAAGAACACCCACCTCCATGCTGCAACTCCACTCTCCACGTCCCTGCTACTCCTAGGTCAAACTTCATATTATTTCGGTTTGTTCCTGTATTGGTTTGGTTTGTTCATATTAGGTTTGAGGGTTAGTATTTTCAGACTATGGAACATTGATTTCAAATCTGGGGGTTAGGGTTTTGAATTAAAAATTTGTGTTCTTTTAATAAGGTTTCTTGATTAATGTATTGCAGATGTTAGAAATGTTGGTGGTAATGGACCCGGAATCCCAAGGTCATATGGTACCTCTTCTTTTATTTCTCGAGATTTCAAGGGGTATAATGTATTCAGGTTTTTAATGGTAAAGTTCAAGGGTTTTTACAGTCGTAGTTTTTTGGGCTATGGTGTAGATTTCAAGGGTTTTTTGAATTTTGATTATTTTGGTTTCAGTTTTTACTGTTTAGTCGCTTCATAATTGGGTTTTTTGTTGTTTTTGTAGGAGCTGTTGTGTTACAAACAAGTATCTAATTTATAGGTATATTCAAACTTTGGGCATATTCGTAGTTTTTGTCTAATTTGCTTTGTTTGTTATGGAATCAATATAAGGAGAACTATAGAACTTTTAGTTGTATAAATCTAATTTCAATTTTTTGAAAGTGTTTTGAGTTGATTTACATGTTATTATTTCTTTAGAGTTGCTTTAGAGATACACACCAAAAACTTACAATGCACCATGTCCATTTATCTAGCACTATGCATTTATTACAACTAATTTTTTGTAGCAGGTGTTGACTCTGATTATTTGCAGTAGGCATTTCTATCTTGAGTACGCACCTAATTAAGTATGCACTTGTATTAAGTATGCACCTTTTAATGAAGTATTAAGTATGCATGAATTATTAAGGTAACACTATCAAGGTATATGATCTTTCTCTGTTTATTTACTCGAGTTTTATTTATTTTTCATTTCATTTGTATGTTTGTTTGGCATTTCAATTATATGTTCTTTAAGTTGACAATAAGGATTTTAAATAAGGTATCCGTGGTTTGATTTGGGACCCTTTTTTAATTGTAACCTTTTACAAACTACTTTCCTTCATATTCTCAGTTTTTCGACTACTTTTGAATTCATATTTCCTATAGGTTGTCAAGCCTTAAAGGCATTGAGGAAAGAATAATGTCAGGGTATTTATGTTCAATTTTCTAAAAGTTATTATATTTATCTTAAGCTTTACATTTGGTGTCGTTAGACATGCATGTTGGAGTGTGATCTTTTGAGTGGTAATATATAGAAAATGTATAATTATATCGAATGGTTTTATGGTTGAATTGCATATATATAAGTCTTTCAAGTTTGAACAAAAACTTAGATAGTTCAGGGAACACTCACATATAATAGAAATATCTATGATGATTATCTTCAAAAAGTGAAGTAATTGAAAGGTTGTAAAGTTGAGTTATTATACTATAACGAACTGGTGTACTTGGTTCATTATAGTTTAGATCAAGTGGATAAAATCTACCCTCCATGTTTATTCCCAATTTTATGTATAGTAATTTGATATAGCGTTATGTATAGTACAATAACTTATGACCACAAATTATTTGCATTACAGATTATATGCATTGGTGGCTCAAATTAATGGCTCTAATTGATGACCAAAGAATTCATTGAATCAAATTGATGGCTCTAATTTGTGTACAGACTAAATTCTTTGGTGGCTCTAATTGATGACCACAAGAGATTCATTGAATCAAAGAATTCTACAGAACTAGAATCAAGAACCTTTAATGAAAAGAAAAAAGAGCAAGTTCTTTCTACTACATTATCATCCTCGCAGTTCATGCCATCAACTTTAGAACATGGCACCTAAAGGAATGACAATTTTTTAACGAGAGGTGGTAGGTAGCTTCAATGGTTGGCATCACTGGATTAAAATGAGTGCCAAAAAATTCTATGCAAGTTTTCGTTTACTGTATCAATGATATGTATCACCCGATACACTCCAGTTTTCAACGGCACATGGAAAAACCAGATAAATCCATCTATACATTGGTTTTAGATATTTTCTGAACAAATGATAGAATAAGGTTTGTGGAAGGTCTTTTATTGTTTGTTATAGGCACGATCAAATATTTCAGTGTGGTAATCATTTTAACCCCCTTTGAAATATTTTAATCAGCTAAAATGACTGTTGAAAATGTTTTAATCAGTTGAATTCCCTCAAGTTCTCTTCGATTTGTGTTTTTTGTCAAGGCTTTTAGGTATTTGGGACTCGTCTCTCAGATATAATCCCTTTTATGTAATTCAGAGTCCAAATCCACTTTATGACATCATTATTCGTCCTCTAATGCTTACTATTGTGTTTAATTTTATTTCTTAGGTAATGATTCTATAGTTTGTGTATTCATTTCTTAGGGGTGCACGTATATGCTGCTCAGTAGTCGTCATTGTCTTTTGAGGACCACACCCAATGCGTGCTGGAGTAGACTACGCAACCCATGACCCGGTAGATGTTGAGGAGGGAGAGATCGAGGTTGGTTTTCAGACATTGAAGTCCTGTGTATTGATCACCTCGTGCTGTAA
Organism: Sambucus nigra; assembly: GCA_949130495.1. Classification (NCBI taxonomy): domain Eukaryota; kingdom Viridiplantae; phylum Streptophyta; class Magnoliopsida; order Dipsacales; family Adoxaceae; genus Sambucus; species Sambucus nigra. The sequence continues at coordinate 379,666,550 of OX422211.1, forward strand.
GGTACTATCTTGATATCTGTTGTTTATGACAAATGATCCAAAGATGTAATATTTGTTCTTTGGGACTTTTTGAACTTGAAGAATATCTCTTTGTAAATGATTTCATGTTTTTATGTTTAATTTTTAACTTGATGAATATCCCACTTTGCTATTGGGGTTATGTGTATTTGTATATTCACGAAATCAAGGGATGAGCATTTTTCCAAATCCATCGCGTCGGAAGAAGGGAGTAAATGCCTGTTTCAAACAAGTATATACTCTATTGAGCGATGTTGTGGAGTATATTTCAAACAGGTATCTTGGAGTCGATGTTGTGGAGTAATTTTTATTTTCAATACAATAAGATTTAGCATAAATTTATGTTGCGGCTGTGTAGATATTTTAACACGTATATGTTAATCATGGGGCATATTTCAGGTTTGGCATGACAAATGTGCCAGTAGCGATACTGGAGCATTTAACACGTGTGAATACAACTAAATACACAACTCAACGAATTACTATTCTACGAGGAAACAATGAGACTCGTTAGGTATTTTGATGTGAAAATCTCTTCCCCATTCTATCATGCCTTTTGAATCCCTTTTAAACTTTAAGCACTGGATAGTTGTGGATTAAGTGCATTATTTTTGGTTTGTTGTAGATTACTCAAGTTTATGGGTTTTATGATGAATGCCCAAGAAAGTGAGTTTCGAGCATCTTTAAAGTGAGTTCTAAACATTTTTTGGTTTATTACAGATTATTCATTTGGTTTATTATAGTTGTCGATATGCGTTCATTTGGGAGCGTAGACCCAATCAGACATGAAGTTCCATAATAGTTTACTCTTTTGTTTAATTTTGTATACTCTGCATATGCATATGATTCTGTGAGGAAGTTCTTTCTCTTATGAATACTCTCCATATGCATACTCTGCACGTGCATATGATTCAAGAGTATTAGAGACCTTAATTCTCTGATTCAAAACTCTTGGTAGCAGATCTTAACCATTTTGTTTGCTTGGACCATTGTGTTTTCTTGGCTTGAGTTCCATATTGACATTAGTTTTAATCGCTCTTAATTTGGAGTTTGGTATATTACAAACAAGAATCTTGCAACATCATTCAAATCTGTACAAAAATGTGTTTTTTTGGTTAGTTTTTCCTGAACTAATGACAAAGTGACTGATTTTAGCTTTTAAAAAAACATGCACAGTTGAAGATCTAAATTTCAAAAGGTCTGATCTCTATGTTTGATTACTCACAGTGTTCTTATTAATTTACATAATTTCTTCATTCAGTCTATAAAGCATATGTATTGTTCATATGCATTGTTCATTAGTTATAAAGTGAATTAATTCTTTTAGTAGGCAGGGCATTTTAACTATCGAGATTGATGGTGGTCTATGTTATCTTTCATTTGAGGTACTCTCTTCAGCTTCAGCTGCACTACTGCTTCATGTGCACTACTTGCACGCTTGAGCTTCAGCTGCACTACTTGCACGCTTCAGCTTCAGCTCACTACTGCTTATGCGGCTGCACTACTTGCACTGCACTGAGCTTCAGCTCACTCCCCGAGATAATTGTTTGATTTAGCGAACAAGATCCCCAATTTTTAAGCGTGGATTATATTCGGATAGGAGAGAGATTAGACGAACACATTGTATTGTTTGATTAAACTGTGCTTGGAATGGTGGAGCCTATTAAATAGACTGAATATCATAATCAAGTAGTTCTTGCCTCCATAATGCAGAGGTGATGTTTGATCAAACTATGCTTGGGATGGTATAGCCTATTAAAGTGATTCCAAACATCTTGCCTCCATATGCATATATATGCAATATGCATATATATGCAGTGCACTACTTGCATATTCTCATCAGACAGAAGACCGACCTCTGGAATCGATCTATTACTTAATAAAAAAAATGCGTTTATCGCCCATGCTTGCTATATGAATTGGATACTTAATATCTATTCTTTATTATCTTACGTTTATGTTCTATTAGTTTCATTAGGTTTATGATATCTATTCTTTATTATCTTACGTTTATGATGATAGTTTTTCAATTAAGCTTCATTTGTGATATTATAGCGATTATTTTCCCGAAGCAATTATTTGTTTGATCACTTTGATCTTTGAATTTCTATCTTTCGATGCCATCGTCTGAATGTTTGGCCTGCAACCCCAATTAATTTATATATTTATTCAGTATACCATTAGTACTGAAATTAAATATAAAAGACAGCTATTGAAAATTAGTATCCATGTTCAATGTGTTTTATATTAGTGAAAGACTATGCATCTATATTGAAAATTTGTACCTTTACCAACAATATCACTACCCTGCAGATTTAAAGTAGTGAAAGACTATGCATCTATAATGATTCCAATGATCATTGCATTGTTCACTAATATATCAAGCTTCCAAATTTTGTTTTGATGTGATATTCTAGGAAAGTAATGGTAGCTTGATCAGTGACATCAAGCTACTGAAAAATTACATTAAACATGCCATAGACTCTAGGATCTTCAATAGTTTCAATACCTATCTTCTCATTTCTTTTTTTATGAAATTTTGTGACTTACAATGTTCGGTAACTGATGCAGGTTCATTGGCCTTTCATTGGCCATCCACTATGCAGTCCATTACATAGAACTTCAAGTCAGGGGAGATGAATACTCCGACCACTATGCAGTTCGTTAATTGTCTCTATCTTTCTTTGATTGTTGTGAACAGGTACTACGACCTTGATGCTATGAACACGTACACACACGCATACATGCGCCTCCTGCCTGTCCCCTCCCCCCTCCCCACTCACACACGTGCACACAAACATACACACAAACATGCACACACTCGCCCCCTGCCCGTCCCCTCCCCCCTTCCCCACTCACACACGCACACAAAAACATACACACAAACACGCACACGCGCCCCCTGCCCGTCCCCTCCCCCCTTTCCCACTCACACACGGGCACACAAACATACACACAAACACGCAAACAAGCGCCCCCTCCCCCGTCCCCTCCCCCCTTCCCTCCCCGCTTCCCCATTCACACAAGCACACATGCGCACACAAACACACACGCGCGCCCCCTGCCCGTCCCCTCCCCCTTCCCCACTCACACACGCGCACATATACACACACGCACGCACTGCATATATGCACTGGCATATATGCCTCAATATGCATATAAACATGAACACATTGAATACTTTAATCATTTTCGTTAAAAACATGGACACATTGATGCTCGAATGCGACCTAATTCATTTTTTTTTTTGCCGATTAAAGTGGGTCTGCTGCTATTGAGAGAGCTCCGTCTCACATTACTGGCAAGTAGCATATTGGTTACTGATTGTATATTTACTTATGTGATTGTATCTTTGTTCGAAAAATTGATTAATTATGTTTATTGTTTGTCAAATCGTACAAAAAACCGAGAGGGAGAGAGTGATAATGGATAGAGGTGGGAAGAATGATGGAAAGACACTAGTAGTAGCACCTAATCCAGAAGCAGATGAGTGCAAAAGACCTAAAAGAATTGCAATTTTCAAAAACATACTCTCCGATGCTCCTGCAAAGGCCTGTTCAATTTCTCTCACCCCATCCAAGATGGTAGTCAAACACCACGGCACAGACATTTTGAAGAAGTCCCACAGAATGAATAAATGCATATTCTCCTTTCCCGGGCTTCTAGCTCCCATCTCCGAAATTCGAATTATTTTTAAATTGTTGAATTTATTTTTACCCCTTAAATAGGGTGGATAGTCCAATAAACAAAGGAGGCTATGCCCAATTTTTTTTTAAAATTTGACACTTTGTTTTTTTTAGACAATGTGAATTCGATGGATGAATATTGTATATTTCGTATTATATGTGAATTTATTTGACAATTTAGACTATTTGAATGTTATTAAACTATTTGTTATTTGTTAAGCATGGTGATTAGTCCTATAAATAAAGGATATTATGGCCAATTGTTTTAAAATTATACTTCAAAATTTTTGCGTTTTGCTATTACGTACTTTGAAAAATTATCGCCGTTTCGTGATTACGTACTTTGGAAAATTTCGTCGTGCCTTCAGGCACGAGCATACGCTAGTGTATATATATATATATATATATATATATATATATATATATATATAACACAAAGGGCAACAACACTGAATATATCTCCAATAATCATTAAAAATACTTCAAAACTAAATAAGAGTATATAATCCACAATGAGTAGAAAAATATCAAAAAAAATCTCAGTAATCAATACACCACTACTCGCCGCCAATACACAAACTAAGGTCAAACATAAATCTTATCATTAATTAGATGATAAGCTATCAGTGTGAGTAACCTCGATATCATAATCATCATCTGAATCATCAATATAAACTCTCTTCTCGGAAGTTAAAGGTGCTTGTCCAGGTGTTGGAAAAGCAGCTTGGGATTGACTGCATAATTTTTTTGGCCCTAAAGATCTTTGATTAATCATACATTGAAAAAAAAATAACTAGGTTTAATGATTAAATCTAGGGAATTAAGAATACAATACCATAGCGAATCATGTTATGATTCATGTGAGGAGACAAAGGTTAAAGATGATGAAATCCTTACTTCCCTCATCCCTTAAAGGTTTCCAAAAACCTTTCAAGAAAGCTTCTAACATCTTGAATCTTCTAGCATATGATTCACCCAAAGTAAGCCTTGTATATGGATATTCTTGGAGATGAGACAGTGATGAAATATGAAATAATTGACCTTTTCTCCCCACACCCCTTTAGAAAAAGATTAATAGTGTTTGTTCGATCCTTCTCTAACCATCCATAATGGATCCTTAGCCTAAAACCATAGCTTACACCCCCATATAGGCATGGGTTATGGGCTTTAGTCGAACTAGGCTTCTAGAGAGTTTCAGGTATAATAATTGGTCAATGGACTATATTAGGGACCCAAGACAAATAATTAAATGGTCTTCCAAATAAATACTCGAAAATCCAAATTGAAATTATTGTAATTATTTCCTTTCTTTAGTTATTCGTGATTAAATCCACTAAATAATCACGACTGCGATCAAATTTAATTATCTCTATATTATCGAAATAAATAGGTCATATTTGCAAAGTTGATTATGGTACATAATATGATTCCCCATATTAAGTTTATATTACCCGCTTGGTCAAATCAAATGATTGTTAATCCTTTTTAACCAAAATCTAATCAATTTCCTTGATTCTCAGATTTAACTTATTTGCTACTCCGCCGGGATTATAAAATAATCCATCGGTCGGGTTTTACTCAGTGGAAACAAAATATATAAGTGTATCAAAGGGGTATCATAATCCACAGTATCCCCTCGATGCGTATTTATCTGAATTATGGTCTCGGACTTATTGTGGTTTTATTCTTAAAATCATGTATGACAATCTTTTTTAAGGTAAAGGTGTGTCAATTCATATTGAAATAATAATCATGGTTACGAGAATGCATTATATTTGGTTTAAATATACAATAAACATGTCGATTAATAGAGCTCGGTAGGAATTTTGGTGAGTCGTATTCGGGTTGATCAATAGGAGATCAGGATTTCGGTGTGAGCAACATTGAAATGTTCATAACCTAGATACGGATATGACATCTTATCGAAATGGTTGGGATGAAATACTAGTAATTTATCCTGTTTGATGGTTAGATAACTTGTTTGATTGTTCAACAGAGAATTATAATTAGTACATCCTCGAAATGTATTGAACAGGGCCACCGGCGAGATTTGAGTATAAGATTTATCTTGATTAGACTCGGGCAATCTCACACCATTTGCAAAGGGTGCATAAATTCTTAATCTCAAGAATTGTGAGGATTGGATTGCTTGCACAAATGTCACTTTGATTACTATGGATGCGGTCTAATTTTATATCGGTTCAAATGATCCCAACATATTAGGTGACAGTTGTGTGAGTAGGTCTAAGATCATAATTTAGACGAATCTACATCCAAGGGAAACTGGGGATTGTGATACCCCCTTAATAGAGTTTTATGTTTTGTTTCCACCAAGTAAAACTGGTCGGGTGGATTATTTTATGATCCTGGTGGAATGGCAAATAAATTTAAGCCTGAGAATTAAGAAAATTGATTTGATGTTGGTTAAAATCGATTAACAGTAAATTGATTTGACCAAGCGAGTATTACACACTTAATGTGGGGAATCAAATTATGTGACATAATCAATTTTTTAAATAAGACCTCATTATATCGAAGTGATTTATGAGATAATTAAATTGGAGTGTTGTCATAATTATTTAGTGAAATTAATTATGATTAAATAAAGAAAGGAAATAAATTACGGTAATTGTAATTGCGCTTTTTGAGTATGTATTTGGAGATAATTTAAGTATTTATCTTCTATCCCCAATGTAGTCCACATACCCAAGTAGCTAGGCCCAGGCTCTCAAGAAACCTAATTTGGCCCAAGCTCATCTTTTGTACTTGTATAAAAAAGTGTGGGAAGATGTTTAAAGTGAATGATTCATCATCAAGGTCTAAAAGGGTTGAGAAAATACATTACTCACTTTTTTGTAAAGTGGGCTAAAGAGAGACCGTAATATCTCAATCATAAGAGAGAATTTTCTTCTCAAAAGGTGCCCACACACTTATCTAACTTAAGGGAGGATAATACACTTGAAGATTCGATATCTATAGAAAATTAAGCAAGGTTTCTGGATTCTTTAGAGAGTACCAAATATTTCTTCATCTTCAACCTTTGTCTTTTTATATGAATAAAAATATGAATTGCAAAGGTATTATATTCTTGAAACCCTAGGTTTAATCTTTAAACCTAGTTCTTGATTTATTTTCAATGCATGATTAAGTAAATATCTAAACGGATGCAATTTTTTCGCATTTAAATATCAATCCCAAGTTATTTTTTCTAACATGACCTACTCACACAATTGTCACCCAATGTGTGGGGATCATTTTGACTCGATATAAAATCATATCTCACCCATAGCAATCAAAGTGACATTTGTGCAAGCATTCCAATTATCATAATTCTAGGCATTAAGAATTTATTCACCCTTTGAAAATGATATGAGATTACCCGAGTCTAATCAATATAAACCCTAGGCTCAAATATCATGGGTGGCCATGTTCAATACACTCCTGAGTAGGGGTGGGCGCGGTCCGGTTCGGTCCGGTTTTTGATCATTTTAGGTGTCGGACCGAATTATTCGGTCCTATATTTGAGGAGACCGAATTCGGACCGATTTAATCGGTTTAGCCTATTTAATCGGTCTAGGCTATTTTCGGTCCGGTTCGGTTAATATTCGGTCTATTTTTTACATTTATTACTTTTTTTTTCAATGAAAACCTGTTAATTTTTTATTGTTTGTACTATTTAAAAATGACAATTGAGTCTTCTGAACTAATTTACAGATGTACAGTCTTCTGAACTAATTTACAGATGTACAGATGGTTTACAGATGGTTTAAAAATGGTTTACAGATGGTTTATAGATTGTTTACAGATGATCCACAACTTTAAAAATAGTGTTCTGAAGTTTAAAAATGCAATATAAATTTGATATAACTTTCCATGAAGTTTAAAAATGCAAAAGAACATACCGTTGCTATATCTTTTCTCGCCGTCGCCGGAATAGGACCGGTGGAGTTGTCCGTCGCAACCGGAGGAACAACCATGGCTGTATCTTTTCTCGGCGTCGCAACCGTGGCTATCTGTTTACTAGCCGAAACAGCCACTGCTGCTGTGGGGTTATGCATCGCAACCGGAGGAACAACAGGTGTGGATCTGGTGTTCAGAGCACCGGATCCCGTGTTCATGGTGGTGTGGTGATCGACCTACCTAGCGCCGACCGAAGAGTTGGAGAGATAGAGCCTCTATCATAGAGGAATAAAAGATGAAGAGAAAAGTGAGGAGAGGAGAGAGTCGTAGAGTTGGAGAGAGAGACGAAGAGAAGATGAAGTATAGCTAGTGGCGGCCGTGGCTTTTTTTAGGGCTTGTATGTCTTTAGTTTAGGGTTTAGTTTAGTTAGTATATGATATATTTATATAAAATAAAATTGATATAATATTTAATTAAACGGTCCGGTCCGGTCCCAAGACCGAATTTATAATTGATATTTTAGACCGAACCGAATATTTCGGGTCTCTTATTTTAGGACCGAATTAGGACCGAATTATAAAAAAGCCTATAAAAGTGGGTCCGGTCCGGTCCGGTCCAATCGGGTCAATCGGGTCGGTCTTTTTTTTGTCCACCCCTACTCCTGAGATGTATCGATCACAATCCTCTCTTGAACTATTGAATAAGTTCTTGAACCATCCTATAGGTTTCCATTATTTGATATCAATTATTAGGATTGCATGAGAACCATATAGGTTGTGAACGTTGCAACAGTGCTGGAACCGAAGTCGACTCACCAAAATTCCTACTAAGCTTTATTGACAAATATGTCTACAATACATTTAAATCAAATATAGGGCATTCTTTCAACCATGATTCTTATGTCAAAATGAACTGATATACATTTACTCAAAAGTAAATGTCAAACATCATTTTAAGAATGAACCCCAGCAATCTCCCACTTAGTTTTAAAGCAATGTACCCACCTCATAACCCATCTACATGACAACATGTTGCCTATCAGCAAAGTATTAATCGAGTGTTATTCGATATAACCTTGTCACCTTCTTGTTTGATTTCTCTAACTAGGTGAAACATATGCTCAATATGCTTAACCTTTTAATGGGTTACAAGTTCTTTCTAATTTTCAATTGTACCACTATGAGCAATAAAAGTGTAATATCCAATTTCACTTGAAGGAACCTCACCCAAGTTACTTAGGAAGTAACTGACCCTTACAGCCTCTTAAGTTGTCTCTAAAGTGACGATAAATTTGGCCTCCCTGGTGGAGTCAACAATCTATGATTTCTTCACACTCCTCTAATTGTTGTCATCGCTGGTGGAGTCAGCAATACAAGATTTCTTAACACTCCTTCAACTTATAGCTCAACCTCCTTATGTAACACATATTCATATATCTATTGTTAATATTATTTAACATATATATATATATATATATATATATATATATATATATATATACATACACTCATGTGCACACTAAGTTTGCACATCAATTTTTCAAAATAGTAAAAAAAATATTTTTGAACTAATTTTTTATATGTGATATTTAAACATTTCAAATGACTCATATAAAAAAAATCAGCTCAAAAATTTTTTTTTTGCTATTTTTAAAAATCGATCAATCTTTCATTATTTTTAAGTACTTTAAAAGCTGCAAAATCAACTGAAAAATATTTCAAACTTCCGTTGTAATTGTTTAAATATCACATAAAAAAAATCAACTGAAAAATATTTTTTTAATATTTTAAAAAAATTGGTGTACGTCAACACATGTGCAAACTTAGTGTGCACAGGAGTCTCTCTCTCTCTCTCTCTCTCTCTCTCTCTCTCTCTATATATATATATATATATATATATATATATATATATATATATATATATATATATATATATATATATATATATATATATGTCTGTGTGTGCCTGTGTGTGTGTGTGTACATACATATATACATAAATGTATAAATACAAACATATACATATTAGTCACTGTTCTAAAAAACCCGCCTAGGCTTAAGGCTTGGGAGAAACGCATCGCCTTACGCTTTTCACGCCTTATTCTTGGTAAAACCCTTAAGGCGCACTTTTTTCTAAAAACAACAATGATTTACTGAAACGATGTCGCCTTTTAAAGAATTTGTTTACAAACCAGACCATTATCTCATCCAAAATAATCAAATAGTATTTTAATTTGCATATATTCAGACATATTTTTATGATCTGTGCAATTTTTATATTTTAATAGCCTTGTTATGGTTAAAAAATATTAAAATATATTAAGAAGGCCTAAACCCCTTTTCACGCCTTTTTACGCCTAGGCCCGCCTAGGCTTCTAAGGCTTAAGGCTTGGCCTCCACGCCTTAATCACGCCCCGCGTTTTTTAGAACCTTGATATTAATAATACATGTATAAAACTATATATAAGTATCCTATATCTATTGATAATATTATTTAACATATGGATCTTAGTATATTATTTAATTTTGTGTACATGTACATATATATATATTTATTTATAAAAATCATACACATATTAATGTATTATGTATGTATATTATCTATTAAGGTATAAATGCATTAAAATATTAAGAATGAATAATTCTGAGTTCAAAAAATAAAAGGAATTATAAAACACTCTTTTGCCATTTTATGAAAAACTTGATTATAACACAAAAATATTATAACTCAATGTTTGAAAACAGGTATGTCAAATGCAATTTTTTATCAGAATTGCATTTAAGAACATTAAGTTGAATTAGTTGCAAACCAAACATGCCCTTATAACTTAGCACACATATTCTTTCTTTTTCAAGTTTGTATTTAGTCTTAGATCCTTAAGTATTGACCAACTTAATAAAAAGTTTGTATTTTTGTAATTTTACTATGCACTTTCATTATTTTTTAAAAAAAATTAGCGTGTGATCCCTCTCAAAATATCCCCGCAACAAAAAATATTGACAAAACTGTAAAATAACAACACAAATGTTAAAATATCCTTATGGCTCTAAGTATGAGTGTGTGTGAGAAAATTATTAAAGTTTTTATTAAAATGTTTTTATATTGAGGATAGTCTCCATTTTTAATTAATTAAAGGAAAAGGATGAATAGATGGCTACTACATTTTATCCTGGTAAATGATTTCCAAATTGTTCATCAAAAGAGCCAAATTAAGTTAGTATAGGCCCATAAAATTAGCCCAGCCCATCATATCCTGAGCAAAAGGAGCAATTTGATACAAATGGACTGATTTTAATCTTAAGCCCGTTTACTTGACCCTATACAACTAACATTTTTTGACTGGACTGAACAAAAATGAACTTTGTATATTTGGTACAAAAGTGGACTAATGGTTTAGATGCCAAATTTTTATGACGAAATTTATAATTTTTTAAGTTGAACTGCTTTTATTAACATTTATTTTCATGTGGGAAATTACAGTTTTAACAAAATAAAAACAGTTTTTTAATTTAAAAAGAAAACAGGTTTTAACAAAATATAACTGTTTTTAACAAAATAAATAAATAAAAAACTTATAACAACAAGCAAGGGTCTAAAAAACGTGGGGCGTGATCGAGGCGTGAAGGCCAAGCCTTAAGCCTTAGAAGCCTAGGCAGGCCTAGGCGTAAAAAGGCGTAAAAAAACGTTTAGGCCTTTTTAATATATTTTAATATTTTTTAACCATAACAAGGCTATTAAAATACTAAAATTGTACATATCATAAAAATATGTCTGAATAATTGCAAATAAAAATACTATATGATTATTTTGGATGAAATAATGGTCCGGGTTGTAAAAAAATCTTTAAAAGGCGATATCGTTTCACTAAAGCATTACTATTTTTAGAGAAAAAGTACGCCTTAAGGGTTATACCAAACATAAGGCGTCAAAATCTTAGGACTTGGCGTTTCTCCCAAGCCTCAAGCTTAGGCGTGCCTAGGCGGAGCCTAGGCAGGTTTTTTAGAACAGTCAACAAGAAAGAGTTTGAAAAAAAGTTGTTAACAGACCAAAACAATTTTTAACAAATAAAAATTGTTTTAACAGAAAAAAAACAGCCTAGAAAAGCACTTTTTAACAAAGTAAAAATAGTTTGTAAAGAAAAAACAGCTTATAACAAAAAAAAAAAAATTAAGAAAAAAACCGTTTTTGACCAAAAGAAAATAGTTTTAATGGAAAAAACTATTATGCAAAAAACAAATAAGATTTTAACGGGAAAAAAAACTGTTTTTCTAAAAACATTTTAATGAAAAAAAAAGAGTTTTTAACAAAAAAAAAAAAAGGAAGTTCTAAAAAGGATGGGAAAATATGTAAAAAAAAATTGCTTTGTTATACCAAAGCAAATTTTGCCAACAAAAGTAGGAAGAAGATGACAAATAAAGTTAATCAAACAAAAAAAGAAATAGTTGGCAAATCCTACATGTGACGCATTTAGCTTGACAAATTAGGGTATCAAACGCACCCTTAAATTTGTTTTACTATGTTGAACTTTGTTCTTATTTCAATATCATTGTAATTTTGCTCAAATTCTATACAAGCTAATGTAATTTTGTTAGTTTTGTATGGGATTTTAGTATAGGGATAATCGAGTTTAAGCAGCCAAAAAAATTCCCCATTTAATTACTCACCCCTTGAAAAAATTAGAGTGTATTTAAGAAAAAGCCCATGATATATTATTTATTTAAGTTTTAGTCCAACATATTGTTGAAAACAACTTTTTGTCCTAGTGGTGATATTAGCATGACGTTGACATTAGATGGAATACTTTTGTTAGGGACAATAATTTATTTTTGAAAATATATATTGAAATAAATATTCCAAGGGACAGTTTTAAGGATACAAAATTTATTTGGAAACTATATTGGATTAAACATTGAATGGAACATTTTTTAGGGACTGAACGTTAATTAACCCAAAAAACTAATCTACTATGGGCACAAATTTGGACAGAACGTATGTTAGCCAAATTTGACTGCTTGGTTAAGTGTAAACATGTTGAAAACCCTCATCATTTTGTTCGAAATTAGATTGTTAATGTGTGTGTACTATAATATATATACAAAGTCAGCTCTCGTGAGGTTCTTAAATAAGGATTTTTGTGCCAATTTATTCTTTTTAGAATAGTAAAAAAATATTTTGAACTGACACTCTCTCCCTTGCCCCCACAAAAAAAAATTAACTCACAATAATTTTTTTTTTTATTATTTTAAAAAAATTGGTCAAAATCTATTAGTTTTTAAGATACTTAGAAACTGATATATTTTAACTGATTTTTTAAAATAGAAAGAAATCATTTTGGGATGACTTTTTTGGGTTCTCTAAAATATTTAAATACTCCAAAAAAAACCTTAAAAATAATTTATTTTACTATTTAATAAAAAAAATATGGTAATAATTCCTTATACTCTTTAGAAATTAAGGATAATGACAAACTAAAAACAGTTTTGTTAATAAATCCACATGTATTACATTTATTAATGTAGATGGATGAATATAGATACAATTACACTTATTAATGTAGATAAAGTTATAATTGAAATTGTATCTACATTAATAAGTGTAACTATATTATTTGGACTTACCGTTAATTAATTAAAAAATTTATGGGTGTAAGATACCAACAAGAATATCGCTTGGACCGATCGTATATAAATAGACTTTTAAAAGATTTATTAGTTAATGTCTCTTAAAAAAATTGGTCTGCATAGGAGTCTCACACTGTGTGTGTGTGTGTGTGTATGTGTGTGTGTATATATATATATAATTAGGTTCTACAACATACCTCTTAACAATATACTCATTTTAAAAATTAGCAAAAAATATATTTTTCAATTAAATATAGTAAACATGATCAGGGACGAAGCCAGGATTTAATCTTAAGGGGGGCCAAAGCTTTAAGAAAATTAAATTTTCACCCGACAATATAATATATATTTATCAACAAAATGTAATGGTCGTATATGCAGAAATGAGCTATTAGCGTTTTATTAAAAGGAAAAAACTAAGACAGTGAAAGTAAAAGATACGAAAAAATTAAAAGAGTAGTATTTCGAAAACAATTGAGTAGCTTAGTTATTTACATGGAAAATGAATATCTTATTGCATTTTAATTTTTAACCCTTTGACCTAGCATTTCTTTTAACTTTAAAAAGCCTGAAATAGAATTTACATGAGGTCAAACATTATTTATGCTTTATAACAAACAATACAAGTCAAACTTTAAATTTACAATTATGTGGAATATTTTCAACTAGATGTATTTAAATGTCAAAAATAACATTTGCATATTAAAGCAAAACTTACCATAGATAGTCAGCTAATTTGCAATTAGGAAAAATTTAAATGAAGAGAAAGAGACACCTCAAATAATGGCCCATTAGAATAATCAGGGACGGAGCCACTTGAGGCCCAGTGGGGGCTGTAGCCCCCACAGAGATTTAAAAAAAAATAATTATATATATATGCTTATACAAAATTTAGGTGGAAAAAATATTTTTATACTAAATTGGGGCATATCTTGAAATAAAGAAAATCTTTTACCACTTAAACCTAACAAATCAAACTATTTGGGGTTGAATGATGTTATGAAACTTTGATATTACAAACTATTTTAGGATTTACTTGACTATTTTAGGGTTATAATGTTAATGTTTGTTAGACCTTGCGTTAATGCTGTTGTTGGTTTTTATTTTAGGACTAATTTTAGAAGATAATTAGGGATATTGTTGGTTTAAATTTGGGGCCGAAATGTTCGTTGAAATATTTATTTCTCTTTCCATTAGATTAAATAAATTACGTTATTTTTGTCAAATACTCAAAAATAACCTCAAAAAATTCGGCTCCAGCCCTCGAACCCCCGGAAATAACCGCTAAATTAGCCCCCACTAATGAGAATTCCTGGCTACGTCCCTGAGAATAATAGGATTAAAATATTTAAATGAATAAATGATTAAAATATTTGAACGTTCTTAAAGAAAATGGGTTGAATGGGAAAAACATTTTGTGATTTACATTTTACGGCTTAGTCAAATGGGTGGATAGGTGGGGCTCACTTAAAGCTTGATTTTGTAATGCAATTCTCATTGGACGACTGAAAATCCATGCCTCCACCAATAAGGGATATATAGCAAAACAAGATATTGAATCCATAGCTTGTATAGCATTGCAATGCAAATTTGTAAAATCTTGGAGGGGGCCATGGCCCCCCTTGGTCCTGCTATAGCTCCGTCCCTGAACATGATCTTCTTAATGAGGAGATCATTTGTAAACAATTTCATCCAAAAATACAACTTAGATCATCATCTCACCCACTACCAAATTGTATTTTTGGATGAAATTTTTCACGAGCACCACAGAAAAATTCGTCGAAAAATGGATGTGGCAATAAGCATTAATGAAGTAATTTAAATGACATATATAACGTCACCATTAGAAAGTTGATGTCAATATAAACTTAAAAATACGTTTTTGGGGTTTACTTCCTCTTAAATAGTTTTTTTGGTCTTCCGGTTACAGTGAATACCTTGTATGTAGTGTATATCTGAGTCCATTAGTAATATATACATGAAATTTTATAATGAATTTTTAATACACACGTGTTAGGAAAGTTTGTATATATATCTTAACATATAAAGTATACATAAAAGGGTGATAGTGCCAAAAAAAAAATTTAGTGGAAGAGAGTCAAAAATATTTATTGATGAGGGACTAGATTAAAAAGTTAAAACTTTTTTAAGGACTAGATATCAATTGACCATTATATAAATTAAGTTGAAAGTCCATTTTAATGGGAAATACGCATTAATGAATTTTTTTTATTCACGTGACTTCATGCTGATTTAAGTGATCATAAAACACTAGGGCAACCATCTCGTGAACTGTCCAAATAGACTACTAGTAAACGTATATAAATCAGAGTGTTGTGGCCATTTATGTGAATCCAAAATTCTCAATTAAAATCATCTTTACTTACTTTTTATCACAAAATTCTAAATTGAACAACCATGTAAAACTATTTATGACACTTATTGACCCCTATATATATATATATACACACACACACACTCTTGTATGGACCACTCCGTATTTTAAGGGTGTGGACCGGACATGTGTCACCCGGTGGTGAGCCCAAAAAAGAGAGATAGAGAGAGAGTGCCTATAATATAGCCGATAATTTCTAAGCTCACCGCCAAGTGACACATGTTCGGTCTACATTCTTAAAATACGGACTGTTTCGCACAAGAACAGTATTATATATATATATATATATATATATGTGTGTGTGTGTGTGTGTGTGTGTGTGTGTGTGTGTGTGTTTGTGTGTTTGTGTGTATGCGCGCTCACGTGCACATTTTGAGTCATTAAATGTTCTGAAGATCATTTCACGCATTTTTAATTGTTTTTTTATCAAAATACTTTTAGATAATTTTCACACTACATAGATTATGAGTGTGCATATGTCGGTTTGGTTCTGTTCCATAGTTTAATCAGAACCATAACCAATATAGGTCGGTTCAATGATTTTGAAACTAAGAATGAGAACTCAACCTATGTGGAACTGAATAAACCTAATTCATTGGTTCCCGGGTTGGTTCAGTTAGGTTCCCGATTCAACTTATTTTTTAACACTCACATGTAATTTAAATAAAATTATGATAAAATTATTTTATATTGTTTAAGTTGTCTAAGAAAATAAGAATGTCGAAAAATTGAGAAATGATAATTTTTAAACTTCAAAGAAGAAACTTATAATAAATGGGAGAGTATCGTACAAACTTTAAATTAAGAACGAGAACTCAACCAATGTGGAACCGAATCAACCCAATTTATTAGTTCCCCGGTTGGTTCAGTTAGGTTCTTGGATCAACTTATTTTTTTAACACTCACATGTAATTTAAATAAAACTACTATGATAAATTGTTTTATATTGTTTAAATTGTCTAAGTAAATAAAAATGAGGAAAAATAGCGAAATGATAATTTTTAAACTTCAAAGAAGAAACTTATAATAAATGAGAGAGTATCAAAGAAAATTAATGTGAAAGAGATAAAAATACACAACATAAAGAAATGCAATCGATATGCATTTTAATGGTTCAATAGTTGTTTTCGCATTTGGTTCTATTATTGGGTTGGTTCAATTTTGGTTCAGGTTCGGTTTATAATTCAATGTTTTTTGGAACCAGAATCAAACCCGAACAAATCATTTCCACGATTTTTTAAACATGAATGAAATCATTAGTGAAAAAAATCAGCGCAACCCAACCAACCAAGGTCGATTTGGCTCGATTCTTCAGGTTTACGACTTCAGTGAATACTCCCAACATAGATTGTATCCATTGAGTTTTATTACATTTTTTAGTCATTCTATGCTAACTAAAAAATGTGATATATTTGGTGCGACAGATTGATGTGTTAGGGTCCAACAATAGTGGAGCCCAACACAAACTAATGTGGGTGTGACACGTCAGTATATCGTACAAATTTGTATCGCATTTCCGAGTGAGCTAGAATTATTGTTTTTTTACTATGAGTTATTATACGTTGACTCACAAATGCAACACATTTGGTGCGACATGTCACACTTATATTGACTAGTATCTATGTCCAGCAGTAGTGGAGTTCAGGCACGGATCAATGCGAATGTGTCACGTTAGTGTATCCCCACCATTCCAATTTTGAATTGGTATAAAATTATTGTTTCAATATTATAGAAACTTGGTCCTTACTAGTGGTCATTAGGATTTAGTGCTTATTAGAGTTTGAACCTAGTTGACAAATGATTTGACATTTAACAAATCTCGCTTCTCAACAAAACACAAAACCATCGTTAATTACGATTTAGAACTGCGGCTATTATGGTTTCAAAATCTAGTCTATTTTAAGTGTTTCTATGATATCTTTAAAACTCGTTAAGAATAAGGAGATGAGGTTGAGTAATGGTATAATTAAGTTATATATTATCGATATAATATTAAGTTTATGAACAATGCTAGGGAGACCTATTTTTTTGACCAAATTTTAATACACAATGATGTGATATAAGCACATTGGGTGGGGTGTGTCACATGAATTTCACTAAAAACATCGAATAATTCTATGGAAACACCTTTTATTGACACGAAACACCATTTATTGACACTATTTTACCGACCCTAATGCGTCTTTAATTTATTAAGTTAAAATGTAATAATTATGAGCAACTCACAAATCAACCAATGTATTAAAGACACGCATGGGTGTCAGTTAAATGATGTCAATAAATGTTGTCCCCATAGAACTACTCAAAAACTTCACTCAATGTAGTGATGACATATTACTAATTTCTAAAATTAAGTCCAAAAATTAGGCTTTCCCAATCATTTTCTCGAGTTTATCTTGTACAATGAGTATGTATGAGAATGCATATGAGACATTGAACGTGACTTTTACTTGTCTAAGGATTATAAATGACAATGTCTTGGTTGTCAGTAAAACGCAAAAGCGACAACTATTGTTATCCCTAATCCTTTTGTTGACGACAGTAAAAAAAAAAAAATTCACGTTGTCGTCATTTCTGTCGTCCTTAATTTTATTGGGGACACGGTATTAACTTTTAGAGATGACATTACGTTGTCCTTGATATTATGATTTCTTGTAGTGTGTGTGTGCGCGCGTGTGTGTCTCTCTCTCTATATATGTTTTTTTTTGTGCGCATATGCGTGCACGCGCAAGTTTACTGTCACTGTTTGTGAGAATAATTTAATAGTCTCTCTAGAATTATTCGTGTTGAGAGTGATCATCATATTTATGAAGTTTATAAGAGTTGAGATTGAACCATTGAATCAATTGGACCATTTATTGGATTGAGCGTAGAGACCCCAAATTCAGACCACGTTTTTTGTGAACCCAAAACCGCATTATAGTGATAACCTGCAATTTGGGCATCCACAAACTAAAGCACACATTAACTGTATGATCTGAAACAAACATCAGATAAAAAAAATGTTAGTCCAATTTTTTTTCTTCTCCACAAAAAGGTATCATAAAAATTGTGGCACACATTATATATAATTGATATGTGTTTATGAATCATTAATCTTTATTATACCTCTAATACGATAGTATTAAGGGAGTTAATGAGACTTTAATATTTACTATCTTTTTATCTCTCAGCATGAACATTTGTGTTTTTCAAAACAAAAAATGGATAAATAAAAAATCTCTTTGAAATTAAAAAAAATTGAATAAATCAAAAGTTTCTTGAAAACTAAAAAGATGATCCATTCTAAATTCCATTAATTAATCTCTCGATCCAACACAATCTAAATTAGTTTAATCTATTTTCATCATTATCCACTCAAATCACATTAAACAATGCTACTAATATACTACATATATATAACGTTTTTTATTTCTAGAAAAAAAAGTTAAAAAAAGTTTTCAAATTTTCAAAATTATTTTTTATATATTTAAAAAAAGTTTTTGGTTATAAAAACATTTTGACGTTGTATATACAGACAAAAACTTTAAGTTTTTATTTATAAATGACATAAAATTTTTTGAACTAAAAACAAATGAAAATATGTATAATTTTTTATATAAAATACATACAGTTTTTTAGAAGTTTTTATTTATAAAAAAATACTTTTCAAGTTGAAAAAAGTTTTCAAAATTTCAAAATTCTTCTTAATATAAATAAAAAATTTAATTATAAATATATTTTAAACATTTTATCTATAGAAAAAACTTTAAGTTTGTATCTATAAATGACATACAGTTTTTTAAACTAAAAACAAATAAAAATATGTATACTTTTCTTAGTTTTGAAGTCTTTATTTATTAAAAAATAGTTTTTATATAATAAAAACATTTAAAATAATAGAAAATCTTTATTTATGAAAAAATTAACCTTTTATAATGATTTTAAGATAAGATATTGAATTTATGATGTATACTAATTTTTATAATTATTATATTTATTTATTATACATCGTCCGTGCATCGCACGAGTTATACGCTAGTTATCGTAATCATAATTCCTTAGATAATTATTTTTTAGATTCATAACTTTAAATGTTGTGCACATGCCTAGTCGTTTTTTTATGAGACCCTAAAAATATTCTTAAACGTGTCCATGGACCTATTGGGCTACATCAAGCCCAATTATTTTCGTGGGGTGTTCTTTAGGCCTGTATCTGCCCATAACTAAATATACCACATATAACTCATGTTGATGGCAAGATTGTAAATTGGTCTTATGTATTCGTGTCTCACGCGATAGGCACAACTCGTAGTGCACATGCCATTGTGCTTTTCTTTATATTAGAAATTTTCAGAAAAAAAATCATATTTGACCTCATTTTTTAAAAATAAAATATCTTCTTTAAATATTTTCCAAATCGATCTGATATATCGAATGATTTCCTAAATCAATTCACAAAATAAGATCGGTTTGAAAATTTTATAATCCTATAAATTGTCCTCGCTAGAGAGAATCGAAGGAGAATTTGTCATCAATTTGAAAATTATTTTTGGAGATTAATTATTTTAGTAAACATGTGTTATAACATCATGAGTGAATTACACCTTGACCACTTTAACTTTATCTCATTCTTCACTCACCACCAGTACTTAATTTTTTTACACTAAAACCCTTGAACTCTTAATAACACATTGCTTTTCCCCTTAACCATAATTACCCTCATGTGCTAAGTACATGACTAATTTTCCTTCCAAATTTGAACACTGTTAGGATTTTGGGGTAATTTGATTAGTTTTATAAAGTTCTAGAGGTTTAATGTAAAAAAAATAATACGAATGTTGAAATGAAATGATATGAAAGGCAAAGAAAGATGGATGGGTAAAAATATAATTAATCCTAAAATGATTGTTGTGACATCAGCCTTTTTTCAAAATTAAATTTTTTTATGTTAATATTTTGGAGCATATACTAAATAGTCCCTCAAACTTTTTTTAATATACGTTTAGTCCACGCCTTTTTATTTTGCACCAAAAAGTTCTTCATCGTGTCAAAAAGATTTTACTATATTTTTTTGGTACAAAATAAAAAGCTTAAACTAAATATATATTAAAAAATATTTAATTTTTTTTTTGATATTTAATCCTTATATTTTTGTTGCGAATGAAAATATTCATGAATAATTTTATATGTTTATGATTTATTTGTTAATTCCTATTATGTTTTCGCTTCAATATAAAAAATTAAATTTTTAAGCATTAAGTCAAGAGGCGTCCAAAGTTGTACCATATATAACTATCAGATTGATGCGACACCCAATGGTCTCTGTTTCAGGTTGTGTTCTTTGTCTGTTAGACTATAATTTGTTTGAAAGACTTACTTGAATAATAATTTGTTTGTTGGTGATCGGAGCCGTTATGGTACTAGATATTTCTTTTTAATTTAAATATAATATTTTTTAGAGCACTTATAGAGAACCCGAATTTTTGACAAAATTTTGGGTGATAAATTGACGTGTCGGCTTGTTATTGATTAGTTTTGAGATCCCGCTGGCCCGGATCCCAACCAATAACAAGTCGACACGTCAGTTTATCACCCAAAATTCTGTCAAAAATTCGAACAAAATAGTATTTCTGTATTTTTTATTACATAAATATACTTTGCCCAGTTTAATTATCTGCTTCAGTAAGTGAGCACAGTGTATGTAGTGATAATCGAGGAATATCCAAATATCTATTAATGAAGATAAAATATGTTGTTACACCATAAAATATTTTAAATAGGCTAACACAAATAGGTGCACAAAAACTGGTCTATATGTGGGGCCAACACCGAAATTGTGGGGTTTCTTGAGAATTTTTTAAATTAAGTGCATATGTAATAGGAGATTTTGTAATAACTCATAAATAAATTCTTTTATTAAAGAAAAAAATTAAAATTTATTCAATGAGTAATTTGTATGTGAATAACTTTGAATCTATTGACATCCAAAAAAGAAAATGTAATGTATAAATTATCACATAGAGGGCATATTCCACATTATAATTAATTGACATTAAAACCAAAGTATCTTCTTCAATGCAACTTTGAATGTACTTTCTTCCTTCCACCTACCATACAAGTTCATATTTAAACATTTATTTTTAAACGATTTTTTTGAGACAATGTGTAAACAGATTTATATGCCATATAATATTCACGTTGCCTTGTTACACCTTCACATTGGTGTCAATCATTTTTTTTAAATTGACCAATGAGTCATGTGTTATATACTTTGGAGAAGGTTGATTTTCCTTTGAAAAAAAAATGACACACAACACACGCACACACATGCAGGCGCGTGACGAGAAGAAGTGGCATTTGAAAGTGTTGTTGACTAAATACTTAGGTCTGACCATAACAAATCTTGCAGTATTCGCACTTAGATAAAAAGTTACGAGTGAATCCAGGTCACCCATTTAATAAACTATTTCAGACTTTCACGGATTACTTTTTTTTATATTTGAAATTCAATGGTTTCAATAAACCTCATACATTAGTTCATCTACACACACACACACACACACACACACACACATATATATATATATATATGACACAAACCCGATGAATAAATAATTTAAACCCCATATAAGGACATACAAGAAGATATCATATGGTATATGTTGTTTGCGGATGATATTGTTTTAGTAGACACCTCAAAGGAAAGCTTAGCAATGAGAGTAGATACTTGAAAAAAAGCCTTAGAATCTAAGGGTCTAAGAATCAGTAGAAATAATACATAATTTATGAAATATAAATTTAATAATGAGGCGTCGAGTAACATAATGTTATAGATTGAAGAAAAAATGATAAACCAAACTAATAAATTTCGTTATCTAGGTTCAATGTTACAAGTTAATGATATTGATGAGGATGATACGAGTAGAATATCAACTAGTTGGATAAAATGAAAACAAGCGAGTGGGGTGTTATGCGATAAGAGGATAACTAATAAATTAGAAGGATAATTTTATAAAACAGTTGTTAGGTCAGCGAAGTGTTGGGAGTTAAAGAAAAAATATGAACAAAGTCTGCATGTTAGTGAGATGAGGATACTCCGGTGGATGATCGGAATTACTAGAAAAGACAAAATTAAAAATCAATATGTGAGAGAAAAGTTAGGAGTAGCTCCCATTAGCGACACATTAAGAGAAAGTAGACTTAGGTGGTACGGTCATGTGTTGTGTAGACCTGTAGATGCCCTATAACAAGAGAAACATTGTTGGAAATAGAGGGTAAAAGAAAAAGTGATCGCCCTAATCTATTGTGGGAGGAAATTATTAGGAGAGGCCTTAAGGAATTAAACTTGAATGGAAATAATGCATATAATAGATTAGAATGAAAAAGGAGAATCCATGTGACCGACCCCATATGATGGGATTAAGGCAAGGATGACCCGACATAAATGGCATATGGGGTAGCGTAATTTTCTAACAAATTCACTATGACTCAACAAAATTATGTTGTATTATACAACAGAGCCATGAAAATTGCCTTTTGGTTATTATGGATTGTGCTCCAAAACAATATATAAACTGTGAAGATAATTTAAGGACGACGATATAATATTAATATTATTTTTTAAAATTTAGGATGCAAAGTGATAAATTAAGAGTACAAAACTATATTTACTAGAATTACATGAGAAAAAATGCAGAAAATGTCTTAATTTTAAAAAATGAAGTTGAACAATTGGCCAAATGTTTTCATGTATTCTTGATTCCTATAATACTAAATTATTATACGTGCCACGGTTTTTCTCTCATGTCTTGAGAGGGGCTAAACGAATCCTTAATGGTCATGCACAATGCATTTTAATTATTTTTTGTACTTGTATGTTATTCAAATGAACATGTAAAATAACAAATCATTTATTTTTTACATTTAGATGATAAAAAGAATGTTCATTGTATGTTGAATGTCGAAGTAAATTCATAAAATGTGTCGCATTTGAAGCAAGACAAAAAAAAAAATTAGTTTTTTGTACGTTTTATATTTGACTAGTGTCACGATACTTTTTGTGACATTTCAAGTATTGCCCCATCGTCGTCACATCTTAGACACTTTGGCATATTTTATAAATATTGAGAAAATACAAATATATCTTAGTTTTGATTATGCGGTTAGGGATATCCCATGATCAATTGTCATGGGCCAAAATTTAGTGCAAATCTTTACGGGGGCATACAACTCCTCATGCGGCATTGTCGCATAAAGTAGACAAGTTTTGAACTCGAAACACTAGAGTTTACAACTAGTCATGTGTCACGATAAAACTCAAGATTAATTAAAAATATATTTTGAATTTCCACAACTCGATTATACCTAGGGATGAATTTTTTTGACATAATCGTTTACGATAATAACCCGATATAACATGAAGATAACACGATTAGCTCGTGCTAAATTTACTAGTACTCAAAAGTCATGAAAAACATAATCCGATTATAATACGATTAACAAAATCTAATATCTCTAAGTACCCAAGATTAATTTATTTCAAGTGAGAAGAATTTTTCTTTTTGTATCATATCACGTGCTTATCGGATCAACTTTAAACACCTCTTAACTAATTCACATTCCTAATTTATAACTTTCATTAATTAAATTTTATTTTAACAATATCAAATGTGGATGTTCTAAATTTAACATACCTCTGTCTGCCCTTATCCTGTATAAACCCTTGTTGGATACTAGGAGAGAAAATGGAAACAAGTACAAAATTGTAATTAGGCGAAGAGACACAGAAAACAAAAACACCCATGACGTGACCAAACCCAAATCCACCAAGCAAACTGAAAAATATTGTTATACACTTGTCACCCTCAAAAACAGTACGTGACAATGATAACGGGTGTTACACACTTGCCCCAGCGCACGTTAGCCTTGATTAGCTTATGATAGCTATCCTGCGCCGTCACGTCAGCAGTTGTGTACGTTGGAAAAGAGCGGCAAAAGCAAAAGGGTTTTGTCTTCTCTCTGTAAAATGGTATAAAACCATGCATTGGGGCATGTAAAGATCTCGGAGATCAAAGCTACAGTGTATTTTAGAAGGTACTCATGTTTAATTAAGAGTGTCCCATCACTGTCGTGTCCAGTAAAACTAGCAACTATCAAATTGCTTTTTTAACCTTGTGATGAAGTTTAAGGTTTGTAAGATATTTTCAAAGGTGTATTAAGTGGCTAAACCTTCTTTTAAATATAAAAATTAGAAGTGCTTGCTGTTCGGTCCCATTTAATTTTGAAATATTTTTAGCATTGGATCGCATCGATCGATCCTAAAAAATTATGAATCAAGATCGAATCGGAATAATCGATTTCGACCCTATTCAATTTTCAAACAGTCCGTATTCGCTCTTAATCCGTATTTGGTCCATATGCAAATAAAAGATCCACGAAATCCTTTCATTTATTATACAACTTCCAACTAAAAAAAATATTTTTTCCATAGCACACTGCCACTAAAGATCTGTATTTGTTACTGCATATAGAAATTTACTACATTATAGCCCCAAAGATAAAAAAAAAAAAAAATAATTCTTTCTATACCACACTGTGGCCCCATTTTTCATAAAGAAATTTATGCATCGTTATTTGCATATACACACAAAAGGGTATATATAATTAATTGAAGTGGCCAAATCTCTGAGAAAAAAAGAAAGGTCTTCTAAAAAAAAATATTAATTTGCAAAACACCATAATGTTTAATCTTAAAATTTCTGTTTCTTAACTGTTATTGTCTTTTAATTTATCTATTGGTACCACCTGATAAGCTAATACTTGAAGCTAACTCAAGGTAGATTGACTTATAAAATAGACATGGTTGTGATGTGCAGTAGAATGGAATTGAGACACATGAAAGGACTCAACCCGATGGGAAGACCAAACAATAACAAATGCGCAGAAATGGAAGCAAGAAGATGAAATCGGAGAAAATGAAATCAATGTTCGTACATTAGTTTACTGCCCTACTGGAGCCATTAGAGTTTACTGCCGAAGGAGACAAAGTTTGTATGTAGAGAGAGATGAGGGGTTCATACTTGTGTTGTGTGGTGTAGGGAGAGATGAGGGTGCGGTTGTATCTCATATGTAGAGAGAGAAAATAGATAAGGGGTTTGGGGGAGGGATTAGGTTATGTTGGGTTGGGTCATCGTGTCCGTGTGAGTGAGTTATAAAATAAATAATATATATATATATATATATATATATATATATATATATATATATATATAAAATAAAAGCGGTCCGGTCTGGTCCAAAATCGCATTTTACGATCCAAGATCGAGACCGATCCGAATTATGCGGTCCTAAATATTTTTATACCGAATTTTAAAAAACCCGCAAAAGTAGGGCCGGACCGGCCCGATTTTTTTGGTCCATTCGGTCTATTCGGTTTCGTGCACACCCTAATAAAAATGGGAGAAAGATATAGTAAATTATGAAGTTGTGGACAATTTACGATTCTTGTTTGGATTTTTTAATTCGACTTGATAAATCTCGAGTTATATTAAGCTTAACAATTGAAACTTTCGGTCTAACATCGTTAATAAATGTTCAATGAAAATTTGAAATCGTTAATAAAAAATTTTAGTCATCACTTTACTTAAAATTAAAGTAATCACCTTAATAAATAAGCAATACATCTCTCGAACTAGGGGTGGAAGCGGTACGAGTTTTTACCGTACCATACCGTTTTGATCTGAAAAAAATAGTTTTGATTTCATAAATTAAAATACCATTAATCGGTCTTACCGAAATCGAAATTACAGCAAAAAAAATGATTGGTTTTGGTTTTAATATTTAAAAAACCAATTTACTGAAATTATCGTACCGAATTTACCGAAACCAGAAAAAATTGTACCGAAATTACCGTATAGTACCGAATTTACCAAAACCAGAAAAAATCGTACTGAAATTATCGTATCGTACCGAATTTACCAAAATTACCGTACTAAATTTACCGAAACCAGAAAAAGTTGGTTTTGGTTTTGACTTTAATATTTAAAAAAGTTGGTTGGTTTTGTTTTTGTTTTTTTGGGACTTTTAGTGCTGTTTACCGAAATCAGAAAAAAATGAAGAAACCAGAAAAAACTAGAATTTACCGAAACTAGAAAAACCCAGAAGAAACCAGAATTTACCGAAATCAGAAAAAATCGATATTACCGAAAAAATTGAAATACCGCTCGGTTTGGTTTTGGTATTGATTTTGGTGTACTAGGTGGTAAACTAGTACGATTTGGTTTTACCATCCAGAGTTTGATTTTGGTATAGATATTTACTATTTACCGACCAAACCGTACCGCTTACACCCCTACCTCGAAAAAAATTAAATAACTAAAATTGCCACACCAAATTCATTAATGTCTCTCAATAATACAAACTTTATAATTTTTCATTTCTCAATAATATCACAGTTTCTGCGAAAATAAAAATAACAAAGCTCAATAAATAAATAATTTACTTTTCTTTGCTAATAATAATAATAAAAATAATCTTTATCTCACGTGCCATCCAAATTTTTTTATCATCACCATCGTCTCAAATCCATATCACTAAATATGAAAAGACATCTTAATACATAGTATAAAAAGAATCGGATGCTTAATATGATAACAAATAACATATCAATGGGTCATCACGCCTCGCCTCACCTCACCTCACCTCACCTAGGTATCTCAAGGTCATACTTCAGATATTGGACTTTTGGCGGATGCCCATTTTCAATGTAATAAATATTTCATGGAATATTTTTCAAATAAACAAATTTCAATCAAACAACATAATGGAGTCAAATAAACATCATGATATCAACTACGGGAGTACCATAGATGAGGAACAAAAATAATACTCTCTGAGAGATTTAGAGGAGTATATTGTGTAAACCCATTAGTTTAATTATAAATAAAAATAAATATTTTTACATTAAAAAGATACAATGCTTTGAAAAGAATAAAATACAGAGTTGTCTACTCGTCCGTGTATCCCAAATTCGAATATGCCGCATCAATAAAAATCGCTACTCGTATAAAACTTGTAATGCACATATAAACTATGGGGGATGTGAGCGAAAAACTCACTAGGCTCGTATAAATGCTCCAAGTGAAATACACGTACTTGAGCATGCACATATGTAAGAATGTATACATAAGAACACTCAGATATCACCCTAAGATAAATATTACATCCTAGGATCTCACCACGTGTAACTACACATCCCAAAGTCTCCTATATATCAAAATTTATTCCCTTGGTATGCTGTGGACTCTCGATCACCATCTTGTCAATTATCCTCCCAACACTCCATGGCACCAAAACGAATACAATCACAATCACAATCACAAGACACAATAGGATACTCACCTCATCATCCTATTATAATGTCTTAACAACACATAACAAAATGGTTTAATAGACTAAGGGATCATGGTATGACTCATTAGATAAGAGACATGAAAATATTCCAAAAGTACACTATTGTATTATTAGTGTATCTCTCTTTATTATTTTTTGTTTATTCATACATCTCTTTGTTGTTTTTTTCTGCGTATTCTCATAGTGTAACTAGGGGTGGCCACGGGTTGAACCTGCACCATATAATAAGGAGTAATATGCTTGTCTAGACCCACCCAGGCCCGCGTTGGGCTTGAAAAATATTTGCCCAAGCCCATTTTTTCGTAAAACCTTAAAATCCAAGCCCATCCAAATATTAATATTATATATATTAAATAAATTATTTTTTATAAAATATTAAAAATATTGTAAATGTGCACACACACACACACACACACACACACACACACACACACACACACACACACACACACACACATATATATATATATATATATATATATATATATATATATATATATATATATATATATATATATATATATTGAGATTTGACCACATCTCTCCTTACCAAATCAAAGGCTCAGATTCACTTCCAAATTTTATAATCCCGCTCAAATTAAACATATATCCCGCCCAAACAAAATAAATCCAATTCACTCTCATTCAAATACTCATTTTTTCTCTTTTCCCAAAATACAACCTGACACACTCACGCATCCCTCTCTAAACTCTCAGTTATATTCTCTCACTACCGAACCAAAACACCATGACCATCCCTCCTCACAACCCTGGTCGGTCTCTCTCTCTCCATCTCCTTATCTCCCTCCTACATGTGTTCAAGGATTTGGGTTTTTAAGTTGCAAAAAATTGATATTTTTGTTGCAATCCATCTCCGTCTCTCTCTATGTTGAAGAGTTATTGGGAGTTCAATTAGGGATTTGGGTTTTGAAAAGTTAGTTTTTGGGCGTGAATAACAAATCTAACTTATTTATTTAGGTTTGATTTTATGTTTTTTTGTTTCATACGTTTTTGGATGATGAAAACTGCACAAGTATGTTCTAATTATCATTTATATTTTGAAGTGTTATTATGGATTTTTGGGTTCAAATTTGGCACCAAATTCTGCACAAATCAGTCATCTGTAGGTTCAAAATCTGAAG
Organism: Sambucus nigra; assembly: GCA_949130495.1. Taxonomy (NCBI): domain Eukaryota; kingdom Viridiplantae; phylum Streptophyta; class Magnoliopsida; order Dipsacales; family Adoxaceae; genus Sambucus; species Sambucus nigra. The sequence continues at coordinate 379,695,705 of OX422211.1, forward strand.
GTAAGATTTGTCTTAAATATTATAATTTTTAGGTTCGTAATACAGAAAAATTGATGGGTTTAAATGGAACTCCAAGTGTTTGAGGAAAGACTTAAGTGAACATTTTTTGAAATTTGTCGTAAACCTTATTTTTATTTTTTTTTCTACTGATTGAATTGCCTCAAAATGAATCCTAGCTATGTTTTGGGATCTTTTTCACTTAATAACAATGTGTAAAGTCGATGATTGCTTAAATAAGCTCTGATACCAATTTGTAAATCGTGATAAACGTGATGTAAACGCGGTGTGTGATGCCGATTTAAAATAATTCGCAAATTTCTAATTTGGCACACTTATATAATTGGAGTCTATATTAAACTAAATCAAATCAGCCCCTAAACATGCAACAACGTGTGTGCGTGTGTCAAACCATAAATAAATAAAGCATGTGACACAAATATTCAGGAAAAATTCCCGAAGGGCAAAACCTTTTATTTCTAGAACTTTGAATAATTCAAAAGACCATTGACTTACATACAACCTCGTAATCGTCCACAAGTGTAACGTACGGTGTCTTCGTCAAACTTTCAAAGAAACGGCTAGAAATGTCGTTGGCTAGAATCTCCCGCAAGAACTCCAGATGGTCAACAATGAAGAAGGAAACGGCTTCTCCACAAGTGTGAACTTTATACTCCCTCCACAATAGCACGTAGCTCTCCGGTTGTAGAGTTCTCCCCACAAAGAATAAACCATAGCAAAGTGTGTTATTCAACACCAAAACAATTCACCAAAGCATATGGGATTTTTGTGAATTGAAAACAAAAAGGGATTAAATCCTAAAAGAAGAAGTCAAAAGGATTCAGCAGTTTCTGAATTTTCTGTCTTTCAAAACACTGGGACTTCTTAATGAAAATGAAACCATTTAATGAATATTTATATAAAAATGCAACGCCTCGAAATACGAGCTCGTTTGAAAGAGATAAGGGTCTCGCGCGAACGATGTACAGATGTCGTTTGAACAACATCGCGTGACACTGCCATGTCATTAGAACGACAGTACAAAGTCATTTGAACGACTGTTGCGTCAAAAAATTAATATTTTAATGTCCGCTCCAATACTTAGAAAAAATACTCATTCTCAAATTTTGACGAAAAAGTCCGTTCCAACACTTTAAAGATATTTTGTAAAAATATCCCAAAAGCTCTAAGTGGAAAGTTAAGGTATTTAAAACAAAACCTTACCAATGTAAACTTTGCGGAGTCTTTTTGATGAAGAACCTTGATATTCGAATCCGTCTTTGATGCTTGAAGGTTCTTGAATGCTCTTCGATGGTGTAGCGGTATATGACATACTAAATTGATAACGGACTTATAAAAATATGTCCTTACAAATCTCCCCCTATGTCTATGCCAGTACATACATAAAAACATCCGAATTATCAATTACCAAAATGCCTATACAAATCTACCCTCCCGTTGAATAAATTTGTAAGATCTCAAACTGTTCTTTAAAAATCTTCATCAAATCTCAAAGCTTTTCTCATCAGGGTGTGCAACATCATGACCTTCAATCTTTGTACCTACACACATGAGATAAAGCAAAAAATTTCGTGATGCATCGAGTTTGAAATGATATAAGAATAAAACATTAATAAATTAAATCTCCCATATAATGCAAAAACTCCCCCATAACATGATAATTCTTTCTCCCCCTTTTTATGATGTCCCCAAATAGACAAATAAGAAGAAATAATCAAAACATGGAATGTCACGATAAAATTGCATAGCAAATATGAATCAATCAACGCGCATGCAAAAGAGTATATAAAAAATTTCACAAACTATTTTTGATTTTTCAAAATTTTTCGAGCAAAAAGATACGAAAAATCACACCATGGATTTAAACTAAAATAACCAAGTCATGAAAATGGAATGTATAGGTGTGAACACATTCGATAGGTAAATAAACCCCATCAATCATATGTGCATGATGCATACGTGTACTCTTAACGAATGAACATCAAAAGTATCCTTAGGTGTAAAAAATGTTGAATTTAGATGACATCGTCTTACGCAAATCAACAAATCAAAGTCAAAATGATTTCCACCCAAATAATGTCCAAAACTATTTAACGCTTTTTCAAGACTTTTAAGGACGTGCAAATTGGCTTTAATTCTCCATCCAAACTCCCTCATATATATTTTCTTTTAGAGGTGAATAAACTAAATTATCAAACTATGGAGAATTGGTGCAAAAACCTATTTGGCCCATAATTGGCATGAATTTCTTTTTATTGCTTTTAAATTTGTTCGGGCTCTTTTAAACCTCTTTGAACCCCGAATAATAAAATTTCTCAATTTTTTAGGTCCAATTTAGTGGTGGCTTAATCGCAAAGTGAAACAAATATAATCAAACAATATGTAAATCTAGATATCAATAGTAGCGCTCAAATCTCCCCCTACATCACATACAACTCTCCCTCTTTTTGTCTCGAATAGACAATCTGGTGAAAAGATAAAGCAATTTGAAATATCTAGCATGAGAATATGATACCAAATTGAATCAAGTTGATACTAGTTTTAAAAAATGAAAAACGCTAGATAAACATGAAACAACCAGCTAAATAAGATCATGTAATGACAAATCAGTAGCTAGTAAACCAAGGAATCACACAAAAAATATCATAAATTAATCAGGTGTGATAAACGGACTCATATGCAAAATACCAATTTGGAACATAAAAGAACCTACATATAACCAAACAGTTCAGAAATGCTTCCCACAGTACCAAAAATATATCAAATTAAACCAGAGGACTGCAAACCAATCAGAAGCCATTTTTGATTTTGTCGTTCGAACGAGCCAGGGACATCGTTCAAACGAGATGAGGATGTCGCTCGAACGAAGTACATAAGTCGTTCGTGCGAGATAAGTTGTCGTTTGAACGACTTCGCGCGACCTGCCAACATTTTTCACTTTCCTAGAAATATTATAAAGTATTGCCCAGTGAAAAAAATTTCACAAAAATATTCCAGGAAGGGTCTGACAAAATCAAAACAGTGTTAAAATAGTAGGCTTTTAACACAAAACGCAAAAACTCAAAAAAACTTAAAATGCGAGTTACATGCAAACATAGTACCTATGTGCTCAAACATAGACATGGAATGAATGGGCGTGAATCTAAAAACAAATGAGTCACAATTCCAACACATCGAAACGATCAAGAAGCTCTAATTGATAGCGATAAATCATCAAACTTTATCATAGCCATATGACAATTAAAGAGTGAGCTTAATGAACTAAACATACTACATGCACACACATCCAGAATTTTGATGATTCTACAAACAATAGCGTCAAATTGTAATGTTTCAACATTAAGATTAGTTGTGTAAACTCGTTTAAATTTTTAATCCATCCAAATTCCCTCAATAATATCATATTTTCTTTGGAATGAACTAAACAAATTTGTCCTTTTTCTTAGCATATTACATTTTCTTTTGGGCTCTTTTAAATGGTGGCTTTCACGACGAGTCAATTTTGAACTCTCGCAGCCCTTTCCCGTGAATCACTCATCATTTTTAACAATTTTAAATCCTCACGGTAAACGGTTATTACATGCACACTTCTCCTTAAGTCTACTTACGCATTGATGACAAGATTGAGATAAGAACGTCTCACCAAATTTAAATATGCAAGAGAGGTCAAACATCCATATAAACTCGTGCATGTGTGCAATGTTGGCATATCTACAAAGTCGAATCAAAATGCATATCAACTTCGAAACAACCCCATATAAACAATGGTTAAGATCATTCTAAGTATCGATAATAATGACCAAATGTCCTAGCCACATGGATAATGAAACGATGGGGGTGGGGGGGGGGGGGGGGGGTCCAAGCACACCAATATGCCACATCAAACATGTAAACTCAAAAACAAAAATTGAAAATCTTTTTGGCTTTTCAAACATATTTGACTCAAAGAAAAGCAAAATCTTTTTGAATTTTCAAAAGTTTTCTCAAAAACAAAATCTTTTTGTATTTTTCAAATAGGACTCAAACAAATGAAAAAATAAAATACAAAGAGATAAACATGCCATAACATTAGCAAATTATAAACATGATGCAAGGGCTAGCGTATGACAAAACATGCAAGCTACCATCCATAAGAAATAGCAAGGGATGAATCATGTACATGCATGTGAGAATCAACCAACGAAGCATTTAGCATCTCCAAAACGGATTTCCTAACCCAAATAGGTGTGTACCTAACACAACGGGTTTGGGGAACCAATGGGACACTACGCTTAATCTTCCTAGGGTCTTTTCTAAGATCAAAACAAAAACTCCTAAGGTGACCTTTCCTACCACAATGCGAACATGTGAAAACACGACAAGGAACGAAACCTTTAGGTTGACCTTTTCTAGTACCCTTGGATGTGGTTGATGCTCTAAAACAAATAATGGTTTTGGCCTTTACATTTGAACCACTAGAATAAGATAAGCCGCTACCTTCACTACTCGAGTCATTTAAATCATTTTTTAACTTCAAAACTTTTGACTCAAGGAAACGATTAGACTCCTCAAACTTTCGGGACTCCTTCTTTAAATTTTCAATTACCCATAGAAGGTTGTCTTGATCTCCCTCAATGTGAGCAAACTTATCCCTGAGATCTTTTTCTCTTGCCACAAAATTATTAATCAAAATATTTTCCTTAACGGCACAAACACTAGAATTTCTCAAATCCTCTAACTCTTTTTCTAAAATGAGGACTCTATCATCACTCTCCTTTTTACCTAATTTTAATATATTAAAATATTTAAACAAGGAACTAAAGTGCTCACGACAAATATTTCTTTGAATTTGAAACGTTTGTAAATATTCAATCTTATTTTTAAAATCGAAATTTTCTTTTTCCAAAAATTCAATACGTTTTGCAAACTTTAAATTCAAACGATGTAAATCGTCAAAGCTTAGAGAATCCATCGAGAGAAAACAACCACATGAGAGATAAAAAAAACACACGGGATCACAAAATTAATAAAATATGTTTTCTAGCTCTGATACCAATTTGAAGAGTGCCCAATATGTGTGTTTTAAACAAAACCATTTTTTCTTCGAAAAAGATCCAACTTTTAATTATGCACCAAACCAAGTTGTAAAAAACCTAATTCTTACTTTAAACCAATTTTATCTTGATTAATACTAAACATGCATCTAGTGATTAAAGCAAGTAAAGTAAAGTAAAGTAAAGTAAAGAATACTCACAACGCCGGTTGTACGAGGAAAAAAATCCAAAACAGGAAAACAACCTCGGACGGCCCAAGCTAGACAATCACTATGAACAATGGTTTTACAAAGACAGATTAGCCTTACACTAAGACTCGATTCCCACGGGTCTTGACGCTCCTTCTGATCTTCAACCGTTCTTCAATAGTGCCCACGCAGAAATTTCATCTTCCGCGATACCTGTCCACAACACATGCGCCCACGTATGTCTCGGTGTCCACCGATATGGCTTTGATTCGTCTACGATGTTGAACAAGAAGTCCTTCTCTTTTCTTCACCGCAAAACCCTTTGTGTTCAATGTGTAGAACAAACAAATTTGGTGCAGCAAGATCACGTAAACATATAAGAATGATAACTCGGATCTTTGCAAACTCTAAGGATGTGTTTATGACTTTTAAACCTTGGAAAACATGTGCAAACAAGGTTCTGGTTCGTAAAACTGTTTTCCAGAAAGCACACTTACGAAAATATGATGAAAACACTGCTTAAATAGGATTTAAACGCCTCCTCGAAAAAGGTATCATTCGAACGACTTGAGGAATTCGTTCGAGCGACATCCCATCTCGTTCAAACGAGATTGGATGTCGTTTGAACGACAATGCGAAAGTTTAACTTTTTGACTTTTTGTTTAAAACGTCTCTTCTAATTAGAGATTCAAAAATATCAAACTCTTTTACGAGCTTATCATCATCAAACATAGTTTAAACCTTTTAAAACACTATAAAATATTTTAAAACATTTTCTTTATAAAAAATACATCCTTATCTTTTATAAAAAAATTCCGAGCACCATTAATTATACGCATTCATACCTGAGTGATTTCAGAATGAAATTAACTTTGAAGAGGATTAAACTTGCACCAATTAAACTTCGGCATGATTTAATTCTTTGAAGCTTTGCTGCAACGCCTTCAATTTCTTCAATACGTCATATACCGAGTGGGATCGTGACACATAAACTTCTCCCTATTACATATTACAAACACAATTTTGTTTAAGGAATTAAGTCAAAACAATATAGGGACTCAATTGGAAATTTATGTCCTTACACAAAGGATATATGAGTACCTTTCATAGCCCTTCACCGTTATCAAATAATGCACACAAACCTCACAAATGGCTCTTACATGCACAACTTTCTTATCAAGTTTTATCGCGCTTGGTTCGTTTTAAGGACAAGATTGAAGTGAAAACACCCAACCAACATGTGATAAGACAAGCACAATAATCAAACAAATTCGTGCACGTGTGCAGTAAAGGAAATCAAGAGTCAAACATGTAGGACGTAACACTTAATTACGTCTTAATGACTCCAAACATTATAAAGCACATGGATGAATTGACCTATTTTCTCAAAACACTATCAAATGGTCACATGAATAAATGGAATGATGTTGTGACCCGGTCATCTTAAGTGTCCATGCATAAACGCTGTAAACAAAATATAAAAATCTTTTTGGATTTTTCAAAAATTTTATCAAACTAAAATCTTTTTGTATTTTTCAAAAAATTTCAAAAACAAAAATTTATACAAAAAGTACATGTCACAACGCTAGCAAACATAAATATCATGAAATAAAAACTAGTGTATGAAAAACATGCGAACACAATCATCTATATGATATGGCAAGAGAAGAATCATATGCAAGCAAACGAGAATCAACTTGTCTAAAATCTAGTGCCTCTAAAAGTGATTCCCTAACCCAAATAGATGTGAAACGTCGTGTGGGGGATTAAGTAACTAAGGGAAAACTAGACATAAACTTCATATGACTTCTTCCAAGATCAAAACAAAATCTCCTAAGGTGACCTTTCCTACCACAATGTGAACATGTGTAAACGGGTGGAACGAAACCTATGGGCTGACCTTTTCTAATGTCCTTGAGAACGGTTGACCCTCTAAAATAAATAATGGTTTTGGCTTTGACAACGGAAGTATTAGAACACGACGAGCCATTACCATCACTATCAAACCTACTTGAATCACTTAAATCATTTTTCAACTTCAAAATATTTGATTCAAGCAACGAATTAGACTCTTCCAAAGATAGGGATTTCCCTTTCAAATTATCAATTAAACTTAACAGTTTAGTGCGCTCCCCCTCAATTAAAACAAACTTATCCCTAAGAGTCTTTTCACGTTTCGTAAAATCATCGATTAATTTTTTATCCTCGATGGCACAAACGGGAACCCTAGACTTTTTTAAGTCCTTAAATTGCTTCTCTAAAACCAGGACTCTTTCATCACTCTTCTTTTTGGACAATTTTAAATCATTAAAGTCTCGGTCCAAAGAAACAAGTTTCTCACGATAAAAATCTCTTTGATTTTGAACCGTTTGCAAAAGATCCATCGCGAATTTAAAACGAGAATTTTCTTTTTTCAAAACTTCAATTCTTTTTGCAAACGTCAAAATCAAACTATTTAAATCATTAAAACTCTGACTCGTGTCATCAAAGGGGGGCATCCGATTACATAAGTGCTCCATCGAAAAAATTGTAATTTTTTCACAAAATTGATTTTTAAAAAAAAAATCAATATCACACAATTTTGCGAAAAATAGGAATATGCGATAAATTAGCGCAACCTCCTCTGATACCAATTTGTAAAATCATTGATTGCTTAAATAACCTCTGATACCAATTTGTAGACGTGAGTAGACAATTTTTATCAGAGCGGGTTGCACTAATTTATCGCGTGATCCTGATATTTCGAGGATTTACTTTCTGATACAATTTGTCTACTCACATTTACACAGTGGAGCTCTGTTTTTGTGTATTTGACATATTTATGACAAGTATACTACTGTTTCTAATGTGTGTAGATAGATATTAGATTTTGTAATGTGGTGAATGGAATTCATGCAATTTTAATTTTTGTTGTAAGTAATTATTATGATTTTTTAAGGTTATTTTGTATAGTGTCCTCTTGGGTATAATCCCTATTTAGTTATTTAATTTGTATGTGTTTATTTTTCAAAAATCTTATGTTACAATTGGTCATATTCCAACATATCTCAAGTCTATATTTTTTAAGAATCTTATGTTATAATTTGTCTCTTATGAAGATTCAACATCCTCACTAATAGATCCGTCTCTTCTCTCACTGGTATGTTGTGAATTTTTTACTCTTCCTTTCTATAACTTTTCATAATCGGTTTTATGTGTTTTATTGGAAGGTTTATATGGTAGGACATAATTATTTCTAATCTTTTATATTCTTTATTATATTTTTAAGAGCATCGTTGTGGCATAATTTGGGTTATATCATGCATATAATAGTACTTGCAACCATATCATCACATCAGAGTTTAGGAACAAATGGACTTATTTTAATAAGGATGGAATAATCCTTTTTGGGATTGACAATATAATTTTTGTTATGGTTGTCTTCCATGTTTGTTGCATTATTCTGAGTCATATCAAGAGTTCATAATATGATTTCTGTTTGACATTGTATAGGATGTGGGAATGATATATATGAATGAGGTTACCTCATTCGAAATATCATAACTCACACTACTATTTTGATTCCTTATATGAAATTGGTATGACCTTATGATGAAACAAAGTGCAAAGGACAAATAATTTTAAGATAATTTATTTGAATTCTTCTTTAGGTATACTACTTAATGTAGTTAACTTTTACATTTTTTCCCTTCCACTTACCTATTTCATTCGTCATTTGCAGGGATACATTTTTGGGTTAAGTACTAACTCCGCCTCAAAATGCTAAGGTCAAAGGTTAAAATTTCAAAACCTATGAGGTACAAAATACTCAAATTTGTTGAGTATAGTCCTATATTTATTTCTTTTATATGATTTCTTATTGCTTTTACTACTGTGAAAATAGTAAAATGTTGCTTTTACTGCTGTAAAAAAAAATCTCATTGCGTTATGTTTACTTAAAAAAACAAATTGTGTGGGTATTTCCGTTTGAATCTGCTTCTGATCGTGTGATCATGTGAAAATTGTGTGGGTAATTTATTTTCGTCCTAAGCTCCTGATCGTGTGAAAATTTGTTGATTAAAACTTGATTCTATTGTCTATATTATGAACCATCAACGCCACCATACATAGCACCACATGCACCGCAAGCCGCATACTATGCACCACCAGCATCTGCAGCACCTTATCCCACAGCAGCATCCACAACTCCTTACCCACCATCATCCGCATTATAGCCACAGTCATCTCTTCTTGTCGTTTATTCCCACTCGATTTAGCTGCTTATCTATCATCCCCTTAGACTATTACTTATCCTCCCCAACCAAATCTACCACCTTCCTAGCCGTCGCCCTTTTATCCTCCAGGTCATTACCCTGGACTGTACCCTCTGCTAATAGTTAGATTATGCTTCCAAGTCTACGAGATGCTTTCTCTCGAAAGAGAGAATCAATAGATTCTCACTTAATAGGCTCGAATACTGGTGCACGAGCAGCCTCCACACAATTTTAAAAGAAGAATATTGGACAATATGCTGCTGAATTTAGATACTGCTGTAAAGAATAATGGACAATACCTTTCCAATTAAGGACAATATGAGGAAAAAATCTAAAGAAGCTCAAAGCCTAGATACTGAATTTAGTTTCACTGTTTTCATCCTATATTTGGTTCTCTTTTTAGTTATCGATGGTGATATATTGTACAAATAATATTGCATTTGGTTCTCATTACCATAATTTATAGGATTGAAAGAGATGAAAACTTGGATTTTATCATGTTAAAAAAAATGGATTCAAATAAATATTCTTTTATTCCCCATTGTGTAAAAACATATATTTTAGGCAATGTTTCATCCTTCATTATTATTAAGTACATGATATATTAGCTTTACATAGTTTTTAATGTATTGACAATTCATATATTTGAACTAAATTTATACTTAATGTGGATTGTTTATTTATTATATAAATGAGGTATAGAAGCATGGAAAACTGTGTGAGTTGGAAAGGTATACTCCGCTTCAATGATTAGTAGAATAATCTGCCAATTCTATGCATTTGGTTGTTAAGAACTCCCAATAACTGGTGTTGGTCTTATTGATATAAATAATTTACTAAACTAAGAAAAAATATATCTAATCATAGAATGATCAAAGTGTTTTGGTATAACTATTGACCTAGGTAATGATATAGTTGGTGAGCATTGGACATAGTCAGGTGCAAGAATCAAAGGGACGTGACATTCCCATAAAACAATTATGAGGGAACTTGATGGAAGAACTGATATCCATGGCTAGGAATTGTGATTAAGTGTGAGATATGGGTTCTCTCTCGGTTCGTAATAAATATTCAGTTTGGGGTCCTTTACTTGAGATGCTTAATCCAGAAGCAACTTGGGTAGAGATTTGATTAATATACGTTTCTTAAGAAACCACCAGCTTGCTTATTTTTCGTTCTAAACGATTTTTTCTTTGTACCTATTTCAGTTTAAAAAAAATTAAGACGGATCTATTTATTTTTTAAGAATAAGTTTGGATCTATTTTCTTCGTTTAAAACCATCTACGTTTTTTCAGTTCGTCTTAATACCATCTGTTCTGAAAAATGCGAGCTTGATTTGCATTTATTTGAGTCGATCTGTTTTTTCTAATATATAATTTGTTTATATATATCCATTTTTTTACTGATCTAATACGGTTTGAGAAAAAAGAGGAACATATCAAATGATAATTAAAGCGATCTATGTTGTTAGGTGTAGTTCAAGAGCTGTGAAGTTTTATTCCAAAATTGAGATGTTTTATTTCAAAATCGGTTTTCATTGTTTGGAGTTCCAGATCTGAGTTTTCGGATTTTGATCTGCTTGAAAAAAATGGAACGAGCGTTTGCAGGAACATTAGGTATCACTTTTCCAGTTAGTTGCATATTGGATTTTTGCTGAACATTGATATGATTGGAAGTTGATTACAATATTCCTCTGCTTTTCTCATAGTATAACTTATGCCAAATATTTTTTGTAGGTTTAAGGTGTGAATTTAGTAGCCTAAATAATATGACATGGTTATAGCAGGTATGGAATGTTTTAGTTTATGTATACATGTACTTTAGTTTTGAGTAGTTAGTGGATAAAAAATTGTATTAACTAATCAGAGTCATGTATATCCAGATTCGGTCCATTAACTAATCGGGTAATCGGATCTATAAAATTTTCTCAGATCCGTTAATTCGGGTCGGGTCCAGACCCGGTCCATTGATAGCCCTATCTCACATTATATGATTGTACTAGCAGCTTGCCCCTGTCAATGGCATTCTTGGAGATTTTGACCCTATGTATTCTTGGATATTTTTATGGTCTCTTTGGACATATTGATAAGTTTATTTTGCCTTTGTTGTTATAACATGTGACCAATATATTTATTTTGTGATGTTGAAAGATAAAAAAATATCTCAAATCAGTACGAGGTATATAAAAAAAAATTGGCCAAGAACCTCTAAATTATATAACTATTAATCAACATTACTAGTGTTCAATGTGGAATTGATAAACTTTCAATTCCAAATGGATAATAATATCTTTTAACTTTCTTAATCCTGTCCATACAAAGATAATACAAGTCTTGCAGTTGTATTCAAGTTTCTTACTTTCTTACTTTTATCTATTTGGAATTGATGGTTAGAGGGATTCCATCATTGGAAGCTTAAACCCGTTTTGTCAATATTTCGTATGATCCAAGTCTTACAGTTGTATATGTCGCTTCAAGGAGCAACCCACCTAGGAATTTCTTGAAAGCTAAATCAATTATTTTGGCAGGAATGTTGGAATGGAACTTAGCCATGAGCTTTGCAGCACACTCTGGACCACCAACATTATATTTGATGAGAAGAATTAATGTGTGATTGGAACACAAAATCCCAAATAAAATGAAGACTATGTCATAACCGCAATAAGGCCTCGATTAACAAATGGCTTCACATGGGGCCATATAGAATTGGTAGTAGTAGTGATAGAAAATGTAGGCTTAATGGGAATCCTCCATTTTGGATGCATCAAAGAGAAAAAGTACGAGGTATAATTTAAAAGATCATGAATCTTTTATATTATTTGAATTTCAACTTCCATGATTAATTTTGGTAAAAAATCCTAATTGAATAATGTGACTTATTTCCTTATGAAGCAATGTGAAAGTATTGCCCATGTTTTATTTTATATACAACAACTTGGCTATTGTAAATGTAACATTTTTCCGCATGCTTTGAGATAATAAAATAGAAGCCACTGATGCATAATACTTTGTAAAATTAATATAGGGATACTACAATAGAAGTCACTAAAATTTTGGTTTTGGGAATTTTATATTAACTATAGTTTTTTTTGCATGCTTTGAAATATTTTAATATAATTTAAGTTTTTACGATAACGTACTTTCAAAATTTTCACTGTTTTGCGATTACGTACTTCGGAAATTTTCGTCGTGCCTTCAGGCATTGGTATCCGCTAGTATATATATAAATGACAAAAAATGGACCAGTTATTTAAAATACCAAAAAAAAATTCCAATTAAACTTGATGGATATGATCTTCATAATAAAAAGATCATATGAAAATAATTTCATCAAAAAATTCATCTGGAAAGTGGGTAAGACAATCATTAAAAGTTTCAACAACTCAGAATGTCCATATTTATTAGTTTTACATTTCTCCCACTTTCAGGATAAATTATTTTGTCAAAATTATTTATAGTTGATTCCATTATTTTGAAGATTATATTTACCAAGTTTGGATGAAAATTCTTTTTTTAAATATTTTAAATAAGTGGCCCATGTATTTGACCTTTCTTTAAGATCTCCTTTTTTTAAACAAAGAAACTTTTTTTCATTAATAAAATTAGGAGAAAAAGCCTCTCTTAAGGGCTCGTACAATCGCTAATGATAAATAAAACAATCATGAAAATTTACGAAATCTTGAACGAGAAGCAGAAGGCCTTAAATTATATTTAAGAGCCGATTTTTCCTCCTTAGTTAAGGTCGGGAAAGATTCCACTTTTTCTCGCTTTTTTCCATCCCACTCATCTTTATTGAAAACTGTTGAATCTTCAATATTGCCTAAAATATCAAAAGAGTTACAAACTTGAGAATTGAACAATTGATATTGAATTTTTCCACAGTTTTTGCAACTGAATATTCAATAAAATCACGAGCTTTGACCGAGTTAGTAGACATTCCTAAATCAAATTGGAACGTCCTCTAGAGGAGGCATGTCATTATTAAAATTAGACTCGATATTGTCAGAATTATTCCTCGAAGAGGAATTCTGATTATTTGTTTTAATCATATGTTTTGGGGTATGTCGACTATTTTCACTCATTCCATCCTCCAAAATTATTTCCCCCTAAACCAAAATCTTAATAGACTATGTATGTTCCGAAATTATTGGAATCAATGAGTTTACCGTATTTACTTCAACCATTTGTGTTTTACTACTAGTCAATTTTTATAGGATTGCCTCTATATCTTTTGGTTGAGATTTTACAGTCAAAGCCTCTGACTAACTTGGGTACACCTATTTAACAGCTAGGTATCTCATCTTCTGAAAAATTACTCCGGCTTCTTTTCTAATTTGATCATTGTTCTTGGTTAAAGCATCTGGATTTTTTTTGGAGATTCAATTCTAATCAAGGCATCATCTTCTTCTGCATTTTTGCATTTATTGTATCTGTCATTACCATGTCGGTTTAAAGGAGCTTGATCTGGAGTATTCCTCATATTTTTCTGGATCATTATTGGAATATTGGTATCATTACCTTGAATTACCACTATATATGGAACCGAGTAGGAAAAATAAATTTCAACTGAAATTCTTACATAAAGTCCATATTTTTGGTCAAGAGTTAATTAATTAATCCTTATAAATAAGAAAACACCTCTAGAAATTTCTAAAAGTAATCCTGGGTGCCAAAATTCATCCGGAAGATCATAAAATTTCACCCAAACATGAGTTGAAGATGAATCAAATTTGGATGGTGAGAAATTAGGATACCATTGCATAGGTTTAAAACAACCAAACTCAAGATTTAAATAGCCAAGCATCCAAGATTTTTTTTCTGATCATCCATTGATTCAAAGAAAAAATTATAAAAACTTTACCTTTGTAATCTTCCAAGGCTTGTTTGATTTCCATGATTTTAAGAGAATCATCATAAGTATTTCTAAGGTTATTGCTTATTGTCCTTTGGCCGGAATCAAACTTTCTAGCATCCTTGACTTATATGATTCCCGAGATTGTTTGTAAACATCCGATGAAATCTTGATGAAAGGAGTGTTATCATGAAATAAGGGTTGTGGGAGATTAGAAAAACGAGGGAGATGTTTTCAATGGCTTTCAAGATGGAGTGGGAATGAGAAAAGCCCTAAAGAATACTTGAAAATGTGGTCTAGGCTGCTATGAGAGTTGTTGAATTTTTTAGAGAAAAGCTCTCTTAAGGTATGCTTTACATCCACTATATATATATATATATATATATATATATATATATATATATATATATATATATATATATATATATATATATATATATATATATATATATATATTCAGTTCTTTAGTCGCCCCAAGCCTAGTCGGGCTTAAAAGTGTGTGTCCAGGCCCGTCTCAAATTTTTATCAGGCTCGAAATTTCTTATTAAGCCCGATATACGGGCCTAATTTGCTTGACTAAGACCTATAAAATAGTGGGTCGGGACTTTTGGGCTTAGCAAACTGGAGGCCTATGTCCATCCCTAAGTGTAACAATTCATATACATACTCAAGGTTACCTAAAAACTTATAATGTATGTGGAATGCTAAAGGCTTGGAGGTTAGGTAAAGTGAAGAATAACTTTCTAGAATAAATAATCTACTCTACAATTATACCTAACCAAGTAAAGGAAAAATACCAAATATTTTCTTTAATAATACTCATAAACCAAGTTAAGTAATGAAAAATAATAAGCCATTATATCCCATTACCCACATAACACACTCACAGTAGCTTACAATTTGGATAAGTGGATAACTTTTAATTGCAAAATAAAATTTAAATGGACTCCACAATTAAACATAATAAGTTTTAATAAGAGGTTTACTCCATATATTCACTCACACACATTCCACTACATACATGTAAAAACACCAAACTTTTACTCAATGCAACACCACTTTATACACATGATGATATCCTATTAAACCATTGACCTTCCAAAGACTCTTAAACCCCTTAAAGTACCTTTGGATGAGGAAAGAGGACCTCAGACCTCAGACAGAGTGATAGTTGGTTCCAAAGAACTTTGCTAGCCCCAAAGCTAAGCCACAGTACTGAAGCAGACCTCGGTTGATCAATCGTTCCAGTACATCTTCTCAACTAAATTCTGAAGCCCCAACACCAAGGTTCTGCTATGGTTAACACTCAAAGAAAACCTTAGACTAAAGAGAAACGATCACCTAAGGTCATGCAACCCTTAACACCTAGGTAAATCATCTCGAAGCACTTTAAGAATAACCTATAGTAGTCTTGTAGCCATTATCGAGCTCTCAGACCTCCGGTATAGCACGTGTAACTAGTTTGACGAGTAGGTGGAAAGTAAAATACTATTCTATATACTTCCACTACCTGGATACACTTACATTAAATGTTCCTAGAAGTATTTAATGCACTCAAGAAACCCTTACACTAACTGAAAATACTTTGTCCAATACTCCACCTCCTTATTGACACCGTCAGACCTCAAGGATATCACAACCAAGTTGTGACAGTCCACTCGCTCTTTATTCAAGATTTTTTATATATAAGGAAGGCTAGGGAACATTTCAGAGGCAATTGATATTAAGCATTATAAGATATTTAAGTGTTCGAGCAATTATAGTTAGAAAGAATCAAGAGAGTTCAAGCATTTCACAAGTGTTCACTCCTCGTTTCATAATTTTGACTCACTATTGAGAGCATATACTTGTAACTTAGATCATTTATAATCATCAAAACTTCTGTATATCTTGTTCATCCCTAAAGCAGTACTTAGGAACCCTTAGGTAAGTCCATTAAATTACTTCCTAAGGTACTCTTCAATGTTAGCAAAGGACACAAGACCTCAGACTCCCTTTGACCAAAGATCAAGGGGTCTCTTAGGCTATAATAACTCATTTCTATTATAATAAACTAGTGCAACACCTTTGAGAGTGGATGTAGGACCATCATCTGAGGTCCAGACCACTTTAAATTATTGTCTTTTACTTTGACACTCCCCTCCTCTTGCCTATCTGAGGTCTGGAGGAGAGAAAATGTGAGTCTAAAATCACTTACGATTTTAATACCCATCAATATATACACATATAAAAATATGAATTTACAAAAAATAAACTTTTAAATCTCAAAATAAAATTATAATTGATTTTATAAAAGAATAAGATAAATATAATTTTGAGAAATTTTTTGTCACAAGTACATTAAATGCTAAAATTTTGGTGTATTATAATGCTCCTCATCCGAGAAAGGGTGCATACATCACAGGTACCCAAACTACCAAAATTGCAAAAGAAATTGACAATGATTATCTAAATAAAATTAAGCAAATGGTATAAATTGTTAAAATTAAGTAAGTGAAATCATTTTACATGAAAGATCTAGGTGAAGCCGTTCACTTTCAACCTCCAATAGGTTTAATGGGACTGAAATTAGTTTTTACCCCAGCCTCATAAAATATGCCACCTAGAATAGAAGTAAGTGTTATTAAATAAAAAATATTAAAGACAAAGATATACATTTTATCATGGTAGGGATTGATAAAAAATACTAAATTAAAAGAATGACTCTATCATTCAAATAATGATACCTTTGTGGATCTTGTAGGTGATTCAAATGTAAAAAAAAAATTTGATGCGGAAGAAGAGGATAATTTTATTCCTCTTCCATATTATTTCTAAAATTCCCTCAATGCCTTGAATCTTCTATTATATGATACCACAAAGTAAGTCTTGTATGTGGACACTCTCATAGATGAAAACTTGGTGATTTATGAGAGAAATTACTTTCTCTCTCCTCATCCCTTCACAAAAATATGAATGGTATGTTTCTTGCCCCTCTCTAACCCTTAAGAAAGTCTCATGCAACTTAAAACCATTACTTTGTTGTATAAAAATAGGTGCATGAGGTGGGCTTGAGCCAATAAGGGTTATTAGAGAGTTTGGGCCTATCACTTTGGTAATAGCTATACTAAGAACCCAAGACTAATAACTAAATTGCCTTTTAAATGAAAAATATGAAAATGTCATATAACTTCCCATAATATATTTTCTTTCCCATTTAATTATAATTAATTCCACTAAATATTTATAATTTCACTCTAATTTAATCATCTCAGAATTACTCGAATAACGAGGCCTTGTTTGCAAAGTTAGATAGTGCACGCATACAATACCCACTTGATGAAATTCAAATTATTGATAATTTATTTTCACCAACGTATTATGTATTCCTTGATCTAAAACCTTACTTATTTGATACTTTACCGAATTATAAAATCCAACGACTGGGTTTACCGATATAATAAAAAATTATAAGTTTATAAAGGGGGTATCAGAATCCAGGATATCTTCCAAATGCGGATTCCTCCTAAATATGGTCTTACACAAATCCACATAGTGATTTTCCATCCTGTAGAGATTTAAACTCAAAATTGAATCGTACTCATAACATTCAAAGTAATAACTGTGTGGATATTCCAATCCTTATAATCCTAAGGATTGAGAATCCATGCACCCTTTATAAACATTATGAAATTATGCAAATCTAGTCCACTCAGCACCTAGACTTGAAACTGTTGGGGAAAATAACTTGAGATTGTCATTTAAAGTGCGAAATTTTTTTAGCCCTAAATATCTTTGGTTAATAATGAATTGAAAACAAATCAATAACTATATTTACAGATTAAAAATAGGGTTCAAGAACACAATACCATAGCAAATCATATAGTGATTCATATGAGGAGACAAAGGGTAAAGAAGATGAAATTCGAGATACTCTCTAAGGTCTCCAAAAATCTTTCAAGAAAGCTCTGAACATCTCGAATCTTCTAGAATATAATCCACCAAAAGTAAGCCTTGTGTGTGGGCATTCTTGGAGATGACACCATGGAAAAATATGAGAGAATTGACACACCCTTCACAAAAAATGCAAATAGTGTTTTCCTCTCTCCCTCTCTCTACTTCTTTCTTTCTCTCTCTCTCTCTCTCCATAATGGATCATTAACCTAAAATCCTAGATTACAACAATATATATAGGTATGGTCCAAAAGCTTTAGTCAATCTGGGCCTCCAGAGAATTTTAGGTCTATTACTTAGGCAATGGAGTATAGTAGGGACCCATGAGAAATAATTGAATTGGCTTATAAAAAAAATTGTAACAATCCGTATTCATTTTGTCATATATACATATACTAGCAGATTCCCGTTCCTGAAGGCACGTCAAAAATTTACAAAGTACGTAATTGTGAAACTGTGAAAATTTTGAAATTACGTAATCGCAAAAGTGCAAAAATATCATCCCCAACAAAATAAAGTATAATTTTAAAAAAATTGGTCATAATTTTGAAAGTCGTGCGCATGATATTTTTTTTTAAAATTATTTAATCGAGTATAAATAATTTAATTCATAGGCACAATGCTAATTTTTAAAAGTGTAAGTTGATAGAGCCATACGTCGTATTTAGTTCGCAACAGATAAATAATTTTTAAAATAACCTATGGCACGAACCTATTAGTTTAAAAAAAGAAAAAAAAATTAGAGTTTTTTTACATACAGGCGTACACTGTGGCACGAACCTATTAAGTCATAAAGGTTTTTTACAACACATAATTATGAACAATTTTTAAAAGTTGGGAAAATTTTCATGTCTCTATGTTGATTATTCACCATGTTTAATCCATCATGAATCTCGTAGTAGTTGTTAACTATGATATACCACAACACCATATAAACATTTTCGAAATTTTAGAAAAAGTCTAATTTGTTTATAGGACTATACCCTATTTAAAAAAGAATAAATATTCCCAACGACAATAGAATATCAAAACAGTCCCAAATAAATTGTTATAAGCACGCACACCGATAGAATATCGAATTTAAAATGGTGAATTGTAATAAAAACAGGAATTTGTCCAACCAAAGAAATTGTAAATAATAACACCAAACTATGAATATATTCAAGGTAATATAGTTATATCAAGCAATCCTCCGATAATCCATCTAAGATTCAAGTGGTTGTGGATATAGTCATATAACATTCCCTGCATATGAGGAACTTAAAATGTGCTAGCTAAATTTAGTGTAGTAATATTGAAGAAAAACTTAGTGTAATATTTAGTGTACTAAATTTAGCTAAATTTTGTGGTGAGTTGCATGCCTATGGACCAACTATAATGCCAAAAGGAGGAAATGTTAGGGCTAACCATTGAGGCACAACGCGCGTGGGCGGACCATTGAGGCTAACACTCTTGACCTTATTCTCAAATTCTTCTCAGACTTCTTAGCCTTATTGGCATTATAAATTTGATCAAACACAATCTACACCTCAAAACCAATACAACCAATAATAGGTAAAATATATTGCATTATAAATTTGATCAACCACACATCCGTGAGACTACACAATGTCGTGTTGCTCCAAAAATTAAAATGAATAGATTTTTTAAGTTACATGTGTCAAATACTACACAGTAGGGAATGAAATAATTAAAAAGTTGTTGTTGCCTTCGTAACCCATCAAAGATTTGGTATGGAACTAGCTGCTGCTACATTCCTCTTAGCAAACGCATTGGCAATGCTAATTGCACTCGTACTGTGTGACACAGAGAGGACTCCACAAGTAAAATTTTCATATCCTCCGATGTTAGATCACCATGCCCACCGAATCTAGAAGTCCTCTCATAAAAATGATGGTGCATGAGAATGCCAGCAGCAACCGAAACATTAAAGGAGACCAGTCCATATCGTCAACAGAATCCGCATTCTTTACCACATGGAAAACATAAATTCAGCAAACAAACACATAGATAAACATATTAATAAATAGAACTAAACAAATTATAAAAAATATTAAAAATTAGTCCAAAATATATAATTCTACACATACCTTCATCTAGCATTAAGTCTTTATTCCCACCACTGTACTGCACCACCATCAATAAAGTCTGAGGGTTCGTTGAAAAGTATAATTTAAAAAAAGTGTCACATCTGTGGAAAATGACAATTAAGCCTCCAAAATATCAAACCACCCTATAAAATTTGTAGTACTCCACATTAATAGAATAAAAAATTACTGCTCTACGTTAATAGAATCAATAGAATCAAAAAATAAAATAAACTTACTTCTCTACATTAATAGAATCAATAGAATAGGGGTGTTACCATTTGACACAACAACATACTGCTCTATGTCACTTAAATATCCAATACCATTCAACAACACCAATAGTGATAACATGAACCAAAATAAGGTATCCCCCACACAGATATATAGAATCTAACATCTAAGTGGATGTATTAGAACAAATGATGTAACAATGATGTGTAAAGAGTCTCAAATGTTTTGAAGTAGTTCTTAAGGCCTTAATTACGCATATTCTATTTATCATAAGACCCCCAAAAACATAATGAAAACCCTAGTCTAAATATGTAAAAGCAAAGAAAAACATACACTAAAATTTAGAAATTTTTCATAACTTAAATAGGATTTAGAAAGGAAAAAACAGAGCATAATGGTAAGAACTTGATACTCAAATTAAATATTGTGTCATACAAACTCCTCTCATTTAAAAAATAAGATGCGAAAAAAATAAAATTAGAGCCAATATAACTATATAACAGTATAAAATATTAATTATAACAACAATTAGTACATGGATCATTCAATTCGGTAAGAAGCACACACCAAATAGAACTAAAGAGTTATTGGAGAATACATGAAAACTCATAATAAACCAATAATATTAAAAAAAATGTTCTTTAAATGTAAACGTCTAGTTATTAAATGTAAATGTAAACGTAAACGTCGAAATGTCAAAACCATATTGACGAATCGCTCAACAACATTCACTAATATAAAGTGTGATTCACAGCAAAATCTGAAGAAAAAAAATCCTCTATGGGCATAATCTGAAAAAAAAAACAATCAACACAATAAAATGGGGTCCGTATAAACATAGAAAATCCACAAATTTACATAAATAGATGGACACACATATATAGAGAGACACCAACCTTAGGGAAGTTCTTGTGATTGACAACACCGTGTGCTCTTTTTTGGTGTGCATTGCTTCTATTAGAGTACTGGCTGGTCTGCTCTTTTTTGTTCCGCATTGCTACTTTTTTGGTATGCATTCCACTGCTTCTTTTGGTCTTCATTGCTTCTATTAGAGAAATAATGAGCACGATGGGAGCGTTTTAGCTCACGGTCGGCGACAATCAAGAAAATTTTAATACATTCAATGTGAAAAGGAAGTACAATCCATCAATCAAGAAAATTATTTATCAAAAGTAAATAAAAATTTATAGTACCTTAAAACCAAAATAAACACATAAAAGATGAAATAGAAATCCCAAAAAATGTTTGACTTTCTAGTATAAAAATAATTAGAGGTATGATGCTACAGGACAACCAACAACTCATTTAAAAACAATTAGAAGTATGATGATAGTATAAAAATAATTAGAAGTATGATGTTAGTATAAAACTAATTAAACTGAAAAGCCCTAATTTCAAGCAAAGGAAATTATACAATAACATATATAAATTCACACCAGCTCATTTAATACACTACATAAGCAACATGTACGTTGTCAAATAGGGAGCTACATACGAAAGAGGATAATGGGATTTTTTGCATATGTACCACAATAGACATAATGAACAACTAAAACAAAATTACTTTGTACTTGCACATATCCTAAAATGAACTTGCAGAAACAATGAAAAAGTATTAGAACATTACCTTTGTCCCTGCTCAAACGGACATGCTTTAAAAATTATCAACATAACTACACGTCATTGGGGTTACCTACAGGCTATAGTAAAAGTACCTTGTTGGTGAATCCCTAGAAAATCCACAAAAGCCTTATTTTTAATAGCCAATAAATCAATAAAGTAGTTAATATTCAGTCAGAATCACATGAAGTCAATCAATAAATTAAAGGCACGTGTGAAGGAAAATAAAAAGATTTACACATTTAAAAATATTATAATTTACCATTAAAAAACTCGCAAACAATATTATATAGATATAAATCGTCATCATTATTACTTACATGTAAACCATCAAAGACAGAGTCAATATTATAGAATTAGAGGACGATAATACATCAGAAAATTGTGAAAGTAGAACATAGAAAACATGTATTCTAATACTTGCGGCTAATAGCTAGTTGAGAGAGTGAGTATGGATGTAATGGGTACCATTGTTTATCATCTTCATTAATCAACACATGTGAAGAACGATTTCTACAGACAAATTGCATCAGTATTAACATTGAACATTCATGAAAACTTTGGGACACCAAATCCAAGTATGTATAGTTCTAATTCCAGAATTAAAACTCAAATCAAATAAAACAAAGAGAACAGTGAAACTTTGTGAAAAAAAAATCAGGATTATATTATGTTTGTGGTTTTATTGTAAAGAACTATAATAATTCCTCACATTTGTAATACCTTGTATTTCTATGTATAGAATTTAATTAATTGAGTACTTAAATAGGATATACATTTTAAATTAAATTACGGGAGTGGAGTAATTTAACGTGACTTAATATTTATATTACATGAGTGAAGTAATTTAGATAATTACGATTATTAAGGGAATAAATAATTATTGTGATTATTAAATATTAATCGATAGATAAACACTGATTAATATTATGATTCAAATTTACTAAGTGATAATAGTAAATGTTGTTAGTTAATTTATACGACATAGCGAGTGATATGGACGTACTTAATTATATCTCAACCGAGTGCCGCGTATAGACTAAATTGAGGGTGAGACAGAGAAATTATTTTTTAAGCGACTCAAATGATAATTTAGAGGTCACTGATGATTCCGGAATGGTCGAATTAGTCAAAATAGTATACCCGGGGGTATTAGTGGGGTACCAGGGCATTTTTGGGCTAAACTGGGACCGTACGGGGGTGTTTTAGTCTTTTGGCATATGGGGGTGAGGAGACCTACGAATTTACAAACTCTAAATCGGATTATAAAAGTTGGAGGGTAGGGCTAGAGGATAGAAAAACACACAAAAGCCATTAGAGAGAGAAGAAAGATTATTCTCAAAGCCTAAGGAAGAATTTGTGAAGGATTCAAATGGTTCTTGCACCACAATTTAATTATAAAGGAAGATTGGAGGAGAAAGACAATCAATCACCAACAACAATCATGAAATCAGATAATCTCTCAGTAAGGCAAGTGGTTATTTGCAAATTATTTTGAGTTATAATATCCATACGTAGGATTTATGAAAAATCGATTTTAATGAATGCTCTTGGAGAAAAAGAATTGATTAATTGCATGTTTAGGTAGAAATCACATGTAGTTAGATTTATATTTGTAGAGGATTGAAAATCAGAGGAATCATGATTGCTAACACAAATTAAAACTCGGGCTGATGATTGAAAACATAGGAAGAACATGTCATACTAGGGTTCTTGAATAATTAGAAGATTTTAATTATTCAGGGTTAAATTGGAAGGATTTATAATGTTTAATTCTTTGAAAATCATTCTAACATATGTAGGAAGGGTTAGGTATCATTGGTTATAAGTTTGGTGGAATATCATGGTAGTTAGATAATTGAATATGGTGAAAAACGCATGAGGAAGAAGAAGAACTGCGTTTGTCAATGCTCGATCGATCGATCGACCCTTGAATGTCGATCGATCGATGGAGTCGATTGATCGATGCTTAACGTCGATCGATCGACCCAGACTGATTTTGGGTTCTTTTATTGGTTGAGTCCTATTCGATGGTCGACACTTGAGGGGAACCTTAGTGATGATTTTATACCAATGTAGTGACTTAGAGGGTACCAGTAGGTGTATAGTGGGGGTCCGTTAGAATCATTGAGTGCAAGAATCAAAGTGATGGACAGACGAGGGTAAATCGATCGACTAGTGTATCGAGAATTTGGGATTTGAGTTTTGGAGAGATTAAACATCATCCGAAGGAGTATACTAGTAGGTTAGAGATAACTTAACTACTGAAATGAATAGAGGGGGTAACTATGGCCCTTAGAGTTGTGTGAATACTCAATTAAAATCTGATAGTGAGATAAATCATAAATTAATAGGTACGATGAATAATAAAGAGGAAATATTACGTACGAGCACTATTATTAGGTTGCGTGTATACATACTGAATTATATAGATACTTAGGTGGAGAGAATACCTAAAATATAATTGTCTACATTAGGGTCGAGGTAGGATTCTAGACTAATATATGGAAATAGTAAGTTGGGTTTGTGATGAAAGAGTTTCGAACCAATGCATGTATAAAGTTTCATTAGTGGGGGGTCGAGGTGACATTCCGAACTACTACATGAAATGAACTTGGGGTCGAGGTGACATTCCGAACTACTACATGAAATGAACTTGGGGTCGAGGTGACATTCCGAACCAAACCTTTTACTTGGTGTCGATGAACCATTCTGAATCAAGAGTCCTTGATGTGTGTTAAAATGACATATTAGTAATGAATGAATTTATAAGTATATATTGTGTGTGAAATGTATATTGTATTAATAATCCACTTATGCGAGTTAGTAGATAATGAGATGCCGTGAATATATCTAAAAGCAAATTAAGAAGGTAAACCTTATTATACTTCCATTAAAGGTAACAAGGCGTGAACAGTTATCTAAGTTTATAAATCATGAGATATGGTTACTATTACATACTAAGTGGGCGGTATGGGAACTTAGTCGCGTAAATGAGTTGAGTCGAATACTTTAGTTCTGTTAGCTTGGGTGGTATAGCTAGGTGGGCTAAGTACGGGACGTTAGGTGTGCACGATAGATAAGGGGTGATGTAACTCAAGAAAGTGTACGCTAAATATTAACATGTGTAATCAATAACTCATTTTATTGTGGTAATCACTTGCTAAATATTTTCAAAATGTTTTGAGTACTAACTCTTGCTATCAAAAATATTTTCAAAACCCTTGTAGGTGTCCAGCCACAGGGAGCCAAACTTAAGGATTCAGCCCAGGGACTCGTAGCTGCAACTTTGTGGAGTCTTGCAGGACTTTGCATAGACGACTCATTTATTCGGATCTAGTGTAGGATATCCTCTTTTGTATTTTTCTATTTGGACATGTCTTCCATTGACATTATTTCAGTTATTCAGTTTTGGATTATGTTGGTTTTATTTAGTAGTTTTGGTTTTTAGCCGAACGTTGACTCGACAATATTTTATTCTCTATATTGTGTGGTGGTTTGAATTATAGTATATTGTGAATGTTTAATTTATTTTCGCATGAGAAATTAGTTTGCGTTAATGAAAGATAGAATTTAGCACCGGTCTAATTTAACTTAGGTGATTAGTAATTAAAAAGTTTTCGATAGTGATGTTAAGAATGAACCAACTGAGAAACCGGTTTTAATTTAATTTAGGACTGATCGTCTGGGATTTAATTGGTAAGGGTGTCATAGATGGTATCAGAGCGTCAGGTTCTAGTGTCCATAGGATCTGAGTGGCTTACTATGATTTCAGCGTTTCGTTCTTTTGATGTAGAGCCCTATTTTAGGACTGTTGCTTTTGTCTTTCCGCACTTAAGATATTGTACTTCTGCTATTAGATTTTTTTATAAACTGTGCACTTATACAATTCGATCTGTTTTCAGATGCCACCGAGGAAACAACAAGCAGAGAGGTCCGAGGCCAGAGATGAGGTGAGGGAGGCCCATTAGGAGCCACAGGAAGCGCCTCCACCCCCCACCCGAGCTGATTTCTATTACTCAGGTGGCAGTGATAGTGGCTCAGGAAGTTGAGACAGTTCTGAGGGCCATGGCAGCCCATTTTCCTCAGCCTCAGGTACAACCTTCAGTGGCACCAACAGTTTAGGCCTCGGCAGGGCCACCTTCTTGGTAGTGAGTCAGGGAGACATTTCTGAAGGGCCATCCGCCTGAGTTTCAGGGCAATACTAATGTGGTAGAGACTTGCGATTGGAAGAAGAACATCCAGCGCCATATGTGCATGCTTAAGTATACCGAGGCACAGAAGTAGATGCTTGCTACTTTCCGTCTATCGGGAGCAGACTTACAGTGGTGGGAGTCAGTTACCACTGCAGAGGAGAGGGATTTGGTGATGATTTCTTAGTTTTAGGTGCGTTTTGACCGTAAATACTTCCTGCCTATGGTAGAGTCATAGATGAGGAAGAAATTTAGTGAAGTGGTTCAGGGTGATCGCTCAGTAGCTGACTATGAGGAGGAGTTCACCCGTTTGGCTAACTTTGTGCCAGACGAGGTGAGCAACGAGGAGCGAAAGAAGTCCAAGTTCTTAAATAGTTTAGCCTGGAGGATCAGGTAACATTTAATCGGTAACTCAGCACTGATGATATATATAGATGCCGTCAACGCCGCACTAGTGCGTTGTCGGGATCATCAATTTCATGAGAAAGGAAGTAAGAGGAGCGAGCCTAGCCAATCGGTCAAGGAAAATGGTAGTAGTGATAGAAGCACACCGTAACAGCAGTCAATGGGACAATATGGGAAGGATTCCCGACAAGGGAACTCGGCCAAGAAATTTAGGTATAGGAGACATTGATTTGACAAGCAGGGATAGCAGGGTCCCTAGCAGCTGGTTCCTTAGGGCTATCAGGGCGAAAGGAATTAAGGGGGAGGCTAGTAGGGCCAAGGCCATTAGGACCAACGCCAGGGCCAACAAGGCTAAGTGCAAAGACAGTTCCAGGGGCAGTGTTTCACGTGTCGTCAGTAGGGTCAGAAAAGTAGGACTTATCCATAAGGAGACAGGGCACAACAACAGGGTGCCCAACAGGGGTAGTAGGTTCTGTTATCCCCAACACCAGCACAAGTCCCATAGTAAAAATCGGGCTAGATGCACTATGGGCATGTGTAAAATGTTCGAGACGTGCCTTTTCAGCCAGCACCTCCGGCACCGCTGGCAGTCGCGGGTATGTTTCCTATCCACGGGCATGAGGGTAATATTTTGTTTGACACGGGTGCGACACACTCTTTTATTGCCACTAGATTTGCATAAGCAGCCGATCTTTTAGAGACAACCTACACTCAACTTATGTGTGTTAAGTCGCCGATGGATAGTGGGTCCCCTATACACTCGATCTCTAGGGGTGTGGAAATTATGATCGGGAGATTGAGTCTATCAACAAACCTTTTAGTGTTAGATATGGAGGGTTATGACGTCATCCTAGGCATGGATTGGTTGGTGGGTTATAGGGAGATGTAAGATTATTATTAATGGATGATCATATTTGCCATTTCGGGATATGAGATGTTCCTAGTTGCGATGCCTCTTCCTGAGGGAGGATCACGCCCTCACTTATATTACATATAGGAGGAGACCTCACAGGAGGTGGTTGTTTCTCTGGACTCAATCCTAATCATGAGGGATTTTGAAGATGTCTTCCAGGAGATACCTAAGTTACCACCCAGTAGGGATATTGAGTTCGTTATCGACTTAGCACCGGAGACGAGATCGATTGCCAGAGCACCGTATCGCGTGGCCCCTTTAGAAATGCGAGAGTTGAGAGAGAAGATTCAGTAGCTCTTGGGACAGGTTTTCATTCGACGGAGTGCATCGCCGTGGGATCCACATGTGTTATTTGTGAATAAGAGGGATGGTTCGCTTCGTTTGTGTGTAGACTACAGGGAGCTGAACAAGGTGACGAACGTAATAAGTATTCGTTACCTAGGATTGATGATTTGTTTGATAAGTTGAGAGGGGCTGAGTACTTATCAAAGATCGATTTGAGGTCAGATTACCATCTGTTGCACATTTGAGAGGAGGATGTACCTAAAACCTATTTCTTATCGCGGTACAGATTATATGAGTTCAGAGTGATGCCGTTTGGGCTCATTAATGTGCCTGCAGTGTTTATGGACCTCATAAATAGGATATTCAGAGAGTTTTTTGGACCAGTTTGTGATCGTATTCTTCGACGATATTTTAGTTTACTCTCGCACGGAGGAGGATCATGTAGAGCACTTACGTATGGTTCTTCAGACATTACGAGACCATCAGTTGTACGCCAAATTAGGGAAGTGTGGATTTTGGCTTTGGGAGGTTCAGTTTCTTGGCCACATTGTGTCCGAAAAAGTCATTGTTGTTGATCCGAGTAAGGTATCAGCGGTGAGGGAGTGGGGACAACCCACGACACCGACCGAGGTTCAGAGATTTTTGGGGTTGGTCGGTTACTATAGTCGCTTCATCAAGGGGTTCTCACAAATTGATGGTCCTTTGACGAACTTGACTCGAAAGGGAGTACCATTCATGTGGTGTGAATACTGTCACTTAGCGTTTGATGAGCTAAAGGACAAATTGACATCAGCACCCATACTTGCACTGCCTAAGAGTGGATTGGAGTACCCAGTCTATACTGACGCATCCTTGTAGGGACTTGGGGGTGTGTTACATCAGGAGGAAAGGGCAATAGCTTATGCTTATCGAAAGCTAAAGCCATGTGAGAAGAGTTACCCCACCCATGACCTCGAGTTGGCAGCAGTCGTCTTTTCTTTGAGGTTATGGAGACATTATCTTCTGGGGGAGAAGTTCACTCTATTCACGGATCATAAATCACTTCAGTTTCTATTCACAAAGAAGGATTTGAATATGAGGTAGAGGTGGTGGCTTGAATTCATGAAGGATTACTAGTTTGATATACAGTATCATCCTAACAAGGCTAACATGGTGGCAGACGCGTTGAGCCAAAGACCTACTGGAGAGTTGGTAGAGGTTTGGAAATCGAAGTGGAATGAACTTTGAAATGAGGATGATTTAGCCATGGCATATATGGGTGTCTTATCAATTACTCCCGAGAGTGTTATGCAGGTGGTGAGGACATAGGCAGAGGACCCATTATGTCAGGATAAAGTACGACAATTACTAGCCGAGGGGGCAGATTCCTACTCCATCAGCTTCGAGGGTGGACTACGGTACAATGGGAGGCTAATAGTACCCGAGGATGAAGATTTGAGTCATGCAGTCATGACAGAGTTGCACGGGTCGAGATTTATGGTACATCTTGGTGGGGATAAGATGTACCAGGATATGCAACGATAATATTGGTAGTCAGGAATAAAGCGAGACGTAGCAGAGTTTGTCTTGAAGTGTGTTATGTGTCAGCTTATGAAAGTTAACATTCATAGATCTTCAGGGACGCTACAACCACTGGAGATTCCCATGTGGAAATGGGAGAGCATTTTGATGGACTTTATTACTATACTACTGACATCGCAGAGGGGTCACGATTCCATATGGGTGATAGTGCATCGACTGACCAAGGTTGTTTATTTCTTGTCGGTTCGTACTGATTTTGATATGATGCAGTACGCACATCTATTCAATTTAGAGATCGTTAAGCTGCATGGGGTTCCTATTATTATTGTTTCGAACAGAGATAAAATATTTGTGTTACATTTTTGGCATAGTTTCAGGAGGCTATGGGCACAGACTTGCGGTTGAGTACGGTGTATCACCCACAGGTAGACGGGAAGACGGAGAGGGTAAATTAGATGCTTGAGGATATGTTGAGGATGTGTTTCCTAGAATTTGGGGGAAGTTGGGAGCAATATCTTTCATTGGTAGAGTTTTTGTATAATAATTCTTACCAATTCACTATCAGTATGGCTCCATTCGAGGCACTTTTTAGCAGGCCTTGTCGTTCGCCCGCCTGCTGGATAGAGGTGGAGGACAACAAGTTATTGGGATCGGAGATGATATAAGAGACTTCTACCAAGATAGAGTTTATTAGAGGACATATTAGAATAGCCCAGGATAGGCAGAAGAGTTATGCTAACACCAGTAGGAGACACGTGGAGCTATAGATGGGCAACCAAGTGTTGATTCGAGTATCTCCTATGAAGGGGATTATGAGGTTCAGCAAGAAGGGGAAGTTAGCGTCGAGATATGTGGCCATGTTCCCTATTATTGAGAGGGTGGGACCGGTAGCGTATATATTGGGACTCCCAGAGCATCTTCAGTGGATACACGACGTGTTCCATATGGCATCGTTGAAGCAATACCAGAGGAGTGAGAGAGCCTTCTGGCAGGTTCCACTTGAGGAGATTGATTTGCAGCCAGAAGTCTCAAATAAGGAGAGACCTGTGGCTATTCTAGATCATAGCGAGCGTAATCTTCGATCCAAGGTGGTACCGTTAGTGTGAGTACATTGGGGATACTATAATGTTGATGAGTCGACATGCAAGCGGGAGGAGGATATGTAAGAGCAGTATCCAAAGTTATTCACCGCAGGTATATCCAAATTTTGAGGACAAAAATTCCTTTGTAAGGGGGAAGTATGTAATACCCCGTATTTCTGCATATTTAGAATTTAATTAATTGAGTAATTAAATAGGAAATACATTTTAAATTAAATTACGTGACTAGAGTAATTTAATGTGACTTAATATTTAAATTACGCGAGCGAAGTAATTTAATGCGATTTAATGATAATTATGGTTATTAAGGGATTAAATAATAATTATGATTATTAAATATTAATCGAAAGATAAACACTAATTAATATTATCATTCAAATTTACTAAGTGTGAATAGTAAATATTGATAGTTAATTTGTACAACATAGCGAGTGATATAGACGTACTTGATTATATCTCAATCGAGTGTCGCGTGTGGACTAAATTGAGGGTGAGATAGGAAATTATTTTTTAAGTGACTCAAATGATAATTTAGAGGTCACAGATGATTCTGAAAGGATTGAATTAGTCAAAATAATATACCCGGGGGTACTAGTCGAGTACCGGGGTATTTTCGGGCTAAATCGGGACCGTACGGGGGCATTTTAGTCTTTTGACATATGGGGGTGAGGAGATATACGAATTTACAAACTCTACATCAGATTATAAGAGTAGGAAGCTAGGGATAAAGGAGAGAAAACACACAAAAGCTATTAGAGAGAGAAGATAGATTATTCTCAAAGCCTAAGGAAGAATTGGTGAAGGATTCAAAGGGTTCTTGCACCACAAACTAGTTGGAAAGGAAGATTGGAGGAGAAAGACAATCAAACACCAATAACAATCACGAAATTAGATCTTCTCTGAATAAGTCAAGTGGTTATTTGCAAATTATTTTGAGTTATAGTATCCATGCATAGGATTTATGAAAAATTAATTTTGATGAATAATCTTGGAGAAAAAGAATTGATTAATTGCATGTTTGGGTGGAAATCACATGTAGTTAGATTTATATCTGCAGAGGTTTGAAAATCAGAGGAATCATGATTGTTAACACGAATTAAAAACGGGGCTGATGATTAAAAGCATGGGAAGAACATGTCATACTAGGGTTCTTGAATAATTAGAAGATTTGAATTATTCTGGGAAAAATTGGAAGGATTTATAATGTTTAATTCGTTGGAAATCATCCTAACATATGTAGGAAGGGTTAGGTATCATTATTTAGAAGTTTGGTGGATTATCATGGGAGTTAGAGAATTGAATATGGTGAAAAGCACATGAAGAAGAAGAAGAACTGCGTCTATCACTACTCGATCGATCTATCGACCCTTGAATATCGATCGATTGGTTGAGTCCTATTAGATGGCCGACACTTGAGGGGAACTTTAGTGATGATTTTATACCTATTAAGGGACTTATATGGTACCATTAGGTGTATAGTGGGGGTCCGTTAGAATCATTGAGTGCAAGAATTTAAGTGATGGATCAACGAGGGTAAACCAATCGAGTAGTGTATCTGGAATTTGGGGTTTGAGTTTCAGAGAGAGTAAACGTCATACCAAGGAGTATACCAGTAGGTTAGAGATAACTTAACTATTTAAATGAATATAAGGGTAACTAGGGCCCTTAGAGTTGTGTTAATACTCAATTAAAATACGGTAGTGAGATAAATCATAAACTAATAAGTACGATGAATATTGAAGAGGAAATATTACTTACGAGCACTATTATTTGGTTGCATGTATACCTACTAAATTATATAGATACTTAGGTGGAGAGAATACCTAAAGTATAATTGCCTATATTAGGGGATTGGTAGGATTCCGAACTAATATATGGAAATAGTAAGTTGGGGTTCTGATGAAAGAGTTCCGAACTAATGCATGTATAAAGTTTCATTAGTGGGGTCGAGGACTACTACATGAAATGAACTTGGGGTTGAGGTGACATTACGAACCAAACCTTTTACTTGTTATCGATGGACCATTCCGAATCAAGAGTCCTTGATGTGTGTTAAACTGACATATTAGTAATGAATGAATTTATAAGTATATATTGTGTGTGAAATGTATATTGTATTAATAATCCACTTATGCGAGTCAGTAGATAATGATATGCCGTGAATACATCTAAAAGCAAATTAAGAAGGTAAACTTAATTATACTTCCATTAAAGGTAACAAGGCGTGAACAGTTATCAAAGTTTATAAATCATGAGATATGGTTACTATTACATACTAAGTGGGCGGTATGGGAACTTAGTCGCGTAAATGAGTTGAGTCGAATACTTTAGTTCTGTTAGCTTGGGTGGTATTGCTAGGTGGCCTAAGTACGGGACGTTAGGCGTGCACGATAGATGAGGGGTGATGTAACTCAAGAAAGTGTACGCTAAATCTTAACATGTGTAATCAATAACTCATTTTATTGTATTAATCACTTGCTAAATTTTTTCAAAATGTTTTGAGTACTAACTCTTTCTATCAAAAATATTTCAAAACCCTTTTAGGTGTCCAGCCATAGGGACGCCAGACTTGAGGATTCAGCCCAAGGACTCGTAGCTTCAACTTTGTGGAGGCTAGCAGGACTTTGCATAGACAACTGATTTATTCAGATCTAGTGTAGGATATCCTCTTTAGTATTTTCTATTGGGACATGTCGTCCATTGACATTATTTCACTTATTCAGTATTGGATTATTCTCGTTTTATTTAGCAGTTTTGGTTTTTAACCGAACGTTGACTCGACAAGATTTTATTCTCTATATTGTGTGGTGGTTTGAATTATAGTATATTGTGAATGTTTAATTTATTTTCGCATGAGAAATTAGTTTGGGTTAATGAAGGATAAAATTTGGCACCTGTCTAATTTCACTTAGGTGATCAGTAATTAAAAAGTTTTCGACAGTGCAGCTAAGAATGAACTAACTGAGAAACCTGTTTTAATTTGATTTAGGACTGATCACCGGGGATTTAGTTAGGCAGGGCATCACAACATTATGCATTCTAGCAGATGTTAAGTTGATCACACCTGAAGTTAGCAACACCTAAAAGTTATATTAATCCCAATAACCAAAATACACAATAATTTAGAACATTATTTAATTCCTAGTGTTGCAAAACCTCACGTGATTTTTATTAGCATCGTAAACTCATATACTTCTAGTAATACTTCACGAAGAATAATAAGACTAACAAATAGTCATATCCTATGATAGGTTAACATAGAACAATGAATACCTTCAATACGCAACAATGTTAAAGTGAGGTAACCCGATCTTTGGTGCTCTGTAGTGTCTATGATAAAATAAAAAATCTACATTATCTAAGCATTAGAATATTCAAATAGAATATTCGAATGTCTCCACAATATCTAAACATTAGGAAAAACTATAATAAATGAGGAATACCACATTCACAGACTCAATCCCAACTTGAATAACATAATTTCATTGTGATATATAACATTATAAAAAATGGCTAATATAATTCATAGTGGAAAATAAAACTGGAATGCTAAATCAAAGAAGAAAGAAAACTGATTAGAAAAATAAAAAATATAGAATCTATAACCCCACAAAGAAGCACGTGCGATACCTCACAATAAAAAATAAATTAAAATAAGTCAAAATACGAAGATAAACTTACCTAGTTGTATAATGTGAATGATGTGAGAGCAGTGTGTGTAGTCATTCCTTGCCGCAACTTTCCCCAAATCTGAAAAACCAAAAAAATGTACATTTAACAAAAGGATCCATGTAAAAAGAAGAAATAAGGAACACCGAGAATACCTGAGTTGAGATTCTAAACAGTAGTGAGATGCAAAACTGAACTTGAAACCATAAAAAATAGGGTTTGAGAGTGAGAGAGTGTTATGTTCTTGTACCTTCTTCATGTGTCGTTGTTACTTGGTGATGGTGAGAGTGTCGTTGTTGCTTGGAGATGGTGAGAGTGAGGGAGTTTGATAGATATATAATAGAAGGGGCTATTTTGAATGTCCCAATGTGTTTACCGAGGTAGGTAGGAGAGAGGTGAATTTTAGGCGAGATAGTGAAATTTGAGGGGCAATCGTAGACGTTCAATTTCCGAGAAAGAATCTCAGCCATCATTGTGCTTTTACATTTCTGCCAATTCAATATATATATATATATATCATATACCATAAAAACTTTTCTATCGAAAGAACCTTGATATCAAATAAATGTACATCGGGAATATATATACCTTGGCCTACCAATACAAAAGCCTTGAGAAATTCAAGATGAGTTAAATATCTCAAACAACCCCCAAAAGAATAATTATCCAAGTAACCCTCAAAAATTTAAAATTACCAAAATACCCCCATAAACTTCAATATCATTTTTTTAACCCATACAATGCTCCTATAACCCAACCTTAAACACCAAACTTATCCATATCATCCATATATAAAAAAATTATAGAAATTCATCCTCAAAAGTTTGAGAAATTACAAATTTTTCCCTTAAAATTTCAAAAACATATAAAAACATATTTAAAATATCCCATGACATACCAAGGATTAAAACCCAAAACCCAAACTTCACACTTATGCCCCTGCCATGTTTTGACACCTGGGAGCCTAGTGAGCTTCTTGTACCCCATGCATAAACATGGTACCCATATCCCCTCACATGTTACCCAAACCAAAATTCAAATTAACCTTGGTTGACATCCACCTCTTGTAACACCCCGCCCGTCCGGGGAGAGCCAACAGAGCGCCACTTCGATAAAATAACTAAATCCACAAGTAACAAGGTATAGAGCATCTGAATAAACCCACAATAATATAAATCCACCAATCTCAATCTCTTCAATTACAACAAGTCTCTCGAATTAAATACAAATCTTCAATGCTCTATACATCAAAATAAATAAATACAAATCTTTCCCAAACAATCCTCGCTAAAATTAATCTCCATAGCGCCCCAAAATCCGCGCTAACCTACCACTAAAAGAAAATATGGGGAAGTACACAATACGACAGAAAAGATGATCAACAAATATGGATTAGCAATGATTAATGGGTAACAACACGAGTACGAATATTCAAATCAAATGCAAATCTCAATAGCATTTTATGAATATAATTTCTGAACAACACATCAATGGGTAACTAGGCCTCACCCCATTCGCATATACTTTATCAATCCATAGTCGAGAATAGGTATTTTGGCGGGTACTCAACATCTGTGCCATATTAAAATCTCATGACAATGTTCTCAACAACAATATAATGATACCACATGAATAATATAATTCCAACAATTATTTTTCCAGATTTCAATGAATTTAACAATTCAAACATGAGTTCAATTAAACAAGATTTCAAAGAGAATGGCACTCGCGAGATTTAAGGAGTATATTGTGTAAAACCCCATACCTCAAACCATGATGAGAAACCAACGATCACATCCTCAAGATCAACACAAAAGATCTACAGAAGCTCCTCTAAGAACCTCCAACAAAAATAGCCCCAAGAACACCTCTAATCTAAGGTTGGAACTCACAAATCTCAAGGGACAAAGTATAATTAAAAAGGAGAGGAATATAAAATATATTTGCTGCCAAAAGTTGTGCCAAAAGTAAGTTAAAAAGGGTTGCCCACGACTCCTTTTATAATACAAAGAAATGAAGAATTGGAATCCAAAAGACTCCTTTAAATAAGGCAAAGAAATGAAGAATTGGAAGTCAAAACAACTCTTGAAAATTACTTGTTGTTCACGAAATCAGGGGAGGTCGATCGATCTACTCCCAGGCTTCGATCAATCGATCGTGCCCAAAAATTGACAGTTTGCCGACTTAGAATTCCAAGAGTTAAAGACATTTTAAAATCATTTTAAAATCCGTTTTAACTCCGTTTTCGAAACCGTTTGAAATTCTCGCCTTTAAAAATAATAACCAACAGATTTGAGCAATAAAAATAATTTTATCAAACACTTTATTTTCCTCCATTTTCCAGAAGTTAATTAAAATAGCCCAAAATTACGCGGGTTATTACACCTCTACCATCACCTATCAACTCTCCTTACCCAACACTATAAGAACCCCACTCCAGCACAATAAAAAATACCCCTCCACAGTGAGAACGCAAAGCAAAGTTTTGCTTAATTGGTATTTTTATCATTTTATATAGAATTTCTATTTCTTTTCAGTTGGTTAAGTTTCTATGCATTCATAGGTATCATTTATGATTTTGAATTGAATTCTTAATATAGAAAATGCACTAAAAAGGCTTGAATACTAGAAGCACCATTAAAGCTTGAGCTTCAAAGGTAGAATCTGTGATCTTGACTTTGAGCCAGTTTCGAAGGGGAAAACTCAAGCTCTGTGTCTAAGGAACCTAAATGCATTGACTAATTTGAGTTAAAACACAATTTAAAACCCCAAATCAAAGCTTTATGAACGTTACAGTCAAACTTTCACCATTTTCTCAAAAAATCAATAGCTCGAACTAGTGAGCCTCAATGTTTGAAACTAATATGGTTGGATTCCTCTAAAAAAATAGACAAATTTAATTCAGGAATCAACCCAAATGGTATTTTATAACGACACGAATCAGTGGTAAAAGTTTTCAAAAGCCTAAGTTAAACAATCTAAGCTTGAAGATGAAGTGGGTTACATGTGCAAGAGTGAGGTCAAAACCAGGTGCATGTGGGCTTCGACCTAGCGTGTGAGAACGCGTCTTCAATCAGAGAATTCAAATTTTTTTCAAAATTCTTATTTTATATTTCTGGTCAAAAAATTATATTACATTTTTTACTTGGCTACTAAGAAACCATTTTGTAGAGAAAATTGTTTTGAAATTTAAAAATTGAACTTTTAATATGCACATAAACCCCTGGATTTTCAAACTCTTAAACATCAACCCCAAAACTTAAATCCAAGCTCCTTTAAACAAATATAATCTAATTATATCTTTTTACTAATCCCAAAAATGAATACGACTTAGATAAATAATTAAAAACTTAGACTACTAATAATTATATAACTAACCCCACATAAATTATAAATTTTTACTAAATACATACAAGCCCCGAGCTTTACTTAGATTCTTATTTATTTACCATTCCCTAAACATTTACTATATACATGATTTCAGAATTTTCGGTTTACCCCTTTGAACAAGAAGATCATACACATCAAGTCCGAAAGTAAAAAAAGTAGGTAACTTCTATTTCGGTATTATTTTACGCAATTAAATTGATAATATCAATTGTTTATATCACTTTGTGATAGGCCCAGAAATCTTATCATCATTTATGAACTCTTTTGCGTAGTTTATAAATTTTGTGAAAATTGATTCAATTCTTATCCGAGTAAACCCTAACACTATCATGTTATGCAACTGATGATTTTATACACTAATGATTTCATAAATACGAGATGATTTCATAAAACACAGTGGCTAGTAGTATACATCATAATTCAGGGAATATACTTTCGACATATCTACCAGAGTGCTATTTGGCCTATATGACTCAGAGTTTGAGTGCCTAGTTTGCTTACTATATGGATGCCACTCTTCATAGATGGGCTCAGCAGTTTTATTTTATGTCCAAAGGTTTTGGATGAATGATATTATAAGGGTATTGCAACGTATTTGAAGACTTTATAACCAATAATTATGGGTTATCCTATTATAGAAAAGCTTGGACCCTTATTTTATGATTCGATAGCACTTATCTTATTATAATTACTATATTATCCTTACAAAAATATCAACAGAATCCATTATGCCTTTATTCATTATTGTTGATATTTCATATTGTTTTGAAATGATATAAATTATGATATATTATCTATACTTCATTCCATTTATGCTATCTAAACTCTGAAATATCAACTTGTTATATCAATAAAATTATCTACTTGTCAAATTTTTTCTTATTCGTTTCCCTTCCAGATGGAAAGTGAACTTAAAGAAGGAGATATAACCCCCTCCCCGATGGACTTTTATTTTGTTTTACTAAGGAAAATATTTTTTCCGTTACGTACGTATGGGCAATAACTAGCAAAGATGACATCATAAATTAGAATACTTTCACTACTACTTATTGGATTATATAACCTTATTAGTCCCTCTTTTGTTTCTATTATATGAGACCTCAAAAAATGTAGTTAGATGACATTTCATCCTTCTTAAATAAAGTGTTATTTTCTTTTTCCATTTGAAAATTTAATTTATTACAATTATTATTCTGTATTATTATTACTACCGTATACAGAACACAGGGTGTGACAACATGGTACCAAAGCGAGCGCCAGGTTTATTATGCCTATACAGAACTTTGCATAGTATATTAGTTATTTTATAAATATCCTTGTTACACTATGTAAATGATTCTGTCTTACAGACATGAATATTTGGGATAAAATTTACTTGGATATACACGACATGACTCATGAAAGTTTTGAGTAATATATCATGGAGTAAAGGTATGCTAAGTTATGCAAAGTCATTTGAAGTATCTATCGTGAGTGGGCCATTACTACCCTGGACATTAAGCATAGTTTGTTAATTGGTCTGTTAATGAAGTAAAACAAGCAAAAAGGTATTATGAGTACCCATAAATACTCCAATAAGTTATTCATCTAGCCTGGGACGTGGCTCCAGCAGAAGAACTTGCTGTTACTCTACCGGTCTCTCCGATAGATTACAGATTTACCTTAAGTTATTTCACTTCCACTTCTTCATCAATAAGCTCCACTTCTGGTGGCTCCAAACCCAAACCCGAAACTAATGGCATCGTACCAGAACTCGTTTAAAGTAATATTGGGAAGGAATATGGTTGTATATAAATAACGTATGAGGTATCGAGTATTTTTCATTTTGTGTGCGTGGTTGGAAGAAGTTGATTACTGTATTCCCATTAGAAGTTGGTAGACATCATTGAAAATTTTGTACAATATATTTCAAGTTCCTAAAAGTTTTGACTATATAATACCTCAGTACAATGTAAAATAACATGCGATACTAATACAAAAGTCTGTTTAGTTTACTCCCGTTGTCTTTATATATTTATTATGTTTTATATATATGATTGTAAACACCCAATCATCTGGCAGTGGATCACAACCTTAAAGAGAGCACCAAAATGCTCTTAATCTACCAAATCTACATACTACCAACTAAGGTATAATGTGTTGTCTATAAGAATTAACTTCATTGACTAGGTTGCAATAAGATGCACCACCTTAGCACCTGATTAATAATGATGTCACCGAAGAAACACGAATAATGAATGCCCTCAAAGAATTTTAAAAAAAACATCGGTATTTTATGGAAAACCTAGTGCCACAGAGGTCGAAAAGTGGGTACGTTTGAAGAAATTTTCTTTAGAAAGTAATTTTTAGAGTCAGTAATAAATCATATGATAGTGGAATTTCTAGGTTTGCAATAACAACAAATGACAATAGCACAGTATGAGCCTACGTTTACAGAACTTTCTCGGCATGCCTAAGAGTACGTAGACACGAAAGCCAAAAAGTGTAAACACTTAGAACGTGGGTTGCAAAACAACGTTAAAACTTCTATTACTCCATTCAAACTTCATGATTTTAATCAAATGCTAGAAGTAGTATCTCTCATTGAACAACATCCATCATCTGGAGGAGTTACCATAATTACAACCCCACCTCCTAGGAACTCATATGTAGAAAGAAACCAACATAATCAGAGGGACCAACCTTATGTCAAATCAAAGGATGGATGGATTTTTAGTCAAATTAATTATAGTAATAATGGATCCATAATGAGATGTCATGAGTGTGACAGATTAAGGAACATATGGTCGCAATGCCCAAAGTTGTAACAATCTTATCCTAGGAACTTTACTTCTTTATCATTAACTAAATCCACCAATTTTATCAAACCCCCGTTTATTATACTAACTAATAATCTTAACAATCATCCATCCCAACAAAAGTTTCATGGGAAGAGACTGGAATTGGTGAAAAATACTCGAGGCCGAAACTTTTTCATTACACCAACCAAAGATCCACATAACTACAATGTGGTGGAAGGTAATATATTTTCCCACAATGTTTAGGTGCATATATTATTTGATTATAGATCAACGCATTCTTTCATTATCTATGACTTCATAACTCTATTAAAATTATCTATTAGTCCCTTAAAATATTTGTTATCCGTAGGAATACTAATTAGAGAAATAACTATAATAAATTGAGTTTGTAAACTATGTACCATAAGGATGGGGACTAGAATTTGATAGTCGATTTGGTAGTACCTAAAGGAATTCGACTTGATAATAGGAATGGACGTTTTATAACCAAACTTTGCTCACATTGACTGTCATGAGAAGATAGTAATGTTTAGAAACCCTCATCAAACCTCTTTTTATTTTTCGGGAAGAATCACTCCAATAAAGTATTTTCTCATCTTCACGAAAAATCATCTTCATTTCCTCTTACTATTTTTGGTAAATATGATGACGCATTTCAAAAGAATTTTTCAGTACACCCCCATAACGCAAATTTGAATTTACCATCGAATTGTTACCAAACACATATCCTAATTCTATACCTCCTTATCGAATGACACCCTTAGAATTGCAAGAACTTCAAAATCAACTTGATGAATTGTTAGAGAAAGGTTTTATATGACTTAGTACGCCCCCTTGGGGAGCACCAGTTCTATTTGTGAAAAATAAGGATGGATAGTTTCGGTTATGCATTGACTATTCGAAACTAAATCAAGTAACTATCAAGAATAAATATCCTTTTACCTGGGTAGGAGATATGTTTGACCATTTGTGATGATCCAAGATATTCTTAAAAATTGATTTACAGTCTGGATATCATCAACTCTCTAGTAAAGAAGTGGACATACCCAAAACTTCTTTTCGAACTCGGTATGACCGTTTGAATTTATGGTAATGTCTTTTGGATTAGACAATGCACATGAAGTTTTCATGGACTTAATGCATAGAGTGTTCCGACCTTTCTTAGATCAGTTCGTAATTGATATACTCTCAGACTTGAGAAGACCATGAAGAACACTTTAACGTTGTACTAGAAAATTTATGACAACACCAACATAGTACTAGGGCATGTGATTACTGTGTACTAGGTCATGTGATTACCGTGATTATTGTGACAGGTGTATAAGTAGATCCACAAAAAACTGTGGCAGTGCTAGAATGGTAACAATCCAGAAGTGTTCTGGAAATTCAGAGTTTTCTCGAACTCGTAGGTTGTTATCGACGCTTTGTAGAAGAATTATAAAAATTTCCATACCTTCAATGAAGCTGACTCGAAAGGATGTTTGATTTACTTGGACCTAAGAGTGTGAACTCGCATTCCATACCTTAAAGGATAAATTATCCACCACTTGAGTGCTTATTACTCCCTCTAGTAATATTGGCTACGATGTACATACCAATGCCTTTTCACAAGGTTTGTGATGCGCACTTATGCAAGGAGGAAAGGTGGTCTAATATGGATTGCGTTAATTAAAATGTTTTGAGTGTAACTACACAGTACATGATTTAGAATTAGCCGCACTTGTTTTCGCACTGAAAATTTAAAGATGTTATTTGTATGGAGAAGAATTTCAAGTATTCTTAGATCATAAAAGCCTTAAGTATATATTCGCCCAAAAAGATTTAAGTCTTCGGCCATGATGATGGATTGAGATTTTGGAGGATTATAAATTTAACTCACAATACAACCCAGAAAAAGGTAATATAGTCACTGACAACGGTAAAGTAGTCGCTGGCGCCTTAAGCTGGAAATTGGGAGGAAAACTCAATAGTAAGTTTACATTTATAACAACTATAGGAGAGTACAACTTACAAAGAGAAACTTTAAAAAATCTAATGATTCTTAGAAATATAATTTCTTGTCCAACCCATCATAAGAGAATTTTGGAACAACAAGTAGATGGCGTTTTTGTTAAAGGTAAAAAAAAAAGACGGGAAGATAACCAAGAAGAGAAAGATTGATCCTATAGGCCAGAAATAGGACTCATATTTAAAACTCATTTATGTGTACTATTAAATCCCTCCTTATGAAATAAAATATTAAGTGAACCTCATCACTCAAAATTTATGATTCATCCAAGAAGTACTTAAATGTATCACAATATCAAAAGACAATATTGGTGTCAAGGCATGAAGCGAGACATAACCAATTTTGTGGAAAAATGTCTTACATGTAAACAGCTAAAAATCTAACATCAACATCCTATAGGATTATTACAACCACTCCCTATTATGGAATGGAAATGGGATTATTTTACAATGGATTTTGTCAGTCCTCAAGCTTATAATTCAATATGGGTCAATGTAGATTGACTTATCAAATCAGTCCATTTTTTTAACAAAAGACTACTCATTCCTTCTAAAAACTCAGTGATCTTTATATTCGAGAAATTATTAGGCTTTGGGAATTGTCGCCGTCCATTGTATCTGATTGATATCCCCGATTCATCGAATAATTTTGGCAAGCACTGCAGAAAGCCATGGGAACAAAACTTTACCTAAGTACCACCTTTCACCCATAAACGGATGGACAATATGAAAGAGTAATTAGAACTCTCGATGATATGTTAAGATCTTGTGCTTTGGATTTATCTTATAATTGGAGCGATCATCTAGCATTAATAAAATTCTCCTACAACAATAGCTGTCAAACTACCATTCACGTAACCCCTTAAGTACCCTTATATGGTAGACCCTATCGTTCACCATTATACTTGAATGAATCAACATAAAATAGTATCTTTGGACCCAAAAGTTATAGCAGAAACTATAGGAAAGATATGATTAATTCAAGAGAGATTGCATACAACCC
Organism: Sambucus nigra; assembly: GCA_949130495.1. Taxonomy (NCBI): domain Eukaryota; kingdom Viridiplantae; phylum Streptophyta; class Magnoliopsida; order Dipsacales; family Adoxaceae; genus Sambucus; species Sambucus nigra. Next base: position 379,739,210 of record OX422211.1, read on the forward strand.
AAAATCGGCACCAGAGTTATGCTAACAACAGAAGAGAGCCTTTGGAATTTCAACTAAACAATTAGGTTTTCTTAAAGGTATCCCTATGAAAAGGAATTATACGACTTGGGAAGAAAGTAAAATTAACATCTCGCTATATTGGACCTTTCAAAACCACCAAATGTGTAGGACTAGTAGCCTTTCGTTTAGAACTACCTTCAAAATTTTCCAATATGCATGATGTTTTCCATATCTTATAATTGCGAAAATATATACCCGACCCCAACAATATTATTATTTAGGAAGGTGTATCTATACAACAAAATCGTAATTTTTGAAGAAAAACCAATTAAAATTTTAGATTTTCAGAATAAGATTCTTCGACGAAAAACCATTCCTTTAGTGAAGATTCTTTGGCAAAACTATAGCATAAAATAAGCAACATGGGAAACTGAAGAGTCTATGAAACTACGTTATCCAACACTCTTTGAAGGTAATTTCGCAGACAAATTTTTTTAGGAGAGTAGAATGTAACAACCCGTATGAATTTTGTTATATATATATATACACCCAATCCTTTTAATAAAAAAGCCTCAAGAAAATAAAGATCATTTAAATGTCTCAAACAATCCTAAGAATATAGGATAATTACCCTAGTAGCCCTCAAAATTACAAAATCACCACAATACCCCATAAACTTCAATATTCTTGATAAGGCCCGATAGTGCTTAGACAAGGATGGTCACAAATAAAAATTATATTATATATATATTTTTAAATTTTAAAAATCAAAACATTATACAAATTAATCTAGTTAAAATTGTTCACCGAATTAAACCGTTTTATTGTGAAAAAACGATTTATCCAATTTTATCTTTTAAACCTAAAACATGCATTTAGGTGATCAGTGGATAAAATAAATAAATCCAACACAACACACCAATATACGAGAAAACGAACAAAGGGAAAAACCTCGAGGGCCCATCCACGTAATTCACTATGATACTGAATTACACAAGTTGACAGATGACTTGCTCAATGACTCGATCCCCACAAGCCTTGATGCTTCTTTAACCGCACCTCCATAGTGCAACGCATAAGTTCACCCACGTAAGCTTCCACAAAGCACGAGTCATCCAACGCCTCAACATCCACCTATGAGGCTCAGCAATCATCTACGAAATTAAAACATGAAATCCTTCGCTTCTTCACCGTAACTCAGCAAACTAAGTACGGAGACCACCGCACGAAATTGGTTCTCAACACAAGATGTAGAGAAACAAACTTTGGTGCCCCAAAACATGATCTTTTAAGCATATATACGATGAATCTTAGATCCTAAACTTATTAAGTGGAAACTGGGGTTCTTGGAGAGTTTTATCACCAAAAAAACTCTCAAATAGTCTCTTCTAAAAGTCTCCTGCATCTCTATTTATAGGAAAAGTTGTTGTAAAAAGGATATGGATGAAAGATTTGAAAAGATATGTTTTAAAAAACAAAAACACACATACTCATCCGAATGAACTGATTTCTGGTTCGAATGAAGTACTAATTATCGTTCGAATGACTTTTGACAAAACTTCAAATGACAATCCACAGCGTACCCAAAAGGCGACGTTCCAGATCTCGTTCAAATAAAGGAACCTCTTTCTAATGACCGAATGGAAACTCGTTTGATTGACATTTCAAGTCGTTCTAAAGAAGAAGTAAAAATTTCAAAAATTCTTAAAAAAATACTTTTAAAACATTTAAAAAAAATCTTAACACCCAATAATAAAATCTCCGAGGCTCAAATTAGATACGCATTCATACCCGAGAGATCTTTGAAACTTGAAGTCAGAAACGAGCACAAAATATGGCATGCTCATTTAATCTCTGAAGCTTTTCCACTACATCTTCACCCAAACATGTCAAAGGCTTGAAGGGAATACACCAACCCTAACCTATGACTCAAATTTGTTTGTCAGAAGTTAAGCCAATTACAAACAAACTAACTCGATTGGAAATTTGTCCTTATAAATATACTCTTTGGCTATTCTGGGAAAAAATAATTTTTTTTTATGGGAGATCAAGCTCTTTAAAAATACTCAATCCCTAACAATGAGAAGTAAAAAAAAGTACATACGCTTGACAGACACATACGCTGAGTAGATTTATACACTTGAACATTTTGTCGCATCTTGTAAACCTAAACACTTAAACACATCTTCGAATGAAAAGATAATATAACAAGTATAAAATTCGCATAGGAATAAATTCTAACAATGTCTAAAATAATCTTAACCAGGGTAAGATAGCTCCACCTAAGATAAAGATATCCTAATCATGAAAGGAAAGATACCATATACCATTTCTCCTTCTTTTTGCTCAATAATGGACAAAGTAAGAAATCATAAAACTATTAGTCCCCCCCAAAATAAAATCTTCCCCTAAATATGTGAATATAAGATACAAATTTTAAAATTGGGAGGGAGGGAATAAAGTCATGCAATAGTGGAAAGTGTAGATAACACATAACAAGATAACTCATGCACAAATAATCCAAACTATGATCAAACAATATCAATATTGAGGCAAAAAGATACCAATATGAATACACAATGAAGTATGATATCGATTTGAAATTACCAATTTTGAGAAGAGGAATTTCAATGCACAATAATGAGAGATACCAATATGATAATATAACATGAGAAATAAAATCAAAGATAAAAACATATAGAAAACATGGACGAAATGCAAATCGTAAAGACTCAAAACAACCCGATACCAAATATATACATATGAAAATTATACCAATGACAACCCGACACTCATATATATAAGTATAAACAACCACAAAACTCAACACAAAACACATAAGCTTTACACACTAGCATAGTATCGATATGTCTAAACATCTGGAATGGAATGAATGGGCATGAACTAGATATAAATGAATTCTAATTCAAACACTCAAATATGTTTAAGAAATTCTATGTGACCGTAAAACTTTATCAAACTAAGATTTTGCCTTAAGTGACAAGATAAAGCGAACTTCATGAACAAAGAAGCATAATGCATACAAGCCTAGAATATTGATGATTATAGAAATCAATCATGTCATGACAAAATAAGCATAACTAGGATTCATTGTGGAAACCCACTGATCTTCAACTATAACACCCTCAAAAGATAAATAATTTCATATATTCTTTTTACTCAATAATTTTGAAGCTATCATTTTTCAAAATCAAACAAATTAAACATGTTGGTCCTAACAATTTTTTTATTTTTATTGCCCTTAATATTTTCATTAGACTCTTTCCAGTGATGGCTTTCCCGCAAAGGAGACTTGCACCTTTCGTAGCCCTTTGATATAAACCTTCATATTTTTCAATAAAGTCAAATAATCTTATGGGCAAAGATTCTTACACGCACAAATCCCCCTATAGTCACAAAATATGTAGATGGAAAAATTGATGGGAGAACATATCACATAGCTCAAATATACATGTGAAGTTAATGTTCAAAAAGCTCGTGTACGTATGTGCGAAGGCATACACAAAGTGAATCTAATAAGAGAATCAAGTTCGAAACAACTCCATGCAAGGATAATTAAGAACAATCTAATCATTAACAATCATAACAAAATGTCCTATTCATATGGAAGTCACATAATGAATTGGATTTAAATACACCAATATGCTACACAAAATGTTTAAAACTAATATACAAAAAAAAAAAAAAAAGATATTTTTTCTAAAAATTTTCAAAAGAAAAATACCAATTTGAAAAACAAACTAACTCAAAATAAAAACCACATCTTTTTGTATTTTTCAATATGACTCAATAAATGAAAAATCAAAATACTAAATATACACATGTCATAACACTAGCAAATATATATTATGAAGCACAATATAAAGTATGACAAACATGCTAACATAATCAATGATTAGATATAACATGAGAAGTATCATGTGTAAGCAAATGAGAGTTAAAAACTCTAATATGTAAAGCCTCCAAATCAAATTTTCTAACCCACGTAGGTGTAACATGATGCTTAAGGGCCTTGGGAACCATGGTGACTCTATTCTTAGACTTTTAGAGCCGTTTTTAAGATCACAACGAAACCTCCTAATATCACCTTTCCTAGTGCAATGAGTGCAAGTGTAAACACTAAGAGGAGTGTTATCTAAGGGTTAACCTTTCCTAACGTTCTTAGTTGACTCTCTGAAACGTATGGTCTTGGCTTTAGTAGCGGAAGAATTATGATTATCGAAGCCAATTCCAAACTTGTCAGCTTTGATTTGGACGGTGCCTAACATCATATTTAACTTTGTTAACCTAGATTGAAAATCAAATTTGACATGACTCGAGTTTCTTAATCTCTCTTTACACTTGACTATCCTCGACTCGAGCAAATGCCTAGACTCCTAAAACTCTAGAAGCTCTTTCTTCATAGCCTCTATCAAACCACGAAGATTATTTCCTTCACCCTCAACATATTCTACATTATCTCGAAGAGACTTCTAATGTTCCTAAGATCCTCAATCAAATCACTATCATCATTCACAATGTCACGTTCCTTCAATTTAGCTTCTAACGTCAAGTCAGCCTTCTTCACTTTTAACATTTCTGCATATAGCTTATGGAAGGAAACTTGGAGTTCACTCTTCTCCTTCTCTTCTTCATCCTCACTCTCATCTCTACTCTCTCAACTATCACTCACTTGGGATCTATAAATAATGGACTTGGAAGTGTCATGTAAATAAATGTATTCATGGAAATATTTCTCATCAAGGCTCACATGACTATCCATGAACGTGGTGAAGTTGTGCTCAATGGGGGAGTTAGATCCCTCTTTCGGATCACTATCACTAAGGGTGGAATTATATGCTATTAGTTTCTTGACCTCCTTCCTTAATTTAGTGGGGCACTTAGCTACCCTATGACCATAACCCTCATAACTATAACATCTTTCCAGCTCATCCCTCTTAAAGTTCTCGTTACGATTCTTAGGGAAGCGGTCAATCTTGTTATACATGTTTTTCTCCAAGTTTTTTGCATCTTTTGATTTCTTATGGAATATGAGAAATTTCTTGAATTTATTTGCTATCAAAGCCAAATCCTTAGACTTGGTTCCAGGCTCATCATTCGAACCTCTTTCTGGACTTTCAAGGCAATGCCATTATCTTTTTCCTTCTCAGTTTTTAAGGTAAACGTGTCAAGCTCATAAGTTTATAAGTCACCTACAAGCTCTTCAAGTTTCATAGAGTCTAAAGTACTCAAAGAATTCAAAATCATCACTTTAGGATTAAATCTTCCAGGCAACGACCTTACGATTTTCTTGAGTAAGCAATTTTTGAGTATCTTCTCTCCCAACTTAAAAAATAAGTTAACTATTTCGGACAGTCTAGCATAAAGCTCATCAAAGGTCATACTCTCCAATATCTTAATCGTTTCAAACTGAGTGGTGAGGTTTTGCAGTTTGGAAGCTTGAAGAACGTTAGTTCCTTTATGGATGAGTTAGAGTACATCCCAAACCTCTTTCAACGTCTCACACATCATAATACAGAGAAACTCCTCCAGGATGACAAAATAAAACAAAGCATTTAAACCTCTAGTGTTATAATGTGCTAACCTATGCTCAGCCTCACTCCATGATTCTACGAGATTTGGTATCCTACTCTCTCCGACTAAAGTAATAGGTGGAGTGTAACCATTTAAAACTTCTTGCCATACCCATTCATCAATAGCCTTAAGTGCATACTTCATACGCATTTTCCACTATGCATAGTTTGACCCGTCATAACTGGGGGGTTATAATACCGCCAAATCCTCCAAAATTCATGCCTAACAACACAGTATAGAAACAAAATAATTTTTTACAATCGACTGTGATAGCAATTTGAGAAGGCTCGACGGTGCTTAGGCAAGGATGGTTATAAACACAAATTCTATTTTGATATTTTTTCAATTTTAAAAATAAAAACTTCAAACAAATTAACCCAATTGAAATAGTTCACCAAATTATACTATTTTATTGTGAAAACCTGATTTACCTAAATTTATCTTTTTAACAAATAACATGCATCTAGGTGATAAGAAGATAAAACCATTAAATCCAACACAACATATTGATATATGAGGAAAACCACAAAGGGAAAAACCTCAGACGACCTAGCCACGCAATTCTCTATGATACGATATTACACAAGTTGATAGATGACTTACTCAACAACTCGATCCCCATAAATTTTAATGCGTCTTCAGTCTTCAACTTCTCCTCCACGGTGAAATGCATGAGTCCACCCATACAAGCTTCCATAATGCACGAGTCGACGCACGCCTTGGTATCCACTGATGAGGTTCAGTAATTGTCTATGTAATCGAAACACGGAATCAACCACTTCTTCACCATAACACAACAAACCAAGTACAGAGTCCAAAGTATGAAATAGGTTCGCAACACATTTTGTAGAGAAATAAACTTTGGTGCCTCAAAATAGGATATTTAAAGCATATGTAAGATGAATCTTAGATGCTAAGCTTATTGGGTGAAAACTAGGGTTTTTGAGAGTTTTATCAAAAAAAAGAAATATAAAAAAGGCATTTCTAAAAGTCTAATCCCGCATCTCTATTTATAGGCAAAGTTATTAAAAAGGATAAGGATTAAAGATTTGGAGAGATATGTTTTGAAAAATAAAAACACGCATACTCGATCGAACGAAGTGCCCATTCTCGTTCGAATGGCTTCCAAAAAAACTTCGAATGACATTCCAGAGCGTAGCTAAAGGACGACGTTCTAGATCTCATTCAAACAAAGGAACCTCATTATAATGACCAATGACAACTCTAACAAGTGACATTTCAAGTCGTTCTATTGAAGCAACAAAAATTTCAAAAATTCTTTAAAAAATGTTTAAAAAAAATCCTAACAACTAATAATAAAATATCCAAGACTCAAAATAAATAGACATTCATACTTGAGAGATCCTTGGAGCTTGAAGATGGAAACGATCATGAAACACGACACGATGATATAATATATGAAGCATTACTATTACATATTCATCCAAACACGTAAAAGGCTTGAAGGGAAAACACCATCCCTAACCTATGACTCAAAATGTTTTGTCCGAAATTAAGCTAATTACAAATAAATTGACTCGATTGAGAATTTGTCCTTACAAATATCCCCCTTTGGCTATTGCAGGACAAAACCAAAACTCTTGGACCATTAATCTATCTAAAAAGACTCAATCCCCAACCCCCAAAAGAAAATAAGAGTACAGATGCTCGACAGACACATACGCTGAGTAGCTTTGTACGCTTGAAATTTTTCTGCATGTTGCAAACTTGATCACTTAAACACACCTCGAAATTCAAAGAGAATATAACGGTATAAAATTCTCATAAGAATAAATTCTAACAATGTAGAAAATAATCTCAACCTAGGTAAGAAGTCTCCCCCTAAGATAAAGATATCCTAATCATGAAAGTAAAGATTTTGTATACCATTTCCCCCCTTTTTTCTTCGGGAATAAAAAAAGCAAAGAATCATAAAGCCAAATCTCCCCCTAAATATGTGAATATGATATGGCAATTTTAAAATAGGGAGGAGAGAATAAAGTCATGCAATGGTATAAATTATAGCAAACACACCACATGGCAACTCAAGCATAAATAATTCAAATTATGATAAAATAATGTCAATATCAATGCAAAAAGATACCAATATGAATACGCAATGAAGTATCAATGCAAAACATACCCCTTCACAGTACAAAAACACAAAGCGAAGTTTATCTTATTTGGTATTTCTATCATTTTATGTAGAATTTTTATTTCTTTTTAGTTGGTTAAGTTTCTTCACATTTACAGGTCGCATTTATGTTTTTGCATTGAATTTCTAACGTAGAAAATGTAATGAGAATGCTTGAATACATGAAACAACCACTAAATCTTGAGCTTCAATGGTTGAATCTGTAATCCTGACCCCCAAATCTGAACATGCCTAAGAATGATAGTGTGCTCACTTCAATGTACAATGGGCGTTTAAAATACCAATTAAGAAGATATTAAATTAGAGTATATATGTCTGCCTCTTACAGAAAAATCCTAATAATAATGTTGTTGTAAGGACATAAATTTCCAATTGAGTCCCTGTATTGTTTTGACTTAATTCTGTGAACAAAACTGTGTTTGTAATATGTCATAGGGAGATTTTTATTTTGTAACGATCCCACTCGGTCTATGACGTATTGAAGAAATTGAAGACGTTGTGGCAAAGCTTCAATGAATTAATCATGCCGAAGTATAATTGGTGCAAGTTTAATCGTCTTCAAAGTTAATTTCATTTCGAGATCACTCAGGTATGAATGCGTATAATTAATGGTGCTCGAAATTATTTTATAAAAAATAAGGATGTAATTTTTATAAGGAAAAATGTTTTTAAATGTTTTAAAAGTGTTTTAAAAGGTTTATACTACGTTTTTATTCTGATAAGTTCGAATAGGAGTTTGACTTATTTAAATCTCTCTTTGAAGAGACGTTTTGAACAAAAAGTCAAAAAGTCAACTCTATCGCTCGAACGACATCAGATCTCGTTCGAACGAGATGCTGATGTCGCTCGAACGACATGCTTAAGTCGTTCGAATGACACATTTTTTGAGGCGGTGTTTAAATCCTATATAAACAGTGTTTTCAACATAATTTAGAAGTGTGCATTCTGAAAAATTGTTTTACGAACCAGAACCTTGTTTGCACATGTTTTCTAAGGTTTACAAAGCATAAACACATCCATAGAGTTTGCAAAGATCCGAGTTATCATTCTTATATGTTTACGTGATCTTGCTGCACCAAATTTGTTTGTTCTACACATTGAACACAAAGGGTTTTGTTGTGAAGAAGAGACGGACATCGTGTTCGACATCGTAGACGTATCAAAGCCATATCGGTGGATACCGAGACATACATGGACGCGTGTGTTAAGGACAGAGATCGTGGAAGATGAAATTTGTGCGTGGGCACTATTGAAGAACGGTTGAAGATCAGAAGGAGTGTCAAGACCCATGGAGATCGAGTCTTAGTGTAAGTCTAATCTTTCCTTGTAAAACCATTGTTCATAGTGATTGTCTGGCTTGGGCCGTCCGAGGTTATTTTCTCATTTTGGGTTTTTTCCTCGTACATCCGGCATTGTGAGTATTCTTTACTTTATTTTACTTGCTTTAATCATTAGATGCATGTTTAGGATTAATCAAGATAAAACTGGTTTAAAGTAAGAATTGGGTTTTCACAACTTGGTTTGGTGTTTAATTTAAAGTTGGATCTTTTTCGAAGAAAAGTTGATTTTATTGAAACACACACAGATCGGGACACCCACGTTTCACAAATTGGTATCAGAGCTAGAAAACATTTTTATTTGTTTTGTGATCCCATGTGTTTGTTTATCTCTCCTGCGTTTGTTTTCTCTCGATGGCTTCTCTAAGCATTAACGATATACATCGTTTGAATTTAAAGTTTGCAAATCGTATTGAAGTTTTGGAAAAAGAAAATTTCGATTTTAAAAATAAGATTGAATATATGCTAACGTTTCAAATTCAAAGAGATATTTTTCGTGAGCACTTTAGTTCCTTGTTTAAAGATTTTAATATATTAAAATGGGTAAAAAGGAGAGTGATGATAGAGCCCTCATTTTAGAAAAAGAGTTATAGGATTTGAGAAATTCTAGTGTTTGTGCCGTTGAGGAAAATAATTCAATTAATGATTTTGTGGCACGAGAAAAGGCTCCTAGGGATAAGTTTGCTCACATTGAAGGGGAGATAGATAACCTTCTAGGGGTAATTGAAAATTTAAAGGAGTCCCGAAAGTTTGAGGAGTCTATTCGTTTTCTTGAGTCGAAAGTTTTGAAGTTAAAAAATGATTTAAATGACTCGACTAGTGTTGGTAGCGGCTTATCTTTTTCCAGTGGTTTGAATGTAAAAGCCAAAACCATAGTTTTTTTTAGCGTTAACCACATCCGAGGGTATTAGAAAAGGTCAACCTACAGGTCCCGTTCCTCATCGTGTGTTCGCTTGTTCACATTGTGGTAAAAAAGGTCACCTTAAGAGTTTTTATTTTAATCTTAGAAAAGACCCTAGGAAGATTAAACGTAGTGTCCCATTGGTTCCCAAAATCCATTTTGTTAGGTATACACCTGTTTGGGTTAGGAAATCCGTTTTGGAGATGCTACGTGTTTCGTTAGTTGATTCTCACATGCATGCACATGATTCATATCTTGGTTTTTCTTATGGATAATAACTTGCATATTTTTGTCATACGCTAGCCCTTGCATCATGTTTATAATTTTCTAGTGTTATGACATGTGTATCTCTTTGTATTATAGTTTTTATTTTCTTGTGTCTTATTTGAAAAATATAAAAAGATTTTGTTTTTGAGAAAACTTTTGAAAATCCAAAAAGATTTTGCTTTTCTTTGAGTCAAAATATGTTTGAAACGCCAAAAATATTTTCGATTTTTATTTTTGAGTTTACATGTTTGATGTGGCATATTGGTGTGCATGGACCCCCCCCCCCCCCCATCGTTTCATTATCCATGTGTCTAGGACATTTGGTCATTATTATCGATGCTTAGAATGATCTTAACCATTGTTTATGTGGGGTTGTTTCGAAGTTGATATGCGTTTTGATTCGACTTTGTATATATGCCAACATTACACACATGCACGAGTTTATATGGATGTTTGACTTCTCTTGCATATTTGAATTTGGTGAGGCGTTCTTATCTCAATCTTGTCATCTATGCGTAAGTAAACTTAAGGAGAAGTGTGCATGTAATAACCGTTAATTGTGAGGATTTAAAATTGGTTAAAATGATGAGTGATTCATGGGAAAGGGCTGCGAGAGTTCAAAATTAACTTGTCGTGAAAGCCACTGTTTAAAAGATCCCAAAAGAAAAGGCAAAATGCTAAGAAAAGGGCCAATAAGATTTTCTCTAAGTTGAGAATGCTAGAAACCTCAAAAGAACTTGAAAAAGTATATATGTATGAGGGTGTTTAGTTGGAGAAAATTTTAAAAGGGTTTGCACAACTAATCCTAATGTTGAAACATTGCAATTTGACGCTATTGTTTGTAGAATCGTCAAAATTCTGGATTTGTGTGCATGTAGTATGTTTAGTTCATTAATCTCACACTTTAATTGTCATATGGCTATGATAAAGTTTGATGATTTATCGCTATCAATTAGAGCTTCTTGATCGTTTAGATGTGTTGGAATTGTGATTCATTTGTTAAAGTTTCACGCCCATTCATCCCATATCCATGTTTGAGCACATCGATACTATGTTTGCTAGCACTGTTTTGCATCTGTCAGGCCCTTCCTGGAATTTTTTGTGGAAATTTTTTCACCGGGCAATACTTTATATTATTTTTGGGAATCTGGAAAATTTTGGCAGGTCATGCGAAGTCGTTCTAACGACATCTCATCTCGCGCGAACGACTTCTGTACTTCTTTTGAGCGACTTCCTCTTCTCGTTTGAGCGAAGTCCTTGGATCGTACGAACGACAGGGTGAAAAATGGCTTCTGATTGGTTTGCAGTCCTCAGGTTCAAATTGATATTTTTTTGGTACTACGGGAAGTATTTCTGGACTGTTTGGTTTATATTCAGGTTCTTTTATGTTCTATATTGGTATTTTGCATATGAGTCCGTTTGTCACACTTGTTTTGATTAGTATACTCTATGTGTGATTCCTTGGTTTACTTGCTACAAATTTATCATTTTTTGATCATATTTAGCTGGTTGTGTCATGATTATCTAGAGATTTTCAATTCTCAAATTGGTATGAACTTGATTCAAATTGGTTTCATATTCTCATGCTAGATATTTCATATTGTTTTATCTTTTCACCAGATTGTCTCTTTGAGACAAAAAGGGGGAGAGATGTATGTGATGTAGGGGGAGATTTGTTGAGCGTTATTATTGATATCTGGATTTGCATATTGATTGATTATATTTCTTTCAAATCGGTATCACATATTTTCTCACATGTTTCAAATGATTTGTTCTTATTAGAAATATAAATTGGTATCATTTATTCCTCCATACTTCAATGGGTATCTGTTTGTGTGTTTCATGTGTGTAGGTATGCTTTCAGCGATTTGAGATTTCAAGTCTACATCACATTCAGACAGTTCATGCTTGCCGGTGCTACATATTCTAGTCTGAGTCCTGTATTTTTGATTTTGGGTTTATGGGATGGGATTTAGACTTCATATGGCTTGACGGCCCGGTTAGGCTTTTTACCGGTTTGGTTTTGTCCCGGAACAGTCAAAGGGGGAGATTTGTATGGACATAAATTTCCAATTGAGTCCCTGTATTGTTTTGACTTAATTCCGTGAACAAAACTGTATTTGTAATATGTCATAGGGAGATTTTCATTTTGTCACAATCCCACTCGGTGTATGACGTATTGAAGAAATTAAAGACATTGCGGCAAAGCTTCAAAGAATTAATCATGCCGAAGTTTAATTGGTGCAAGTTTAATCGTCTTCAAAGTTAATTTCATTTCGAGATCACTCAGGTTTGAATGCGTATAATTAATAGTGCTTGGAATTATTTTATAAAAAATATGGATGTAATTTTTAAAAAGAAAAATGTTTTTAAATGTTTTAAAAGGTTTATACTAAGTTTTTATTATGATAAGTTCGAATAGGAGTTTGACTTATTTAAATCTCTCTTTGAAGAGACGTTTTGAACAAAAAGTCACAAAGTCAACTCTGTCGCTTGAACGACATTAGATCTCGTTCGAACGAGATGCTGATGTCGCTCGAACGACATGATTAAGTCATTCGAACGACACATTTTTCGAGGCGGCATTTAAATCCTATTGAAACAGTGTTTTCATCATAATTTCGAAGGTGTGGATTCTGGAAAAATGTTTTACGAACCAGAACCTTGTTTGCACATGTTTTCTAAGGTTTACAAAGCATAAACACATCGTTAGAGTTTGCAAAGATCCGAGTTATCATTCTTATATATTTACGTGATCTTACTGCGCCAAATTTGTTTGGTCTACACATTGAACACAAAGGGTTTTATCGTGAAGAAGTGACGGACATCGTGTTCGACATCGTAGACGTATCAAAGCCATATCGGTGGACACCGAGACATACGTGGGCGCGTGTGTTGTAAACAGAGATCGTGGAAGACGGAATTTCTACGTGGGAACAATTGAAGAATGGTTGAAGATCGGAAGGAGCGTCAAGGCCCGCGGGGATCAAGTCTTAGTGTAAGGCTAATCTGTCCTTGTAAAACCATTGTTCATAGTGATTGTCTGGCTTGGGCCATCCGAGGTTGTTTTCCCGTTTTAGGTTTTTTCCTCGTACATCTGGCGTTGTGAGTATTCTTTACTTTATTTTACTTTCGTTAATCACTAGATGCATGTTTAGGATTAATCAAGATAAAACTGGTTTAAAGTAAGAATTGGGTTTTCACAACTTGGTTTGGTGCTTAATTAAAAGTTGGATCTTTTTCGAAGAAAAATTGGTTTTGTTGAAACACACTCAGATCGGGCCACCCACGTTTCACAGTTGTAGATGTGAATAATCTTCTATGGTCCCAATTTTGGCCATCCCGGTCGGTGCCTTGGGGGGTGGGGAGAGAGAGAGAGAGACGTCTCCCCTCGAGAAGGCTGTGTTGTGGTCTCACACCCCTCTTGGCAAGGTTGCTTCAGCCGTCGTCGGCGTGGGGGTAAATGAAGAGATAGAGTCACCAACCTATTTTTCATAAAATAGGCCAAATAAATGTTGCCACTTCGAGAGAGGGGCATTATGGAATAATTGATGCATACTTAACCAATAGTTCGGGGGTCCGGGGGTTGAGGTATGAAATGGGAAGGTGTTAGGCGCCCATTTCGCCCTTTCGATCACTCATGGGCTAGTGTTATTATTTGCCTTTATATCCCTGTGAAGTGTGTGAGCATGTTTATATAATGGAAATCAGAATCATTCGAATCATACCATGGACAATATAGAGTGAGGTCATCCATAGGAATGTTCCCAAAATAATATATGTAGAAAATCTGATTTGTGCATTCATCACGATATTGATTGTTATGAGGAAACAATAATATGTGATGAATGAAACGCAAAAAAGTATAATATATATATATATATATATATATATATATATATATATATATATATATATATATATATATATATATATATATATATATATATATATATATATATATATAAGAAAGTGGGAGATTTTAGAAAATTAGCGAATTTGAGAAATAGAGGAAATTTGGAAAATTGGACTTGAGTCTCGGATTTTAATATGAGATCCCTACGTAGCCTATAAAGGCATCAAAGTCCACATAGTTCGATGGTACCTTAGGTGTGGGGTTTATCCCATAGATCCGAACGGAATTTTATTATATGTGTGCGTGCAAAAAATGTGTTGTTTTGATTTTGGAAAAAGTGTGATGGATTTCCGTTCGAAATTTACGGGGGTAACCCTCTTTTATTTGTTTTTGTAGAAAACGAAGTATGTGCAATATACTGATAAAAGTGTAGATATTTATGTATATGAACTAAATAAGGAACTAGATTATGAATCTAATGTGTACTATGCAAAAATAAGAAATTTAAAGAGAGAGGGAAGGAATTGGGCCTTCTTTGAAGCTTGATCTTAGATGAACTCCCTTGAGTGTTGATGAATGTTGATAACAGAGAAGGATATTTACCAAATTGGGTGTGAAAAGGATGGGAATGTAAGCGTGAATGAAACTTCGCATGAGGGACTTCGTTGATTTCGAGGGAATTCTGCTAAGATCACTGATGCTGATGGATCTATTGTGTCTCCTTAGAGTGAGGTCACGGACCCTATTTATAGGGTCAAGGGGTGCCGATTGGCCTAACCCTGGGGGTTCCTATCGGCATGTGACCCCAGGCATAGTGCCGATAGGCAGGGTCCAGGACCTGCCAATCGGTAGTCTTGTGAAAATTTTCCTGGAAACATGATCATAGAACACAAATTATTGATCCGAATCGTGCACGAGGCATACCTTTAGAAAGGTATTTCAGAGACCTTAATTTTCCTTTAGAGTTATCCCAAGTCTAGGAGATGATGTTGGGTCAAATGTGGCTCGTAAGCGCACGTCGGCCCTTTGGATGAGAGATCATCGGACGCCAACGGATCGTTTGTCTGTATGGTAAGTCAGAATCATGCACGGGGTGAACCATTGGAAAGGTTAGGAGATGTAATTTGATATTCCAAAGAGTTTTTTCGGTTCAAAAAGTTAACCTTGGTTAGCCGGGGCTAGAAAGTGCCTGGGGACCTGTTAGAGTAAAAGGGATCGTTCGTCTGTACCGTAGGTCAGAATCATTCACGGGGCGGATCAATAGAAAGGGTATTCCATGCCCTTCGAAGATTCATTCAGTCTTGTTTGAGATGAAGAGTTAAATTTGGTCAAACGGAGTTTGGGAGTTCCCGGTGGCATCCGAATCGATTTTTGGGGAAAAATTGATCGTTCGTTCGAATGTTTATGTCATTTCGTGAAAGAGGAATACCGTTGGAAAGGGTTTTCAGTGCCCTTAGAAGATTCAAAGAGCTTTCTCTCTGACAGTTAAGTTGATTAGGGTGAATTCGGGGCCCGAGAGTGCCCAGTGTCCTCCAAATCGATCTTTGGTAGCAAAAATGGTCCGTTCGTTCGAACCGTTATGCTGATTTATGCATGGGGTGGACCATTAGAAAGGGTATTCAATGCCCTTTAGAGATTTAAAGAACTTTTATTCTGACGATAGAGCTGACCGGGGTCAAATGGGGCCCGGGGGCACTCGGTGGGCTCTAGATCGGGAGTGCGACCTAGTGTTTACAGTGAGATGGGGAGGTCCTAGGAACCTAAGAGAAGCCTAGGGGGTCCAGGAATATGGTGTCTGTAGAGCCCCTCGATGGGTGAGCTTGGAACGAGTGAAAGCCTTTGAATAGACGCCACATGATAGAGGTCGGTTCTGTTGACATAAGGGATGAGGATGACCGATTCAGAGGGTCGAGGTTGATGTTGAGGACCTAAGGTGATGTTAGGGTGGCCGATTTTGAGGACCTAGAGGATATGAGGAGTAAGGAAGCGACCAATTCTACGAGCCGGGGTTAATTATGAGTATCTAAACTATAGCGACCATGGGTCGAAGCCAATTTTAAAGGCTTAAGTAGAAGCGATCAATTATGAGTGTCAAAGCCAATTTTGAGGGCTTAGGATAGAAGCGACCAATTCTGAGGGGCAAAGACAATTCTACGGGCTGATTTGGGGTGACCAATTCTGCGGTTCAAAGCCAATTCTAAGGGCTTAGGATAGAAACGACTAATTTTGAGGGTCGAAGCCAATTCTGCGGGCTTATTTGGGGTGACCAATTCTGCGGGCTAAAGTAGAGATGACCAATTCTGAGGGTCAAAGCCAATTCTGTAGGCTTAAGTAGAAGCGACCAATTCAGGGGGTCGAAACCAATTCTGAGGGCTTATTTAGGGTGACCAATTCTGCGAGTCAAAGCCAATTCCGCGGGCTTAAGTAGAGATGACCAATTCTAAGGGTCGAAGCCAATTCCGCGGGCTTACACTACACCAAAAATAGGAATCTGACACGGTTTAAAACTGTGCCAGATCAAATTTGGCTTGATTTTGAATTGTGCCAGAATCAGGTGTTCCAAAATGGCTAGTTTTTTCTGGCACGACCCAAAAGTGTGCTAGATTTGACCAAACAGGAACACTTATGGAATACTTTTAAACCCTTCTAGAATTTGATATTTCTGACACACTTTTGGCACAGTTTTGAGCTGTGCCAGATTGAGTATATTTTTATAAACTTTGGCACAGTTCAAAACCGTGCCAAAATTTGATACACTTTTGGCACGATTTTGAACTGTGGCAAATTTTTGAATAAAAGAAAAAAATTTTATTTAAAAACCAGAAAATTCATAAATTGCAAATCTCGAAAGTTGTTGATAAACTAATGTGAATACAAACTTTAAAATATTACGAATAATAATAGTTCACAGACCAAAAAAATTGAACAGAGTTTCCTTTATTTTTTGGACATTCTAAAACCGGTTAATATAATACCTACGTAATGTAAAGCCCGCACGGCCATAAAATATAACAATAAAATTAGAAAAGCTGTACAACCATAAAAGCTAACAAGAAAACTAAGAAAGTTTGCATGGACATAACAAAAAAAATATAATCCTGAATATTAATGACATTAAGTAAATAATCCTCTTGTTGTAGACCATTAACTTCATGTGTTCCAGATGGATAAAAGCTAATGGCAAAATGTTATCCTGCAAAAAATAAGATACAAAAGGAGATGATGTTAGTAACCGAGTAATTTAAAAAAAAATCTTATTCAAGCTAAAAATTTGCATTTACGAATAAAAATTATTATTGTATTCACAAATCGATATTGTTGTGACTACGTGCTCAGCTCCTGCGAGTTACATTAGTCCCATGCGAGGTGTTATTCCTTCTTTCTGGGCCGTTTAGGGAATAATTTAAGTTTTCACCCTCATATGACATGTTTTTAAACCTAATCTAGATATTTTCAAATTATAGTCATATTCTCAAACTGGGAGACACTTGACTAGACGATCAGTTCCTAAAAGTCATATTGGTCCCGTGCAAGGTGTTTGTGCCTTTTATGGGGCCATTTGGGAGCTAGTTTGGGTTCCCCCCCCAAACAACATGTTTTTAAGCATAATCTAGATATATTCATATTATCGTTATATTCTCAAACTGGGAGAATCGTGACTACACGGTAAGTTCCTACAAGTTACATTAGTCCTGTGAGAGGTGTTGTGCCTCTTACGGTGATGTTTGGGGGTTTGTTTACGTTTTCACCCTTTAACGGCTTGTTTTTAAGTCTAAGTGTTGAGTTTTGTAAATTATCATCATATTCTCAAATCGGGAGACCCGTGACTACGTGGTCAGTTCCCATAAGTTACATTGGTCCCGCGCGAGGTGTTCGTACCTCTGACGGGGAAATTTGGGGGAGGGTTTAGGTTTTCACCCTTTAATGGCTTGTTTTTAAGTCAAAGTGTTGCTTTTTGCAAATTATCATCATATTCTCAAATTGGGAGTCCTGTGACTATGCGGTCAAATCTTAAAAGTTAAATTGGTCCCGTGCAAGGTGTCCGTAGCTCTTACGAGAACATTTGGGGGCTGGTTTAGGTTTTCACCCTTTAACGGTTTGTTTTTAAGTCTAAGTATCGATTTTTGCAAATTATCATCATATTGTGAAATTGGGAGTCCTGTGACTACGCGGTTACTTCCTACAAGTTACATTGGTCTCGTACGAGGTGTTCTTGCCACTTACGCTGACGTTTGGTGGCTGGTTTAGGTTTTCACCCTTTAACGACTTGTTTTGAAGACTAATCTAGATATTTTGAAATTATCGTCATATTCTCAAAAAGGGAGACCTATGACTACGCAATCAGATCCTACAAGTTACATTAGTCCCATGCGAGCTGTCCGTGCCTCTTAGGGGGGCATTTGGGGGCTGGTTTAGGTTTTCACCCTTTAACGGCTTATTTTTAAGTCTACGGGTTGATTTTTACAAATTATCATCATATTCTCAAATCGAGAGACCCGTGACTACACAGTCAGTTCTACAAGTTAAATTGGTCCCGTGTGAGGTGCCCGTACCTCTTACGGGGACATTTGGGAGCTGGTTTAGGTTTTCACCCTTTAACGACTTATTTTTAAGTCTAAGTGTCGATTTCTGTAAATTATCATTATATTCTAAAATTGGGAGTCCTGTGACTACGCGGTCAGTTCCTACAAGTTACATTGGTCTCGCACGAGGTGTTCATGCCTCTTACGGGGACATTTGGTGACTAGTTTAGGTTTTCACCCCTTAAGGCCTTATTTTTAAGCCTAATCTAGATATGTTCAAATTATCGTCATATTTCCAAACCGGGAGACCCGTGACTATGCGGTCAGTTCCTACAAGTTTCATTAGTCCCGTGCGAGATGTTCTAGCCTCTTATGGAGCCGTTTGGGGGCTGGTTTAGATTTTCACCCTTTAACGGCTTGTTTTTAAGTCTAAGTGTTAATTTTCGTAAATTATTGTCATATTCTCAAACCGCGAGACCCGTGACTACGCCGTCATTTCCTACAAGTTACTTTGATCATGCGCGACGTGTTCGTACCTCTTACATTGACGTTTTGAGATGGTTTAAGTTTTCATAATCTAGATATTTTCAAATTATCATCATATTCTCTAATCGAGAGAACTGCGACTACGTGGTCAGTTCCTATGAGTTACATTGGTCCTCTATCGGGTGTCCGTGTCTCTTACGGGGACGTTTGGGGGCTCGTTTAGGTTTTCACCCTTTAATGACTTATTTTTATGTCTAAGTGTTTATTTTTGCAAATTATCATCATATTCTCAAACCGAGCGACCCGTGACTATGCAGTCAGTTTCTATAAGTTACATTGGTCCCATGCGAGGTGTTCGTGCCTCTTACGGGTACGTTTGGGGGATGGTTTATGTTTTCACCCTTTAACGGCTTATTTTTCAGTCTAAGTGTTGATTTTTACAAATTATCATCATATTCTCAAATTGGGAGTCCCGTGACTACGCGGTCATTTCCTACAAGTTACATTGGTCCCGTGCAAGGTGCTTGTGCATGTTTCAGGTCCGTTTGGGGGCTGGTTTGAGATTTTACCCTTTAATGGCTTATTTTTAAGCCTAATCTAGATATTTTCAAATTATTGTCATATTCTCAAACTGGGAGACCCGTGATTATGCGGGCAGTTACTATAACTGACATTGGTCCCGTACGAGGTATCCGTGCCTCTTACGGGGTCGTTTGGGGGCTGGTCTAGGTTTTCACCCTCTATTGGATTATTTTTAAGTCTAAGTGTTGATTTTTTCAAATTATCATCATATTATCAAATCGGGAGTCCCATGACTACGCGGTCAGTTCCTATAAGTTACATTGGTCCCGTGAGAGCTTTTCGTGCCACTTACGGGGCTGTTTTGGGGTTGGTTTTGGTTTTCGCCCTTTAAGGTCTTGTTTTAAAGTCAAAGTGTTGATTTTTTTCAAATTATCACCATATTCTCAAATCAGGAGTCCCGTGGCTACACGATCAGTTCCTACAAGTTACATTGGTTCCGTGCTAGATGTTCGTGCCTCTTGCAATGAAGTTTGGTGGATGGTTTAGGTTTTCCCCCTTTAACGATTTGTTTTTAAGCATAATCTTGATATTTTCAAATTATCACCATATTCATAAATCGGGAAACCTGTGACTACGCGGTCAGTTCCTATAAGTTACATTAGTCCCGTGTGAGTTGTTTGTGCCTCTTACGGGTCCGTTTGGGGGCTGGTTTAGGTTTTCACCCTTTAACGGCTTGTTCTTAAGTTTAAGTGTTGATTTTTGCCAATTATCGTCATATTCTCAAACCGAGAGATCGGTGACTATGCGATCTGTTCCTACAAGTTACATTGGTCCCGTGCGATGTGTTTGTGCCTCTTACAGTGACATTTGGGGGCTGGTTTAGGTTTTCACCCTTTAAAGGCTTATTTTAAAGCCTAATCTAGATGTTTTAAAAATATCATCCTATTCTCAAACTTAGAGAACTGCGACTACGCGGTGAGTTCCAACAAGTTACGTTGGTCCTGTGGCGGGTGTCTGTGCCTCTGACGGGGACATTTGGGGGCTGGTTAAGGTTTTGACCCTTTAACGGCTTATTTTTAAGTCTAGGTGTTGATTTTTGTAAATTATTGTCATATTCTCAAACCGGGAGACCCATGACTACGCTGTCAGTTCCTACAAGTTACATTGGTCCCGTGAGAGGTGTTTATGCCTGTTACGGTGACGTTTGGGGGTTGGTTTAGGTTTTCACCCTTTAACGTCTTGTTTTTAAGCCTAATTTAGATATTTTAAAATTATCATCATATTCGCAAACAGAGAGAACCGCGACTACGCTGTCAGTTCCTACCAGTTACAGTGGTCCCATGCGAGGTGTTCATGCCTCTTACGAGGACGTTTGGGGGATGATTTTGGTTTTCACACTTTAACGGCTTATTTTTAAGTCTAAGTGTTGGTTTTTACAAATTATCGTCATATTCTTAAATAGGGAGTCTCGTGACTATGGGGTCAGCTACTACAAGTTACATTGGTCTCGTACGAGGTATTCATGCCTCTTACGGTGACGTTTGATGGCTAGTTTAGGTTTTCACCCTTTAACGGCTTGTTTTTAACCCTAATCTTGAAATTTTTAAATTTTTATCATATTCTTAAACCGAGAGACATGTGAATACGCAGTCAGTTCCCACAAGTTACATTTGTCCCGTGCGAGCAGTCCATGCTATTTACGGGGCCGTTTGGGGATTGGTATAGGTTTTCACCATTTAACGACTTATTTTTATATCTAAGTATTGAGTTTTGCAAATTATCATCATGTTTTAAAACCAGGGGACCCGTGACTACCCGGTCAGTTCCTACAAGTTACATTGGTCCCGTGCGAGGTGTCTGTACCACTTACGGGGACGTTTGGGGGTTGGTTTAGGTCTTACTTTTAAGTCTAAGTGTTGATTTTTGAAAATTATTGCCATATTCTCAAATCGGGAGTCTCGTGACTGTGCGGTCAAATCCTACAAGTTAAATTGGTCTCGTGCGAGGTATCCGCATCTCTTACGGGGAAATTTGGGGTTTGGATTAGGTTTTCACCCTATAACGACTTATTTTTAAGTCTAAGTGTTGATTTTCACAAATTTTCATCATATTATCAAATCGGGAGTCCCGTGACTACGCAGTCAGTTCCTACAAGTTACATTGGTCTCATACGAAGTATTCATGCCTCTTACGGTGACGTTTGGTGGCTAGTTTAGTTTTTCACCTTTAAGGGCTTATTTTTAAGCCTAACCTTGATATTTTCAAATTATTGTCATATTCTCAAACCGGGAGACCTGCGACTACCCAGTCAGTTCCTATAAGTTACATTAGTCACTTACGAGTAGTCCGTGCATCTTACGGCCGTTTGGGGGCTGGTTTACATATTCACCCTTTAACGGATTGTTTTTAACTCTAAGTGTTGATTTTTATAAATTATCGTCATATTCTCAAAGCGGGAGACCCGTGACTACGCAATCAGTTCCTATAAGTTAAATTCGTCTCGTGCGAGGTGCCCGAACCTCTTACGGGGACATTTGGGTGCTGGTGTAGGTTTTCACCTTTTAACGGCTTGTTTTTAGGTCCGAGTCTTGATTTTTTCAAATTATCATCATATTCCCAAATCGGGAGTCCCGTGACTACGTGGTCAGTTCCTAAATGTTACGATGACATTTGGTGACTGGTTTAAGTTTTCACCCTTTAAGGGCTTATTTGTAAGCCTAATTTAGATATGTTCAAATTATTGCCATATTCTCAAACCGAGAGACCTGTGACTACGCGATTAGTTCCTAAAAGTTACATTAGTCCCGTGCGAGCTGTCCGTGCCGCTTACGGGGCCGTTTGGGGGATGGTGTAGGTTTTCACTCTTTACCGGCTTGTTTTTAAGTCTATGTGTTGATTTTTTCAAAAAATAATTATATTTTCAAACCAAGAGACCCGCGACTACGCGGTCAGTTCCTACAAGTTACATTGATCCTGTGTCGGGTGTCCGTGCCTCTTACGGGGACATTTGGCGCTGGTTTAGATTTTCACCCTTTAACGACTTATTTTTAAGTCTAAGTGTTGATTTTTGTAAATTATCATCATATTCTCAAACCGGGAGACCCGTGACTATCCAGTCAGTTACTACAAGTTACATTGGTCCCGTTAGAGGTGTTCGTGCCTCTTACGGTGATGTTTGGGGGTTAGTTTAGGTTTTCACCCTTTAACGTCTTATTTTTAAGCCAAATTTAGATATTGTAAAATTATCGTCATAATCTCAAATAGAGAGAACCGCAACTTCGCGGTCAATTCCTACAAGTTACATTGGTCCCGTGCGAGGTGTTCGTGCCTTTTACGGGGACGTTTGGGGGATGGTTTAGGTTTTCACCCTTTAACGACTTATTTTTAAGACTAAGTGTTGATTTTCACAAATTATCATCATATTCTCAAATCGTGAGTCCCGAGACTATGCGGTCATTTCCTACAAGTTATATTGGTCCCGTGGGAGGTGTTTGTGCCTGTTACAGGTCCGTTTGAGGGCAGGTTTGAGTTTTCGCCCTTTAACGGCTTATTTTTAAGCCTAATCTAGATATTCTCAAATTATCATCATATTCTGAAGGTGGGAGACCCGTGATTACGTGGGCAGTCGCTACAATAAACATTGGTCCCGTACGAGGTATCCGTACCTCTTACGGGATTGTTTGGTGCCTGGTTTAGTTTTTCACCCTTTGACGGCTTATTTTTAAGTCTAAGTGATGATTTTTGCAAATTACTGTTATATTCTCAAACCGAAAGACCCGTGGCTATGCGGTCAGTTCCTACAAGTTACATTGGTCCTGTGAAAGGTGTTCGTGCCTCTTACGGTGACGTTTGGGGGTTGGTTTAGGTTTTCATCCTCTAACGTCTTGTTTTTAAGCCTAATCTAGATATTTTCAAATTATCGTCATATTCTCAAACAGAGAGAACGACGACTATGCGGTCAGTTCCTACAAGTTACATTAGTCCCGTGCGAGGTGTTCATACCTCTTACGGTTACTGATAAGCACCCAAAACTGTACATTTTCTACCCCGAATAGACGTACTTTTATTGCTAATTCTCGGCAATGTGGGTCTTATGTGCTTAAATGTTTATCTTGTCGGTCAAACGTCCATTTGCGGTGTCAAAAGCTATATAGCGAGGCAAAGTCGCGTTTTACACTGCTAATTCCCTCTCCCGTAACCATACCCGAGCCTAAACCTAGCCTAAGCCTACCACAAACCCCGTGTGTGGTTTGTTTATCCCTTTTTAATATTTTTTGGATTTTTAGTTTGAGTCATTTTAGTTTAGCTTTATTTAGAATTTCTAGGTTTTAATTTGTATTTTTATATTTTAATTTTATTAATATAATTTTTTTTTATTTTGATTAGTTTTTATTTTATTAGGATTAGAACTTTTAGGATTTCATTTTATTTTTTTATTTGTTAGAATTCACTTTTTTTAGGTTTTTCATTTTTCGTTTAATAGTTTTCTATTTTTATTGTTTGTTCCTTTTAGTTTTATTTTTAGCTGTGTCTTTTATTTTATAGATTAGGATTTTTATATTTTTTTAGTAGATTTTAATTAATATTATTTTTAGTTAGTTAGTCAATGTTTAAGGGTCATAAATTATGACACACACCTTTAATCCTACACACTAATACACCAAAATATCTCTCTTCACCCTCATCCACACCATATCCCCTAGACCTCACACACCCTACAACCCACACTTTCATCTTCAACCTCTATCCCACTCTTTCTCTCTTCTACCTCCGTTAATAACTCAAAAACCCTTCCAAACTTTATACCACCTGCCGGCCATGGCATCCCCCACCTGCCAAACCCAGCGCTAACCTAGATAGCCCCACATCACCTGCTCGAAACCGTTTCCTGCGTCCCATTCCTGACCCTTGCTCCAACCGCAGTCCTTACAAACCTCCGACCGACCACACCTACAAAAACTGGCGATGCCCCAACTCTGGCGGAACTTAGATCCATGTCCAAACACGTCGCCCCAGTAGACCACAACCATGGCCGCGGACCCCCTCAACCCAAAACTCGGTACCAAAACCACTTGGCCCACTACCCTGGGCGCGACCCTACTTTAACCCGGATGCCTCGACCCATCGTCAACCTCAATCCAAACCATCTTGAACGTTTTACCCATTTAAACCAATCCTCATGTCCTATTTTCAACCCACTTCCCATTTTTTCCCCTAATCCACCTACGAGTTTTACCACCAGCCAAAACCAACTAAATTCCCACATGTGACAAACTTAACCCCTCTATTCCCTTTTCCCTTATTACCCCCCAACTAACCTCTTTTACCCCACTTCCCATTATGCCCCCATCTTATTCCCACTCTCTCATAACCTCACCACTTCCACTTGACCTCACCTCTTACTCATGCACATGTGTGCATAATTCCCTAGATACCCTCACTCAAATACCTTCCATATCCCATACACCCTTGTCCTCCCACTTTTACCCCCATGCTCCATGCCTACTATTTAAAGGATGGAAGATCCCATTTAAAGGAAGATTTTAGGGATAGGAATTTCTAGAGAGAGAATTATATAGAGAAACACCATTTTTATTTTTTTAGTAGCTTAGTTTTTTTTAGATTAGAGAAAAAATTCAATAAATTAAGTGTTGCAATTAATTGAGATGAATGAAGAATTGAAGAATTAATGCAATTGTAGGAAATTTTGGTTTGATTACTCCTCTCTAATTTTTATTTTATGCTCTTATTTGATTCTAATTTGTATTGGATGATGATTATGGAGGTCTAATCATACCATTTAAGGGATGAATTGAAACCCTCATGAATCCAATTTGGTTTAATTGTCAATTATAATTTTGTTAGTTTCCTTTGATTAGTAAATTTAATTCCTAATTATTTTCACATCGAGAAATGGAAAATCATCCTTGAGAAAGGGTTGAAAATTTTATTATCAATTGATCATTTGATTCAAACTAGAGATAGGCTTATCACTTGATTTGAATGCTAGTATAATTTTCATCTACTCTTGTTTTTACGTTGTCTAATTAAAATTAGTTTGGTGAATCGATCCTAGCAAGTGATTCATCTAATCGATTTTAATTCAGTTAGAGTAGTGCTTGTGGGGATTAAATTTAATTTCTCAAAAGAATATTCAATTAAGTCATTAGTGTAATGAGAATTAGCTTTTGAATTAAATGAATATTTTGGAAATTGGTGAAATTTAAATTGTGTAAGTTAGACAAATTTGTGTGAATTAAGGCTGGATTTTCTGTCCCTTGAATATTTTCTCTCTTTTAGTTGCACTCCACGCATTTTTATCACACACTTGTTTATATTTTTGACATTTTACTTTTAGTTTAATTACCCCATTTTATTTAGTTTAGTTTAGTATTTTTTCACCTCACCTCACCCTATTGTTTTAATACTAAAAAGCGAAAAAAAAATAAAAAAAAATAAAAAAAGAAAATAAAAGCGAATTACAATTGAATTTGTCTCTAGCATACCCCCTTGGAAGTGGATTGATACCCTTACTTACCTCTACACTTGAGATTGTTATTATTTTGTAGGAATTTGAGGTCTTGATTAACTTGGCTTGCAACAACGACATACAAAAAGCAAAGTTATCAGGGACGTTTGGGGGGTGGTATAGGTTTTCACCCTTTAACAGCCTGTTTTTAAGTCTAAGTGTTGATTTTTACAAATTATCATAATATTCTAAAATCGGGAGTCCCGTGACTACGCAGTCATTTCCTACAAGTTACATTGGTCCCGTGCGAGGTGTTTATGATTATAACAGGTCTGTTTGGGGGCTGATTTGAGTTTTCACCCTATAACGGCTTATTTTTAAGCCTAATCTAGATATTTTCAATTTATCATCATATTCTCAAACTAGGCGACCCGAGATTAGGCGGGGAGTTGCTACAACTGACATTGGTCCCGTATGAGGTGTTCGTGCCTCTTACGAGGTCATTTGGGGGTTGGTTTAGGTTTTTACCCTTTAACAACTTGTTTTCAAGTCTAAGTGTTGAGTTTTGAAAATTATCATCATATTCTCAAATCGGGAGATCCGTGACTACGCGGTCAGTTGCTACAAGTTACATTGGTCCCGTGCGAGGTGTCCGTACCACTTACGGGGACATTTGGGGTTTGGTTTAGGTTTTCACCCTTTAACGGTTTGTTTTTAAGTCTAAGTGTTGATTCTCGCAGATTATCATCATATTATCAAATCGGGAGTCCTCTGACTACGCGTTCAGTTACTACAAGTTACATTGGTCTCGTATGAGGTGTTGATGCCTCTTGCGGTGACGTTTGGTGGCTTGTTTAGGTTTTCACCCTTTAATGTCTTATTTTTAAGCCTAATTTTGATATTTTCAAATTATCGTAATATTCTCAAACTGGGAGACCTGTGACTACGCAGTCAGTTCCTATAAGTTACATTAGTCCCTTGCGAGCAGTCCGTGCCTCTTATGGGGTCGTTTGGGAGATGGTTTAGGTATTCATCCTTTAACGACTTGTTTTTAAGTCTAAGGTTTGATTTTTATAAATAATCATCATATTCTCAAATCGGGAGACTAGTGACTACGCGGTCAGTTCCTACAAGTTAACTTCATCCCGTGCGAGGTGCCTATACCTCCTACGGGGACATTTGGGTACTGGTGGAGGTTATCACCCGATAACGTCTTATTTTTAAGTCTAAGTGTTGATTTTTGCAAATTATCATCAGATTCTCAAATCGGGAGTCCCGTGACTACCCGGTCAGTTCCTTCAAGTTACATTGGTCTCGTACGAGGTGTTCATTCCTCTTACAGTGACATTTGGTGTCTGATTTAGGTTTTCACCCTTTAAGGACTTATTTTTAAGGCGAATCTAGACATGTTCAAATTATCATCATATTCTCAAACCTGGAGACCTATGACTACGCAGTCAGTTCCTATAAGTTACATTAGTCCTATGCGAGTAGTTCGTGCCTCTTACGGGGTCGTTTGGGGGCTGATTTACATTTACACCCTTTTCCAGGTTATTTTTAAGTCTAAGTTTTTTTTTCAAATTATCATCATATTCACAAACCGAGAGAATCGTGACTACGCGGTCAGTTCCTACAAGTTACATTAGTCCCGTGCTGGGTGTCCGTGCCTCTTACGGGGACTTTTGGGGGCTCGTTTAGGTTTTGACCCTTTAACGACTTATTTTTAAGTCTAAGTGTTGATTTTTGTAAATTATCATGACATTCTCGAACCGGGAAACCCGTGACTATGCGGTCAGTTCCTATAAGTTAAATTGGTCTAGTGTGAGGTGTTCGTGCCTCTTACGGTGATGTTTGGGGGTTGGTTTAGGTTTTCACACTTTAACGTCTTATTTTTAAGCCTAATCTAGATAGTTTCAAATTATCGTCATATTCTCAAACAGAGAGAACCGCGACTTCGCGGTCAGTTCCTACCACTTACATTGGTCCCGTGCGAGGTGTTCGTGCCTCTTACGGGGACGTTTGGGGGATGGTTTAGGTTTTCACCCTTTAATGACTTGTTTTTAAGCCTAAGTGTTGATTTTTACAAATTAACATCATATTCTCAAATCAAAAGTCCCGTGACTACGCGGTCATTTCCTACAAGTTATATTGGTCCCATACGAGGTGTTTGTGCCTTTATGGGTCCGTTTGGGTGCTGGTTTGAGTTTTCACCCTTTAACGGCTTATCATCATATTCTCAAATTGGGAGACCCGTGTTTAAGCGGGCAGTTGCTACAAGTGATATTATTCTCGTACGAGGTATCCGTACCTCTTACGGGATCGTTTGGGGGATGGTTTAGGTTTTCACCCTTTAACGGCTTATTTTTATGTCTAAGTGTTGATTTTTGCAAATTATCATCATATTCTCAAATCGGGAGTCCCATGACTACGTGGTCAGTTCCTACAAGTTACATTGGTCCCGTGCGAGGTGTCCGTGCCTCTTACGGGGATGTTTAGGGGATGGTTTAGGTTTTCACCCTTTAACGGCTTATTTTTAAGTCTAAGAGTTGATTTTTTCAAATTATCATCATATTCTCAAATCGAGAGTCCCGTGACTATGCGGTCAGTTCCTACAAGTTACATTGGTTCCGTGCGAGGTGTTCGTGCCTTTTGCGATGATGTTTCGTGGTTTATTTAGGTTTTTATCCTTTAACGGCTTATTTTTAAGTATAAGTGTTGATTTTTGTAAATTATCATAGTATTCTCAAACCGGGAAACCCGTGACTATGCGGTCAGTTCCTACAAGTTACATTGGTCCCGTGAGAGGTGTTCGTGCCTCTTGCGGTGACGTTTGGGGGTTGGTTTAGGTTTTCACACTTTAACATCTTGTTTCTAAGCATAATCTAGATAGTTTAAAATTATCGTCATATTCTCAAATAGAGAGAACCGTGACTTCGCGGTCAGTTCCTATAACCTACATTGGTCCCGTGCGAGGAGTTCGTGCCTCTTACGGGGATGTTTGGGGGATGGTTTAGGATTTCACCCTTTAGCGACTTGTTTTTGAGCTTAAGTGTTGATTTACCCAAATTAACGTCATATTCTCAAATCGGGAGTCCCATGACAACGCGGTCATTTCCTACAAGTTATATTGGTCCCGTGCGAAGTGTTTGTGCCTGTTACTGGTCCGTTTGAGGGATGGTTTGAGTTTTCACCCTTTAACGGCTTATCGTCATATTCTTAAATTAGGAGACCCGTGTTTATGTAGGCGGTTGCTACAACTGACATTATTCTCGTATGAGGTATCCATGCCTCTTATGGGATCGTTTGGGGGATGGTTTAGGTTTTCACCCTTTAACGGCTTGTTTTTATGTCTAAGTGTTGATTTTTGCAAATTATTATAATGTTCTCAAATCGGGAGTTCCATGACTACACGGTCAGTTCCTATAAGTTACATTGGTCCCGTGCGAGGTGTCCGTGCCTCTTACGGGGCTGTTTGGGGGCTGGTTTCTATTTTCACCCTTTAACGACTTATTTTTAAGTCTAAGTGTTAATTTTTTCAAATTATCATAATATTCTCAAATCAAGAGTCCCGTGACCACGCGATCAATTCCTACAAGTTACATTGGTTCCATGCGAGGTGTTCGTGCCTCTTGCGGTGACGTTTGGTCGGTGGTTTAGGTTTTCATCATTTAACGGCTTATTTTTAAGCCTAATCTAGATATGTTCAAATTATCCTCATATCCTTAAACTGGGAGACCTGTGACTAGGCGGTCAGTTCCTACAAGTTACATTGGTCTCGGGCGATGTGTTCATACCTCTTATAGTGATGTTTGGGGGCTAGTTTAGGTTTTCACCCTTTAAGGGCTTGTTTTAAAGCCTAATCTAGATATTTTCAAATTATCGTCATATTCTCAAACCGAGAGAACCCCGACTACGCGGTTAGTTCCTACAAGTTACATTCGTCCTGTGTCGGGTGTTCGTGCCTGTTACGGGGACGTTTGGGGACTATTCTAGGTTTTCACCATTTCAGGGTATATTTTTAAGTCTAAGTGCTGATTTTTACAAATTATCGTCATATTCTCAAAATGGGAAACCCGTGACTACGGGGCCAGTTCCTACAAGTTACATTGGTCCCGTGTGAGGTGTTCGTGCCTCTTACGGTGATGTTTGGGGATTGGTTTAAGTTTTCATCCTTTAATAACTTATTTTTAAGCCTAATCTAGATATTTTCAAATTATCGTCACATTCTCAAACTGAGAGACTGGCAACTACGCGGTCAGTTCCTACAAGTTACATTGGTCCCATGCGAGATGTTCGTACCTCTTACGGGGACGTTTGGGGGATGGTTTAGGTTTTCACCCTTTAAAAGCTTATTTTTATGTCTAACTGTCGATTTTTACAAATTATCGTCATATTCTGAAGTCGGAGTCCCGTGATTACGCTACCATTTCTTACAAGTTATATTGGTCCCGTGCGAGGTGTTTGTGCCTGTTACGAGTCCGTTTGGGGGTTGGTTTGCGTTTTCACCCTTTAACGACTTATTTTTAAGCCTAATCTAGATATTTTCAATTTATCATCATATTCTCAGACTGGGGGACCCATGAATATTCGGGTAGCTGCTACAACAGACATTGGTCCCGTACGAGGTGTTCGTGCCTCTAAGAGGGTCGTTTGGGGGTTGGTTTAGGTTTTCACCCTTTAATGGCTAGTTTTTAAGTCTAAGTGTTGAGTTTTGCAAATTATTGTCGTATTCTCAAACTGGAAGACCCGTGACTACGCAGTCAGTTCCTACAAGTTACAATTGTCCTGTGCGAGGTGTCCGTACCACTTACGGGGACGTTTGGGGGCTGGTTTAGGTTTTCATCCTTTAACGACTTGTTTTTAAGTCTAAGTGTTAATTTTTTCAAATTATAGTCATATTCTCAAATCAGGAGTCCCGCGACTACATGATCAAATCCTAGAAGTTAAATTGGTCCCGTGCGAGGTTTCCGTAGCTCTCACGGGGACATTTGGGGTCTTGTTTAGGTTTTCACCCTTTACCGTCTTATTTTTATGTCTAAGTATTGATTTTTGCAAATTATCATCACATTATAAAATCGCGAGTCCCGTGACTACGCGGTTAGTTCCTACAAGTTACATTGGTCTCGTACGCGGTGTTCAAGCCTCTCACGGTGACATTTGGTGGCAAGTTTAGGTTTTCACCCTTTAACGACTTGTTTTTAAGCCGAATCTTGATATTATCAAATTAGCGTCATATTCTCAAACCGGGAGACCTGTGACTACAAAGTCAGTTCCTGCAAGTTACATTAGTCCCGTGCGAGCAGTCCGTGCCTCTTATGGGGTCGTTTGGGGCCTGGTTTAGGTTTTCACCCTTTAACGGCTTATTTTTAGGTCTAAGTGTTGATTTTTACAAATTTTCATCATATTCTCAAACCGAGAGACCCGTGAGTATGTGGTCAGTTCCTACAAGTTAAATTGGTCCCGTGCGAGGTGCCCGTACCTCTTACGGGGACATTTGGGGGTTGGTGTAGGTTTTCATCATTTAACGGCTTGTTTTTAAGTCTAAGTGTTGATCTTTGAAAATTATCATCCTATTCTCAAATCGGGAGTCTTGTGACTACGCGGTCAGTTCCTACAAGTTACATTGGTCTTGTACGAGGTGTTCGTGCTTCTTACGGTGACGTTTGGTGGTTTGTTTAGGTTTTCACCCATTAAGGGCTTATTTTAAGCCTAATCTAGATACGTTAAAATTATCGTCATATTCGCAGATCGGGAAACCTGTGCTACGGGTCAGTTCTTATAAGTTACACTCATCCCATGCGAGCTGTTTGTGCCTCATACTGGGTGGTTTAGGGACTGGTTTAGGTTTTCACCTTTAACGACTTATTTTTAAGTCTAAGTGTTGATTTTTTCAAATTATCATCATATTCTCAAACCGAGAGAACCGCAACTACGCCGTTAGTTCCTCCTAGTTACATTGGTCCTGTGCCGGGTGTTCGTGCCTCTTACGGGGACGTTTGGGTGCTGGTTTAGGTTTTCACCCTTTAACGGCTTATTTTTAAGTCTAAGTGATGATTTTTGCAAATTATCATGATATTCTCAAACCGAGATACCCGTGACTATGCGGTCAGTTCATAGAAGTTATATTGGTCACGTAAGAGGTGTACGTGCCTCTTACGATGATGATTGGGGGTTTGTTTAGGTTTTCACCCTTTAACGACTTATTTTTAAGCCTAATCTAGATATTTTCAAATTATCATCATATTATCAAATAGAGAGAACTGCGACCACGCGGTGAGTTCCTACATGTTGCATTGGTCCCACACGAGGTGATCGTGCCTCTTATGGGGAAGTTTAGGGGACGGTTTAGATTTTCACCCTTTAACCGCTTATTTTTAAGCCTGTGATGATTTTTACAAATTATCATCATATTCTCAAATCGGTAGTCCCGTGACTACGCGATCATTTCCTACAAGTTACATTGGTCCCGTGCGAGGTGTTTGGCCCTGTTATGGGTCCGTTTGGGGGCGGGTTTTAGTTTTTACCCTTTAACGGCTTATTTTTAAGCCTAATCTAGATATTTTGAAATTATCGTCACATTCTCAAATTGGGAGACCCGTGATTATGCGGGCAGTTGTTACAAGTGACATTATTCACATACGACGTATCCGTGTCTCTTACGGGATCGTTTGGGGGCTGATTTAGGTTTTCATCCTTTAACGGTTTATTTTTATGTCTAAGTGTTGATTTTTGTAAATTATTATCATATTCTCAAATCGGGAGTCCTATGACTACGTGGTCCGTTCCTACAAGTTACATTGGTTCCTTGCGAGGTGTACGTTCCTCTCACATGGCTGTTTGGGGGACGGTTTAGGTTTTCACCCATTAACGACTTGTTTTTAAGTCTATGTGTTGATTTTTTCAATTTATCATTATATTCTCAAATTGGGAGTCCGGTGGCTCCGCGATCAGTTCCTACAAGTTACATTGGTTACGTGCGAGGTGTTCCTGCCACTTGCGCTGACGTTTGGTGGCTGGTTTAGGTTTTCATCGTTTAACGGCTTATTTTTAAGCCTAATCTAGATGCGGTCAAATTATCATCACATCCATAAACAGTGAGATCTGTGACTAGTTGGTCAGTTCCTACAAGTTACATTGGCCCCGTGCGACGTGTTTGTACCTCTTTTGGTGATGTTTGGGGGCTGGTTTAGGTGTTCACCCTTTAAGGGCTTATATTTAGATATTTTCAAATCATCATCATATTCTCAAACCGAGAGAACCGAGACTACGCGATCAGTTCATACAAGTTACATTCGTCCTGTGCCGGGTGTCCGTGCCACTTACGGGGATGTTTGGGGGCTATTTTACGTTTTCACCCTTTAACGATTTAGTTTTAAGTCTAAGTGTTAATTTTTGTAAATTATCATCATATTCTAAAACCGGGAGACCCGTGATTACGCGATAAGTTCCTACAAGTTACATTGGTCCCGTGAGAGTTGTCCGTGCCTCTTATGGTGACGTTTGGGGGTTGGGTTAGGTTTTCATCCTTTAACGACTTGTTTTTAAGCCTAATCTAGATATTTTCAAATTATTATCATATTCTCAAACAGAGAGAATGTCGACTACGCGGTCAGTTCCTACAAGTTACATTGGTCCCGTGAGAGGTGTTCGTGCCTCTGACAAGGACGTTTAGGGGATGGTTTAGGTTTTCAACCTTTAATGGCTTGTTTTTAAGTCCAAGTGTCGATTTTTATAAATTATTGTCATATTCTCAAATCGGGAGTCCCGTGACTACACAGTCATTTCTTACAAGTTACATTGGTCCCATGCGAGGTGCTTGTGCCTGTTACGAGTCTGTTTGGGATTGGTTTGAGTTTTCACCCTTTAACGACTTATTTTCAAGCCTAATCTAGATATTTTCAATTTGTCAACATATTCTCAAACTGGGAGACCCATGATTATTCAGGTAGTTGCTACAACAGGCATTGGTCCCGTATGAGGTGTTCGTGCCTCTTACAGGGTCGCTTGGGGGTTGGTTTAGGTTTTCACCCTTTAACGGCTAGTTTTTAAGACTAAGTGTTGAGTTTTGCAAATTATTTTCATATTCTCAAACTGGGAGACCCGTGACTACGCGATCAGTTCCTATAAGTTACAATGGTCCTGTGCGAGGTGTCCGTACCACTTACGGGGACGTTTGGGTGCTGGTTTAAGTTTTCACCCTTTAACGACTTATTTTTAAGTCTAAATGTTAATTTTTACAAATTATCGTCATATTATCTAATTGAGAGTCCCTTGACTATGCGGTCAAATCCTACAAGTTAAATTGGTCCCGTGCGAGGTGTCCGTATCTCTTACGGGGACATTTGGGATCTGGTGTAGGTTGGAACCCTTTAACGGCTTGTTTTCAAGTCTAAGTGTTGATTTTTGCAAATTATCATCATATTATCAAATCGGGAGTCCCGTGACTATGCGATCAGTTCCTACAAGTTATATTGGTCTCGTACGAGGTGTTCATGCCTCTTACGGCGACGTTTGGTGGCTTACTTAGGTTTTCACCCTTTATTGGCTTGTTTTTATGCCTAATCTTTGTATTTTCAAATTATTGTCATATTCTCAAACCGAGAGTCCTGTGACTACGCACTCAGTTCCTACAAGTTACATTAGTCCCGTGCGAGTAGTTCGTGCATCTTACAGGGCCGTTTGGGGGCTGGTTTAGGTTCCCCCCCTTTAACGGCTTGTTTTTCAGTCTAAGTGTTGATTTTTACAAATTTTCATTATATTCTCAAACTGGGAGACCTGGGACTATGCGATCAGTGCCAACAAGTTAAATTGGTCCCGTGCGAGGTCCCCGTACCTCTCACGGGGACATTTGTTGCTTGGTATAGGTTTTCATCCTTTAACCACTTATTTTTAAGTCTAAGTGTTGATTTTTGTAAAATATCATAATATTCTCAAATCGGGAGTCACGTGACTACGCGGTCAGTTCCTACAAGTTACATTGGTCTCGTACGAGGTGTTCGTGCCTCTTACGGTGACGTTTGGTGGCTGGTTTTGGATTTCACCCTTTAACGGCTTATTTTTAAGTCTAAGTGTTGATTTTTTCAAATTATCATCATATTCTCAGACCGGGAGACCTGTGACTATAAGGTCAGTTCCTACAAGTTACATTCATCCCGTGCGAGCTATTCGTGCCTCTTACGGGGCGGTTTAGGGGCTGGTTTAGGTTTTCACCCTTTAACGACTTGTTTTAAGTCTAAGTGTTGATTTTTTCAAATTATCATCATATTCTCAAACCGAGAGAACCGCGACCACACGGTCAGTTCCTCCTAGTTACATTGGTCCCGTGCCGGGTGTCCTTACCTCTTACGGTGACGTTTGGGGGCTGGTTTAGGTTTTTAACTTTAACGGCTTATTTTTAAGTCTAAGTGTTGATTTTTGCAAGTTATCATCACATTCTCAAACCGAGATACCTGTGACCACGCGATCAGTTCATAGAAGTTATATTGGTCCCGTGAGAGGTGTACGTGCCTCTCACGGTGACGTTTGGGGGTTGGTTTATGTTTTCACCCGTTAACGTCTTCTTTTTATGCCTAATCTAGATATTTTCAAATTATCGTCATATTGTCAAACAGAGAGAACCGTGACTACGCGGTGAGTCCCTACAACTTACATTGGTCCCGTGCGAGGTACTCGTGCCTCTTACGGGGACGTTTGGGGGATGGTTTAGATTTTCACCCTTTAACGACTTGTTTTTAAGTCTAAATGTTGATTTTTACAAATTATCATCATATTCTCAAATCGGTAGTCCCGTGACTACGCGACCATTTCCTACAAGTTTCATTGGTCCCGTGCGAGGTGTTTATGCTTATTACGGGTCCGTTTGGGCGCTTGTTTGAGTTTTCACCCTTTAACGGCTTATTTTTAAGCCTAATCTAGATATTTTCAAATTATCGTCATATTCTCAAACTGGGAGACCCGTGATTATGCGGGCCGTTGTTACAACTGATATTCGTCCTGTACGACGTATCCGTGCCTTTTACGGGGTCGTTTGGGGGCTGGTTATGGTTTTTACACTTTAACGGCTTGTTTTTATGTCTAAGTGTTGATTTTTGCAAATTATCATCATATTCTGAAATCGGGAGTCCCATGACTACGCGGTCAGTTCCTATAAGTTACATTGGTCCCTTGCGAGGTGTCCGTGCCTCTCACGGGGCTGTTTGGGGGCTGGTTTAGGTTTTCACCCTTTAACAGCTTCTTTTTAAGTCTCTGTGTTAATTTTTTCAATTTATCATCATATTCTAAAATGAGGAGTCCCGTGGCTACGTGGTCAGTTCCTACAAGTTACAATGATTCCGTGCGAGGTGTTCGTGCCACTTGCGGTGATGTTTGGTGGCTGGATTAGGTTTTCAACCTTTAACGACTTATTTTTTAAGCCTAATCTAGACATGTTCAAATTATCATCACATCCTTAAACTGTGAGACCTGTGACTAGGCGGTCAGTTCCTAAAAGTTACATTGGTCCCGTGCGACGTGTTCGTACCTCTTGTGGTGATGTTTGGGGGCT
The DNA here is from genome assembly GCA_949130495.1 of Sambucus nigra. Taxonomy (NCBI): domain Eukaryota; kingdom Viridiplantae; phylum Streptophyta; class Magnoliopsida; order Dipsacales; family Adoxaceae; genus Sambucus; species Sambucus nigra. Next base: position 379,775,864 of record OX422211.1, read on the forward strand.
GGTTTATGTTTTCACCTTTTAAGGGCCTGTTTTAAGACCTAATCTAGATATTTTTAAATTATCGTCATATTCTCAAACCGAGAGAACCGTGACTGCGCGGTCAGGTCCTACAAGTTACATTCGTCCTATGCCGGGTGTCCGTGCCACTTACGGAGATGTTTGGGGGTTGTTTTTGGTTTTTACCCTATAACGATTTATTTTTAAGTCTAAGTGTTGTTTTCTGAAATTATCATCATATTCTAAAACTGGGAGACCCGTGATTACGCGGTCAGTTCCTACAAGTTACATTGGTCCCGTGAGAGGTGTTCGTGCCTCTTACGGTGACGTTTGGGGGTTGGTTTAGGTTTTCAACCTTTAACGTCTTATTTTTAAGCCTAATCAAGATATTTTCAAATTACCGTCATATTCTCAAACAGAGAGAACGGCGACTACGCGGTCCGTTCCGACAAGTTACATTGGTCCCGTGCGACGTGTTCCTGCCTCTGACGGGGACGTTTGGAGGATGGTTTAGGTTTTCACCCTTTAATGGCTTGTTTTTAAGTCTAAGTGTTGATTTTTACAAATTATCGTCATATTTTCAAATCGGGAGTCCCGTGACTACACAGTCATTTCTTACAAGTTACATTGGTCCCATGCGAGGTGTTTGTGCATGTTACGAGTCTATTTAGGGGCTGGTTTGAGTTTTCACCCTTTAACGACTTATTTTTAATCCTAATCTAGAGATTTTCAATTTATCATCATATTCTCAAACTGGGAGACCCGTGATTATTCGGGCAGTTGCTACAACAGACATTGGTCCCGTACGAGGTGTTCGTGCCTCTTACAGGGTCGTTTGGGGGTTGGTTTAGGTTTTCACCCTTTTACGGCTAGTTTTTAAGTCTAAGTGTCGAGTTTTGCAAATTATTATCATATTCTCAAACCGGGAGACCCGTGACTACGCAGTCAGTTCCTTTATGTTATAACGGTCTCGTGCGAGGTGTCCGCACCACTTAGGGGGACGTTTGGGGGCTGGTTGATTTTTTACTTTTTAACGGCTTATTTTTAAGTCTAAGTGTTGATTTTTTCAAATTATCTTCATATTCTCTAATCGAGAGTCCCTTGACTATGCGGCCAAATCCTACAAGTTAAATTGGTCCCGTGCAAGGTGCTCATGCCTCTTACGGGGACGTTTGGGGGATGGTTCAGATTTTCACCCATTAACGACTTATTTTTAAGCCTGTGATGATTTTTACAAATTATGATCATATTCTCAAATCTTTAGTCCCGTGACTATGCGGTCATTTCCTACAAGTTACATTGGTCCCGTGCGAGGTGTTTGTTCCTGTTATGGGTTCGTTTGGGGGCTGGTTTTAGTTTTCACCCTTTAATGGCTTATTTTTAAGCCTAATCTAGATATTTTGAAATTATCATCATATCCTCAAACTGGGAGACCCGTGATTATGCGGACATTTGCTACAACTGACATTATTCTCATACGACGTATCCGTGCCTCTTACGGGGTCGTTTGGGTGCTGGTTTAGGTTTTCATCCTTTAACGGCTTGTTTTTATGTCTAAGTGTTGATTTTTGTAAATCATTTTCATATTCTCAAATCGAGAGTCCTATGACTACGCGATCAGTTCCTACAAGTAACATTGGTCCCTTCCGAGGTGTCTGTGCCTCTAACGGGCCTGTTTAGGGGCTGGTTTAGGTTTTCACCCTTTAACGACTTGTTTTTAAGTCTCTGTGTTAATTTTTTCAATTTATCATTATATTCTCAAATTGGGAGTCCCGTGGATGCACGGTCAGTTCCTACAAGTTATATTGGTTTCGTACGAGGTGATCGTGCCACTTGCGGTGACGTTTGGTGGATGGTTTAGGTTCTCACCCTTTAACGACTTATTTTTATGCCTAATCTAAATACGTTCAAATTACCATCACATCCTTAAACTATCAGACCTGTGGCTAGGCAATCAGTTCCTACTAGTTACATTGGTCCCGTGCGACGTGTTCGTACCTTTTATGGTGATGTCTTAGGGCTTGTTTTAAAGCCTAATCTAGATATTTTCAAATTATCATCATATTCTCAAACCGAGAGAATCGCGACTACGCGATCAGTTCCTACAAGTTACATTCGTCCTGTGCCGGGTGTCCATGCCATTTACGGGGATGTTTGGGGGCTGTTTTAGGTTTTAATCCTTTAATGATTTATTTTTAAGTCTAAGTGTTGATTTTTGCAAATTATCATCATATTCTCAAATCGGCAGACCCGTGATCAGGTGATCAGTTCCTACAAGATACATTGGTCTCGTGAGAGGTGTTCGTGCCTCTTACGGTGACGTTTGGGGGTTGGTTTAGGTTTTCACCCTTTAACGTCTTGTTTTTAAGCATAATCTAGATATTTTCAAATTATCGTCATATTCTCAAACAGAGAGAACGACGACTACGCGGTTAGTTCCTACAAGTTTCATTGGTCCCGTGTGAGGTGTTCGTGCCTCTGACAAGGACGTTTAGGGGATGGTTTAGGTTTTCAACCTTTAATGGCTTGTTTTTAAGTCTAAGTGTTGATTTTTACAAATTATCGTCATATTCTCAAATCGAGAGTCCCGTGACTACACAGTCATTTCTTACAAGTTACATTGGTCCCGTGCGAGGTGTTTGTGCCTGTTACGAGTATGTTTGGGGGCTGGTTTGAGTTTTCACCCGTTAAAGACTTATTTTCAAGCCTAATTTAGATATTTTCAATTTATCATCATATTCTCAAACTGGGAGACCCGTGATTATTGGGGCAGTTGATACAACAGACATTGGTCCCGTACGACGTGTTCGTGCCTCTTACAAAGTCGTTTCGGGGTTGGTTTAGGTTTTCACCTTTTAACGGCTAGTTTTTAAGTCTAAGTGTTTAGTTTTGCAAATTATTGTCATATTCTCAAACCGGGAGACTCTTGACTACACGGTCAGTTCCTATAAGTTACAATGGTCCCGTGCGAGGTGTTCGTACCACTTACGGAGACATTTGGGGATGGTTTAGGTTTTCACCCTTGAACGACTTATTTTTAAGTCTAAGTGTTGATTTTTGCAAATTATCATCATATTCTCTAATCGAGAGTCCCTTGACTATGCGGTCAAATCCTAAAAGTTAAATTGGTCCCGTGCGAGGTGTCCCTAGCTCTTACGGGGGCATTTGGGGTCTGGTTTAGGTTGTCACCCTTTAACGCCTTGTTTTTCAGTCTAAGTGTTGATTTTTGCAAATTAGCATCATATTATCAAATCGGGAGTCCCGTGACTATGCGGTCAGTTCTTACAAGTTACATTGGTCTCGTACGAGGTATTCATGCCTCTTACGGTGACGTTTGGTGGCTAGGTTTGGTTTCCACCCTTTATCGGCTTGTTTTTAAGAATAATCTTTATATTTTCAAATTATTGTCATATTCTCAAACCGAGAGACCTGTGACTACGCAGTCAGTGCCTACAAGTTACAATAGTCCCGTGCGAGTAGTTCGTGCGTCTTACAGGGCTGTTTGGGGGCATGTTAGATTTTTGACCTTTAACGGCTTATTTTTAAGTAAGTGCTGATTTTTAAAAATTGTCATCATATTCTCAAACTGGGAGGCCCGGGACTATGCAGTAAGTTCCTACGAGTTAAATTGGTCCCGTGCGAGGTGCCCGTACCTCTTACGGGGACATTTGTAGGATGGTGTAGGTTTTCGTCCTTTAACGACTTGTTTTTAAGTTTAAGTGTTGATTTTTCTAAATTATCATCATATTCTCAAATCGGGAGTCCCGTGACTATGCGGTGAGTTCCTACAAGTTACATTGGCCTCGTACGAGGTGTTCGTGCCTCTTACGCTAACGTTTGGTGGCTGGTTTAGGTTTTCACCCTTTAACGACTTATTTCTAAGTCTAAGTGTTGATTTTTGCAAATTATCATCATACTCTCTGACCAGGAGACCTGTGACTACGCGGTCAGTTCCTACAAGTTAGATTCATCCCGTGCGAGCTGTTCGTGGCTCTTACGTGGCGGTTTAGGGGCTGGTTTAGGTTTTCACCCTTTAATGACTTATTTTCAAGTCTAAGTGTTGATTTTTTCAAATTATCATCATATTCTCAAACTGAGAGAACCGCGATTACGCGGCCATTTCATCCTAGTTACATTAGTCCTGTGCCGGATGTTCGTGCCTCTTATGGGGACGTTTGGGGGATGGTTTAGATTTTCACCCTTTAACGGCTTGTTTTTAAGTCTAAGTGCTGATTTTTACAAATCATGATCATATTCTCAAATCGGGAGTCTCGTGACTACGCGGTCATTTCCTACAAGTTACATTGGTCTCGTGCGAGTTGTTTGTGCCTGTTACGGCTCCGTTTGGGGGCTGGTTTGAGTTTTCACCCTTTAACGTCTTGATTTTAAGCGTAATCTAGATATTTTCAAATTATCGTCATATTCTCATACTGGGAGACCCGTGATTATGCGGGCAGTTGTTACAACTGACATTGGTCCTGTACGACGTATCCGTGCCTCTTACGGGGTCGTTTGAGGGCTGGTTTAGGTTTTCACCCTTTAACGACTTGTTTTTATGTCTAAGTGTTAATTTTTGTAAATTATCATCATATTCTCAAATCGGGAGTCCCATGACTATGCAGTCAGTTCCTATAAGTAACATTGGTCCCTTGCGAGGTGTTCGTGCCTCTCACGGGGCTGCTTGGGGGCTGGTCTAGGGTTTCACCCTTTAACAACTTGTTTTTAAGTCTCTGTGTTGATTTTTTCAATTTATCATCATATTTTTGAATTGGGAGTCCCGTGGCTACGCGGCCAGTTCCTACAAGTTATATTGGTTCTGCGCGAGGTGTTCGTGCCACTCACGGTGACGTTTGGGGGCCGGTTCAGGTTTTCACCCTTTTAGGGTTTGTTTTAAAGATTAATCTAGATATTTTCAAATTATCATCATATTCTCAAGCCGAGAGAATCGCGACTACGCGATCAGTTCCTAGAAGTTACATTCGTCTTATGCTGGGTGTCCGTGCCATTTACGGGGATGTTTGCGGGCTATTTTAGGTTTTCACCCTTTAACGATTTATTTTTAAGTCTAAGTGTTGATTTTTGTAAATTATCATCATATTCTCAAATCGGGAGACCCGTGATTACGTGATCAGTTCCTACAAGATACATTGGTCCCGTGAGAGGTGTTCGTGCCTCTTACGGTGACGTTTGGGGGTTGGTTTAGGTTTTCATCCTTTAACGTCTTGTTTTTAAGCATAATCTATATATTTTCAAATTATCGTCATATTCTCAAACAGAGAGAACGACAACTACGCAGTCAGTTCCTACAAGTTACATTAGTCCCATGCGAGGTGTTCGTACCTCTAACGGGGACGTTTGGGGGAGTGTTTAGGTTTTCACCCTTTAATGGCTTGTTTTTAAGTCTAAGTGTTGATTTTTATAAATTATCATCATATTCTCAAATCGGGAGTCCCGTGACTACACAGTCATTTCTTACAAGTTACATTGGTCCCGTACGAGGTGTTTGTGCATGTTACGAGTCTGTTTGGGGGCTGGTTTGAGTTTTCACCCTTTAACGACTTATTTTTAAGCCTAATCTAGATATTTTCAATTTATCATCATATTCTCAAACTGGGAGACCCATGATTATTCGAGCAGTTTCTACAACAGACATTGGTCCCGTACGAGGTGTTCGTGCCTCTTACATGGTCGTTTGGGGGTTGGTTTAGGTTCTCACCATTTAACGGCTTGTTTTTAAGTCTAAGTGTTGAGTTTTGCAAATTATTGTCATATTCTCAAACCAGGAGACCCGTGACTACGCGGTTAGTTCCTATAAGTTACAATGGTCCCGTGCGAGGTGTCCGTACCACTTACGGGGACGTTTGGGGGATGGTTTATGTTTTCACCCTTTAACGATTTGTTTTTAAGTCTAAGTGTTGATTTTTGCAAATTTTAATCATATTCTCTAATCGAGAGTCCCTTGACTATGTGGTTAAATCCTACAAGTTAAATTGGTCCCGTGCGAGGTGTCCGTAGCTCTTACGGGGACATTTGGGGTCCGGTTTAGGTTGTCACGCTTTAACGGCTTGTTTTTAAGTTTATGTGTTGATTTTTTCAAATTATCATAATATTATCAAATCGGGAGTCCCGTGACTATGCGATCAGTTCCTACAAGTTACATTGGTCTCGTATGAGGTGTTCATGCCTCTTACGGTGACGTTTGGTGGCAAGTTTAGGTTTTCACCCTTTATCGGCTTGTTTTTAAGCCTAATATTTGTATTTTCAAATTATTGTCATATTCTCAAACCAAGAGACCTGTGACTATGCAGTCTATTCCTACAAGTTACATTAGTCTCGTACGAGTAGGTCGTGCGTCTTACAAGGCCGTTTGGGGTTTGGTTTTGGTTTTCGCCCTTTAACGGCTTGTTTTTAAGTCCAAGATTTCCATCATATTCTCAAACTGGGAGACCCGTGACTATGCAGTCAGTTCTTACAATTTAAATTGGTCCTGTGCGAGGTGCCCGTACCTCTTACGTGGATATTTGGGGGCTAGTCTAGGTTTTAATCCATTAACGGCTTGTTTTTAAGTCTTAGTGTTATTTTTATAAATTATCATCATATTCTCAAATCGGGAGTCCCGTGACTACGCGATCAGTTCCTACGAGTTACATTGGTCTCGTATGAGGTGTTCGTGCCTCTTACGGTGACATTTGGTGGCTGGTTTAGGTTTTCACCTTTTAATGACCTATTTTTAAGTCTAAGTGTTGATTTTTGCAAATTGTCATCATATTCTCAAACCGGGAGACCTGTGACTACGCGGTTAGTTCCTACAAGTTACATTCATCCCCTGCGAGCTGTTCATGCCTCTTACGGGCGGTTTAGTGGCTGGTTTAGGTTTTCACCCTTTAACGACTTGTTTTTAAGTTTAAGTATTGATTTTTTCAAATTATCTTCATATTCTCAAACCGAGAGAACCACGACTACGCTATCAGTTTCTCCTAGTTACATTGGTCCTGTGCCGGGTGTCCGTGCCTCTTACAGGGACGTTTGGGGGCTGGTTTAGGTTTTCACCCTTTAACGACTTATTTTTAAGTCTAAGTGTTGATTTTTGCAAATAATAGTCATATTGTAAAATCGAGAGACCCGTGACTACGCAATCAGTTCGATGAAGTTACATTGGTCCTGTGAGAGGTGTACGTGCCTCTCACGGTGACGTTTGGGGGTTGGTTTAGGTCTTCACCCTTTAACGTCTTGTTTTTAAGACTAATCTAGATATTTTCAAATTATCATTATATTAGCAAACAGAGAGAACCGCGACTACGCGGTGGGTTCCTACAAGTTAGTTTGGTCCATTGCGTGGTGCTAAGTGTTGATTTTTCCAAATTATCATCTTATTCTCAAATCGGGAGTCCCATGACTACGCAGTCATTTCCTACAAGTTACATTGGTCACGTGCGAGGTGTTTGTGCCTGTTAGGTGTCCTTTTGGGGGCTTATTTGACTTTTCACCCTTTAATGGTTTATTTTTAAGTCTAATCTAGATATTTTCAAATTATTGTCATATTCTCAAACTGGGAGACCCGTGATTATGCGGGTAGTTATTACAACTGACATTGGTCCTGTACGACGTATCCGTGCCTCTTACGGGGTCGTTTGGGGGCTGGTTTAGGTTTTCACCCTTTAACGGCTTGGTTTTTATTTCTAAGTGTTGATTTTTGAAAATTATCATCATATTCTCAAATCGGGAGTTCTATGACTACACGTTCAGTTCCTATAAGTTACATTGGTCCCGTGCGAGGTGTCCGTGCCTTTCACTAGGTTATTTGGGGGCTGGTTAAAGTTTTCACCCTTTAACGGCTTATTTTTATGTCTTTGTGTTGATTTTTTTAATTTATCATCATATTCTCAAATCGGGAGTCCCGTTGCTACGCGGTCAGTTCCTATAAGTTACATTGGTTCCGTGCGTGGTGTTCGTGGCACTTGTGGTGATGTTTGGTGGCTGGTTTAGGTTTTCACCCTTTATAGGCTTATTTTTAAGCCTAATCTAGATATGTTTCAAATTATCATCATATCCTTAAATTGGGAGACCTGTGACTAGGCGGTCAGTTCCTAAAAGTTACATTAGTCTCGTACGAGATGTTCGTGCCTCTTATAGGGCCGTTTGGGGAATGGTTTAGGTTTTCACACTTTAATGGCTTGTTTTTAAGTCTAAGGGTTGATTTTTACAAATTATCGTCAAATTCTCGAATCGGGAGACGCGTGACTATGTGGTTAGTGCCTATAAGTTATATTGGTCCCGTGTGACGTGTTTGTACCTCTTACAGTGACGTTTTGGGGCTAGTTTAGGTTTTCACATTTTAAGGGCTTATTTTAAAGCCTAATCTAGATATTTTCAAATTATCTTCATATTCTAAAATCGAGAGAAGCACAAGTACGCGGTCAGTTTCTATAAGTTACATTGGCCCTTTGTCGGGTGTCCATGCCTCTTACGATGATATTTGGGGGCTGATTTAGGTTTTCACCCTTTAACGGCTTCCTTTTAAGTATAAGTGTTGATTTTTACAAATTATCGTCATATTCTGAAATCGGGAGACCCGTGACTACGCGGTCAGTTCCTACAAGTTACATTAGTCCCGCGGTCAGTTCTTACTGTGACGTTTGGGGATTGGTTTAGGTTTTCATCCTTTAACGTCTTTTTTAAATCCTAATCTAGATATTTTCAAATTATTGTCATATTCTCAAACAGTGAGAACCGCGACTACGCAGTCAGTTCCATCAAGTTACATTGGTCTCTGTAAGGACATTTTTCTCATGTCGAACATGTTACATCTATGTATGTCGTACGCCGCTACATTTGGCACGTCATCTCACGATCTCACATGACGGCCTCTATTCGAATTTTGGGAATCAACCATTCAACATCAGCATTAATGTGGCCCACATCTGCCTCAATGACTTCACGTTCCACGATTTTAGGGACTTAATGCAAGAGGTGCGCAAGAGAAGTCAAAACAGTGAAAAAAGGCACAATAGGAGAGTTCAAGGGCATTTTCGTAATTTCACATCCATATTTCGGAGGTTTGGTCAACTGGAAAGTTGAAGAGCTCGCCGTAACGAAGATACTGGAAGAAACGGTACCTCAATCCGAGCTACGGTGAAGGAGTTATGACCTTTTGAAGATGGAGAAAATTACTTAAAGAATGTTTTTTTAATCCCCAAACTAGAGAGGTACCCCAAACCGAATAGGGAACCGGTTAGGGGCACACCAGAACTGGTTCGGGGTACACGCACAGAAACAGTCCCAGTTTTTTAAAACTCTTTTGGTTTCCTTATAAAAGCAAACTTCGGGGAGCTATTTTGCAAGACTTTGATAGACGAATTTGAGAGTCCTAATACCTCGAGTCTTCATATTTTTTGAGTCCCAAGACTCATGTTTTTATTCACACATCCTTGACAAATATTTGTGAATCCTTTTGAAACCCAAGAACAAAACTTTGGTTTGTTCAACCCTTGTGGAGAAGCCGTCTCTCTTCTTCATTGCTGACCACCTGGAGTTCATGCGGGAGATTCCAGCCGACACTGTTTCTAGCCGTTGCTTTGAAGGTTTACCGAAGACACTGTACGTTACACTTGTGGGCGATTATCAGGTTGTATGTAAGTCAATTTGTAATACCCCGTACTTTTGGCTATATTTATTTTTGGGATTAATTAATTAAATGCGTATTAATTGGAAATTAATCCGGGTTAAAAATACTAACGGGATGCGAGTTGGTATTTGATTATGTGCATATATGATAATATATGAATTCGGAATTATGAAATTTGTCGTGAGATTTATATACGGCATTTTAGAAATTTTGTTGAGACGCGTGGGACCGCCGCGTCACGGTGTAATATTTTGATTATAAAAGTGAATTTAAAATCTATAAACTGTATGGTCATTTTGAGTGCGCCAACGCGTCCGGAAGGGTCGAGATAGTCAGAAAACACTAGCCGGGGGTGTAGTTTGGATTCCGGGGTGTTTTTAGGCCATACCGGCATCATAAAGGGTATTTTGGTAATTTCGTATTTTAAGGAATTAAAAGTGACGAAAATTGGGAGTTTTAATCTGATGTGGATTTAACCCACTAAACCCATTAACCAACCCATATTAACCTAGAAGGCTACGTAGGTTATTTGAAGAGTTTTCTAAGTTCCCTAAATCAAAACCTAGCCACCTTAAGCCACCATTGGAGAAGAAGCTTGGAGAGAAGAAATTCTGCAGAAATCTTCACCAAACCAACATCAAAATCAGAAATCAAATCAAGGCAAGTGATTTAAATTACATTCTTTATGCAGTGAATGCTCTTCCATGATTAGAAACCTTGATAATCAATCTTATATAAGAGTTAAAGGAAAACCCATGAAATTGGAAGTTATCATTTAATTTTGGGATAGGTTTGCATGTAGAAACATTGTTTGAAGATTGAATTCAAAGATTTCATATTTATGTGATGTAAAAACGGATTAAAATCTGGGAAATTATGATGAGAAAAATCTAGGGTTTATGTTCTTGAAGAAAATTGGGGAAAAATGTAGAAACTTGTGATTTTATGATGTTTAGGATGTATTAAACCCTTAAAAGATGTTAGTATATGACCTTAGCACGTTTGAGGATGATTAGAGAACTTAATATATTGTTGGAACGAATTTTAGAAGAGATTTGAGGAGTAAAAATGGTGAAAAACGAAATTAGAGAAATCTGGGACGAATCTGGTAGGTCGTTAGAAGCCCCTGCCCAGGTCGTTCGAACGAACTCGTTCGAACGAGCTTCTAACGAATGGACCAGTCATTCTAACGAAAGGGAGTCTCATTCGATAACTTCGTTCGAACGAGATCTCGTTAGAAGGTACAGTTCGTTCGAACGAACTGGATCTCGTTCGAACAGCCTCGTTCGAACGAGACTTCTAACGAGTTGACAGAGGGATCTCGTTCGAACAGTCTCGTTCGAACGAGACTTCTAACGAGTTGACAGTTTGGTCCTTTTTGGACTGTTTTGATTTTTGGAGTCCCGTAAACTTGTTCGAGGATATAGATAACATTCCGATGATAATGTAATGATAGAATTGGGACTTTTGGGTATTTATGAGAAGGAAATTTATATACGAGAGTTACATTAAATGGACGGTTTGGGTTGAGACGTGAGTGTCTACTACGACGTGAGAGTGAATTATGGCGCGTATGATTATAAACCGGAATAATATAAGTTGTAGAAATTATAAGTTGGTACGAGAATGAGATATGTACTACGATTAAACTACGGGATTACTAAGACGTGTGTTTACTTAGTATTGGTATATGAATTGTGTGTATGACATACCTACCATACTTGCTATCACGGGAGGTTTGCGTTCGCTTAGGGCCCTCTAATCCTTGTGTTGCCCGGATTTAGACTGGTTACCTGGATGAACATAGGTCATAAAAAGAGTTATTGGGATATTAATAAGTCCGCTGATCGTGGGAGCGTAGGTATGTGCGTGACCCATATGATGTGACTGTGTTCGCCTCCATTATTTGTGATGTTGTTATCTGTGAACTATTCCTGAGAGATTCGGAATATGTAATCCTTATGTACGTGATGTACCGGGATGGATAACAGAGTATGTGTGCACCGCAGCTTAGTTCTCAGGGTGCTTGTATTGTATATTTATGATGTGAATAATATACACTTAATTAATGAGAACCTTCATGATAATGTTGTGAAATAATTACGGTATTGATTCGAGAAACATAACGAGTTAGCTAATAGTGTAATATATTGCATATTGAGTATCTGAGTTTACGTGGAACCCCTACTTAATTACGAGCTTTATCATGTTAATAGAACCGAGTAATATGAATAGGACCTATGATAGTCTAGCTAGATATGCTGTCACTTAGCTAGTAGTTTGTATCACTCTAGATGGGTACTTACGTTAGGAGTGCACAGTTAGACGAGAGGTGAGAATATCATGCGAGTGCACGTCCTAACATGTACTTTGCATTTAATGTTTTAAATGTTTTTAAAGCACTTGCAGGTTTTTAAAATATAACTCCACATTCGGGCTCTGACCCGTTTGCTTTTCAAATCTATTTTCTTTGTAAAACCATTTTAGGTGCCCAGCCATAAGGACACCAAGCATAGGATACTCATTCAGGTGACGAGCTGTAGCTGTTTGTGGAAGCTACAGGGACTTTGCTTGTAGACACTTCTATCTTTTGGATTCCAGAGTCATCATCTATCAGTTGTAGGGCATGTTGCCCATTTCTATTAGAGTTACATTTCCTTTACGGTTTTCAGACTTTGGCAGGTACTGTTTTACTTTTCGATTTACTTATTTCAGTTGTGAGATTGTAGTGAGGAGTTTTCCTCCAGACTTTATTTACGTTTTGTGATGGTTATTCTATTTACTTCAGTATGGTGAATGGTGTTATTATTCTTTATTACACTTGTTGCATGTTAATCAGACTTTAATTAAAATTTGGCACTTACTTTTTAAATACTAGGTGGTTAGCAATCATAAAAAAATGTTTTCGACTGTGATGCTATTAACTGGACCAACTTGGCATTTTGAATTAATTTAATAAAGGAGTAGCTACCCGGTATTTAATTAGTCGGGGTGTCACACAATTGCCTTGTAAATTATTCAAAGTTCTAGAAATAAAAGGTTTTGCCCTGCAGGGATTTTCCCTTAATTTTGTGTCACATGCTTTATTTGTTTATGGGTTGAATCACGCTCTTTTGATGCATGTTTAGGGCTGCATTTATTTGATTTAAAAGTAGACTCTAATCAAATAAGGGTTACTAGGAAACTTCCGAAATTTATTTAAATCAATTATTACACAGTTGCATATACGACGTTTTTCAAATTGGTATCAGAGCGGGTTACGCTAATTTATCGCGTGATCCTGATTTTTTAAGGATTTACTTTCTTATACAATTTGTCTACTCACGTTTACAAATTTGTATCAGAGCGGGTTACGCTAATTTATCGCGTGATCCTATTTTCCGCAAAAAATTGTGTGATATTGATTTTTTTAAAATCAGTTTTGTGAAAAATCGCAATTTTTTCAATGGAACGCCCGTTTAATGAGGAGCCTATTTTTGAAAAAGTTCACGACCATGCTGAAAATTTAAAAAGTTTGAATTTGAAACTTTGCAAAAGAATTAAAGTTTTGGAAAAAGAAAATTCTCGTTTTAAATCCGCGATGGATCTTTTGCAAACGGTTCAAAATCAAAAGGATTTTTATCGTGAAAAAGTTGTTTCCCTGGACCATGACTTTGTTTCTTTAAAATTTTCCAAGAAGGAGAGTGATGAAAAGGTCCTATTTTTAGAAAAAGAATTTGAGGAGCTTAAAAATTCAATAGTTTGTGTTTGTGCCAAAGATGAAAAAAAATATTTTAATCAATGAATTTGTGTCATGTGAAGAGACTCTTAGGGAAAAAATTTCTTTAATTGAAGGGGAGAGGGATACCCTTTTAGAAATTGTTGAAAATTTGAAAAACCAATCCCTGTCTTGGGAAGAGTCTAATTTGTTGCTTGAATCAAATATTTTGAAGATGAAAAATGATTTAAACGATTCAAGTAGGTTTGATTGTGATGGTAATGGCTCATCTTGTTCTCATGCTTCTAGTGATAAAGCCAAAACCATTATTTGTTTTAGAGGGTCAATTAATCCCATGGACATTAGAAAAGATCACACTTTAGGTAACATTCTTCCCGTTTACACATTTTCACATTGTGGTAGGAAAGGTGACCTTAGGAGATTTTGTTTTGATCTTAGAAGAAGTCCTAGGATGTCGAAGTCTAGTGTTACCTTGGTTCCTAAATCCCCCACATGTTGTTTCACATCTATTTGGGTTAGGAAATCACTTTTGGATACACTAGATTTTAGACAAGTTGATTCTCATTTGCTTGCACATGATTCTTCTCTTGCCATATCATATAGATGATTGTGTTCGCATGTGTGTCATACGCTAGTTTTTTGTGGTTTCATGATATTTATGTTTACTAGCGTTGTGACATGTAATTTTTGTATGTTTTATTTTTTTTTGAAGAATTTTGAAAAATACAAAAAGATTTTATTTTGATAAAATTTTGAAAAAAAAATCCAAGAAGATTTTTGTTTTTTGTTTGCACCGTTTATGGATGAACACTTTGGATGACCGAGTCACAACATCATTTCATTTTTTCCATGTGACTATTTGATAGTGTTTTGAGACAATAGGTCAATTCATCCTTGTGTTTCATAATGCTTGGAGTCATTAAGATATAATTGAGTGTTTCTTCCTACATGTTTGACTCATGTTTCCTTTATTTCACATATGCACAGATTTATTTGATTATTGTGCTTGTCTTATCACATGTAGGTTGGGTGTTTTCACTTCAATTTTGTCCTTAAAATGAACCAAGCGCGATAAATTTTTGATAAGGAAACTGTGCATATAAAAACCGTTTTGTGAGTTTGTGTGCTTTATTTAAAAAATGGGGAAGTCTGCGAAAGGTTCATTTTGCCTTTGCGAATACTAAGCCATCGTTAAATTGGACCTAAAAAATGGAGGAATTTTATTATCCGGGGTCCAAAGAGGTTTAAAAGAGCCCGAAAAAATTTAAAGGCAATAAAAAGAGATTCATGCCAAATTATGGGCCAATTAGGTTTTTGCACCAATTCTCCAAAGTTTGAGAATTTAGATTACCTCTAAAAGATAATATATATGAGGGAGTTTGGTTGGAGATTTTATAACGGATTTGCACGTCCTTGAAAATCTTGAAAAAGCGCTAAATAGTTTTGGACGTTATTGGTGTGGAATTCATTTGACTTTGATTTGTTGATTTGCATAAGACGATGTCATCTAAATTCAACAAATTTTTACACCTAAGGATACCTTTGATGTTCATTCGTTAGGGGTACACATATGCATCGGGCACATATGATTGATTGAGTTGATTTACCTATCGAATGTGTTCACACCCATTCATTCCTTTTCCATGACTTGGTTGTTTGAGTCTAAATCCATGGTGTGATTTTTGTATCATATTTTTTTTCAAATGGTAACTATTTTTTTTGTTTTGTATGAAAAATTTGAAAAATCAAAAATTGTTTGCCAAGATTTTTTTTAGCATCTCCTTGCAAGAGCACGTTTTCCATTTGATTGATGCATTGATTTATATACCGTGACACCCCGTTTTTTCTTGTTTGATTCATTCTTCTTATTTGTCTATTTGGAGAAAAAATAAAAAGGGGGAGAAAGAATTATCATATTATGGGGGAGTTTGATTTCTGGGAGAGTTTTTGAGATTTAACTTATGCTTTTCGTATAAATGGGTATCTATGTTTATCTCATTCAAACTCGATACGTCCCTTGGTATTTTTTCTTTATCTCATGTGTGTAGGTACTACGTTGATGATCACTGAATTGCACACCCTGATGAGAAAAGATTTGAGATTTTGAAGATTGAAGATTTGAAGTTTTGAAGATTTGACAAACGATGAAGACTTATTCATTTGTATCTTTCCAGTTTTGGGTTCATGGGAGGGTAGATTTGTATAGGTAATTTGTTATTTGATAATTCAGATATTTTTATGTATGTACCGGCATAGACATAGGGGGAGATTTGTAAGGACATTTTTCTCATGTCCAACATGTTACATTTGTGTATGTCGTACGCCGCTATATTTGGCACGTCATCTCACGATCTCACATGACGGCCTCTATTCAAATTTTGGGAATCAAGCATTCAACATCTCCATTAATGTGTCCCACATCTGCCTCAATGACTTCACGTTCCACGATTTTAGGGACTTAATGCAAGAGGTACGGAAGAGAAGTCAAAACACTGAAAAAAGGCACGATAGGAGAGTTTAAGGGAATTTTCGTAATTTGACATCCATAGTCCGGAGGTTTGGTCAATTGTAAAGTTGAAGATCTCGCCGTAACGAAGATACTGGAAGAAACGGTACCTCAATCCGAGCTACGGTGAAAGAATTATGACCTTTTCAAGATGGAGAAAATTCTTTAAAATATGCTATTTGTTTTTAATCCCCAAACCAGAGAGGTACCCCAAACCGCATAGGGAACCGGTTCGGGAGGGAATCGATTTGGGGTACACCAGAACCGCTTCAGGGTACACGCACAGAAACAGTCCCAGTTTTTTAAAACTCTTTTGGTTTCCTTATAAAAGCCAACTTCGGGGGAGCTGTTTTGCAAGACTTTGATAGACGAATTTGAGAGTCCTAATACCTCGAGTCTTCATATTTTTTGAGTCCTAATTCTCATGTTTTGATTCACACATCCTTGCAAAATATTTGTGACTCCTTTTGCAACCTAGGAACACTACTTTGGTTTGTTCAACCCTTGTGGAGAATTCGTCTCTCTTCTTCATTGCTGACCACCTGGAGTTCCTACGGGAGATTCTAGCCGACACTGTTTCTAGCCGTTGCTTTGAAGGTTTACCGAAGACACCGTGCGCTACACTTGTGGACGATTATCAGGTTGTATGTAAGTCAATGGTCTTGTAAATTATTCAAAGTTCTAGAAATAAAAGGTTTTGCCCTGCGGGGATTTTTCCTTAATTTTGTGTCACATGCTTTGTTTGTTTATGGGTTGAATCACGCTCTTTAGATGCATGTTTAGGGCTGTATTTATTTTATTTAAAAGTAGACTCCAATTAAAGAAGGGTTACTAGGAAACTTGCAAAATTTATTTAAATCAATTATGACACAGTCGCATATACGACGTTTTACAATCTCGTGAAATGTGTTCGTGCCTCTTACGGGGATGTTTGGGGGATGGTTTAGGTTTTCACCCTTTAACGACTTGTTTTTTAGGTCTAAGTGTTGATTTTTAAAAATTATCGTCATATTCTCAAATCGGGAGTCCCGTGACTACGCAGTCATTTCCTACAAGTTACATTGGCCTCATGCGATGTGTTTGTGCCTGTTACCGGTCTGTTTGGGGGCTGATTTGAGTTTTCGCCCTTTAATGGCTTATTTTTAACCCTAATCTAGATATTTTCAATTTACCATCCTATTCTCAAATTGGGATACCCGTGATTATATGGGCAGTTGCTACAACTGACTTTGGTCCCGTACGAGGTGTTCGTGCCTCTTACGGGGTTTAGGGGTTGGTTTAGGTTTTCACCCTTTAACGACTAGTTTTTAAGTCTAAGTGTTGAGTTTTGCAAGTTATCGTCATATTCTTAAACTGGGAGACCTGTGACTACGCGGTCTGTTCCTACCAGTTTCATTGGTCCCGTGCGAGGTGTTCCAACGCGTTGTGTCCGTACTGGGAGACCCGTGCGTGGTGTCCGTACCTCTTACGGGGACGTTTGGGGGCTCGTTTAGGTTTTTACGCTTTAACGGCTTGTTTTGAAGTCTAAGTGTTGATTTTTGCAATTTATCATCATATTGTCAATTCTGGAGTCCTGTGACTACATGGTCAGTTCCTACAAGATACATTGGTCTCGTACGAGGTGCTCATGCCTCTTAAGGTGACGTTTGGTGGCTAGTTTAGGTTTTCACCCTTTAACGGATTATTTTTAAGTTTAAGTGTTGATTTTTACAAATTATCATCAAATTCTCAAACTGAGAGACCCATGACTACGCGATCAGTTCCTACAAGTTACATTGGCCCGTGCGATGTGTTCGTGCCTCTTACAGTGACGTTTGGGGGCAGGTTTAGGTTTTCACCCTTTAAGGGCTTGTTTTATAGCCTAATCTGGATATTTTCAAATTATCATCATATTATCAAATCGAGAAAACCGCGACTATGTGATCAGTTAGTACAAGTTACATTGGTCCCGTGCTGGGTGTCCGTGCCTCTCACATGGACGTTTGGGGGATGGTTTAGGTTTTCACCCTTTAACGGCTTATTTTTAAGTCGAAGTGTTGATTTTTGCAAATTATCATCATATTCTCAAATCGGGAGTCCCGTGACTACGCGGTCAGTTTCTACAAGTTACATTGGTCTCGTACGAGGTGTTCGTGCCTCTTACGGTGACGTTTGGTGGCTCGTTTTGGTTTTCACCCTTTAAGGGCTTTTTAAGCCTAATCTAGATATGTTCAAATTATCGTTGTATTCTCAAATCGAGAGACCGGTGACTACGCGGTCAGTTCCTATACGTTATATTAGTCTCGTGCGGGTTGTTCGTGCCTCTTATAGGGCCGTTTGGGGGCTGGTTTACATTTTCACCCTTTAACGATTTGTTTTTAAGTCTAAGTGTTGATTTTTGCAAATTTTCATGATATTCTCAAAATGGGAGACCCGTGACTACGCGATCAATTCCTACAAGTTACATTAGTCCCGTGAGAGGTGTTCGTGCCTCTTACGGTGATGTTTGGGGGTTGGTTTAGGTTTTTACCCTTTAACGTCTTGTTTTTTAGCCTAATCTAGTTATTTTCAAATTATCTTCATATTCAGAAACAGAGAGAACCGAGACTACGCGTTCAGTTCCTATAAGTTACATTGGGCCCCTGTGAGGTGTTCGTGCCTCTTATGATGACGTTTGTGGGAGGGTTTAGGTTTTCACCCTTTAACGGCTTGTTTTTAAGTCTAAGTGTTGATTTTTACAAATTATCGTTATATTCTCAAATCGGGTGACCCGTGACTATCCGGTCACTTCCTACACGTTACATTGGTCCGTGCGACGTGTTCATGCCTCTTACAGCGACGTTTGGGGGTTGGTTTAGGTTTTAACCCTTTAAGGGCTTGTTTTAAAGCCTAATCTAGATATTTTGGAATTATCATCATATTCTCAAATGAATAGAACTCCAACTACGCGGTCAGTTCGTGCAAGTTACATTTGTCCTGTGACGGGTGTCCGTGCCCCTTACGGGGATGTTTCGGGGCTGGTTTAGTTTTCCCCCCCTTTAACGACTTATTTTGAAATCTAAGAGTTTATTTTTGCAAATTATCGTCATATTCTCAAATCGAGAGACCCGTGACTACGTGGTCAGTTCCTACAAGTTACAGTGGTCCTGTGCGAGGTGTTCGTACCTCTTACGGGGATGTTTGGGTGATGGTTTAGGTTTTCACCCTTCAACGGCATGTTCTTAAGTTTAAGTGTTTAATTTTTAAAAATTATCATCATATTCTCAAATCGGGAGTCCCGTGACTATGCGGTCATTTCCTACAACTTACATTAGTCTCGTGCGAGGTGTTTGTGCCTATTACGGGTCCATTTTGTGGCTGGTTTGAGTTTTCACCCTTCAACGACTTATTTTTAAGCCTAACCTAGATACTTTCAAATTATCGACATATTCTCAAACTGAAAGACCTACAACTTACATTGGTCCCGTACGATGTGTCCGTGCCTCTTGCGGGGCTGTTTGGGGGCTGGTTTAGGTTTTCACCCTTTAACGGCTTATTTTTTAGTCTAAGTGTTTATTTTTAGAAATTATCATCTTATTCTGAAATTGGGAGTCTCGTGGCTATGCAATCAGTTCCTACAAGTAACATTTGTTCCGTGAGAGGTATTCATGCCTCTTGCGATGAAGTTTGGTGGCTGGTTTAGGTTTTCACCCTTTAACGACTTATTTTTAAGCCTAATCTAGATATGTTCAAATTATCATCATATCCTCAAATTGGGAGACCAGTGACTAGGCGATCAATTTCTATAAGTTACATTAATCCCGTGCGAGCTGTTCGTGCCTCTTACAGGGCCGTTTGGGAGCTGGATTAGGTTTTCACCCTTTAACGACTTATTTTTAAGTCTAAATGTTGATTTTTGCAAATTTTTGTCATATTCTCAAACCGGGAGACCCGTGACTAAGAGGTCAGTTCCTACAAGTTACATTGGTCCCGTGTGACGTGTTCGTACCTCTTACAGTGACGTTTGGGGGATGGTTTAGGTTTTCACCCTTTAAGGGCTTGTTTTAAAGCCTAATCTAGATATTTTCAAATTATTATCATCTTCTCAAACCGAGAGAATCGCGACTACGCGGTCAGTTCCTACAAGTTACGTTCGTCCTGTGCCGTGTGTCCGTGCTTTTAACGGGGACGTTTGGCGGCTGGTTTAGGTTTTCACCCTTTAACGGCTTATTTTTAAGTGTAAGTTTTGATTTTTGCAAATTATCGTCATATTCTCACACCGGGAGACCCGTGACTACGCGGTCAGTTCCTACAAGTTACATTGTTCCCATGAGAGGCGTTCGTGCCTGTTACGGTGACGTTTAGTGGTTGGTTTAGGTTTTCATCCTTTAATGTCTTGTTTTAAAGCCTAATCTAAATATTTTCAAATTATCGTCATATTCTCAAACATAGAGAATCGCAACTACGCGGTATGTTCCTATAAGTTACATTGGTCGCGTGCGAGGTGTTCTTGCGTCTTACGGGGCCGTTTGGGGTATGGTTTAAGTTTTCACCCTTTAACGGCTTGTTTTTAAGTCTAAGTGTGGATTTTTACAAATTATCGTCACATTCTCAAATCGGGAGTCCCGTGACTACGAAGTTATTTACTAAAAGTTACATTGGTCCCGTGCGAGGTTTTTGTGCCTGTTACGGGTCTGTTTGGGGGCTGGTTTGAGTTTTCACCCTTTAACGGCTTATTTTTAAGCCTAATCTAGATATTTTAAATTTTTTGTCATATTATCAAATAGGGAGACCCGTGATTATGCGGGCAGTTGCTACAACTGACATTAGTCCCGTACGAGGTGTTTGTGCCTCTTACGGTGTCGTTTGGGGGTTGGTTTAGGTTTTCACCGTTTGACGGTTAGTTTTTAAGTCTAAGTGTTGAGTTTTGCAAATTATCATCATATTCTCAAATCGGGAGACCCGTTATTACGCCGTCAGTTCCTATAAGTTACATTTGGTCCCGTGCGAGGTGTCTGTACCTCTTACGGGGACGTTTAGGGGATGGTGTAGGTTTTCACCATTTAATGGATTGTTTTTAAGTCTAAGTGTTGATTTTGGCAAATTATTGTCATAATCTCAAATCGGGAGTCCCTTGACTACGCGGTCAAATCCTACAAGTTAAATTGGTCCAGTGTGAGATGTTTGTAGCTCTTATGGGGACATTTGGGGTCTGGTTTAGGTTTTAACCATTTAACGGCTTGTTTTAAAGTCCAAGTGTTGATTTTGGCAATTTATCATCATATTGTCAAATCGGGAGTCCCGTGACTACGCGATCAGTTTCTACAAGTTACATTGGTCTTGTACGAGGTGTTCATGCCTCTTATAGTGAGCTTTGGTGGCTGGTTTCGGTTTTCAGCCTTTAAGGGCTTATTTTTAAGCCTAATTTAGATATTTTAAATTATCATCATATTCTCAAACCGAGAGACCTGTGACTACGTAGTCAGTTCCTACAAGTTGTATTAGTCCTGTGCGAGCTGTTTGTGCTCTTACAGGGCAATTTTGGGGCAGCTTTAGGTTTTCACCCTTTAACGGCTTATTTTTAAGTCTTAGTATTGATTTTTACAAATTATCATCATATTCTCAAACCGGGAGACCCGTGACTATGCGGTCAATTCCTACAAGTTAAATTGGTCGCGTGCGAGGTACCCGTACCACTTATAGGGACATTTGGAGGTTGGTTAAGGTTTTCTCCTTTTCACGATTTATTTTTAAGTCGAAGTGTTGATTTTTAAAAATTATCATCATATTTTCAAATCGGGAGTCCCGTGACTACACGATCAGTTCCTACAAGTTACATTGGTCTCGTACGACGTGTTCATGCCTCTTACAGTGATGTTTGGTGTCTGGTTTAGGTTTTCACCCTTTAAGGGCTTTTTTAAGCCTAATCTAGATATGTTCAAATTATTGTTGTATTCTTAAATCGGGAGGCCTGTGACTATGCGGTCAGTTCCTACAAGTAGCATTAGTCTCGTGCGAGCTTTTCGTGCCTCTTACGGGGCCATTTGGGGTCTGGTTTAGGTTTTCATCCTTTAACGGCTTGTTTTTGAGTCTAAGTGTTGATTTTTGGAAATTATCGTGATATTCTCAAATCGGGAGACCCATGACTATGGGGTCAGT
Organism: Sambucus nigra; assembly: GCA_949130495.1. Lineage (NCBI taxonomy): Eukaryota > Viridiplantae > Streptophyta > Magnoliopsida > Dipsacales > Adoxaceae > Sambucus > Sambucus nigra. Next base: position 379,797,827 of record OX422211.1, read on the forward strand.
TCCTACAAGTGACATTGGTCACGAGAGAGGTGTTCGTGCCTCTTACAGTGATGTTTGGGGGTTGGTTTAGGTTTTCATCCTTTAACGTCTTATTTTAAAACCTAATCTATATATTTTCAAATTATCGTCATGCTCTCAAACAGAGAGAATCGTGACTACGTGGTCAGTTCCTACAAGTTACCTTGGTCCCGTGCGAGGTGTTCATGCCTCTTACGGGGACGTTTGGGGGATGGATTTTCACCCGTTAACGGGTTATTTTTAAGTCTAAGTGTTGATTTTTATAAATTATCATAATATTCTCAAATCGGGAGGCTCGTGACTACGCGGTTATTTCTTACAAGTTACATTGGTCTAGTGTGAGGTGTTTGTGCTTGTTACGGGTCTATATGGGGGTTGGTTCGAGTTTTCACCCTTTAACGGCTTATTTTTAAGCCAAATCTAAATATTTTCAATTTATCGTTATATTCTCAAACTGGGAGACCTGTGATTATATGGGCAGTTGCGACAACTGACATTGGCCCCGTACGAGGTGTTCGTGCCTGTTACGGGGTCGTTTTGGGGTTGGTTTCGGTTTTTACCCTCTAACGGCTAGTTTTTAAGTCTAAGTGTTGAGTTTTGCAAATTATCATCATATTCTCAAATCGGGAGTCCCTTGACTACGCGATCAAATCCTACAAGTTAAATTGGTCCTGTGCGAGGTGTCTTTAATTATTACGGGGACATTTGGGGTCTTCTTTAGGTTTTCACTATTAAATGACTTGTTTTTCAGTCTAAGTGTTGATTTTTGCAATTTATCATCATATTGTCAAATCGGGAGTCCCGTGACTACGAGGTCATTTCCTACAAGTTACATGGGTCTTGTATGAGGTGTTCATGCCTCTTACGGTGACATTTGGTGAATGGTTTAGGTTTTGAGCCTTTAATGATTTGTTTTTAAGCCTAATCTAGATATTTTAAATTATCATCATATTCTCAAACTGGGAGACCTGAGACTACGCAGTCAATTCCTACAAGTTACATTAGTCCCGTGTGAACTGTTCGTGACTCTTACAGGGCCGTTTGGGGGCTAGTTTAGGTTTTCACCCTTTAACGGCTTGTTTTTTAGTTCAAGTGTTGATTTTTACAAATTATCGACATATTCTCAAACCGAAAGACCAGCGACTATGCTGTCAGTTCCTACAAGTTACATTGGTCTCGTATGAGGTGTTCGTGACTCTTACGGTGAAGTTTGGTGGCTGGTTTAGGTTTTTACCATTTAAGGGCATATTTTTAAGCCTAATCTAGATATGTTCAAATTATCATCGTATTCTCAAATAGGGAGACCTGTGACTACATGGTCAGTTCCTACAAGTTAAATTAGTTCCGTGCGGGCTGTTCGTGCCTCATATAGGACCGTTTGGGTGCTGGTTTGGGTTTTCACCCTTTAATGGCTTGTTTTTAAATCTAAGTGTTGATTTTTGCAAATTATCGTGATATTCTCAAACTGGGAGACCCGTGACTACGCGGCCAGTTCCAAAAAGTTACATTGGTCCCGTGAGAGGTGTTCGTGCCTCTTACGGCGACCTTTGGGGGTTGGTCTAGGTTTTCACTCTTTAACGTCTTGTTTTTAAGCCTAATCCAGATATTTTTAAATTATCTTCATATTGGCAAATAGAGAGAACGGCTACTACGCAGTCAGTTCCTACAAGTTACATTGGTCCCGTGCGAGGCGTTCGTGCCTCTTACGATGACATTTGGGGGAGGGTTTAGGTTTTCACCCTTTAACGGCTTGTTTTTTAAGTCTAAGTCTTGATTTTTATAAATTATCGTCATATTCTCAAACCGGGACACCCGTGACTATGCGGTCAGTTCCTACAAGTTACATTGGTCCTGTGCGACGTGTTGGTGCTTCTTATAGTGACGTTTGGGGGTTGGTTTAGGTTTTCACCCTTTAAGGGCTTGTTTTAAAGCCTAATCTAGATATTTTCAAATTATCGTTGTATTCTCAAACCGAGAGAACTGCGACTACGCGGTCAGTTCGTACAAGTTACATTGGTCCGGTGCCGGGTGCTCGTGCCCCTTACGAGGACATTTGGGGGCTGGTTTAGGTTTTCACCCTTTAACGGCTTATTTTTAAGTTTAAGTGTTGATTTTTTCAAATTATCGTCATATTCTCAAATCGGGAGACCCGTGCCTATGCGGTCAGTTCCTACAAGTTATATTGGTCCCGTGTGAGGTGTTCGTACCTCTTACGTGGACGTTTGTGGGATGGTTTAGGTTTTCACCCTTTAAAAGCTTGTTTTTAAGTCTAGGTGTTGATTTTTACAAATTATCATCATATTCTCAAATCGGGAGTCCCGTGACTACGCGGTCATTTCCTACAACTTACATTGGTCCTGTGCGAGGTGTTTGTGCTTGTTACGGGTCCGTTTGGGGGCTGGTTTGAGTTTTCACCCTTCAACGACTTATTTTTAAGCCTAACCTAGATATTTTCAAATTATCGTCATATTCTCAAACTGAAAGGCCCGTGATTATGCGGGCAGTTGCTACAACTGACAATGGTCCCGTATGAGGTGTCCGTGACTCTTACGGGGTTGTTATGGGGTTGGTTTACGTTTTCACCCTTTAACGACTTGTTTTTGAGTATAAGGGTTGATTTTTTTCCAATTATAGTCATATTCTCAAATCAGGAGTCCCTTGACTACGCGGTCAGTTCCTACAAGTTACATTGGTCCCGTGCGAGGTGTCCGTGCCTCTTACGGAACTGTTTGGGGGCTAGTTTTGGTTTTTACCCTTTAACTACTTGTTTTTAATTCTAAGTGTTGATTTTTTCTAATTATCATCTTATTCCCAAACCGGGAGTCCCGTGGCTACACGCTTAGTTCCTACAAGTCACATTGGTTCCGTGCGAGGTATTCGTGCCTCTTGCGGTGAAGTTTGTTTGCTGGTTTAGGTTTTCACCCTTTAATGACTTATTTTTTATGCCTAATCTAGATATGTTCAAATTATCGTCATATCCTCAAACCGGGAGACCTATGACTCGACGGTTTATTCTTACAAGTTACATTAATCCCGTGCGAGTTGTTCTCGCCTCTTACGGGACTGTTTGGGGGCTAGTTTAGGTTTTGACCCTTTAACGCATTGTTTTTAAGTCTGAGTGTTGAGTTTTGCAAATTTTTGTCATATTCTCAAACCGGGAGACCTGTGACTAAGCGGTCAGTTCCTACAAGTTACGTTGGTCCCATGCGACGTGTTCGTACTTGTTACGGGGACGTTTGGGGGCTGGTTTAGGTTTTCACCCTTTAAGGAGTTATTTTTAAGTCTAAGTGTTGACTTTTGCAAATTATCATCATATTCTCAAATCCGGAGTCCCGTGACTGCGCAGTTATTTCCTATAAGTTAGATTGGCCCCGTGCAAAATTTTTGTGCCTGTCACGGGTCTATTTGGGGGTTGGTTTGAGTTTTCACCCTTTAAAGGATTATTTTTAAGCCTAATCTTGATATTTTCAATTTATTGTCACATTCTCAAACTGGGAGACCCGTGATTATGAGGGGAGTTGCTACAACTGACATTGGTCCCGTATGAGGTGTTCATGACTCTTATGGGGTCGTTTGGGGGTCGGTTTCGATTTTCACCCTTTAACGGCTAGTTTTTAAGTCTAAGTGTTGAGTTTTACAAATTATGGTCATTTTCTCAAACCAGGAGACCCATAACTACGCGGTTAGTTCCTATAAGTTACATTGGTCCCGTACGAGGTGTCCGTACCTCTTATGGGGACGTTTGGGGGCTGGTTTAGGTTTTCACCCTTTAACGACTTGTTTTTAAGTCTAAGTGTTGATTTTTGCAAATTATCGTCATAATCTCAAATCGGGAGTCCCTTGACCACGCGGTCTAATCCTACAAGTTAAATTGGTCCAGTGCGAGGAGTCTGTAGCTCTTATGGGGACATTTGGGGTCTAGTTTAGGTTTTAACCATTTAACGACTTGTTTTTAAGTCAAAGTGTTTATTTTTGCAATTTATCATAATATTGTCAAATCGGCAGTCCCGTGACTATGCAGTAGTTCCTACAAGTTACATTGGTCTTGTACGAGGTGTTCATGCCTCTTACGGTGACGTTTAGTGGATGGTTTAGGTTTTCACCCTTTAACGACGTGTTTTTATGCCTAATCTGGATATTTTAAATTATCAACATATTCTCAAATTGGGAGACCTCTGACTACGCAGTCAGTTCCTACAAGTTAGATTAGTCCCATGCGAGTTGTCCGTGCCTTTTATAGGGCCATTTGGGGGTTGGTTTAGGTTTTCTCCCTTTAATGGCTTGTTTTTAAGTCTAAGTGTTGGTTTTTACAAATTATGGTCATATTCTCGAACCGGGAGACCCGTGACTACACGGTCAATTCTTACAAGTTAAATTGGTCCCGTGCCATGTGCTCGTACCACTTATAGGGAGATTTGGGACCTGGTTATGGCTTTCACCATTTAAAGACTTGTTTTTAAGTTTAAGTGTTGATTTTTGCAAATTATCATGCTATTCTCAAATCGGGAGTCCCGTGACTACGTGATCAGTTGCTAAAAATTACATTGGTTTCGTACGAGGTGTTCGTGCTCTTACTGTGACGTTTGGTGGTTGGTTTAGGTTCTCACCCTTTAAGGGATTTTTTAAGCCTAATCTAGATATGTTCAAATTATCATCGTATTCTCAAATTGGGAGACATGTGACTACGCAGCTAGTTCCTATAAGTTACATTAGTCTCGTGCGAGATGTTCGTGCCTCTTACAGGGCCGTTTGGGGCCTGATTTAGGTTTTCACCCTTTTACAGCTTGTTTTTAAGTCTAAGTGTTGATTTTTACAAATTATTATGACATTCTCAAGCCGGGAGACCCATGACTATCCGGTCAATTCCTACAAGTTACATTGGTCCTGTGAGAGGCGTTCATGCCGTTTACGGTGACATTTGGGGGTTGGTTTAGGTTCTCATCCTTTAACGCCTTGTTTGAAATCCTAATCTAGATATTTTAAAATTATTGTCATATTCTCAAATAGAGAGAATCGCGACTATGCGGTCAGTTCCTACAAGTTACATTGGTCCCGTGCGAGGTGTTCGTGGCTCTTACGGGGACATTTGGGGGATGGTTTAGGTTTTCACCATTTAACGGATTGTTTTTAAGTCAAAGTGTTGATTTTTACAAATTATCGTCATATTCTCAAATCGGAACTCCTTTGACTACGCAGTTATTTACTACAAGTTACATTGGTCCCGAGCGAGGAGTTTTACCTATTACGGGTCTATAGGGGGGTTATTCGAGTTTTCACCCTTTAACGGCTTAGTTTTAAGCCTAATCTAGATATTTTCAATTTATCATCATATTCTCAAACTGGGAGACCCGTGATTATGCGGGCAGTTGCTACAACTGACATTGGTCCCGTACGAGGTGTTCGTGCCTGTTACGGGTTCGTTTGGGGGTTGGTTTAGGTTTTCACCCTTTAACGACAAGTTTTTAAGTTTAAGTGTTGAGTTTTATAAATTATCATCATATTCTCAAATCGGGAGACCCGTAACTACGCGGTCAGTTCCTATAACTTACATTGGTCCCGTACGAGGTGTCCGTACCTCTTATAGGGACGTTTGGGGGCTGGTTTAGGTTTTCACCCTTTAACGACTTGTTTTTAAGTTTAAGTGTTAATTTTTACAAATTATCGTCATAATGTCAAATCGGGAGTCCCTTGACTACGTAGTCAAATCCTACTAGTTAAATTGGTCCCGTGCGAGTTGTCTGTAGCTCTTAGGGGGACATTAGGGATCTGGTTTAGGTTTTCACCATTTAACGGTTTTTTTTAAGTCTAAGTGTTAATTTTTGCAATTTATCATCATATTGTCAAATCGGGAGTCCCTTGACTACGCAGTCAATTCCTAAAAGTTACATTAGTCCCGTGCGAGCTGTCCGTGCCTTTTATAGAGCCGTTTGGGGGCTCGTTTAGGTTTTCACCCTTTAATGGCTTGTTTTTAAGTTTAAGGGTTGATTTTTTCAAATTATCATCATATTCTCAAATAGGGAGACCCGCGACTACGTTGTTAGTTCCTACAAGTTACATTGGTCTCGTACGAGGTGTTCGTGCCTCTTACGGTGACGTTTGGTGGCTAGTTTAGGTTTTCACCCTTTAAGTGCTTGTTTTTAAGCCTAATCTAGATATGTTCAAATTATCATCGTATTCTCAAACCGGGAGACCATTGACTACGCGGTCAGTTCCTAAAAGTAAACTTAGTTCCATACGGGCTTCTCGTGCCTCTTACGGTGACGTTTGGGGGTTGGTTTAGGTTTTCACCCTTTAACGTTTTATTTTTAAGCCTAATCTTGATATTTTCAAATTATCGTCATATTCGCAAACAGAGAAAACCGCTACTACGTGGTCAGTTCCTACAAGTTACATTGGTCCCGTGCGAGGTGTTCGTGCCTCTTACGGTGACGTTTGGGGAGGGCTTTGGTTTTCACCCTTTAATGACTTGTTTTTAAGTCTAAGTGTTTATTTTTACAAATTTTCATCACATTCTCAAATCGTGAGAACATAACTATGCAGTCAGTTCCTACAAGTTACATTGGTCCCGTGCGACGCGTTCGTGCCTCTTATAGTAACGTTTGGGGGTTGGTTTAGGTTTTCACCCTTTAAGGGTTTGTTTTAAATCCAAGTCTAGATATTTTCAAATTATTGTCATATTCTCAAACCGAGAGAACTGCGACTACGCGGTTAGTTCGTACAAGTTACATTGATCCTATGCCGGGTGTCCATGCCCCTGGTTTAGGTTTTCACCCTTTAACAACTTATTTTGAAGTCTAAGTGTTGATTTTTGCAAATTATCATCATATTATCAAATGGGAGACCCGTGACTACGCGGTCAGTTCATACAAGTTACATTGGTCCCGTGCGAGGTGTTCGTACCTCTTACGGGGAATTTTGGGGGATGGTTTATGTTTTTACCTTTTAACGGCTTGTTTTTAAGTCTAAGTGTCAATTTTTGCAAATTATCATCATGTTGTCAAATTGGGAGTCCCATGACTACGCAGTCATTTCCTAATACTTACATTGGTTCCGTGCGAGGTGTTTGTGCCTGTTACGGGTCCGTTTGGGGGCTGGTTCGAGTTTTCACCCTTCAACGACTTATATTTAAGGCTAATCTAAATATTTTCAAATTATCGTCATATTTTAAACCTAAAAGACCCGTGATTATGCGGGCCGTTCCTACAACTGACATTGGACCCGTACGAGGTGTTTGTGCCTCTTACGGGGCTGTTTTGGGGTTAATTTAGGTTTTCACCCTTTAACGGCTTGTTTTTAAGTATAAGTGTTGATTTTTTCCAATTATCGTCATATTCTCAAATCGGGAGTCCCATGACTACGCGGTCAGTACCTACAAGTTACAATGGTATCGTGCGAGGTGTTCGTACCTCTAACGGGGCTGTTTGGGGGCTGGTTTAGGTTTTCACCCTTTAACAGTTTGTTTTTAAGTCTAACTGTTGATTTTTGGAAATTATCATCTTATTCTCAAATCGGGAGTTCCGTGGCTACGCGGTCAGTTCCAACATGCTACATTGGTTCCGTACGAGGTGTTCGTGTCTCTTGTGGTGAAGTTTGGTGGCTGGTTTAGGTTTTCCCCCTTTAACAGCTTATTTTTAAACCAAATCTAGATATGTTCAAATTATCGTCATATCCTCAAACCGAGAGACCTGTGAATAGGAGGTCAATTCCTACAAGTTACAATAATCTCGTGCGAGCTGTTCGTGCCTCTTACAGGGCCGTTTGGGGGCTGGTTTAGGTTTTTACCCTTTAACGGATTTTTTTAAGTCTTAGTGTTGATTTTTACAATTTTTTATCATATTCTCAAACCGGGAGACCCGTGACTAAGCGGTCAGTTCCTACAAGCTACATTGGTCCAATGCGACGTGTTCGTCCCTCTTACAGTGACGTTTGGGGGCTGGTTAGGGTTTTCACCCTTTAAGGGCTTGTTTTAAAGCCTAATCTAGTTATTTTCAAATTATCTCCATATTTTCAAACCGAGAGAACAACGAGTACGCGATCAGTTCCTTTAAGTTACATTTTTCCTCTGCCGGGTGTTCATGCCTCTTACGGGGCCGTTTGGGGGCTGGTTTAGGTTTTCGCTCTTTAACGGCTTATTTTTAAGTCTAAGTGTTGATTTTTTCAAATTATCATGATATTCTCAAACCGGGAGACCCATGACTAGGCAGTCAGTTCTTACAAGTTACATTGGTCCCGTGGGAGGTGTTAGTGCCCCTTACGGTGACGTTTGGGGGTTGGTTTAGGTTTTCATCCTTTAACGTCTTGTTTTAAAGCCTAATTTAGATATTTTCAAATTATCGTCATATTCTCAAACAGAGAGAACCGCGACTACGCGATCAGTTCCTTCGAGTTACATTGGTCCCGTGCGAGGTGTTCGTGCCTTTTACAGGGACATTTATGGGATGGTTTAGGTTTTCATCCTTTAATGACTTGTTTTTAAGTCTAAGTGTTGATTTTTACAAATTATCGTCATATTCTCAAATTGGGACTCCCGTGACTACCTAGTTATTTCCTACAAGTTACATTGGTCCCATGTGAGGTGTTTGTGCCTGTTATGGGTCTGTATGGGTGTTGGCTCGAGTTTTCACCCTTTAACCGCTTATTTTTAAGCCTAATCTAGATATTTTCAATTTATTATCTTATTCTCAAACTAGGAGACCCGTGATTATGCGGGCAGTTGCTACAACTGACATTGGTCCCGTACGAGGTGTTCGTGCCTCTTATGGGGTCGTTTGGGGGTTGGTTTAGGTTTTAACCCTTTAACTGCTAGTTTTTAAGTCTAAGTGTTGAGTTTTGCAAATTATCGTCATATTCTCAAACTGGGAGACCCGTGACTACACGATCAGTTCCTACAAGTTACATTGGTCCAGTGCGAGGTGTCCGTACCTCTTACGGGGACGTTTTGGTGCTGGTTTATGTTTTCACACTTTAACGGCTTGTTTTTAAGTCTAAGTGTTGTTTTTGCAAATTATCATTATAATCTCAAATCGGGAGTCCCTTGACTACGCAGTAAAATCCTACAAGTTAAATTAGTCCCGTGCGAGGTGTCTGTAGCTCATACGGGGACATTTGAGGCCTGGTTTAGGTTTTCACCATTTAACTGCTTGTTTTTAAGTCTAAGTGTTGATTTTTGGAATTTATCATCATATTGTCATATCGGGAGTCCCGTCACTACGCGATCAGTTCCTACAAGTTACATTGGTCTTGTACGAGGTGTTCGTGCCTCTTATGGTGACGATTGGTGGTTGGTTTAGGTTTTCATCCTTTAACGGCTTGTTTTTAAGCCTAATCTAGATATTTTAAATTATCGTCATATTCTCAAACTGGGAGACCTATGACTACGCAGTCAATTCCTACTAGTTACATTAGTCCCGTGAAAGCTATCCGTGCCTCTTACAGGGATGTTTGGGGTCTGATTTAGGTTTTCACCCTTTAACGGCTTGTTTTTAAGTCTAAGTGTTGATTTTTATAAATTATCATCATATTCTCAAACCGGGAGACCCGCGACTACGCTGTCAATTCCTACAAGTTACATTGGTCTCGTACGAGGTGTTCGTGCCTCTTACGGTGACGTCTGGTGGCTAGTTTAGCTTTTCACCCTTTAACGACTTATTTTTAATCCTAATCAAGATATTTTAAATTATCGTCATATTCTCAAATCAGGAGACCTGTGACTACGCAGTCAATTCCTACAAGTAACATTAGTCTCGTGCGAGGTGTTCATGCCTCTTATGAGGTCGTTTGGGGGCTGGTTTAGGTTTTCACTGCTTAACGGCTTGTTTATAAGTCTGAGTGTTGATTTTTACAAATTATCGTCATATTCTCAAATCGGGAGACTCGTGACATTGCGGTCAGTTCCTACAATTTACATTTGTCCCCTGCGAGGTGTTCGTGCCTCTTACGGGGACGTTTGAGGGATGGTTTAGGTTTTTAACCTTTAAAGGCTTGTCTTTAGGTCTAAATTTTGATTTTTACAAATTATCGTCATATTCTCAAATCGAGAGAACCGAGACTACGAGGTTAGTTCCTACAAGTTACATTGGTCCTGTGCGAGGTGTCTGTACCTCTGACGGGGTCGTTTGGGGGCTGGTGTAGGTTTGCACCCTTTAACGACTTGTTTTTAAGTCTAAGTGTTGATTTTTGCAAATTATCGTCATATTCTCAAATTGGGAGTCCCGTGACCATGTGTTCTATTCCTACAAGTTACATTTATCCCGTGAGAGTTGTTCGTGTGTCTTTCGGTGACGTTTGGGGGTTGGTTTAGGTTTTCACCCTTTAACGCCCTGTTTTTAAGCCTAATCTAGATATTTTCAAATTATCGTTATATTCTTGAACTGGGATACCTGTGACTACGCGGTTAGCTCCTACAAGTTACATTTGCCCCGTGCAAGGTGTTCATGCCTCTTATGGGGCCATTTGGGAGTTGGTTTGGGTTTTCACCCTTTAATAAGTTGGTTTAGGTTTTCACCCTCCAACGGTATGTTCTTAAGAATAATCTGAATATTTTTAAATTATCGTCATATTCTCAAACAAGTTAACCCGTGACTACACGGTCAGTTCCTATAAGTTAAAAACGGTATGTTTTTAATCAATTTAGAATGTTAAATGATTTTAGAAATTTTTGACATAGTTTCATTTTTTTATTCGTTAAATCCAACATGTTTTAACATTTAAAATAAACTCATCAGCAACAGCAAATTCCAAAACCAAACCACCAGCAAATCCCTTCCACCAATTTAACTAAATAAGCTCATAAAGTAAGCCATTTTACGTTTGGCTGCATGTTGCCTCTATTTCAGGCCTTTTTTTTTATTTAATGCTCGAACATTTAAAGAGAATTTGAGACTAATCAGATTTCATTTCTATTTTGATAGCCACCCGATGAAGTCTTTGCGCCAAAACTTCTCGAAAGTATCCTATTTTGTCCAACAATGTCTGCAAATTCTGAAATCTTCCATTCTAAGCGGCATTTAGTTGTTCATTAGACGATATCTTATCTTTCAAGATCTCAGCTCTTCATTATGAGACAGAGACTGTGCTATGACTATTGAATTGTCAGAAGACTTTTATTTGAATGTTTGTCTTATAAAATATAAAAAGGATAAAAGGGGGAAAAACTGAAAATTGCACATATCATTAATCAAACCATCATTTATTTTACTCCAATACGATGTCTTGAAGAATTCCACGATGCTAGGTTTCATGTCAGTTACATACTCTTGAATTCAAAATCAATGCATGCTTGTATCCGTGTTCAGAGAGAGGAAATGGGAATAATAACATACCTGTAGCCTTGTTAGGAGAAGACGAGATGGGGGAGAACTATGGTTTGTAGACTAGCTATGGTAGAGGAACCTCGGGCCCCAATAGCGGGTACTTCCACTGCGGTAGCGTGAAATTAGGTTGGATCTGTAGAAAAAATAAAAAATGTGGAATTTGGAGGTTTGCCAGACGAGAGCGACTTACCGTAGTAGAGAAGAGCGGTGGCCAGAAGAATGTAGCGAGATGTGGGTATTTGGTCCCCATTTTCATCGATCCTCAATTTAAAGAGAGAAGGAACGAGTTAGAGCATTTTGGCAATTTTATAGAAATTTCGAATGAAAGTTAGACGCACTTGCCATTTTTAGTATTATAACTAATTTATTAAAAAAAATAAATATTAAATCACATATGTTATTATAAAATCTTAGCCTAGCTAGGTTATGAAGATATTGGAGTACATTAATACTATTTCATTCGAAATTAATAATCCTGATTTGATAATGAGGATTTTAAAAATAAATAAATAAAGGATTATTAACTTCGGACGAATGCATTACTTTGAAGATACTATAAGCACATAATAAAGATAAAAACTCCTAAATTGATGGTGTAGGCATAGAGGTTTTGCTAAGTCGACAATGCAACAAACCATATTTTCTTGGGGAAGACAAAAGTAGATGATATGATTGAGGTCGAACAATTTCACGTTGATATGATTCGAGAACTGTAAATACAAAAATTATCATTGTGTTAATTCCCTTATTAGATTTTTCTAGTTAATTAAAGTTTGAAAGTACACACTTATCACTTTTAGTAACACTTTAAATATTTGTTATAGATGCCTTTGTTTAAGAAAAAAGTAAAACAATGAATCAATGAAGTTTATAGTCTCACTCAATAAATTCAGCAGATATATATTCCTCAACTTCAATAATCCACAATCACAATCCATTATACACAAACAAAAAGAAGAGATCTAAATTTTTCTTTCTAAACAAGCAAAAACATTTCGAGTTTTGATCTAAACACTTATCCAGTTATCATCAAGCATGATATGTGTGTATGTGTGTGTGTGTGTGTATATATATATATATATATAGAGAGAGAGAGAGAGTGAGTAAACCTGATCTTTTATCAAGGTTTCATCTAGAGAGTTTTGAGAGATTTGAGAAAGCATTCCGTGATGAAACGAGAACGATTGTTGAGATTGCGGCTGTGATCGAAATTGGGACGATTGGCGTCGGCTGAAAGCTGAAGAGTCCGATCCATCAGGCAAATTACTTTATCTCCTTTTTTCCACATTATTCAACAAAAACAACCATATATAAACATAAATGAATTTTGAAATAGATAGGCTGAAGATGATTTTGTGATGAAATTGAAATGGGGAAGAACATACATGATAACATTTCAATTACACGTAAAGCGGGTAAAAACCTGCATAATCTAGATATACAAATAATTCACATTAGAATTTTTCTCATTCAACCAGCTATATCCTTATTTACTAAGCTTTAGTTCATTTAAGCACACATGGCAAAGGAAATTTTTTTTGGGTGGGGTGGGGTGGAGTGTGGGGGTGGGGGTGGGGGTAAGGAAAGGAACTATATGGCGCTTAGAAAATAAGTAGGACTGGGAGGTATCGGGATGTCTACAATTCCTTCTAGCATCAATAAACTTTTTTCATTACTGGACGGAGTGACTTCTCATCTTGAATGCACCAAAGGCCTACTTTTACCATTCTATCAAGCATTCTCTTGTCCGCCACCTCATCACCCACCAACTTACCCACGTACCCCATCCTCGAAAGATTTGTAAACCCATTATTCTAGCACAGCTTCATCCATATAAAGGTTACATTCCACAATCCTTCGACGAGTTATGATTTCTAATAACACAATCCTGAAGTTATAACCGTCTGCTTTTACCGTCACGAGAAAATTCCGGTGCCACGCAGGCGCAATGTAACTCCTTGTTCCTCTGATCCCGGTAAAAGTTCTAGTTTGATCTGGTTTCACGAGCTTTTCCAATCCAAAGTCAAAAATTATTGCATCTCTGTACTCATCCAAGAGTTTGTTTTGAGGTTTTATGTAGCAGTGAATGATTTGTGCTTCACACTCTTCGTGAAGGTAGAGGATGCCTCTAGCAATGTCCAAAGAAATTCTGATTCTTTCGTCCCAATCTGGATGGTTTTCAGGCGTGAAAAGTATATTTGCAAGTGAACCATTGCTCATGTATTCGTATACCAGAAGCTTCTTAGGTCCATCAAGGCAGTAACCGAGTAGTCTCACTAAATTACAGTGATGGGTTCTCAAATCATATCATTAGGAGATTTTATTTGTTATCAATTTTGCAATAAAACTCAAGAAATTATTAAAATCATGTCACCCAGGACAAAATACATGATTGAGGTTGGACGGGAGTAACTGGATGCCGCAGTAGAGATAGTGTATGATACCGGAATGACGGAGCGACTGGAGTCGATAAGCGGGTGAGGGGAGAGAGAGTGGAGCCTTATCGGATGGTGCGGTTGGAGACGGTAAGCGGGTGAAGGGAGGGAGAGAGTCGGGGAGTGGGAGATTGAAAGATAAGAGAGGAAAGAGAAGAGGGAAAGTAAACATAATGATTTTTTTAGGGTATTTTATATTTTAATCAAGGGTACTCAATTTTGACACACCTTAAAACAATGCCAAATTTTGGCACTTTTTTAAAGTGTACCAGATTGTCATTAAACCGTGCCAAAATCTAGTACAGTTTAAAACTGTGCCAGATTTTTAACATCAGGGTGTGCCAAATTACTGTTTTTGGTGTAGTGTTAAGAAGAAGCGACCAATTCTGAGGATCAAAGCCAATTTTGAGGTCTTATTTAGGGTGACCAATTCTGCGGGTCAAAGCCAATTCTACAAGCTTAAGTCGAGATGACCAATTCTGAGGGTCCAAGCCAATTCTGCGAGCTTAAGTAGAGATGACCAATTTTAAGGGTCGAAGCCAATTCTACAAGCTTATTTAGGGTGACCAATTCTGCAGGCTTAAGTAGAGACGACCAATTGTGAGGTTCGAAACCAACTTTGCGGGCTTATTTAGGGTGACAAATTCTGCAGCTCAAATCCAATTTTACGGGCTTATTTAGAAGCAACCAATTCTACACGTTTAATCCAATTATGTGGGCTTGAGTAGAGATGACCAATTCTGAGGGTTGATGCCAATTCTGCGGGCTTAAGTAGAGACGAACGATTCTAAGGGTCAAAGCCAATTCCGAGGGCTTATTTAGAAGCAACCAATTCTACGGGTCCAAGACAATTATGCGGGCTTGAGTATAGATGACCAATTCTGAGGTTTGAAGCCAATTTCGTGGGCTTAAGATATAGGTGACCAATTCTGAGGGTCAAAGCCAATTTTGAGGGCTTAAAGTAGAGGCGACCAATTCTGAGGGTCGAAGGCAATACAGCGGGATTAGGATAGAAGCGACCAATTATGAGGGTTGAAGCCAACTCTGTGGGATTATTTAGAAGCGATCAATTCTGATGGATAATTACAATTCTACGGGATTGATTAGAGATGACCAATTCTGAGGGTAGAAGTCAATTGTTTGGGCTTAAGTAAAATTGACCAATTTTGAGGGTCAAAGCCAATTCTGAGGGCTTATTTGGGGTGACCAATTCTGCGGGTTAAAGCCAATTCCGTGGGCTTAAGTTGAGATAACCAATTTTAATGGTCAAAGCCAATTCTGCGGGTTTAAGTAGACATAACCAATTCTGAAGGTCGAAGCCAATTCTATTGTCTTAAGTAAAAGCAGCCAATTCTGAGGGTCGAAGCCAATTCTGAGTGCTTATTTTTCCTTTGGGAAGTTTGGGTACTCCATTGGGGATGTATGATCTTTCTCTGGGGATTTGGGGAAGCCTTTGGTTTTTTGTTCGTTGGGGAAGAGGGAAAGATTCGAGGATTTTGAGCGGGGGAATTTTTTGGAATTTTAGAGTGTCCTCTGGAGACCTTGTTGGGGAGGATTGTTTTTTGGAATTTCGCTGGGGATAAAAAAATGTTTTTCTTGGAGAAAAGGTTCCAAAATTAATCTAGTGATTTTGGGAATTTTTTAGGGATCTTTTGGGATTTTTTAGTCTTTTTTTGGACTTTTTGTACGAATTTTTAAAGGGGGTGCCTACCGACATAGATGGAGGGGTTCCAAACTATAGTGGCACAGTATTTTGGGGTGCCTTGAGAAAGTGGAGGGTTAGTGCCAATCGGTGGGTGGCAGGGAGATACCAATCGACATGCCCCTTAGCCTCCTATAAAAAGGGGAGGATTCTTCTCATTTTCCACAACTTTTTGACTTTCCTTCTTCTGAAATTACCTTCTTCAAATCATTCGAACGTTCCAAAGTCAAGAGATGATTGAGTTCTCAAGTATCGCAACACTTATGGCGTGGCTTAATTCTAATGACTAGGCAGGTTTGGAATGGAAGGCTTGGGTTCCCCTTGCTTTAGGCAGCAAAAACTCTTTTAACTCATTCGAGCCATTAGTGGATGATCAGACTCTCTTATGCGAGCCTTTGCAACATCTCTCTTCTAGGGTGGCGAACCCTGGAGGCTATGTAAGTATTGACGAGTTTGGGTGTTCTCTTCCCTTTTTTCTTGGCGAGATTTCCTTTTTTCTTGAACTTAATAATGGTTTTCTTTGTTTCTTTGATAGTCTGACGTCTCGATGTCGACAATACATGCCTGAAGGACAACGGGGCTTAAGGATGTTTGGGAGCACCTTCCATATGTGGTGCGCTGGATGGTGTCATTAGCTAGCTTTGGGAGATTGGCGTCTGCTCTGGATGAGATGCCTCGTTCTACGGCCGTTCTGTGTGCTTTGGGGGAAAGGTGGTAGGACTCTACCCACACCTTCCATTTAAGCTTTGGGAAGATGACGATGACTCCAATTTATGTGCAAAAGATGCTGGGGATGTACTGTGATGGTGTTCAGATTAAGGTGGACAGGATGCAGAGGGTGGTGCTGGAGGCGATGATGACGGCATTGGGTGATGTGGACAGGGTGGTTTATGAGGATTCTATCCATTTGTCTCAATTGAGGGAGATGTTGTTGAGAAGGAGGATTGATGAGAGCGACAGACAACAAGTGCAGTAGATGGCCCGCTTGTTTATTTTGCTTGTGCTTGGAGGTTTTCTAGTGTCGATGAGTGGTGACGTCGTGCACTTATGTTTTTTACCATTTCTGAGGGTCTTCTCGAACATCCGCCTTTATGACTGGGGGAGCCTAACTTTTGCGACCCTTTATTATTCTCTTGATGAATTCAGTCGATGCCCTCGACAGTCTTATACTGGAGCCACGTATCTTCTGGAGGTATTTTTTATTATTATTTTTTTCATTTTTCCTTTATGCATTCACATTTTCCTTAATCTACTTTTTCTTGATTAAATAATGGCCTTTGCCCTTTGCAGATGTGGTTTTATGAGGTGATTGTGTTAAACACCCAATTGACATCTTTGAAGGATGACTCTGTTGGGGACTTCTGCCGAATGTACCGGTGGCGGAGGTCCAACCGACACTCGAAGATGTCACTCTCTCTGGGGGCGGTGTGTCAGGTCTTGAATGGCCTGATGAGAGAGCATGTAAGCCCCCTTTTATCTTAAGACAGTCCCTTCCTTTGATGAATTTGATTGAAATTGACCTTTTCCTCTTGCTGGGGATTTTTAGATGTCCTTTTATCCTTGGGGTATGGCCATTCTGCACACTGGGGGTGACTGGGGGGCAGGCGCAGATGCGGCATTTGCTGGCGCATGAGTTTGGCTATTGTGGGTACCTCGAGGAGAGGGTAGTCTAGAAGATTATAAAGGATGAGATTGCGGTGCCTCTAATGAAACCCCTTATGTTCATGAGGTGAGTGCGGGAGGTATAAGAGGATGCCCGAGTGGCGACGATGATGGGGGAGCCGTATTCAGTGTATACTGACACCACGGTGATGTATGAATATATGGACTTCGTGTCGAGTTGGTTGATTCTTCCAGTATATATGGTGTGATGCCTCTTCCTCGCTCCGGTTTGAGTTAGCAGGTGGGGTCTTCCCACAGTACGGGAGGTACGATAACATCAACAGCGACGACGACTTCAGAATACCCCTTTATACGCTTGTTCTCACCTGGTTACAATATTTGGCGAGATGATGAGGTACACTTTGTGTTTCTTTATCTTTTTATTTTCCTGATTCCTTTATTTTTCTTTCAGACTTGACTGATTTGATTTTTTTTTGTTTTCTTTCGCAGCATATACGGGTATCCACCACTTGGTTGAGGGATATTAGGGAGTGGATATCTTTGGCGACTGACGATATTCGTGAGGTAGTTCCGGTTCCATTTTGCTTGGTACTGTTTGCCTCGTCCTAGGAAGGGTCAAGTTCTGGCAGTGGTGGCACATCGTCTCGTCACAGTGGAGTCTCTTAGAGAGAAAGAAGATAGAACGAGAAAGAGAAAGAGTAGGTGAGAGAGAGAGAAAGAGAGAGAAAATATGAGTGTGGGTTGAGTCCCGTTATTTTGTTCTTTTGTTTTTTTCCTGCAAGACATCGATGTAACACAGAAAATATATGCAAATAGAAATGAAGTTTTTATTAATTTATGCTTTAATGATTAATACAGATGCTCTTTTAACTTTGCTGTTGAGACCGTGAAAAGAATTTGAAAATTGATTTGAGAAGGATTTTATTTTAAAATGGGATAAGTAAAAGCATGAGAAAATTTGGAATTCCCTTAAGATAAAAATTGTTTTTATTTGAGTTTTTTTATTTTTGACAAAAGAGGAAAAAGGGAATTTTCCCAAAATAGGGGGTTGCCGATCGGCATGACCCCTGTCCTGCCTATCGGCATATGAGTCCAGTCCAATCAACCTAAGGCTTTGATTACACTTTCTTCAATTGCTTGGTACTTGGTGAGGCAAGTTTTCCTTCGATTTATGCAGGGTTTCCTGTCTTTGCTTGAGAGTTTTCAACTATAAATTGGGGTGTGAATGGGGCTTTTCTCCTCACACTTTCATTTCTTTTCTTCTTTACATTCTTATGTCTCTCCCTGGCAGCATTGAGTTTGTAGAGGGGGCTTGAAGGTAATCCTGAGATTAGGGATAATTCCCTAATTAGCAACAGTGTTTGAGGATTAATGCAATAGAGGTAACTCAAGCGTGGCAACTCATACTTCAGCTTGTTGTGTTAGTCACATTGTATCTTTGGTTACATTTACTGTAAGCTATAACGGTTGTAATGATGTAACGAGAATAATAAAGAGTTTTAGTGTGAAGTAAAACGGTACTTGCGAGAGACAAGGCTTGGAAGGGCCTGGGAGAGCTGTCATGCTCTATCGAATGACCTCACTGTGGGAACTTTAGAGGGACTTGGTTTGGAGGATTGAGAAGTAAGGTACCATTGGGAATTGTCCTGACCAGCTTAGATACACCTGGTAAAACACCGAAGGACCCTGACCGTGGAACCTCAAGCGGAGCAGCTTGGAGTTCCATCGGGGATTGAGTTGTGGAGCAAACAACCCTCTACTTAAATGTCACATCTACTGTGGGTGATTTCACTATCCATCTAAACAATGTCAGACATGCACTTGAGTAAACCACCATGGTATTTGGGGCTGTCAGGCAGTTGGTAAGCCACCTCTGTGACAACAGTCCCCTGACACACGGTGGTGAGGCAAAAAGGAATGTCTTGGCATTTAATGTTTATGACGTGGAGACAACTAGTACATCAGGTATTTAGTGTTGTGACATAAAGTATGAGGGATGTCTTTCATAATTTTAATGACTGAGTTGCCTCGGGGTGGTGTGGGGGGATATTTAATGACCCCAACCACCTTTGAGGAGGAGAGAGACTTTTGGAGAGTTCAGAAGTTATTGCGAGAGAGAATACACACTAGAGAGAGTTATTGCAAACCAGAGAGTTTACTCACTCACCATTGTCATTTATTATAGAGCTTTCAATATTCGACAGAGATTCCTGAGGGTATTTGGTGTGGTTTTACCTGCCTACCAAGGTGTATCTAGGGTGCTTACTTCTCTCTCCCTCTAGATAAGCCACTTCTAAAGTTCATTATTATTCCCTGAGTTATACACGAGAGACTTTGTGAGTTTAAGCTGAGTATATCTTCATTGGGTTCATGTTTATGTGTTCTGTCATTAATCCAAAGCTTTGGCCAATTAACTTGTCATTGCCATACTCAATAGGGGATACGCCTCCATATATAATCTAAAGTACCCTCCTACATTTGGCGACTCTGCTGGGGAGGCATCCTTCTAGATAAGGAGTATGGCGCAAGATAATCTTACTCGAAGACTCAATTTTGATGACATTCAGCATAATGAAGAACAGGCTACGAGGGAGAAAGAGGCCCTAAGAGATGGGGCTCCTCGAGTAGAGGGACCTCTGGCGCCAGCAACGTTAGGCATCCCAGGGGCGGCCCAACCTCCCGCGATCACGGGGTTGGGACCTGCTCAGATTTCCCTCCTCATGAGCAAGTTTCACGAGTTCTTGCAAACTCCGGTGGCTTCAACAATGTTGGGAGGGTTAGAGGCTAACGCTTTCGTAACACCTGGAGTAGCCCCAACGGTCCCACTAGGGACAGGCATTATAGGAACGATCCCAACGGGTGTATCTTCTGGGGTGAACCCGACAGTGGGCACCTCAGGAGGTTCAACGGCACCACCGGTAAAGTTCGTTTCGGTTGCAATGAGCGCTCAGCCCTTGGCCCCATTACTGGCGGCCCCAATAGCCTCGTCGATAGAAGAGATGAGAAAAGAGATGTAGAGGGAAATTCTGAAGTTCATGTAGACTTCCTCGCAGGCTGTGGGCAAGGTGGCGTCTGTCTACAATGACTTCCGAACACCTTACCCCCAGGAATACAACGACGAGCCCTACCCGAGGATTATATTCCCCCTACCTTTGAATAATACTCAGGGAAGGGTGGGAACCCGAAGGAACACATTAAGCGTTTCGTTGAACATTTAGGAGCGCACTGCAATGACAAAAAGCTTAGATTAAGGGAGTTCTCCAAATCCCTGACTGATAAGGCATACACTTGGTACTCTCATCTGCCTCCCAATAGTGTTTCTACGTGGGAGGAGATGCATGTATTGTTTGTCCGAAAGTTCTTATTGGCAGAAGATGAGTTCACCCTAACCCAACTTGGCAGGGAGAAGCAGAGGCCAGGAGAAGAGGTAGTGGCCTATATTCGGAGGTTTAGGGAAAGGTCCCTCGATGTAAGGGAATAAGCTAAGGAGGCCAGGTTACTGCAGATTTGTGCTGAGGGATTACTTCCTGAGTATATCTGCCACCTAATCAATGAGACACACGTGGGAACATTTTCAGTATTCTTAAAATCCATAAGAAACATCTCTTTGGTGGTGCGACCTAGCTCGGGGGCAGCCCCCATGATGTTCAGGCAGCCTATACAACCCATGGGAGGAAGGTCTCAGGCCCCACGGGTGGGATATATCGAGAGGGAAGATGGGGGCAAGGCGCCGAGGAAGGACAACAAAAGAAAGTTCAGAAGAGATAGAGAAGACCCGCCACCATTACCTTTTACGGTGGAGGAGGCGGTGAGTTGCTATAACGCAATGGTCCAAGGCGTAACGGTATACAAACCAAAGGGTGTTCCGGTGGAAGAGCCCGATGCCACAACTAGGGCTAATCCCAAATATTGTCAAGTTCATCGAATGGTCTAGCATCCAACAGAAAGCTGCTTCACGCTGCGAAGGATCATCAACAAGTACATGAAGGCAGGGACATTACAAATCCCCCCGCAGAACGTTAACAATAAACCACTCCCAGCACATGGGTCCAATCTGGTAACGACCTATGATAAGGAGGCAGAATGGGAGGGGGGAGGGGCAACGATGAAGGAGTTCGATGAGGCACTGGAGCATTGCACCAGGGGAATGGCTAACATAGTTCTAGCTTATGATGAAGCAAGTGCTAGGGACGTAGAAGACGCCTACAACGTTGAGGGTGAGGAAACGGACCCAGTCGTAGAATATAGCTCAGTTTCAAAATCTCCAAAGTTCACTTGGTTCTTCGACCAAGTGGGAATCCCAAAAGAGAGCAGAATGGAGATAACTCAGGCGATCTTAGATATTACAAGGAGAAATGCAGTCCCCTCACTAAGATGGAGGGAACCCATGGCTAGGCTGGTAAAGAAGTTCCTATCAGAGATAACTTTCAGCGATGCGGATAGAGCTGTAAGATTCCCCCATAATAGGCCTCTGTATGTAACCGCTAGTGTTAACGGGGTTAGCTTTGCAAGGACTCTTATGGATGGGGGTGCTTCCATTAACACTATGCCAATCAACTCCTTCCATGCGGCTAATATTCCGGAGGAAAGGTTGGTTCCCATGCCATTGGTAATCTCGAGCTATGATAATCAATCTTCCAAATCCATCGGGTATGTGAACGTGGGGATAGTGATGGGAAATCTGAGTTCCCATATCAAGTTCCATGTAATAGAAAGTACAACTTCCTATCATTTGTTAATAGGGAGAGTATGGATGCACAACCAAGGGTTAGTTCCCTCAACTTACCATCAATGTGCTAAGGCGAATATCAAGGGGACAGAAGTGACTATTAGGGCAACTAAGAGGCCTTTCGCTATCGAAGAAGCACACTTGGTGGATGTAGCCTTTTATACAGAGCTCGAAGAGGACGTGCGAGTTCTAACGAGGAGAATGGTGGGAGCATGGGTCCCCTCGATTAGAGAAAGAATGGGACCTTTAAATGAGAGTGGCGAAGGGGAGAGGATCGAGAAAACATATCGGGCGGTCCCTCGACCCCAAAACATCTCGAAGCAGCTCAAAGACAAGATGAGGCCTAGGACAGACCCATGCGAGCATAAGGTCCAACGACAAAGCGTGTTGAGTCATTTTTCAGGGGAAATAATCGCTGAGGCTTCCAGAGAAAGGAAGAGAAAGGCCGTGGCAATAGCTACCAGCAGGCAATGCAAGAAAATTGTCACTGAAGAGGGAAAAGTGGTGTACCGCTTATAATGGTGTGAGCGGGCGGCCGAAAAGACGAACAATGAGGTTGACCCGATATATGAGTGTGTTTTAGTAGATCAACGGGGGTAGTGTATGGTGATAGACAACCCCAACATACAAGAGTTCGTAGAAGATGTCTTCGAAGAACTAGACTACATGGCAGACCAACCAAGGCCCCAGACACAAGAGTTGGAAAAGCTAAACCCTGCAAGAGAAAGGGAAGATCCAAGGCCTATCTTTATCTCGAAAGACCTTGGTAAGGAGAAATGAGAAGCCTTGGTTGACCTCATTCGGGAATTCATAGACGTCTTCGCACGGAAGTACACTGAAATAGAAGGGCTGGATAAGGAGGTGAGCTGCCACAAGCTGAACGTGATGCCTTCGGCTATTCCGGTGAAGTAGGAAACAAGAACTTACAAGCCTGAACTAGATTTAAAGATTAAAGAAGAGGTCCAACGCTTACTGACAACAGGATTTATCAAGCCAATACAACATCCCCTCTGGCTATCCAGCATTGTGCCAGTAGGGAAGAAAGACAAAAACCAAATAAGGATCTGCGTGGACTTCAGATATTTGAATAGGGCTTGCCCCAAGCATGAGTTTCCCCTACCCTCCATCGATAATTCGATAGATGCCACGGTTGGTCATGAGATGTATATCTTCATGGATGTATATGTGGGATACAACCAGATCAAGATGGACCCCTCTGATGCAGAGAAAACAGCATTCAGAACTCCGTTGGGCAACTTCATGTACAAAGTAATGCCGTTTGGACTCAAGAACGCCGGAGCTACGTACCAAAGAACGATGATGTCCATTTTTCATGACTTCTTCCATAAATTTGTGGAATTCTACGTAGACGACTTGGTCATCAAATCGAAGAAGGAAGAGTCCCATCTGAACGATTGAAGGAAGGTGTTTGCTCGGTGCAGGAGATACAAGTTGAGGATAAACCCGTTAAAGTGCGTCTTCGGTGTAACAAGTGGTAAGTTTTTCGGCTTCGTGGTTAATCGACAAGGGGTACAGATGGACCAGGATAAACAGCGGGCAATCTTGGAGATGCCATGTCCAAGAACGGCAAAGGAACTAAAAAGTTTCCTCGGTAAAGTCTCCTACCTTAGGAGATTTGTGCCTGGATTGGCCGAAATAAGACACCCACTGATGCAGCTGCTACGAGGGAACACGAAATTCAGATGGGAAGAGGTTCACCAGAAGTCCCTTATTGGGTTGAAGAAGATGCTCGTATCACCACAAATCATGGTTCCTCCCCAGGCAGGAGCTCAGTTGCCGCTATACCTTACATCCACCATGAGGTCCGTTGGAGCTCTGCTAGCACAAGAAGTGGACGGGCAAGAACGGCCAGTTTACTACCTCAGCAGAATTATACATGGCCCAGAAATTAGATATAGTAGCTTAGAAAGGCATTGTTTAGCCTTGGTCTTTGTAGCACAAAAACTAAGGCATTATATGCTGTCTTTTACCATTCATATTGTAACTAGATGCGACCCAATTAGGTATTTGCTCGTAAAGACTATACTGATTGGCAGGGCAGCTAGATGGTTCCTTATTCTCTCTGAATATGACTTAAAATGTGTGGTCCCTCGCACAATCAAAAGCCAGGCATATGCTGACCTATTGGCCATCTTCCCTTCAGGAACCTTCGAGCCGCCTAGGGAAGACATTCCAGGAGATGATTTGCAGGCCAATTACCTGGATACAACTGAGGAGGAATGGACGATGCAGTTCGATGGATCTTCGACAGAATAGAAGGGAGGAACAGGGGTTGTTCTTTCAAAAGGGATGGAAGAGATTTTCCTTTCCTACAAACTAGATTTCCCTTGCTCTAATAACGAGGCAGAATATGAGGCGTTGGTACTAGGGCTTCTAGAGGCTTTTCGGAGGGGAATTCGTTCACTCTGCATTAAGGGTGACTCGAACTTAGTAATTCAACAGGTAAACGGAGAATACGCGTTGAAACACATGAGCCTGGCGCCCTATAGAACAATCATTCAAAGGCTCCTCAACCAGTTCCATCGGACCAAGATCAGGAGACATCCCAGAACGATGAATCGCCATCCAGACGCCGATGCCACTATTGCCCAGAAGATGATGATGAAAACCAATAAGACTACAGTGGTGATCCAACAAAGAACAGCTCCTTCGGTAGTACAGTCAAATACTACCGATGGAGGAAGAGGTGGGATGGAAAAGAGATATTAAGAAGCAACTGGAGTCTGGTGAGGGGGCGATGGGGTTAAGAGAGTTGGCCCAATATTTTACATGCCAGGGAAATCTCTATTTTAAAAATGCAGGAGGATGGTTGTCGAGATGCGTAAACCCAGAGGAAGACGAGAAAATATTGAGGAAAACACATGAGGAGCACTGCGAAACGACTGAGATACCTCTATATAGGAGAATTCAAAGGGATGGGTATTTTTGGCCTAGGATGAAGCAAGATGCAGCAGAACTGCAACGAAAGTGCAATAAGTGTCAGCTATTCTTTGAGGCTGCTGAGTGCCATTACATTGAAGCTCAAATGGACTATAGGCAGCCCTACATCGACTTCATTCAGGAGGGGGTTGTCCCAACGGAGAAAATGGATGCAATAGGTCTGAGGCGAAGAGCTCCAAGGTTCTACGTCCAGGGGGGCAGGTCTATCGAAAGGGGTACTTTAACAGGCCCTTGCGATGTGTCATGAAGGAAGAAGCAGTGGAGGTCCTCAAACAAGCGCACGATCCATCACATATAGGAGGAGCCAAGATGTATGATCAGTTGATGGCATTGGGGTATTATTGGCCAACGATGGAGAAGGACTCTGCGGAGTTCGTTCGAAAATGCATAGCTTGCCAACTTCGTGGGAACATGATCCATGCCCCATCGGTAGACTTACACTCTCTATCAACACCCTATCCATTTCATACTTGGGCGTTCGACCTGGTGGGGGCAATACTCCCCTCTTAGAGGGGCAAGATATGGATACTAGTAGCAACAGAATGTTGCACAAAATAGGCCGAGGCGATACCACTCAGACGAGCTACGACTGGGGTGGTGAGCAACTTCATCAGAGAATATATCATTTACCATTTTGGGATCCCAAAAGTTATTCTCTCAGATAACGGGACCCCCTTCATCAACTCCGAAGTAATAATGCTCACGGACAAGTACTCCATTGTTCATCACACTTCAACAGTGGCATACCCAAAGGGAAATGGTCAGGCCGAAGCAACTAACAAAACCTTGGTTAACATTTTGGCCAAAATGATGGAATACTTTCTAGGGGCGTGGGATGACAAGATACCAGCTATCTTGTGGGCCTATCGAATGACCAAGCAAAATCCCACGGGATACACGCCGTTCTCTCTTATTTATAAGGCCGAAGCAATCCTCCCAGTAGAATTGGAAGTTCCCTCTGCTCGTTATGCTTTGTGAAGTAGCATGCTTCCTCAAAGTAGACATGTACAGTTGGAAGCGTTGGATGAACATAGAGATAATTCGATGCAGAACTTCCAAATATATACGAAGCAACTTTCAAGGGCGTACGATAACTTGGTGAGACCAACGAAATTCGTGAAGGGAGACCTTGTATTGAAAGCGGGAGTAAAACACATCAGGGGGCTTCCTCTACCAAAATTTGCAGCTAATTGGGAGGGACCTTTCGTTGTGAATGAAGCCCATGACTCAGGTTATTGTTTAATTTTGAAGTTAGAGGAAGACAAGCCATTTAAGATTAATAATAAGTGGTTGAAGGCTTATCATGTGTAAACAATCAAGTTCGAACCAATGTTATAACTAGCCGTTGTTATGAATATACAAAGTTTTGGTAGCAATTTGGAACATCATGAAATAATTGCACGAACATAGAACTCTATAGCATACGAAAACAGTCGCAACACATGAATGGATTGGAAAGAACATATTCTTCATTCATAAACAATAGAGCATTACAAAACAAAAATTTGGTAGCTATCGCCCAAGAATTACAAAGATGGAGGATCTGTACACAAGAGGTAACTAGTCTAAAAGAAATGACAAATCTAAGGAAGAGAAAAAATCTCTAGGAAGGCCCAAAGAAGCTGCTGTGAATGACCGTTGGGCATTAATAGAAACCTCCAGCCTCGTTTGCAGTTGTGTACGTTCGATCAGGAGTCTCTCGCGCTTCAGTTTGACCAGGCACAAAGCTTCTTCGGCATCCTTTACCTCTTGATCCACTGCTTCCAAAAGGGGTGCCAATGCGACCAACCTAGCTTCCTCAGCTTGCTGGTCCTCCTGGTGCTTTCATAACACTTCCCTCTGGCCGATCAGTTGTTGGTTCTTCAAAGTGTTCAGATACGTTATAAGCCAGTCAAAATGGAAACCATCACGCCCCAACTCCTTCAAAAAACCCAGAAATTGGTTAAGAAGGGATCTGGTAACACTTACAGTAGGGGTACTGTCAATTTCAGCAACAACGATCGCCATACCTTGAAGTCTGTGACTCATCACGTGAATATTAGAGCGCAGGCAATGTGGTGTGAAGGTCTCAGGGTGGCGATTCACCAGTTTTTCGATCACCAAGCGGTGGTTGACAGGCATTTGAGGAGACTGCCGAAGCACCATTAGGCAGAACGCGTGAGGAGCCAGGTCAGGAAGAGGCAGTTCGCACCCATACTCGCTCTCGGCTGCAGCACCAGTCGTTGAACCTTGATCATCATGAATAGAATTTTCCGAAACATCAGGTTCTCGAATGGGGGAGCCTACAGGCGAAAGAACTGGGGGCGAATTTTCCCGAGCAACCTGAAAAGAGATAGCGCACATGATGAACTTATAAAAAAAACTTAACAAGTGTTTTCTTTGTTAAGTCACCGTTATAAGGTGGAGTTTATGGAAAATCTTAACAAGAGTTTTCGTTGTTAAGTCACCGTTATAAGGTGGAGTCTATGAAAAAAACTTAATAGGCGTTTTCGTTGTTAAGTCACCGTTATAAGGTTGAGTTTATGGAAAATCTTGACAAGCGTTTTCGTTGTTAAGTCACCGTTATAAGGTGGAGTTTATGGAAAAAACTTAACAAGCGTTTTCGTTGTTAAGTCACCGTTATAAGGTGGAGTTTATGAAAAATCTTAACAAGCATTTTCGTTGTTAAGTCATCGTTATAAGGTGGAGTTTATGAAAAAAAACTTAACAAGTGTTTTCGTTGTTAAGTCACCATTATAATGTGGAGTTTATGAAAAAAACTTAACAAGTGTTTTCGTTGTTAAGTCACCGTTATAAGGTGGAGTTTATGAAAAAACTTAACAAGTGTTTTTGTTGTTAAGTCACCGTTATAAGGTGGATTTTATCGAATATCGTTGTTAAGTCACCGTTATAAGGTGGAGTTTATGAAAAAACTTAACAAGTGTTTTCGTTGTTAAGTCACCATTATAAGGTGGAGTTTATCGAATATCGTTGTTAAGTCATCGTTATAAGATGAAGTTTAAGAAAAATTTTATGAAAAATCATAAGATGGAGATTATGGAAAATCTTAAAGTTAAAAAAAATACCTCAGTCACAATGGGAGCATATGGGGCAGCCGCAGGGATAGGAACCGTTGGGGGCGAGATTATTACCTCAGAAGCCATAACGGGGTCCCTGGACGCAGAAGCCTCCATACTTCGCAAAAATCTATCACCTGTATATGGCACCAGGGCCAACATACAAGGTTCATCAGGCGAAGACACTGAGCTCCCAAACAAAGGCACAACACGAGTTGGTGCAAGATCAGGAGAAAACAGTGGCACAATGGCAAGTGTTAGAAAAGAAGAATGGGCACAGAAAATATGAAGAAATATCTCTACGTGTTACTTACCTCAGTTATGTTGCTAAAGAGAGGAATGGCAATTAGGGGTCTCATCAGCGTCGTCGGAAGAAGAACGCTTGCCAACAACGAGGATATTTCAACCTGGGTACCCAAAACATATAAGAATTCAGCAAGCCAAATAAGAAAAGAGTGGGACCGAAAAGACTACAACAAGTAAATTATAGAGGAAATCATACCTCGGGCTCACTCTCCTCAACAAGAACAATAGGGAGAGGAATCTCAGGTGAGGCCTGTAAATTAGAGGGGACCGAGGGTGTTATCTCGGATTGTGTTATTTCGGGTTGTGTTACCACTTCAGGCGAGGAATCACCTCCCCCAATGACTTCCCTTACACGTTGACCGCCTGCACGACGAGAATAGGTAAGCCCCGTCATGGGGGAATGGGGAGGAGTCACATCGGTACGAGATGCACCGAAGCGTCCCCCCCACAAAAGGGCTCACGGGAGGACTAGAGGGGTCTGGTCTTTCTATTTTAACTCCCTCCACCACAGTTGTCAAAAAAAGAAAAGAAAAATATATATATAAGTAAAGACAATTGTCCTTAAGCAAAAGGAGATAATAACTAAATCAGGCATGCATACCTACGATTCAGAAGGAGAACGACAAGAAACGACCATGGGCGAAGAAGGAGGAGTAACAGCAACAGAAGGGGCAGGAGTGGAATGCACCTCAGAGGTTTGGTGCACCTCAGGAGTTCATTTCTTCTGGTACTTGGTGCCCAGGGTCTTCTTCCTCGATCCCGCTGTACCAGTACTAACCCCTTGAGGAACCCTGGAGCTCTTTCTCCTCCTAGCCGTTGGCTCTGCAGGATCAACCACCACCGTGGGGAAAGCAACGGAAGAAGGAACAACGACTGCATGCCGTTGATACTTGGCATTTATTCGATCGATTTCTGCTTCGGCCTCTCTCCTTACACGCTCAGCCATCTCAGCAGGCATGAGAGGTGGAATGGAGGCTATGGGAAGAGCTGCCATGGGATTTTGGGGCTTTTGGGACTTCGATTTTGATTTTGATGTCCGACTCCTGGCCGTTTTTTCTTTCTTGGAAGGGGGTTGAGAAGCCCCCTCGTTAGTAGTAGCTGCAGTAGAGGGGGCAGCCTTCTTTGGAGCAGCAGGAGTCCTGGGTTTTGGAGTGGCAACTGGAACCAGGGGACAAAGTGGGGGAAGCTTGGTAGGAGGTGCTTTGTGGGTTGAACTTAGATGGCATTCTATCCCAAATACAGAGTTGCCTTTTTGCCCCAACTCCAGGGCAGAAAATGAAGAAACGGGAGGATGCACCAGATCTCCCTCAACGAACTCAGCAATTTCAGCTAGTTGTTTCGGCCAGTACTTGGTGGCAAACAAAGGGGTCACATCCCCATGCCTAGTAATACTGGGAATGGTGACATGCCCAGCCCTTGTTGAACATATCCCCCACACAGCGGTCGAAGAAAATAGGGAACATGCCTCGCCAAAGGAGACCTTGGAGTTTGACGATTGAAACAATGGACGTGGCGCCCTCTTGTTAAACCCAAACTGGCGGCTACATCGGTTGGGATTATAATGCTCGCTGGTATACCCCCAATCGGTGTAGGAAGGAAGATATCCTGGATAAAACAGAAGGACCACGGCAAGCGAGGGATCCTCAATATCGGAAGAAGGGTCCTGTATCACTATGGCTTCATGATGGAAAAAATCACAAGTGTGAAAGAAGACCTCCTCCTGATAAGGCCTCATGACGAAGCTCGCAAAATGATCAATCACAGAAATCAACTCCTTTTGGCTTTGTCTCTTATGATAAATGAAAGACCGTGGAGGTAGAATGGTTTCCCCCGAAGGAGGACTGTTGGTCTTGGCCGCTATGGCAGGAAAGCGAAAGTAAAGGAAGATGGTCAGAAGAACGCTGTTGGCAAAATTGGCCAAGTTATAACGGCCAAGAGAGCGTTCCATGTCAAACAAATTCCTATCCAGCCAGGTGTTGAGGGATCCCAAGGCAATTGCAGCCAGTGGGAGTTTTATGCCTCAAGCCAAGTTAAGGGACAGGTTGATAAGGTCCCTTCGGGGCTGGTCGTTGGGTTTGCCCATCAAAAGGAAACGGGAAAGAATCACAAGAATGTAGGCGGGAAGCTCCAACAGCGTACCTTAACCAGGGGCAGTTGATGAGGAACTTCCTTCACCAGAACTTTTGAAAAAATAATTGATCAAGGGAGAAAAAGTAGCTTTGTTGGAAGAACCGATGCAGCTTCGGCATATGCGATCCAACTCCAAACGATCTGCAGTCTATTGAGCATCAAGAGCCTCATCGGTGTAAGGCTCCTGGCCTGTTTCATCGAGGCCCAGGAGCTCGCACATGTCCTCAAGAGTTATAGTAAACTCGCCCCACGTAGCGATAAATGTGTGAGTAGTCACGTTCCATCGAGAGACCAAGATAGGAAGGGCAGCATTATTCTTCGAGAGAGTGAACTAACCAAACCATTTGGCCCGTTGCAGCCCAATCTTGGTGAGGATGTCAGCGTAGGAACTCTACATGTGGAGGTTCCAGGCAGCAAAGTGGGCAGGGGATCCCCCGGGTGCTTCGAAATCAATGTAGGACCATGGAAAGTCCCCTCGCTCCAAGCGAAATCTGAGAGTTCCTTCTGGGGGCAGAAAGCCCCACTTAGACAAATCTTCAACCTCATCACCCAACAGTAGGGCATCAAACTTAGAAGAAAAATAGGCAGTCTTATAGGCAACAGCAAAGTCATCACCCTCCCCAAAAATGGGAGAGCGACGATAAAACCTCAGCTGTTCCTGGCGGGCAGCACCCTGGGCGGAGGCAGCAGTGGTGGTGGCAGACGAAACACTGGTGGCAGACACGGTGGGGTTGCTTGAAGACGCCATGGCAAATAATGACACTGTAACATAGAAAGCTTCGAGAAAAAAGGGATTGAGAGCGATAATGGAGAAACACGATCACAAGTAGTGGTATTGAAGGTGAAGAATGAAGCTCGAAGCTCTTGCAACAATGGAGTTTCTCTCTCTCTCTCTCTAAAAAAGAAATGCCGGTCTGAAGAAGATAGTAGCAGAGTAAGAAAAAATGAAGGAGAAGGTTCAAAGTGTTTTGAATATGGCAGTTCGAAAATCTCGAGTTTGACGTTTAGATTTCCCCACCCCCGCACGTGATCGGCCGCCTATAATCATTTCACATGAACACGTGGCACCTTGGGAAGTTCTTTGACAGTTGAGAGGGCTGCGCCACCTCATTAATGAAGTGATGTCTGGGGAACACTAATCGTTGCCTTCCTATACAAGCTTGAGTTTTGGCGCCAACAAAATTTCTTGTCAGACTGATCTCATAAAGCCCCAACGAAGAAGATGTCCCAACGGTTCTGCATAAAGGGAAAAGGCCTGAATCTATTCACAATAAAGAAAGGTTCATCGGATTGAGAAGTTTTCGTGCAGGCATTTCTTATTCCCACAACCAATCCCTACTCGAGGGGGCAAATATAGAAGGGGCTTAAAGGTAATCCTGAGATTAGGGATAATTCCCTAATTAGCAACAGTGTTTGAGGATTAACGCAAGCGTGGCAACTCATACTTCAGCTTGTTGTGTTAGTCATATTGTATATTTGGTTACATTTACTGTAATCTATAATGGTTGTAATGATGTAACGAGAATAATAAAGATTTTTAGTGTGAAGTCAAACGGTACTTGAGAGAGACCAGGCTTGGCAGGGCCTGGGAGAGCTGTCATGCTCTATCGAATGACCTCACCGTGGGAACTTTAGAGGGACTTGGTTTGGAGGATTGAGAAGTAAGGCACCGTTGGGGATTGTCCTGACCACCTTAGATACACCTGGTAAAACACCGAAGGACCCTGACCGTGGAACCTCAAGCGGAGTAGCTTGGAGTTCCATCGGGCATTGAGTTATGGACCAAATAGCCCTCTACTTAAATGTCACATCTACTGTGGGTGATGTCACTAGCCATCTAAGCAATGTCAGACATGCACTTGAGTAAACCACCGTGGTATTGGGGGCTGTCAGGCAGTTGGTAAGCCACCTCTGCGATAATAGTCCCCTGACACACGATGGTTAGGCAAAAAGGCATGTCTTGGCATTTAATGTTTATGGCGTGGAGACGGCTAGTAAGTGTTGTGACATAAAGTATGAGGGATGTCTTTCATAGTTTTAATGACTGAGTTGCCTCGGGGGTGGTGTGGGGGGCTATTTAAGGACCCCAACCACCTTTGAGGAAGAGAGAGACTTTTGGAGAGTTCAGAAGTTATTGCGAGAGAGACTACACACCAGAGAGAGTTATTGCAAAACCAGAGAGTTTACTCACTCACCATTGTCATTTATTATAGAGCTTTCAATATTCGACAGAGATTCCTGAGGGTATTTGGTGTGGTTTTACCTGCCTATCAAGGTGTATCTAGGGTGCTTACTTATCTCTCTCTCTAGCAAAGTCACTTCTAAAGTTCATTATTATTCCCTGAGTTATACACGAGTGACTTTGTGAGTTTAAGCTAAGTCTATCTTCATTGGGTTCATGTTTATGTGTTCTGTCATTAATCCAAAGCTTTGGCCAATTAACTTGTCATTGCCATACTCAATAAGGGTTATGCCTCCATATATAATCTAAAGTACCCTCCTACAGAGTTCGCCAACCACCTCAAAGACTTGGAGGCGATGTGTTCTTACAATGTTGATTTTGATTCTTTCCACATGCGACATATCTCTTTGTGGCCTAATCGTCCCATTAAGTGGAATATGCTGATGGCGAAAGTTGAGCTCTGGTAGCCCGAGGATCATGTATTTCCCTTCGGGTTGGATGTAATTTGTCCTATCTACGAGGAATTTTTTGCCATGCTGAGGATAAATCCTAGCGTTGCTGCGGATTTACCTGAGTTTTCCCGTTCTGCTAGGGAAATTTTGGCTGGACTTCTCCATATCTCGCCTTCGGCAGCCAGACCATTGGTTGCAAGAGGAATGATTTATCTTTCGATGGTACTGTGGTCCATGCATTTGTAGGATGTCAGCGAAGCCGGCTATACTGGGGACGTTGTTCCAGACCTGGTTTCAAAAGTGTTGTTGGTGACTAGGGAAACGCTAGTGGACCCCCAATTTATGGCTATCATTTCCTTGATGTCGTACTGTCGCAATCCTACGGCGGCGATACTTGTGGAGAATTTAAATGGTCTGGATGCCTGGCGAGAAGGTCATTCTGACTTTCTGAGGGGAAGACCTGTGATACTGTTCATGTGGCTGTGAGAGAGGTTCCATATGGCGGTCCCACCTGAGTATCCTTTTTTGATGGTGCCAAATTTCTTCTCATGCTATTTTATTTGCGTAGGTCTGGACGTTGAGAGTTGGGGAAGCTGGTTTGTAGAGCACGGAGCTCAAGGCTTGCGCTGGTCTGTGCCTTGATGGGGGGAGATTCTTCCTATTCTGTAGCTTGGGGAGTATTAATATGTACGGTTGGTTGGCCTCAGGCAGACCTCTTCTTCTTTCCCTATCGGCTGTTGCATCAATTTCGTTGGGAGAAAATTGTGACACCGCGGACACTGATCTTCTTTCCCGTGGAGGACCCGACAAATCATATGAACATGCATCTTGGATCTCCGTGGGAGAATCATAGTCCATCGACCCTGCCTTACCAATTTGTGGGTAGAGTCTGGCACGTCTCCAGGGACTACGTGAAGTGGTTGTGGATGAAGGTAGTGGCCAAGATGCTTGGTGTGAAGACTGGGCAATGGTGGTTTGCCATATTTGACATAATGGAGGGAGGCATTATAGTTTTCCCCAAGCTAGTTCGGGCTTATCGCTCTATGGAGCGTCTGCGATACTCCATTTAGGTAGGGGAGGTTTGGGGACCCCATGATGCAAGTGATGATGGGGCTGGTTCCTCTGGCGGTTGCAGGTAGGGTTTGTGAAACTTTGTGATGGGTGTGGTTTTGTGTTTTTGTGGAAATAATTAGAGGGCGATTTTCAGGAGAACTATTTTTTTTTGTTTTTTAGGAAGGTCGGATTAGGATGGCAAGGGAAGTCGTCTGACTCCCTATGACGATGTAATCGTCCTGAAATTTCATATAATGAAATAAATAAGTTTTTGATCATCTAGTTATGCCTCTTGATGACTTTTTCATTTTGAATTATCTACACCAATCAATAAGGCATACATAATCCTTTTATTCATGCATATGTGTAAAATGAACGGTTGTTCTCGGGTATAAAAAAAGAAATAGCATTTTGTGAAAATTAAGGGGGTCGTTCTTATGTAAACGGATGAGCTGCCTACGTACCTCTGAGGGTTTTGAAAATTTTCTAAAATTCATTTTTTGAAAGAAAAAGTGTTTTTAGAGGATGAGGCCCCACGTAGTTCTGATTAGGGGAAATGAAGAGTTTTTTTTCTAGATTAGAAGGGAGATGAGAAGAGTCTAGCTCATCTAAATTTTGGATTAAGGGTAAAATTTCTTGAGATGGTCCAGGTTAACTGGACGCGCTATTTCTTCTCCATCGTGGTCGGTGAGTATAGTGGTGCCATCCTACAGGATCTTCTTCACGATGTACAGGTCCTCCAATTAGGCTTTAATTTTCCTCTAGGGTCCCAGATGGGATCTATTATTTTTTTGAGGGTTAAATACCCTTCTCTAACATCACGATCCTTGACTCTCTTGTTTAATGATCGCGCTATGTGGCGATGGCACCCTTGTATGTGATATAGATATTTTAGCCTTCTTTTATCCAAGAGGGATATCTCGTCAAGACGGATTTGGTTATAGTCTTCCTCGCTGAACTTGATTTCAAGCATGACACACAACGAAGGGATATCCAGCTCCACGAGTATGACCATTTCCATGCCATAGAATAGAGTGTAAGGGGTAGCCCCAGTAGTGTTTCGAACTGAAATGTGATAGCCCTAAAGGGCATAAGGGATCTCGTCGGCCCAATCTCGATAACTGTCTGTCATCTTGCTGATAATGGTTTTGAGATTTTTATTGGCTACCTCGACTAAGCTATTGGTCTGAGGTCAGTATAAAGAATATTTTTATCCTTCAATTCCATACTCGTCAATTCCTTCTGTAACTTCTGCGTTGAAGTGTAGCCCATTGTCTGATGCCAGCTCATGCGGGACCCCATATCGATAAATGATGTTTTTCTTAATGAACTTGGCCACTTTCTTAGCATTTTGAACTGCGTATGACTCGACTTTGACCCATTTCGTGAAGTAATCAATGGTGACTAGGATGAACTCATGCTCGTTGGATGCTTTAAGTGTAATTTTCCCTATGATGTTAATGTCCCATGTAGAGAACGGCGACGGAGAAGTCATGTTATAGAATTCCTGCGAGGGTAAGTGTTGTAGGTTGGAAAAATGTTGGTATTTGAGTCATTTTCGAACGTAATCTGTGTAATCTTGAACCATGGTAGTCCAGTAGTAATCTCGTCGAATGATTTTTTTGGCGAGCATAAGGCCGTTCATGTTGGGTCCACATTCCTCATTGTGGATTTTCTGCATCTTTTCTTCAATGTCAGCCCCTGCGATGCAGTGTAAATGGGTTCCCTCAAAGTTTCTCTTAAAGAGTTCTTTATAACGGACAATATACTGGGCAACTAGTCTCTGCAGAGTTTCTCGATCTATCTTGTCAGATCCGAGGGGATACCTACCATTTTTTAGGAGGTGCCAAATATCATAGTACCAACATCCAGTTATCTAGGGATCTTTTTTCGTGCCAAGCTCAATGTGGTAGCAGTGGGTTGGTTTATCTTGTTTTTGGACAAGGAAAAGGGATATGGTTATTCCCTTGGGTATGTCAATTATGGAGGCTAAGGTAGCAAGGGTGTTGGCTAGGTTATTCTTTGCTCGGGGCAGGTAATGGAAGGTGATTTCTTGAAATTAGGAAGCTAGCTCTTCTAGGTGGGCATGGAAGGGTAAGAGTTTCTCGTCCTTGACTTTCCATTTTTAAGTACTTGATCGATGATGAGGGTTGAATCCCCATAAATATCAAGGTATCGAATTCCTTTCTTGAGGGAAACTTTGAGGCCTACATGCATGCCTCGTATTCAGTCATGTTGTTGGTTCAAGGAAAGTTTAGATTGATGGCATTGGGAGTGTGAGAGTCATCGGGGGCAATTAGGTGGATCCCAATGCCATACCATTTTTTATTGGCAGCGCCGTCAAAGAACATTTTCCATCGAAGGCATTTTTAGGAGGTACAAAGGATATTCTCATTAGGGAACTCAAAGATCTAGATATCAACCTCTTTTATAGGGTAGTCAGCAAGGTAGTCAGAGATGGATCTTCCTTTCATGGCCTTTTGCGTGACATAAATGATATTAAATTCGGCTAGGAGCATCAACTAACGGGCCATTCGACTGGAGAGGGAAGGTTTCTCGACCAAGTACTTTATGGGATTCATTCGGGATACAATCTTGATGGAAAAGGCGAGCATGTAGTGCCATAAATTTTAGGTAACTCAGACAAGTGAGACACATACTTTTCCCATGGTAGTGTAGTTAACTTCGTAAGTGACCAACTTTCGACATGCATAGTTGATGGGTCTCTCTTTGCAGGTTTCTTTCAAGTATTGGGCTAGCAAAGCCCCAGCTATAGTATTGATTATGATTAGGTATAGGAGTAAGGGAAGATCAAGCTGCGGTGGCATGAGCACCGATGGTTGTGTTAGGTATTGCTTGATTTAGTTTAAGGCTTCTTGGCAAGCTTCGTTCCAGACTTTGGTTGAATCCTTTCGGAGGAGTTTGAATATGGGTTCATAAATAGAAGTTAATTGATTAATGAACCGGTTGATGTACAGTAATTTCCCAAGTATTTCCCGTACTTTCTTGTCTATTCGAGGTGGTGGCATCTCAAGTATGGCTTTTAGCATAGCAGGATATCCTTTGATACCTTTCTCACTAACCATGAATTCCAAGAGTTTTCCTTTAGTGCCACTGAAGTGACATTTTTGTGGGTTGAGCCGCATCTGGTACTATCGTAGTAACTCGAAGAACATCCGGAGGGCGGGAATATGGCCTTCCCTAGTCTTGGACTTAATAATCATGTTGTCTACGTAGACGTCGACTTCCTAATGTATCAGATAATGCAGAGTTATTGCGGTAGCCCTCTGGTAGGTAGCCCTTGCATTTTTTGACCAAATGGCATGATAATTTAGCAAAAGTTTCCCCAAGGGGTGATGAGTGCGATTTTCTCCTGGTGATCTAGGTGCATCTTGATCTGATTATATCCGGCAAACCCGTCAACGAATGACTTGAGTGCGTGACTAGTCGTATTGTCCACAATTATGTCGATGTTGGGTAATTGGTAATCATCCTTCGGAAAGGACTTGTTAAAGTCTAGGTAGTCGACACACATGCGAACCTTCCCTCTTGATTTTGACATAGGTACGATATTGGCTAACCATGTGGGATGTTCAATCAAACGAATGAAGCCCATGTTCAGTTGCTTGAGTACTTCTTCTTTAACTTTGTGTGATTATTTGGTGCGGAGCTTTCATAGTTTCTGTTTGATCGATTTTCATTCCGGTATATTTAAAATCTCATGTTGTGCTATCTCAGGGTCAATATCGGGCATGTCATCATAGGACCATAGGAGGACATCCATGAACTCCTTTAGTAGTTCTTAGAGTTATGTGCACTCATACTCATTAAGGGTGGGCCCTATTCTAATTTCGCGCATTTGGCTACTAGAATCGAGATTAATAACAATAGTTTTATATTCATTAACTGAAATGCGGTTATGTTTTTTATTATTAACCTTATTTAGATTAGTTAAGAATTTTTCATTTTCAAAATCATCATCATCATCAAGATTTTGATTATAGTCGAGACAATTAATGTAAGGCACAACAAGATACTCAAAATATTCATTTATTTCATTGATAGGAAAAACATCATTGAGAACCTCATCAGAGGAGGTCTCTATTACATCAGAGTGAGGGAAAATAATAAAAGGGGAAATGGCATAAATATAAGGGTTATGTTAAACATTAGCAGGTGGCACAGGTGTATCTTGCTAGTTGAGACAAGGTGTATCAGCATATTTGATGAGGTAGGATGGATTCAACGATGTTGACCGGGAGTCGATCATGCAGAGTGTCAACCCCAGTATCTGTAAATTAAAAGAGTCCTCGGAGTCACTACCCTCAGACTCCTCGATATCAGTTATTGTCTCTTTAGTGAGTGGTTGTACACGGTGCTGGGAACTCTTGGACCATAGGTAGCTGTCTTGAAAGAAGATCTCCATTCCCGATTTCATCCTTTTGTCTATATCGTCATACCAAGGTTCATGGAAGCCACAGAAGGGGAAATCTTCATATTCTTTGATGAATTTTCCATTTAGGGAATCTCTCGGGACAGTGTTGGCACATTTTAACCTCCTCTTCAGCCAAGGCTGATGGATCAATTTGAGTTCTTCTTATGACGGATGATATCCTAAGACACAGGGAGGAAATGCTTCCTTTAATTCAATAGGTTCAATTATCCTTGCTGTCTTTTCCCTATCCCCAGTCCGAGCATGAAGTGCATGTTCTTGAACATCTGGATTACATTAATATTTCCATGAGTGTCATATTCAAGACAATCCCTGTCTTTGAAGTTATCCCCTGCTTGGAGTAGGGGTGGTAACTTGTAATCTTGATAGAAGCATGTCATTCACCCTAGTTGTATTTCAAGTACTGGATTATTGGTGTTGGCATTCTCGTTGTTGTTACTATCTCCCTTGATAGTAATAACCAGTACGTTGGCGAATAACTTTAAAGTTTGATGAAGAGAATAAGGCACCCCTTTGATGCTATGGATCCACGATCATCCGAGTAGCAGATTGAAACAAGATGGGATGTCGCTGACTTGGAATTCAATAACAAGATTTATAGGGCTGACCCCTATTACAAGCTTAATGGATCCCATTACTTCTCGACGGGTGTTGTCGTAGGCACGTACGACTGCAGAGGTTCGAGAAAGGTCGCTTATTTTCAATCCTAAATAATTGAGAGTTCTTAGCAGGTAAACATTCAGAGTTGATCCGTTGTAGACGAGAGAGAGGGAGGCGGTTTTCCCCATAACTTCAACAGAGATATTAAGAGCATGATTGTGGTTGGGACCAGTCTTGGGGATTTCCTCTGCAGAAAAGGAGATCATTCGGGTAGAAGTCAAGGGTCCAAGTAGGTTCATCACTTCTTCTGGTGTGGTTGAGGGAGGAACTATGGGTCCTGTTAGTAGATTGATTAGGGTATTTCTGTGAATTTGGGAAGACATAAAATTCCCCTATAAAGTGATGTTGGCTTGGGTTTTCCTTAATTGATCGAGGATCATTTCTGGAATAGGGAGAATCTCGACACCCTTTCCTTTATCACTTGCTGATGGTTGTAAATTTGGGATTTGGTAGTGTCTTTCTGACCTGGTCATGTGATTTACAAAAGAAGGGAAAAATAGAAATCATGTTTCTTTATCGATATCGGGTTGTTCAGCCACCTTGTTGATTTCTCTTAATATCTCCTCGAATGATATCATCCTACATATGTCAGGTATCAAATTAATCTTCTCTAAATCTTGCTCTTCATTTGAATCTTTGAAGCCTTCCCCCATCCACTGGCAACGATATTATCTTTCCATTTAAAGTTAATACACTCCACAACTTCTATGACCTCTTCGTATAACTCCTCCCATTCGGCAGGGAAATTCAAAAATGAAGGGACCAGGCTCCCTTGTAGTTTCAAAGCATCGAGTAGCTCGAATATACTACAAATATTTCCAGTCTGTTGAAATAAGTCTGTCATGATCTGGACCATATCATTTAGACTGACTTCGTCGGTTGGCACCCCCCAATTATCTGACTCTCGTGTCCATTTTCGATCTACTAAGAACAACCCAATGAATCTTTGATAGTAGATGGTCATCTGGAAGGGCAATTTTAGCTTGAATTCTAAGAGTTGGTTTAACACTTTTAACAATTCCATTTCTTTACCTCCAGAATGCGCGCGGATAACGATACATGATCTAGGGAGGAGGGATAAGGCTTGATCGATGTAGCTGGTAGGGTGTAAGGGGAAATATGGGCATGTTTAGAGTGTCTTAGGAGAGTATATGGGTATGACTGGTGATTTACTTAGCATGATTTGGGTGGATCGGTCAAATTCTAAATTTTCTCTTTAGAAGATGGCATTTGCATGATTTGGGAGTGGATTATGGGTAGTGTTTGGTTTGGGATTAGCTGGTGGGGTGATGACACCCCGGTCAATTAAGACTTGGATCAAATTTTGGAGATGGAAACATTGGTCGGTGGTATGGCCATCAGTTTGGTTAAAGTCACTATGGGCATGAGGTTTAAAGTTTTTCAGAAGTGGGTTTGGTAACGGATGGGGGTCTAAGTGTTTGATCATATTTTGGTTCAAGAGGGTCTGGTAGACTTTGGATAGAGGAGCGTAAAGCTCGGTGTATTTCTTTCGGATCAGGTTTGGGTAAATTTCAGGTGCCCATGAAGCGATAGGCTGAGAGATGTTGTTGATTGTAGAAATTGTGGTACTAGCAGGTTTTTTAAAGTTTATAGGAGCAAACTGTCCAGATGTTTTCCTCGGTTCAACTTCTATCTTCGAAAGAATTTCTTTGATATCCATTCCTTCTTCTCGGAGAGCTCTAAAGTGAGTGTCATATTGTCCTTCCATTATTTCTCGAACATGGGGTAAGAGGTTCTTCTTTATGATACTGACATGTTCTTCTTCAGAAGGCTGATTAGTCTTAGTAGCTGCTTTTTATCTTTACCTTGCTATGAAGGTGCTAACTGATTCCCCAGGGCTCTGCTTAAGTATCTCTAAGTCATGATGGGTAACTTCTAGCTCTTCGTTATACGTGTACTGTGATATGAACTCGCGAGCAACATCTTCCCAACTGTGAATTTTGGATTCCTCAAGGGATAAGAAGTAACGGAGAGCACTATCTTTCAAAATCTGCGGGAACATCTGGGCCATTATTTTTTTAGAAATCCCTAGGAGAGTCATGGATCAATGATAGCTACAGAGATGAATGATCAGGGGTCCACTGCCTTCAAACTTCTCGATATTGGGCTTTTTGAATTTTCCTGGTAACCTATATTTAGGATAGGGAGACATGTGGGTGTAGTCCATGTAGTTACCATAGAGTCTGACTTGATAGAACTTCTTGGTCAACATCTTAAGGTCATCCTTGACCTTGTTCCATTCTTCCTCTTTCGAGTCAAGCACCACGGGTAAGTTAGCCCCTGGTTGAGCAAGGTTTGGCATAGGCATATGGGCTGGTGGCAGCCCATTAGCAGGAGGAGCACAGGGAGCGTGTTAATATTCCTCAGGAACCCAAATAGGCTCGAGTATAGGCGGATCCATAGAGCGAGGGAAGAGGACCTCGAGCTCTTCGGGGATAAGGACCCAGTTTCTTTGCATCTCATGAACCTCGGTTTGAAAGTTGTCAATTTTTGAGCTAGAACTGTTAACAAATACGGCTGTACATTCGGCACTTGATTCGTGTTCTCCATGGAAGGCGGATGAATCTCAGACTCGAAATAAGTAAGGGGACTGACAGAGCTTTAGGGCGGTTTGACTGAAGACCGAAGTCAATAAGGAGCCAGGCCAAGGGTATATGATCGACCTGATAAGGAGAAAAAATGGGATTTATTTTTGGAAAAAAGAGAAGGGGAATTTGTTATTTTTAGAAAAGGAGGAAAATGTTTTTGACATTCTTGGAAAACATGAGGACAAAAATGTTTTTGTTTTTTTTTCTTTTTTTGTTTTGGAGGAAAAGAAAATGTTTTTGGTATTTTTGATAAATGAGGAAAAAAATGTTTTTGGAGACTTTTGAAAAGAGAGAGGAAAAGACAAGAGATGGGTCTCAAAATGATTATTATGTTTATTACGTTCTCACTTGTATTACGTTTGCCTATATGCCAAACAGAAATGTCGTACAGGACCCAAGCCTGGAAAAATTCGATTTATAACAAATGTAAAAACTAGGGTTTGACTTATTACAAAATTTCGTGAAAATTTTGGGCGACCCCAGGTCGACAAGAAATTTTAACAGAGTTTTGGGTCAAAACCGACAATCTAGTATGTGTGTCCTAGGATTGACACCTATATGTGGGTATGCAGTTGTTAGGTTAATTGGTAAGTGTTTCACCTTTTGGCGTGACTTCCAAGATATACGTCTTGCATTTGAGGGAAATTGGTACGTGTGGACAAGCCATTTGATATACCCGAGTGTACATGAATTGCCTCCTTATATACCTCGTTGGGACGTTATGTGTGAGAACGAATTCGATATACTCGACATACGTGAATGAGTTACCTGCGATATACCTCCTATTATGACTTCAGTCAAACGGTAAGATGCGGGGAATTGTTCGATATACGTCGAATGTATATGGCCAATGGAAGGTGAGAGTCATATCGCTAGGCTGACTGGGACCTACCAGACCAATGCCCATCACGAAGTGACTCCCCAGTTTGGGAACAAAATTTGGTAAATAACAATGCTCTTTAGTGATGTTGTGTGTACCATGGATAATTATTTGATTAGTATCTTTTGGAGAGAGTATATTTATTGATCATGCCCAGCCGAGCATGAGGCACAAGTATAAACAGTAGAGCCAACAAGTGAGAGTGGGTGCGTGCTAAGTGTAAATGAGCCTGGATATACACATGTGGAGGTGTGTGTTAGTGACACCTAAGCATGGATTTCTACATTGGTGTGTGAAACTTGTGGATATATGTGATCCAAGGTGCACGTGGCGTGAGGTGTGCATGGAAAATTTCTACAAGTGTGTGAACAGTAGCATAAGCAGGAGGTACATATGTAAAAGGAATAAGGGGAACATGAAAAATAGGGGAATATACAAGAAAGTAAAACACCCATGAAAATAGAGTCTAAACCACTTGAAAATAGTCCTCAACAGAGTCTCTACTGTGGCCATCCTGATCAGTGCCTTGGGGGGTGGGGGGAGAGATATATATGCACGTCTCCCCTCGGGAAGGCTGGTTGCTTCGGTCATCGTAAGTGTGGGGGTAAATAAAGAGATGAGTCGCCAACCTATTTTGCACAAAACATGCAAAAGAAATGTTGCCCCTCCGAGAAAGCGGCATTAAGGAAAAACTGATGCATACGAAACCATTAGCTCG
The DNA here is from genome assembly GCA_949130495.1 of Sambucus nigra. Classification (NCBI taxonomy): domain Eukaryota; kingdom Viridiplantae; phylum Streptophyta; class Magnoliopsida; order Dipsacales; family Adoxaceae; genus Sambucus; species Sambucus nigra. The sequence goes on from OX422211.1 coordinate 379,841,106, forward strand.
AGGGTTCAGGGGCTAAGTTACGAAATGGGAAGGTGTTAGGCACCCATTCCGCCCTTTCGGTCTCTCATGGGCTTGTGTTATTATTTTCCTTTATATCAGCGTGAAGTGTGTGAGGATGTTTATATAATGGAGATTGTAATAATTCGACTCATACCATGGACAAGATTGAGTGAGGTCATCCATAGGAATGTTCCCAAAATAACATATGTTGAAAATATGGTTTGTGCATTCATCACAATATTTATCGTTATTAGGAAACGGTAATATGTGTTAGATGAAACGCAAACAAGTATGATATATATATAAATATGAAAGTGGGAGATTTAGAAAATTAGGGAATTTGAGAAATTGAGGAAATTTGGAAAATTGGACCCTAGTCTCGAATTTTAATCCGAGATGCCTATGTAGCTTACAAAGGAATCAAAGTCCACATAGTTCGAAGGTAACATAGGGGTGGGGTTTATCCCATAGATCCGAACGAAATTTTATTATATGTATGTGTGTAGAAAATGTGTTGTTTTGATTTTGGAAAAAGTGTGCGGATAATTTCGTTCGGAATTTACGGTGTAACCCTCTATTTTTTGTTTTTGGAATTTTTATAGAAAATAAAGTATGTGCAATATACTAAGAAAAGTGTAGATATTAATGTATATGAACTAAGGTAAGAACTAGATTATGAATCTAATGTGTATTATGCAAAAATAAGGAATTTAAAGAAAGAGGGAAGGAATTGGACCTTCTTTAAAGCTTGATCTTTAATCTCGGATGGAATTCCTTGAGTGTTGATGAATGCTGATGAGAGAGAAGGATATTTACCAAATTGGATGTGAAAAGGATTCGAATGTAAGTTTGAATGGAACTTGACATGACGGACATCGCTGATTTCGAGATAATGTTTTTGAGATCACGGATGCTGATGGATCTGTTGTGTCTCCTTGGAGTGAGGCCATGGCCCATATTTATAGGGTCAGGGGTGGGGTGCCTATTGGCCTCTCCCTTGGGGTGCCTATCGGCATGTGACCCCCCTGGGGTGCCTATTAGCCTCCCGCTTGAGGTCATGGCCCAGATTTTCCTGGAAAAATGGTCATAGAACACAAACCATTGATCCGAATCGTGCACAGGGCAGACCTTCAGAAAGGTATTTCAGATACCTTCAAGAGTCCTTTGGACTTCTCCTGGGTCCAGGAGTTGACTTTCGGTCAATTGTGGCTTGAGAGCGCATGTCGGTCCTTTGGAAGAGAGATCGTCGAACGCAAACAAATCGTTCATCCGCATGGTAAGTCAATTTGTGCACGGAGTGGACCATTGGAAAGGTGAGGAGATGTACTTCGATATTCCACAGATTTTTTCTCGGTTAGGAAGGTTGACCTTGGTCAATCGGGGCTCAAAATCACCCAGCGACCTCGTAAAGTAAAATAGATCGTTCGTCCATACCGTGGGTCAGAATCACGCTCTTGGTGGACCGTTAGAAAGGGTATTCAGTGCCCTTCGGAGATTCTTTAGTCTTGTTCAAGCTGAAGAGTTGACTTTGTTCAAACGGAGCCTGGTGGCCTTAGAATCGATATTCGAGGGAAAACTGATCGTTCGTCTTAACGATTATGCCATTTCTCGGATGGCAAGGATCGTTGAAAAGGGGATTCTATGCCCTTTGAAGATTCAAAGAGAATTTTCTCTGACAGTGAAGTTGATTGGGGTCCATTCGGGGCCCCGGAGTGCCCGTTGGCCTCTAAATCGATCTTTGGTTACAAAATGGTCAGTTTGTTCAAACTGCTATGCCGATTTACGCACAGGGCGGACCGTTGGAAAGGGTATTTAGGCCCCTTTAAAGATTCAAAGAGTTGTCATTCTGACAATAGAGTTGATCGGGGTCAAACAGGGCTCGGGGGAGCCGTTGGGCTCTAGATCGGTACTCGAAGTATGACCTAGTGTTTACAGTGAGATGGGGAGGTGCTAGGAACCTAAGGGTAGACCTAGGGGGTCCTAGAATGTGGTGTCTGCACCTATAATATCCAAAAGAGCCTTATTCCTTACTTTTCTTTACACTATTCTAAAGTGGAATACCCCGTGTAGAAAACTGGGATGAAATCCTACAACTCTGATAAATCATCCCTTAACTATCCAGTTGATAAACACCTCTATGATCAAATAATAGAATTTGGATTATTTTACCTTCCCTATGATCCACCTTAGCCTTGAAAATTTTAAACTAATCAAAGGCTTCATACATGTGGTGAGTGAGGTAAACATATACATAACTTTGAGTAATTATAAATGCAGTCCCCGAAGAACTCAAAACCACCTCGTGATCGGATACTCACCTAACCAAACGAATCAAAATGAACCATTTTCAACACATCTTTATCTCTTTATATTTTGGATGTAAAGGGCCCCTTGGTCATTTACCTTTTATATCGGATTCTAGACTAAATGTGCCTCCACCTCTACTGAACTCATTTGTCCATTTTAAACAAGTCTCTAAATTCTTTTTTAGAATAAAATAGCCCAACTGTAAGTGCTAAAATTGTGTTTGGTTCTAGAAGAAAGATTTCTTATTAATGATCATGTCCATTAAATTATTCATAACAATATATAGCAGTAGTTGTGAGACAAACCTTATAATGTATAAATTATTCTCCAATGTACTAAAAAGGATAAAATATATCCATTTTGATAAAACAATTATACAAAATCAATCGAATATCTGTTCAAAATCAATGTTAAAAAACCAAAACCAACTTTTCTCAAACTTAGGTAAATAGTTAATCTGCATTAACGTTATGTATACACCATTATATATAAAAGCTCTCCTACTGATTATACTATTTCCGTATTGTAAATTCCCGTATGAGGAACATATTTCTTTTATGTAATGGCCCGGTTACCTGAAATATATGCAACATGCTATAGTCCAAATATGTGATTCTCGAGTCTAAGGTTTCCATAAATCGAACCATAAGTCATGCATTTACTTTTAAGAGAGAAACATTTCCTTGTCTTTTTCCTTACAGACCAAGGAAAGCCCGACATCGTTGCTATAAAAGTTCTAACAACTTGTAGTGAGAATAACTCCCTTTCAAATATTTCATTACTACTAAGGATTATTAAAACCTTCTTAACCCAAATCGTTGCACCTAAGACTTAGCATCAAACTTCTTGTTCCTTTTTGGTAGAGAATGAAATCTTTTCTATCAACCAACACCAACCGTTGACTAGCAATGATCCTCACTCCCGGAGTATGAAATGGTACCATGTTTCTCCACCATGTCTATTCCAAGAAAATCCTTTGTTCTATAAATGATGGAAATCATTTCAAGAACATGATTTTCACTTGAGTGACATCAACTAACAAAGGTGTTAACAAATTCCAATCACTCAATGATTTAAAATTAAATTGTCCATGTATGACTTCCCTCATGGGGGATAGACACATGTAACACTTCATATAAAAGAATTACCATATATTTTAAAATAACGTGATTCCTTGATTCAAACCATCTAATGGGGGGTTACATCAAGCTGACATGAGGAATTAATCGCACAACGATTTTTTAATAATAATAGAAATTACGGGTTAAATAAGTTTATTATCCCCTTAAGTTGAAACAATGTCCAGTTACAATTTTAGTCCTTGAAACTAATTTTAGTTAAAACTTTACGACTAGTCACTAGTGAAAAAGAGTTGAATTCAGGTTTGAAATCTTAGAATCATCTCATTAAAAAAATGATAATTTTCAATTAAAGGTGAGAATCAATTTGATTAAATTTTAAAGTGGCATCCCTCAACCGCTAACAAAAAAACTAATACTGTCAAACATCTTAATTCCCTTATGATGTGAGATTTATCAATGGGAAATTAAATCGCACCACCTGGAACCAGAAAAATTCTCATATTTCATTATGATATATGGACAGTTCAGGAAACTTCTATCCAATATAATAAATAGCCAATGACTTTTAGTCCCACTCATAATGATAGAGACTCCGATGGGAAAGATATCAAAATTTGTGTCTAAGTGTATACCATCAGTTCATTTATTGACATCAAACCAGCTCATGTAGAACTTCCTCGATGGGAGGACCAAACTCTCTCACATTTAATTTTAATAAACTATCATGTAAGAATATCGAGAATACCGAATGCCCTGATTAAATTCATCTAATGGGGGGCCATATTAAGCTGATAAAAGGAAGTAATCACACCGTAATTCTCACGACACCAATGGATATTGTGAGGTTTATGTTTAAACCACTCTCCCACTCAGTACTTTTTATTTGACGGTTTTGAAGAACTATTTCTTCAATTATAAAAGACCAATTTTTAATCCTTGATAATTTTCAATTTACTTATACAAGTTAAATTACTCAATCTCACTATTTTAATTTTCTTAAAATTAAAATATTTAAATTTAAAATAAAACTTGAAGATAAAAAATTAATTTATGCCTTTAAATTAATTACCCTAGTAAAATTCAACCTATAAAGAATAAATAAAAAGGATTTTGAAGAAAAAATTTATCCAGACCGTCCTCAAAATTAAATTCATGTTGTCTATAAAATGGGGGTTCCTATTTAATCCAATTAGCACGCCAAATTATGTGACATAATAACAAAGAGAAAACATGCAAATATAAATAATGAATGGAGAAAATACAAGGACAAATATTCCCCTATCCATCATGGCCAAGAATCCTTCTTCATTTAGAAGTGTTGAAAAGCAAGCGACCCACTAAAGTTAGACTTCCTTTTGAATAAGAGTCCATCAAAAAGTAAACCTCTTCAAACCAAGGAGTTATTCAATTGATAATCCTCCCTGGTGTGGGAAGATAAAGAAGGAAGAATAACCATGAAAATCGATTAAAAAAATCATGAGCCACATTTTACCTCGTCGAATTGATTTGATTTCGAGCCAGTTTGATCATTTTAAGATTCGGATCGATCCAGACCTATTGTATTGACAACTTCGTCTCAACTTCACAAAACTATGAAAAAATGGCCATACATTCCTCAGATCTCCATGAAACTTCACAAAAAAAATTCCAACACCCAAAACCATGTGGACACGAGATTATAATAGTAAAGAAACATTACATCCTTAAAAATAACCTCTAAATGCAACCATAATGAAATAATCACAAAAGCTTAATTATTACAATCGTATCGAATCTAGGATCGAGGATCCAACCATAAAAAATAAACATATGTGGACATGAATAAAGGAATATAAAAATAAAATATCTATATAACCATGTTAATATGATACCATATACAAGATTCAAAAATCATACAATATGCAAAAACTAGGGTTTCATGGTGGATTATATGGACCTTTCTTAAACATGATTAATCTTAACTTGGGATCTGATACTAATTGTTGGGAAAAATAATTTGGGATTGATATTCAAAAGGAGTATAAATTTGAGCCACAAAGATCTTTGATTAATCATGCATTGAAAAAATTCAAGCACTAGGTTTAAAGATTAAACCTAGGGTTCAAGAATACAGTACCATAGTGAATCATGTAATGATTCGTATGAGGAGACAAAGGGTGAAGAAGATGAAATTCCTGCTTCCCTCCAAAGCCTCCAAAACCTTTTTCAGAAAGTTTCAAACATCTCCAATCTTCTAGCATATGATCCACCCTAAGTAAACCTTATGTGAGAACAATCTTGGAAATGACGCCATGGTTAATTATGAGAGAATTGAAATTATCTCCCCTCACTCCTTCACAAATTATTATTTTTTATTTCCCTCTCTAACCCTCCATAATGGATCCTTAGCTTAAAACCCTAACTTACACCAATATATATAAGTGTCGGCCTAGGACTTTTATTAAATTGGGCTCCTAAAGAGTTTGAGCCTACTACTTGTGCCATGAACAATAATAGTACCCAAGAAAAATAACTAAATTGGATTCCAAATAAATACTCGAAAAACCCAATTATAATTATCGTAATTATTCCCTTTCTTTATTTAATAACGATTATTTCAACTAAATAATCAAGATTGCACTCCAATTTAATTATCCCTAAATCACTATGAATAAATAAGTCTTATATTCAACGTTGATTATGGTACATAATATGATTCCTCATGTTAAGTGTCTGATACCCTCTAGTCAATTCAATTTGCTGTTAATCGATTTTAACCAACATCAATTTAATTCCTTGATTTTCAGACTTATCCTATCATCTACTCCACCAGGATTATAAAACAATGCATTGATAGAGTTTTAGTGGTTGAAACAAAACATAGAAGCCCATTAGGGGGCATCACAATTTAAGGTATCCACTAGATGCGGATTCCATCGGATGATGATCTCAAACCTATTCATATACATGTCACCCAACGTGAAGGGATATTTTGACCCGATATAATATTATATCCAACCTATAGAAATAAAGGCGACATTTGCGCAAGCATTCCAATCCTTATAATTCTTGGAATTAAGAGTCTACACACCCTTTATAAATAGTTTGAGATTTCCTTAGTCTAATAAAGACAAATCTTAGACTTAAATCTCGCATGTGGCCCTGTTCAGTACATTCCTAGGATGTACCAATCACAATCCTCTATCAAACTCTTGAAGAAGTTCGTGAACCATCAAACAAGTTCCCATAGTTTGACACAAACTACTAGTATTTCATCGTAACCATTCCGATAGGATGTAAATTTCCTATCTAGTTTGTGATTAGACCAACGCCGACTCCCCAGAATTCCTACTGAGATATATTGATCGACATGTCTACAATATATTTAAACCAAGTAATTCATTCGTGCAACCATGATTCTTATTTCAAAATGAACTGACACACCTTTAATTAAAAGTAAATGTCCTACATGATTTTAAGAATAAAACCCCAACATAATCTCGCTCTTGTCTCATTCAATACATTCTTGATGTACCAACACGAACCTATTTGAACTATTATACAAGTTCTCTAACAATCATATAGGTTTTCATAGTCAAGATAAACCACTAAGACAGTACTCGTAGCTTTACCGATGGTATGTGTAGGGGGCTTGAAGTTAATCTCCGAATTATAGGAAGCTTCCCTAAATAGAATATGAGACTCAAGAGAAGGAACCAATGAGGCAGCTCAATGAGCAAGCTCATATTATTTTTGTTCCTACTTAGTCAAAATTGTATCTTTTTTAATTACATTGAGCATTGTAAACAAGTGTAATATTTAGTGTGGGGTCAAACGGTACTCACGAGGGACCAGGCCTGGCAGGGCTTGGGAGAGCTCACATGCTCTACTGAATGACCCTGCCAAGGGAACTTCAGAGGGACTTGGTTAGGAGGATTTAGAAGTGGGTCATCATCAAGACTTGTGTTGACCATCTTAGATACACATGGTAAAACACCGAGAGACCTTAGATCGTGGAACCTTGCACCGAGTAACCTTAAGTTCCATTATAAGTTGGCTTTTGAACCAAACATCCCTCTACCAACTGTCACATGCACCTTAGGTGATATCATTAGCTAGATAAACACTGTCCAACCCATACTTGAGTTAACCACCGTGGTATTGGGTGTTGTCAAATAGTTGGTGAGCCACCTCTGCGGTGACAGTCCTTTGACGCACAGTGGTTAGGCAAAAGGCATGTATTTTCATTTAATGTTTATGATGTAGGGATGATTGGACCATGATGCATTTAATATCTATGGTGTAAAGTATAAGGGGATGTCTTTCACAGCTGTGAAGGATTGACGCATCCCGGGAGTGATGTGGGGGGTTATTTATGGTCCTCAACCACTTCTAAGAGGGAGAGTTCTTTCTAGAGATTATTTTCTAGAGAGAGAATATACCCGAGAGAAGTTCTTGCAAACCAGAGCTATTACTGACCCATTTTTGTCATTTAGTGGTGTTGGCGTGTTTGACTGCCTTCTAAGGTGTATGTAAGGTGCTTACTCCTCTCTCCCTTTGACTTGGTTACTTCTGATTTTCCTTTATTATTATTTGAGTTATACATGAGTGTCTTGTGAGTTCAATTTGAGTGTTGATTAAACATAATATTGTGTGGTAACTTGTATTTATTGAAGAATTATTGGGTTATCATTGATCACCATACCTATAGGGGTTACACCTCAACTAGTATTACCATACTCCCAGGATAGAAGGGGACTACCCTCTTACATTTGGTGACTCTGCTGGGGAGGTATTAGTCTCAAAGAATGGCTCTTGATAATGTTAACCGCGCCATAGATTTTGACACTCTTCTGCGTAATGAAGAACATGTTGCGAGGGAGCTTGAGGCTGCTAGGGATGGGGTTCCTCTGGTGGAGGTTCCCCCTTTTCAAATGACAACAGGCATCCCAAGGGTGATACAAGCTTCCACTAGTGCTGGGATAGGACAAACATAGATGGCCCTTCTCATGGGAAACTTCTTTGAGTTTTGACCGACTCCTGCCGCTATAACAGTTTTGGGTAGATTTGACCTCAGTTCCTTCGCAACACTAATGGAGGCTCCGATAGTCCCATTAATCTCAGCTTTAATGGGGACTGATCCCACGAGCACCATACCCACTCGTATCCCAATTGTGGGTATCCTAGGTGTGACGGACGTTCCACTTATGGTAGGTGAACCAGGTGCAACAATGATTCCACTGGTGATCCCTCAACCTATAGTTCAAATGATTGAGAAAACACTAACATTTGCCTTGGAAGAAATGACGAAAGAGATGCAAAAGATATGTTGAAAATGATAGCAGCTTCCTCATAATCAGCCAGTGAGGTAGTATCGGTGTATGATGATTTTTGTACTCCTTATCCCCAGTAATACAACAATGAGACTTACCCAAAGGACTACATTTCTCCCATATTTGACATGTAAATAGGAAAAAAGGGGGAACCTTAAGGAACATATCAAATGGTTCATCGAATATTTGGGGGCTCACTGTAATAATAAGAAGCTTAGGTTGAGGGAGTTTTCTAAATCCCTAACTAATAAGGCTCACACGTAGTACTCCCACTTGACACCTAAAAGTGTCTCAACATGGGAGGAAATGCATGTGATGTTTGTCCAGAAGTTCTTTCTGGCAGAAGATGAGTTCACATTGACCCAATTAGGCAGAAAGAAACAACGACCAGGGGAGGACATGGTAGCATATATTCGAAGGTTCAGGGAGAGGTCTCTCGTTGTAAAAGAAGAGGTCAAGGAGTCCAAACTGTTGCATCTTTGTGCTAATGGTTTTCTCCCGGAGTACATCTGCCATCTTATTAACGAAACACGCAAAGGAACTTTACGCCTTTTTTAAAGGAGATAAAAAATATAACACCGGTTGTTCGGTCAAATCCCATTGTCATGCCTGTGATGTTTGGACAACTGAGATAGCCTATCGCAAAACATGGACAACCCCCATGGGTAGGGTACGCTGATGAAGGAGAAGGGGCCAAACAACCAAAGGAGGACAACATGAGAAAGTTTGGTAGGGACAGAGAGGACCCACCATCACTACCTTACACTATCAAAGAGGTTGTCAGTTATTACAACACCATGGTCCAAGGGGGAACGGTGTATAAAGCCAAGGGCATTCTAGTCATGGAAGTAGATACAGTAACGAGAGATGATCCTAAATACTGTTAGATCCATTAAAAGGTGGGTCATCCAATGGAAACTTATTTCACACTAAGAAGATTATCAGCACATACATGAAGATGGGGACTGTGCAGATCCGTCAGGAGAATGTGAACGCCAACCCCCTGCCTGCACACTGTGTGAACCTTATAGTTTCTTAGGATGAGGAGGCTGAGAGGGAAGCAAGAGGATTGGAGATCCAATGAGAAGAATTTGAGGATGCCTTAGAGGACTGTACCAGGGAGATGGCCAACGTGGTGATAGCTTACGATAATGCTAGTGTAAGGGATGTGGAAGATGTATAGAACCTGGAAGGAAGAGATATAGAATAAGGGTTGGAGTACCGGGATGTTTCGCAGTCACCCAAGTTCTTATGGTTCTTCAATCAAGTGAGGATGCCAAAGGAGAGTCGATTAGAGCTAACGCAAGCAATTTTGGACATCGCACGAAAGAACGCAGTACCATCGCTGCGGTGGAGGGGGACCATGGCCAGGTAGGTGAGGAAGTTTTTTCTGAGGTAACCTTTAGTGAGGCTGACAGGGCTGTGACCCATATAATCGGCCCCTGTATGTAACTGCTAGTATTAATGGGGTGAGTTTTGCAAGGGCCTTGATGGACGGGGGAGCATCGATAAACATCATGCCATTCAGTTCTTTCCAGATAGCCAACATTTCAGAGGCAAGGTTGATATCAATGCCTCTGGTAATTTTGAGTTATGATAACCAATCATCCATGTCAATTGGATATGTGAACGATAGGATTATGATGGGGAATCTTACTTCACACATCAAATTCAATGTGATTGAGAGTGATACTTCGTACCACCTTTTGGTGGGAAGGGTGTGAATACACAATCATGGTTTAGTCCCTTCGACATATCACCAATGTATGAAGGAAAATGTGAAAGGGATTGGAATAGTTATACGTGCAATGAAGAATCCTTTTGCCACCGAATAAGCTCACTTTATTGATGCATCTTTCTACACAGATCTAGAGGAAGATGCCAGGGTCTTAATGAGAAGGATTGAGGGAGCGAAAGTCACCTCTATCATATAACGGATGGGATGTGTGAATGTCCAGAACAACGAAGGGGAAAGAGGAAAAGAAGTGGCCATGGAAGTTCAATTTTTTATCCCAAAATGCAGAACCTCTCGAAATAGCTCAGAGATATAATGCGGCTTAGAATCGATTCGATAGAGCATAAGTCCCAACAATAGAGTGTGTTGAGTAGGTTTTGGAGAAGTAGGCTGGCAGATTCTTCGAGGGAAAGGAAAAGGAAGGTGGTCGTAATGGAAAGTACACAATGAAAGAAGAAAATCATAGATAATGGAAGAGTGATTTACATCCTCTAAGGGTGTGATCAGGCAGTCACAGGAATTGATCTAGAGGATGGTGAAGAGGTTAACCCCAGTGTATGAATGTTTCTTGATAGACCAATAAAGGGCAACTTATGGTCATTGACAACTCCAACATTCAAGATTTTGTATAAAAAGTGGCAGAAGAGCTAGATTATATGATAGATCAACCAAAGCCACAAGTGCAAGAACTAGAACAACTGGACTTAGCTGATGAAGGGGAAGACCCGAGGCCCCCCATTTTTATTTCGAAAGATCTAAGAAAGGAGAAAAGAGGGACACTCGTTGAGATAATTCGAGAGTGTAGGGAATTTTTTGCATGCAAATACACATAATTGGAGGCTCTAGATGAAGAAGTAAGTTTCCACAAGCTTAACGTTATTCCTTCATCCATACCGGTGAAACAAGTCATAAGAACTTAAAAATCTGAATTGGATTTAAATATAAAAGAGGAGGTGGAACGACTGCTAGCGGAAGGGTTCATCAAACTGATACAACATCCATTTTGGTTATCAAGCATCGTCCTAGTGGAAAAGAAGGATAATAATCAGATAAGGATCTGTGTGGACTTCAGAGATTTGAACAGATGCTACCTGAAGGATGAGTTATCTCTGCCCTACATTGATAGATTGATCAATGAAAGTGTTGGTCATGAGATGTAAAATTTTATGACTAGGTATGTATGATAGAACCAGATCAAGATAGGTCCAGCAAACGCAGAGAAAATGGCATTCAGAACCCCGTTTAGCAACTTCATGTACAAAGTGATGCCCTTTGGGTTAAAAAATGTTAGGGTAATATATATCAGAGGACGATGATGGACCTTTTCCATGACTTCTTTTAGAAGTTTTTGGAATTTTATGTGGATGATTTTGTCATCAAGTCGAAGAAGGAAGAGTCCCATCTAGGTGACTTGAGGAGGGTATTCATTTTCTGCAGAAAGTACAAACTAAATATGAACCCTCTGAAGTGTGATTTTAGGGTTATGAGTGGAAAGTGCCTTAGTTTTATGATAGATCAGCAGTGTGTACAGATGGACCAGAAATATCCATGTGAAATCTTCAAAATTCCATGTTCAAAAATGACGAAGGAGCTGAAGAGTTTCCTTGGTAAAGTCGCATACCTTAGGAGATTTGTACCAGGACTAGCCAAAATAACTCATCCCTTAATGGAACTGCTGTAAAAGGGCACGGAATTAAAATGGGAGGAAGATCACCAGGATTCTTTGACCAAGTTATAGAAGATGCTCTCTTATCCACAAACGATGATTCCTCGAAAAGTAGGAATACCATTGTAGCTCTACCTCACAACTATTACAAGCTCTATCGGAGCTCTCTTGGCGCAAGAAGTCGATGGGCAAGAACGTCCAGTCTACTACTTGATCAGGATCATACATGGACCATAGGTGAGGTACAGTAGTGTAGAAAGACATTATCTAGCCATGGTATTTGTAGCACAAAAACTTAGACATTACATGCTATCTTTCACAATTCACATTGTGATAAGATGTAACCCTCTTGGCGAGTGCCATTTTAATTGGAAGTGCAACTATGTGGTTCATCATCCTATAAGAGTATGATTTTAAATGTGTGGTCCCTCTTACTATCAAGAGCCAAGCCTATGCGGATTTATTGGCAATTTTACCATTTGGGGAATTTGAGCCACCCCGAGAGAGCATTCCAGGGGATGACTTGTAGGTAAATTTTCTGGATGCAAACTTTGAAGAATGGACGATGTAGTTCGATTGTTCTTTGGTAGAAAAGAAAGGAGGGGTAGGGGCTATGTTATATAAAGGGGAGGAAGAATTTTTCTATTTTTACAAATTGGATTTCCCTTTCTCCAATAACGAAGTAGAGTACGAAGCATTAGTACTGGGATTGGTAGAGGGCCTCCGAAGGGGCATTCGTATACTTGTGCATCAAAGGTGATTCAAACTTAGTGGCCCAACAAGTGAATGGGGAATATACGTTAAAGCACCTCAGCCTAGCGCCCTACAGGACAATCATCCAACGACGGATCAACTAGTTCCATCAGGTCAAGAAAAGGAGGCATCCTTGAATGTTGAATAGGTAAGCTGACGCCTATGACACTATTGACCATAAATTAGATATAAAAATTGACACAAATATCGTGGTGATACTATGAAGTACAGCCCCATCCGTTGTGCAATTAACCCTACCAATGGAAGGTGAATCGGATTGGAGGGGCGAGATTAGAAAGCAGTTGGAGTTTGGGGAAGGCAGGATGGAACTGAAGGAGATAGTACAATACTTTGCCAATCTTGGAAACCTCTAATTCAGGAATATGGGAGGTTGGTTATCAAGATGCATCGATCCAGAGGAAGCAGAATAACTATTAAAAAAGACACATGATGAACACTGTGAAATAATTGAGACCCCCCCATACAGAAGTATTCAAAGGGAGGGGTACTTTTGGCGCACAATGAAGCAGGACACAACAAAGTTGTAATGAAGGTGCGATAAGTGTCAACTCTTATTTCAGGCATCTGAATGACACTTTATTAAAACTCAATAAGACTGGAGGCAACCTTACATCTATTTTATCAAAGACAGATTTATTCCTCTAGGAAAAATGGAGATGACGGGACTTAAGTGAAGGGCCCCACGATTTTACATCCAAGAGGACTAGCACTATCAGCAAAGGTGCTTTAACAAACCGTTGAGATGCATTACGAAGGAGGAGGCAACAGAAGTTTTGAAACAAGCGTACGATCCAACTCACATTAGAGGGGAAAAACTATATGACCAACTAATGACCGTGGGATATTATTGGCCAACTATGGAGAAGGATTATGATGAGTTTGAACAAAAATGCAAGGCATGATAGTTGCAGGGAAACATGATCCATGCCCCTTTGGTGGACTTACATTCTTTGGCCACTCCTTACCCATTCCACGCTTGGGCGTTTGACCTAATAAGGGAAATACACCCATCTTCAAGGGGGAAGATCTGGATACTCGTGGCAAAACTATGCTTTAAAAAATGGTCTAAGGCGATACCACTCAAGAGGGCAACTGCAGCTATGGTGGCTAACTTTATCACAGAGTACATTATTTGCAGGTTTGGGATTCCAAAGGTTATCCTCTCTAATAACGGTACCATGTTTGTCAATAAAGATGGAATGATGCTTACAGATAAATACTCCATCGTCTATCATACCTCTATGGTGGCATATCCTAAGTTAAATGGTCAATCCTAAGCAACTAATAAGACATTGGTCAACAAATTAGCCAAACGATGGAAGACTTCCCAAGATCGTGGGATGATAAGATTCCAGTAGTCCTGTGGGCCTATCGAATGACTAAGTGGATGCCTACAAGGTATACTCCATTGTCACTTATGTTTGGGGGAGAAGTAATTCTATGAATAGAATTAGAAGTCCCCTCCGACCGTTAGGCCTTACGAAGCAGCATGCTACCTCAGAGTAAGCATGTACAGTTAGAATTGCTAGATAAGAACAGAGATAACGCGAGGCAATATTTCCAAATGTAAATGAAGCAACTCTCAAGAGCATATGATAAGTTGGTGAGGAACAAGAAAAAATTGGAAGGGGATTTAGTCTTGAAGGCAGCGGTGAAGCACATTAGCATGCTCTCATTGCCTAAACCTTTCATTATAAAGGAGCTTCACGATTCAGGTTACTGCTTAATTTCTAAAATGGAAGAGGGTAAACCATTCAAGATTAATAACAAATGGTTAAAAGTTTATCATGTGTAGGCTAGTAACCTCTGTTAAAAATTATTTGTTTTTGTTATGGTGCAGTTCGTTGTATGAGTTATTTATTTTGTAATGAGATGAAAAGAAAGAGTTTGTTCGTAAATTATAAAAATTTAAACGTTGTGATAAACATAGATATTACTATAAAACAACACATGATGATAAAATACTACATCTTTTTCATTAATATGACGTGTAACGATTACAAAAATTGGGAACTAACGCCAAAGGTTTACATATGAAGAAAAGACAAGTGGGGTGTCAGCCCACGAGGAATCATAGATCCGGGAAAAAAAAAAGAAATCCCCAGGTAAGAACAAAGAAGATGCAAGGCATGTTTATTGTGCAGCGATGGAACCCTCAAGTATGGCATGGGGTTGAGCCCATTGAATGACCAGGGCCTCACGTTCCTACATCGCCTTAAGCAAAGCCTCTTTGGCAACCTTAACTCTGAGATTAGCAGCCTCCATCAAAGGCACCAACTCCAATAATTTGGCCTCCTCAGTCAGTTAGGCCTCCACCTTATTCTGTGACAGTTCCCTCTGGTTGGTCAGTAAGGTCAATTTCAGAACCTTTGAGTATTAAATGAGCCGAGAAAAATAGAAGCCATCCCTACCCATCTCCCTCAAGTTGCACATAAGTTGATTTATAGCGAGCCTTGATAAAGCTGAAGTTGGAGTATTAATGACCTTAACCACTATAGTCACCATACCCTGAAGCATATAACCCATCAAGACAAGGTTTGAACGAAGGCAGTCTAGGGTAAAGGTCTCCAGGTGATGGGAGTCCAATTGATCGATAATGGATCGATGGCAGGCGGAAAATCGATGGGATTTGAAGCTCCTTATACTCTTGACTCACTTAAGTCTACATTATATAAGTGCTCATCTAGTTTTGAAATAGAGATAAAATTGGGTCCCCATCCTAGATACCAAAGAGCCTCAGACTCTTCAATTCAATTTATTCCCCTTGTTTGATAGATCAAGGTATATTCACTGTCACTCACTCACTTTAGAACTGCATACATTGTTCTCATATCGTTTAAATTGTTTGTATGTGTGTTGTGTGTGTTAATTTCCCTTAAAATAATTTTTTTATAATTTTTGGGAATTTGAAAAGATTTTAAAACATTTTTTTCTTAAATAAAAATGGCATTAAAAAGTGTTGGGGTCTTTATATAAATACTGGTTATTGGTTTTTTCCCTAAAAAGTTCCCTTAGGTAGGAACCAAAAGCGCTAGAGAAGTCAGGGTGTCTATGTAATTAATTTTAGACGCGCATTTGATACCCTATGTTTGCCTTACACCTATTGCTTCCCTATTGGATGTATGTGTGTTTCTTATAAGAGAGTAAACCAATGTGTTTTATTAGCCCTTGGATTGAGTTAATCGACGATCTACATGCATCCTTGTCCCAATCCTTCCGAACATCTCTCATCCAATCACAAGCCTCATAACCAACCGCTTACCTTTAACTGTTGGATGGAAGTCAAGGTTGCTTGACTTAATCTCAGCCCTCGAGTTACCTATACCTTCTCGATCCTTCTCAGCCCCATATATAAGGAAGGTAACCCTCACCATTAGAACACTTTTGCCACTTCGTTATTTTAGAGAGGGAAGAGAGAAGAGAGAGAGAAACCATAGTTAGAAACCCTAACCCTAAATTCGTCCAAACCCTTTTCAAACACTAATTCATTTATCAAAACCAATAATATACCAAACACAACCTTGAGTGTTTGAGAGTGGTTTGTTAGTGGTTTCGTGCTGTAACCTCTTCGTTTTAAGATCTTGTGTCCAACTTAATCATTAAGATACATCTACGTTTCTGTTTCATAAAAATTTTAGATCTGAG
The DNA here is from genome assembly GCA_949130495.1 of Sambucus nigra. Taxonomy (NCBI): domain Eukaryota; kingdom Viridiplantae; phylum Streptophyta; class Magnoliopsida; order Dipsacales; family Adoxaceae; genus Sambucus; species Sambucus nigra. Next base: position 379,857,627 of record OX422211.1, read on the forward strand.
CCTTTTATGTTGCATTAAACCTAGATCTGCATTTATTGTTTCTCGTCTTGAGAAATTTGTTGTTGATTGTTTTCTGTAAATGTTTTCATACTCAAAATCAACAATAACATTTTATGTTTCTAGTTCTTTTGAAACAAGACCTTTGACCTAGTTGGAATCACACTTGGCGGTTTTCAATTTCAAAAATCTTTTCAAAACCCTGAAATTGATTAAGATCTTGATACGTCTTCTGAGCAAGATAGCCGTGGATTCTGGGTTAATCTTAAAGGTTAAACAAGGTTCAAGTTTCCCAAGAAGGGAGAAACTGAAAATCACAGCTTATAGATCTAATTTGTAATTTACTGGGACTGTTTGTAAAAATAAGCGTGAGTGTGTGCATCCATGTGTTAGATCACCATCACAAACACGTACACACTACAACACTGAAAGTGTTGGTAATAAGATCTTGAAACAAGAGTCGATGTAAAGACTGGAACAAAGTTGAAGTTAGAAAACTGGGAGAACAACATCAACAATCAGAACTGCAGAAAAGTTAATAGGACACCAGTGGCTACATTCCAAAACTTGTATAGGTCTGATTTGTGTGCACATGTGTTATATAGTTTGTAACTTTTATATTTTGTTTTAGTGGATTTTTCTTTTTACTCCGTAGAGGGAGTCGTGGATGTTTTCTCAGTTGGATGAGTTTTTACCACATTAAAAATATCGTGTCATTAATCTTTCTACATCTCATTCTGATTAGTGTGCTGATTTAAAACTATTTTAGATTTCTTTTTCAAAACTAGTTAGCAAATATTGAATTGATCTCGTGCAAATTTTAAACACATCTTGTGATTAAAAACTGATTTGATTTCTAGGAAATAGTTTCTTCAAAAAATAGTTCGGAGTTACTTAAATAGTTTAATCTTGTATTAAACGGCTTTTGTAACAGTTTTTCAATTGGTATCAGAGCTTTGGAAATCTTTTAAAAGATCTTGTGTTTATGAAATTATTTTCTAAAAATCAAAACAATGGATGAGGAAAATTAAAGATTTGGTAACTTGACCAAACCCCCTCTCTTTGATGGAAACAACTTTGCTTATTGGAAGGTAAGAATGGTTACTTTCATACAAGGAACCTTAGGAGATGATGTTTGGGGTATTGTTGAAAATGGTTACCCTTATCCTACTAAACCATCCACTGAATGAAGTAATGAGAGGATTAAGAAAGCATTAAGTGAGTTCACACAATAAGAGAAGCAAACTTCTTAAAACAATAACAAAGGAAAGAATGCCATTTTTATGTCCATAAATGAACATGAGTTCAAAAGGATATCAACTTGTGCCACTTCTAAGGAAGCTTGGGATACACTGATCACTGCATATGAAGGTGACACCAGAGTTAAGGCTGCAAAAACTCAAATGCTTGTCCAGCAGTATAACTCCCTAATTATGTCTGATTCTGAATCCTTTGATGACTTTTACATGAAATTAACTGACATTGTGACTAAATTGCATGCTAATGGGATAACATATGACAGACATGAAATTGTATCATTACCAAAGAAATTTGATAACAAAAGATATGCTATTGAGGAAATGTGTGATCAAAATCTCACTCCTGAATTACTCAGTAGTAAACTGCGAACTGTGGAAATGGAATTAGAATTTAAGAAACAAATGACTCAGTGCCATAGGAAATAAACTAGTTCAAACTTGAGTTTTTCCTCTAAGTTGATGAAACCTGAATTTACTATTCCCATTGATGATTCTGATGAGGAATGTGATATAGATAGTTTGGATAGTAAAATTGCCTTAATGTCAAAACAATTTAAGAAAATTATCAAATTTAGAAATAAATTGGCAAACAAACAAGGCAAGCCAAATTATCCAATTCAGTCTAACTATAAACCTCATGAGAAAGGTCAAGATAAACATCACAAGGACATGAGACCCAACAAAGACTACAAGAACATTGAGTGTTTTAGATGTGGAAAATTAGCACACATAGCACAAGACTGTAGAGTGAAACTGAACACTGTTAATAAACATCTAGGGCCAACATTTGCAAAACGTGGGATGATTCAAGTGATTCTGAGAATAAGGAACCCGAATCTTCTGATGTTTTTGATCCTTGCATGTCTTTCTTTGCTAAGATTATATACAATGATTATATGCTTATGTATGAGAATGATGATAGTAACGTTACTCCTGCTGTTGTGAATCATGCTGCAACTAGTTTAGATGCTTTAATTTCTGAGAATATTGCTAGTTCTACCACGGGGTGTGTGAGTAAAAGGGAATGCGATAATGATGATGTCCATGGGTGCGTGAGTTCAAGAAATGAATCCTTAGGGGTCACTTCACACACTGCATTTAGGACTCAGACACTGAAGACCTCCCTGACATTCACACACTTTATGCGAAAACTCTCAAGAAAAGCACTAGACTAGAAAAGATAGTGAAAGATCTCACTAAGAAATTAGAAGACCTAAGTCTGACGGTTAAACTTAATGCTGAAGAGTATACTACCCAATGTCTAACTCATGAAAATTAAGTTAAAACTTTTGATTAAAAATTGAAGAATTTGATCGAAGAAAATGAAACCCTGGAGAAAAAATATAAAGGGACATTATTAGAATTGGAACAATCTAAAGAAAAGACTGCAAGTTTTAAAAAAAATTGCTAAATTTGAAAATAACTCAAACTGTTTTGATGGATTTGTTGCTGATTCCAAAACCAATTCTGATGATCGAACAGGAATAGGATTTTGCCCCAATTTGAAGACTCAAACTAAAATCCTTGAACCAATAAAGTTTGTTTCAAGAGGCAAAAGACCTGTAGAAACTTGTCCAGATTTTCATGTTCTGAAAAATAAGTTTGAGAAAAACCAATCTAAGTTTGATATTGGGGAATCAAGTTACTCTAAGTGTGAAAGTAAACCTAAGAATAAATATGTCAGCCACCCGATAAGGAAGAGTGCGTCTGTCTTTGAAACTGTACTCCCTAGGAATAAGGTTCAACCTCAAAAATTCATCAAGTCTATGTTTAAAGGCTTTCCTAAGGAGATACTAACTTTGAGCAACTTGTTTTGCTCTTACTGTGATCTATATGGTCATTCCTTTGAAGGATGCTACTCTAGACGTGTAGTCAAACTTGTTTATAATTCTCCTGTGTACCAAAACTTTAACTATTCTAGGAGAATCCATAACAATTATATTTTTCCTAAACAACCAGACAAAAACTCTAACTATAGAAGGAGAAAGACTAAACCAAAAAGATTATTTCCAAGAAGGATTCCGAGAAACTTTTCTAAACCAAATGCTCAAACTTTTCATAAAATTCAACCTTGTGCTCAAAACATTTTTCAACAGAAATTCAATGGTCACAAATTTTATCAATTAAGAGCAAATAAGCGCAAAATGAAAACAAGAGCTGTTTGGGTTAGAAAAGACGAGCTATTACCCTAGATGAAGTGTAATATTTTTATTACTAATTTAAAAGCTGAACACACTTCATCTGGTTGGTATTTAGACTCTGGATGTTCAAAACACATGACTGGGGATGATAGTAAACTCTTAAACAAAACCAACTTTGCTCGAGGAAAAGTTATTTTTGGTGATGGTGTATCATCTCAAATCATTAGTAAAGGAACACTCCAATAAGAAGGATTACCTTTACTTGAAAATGTTCTTCTAGTAAAAGGTCTTAAGGTAAACCTATTCCGTATCTCGCAATTTTTTGACTCAAATCATACTGTCACCTTATCAAAAAATAATTGTAAAATTTTAAATGAAAAAGGTGAGTGCATTATTACAGGACTTAGGACTCCGAAAAATTGTTATACTATTCAAAATAGTGTTGAGGTCTGTAACATTGCGAGAATGGATGACAATGAGATATGGCATAATCATACGGGTCACATAAATTACGAAAACCTTAGTAGATTATCTTCTCAAGAAATTGTTAGAGGCATTGCAAAGATTAAACCTATTTCTAACATTGTCTATGGTTCTTTTCAAGAAGGAAAAATTGTTAAGGCTCCTCGTGAGAACGTCAAAGATATCATTAGCTCTAAACCGTTGGAGCTCATCCATATGGACCTTATGGGTCCTTCTCGAACTGTTAGTCTCTGCGGACACAATTATATTATTATTATGGTTGATGACTTCACCAGATTTATTGGGGTAGCTTTCTTAAAACAAAAGTCTGACACATTCCAAACCATTCTAAAGATTTTACTTCGAATTGAAAATGAGAAAGACTCTCAGGTAAATAGGATTCATAGTGATAGAGGTGAAGAATTCATTGATGCCGGGGTTATAGAGTATTGTGACTATAATGGTTACAAACATGAATTTAGTGCTCCTAAGACTCCTTAGCAGAATAGTATAGATGAGAGAAAGAATCGTACCCTTCAAGAGATGGCATGAGTTATGATTCATGCAAAAACGTTACCTAAGTATTTTTGGGTAGAAGTTATCCGTACTGCATGTCACATTATAAATAGGGTCTATCTTAGAAAGAACTCTAAACAAACTCCTTATGAAATTTGGTATGGGAAAAATCCCAATCTTAAGTACCTTAGAAACTTTGGTAGTACGTGTTATGTCTGCAAAGACAGAGAACACTTATCTAAATTTGAGACTCGTGGAGATAAAGCCATTTTTCTAGGTTACTCTCCTAATAGTAGATCATATCGTGTCTACAATATTCGCACTAAGACCTTAATGGAATCCATAAACGTTATTGTAAGTGACACTACCGTAGAGAGTAAGACTGGAGAACCAACTATTATGATAGAGTATGAAATTGTTTTAGAAAATAACTCTCCGGAAATAGATGATTCTTTACCAATTGAGACACCTGAAGTACCTAATTGGGTTGCTAAAGACCATCCCATAGATGACGTTGTTGGTAACCCTAGTGAACTTGTGCGTACAAGATCTCAATTAAGAAACTTTGCTCATTATGTATGTTTTGTTTCCCTTTTGTAACCAAAGAATGTTAATGATGCATTGAATGATCCTCATTGGATTTTTACAATGCAGGAAGAACTTCTTCAATTCATCATTCATGATGTTTGGTATCTTGTACCTAGGTCTGATCACAAAAAGGTTATTGGAACACGTTGGATATTTAAAAATAAATCTGATGAAAGTGGGATAGTCATAAGAAACAAAGCCAGATTATTTGCTCAAGGATACTCTCAAATAGAGGGAATAGATTTTAACGAGACTTTTGCTCCTGTTACTCGATTAGAATCTGTTCGTCTTCTCTTTTCCATAGCCTACTACTTACATTTTATGCTTTATTAAATGGATGTCAAATCTTCCTTCCCTTAATGGAATTTTGACTGAGGAGACCTATGTAGAACAACCAAAAGGGTTCATTGACCCTAAATATCGAAATCATGTCTTTCGTCTTAAAAAGGCTTTGTTTGGCCTAAAACAAGCCCCAAGAGCCTGGTATGAGCGCCTTTCCAACTTTCTCTTAGACAAAGGTTTTAAGAGAGGAGGAAATAATCAAACCCTTTTTGTCAAACATTTTGACAAACATATCATTATAGCTCAAGTATACGTAGACGATATCATCTTTGGATAAACCTCCCCAAATGAAGTTAAATCTTTTTATGAAATTATGCATAAAGAATTTCAAATGTCTCTTACGAGGGAGTTGAAATTTTTGTTAGGATTTCAAATAAAAAAAATTCAGAAGGATTATTTGTTTCGCAATCGAAATACGCATTAGATATTATTAAAAAATTCGGCCTTGAAAGTGCAAAATATGCTAAAACTCCCATGAGTACTACGGTCAAACTGTCCAAGGATGATACTGGAAAATTCATAAATCCAACCCTTTATCGTAGTATGATTGGAACCTTACTATATCTTACTCCCTCGCGTCCTGACATTATGTATGCTTCTTGTGTGTGTGCCCGTTATGAAAACAATCCTAAAGAGAGCCATTTAACGTGTGTTAAAAAATCATAAAATACATTAAAGGCACTCTAAACTTGGGACTATGGTACACCAATGATACTCCTAGCACTATAATAGGATACACGGATGCCGATTGGTCAGGGTGTACATCAGGCGCATGTTATTATATTGGTAATAATTTGGTAGGTTGGAGTAGTAAGAAACAAAATTGTACTTCATTTTCTACTGCTGAATCTGAATACATAGCAGCTGGCAGTTGCTGTGCTCAATTACTTTGGCTCAAGAAAATTCTAAGTGATTATGGTATTAAAGAGGAAAAATTACATCTCCACTTTGATAATCAAAGCGCAATCAATATATCTAAAAATCCTGTTCAACACTCACGAACAAAACACATAAAATAAGACATCATTTTCTTCTCGAATTAGTTGAGACTAAGGAATTAGAAATAAATTATCTTCCTACTGATTTTCAACTCGCAGATATGTTTACCAAACCTTTGGATTACAATAGATTCATTTCTTTACGTAAATCAATTGGAATGGTTTGTGCTGAATGTACTCTTGGATTTACATAATTTTTCCCTTTGTCAAGTTGAGACAAAATGGCAGAGATTGAGTCAAATGAGGTTATTTATTTTGTACATATTCTAAAGAACTTGATCTTAGTGATTATTTGCAGGATTCTGTACAGTTATTCTCTGTTATATTCAACAATTGTTATAGGGTATTAAATTGTAATTAGTTGAGTTATGTAATTTTCTTTTCTAGGAAATGGGTAGATATAATTTTTGTATAGGAATAGTTTTTTCCTTTTCTTTTTATTTCCCTATGAGTCCAAGATGACTCAAAGGAGATTCTGTCTCATATTTCGAAAGGGAGAGATTGAAACACCTTATACTCTTGACTCACTTGAGTCTACATTGTATAAGTACTCATCTAGTTTGGAAATAGAGACAAAATTGGGTCCCTATCCTAGATACCAAAGAGCCTCAAACTCTTCAATTCAATTCGTTCCCCTTGTTTGATATATCAAGGTATATTCACTATCACTCACACACTTTAGAACTGCATACATTGTTCACATATTGTTTAAATTGTTTGTGTGTGTGTTAATTTCCCTTAATTTTTTTTTAATAATTTTTGGGAATTTATAAAGATTTTAAAACAATTTTTTCTTAAATAAAAATGGGATTAAAATGTTTTGGGGTCTTTATATAATTACTGGTTATTGGGTTTTCCCCTGAAATGTTCCCTTGGGTAGGAACCGAAAGCGCTAGAGAAGTCAGGGTGTCTATGTATTAAGTTTAGACGCGCGTTTGATATCCTCTATTTGCCTGAAACCTGTTGCTTCCCTATTGGATGTATGTGTGTTTCTTCTAAGAGAGTAAACCAGCGTGCTTTATTAGCCCTTGGATTGAGTTAATCGACGATCTGCATGTGTCATTGTCCCAATCCTTGCGAACATCTCTCATCCAATCACAAGCCTCAAAACCAACCGCTTACCTTTAACTGTTGGATGGATGTCAAGGTTACTTGACTTAATCTCAGCCCTCGATTTACCTATACCTTCTCGATCCTTCTCAGCCCCTACATAAGGAGGGTAACCCTCAGCCATTAGAAGACTTTTGCCACTTCGTCATTTTAGAGAGAGAAGAGAGAAGAGAGAAGAGAGAGAAACCAGAGTTAGAAACCCTAACCCTAAATTCGTCCAAACCCTTTATAAACCCTAATTTGTTTATCAAAACCAGTTATATACCAAACATAACCTTGAGTGTTTGAGAGTTTTGAGAGTGGTTTGTTAGTGGTTTCGTGCTATAACCTCTTCGTTTTAAGATCTTGTATCCAACTTAAGCTTTAAGCTAGATCTGCGTTTCTGTTTCATAGAAATTTTAGATCTGAGCATTTTATGTTACATTACACCTAGATCTGCATTTATTGTTTTTCGTCTTGAGAAATTTGTTGTTGATTGTTTTTTGTAAATGTTTTCATACTCAAAATCAACAATAACATTTTCTGTTTCTAGTTCTTTTGAAACACGACCTTTGACCTAGTTGGAATCACAATTGGTTGTTTTTAATGTAAAAAATCTTTTCAAAACCCTGAAATTGATTAAGATCTTGATATGTCTTCTGAGCAAGATAGCCGTGGATTCTGGGTTAATCTTAAAGGTCAAACAAGGTTCAAGTTTCCCAAGAAAAGAGAAACTGAAAATCACAACATACAGATCTGATTTGTAATTTGCTAGGTCTATTTGTAAAAATATGCATGAGTGTGTGCATGAATGTGCTAGATCACCATCACAAACACATAAAGTGTTGGTAATAAGATCTTGAAACAAGAGTCGACGTAAAGACTGGAACAAAGTTGAAGTTAGAAAATTAGGAGAACAACATCAACAATCAGAACTGCAGAAAAGTTAGAAGGACACCAGTGGGTACATTCCTAAACTTGTATAGGTGTGATTTGTGTGCATGTGTGTTATATAGTTTGTAACTGTTATATTTTGTTTTAGTTGGTTTTTCTTTTTACTCCGTAGAGGGAGTCGTGGATGTCTCTTCAGTTGGGTGAGGTTTTACCACGTTAAAAATATCGTGTCATTAATCTTTCTACATCTCCTCATCTCATTCGGATTAGTGTGATGATTTAAAAGTGTTTTTGTTTTGTTTTTCAAAACTAGTTAGCAAATCTTGAATTGATCTGGTGCAAATTTTAAACACATCTTGTGATTAAAGACTGATTTGATTTCTATAAAATAGTTTCTTAAAAAAATAGTTCAGAGTTAATTAAATAGTTTAATCTTGTATTAAATGGCTTTAGTAACAGTTTTCAGGAGTGTCGAAGGACCTTTAAGCAAAAGTCATGAGGGGCCACATCAAGAAGTGGCACTTTGCAGCCAGATTCACTGTTAGGCTGATGATTTATTGTTGAACCTTGGTCGTTATGGATTGACTTATCCGAGGAAGATGGTTCCCGATGGGGTGAAGCAACATGCGAAGGACTTCGTTAGGTTTGGTCTTCAGCAGGAACATGCTCTCTTGCAATCTGAAAAGAGATATAGAGATATGAGCTTGACGAAAAAAATCTTAACTAGTGGTTTTCATTGTTAAGTCACCATTACTGGTGGAGTTTTAACAAAAATATTAACAAGTGGTTTTCATTGTTAAGTCACCGTTACTGGTGGAGTTTTAACAAAAATCTTAACTAGTGGTTTTCTTTGTTAAGTCACCATTACTAGTGGAGTTTGACGAAAAATCTTAATAAGTCATTTTCATTGTTAAGTCATCGTTACTGGTGGAGTTTAAAAAAAAGTGTGACAAGTGGTTTTCATTATTAAGTCACCGTTACTAGTGGAGTTTGCCAAAAAATCTTAACAAGTGGATTTCATTGTTAAGTCACCGTTAGTGGTGGAGTTTTAACAAAAGTCTTAACAAGTGGTTTTCATTGCTAAGTCACCATTACCTATTGAGTTTGACGAAAAACCCTAACAAGCGGTTTTTATTGTTAAGTAACAAATTTGGTTGTTAAGATATTTTTGCAAATTCCACCAATGATGGTGAATTAACAATGAAAACACTTGTTTAAGAATTAATATAAACTCCACCTGTAACGGTGACTTAACAAAGAAAGCACTTGTTAAGATATTTTCATAAACTCCACTTATAACGATGACTTAACAATGAAATTACTTGTTAAATTTTTTGTTTAACTCATTATTTCTTTTGCCTGTTCTCAGGTTGCCTAGGAGAACTCTCCACCAGTCCTTTTACCTATCGCGTTAACCCATCAGGAACCCGTTATCTCAAAAGATTATAGTCACAGCTATCAGGGTTCCACGACTGGTATTGCTGCCGATAGCGAGTCTGGTTGTGAGATCCTTCTGCCCAACTTAGCTCCTCATGACTTTTTCCTAATGGTGCTTCAGTATTCTCTTTAAATACCTGCTAACCATCGTTTGGTAGTTGAGAAGATTGCAAGTCACCATTCTGAAAGATTCACCGTGGATTGCTTGCGTTCCAACATCTCCGTGATGAGCTAGAGGCTTCAGGGCATGGAGACCATTGTTACTGATATCATCAGCACTCCTACTCTAAATGTTACCAGATCCCTCCTTAATCAGTTCCTGGGATATATGAAGGAGTTGGGTCGCGATGGATTCTGCTTTGACTGGATTATCACGAACTTAAAAACTTTGAAGGGCTAGCGACTGGACAACCAGAGGGAACTGCTCCAAAAACATCAAAAGGATCAACGGGCTGAGGAAGCTAGGTTGGTTGACCTAGATCCTCTTCTTAAAGATGTCAATAAGGAGGTAGAGGATGTTTAAGAAGCTCTCCGTCTGGTGAAGCTGAAATGGGAGAAACTTCTCATCGAGCATACACAATCGCAAATGAGATTGGAGGTTTCTATGAATGCCCAACAGTCTTGCCTAGCAACTTCTTCGGGTCTTCCTGGATATTTTTTCTCTTCTCCAGACTTGTGGTTCCTCTAAGGCCAATGAAATTTTGTATACATTTTCTTTTTTCTTCTTCTTATGTAATTCTTGGGCAGTAGCTCCCAATTTTGTAATGCCCCCCAAAGTTTATGAATGACTGTGAAAGATGTATGCTTTTCTTCACATCCTTTCTTTATTGTTATGATTGTTTTCATATCTTACAAAGTTCTACAATTCCTTTCATCCCCATTCGAGTTTTATACAAAAACTTGTATATTCATCATAACAAAGGTAGATACAACAATGGTTTAAACTTAATTGCTTACACATGATAGCCTTTCAACCATTTATTATTAATCTTGAATGGTTTGTCTTCTTCCATCCTAGAAATTAAGAAATAGCCTGAATCATGAGCTTCTTTTGTAATGAAAGGTCCCTCCCACTTTTCTGCAAATTTAGGTAGGGGAATCCCCCTGATGTGCTTCACTACTTCCTTCAAAATGAGGTCTTCCTCCATGAACTTTCTTGGTCTCACTAAGCTGTCATATGCCCTGGAGAGATGTTTCGTATACATCTGAAAATGTTGCATCGCATTATTTCTGTTCTTCCAACTCTTCCATATGCACATGCTCACTCTAAGGGAGCATGCTACTTCGCAAGGCATATTGAGCAGAGGGAACTTCTAATTCCACCAGAAGGATCGCTTCAGCCCCATAGATAAGAGAGAACGGAGTATACCTTGTGGGATTCCTCTTGGTTGTTCGATAGGCCCACAACACAACTGGTATCTTGTCATCCCACGATCCAAGGCAATTTTCCATTGTTTTAGCCAAAATATTAACTAAGGTTTTGTTAGTTTCTTATGCTTGACCTTTTCCTTTTGGGTATTCCACCATTGAAGTATGATGAATAATGGAGTACTTATATGTGATCATCGTTACCTTTGAATTGACGAATGGGGTTCCGTTATTAGAGAGAATAACCTTTAGAATCTCAAAATAGCAAATTATGTATTCTATGATGAAGTTGCTCACCTCCCCCGTTGTTGCCCTTCTTAGTGGTATTTCTTCAGACTACTTTATAAAGCACTTTGTTGCTAATAGTATCCATATCTTCCCCCTCTAAGAATGATATATTGCCCCCACCAGGTCGAATGACCATGTGTGAAAAGGATAGGGAATTACCAGGGAGTGTAGGTCCCTCGATGGGGCATGGATCATATTTCCATGGAGTTAGCAAGCCTTGCATTTTCGAACGAACTCAGTAGAGTCCTTCTCCATCGTTGGCCAATAATACCCCAACGTCATTAACTGGTCATACAACTTAGCTCCTCTTATGTGAGCTGGATCATGCGCCTGTTTGAGGACCTCAGTTGCTTCTTCCTTTGTGATGCAATATAATGTCATGTTGAATTAGCTCCTTCGATAAAGATGTTCCTCCTGAACGTAGAACCTCGGGGCCCTTAGCTTAAGTCCTATCACATAAATATTTTTTATTGGGATAATTCAATCTTTAATAAAGTTAATAAAGGGCTATTTCCAGTCAGGTTGAGCTTCCACGAAATGACATTCAGCTGCTTTGAAGAATAACTGGCATTTTTTGTACTTCCTCCATTGTAGCTCTGCTTTGCCCTGCTTCATTTTAGGATAGAAACATCCCCCCCCTTTGAATTATTTGATAAAGTGGTATTTCAGTTGTTTCGCAATGCTCTTTATTCGTCTTCTTCAACCTCTGCTCTGCTTCTTCTGGGTTGATGTATCTCGATAACCATCCTCTTGCATTTATGAAGTAAAGGTTTCCTTAGTTTTTGAAGTATGGGCTAATTCCCTCAGCTCCATCATTCCTTCCCTAGATTCCAGTTGCCTTTTAATCCCTCCCCTCCAGTCAGCATTCTCCTCCATTCGATAGAATTGACTGTACTATCGAAGGGGTTTTTCATCGTTGGATCATAACTGTGGTTGTATCGTCTCTCATGACCATCTTCTAGGCAATGGTGGCATAAGAGTCTAATTGGCGGTTCATCATTTAGGGCTCTTGATCTTGGTCTGATAAAACTGGCTAAGGAGCCTCTGAATGATCGTTCTGTACGGTGCCAGACTCAGGTGTTTCAACGCATATTCTCCATTCACTTACTGGATCTCCAAGTTTAAATCACCCTTGATGCAAAGTGACTGAATCCCCCTTCGAAGGGCCTTGAGTAACCCCAGTACCAATGCTTCATATTCTTCTTCATTTTTGGATCTAGGGAAATTTAACTTGTAGTAAAGACAAATCTCCTCCATTCCTTTTGAAAGAATAACCTCTGCCCCTCCTTTCTTTTTTGCTGAACATCCATTAAACCGCGTTGTCCATTCCTCTTTAGTTGCATCTAGGTAATTAGCCTGCAAATCATCTCCTGGAATAATTTCTTTAGGTGGCTCAAATGTTCCTGAGGGGAAGATTGCCAACAGGTCAGCGTAAGCGTGGCTCTTTATTTCGCGAGGAACCACGCACTTTAAATCATATTCTGAGAGGATGAGGAACCACCTAGTTGCCCTACCAATTAATAGGATCACATCTGGTTACAATATTAATTGTAAAAGATAGCATGTAATGTCTAAGTTTCTGTGCTACAAAGACTAAGGCTAAATAATGCCTTTCCATGCTATTGTTCCTAACCTCTGTCCCATGTATGATTCTACTGAAGTAGTAAACCGGTCGTTCTTCCCCGTCAATCTCTTATGCTAATAAAGATTTCACAGACCTCATGGTAGATATAAGGTATAGCTGCAACGGTATTCCTTCTTGTGGGGGAACCATAATTTGTGGTGAAATCAGCTTCTTCATCCGAGCGAGCGACTCCTGGTGAACCTCCTCCCACTTCAATTTCATGTTCCTTCGCAACAGCTGCATCAACGGGTGTGTCATTTTGTCTAATCAAGGTACAAATCTCCTAGGAGACTATATCGAGGAAAATCTTCAGCTCCTTTTCTGTTCTTGGACTTGGCATCTCCAAGATTGCTCGCTTCTTGTTCTGGTCCATGTGTACCCCTTGTCGATAAACCATGAAGCCTAGAAATTTTCCACTTGTTACTCCAAAGATGCACTTTAATGGGTTCATCTTCAATTTATACTTCCTGCATCGGGTAAACACCTTCCTCAAATCGCTCAGATAGGACTCCTCCCTCCTCGATTTGATGACTAAATCATCCATATAGAATTCCATAATTTTTTGGAAGAAGTCATGGAAAATATCCATCATTGTTCTCTGGTAACTAGTCCCAACGTTCTTGAGTCCAAACGGCATTACTTTGTGCATAAAATTGCCCAACGGGGTCCTAAATGTTATTTTTTCTGCATCCGTGGGGTCCATCTTGATCTGGTTGTACTCTACATATCCATATATGAATCTATATATCTCATGACCAGCCATTGCATCTATCAAGCTATCAATGGAAGGTAGAGGGAACTCATCCTTGGGGTAAGGTCTATTCAAATATATAAAGTCCACACAGATCCTTATTTGGTTTTTGTCTTTCTTTCCCACCGGCATAATGCTATATAGCCAAAGCGGGTGTTGTATCATTATGATGAACCCAACCCCTAATAAATGTTGGACTATTCCTTGATCTTAAAGTCTAGCTCAGGCTCGTACATTCTTGTTACTTATTTCACCGGGATGGCTGAAGGCATCACGTTTAACTTGTGGCAGCTGACTCCCTCATCCAGTCCTTCCATCTCTGTGTACTTCCACACAAAAACATTTGTGAACTCCCTAATAAATTCCACCTAGGCCTCTCGTTTCACCTTGTTGATATATTCCGTGATAAAAACAGGCCTTGAATCCTCCCCTTCTTTTGTCAGGTTCAATTTCCCCAACTCTTGTGCCTGCGGTTTCGATTGATCTCCCATGTATTCTCGTTCTTCGACCACATTTTCCATGAATTCTTGTATGTTGGAGTTATCTATCACCATAAATTATCCTCGTTGGTCCACTAGAAAATACTATATATCGGGTCAGCCTCATCATCAGCTTCTTCGTCACCCTTTTTGCACTGTCTACTGGTAGCCGCCACTGCCTTCTTTTTCTTTCCCTTTGAAGCCTCAACAACTCTTCCTCCTGAAAATCGACTCAGCACGCTTTATCGTTTAACCTCATGCTCCGTTGGGTTCACCCTAGGCCTCCTCCTGTCTTCGAGCTGCATCGAAATGTTTTAGGTCCGAGGGACCACCTAATCGGCTTCTCCGGCCATCACTCATGTGTTGCTTGCACCCTCTTTATTCTGCTCATTCAAGGGCTCCATCCTTTCTCTAATCGAAGGAACCCAGGCTTCCTCCATTCTTCTCGTTAGGACCCGAACATCCTCCTCTAATTTTGTGTAAAATTCCACATCTACCAAGTGAGCTTCCTCGATAACGAAAGGCCTCTTCGTAGCTCTAATGGTCACCTCTGTTCCCTTGATATTTGCCTTGGCGCATTGGTGATACGTCGAAGGAACTAGCCCTTGGTTGTGCATCCACACTCTTCCTATCAGCAGATGGTAGGAAGCTGCACTCTCTATTATGTGGAACTTGATATCGGACCTCAGATTTACCATTATAATTCCAATATTCACGTACCCAATGGACTTGGAAGATTGGTTTTTGTATCTCGACATCACCAAAGGCATGGGCACCAACCTTTCTCCCGGAATATTGGCTGCGTGGAAAGAGTTGATTGGAATGATATTGATGGAAGCTCACCCATCCATAAGAGTCCTTGCAAAACTAACTCCGTTGACAATAGCAGTCACAAATAATGGCCTGTTATGAGGGAATCTTACGACCCTATCCGCATCGCTGAAAGTTACTTCTTGCAGAAAATTCTTCACCAACCTGGCCATGGGTCCCTTCCATCTCAGCAAAGGGACCGCGTTCTACCTCGCAATGTCAAGTATTGCTTGGGTTATTTCCAACCTACTCTCCTTTGGTATCCATACTTGGTGGAAGAATAAGGTGAACTTTGGGGATTTTGAAACTGCACAGTATTCTATGACTGGGTTTGTTTCCTCACCTTCAACACTGCACACGTTCTCCGCGTCTTTATCGCTGGCTTCATCGTAGGCTAATACTATGTTAGCCATTCCCTTAGTACAATCTTCCAAAGCTTCTTCGAATACATTTAAATGGATATTCTCCAAATACATTTAAATTCGCAAAGGCATTTTTGTAAATAGCTATGTTGAACATACTTCACATACTTTCATCATTTATAGGCTTACAACATGACATTTAAGTTTGGATTTGGATAAAATAAATGATATTTATTTTTAGGTTATAGCTAAGATGGAATTTTTTTATCGGGTTTGGAATGGAAGGGTTGTATTAATGAAGATATATTTAACAACTTGTGTATAAAATGAAATGTGGAAAATGAAACAGGGGCCATCGATTCATGTTGTAAGAGGGTAGTTTGGATAAGATGGAGGTGTAACTCCTTTTGAGTATAATAATGATAAGTTAACTAGCAAAACTATTGATTAACTACAAGACATGCAAACACAACTTAGATAAGATAAGCTCAGTTTATACTCACATATCTCTCGTGTATAATGCAAAGAATAATAACAAACTCAAAAGGAACTCATTTAGAGGGAGAGAGAGGTAAGCACCCTAGATATACCTTGGCAGGCAGGCAAACACACCAACCACCCTCAAGAATCTATGTCAAGTATTAAAAGCTTCATAATAAATGACAATGGTGGGTGAGTAAACTCTCTGGTTCTGTAATAATCTCTCTCTAGTAATAACTTCTAAACTCTCAAAATAACCTCTTCTCCCCAGAGGTGGTTGGGGTCCTTAAATATCCTCCCACACCACCCTGAGGAAATTCGGTCATTAATGCATGTGAAAGATATCCCTCATACTTTATGTCACAAACATTAAATACCTGATGCACTAGTTATCTCCACGTCATAAACATTAAATGCTAAGACATGCCTTTTGCCTAACCACTGTGTGTCAGGGGGTTGTCGTCACAGAGGTGGCTCACCAACTATCTGACATCCCCAAATACCACTGTGGTTTACTCAAGTACATATTTGATATTGTTTAGCGGGTTAGTGACATCACCTATAGTAGATGTGACATTAAGTAGATGGCTATTTGGTTCACGACACCCGATGGAACTCAAAGTTGCTCCGCCCTAGGTTCTACGGTCAAGGTCCTTCGGTGTTTTACCAGGTGTATCTAAGATGGTTAGGACAAACCCCAATGTTTCCTCACTTATAAATCCTCCAAACCAAGTCCCTCTAAAGTTTCCACGACGAGGTAGTTCGATAGAAGCATGAAAGCTCTGGCCCTACCAAGCCTGGTCTCTTGCGAGTACCGTTCGACCTCACACAAAAAATTATTCTCGTTACATCCTTACAACCATTATAGCTCATTGTCAATATAAACATAGATACAATATGGCTAAGTTACATAACAAGCTAAAATATGAGTTGCCACGCCAAGATGCCTCGTTGAGATGCGACGCTTGAGCTTCCTTACTGAGTTGCCACGCGGGGTTGCCTTAACCCCAGACACTGTTGTAAATAGGGGAATTATCCCTAATCTCAGGATTACCTTCAAGCCCCTATACGCATGTGTAGATTAAGAGAAAACAAAGTAGATGAACAAAACGAGAACCCTTACTTAATTGGTGAGACTCTGAAGACGAAATTGAATTGACCGGAGGGTTTTCGACAGGATGGTTTTGGACGGACCGAAGAGAGAGAGAGAGAGAGAGAGAGAGAGAGATAAAGATAAATTTGACATAAATAGAAATGTAGACGGTCATGAACATTATATATAGAAATATTCGTAGTGACAAAGTTTGAAGGCAAACAAGCATTCCTTTGAAATGAAAATGTCTTTATTTTTGGTGAGATACTTTTATACTATTACAAACCTTTGATTCATTAACTACGATGGGAAGATTTAGAAGATAGTTTTTTGAGTGTGCAATGCCAATGTCATATCAGTAAACGAAGAAGAAGAGTGAGAAGTGAGAAGGAAATGAGGCCGTGTCAGAGAGAGGAGTGAGAAGTGAGAAGTCAAGTGATAGTCTATTATTTTGATTAGTGTTATGTTTTATTTTTGGGACGGGCTTACTAAATTTAAAATATATACAAAAAATATATAAATTTTAAAAAAATGGTCCCGTCCGGTCCACACCCACGTATTAAGACCCAAGATCGAGATCGAACAGAATAACGCGGTCCTTAAAATTTAAAGACTGAATTAAGAACGATTTTAAAATTCTATTTTTTCGGTCCTCAAAATTCGGGTTCGTGAACACCCTACTTCCAAAAACTTCTTCATTGTCCAGAATAAGGCATATATTCGTAGAAATAAGGCGATGAGGTGTAGGGTTGACCAATATTATCGAGAGGACACGAAAAATATCTTTTCTTGGTTATTTACTGATACCGATCAGACTAAGTGTGTTGAGGAGCTACATGCTACCGATGAGCTAGTTATGAAAGTAAAAAAAGAGGCCACAACTCCAGCTCTCGAGGCAGAAGAGACCGACACTACCTTGGATGATGATGATGATGGTGAATAGGATGAGGACATGGAGTCACAATCTTGTTTCTTTTTCTTTAATTGTTTTTGTTGAACAATGATTGTACCAAACTTTATTGGAATGAATTTATATTAAGTAGCCTTGTTTGCCTTATTTAGTGTATTTCATCCTTAACCTTTAGTATGGGACTTTCTTTCTTGTAGCTCTAGTCTTATATTTTGAATATGACCTAGTTTTAATCGTTTATCTTGACAGTGACCACGACCTAAAAAATGAAATGCTTGTAGATAGTACTTCTGCAAACTTAAGAGGTATAATGGCCATAGGATTTAGATATTATTGTCTTCATTTACTGTGATAATTCATTACTATTGCGATCTTATAGATCTTTAGTCTTTAGATGACCCTCCGTAGTCCTGAGAGATAATTGCTCCAATTTCTTGAGAGAATGTTACGTGAGTATGAAGGGTACAGTGTGAACTAGGGGGCTTTTGTGGAAACTCAAGGCATGGTAAGGTATTTTCCATGTGTAATTTTTATTTTGATTATGGATGCATCCTTAGTAAAGATATCTTGCCCAAAGGCATCAGGTAACACTCCACAAACTTAAGGGGTACATCACCCCAAGGATTTGGTCATGATGCTTTTTGCTAGCTACGGTCGTTAGGGCGATGTCTTTTCAAGTTATATGGTTGTGATACCCCGCTTAATTAAATAACGGGTGATTAGGCCTTTGCTAAATTAAGATAAAATATACAGATTGGTTCATTCTTAGCATCACTGCCTAATTTGTTTTTAATATATACTAACCACCTAGTATTTGAAAAGTTGGCATCAAAATTTTATCTTTTATTTAACATGCAAAGATTTAAAACAATTAAATAATTAAATATCAAATTCTCCATACTAAATTGATCAATGACATAATTAATGAAATACTTAATTAAATAAGATATGATGGGAGTAAACACCCCAGTCTGAAACTCTGATACAAAAGTCCATAATCAAATGTCTAAAATCCATAACTGAAATAAAAGGAGTACAATGTCTCGGAAACAACTGCTAATAGAAAATGGGCAACGCACCCGACTAAGATAAAATGAGGAGTGCATTATATTTGCAAGAAAATGGAGGCGTCTATCAATTAGGACCTGCAATTGTCCACAACAACTGCAACAACAGCAAATGAAAATGAACTCCTAAGCTGGGCCGCCCTGAGGCTAGGCACTTAAAATGATTTTTTCAAAAATAAATTTGGAAAATGGGTTAGCGAGTGAAAACATTTAAAATCTAGCAAGTATTTAAAATTCATAAATTAGCTGATATTATATGCATGTTCTCCTATACTAGGTATCTAGCCATAGGGACGCCAGCCTTAGATGATTATGATGCTGACGAGTTATGGATGCTATGGAGATTGGAGCTTTGTTTTAGATGCCTTCATATTTGTTGATTCCTACTCAGGAGTTGTTTATTATTTAGGGCATGTCGCCCAAGAGGATTACAGTATTTATCTTCTATTTGAGTCTTGATTTTATACTCATGTCGTTGTGATACATTTATTATTGTTGGGATTTATGTATTGAGATATTTTACTAGAAAAATATTATTCGAGTTGCATTCAAATTCTGTTGTGATTCATTTGTTATTGTGGATTGGATTATTATGAAAATTGTTCGAAATGGTTAAAATGGAATTTTATTAAATTAAATCTGAAAATTTACTACAAAAAAAGTAGCTTTTGAGACGGTGGCCTAACACTCCCAAAATATCATTTATCCATCTCAAATACTTTTGTGACGCTATTTGGGATGGCTAGGGGGGATCTTTTTTATGGGGGTTATAAATACTTTTTGTGACCCCATAGCCGTCTCAAAATAGTTTTTTGAGACAGGAACAGATCCGTCTCAAAAGGTCCTCATTTTATATGACCCTTTTGAGACGGAACAAAAGTTGTCACAAAAGATTGTTTTTTAGATGAGAATTAATCTGTCTCAAAAGGTTACTATTTTAGAAGAGCTTTTTGAGACGGCAACATAGCCGTCTTTAATATATTTTTTAGACAATTTTAACCATCCCAAAAGAGGTGAAGGGATCTTAAAATTTTTGCACCAATATTTTGTGAAGAATAAAATATACTGCTAAAGGTTAACATAAAATGGAGTTACATTTGAAACAACACAAACAACGAATACTCACAAAATGTAATACATAATATGATTTTCAACCACCACAACGAATTATTGTCATTCAACCATAAATGGAATTCTTACAACCATCTCCTAATATTCATCAACATAAGAATTATAACACTAAGTTCAAATATTTGACTTGACAACACAAATACATTAATGTATTAATACTCCAAACACGAAATGTCTTTATCAAAGTAATTTCGCAACACTGAAGCGTACGACCTCCAAAACCTTTGATTAAAATTTGCATGTAATAAAAAAAAGTATCACTTGCACAAAAAAAATAGTGTCAATTATGTCAAAATTAATACCCCTCTTCAACAATACAATGTGAAAAATGAATCAATATAGTATATTCTCATAATAAAACAATATAAATACTAACTACTACTATTTTTTAAAATTTGGCAGAGTATCCTTTGTTTATTCACGAAAACCTCATGTAGTCAACCTGTTTTAAACATTAAAATTGATTCGAAGAATGATATACACCAACCAACAAATATTTTTAACCACCACCATAATAAATTATCACCACCATAACAAACTTTCACCACCACCATTGAAAATTTAACTTTAAACGAGATAATTTTCTATTATATATAAATAACTATATGTATGCATTTTATTGTATTACCTAGTCTGACTGAATCGTTGAGGTAGTGGAAGCATGATGAGGGGTAGTACTTTGGAACATACTTTTCATTTCACTTCGCATATTAATCTTCATATGTAATAAATCTTGTTGGTTGAGAATATCTAACTCTTCGAGCTCCTATCGATGTCGAGTCTCTCGGTCTTCAACTTATTTCTTTAACTGGTTAATTTATTCCAATAATAATTGAGATGAGCATGCTTTTGTCGACGTTGGCCTATTACCCGCTCCCTTTAGTAAAGCATACCCATGCCCTCCATATCCTACTACTTCAGTAAAAATCTTGTTCCGCACTTCTAGGTCATTTTGTTACTCTTCTGGTAACTCATTTAGTCGTCTTTCAAGCATTTTCTACCAATAGAATTAATATTATAATTAATAAACATAAAATAATTTTCAAGAACACAATTTATAATAAATATTAAATAAATCTTGCAAGCATCACTTATGAATTAATATTTACACTGAAAGGTTTATTATTTGGAGCTCGAGTGGCTTTCCACATGCTAATATTGTCAACGGGCTCCCCTTGTTCCATCCTCTGAAAAAACAATGTATATATATTAATACTATTTGGAGAAAATCAGAAATATTTATAATAATAAAAATTTCAACCTCCTTGGCTATTTTTGCATGTGCCTTTCATCCTGTCCCTGAGTAAGCACATTCAACTTCACGATTTTTAGCGTTTTGATCCGTAATATCCTAAATATTTGAAGAAATAAAAATGAAAATTATGTTACTAGTGACGAAGAATGTAGGTATAAAATTCTTAATAAGAGGTGATATTTATACCTTAATGTTGATGCAAAAAATTAGATTGTATCTAATTATTTAATCACAGATAAATAAAATGAGACGAAGAAATTTTAAAGTGGTTCAGCCTTATAAGAATGGCCTACGTCCACTATTTTTGTTATTGCTGACTGTTTGGGAATTCTCGATTACAAGTTCAATCAAGAAATTACGGTCCCTTACAATGAGGGTAATACAATGTATTTATAGCCCTGAGGCTGTAATGTGGAAGGGCAATACATTAAATGCTGTACATGTGAAAGGGTAATGTATTAAATGCCCCTTAAGTGGATACATCTAAATGATAAGCATTTAATGAATAGTCAAACTTTTGGTTATCCTGCTATTAATGCTTTGATCGAGGTTCATCTCGGAACGCCTAAGCTGCTCGGACTACCTAAGTTCCTCGGTACTAAAAGTTCCTCGGAGAGTTCTTGTAAGTCGGAGCGTCTGAGTTGATCGGGGAAGCAATTTTCCTTGTTGTAGCATGGTTCCTCGGAGCGTCTGAGTTCCTCGAAAGTGTTTGTTGTTGCCACGTAGATTGCCACGTGTCTTCACTCAATTGAGCCATGTCAGCAGACTAAATTTGGTATCAACAGAATCCCCCAATGTTTCATAGTTTGAAATTTGAGGAGTGTGGAACATTCTTTCTCGATATATGGCGGTTTTAAATGGTTATCCTGAAATTTAGGAGTGTTTCCTTTGTATTTATTTTTCCTTTCAAATTTGTAGAATCTGGCTTTTTTGAATTTTTATAACCGCCTCGATCTTCGCGCACTTTTTTTCCTTCTAGCCGACGGTAGCATAATCGTTTCTTTTTCTAACCATTAACTTTACCGTTTCCCAAGGCAAAGTATTTAAACACTGCAGAAAATCCCATCGTCTTCTACTTTTTCAAATTTGCATCTTCGAGTTTTTCATCGTCTTTTTCTCTCCTGTGGACTCATCTCTTCCATCGTTCGTTGTCAACAGATCCATTCCTTTTCTTTAAGATCTTCTTCCTTCTTCTTCATTTCCTTTATTCATCATGGTTTACCTTGTTGAATCTCTTGATAAATTTCGTTCTGATTTTTCTATTCCTTCATGGGTTGTTCTGAAGGAACTTTCTGAACCTTCTGATTATTTCCGTTTGGCTGAGGGAGATTGGTTCCCCAGTCTCTTTGTTGCTGAGTGTTGATTTTCTTTTCCCCCAAACCCTCTATGTCTGGAATTCTGTCAATACTTTGACGTGGTTCCTGCAAGAATAGCCCCCAATACATGGAGAATAGTTAATGGGGTTCATAGACTAAATCAAATTCATGGAACTCGCATAGGAATTCCAGAAATCATGTTTTGTTATAGATGGGCCGTTGGTGATAATACTTTTTTTTTAAGAACTAGATTTTTAAATAGGGCTTTAGTGGTCAATCTCTCGGATGCCAATAGGGATTATTTTGAGCACGGGGTTGTTATAAAAAATTGGCAACATGCTCCTTTATCTGGAGATGAAATGTATCAGGGTCCCAGATGCCCTCCCTATGGTAATAGGATAGGTTATTTTTATTTCATTTTATTTATTTTGAGATTATGATTCCTTTATGTTTGATAAAATGTGCCACTTATATTTTAATTTTAATTTATTTGCAGTTGACAGCAAAAGAAAGTGTCCAAAAGAGGCAGACGTTAATATAAGGCACTTAAAACTTATCTGGAGTTTGCATTAGACTGTTGCCGACGAGCATATTAGGTCAGCTTCATATCGGCTTCAGTACAAGAGTTACACAACTTCTTTTACTGCTCGTTCGGTGATAAGCGACGCAGAGCCACTACCAGCTTCCACCAGTTCTTCGCCTGAGTCACACGTTCCTTTGAGTGAAAGGATGAAGAAAAGACGACCTCCCACCCTTTTCGAGAAAACTGCCTCTGGTGCTGGAGAGGCAAAAAGAAGTAAACATGATGTCCCAGAAGGGACAAAGAAAATTGATGCATCCCCTCCGGCTGCTCCTGTGAAGGTTGCCGAGAAGCCCCCAGTGGCCTCGAGCAAGGCTGTTGCTCCAGGCAAAGTGATTGTCATATCACCGACCAAGAGTTCTTCCTTGGTCGAAACTATTCTTGTTCCTACGAGGAGGCTGAAGAAGAGCTCCTCAGTCAATTTGGCTGACACCGTCTCTCAGTCCCCGACTAGTGGAGTTCCCACTTTTGTTCCCTCGAGCTCTGCTATGAGCTCGGTGAAGACTTGGATCATTCCCGAGATCCAAGGTATTGAAGAAAACCTTTCTCGGGACATGGTTACATCATTGTCTACTCGCCATATTGCTTCTGTGAGTTTTATTGTTTTGAACTTTTCATCTTTCCCTTGTTATATCTGTCTCTGACTTGCTTTCATTTTCTTTTCACAGTTGGTGAGTTGTTTTAACACAATTTTGAAGAAGGATGAAGTTATTAAAGCTTCAAGCTCCTCGTCTGGTGTAGAGGAAGCTTTGATAGGCTTGGGGCAGTCTCTGAAAGATTCTTGCCAGAAATATGCTGATGATAAGGTTGCTTGGGAGAAGAAATTTGCCTCAACCGAGCAGGAGAAAGCTCATGTTGTTGAAGTCTCCAAGGAGTTGGAGAAAAAAATAAATAGTCTGGAGGAGAAGAATAAAGAGCTTGAATGGAAGCTCAAGAATACTGAGGAGTTTGTAGATAAACTCAAGGTTGCTAAGGAAAGGTTGGGTCAGCTTCAGGAAGTAAGTCGGCAGAAGAAAGAAGCTGAGAATAAACTGAAGGCTGCTGAAAATCTTCTGTCCGAGAAGCTTTCCTCGGAGAAGTTAAAGAGCAAATTGATTGTGAAGAAATCTTTCAGCGCTGGCTGGGATAAGGGGTGGACAAAGGCTTGGCTCCCATGATGTTGCAAGTCGAATATGGCAGCCTAAAATACTTTAGAGATGGGTGGGTCGCAGCTCTTCAGGAGATAAAGGTTGATGAAACTTCTGAACTCTTCCAGCGACACATCCCTGGTCCCCCTCCAACTCTTGAAGACGAAGAAGAGGACGAAGCTGCCTCTGAAGATTCTTCCATGGGGATTGGAGATCAAGTTTCTCATCCCCCATCCATCCAGCCTACTAACGAGGAACTTCAGCAACTCATTACTTCATCCGAGCAACTGCCAGAGCTCCCCGAGCAACTCTTTGTTCCCTCTGAGCAACCTACCTCCTCATCCCAGCCTCCCGAGAAAGTTTTGGAAGATAAGGAAAAGGTGTAGAGTTGTTCGGGTTTCTTTCTATTTTATTTCTCTTTGTCAAATGTTACCCTGAACATGTACTCTGAACTTTATGATATTATAAAATTTGAACTTTTGTTTATGCTTACTATCGTTTCTGCTCTTCATACTCTGTTGGTACTCTTATTGATTATTGCTTTTTCTTCCTCTACTAGTTTCTGGCCACGATGGAATTATTATCTTCTCATGATACAAAGATGTTACAGAAATGCAATGAATATTTTAAGGCTGCTCACACAGATCTGAGTGGAGCACAAATCGTTGACATCCTCGGCCAAGATGCTTCGGAACAGGCAATTGAAGCTTTCCAATATCTGAAGTGTCTGCTTGATCGTTCGGTGGCCAATAATGTAGCTTATTATGATATGATTAAGGATCTCCAAGGCACTCTTGAAGACCTTCAATAATAATATAAGGAATCCACTGCCCTCTTGCACGAGGGTACGAGAAGAAGTATCAGCAAATCATTGCCGACAAGGGATACGAGAAGTGTTTTGCTGCATACGATGCGAGGGAAAGAACTTTAAAAGCCGAGGTCAAAGAACACAGGCAAATAGACGAGTTGTTGGAGCAAGAAAATAACAACTTGCAAAGAGAAGTATCTCAATTAAAATCTGTTTCCTCCACCTCAAATGCTTTGATCCCAGTGACTGACGAGGGATTCTCGTTCTTGGAGGTAGAGAACACCAACCTGAGGGATGAGTTGGAAAACTTGAAAAGAGCTGGCCCTTCTACATCTTCTCGTGGATGAGCAAGAGCTGCTCGGATTCCTGTCGAGGAACAGAGGACTTGAAGTTGCAGGGTTATATGGTCTTAGTTTAATTCGTAGAATACACACACACACACTTAATCCAATTTTATTATTTCTATGAAAGATGTATTCTTCTAACTCAATTTTAAATTTAGTTTAACAAATTTGCAAGAACAAAATTCCAATTAAATTCATTTTATCCTAAGCATGCATCTAGGTGATATGATAAAATGAAAGTGCGAAAATCCCAACCACAACACGCCGATGTACGAGGAAAACCCAAATGGGAAAAACCTCGGACGGCTGGGCCTAGACAAAATCCACTACAACAAAAGGTTTTACAAGAGACTCAAAAGACTTACAGACATTGACTCACTCAAGACATGCTTATGTCGCCCTCGACCTCTGAAGTTGTAGTCCGCGAAACTCCAACGTGTTTGCTCAACACTCCTCGTGTTGCGGTATCCACCGAAGCCCAAAACCACCGTCTCCTTGAAGCTTGAATGCAGAAATCCACCGCAATCTTGCTTGTTGAATGTGAATTGATGAAGGGGTTTTGTTTTGAAAAATTGATAAAAATGTTGGAGAGATTTTTATCAAAAAGGTTGGAAGTTATAGAAAAAAGTTGTCTTTGAAAAATGATCTTCCTTAAGTTATAAAACTAAATTTTCGTCCATTAGAAAATAATTGAAAAAGTAGTGGGCAAAAAACAGTTGTAGAAAAAACTGCATTAAAAATAAGTTTAAAAAATCAATTCTGGCGAAACTCGTTCGAACGAGTTCGTTCGAACGACATGTCGTTCGAACGACTTATCTAACGGCGTGCCAGTTTAGGATGGTTAGATGTCGTTAGAAATCTCATTCGAACGAGGTCGTTCGAACGACATTTCTAACGAACTTCTAACGAACTACTAACGAGGCACCACTTCGTTAGAACCAGGTCGTTCGAACGACCTGGGTTAAACTTCGAACGAGAATCTAATTTTTGCCCAAAATTTTTCCAATTTAATTCAAGGACTTTTTCAAAATTAATATAGCTTATATATGAACATTTTCTTATTTGAAATTTCTTGATTAGTCAAAATACTCCAACTTATAAAAATGTATTTAGGTCATATACCTTCGTAGGATAAATAGCACGGTATGAATATTGATGATGCGTGAACTTTGAATGCGGTGCTTGAATCCTTGTGTTGAATGATCGTTGATGCAGTATGACCCAAAAAGCTTTTTTCCAACGGAATTAAGCCAATTTAACAAATGACTCGATTGGAAATTTGTCCTTACAAATCTCCCCCTTTGGCTATTCCGGGACAAAACAAAATAAAAAATAAATAAATAAAAGATTGAATTTGCTAAGCCAGCCGTCAAGCCGTATCTAAATCCCGTCCCAAAAACCCAAAAAAAATACAGACACAAAGACAAGACTGACGAGCTGCAAAGGAGTAGGAGATGTATCCTACACACATGAAACAACAAATTCATAAACGCATGGGGAAATAGAGAGATGTTATATATAAGACAATGCGATAGAATATTTTGTGCATGGTGCATAAATGCCTCAATATTCAATATGAACAGTTTAACTCCCCCTTAATTGTGCATAAGGTCAATATTAGAATCAATTTGGAAATTTAATTATAATAACTTAATTCAATTAAATTATTATTAATTGCAATGAATATGAAATGTCAATTAAATTACCCAAATTTATCAAACTCCCCCTAAATATGAAGTCATATTAAGTAAAATTTTCTCCCCCTTTTTGCCCGGAAAAGACAAAGGGATAAGGGGGCCTGCAAAAGAAATGAGAATAAATAACAAGGCAGGAAATAGAAATAATGAAGAATAATAGTGACATACTAAGACTGCAGTAAGGAAGGGGAAATGGGAAATAGGTAAGGTTCATACAATGAAAGAACTAAAGTAAATAAAACCAATACAAGAGATAATAAATCACTCAGCCTCACAAACAAAAATAAATAGGAAATGAGCCAAGGACATCAAGAGGGAGGATCAGCAGGTGGAGTGTCATCGGGAAAAGAGCTGGTGCCGGAAGAACCTGCCCCGCGGCGCATTTCCATATGGAGGAGGGAAGCAAGATGCTCTAAGAGGAGAGAGTCCCGACGAGCCTGGGCTTCATCCCGACATGCCTGGGCTTCCTCCCGGGCGGCTTCTCGACGGGCTTGGGCCTCGCGGTCCTGCTGCATAGTCATAATGAGCTCCTGCATAAGTGTGCGGTCCTGGCGGCGGTCCTCCTGAAATTGTTCCACCTGTGAATGCAAAAACATAAAATCCTCTGACGCAACGGTTGTGGGAAGCTGGGAAGGGGCGGGGTGATGGACAGAGCGGGAGGGAGCTGGACGACTGGGAGCGGGGTGAGATGAGGTGGCGGAGTGGGAGGAGGCGGAGGGGGTGAGGTGAGGGGTATCCGGTGGCAAATGACCGCGGGAGCGACTAATGGAGGTGAGGTCAACGGTTTGGTATTTTGGGGTGGGGATATCGGTGGACACACGGGGGCAACCGGCGGCAAGACAAATACTGGTGATAAGGGCCGCAAATGGGAGGGCCTGGCGAGTGGGGCTGGCGGGAAGAACCCTAACAGATCGGATCACGCTATAAAGATAGGAGGGAAGGTCAATGTGGGCCCTAATGCTTATAGCAAACATGAGATCCACGTGTTGTTTGATGATTTGGGTGGTGTTGGCACGAGGGAGAAGGCAGGCACAAACGATCCAATTAAGGACCATAAAATCGGGATGTAAATTTTTATGAAAAATAGTAACCGTGCCGGAAGGAAGAATCCTAAAAACGGTGTTAAAAACTAGAGTAGGATCGGGAGTGGTCTCGGATGTCCATGGAAAAGAGGGATTATTTACCCGAGGGAGGGGAAGGATTTGAGCAATCGAGTCGGGAGTGACTAGAATCTCCCGACCTCGCACCCGAGTGTAAAGATGAGTATCCCTATTAATCAGGCTAAAATAAAATTCCCGTACTATGTCGGGAAAAACAACATCGGTGAGGGAGAAGAGTGGGTCCCACCCTAAATCAGATAACCATGAATGCACGTTTGTTCCGTGGACGGAGGGGAGATTAATCACTTTCTCCCGTACAACAGAACGGGTTGCAAACCCTTGGGTGTGATAGCGGGTATGTTGGGAAAGGGTGCGCCAACGGAGTTTTAGGTCGGGAATACTCCGGGATTCCTCATCCGAGGACGTGGTGCGTTCCTCGGGGGAATCGCTAAGTTGGCGTTGGCGGCGATTACGAGCCATGGAAAAACTGATAAAAACTAGAACCTACCCGAATACAATCCAACCGAACCACCAATTACACCAAAAAAAAATCCAACACCAATCAGCATAATTCCCATCCTCCTTAAAAAAAATGCATGAAAAAAATTAAATTTGATTAAAATAAATGCCATGAATAGTCCTGAATTGGTATTTTGAAAAAAAATATTCATGGGAGGTATTTTAATCATGGGCAATAGAAATAAATAACACAATAAAAGAGCCCCATTTAAAAATATACACACATGCATATAGAGTAATGTGGGGAAAAGGGTTGAGAATCAAGTTTTAAAAAAAAATCCCAACATTACGTATATACACAGATATATATAGAGAGAGATTTAGAGAGATAGAGATATAATATATAGAAGATATATATAATATATATAATATATATAGATAATAGATAGAATATATTATATATATATATATATATATATATATATATATATATATATATATATATATATAGATATATGCGTATAGATATATATAAAGCAGTAGAGAGAAAGAACAGGGACGATACCTGAAATGGAAGAGGAGGTAGGAGCAGCAGAAATCGGAGAGAAGAGGAATGAAGAAATGGAGGAAGGTGGGTAGGAGGAGGGAAATAGGGGAAGAGAGAGAGTGGGGAAAAATCGTGGGGGGTAGGGTAAGGAGAAGAGGGGAAATGGAAGAAAGAGGGGAAAGAAAATCATGGGAGAGAGAGAGGGAAGTGGGAAGGAGTGGCTGGGGAAGAGGAAATCAGAAGTTGGGAAACGTGCGCTGCAGAAAAGGGAAAAAAAAAATTGACCGTTTTAACTGCAGCTCGTTCGAACGAGTAATGTCGTTCGAACGAAGGGTTCGAACGACGAGACAGCTTCGGCTCGTGAGATGTCTCGTTAGAAGATGGTTCGAACGAAAATTGTCGTTCGAACGAGGGTATCGAACGACGAGACAGCCTCGGATCGTTAGATGTCTCGTTAGATGTTGGTTCGAACGAAAATTGTCGTTCGAACGATAGTTCGAACGACGGGACAGTATGGGGCTAAAAAATGTCGTTAGAAATCTCGTTCGAACGAGAATTTCTAACGAAAATTGGAAATTTTGGAAAAAATATACGATAAAATTGATTGAAAAATACCATAATATCAGGAATTGGGATGGCCAGATCATTGCCAAAAATGTGATTGTATTAATCCTAGCTCGAGCCAACATATCCAAATGGTGGGAGCGGAAATGTAGGGGTGTGAACAATACGCGTGAAAGTCTTTAGCCACAACATTTGTACAAGTGCGTAATGCCAAACAATATATACGAGCAATATTCACTCAGATGAGCCTTGTGTCAAAAATGAAATATTGTGGAACACTTAACCACGAATGTAATAAGCGTACAAAATAGATGATTCTCTCGCCAATAAAGTCACAAGAAGAAAGCAATAAATTAATGAAATGTGCATGCCCGTTGATCTTCAACTTATATCTCCCAAAAATATCAAATAGATTGAGACGAATCTTTTGAAGACTCAATCAAGCCTATTATTTTGGCTTTGCATTGTATATATATCATTTTCAATGCTTCTATTTTAGTCACACATCTGAATATGCAAATGGAGGCTTTTCACGCAAGAACTTTTATGTTTTTCGCAGCTCGGTTCCATTGCTAGAAACGGAAATCAACCGGAAGAATATAGTCATTTTGTTTCAATCCGGGCAACGGATGATCATGCACAATTTCGATTGCTTATAATGGATGTGACAGGATTGAGAAGACAACACCAAATCTCACTTTGCAAGTACAATGTGAACAAGATATTCGAAATATTCCGTGTACGGTGTGTGCAAAAGGCAAATATGTGAGGAAATCACAACATTATATATCATAAAACAAAGCATTATTGTGCACAAGATAGACCATGTATGGATTAACTATTCATCGTAGGCCACGTGAACATGGAAAAAGATAGGGATTTGAATACATCGACCACAAAGCCATATGGACAAAAGTTTTGATAGCATTATCTAACCATTCCCATTTTCCTTGAAAATGAAGAAAATAAAAAATATTTTTGAAATTTTTGAATAAAATATATACAAAGGAAATCTAGTTCATAGGTAAATAGATATGCAAGAGAAGCAACCTAAACTAGATAAACGGCTTCGATCTCAATCAATGGAGAAAACCCCAATTGATTTCCTAAGGTTTTCAAACCTAAGGGCACCTAGAGGTTTAGTAAAGATATCGGCCAATTGTTGATCGGTAGGAACGAAGCTTAGAGAAACAATTTTCTCTTCAACCAAGTCACGAATGAAATGTTCACGGATCTTAATATGCTTGGTTCTAGAATGTTGAACGGGATTACGGGAAATATGGATTGCACTAGTATTATCACAATATATAGTCATAGTGCCTTGGGAAATGCCGTAATCTTCCAACATTTGTTTCATCCAAATGAGTTGAGTGCAACAACTCCCGGCGGCAATGTATTCGGCCTCCGCCGTGGACAAGGAGATAGAATTTTGTTTCTTGCTCATCCATGAGACAAGTGCACTTCCAAAATAGAAACATCCGCCGGATGTACTTTTACATCCATCAACATCTCCTGCCCAATCGGCGTCTGAATATGCTGATAGACAATCATTAGTGTCAAAGGAGTACCAAATGCCAAATGAAAGGGTCCCACTAACATATTTGATGATACGTTTAATAGCAAGTAAGTGAGACTCTTTTGGTGCGGCTTGATAACGAGCACAAACTCCTACACTAAAGGAAATATCGGGACGACTCGCAGTTAGGTAAAGTAAACTACCTATCATACTTCTAAAGAGAGTATGCTCTACATCTTTTCCATCAGTGTCTTTACTAAGTTTAATAGAGGAGCTCATAGGAGTACGAGCATGTTTAGCGGATTCCATATTAAATTTCTTAACAAGGTCTTTAGCATACTTAGTTTGGGACAAAAATATCCCATTTTTTAGTTGACGAACTTGAAGACCTAGAAAGAAGGTAAGTTCACCTACCATACTCATTTCAAATTCATTGTGCATTTCTTTGGAAAAAATTTGAGTATGTTTATCACATGTAGACCCAAACACTATGTCGTCGACATAGACTTGAGCAACAAGAATACCTTTTTTATCACGCCGAACAAAAAGTGTCATATCTACTCCCCCTCTCAAAAAGCCACGAGAAAGGAGATAAGAAGTGAGTCTTTCATACCAAGCACGGGGGGCTTGTTTTAAGCCATATAAAGCTTTCTTTAAAAAGAAGACATGAGTAGGATGAGTTGGGTCCTCAAACCCTTTTGGTTGTTCAACATATACTTCCTCTTGGATAATACCATTTAAAAAAGCACTTTTGACATCCATTTGATATAATTTAAATCGAAGATGACATGCGATGGCAAGTAAGAGACGAACCGATTCTAACCTAGCAACAGGAGCAAAAGTTTCTTCAAAGTCAACACCTTCTATTTGAGTATACCCTTGAGCCACTAATCTATCCTTGTTTCGAACAATGACACCATTTTCATCCATTTTGTTTTTAAAAATCCATTTAGTGCCAATGACATTGGTATTAGAAGGCCTAGGGACTAATTCCCAAACATCATTTTTCTTAAATTGAAACAATTCTTCTTGCATAGCATTAATCCAATGTTCATCTTTTAGGGCTTCTTTATAGTTTTTAGGTTCAATAGTAGAAGTATAACAGAGATAAGTAACTTCATTTTCTAATTGCGCCCTAGTCTTGACACCTACCTCGGGATCTCCTATAATTTGTGAAGTATCATGATTTTTACACACCCAAGGAGTAACTTCCCTTTTATCGGTAGATGGAACACCCAAATCATTTTGAAAAACAATACTTTCATCATTTGACTCAACATCACACTCACATGATAAAACTTCCTCATTATTAATTTGTGTGGCCGGAGCATCATCTTTTATGACCACATTAATGGATTCCATTACTTTAGAGTTGCTTAAGTTAAAGACTCTAAAAGCTCTACTATTTTGAGAGTATCCTAGGAAAATACCCTCATCACTCCTCGAGTCAAATTTTCCTAGAAGTTCTCTATCTCTAAGAATATAGCATGGACTTCCGAACACTCTAAAATAGGACAAATTGGGTTTCTTACCCGTCCACAATTCATAAGGAGTTTTGTTAGTGTTAGGACGCAAATAAACTCTATTAACCGTGTGACAAGCAGTGTTAACCGCTTCGGCCCAAAACCTACGAGCCACATTTCTTCCAAGGAGCATGGATCTTGCCATTTCTTGGATCGTTCGATTTTTACGTTCAACTATACCATTTTGTTGAGGGGTTCGAATGGCCGAGAATTCATGTTTTATTCCTATTTCATCACATAAGGCATTCACACTGGATTCCTTGAATTCGGTTCCATTATCACTCCTAAAGCGGTTTATAGTAACACCGTGAAGATTTTGAAGAGCTCTACATTTAATAGTAAGAAAGTCAACTGTTTCAGATTTCTCTCTCAAAAAGCCTACAATAGAGTATCTAGAGAAATCATCCACCATAACCAAGATGTATCTTTTTCCTCCTATACTCTCGGTACGAGTAGGACCCATAAGGTCCATGTGTATCAATTCTAGGACACGAGATGTTGTTATCGAGTTTATCTTTTTATGAGGACTTTTGATTTGTTTACCAAATTGACACGGTCCGCAAATGGTGGATGTTGGCTTTCCTAGTGGCGGTAAGCCACGAACAAGCTCTTTTCTCACAAGTCTGTCAAGATCTCTAAAGTTAACATGACCTAATCTTTGATGCCAAAGATCGGTAGAAGAGGTTTTTACATTATTGCAGACTAAAGAAGATTTTGGAATGATGCCATAGCAATTGTCACTGGTTCTAACACCATGTAAAATCGGTTCACCTGATTGATCATAAATGATGCACTCCGATTGACTAAATTTCACATCAAGATTATCATCACACAGTTGGCTAATACTTAACAAATTAGCCTTTAGACCCTCAACATAAAGAACATTTTCAAGTTTTGGGAAACCTGAGATTTCAATAGAACCTCTACCAATAATTTGGGACTTGCTACCATCCCCAAAAGTAACTTTACCATCTTTATGGTTTTCGAGAGTAGTAAAAAGAGATTTATCGCCCGTCATATGTCTAGAACAACCACTCTCAAAGTACCATTGAGAGGTATTTTGTGCCTTAAGAGCAACGTGAGCGACAAAAGCTTTCTTGTTTTGATTTTTCTTAACCCAAGTTTGAGTAGTTTTCTTCCCTTGATTGGCTCTAGTCTTATAATTAGAGTTATTTCTTTTGACATTAGAGAACCTAAGAAACTCTTCCATTAGATTTTTAGAAGTATTGACAAGGTACTCAACTTGACTCTTAAGATTAGCTAAGGAGCTGTAAGGTTGTTTTGAATTTGTGAATTGAGGGTTATTTCCAAGTTTGTAGCAAAAATCTTTAAGGTGACCCTGTTTGTGACAATATGACCATACATAAGGTTGTTTTGGGCCAGCTTTTAAATGTTTCTTAGAGGGATTAACTTTAGGAACATTAGATTTTGTAACAAACTTAGCAACAGGTTCAGTTTTGACTTTTGAAGAATTTCCTTCTTCATATCCTATTCCCTTTCTTTCTTGATACCCTTTCTCCTTATATCCTAAAACAGGACCTAGAAACAGTTTTCCCATTCTTCCTGAATTGTCCTCGAGTGTGACTTTAACTTCACGAGAGGACTTGAGATCTTTTTCAAGTTGGACTATTTTAGTTTCTAGAGATGTTCTAATTTCATGAGACTCATTAAGTTCTTTGTTAGCACTTTCTAAGGAGATAATCAAGTCACATTTTTCTTTGCCAATCACGATAAGTTTTTCAGAAAGAGATATTTTAATAGCCTCGAGTTGAGTGACTAAGGCCTCCTTCTCCATCAGGCCTTTCAACTTTTTTTCTAAAGTTAAAACTTTCAAGGTTAATCTTTTGTTGACTTTTTGAATGCGAAGAGATTCATTGTAGAGTTCGGAATAGGCAGTTTGTAGTTCACTCTCATCTATATCACTGTCACTCTCTTTTCATCACTACTAGTAGAATGAGTAGAAACCACCTCTAGATTATGTTCAGAATTGTCAACATTAAGGTTTGACTCACACGAATTACTAGCAAGGCTCGCCATAAAGGCAGTGAAGTTATTTCTAGGAGAGTTAGAGTCATCAGAGTCTTCAGACTCATTATCACTGTCGCTTAAAGTAGCATTGTAAACGGCTTTTTCTTTGCCTTGTCTTTTAAGTTTTGTGGGGCACTCGAAAGCTCTATGACCACGTCCCTCACATTCAAAACATCTTTCCGAATCATCCTTCTTAAAGTTGTCTTTATTGAACTTCTTTGAATCCTGATTAGTGAACTTTTTATTTCCTCCTTTGTTTTGATTCTCAAATTTAGGTTTTTCAAATTTGGAGTTTTGTTTTTTAAATTTGAGAAATTTTTTAAACTTTTTGGCAAATAAGGCTATATCATCAGAATCAAAGTCAGACTCATCAGAATCAGACACATCAACTTTCTTAACTTTTAAAACTACTCCCTTATCTTTCCCTTTGTTATCTTTAGGAAACATATCAAGTTCAAACGTTTGCAGATCACCAACAAGTTCTTCAAGTTTTAAGGTATCTAGGTTTCCTAAAGAATTAAGTACAGTGACTTTGGGAATGAAACGCTTAGGAAGACATCTAAGTATTTTCTTAACCACACGATTTTCAGGTATTCTTTCACCTAAGTTAAAGCAAGAGTTGACTATGTCAGATAAACGAGCATAGAACTCATCAAAAGTTTCAGTTTCTTTCATGGTGATAGTTTCAAATTGTGTAGTTAAGTTTTGAAGTTTTGAGGCTTTAACAACACTTGTTCCCTCATGAGTAACTTGGAGAATGTTCCAAGCTTCCTTTGATGTTTCGCACGTCATTATACGACGAAATTCATCGGGAGACACGGCACCAAATAAGGCATTTAATCCTTTTGAGTTAAAGTTACACCATTTTAAATCTTCCTCGCTCCACTGTTCAACAGGAGTCAAAATACGTTCATCATTAACAACCATTGTAGGAGGGGACCATCCTCTTTCAACAGTGACCCAAACACGTTCATTAATAGATTTAAGAGCGGATCTCATACGTGCTTTCCAATAGGTATAATTTGATCCGTCAAATAAAGGTCGTCTATTCGACGAAAAACTATCCATATAACCTCCAGGATTCATCTAAATAACTTATAGAAACAAGCTCTGATACCAATTTGAAGTTGCAGGGTTATATGGTCTTAGTTTAATTCGTTGAATACACACACACACTTAATCCAATTTTATTATTTCTATGAAAGATGTATTCTTCTAACTCAATTTTAAATTTAGTTTAACAAATTTGCAAGAACAAAATTCCAATTAAATTCATTTTATCCTAAGCATGCATCTAGGTGATATGATAAAATGAAAGTGCGAAAATCCCAACCACAACACGCCGATGTACGAGGAAAACCCAAATGGGAAAAACCTCGGACGGCTGGGCCTAGACAAAATCCACTACAACAAAAGGTTTTACAAGAGACTCAAAAGACTTACAGACATTGACTCACTCAAGACATGCTTATGTCGTCCTCGACCTCTGAAGTTGTAGTCCGCGAAACTCCAACGCGTTTGCTCAACACTCCTCGTGTTGCGGTATCCACCGAAGCCCAAAACCACCGTCTCCTTGAAGCTTGAATGCAGAAATCCACCGCAATCTTGCTTGTTGAATGTGAATTAATGAAGGGGTTTTGTTTTGAAAAATTGATAAAAATGTTGGAGAGATTTTTATCAAAAAGGTTGGAAGTTATAGAAAAAAGTTGTCTTTGAAAAATGATCTTCCTTAAGTTATAAAACTGAATTTTCGTCCATTAGAAAATAACTGAAAAAGTAGTGGGCAAAAAACAGTTGTAGAAAAAAATGCATTAAAAATAAGTTTAAAAAATCAATTCTGGCGAAACTCGTTCGAACGAGTTCGTTCGAACGACATGTCGTTCGAACGACTTATCTAACGGCGTGCCAGTTTAGGATGGTTAGATGTCATTAGAAATCTCGTTCGAACGAGGTCGTTCAAATGACATTTCTAATGAACTTCTAACGAACAACTAACGAGGCACCACTTCGTTAGAACCAGGTCGTTCGAACGACCTGGGTTAAACTTCGAACGAGAATCTGATTTTTGTCCAAAATTTTTCCAATTTAATTCAAGGACTTTTTCAAAATTAATATAGCTTATATATGAACATTTGCTTATTTGAAATTTCTTGATTAGTCAAAATACTCCAACTTATAAAAATGTATTTAGGTCATATACCTTCGTAGGATAAATAGCACGGTATGAATATTGATGATGCGTGAACTTTGAATGCGGTGCTTGAATCCTTGTGTTGAATGATCGTTGATGCAGTATGACCCAAAAAGGTTTTGTCCAACGGAATTAAGCCAATATAACAAATGACTCGATTGGAAATTTGTCCTTACAGGACTTAATCTGCTTTAGAGAACCAGGCCTTCCAGCTGATGGCGAAGAACCACGCATTGGCTGAGATGTCTAAGAAAATCAAGGACCTGGAAGAGCAGCTTTCTGCGCAAAACTCTATCTTGGAGAATAAATAACTCTTCATGAAAAATCTCCACGAGTAGCTGGAAAGACTGACATATCAATTTCACAAGCAGCCCAGGGAGTTCTGGATAGCTGGCTACAACGAGGCTCTCTACCACTTGGAGGATCGTATCCAGAATGCAAATAATGAGGGCTACAAACAGGGATAGCTGAATGCCTTAGGTGTGCTGCAACTCGAACAGGGTCATTACCTGTGGGATTACCATAATCCTAGGCTGCTCGACCTACCCATGCCACCATTCAATCTTGTTATGAGTTGGATCCCTGCTCGGGCCATCCCTCATTGTCTAATTTCCAAATACCTCGGTGATTACAATCTCCATTGAAATGTCGAGATATCTCATCCTGAGCACCTCCTAGATCGACCGTCCGTGATGAATATCAGGATGTTAAAAGATCTTAACTTCATAAATTCTCCTCTCGCTTTAAATGATCCACCTGCTGGCGAGGAACCTGTTTCAAAAGAAGTGGGGAAGAAACCAATAGAATAGGAGTATTGATGTAATAAATTTGTATTTTATTTCTGATGTATTTTGTTCTATATTTAATGAAATAATTTTATTTGAAAATCTTGACTGCTATTGTTTTGTAACACTTTACATCTGTGCATGTGTGTCTGTTAAAAAGATAACAATATTGTGTTATTTATCGACCAACTTATTATCGAGTAGTTTGAATTTGTGGTAGTTATTAAAAAGTTACTACGTTGTTTATCGACCAACTTACTAAGTTGTTTCTCGACCAACTTACTAAGTTGTTTCTCGACCAACTTACTAAGTTGTCGACCAACTTACTAAGTTGTTTCTCGACCAACTTAGTAATAATTTTAAAAAGTCACGAGTATCAAAATTTTTCTTGATCACTTTCTCGTATTCATAAAATGTTTCCGACCAACCAAGGTCGGTAAATTTTCCTTCTCGACCAACTATAGTTAGTGGGTTTTTATCCCTGACCAGCCATAGTTAGTGGATTTTTCCTCTACGAGGAGCTTTGGAACTTTCTGGAATAATTTTACCTCCCGACCAACTTTAGCTAGCATTTTCGAGAATATGTTTACTTCCTAACCAACATAAGTTGGCATTTTTAGGAATACATAATTTTACTTCCCGGAGGAATACATTGTTTTACTTCCCATAGGAATACATTTGTTTCTCGACCAACCTTAGTTGGCGTTTTCCAGAAGAAATTTGAGTAATCCGAGTTTTTCCGAGTAGTGTGTAGCACTAGTATTCCCCGAAAAACTTTCAATAAAAGGAGATAATTTGGCAGAATATCCTCATTTTATTCGTACTGACGGAACTGTGTTACATGAGAACATACATCACTGATAATACTTGCGCAGGTGCTCTGCGTTCCATGGATTCTTAAACTCATCCCCCTCTAAAGTTGCTATTCGGTAGGTTCCTGGTCGAACAACTTCTGTAACTCGGTATGGTCCATGCTAGTTTGCCTCCAATTTGTTGTGCTTTTGAATCACTTTCTTTAGGACATAGTCTCTTTCTTTCAGGTCGCACTTCTTCACCCTCTTATTGTAGAACAAAGTTGTTCGTTGTTGGTATGCAGCATTCCGGATGGCTGCTTCTTCTCTAACTTCTTCGAGCATGTCTAAATCCAATCTTCTCATTAAGTCGCTGATAGGGGAATTGAAATTCAGTACCCTGTGTGTTGGGAGGCCCAACTCGGCAGGTATAACAGCTTCACTTCCAAACTCCAGCATATATGGTGATTCTTCAGTTGCTGCTCGGGGAGTAGTACGATAAGCCCACTATACTGACTGTAACTCGTTGATCCAGTTTGCTTTTGTCTCACTCAGTATTTTCTTCAAGACATTTAGCAGTGTTCTATTCGTCACTTCAGTCTGTCCGTTGCTTTGGGGATGTTCTGGTGCCGAGTGGATCTTCAAGATATTGGACTGATGGCAATAGGCAGTGAGCTCCTCATTGTCAAATTGTGTTCCATGGCCTGTGATGAAGGCATGAGGAAGACCATATCAACAAATGATGTTCTTCCAAATAAATTGGTACACCTTGTCGTACGTCATATCAATGAGAGGTTCAGCTTCAACCCATTTAGTAAAATAATTCACAGCGACCACGAGATACTTAAACCTTCCCCTGGTCGTCGGCAGTGGCCCAGCCAAATCTATTCCCCATATGGAAAATGGCCAAGGGTAAGTAATGGGTGCCAATAATGCTTGGGGAGTTCTTCGGATGGAGGAGAAGCGCTGACACTTGTCACATTTCTTAGCATAGGCTATGTAATCCGCCGTCATCGTCGACCAGTAGTATCCTTGCGTCATCACCCTTTGCAAAAGCGTCCGACCTGCTACATGGGCTCCACAAGACCCTTCATGGACCTCTTCAATTAAATCTTTCACCTCGGTGGGATGCACACATCTCTGTAAACCTTCTATAACTCCTCGTCTATATAGAATACCGTTGGTCAGTACATAACGAGCAGCCTTAAATTTCAGTTTCCTAGCTGCAAGTTTGTCAATTGGTAATTCCCCTTTCTCAATATATGCCCTGATGGGATCCATCCATGATGATCCTAAATCGAGGGTAATAAAGTTCATCGTTAGATCTTCATCAATACTCAGACCAGCTAAGACTTCAATTGGGATTGTTCTTCATAGCTCGGTACGAGTAGCTGATGCTAATCGAGCTAGGGTGTCTGCTCTCGCATTCCCCATTCTTGGTATTCTGACCAGCTGAATAGCAGCAAATTCTAATACCAACTCCATCACCTTTGCATGATACTTGATCATTAATTCTCCTTTGGCTGCATATATTCCCAACATTTGATTTACAATCAATTGAGAATCACTGAAGATAATAACCTGCTGCGCCTCCATAATTTTTGCCAAATTAAGACCTGCAATCATGGCCTCATACTTAGCCTCATTATTGGAAGCTTTGAATTGGAAACGTAGGGCATATTCCATGTCGACCTCGTCCGGACTGCTCAAAACTATCCCTGCGCAACATCCTGTAGTGTAAGATGAACCATCCACATACAGACTCCATATAGGTAACTCGTCTTCAAATTTTGATCTGACAGAGTTCCTCGGTGAAATATTTGTTGCTTCCTTTCATCCTCCCCTGATATTTCTTGCTCTTCGTCGATCATCTTTTCTTGCCCTTTTACCAACCTAAGTTGGTCTGGGCTCGAATTTGATGATCCTGTAACATCCACTTGCCCTTTTACCAACCTAAGTTGGTCTGATCTTGTGTTTGATGATCCTGTAACATCCACAGGTTGATCAGCGAGCAACTTTTACTCCTCGGGGGTATCAGGATAGGTGAACTCTGCTATAAAATCTGCTACAACTTGCCCTTTGAGCGAGGATCTGGGTTCATAAACTATATCATATTCACCAAGTTCTATTTCCCAACACATCAATCTTCCAGACTTTTCTGGTTTGTGAAGGTCTTGTCTCAATGGCATATCATTATATAGTACTATGGTATGAGCTTGAAAGAATGGCTTCATTCTTCTACTTGCCTCGATCAATGCTAGTGCCAATTTTTCCAGCTTTGGATATCTGATCTCTGCTCCTCCGAAGGCCTTACTTGTGTAGTAGATCGGTTTTTGTCCTCCATTCTCCACTATTATCAATGCGGAACTTACTGCATTCTCGGACACTGCCAGATACAAGTATAATTTTTCTCCCATCACTGGCCTGGATAACAGTGGAGGTGTTCCCAAGTATTTCTTCAAGTCTTGAAAAGCCTTCTCACATTCATCATTCTACTCAAAAGTCTTTCGGGGTGTCTTGAAGAATTGGAGACATCGATCAGTTGCTCGCGATACAAATCTGTTGAGTGCTACTACTCAACCTGTAAGACTTTGCACCTCTTTCTTCGTCGTTGGAGATCGCAGCCCTAGCAGAGCTTTGATCTTTTCAGGGTTAGCTTCAATGCCTCGCTGATTGACAATGTATCCGAGAAACATGCCTTCTCGTACTCCAAATATGCACTTCGTCGGGTTCAACTTCATTTGATATTTATCTAGTTGATCAAAAGTTTGGCTTAAGTCAACCAGATGATCAACAGCTTTTTTGCTCTTCGTTAGCATATCGTCAACATAGACTTCCATATTGCAACTGATTTGTTCTGTAAACACGTTGTTCATCAGCCGCTGATATATTGCACCTGCATTTTTCAAACCAAAAGGCATAACATTATAACAATAAGTTCCCCTAGGGGTAATGAAATAAGTACTCTCCCTGTCTTCAGGTTTCATTTTAATCTGATTGTAACCAGAATAAGCATCTATGAAGCTCTGCAACTCATGTCCCGAGGTAGCATCCACTAGTTGATCAATTCGGGGAAGCGGAAAATGATCCTTTGGGCATGCTTTGTTGAGGTCGGTGAAGTCTACACACATCCTCCATTTGTTGTTCTTCTTCTTCACCATCACCATATTTTCTAACTAGTCAGGATATTAAACATCTTCAATAAAGCAGGCTTTCTGGAGCTTCTCGACTTCCTCCTGTATAGCTTGATTCTTATCGAGACTGAATACTCTTCTTTTCTACTTCATAGGCTTGATCTCCTTATTCACATTGAGTTCGTGACATAAGAAATTTGGGTCTATCCTAGGCATATCTT
This sequence comes from Sambucus nigra, assembly GCA_949130495.1. Lineage (NCBI taxonomy): Eukaryota > Viridiplantae > Streptophyta > Magnoliopsida > Dipsacales > Adoxaceae > Sambucus > Sambucus nigra. The sequence continues at coordinate 379,899,699 of OX422211.1, forward strand.
CGTGACTCCAAACAAAAGTTTTCTTTCTTGCTTCTAAGGAAAGTTATCAATTCCTACTTTAGTGAGGCTTCCAACGATGAACCTACTTGAGTAGTTCGTTCAGGATGCTCGTCGTCTAGAATGATGTTTTCAGTAGCTTCCACCACTTGACCCTTCACGAGTTGAGACTCATCTATAGGATCCAATGTTTCAATTTATGCACCTTTATCCACTTGATAGGTAGTGGTCTTTTTCCTTGATTCCTCCAGTTCCTCTTGCTCGGAGGATGAATAATAGAATTCCCGAGCTACTTTCTGATCACCTTTCACAACTCCTACTCCAAAATTTGTTGGAAATTTTAGGCACTGATGCACCGTAGATGGTACAGCCTCGAACTTCTTCAATCCTTCTCTTCCCATGATGATATTATATGATGATTGAACATTCTTATCCATCAGGAAAAAGTGTATTCTTTCTGTCCGACAAGCAGGCCAGGTACCAATGAATATATCCAACTTGACCGTCTCAAGTGGAAATACTTTCTCGCCAGCAAAATCGAGGAGGGATCTATGATAAGGCTCCAGTTGAGACAGCTTTAGATTTAAATTGTCAAAGCACGAGTAGAACATGATGTCTGCCGAGCTACCATTATCGACCAGTACTCTTGAAATCATTACCTCCTTCATCCTCATTTTGATCACCAACGGGTCATCATGAGGATATAGAACACCTGCGAGGTCATTCTTTGAGAAACCAATGACCAATTTCTCTTTGTTCACCTTTCTTGGGCGATCCTCCTCAGCTAGATTTATTTGTTGAATGTATGAGAAAGCTTGAGCCTCATAGAGGTAAGATTTTCTCTCGGCAGTAAGGTCTCCTCCTCCTACATCTCCACCTGTAATAACATTACAATCAAATGACCCAAAGCGTATTGAAAATACCTCACGTTCTGGCTGCCTTGGTCTCTTGGGAAGATCGGGGTCATCTTCTGGATCAACTTCATGGTCTCTCTTCCTGTTCTCCTCTGCTCGACGAGGAGATCTAGACCTCTATCTTGCTCGGTCGTTGTTTCTTCTATCATTCTTCCGATTAACATACTTTGCCAGTTTTCCTTGTCTGATGAGTGTTTCAATCTCATTATGAATAACTATGAAATTCTTGGTCATATGGCCATGATCTTTGTGAAACTCGCAATATTTTGCCTTATTTCTCCTTTTGGGGTCTGCCTTCATTTTCTCTGGCCAATTTAATTCCTCGTTGTTCTTAATTTCTTCTAGAACGTGGTTAATCTCTTTCTTCAAACGAGTATAATTAAAAAATTTCCTCAATACTTCCCAAGTCAACCTTGTTTTTGAGTGTTTGTCATTACCATTGTTCTTATGCTCCTTATTCTTAGCTTTATCACCTTCCACCTTGGTTTCTTGGGCATCCATATTCTTCTTCGCAGCCATAGCCTCCTTGGCATTCATAATCTTGGACGCTTTTCCCATTAGGTTTGACATGGTTCTAGGTGGATCTTTGGCCAAAGTGTAGTACAACTTGTTGGGCAGTAGTCCACTCATCAAGGCAGTAATCGCTGTCTTTTCCTCATAATCAATGATTTCGAGCTTCTCGTTATTAAAACAAGTTATATAATCTCTGGTACTTTCACCAGCTTTTTGTCTAACACTTAACAAATGCGCTATTCGTTTAACAGGCTTTACCCCAAAATAGAAATTTCGAATGAATAACTCGGCCAGTTGAAGAAAAGTTAAAATCTTACCCCGAGGAAGATTATTATACCACATTTGAGCAGATCCGGTAAGAGTTCTCGAGAATGCTCTGCATCTCATCTCATCTAGAACAGCATAGATGTCGGCTACAACTTGGTATTGTTCTATATGAAGGACATGGTCTGTCTTTCCATCATATTTGGGGGTCACAACAGGTGCTTTAAACTTTGATGGTGTTGGAAAGTCTACAATGGCCTGGACAAAAGTTCGTTGTAGAGGGTTCTTGGCTTTAGCCATTTCCCCTAATCTATCCTCCTGCCTCTGATAGAGCCTTTCCATGCATCGTTTCCTTCCTCGGGCCTGTTGGTTCGAGCAACTGATCGCGTTGATGTGGCTTTATGGGATCTATATTGACGAGCAGCTGGTCGGGACTGGGCAGATCCTTCCTTTAAATCTGATGGTCATAAAAAACTCCTTGATACAACTTTAGGAGGAATTCTACACCTTTCTAGGACCTAATCGATCAAAAGGTGATACCGTGCTTAACCTCTCTAGCGCACTAGTCCTTTCTGGAGAGAGAGAGAGTGATACGTTGTTCAGTATCTGTGGCCCGCACTAATGAAGTTCGTCCAGGTTGATAAGAAAAATCTTCAGATTCCTCAGTACGATATGAATCAGTACGCCTAGTACGTGAAGAAGGTAAACGGGTATTTCTTTGAATACTTCGCAGTCCTGAATGGGTTGGTGCACCGCCATGGAGGGTTTGTAGGAGTTGTCGCATAGTTTCTTGCATGACTGTTTGGCCCTGAGCCAGATTTGTCATTATTCCAGCCAGATCTGGAATATTAGGCGGAGCAGATGGATTTGGAGGGCTTCCAGTGTTTCGATGGCTGGGTTCTGGAATATCAGCCATTTGTGATGAGTTGTTTTTGATGAAAAATGATATTACCAGTCGTTTCCCACAGACGGCGCCAATCTGTTGATGTAAAAAATTAGATTGTATCTAATTATTTAATCACAGATAAATAAATGAGACAAAGAAGTTTTAAAGTGGTTCAGCCTTATAAGAATGGCCTAAGTCCACTATTTTTGTTATTGCTGACCGTTTGGGAATTCTCGATTACAAGTTCAATCAAGAAATTCCGGTCCCTTACAATGAGGGTAATACAATGTATTTATAGCCCTGAGGCTGTAATGTGGAAGGGCAATACATTAAATATTGTACATGTGAAAGGGTAATGTATTAAATGCCCCTTAAGTGGATACATCTGAATGATAAGCATTTAATGAACAGTCAAACTGTTGGTTATCCTACTATTAATGCTTTGCTCGAGGTGCAGCTCGGACCGCCTAAGTTCCTCAGTACTCAAAAGTTCCTCGGAGAGTTCTTCTAAGTCGGAGTGTCTGAGTTGGTCGGGGAAGTAGTGTTCCTCGTTTTAGCATGGTTCCTCGGAGCGTCTGAGTTCCCCGGAAGTGTTTGTTCTTTCCACCTAGATTGCCATGTGTCTTCACTCAATTGAACCATGTCAGCAGACTAAATTTGATATCAACACTTAATCTTCTTTAGACCCCAGTATTTCACCAATTCAGGCCACCGATCTTTTTCGACTCGTTCAGGCATATAACTCAACCGCTCTTCATCTGTTTGAAACTTTAAATAGTGATTCACCTTCACTCGATGCTTCCATTGCTTCCACGTAAGTCCCATCCTTGCAAAGCAGATTTGTTTAAAACTTTCTGGTGCATTTGTGTTATTCTAAGAACAAAAAGAATAAATTAGTTAAAACTTGACAAGCTAATGTACAACGACACAAATAAATAAATAAAATTAATAAGTTACCTTCACTTCCTTCCAAATATTATCAAGTGATTCCTCGTACGCCCCGCTCCAATACAACATTGTCAACGAAAATAAATTTCCACACCTTGCATAATAACCTAGATGTGATATCAATTTACTTTCAAGCTTACAAAATGGCTGGCAAAGTTCATTCCGTTCCAATATCTTCTTTTTATTATCATTCCATTCGACCCAAGGCCTTGCCCCCTTTCTAACCCTTTTTTTACTAGTAAGGGTAGTCAATGTACCTGAACAAAAAAATAGTAAATAATGTTTATAGATCTTGTTCGATATGAATATAAACATAAAATGTAATACAAATGGAGATATACAAATAGTGCACTGTGTAACACAACATACCTGTGAGATCCTCACCATCTAAAGCGGATGGAGGATTGGCATTCCCAACTGAATTATCAATATGCTCAATATTTGGGGAAAGTTGACTTGTAGGTGTTTGAAATAAAGAAACTTGAGCTCTTGTGTTGTGGTGTGTATTATGTGACTAGGATGTTAATTCAATATTTGGGGAAAGTTATGGTGGCATCTCACTATTTCCATGGTCCCTTATGTTGTGTTGCACGGAAGTAATTTGAGATGTCCTCTCTAGATCATTTCTCACTGGATTTGTGAGTGGTTGCTTCTCAAGTAGTCTTTCCTCGACTATAAGGTCAGACATAGTCAACCGACGACGACACCGCCTCAATGTTATGGATCTGTATATTTTCATTTATCATAGAAAGAAGTTAAATTTTAGTTATATATCACATTTCAACATCGGTTATAAAACTAATCTCTATACACCGCATTTTGTAACTCCCTAACTCTCCTTAGGTCCCTAGTACCTTCCTTCATCACTGTAAACCCAGGTCAGGCCCCAAGTACAAACCTGGAGGCCATCGAGCACTCCTCGGCTCAGTTTGACCCAAAAGTCAAACTTTTCATCTCAACTGAGACTGAATGAATCTTCAAAGGGCATGGAATACCCTTTCCAACGGTCCACCCCGTGCGCAATTCCGACTTACCATGCGGACGAACGAGACGTTTACGTTCGAAACTTGACCGAGAGGCCACCGGGCGCTCCCGGGCTCTATTTGACCTAATTCAGCTCTTCAGCTCAACCGAGGCAGAATAAATCTTCGAAGGGCACTGAATACCCTTTCCAACGGTCCATCTCGTGCGCGATTCCGACTTTCCATGCGGTCGAACGATCCGTTTGACTCCGGGAGGTCACTAAATGCTTCTCGAGCCCGGTTGACCAAACTCAACTCTCCAAACCTGGTCAAACTCTTTGGAATGTCGAAGTACATCTCCTAAACATTCCAACAGTCTGCCCCGTGCGCGATTCGGACTTACCATGTGGACGGACGATCCATTTGCGTCTGAATGACTCCCCGTCCAATGGACCGACAAATGCTTCCGAGCCATATTTGACCTGAAGTCAACTCCCGAACCTGAGAGCAGTCCAAAGGACTTTCATAGGTCTCTGAATTATCGTTCCAATAGTATGCCCCATGCGTGATTCTGACCAAAGGTTTCCCCTCGGCGGCCAATTTTCCAAAAAAGACTGAAGTGCATTGCCAAATGGCAGGTTCCAGACCCTGCCTATTGGCACCTGCCGATAAGCAGGAATAGATATATGCCGATCGGCACTTACCTGGTCCTATAAAAGGAGGCCTTCACCTCATTTGCAAGAGGGCCCCAGATCTGATAAAAATCTCTCTGAACGAATCCCAGAAACCTCTCTCAAAGGCAGCGTGATTTCAACTTCCAAATCCCTTTTTTACTTCCACTTTCCATCATCCTTTTCATCAAAATTAGTGAATTAGCCACTCTCAATCATCATCCAAGTGCAAGGTCTGCTCTCCAACATTCAAGATCAACCTCAAGATCTTCAAGAATGTCCAACTTTCTCAAACTCTCTCTTAAATTCTCTTAAATTCCCAATAATTTGTTTTCTTATTTAGCACTTTTATTATCTCATCTCACACATCCTAATATACTTTTTATTTAGTATTATTGTACATCTTTTATTTTCATAAAACCCAAAAAACAAGAAAAAGAGGGTTTTCTCATAAATTCCAAGTAGGGATTCTCACACTTTTTCCACACTTTTCTCACAACTAAAACACTTTTTCTATACACACACACACACTTACAAATAAGAGATTCCCCATTTGGATTTATGGGATAAACCTCACCCCTCGTTTTGTATGCGAACTACGTGAACTTTGATGCCTTTATAGGCTACGTAGGCGTCTCGGGGTAAAACCCGAGACTCGAGTCCTTTTTCTCACTTTTCTCTCATTTTCTATCTTCTCTAAATCCATTTTCCTTATATTCTATATACTTGACCTTAGTGACACATTACTCCATATGCGTTATCGTTCCATTATAACGATCAACGTAGAGGTAATCGCGTAAATCTTATTTTTCTAATATTATTCATATATCTTTCTATGGATGACTCGCTTTATCTTTTCCATGATACAAGTCGAGGATTCCTACCTCCATTCTATATATACACATGCACACATATCACGGGGGAAATATAAAGGAAAATAGCAAATATCCATGAGAGACCAAATGGGCGGAATGGGTGCCTAACACGTTCGCATTTCGTAACTAAGCCTCCGAACCCTTCTCGAATCATCTTGGTTTCGCACGCACCAGTATGTCTTTGGATGCCATCCTTCGGGGTGGCTTCCCCTTTTTCTTTTATCCATTTTCAGTAAAATAGACTGGCAACTCTGAATCTCTCTATATTTTTACACCACATCTCAAACGATGCCGGCCGAAGCGCTCTCGAGAGGGACGCGCGGGAGCCAAAGGATCCTTTCCTCCACGCGCCTTCCCACATGGCGAGGACTGGGGAGCTGGGGATATGTGTTTTTGTTTGTGGGATTGCCTCTATTTACATGAATGATATATTTGCTTATGTTTCCCCCCATATTTGCATGTTCCCCTTTCTCATATGTATCCCATGCTTATGCTTATGTTCACACACTTGTAGAAATTCCTCCACGTACACTTCACACCACGTGCACCTAGGATCACATGTATTTCCCCATGTAATACGCATCACCCATACATAATTGGTGTACCTTTTGGGGTACTTATACTTTGCTCCCTGTTTGCAATAATCAAGAAAGGCATTCTCATTATAAGATACTAATAAGAGAATCATGCATGATTCACACGACATCATCAAAGAGCATTGATATTGACCAAATTTTACCCAGTAACTGGAGGGTCACTTCGTGATGGGCATTGATTCGGTAGGTCACAGTTAGCCTAAGCGATATGACTCTCACCTTCCACTGGCCAAGTTCCTTCGACGTATATCGAATGGTTCCCCCTCATCATAGCGCTTGACCAAAGTCATGATGGGAGGTATATCACAGGGAATTCATTCACGTACGTCGAGTATATCGAATTCGCTCTCATACGTACCGTCCCCACGAGGTATATGGTGAGGCAATTTACGTACACTCAGGTGTATCAAATGGCTTGTCCACACGTACCGATTGCCCGTAAGAGCAAGACGTATATCGTGGAAGTCACGCCAAAGGGAGGAACCCATTTCGATTCACCCAACCAACTGCATACCCTCATATAGATGCCAAACATAGGACACACACATTAGATTATCGATTTCAACCCGAAACTCTGTCGAAATTCTGAGTCTATCTACCGCCCAATATTTGTGCATTTTTAAAGCGGGACCCTGTCCGTGAGCCTGGTTACAAGTCCAAACCGTAGCTTTGCATATATTAAAAACTCCACTTTTCCAGGCTCAGGTTCCGTCCGACATTGCATTTAGGAGCATTAAATACAAATGAAAACATAATTATCATAATAATCATGCTGAGTTCCGTCTCCAAAAACATTTCTGCCTTCTTTATTAAAAAATCTAAAAACATTCCTCCCTTCTTTATCGAAAATCCAAAAATAGTTCTTCCTTTTTTCTCAAAAATAAATCTCATCCTACGCCTTCCCAGGTCGATCGCAAGCCCTTGGCCTGACTCCCTATTGGCTTCGAACTTCAGTCAAATCACCCCGTAATTTCATCCGTTCTATTACTTCTTCCGAGTTCGAAATCCATAAATTTTCCATGGAGAATTCAGATCAAGCACCAGTCATACAGCCGGATCTGACGACAATCCTATCTTAGCTTGTGTCCCAGATCGATAACCTCCAAACCGAGGTCTGAGAGATGCAACAAAACCAAGTTCCTATTCTTCAAGAGCCCGAGGACCTATTCCCTTGTGCTATGGGTCCACCCGAGCCTATCTGGGTTCCGAAAGAATATCATCACGCTCCACGTGCCCCTTCTGCCAATGGGCCGCCGCCTGTCCAGGTTCCAATGACAAACATTGCCCAACCTATGGCTAACCTGCCTGTGGTCGCTGATCCAAATGAGGAGGAGTTGAATAAAGTCAAAGAGGATCTCAAGATGCTCACCAATAAGTTTGACCATGTCAGGATCTCTGGGAATTACATGGACTACACCCACATGTCTCCTTATCCTAAAGGAAGGTTACCCGAGAAGTTCAAGATGACAAATATCGAGAAGTTCGGGGGGAGTGGACCCCCAATTGTTCGTCTTCATAGATATCATCATTCCATGACTATACTAGGGGCTTCTGAAGAAGTGATGGCCCAATTGTTTCAGCAAACTTTGAAGGATAGTTCCCTTCAATGGTTTTTATCTCTTGAGGAATCTAGAATCCGTAGCTGGGAGGATGTATCTCGAGAATTCATGTCACGAGACAAATACAATGAAGAGCTTGAGGTCACCCGTCGTGATTTAGAGATGCTCAAACAGAATCCTGGAGAATCAGTTAGTAACTTCATAACTCGAGGGAGGGAGCAAGCAGTTACCATGACTAATCGGCCATCCGAGGAAGAACATGTCAACATAGTGAAGAAGAACTTCTTGCCCCATGTTCGAGCAATGATGGGAGGACAATACTATCCCCACTTCTGAGCTCTCAGAGTGGGTGGAGTGGAAATTGAGGAAAGCCTCGTTAAAACAGAGGTTGAACCGAAGAAGGTTACCGGACAGTTCACCCCTAAAAAGTATAACAAGCATGCCAGTGCTACCGTCTCGACCATCAATAACATCTCTCAACCAACCGCATCATGGGCACCAGAAATCCGCCCTGCCCCCATCCGAAAGGAATACATTGAGCTCCATGCTCCCCTCTCCAAAGTTTACTAAGCCCTATTAAGCCGAAACCTCATCAAACCCTTGGATCCCCGTCCATTGCCAAATCCACTCCCAAGAAACTTCAAGGCCGATGCTCATTGCGCCTTCCATCAAACTACTGTTCATACCACTGACTAATGCTTTCACCTCCGGAATGTAATCAAAGATCTCATTGACTGGGGTACCATCGTCCCACCAGCCAATCCTGAGCCAAACACTACTCACAATCCACTTTCGAATCATACTAATGCCATCTTCTTAGAAGAAAACCCAGATTTTGATCCCTCAACTCAAATCACACCCATATACTCTCCTAAACCTCTTCAAATTTGCCCATATTTCCTCCTACACCCTACTAGCCTCGCTGATCAGGCACTGTCACTCCTTACCAGAGCATGCATCACTCTTCGTACCCGTTCTGAAAATGGAAGTATGGAATTGTCAAAGGTGTTAAACCAACTCCTAGAGTTTGGGCTGAAATTTCCCTCACAGATGGTCATCGATTGCCAGAAGTTCAGCACACTATTCTTGGAGGCACAAAAATGGGCCTGAGATTCAGACAAGTGGGTGGTACCAACTGACGAAGTCAGCCTAGTTGATATTATCCAAACTATGGCAGAATTATTCGGGCAAACCAACAACATTTGCAGTATCACCGGGCTAATTGACATTTTGAAGCCATAAGGGCGCTTGGTCCCTTCAATCAAACATATCCCCACAGAATAGGAGAACTTATATGAAGAAGCCGTTCAAGTTGTGGAATGCATCGACTTTACATGGAAAGACCGAGTTGCTACCACCGGATGGGGGGAACAATTCGAAGATTCGAGTAAAGAACAAGCTTCAGGAATAGCATACCTAGTAGCCGACATATGTGGGATGATCTCATTTGAAGAACTCCTCGGAAAAATAAATAGGGTGGCAGAACAACTTTAGGTTGACGAGGAAACGAGATTCATGTTCATTCCATCTTCAGTAAATCACATGACCAGGTCAGGGAGACATCACCAGGTTCCAAGCTCACTACTAGCAAATGATAAAGGGAAGGGCGTTAAAAACCTTCCTATGCCAGAGATGACCATCGAGGAGAGCAAGATCCTTGATCAACTGAAGAGAACCCAAGCTAACATCACTCTATGGGGGCTTTTTATGTCTACCCAGCTGCACAAAAATTCTTTAATCAAATTACTCACTGGACCCATAGTTCCTCCCTCTACCACACCAGAAGAAGCGATAAATCTGGTCGGATCCTTGACCTCTACCCGAATGCTATCATTTTCTGAAGAAGAAATCGCCAGAATTGGGCCGAATCACAATCATGCACTCAACATGTCCGTCGAAGTTATGGGGAAGGCCGTGCCACTCTCTCTTGTCGATAACGGATCCGCCTTGAATGTTTGCCCATTGAGAACCTTCAAATGTTTAGGCCTGAAAGAGGACCTCCGCCACTGTGCATGCCTACGATAATACCCATCGTGAGATGATGGGATCTATAAAAATTGTAATAGGGGTTGGCCCTATAAACCCCATCGTTGAATTCCAAGTCATAGACATCCCAACTTGTTTTAACCTATTGCTTGGACGCCCTTGGCTCCACAATATCAAGGGTGTGTCTTCCTCACTCCATCAAAAATTGAAGTTTTTCGCCGATGGGCGAGTCATCACTATTTTGGGAGACAATGAAAATGCCGAGGGGGCAAACCCCAGTAGTCAAATTCTTGAGATACAGCACGGGTCAAATGATATGCTCCTATCAGGATTCTGAGTCGATCCACTCCTACTCCTGGAAGGGGACGGTTTCAAAGAAATGGTTTGTCCAGAATATGACCCTCATGGGAATGTCAATGTGATTCAGATGATCAGAAACATGCACTTCATGCCCGGACTTGGGCTAGGGCAAAGGCAGCAGGGGATACTTGAGCCCATCGAACTAAAAAAAAGCTTTCCTTCCTTGCGGCTTAGGGTATCAACCATCAGAAAAAGAGCTCAGAATGATCCGCCAATCTCGGCCAATGAGAAGATTAGACTGTATCCGAACTATCTCAGGAGACTCCTTGAATGGACGATTCATCAAAGAAGGCGAAGACTTCCCCTTTTTAGGTTTTCCATAACCATGGTATGACCACACAGACAAGAAGTTGAGGCCTGGGATGGATATCTTTTTTCCAAGATAGCTACCCATGGGCCGAAAGTTTCCAACACCGCATACAATCACTCGTCAAAGATTTCGAAGAGACTGAGGAAAGTGATTCCAAAGATTCCTTCAACTTACAGATACTGGGGCTAGCACTCTGCATGGTTCATTCAGGCACTACATCAATGGACCCATCCCGTCTGATTAAAGTTGCTGATACACCTCTCCTCAACTGGAATGCTGCGCCAGTTCTACCTCTTGAAATCTCCCCTAACCCCAATGTTAACCCTATTTCTTCTTCTGTTGTCTATCCTTGCTCAAATGCAATCGAGACCTCTTTTGATGAGGTTCTCAATGCTATTTTTCCTATCAATGAAATAAACGAAGATTTTGAGTATCTTGGTGTGCCTTACATTAACTGCTTGAATTCTAATAAAACTTTTGATGATGATGATTTTGCAAATGAACAATTCATAACTGATATAAATAAGGTTAATAATAAATAACATAACCGCGTTCAAGTTAATGAAAAAGATAATGTTGTTATTAATCTCGGTTCTAGTAGCTAACTGCGCAAGATTAGTATAGGAGCCACCCTTAACGAGCATGAGCGTGCATAACTCGAAGAATTGCTGTAGGAGTTCGTAGATGTCTTTGCATGGTCGTATGATGATATGCCTAGCATCGATCCTGAAATAGCTCAGCACGAGATCCCCACTCTCCCAGATTACAAGCCAGTGAAACCAAAATTGAGAAAACTCTGCACCGAATGGTCGCTCAAGGTCAAAGAAGAGGTGGTCAAACAGTTAAACGTGGGTTTCATTCGGGTGATCGAATATTCCATATGGCTAGCCAACATTGTACCTGCCCCGAAATCAGGAGTGAAGGTTCGAATGTGTGTAGCTTATCGAGATTTAAACAAAGCTTCTCCGAAGGATGATTATCCGCTACCCAATATCAACATGATTGTGGACAACACAGCCAGTCATGCTCTCATGTCATTCATGAACGGGTTTGAGGGATACAACCAAATCAAGATAGCACCCCAACCACAAAGAAAAAATCACATTCATCACCCTATGGGGAACCTTTTGCTACACCGTCATGCCATTTGGTCTCAAGAATGCTGGGGCTACCAACCAAAGGGCTGCCACAACCATCCTGCACGATTTGATTCACAAAAAGGTCGAGGTTTATGTTGATGATATGATTATCAATTCCAAAACTAGAGAAGGACATGTTCCAGCCCTCCGGAAGTTCTTCGAACGATTGCGACGGTATCAGATGCGACTTAATCGACAGAAGTGTGTCTTCGGCGTTACAAAGGGAAAATTCTTGGGATTTATGGTCAGTGAAAAGGGGATAGAAGTAGATCTTGCAAAGCTAAAGGCCATACTTGAGATGCCACCATCCCGAACAGATAAAGAAGTCCGAGGGTTTCTTGGGAAATTACAATATATCAGCCGGTTCATCATCTAGCTAACCTCCATCTGTGAACCAATCTTCAAGCTCCTTCGAAAAGATTCAACCAAGGTTTGGAATGAAGCCTGTCAAGAAGCTTTTGACCAAATCAAATAATATTTGACCCAACCTCTAGTTCTCATGCCATCATAGCCTGGTCTCCCTTTGCTCCTATACCTAACCATAACTGACACTGAATCTGGGGCTTTACTAGCCCAATATCTTGAAGTCTCCCATAAAGAAAGAGATATATATTAATCCAGTCGCAAATTGGCCGGGTACGAGGTCAACTACACTTCCTTAGAAAAAGCATGTGTCGCACTTATCTGGGTCACCCAAAAGTTATGACATTACATGCTCTCCTTCCCCATCAAACTTGTATCCCGAATAAAACCCATCAAATACCTACTTGAGAAACCCGCCTTATCCAGCCGAATGGCCCGATGGTTAATGCTCCAAACCGAGTTCAATATTGTGTACGTCACACAAAAAGATATTAAAGGAAGAGCCATCTCTGACTACCTCATCGATTACCCCAAAGAAGAAGCGGAGGTTCGGATTTCCGAATTCCCAGATGAAAATATCCTCTGCACCACTCAAGACCGCCTTCGATGGAAAATGTTCTTTGATGGTGCTGCCAATAAAAAGAGATATGGCATTGGGATACTCCTGATCACGCCAGATGACTCCGACACTCCCATCGCCATAAAATTGGATTTCCCTTGCACCAACAACATGACGGAATACGAGGCATGCACAGCGGACCTCCAAGTTTCTCTCAAGAAAGGTATTCAATACCTTGATGTCTACAGGGATTCTGCCCTTATCATCGGTCAAGTACTCAAAAAGTCGAAAGTCAAGGACGAAAAGCTTCAACCCTTTCATGCCCAATTAGAAGAGTTAATCTCCCGATTTCGAGATATCACCTTCCATTACCTACCCCAAGAAAAGAATAATCAAGAAGATTCTCTCTCCACCTTGGCCTCCATGGTCGACATGCCCGAAGTAATAACAATGACCTCCTTCCTAGTTCAAAAGCAAGACAAACCGACCCATTGATACCATATTGAGCTTGTCTCCATCGAAGATCCCGAAGTATCCAATTATTGGTACTATGATATCTGGTGCCTCCTCAGACATGGTAGGTATCCCAAGGATTCCAATAAGAAAGATCGAATGACCCTTCGAAGACTTGCCGCCCAGTACATTATCTATCATAAAGCCCTACTCAAGAGGAAGTTTGATGGAACTCATCTACACTGCATCGCAGGGGCTGAGATTGTGAAGATAATACAGAAAATCCACAACGGGGAATTCGGACCCCACATGAATGGTCACATGCTCGCCAAGAAGATCATTCGACAGGGCTACTACTGGACCACCATGATCCAGGATTGCACCGCTTATGTCCGGAGGTGCCTCAAATTCTAATAATTCTCCAATCTTCAACACTTGCCTCCGCGAGAATTATACAACATGACCTCTCCCTGGCCGTTCTCCACCTAGGGTATCGACATCATAGGGAAGGTTACACCAAAGGCTTCAAACGGACATGAGTTCATCCTGGTTGCCCTTGATTATTTCACCAAATGGGTCGAAGCTGAGTCATACGCAGTATTAAACACCAAGAAAGTTGCCAAATTCCTCAAGAAAAATATCATCTGCCGATATGGGGTCCCGCACGAGCTAGTATCAGATAACATGATGCATTTCGAAGCAGATGTCATAGAAGTAGTCAATGAGTATGGGATTCAGAGACACAAATCTTCTCCCTACCGACCTCAGACCAATGGTGCAGTTGAACCCGCCAATAAGAACCTCAAGGCCGTCATTAGCAAGATGATCAAAAGTTATAGGGATTGGGCCGACCGGATCTCGTGCTCCCTCTGGAGCTATCGAACCTCAATCCGAACCTCTTCTGGGGCTTACTCACTGATCTACGGCATAGAAGCAGTCCTAACTGTGGAGCTGGAAATACCCTCGCTATGCGTCATGCTCGAAAGCTAAGTTAGTGAAGAAGACTGGTGCCAAAGCCCTCTTAACGAGCTATCCCTCCTAAATGAAAGAAGGCTAAAATCACTCTACCATACACAAGGGTACCATCGCCGAATAACACGATCATTAAACAAGAGAGTCAAGGATCGCGACGTCCGGGAGGGGGTTTTAGCTCTCAAGGAGATAATAGAACCCATCTAGGACCCCAGAGGGAAATTCAAGCCCAATTGGAGCATCCCCTACATTGTAAACGGTGCCGCCATTCTCACTGACCTAGATGGGGAGGAGATGGCTCGTCCAGTCAATGTGGACCGTCTCAAGAAATTCTACCCCTAGTCCGAAATCTCGACGCGCTACGACTCTTCTCATCCCTCTTCTATTATAAAAAAAGCTCTTCATTTCTCTCTACCCAGAACTACGTGGTCCTGATCCTCAACAAAAACTATTTTAAAACTTTTCAAAAAAAAAAATCCCAGAGGTACATAGGCAGCTCATACTCCTCATATGAGTGTGACCCTTTATTTTTCACAAAAAGACTATTCTTTTCTTACCTTCGGGAACGGAGGTTCATTCTAAAAATACTTGAACAAAAGGATTATGCATGCCTTAGCGATCAGTATAGATAATTCAAAATACAAAACTCATCAAAAGGCACAGCTGGGTGATCAGAAACTTGTTTATTACATTAATAAGAAATTACAGTACGAATTACATAAGAAAAGGAACGGATAACCCCCTTACCCCCTACTACCGTAAAAACCCAAATGAAATCCCCACATACATTCCCTATTACATAAATAAACTCTCCAAGAGTCCTACCCACAGCTACCAGAGGATCCTGCACCCTCATCATCTACATCCTGAGGTCCCTAAGTTTCCCCTGCCTGAATAGAGTGCCGTAAGCATTCCACGGATCGATGAGCCTTAATCATCTTCGAAAAGACCACAACACCCCCTTCCATTGTGTTGGATAAAACAAAAATCTTTATATAGTCTTTACTGCCAACATCTTGCTAACTACTTTCCTCTACAAACACTTCAAATAATCTTTGGGGACATGCCAAACCTTATCGACAGACTGAGAGGGACGGGTCGACGGACGCTGATTTTCCCACAGAGACCCAAGCAACAGACGTAGGTGCTCAGTCAAATCTTCTACCAGAAAGAAATTTGAGGTCCGAGGGGGCACGACCTGCGCCCAGCCAAATTAGCGCAAAATCCACCAAGGGAAATAAAAAGAGGTCTGCTTGAGACCAACCATCCGCACATATGAATACTCTCCTAGCTCCAGAACGGGCTACAACGGCCCCCACTAAGGCACTGACCAATACCGCCCACGAGCCCCATGCTCCACAAGCCAATTCTCCCAGTTCTCAATATATAGGCTAACGCTGATGAAGTAGCGTGAAAAGAAGTTGGGTACGATCAATAAGGGCTGGAAGAGTCGCCAAGTGGGAATCTTTCAAACAACTACATAAACAACATCACAGAGCTACCCCTTAAAAAGTTAGAACGACCTTCTCTCCAGGCATCCAGGGCATTTAGGGTCTCCGCCAGTATCACCGCCGCAGGATTATGACGATATGACATCCATGAGGTAATGGCTGCAAGTTATGGGTCCACCTGCACCTCCCCAGTCACTAGCAACAATTTGGAAACCAGACCCAGAACCACGGCTCCAGCATAGCCAGCATCACCTACTTCCCGCAAATGCATGGACCATAGCATCGCAGGGAGGGAGATCATTCCTCCAGCAACCAATGATCTGTCCACCAAAGGCGAAATACGAAAAATCCCGGCCAACAAATCCCTAGGGGAGCGGAAATATTCGGGAAAAGCCGCAGCAACACTGGGATTTACACCCAGCATGGCAGAAAATTCCTCGTAGGTAGGACAATCTTCTTCCAACCCAAAGCGAAATACATGGTCTTCGGGGTACCATAATTGTACCGCCGCCAGCAGCACGTTTCACTAAAGAGGTCGATTGCGCCATAAGGAGACCCGACGCATGTTGAAAGCATCATAGTCAACATTATAAGAGCATATAGCTTCCAAGGCTTTGAGGTAGTTAGCAAACTCAGTGCTACCAGGGAGAGCTATCTTTAAAGGCTAAGAAATAGTGGGAAAGTATATAAGAACACTCCACCGTTCCCCCTTTTTTTACATGAAAACCCTTACAAGGGACATCATCCCTACAGAAATCGGAAGGAATCCTAGCCCACAAGGTACCAAAGGCTGAGGAGGGCACCATTCAAAGATTTCAATTGATGGGACTGGACTGAACTGCCCATAGGCAGGTCAGGGTGCTTGCCGATCGACAACCCCCCCATTTTTGGAAATTTCCCTCTTTTCCTCTTTTGTCAAATCAGAAAACTCAATAAAAATAAATTGATATTCTCAACAGAATTTCAAGAATCCCTTTTTTCTCCTTATATAATTTTCCTTTTTAAATAAAAACTTTCCTTCAAAAAAATTCCAAAAAATATTCCTTTTTACGGTCTCAGCAGCAAAGCAAAAAGCGCATGCATTCATTCATCATTAATAAGAGATAATAAAAAACTCCATTTCATTGCATGTATTTGTGTGCTGTGTTACATCAATTTTGCAGGAAATAAAAAGAAAAGGCAAAAACAACGGGACTCAGTCCGAACCCACATTCTCTCTCTCTCTCTCTCTCTCTCTCTCTCTCTCACTAAGAGCTTCCACCTTTGTGTCGTGCTCTCTTCCCCCTACTGCGAGATGATGCACCACCACTACCTGAGCCAGAGTCCTCTCCAGACGAGGCAGACGACACCAAGTAAGAAGGAACAGGAACCGCATCCCGAATATAGACAGTCGCCGAAGATATCCAGTCTCTGATGTCCCTTAGCCAAGTGGTCGACACCCGAACTTGCTGCAAGGAATGGAGAAATCAGTATAAAACGCAGGATGACCAAAATAGAAAAGAAAGAAAGAAAGAAACAGAAAGGTATACCGCGGGTCGAAGGAACTCCTCTGTCAGACCCAACTCCTATGGATCCATCGCATGAGGACGGTCCAACATAGGCACCATCCCTCCATCAGCCCACCGAATGTTGTATGAAGGGGTATGCAACCGCACAAAAGGGACCTCCGAGGTCATCACCATCGCAAATACCGACGGACCACCATCGCTGTGTGAAGATCTCACTGCCCGACTTGAACTCGTAGGAAGGAAACGCAACGCATCATATATGTTGGGCGCCATCAACCAGCTTATCACAAAGTCCATATAATCATACGACGCAACCGTGTTGGTGTACAATAAGTAGGAATTGCCAATCATCTCCGCGATCCTCTCATCCTCCGACATCAGTCGCTCCTGCCTCATAGACGTAGGAGGCTGCGCAGGTGGCACCACCACCTCCTCCTCAGCAATATAACGAACCACCCTCTCCACGAGATACCAGGAATGGTCGAACTCATACGCAAGCAAACGCCTTATCCGCACATTCACCCCGATCACCCCCGCATCCTGAATAGTTGTCCCCCAGGGATAAAAGGTCACCGAAAATCTCCAAGCGAGCATAAATCAATACAAGATCAGAAGGTGCAAAAAATCAAGACTGAAATGGAAAGAGTCTTACCCTACCACTGGTCAGGTCATTCATGACCTGACGCGCCGCCTCCAGGGAGAGAGATCCCTTCGACTGCCGGTTGGCCTTACGCCATCGATACAATCGGCAGAAGTCCCCAACAGTGTCATCCTTCAAATCAATCAGTGGGGTGTTGCACCTAATCACCTCATAGAACCACGTCTGAATTCGCAAACAAAAAGATACGCATAAGGAAAATGGGATTGCATGAAATAAAAATGCTAATGCATGAAAAGAAACGCACAAGCTAAATAATACCTCAAGAATGTACGTGGCCCCAGTAAAAGTCTATCGAAAGCACCGGCTGAATGCATCCAGAGAAAAGTAAAGGGTCGCCAAGGTCAGACTCCCCTAATCATAGAAGAGGATGTTCGAAAACATCCTCAAGTACGACAGAAACCATAAATGGACGACGTCGCCGCTCGACGCCACAATGAAATCTCCCAATACCAGCAGAATGAATAATCGGTCCATCTGCCTCACTTGCAGCCCATCCTCCACATCAATCACCCTTCCCAACATAACATCCTTTAGCAGGGACATCCGGATATAATCCCCTGAGACTATCCTCCCTACATTACCAAGAGCCGTACGCACTACCTCCGGTCTCACCCGTAAAAAGCGATCCACCTCTATCTGCTCTCCATCATAATCCAGCCCCAGCAACTGCTACACGTTTATGGGAGTCACAGTCATCTCCCTGAATCCGAAATGAAAAGTGTGGGTAGTGTCCCACCACCTCTCTCCCAAAGCGCACAAGACCGCTGTCGAACGAGGCGTCTCATCCAGCGCAGATGCCAACCACCCAAAACCCGCTGATGAGACCACCCAGTGCACCATAGGTGGGAGATGCTCCCAAACATCCTTAAGTCCCGTTATCCCACGGGCACTCATGTTCTTCAAAGAAATATTAGACTGGTAAAAAGAAAAGTCTCATCAAAAGTTAAGAAAGAAAAATCACCAGAAAGAGAAGAATGCCAAAGGTCGGGTTACTTACATAACCGTCGGAGATCACTCTCAAAGAGTGATGATGCGATGGCTCCCGCTGTAAGTTCTGCTCATCCGCAATAGGCTCAAACGCATCAAAAGAGTTCTCCTCCCCAAAGAAAGAGGCCCTCTAGCCTTCCACTCTCGGTGGACTACAGTAGTGCTCACAAAAGAGGTAATTTCTTAAAGATCGAAATGATAGAACGATTTGTAGAAGAATCGCGGAGAGAGAGAAAGAAAAAGAATCTGTGAAAAAATGTAGGGATTCGCCCCCTTTTTATAGGATGCCAAGTGCCATGCCGATCGGCACCTCCCCCTACCATACCGATCGGCACTGACCCCTTGCCTTTCTGAGGTAGCCCAAAAGTCCATGCCACTGCCGAATGGCACCCTTCATACTATGCCGCCCGGCACCCCCCTTAAATTTCGCACAGAAATTCCCTAAAAATACTAGAAAACCTCAAAAAATCCCCAAAAAAATCCCAAAAATCCGAGGAAGGATTTAAAGCCTTTGTACTAAGAAAATTTTGCATTCCCTCGAGCGGAACCCCTCTTTCCCAGCAAAATCCTTAAAAACCAAGTGAAAACTCCCCCGACAAAGCTCCGGAGGATCTCTAAGGGTCACCTGATCACTTCCCTAGTGGAATTCTCTTACAGCACCCAAAATAGGTTATTCCCCCTGCGAGGTCTCCTAAAAGCCTCCCCAGCTATCAACTCCTTAGGTCAGATCAAAATCATAAAGCTCTTTCTCTAGCAGAATCAAAATACAATCTTTAACCACTATTGGGTCAGAATTGGCCCTGGTCTTGGATCTTCACCTAAGTTAGGTCAGAATTGACCTCGGTCCTCGATCGTCACCACTCTTGGGTCAGAATTGGCCCCGGTCTTGGATCGTCACTTGAGTTAGGTCAGAATTGACCTCGATCCTCGGTCACCACCACTCTTGGGTCAGAATTGGCCTCGGTCTTAGATCGTCACCTGAGTTAGGTCAGAATTGACCTCAGTCCTCGGTCATCACCACTCTTGGGTCAGAATTGGCCCCGGTCTTGGATCGTCACCTGAGTTAGGTTAGAATGGACCTCAATCCTCGGTCGTCACCACTCTTGGGTCATAATTGGCCCCGATCTTGGATTGTCACCTGAGTTAGGTCAGAATTGACCTCGGTCGTCACTAGTCTTGGGTTAAAATTGGACTCGGTCTTGGATCGTCACCTGAGTTAGGTCAAAATTGACCTCGATCGTCACCACTCTTGGGTCAGAATTGGCCCCGTTCTTGGATCGTCACCTGAGTTAGGTCAGAATTAACATCGGTCCTCGGTCGTCACCACTCTTGGGTCAAAATTGGCCCCAATCTTGGATCGTCACCTAAGTTAGGTCAAAATTGACCTCGGTCCTCCATCGTCACCACTCTTTAGGTAAGAATTGACCTCGATCCTTTATTGTCACCTGAGTTGGGTTAAAATTAACTACAGTCCTCGGTCGTCACCATTCTTTAGGTCAGAATTGATCTCAGTTACTATACCTTTACCCTAAGCCCGCAAATTCGGCTTTGACTCGTGGAATTGATCATCCCCAACACACTCCTTAGGTCCTCAGAATCGGCCTCGACCCTCTGAATCGGTCATAATCCCTCAAAAGCATCATGTGGTGTCTATTCATTGGTCATCATTTGTTCCAAACTCACCCGTCGAGGGGCTCTGTAGACACCCCATTATGTTACCCCCTAACTCTCCTTAGGTCCCCAGTACCTCCCTTCATCACTATAAACCCAGGTCATGTCCCGAGTACTGACCTAGAGGCCATCGGGCACTCCCCGACTCAGTTTGACCCAAAAGTCAAACTCTTCATCTCGATTGATAATAAATGAATTTTCAAAGGGAACTGAATACACTTTCCAACGGTCCACCCCGTGCGTGATTCTGACTTACCATGCGGATAAACGATCCGTTTGCATCCGAAACTTGACCTAGAGGCCACCGGGCGCTCCCGGGCTCTATTTGACCTAAGTCAACTCTTCAGCTCAACCGAGGTTGAATGAATATTTGAAGGGCACTAAATACCCTTTCCAACGATCCATCTCGTGCGCGATTTCGACTTTCCATGCTATCGAACGATCCGTTTGACTCCAGAAGGTCACCGAATGCTTCTCAGGCCTGATTGACCAAAGTCAACTCTCCAAACTAGGTCAAACTCTTTGGAATGTCGAAGTACATCTCTTAACCTTTCAACAGTCCACCGCGTGCGTGATTCGGACTTACCATGCGGACGGACGATCCGTTTGCGTCCGAATGATTCCCCGTCCAATGGACCGATAAATGCTTCCGATCCATATTTGACCTGAAGTCAACTCCTAAACCTGGGAGCAGTCCAAAGGACCTTCAAAGGTCTCTAAATTATAGTTCCAACGGTATGCCCCATGCACGATTCTGAACAACGATTTACCCTCCGTGGTCAATTTTCCAAAAAAGCTTGAAGGGCACTACCAAATGGCAGGTTCCAAACCCTGCCTATCGGCACCTGCCGATAGGCAGGAATAGATATATGCCGATCGGAACTTACCTGGGCCTATAAAAGGTGGCCTTCACCTCATTTGCAAGGGGATCCCAGATCTGATAAAAATCTCTCTGAACGAATCCCAGAAACCTCTCTCTATGGCAACGTGATTTCAACTTCCAAATCCCTTTTTTACTTCCACTTTTCATCATCCTTGGTGAATTATCCACTTTCCATCATCATCCTAGTGCAAGGTCTGCTCTCTAACATTCAAGATCAAGCTCAAGATCTTCAAGAAGGTCCAACTTTCTCAAACTCTCTCTTAAATTCTCTTAAATTCCCAATAATTTGTTTTCTTATTTAGCACTTTTATTATCTCATCTCACACATCCTACTATACTTTTTATTTAGTATTATTGTACATCTTTTATTTTCATAAAACCCAAAAAACAAGAAAAAGAGGGTTTGCTCATAAATTCCAAGTAGGGATTCTCACACTTTTTCCACACTTTTCTCACAACTAAAACACTTTTTCTACACACACACACACACTTACAAATAAGAGGTTCCCCATTTGGATTTATGGGATAAACCCCACCCCTCATTTTGTATGCGAACTACGTGGACTTTGATGCCTTTATAGGCTACGTAGGCATCTCGGGGTAAAACCCAAGACACGAGTCCTTTTTCTCACTTTTTTTCTCATTTTCTATCTTCTCTAAATCCATTTTCCTTATATTCTGTATACTTGCCCTTAGTGATGCATTACTCCATATGCGTTATCGTTCCATTATTACGATCAACGTAGGGGTAATCGCGTAAATCTTATTTTTCTAATATTATTCTTATATCTTCCTACGAATGACTCGCTTTATCTTTTCCATGATACAAGTTGAGGATTCCTACCTCCATTCTATATATACACATGCACATTTATCGCGGGAAGAAATATAAAGGAAAATAGCAAATATCCATGAGAGACCGAAAGGGCGGAATGGGTGCCTAACATCTTCCCATTTCGTAACTAATCCTCCGAACCCTTCTCGAATCATCTTGGTTTCGCACGCACTAGTATGTCTTTGGATGCCATCCTTAGGGGTGGCTTCCCCTTTTTCTTTTGTCTGTTTTGAGTAAAATAGACTGGCGACTCTGAATCTCTATACATTTTTACACCACATCTCAAATGACGGCGACCCAAGTGCTCCCGAGAGGAACGCGCAGGACCCGAAGGATCCTTTCCTCCATGCGCCCGCCCGCATTGCGAGGATTGGGGATGGACACATAATCAAACATGAAGCAAAATATAAAAGGATCGATCGTTACATTAAAACGATCATGTTCAATTCAAAATCATTCCCAAGAATATGAGAAGCAACTTAAACCCATTACTGATAAACACTTATTAATTTGAGTCTTAGAGATCTTGATTTCATCCATCTCTGTGTAAAACGAACAGTTATATCGAAGACAAAAAAGTAATAACTAAATTGGACACACTTTAGTAAAAAAAGAAGGGTCTGCACACTAATGTTTTAGAAATAAGGATATTTTAGTAAGTTGACCAAGTTTTTGGGATTTACAAATATGCCTATTTATTTAAGGTGTTGAATTTGAACTATCCAAGAAGTCTCACTATTTAAAAACTCATGAAATGTTTTTAATAAAATTGAGACACTCAAGTCTTAGTATTTTTTATTATATTCAAAAATATAATAAATGTTGAACACTCAAGGGTGGACAGTTTAAAAATTCCTAAAAACTCATGAAATGTTAAACTATTTAATCTAAACCATCAGTTGAGAAGCGAAACATAAACATCCAAAAACTTTTAAGTTTGTGTATGAGATCATAAGGTGCATGAGATGTGGTCTTGAAAAGATACAGGTCTCCAGATTTTTCACCCATCCCAATCACTTTCCAAGTGTTAAGATCCTAGATAAAAAAAAATTGTATTGTGAGAAAAGCAAGACAAAACTCAAGCATTTGGTAATCTTCACAATATAAAAAAATTATATTGTGACAAAAGGAAGACATATCATATAGGACGAGTTTATCATCGAGTTTGATCGTTCCTACATAAGAAACTAGTAACATGAGTGTTATGAACTGGATAATAGGATTGAAATAAGGATAGAGAACCAGCCATATGGTAAGTAGCACCAGTGTCATGATCTAAATACTATCATCAATATGCATATCTTTAATGGAAGAAAATATAGCTGATGAACATAAATACTTTATAGAATTAGTAAAACCTGTCATAGATGTACTGCCAGATTGAATGAAATTCAATGATAATGATTGATCAGTTTGGGAATCAGTGGATGAAATTGCAATTTGCAAATTTAGAAGTTGAAAAAGTTGTTGGCATTGGGAAGATGTCAAGCCTATTTGAGATGTAGTCTCATTTGAAACTGATGATCCAGTTGACACATGATTAGCTTGACTTGTAATGGTAGGCTTAGTTTTTGATTTGTAGCCTGGAGAACAACAATTAGAAAAGACTAAAAGTTTTCCTAAAGAGTGGAATAACTCCTCTTTTAAAAATATTTTCCAACAGGTTAAAGATCTTGAATATGAGCTCTTGAATAGAGAGCATTTCTTTGAGGTTAATCATATTGCTGCCAACAGAGAAGCTATGCAAGTTGTCAAGGCTGATCTAATTACTATGAAGAAAGAATATGTTTTTTGGCAACAAAATCCAAATATCAAATGGCCTAATAATGGGATGTTAACTCTAAGTTCTTCCATACTTGTGTAAAAGCTAAAAGGGAACGTATGGCCATTCACAAAATTGTCACTGAAGATAGAGAGGTAATTAATAACAAAGGTGATTTGAAACTTGCCTTTGTCCACCATTTCGAATCACACCTCTCCTTCCCATACTTTATTTACAAGTCTTCCATTCTGAACCAAATTCCTTCTTCTATTTCTAACCAGACCAACGTCAAAATGTTTTTCTTTCCTGAGGAAGAAGAAATTTTGCAAGCTATTAGTGATCTTAATCTGGACAAATGTTTGGTCCTGGAGGTTTTGGTGGTTATGTTTATTCCAAAATTTGGACCGTTATTATAAACGATCTCATCAAGGCCATTCACTCTTTTTCTGTTGGCGAAAACATCCCTATTAATTGATCTAGCACTTCTTTAATATAGACCTATTCGCCGCTGCAATTTCAAGGCCAAAATTATTTACAAAATTATCAGTTCAAGATTGTCTCCCATCCATCATAACATTATTTCCCCCAATCAAAGTGGTTTTACTCCAGGAAGAAGAATTCAAGGTAATATCCTTCTTGCTAAAAAAATGACTACAGACTTGAGAAAGAAATTTTATGGTTCTAATGTCATTCTTAAACTTGGCAGGGTGTCTTGGCCTTATTTAATATCAATTATCAGAAAGTTTGGTTTCAGTGAATCTTTCATTGATATTATTAATAGACGAATTTCTAATAATTATTTTTTTTTTCTTCTTAATGGTGAGATGGCTGGTTATTCAAATCTATAAGAGGTATTAAGCAAGGTGTTCCTTTTGTCTCCAAACTCTTCATTATTTATGCTGAAACTCTTAGCAGAGGAATTGGTAATCTTATGTTGCAAGGCATGGTCAGACCTTATTCTCTCTCTCAAGGATACCAACTTATTTCTCACTTGAGCCTTGCTGATGATATCATAATTTCCTTGAATGGTGAGAAGAGAAGTATCAATAACATAATGAATTTCAATGAGGATTATGAGAAATATACATGATAGTGTATTGATAATGGTAGAAGTAGCTATACAGTGGACTCAAAATTAGTTTTTCACAAAAGAAATGATTTTGGAAAACTCTTGGGCTTCCAACATAAAAACATGCTTATCAAGTACCTACGATGCCCCCTTGTCAAAGGGAGAAAAAAAATAACCTGGTTGAAGATTTGATTGCGAGAATTAGAGACCTGATCAAGAAATGGAATTCAATTGTTTTATCTAAGGGTGGTAGAATTATATTACTTAAACATGTCCCGATTTCCATTTCTGTAGTCACCTTAGCTTCTCTCAATCCTCATAAAATAATCATCTAAAGACTCCATAAATTATTCAAAAGTTTCCTATGGTCTGGAGGTAAACACCAAGTCAAAACTCACAATTAGTTATATTGGGAGTAGGCATGCTTTCCTTATTCTGAAGGTGGATTGAACTGTATAAGTATGTTTAACATTATTAAGGCAAGTAACATTAATCTCTATTAGAAACTAATGGGTAATAAAGGTCTATATGCCAATTTCATGAATCATAAGTTCAAAAAAGACTATGTTGAAGGGGCCAAGTCTTCTTAGTCCCTTAAAAGAATAAGGCAAGTAATGGATATTGCTCATCAATTTATTATTACTGGAGGACCAAATATGATTTTGATTGCTTCTAATAAAGGGGATTTCACTTTTAAATCTGCCTTTAACCTAATTAGACAAACTAATACTGCCTTCATTTTCAATCAATTAATCTGGAACTAATACACTTCTATTAAAGTATCTGCATTTTTATAGGCTTCTAAATGATGTTGTTCCCATTGATTCTTAGATTAAGAAACTTGGTATTAGATTAGCATCAAGATGTAGATGCTGCTATAGATATGAAGAATCAATATCCCATACTTTTCTTTAAACTAATTTGAGTAAAGATGTTTGGTCTTTCTTTGGTGGTCATTTTGGGATTTCTCTGAACTTTTGCTCTTTCTACTCGATGATTATGGCTTGGTGGATTAAGATTCCTCCTAGAGATCCCCAAAAATTCCTTTTTCAAATTATTCCTCTGCTCATCTTCTAGGAAATTTGAAAAGTAAATACTCACGCAACTTTAAGGGTATATCTATGTCTAAGTCAGGTGTGATTCAGAAGGTTATACAATCAGTCTCTTCCCTGGCATGAAATTTCTCTTTTAAGTACAACATTCCTCGTTGGACTCTAACTTTATTAATTGGTTAAATATCACGACTTAACCAAGAAAAATTAAGAACATTATTACTAGATGGTAGTCTCCTCCTAATGTGTGGTTCAAGCTAAATATATATGGATCTTCTAAGCCTATATATAAAAGCATAGCCTCATTTTGTAATCATTAATAAAATGATTATGAATGAATGAGACTGTGTGAGAACCCTATTTTCTTACATGTGTTGTGTGTGAGTGCTTCCACTTATAGAATGTAGATCATATATACTGTAATATTAAAAACTTCTTTGGTTTTATAAATTTATTAAATATGTTTTATTTGGGTTCGGTGAATGGTGTTAGCTGTGTATTGAGAATTAGTCACTTTTTATTTGAAGTCCACTCATTGTAAATATGACACAATAAGTTATTTTATCATTTCTGTTTCAAAATTAGATGGTGACTACCCATAACAAACTATTACTGCTAAAATAATCATTAATTTTGAGTAGACAACATTGAGAAAAGTAACGTAATAATTTCCAAACAAACTTTTATCATTAACTATCACCAGTGACTATCATCAGCAGTCAATAACTATCATCAATAATTAGTAAATATTTTTTCAGATATGCAACAAACTCTCCGTTCAACAAACTATCTGTTGAACAACTATTAATTATAAAGCATATGATATAGCGAATTCAGTAATCACAAAGAAAATTCAGCAAACTAGCGAATTTAGAAAACTAACAAAATATATGTTCAGGTATGCAGCAAACTATCTGTTCAGTTATGCATCTGTTATAAGAAACACTACTCAGTTATGCATCAGTACAAAACCAAACTACAAATGCTCCAATTCAAAAACAAAAATAACTAGTTTAGGACTATATCTTCCTCAAGCATTGTCCCTCTAAATTTCATCTCCATCTTCGTCTTCATCTGCATTTGCATCTTCATGATCATTAGCTTGAACCAGACTAATGTCAACGATTAACCCATCTCCATCCCTCACCCACCGTAAGTTGTGATCTTTATTCAAATTTTTCATGACAAACGACTCATCTCCATTAAGCAACAATTCTTCTCCAGCTTCTTGAACTTTCGTGTACCTATCAAATTAGTCTCTTGGTGGCATGGGAACAATAACATGCCAATCTGTTTCGATAGGGTCCTACATGTAAAATACTTATTCTGGTTGGGATGTTAGTATGATAGGTTCATTACTCTCTCGATCATCTTTATATTTCAAATGCTCGAAATTCACTAGCGTATAGTGAAACTCGTCAACTTTTATACCCATACGATTTTCAACCCAATCACACTTGAATAACAAAAAATTCATGCCATTAAGATACTGAACTTCAATAATGTCCGTTAGTTCCCCATAATATGTAACGTCACTCACAATGGGGTTTTTTATCCTTCCGGCTAGAATAACTCATTTGTTTGGCTTTTATAAAAACTCCTCTATTTTGAGTTTTTTTTCCCTTATCAAGTCTCTTTGTTCGAAATCTAAAACCACTAATAATATAAGTGTTGAATCTGACCGCATCCTTAAGAGGACCTAAAGGCAAGCATTTGATTTCGTCGGATACTTCCACATCGTCACGTGCCAAGTTATTAGTATATAGTATATTAAAGTAAATGTCAATATAAAAGCATAGTATTTATTCATAATTAAACTATTAGTTATGATATTTTTGCTTACATAATCCTTAAACCATTTGTGGAACTCATCATTGTGAAGATAATTAACACGATGCCTTTTTGAATCTTGAGGGTACTTTGATAAAAGTTTCGCGAGATGATTTCTACAAGTAAACAAATAGCCATATGTCAATTCCACAAAAAATATGAAAATGGTTTTCAAAAACACCAAATACTTATAATAAAACTTACTCAACAAATGGCGCCACTGCCTCAGTATTGGTAAGAACGAGCCGATGAGCTTGCATATACATTACAGAATCAAGTTCAAATTAAACTTTTTTTCCCAATTTCACGACCATTTATATGCCCCCAATCATCATTTCTAGCCATTCAGTTGGACTTAGTTTCCACATCCACATACAGGGAATAAAAATTCATGCATTCCTGAAGAATAACAGAGTTAGAAATCGAGGCCTTAGGATGAACCCGATTACCAACATAGCCTTTTAAAGTGTGGAGGTACCTTTCAATCGGATACATCCAACAGTAAGGACACAGCCAACAATTAATAGTTCATCCGACAAATGTATAGGCAAAGGTTCCATCACATCAAAGAAACTCGGAGGGAATATCTTCTCAAGGATACAAAGTGTAAGGGCCATCCGATCTTTAAACTTTTCCAAATCAGCTGCAGTAACTGCTTTTGAGCACAATATCACAAAGCAATTGCTTATTTCAATCAAGGCTTTGACGACATGAGTGGGCAATGACCTTCACGCGGTTATTGGAAGTAATTTTTGCATTAAAATATGATTATCATGGCTCTTTAATCCCGAAATATTTCTTTCTTGCATGTTCACACACCGTGAAATGTTCTAAGAGTAGCCATCAGGAACTTTAACATTCTGCAACACTTTTAAAAAAATATCATTCTCTTTGTTACTCATCGTGTACTCTGCTGGGGGGAGGTACTCTAGATTTGACCCTCGTGGTTGAGGATGTAGCTCTGATCTAATACCCAAATTTTTTAGATCTTTTTAAGCCTGTAAATTGTCTTTTGTCTTCAATTTAATACCCAACAATGTAAACAGAACATTATCGCAGATGTTTTTCTCAATATGCATGACATCAAGATTATGGCGAATAAGATTATACTTCCAATATGGCAATTCAAAAAATATGCTCTACTTTTTCTAACCAAATCTAAATTTTCGAACTACCTGTTTACTTTTTTCTAACGCCTCTCTTTCCCTCCTTCTAAAGACATCTTCCATCTTATATTCACATTCAACGTCAAGATCATTCAACTGTTGCAATACTTTTAAGCCCAAAAGTTTAAGTGGGATTGGACGTAATTTTACCCTCCCATTAGATGGTGCCTTCTGCCTACGAAGCCTATGGCGCGAGTCTAAGAATCGACGATGACCCCAATAACAGAACTTCTTACCCTTATCCAATCGCATTGACTGGTGGTCTTTGTTACAATAAGGACAAGCAAATGCACCTTTTGTGCTCCATCCCAATAACATAGCATAATAAGGGAAATCGTTAAGGGTCCATAACAACGATGCATGGAACTGAAAGAACTCCTTACTTGACTCATCATAAGTGCGTACACCATCAACCCATAGCTCAATCAACTTATCAATCAATGGTTGTAAAAATACATCAATCTTATCTCCTGCTCCTTTTGGTCCATCTATAAGAATAGAAAAAATCAAGTTAGGTTGCTTCTTGCACAACCACGAAGGTAAGTTATAAATAATGAGGATAACTGGCCATGTACTCTGCTTAATGCTCATATTACCAAATGGATTAAATCCATCAGCAGCTAAACCAAGTCTAACATTTCGAATCTCCCTCGCAAAAGAAGGGTTTTTGTCATTAAAAGTTTTCCAAGCAGGAGAGTCAGCGGGATGTCTCTTTACACCATCGTCGATCCTTTCCTCAGCATGCCATTTCATTAGAGGAGATGAATAGGATAACCAAAATAATTCTAGCAATCTCGGTTTCAAAGGGAAGTATCTCATTTTCTTTACGGCTACCTTCGGACCGTTGACACCATCAATACTTGAGTCCTCATCTTTATATCGAGAAGTTCCGCATATGCCACACTTTTCATGACCCTCGGTTTCATTACGAAATAGCATACAGTTATTTGGGCATGCATCCCATGTTTCGTACTTGAATCCTAAGTCTTTTTTTAAGTTGTTGGCTTGGTAGTAAGACTTGGGAATTCTAGCATGTGGAAACATCCTCCCCAAAAATTTCAATAAAGTCGTGAGAGAATAATTTGTCCAACCATGAAGTTGCTTTATTTGCCAGAGTTCAACAACAAATGACAATTCGATAACCCCCGATGGAATTTTTTTATAGAAGTCACATTGAGCCTTTTTCATAAGTTTATAGTACTCTGGAACATCTTCGTCGGATTCAAAGACATCTTCGGTGTTACATTCCTCCTCACGCATATTGTCATATGCGTTGGAAATACCTATTCCCTCTTGAACCAATGTAAACATGTTATCTCGAGCACTTAGTTCAACAGGTATAGGTATATCATCAACTAACATATCATCCTGCGGAGTATTTCTATAGCTGCTTACACTACCAAGAGTTTCTCCGTGAAAAATACAGACCTTATTTGTCTTGTCAAAACCATGCATCTCAAGGTGATCTCTCACAATTTGTCGGGCGTGGTATACTCGATTTGCACATCTCTTACAGGGGAAATAGATTTTTGTTGTCTCGATGTTTTTATTGCATACGCATAGTTAAGAAACCCTTCAATCCCATTAATGTATTCTCTTGGACACCGGTTACGAAAATCAATCCAACTCTTATCCATGGTTCCCATCTATGAATCTAAAAAAAATGTCAGTAAATTTATATTTCATAATATAAAGATAAAGATATTAATAATGTTTTCCCAAGATGATGAAAAGCTAAAAAGATTAATAATGGCAAACCTGAATTCCTAAAGTGATTAGCATATAAAGGGGGAACAAGCATAAAAATAAGAATATAATTCATCACATTAATTTAAGTATTATCATGGCTAACTAAATCGAACAATTCAAATTTAAAATATTGAAATACTAATGTACGCATGATAATGGAAAGTATCAAACAAGATTTCACACAATAAACTAATTAACATCTACATCATTAAACATTTACACATTAAAAAACTCATAAGGCACGTACCCATTTTCATCCTCGTTTAACTCCGTATGCTTATTTTCTTCTTCACATGGAACAAACTCGTCATCGTCACCAGTGATTTTTTTTACTCTTTGAACCACTTGTTTTATTTTTATCTTTATTTTTAATTGCCAAATACAATTCATGTATTCCCAATTCCTTCAATTTTGCTTTATTATCTTCCTCTTTTCTTTCTCGTACTCCTTCATTGTCACAAACTTTTTCTGAGAAAAGATATGTAATTAAAGAAGGAGTGAGACTCATAATACTTCTTTAACATGTTAATTTCATTTCTATACTTTCTCTCACAGTAGTTTTAGAACTTTAAAGCTTTTTTATCATTTCATTTAGATCTGTAGTAATAAGACTCAATATCATTTAAATTCACTCTTAGAAATACATAAAAAAAATAGAAGATCTACCAATCACCAGTGGCGGATCAAGGATTTTAGTTGAGGGGGAGCAAAATTTATGATAAGTTCCGAGAAATTTGGCGTGGGCACCCCCCGAGCTGATATTTGTAGGATAATTTGTTATTTTTTACAGGATCAAACACAAAAAGCTCCCTAAAATATTTTTTAACACACATTTAGTCCAAGTATTTTTCTATTGTTCCAAAAATTCTCTCAAACACTCATTTAAGCAATATTCTCTTATTTTTAAAGTTTGCGCTAGTGTCATATTGAGGGACTTTTTAGAACAAATAAAAAGGTTTGAACTAAACGTGTATTTAAAAATGTTCGATGGACTATTTGGTGTATGCCCCTTTTTTATGTACACAAATTACATGATGGTGAACACGAGTTAATAATTTCCCGTTTACTGAGTGTATCTTTGATTTATACAAAATAAAGACATGGACTCTTAATATGGAACGAAGGAGTATACCAAATCAATATTAACAATACCTATTTAATTCGAGACATAACTAATAATACCCATTAATTTCAAGTCCCAAAAAAATAATAGTCAATCATTATGAATAATATCTAATTAACTTAAAGCCCTAAAATATTTTTTTAAACAACCTATAAATATAGAATGAAAGAAATTAAACTAATAAACAAACCTAATTAGAATCACTGAGCCAAAATGAACCATAATGCTATATAACATCAAATAAAATAAATAGCCTATTATAAATCTTCTTATTTAGGTTACATTGAAAGCTAAAAAAAATTAAAATCAACAAATAAGCATCCACTCTTTATTTACATTTTATATACGTATTATGCATATAGTTAATTAATTATGCCATTATCACCATTGTCCAACTAATTATATACAGTAACACATTTTGAAGAAGAAAAATTAAAATAAATAAATAAAGAACAATATGTTGTTTTCCTCAATAAAAAATCAAAGATGAAAAGTTACCATGAAATGAAAAACAACCCGAGAGAGAAAACGCCTGGGGGAAAAGGAGAAGAATGCCTGGGGGCGGAGGAGGAGAAGACCACCTGGGGGAGGGGCGGAGCCTGGGTTTGACAGGAAGATGAAGTTGGGGTACCCTCCAGGTGGGAGGGGGTTGCCGGTTTGGGTATTGTAAATGTGAAAGGGTTTTGTTTTTTTGTTTTTTGGAGGTGGGAGGTTAAAGTCTGAGCGGGAGATGAAAAGAATTAGTGGTGGGAACCAATTTTTTTTATCCGTCTTATTTGGTATATCTCTATATACACTAAATATTTACTGTCTTATTTGGTTTACTATATAAGATGGATATAATTAATTGTATCAAAAAGTAACCTATTTTGAGACGGATATAATTAGTAGTCTCACAAAATAATAGTTTTTGAGACGGTTAATTATATTCGTATAAATAATATGTTTTAAAGACTATATTTTATCTGTCTAAAAAGAAGGGTTTTAAAAGCAACTTTTTTTGTAGTGTCCTTCTTAATTGGATATTAGGTGATTAATGTTTTTCGAGAGTGATGCTAAGAATGAACCAACTGTAAATTCTGTTTTAATTGGGTATGGGACTGAACACCTGATATTTAATTGAGCGGGGTGTTACAGGTGGTATCAGAGCATCAGCTTCTAGAGTCTTTTAGGATCTGAACGATCTACTATGCTTTCGGTAAAGCATTCTTTGATGTAGAGACCTACTCTTAGGACTTTTGTATCCTTACTTGCATTTATATGATCTTAAGCTATTATGTGATATCGAATATTGATGATATATTCTCTCTCGTTTCAAATGCCTCCTCAACGTGCACCTCAGCTCGCCCCAGCTCAGGGTACCCTGAATGCTGCAGAAGTTGCTACCATTGTTGGCCAAGCAGTCAATGCAGCTCCAGTTCAGGTGCCAGTTGTACCGCCTGCGCCAGGACAAGTCTTTCCTACTGCTTGGGAACATGTTAGGGATGCCTTTCAGAAGGCGCAACCACCTGAGTTTCAAGGGGGTTCTAATGTCGTTACTGCTATCCAATGGAAGAAAAATATCCATAGGCACTTGAGGATGCTTGAATGCATGGAGGCTCAACTTCAGTTACTAGCTACTTTCAATCTAGTTGGGGTAGCTCTGCAATGGTAGAAATCCATTACCACCCCTGAGGAGAGAGATACTATGACTATCGAGGACTTCTGGGCGCGGTTCGACAGCAAATACTTCCCTTCTGCCATCCAGACAGAGATGAGGCAAAAAATACTTGGCTTGAAACATGAAGGGAACACAGTGGCATAATATGAGGAGGGAATTTACTCACCTGACTAACTTGGTGCTAGCAGAGGTACCCACTGAAGAAAGGAGAATTTAAATGTTCACTAATGGTCTTAACTTTAAGATTCGCCAGCACTTATTGGAAAATCTCTCCCTACATACTTACACGGATGTTCTTAATGCTGCGATGCTTCATTGTCAGGATAACTGTTTACATACCCAGGGTGTTAAGCCGTGGATTGAGTCGAGCCAGCAGGGCAAGACTAATGGAAGCAATTCTAGTAGGACACCGCCGGGTCAAAGTCAGCAATGACAGGGTGAGCAGGGTTCCCAGCTTGGAGACTATGCTAAATGTTTACGAACCGAAGGATTTCGATTTGGACAAGGAGGAAATAAGCAGGGTTATAAGGGCTAAGGGAAAGGAGGTAACGACCAACATGGCCAAGGACAGCAGGGGCAGAACGGGGAAAATTTCATTAGCAAATGTTTTGCGCGCGGTAAGCCTAGACACAGGAGGCATGATTGTCCTGATAAGGCCAAGAATCCTCAGCAGGGAGCACGATGGGAGCCCCATAGACCAGTATTTCCACCACCCGCCCTCCCAGCACCAGTTCAGGTTCTAGCACTACCTCCCATTCCAGTAGCTCCAACACAACAGGGACAGGATGGGCGTTTGTATAACGTCCATCAGGCAGCATTTCAGTAGCCATCGCCCGGGATTGAGGGTATGTTTTCTATCTATGGGACTATGGGGTGAATTTTGTTTGACATGGGAGCCTCACATTCATTTGTAGTTGTGGCCATCCCCAATCCTCACGGTGGGCGGAAGAGTGAGGACCTAGGTCCCGCGCGTCCCTCTCGGGAGCGCTTCGGCCGGTGTCATTAATGAGGTGAAAAATGTAGAGAGATGGAGTCGTCAGTGTATTTTACTCAAAACAGACAAAAGAAAAGGAGCCATCCCGAAGGACAGCATCTCAGGACATACTGATACATACGAAACCAAAATGATTAGAGCTGGGTCCGAACGCTAAGTTACGAAATGGGAAGTTGATAGGCACCCATTCCGCCCTTACGGTCTCTCATGGGTTTTTGCTATTTTCCTTTTTTTCCCTTGGATATGTGTGCATGTGTATATATAGTGGAGATAGGAATCCTCAGCTTGTATCATGGGAGAGATAAGGCGAGTCATCCATAGGAAGGTTCATAGAAATGATATTAAAAAAAAGGATTTACGCGATTATCCTTGCGTTGATCATTATAATGGAACGATAACGTATGTGGAATAATACGCCACTAAGAACAAATATATGCATATATAAATATATGTAATCTATGAGAGTTGAGTTTAGAGAAAATAGAAAATGAGAGAAAAAATGAGAATAGGACTCGAGTCTCAGGTTTTACCCCGATATGCCTACGTAGCCTATAAAGGCATCAAAGTCCACGTAGTTCGCATGCAAAAAGAGGGGTGGGGTTTATCCGATAAATCCAACCAGGGACTTCTCTTATTTGTGTGTTGTGTGTGTAAAAAAGTGTTTTAGTTATGAGAAAAGTGTAAGAAAAGTGTGAGAATTACCATTTGGAATTTATGAGCAAACCTTCTTTTTCTTATTTTTTGGGTTTTTCATTTCTATGAAAATAAGTGATGTGCAATAATACTAAGTAAAAAGTATATTAGGATATATGAGATGAGGGAATAAAAATGCTAAATAATAAAACAAATTAATGCGAATTTATGAGAATTTAAGGAGAAAATTGAGAAAATTGGACCTTCTTGAATATCTTGAGCTTGATCTTGAGTGTTGGAGAGCAACCCTTGCACTTGGATGATGATGGAGGGTAATGAATTCACCAATTTGGATGAAAAGTGAATGATGGAAAGGGATTTGGATGTGGAAATCACGCTGACTTCGTGAGAGGTTTGCTGGGAGTGATGTCTATCTGATCTGGGCTCCCTTTGCAATGAGGCTAATGCCTCCTTTTTATAGGCCCAGGGAATTTCTGATCTGCATAGCCCTGGTCCTTGAAATCGGCAGGTGCATTTAGGCACAATGACGATAGGCAGGGTCTGGGACCTGCTGTTTGCAGTGTCTTTAAGGTGTTTTTAGAAAATAGATCGCTGAGTGAAAACTGTTGATTTGTATTGTGCATAGGGTGGACTGTTGGAAAGGTCATTCATAGACCTTGAAAATTAATTTGGATTGCTCCTAGGTTCAAGAGTTGACTTTGGGTCAAATATGGGTCGAAAGCTCTCGTTGGTCCTTTGGACGGAAAAACTTACGACGCAAACGGATCATTCGTCCGCATGGTAAGTCATAATCGCGCATGGAGTGGACCATTGGAAAGATTAGGAGATGTAATTCAACCTTCCAAAGATTTTGATCTAGTTCGAGGAGTTGATTTTGGTCAGGTGGTCCCCGGAAGCATTTGGTGACCTCTCGGAGTAAAACAGATCGTTTATCCATACTGTAAGTCAGAGTCGTGCACAGAGCGAACCACTGGAAAGGGGTTTTAGTGCCCTTTGAAGATTCATTCAGTCTCGATCGATCTGTAGAGCTGACTTAGGTCAAACGGAGCCCAAGAGAACCCGGTGGCCTCTAGATCAAGTTTCCGGAGAAAATGGGTCGTTTGTCCGCATGGTAGGTCAGAATTGGGCACGGGATGGACCATTGGAAAGGGGTTTTAGTTCCCTTTGAAGTTTCATTCAGTCTTCATCGAGCTAAAGAGTTTCACTTTTGGTCAAACGAAGCCCCTCGATGGGTGAGTTTTGTACAAATGATAGCCGTTGAATAGACACCACATGATGCCTTTGGGAGAGTATGACTAGAGGGTCGAGGTCGATTCTGAGGACCTAAGGAAGAGGATGACTGATTCTATGGGTTGATACCAATTTTGAGGGCTTGGAGATGAGGGTAACCAATTCTGCAGGTCGAAGCCAATTCTGGGGGCTTGAAGATGATGGTGACCGATTCTACGGGTCGAAGCCAATTTTGAGGGCTTAAAGGGACATGTTGGGGGTGGTCTTAAAAGAAAGATTTAGGTTAATTCCAAGGACCTAAGGATGAGGATGGCCGATTCTGCTAGTCAAAGCCAATTCTGCGAGCTTGAAGGAACATATTGGGGATGGTCTTAAAGGAAGTGATGACCAAAGTAATGATGGGGGTGACCAATTCTGCGGGTCGAAGCCAATTCTGAGGGATTAGATTTTGATGACCGATTCTGCAGGTCGAAGCGCGGGCTTTGGAGAGATGACCAATTATGCGAGCTTGAAGATGAGATGACCAATTCTGTGGGCTTGAAGATGTATTGACCAATTATGTGGGCTTAAAAAAAAGATGACCAATTCTGCAGGTCGAAGCCAATTATACGAGCTTAAGTTGGGGTGACTAATTCTGCGGGTCGAAGCCAATTCTGCGAGCTTGAAGATGAGATGGCCAATTCTGCGGGCTTAAGTTGGGCTGACCAATTATGAGGGTAGAAGCCAATTCTGCGGGCTTGAAGATGAGATGACCAATTCTGCGGGCTTAAAGATGTGATAACCAATTCTGCGAGTCAAAGCTAATTCTGTGGGCTTGAAGATGAGATGACCGATTCTGTGGGTCAAAGCAAATTTTGCGAGCTTAATTTAGGGTGACCAATTCTGCGGGTCGAAGCCAATTCTGCGAGCTTGAAGATGAGATTACCAATTCTACGGGTCGAAGCTAATTCTGCGGGCTTAAGTTTGGGTGACCAATTCTGCGGGTCGAAGCCAATTCTGTGGGCTTAAGGTGACGATCCAAGACCGAGGTCAATTCTGACCTAACTAAGGTGACGATCCAAGATCGAGCTCAATTCAGACCTAAGAGAGGTGACGACCGAGGACCGAGGTTAATTTTGACCCAACTAATGTGATCATCCAAGATTAAAGTCAATTCTGACCTAAAATAGGTGACGATCGAGGATCGAGGTTAATTCTAACCTAACTAAGGTGAGGATCCAAGACCGAGGTCAATTCAGTCTTAAGAGAGGTGATGACCAAGGACCGAGGTCAATTCTTACCTAAGAGAGGTGACGACCGAGGACTGAGGTCAATTCTGACCTAACTAAGGTTACGATCCCAGATCGAGGTCAATTCTGACCTAACTAAGGTGTATATTTCCTTCGAGAAAATGAAGGATTCTTTTGGGGATAAAGTTTGGATTTTAGGTTTCGTTGGGGAATAGTGAATGAGCTGGGGAGCCAATTGCTGGGGAAATCCTTGTGTCTTTTGGAGACTTTACCTGGGGAGAATGATTTTTTAGAATTCTACCGGGGAAAATTACCTCGTGATCTTGATTTGAGCTGGGGAGCCAATGGCTGGGGAAATCCTTGTGTTTTTGGAGATTCTGTTGAGGAAACGCAAATTTGACGCTAAAAACTCTGATGGGGGAGTGATTAGGTGGCCCAGGTATTGGACGTATTACTCGGGGAGGTTTGAGACCTTTGGGGTATAGGAGGTGATCCTTAGAGAATCTTCGGGGACGTTGCCCAGAGGGAATTCAATTGGCCTTTTAGAGATCCACTGGGGAAATAGGGGTTCCGCTTGAGGGAGTGTGGAATTCTCTTGGTGAAAATGTTTTAGATCCTTCCTGGGATTTTTAGAAAATTTTTTGAGGATTTTTCTAGATTTTTTGTGAGTTTTTGTATGAAATTTTAAGGGGG
This sequence comes from Sambucus nigra, assembly GCA_949130495.1. Taxonomy (NCBI): domain Eukaryota; kingdom Viridiplantae; phylum Streptophyta; class Magnoliopsida; order Dipsacales; family Adoxaceae; genus Sambucus; species Sambucus nigra. The sequence goes on from OX422211.1 coordinate 379,938,233, forward strand.
TACCGGTCGGCATGGTATGGGGGTTCCATCTGCTTCGTCTGTGGAGGACTCTAACTCTGGTAGTGGTGGTGCATCGTCTCGCCATAGGGTAGAGAGAGCACGTCGTAGGGGTGGAAGCTCTTAGAGAGAGGGGTTAAGGGTATGTGTGTGTGTGTGTGTGAGAGAGAGAGAGAGAGAGAGAGAGAGAGAGAGAGAGAGAGAGAGAGAGAAAATGGGTTCAGGCTGAGTCCCGTTGTTTTTTTGCTTTTCTTTTATTTACTTCAACATTGATGTAACATAGAAAATATATATGTAATGGAGTTTTTTTATTATTTTCTATTAAACGTGAATGACTGCATGCACATGCGCTTTTTACTTTGCTGCTGAACTGTAAAAAGAGATCTTTTTGGAATTTTGAAGGAAAGTTTTTAAAAAATGAGAGATTATACAAAGGTGGAAGGGAATTTTTGAATTTATGTTGAGAATATCAATTTATTTTTAATGAGTTTCTGATTTTGAAAAAAGAGGAGAAAAGGGAAAACTTCCAAAAATGGGGGGTTGGCGATCGGCAAGCCCATTGCCCTGCCTATCGGTAGTCAAGTCCAATCCCATCAATTCAAAGTTTTGATTTGATACCCTGTTCAACCTTTTGTACTTTACGGGGTAGGTTCCCTCCAATTTCTGCAGGGATTATGTCCTTTGAAGTATAAAAAGGGTTAAGGGTGGAGTGTTTTCATCACACCTTCACATTCTTACTTACTTGCCTACTATCTTTTAGTCTTGAAATATGGATCTCCCTGGTAGCATTGATTTTTCTAACTACCTCGAAGCCCTAGAAGAAATGTGCTCTTATAATGTTGACTATGATGCTTTCAACATGCATCGAGTCTCTTTGTGGCGCAATCAGCCCATTGAGTGGAACATATTAATGGCCGAGGTACAATTTAGGTACCCCGAAGACCATGTATTCCGCTTTGGGTTGGATGAGGTTTGTCCAACCCACGAGGAATTTTCTACCATGCTAGGGAGAAATCCCAGTGTTTTCGAGGCTTTGCCTGAGTTTTCCCATTCTCCTAGGGATTTATTAAACGGGCTTCTTCGTATTTTGCCTTCGACGTCTAGACCACTGGCTGCTGAGGGAATAATCTCTCTTTCGGTGGTGTTATAATCCGTGCATTTGTAGGAGGTTGGTGATTCTGGATACGCCGGAGCCGTTGTTCTGGGCTTGGTTTCAAAATTGTTGTTGGTGACTGGGGAATTGCTGGCGGACCCATAACTTGCAACCATTACTTCATGTATGTCATACCATCGCAATCCTGTAGCAGTGATACTGGAGGAGATTTAAATGGCCTAGATGCTTGACGAGAAGGTCATTTTGATTTTTTGAGGGGTAGCCTCATGATGCTATTCATGTGGTTGTCTCAAAGACTCCGCCTAGTGACTCCTCCAGATTATCCTTTATCGGTTGTACCCAAAATTTTTTCGTGCTATTTCATCTGCGTTGGCTTGGATATTGAGAGCTGGGAGAACTGGTTTGTGGAGCATGGGGCTTTGAATATGTATTAGTCAGTGCCTTAGTGGTGATAATTACTGCCTATGCTAGAACTGGGAGAATACCGTATGTTTGGCTAGTTGGCCTCAGACAAACCACTTTATATTTCCCTTGGCGGCTTCTGCACCAATTTGGCTGGGAGCAGTTCGTGCCACCTCGGACACTAGATTTCTTTCCGATAGATGATTTGACTGAGCATCTGCACATGGGACTTGGCTCTTTGTGGGAGAGTCAGCGTCCATCGACCCATCCCTGTCAGTCTATTGGGAACGTTTGGCACGTTCCCGGGGATTATATAAAGTGGTTGTGGAGGAGAGTAGTCAGTAAGATGTTGGTAGTGGAAACTGGACAAAGGTGGCTTGTTTTATTCAATACCATGGAAGGAGGCGTTGTGGTTTTTTTGAGGCTGGTTCGAGCCTATCGGTCCTGAAGCGTCTGTGGCATTCTGTTTAGATAAGAAAAGCTTGGGTGCCCCAGGATGTAGATGATGATGATGGATCGGGCTCCTCTGGTAGCTGCGGGTAGGACTCTTGGAGAGTTTGTTATGTAATGAGGAATAAATGTGGGGATTTTATTCGTCTTTTTAGGAAGGTAGGGGGAAGGGAGTTATCCGTTCCTTTTCTCATGTAATCAATATCGTAATTTCCTATTAGTGAAATAAATACCTTTTTGATCATTTAGGTGTGCCTTTTGATGAGTTTCATATTTTTAAATTATCTATACTAATCGCTAAGGCATACATAATCCTTTTGTTCAAGTATATGTTAGAATGAATTATCTTTCTCGAAGATAAGAATAGATGTGCTCATGTAAGATGTATGAGCTGCCTACGTACCTCTGGGGTTTTGAAAATTTTAAATTTGTTTGAAAATGATTTTTTTTGTAGAGGATCAGGCCCACGTAGTTCTAGGTAGACGGTAATGAAGAATTTTTTTTAATAGAAGGGAGATGAGAAGAGTCGTAGCGCGTCGAGATTTCGGACTAGGGGTAGAACTTCTTGAGATGGTCCAGGTTGACTGGACGAGCCATCTCCTCCCCATATAAGTCGGTGAGCATGGCGGCACCGCTGGACAAGATCTTCTTCATATTGTAGGGGTCGCTCCAATTGGGCTTAAATTTCCCTCTAGGGTCCCAGATGGGCTCTACCATTTCTTTGAGGGCTAAGTCTCCCTCTCGAACACCGTGGTCCTTGACTCTCTTGTTGAATGAACACGTTATTCTGCGATGGTACCCTTGTATATTGTATATTTCTTTCAATCTCTTTTTATCTAAGAGGGTCAGCTCGTCAAGACGGCTTTGGCACCAGTCTTCTTCACTGATTTTTCTTTCAAGCATGATGCGGAGCGAGGGTATTTCTAGCTCCACGGGTAGGAATGCTTCCATGTCATAAACTAGAGAGCAAGGGGTAGCCCCGGTAAAGGTTCAAATTTAGGTTCGATAGCCCAAGAGGGCGTATGGGATCCAGTCGGACCAATCCCAATACCTTTCGGTCATCATGCTGATGATGGATTTGAGTTTCTTATTGGCAACTTTGACTACACCATTTGTCTGAGGTCTGTAGGGAGTATATTTGTGTCTCTGAATGCCATATTCATTGACCACTTTTGTGACTTCTTCCTTAAAATGTAACCCGTTATCTGACACTAACTCGTGCGAGACGTAGATGATGTTTTTCTTAATGAATTTGGCCACTTTCTTGGCATTCAGGACTGCGTGTGACTCAGCTTCGCCTATTTGGTGAAGTAATCAATGGCGACCAGGATGAACTCATACCCGCTAGAGGCCGTGGGTGTAACCTTTCCTATGATGTCGATGCCCCAGGTGGAGAACGGACATGGAGAAGTTATGTTGTATAATTTATGTGGAGGTAGGTGTTGAAGGTTGTAGAAATGTTGGCATTTGAGGCATCTCCGAACATAAGAAGTGCAATCCTGGGTCATGATGGTACAGTAGTATCCTTGTTGGGCGATCTTCTTGGCAAGCATGTGACCGTTCATGTGGGGTTCGCATTCCCCGATGTGGATCTTCTGTATTATCTTTTTAATATCAGCCCCTTTGATGCAGTGTAGGTGAGTTCCATCAAAGTTCCTTTTGAGCAGTGCTTTGTGACAGATGACGTACTGGGCGACCAGTCTTTGGAGGGTTTCTCGATCTTTCTTATTGGAACCCTCGGGATACCTACTATTGTTGAGGATATGCCAGATATCATAGTACCATCAATTGGCCAGCTCGTGATCTTTTGTGGTGACGATCTTAATGTGGTTGAAGTGGGTTATTTTATCCAGTTTTTGAACTAGGAAGGGGGTCATTGTTATTCATTTGGGCATGTAGATCATAGAGGCCAAGGTTGCAAGAACATCAGATAGGTTATTCGTTGCTCGAGGTAGGTAATGGAAGGTGATATCTTGGAATTGGGAGGCTAACTCTTCTACGTGGGCATGGAAGGGTTGGAGCTTCTCGTCCTTGACCCTCCACTTTCTAACCACTTGACCGATAATGAGGGAAAAATCCCCGTAGACATCTAGGCATTGAATACCTTTCTTAAGATCAACCATGAGGCCTACCGTGCATGCCTCGTATTTAGTCATGTTGTTGGTATAAAGGAAATCCAGCTTGATGGCGATGGGAGTGTGGAAGTCGTTTGGAGCAATCAGAAGTATCCCAATGCCATATCCTTTTTTGTTGGCAGCGCCGTCAAAGAACATTTTCCACTGGAGATTGTCTTGGGCAGTGCAGAGGATATTTTCATCTGGTAATTCAGATATCTAGACATTGGCTTCATCCATGAGGTAATTATCTAGGTAGTAAAAAATGGCTCTTCCTTTCATGGATTTCTGCGTGACATACATGATATCGAACTCGATTAGGAGCATCAACTATCGGGCCATTCGGCTGGATGAGGTAGGTTTCTCGAGCAGGTATTTGATGGGGTCCATTTGGGATATAAGTTTGATAGGTAAGGCGAGCATATAGTGCCGTAACTTTTGGGTGACCCAGACAAGCGCGACACATGCCTTTTCCAAAGCAGTGTAGTTGACCTCGTACCCGACCAATTAGCAACTGGCATAATAGATGGCTATTTTTTGGGGGAATCTTCAAGGTATTGGTCTAGGAAAGCCCCAGCTGCAGTGTCGGTTATGGTTAGGTATAGGAGTAAAGGGAGACCAGGCTGTCGTGGCATGAGTACTGGAGGTTAAATCAGGTATTATTTGATTCAGTCGAAGGCTTCTTGGCAGGCCTTGTTCCAAACCTTAGTTGAATCCTTTCGGAGGAGTTTAAAAATAGGTTCGAAGATTGAAGTTAACAGGCCGATGAACCGGCTGATGTATTGAAATTTTCCGAGGAAACCTCGGACTTCTTTCTCTGTTCGGGGATCTGCTTCTATCTCTGTTCGTGGCATCTCAAGTATGTCTTTTATCATGGAGGGATCTGCTTCTATCCCTTTCTTACTGACCATGAATCCTAAGAGTTTTCCATTTGTAACCCCGAAGATGCATTTCTACGGATTGAGTCTTATTCGATACTTTCGCAGTCATTCTAAGAACTTTAGGAGAGTGGGAACATGACCTTATCTAGTTTTGGATTTGATAATCATATAATCTACATAGACCTTAACTTATTTATGAATCAGATCGTGCAGGATGGTTATGGCAGCCCTTTGGTAGGTAGCCCCAGCATTCTTGAGACCAAATGGCCTGACAGTGTAGCAAAAGGTTCCCCATGGGGTGATGAATGCGGTCTTTTCTTGGTGATCTGGGTACATTTTGATTTGGTTATATTCGACAAACCCTCCGACGAATGACTTAAGAGCATGACTCGCTATGTTATCCATGATCATGTTGATATTGGGTAGCGGATAATCGTCCTTTGGAGAGGCTTTGTTCAAGTCCCGGTAGTCTACACACATTCGAACCTTCCCTCCTGATTTTGGCACAGGAACTATGTTAGCTAGCCACGTGAGATTTTCGATCACTCGAATGAAGCCTACGTTCAACTGTTTGACCACCTCTTCTTTGACCTTGAGCGACCATTCGGTGCAGAGTTTTCTCAACTTTTGTTTGACTGGTTTGTAATCTGGAAGAGTGGGGATCTCATGTTGAGAAATTTCAGGATCAAGGCCGGGCATATCGTTATAGGACCATGCGAAGACATCCACAAATTCCTTTAGTAATTCTTCGAGTTGTGCAGGCTCATGCTCGTCAAGGGTAGCCCCTATCCTAATCTCACATTGTTGGCTACTAGAATCGAGGTTAACAACAACAGTCTCTTTTTCATTAACTTGAACGCGGTTATGTTTTTTATTATTAACCTTATTTAGATCAGTTAAGAATTGTTAATTTGTAAAATCATCATCATCAAAAGTTTGATTAGAATCCAAGCAGTTAATGTAAGGCACAACAAGATACTCAAAATCTTCATTTATTTCATTGATAGGAAAAACATCATTGAGAACCTCATCAAATGAGGTCTTGATTACATTTGAACAAGGATAGACAACAGAAGAAGAAATGGGGTAAACATTGGGATTAGGGGGGATTTTGATAGGTAGAACTGGCGTAACATGCCAGTTGAGGGGAGGTCCATCAGCAGCTTTAATCAGGTGGTATGGATCTAGTGATGTAGTACTTGAGTGAACCATGCAGAGTGTTAGCTCGAGTGTTTTCAAATTGAATGAGTCATCGGAGTCACTTTCCTCAGTCTCTTCGGTATCTTTGATGAACGGTTGTACATGGTGTTGGGAACTTTTATCCCATGGGTAGCTATCTTGAAAAAATATCTCCATTATGAGTTTCATCTTCTTATCTGTATGGTCATACCATGGTTTGGAAAAGCCACAAAAGGGGAAGTTTTCACCCTTTTTGATGAATTATCCATTTAAGGAGTCACCTGGGATAGTCTAAATGTAGTCTAGTCCTATCTTTGGTCGAGACTGGAGGATCATTCTGAGCTCTTATTTTGATGGTTGATACCCTTAACCATAAGGAGGGAAAGCTTTCTTCCATTCAATAGGCTCAAGTAACCATTACTATCTTTGTCCTAGACCCAATCCGGGCAAGAAGTGCATGTTTATGAACATATGAATCACATTGACGTTTCCATGAGGGTCGTATTTTGGACAAACCCTTTCTTTGAAGTCGGCCCCCGCTGGGAGTAGAAGTGGTTCAACTCAAAATCCTAATAGGAGCATATGATTTGAATCGTGTTGTATCTCAAGGATCGAACTGCTAGTACTTGCACCCATCCATTGGTAAAGAACTTCAATTTCTGATGGAGTGAGGAACACACACCCTTGGTACTGTGGAGCCAAGGTCATCCTAGCGATATTATCATAGGATCCCATAACCTCCCTACGGGTATTATCGTAGGCCCGTATAGTAGCGCAGGTTGGAGCGAGGTCACTTTCTTTCAGGCCTAAACATTTGAAGGTTCTTAGTGGGCAAATATTCAAGGCGGATCCATTATCGACAAGAGAGAGTGGTACGACCTTCCCCATAACTTCAACGGAGATGTTGAGTGCATGATTGTGGTTTGGCCCAATTCTGGGGATTTCTTCTTCGGAAAAGGATAGCATTCGGGTAGAGGTCAAGGATCCGACCACATTTACCGCTTCTTCTGGAGTGGTAGAGGGAGGAACTGGGGGTCCAGTGAGCAACTTGATCAAAGCATTGCTGTGTAGCTGAAAGACATGAAAAGCCCCTATAGAGTGATGTTAGCTTGAGTTTTCTTTATTTGATTGAGGATCTTTCTTTCCTCGATGATTATTTCTGGCATAGGAAGGTTTTCAACGCCCTTCCCCTTGTCATTGGCTGGTAGTGGCTTGGGATCTAGTAATGCCTCCCAGATCTGGTCATGTGATTTACTAAAGAAGAGAAGAACATGAATCCCGTTCCCTCGTCAATCTCGAGTTGTTATGCCGGCTTGTTTATTTCTTTGAGAAGTTCTTCAAATGATATCATCCCACACATGTCATCTACTAGGCCAGTTTTCTTTGAAGCTTGATCTTCATTCGAATATTTGAACTCTTCCCCCCGTCCGGTGGAAATAATTTTATCTTTACATGTAAAGTTGATGCATTCCAAATCTTCGATAGATTCTTCATACAGGTCTTCCCATTCAATGGGGATATGTAAGGGTGAGGGTACCAGGTGCCCTTGTAATTTCAGAGTATCAAGTAACTCGGTCATACTGCAGAAGTCGTTGGTTTGATTGAATAATTCTTCCATAATTTGGACGACATCATCTAAGATGACTTCGTCTATCGGTATGACCCAGCGGTTTGATTCTCGAGTGCATTTTCTTGCTTCCAAGAACAGTATACTGAACCTATGGCAATCAATGATCATCTATGAGGCCAATTTCAGCCCGAACTCCAAGAGTCGATTTAACACTTCTGATAATTCCATACCTCCATTTTCAGAAGGGGTATGGACAGTGATGCATGCTCTAGTAAGGAGTGACAGTGCCTGATCGGCGAGGCTAGTAGGTCGTAGGAGAAAATATGGGAAAGTTTGGAGAGGTTTGAGAGAGTGTATGGTTGTGATTTGAGTTGAAGGATCAAATCTTGGGTTTTCTTCTAAGAAGATAACATTGGCATGATTTGGGAGTGGGTTGTGAGTAGTGTTTGGCTGAGGATTAGATGGTGGGGTAATGGTACCCTGGTCAATTAGACCTTCGATTATGTTTTGGAGGTGAAAGCATTGGTTGGTGGTATGGCCAGCAGTTTGGTGAAAGTCTCAATGAGCATCTGCCTTAAAGTTTCTTGGGAGTGATTTTGGCAAAGGGAAGGGATCCAAGGGTTTGATAAGGTTTCAACTTAACAGGGCATGGTAAACTTTGAAGAGGGGAGCATGGATCTCGATGTATTCCTTTCGAACTGGTACAGGGAGGCTTGCTGGTGCCCATGATGTGGTTGGTTGAGAGATATTATTGATGGTTGAGATTGCAGCACCTAAATGTTTGTCATATTTTCTGGGGGTGAACTGTCCGGATACCTTCTTTGGTTCAACATTTATTTTAGCCATACTCTCCTTGATTTATACTCCCGATTATATGAGAGCTCCAAGGTGAGGATAGTATTGTCCTCCCATGGTTGCTCGGACATGGGGTAAGAAATTCTTCTTCACTATGCTGACTTGTTCTTCCTCGAAAAGACGACTGGTCATGGTAGCTGCTTTTTCCCTCCATCAGGATATGAAGTTACTGATTGATTCCCCAGAGTTCTATTTGAGCCACTCTAAATCACGACGGGTGACCTCAAGCTCTTCGTTGTATTGGTATTGTGACATGAATTCTCGAGCCACATCCTCCCAGCTACGGATTCTAGACTCTCCGAGAGACTAAAACCATCGGAGGGCGCTATCCTTCAAAGTTTGCTGAAACATTTGGGCAATCACTTCTTCAGAAGCCCCTAGTAGGGTCATGGAATGGTGATAACTACGGCGACGAACTATCGGGAGTCTACTTCCTCCAAATGTCTCTATATTTGGTATCTTGAACTTCTTAGGTAACCTCGCTTTAGGATAAGGAGATATGTGGGTGTAGTGATTCCTAGAAATTCTGACTTGGTCAAAATTCTTAATGAGAATTTTTTAGGTCTTCTTTGACCTTATTCAACTCCTCCTCTTTCGGATCAATGATCATAGGCAAATTGGCCCCATGTTGGGGAAGTTTTGGCATCGAAAACTGGACAGGTGACGTCCTATTAATAGGAGGGGCATGTGGAGCGTGCTAATATTTTTTGGGAATCCAGATAGGCTCTGGTGGACCCATAGTGTGAGGTAATAGGGCCTTGGGTTCTTGAGGAATGGGAACCTAGTTTCATTGCATCTCTCGGACCTCAATTCGAAGGTTGTCAATCTTGGACACTAGCTGAGATAGGACTTCCGTCAGATCTGGCTGCACAATGGGTGCTTGATCTGTGTTCTCCATGGAAAGCGGATGGATACCAGACTCGAAAGAAGTAGTAGGGGAACGGACATAACTCCGGGGTGATTTGACTGAAGACCAAAGCCAATAAGGAGCCAGGCCAAGGACGTGCAATCGACCTGAGAAGACGCAAATGGGATTTATTTTTGGGAAAAATGATGAAAATATTTTTGGCTTTTTGATAAAGAGAGGATAAATGTTTTGGGATTTTTAATAAAGAAAGGAATTTTTTTTGGAGACGGTCTCAGCATGATTATTATCTTCTCACTTGTATTAAATTCTCCTATATGAAAAATGAAATGCCGGACGATACCCGAGCCTAGAAAGATTGGGTTTGCCATATATGCAAAGCTATGGACGAACTTGTGACCAGGCTCACGAATATGGTCCCGTTTTAAAAATGCGCAAAAATTTGGGTGGCAGACCGTCCCAAAATTTCTGCAGAGTTTCGGGTTGAAACCGACAATCTAATATGTGTGTCCTAGGCTTGACACCTATATGCGGGTATACAGTTGGTTGGGTGAATTGGAAAGGGTTCTACCCTTTGGCATGACTTCCAAGATATAAGTCTTACTCTCACGGGGCAATCGATACGTGTGGACAAGCCATTTTATATACTTGATTGTACGTGAATTGCCTCACTTTATACCTCAAGGGGACGGTACGTGTGAGAGCTAATTCGATGTACTCGACATACATGAACGAGTTCCCTGCGATATACCTCCTGTCATGACTTAGGTCAAGCGGTACAATTCAGGGGAACCATTTGATGAACATTGAAAATAAGAGATGTGCAATAATACTAAGTAAAAATTATATTAGGATATGTGAGATGAGGGAATAAAAGCGCTAAATAATAAAACAAATTAATGCGAATTTATGATGATTTAAGGAGAAAATTGGACCTTCTTAAAGATCTTGAGCTTGATCTTGAGTGTTGGAGAGAAGACCTTGCACTTGGATGATGATGGAGGGCAATGAATTCATCAAGTCTGGTGAAAACGATGATTAAAAGTGAAGGTTGGAAAGGGATTTGGATGTGAAAATCACGCTAACTTCGAGAGAGGTTTCCTGGGTTTTCTGGGAGTGATGTCTATCTGATCTGGGCTCCCTTGTAATGAGGTCAAGGCCTCCTTTTTATAGGATTAGGGCATTTCCGATCGGCATAGCCCTGGTCCTGCCAATCAGCAGGTGCGTTTAGGCATAGTGCTGATAGGGAGGGTCGGGGACCTACTGTTTGGCAATGTCTTTCAGACCTTTTTGGAAAATCGATCGCTTAGCGCAAACTGTTGATCCGTATTTCACACGGAGTGGACCGTTGGAAAGGTCATTAATAGACCTTTGAAAGTACTAGGACTACTCCTAGGTTCGAGAGTTAAATTTGGGTCAAATGTCTCGGAAGCGCTCGTCGATCCTTTGGATGGGAAAACTTTGGATGCAAATGGATCATTCGTCGGCATGGTAAGTCAGAACCGTTCATGGGGCAGACCGTTGGAAAGGTTGGTGACCTCTCATAGAGTTCCTCGAACCGATAAACGACCTGTTTTACTCCGAGAGGTCACGAGTTCGTGGAGTTGCCTTTGGTCATCTAGTCCCTGGAAGCATTTGGTGACCTCTCGCAGTAAAACAGATTGTTCGTCGCTATCGTAAGTTGGAATCATGTAGGAGGGGACCATTGGAAAGGGGTTTCAGTGCCCTTTGAATATTTATTTATTCTCGGTCGAGCTGAAGGGTTGACTTAGGTGAAACTGAGCTCGGGAGCGCCTGATGGCCTCTAGATCAGGTTTCGGGGGAAAATGGGTCGTTCGTCCGCATGGTAAGTCATAATCACGCACGGGGTGGACCGTTGAAAAGGGGTTTTAGTGCCCTTTAAATATTCATTCAGTCTTGGTCGAGTTGAAGAGTTTGACCTTTGGTCAAATGAAGCCTAAGAGCATCCGATGGCTTCTAGGTCGGTACTCGGGGTATGACCTGGGTTTGTAGTGATAAAGGGAGGTGCTAGGGACTTAAGGAGAGTTTAGGGGGTAATAGAATGGGGTATTTATAGTAGCTACTACATTTTCACGTGCCACAGGGTTACTAGACTTTATCGATACCACTATTACTTATGTATACTCACCGATGGGTAGTGGGATGCCTATTTTATTATATGTCATAATCTGAGTTTAGAGATTGGGAGTTTGATATTACCAGCAGATTTACTTGTGCTGGACATGTCCGAGTATGATGTGATTATCGACATGGATTGGCTTGTTACATATAGAGTCGTGATTGACTGTTATAGCTGGTGTATTATCTTTGCTATTCCGGGACATGGGATGTTCCTCGTAGCGATGCCTCATTTTGAGGGAGGGTCATCTACTCATTTGTATTATATAGAGGATAAGACTTCTACGAGAGTAGTATTATCCCTTAATTCGATACCGATAGTTTATGAGTTTGTGGATGCATTCCAGGATATACCGGGATTACCTCCTAGCAGGGAGATTAAGTTTGTAATTTTTTTATCGTCGGTAGCTCAACCAATTGCTCATTCACCTTACTGTATGGCTCCAGTAGAGATGAGGGAGCTCAGGGATTAAACTGAATAGCTTTTGGGGCAGGGGTTTATCCGCTGGAGTACATCACCTTGGGGTGACCCTGTGTTATTTGTTAGGAAGCGAGATGGTTCTTAAAGGTTGTGCGTAGAATATCGGGATCTTAATAAAGTCATGATACGAAATAAGTATTCGTTGCCTAGAATCAATGACTTTTTTTATCAATTGAGAGGAGCACCCTACTTCTCAAAGATAGACTTGAGGTCTAGTTATCATCCGCTGTGAATCAGGGAGCATGAAGTTTCAAAGACTGCCTTCTTGACCAGATATGGATCATATGAGTTCCGGGTCATGCCGTTTGGGTTAACTAATGTGCTGGCAGTATTCAAGGACTTGATGAATAGGGTTTTGAGAGTTTTTAAATCGATTTTTCATTATTTTCATAAATGACATCCTGATTTATTCACAAACTGAGGAGGATCATGTCGAGCATTTGCGGTAAGTTCTACAGACCCTATGTGAGCAACAACTGTATGCGAAATATAAAAAGTATGGATTTTGGACTTGAAAAGTTCCGTTTCTGGGGCATGTTGTGTCTGAAATGGGGATATCGGTGGATGCTAGTAAGGTGTCAGCGGTGGGGGTGTGGGGACAGTCCACGACACCGACAGAAGTGCGTAGTTTCTTAGGATTAGCTGAATATTATAGACATTTTATTTGGGTTTTTTTAAAGATTACGGGTCCACTGACGAATTTAACCCATGAGGGCATACCATTTGTTTGGAACGATGCATGCCAGTTAGCATTCGACGAGCTGAAAGATAAGTTGACCTCGGCACCAGTATTAGCACTTCCTAACCCAGGGGGTTTACACTGATGCTTCCTTACAGGGGCTTGGTGGAGTACTACGGCAAGATGAAAAGTCCATAGCTTATGGCTCTAGAAATCTTAAGCCTCGTGAGAAGAATTACCCCACTCACGACTTAGAGCTTGCGGCACTCGTGTTTGATCTTCGGATATGGATACACTATTTATTGGGGGAGAAGTTTCGTCCATTCATGGATCATAAGTCACTACAATATCTATTTACTCAGCGAGAGTTGAACATGCTCCAACGCAGGTGGCTTGAGTTCGTGAAATACTATCAATTTGAGATACATTACCACTCAGGCAAGGCTAACGTGGTAGCTGACGCATTGAGCTGAAGGCCAGTAGGTCAGTTGGCCGTGGTGTGGAAGGAGAAATGGAAGGAACTGGGACACCAGTATTCATTTGCCCGATTATTTATATCAGTCATGAACGTTACACCTCAGATTGTGACAAGGGTGGTTCAAACCTAGGCAACCGATTCATTTTGTCAGAAGAAGATTCGACAGCTTTTAGCCAGGGGAGCAGAGTCTTACTCCGTGAGTTCATATGGGGGCTTACGTTTTAACAATAGATTGATTGTACCTGATGGTGTGGATTAGCGGCATTTTGTGATGACCAAGTCGCATGGATCCTGATTTGTGATACATCTCGGTGGGGATAAAATGTATCAAGATATGCGACGGCATTATTGGTGGAGCAGTATGAAAAAAGACATCGCTGAGTTCATCTCTAAGTGTACCACTTGTCAGTTAGTGAAAGTGGATCATCAGAAGCCTGTTGCATTTCTTCAACCATTAGAGATCCCAATGTGGAAATGGGAAAGCATCTCTATGGACTTCATCATAGGGATACCTACTTCTCAGAGGGGTCATGATTCAATATGGGTGATTATGGATCGGTTGACAAAGGTAGCTCACTTCTTGCCCGTCCGGACTGATTACACTTCGGGACAGTATGCCTAGTTATTTATTATCAAGATAGAAAAGTTTCATGGGGTACCTCTAAATATCATGTCCGATAGAGACAAGATTTTTGTGTCACGTTTCTGGGAGAGCTTTCAGGAGGCTATGGGCACCGAATTGTGGTTGAGTACGACTTATCATCCACAGGTGGATGGGTAGATAGAACATACAAACTACATGTTAGAAGACATACTACTCATTGTAATACCCCGTAATTTTATTAATTTTATTTAATGGGATTAATTAAATTAAATGGGAATTAATTAGAAATTAATCCGGATTTAAATACTAGTAAGATGACAGTTGGTATTTTATTATGATGATAATGTTGAATATTACTGGATTTATGTGGTAAAATATGATTATTGAATTTATTAAAATTGTTGCGAATCATAAATACGACAATTCGAGAAATTAAGTTGGGACCCACGTGTCAGTCGCGTCAGGAATCAATGTAATGAGATTTAAAGGTAAATTATAATTTTATCACCCGTATGGTTATTTAGAGTGTGCCAACGTGTTCGAAGGGGTTAAAATGGTCAGAAAACACTAGCCGGGGGTTTAGTTTGGGTCCAGGGGCATTTTTAGGCCAAACCGATAACCCGGGAGGGTCTTTTAGTCATTTTAATTTTTAAAGGATTTGGACCCACGAATTTTTGGGTTTATTTAGCAGACAATATTAGGTCCATTAAAGATTTGAATGGCTTATTTGTGAGTTAATAAGTCAGCTGACCATGGGAGCATAGGTATGTGCGTGACCCATGGGTATGTGAACTATGTTCGCCTCCAATATGTGTGATTTTGCTCATTGAAACGATTCCTGAGAGATTCGGAATACGTAGTCCTTGTGTACGTGATGCACCGGGATTCGATAGAAGATTATGTGTGCACCGCAGCTTAGCCTAGGGGTGCCCTATTTGTATATTTGTGCTGAGAATAATATACTAGTAATTATAATGGACTCTTTGTTAAAGTGTGAATATAAATAATTGAGACATTTTTTAATGGGATTTAAAATGAGAATTTTCTATCGTAATTGTTATAAATTAATCTTATCAGTGGAAAGGTGAGTTACACGCAGGATATGTTAGAACGATGTGAATAAACCCCTATATTATTAATGTGAGGGCAGGAAGTGCTACAAACTAGATAGTGAACGGCATAATTAGGACGGGTTAAGGATACACGTTAGGCGTGCACATTAGTTGAGGGGTGAGGAACTCATGTGACAGCACGTAACTAACATGTACATAATATTCACTATTTAATGCAATTAAATACTTGCTATTTTTAAACTTTTTTCACCTCGGGACCTGACTCGTTTTCTTCCAAATCTATTTTTCTTATAAAACGTTTTAGGTTCCCAGCCACATGGATGCCAAGCATAGGAGTTCCATTCCATTGACGTGCTGTAGCTGCTATGGAAGTTATAGGATCTCGATAGTATAACCCTCAACATTCTAGATTGATTCTATTTCGGAGTCATTCATCTGTTAGGGCATGTCGCCCCTTTCCATTTAGAGACATCTTTTTCATACTTTCAGTTTCATTTCAGTTTTGTAGTTATTTAACTATTCAGACTTTGTATTTGGTTTATTCAGTATTTGGATTATTCAAGGGAGGGTTACTCCAGACTCATTTATTATTCCATTATTATTTCCTTTGTGATTGTGATGCGGATGTCGTATAGTTAGCTTGTAATTTAATTGGTTGCATGTTAATTTAATTTAATAAAATATGGCAACTCACTTTTTAAATATTAGGTGGCTAGTAAGGGTTTCATAATGTTCTCGTCGGTGATGATATGAACTGAACCAACTTGACATTTTGTATTAAATTGAATAAAGGAGTAGCTACCCAGTATTTAATTAGTTGGGGTGTCACAGGTGGTTTCAGAGCATCAGGTTGGAGCGTCCTTAGGATCTGTATCTCTTGTTATGTTTCTGCATAACGTCTTTTGAGATAGAGCCCTATTATTAGGACTGTTACATTCCTTGATTACATTTTGTAGACTATATTCTTCTGTTACAATGTTATGTGTGGTCAATGGACTTATATATTTCATTTGAAATTTTAGATGTTGCTCATGAGGGAGGTACAACCAACACTACTGAGGGAGAAAATGCGGGTCAAGACCAACGAGTACCTCAGGTACACCAAGAAAGAACGAAAATCACTGAGATAGAGAATATCGTGGCACAAGCAGTGACTACCGCAATATTGCAGTACCAAAGTAGCAGTGTGCAGCTTGCAGGCGACAAAAGAACTAGAGAAGTTAATCAACATGACGTTGCTAAAGTTAGCAACAAAGGGAAAACATCGCGACAGCAACAACAAGTGACATAGAGTCGTCAAGGACAAGAGGGCAATGGAAATGGCAGGAAGGGCCAAAACCTCCAGAGCCAACAAAGATAAGGGAAGAGGGATACCTCCAAGAGGTATTTTAAATGTGGACGAAATGGACATACACGTCGGGCCTGCCCAGATTCGGTTGGTGACAAACCACGTCCCAATCGGTAAGGACAACAAGGCATAAAAAGGAAAGGGTTTCAGGGTCAGTGTCATAAGTGCGAACATCACGATCACAGGTGGAGGGACTTCCCGCAACCAGATAGAGTACCAAGGCAGGATGCCCAACATAAGGAAGCCTGGATCGTTACCCCAACATCGCAGGCACCACAACAACATCAAGGAGTATGATGAATTGAACTTTTCTATGTATATTTTTCGTCGTTTCTTGAAAAGCTCTTCTAATCAAAATCATCAAAATACCTATAAAATATAACAATCTCAAGTGTAGAGGTAAGTAAGGGTATCAATCCAAATCAAGGGGGTAAGCTAGAGACAAACTCGATTGTAGTTCACTTTTTTATTTTCTTTTTGGGCTTTCGCTTTTTCTATTTTTTTTAGCCTTTTCAAATATTAAAACAATTAGGTGAGGGGAGGTGAAATAACACTAAACTAAAATGACAAATGAAAACAACTAACTAAAAAGTGACTAAAATAGAAAATAAAGTCTAACAAAAATAAGAGAAAAAGTGAGGTAAATAATTGTGAGAACAATCAAGGAATGGGTTTACACCACAAATTTTAGCTATTCTAATTAATTAATTGAATTCTCCCAAATTAATATCAAAATTACAAATCAACTCTCGTTGCAAATGTAATTTTAATAGTAACCGTTTAGAAAATTAAGCTTAACACCCCACAACTCTAGAAAATAGATCTACACTCCTTTTAATTAACCACCCGCTAGGATTGATCAATTAAAATTTATGTACATCTTAGAAAATAAATTTAGAGTTAAAATTCAAGTAATAATACCCCACTTGAGAAATCCTATCTCTAGTTCGCATCTAAAATGGGTATTATAACTTGGAATTTCGATTTTCTCTCAAAAATCATTTACCCTCTCTCGAGGCTTAAATTTAAGGGTGAGGGATCAAAATTAACATTCAAAGGAAATTTTCAAGTAATAAAACTAATTAAATTAAAATAATATCAAATAAGGGTTCCCCCCCCACCCCCCACCCCCCTTGAAAGGGTATTTAGCCTAACATGGTATGGAATTTTACAAATTAATAATCAAAGGCATATAAAATAAAGTAGAAGAGAAGAACAATCAAACCAAATCTCTTTGAGTGAAATTGGACTTCAATCCTTGAATTTGCAATTTACATCCCTCCAATTGAGCATCCAAGTGATTTGCAATTAAATAATCACTCAATTAAATCTCTTACAAAATTTAACCTCACAAATATCTAACAAAAATAAAAATAATAAAATAAAACTATTTACAAAATGGTGTTTATACTAATTTATTTTCTACACTAAACTATCTCTAACTCTCTCTAGAATTCTCTTCTCTATTTCATGATAAGTCTTCAAATGAGGTCTTCCATCCTTATATAGTAGGCACATGGAGCATGGGGGTATTTTTGGGAATGGGCTTGAGTGTGCATGAAAATGGTTAAAGGAGTGTGAGGTCATATGGGTGAGGGGATTGGAATAAAACAAATCAGATTGAGTTAAGGGTTATTTTTGAAAATGGTTTAAAGTTGGTAGTTGGGGGAAATTTTGGGTAATAGGGGATAAGTGGGTTAAATGAGTTTAACACATGTGGGTTTATTTTGACTTGGTCTTTATTTTTGGTTTTGTTTTGGGAAATTAGGAGGTAGAAATCGTTTTGGGTGGAAGTGGCTAAAAATGGGAAATGTGTCTTGTTGTTGGTTGAAGGTTTATGGATGAGATTGTGGGTAAGAATCGGGTTGGTTTGGAAGGGTTTCGATTGGAAATGTGCAGATCAGGCACCCGGGTTCATTGGCCGGTAGCGATCATCGGAGGGATTCAGAGAGAGGCTCGCGGGTCAGCGCTGCTGGAGGTGTTTGGGTAGGACGAAGATTGTTGGGTCGGGTTACGTCACCGACGGGTTTGGGTTAGAGCAGGTTGAGCTCGGGTAGATTGGGACGCCGCCGGGGCAGTGGCCAGAGTGGAGATGGGTGTAGCGGGTCCGGTGGTTGAGGATCGTCGGAGATGGGTCTACGAAGGGTCCCGGGTTGATAGCCTGAGTTGTGGACGGTGAGGGGGCTGTTGGGTTTTAAGGGCTGCCCAATTTGGAATTTAATATGGGTAGAAGGAGGATCCGATTTTTGGTTATTGGAAAAGAGAGAGAGGGAGGGTGGATGTTGTGGCTATGGAGGTTGGAGAGAGAAAGGTATTAGTGTGAGGTTGAAGAAGAAGGGTGTGGGGTTTATAGTGTGGGTGAAGGTATATGGGAATGTGGTGGGTTTGAGGGGGGTGTTTGTGTGTAGTTTAGTGTATGATAGGTGGGGTGAGTGGGTTTAGGTGTAGGGGAGTTTATGTGTGTGTTTTATTTGGAACCCTAAAAATAACATAAAAAATTAAAACTAATAAAAATAAAAATCTAAAAAATAAAAATCCTACTTCTAATAATAAAATAAAGACTCAATTAAAAATGAAACTAAAAAGAAATAAAAAATAAGAATAAAATCTAATAAAACTAAAACTAAAATCCTAAATAAATGTAAAATCAAATAAAACTAAAAAATAAATGAAATCCTAAAAAATTTAATCCTAGTAAAAACTAAAAACTAATCAAAATAAAAATAAAATAAAATTATACTAATAAAGATAAAATAGAAAAATAGAAAACAAACCCTAGAAAAAACTAAATAAATAAAAAATAAGTACTAAAAATAAAACGACTCAAACTAAAAATCTAAAAAATATTAAAAAGGGACAAACAAAACACACACATGGTTTGGGGTAGGTTTAGGCTCGGGTAAGGTTACGAGGGAGGGAATTTAGCTCCATTCAACGCGCATTTGCCTCGATATATAGCTTTTGACACCGCAAACGGACGTTTGACCTACAAGATTAACATTTAAGCACATAAGACCCATATTATCAAGAATTAGCAACTAAAGTACGTCTATTCGGGGTATAAAATATAAAGTTTTGGGTGCTTATCAGAGTACAGTATGAAAGTGTCAACAATGCCTGATATGCGGTTATGCCAGGTAACGCAACTACCACATGCATTTGGAGGTACGATACTTCATTATTAATTGTATCCTTTAAGATAAAAGGGAAATCTCGAATAACTTAGATGCGTTATAGTTTACTCCTATGAATTGAGAAACGTGAGCGTAAAATGCATTCGTATCCTGTTATGTTTTGAATTAGCTACAACAGTTTGAGTGTTAATAGACCATTATAGTGATATTTTGGCGTTCATTAGAAATTGTACTAAGTGTCACTTGAGTGGAGGCAAGGGCATATTTATATTTATATATTTTCATATGGTGGCATATAAAGACTTCGTAAATTACGTCGTCTGGTTATATCTAATTCCGATGGGTAGGGATGGATATTAAGGAAATTCAAGATTTGTTAAAATGTTTCTGAGCGTGGGAATTATCCCGTAGATATATTAGAGTCACGTCAAGATAATAGGAGGAATGTGTTAAGTGTAGCCTCACGTGTCATGAGAGGAGGTAAGTTAACTTCTTAGCAACAAGTAAGGATAAGGGACACTAGTTAGATACGGAAGGCCCAAAATCTCATTAACCAACAATGCTAGGTAGTAGTGTATCGGAGGGTACCTTGTTTGGATTTCACTTTGCGAGACATCCCACGCATGAAACCTAGTGAACATCGGGAGATGAGAATAATTGGACTTTATTACACGGATTAGTACCCTTGTTGTCATCCGCAAAGGAAATGATAACTTAAGTGTTATCGAATGTCTTACCTCGTGAGTGAATCAAAGCGACAAGGAGGATTATAGCTACAATTATTAGTCTGAATCAGCCTAACCATATCGAGCCTTCGGAGTTACAAGTCCAGACTAGGCAGCATTTGGGTCAAATCTCCATCTGGAGGAGCACCCCGCCTTAGGGTGCTCCCTTGTTATTTGTGAGGAGAAAAGGGATAGACATTTATGGTTGTGTGGCGATTATCGGTAGTTGGATAGAGTCGCGATATGAAATAAGTATCCATTGCTCGTATCGATGATTTATCCGACTAGTTAAGAGGAGTTGCCTTCTTCTCAAAGATTGACTTGAAATCTGGATACCATCAATTGCGTATCAGGGAGCAGGCCATCTCGAAGACTGCCTTCTTGACAAGATATGATTCCTATGAGTTTAGGGTTATGCCTTTTGGCCTAACAAATGTCCAGCCGTGTTCATGGACTTGATGAATAGGGTGTTCAGAGATTTTCTAGATCAGTTTGTCATTTTCTTCATTTATGACATTCTGGTTTACTCCCAAACAAAGGAGGAGCATGCCGACCACTTGAGATAGGTTTTGTAGACGCTACGTCAGAACGAGTTGTATGCAAAATATAAGAAGTGTGGGTTTTGTCGGAGGGAGGTTCAGATTTTGGGGCATATCAATTCTGACAGGGGGATATCTGTTGATCCGGGGAAGGTATCAGCGGTGAGGGAGTGGGGAAAACCCACGACACTGATAGAGATACTTAGTTCTTGGGCTGAGCGGGATACTATAAGAGGTTCATTCGTGGATTCTCAAGGATAGCAGGTCCTTTGACACATCTGACTCGTAAGGGTGTGCCATTTATCTGGAGCGATGCCTGTCAGTTGACATTTGACGAGTTGAAGGACAAATTGACCTCAACACCAGTGTTAGCATTTCCCAGTCCAGGAGTGGAGTATCTAGTCTACACTGATGCATCCTTACACAGGCTTGGGTGTGTATTGCAACATGAGAGTCAGGCTATGGCTTATGCTTCCCGTCATCTTAAACCTCATGAGAAGAATTACCCCACCCACGACTTGGAGTTAGCGACACTCGTGTTTGCTTTACGGATTTGGAGACATTATCTCCTTGGGGAGAAATTTTGGTTGTTCACATACCACAAGTCCCTTCAGTACCTTTTCACACAGAAGGAGCTGAACATGCGTCAATGTTGGTGGCTAGAGTTCGTGAAGGATTATCATATAGATATCCAATACCACCCAGGGAAGGCTAACGTGGTAGCAGACGCGTTGAGCCATAGGCCAGTAGGTGAGGTGGCTAAGGAGTGGAAAATAAAGTGGAAGGATTTGGGACACCAGGACGCAGTGGCTTGATCATTCATGTCTATAATGATAGTTACGCCCCAAATTATTAGGAGGGTGATACATGCCCAGACAGTTGACCCATTTTGTCAAGAGAAGATAGTACGAGTGTTAGAAGAGGGGGATGAATCTTATCCCGTTAGTTCAGATGGGGGCTTACGCTTTAATGGAAGGTTAGTTGTACCTGAGGGGGAAGACTTGCGACACGAGATAATGACAGAGTCGCATGGTTCGTAATTGGTGGTACATCCTAGTGGGGATAAGATATACAAAGACATGAGGTGACAGTACTGGTGGAGCAGGATGAAGAGAGAATTTACTGAGTTCGTGTCAAAATGTGCCATGTGTCATCTAATAAAAGTAGACCATTAGAGGCCGACAGGACTTTTACACCCATTAGAGATTCCTATGTGAAAATAGGATAGCATTTCCATGGACTTCATTACGGGATTAGCTACATCGTCGAGAGGTCATGACTCCATATGGGTGATCGTGGATCGATTGATAAAGGTTTCTCACTTTTTGCCAGCCCGGACAGACTACACTATGGGACAGTATGCCCAAGAATAGGGACAAGATATTTGTGTCACGATTTTGGGAAAGTTTCCAAGAATCCATGGGAATGGAGTTGCGGTTGAGTACAACCTATCACCTGTAGACAGATGGGAGACCGAGTGGAAAAATCAGATGTTGGAAGACATGTTGCGTATGTGCATCCTAGACTTTGGAGGTGGTTGGGAGCAGTATCTTCCACTGGTGGAGTTTGCCTATAATAACTCCTACCAGTTCACTATTGGTATGGCTCCATTCGAGGTGTTGTACGGTGGACTTTGCCATTCCCCACCATGTTGGCTAGAGGTGGGGGATAACAAACTCCTTGGGCTAGAGGTGATTCAAGATACTTCGACGAGGATAGAGATGATACGGAGCCATATTCGGGTAGCTCAGGACCGACATAAGATTTATACCGATGCCAAGAGGTTCTTTTGAGAGTTCAATGTGGGGGACCAGGTGCTACTAAGAGTGTCTCCCATTAAGGGGATTATGCTTTTTCGTAAGAAGAGGAAGTTTGCGCCAAGATATATGGGGCCATTCCCTATCATCGAGTGGATTGGGCCGGTTCATATAGACTTGGATTACCGGAACACTTGCATGGGGTCCAAGACGTGTTCCATATTTCCTCACTGAGGAGATATGTTTGGGATGATTTGGCCCATATTCACATTGCTTTAGAGGATATCAATCTACATCCAGATAGTTCCTTTAAGGAGGGGTTGGTTGCTATTTTAGATCATAGTGAGAGGAGACTTAGGTCGAAGATAGTATCGTTAGTACGTGTTATGTGGCGGCATCATAATGCCGAGGAGTCTACCTGGGAGCGCAAGGATGAGATGTGCGAGAGTTATTCAGAGTTACTTTTGCCAAGTATATTTTATTTTTGAATTTCGGGACGAACTTTTATTATTAGGAAGGAGTATGTAATACCCCATAATTTTACTGATTTTATTTAATGGGATTAATTAAATTAAATGGTAATTAATTAGAAATTAATCCGGATTTAAATACTAGCGAGACGTCAGTTGGTATTTGATTATGATGATAATGTTGAATATTACTGGATATATGTGGTAACATATGATTATTGAATTTATTAAAATTATCGCGAATCATAAATAAACAATTCGAGAAATTAAATTAGGACACGCGCGTCAAGAATCAATTTAATGGGATTTAAAAGTAAATTATAATGTTATCACCCGTATGGTTATTTTGAGTGCGCCAACGTGTCCAAAGGGATCGAAATAGTTAGAAAACTCTAGTGGGGGATTTAGTTTGGATCCCGGGGCATTTTTAGGCCAAATATGCAACCCGGGAGGGTATTTTAGTCATTTTAATTTTTAAGGGATTTGGACCCACGAATTTTAGGGTCATTAGGTCCATTATCAGCGAAAAAGTAAGAGTGGGCAATGTGAGATAGAGGAAAAGTTACAAAAAGGGCTTTCAAAGCAATAACCACCATCCACTACCATAATTCATCGGATTTGCCACCAGAGAGAGAGGGAGAACCAGCCATTAACATCACCAGCAAATCAGAACACCAATTATAAGGAAAGTGATTTGATTTCATTTAGTTTCAGCGAATATGTCATCCATGCTAGTGTAGGATTTAATGATAACCTTGAATAATGATGAACACTCATGAAATATGGAGAAGAAACATAAATCTTGGATAGGATTTACATGTATATTAGTTCTAGAAGTAATTGAGTAGAAAAATCATAACCCTAGACGAATTAAAAATAGATTTAGAGGAGAAATATGATGGTCCATGATGAAATAGAAGAAAATAGGGTTTTTATGTTAATATGAAGATTTATTCCAAGAAAGGCTAATTGTTGATGATTTAAAGGTTTTGGAAGGTTAGGAATCACGTAATTAGGTTGTATAATGATCCCATATACTTATATTAGGATTTCACATCATGTAATGACATTTTGGGACAAATCTGGGACTGAAAAACAAAGAAACCCCTAGCCTGCAACTGCTTGATCGATCGATCGGCATTCATCAGTCGATCGATCGACCATCGATCGATAGATGATCATGCATGATCGATCGACCATCGATCGATCGATGATCAGGCACGAATGGTCGATGCCCCTAAAAATGGTGACTTTTTTCCCCTTTGTGGATTGTAGCGTTAATGACCACCGAACATTATAGCTGGGGATTTTGTGAATACCTTAGGACTTGAGGGAGACTAGTAGGGATATAATTAAAACCCGAAATATATTAGGATTGAGTTGGAATGTAGCCTTGAATTTACGAGTGTCCGACGAGTAATTCCTTATTTTATGATGCGAGAACATGTCTTAAATTATTAGTCGTGATAAGTTAGAATTTTTGGACATAAATATGTAGTTAAGAGTACTGAATTAATAAGTGGGGTAGTTAGGAGATTTAGTAACCTTTTTGGTTAGGTTTAAGTACTCGAAATTATACAGTGTGAGACATATCGGTGAAACATAATATATATCATCCGAAATAATCATAGTGTATGAATTAGACTAATGGTATAAGGCTGGGAATATACCTTTAATAATAAAACAAGTTATTTGAGTTGTGTGAATACTTAGTATATGAATTATTATATGTATAACATACCTATCATACTTGCTATCACGGGAGGTCGGCTTTCGGAACAGGGCCATCAAATCTTGGTGTGCCTACGGGGGGATTTAGAATTGTACCTTAAGGACATAGGGTTGTGAATGGCTTATTTGTGAGTTAATAAGTCAGCTGACCATGGGAGCGTAGGTATGTGCATGATCCATGGGTATGTGAACTATGTTCGCCTCCAATATGTGTGATTTTGCTTATTGAAACGGTTCCTGAGAGATTCAGAATACGTAGTCCTTGTGTACGTGATGTACCGAGATTCGATAGAAGAGTATGTGTGCACCGCAGTTTAGCCTAGGGGTGCCCTATTTGTATATTTGAGATGAGAATAATATAATAGTGATTATAATGAACTCTTTGTTAAAGTGTGAATATAAATTATTGAGACATTTTTTAATGAGATTTAAAATGAGAATTTTCTATCGTAATTGTTATAAATTAATCTTATCATTGGAAAGCTGAGTTACACGCAGGATATGTTAGAACGATGTGAATAAACCCCTATATTATTAATGTGAGGATAGGAAGTGGTAAAGACTAGATAATGAACGACATAATTAGGACGAGTTAAGGGTACACGTTAGGCGTGCACATTAGTTGAGGGGTGAGGAACTCATGTGAGATCACGTAACTAACATGTATATAATATTCACTGTTTAATGCAATTAAACACTTGCAAATTTTAAACTCTTTTCACCTCGGGCTCTGACCCGTTTTCTTGCAAATCTATTTTTCTTGTAAAACCTGTTAGGTGCCCAGCCACAGGGACACCAAGAATAGGAGTTCCATTCCATTGACGTGTTGTAGTTGTTGTGGAAGTTACAGGATCTCGATACTAGATGCCTCCACATTCTACACTGATTCGCCCCTTTCCATTTAGATACAGCTTTTTTATACTTTTAGTTTCATTTCAGTTTTGGAGTTATTTAACTATTCAGACTTTGTATTTGGTTTATTTAGTATTTGGATTATTCAGGGGAGGGTTACTCCAGACTCATTTATTATTCCATTATTATTTCCTTTGGGATTGTGATGCGGATATGGTATAGTTAGCTTGTAATTTAATTGGTTGCATGTTAATTTAATTTAATAAAATATGGCAACTCACTTTTTAAATATTAGGTGGATAGTAATGGTTTAATAATGTTCTCGTGAGTGATGCTATAAACTGAACCAACTTGAAATTTTGTATTAAATTGAATAAAGGAGTAGCTACCCGGTATTTAATTAGTTGGGGTGTCACACTCAAATATATATTGGACTTTGGGGGAGGTTGGGAGCAATACTTTCTGCTTATGGAGTTCGCGTATAATAACTCCTATCAGTTCACCAGTGGTATGACTCCATTTGAGGCACTATATGGTAGACCTTATCATTCTCTTGTATGTTGGCTAGAAGTGGGAGACAACAAACTACTGGGGCTATAGGTTATACAAGATACATCCGCCAGGATTGAGATTATTCGTAGTCGTATTCTTGTAGCCCAGGATCGACAGAAAAGCTATGCTGATGCGAAACGGTCCTTCCATGAATTTAATGTAGGAGACCAAGTATCATTGCGAGTATCACCTATGAAAGGGATTATGATATTTGGGAATAAAGGGAAATTGGCACCCAGATATGTAGGACCATTTCTTATCATTAAGAGAGTTGGACCAGTTTCTTATAGATTGGGGCTACCGAAGCACTTGCATATGATAAATGATGTGTTCCATATTTCTTTGCTGAGGAGAAACCTCCGGGATGAGTTGGCTCACACTCATGTTGCATTAGAGGAGATCGAAATATCTCTTACGATGAGAGATCGGTAGAGATCTTGGACCCTAGTGAGAGATGGTTGAGATCCAAAGTGGTTCCGTTGGTGCGTGTGCAGTAATAGCACCATAACATTGAGGAATCTACTTGGGAGCGCGAGGATGATATGCGCGACAAATATTCGGAGTTATTTTTACCAGGTATGCTTTTATTTTCTGAATTTTGGGATGAAATTCCGCTATAAGGGGGGAAGTATGTAATACCCCATAATTTTAATAACTTTTATTATGCGATAAATTAAAAGTTAATGGGGATTAATTGGAATTAATTAAGAAACAATTAATTGGGCTTAATCTGGATTTAATATTACTAGAGATTATAGTAATTTGTGATAATAAATATTACTTGGTGATATATAAATAATATATGAATATGATGTTATTTATATCACCGTGAGTTACTAATACGGTAAAAATGGAAATTAAGTCAGGACGCGGTATGGGACGTGTCGGGATTAATTTAAATCAGTAAAAAGGAAACATTATTTTATATCAACCTTATGGTCATTTTGAGTTCACCGTTGCATTTGAAAGGGTCAAAATAGTCTGAAAAGTCTATTCGGGTGTTGGATTTGGGTCTCGGGTCAAGCGAGAAATGAAAGGACACCGCGAAGGGGCATTTTAGTCATTTTATTGGGGAGATGAATAGTATTCCAGGTTTTGTCTTATTATAAAGGTGTTAGGTTAGAGGAACGTGGGTTCATTCCATTTCATCACAAAATATTAAGAGGTCTTACTATTAGAGAGAGTGAAAGGTTCCTCGGGAGAAGAAGAGGTTGCTTAGAAAAGGAGAGAGAGTCTTTTGGGGAAAACCAAAAGGGATTAACCACCTTCTGCCACTAGCACCACCACCGAAAAGTCATCAAAAAATGAGAAAGAAATCCTACACCATAGTCATCAAAGGTTCAAACCTACATAACTAAGGCAAGTGCAATTCTTGCTTTACTTTGATGATTAAAATATCCATGTAAGATAGGATAGTTAGGATCACATAATTTGCATGTTTCAATAATAAAATATAGAGTTTTTTATTTAGTTATAAACATAACAATAAGATAGAATAAATCTCTTTCTGTACAAAGGTTTTAATCCACGAAATTTGGTTTCAATTGATGGGAGAAATCTCGGTTCATATAATTTTCTAGGAGAAATATTAAAATATGAGAATTCTGTGAAAGATATGATTTAATCCAAACTATTTGATTAATTTAGGTTGTTTGATTGTTAGAATTTGAACATATACATTGCTATATCAATTGAGATGAATTAGGAGAAGTTTTGGATTGATTTATATTGGCTTTGATGTAAAAGAAGTATCAAACCCGTAGGTTGTATTATGCAGAAACTGGGCTGATATCTGATCGACCGACTCAAGAATGTCGATCGATCGACTGATCAATCATCGATCGATCGAGAACTATGGAAATGTGAATTATTTTATTTTAAAGTTTGATTTAATCCCAAATTATGAGAAGTCTTTAGTGATGATTATTTGAATATGATGGGACTTAAGGGAGAACAGTAGGACATACTTGAGACCCGAAAAATATAATTTGAGTGGGATTGAATTGGGGAATTAATTATATAAATTTCGATAGAAATAATATTTGAATAATTTTTTATTTTAGCAAAAGGTGAGAGACTTGGGTTTTATGCTGGAAAATTATATTTAGTCGAGGTTAATATTATGTAAGTGGTATTCACATAATAATATTCGATGAATTAAGTTAGGATAATTTTGGTACATTAATGGGGAGCGAAAGACTTGGGTTAATGCTGAAAAATTGTTATTAAAGTGAGAAGGACTTATGTGAGTGACAAGTAAACAATAATAATGTGAGAAGGGAAATAATTATAATTAACAAATACGAGTGGTATTGATAAATACAACAGGTACTTGGGGATAGGAAAAATTCCTAGTATTATACATAGGTCGAATAAGTACCTTATTTTTATATAGGTAGATGATAATGCCTATTGTTTGATAATTTATGTGCATGAAATACCTAGCTTACTTGCTATCGATGGGAGGTTTACACATGAGGGTTTTCATATCCTGATGAATCTATGGGATTTTGACTTGTCGCTCGAGAACATAGGACTTAGGTCGATTATCATTACTGAGATCAATGGTATAGAACGGTCATTTGGGTGCGTAGGTATGTGCGTAGCCCAAAGGCTTAGGACTATGTTCGCCTCCACCATTTGTATTTGATGATTCTGGTTCGAGGAATCTTTATCGAACCTATAGCCCCTTATACAGTGACAAGATGTATCGGGACATGATAGCAGAGTAATAAAGCACTACAGCTGTGTCTCGGGGTGCAGTATAGTATTAGTGTGTATATATATATATATATATATATAATAGAGTGAATGTATATATACATATGATGATATCTACTGTATGACTAAAGTAGAATTGAAAGATAATGATATCTAGAATTAATTAAGTATGAACACTTAATTGAATTGAATTAATAAGGGGATTATCCATATTGAATCTAAATGGATATATATGTTCATAACATTATTACATGTATTATGAGATTAATACGTGGGAATGAATTGGGCTATATATAGTGGATACATTGGGTTAATCTAGTTAACATGGGAACCGTAACTAGGATGGCTTAGAGGTACGTAGGTGTGCACTATAGATGAGAGGTGAGAATCTCATGAGAGAGTCCGATAATCTAACATGTATATTTTAAGTGATAAATATTGGAATTATTCACTTGTTATTTTACAAACTATTTTACATCGGGCTCTAAATCGTTTCCTTGCATATTCTCTTTTCTCTATTGTATCTCCTATACCAGGTGTCCAGTTAACCCCAACCTTAGATGATTATGATGCTAACAAGTTTTGGACGCTATGGAGATTGGAGCTTTGTTTTAAGACGCCTTCATATTTGTTTATTCCTACTCTGTAGTTGATTTTTATTTAGGGCATGTCGCCCAAGAGGATTATAGTATTTCCCTTCTATTTGAGTCAGGATTTTATGCTCATGTCGTTGTGATACATTTAGTATTGTTGGTATTTATATATTGAGATATTTTACTGGAAAACTATTATTCCTGTTGCATTTAAATTTTTTTGTGATTCATTTATTATTGTGGATTGGATTATTATGAAAATTGTTCGAAATGGTTAAAATGGAATTTTATTAAATTAAACCTGAAAAGTTTAACACCGGCCACTACAAGAAAACTAATTTTTTTCGGCATTTTTTTCTCAGCATTATTTAAAAATGCTGAGAATTTTCTTTTTACCGGCATTAATTTATAATTATTGAAAATTCACAGCATTTATACTGATGTGCCGCATAAATATATCATTTTTAATTAAAATTAAAATAAATATAGTATTTTTGAGGTATTATATAACTAATACCACTAAAGAGGAAAAAACGGTTCCCTCCAAATTTTGGCGGGTCTTGTTTTCTTAAAAAAAAGATGACTTTCTCTCTCCCATCATGCTCTCCCGCATCTGCCTCAATCTCTCTCCCGTCACGTTCTCATCTCTAACGTATCTTCCTCAACCTCACAAACCTAATCCTCTCCAAACTTATCTCTGTATCAAAAAACCTAATCCACCTCAATATCCTATGCTCTTTCCCCTACTAAAAGAAGGAAGAGGTAACACGGACCTATCATCCATCGTCGTCCAGTTGTCTGAGGCATTGGAAATCCATACCAGCTTAGAGAATCACTGGGTTTCGATATTTGAAGCTTTCAGGTAAATTGCATTTTTTTTAATTTCGGTGTGTTTTTATTTTATTTTGTGGTACAGCTGAAGCCTAGTTTGTCACTTTGTTTTCTTTCATTATTTAATAACTTGACAATACCCTGAGAATTTATTTAGTGGATTAATGTATTCTGAATTCTATATGAACTTTGGCAACTGACGCAAGCAGTTCTGTGGTAAATTGCATTTTTTATTTTTTATTTCGGTGTATGTTTTTGCTATTGCATATATTAGGTTTTTATTGGCTTCTCTCTATCGTACCTCACTAAGTAGGCCTGGTAATGGGTCGCGTTCGTGTCGTGTTTTAACGGTTTCGTGTCTCACCCTAACCCGAACACAAACCGTTAGCTTAACGGTTTTAAAAATTTTAAACCGAACACGACCCAATAATATTAACGGGTGACACGAACCGAACCGTTAATAGCCGTTAGTAAATGGGTGGATTTGGGTCGTGTCATAATTAACCCGTTATGTAAACCATTACCCGTTAAGAAAATTGTTTTCCAAAAATTTAAAAAATTAATTAATATTATTTTTTCAAATCAAATTTTAAATGGGTGGATTTGATGTCTAATTTTTTGATCTAACGATTGAGATTAACTTAGGGGTATATATATATATATATATTTGTTTACCTACTAACGGGTAATAATGTGTATAAACGGGTTTAATCGTGTAATAGTACAAACCCAAACTCGATTCGTTATGATAACGGATCTACCGTGTTGCCCGTTAATGACCCAAACCCGATAAGACTAAACCCATTAACTTATAATTTCGTGTCGTGTCGTGCCTCATTTTTCCAGGTCTATCACTAAGTTACAACCATGAGGCTACCACCTGTATTTCTAGTACATCTGATCCGGGCAGCCATTATTTTAGCAGTTGAACTCATGTTGTATAAACGACACTACGTCCTATTGTAGAGAGGGTAAGATGCATCAAACACCCATCTCCCCTGAAATAAATCACAAATATAAAAGAAATCTAAAAATTGAATGGACTAGGATTAACATTTTGAGGAAAAAAAATACATATCTTACCTTGGCATTAACACGGTAAAAACTACGAATGTAGCATGGTCTTTGTTTGAATTATGTAATTTCTATCGGCGGATTTGTTCAAAGACAATGACCTTCAAAGACTATGTATATTTCCAAGACCGCATTGCTCTTACACTCTGTCATCTTGAAAAAATCTTTCCCTCAATATTTTTTGATGTTATGGAGCATTTGGCAATCCATTTAGCTGAGGAGGCAATGATTATTGGAGAGACCTCGCATAGGACACTACCAAATTAACCGCATTCACAAAGAAACGTTTCACAAGTTGTTTGGGGATCATGTATGTCATCTTTGTATTTACATGTAATCACATTTTAAATTCTTAATAAGACGTTTAATTTTTACACATTTAATTTTTATTACTCAATCATATGAAAATTTTTTGGTATAGAATCTAAATGTGGGTGAGGTGTCAAAGGAAGTTGCAATTTTGTCTTCAAGCCCCTCCCAATGGGCTAGTAGATACACGAGATATATTGTAAATGGGTTTAGGTTTCGCATAAAACATCGTGAGAGAAGATTGAATACTCAGAATAGTGGAGTTATGATTGATGCCACCAATGAAAGTTTTGCAAGTGCAAATTACTAACAATGCGTTTCGGGGGATGTAACATACTATGGAGTATTAATAGATATATTTGTATTGAGCTATTCAAATGATTTCAAGTTTGTGCTATTCAAGTGTAATTGGGCTGATACCTATTTGGAGACGGCAAATGATGATTTTAATTTCACATTAGTGAACTTCAAACATTCACTATACAAGCATAATTTACTTTGAGATGAACCATTTTAGCATCTCAGGCCAAACAAATATGGTATGTGCGAGACCCGATTGAAGAACATTGGCAAGCTGTCGTGAAGATGACACCGAGAGATTTGTATGACAATACTCCCTCATCGTCTTTACTAATTGAATTATGACGTAGTATTGTATTAGATTTGTTTGATTCTTATTACTTTAAGACATTTTTTTGTACTCGGTAATGAATTTTGGTTATTTGTTGCAAATGACATCATTTTTTATGATCATATCATTTCCAAACTCCTTTTTAGAGCTATTCACACTCTAAAATTATATGCTTGTGCTTGTCTTTACCACTAATTAAACAAAATGTAAACACTCTCACCAAATCTATTCATAAAATATTTCAGTCTCTACTAGTGAGAAACAAAACCTGATTAATATTCTTATCCTTCAGAAACCAAAAGATTGTCTGAAAGCTCGATTGATATAAATGGGAAAAGCTCTTAGTAATTTTATATCTCTAATTATTCCAAGGATTCTCTTAGAAAGCCTACTGGGGTAAGTGAGTGAGCATTGTCCTCTTTTTTGTTGTTTTATACATTTTGAATGTATATTAATTATTAAGCATAATGTATTCTATTAAAGGTTGATTCACACATTATTTTCATCATTAAGAATTTATAGTTTTTTTACCCCCCGCTTCTCAATAATTAGAATCATCCCCCACATGTGCATCATCTAGCTTGTGCCTTATGCATGGGGGGTTAAGTATAATTATTTGAAATGGGGGGGGGGGGATATGTTTAACTATACCAATATCTCAGGGCACAAAGTAAGAAAAAACAAAGTTAAATAAGGTATGACTTTGCCTTGTGCTGCAATTACTCATTTAAGAAGAACTAGGGTAACCTTGGCTTGTCCTCTAATTACTCCTTCAAAAATAACATGGGGATACTTTATCTTTTCCTTCAACCAATCTTTAAGAAGAACAAGGGAATTTTCTTCTTCATAATATAAGGGAACTTATCCTAATGCAACAAGGTAGTTGGAGTGGAGCCTATATTTTTAACAGTCAGGGTTGCGAACTTGTTACCTGATTTAGAACAAGAATCGAGATAGACTAAGTAGGGAAGAAGCGGAGACAAAATTGGATCCGTGCCAATCTTGGTTCGGCTCTGTTACTATAGTTAACGCAGAATAAGAATAAGAATGTGAGAAGAACCAAATTATACTTATTTTTGCGTGTTTACCGCCTAAATCTTCTGTCATCGTTCTAATTTCTACATGTAGCTTCCGGATAATACAAGTACTTGTAGAGCAGGCAATAACGAGGCAGATATCATGACAATCCACTTTCGATATTTTTGTCGACCCTTCAACCACCCAGAATAATCTTTCCCCTGCTTGCATTGAATGAAATCTGCTAAGTCATCCACCTTAGATGAATTCGACTTTTCTAAGAAGCTCTTTAGGAAAATTGCCCCGCTGCACATTTCCTCTTCTATACTGTCAACATGCTCCATTTTATCTGTACTTGAGGCACTCGGTGAATTTCACCGTGCTCATCTTCCATTCCTGTAGACTTGCTTGCACTCAAGTATAAAGTCTGTATCTTCTAAAATTTTGAAGCGACCACCCTAGATTTACGGTCCAACACATCCTTTTGGACATCGGCAAGAGGTAAATTATCTAGAAGAGAGTTCCAATCATTACCCTCTTCATAAACAGATAGATTTAACAATGCCATGATGATCGATAAGCCTCCCTTCACTAAGAAGTCAAACCCACTAACGATAATCAATTGAAGGAAGGCTAAAAAGCGCAAAAGCATTACATTGGACCCCTTGTGCTCCTCTGGCTGAGTTCCCATATTGTCACGAAAAGACTTTTAGATTGGTAGACTAACATTGAATTTTATGAAACTGCTTAAAATAGCCGCAATAGAATCATATTACTTGCACAAAAGTTATGCAAAGCTTTCTAACAACCCAAAATACCACTATACCCCAAATACTGAACAACTTGTAACAATGAAATGGTCATTAACTTCAATAAGGAAGCAATAAGGCATATATATTTCAAACTGGTATGTCCATTAGTATGTAGGACCATTTCATCATCATCACTTGTTGCTCTCACAATCATTCAACTTAAGATCAATAAAACCTCATCTCTACATGATTTTCCAAATATATTTCCTCTCTACTTAATGTATTCCATAGAGGTTGGATTGTACCAGTTATTAATTTGATTGTGCGTTAAAAAACATTCTTGAACATCCCAGATTGGTCTAATTCAATTTTACCTTTCTTGATGTCCTAGATATTTTTCAATGTTGGAACAACACTCCTCTTATAGTTGCTGGAGAGGGTATTTCATACTCAAAGATCTCAAGGTAAGTGTATCGATTATCATTAAGCATTTTCAAAACCAATCACCTCTTTCTCAATATTCATATATTGAAGCTTCGGATTGGCATCTTGCACTTTTGCATTTAGTATTCTGTCCACATCTTTTTAGTTGTTTATTGTTTTCTCTTGAATCAATTTTTTTGGGGCCATAGATTTATTAATGAATTATGTTATTTGGTTGATTTTAGTTTTTCAATATGTATATGCTAAATATTTATTTGCATTCCCAGATAAAATCAGGTGGAGACTGAAGATCACCCCTATATTGGAGAATTAGAGTATTTAAGCTTTACTCCAAACTTCAAAACATTCAAATATGGAGAGAAATTTGCATCAAATTTTTTATTTTTAATGACACCTAATATCTCAGAACATATATATAAATTGAGGCTTCTCCTAAAAATCCTCAATGTGTCATCCACTAACTCACTCTACATAATATACCTCTGGCTCTCTGTACGTTTTGCGTGTTTACTTATATCCTCTTTCTTTGTCTTCCCTAAATCCTTGATTTATTTACCCTTTTATTATGGTTAACTGATCTAAAGGCAAAAACTGAAGATCATTGTGTTGTAATGAAATCCCCTATTAAAACAGTGTTAAAAAGGCCATGTTCTTCAACTAAGTTAAGTATTTAGAGAGATACTAGATGAAAGCTTATTTGGACATGTCCATATCTTTATAGAAAACAGTTATGGTAGTGATTCCCCTCCCCCGTACAGTACCATAATCCAAATATGTTCCATAATTTGAGTTCATCCAGCATTATTTAGTAAATAAAAATCCCTTACGTAGGATGGAATAGTTTCTCTATGCTGTTTGTTTAGTGAAGCAGCTCTATTGGGATTTTGACACGTTTCAACTAAGTTATCAGCATACTAATTTTTTTTCCTGTTTAATATCCTACTTCAGTTTTTTAGGTGTTTTTACTTTCTTCTTTAAGTGAATTGGTTAGCGATGTATTTTATTCTTTGTTTCAGTCAATTAATAGACAAGACTATAAACGTATGTTCAGCATGAAATATGACTGCACAACTCAACAAGAATTCTTTGATAACTTTTCCATACATTGCTCCCTTTGTATAAGCTCGATTTTGCCAAATAATATCAAGACTACCTATATATTACATGTATATAATTCCTTACACTAATTGAATTTTACAATACAAATGATTTTCGCCATTCACTACATATATAGAAGTATATGCAGATGAGGCAGTTCTATAAGAAGTCTTTTCAAATGTACAGAAAACACCTCATTGTGATGGAAATGACCTTGGTCGTTGAGATTATATAATATTATATCGATTTTAGTTCTTTAGCTGTTGCAAATATAGAAACTTACTTCACAGTTCTAAGTATGGTCTATACCATGCTAAACTATATAGATTAAAGAAACAAAGATAAGGGAAATCCTATACATGTACACATGTTCAACTATATTTGTTTTATGGTACAATTCAATATATTATACATAACAAAAAATGGTGGAAACACAAACGCTTGAGTAGGGGAATCCCTTTACCAATACTCAATGGTATGTAGTCTTCTATTACACCCTGTAGTTGGAGATGACGAATATATTTATGAATACGCCTTATTCTAGGTTCCATTGTAGCATATATACGTACATTTCTCAATTTCCTCCAACTGAATGTCATCATTGATTTAGTATTCTTAAAATTTTTAAAGAAAAATAAATCATATGATTCATAAGGGAAAATAGTAAAATTACATACTGTGAAAAAAATCCTATGACATGCTAACAAAAAAATTGAGTCTGAAAACTACAATTGAAACCCATAAGTGATCTGCAAATGTAGTCCCCAGAGAGCATGCTCTTTATGTTTGTGTGTATATATATATATAATCAACCTCTCAACATTACTCATTAAAGATACTTGAAGAACATATGTATAAGAATGCACTGAAAGATACAGTTTCCAATATGCCAATGTTGATCTTTGAGAAGCCTTCTTCGTACCCCCTTTATAAGAACGCGCCATGAACTCTTCACTTATTTATTTATGATCATAATTTGACAACCACTTGAGATAAGCAGCACCAAGATATACATTTACAAAAGGCTTGTACATAAGCTTTTAATCCCCAAGCACTTCATATGTCGGGTGACCCAACTCTCTAACTAGCCACTCTGCAGTTTTTGGTAAGATTTGTATAATCCCCATGGTAATGTCTTTAATTTTTTTATTGAATCGTGTATCAAGGGGTTGTCTATCACTTTCAAGTTCGGCAATAGCACAAACCATGTCTGAATCTATCCGTGAATCAAAATATCTACTGATGATAATCCTAACTACAACCTTCATCTCAACTTATGTAAATAAGGGTTGGTCATGAGGATCACGTGACAGGTGAACTTTCGATCCTCTCATTTCTCCAGCATTAATACATTCACCTCTCACTTGAGGATCCATCCACATTACTTCCATGTCCTTAGGGTCAACAAAATCACCCCAGTATTTGAAGCTGACAACCATCTTGTTTGGATATGACCTTGTTGATTGTGAGAGATAAAAAACAAAAAGACAAGCAAGGAGTACATAGGAAGGATGAAGAAGGGGTTTCCTGCTTCCCTGAGAATGGAAAAAATTGGGAATGTTGGGTTCTTTGTGTTTGCCAAAAAATACATTGAGCTTTTGATTGCTTATAGTTGTCTATTATTCTGCACTAATTTTCCAATCTGTTAGCATGCATGATGAATAATTTTTTTGATCCTGCTTGATGTTGAAGTTTTACTTGAATTTATTAATGATAGAAGTACATTCCCTACTTGTTATTTAGTTTAATTTTGATCGCTTATATGATATGAGAACATGCTTTGATTGCCATATTTCCTCGTGCTTATTACCATTTACTATTTTTTCACTTTGGGAGATAAAAGATGTCTTGTAAGTGGGTTAACATTATTGCATTTTTTTGGATGATTTCAGGTTTAAAATTTTACATTCAAAACATTTCGATTGCAAGCTTTAATTCCGAGGGTAGTGAAGTGGTAAGGGCTGAGGTGAGATTGGTAATAGGTCTTCGAGTTTGCTAGGTATTTCATTGGGAGGCAATCCTTATGCTATTTAGTTTTGGGTGATGTTCTTGAAACAAGCAATCTCTAATGTTGTTTTGAATTTGGGAATTTGGGTTTTTCTCAACCGTTGCTTCGGATAATTAGAGAAAATCAACCGTGTAAGCAATGACCAATAGTTTCTAGGAGATGACTTCCAAAACTCCACAGCTTTATAGAATTCTTCATGATAAACTCCATGAATTTCAAGCTTCGAACTCAATAAGGAAGTAGAAACCCTGTTCTAAATGGGAACCCAACATTTGCTGGAGATCCCACCTACACAAGATGCGAGTGGCTGATAATATGATTGAACATAATGTCTTTTTGTATAAGGAGGTATGGCATCCTTGTTGCTAGATGTATAGCATTGAGCATCCACAGTTTTCTGCTGGATGAAAGTTTCTTCTTGCTGAGATAAAGACTCCAACGTTTATGAGAGAACTCTTCAATTGGTGTCGACGCGCTTCCCTTATTCGTACTCAGTGAACTTCCATGTGGCCTACTTGCGGGAGAGGTTAGAACAAATTAACCTCTAGACTTATTGCGAAAACAAGTCTCAAACATTCACTGTTGCTTTAGCTACTTAAAAACTCTGAAATAACTGTACACTTCCACTTTATGATTAGGTTTAGAAGTGTTCTTTCACAGCAAGTCTAAATTTCCTTCATCACGCTACGATTGGCTCATAACAGTTGGAACTTCACCTTAATAATTGATTAGTAATTAAAGTTTAAATCTGAAATTCTACCTCTTGCCAAGTTTTAAAATTTTATTTGATTGTTCTGTTGAATGTAAATTCTCACATGATGTTCCTGGTCTTTGAATTGGAATATATTCCTCTCTGAAGGTTTGATAATGTATTGATTTAACGTGCTTAACTTTCCATTGTACTACAACTCTTAACAGGCATTGTCTAAGAAATTGGCTGCAGATGATGTCGCCTATCTGAAGGAGCAATTCGCTCTATTGGAGCCAAACGAAAATGGAAGCATAACCCTGGAGATAAATAGAATGGTGGGTTTCTTTTATTCATTTCAATCTTCTTATTCTTATAGTGGAGTTATCCCCCTTTTTCCTTTTTCTTTTGCATGAATTATTTGACTGCATAGTGAAAAATGTGTTATGCCTTCACTTGGTTCTGAGCATCTTCTGATGAAACATGCAACAGATGCGATGAAGGAGTTTCAGATCCCTGATTTTCTTACGTCGGTAGTAACCCAACCACAGATTGTGTCTCTTTTCCCTGGTTCTTTATTAACAAGGTTACAACTTATAAATTTCTACTTTTCAATTTTCATTTCTATGACACCTGAATGCACTGCAGTACAGAGGGATGGATTTTGAAGAATTTTGTGCAGCTGTATTAAGCGTGCATCAAATGGAGAGACTTGATCGCTGGGAACAATATGCTCGTCATGCATACAAGATATTTGAAAAATATGGGAATCGAGGTATCATCATTGAAGAACTTGCATCGATAAGTTAAGCTTTAATGTGTTTTCTCTGATTCTTTCTGCGGGAAAGCTTTGCCCAATATTTCCAAAAATCAAATCTTCCACATGGCATCAAATTTCATCTATAAATCCCCTTAAATATCTATATGATTTGATATATAATGGTTTAGATATTGGCAAAACAATTAAGGAAGTGAATATATACTCTAATACAATAAATCACAATTTACAAGTAATTCACAGTCAACTTCAACTAGCCATAATTTATTTTCTTCGTCAATCATTAACGATGAAAACGACCATCACACAACAATCATAGAGAATAATGAAAGTGACAATCACATAAGTTCACAAAATTTATACATGATTAAGCCTTTAATGACCTACATTTATGGTGGGAGTTGTTCCCACTCTTCATTATAATATCGTGAATGTTTACAACAGAGCACTTGTGAGGGGTAGAGCTTGTTACCCCTTTTACAAAGATGACTTTATAGAGGCCATTTAAAACCTAAAGTCACCAAACAAAAAATACCATCAAAAGACAACAAACAAAAGTCTATTCATCATGTTAACTCACTATAGTCTTAATTCTAATAAAAGACACGAGGATAAACCAGGAAATAAAAAAGATAATTCCTTGACTATTTCCTAAAAGTCAGAAAATAAAACTTATGACTACAAAACTTATATTTCACAACATGAAACTTATGAAATAAATACATATTAGATAAATCAATCAATCATCATCATCATGATATTAAATAATAAGTAAAATAAGATGTCAATCAAAGTGATTTCGTAATGCATACTTGTCGACAAAACTCTGATCCAATTTTTTTCACTTACAAACATTTCTCCCACACTCAATATAAAAGTCTAATGGCATTCCAAGATATTATCATCATTATATATCGGATAAAAAACAAAAAGAAAAGTAATTCCAAGATATTATCATTCATTACATCTTCAATAAACCAAATAAAAAACTAGAAGCAAGAATTTGGGACATATTTGAATGTGAAGCCTTATAGCTTCACATATATGCAAATCAAATAAAACAAATATGTCGTTCTTTATCTTGATTATTTCCATCATATTCTATTTGGGCAAAGAAATGTCGTCATAAAGAACAAAGTAATGAACAAAATAGTCATGTTCTAAATGCTTTCAACCATGGTCTCCATTTTATTATTACTTCACATATAAAAATAATGAATGGTGTAATAAAAGCCATATGAACAAGAGAATTCAAAATAATAGGCACTTGTGTGTCTATATGCTAAAAAAATAAGGACTTTTACAACAAACCCCAACCAAAAGTTATGCGAATATTGCTCATAAGGTGTTTTATAAAATATTTTGATTGTGAATATTATTTTATGTTATCAAACTTATATATGTAATGACTTACGAGTCATTGGGTTTATGCAGATGGAGGTTGATCAAGGGAAAGAGATTTTGTTGGTAGATGTTTACATCAAAACACACGAGAAGAGCGATGGCTCAGCCATCGATAAGGATTCCACTGAAGCGATGGTACAAAAATATCATCCATGTTCCTTCCCTTCTTTCTTAGAAAATATCAACGACGTCATTTTACCTATTAATCAGAATTCTTATTTTGTTTATAGGTCTATTTTGCAACTTGAGCAACAATTAGAAGAAATCAACCAATTTCAACCTGTAATGGTCCACAATTAAATCACCATTTACCTTCATCTCAACAGGTAAGTAGATAGCTACTTTTTAAAATCATAATTTAAGATTTTACGTTTTTATGATTGAAATAGTTAATTTTTTGTAGATTGTAAATTCTTAAACTTGACTGCCCCCGAGACTGCTGCTCGTGTTAGTGAACAAACGAATGCTACTTCAATTCAGGTATTTAGTAATTTAACGGATTTTAAAGGGCACAATATATGTACGCTTTCATGGGGAGTTTATGCATACTTGACATTGGGTTGTTGGTTTATTTGGTTGTATATAGTCTTTAAATTTTTGGAATGTCTAAAAAATAAATAAAACTTTGTCGATTTTTTTCTAGAAATATATGGTTGATGACATATTCATAAGAACCATCAAATAATAAGAAGAAGAAGCATCAACCATAACAAAGGGTCTCAAATAATTCACTTACTAAAATTATAGACCTTATTACTTCCGGACTTCCAAAAGTGGTTGTGGCATGTGGATTCATTGTGAGCAAGGACCCTTCAACAAAAGTAGGGGGTACGCCACTGGGTGAAGACTTTTGGGAAGTATATATTGAGAAAATATTTGTAACAAATGAACCATTTCATAGAACTTATGCAAACAAGTCCATAATTGGAGATGTATATCATTCAACTATAGTGTGGCATATTGCTAATGTACTAATTTTTAATTTTAATTTTTTAATTAAAATACTAAAGAATAAGTATCAATGACTAACGATTGACTTTTTTATTTGTAGGTCGAAGAGGATGTTTGACTTTGATGAAGAAGGATCGAACACTACATAAAATTTTGTTTCCCTTCATGTTTTCCCTCTTTTTCTTATTGGACATGTGATACATTTTATTTTGTGGATGGATAATTGTTTCAAGCAAAATTATGTTTATTTATGATGAATGCTATTGGTTTTAATTTAATGACATTTTAATTTGATTACTTCCCTCTTAATTTAATGTTATGGTAATGTATTTGCGTATAAATACTTCTTATAAATGATTTTTTGTAACAAATGTTCCAGTCATATATTGCAAAATAACATCAACATTTTGTTTAATGCCTCTATTATCATTCTCGACATATTTTTAGTGCCGCCAAAAGTGTGTTGAACATTTAAGAGGTGTTGTAAAAGGTTATTGTCAACATTTTTTTAATGCCGCTAAAAGGTTATTACCAGCATTAATATAAATGCTTAAAAAATCCGTTAACTTTTTGCGGCATTTTTCAAAATGCCGTTGTTCTTTTACCACATTGGCTACTGCACTTGTGGAAATGCTGCCAAAAGTGCTGCTAACTTTTCGCGGCATTTTTAAAAATGCCGTTTTTTTTTTCCACATTGGCTATTACAGCACTAGTGAAAATGCCGCCAAAAGTGCCGCAAAAACTATTACCGGCATTTTTAGTGCTTTTCTCGGCATTTAATTTATGCCGGGAAAAATCAATATTCCTTAATTGGATATTAGGTGATTAATGTTTTTCGACAGTGATACTAAGAATGAACCAATTGTAAATTCTATTTTGATTGGGTATGGGACTGATCACCCGATATTTAATTGAGTGGGGTGTTACAATGTCGCGCGAAGCTGTCATTATAACGACATGAATTTTCGTTCGAGCGACATTAAGTTTCTTTTGAACGAACGGATTAGTTTTTAAGCATTTATCTGTTTACAGTCCTCTGGTTCATATTGTTATATTATTGGTACTGCTAGGTTGATTCTAAACAGTGTTTAAAAAATACAAAAGGATTTTCATTTATTTTGACGAAATTTTGAAAAAATCCAAAAAGAGTTTTGTTTTTTCTTTACACCATATAAGAATGGACATTTAGGATGACCAAGTCACAACATCATTCCATATCCATGTGACTATTTGATAGTGTTTTGAGACAATATGTTGTGTTATTCATGTGCTTTACAAAGTTTGGAGTCTTTGAGATGATATATAGTGTTGCTACCAACATGATTGACTCGTTTGTCCTTTATTGCACATATGCACAAATTTGTTTGGCTTTTGTGCCTGCCTATCACATGTTGGTTGAGTGTTTATATCTCATTTTTCTC
This sequence comes from Sambucus nigra, assembly GCA_949130495.1. Classification (NCBI taxonomy): domain Eukaryota; kingdom Viridiplantae; phylum Streptophyta; class Magnoliopsida; order Dipsacales; family Adoxaceae; genus Sambucus; species Sambucus nigra. The sequence goes on from OX422211.1 coordinate 379,980,942, forward strand.
TTTACAATGAACCAAATGAGATAAAACTTGACAAGAAAGTAGTGCATGGTTTATTTATTTTGAAAAACAAAAAAGGGATGCGAAAGGTATTTCATTTTTTCCAGTTCGATAAAGCCACCATTTAAATGGATCTAAAAAGTGAGTATTTGATAATTATTCGGGGTCCAATGAGGTTTAAAAGATCCCGAAAAACATTGAAAGGCAATAAAAGAAAATTATGCCAAAATTGGCAAATAAAAGAAAATAAAATGGATTATATTTTAGTGAGGGAGTTTGGATGGATATTAAATTTAAAGCGGTTTGCACGTCCCTGAATTTCATGAAAAATCATTACATAGTTTTGGACATTATTGGTGTGGAAATTATTTAGACTTTGATTTGTTGATATGATTAAGACGATGTCATCTAAATTCAATAATTTTACACCTAAGGACTATTTTGATGTTCATTCGTTAGTAGTACACTAATGCATCATGCACACATGTCATGATTAGATCAATTTTCCTATCGAATTTGTTCACACCCATTCATTTTGTTTTCATGATTTGGTTATCTTAGTGTAAATTCATGGTGTGTGATTTTTGTAACATCATTTTTGCATGAAAAATTTGAAAAATAAAAAATAGTTTGTTTGCTTTGTTTACCGTGACACCCTAATTTGATTTTTTTTTATTCTTTTCCTTGTCTTTTTCGAACAAATAAAAAGGTGGGGGGGAGCAAATTATGACTTTATGGGGGAGTTTAAGTATGGGGTAGAATTGATTAGTGCTTTCAGGTTTATGCTTATATCATTTCAAACTCGATACGTCACGAGCTATTTGTTTTGTCTCATGTGTGTAAGTACAATTGAAGATCATTATGTGGCACACCTTGATGAGAAAATCTTGAAGTTTTGAATATTTGATTGTTGAAGAAAAGTTTGAAGACTCAATAATTTATCTTTCCATTTTTGAGTTTATGGGAGGGAAGGTTTATATAGGTTAGTTTTTAGATTAATAATTCAGATGTCTTTATTTTATACCGGCATAGATATAGGGGAGATTTGTAAGAACATAGTTCGTCAGAATTAAGTATGTCGTATACCGCTACAACCGTCGAAGATGTTCAAGATCAAATATATAACAAGACTGTCCGAATATCAAACTTCATTAACAATCAAGCCTCCGTGAAATGAATTTGAGAAACTTATGTTTTTTAATTCCTTAATAACTCACGTAGGATATTGGGATATTTTTCATAAGATATTTTCTAAGTGGAGCGGAGGTTTAAATGTTTTTCGCCAAAAATATATTTTTTGTAGCGTTTGAGGCGGTGCATTCACTGAAAGGATAAATGAGAAAAAATATATTATTTTATGGGTCTCGCTCGAACGACACCATATGTCATTCAAACGACGGGCTATGTCGCGCGATACTTCAAACGACACTGGATCTCGTTCATTCGACATCGAATCTAATTTGAATGACCCACCGCCTTAAATTTTCTATAAAAGGGTCTTTTCAACTCCGTTTTCCATAAGAAGTCTGTACGTTTATACATTCTACAAATAGTGCAAAATCAACAGAACATTTTGGCTTCTTCTTTTAGAGTTTAATCTCTTTTGTTTTTCAATTAACAAAAGTCCCAATTGTTCATGTTAATTGTTTTTGAGTTTGAGAACACACTTTGATAGTGTTCATACTTTTGTGGAGTGGAGATCAACATCATATGACTACATGTCATTGAGGTTTACTACATGTGAATATTTGCTGAAGATAGGACTGCGGTTATTGTGGATTGATACGTGTAATTCATTGGTGATGACGCCGACCGATGCCCATGGGTATTCGTCTGTCAAACAACTGTATTTCATTGTAATTCGTGTAAGTTGCGATTTACAAATTATAGTGGAATAAAAGGTTTTGCCCTGAGGAGATTTTTCCTGAACTTTGAGTCGCATATTTTATTTATGTTGGTTTGACACATGCACGCACGTAGCTAGTTAATTTTGAGGGATGAATTAATTTGATTCATAAATTGACTCTAATTAAATAAGTTTGTGATTGGAATTTACACATCTATTTTAATCTTTTTCACACATTAGGTTTTGCGGGAAGACATGGGAGCGAGGTATCCAGAGTGTTTCAGTCATTTAAATAATGATTTTTGAGGATGAAATTGTTAGATTAATAGGGGAGGAATGTAATACCTCGTATTTTCATACATAAAGTAATTAGATATTATTTTAGTAGATGCCTATTTAGGTCCCAATCCTAATTAAGAAGGGGTTAATGAACCATAAAGGATATCATAATTGAACATAACATAAATTAGGGAGACTTAGAAGTCTAGAGAGAAGAACCTCAAAAGAAAAAGAGAAATAGAGGGATCTTAGGTTTGATTTCTCAACAAAAGTGATATTGGCAAGCTTATTTAAAATAGAAGTATGATAACTATTGAGTTAGATTATGTTTATTCATGTGAATCAAATCATTATCCTATTTTAACCTGACTTGAATGATTAAATTGATTAATTTTTATAATTAACCTAATCTAGTTAGTAATTAGGTTGAATATCCCTTTAATATGATTGATTTCCTCATGAATATAACTTGTAAATGTTAGAGGATGATTAGGTTATGTTCTCAATTGTAAATCATAAAAATACCTCTGAATATATGTATTAATCCATTGAAATTGTAGACTAAATGAGGAAATTAGTAAATCTAGGGTTCTTAATGAGAAATTTGGGTTTTCTTTGAATCTTGTGATAAAGTTGGGGATTTGATATTATAAATATGTCCAGTCATTTTTATTATGTGGATTTGTTGTTGGTATGTGTATTAGGACTTGAATGAAGGTCGTTAAGTCCTTAATGTAGGTTTGTAAAGATAATGTGGGCATTGATAGAGATGAATCCCGTGAGGGGAATTTTTTTTAAATAGTTGTGGCTATCATTCGATCGACCGGCGATCATTCGATGTCCCCAGGTTTATTGCAACTTTGCCTATTATGGTACTAAATTGGATTTTGGTATTTTGGGTTAATTTAGACCTGACCTTTATTCCAATCTGGTTTATTTGATCATGAAAATGTGAGGGTTGACGGGTTCTAATTTGGATAAAGGATAGATACCTCGCTTCATAAAATTTTATGAAATTGCATAATTTATATTAAGACTAGATTTCCATGATTGAATAGAATTACTTCTATTGTGTTATTTGTGAAATAAATACCAAATGTTAATTCTCGAAGGTTATGTACTATGAGGAATTCCATTTTGGGGTGCGTGTGATGTCGATCGCGATGGTGCCTCCGTGATAGATAATGGCTTACCATTGACATTTTTATCCAAGGTATTATGCTTACATAATCATACCCCGAGGGGTTTTCAGGGAATGTTCATCATATAATGTAGGGTAAGATAGGTTCTACAAATTATGGTAAAGCATGGCAATCTATCCCTCCTTTGGGATGAAGTATTAGGTTTAGTGCAACCTAAAACTGAACTAAGTATGAACAAGTGATCCCTAAATAACTTAAGGATAGGTCTTCTTTATTTGGGGATTGAGTGAGAGACCAATTATAGACGACATGTTAGGGGCGTACTTATGTGTATATTAGACTTTGAGACTGTCTTACTGGTTGTATGCATCTGACAATCTTAGTGTAGATGTTATTATGAATCCATCTATTTTATACAAATGTTGTTGAATAACACTTAATCAAGAGTTCATTGGGTATTGGGCTTTTAAAAGCATGTGATATTTAGGATTGTTTAGGTTGGACACAATTGGAAAAAAATACGAGAGGAATATGCACAACTGTTATTTATCCCAATTTCAGTTATACAATTTGTAACATCCCACTCTTCTATCACTGATATTGTCCACATTTTAACCATTGTTCACATCAGTATGGGGGCATCTAAATCCACAAAATGGTTTCAGTGTGATTTCAACCCCTAAAATGTGTATAATCAATCACATGCCTTACTAGTGGAGCAAAAAGGCCCCGGTGTTAGAATATTGTAAATCTACATATATGAAACATTACTTTTGTAATGACCCCACTTTTATATGCTCATATATAGTTTGTTTTTATAGTTGCGTCTCACTTACTATCGGATAAATATTATGTTATTACAAATGTAATATTATAGGATCTTAACATGATAAAGTTCATTTTTAAATTTTGAAGAATCAACTGTAAAATGTGTCAAATTGAAGTTTGGTGACACATCTTAAGTTAAATGATAAGTTTCAGGGGTAAAACTGTAATTTTATGAAACTTTAGGGAGTTGATTTTAATTAAGAAAGTTTTAGGGATCAAAATGAAAAATAAAAAGGACGATTTTACAATTAAAATATTTCCAGGGATCTATAAGAAATATTACAAATATATAGTGTGCAATTACCAAAATGCCCTTTATGTGTAAAATCACCCTTTTAATACCTTTCCACATCATGCTTGACACCTCGTTCTTACACATGTCATCCATATAGATAAAGCTTAAGCATGCGTCATCTTTAGAGAAAAAGCTAAGACACGTGTCGTAGTTCAATGAAATAAGACTGCAAGACCATTTCGTTACGCAGAAGTTCAACGCTCACTCGCCATTAAAAAAGCTTGGGTCGCTAGACACGTGTCAACGCCGTGATATCTTTGGAAATGATAAATACGGAATTTAGGATCATTTGAATTGACTCCAATTCCTTGGAAAATACTGAGATAAAGCGTGGGAAAGTTTAAGAAGAAGTTCTTTTCATCTTAAGATTAACGCGTGAGTACTGAATGACATTCCTTACGTATTTTGATTATATGATATTAGTCAAACTATATATATTTTGTGAATTGCTTTTATTCTCAAATTCATCTGATATCGATCACTGTGATATCTTTATATTTGTCCATATAGACATACCTACTAAAATGAGTATTGAAAATGATATTGAATATTGGAAATAAGATTCGCCCCAAGGGACCTCTTTTACTGACCTACCTTCCTAGTTGGGTTATCGCTGGTGTACCCTAAATAAGGCGTTCTGACGAACTAGTTCGACTGACCCTTAGCTACTGGGAAATAATACGGTACAAGATTACGGTATTCAAGTGTACTTAGCCATTAAAATGATATGATTTAAAGAAAAATATATTGCTTTTCATTTGTCGCCTTCGTTCTATTCTGAGCTATTCATTTCTACATATTGTCATTCGCATATAAATATATTATTGCAAGTTCATGTACATATATGTATATGCCTTCTATTCTTGCTTGAATGGGTATCTATTTTATGAAAAACCTTGGAATGTCTAGAGATTAAATTTCATTCGGTTGTTAGCTAATGTTGTAATAATTTTTCAGGAAATAACTAGACTCACGGATGGAACGTAAAAGGACTATGGTGAAGATTTTTTTTAGAACGCTACTTATTACTTTAGGTAAAATGTTTGGTCTATTAGATAGAGCATGTAATAGGTTTTAAATTTTGTCTTAAGTTGTAACTCGTTGTTACTTATGTAAAGTTTCCTTTTAGAAAGCTCTAGTAACGTAATTCCTTCATTTTCAGTAGTTTACGATTCATGACCATGTGGATGTATTTCCTTTGCATTATTTTAAGAAATATTTTTAAAACATGAATATTGAATGCCTTGGTGGAATGTCAAGAGACTCGGGGTCATGATAACATTTACGCACCCAAGCAAGGTGGGATGTAACTCTCGAGCTACCAAATCAACCACGACACCAGTCTGTTATAATCTGCCCCTTAAGGATCCCAATTTCCCCATTGGGATGATATAAACCATCGCCTAACACATTGGCACACTTATTCCAGTGGGATACTATCTTTGATACCATTCTATAACACCCCACTCTTCCATCACCTATATTGTCCCCACTTTAACCATCTATCACAGCTGTACGGGGCTTTATTAGCTCTAAATACACAAACTGGTATCATTGGGGTTTGAATTGCTAACATGTGCATCATCAACCCTATGCCTTACCAATGGATCTAAAAGGACTCAATTATAGAAGAATATAAGTCTACATATAAGAACCATTAATTTCACCCACCTAAGCGATGTGGGATGTAAATCTATGGATACCAAAATAACCATGGCACTAGTTATCTACAGGGGTGAGTCTGATATTGTACCACCATTATCTATGACAGTGCTTGGGGAAACTACTGTTCCCGAGTGATTATCCTATTATCACATGCCTGAACAATAATTATGGTGACTTTTATCATGATCACCATTTCCAGAATACTCTATGTCTTTTGCCGAGCCTCTCCTCCTACAGTCATTCTAATGGACCTTTCTAGTTGTCCTATTTTTATTCGGTGTATGAAGAGCAACCGAATTCCTACACGAATCACATCACCTATACTTAATAGCAGGATAACGTAAGTTGGATACATAGAGGAATACAACAATCCTATAATAAGGCTCAATACCAAAAAACGCTACGCTAAAACATAAAAAGTCACACAAACCCTAAGGACATTAGAACCTGATGCTCTGATACCATGTGTGACACCCCGCCTATTTAAATACCGGGTGATCAGTCCTTCATAAAAATAAAATAAGAATCTCATCTGGTTCATTCTTAGCATCATTATCGAAAAAAATTTAAATTACTAATCTCTTACGTATTAAATAAACTCATGCCTAATTTTATCTTTCATTAAATAACCACATGCAGAGATAAATACAATCACCAAACCATCCACGCAGTAGAAATATAAATCCATCACAAGATAAATACTGAATAAGATAATACCGAATAAACCATCAATTGCCAATACAAAAGTCTAGCTAAAAATCTACTGAAATAAACATAGTCCATAAATGCAAAGTCTGATAAACTGAATAAAAGAAATAGTTGAAGGGGAAACATGCCCAAATGGAATAACTGAACCTAAATTCTACTCTAGGAATAAAGTGACTGAAGTGTCTAATACAAATGCTGCAAGAATTCTCAAGGGCTTCAGCTATGCATCCCTGGAACATATATAAATCTCGGTATCCCTGTGGTTGGACATCTAAAAGGGTTTTGAAAATATTTTGCAAGACGGGTAAGAGCCCAAGAAAACCTTTTGAAAATATTTAGCAAGTATTTATCACAGTTCAAAATCAATTATTGATTACACATTTTAGTTCGACGTACACTCCCTTGAGTTGCTCACCGCTCAACTATTATGAACGCCTAACGTCTCCTACCTATATGTGCTACCCAGCCCAACTAGGTCTCATCCTCTAATGATGTCTCTCCCGTAATGCCCATACAGTACACTATCATAACACTACTAACTAACATGTCTCATATGTTATTATTAACCATAATTAACATCTCACTTATGTTATCATTATACCATTTCTTTATGTTACTCTGCTTAATTTATCTTTTAGATATACGTTATCCAAATTTATTGCCATTACACACTAGGTAAAATATCTCTTAATTACATCAAATTTATATATATGTTATCTACGGCTACTACTTTCACACACAAGTAGGATAATACACATATATGTATAGATACGTCACATAATCTATATACATAACTCCAACATCCCCTAACTAAGAACTGCGGTGCGAGTCTTCATAGTCTGGTTGCAAGTCCATGTACCTCTAATACTCAATCAATGACTATTGGTTCGATATGTCTCCTCGAACCCAAAATAAATCAACACATAATGGAGGCGAACATGGTTTTAAGCCTTTTGGAGCATAAATACCTAACATACCCAAACGACACACCAACCACACTAATACACACACATAGTGAGCTGCCCTAAGTTTCATGGGGAATAAATCCAGACCTCACTGGAATCGTCAAGGTGGGATTGCCCTCTATGAAAAAACCATCAGATAGCAGGCAGCGTAGGTATGTTCACACACATAAGAAAGAACATAACAGGCATACACACCACCTATCCATATATCGTATATAGGCATACACACAACCTATAAATATAATCCGTATAGGAATACACAACACCTATAAATATAACCCGTATAGGTATAGACTCAACCTATAAATAACATCCATGTAGGTATACTCGCAATCTATAAATATAACATGTATAGGTATACACATAACCTATAATATAATCTGTATAGGTGTAAACTCTACCTGTAATTATCATTCATATGTTGTATATATATATCATACTTATCAATTAGTGATTATAACCATCTATCATAACTCCCGAGTATTATTCTCAAATCCAAGGGCCCTAATTACTTCCATACATTAATTCAGTAATTAATTCACTCATACTCTACTAGTCTATATGAAACATCCATTTGAAATCCCCGTAACTCATCCTCGAGCCCTCGAATAAATAACCTTCAATTTAATAATGATTATTCCTTGCCTTAAATCTCTCATTAGATCTAGTCACAACCCTATCATAGTTCTTCTGTCATCCAATATACCCCTCATTATATTATAAGGATGTCCCCAAAAAATTCCCATTTATAAATCACATTTTAAGGGCTTAATAAGGGAAATAACACAAAACTGGGCAAACTGAATCGATTTGCGCTAGGGCCGAATCTATTTGCCTTATCGAATCGTATCGCCCTTGGACCGAATCGATTTGAAAAGTGGCGGTTCATCTTCTTCATTCAGTTCTTGAATTTTTCACCATTTTTATTTGACCTAGCCTTCATGCTTCATAACCAAAATTACAACTAACATTTTTTAACATCATTTATATGTACTAGGATGATTTCTAACGTGAATTTAACATTAAACCATGTGCTTCATTCATATTTAATCTATCAGATTTCATGTGCTTCATTCATATTTAACATAAAAATCATATTTCCCATGTAAATCATCACATATCATCTAGTTTAGTATCCTCTACATACATGGATCAATCTACATTCAATCCTACCCACGATCATGTGTTTAATTCATTAATTTTTTAAGAACTTCATTTAAAATCATCAAATATAAAACACTACACTACATGGGTATTATACCTTCAAAGGAAACCACAATAAACACTTGACTCTATATAATTACTGATCTAAATTCATTTGTTGATGATGAAGTTGATCTCTCCTTGTTTTAATTCTGATTTCGGCAACACTTTTGGGATGGATCAATATGCTACACCTCCAAGCCCTCTTTTATTCCTAAAAAATAGCCTCTTCTCTCCTATCCTTTGATTTTTTAACTTCTAACCCTAACTCCATCATCACGTATACTAATATAAATAGGGTAAATTCTCAGGTCCCTTTTCTCTAAAAATTTAAAAGACCAAAATACCCCTTTTGGGTGCCGATTTGGCCTAAAAATGCCCCATGACCTAATCCAAACCCTTAAGTACACTTTTCTTACTATTTTAACCCTTCCAGACACACTGGCGCTCTCAAAATGACCATTTGGATGAACCGTAAAAAAATATAAATTGTTTCATATGTTTTAAGCCCCGACACAACTCACACGCGCGTCCCGACTAAATTACTGTAACTGCCGTATTTCTCACTCACGATAATCATAATACTTTTTCATCAATTTATTACTCGTTCATTAAGTAATATTCATTATAATTCATAAAAATAAATATCAATCCTTCTCACACTAATTTGATATTTATTTTAATCTGAATTAATTTCCCATTTTAGTTTAATTAATCCCCATATAAATATCATTAAAATTTACGGGGTGTTACAGTAACCTAATATACGGACTATTCATTCGAAACAGGTTATAAAATTGGTATCAGAGGAAGATAGACTAAGTATTTGTGTGATATTTTAAATTTGGGCCTTTATGGATAATTTGTATAATAGACTACCTGTTTTCAATTAGTCTAATTATGCTTTCTAGAAATCTCAAATGTGGACGACTTTTAAAGCGATTGACGAGCGTGTTTGGATTTTTTGTGAAAGAGGGTGCACACACCCATTGTTACCAAAGGTGATATCATCAGTACTAAACTGGTCACCTCTTAGACGGAGGATGAACTAAGACTGAGTAATTTTCACTCTCGCAGTTTAAGTTCAAATTCTGGAGCCGTCACCCCCGATAAGTTTTGTCGCATTATGAAGTGTTCCATGTCTAAAGAAGCATGGGATACCCTGTAGCCCACTCATAAGAGTACCAATGCTGTGAAAGCTTCTAAGCTACAAAATCTCACCACACAATTTGAGACCAATACTATGCTAGAGTCTGAATCATTTGATTAATTTTATATACAATTATTTGATATCATTAACTCTAGTAATAATTTGGGTGAGAGAATTCCTAAGACGCGTGTTAAGAAAAATATTTTGAGTACCCTTCCATCCCGATTTATTCCTAAGATTATTGTCCTTAATTCGTTAGGAATTTTAGTTATGTTGAGGTTATAAGAACTAGTAGGAAACCTTCAAACTTATGAGATCGATATGTTTCCCAAAACTATTAAAACTAAGGAAAAGGGCATTCCTTTAAATTTTTAATCTAAAAAGAAATATGAGGTTTCTTCTAACTTAGAGTATGATTTTGATCTCGATGATCTTGCCCATTTGCAAAAAAAATCATAAGCTAAGAGAAGAAAATACTTACAAAGAAAACTAAAGTTTTGAGAAAGATAAAAAGTATAAATCGAACAAGAGATTTTTTTTAAATGTAAGAGGAAAGTACCATAATAAAGATGAGGAGAGATTCTATAAGTGCGAGGGTAAGGGTTACAAAGTTCACGAGTGTAATACAAGGTTAAAGATATAAGAAGCTGCCTTCAATGCCACTCTTAGTCATAGTGATGTTGAGTCGGTGGATTTTGGGTACAAATCACTGCATGGATGTAACTTCACCGTGTTCATGGCCAGTCATGTTAGTATATCAAGTACAACTCACAACGATGAGGAAGTTTCTAAACATGATGACCTTGACAGTGAGTCTAGTCATTTCAAAGAGAGAGAGGGAGATGAAGTTTTGAGTGAAGGAGAGAGTGACCTTCGACGTTCTTACAACGAGTTTTATGTCGATTCCTTCAAAATCAAAAAGAAAAAGAAAGGTTTGGCACCTAGTGTTTTAGCTTTAGAAAATAATTTGAGAGAGTTGAGAGAAAGAGAGTCCTCGGTGAGAGTTTCTTTGGGGGGAGTCATTTTAGTGGAGAGGAAAAATGGTGACTTGACTAACAAAGTGGCTAGTCTTATGAGAGATATTCAATCTTCATTAGATAATCATGAGAAACTCAAAGCCCTTGTATCCAAACTCAATATATATCTTGAACATGCTCAGGAGTAGGGGTGGAAATTTTAGAAACAAAACGAAAACACGACTTGAAGCGACATGAAATTGACCCGAAATTGACATGATCTGTCATGTTCGTGTCATGTTCGAGCCAAGATATATTTTGTTATGTTTATGTTCATGTCAAAATTATGAGTCGTGTTATCGTGTCTTATTATGTTAATCGTGTTTTTTTAAGTTTTCGTGTCTATTTATGTTTAATGTAGCGTCAAATTTTAAGAAATCGTGTTATTCATATCGTATCGTGTCGTGTTATGTCATTTTTGTTTGGGTCATGTTTTTGTCAACTAAAAAAACACAAAATCATGTCGTGTCGTGTCGTGTTCGTGTCCAAAAACTCTTGTCGTGTTGTGTCAACCCAAAACACGACCCGAATACACGAATTGCCACCCCTACCTAAGAGGTCATGATTACTATAGAGGATACATAAAAGAAGGTAGGAAATATGTTCCTCGGTTCCGCTTTAGATGTTAGGGAGAGGCAAAGAATAGGTTACGACGGTGCATCCACTTCCCATGCCGCACCGGAACCGGTTCCTAAGTTTGTGGTGGATCCAAAGGGCGTAGACCTATCCCACTAAAGAAATTTCAACCTAAATGAGCGAACCAAGACTGACCCAAACAAGTCTATGCTTTCACCTATTACAAAAATAGAGGCCGCCTTAGGGAATTTTGCTACAAGTTAGGTAGAATTAAACGTACGCATACTCCCGCGCACCACCATAGCGACTTTTCTAGTCTTAGAGAGCAATTTTAGTTCTTAGTCGCGACTTTGAAAATCTTAATGGAACAATTTCAAAGAATGTCTATGCCTTTTGAGAACTCTTCTAACGCTACGACTAAAGCCAATAATGATAAGGAAAAACAAAAGGTTACCACCACTTAGGTACCTAAGAAACATGACAAAGCCCTTATTATTTATTTGTCTCTCATGGTTAAAAATACTTCCTAATGGTAATTTAAAGCGGGTGCTCCAGGCACATGACCAGTGACATATCAATTTTTACCAATCTTGTGGAACGCAAGGAAGGCAAAGTCACCTTTGAATATGGGAGTAGTTCTTGTATTTTAGGACATGGTTGTGTTGAGATACCCAAGTTTCTTAAACTACACAATGTGTTATACATAAAAGGGTTGAAGGAGAACTTAATTAGAATAAGCAATTTGTGTGATGCAAACTTTACAATAATATTTGACTGGTATGAATGTAACATATATGATCAATCTGCTGAACTATTACTTTAAGGTGTGAGGACCGAAGATAATGGATATGGGAACATTCCCAAGTTCTCCTTTATGTGCAGTAATGCCACAGTCTCCTCTATGGACCTTTGGTATCAATGACTAGGTCATGGGAACTTTAGAAACATTGAGACATTAGTGAGGAAGAACCTAGTTCGTGGCTTACCATTGCTTGGAAAACTAACTTCCTTGTCGTGTGGTCCTAACCAATAAGGAAACAAATTCAAATTCCCCATTAAAATTTGAATACCATTACCATTTCTCGTGTGTTGGAGTTAATACATATGGATATTATGGGTCCTACTCGTACGAAGAGCTTAGATGGTATGTGATACATTCTCACGATCGTTGATGACTTTTTGAGATACTATATAATGGGGTTTCTTAGACAAAGGTCCGATGCGGTTGAGTTCCTAACAACCAAGTGTCGTGTCCAATAAAACCAACTCGGTGTCACTATTATTAGGATGTGTAGTGATAACGACACTGAGTTTAAAGAAGATGGAGTGGATAATTCTGATGATGAAGTGTGCATCAAACACTAGTTTTTATCCGTTCGTAATCCTTAACAAAATTAGATAGTTAAGAGGAAGAACTGGACGATTCAAGATATGTCTATATCCATTCTTCTTGGAAGAAACGTGTCTAGACATTTATGGGCAAAGGTGGTGAATATCACATGCCATATGGTTAATCGGGTATATCTTCATCCACACACGTTACACAGAGAATATATGTTATGCATAGGGAAGAAACCCAACCTATGATATTTTTATGTCTTTGGGAGTACTTGTTACATCTTGAAAGATAGAGAGAAATTAGGAAAGTTGGACTCTCGGAGTGATGAGGGGATATTTTTAGATTTTTCATCACTGAGTAGGGCTTATAGGGTGTTTAACCTTGCAAGATCTATGGTTATAGAGTCAATAAACATCATAATTAGAGATAACGAGCCACTGGCATCTACTTACCCTAACCCTGAGTACGAGTATAAGGCACCCCTAGTGACGATCCCATCGTTCCCCGTACTACCTCGATGGGTCGCACTCTTGATTTATAGGATTTACCCTCTAGGGTTCAAAAGAGTCATGGTCCTTCTGCTATACATTGTGATCCCACACTACTCATGCTCAACTTGAGAATGTGGTTAGTTACCTTTGCTACACATCCTTATTCGTGATCAAGAATGTGAAAGAATCACTTAAGGACGAGAATTGGATATACTCTATGTAAGATGAGTTTCTTTAGTTTTACAAGAACGATGTCTGGGAGTTGTTCCTCCGACCTAGAGAGACAAATGCAATTGGTAAGGAGGGGATTTATAAGAATGAGATGGATGAAAATAGTACCATAGTTAGCAATAAGGCTAGGTTGGCCACTAAAGGTTGAATACAAATTGATAGTATAGACTTTAACGAGACATTCAATCATGTTGCTAGGCTTGAGTACTTATACTTACTACTCACCATAGCATGTCATCCACGTTTCAAATTATATCAAATGGATGTCAAAAGTGAATTTCTTAATGGCATTATACAGGAAAAAGTGTACGTGGAACGACCACCATGAAAAAAATAAAAGGTAACTACTCATAAGTTTCAAGAACCACGGTCTCATGCATAAAGGCTGTGGCAACAGAAAAAAGCCAAGGGTGAAAATTTTGAGGAAAATCCACAACTAAATTCTAAAAAGCCTCGACAGAAATAAAAAACACCTAAAGACAAAAACTCCTACATTTAAGGTGAAACACTAGCCAAATAAGCTAGGCTTAAATTCACAAGGAAGCAAAAAAGACACATGTCGAGGTCATTAGTCAAAGGCGACATTTATATGGAAAAACAATCAAGAATATTAATTGAAGATTAAGGAATATCAAGACATCTAAAACCTAGGTTTTCTAACTAAGAACACGGGATGACTAGAAACCCTTATTCTCGATAAAAATCTTAATCCAACCCCAAAAAAACACTCTTTTCTTCATAAATAAACATAATCTAAATTTATATTTCACTATCCAACCCCTCCCCAACAAGTTATTAAGAATAACAGACCTCCAAACCCATCAAAATCCCAGATATTTGGCCAAAGTCAAAAAAATCAAGACTGTTATTTAGAACCCGTGAAAACAAGAAATAATGTTCATGAGTTTTCACTCTATAGGGAATTTTGATTCAGGTAAAAATGGCCAATAAATTTTTCTAAGGTTAATCTGGTTTGGGATTTGAAATAATATGAGGGGTTATAATTTGTTGAATGGTTGAAAGTTTTTGGTTGAGCAAACTCAATAACAAAACCCTAGTTCATTTCAATTACAACCTTGATTACATATGGTTAATAGAAAAATTAAATCATGTAAATGAAAGAAAATACAAATGAAATCAAGTCAATGTAAAATCATTATAAACCAACCTGAAGTGAAGAAAAACATTGGCAGAAAATTAGACCACCCATCGTCTAATATCGCCCAAGATCTTCAAAAATTGGTAAACTATTTTTTTCTCGTAAGGTATATAAAGGTAAATGAGACCATGACCTTGAATCATTTATATAATAGGTCACAGAAGTTGAAGCATCACATGATTTAAAAGATATCAAAAATAGGTCGCGACATCAACAAGGCCCCAGCTTATATGTATCAGTTTCATCAAGACAAGGCCTCAGACCTAAAACTATTTTTATTAGAGATCTCATAAGGCAAAAAATCCCATAATTTGAAAAATCTCAATCCATGGCCTCGGCTCCAAGGTAATGCTCTGCGAATATTAACAAGGCCCCCGTACTAAATCACTTACCTCTTATCACTAAGGCTTATGGGGACTTCTATTTTACCCTAAATGTGTCATTATATGATCATGAGACACGTTGTATGGAAGATCACGCAGTCATATGAAGACAAGCTCAAAGACAAGTAAAAATTCGCATCCTATAAACAAGGCCACAGCCTGGTACATAACAACGACGCGGACTATACTACATTTGTCCCCTAAGACCATAGCCTATTATCCCAAAGTTCACAAATTCCAGAAACACGCTACCTTAGAAGGAAATGACCTGATACCTCACAAATAGAAACCAATTAATCTTAGATTACCCTAAAAGAACTGGCTGTGAAGCCCTACACGTCAATCATGGACTGCCAACTTTCATTCCTTCACATCATCCTTATCCACAAGTCACATGAGTAGTGCACATGAGATCCTAAAGTAGATAGTATAGACAAAGGTGCATACCCCCCCTCATTTGGTAAGAAAAAATTAGGTTGAAAATTTTTGCCCAAGTCTCTCTACACAGGAGTTCCCACTTCGGTCACTTGCTCCAGTAATCCAAAACAGTAATAGTCACAACTTTTAAACTATATACACTTCAAGGACACAACCTTAACAACGCAACCCATGCATGTTTGTGTATATAGCCCATTTCTATACTCTTGTATGCCTAATAGGCCCCCAATATTCTACTAATTTTATAAATCTAATGAGAATAAGGCTCCATAGTGGACATAGGCTCATTTTCATGGTTGGATCACTCTAAATCTCATATTTGTATCTCTTTATCTCTCTTTTACTCTATTATATACTTTTGACTATGGAGTATAACTTTAATGGTATGGTTTATACTAGTAGATCCATTTTCATATAATAACAATGATATAGACGCTTTAACATGGCCGCTACAATCTTCAATCACACATCACAGGTTCGAAGGATATATAAATCAAGTCATAAGCTATGACTCAAACGGTTTTGTCCAAATGGAATAAAGGTAAAAACATACAAATAAAATTTATTGAAAATTTATCCTTTTAACACTCAAGCCTTTAGAGAGATCAAGCTTTCATATTCAACTTCCTTTCTTCCTCGGCAATCCTCTTCTCATTTTTCATCATTCTTGATAGTGATCTTATTCCCAAAGCTGGATTTCGGCTCTTGTTTTTCCATTTTAACTTTCTCTATCCAGTTGTTAGTCATTTTTAAATTTAATCTCTTTGTTTAGGGGTTTTAGGTATGCCTTTCCTCATTCTTTTAGTCTTATAGAATTTCTCTGTAATTTTAACACATTTAGTTACAATTTGTTGAGTGTTTGTTGTTAATGTTTTGGATTTGGTATCTGCTAGTGTATCACGAATTAGGTGGCCATTGAGATGGTTGGCTAAGGATTTCCTATATTTAGAGTTTTCTAGAATTTTTTGGGTTTCTTTTCCCATATTAATCTCTTTCACAATCAAACATCCCATATGCCTTATCTTCTTTCCAAAAACTACCCTTATTAGTGAATATTCTTGGGTCGATAGGGTATTACGACACATTAGAAAGTTGAAGAAGGTTTTCCCCGATGTTCTCGAGGAGAGGTATCTAGTTCCTCTGTAAGTTATTCATCCTGAAGGAGATCCAACTCATCCTACTTCACTCCTCATGTTCCATCCTCTATTGCGTCGACTCCTCATCCCCCGAGTGTGGAATATAGTAGGTCTGAGTTTCTAGGTTTTATTAACTCTAACGGTCTCAAACGCCAATCAGGGGAAAAAATTACACTGACATGGACCCAGAAATATAAATAATTGATCTAGGTACTTCAACTAAGGAATCTATGGAATATTGACATTCCTTTGTGCCTCTTAGCTCGCAAGTTGTCGTCTCCATTCCAGTTGAGATCACTTTTGTCTCTAAAAGATCATATGATGCCACTGCCACTAAGGCTCAGTATCATGCCTGCAAAAATTTTGAGGATGAGTTGTTGGAGTTTGAAGAATTTTATAACATTCCCTTGGGCATAAAGTGTAGGTTGCCTAATCCTGAGAAGAAAATTTACGATCGGTGTACAATCGACGAGATTTGCTTCCCAATATGGGCCCTCCAAGTTTATCTCCTCCTCACAATCCATTCGATCATAAGTGGGATATTAGATGGATGAGTATCTCAAACTTCATTACTCCATAATACATATATAACGATATTGGGTACAATGGTCTTTTAGAGAGGGAAATTACTAATGCTAAGGTAATGCTAAGGCCCTGGGATATTACTAATTTTCCCCTAGGAAATTCGAAAGAAATTTGGAGAACGTATGTCAAACAAGTAATCACAACTAGAAGCAAAAGTTTGTGTGGGCGAGTGGGAACTCCTAAATGATGGAGATATGGATGTAAGCATTCCTCGTGAATGGTGTGGGCCGAATAAAATTAATATAAACATTTATCTTTTCATTTTTTTCCTCTTCAGTTAAATTACGTTATAACTTATATTCTCCCTTTTGATGAGAAATCCATGCCAAAATTCCCCCTAGTATAAGATATTTGGTAAAGAAATTATGTATTATTTACCCTCCCATATTTCAGGACGTGTCTTCCTTCGAAAAATTCATAGAATTTGATTGCTACAGTCCTCTAGGGTTGGATAAAGCTCAAGAATTAGTCACTATGCCGGTTGCTAAAGAGTTCGAGCGGGAGATTGAAGAATGTAAGAAATATTTTACAAGTGTTAGGTCATCTTTTCCTTATGATTTCCTTAACTTTTTGAATTTTCTATGCAATATCTACTCCCTTTGCCTCAGGTTTTGTGTTTAACCTTATGATGGGATGGCACCTAAGCATACTGATCGTGATGCCCTTGATCTTATTTTCCCTAAAAAATTGAGAAAGAGGTCGAGAAGAAGGCCAATGTTGATGCTAGAGACAAAAATAAGGCTGATGTCGGGGACGAAGCTAAAGCAAAGAAAAAAGATGACATTTTGGGCAAAAAGAAAGTTATTTACAGGGCCAGTGATAAAGGGAAAGTCATTTCACATTTGAATCTTATTATCATTGGTAATAAGAGTTCGATTAAGGGTCTCACTACACAAAGTGATCCAAACTATCAAAGGACTAAATATCTTAGGATGTTACGGCTTACTTTGGAATGTCTGATGATAAAATGGAAACCTATACATAGGCTAGATAGGGAAGTTGGGTCATCTTATTACAACTTCTTCTTATAATAGTTCAAATTTGACCCAAAGAATATTGTAACCTCTGATAATTTGAAGTGGGACAAGGTCTCTATCTTTCACCACATAATTAACTATATGGATGTGCTTAACTATAACGAGAACAATCCTGATTTTGAGTTCTTCAGGTAATTGGATCTTGACACTTTATGAAAGGATACCCATGATAAGAAATTTATGGTAAGTCTTAGTAAATTTATATTTATTTATTTTAATAGTCTTTTTTCTATTTGTTGGCTTCATTATCTTCTTTTTTAGGATGTGTCGGCCTCTACTATTCTTCGTGAGAAAGATTTAACAAGTTCTCGTACCTTTGAATTAGAGAAATAAGGTAATAAATAACTCTACACACATTGAAACGTTTAGAGGAAAGAGGTGATCAAGATGCAGGAAGAGGCCAATACAGCTCCAGACGAGCTGAAAAAAACCTACAATGAGATAATTGAGGTGGTGAGTAGCTTGTTAAGAAGACCTTAACTTTTAGCTCAACTAAAGATAAGGCCATGAAATTTAGGGAGTAGTACATTAGTGATTCCCTAAAAATTTAATGCTTGGAGGAAAATTTATCTAAGGAGAATGAAACACTTGCCCCGGACGAGAAGGGTGACATTGAGAGGTACAAGGCTTATGTTAACTTCACAATTTAAGTTGAATGGATATTTTATTTGAATGAAAATATTTTCCATTATTATTTGTTCATCTTTGTGCATGTGATGTTCATTTTTCTCGGCAAAGTTATTAGCCCCACCTGTAACCTAGTGTTTTTGCTGTGTAATTTTTTTTTATAAAGTGAATGTGGCCAGATCTTGTTGACCTACCAGTATATTTAGTCATATGCTCTTATGGTCGGATCTTGTTAATCTGATGTGACTTACTAATTTTTTAATAGGGTTTCTAGTAGTTTAATCTTATCATCATATGGCTGAATATTATTGACCAATCCATGTCAACTTACTAGCTTCCATTTGGACAAACCTAAGTTGTCCTAATAGGGTCGTTATAAGTTAATAATTAAAGTATCCCTATGAATCTGAGTTGGTGTGTACTATTGTTTTATCCATCTTATTGGTCATGTGGGAGGAGCTTGTCATCAAGACCATGTAACAACATTAATTTTCCCTGATGGCTAAGTGTACTAGGATACATAACTGCTTTAGCTAACTTTTCTTGTCGTCGGAAATTATCAACCTGACCAAGTGATAGCATTGGTTTTCTGCAAATTGGAAACTTTTTACTCATGATCTGTCTAAGACGAGGCCTCTCATGAAGGGTGGTCTCCTCGTTTTCAAGTTGGTTAGTTCATCTCTGAGATGTCTTTGTGTTGATCTTATTTCACATCTCTTATACTGATGAACTTTGAAGTAAATAATTTAACTTGAAATAATAAAACAATAGAGATGAAATTGCAGATTTTCATTCATAACTGGAAATTTATTATAAAATATTAAAACTAATTACAGAACAATCCTTGTCTTATATAATACTTCACATCTCAATGATAATATTTTCTAAGGTGTTCAGTATTCCAGGGGTTTTTAAAATATTCAGCCTCAAATGTCTCAATTTAGTATGTTCCAAATTGTACGATTATTCACACTCTGTGAGGGTAATTCTAGTTCAATTCGAGCTTATTTCCATTTTAAATTTCCTTCTTTAAGACATAGTCCCCATCTTTTAAGGAGCTCATCTTAATTCTCTTATTGTATAACCTTGTTGATATCTATTTATTAGCGTCCACTCAAAGGGTTATCATTTCTCTTACTTATTATACCAGGTCCAGTTCTATTATCCACATAACATCACTCATAGGTGAGTTAAATTTTAGCACCCTGTGATTTTGTTGGCTAATCTCTATAGGTACCACAACCTCAGTGTCAACTGTAAGCATGAAGGAAGTTTCACATATTGTTGTCCTCAAAGTAGTTTTATATTCCCATAACACACTTTGCAACTCATTTATCCTAAGTCTAACCTCTTCTTCAGTCCATCAATCTGGGTCTTATTAGTGATCTCGATCTTCCCATTGTACTAAGGATGAGCATGTGTAGAATGCAGTTTCTTAATCTTTGATCTGTTGTAGTAGTTAAGGAACTAGTCATTATTGAACTATGTACCATGATCGGTGATGAATGAAAAGGGCATACCATACTAACAAATGACATTCTTCCATGTGAAATGGAAGACCTTAACATAGTCCATCTCCACCAGTGGCTCTACCTCGACCCATTTGATGAAATAGTCCACAAAAATCCAAATAACAAAACTTATCCTTTGTCTTCAGTAGTGGGTCGACTAGGCCCATGCCCCACATGGCGAATGGAAATGGATATTCGATCAGTGCTAGTGTTATTCTAGGTCTATTTTTTAGTAATGTATATTATTATCACTGATCACCTTTTCTAGCATAATTGGCCCAATTATCTTACACAGTAGGCTAATAATACCCCTGAGTAGCGACCTTTTTCACCTATAACCTGCCTGCTAAATATGCACGTAAGAACCTTCGTAGACCTCTTTGATCAGTTTGGGCACCTGTATGACAGGGACACAAGAAATCCATTCTTAAATAAGAACCCGCCTTCTAGTACATAACTAGTTGCTTTACAGCGGAGCCTACGTGCTCCCTTGGGATCCTTTGGAACAATGTCGGTCTTTAAATACGATCTGATTGGATCCATCGAAGATGGATCCAAGCTAAATTTCATCCCTTAGAAATAAAAAATCTCCATGGGAACAGTTCTATTAAGTTCGACCCTAGTGCCCAATGCCAAATGAGTTACTACATTTGCTCAAGAATTCTCAATTCTTAAAATCCTGACCATCTGAACAGCAGTAAATTTGGGGAGTGACAACATCACTTTTTCCAAATACTTGGACACGATCGCTTCTCTCGACTTGTAGATTCTGAGCACCTAGTTTAAACCATTAAGAATCATTGTGCTCTAACAACTTCATGGTACCTAACGACAATGATACCCCTAATCCTACAACTAGAGCTTTATATTCCACCTCATTGTTGGAGGCTTCAAAGTTAAACTTGAGATCATATTCCATGTTTTCCACATTAAGTGTAATGACAATCATCCCCACTCCACTACTATTTGCACATGATGAACCATCCATAAATAACTTCCAAATAGGTGGCTCCTTCTGAAAACTACCTTCTACCAGGGAGCCATTTTGAACAACTACTTTCCTCATATTTAGCAGATGACTCTGATATGTCACTATTCTAATCATCGGGCATCTCTACTACCTGTTTGGATAGCTTATCCTTGGCGTAGGTGAACTTGGCTACGAAGTCGGTCATAGTTTGGCCCTTGATTGATATTCTCAGCTCATACACAATATCATATTCTCCCAACTCCGCTGCCCAAGCCATTAGCCTCCTAGATTTTTTAGTCTTATGGATGGCTTATCTGAGAGGTGAGTTTGTGTACATCATAATAATATGAGCTTATAAGTTCAGGTTCATCCTTCTAGAGGCTTCAATCAGTGCTAACGCCAATCTTTCTAACATCAGGTACCGAATTTTTTATCCACGATATGCCTTGTTGGTGTAATACGTTATCTTCTACACACCATCTTCTAATCGTACTAGTGTTCAGCTCATAGTAGACTCAAACACTTTTAGGTACAAGTATAGCTTCTCACCAAGGATATGGCTTGATAGAAAAGTCATAAATATAATATACTTCTTCAACTCCAAAAAGGATTTATCACATTCATCATTCCACTTAAAGGTCTTTTCGAGAACCTTAAAGAATGAAAGACACCAATATGTTTCCCGTGAGACAACTCTATTTATAACTATTGATGTAAAGAACTAGATTTGACCTAATTCTTTAATCACAAATAAAAATAAACAAGACAAAAGATTTTTAAAGTGGTTCAGCCTTGAAATAATGGCCTATGTCTACTGTTTGTGTTATTGCTTACTGTTTGCAGAATTCTCGATAATGGGTTTACCAAGAAATTCCAAGTCCCCCGCTAATGAGGAGGTTACAATGTATTTATAGCCTTGAGATGGTACAAATGAAAGAATAATACATAGCTGTCCAATAGGCGTGTGCATATCTGTTGATAACAATGAGCATTTAATGCGCAGTCATCCTCTCGATTATTCGGATATGAATGCTCTGTACGAGATGGAGCTCGGATCGCCTAAGCTGCTCGGATCGCCTAAGTAGCTTGGTATACATGAGTTTCTCAGTACAATAGAGTTCCTCGGTGAACACTTATTGCTAAAAGCGCCTGAGTTGGTCGGTGAGGTTGAGTTCCTTGGAGTCAAGGTGTTGTTCAAAAAATGTTTGCGAGTGCCATGTAGATTGACACGTGTCTCCACATAATTGGTCCACGTCAGCGAAATAAATTTGGTATCAACAGAAGCCCCCAATGTTTCGTAGTTTGATGTTAAAGAAAAGTATGGAACATTATGCTGCTTAGATTTTTGGTTTGTATGGTTTCTAGTAAAGCATTCATTGTATACAACTCCTTTATAAACGCACAGTATCAGTCTTTATAAATATTTTGAATTTCCATAACCGCTTCGTTTTTTGTGCCCTTTTCTTCTTTTTAGCCGACGGATACGCAATCGTCCATTCTGGTAATCATTGTTTTTCTCTATTCCCGAGGTAAAGTATTTAAAATCTTTAGAAAATTCGATCGTCTTTTACTTTTTTCAAATCTGCATCTTAGAACTTCTTTACTTCTTCTCTATCTTGTGTGTTCATTTCTTCCATTGTTCGTTGTCAACTGATCCACCCTTTTTTTTGTAAGATCTTCTTCCTTCTCTTTAATTTTCTTTGCTCATCATGGTTTACCTTGTTGAGTCGCTTGATAAATTTCTCTCTGAATTTTCTATTCCTTCATGGGTCATGTTGGAAGAATTTTCTGAACCTTCAGACTATTTTCTTTGGCTGAGGGACATTGGTTCCCCAGTCTCTTTGTGGTCGAATGTGGCTTTTCTTTTCCTCCAAATCCCCTGTATTTGGCATTCTATCAATATTTTGACGTTGTACCTGCAAAAATAGCTCCCAATACCTGAAGAATAGTTAATGGAGTCCATAGGTTAAATCAGATTCATGGAACCCATTTAGGGATTCCAGAGATAATGTTCTGTTACAGATGGGTCATTAACGATAGTACTTTTTACTTAAAAACTAGTTTTTTAAATATAGCTTTAGTTGTGAATCTCCCAGATGCCAACAGGGATTACTTCGAGCATGGAGTTGTTATGAAAAATTGGCAACATGCTCCATTAAATGGAGATAATTTATATGAGGGTCCTAAGTGTCCCCCTTATGGCAATGGGATAGGTTGTTTTTATTTTATTTTTGAAATTATATTTTATTTGTGTTTGATAAAATGTGTCATTGACATTTTAATTTTTTGTTTATTTGCATTTGACAGCAGAAGAAAATCCCCCAAAGAAACTGATGTCAATTTGAGACACTTGAAACTTATCTGGAGTTTGCACCAAACTGTTGCTGACGAACACATTAGATCAGCTTCTTATTTGTTGCAGTACAAAATCTATACTTCATCCTTTACCGCTCGTTCAGTGGTGGGCGACATCGACCCATTACCAGCTTCTGAGAGTTCTTCCCCTGAATCACATATTCCCCTCAGTACTAGAATGAAGAGAAGACGACCTCCTGCCTTCTTTGACAAATCGAACTCTGCCAATATAGAAGCCAAGAAAAACAAGCAGGATGTCCCAAAGGAAGGGACAAGAAAAATTAATGCACCCCCTCCAATTGCTGCTAAGAAGGTTATTGAGAAGCCCGAGTGGCTCCGATCAAGGTTGTTGTTGTTTCTCCTCCAAGCGAGGTTATCGTTATATCACCGACCAAGACGACATCCTTGGTTGAGAATGTTCCTTCTCCTACGAGGAAGTTAAAGAAAAAATCCTCGGATAAATCGGCTGAATCTATCTCTCAGCCTTTAACTATTTGAAGTGGTATTCCCACTTTTGTTGCTTCGAGCTCTGCCATGAGCTCGGTGAAGTCTTGGATTATCCCAGAGATCCAAGGTATTGAAGACAGTCTTTCTCGTGATAGAGTCACTACCTTGGCAGCTCAGCATATTGCCTCAGTAAGTATTGCTAATCTAAACTTTCATTTTTCAATGTTATGTCTTTGTACTGACTTACAGTTATTTTCTTTTTCTAGCTGGTAACATGTTTCAATACCATTCTGAAGAAGGATGAAGCTATCAAGGTTTCAATTTCCCCGGGAGGTGTAGAAGAAGCTTTTACCGGATTGACCCAATCTTTGAAGGAATCTCATCAGAAGTATGAGGGGAATAAAATTACTTGGGAGAAGCAGGTTAAGTCTGTCGAGCAAGAAAGGACCGAGCTGTGGAGGCCTCCCAAGAATTGGAGAGGAAAATGAGAGAATTTGAGAAGAAAAATCAAGAGCTTGAGGAAAAACTCAAGAACACTGAAGAGATTGAGAATAAGCTCAAGAA
This sequence comes from Sambucus nigra, assembly GCA_949130495.1. Taxonomy (NCBI): domain Eukaryota; kingdom Viridiplantae; phylum Streptophyta; class Magnoliopsida; order Dipsacales; family Adoxaceae; genus Sambucus; species Sambucus nigra. The sequence continues at coordinate 380,005,885 of OX422211.1, forward strand.
AACTGAAGAGGAAAATGTTAGACTCCGTGACGTTGATAGTCAGAGGCAGGAGATAGAATGAAAAATGAAAGCTGCCGAGGAACTTCATACTGAGAGGATTTCCTCAGAAAAGGCAAAGAGAAAAACTGCGATTAAAAAGTCCTTCAGCGCTGGCTAGGACAAAGGTTGGAACAAAGGCCTAGATTCCATGTCCTCTCAAATGGAATTTGCTAGCCTTAAATACTTTAGGGATGGATGGGTTGCAGCTCTGTAAGAGTTAAAGATCGCTGAGAATTCTGACCTATTCCAGCGTCATGTTCATGGTCCTCCTCCCTCTCCTGGAGAAGAAGAAGAGGACGAAGCTGCCTCAGAGGAATCCTCCATGATGGTTGGAGATCCATCTCCTCCTGTTACAGTTGTTCAAACTTTCTACGAGCAACTTCAGCCTGCCAGCTCTTCAGTCGAGCAACTTCAGCCCACCAGTACCTTAGCTGAGCAACCATCCTCCTCATCCCAGCTTCCCGAGGAAGTTGTAAAACACAAGGAGAAGGTGTAAAGATGCTTGGGTTTTAATTTTGTTATTCCTTTCCAGTGTAATCTTGAAATTTGTACTTACCTTGTATGATGAAATGAAAATTCAAGCCTTGATTGTCCATCTTGACTTTTTCCTCTTCTTTCTCTGTTTGCATTCATATTAATTCTTTCTATCTCTTTTCTTTACTAGTTTATGAATAGAATGGAGCTCTTGTCAGCTCACGATACTGAATTGATGAAAAAATGCAATGACTACTTCAAGGTTGGCCATGAAGATCTAAACGAGGCTCAAATTGTCGACATCCTTGGTCCAAATTCTTCTGAACAAGCAGTTGAAGCATATCAGTATTTGAAATTCCTGCTTGATCGAGCATTTGCCAACAATATGACATATTATGAAATGATAGAAGATACCCAGGGTACCATCGAGGAACTTCAACAACAATACATGGAATCTTCTGCCCTTTTGCATCAGAGGTACGAGAAAAAATATAAGCAATTAAATGCTGACAAAGGATAGGATAAGTTCATTGCTTCTTACGAGAAGAAAGAGAAAATTCTAAGGGTTGAGGTCGAGGAGCATAGGCAAATCGCAAAGATGCTAGAGCAGGAAAACAATGTTTTGAGAGAAGATATATCTCAATTGAAATCTGCATCATCTTCTTCGGGGGCCTTAGTCCCTGTTAATGATGAAGGTTTCTCATTTTTGGAGGTCGAAAATGCTAATTTGAGAGATGATTTGGAAACCTTAAAAAGGACTGGAGCCTCTACTTCCGCTCGTGGACGAGTAAGAGCTTCTTGGGGACGAGCAAGGGCTGCTCGGGTTACTATTGAAGAGGTAAGAACTCAAGAAGCTTTGGAGAATCAAGCATTCCAGTTGGTGGCGAAGAATCAAGCTTTGTCAGAGATGTCCAAGAAGATTCTGAACCTTAGCGAGCAACTCTCCTCACAAAACTCTGCCTTGGAGAATAAAGATCTTCTAGTGAAGAACCTCCATGAACAACTGGAGAGGCTAACTTACCAGTTTCACAAACAGCCCAGGGAATTTTGGATGGCTGGATACAATGAAGCTCTTTATCATCTCGATGATCGGATCCAGCAATCAAATAACGAGGGTTACAAGCAAGGATGGCTGAATGCACTGGGGGTGTTAAAGTTGGGGCAGGGCCATTATCTCTAGGATTACTATGACCCTGGGTTGCTCGAGTTGCTTATGCCACCTTTTAAACTTGATATGAGCTGGATTCCTGCTCGGGCAATTCCTTAGTGCTTAATCTCCAAGTATCTCGGCGACAACAGTCTTCATTCTAATTTTGAGATATCTCGCCCGGAGCACTTACTTGATCGGTCATCAGTAATGAATGTCAGGATGCTTAGAGATCTGAACTTCATAAATTCTCCTTACGCCTTAGATGATCCTCCTACTGGAGTAGAACCTGTTTCAAAGGCAGAAGGGAAAAAGCCAGTAGAATAGGATTTTTGATGTAATATGTAATATGTTCTTATTTTAATGAAGGAACTTTTAGTTTTCTCTGCATTCTTGATTCTCATTACTTTATAAAATATCTATTTTATTCTCTGATGAATGTGTATGTATATCTTGTAAGAAAACAAAAATGTCCCGTGTTATTTTAAATTGCCGACCAACTGGAGTTGGTGAAAATTTATTGTTGACCATTCTGAGTTTGTGATAATTATTTGACGACCAACCGGAGTCGATGATATTTTGTTTCCCGACCAACTTAGAGTTGGTGGTAATTTGATATGCCATAAGTAAAGAAATTATGTTTTATTTTTTTATTATAGTGACTTATCACTTTTTAATTCTAAGTCATGAAACGACTTTCATCCCATGATCCTGCTTTGTTTAACCAACTGTTCCCGACCAATCGGAGTTGGTGGATTTTTATTCCTGACCAACCATAGTTGGTGAATTTTTATTCCTGACCAACCGTAGTTGGTGGATTTTCTGATGCGTAGTGTGTAGCACTAATATTTCGAAAAAATTTCAACAAAAGGAGAGAATTGGATAAAACCTCCAAAACTTTATTCATATTGAAGAAAACTGCATTACATAGGGATTGAACTACTGATAATATTTGCGCAGATGCTCTACGTTCCATGCATTCTTAAACTCCTCTCCTTCTAAGGTTTCAATACTATATGTCCCTGGTCGAACAACTTTTGTTACTCTGTAGGGTCTATGCCATTTAGCTTCTAGTTTGTTGTGTTTTTGAATTACTTTCTTTAGCACATAGTCCCCTTCTTTCAAATCACATTTCTTTACTCTCTTGTTGTAAAAAAAAGTTGTTCATTGTTGGTATGCAGCATTCCTGATTGCTTCTTCTTCTCTAACTTCCTCGAGCATATCCAAGTCAAATCTTCTCATCCAGTCACTGATAGGAGAATTGAAATTCAGCACTCTGTGTGTGGGGAGGCCCAGCTCAGCAAGTATAACAGCTTCACTTCCAAATGCCAGCATGTATGGAAATTCTCCTGTTGCTGCTCGTGGTGTAGTATGATAAGCCCACATCACAAAATGTAGCTCGTTGATCCAATTTCCATTCGCATCATTCAGTCTTTTCTTCAAACCATTCAGCAGCATTCTGTTTGTCACCTTAGTTTGTCCATTGCTCTGGGGATGGCCTGGTGCAGAGTGGGTTTTCAATATGTTTGACTGATGATAATATGCAGCGAACTCTTCGTTATCAAATTTAGTTCCATGGTCTGTGATGAATGCATGACGAAGACAATATCTACAGATGATATTCTTCCAAATAAATTGGTACACCTTTTTATACAACATATTAATAAGAGGCTCGGCTTCCACCCACTTAGTAAAGTAATCCACCGCGACCACGAGATATTTAAATCTTCCCTTGGTCGTTGGAAGTGGCCCGATCAAGTCAATTCCCCACATGGAAAATGTCCAAGGGGAAGTAATGGGTGTTAACAATGCTTGGGGAGTTCTTCGGATAGAGGAGAAGCGTTGACATTTTTCACATTTTTTTGCATAGGCTATACAGTCAGCCCTCATCGTTGGCCAGTAGTATCCTTGCGTCATTATTCTTCACAAAAGCGTCCGACTTGCTACATGGGCTCCACAGGACCCTTCATGGATCTCTTCGATCAAGTCTTTCACCTCGAAGGGATGCACACATCGTTACAAACCTGCAATAATTCCTCGTCTATATAGAATACCATTATTCAATATATAACAATCAGCTTTAAACTTTAATTTCTTGGCTGTGAGTTTATCAGTTGGCAAAACCACATCTTCAATATATGCCCTGATGGGATCCATCCAAGATGGTCCTAAATCAAAGGTAATAAAGTTCATCATCAGATCTTCGTCGATGCTCCTTCTAGCCAAAATTTCTATTGGGATTTTTCTTCGTAGCTCGGTGCGTGTGGCTGATGCTAACCGAGATAAAGCATCTGCTCTTGCATTCTCCAATCTTGGTGTTCTAATTAACTGTACTGCATTAAAGCTCGATACAATCTCCATTTCTTTCGCATAATACTTTATAATCAATTCTCCCTTTGTTGCGTACACTCCCAGTATTTGATTTACGATCAACTGTGAGTCACTGAATACAATGACCTGCTCTGCCCCCATGGTTTTTGCTAAACTAAGACCTATAATCATAGCTTCATATTCAGCATCATTATTAAAAGCCTCGAATTGAAAGCGCAGAGCATACTCGACATTGATTTCATCCGGGCTATTTAAAATAATCTATGCCCCACAGCCTGTACTGCAAGATGAGCCATCCACATACAGATTCCATATAGGTACTTCATCCTCAAATTTTTTATCGGATAAAGTTCATCGGTGGAATATTTATTGGTTCTTTATATCCTCCCCTAGCACTTCCTGCTTCTCATCGACCATCTAATCTTGATCGTCAACCGGCTTAAGTTGGTCAGAGTTTAAATTTGATGATCCTTTCACATCCACAGATTGGTCGGTATTCAGCTTTTGTTCCTCGAAGGTGTCAGGATAAGTGAATTCTGTGATGAAATCTGCTACTGCTTGCCCTTTAAGCAACAATCTAGGCTCATAAACTATGTCATATTCGCTAAGTTCTACTGCCCAGTACATCAATCTCCCTGATTTCTCTGGTTTATGAAGAGCTTACCTCAATGGTATATCGGTATACACAACTATGGTATGAGCGTGGAAGTATGGACTCATTCTTCTACTCGCTTTGATCAACGCTAGCGCCAACTTTTCCAGTCTTGGATATCTAATATATGCTCCTCGGAAGGCCTTGCTAGTGTAATAAATTGGTTTTTGCACTCCATCCTCCATTCTTATCAATGTCGAGCTAATCGCATTCTCTGAAACTTCCAGATACAAGTATAATCTCTCTTCCAACACTGGCCTGGACAACAGTGGAGGTGCTCCCAGGTATTTCTTCAACTCTTGAAAGGCCTTCTCGCATTCATCATTCCATTCAAACATTTTTTAGAGTATTTTAAAGAATGGGAGACATCTATCAGTTGCTCGTGATACAGATCTATTAAGTGATACAACTCGCCCTGTTAGACTTTGCACTTCCTTCTTCGTCGTTGGAGATCATAGTCCCAATAGAGCCTTGATCTTGTCAGGATTCGCCTTAATTCCTCGTTGATTAATATTGTATCCGAGAAACATGCCTTCTCGTACTTCGAATATGCATTTGGTAGGGTTCAACTTCATTTGATATTTATCTAGTTGATCAAAGGTTTTTAAAGTGGTTCGGCTATGAATAAAGCCTACGTCCACTGCTATTCTATTCCCAGGGGTTTACAATAGCACAATATGGTGTAGAGAGAGAAAGGATGTGTATCTTGGGTATGGTGTTTCTTGCTTGTCTCTCCCTGTCTTCAGGTTTCATTTTAATCTGGTTGTAACCAGAATAAGCATCCATGAAGCTCAACAGCTCGTGTCCCGAGGTAGCATCCACTAATTGATCAATTCGGGGTAATGGAAAATGATCCTTGGGGCATGCTTAGTTGAGGTCGGTGAAGTCTACAAACATCCTCCACTTGTTGTTCTTCTTCTTCACCATCACCACATTTGCTAACCAGTCTGGATATTTGACATCTTCAATAAAGCAAGCTTTCTAGAGCTTCTCGACTTCCTCTTGTATAGCTTGGTTCTTTTCGGGGATGAACACTCTTCTTCTCTACTTTACTGGCTTGATTTCCTTGTTCACATTGAGCTCGTGACATAAGAAATTTGGGTCTGGCCATGGCATGTCTTTGTTGCTCCATGCAAAAGTTTATTTTCTGCTTTTTAGGAAAACTATCAATTCCTATTTTAATGAAGCATCCAACGACAAACCTATTTGAGTTGTTCGTTCTGGGTGCTCGTCGTCCAGAATGACATTTTTAGTGGCTTCCACCACCTGACCTTTTACGAGCTGTGACTCGTCTCTGGGATCTAATGTTTTAATTTCTGCACCTTCATCCACTTGATAGGTAGTAGTCTTTTTCTTAAATTCCTCCAGTTCTTCCTGCTCAGCAGATGAATAGTAGCATTCCCGAGCTACTTTTTTGTCACCCTTTACAATTACTACTCCAAAGTTGGTTGGAAATTTTAGGCATTGATGTACAGTAGATGGTACTGCTTCGAACTTCTTCAGTCCTACCATTCCCATGATGATATTGTAAGTTGATTGAATATTCTTATCCATCACAAAAATGCACTCTTTCTGTTCGACAAGCAGGCCATGTACCGATGAACATATCCAACTTGATCGTCCGAAGTGGAAAAACTTTCTCACCAATAAAATCGAGGAGGGGCCGGTGATAAGGCTTCAACTGAGACGACATTAAATTTAAGCTGTCAAAGCATGAGTAGAACATGATATCCGCCGAGCTACCATTATCAACCAGTACTCTTGAGATCATTACTTCCTTCATCCTCATTTCGATCACCAATGGATCATCATGAGGATATAGCACACATGCGAGGTCGTTCTTGGAGAAACCGATGATCAGTTTTTCTTTGTTTACCTTCCTCGGGTGGTCATCCTCAGCTAAATTTATTCGCTGAATATATGAACAAGCTTGAGCCTCATTGAGGTAATCTTTTCTCTCTGCAGTAAGGTCTCCACCTCCTGCATCTCCACCTGTAATAACATTACAATCAAATGATCCAAAACGAATCGAAAATACCTCACGTTCTGGCGGTCTTGGTCTTTTGAGGAGATCGGGGTCATCTTTTGGATCATCTTCACGATCTCTTTTCTTGTCAACTTCTGCTCGACGAGGAGATCTAGATCTCTGTCTCATTCAGTCTTTGTTCTTTCCTTCGTTTCTGCGATCAACATACTTAGCTAGCTTTTCTCTTCTGATGATTGCTTCAATTTCATTTTGAAGAGCTATGCAATTTTTGGTCATATGACTATGGTCTTTATGGAACTCGCAATATTTGGCCTTATTCCTCTTGTTAGGATCTGTCTTCATTTTCTCTGGCCAGTTTAACTCCTCGTTGTTCTTGATTTCTTCCAAAATGTTGTTTATGTCTACTTTCAAAGGAGTATAATTTTTAAATTTCTTCAACATTTCCCATGATGGCTTCACTTTTGATTGCTTATTACCACCATTGTTCTTCTAATCCTTCTTCTTAATCTTCTCGGCCTCAATTTTGGTCTCCTTAGTGTCCATGTTCGTCTTTGTAGCCATAGATTCCTCGGCATTCATGATTTTGGCTGCTTTTGCCATTAGTTCTGACATGGTCCTAGGCGGATCTTTGGCCAAAGTGTAGTACAATTTATTTGGCAATAGTCCACTCATCAAAGCAGTAATTGCTATCTTTTCCTCGTAATCAATAACTTCGAGTTTCTCGTTATTTAAACGAGTTATGTAATCCCTAGTGCTCTTACCTGCTTTTTGTCTAACACTTAACAAGTGTGCTACTCGTTTAACTGGTTTTGCTCCAAAATATAAATTTCTAATCAAGAGCTCGGCCAGTTGAAAGAAAGTTGAAATGTTCCCCCGAGGAAGATTGTTGTACCATATTTGAGCAGATCCAGTAAGAGTTCTCAAAAATGCCCTACATATCATCTCGTCTGGCACGGCATAGATATCGATAGCAGCCTGGTATTGTTCTATATGAAGGATAGGGTCAGTTTTTCCATCATATTTACGAGTCACAATAGGTGCTTTGAGCTTTGATGGTGTGGGAAAATCCACAATTGCCTGGATAAAAGGTGTCCCTTGGACAAAAGTTCTTTGTAGAGGATTCTTGACCTTATCCATTTCCCCTAGTTTATCCTCCAACCTTTGAATAGAGCCTTTTCATGCATCATTTCCCTCTTCGGGCCTGTTGGTTCGAGCAACTGATCGTGTTGAATATGCCTCCTGGGATCTTTCAATGCAAACAGTTGGTCGTGATTGGGCAGAACCCTTCCTTAGATCGAATGGTTGTCAAAAGTTCCTCGACATGGCCTTAGGAGGACTCCTATTCCTCCTAAGGCCCAAACGATCAAAAGGAGAGGCCCTACTTAATCTCTCCAATGCACTAGTCCTTTCCGGAGAGAGAGTGATGTTTTGTTCAGTATATGTAGCTCGTACTCATGACGTTCGACCAAGCTGATAAGAAAAATCATTAGATCTCTCAATGCGATATGTATCGATACGCCTAAATCGATATTCCTCTGGGAATAACATTCGCCTAGAAGGTAAGCGGGTATTTCTTTGAACGCTTCGTTGTCCTGAATGGATAGATACTCCACCCTGGACAGTTTGTATGAGTTGTCGCATAGTTTCTTGCATGGCTGTTTGGCCTTGGGCTAGATTAGCCATCATTCCGGCCCCGATCTTCGACATTTTGGGGAGTGGATGGATTTGGAGGAATCCGAGTGTTTCGATTACTGGATTCTGGATGATCAGCCATTGATGATAAATGATTTTGGTGAAAAACAAAAATTACAGTCATTTCCCACAGACGGCGCCAATCTGTTGATGTAAAAAACTAGATATGACCTAATTCTTTAATCATAGATAAAAATAAACAAGACAAAATATTTTTAAAGTGGTTCAACCTTGAAAGAATGGCCTACGTCTACTGTTTGTGTTATTGTTGACTGTTTGCAGAATTCTCGATAATGGGTTTACCAAGAAATTCTGAGTCCCCCGCTAATGAGGAGGTTACAATGTATTTATAGCCTTGAGACTGTACAAATGAAAGAATAATACATAGCTATCCAATAGGCATGTGTGTATCTGTTGATAATAATGAGCATTTCATGCGCAGTCATCCTCTTGATTATCCGGATATGAATGCTCTGTACGAGATGCAGCTCGGATCGCCTAAGCTGCTCGGACCGCCTAAGTAGCTCTGTATACATGAGTTGGTCGGGGAGGTTGAGTTCCTCGGAGTCAAGGTGATGTTCAAAAAATGTTTGTGAGTCCCAAGTAGATTGACACGTGTCTCCAAATAATTGGTCCACGTCAGTAGAATAAATTTGGTATCAACGATAACAACTACTCATCCAATTAAGCTTTGAATCTACTTATATATCTTGGGAGCCAACATATTATTAACACTTGGATCTTGTTAAGGTTGGCCTCTATGCCCCTTTGATTAATAACGAAGTCAAGGAACTTTCCTGCTTTTACTCCGAAAAATCACTTCGCATGATTCAATTTCATCTAGTACTTTTTAGCTGATCAAATGATTAGACGAGGTCACGAATGTGATCACCTTTCTACTTTTTATTAGCATGTCATCAACATAAACCTTATTCTCCAGCCTTTGATACGTAGCTCCATCATTTTTAAGCTTCAAGGGCATTACATTATAGTGAAATGTGCCTCTGCTGGTGATGAATGAGGTCTTTTACCCATCTTCAGGTTTTATTTTTATCTTCTTATTCTTATAGTGTGCATCCATAAAACTAATCATCTCATTTCCATGGAATCAACCAATTGGTCAACTAGGAGTAGTGGATAGTGATCTTCCAGGCACGCTCTGTTGAGGTCAGTGAAATCAACACATGTGCCATTTATCATTCTTCTTTGGTACCATCATAACATTTGATATCCAATCAAAATATTTTACATCTTTAATAAAGTTTTCTTTATTTAAGTTGACATGTTCTTCCTCAATCATCATATTCTTCTCTTTTGAAAACACTAGGTGTTTCTGGTTAAATGGCTTCACATCCTTTACTATCCTAATTTTATAACAGAGTACCGACGGATATGTTTCGAGCATGTCCTCATGGATCCATGTGTACACATTCTTCCTCTATTTCAAAAATTCTGTTAATTACTTTCGTCGATCTCGAACCGATTTGGGATATCCTTTTTGGATGCTCATCGCCGAGTATTACTGGCTCAATATACTTTACCCTTTTGCATGTGATGTGTTTATCTTCATCTCGAGGATCTAATGTCTCGATCTAATAAGTTTAGGCTAATTTATTTTATCCTTCTTGTTTGCTGATGTGTACTAGCAATATCTTGCTTCTACTTATGGGCCCAATTGATAAAAAATTTAGCTTTGTCCAACCTTTACAAAACACTTGGGTGTTCTTATGAATAAGTTTGATCGTCAACCTTTCCAAAACACTTGGGCATTCCTTTAAATGTAATAATGATAAACAAATAATATATAAGAGATTTAATTATTGAGATACTAAACTAAAGAAAATACTAGAAATATGAGAGAATGAGAAATATGAGGTTGGGTCTAAAATGGTACCTACGCTAATAAGTGCAGTGTTTGTTGCGTTAAATTACTGGGCAAAAGCCACTAATGAGTACAAAGTGTAATATCTAAAGTTCTCTATAGAATTTATGCAGCATAATAGTAAGTATAAGATCAGATCCCCATAAATAAGGTGGTATGTGTTATTTATAGGTTGTTAGAGGAGAGATAAGAGATAGTGCCATGTGGCTCACTATTATAGGTTAGGTGAGTACACGATTTATATACATTGAGAGAATAATCATAAATTTATTTATTAGCACATGGAAGAATATTTTCATATCTTTCACATGTGCACATGTATTAAATGTGGGTGACGTCATCCACAATACATGCTTATAATAACAGAGTTAACTAATAGTGTCAACTGACTGCTAATTAGTGGAGTTAATCGAATTGTTAAGATTGGATGACTCGACCACATTCTGGGGTTATTCATGTTGCTAGATGGGGGCAACCTCGTTTATGTTGATGTGTGAGTTCAGATGTCTTCTTCTAATTAGTCCACGAGAAAACACTCGTGAAAAAAATTGAAATTTCAAAAGAATAATAATAAAATGGATAATAAACTCAAGTTATATGAATTTAAAAAAGTTTCCATGTTTGAGAAACTTGATAACTCTAGTCAATTTTTCATTTAAAGAGATGCCTTCAAAGAAAATGTAAAACATGTTGAAAAAGAAAAACTTGATATATTTGACTTGACTTGTGTTTTGAAGAAAGGGGTGAACACTTTGAAAGAGAAAAGTGAATCTTTGAAAAATCAAAAAATTCAAAGTGTGAGTGTTTGTGAAAAGTGTGAGTTTATTCAAAAGGAGAAGAATGATTTATTTTTATCACTTGAAAACGTGAAGAAAGAACTCCAAATGTGTGAAGTGTTAACTTTAATACGAGTTAGGCTTGTCAAAGAAAGTAAAATATAATCTTGAATATCATTAAAAGAAACTTGTCAAAAAGCTTTTGGAAATGACTCAAGTTAAAAATGACAAGTATGATTGAGGCTTTGATAATTTGTGCCTTCTTCTTCTCAATTCAACACTCCTTTTGTGAAAAGTGTTTCAAAACATGAACCAATTGAACGCTTCAATCCTCATTGAATGTGAATGAGAAAAATCAATATTTGAGGAAAATATGTTTTTTGCCCCAAGTGTTTAGAATAAAAAGGAAAATGACAAAAATGATTGCAAGGGCCATTAATTTGAAAAAAGGTTTAAAAAGGTCTGAAAATGCCTTCCCAAACCTGCACTTGGAAAAAAATTCTACAATTTGTTTAGTAATTATAAACCTTATGTGTGCACTCATTGTCAAAAAATTGGACACCTTAGAGATTTTTGTTTCATGTTTAATAATTCTCACTTTGGTTCACTTTTTCATGATCTTTATCCCTTTCATTCTTGTAATGATTTTAACAGGATTTGACTGTGCTTATGACCAAAGTCAAAGATTTCACTGTAAATTGTGATAGGGATTTTTCTTGAAAAAATAATTTTGAGAGAAACATGAATTTAGATCATGTGGATTTGGTCTTTAAAGAAACTTTCTATATGTTCCTTATCACTTGATTGAAAATAAGAAAATTGGGAAGACAAAATTTTGTGAAAAGGAAAGTTCTCAAAATGGACAAAATGCAAAATGTGTGCCTTATGTTATTTCAAAGGTTCTCAATAAACTAAAAAATCCCATTTCTAGGGATGTTTGGAAGAAGAAAAGTGATTTGGTTATTGGTAAGCGTGGTTCCACCTCTAAACGTGAGTACTCAAGTGGTCCTCCACCTCTCATTGATGTCGTGGAGATTCTTCCTCTTTTTTGAGTTCCTAGTTTCTTATCATAGTTATGATTGTATTATCTCATATTTCATATCTTGTTCTAGGCTATATTTTGCGGAGGTATTGCATTGTGAGGAAGTGGTTTGTGTGTCTTGTGTTTACACTCATATAGGAGTGTCTTTATTCCTAGTTTAGGTGAGTATTTTAATTTTCTTTTGGTTTTTTTTTTCTGTGAGTTTGCATTCATTTTTTATATTGATTCTTTTTTCATATCTTGCTTTATTCTTTTCTATTTATTTTGAGAAAGATAAAAAAGTGATTTGTTTTTTTGAGAGGGTGTTTTGTTATCCTTATATGATTTACTTCTCTCATACTTTTGCATTTCTATTCTAGGGGGCATGCAGATAATCTCGAGATTTGAGATGATCCCCCCAGGTAATACAACAGACTCATGGGAATAAAGTAGTGAGGCAGCTCAGCGTGGCAGCCCAGGGAGACCTTCTAGCGGAGTAACTGGTAGAAGAGGGCTCACTCTTTAGCTTTGCTGTCTTACTTTGTCATGTTGTATCTTTTTATATTGGCCATAACTATAACGATTATAATGATGTAACGACTATATAGCGCTATTCAGTGTGAGGTCAAACAGTACCCGCGAGAGAATAGGCCTGGCAAGACCTAGGGGAGATTTCATTCTCTACCGGGAGACCTCGTCGTGGGAACTTCAGAGGGAATTGGTTTGGAGGATTATGAAGTGAGGCAACATTGGGGCTTGTCCTAACCATCTTAGATACACCTGTAAAACACCGAAAGACCTTTGATCGTGGAATCTCGTGCGGAGCAGCCTTGAGTTCCATCGTGTGTTGAGTTGTGAACCAAATATCCCTCTACTTAATGTTACATCTACTTTAGGTGATGTCACTAGCCAGCTAAGCAATGCCAAATCTGCACTTGAGTAAACCACCATGGTATTTTGGGTTATCAACAAGTTGATGAGCCACCTCTATGATGACAGCCCCCTGACGCACAGTGGTTAGGAAAAAGGCATGTCTTAGCATTTAATGTTTATGATGTGGAGCTAACTAATCCATCAAGAATTTAATGTTTGTTACATAAATTATAAGGGATGTCTTTCACAGTTGTGAAAGACTGAGGCACCTCGGGAGTGGTGTGGGAGGCTATTTATAGGCCTCAACCACTTATGAGGAGATGAATGTTCTTTCAGAGTCCTTCTTTAGAGAGATTATCATTAGAGATAAAGAAGTTATTGTAAACCAGATCTCTTACTCACCCATCATTGTCATTTATTATAAAGCAGGGGTTGTTAGTGTTATTGGTTGCTTGCCAAGGTGTATCCATGGTGCTTTCTCCTCTCTCCCTTTGACTGAGTTACTTTTGAGTTCCCTCTTTTATTGTTTGAGTTATACACGAGTGCATTATGAGTCCAATTTGAGTGTTGATCAAATATAATATTGTGTGTTTACTTGTGTTCGTTAAAGAGTTTCCGAGTTATCATTTGTCACCATACCTATAGGTGTTACACCACAACTAGCACTAACATACTCCCAGACTACATGGGGGGCACCCTCTTATATTTGGTGACTCCGCTGGGGAGGTATTCTTTTAAAAGTATGGCTCAGGATAATATTAACCGTGCTATAGACTTTGATGATATTCAACATCAAGAAGAAAAAGCTGTGAGAGAGCTTGAGGCTGCTAGAGATGGGGTCCCTTGCGTGGATGCACCTCATGTTCAAATGGCGACAGGCATCATAGAGGTAACGCAAGCTTCCACAAGCATTGGGATGGGGCCAGCTGAGGTGGCCCTCCTCATGACTAAGTTTTACGGGTTTATACACACCCCTGTTGCTTCAACATTGTTGGCGGGATTTGATGTCAGTTCCTTTATGACGTCAGTGGTGGCCCCAGTAGCCCCACCAAGTGTCGTCCCAACGAGCACTGCCCCGTCGAACACAACACCCACTCATATTCAAACGGTGGGAACCCCAGGTGTGATGAGCGTTCCACCTATGGTGGCTATCCCAGGTGCAACGAGTGTCGCACCAGTGGTCCCTCTGGCCGTTCCCCCAATAATTAAGAAAACACCAGCGTCTTCTCTCGAAGAGATAAGGAAAGAGATGCAGAAGGAAATGCTAAAGATGATAGTTGATTCCTCGTAATCAGCTAGCGAGGTGTCATGGGTGTATGATGATTTTCGTACGCCTTATCCTCAAGAATACAATGATGAGCCCTACCCGAAGGACTACATTCCTCCTATATTCAAAAAATACAATTGGAAGGGGGAAACCCGAAACAGCATATTAAATGCTTCATCGAACACTTGGGATCTCATTGTAATAACAAGAAGTTCAGGTTGAGGGAGTTCTCCAAATTATTGACCGATAAAGCTTATACTCGGTACTCCAATTTAGCGCCAAAAAGCATTTCAACGTGGGAAGAGATGCACGTACTATTTTCCCAGAAGTTCTTTCTGGCAGAAGATGAGTTTACGTTAACTCAATTAGGCAGGGAGAAACAATGACTAACGGAAGTTGTGGTGGAATTTGTGCAATGATACGGGGATAGGTCCCTCGATGTGAGGGAGGAGGCCAAAAAGTACAATCTGTTATAGCTTTGCGCTGAAGGTTTGCTACCGGAGTATATCTGTCACCTCATTAATGAAACACACAAAGGAAATTTCGCAACATTTCTAAGATCAGTAAGAAATATATCGTTGGTAGTTCAGCCAAACCCGATCATAGTATTGGGGTTGTTCAGGCAGTAGATCTAAATCATTACAACACGTGGCCAACCCCCATGGGTAGGATACACCGACAGAGGTGAAGGGGCTAAGCAGTCCAAGAAAGATAACAAAAGAAAGTTTGGAAGAGATAGGGAAGACCCACCACTACTGCCTTGCACCATTGAAGAGGATGTTAGTTGCTACAACACCAGGGTCCAATGAGTAACGGTGTACGAGATAAAAGGAATTCATACTGTAGAGCTAGATACAACAACAAGAGTTGATCGTAAGTATTTTTAGATCCATTAAAAATTGGGTCACCCGACAGAGACTTGATTCACGCTGAGGAAAATCATGAGCTAACACATAAAGGAAGGAACTTTGCAGATCCCTCAAGAAAGTGTAAACGTTAACCCCCTCCCACTACACGGGGCAAACTTGGTGGTTGCCTATGATAAGGAGGCCGAACGAGGAACGAGGGAAATGGAGTTCCAACGGGAAGAATTTGAAGATGCATTGGAAGATTATATAAGGGGTATGGCCAATGTGGTCATAAACTATGATGAAGTAGGTTCAAGGGACGCGAAGGAGGTATACAACTTAGAAGGGGAAGAAGTTTACCTAAGCTTAGAGTACCAAAATGTTTCGCGGTCGCCCAAGTTCTCGTGGTTCTATGACCAAGTGGGGATACGAAAGGAAAGTCGTTTGGAGATTACGCAGGCAATTTTCGATATCCCAAGGAAGAACGCAGTACCCTCATTAAGATGGAAGGGGACCGTGGCTAGGCTGGTGAGAAACTTCCTATCCAAAGTAACTTTTATTGATGCTGATAGGGCTGTGAGATTCCCACATAACGTGATGACAAGTATCAACAGGGTAAACTTTACAAGGGCCTTAATAGATGGGGGGGCATCGATCAATATCATGCCTATCAATTCGTTCCGGATAGCAAAAATTTCGGAGGAAAGATTAATACCTATGATTTTGGTGATTTCGGGATATGTGAATGTGAGAATTATAATGGGGAACCTTACCTCGCATATTAAGTTCCACGTGATTGAAAGTGCCACTTCATCCCACCTACTAATAGGGAGGGTATAAATGCACAACCAGGGTCTAGTCCCTTCGACTTATCACTAATGCAAAAAGGAAAATGTTAAAGGGACTCAGATCATTATACGTGCCACGAAGAAGACTTTTGCCACCAAAGAAGCTCATTTTCTTGACGCATCTTTCTACACACAGTTGGAGGAAGATTCCAATGAGCTAACAAGGAGGATGGAATGTGCAAGTGTTCCCTCTATCAGAGAAAGTATGGGGCCTGTGAATGAACAAAGCAACGAAGGAAAAAAGGAAAAGCAATAATCTAAGAAGTTCAGTTGGGTGCTCCCAAAAGGTAGAATATCTCAAGGAGGCTAAGGGATCGAATGAGGCCCATGATGGATCCTATGGAACATCAGGTCTAATTGTAGAGCGTGCTGAGTAGATATTCGGGAGATAGACTGGCACAAGCCTCAATGGAAAGGATGAGAAAAGTGACTATAACAACGAGTAGGAAGTGCAAAAATAAGATCATGAAGGATGGGAGAATGATCTACCTCCTAAGAGTGTGTGAGTGGGCAGTCGAAGGAGCTGATATAGAGACTGACGAAGAGACTGACCCCGTCTATAAATGTTTCCTAGTGGACCAGTAATGGAAATGCATGATCATTAAAAACTCAAACGTACAGGCATTTATGGAGGACGTAGACGATGAACCAGATTACATGATGGATCACCTAAAACTCCAGGTGCAAGTGTTGGAGAAGTTAAACCTGGTCGAAGAAGGAGATGAGGCTAGGCATATCTTCATTTCAAAGGAACTGAGAGTAAATAAAAGAAAGGTCTTGATAAAGTTAATTCGAGAGTTCAGAGATGTCTTCAAATTATAGTACACATAGATAGAGGGCCTAGGTGAAGAGGTGAGTTGACAAAAGCTGAATGTTATGCCTTCATCCATACTGGTGAAGCAAGCCAAGAGAACCTACAAAACGGAGCTGGATTTTAAGATTAAGGAGGGTGTCCAATGGTTAATAGAGGCAGGATTAATTGAGACAATACAACACCCACTCTGGATCTCAAGAATTATTCAAGTGGGGAAGAATAACAAGAACCAAATAAGGATTTGCGTCGACTTCAGAGATCTAAATAGATTCTGGCCGAAAGATGAGTTCCTTATGCCTTCCATTGATAGTCTGATTTATGCAATAACGAGTAATTAAATGTACAGCTTTATGGACGGGTATGTGGGATATAATCAGATCAAGATGGATCGAGCAAACGCAGAAAAGACAACATTCAGGACCCCGTTGGGAAACTTCATGTACAAAGTGATGCCATTTGGGTTGAAGAACGTCGGGGTAATATATCAAAGGACAATGATGGACATTTTTTGTGATTTCTTTCATAACTTTTTAAAATTCTATGTGGATGATTTTTTCATCAAGTAAAATAAGGAAGAATCCCATCTAGAGACTTGAGGAGGGTGTTCGTTCGCTGCAGAAAGTACAAGCTAAAGATGAACCCACTTAAGTATGATTTTGGGGTCATAAGTGGGAAGTTCCTAGGGTTCGTAGTGGATCATCAGGGAGTACAAATGTATCAGGAAAAGCATCGAGTAATCCTAGAAATGTCGTGTCTAAGGACAACGAAGGAGCTCAAGAATTTCCTCGGTAAAGTCTCCTACCATAGGAGATTTGTACCAGGACTAGCCGAAATAACTCACCCGTTGATGGAACTACTGTGAAAGGGCACGAAGTTCAAATGGGAGGAGTCTCACCAGGAGTCTTTGACCAAGATGAAGAAGCTGCTGACCTCTCCATAAATGATGATCCCTCCAAAAGCAGGAGTACTGTTGCAGCTCTACCTCATGTATACCACCAGGTCCATCGGAGAACTCTTGGCATAGGAAGACGATGGGTAAGAAAGGACAGTCTACTACCTGAGCAGGATCATACATGGACCATAGGCAAGGTATAGTAGTGTAGAAAGGAACTGTTTAGCCTTAGTTTTCGTAGCACAAAAACTTAGACATTACATGTTATCTTTCACAATTCACATTGTGACAAGATGTGACCCAATCAAGTTTTTGTTGGCAAGAACTATTTTAATTGGAAGAGAAGCTAGGTGGTTCCTCATCCTTTCATAATATGATTTAAAGTGCATGGTTCCTCATGTGATCAAGAGCTAAGCCTACACAGATCTATTGGCAATCTTTCCATCTAGAGTATTTGAGCCACCCCGAGAAAGCATCTCGGGGGATGACTTACAGGAAAACTTTCTGGAGGACAACCTTGAAGAATGGATGATGCAATTTGATGCTTCTTTAACAGAACAGAAAGGATGGTAAGGGGTCATCTTTTCTAAAGGGGAGGAGGAATTTTGCATTTCCTATAAATTGCATTTCCCTTGATCCAATAACGAAGCAAATTATGGGACATTGGTACTGGGGATGCTAGAGGCCCTTCGAAGGGGCATTCATTCGCTATGCATCAAATGTGATTCAAATTTAGTGATCCAATAAGTGAATGGGGAATATGCGTTGAAGCACCTCAACTTAGCACTATACAGAATGATCATCCAAGGGCTAATCAATTAGTTCCATCAAGTGAAGATAAGAAGGCACCCTAGAATGATGAATAGACATGTTGATGCCTATACCACCATCTCTTTAAAGCTAGCTATGAAGAACGATACAACTACTGTGGTGATCCAATGAAGAACATCCCCATCGATTGTGCAATCATCCTACCCATAGAAGGTGATCCAGATTAGAGGGGAGAAATCAGAAAGCAGTTGGAGTCTGGGGAAGGCAAGATTGAACTAAAAGAGCTTGTGCAATACTTTGACAATCATAGTAACCTCTTCTTTAAGAATGTCGGAGGATGGTTGTCAAGATGTGTTGCTCCTAAAGAAGCAGAAGAAATACTGAAAAAATGCATGAAGTCCACCACGAAGCAACAGAGATCCTATTGTGCAGAAGGATTCAGAGGGAAGGATACTTTTAGCCAACAATGAAATAAGATGCAGCTGAGTTGCAATGAAAATGTGATGAATGCCAACATTCTTTCAGGCGATTAAATGCCACTTCGTTGAAACTCAAACGTCCTGGAGATAGCCCTATATTGACTTCATAAAAGACAGAGTTATTCCTTCAAAGAAAATGGATGCGATGGGACTTAAAAGGAAGGCTCCATGGTTTTATGCCCAGGAGGATCAACTCTATTGAATGGGGTACTTCAACAGGCCGTTGAGATGCATCATGAAGGAAGAGTCAGCATAAGTATTGAAAAAAGCTCACGATCCATCCCACATTGGAGGGTCCAAGATGTATGACCAATTAATGACATTGGGGTATTATTGGCCAAATATGGAGAAAGATTCTACTAAGTTTATATAAAAGTACAAGGCATGATAGCTATATGGAAATATGATCCATGATCCTTCGTTGACTTACATTCTTTGGCCACTCCTTATCCATTCCACACTTAGATGTTTGACTTGGTAGGGGCAATACACCCTTCGTCAAGAGGAAAGATCTGTATTTTGGTAGCAACAGAGTGCTTTACAAAGTGGGCTAAAGAGATTCCACTCAGAAGGGCAACGGTTGGCATGGTGGCTAATTTTATCAGGTAGTACATAATTTGTCATTTTTTGATCCCAAAAGTCATTCTCTCTGATAACGAAACCCCTTTTGTTAACAAAGAGGGAACGATGCTCACTGACAGATACTCCATCGCCCATCATACCTCAACGATGGCATATACCAAGGGAAAAGGCCAAGCTGAAGAGATTAACAAGACTTTGATCATTATTTTGGCAAAAATTATGGAAGATTTTCCTGGATCGTGGGACAATAAAATCCTAGAAGTACTGTGGGCCTATCGAACGACCAATAAAAAACCCATAAGATACATACCGTTTTCCCTTGTATATAAAGCTGAAGCAATCCTGCTAGTGGAGTTGGAAGTTCATTCTACCCATTATAACCTGCGAAGCAGCATGCTCCCTCAGAGAAAAATGAATAACTAGAAGTGTTGGACGAGCACAGAGACAACGGGATGCAACACTTCCAAATGTACACGAAGAAACTCTCAAGGGAGTATAATAACTTGGTAAGACCGAGGAAGTTCTTTGAGGGAGACCTAATTTTAAATGAGGCTATGAAGCACATCTGAGGGCTCCCTCTGCCCAAGTTTGCTATGAATTGAGAGGGACCTTTCACTGTGAAGGAGGGTAATGATTTAGGTTACTATTTAATTTCAAATATGGAAGAAGATAAACCATTTAAGATTAATAATAAATGGTTGAAGGTCAACCATGTTTAAATAAGTAACCTTAGAAGTTGTATTGCGTTTATTTTATTGAGTAATAGAATGATGTTTGAAGTCATTCATGAAGTTCCATCGGTTATTATAACTAGAGATTGGGTTGAACATTATAAGAGTTTGATTTTTGTAATTAACAGGGAATAATTATAACACATGGAAACAATGATATGGCAGAACGGACTCTCTTTTTCATTTATATATATATTCGAACTTACATTAAAAAAGTGGGAACTACCGCCCAAGAATTACATATGAAGAAAAATAAAAATTTATACAAGTGTTGAGAGTCATCAGTAAAAGAGGAACCACAAGTCTAGGGAAGAGAAGAAATTCCCAGGCAAGCTAGAAATAGCTGCCAAGCAGGCCTCTTGGGCACTAATGGAACTCTCCAGCCTCGTTTGGACTTGATCACGGTTGATAAGAAGCTTCGCATGTTTTAACTTGGCTATGCACAGAGCTTCCTCGATAACCTCCACTTTTTAATTTACAGCCTTCGCTAGAGGTACCAACTCAGCTAGCCTTGCCTCTTCAGTTCGTTGTGCCTCAAAGGGCTTCTGTAGTAGCTCCCTTTGACCTTTCAACTCGTGACTCTTCAAAGTCTTTAAATTTCTGATCAGCCAATTAAATTAAAAGTCATCCTAGCCCAATTCCTTCAAGTTACCCAAGAATTGATTAAGGAGGGGCCTAATAACATTTGCACTAGGGGTATTGACAATCTCGGTAATAACGGTTGCCACTCCCTAAAGCCTATAACTCGTCACTGAAATGTTTGAGCGAAGGAAATCAATTGTAAAAGTGTCAGGATGACTGGGAGCAATTTCTCAATCAGCGAACGATGGTAGGCGAATATTTGAGGTTAGCGGCAAAGAACCATGAGGCATAACTCATGAGGTGCCAGTATAGGCAAAGGAAACTCATAGCCATGTTCACTATCAGTCGGAATGCCAGTCATGGAACCTTGATCATTAGGACTTGACTACTCAGATCATGCTGGTTCTCAATGAAGTGAAACGACAGACGAAGGATCTTATTGGGTTTGCTCTCCAGTACGAAGGGACTCCTTGGCAACCTAAAATGAGACAAAGAAATAAAATCTTAATAAGTAAATTCTCATTGTAAAGTCACCGTTACCGGTGGAGTTTAACTAAGAATCTTAACAAGTGGTTTTCATTGTTAAGTCACCGTTACTGGTGGAGTTTGACGAAAAATCTTAACAAGTGGTTTTCATTGTTAAGTCATCGTTATTGGCGGAGTTTGACGAAAAATCTTAACAAGTGCATTTTCATTATTAAGTCACCATTATAATGGAGTTTAATGAAAAATCTTGCAAGTATGTTTACATTGTTAAGTCACCGTTACTGGTGGAGTTTAAAAAAAATCTTAACAAGTGTGTTTTCATGGTTAAGTCACCGTCATAATAGAGTTTCAGATTGAGATTCTTTTAACAAGAGATTGGACATTGTCAAGATAAAAGAGAAAAATATATATGCAAAAATGGAGAAATACCTCAGCAACGGTTGGCGCAAGAACGAGAGATTGAGCAGAAACTACAACGACAGGCACTATAGTGGGCAAGTTCATTTCCTCGGGTACCTCACATAACCCTCAGTCATAGGAACCTTAATATCTGATGAAGCACCTAATTCAGAAAAGGGAACTAGGGCCAAGGTTGAGGGAAAATTGAAAGAAACCATTTGATCTCCCACAAGTACATCAACACTTGTATAGGCCGAAGAAACCCTGGGGCGAGCAGATGAACTAACGATAGGCTGAGTGATATAGGGAGACACAAGGGAGGATGGTGGGATTAAATATAAAAAAATCTACAGATACAAGTCTAAGTGTTAGACGCAAGGAATGTCAGGGAAAAAAGGTGTAAAATGTACACTTAACTTACCTTAGTGATATGGGCAAAATGGGGAAACTCAGAGATGGTCCTTAATAAAGGAAGCTAAAGAAAGGCATCAACCATCGATGCAGCTAGTGACAAAGCAACTTCAACCTAAAACACAACAAATCCCTTAGAAGATACATCAAGGAAGTAAAGATAAATGAAAGATCTACCAATCACTTAACACTTATTACCTTGGGAGATCTTGGAAAAAATGGGATGATATTTTGAAGGACCATCAGAAGCACTATTGGAGAAATGGGAGATGTTGGAGTTTCTTCTAGGGGAAAATCAGCCTTAACGGACTCCTCTGAAACACCAGCCCTCCTAACGTCCCCTTCTACAAGCCTAGAAGGAGAACGACGAGGATATACAAGCCCATACATGGTAGAATGGGGAGGAGTTGCATCAACAGAACTACTCCCAAAGCGTCCTCCCACGAAAGGACTCACAGGAGGACCGGGCCATTATTCTTGAACCTCCTGTGCCAAGTTCCTAAGTATTAGAAAACAAAATGTGCAAAAGTTGAAGTGAATAAGTGTGAAAAACATGCATACCACTTATTCAGGGGGAGAATGGCATGATATCACCATTGGTGAGGAAGGAGGGGAAGTAGCTGGTGAAGCCCTCTCGGTGGGATGTCGCTCAATGCTAGGACTATCATCCAACGTAATATCCTCGATAGCAAGAGTAACTGGGGTGAGCTGTACATCAAGAGCATGTTTCTTCTGGAACTTAGTCGCAGAGTCTTTTTCCTTAATCTTTCAGGTGCACCAGGACTTAAGAGGATTCTTGAGCTCTTCCTTCGCATTGATCCCCCCTCAGATGGATCTTCTAAAATGATGGGGAAAGTGGTAGCAGGTGGAATGGTAGGAGTGTGTCATTAATACTTAGAGTTTATCTGTTCCACCTAAGCTTGTACTTGTTTTTTTAATTCCTCACTCACTTCGGTAGACATTGGAGAAGGAACAGAGGCAATGGGAAATGCATCTAAAGGAACTTGAGAAGAGGGTTGAGACATATAATTCAAAAAAATTCCATTCTTAAAAGCCCTCTCCCTCTTGGACGGAGGCCTAGAATCTCCTTCACCAGAAGCTACAATGATCAGGGCACCCTCGCCAGAAACACCTTTAGAAGGGGCATGATGCTTTGGTGTTGGAGCTTTCTTGGACTTGGGGGTAGCAACGGGGATCATAGAGAAATAAGGAGGAAGCTTATAGGGAGGTTCTTTGGGAGTTTCGCTCAGAGTGAACTTGACCCCAAGAATGGAATTACCTTTAAGCCCCAGCTCCAAGGCAGAAAAAGAAAGAACTGGGGGATACACCGGAGGCCCTTGAATAAACTCAAAAAATTAGGCTAGTGATTTCGGCTAGTACTTTGTTACAAATAGAGAAGTAACATCCCCTTGTATTATGATACTGGGGATGGTGACTCGCCCATCCATCGTAGAACTGACCCCCAAGCAGCAGTGGAAGTGTAGAAGTAGCAATCCTCGCTAAATGTGATATTGGGGTGGGATAGCTGAAAAACTAGACGAGGGACCCCTTGATCAAAACCAAATTGGTGGATGCACCGATTACGGTTGTAGTTTTCACAGGTATATCCCCACTTGTGTAATAAGGAATATAACCCGATGAGAACACAAGGACCAGAGCTAGCGAAGGATCTTCAACGATGAGGTCCAAACTAGTTGGTTGGGCCACCTTTCCTCCATGATTGAAAAAACCTCAAGTGTGGAGGAAAACCTCCTATCCATAAGGCCTCATCATAAAACAATCAAGTTTGTCAATAACGAGTATTAACTCTTTGCGACTCTATTCTTTCTGGAAAATATATGAGCGAGGGGACAAGACAGTTTCCCCAGAAGGAGGAAGGATAGTTTTGGCTGCAACTATAGGGAAGCGAACGTAGAGTAAACCCGTTAGAATTATGGCATTGTCAAAGTTGGTTAAGTTATAATGGCCAAGGTATCGTTCCATGTCCAAATGAGTCATGTCATGCCAAGTATAGAAGTATACCAAGGCCATTGCTGCTAGAGAAAGCCTTACACCCCGGGCCAAATGGATTAATATATTGATGAGGTTTCTTTGGGGTTGGTCATTTGGTTTCCCAAGCAAAATAAAATGAGATAAAATTATAAGAATGTAAGCTGGAAATTCCATGGATGTACCCTGGCCTTGGGCAGCAGCAGAAGAACCATCCAAGAAGGATCTTGGAAGAAGTAACTAATGAAAGGACTGAGCGTGGATTTATTGGATGAACCAATGCACCTTCGACATATGCGATCCAACTCTAACTGATGAGCAATCTCTTCGGCATCTAGAGATTCATCGGAGTAAGTCACATCGCCTGTGGGTTCGAGGCCTAAAATCTCACAAACATCTTTGAGTGTAGCGGTAAACTCACCCCATGCAGCTATGAAAGTTTGGGTGGTAACGTTCCAGCGAGAGACCAGAACTTAGAGGGCAGCATTGTTCTTTGAAAGAGTAAACTCTCCAAACCACTTAGCCCGATGCAACCCAACTTTAGTAAGAATCACAGCATGGGAGCTTTGCTTGTAAGCATTACAAGCGGCGAAATGAGCTGGAGAGCCTCCAGGCCCCTCGAAATCAATTTGGGACCACAAAAAGTCACCTCAATCAAGATAAAAATGCAGAGTTCCCTCTGGGGGGAAGAAATCCCATTAAGCCGAATTCTCCTCTTCGTCACCAAGAATCAAAGAATCACACTTGGCGTTAAAAGTGTAAGTGTCTGCAGAGGCCTGAGAAGTCGTCGTCTTTGCTAAAAATTGGAGACCAACGGTAAAAATATAGTTTCTCTTAGCGAGCAACATCCAAGGCGATAACGCCTATAGTGGCAGCAGTGGTAGCGGTGGAAATTGGTTGAGCGTCGGTGCTAGAAACCTTGGAAGAGGCTATTTGTAGATGGTGGTGAGCATAAAAGCTCATGGGAAAGAAGAAAGAACACAGTCACTAGAGGTGGTGAACAAGGCAAAGAAAGAAAGAAACCAGAGAAGAGCTTGGTAACAATGGTAGTTTGAGGGGTTTCTCTCTATAAATGCTCTAAGAGTTGAAGAAGATGAAGGAAATGTCAACGAAGAAAATGGCTAAGTCTTTGAATAATAGTCATTTGAAATTCGTTAGTTGGCTTTTGAGTTCCCACTACCACAAGTGCAAAGCCGCCCACAATCATTTCAAATGGACATATAGCACTTCGGGGAGTTCCTGACACTTGAAAAGACGGCACCACATCATTAATGAAGTGACGCATGGGGTTTGGAACGGGTTTCTATCAAAACAAGTAATGATTTTGGTGACATAATTTTTTATTTGACGCATCGGATATCCCACAACGCAGAGGTTATTATCACGGTTCAAAAAGCTACGATGTCCCCTCGCCACAAGTCCAAACGGGGTTCCGCTATGACTCAGGTACACCGGGGAGATTTTTTTTTACTTTTTGAATAAGATGAAATGATGGCACGGAACAACCTATATAGGGGAGAACTTTTCTTTCTAAGAGCCATAACGGATGATACACGATGATAGGAAAAAGTTGTGATGTCCTTTCTCCATTCTCCGACGATTCGCAGCGCTTTGGTTCATGTACATCGGGGAGAATTTTACTTTTTCCTTACAGTGATAACGGCAGAAGTTGTAACGAAGATATAGATGCAATAATTTTTTTCACAAGTAGGGCATTCCTCGAATTGAGAAGTTTTTCGAGCATACATTTCTTGTTACCACAATAAATCTCTACACGAAGGGAAAAATATAGGGGTCTTGAAGATAATATCGAGATTAGAGATAACCCCCCCCCCCCCCAGATAATATAATAGACTCAAGGGAATAAAGCAGTGAGGCAGATCAAGCGAGGCAACTCAAGCGAGGTAGCTCAATGTGGTAGCCTACGGAGATCTTCAACCGAAGTACTGGTCAAAGAGGGCTCACTCTTTAGCTTTGTTGTCTTACTTCGTCATGTTGTATCTTTTTATATTAGCTCCAGCTATAACAATTGTAATGATGTAACGATTATAGCGTTATTCAGTGTGATGTCAAACAGTACTAGCGAGAGACTAGGCCTGGCAGGGCCTAGGAGAGATTTCATACTCTATCGGGAGACCTCACCGTAGAAACTTCTGAGGGACATGGTTTGGAGGATTGATAAGTGAGGCAGCATTGGGGCTTGTCCTCGCCATCTTAGATACACCCGGTAAAACACCGAAAGTCCTTTGATCGTGTAATCTCATGCGGATCAACCTTAAGTTGCATCGTGCGTTGAGTTGTGAACCAAACTACCCTCTACGTAATGTCACATCTACTTTAGGTGATGTCACTAGATAGATAAGCAATGACAAATCTGCACTTGAGTAAACCACCATAGTATTTGGGGTTGTCAGACAGTTGGTGAGCCACCTCTGTGATGACAGCCCTCTGACGCACAGTGGTTAGGCAAAAGGCATGTCTTGGCATTTAATATTTATGACGTGGATCTAACTAGTCCATTAAGCATTTAATGTCTGTGACATAAAGTATGTGGGATGTCTTTCACAACTGTGAAAGACCGAGGCACCTCGGGAGTGGTATGGGGGGCTATTTATGGGCTTCGATCACTTCTGGGGGGATGAATGTTCTTTCAGAGTCCTTCTCTAGAGATACTATCATGAGAGATAAAGAAGTTATTGCAAACCATAGCTCTTACTCACCCAGAATTGTCATTTATTGTGAAACTTTTAATACCTAACCAGATATCTTTCAGGGGTTGTTGGTGTATCTGGTTGCCTGCAAAGGTGTATCCAGGGTGCTTACTCCTCTATCCCTTTGACTAAGTTACTTCTGAGTTCCCTCTATTATTGTTTGAGTTATACACGAGTGCAATGTGAGTCCAATATGAGTGTTAATCAAATGTAATAATGTGTGTTTACGTGTGTTCATTAAAGAGTTTATGGGTTATGATTTATCACCATACCAATAGGGGTTACACCTCAACTAGTATTATTACCATACTCCCAGTCTACAAGGGGACCACCCTCTTACATCTATATTTTTGTACGTATTTGCATCACTCTTTTATCAAAAAATCCAAAAAGATTTTTGACATTATTTATTTTTATGATTATGTGATTAAGTCAATTTATTTATGATATTTGATGAATAAACTTAACTTGAATGATTATTAAAACATGGATTTTAAACCTTTTGACTGAAAATGTTGATGCTGTCAATATTAGGTTATAATTCACTTGATAAATCATGATAGTCAAATTTGCTGAAATATTTAGTGTTGATTTCACACTACTTTTCACTTGTATATCACTTGATGGATATGACTATAGTTATGATATAATGCCTCGTATTTTTGTTGCATTTATTTATCATTTATTAATTGAGAAATAAATTAATAAATGGGAAGAATTATTTCTTGTGTGATTTGATAATAATAAAATGCATAATTTAAGGTGATTAAATTTGCATGTAACGTGATTTTGTGTCACGTGTTAAATAATTAATTGGTGACATTAATTATATGTCATTGGGCTATGTGTTATGCGTATAGTAATTAAGTGTGTACTTTATTTATGTTGTGAGGTATTATTGTGTGTGGCTTGGTTTTACTGGTTGGTTTGGGCTCCAAAGTGTCGCGGATGACTGAATAAATGTTTTTAGTAGTTTGTATTGGGCTTATGGTATAGGTATACCTTTGGGATAAGTTTTAAATTAGTTCGGGTAGTAGTTTGGGCTGTTTTCGAGTCGTAAAATTAGTACTTTTGGTTATATGTGGGTTTAGAGTTATTTTAAGGGTGTTAACCCTCATTAGTTGAACACTTTACATACAAACACAAACCTAGCTGCCCTGGAGACTTACGAGAAGTTTTTAAGACCTTTGAGCTAGATAACACGAGATAAAGAGGAGGAATCACTCATTCTTACCATTCGAACATGAAATGTCTTAATATATCACCGTATAATCTGTAGTTGGTTTATGATTTCGATGTCTTGTATTTTTTATTGGGATTTAGAAGCAAGTTTAGAGATTTAAATCTGCTACATTTATCATGTTCATATTGGGTTCATTGAGAGATTAAACCATTTGAGGGTTTTGGTAATCTAACTTAATTGTGAATTTTTTAGGAAACTTTAATTAAGTCGTTTTGACTTATGACTATTATAGGCGATATTTATCCACAATAAAAGAAGCATTAATATTTTGGCCCCAAAATAATAATGAATGCAAAAAAAGTAAAGGACACAAGATGTAGTTGGTTCAGCATATTGGCCTGCCTACGTCCACAGGGAGGGAGGGAGATTAGTTTATTTTTTAAAAGAATTAATAGAAATTGGAGGGTTAGAGTTGCTAGTTTAAAGTCCATGTCACCTTGTGCAAGTTACAATCAATACCCCAAAATTGGGTGAGGTCGACTTTATTTATAATTATAAAGTCCAAATTTTTCTAAGTCTCTTATTGTTAATCCTAATTGCAAGTCCTAGAGTCCTATGAGAACAGGTATTTCAACTCGCTTATGTGATCTACTAATATTTTTGCTTGTCCACAATGTTCAATAGGCCTACTATGTTGGGTGGCCTCTAGGAGCCACGTGTGTCATCCATGTGGCACTTATTTGGTCATATTACCTCCAATTGACCCTGAGGATGGGGTTGTTGAACAAAATACTAATCATCCCAGTCTTGCTCTTATTGTCTGACCACGTGTCGTGCATCGGCAATTATAGCCATAGATTCTAACTTCCCACATGCCCACTAGTGGAAGTGGGTTGTAATATTTACTTTTTAAATTAGCACATTTCCCACTCCTTAGGTGTCGCGAACTTACGTCTTGTTTTCTGACTCATGATTGCATGTGAGCATTTTTGCAATGTCTCTATTTCTTGAGAAGCCCGACTCATTTACCGGAAGGCGTCTGATTTTATTTGGCGGCATAATTTATAAGCCCCCCAACGACTTATACATTAGACACTTTCATTTTCTTATGGTATTTTGCATATACTTCTCTCCCTCTAGAGTTTTCATTTGCATGAAAATTTCTCTCCATTCTCATCTTATTACTTCCTTATGACTTCATTATATCCCGACATGGGAGAAAAAAGGAGGTGTTTGCAATTAAAATTTTTGGGGAATTCCATGAAAAATACATAATTCCCAATAATGTACATATCAAGGCATCACCAGAGGAGGAATATGTTATTCATCTTCCCAATGGTGATGTCATATTCATGATTGTCTCCATATTAGACTTGGGTTTCACTTCCACCTTCACCCATTATTGGAGCAAGTACTCTGATATCATGGAATACTTCCAATCTAGATAAATGGTAGGTTCTATCAGATTATAATGGGTTCAATATCCATTAAACAAATTTGTGGGATAATTTCACCATTGTTCCAGACGTCACTGTTGTCGATTACACAGTGGTCAGTGATGATTTCATTCCCCCTTCCACCACAATTCCAGGTCAATCATCTAGGGGTGTTTACATAGGAGAAGAATCAGTTTAAATCCTCTTAACCGACATCAGTGTCGATAAAAAAGAAAGGGCAAAGGAAGAAGCCGATTCATTCTTGGACGACTTAGACCCATTTTTCTCCTAAAAAACAAGTATTCTAGGTCATCCTTAGGAAGATATTGAGGATGAGAAAAAATTCTATGTTAAAGACTTCACTTATCCTCCTATCCCAGATTTCCTAGAAGAGATGAGAAGCCGATAAAGGAGGGTAGTTGATCTAGTAGCTTCCAAAAATAACTTGAATAAAAATAGGGCTCCAATGAACTAGGCCAAACAGAATGAGGTCGGTCAGAAGAAGAGGATCGTATCCTTTAAGGACAAAGAATCCTAGGACCTCCCGTAAAATAAAGAGGCAATACGGGACAAAAAGAGGAAGACTTACCATAACGATGGGGATAATTTCCCCATGCCCTTGTCACTGTTCCCAATCGTCCTATAACCATAAAAAACCTCCACTGCAGTGGGACCGATCAAGGACTCTTCCTACCCAAGGGAATTGAGCTAGACCTTGGGATATTTCCTTTCTAAAAGGCAAAGAGCTAATAACTTCAGCTGATTCGGAGCATAGGGATATAGAGGTTACATTCTTCGTTACTCGGTCTGAGGGGATTTTCTCTTGATTGTCTACACAAACAAGTCCTTCATCACAGTGTTTTGATAAGTTACTAAAAACTTTGAGTTTCCTTCCTTTTAATTTTCTTTAGAGTTAACTTCTATTTTCTTCCTACTTAGAGTATGCAGGTAACTCAATAGCTCACCAACCGGAGCACCCACCTAAAGAAGGCCAATGACTAATTTCTTGATTCAGACAATAGTCTAAATAATCTTTTAAAGACTAAGGAAGACGAGGTTTATGATCTTAAAAAGGGACTGGAGGATGAGATAGCTACCAAGAACAAGGTAGCGAAGGAAGCTGAGCGAACTCAAAATGAGTTTAGTAGGGTGGACGTCGAATGGACCATGTTCAAGATCTTATTTTATCGTAAGGTTCTTCAGAATCTTATTCTTTAGAGGAAAAATTAGGCATTGGAGAGGGCCAACGAGGATGAACATGATAAGTCCTATAATGAGGGCTTTGAGGTGGAGGTCTAGGATATCACCTCACAACTGGACAACCAGGAGTCTGTTACGTTTATAAAGGGTTGGGTGGCTGGCCTGCATAGGGGTAATGTCCCCATGTGAGATTCAGCTTATGCCGAACACCAACCTTTAGAGAACCTCTTGGGGAGTGAAAACTCTAATCCTTCTACCGTTGATGTTCATGACTCTAATCCTTCAATATCCTAAGATGATGGGTGTAGACACCCCATCTTAGTACCCTCTAAATACCTCTTTAGGTTCATTACACTCATCCATTCACCTTTCTACTCCAAACCCTGATCCAGAGGCCATCGAGCACTACTGAGCCTTGTTTGAATTTCGTTAAGTCTATAACTTTATCAAATAACATTTAAATTTTATAGGGCTCTAAATACCCTTTCTATCTATCCATACCATGCATGAATCGGCCTCATAATTCGCGCGTACTCACCTTTTACTCAATA
Source organism: Sambucus nigra (assembly GCA_949130495.1). NCBI lineage: Eukaryota > Viridiplantae > Streptophyta > Magnoliopsida > Dipsacales > Adoxaceae > Sambucus > Sambucus nigra. The sequence goes on from OX422211.1 coordinate 380,036,939, forward strand.
CCTTGATCTAGAGGCCATTGGGTGTTCCTGATACCCTTTTGACATTGTTCACCCCTCTAACTCGAGCAAATATAATTTCACACTCATGGGGATACTTTCCCGTGGTCTATACATGCACGAATTGGCCTCATGGTTCGCACGTACTCAACCTTTTACTCCAAACCCCAATCTAGAGGCCATCGGGACCTCTTGAGCCTTGTTTGACTTTGATCAATTCATTGACCTGAGTGAAGCTAATTGAATCTCATAGGGCGTTGTCAACTTTTTCCAATGGTCCATACCGTGTACGAATTGGCCTAACGCTTCGTACGTACACACCTTTTTACTCTTAGAACCCCCGTCTAGAGGCCATCGGGAACTCACGAACCCCTTTTGACATTAGTTAACTCTCTAGCGTAGGAATTTACTAAAAGGCTTTCATAGTCCTCTGAATACTCCTGTTAATAGTTCCAACCGTGTGAAATTTAAACTTATGATTTGCATTTTATGCCAATTTTCTTAAAAAGTCCTTTTGGAACTTCCAATAGGCACCCTAGACCCCCTGCCTATAGGCAAGGGTGTACTTTACTTCTCCAGCAAGCTAGGGGTGTGCTAATAGGTAGTCTAGGGCTTATGCTGATCGATAGTCACCTCAAACCCTAAATTATACTATTTTAAGAGGTCGTGGTCTCATTCCCAAGGACCCTCTTTACAACAACCAGAACATTCCTTCAACAAAATCAGTGCGCCGTCACTCCAAAAAATCTAAATTTATAACATTCCTTTCACCTTTATGACATCACTTTCATACCACCTTTTTACCACCTACCTCACCCATACTGCATCATCATTCCACCACCATAAAATCAATATACTCTCCTTCAAAAATCAGTAGCAAAATCTCTCACGGCGTCAACTCTGACTCTATATTAATTCATCTAATTAGTGTTGTTTATTTAACTTTTTTCCACTTTTCATATATTTTAATCTTACTCCATTATCTCACATCAACTAATATCCTTTTTATTACTAGTATTCGCATAATATATTTTCATAAAATTTAAAAAGAAGGTTTACTTATAAATTCAAAAAGTAGGATTTCCTCACTTTCTCCACACTTTTACACTTAAGTACCTCTTTCAAAAATAATTAAAGAAGGCAAACCCAACCCTTGTGATATGTCAAACCACGTGGACTTTGATGCCTATTATGGCTACGTAGGCATCCCGGGTCATTATCGGGATTCAATTTATATTTTACTCATTAAGCTATTTTTGTTTACATCTCGTATGTAGTAGTATTGAGCGCATGTACATGCCTATATATTAGTATTCTCACCCGATATGCATTTACTTTCCAATGGTGAATCATGATTCGGTGGACACTAACATCATATTTTCTATTATTCCCTTTCTTTCATTGTACTCCTTAGGACGACTCCTTTGGAGTATGACGATTCCTTTTTCTCACGTATTTTCACATCGTACACGTCATACACCTGAGTCACATCTTGGATAAAAAATGGGAAGATTATTATAGCCTATGAGAGACCAAAAACGTGTAATGGGTTTCTAATACATTCCCATTTCATAATTTAGTCCACAAACTCTCGATTCATTTTGTTTCGTGTGCATAAATTTGTCTTTTGATGTCGTTATTTCAGGGATGGCTACATTATTTTGCCTATTTTGAGATAAATAGGCTGGCAACTTCATCTCTACGTTTTCCTCCCACTTTCAGGACGGTTGATTTATATTTGTGTCAGCCTGTGAAGATCGCGAGAGTGGAAAAAAAATGGACTCCTATCCTCAAATCCTTATATGCCAAGAGATATTTTCCTATATTTTCTCTCCTTTCGGAGCCAAACTACACCAGAGGAATCCATAGATGGCTACAGCTGCGACTCTGCTTGGGAGGGTGCTTAGTTAGGGATATACACTTTTCTACATGGGTTTTCTTTCCTTTCCTCTCTTTTCTCTCTATTTTTCAACATGCGTGCATATGCCTCCACTTGTATATTCTTCTTACTCTCATACTTTCATGTTATATACATGTTTTACCCATATCCCTACTATTCTCTTTTCTTATCACATGTATATACCATCTTCATATCACATGATTTACGCTTTATTCACTTGTATATAGTCATTATGTTTCACTCCACTTACTCCCACTTGCACATTATTCTTATTCCTTGTAGATATACATGCTTAGTATTACTAGCACACACTCTCACATTCTTCTCACTCATATATACCTTCATTCTCACTCACATGTTTCACACACCATTTGTAGGTATCCATGCTCAGTCACACTAGCACATACTTCCACATTTCTTTCTCTTACATATATATCCACACATTTTTTCACTCAAACATATTCTCATATCACCCTCACTTTTCACATAATTCCTATCACTTGTGCATATTCACATGTCTCATAATTTGTATCTCTCACTATGCTTTACATAGTCTCCATGCTTCTTGTACATGTTCTCTAGTTTTACTCTCCACGCTACTTGTATAATCTATGCTCTCCTTTATAGTAGCAGTATTTATCTTGATTATCATACATAAAAATCTCCATAAAATGCTAATTAAGACTCAAACATTCTTGAACACTACGTCACTTGAGCATTACAACATTGACAAAAAATTTGTTCCATATTGGGGGATCACTCCCACCTTTCATTAGCCTATTACCTTCAATTTATATAGAATGGTTCCCCCCGCATCGTACCGCTTAACAAACTCTCTACGGGAGGTATATAGTAGGGAACTCGTTCATGTACGTTGAGTATATCAAATTCTCTCTCACATACCACCTCCATGAGGTATATCGTGAGGCAATTCATGTACACTCGAGTATATCAAATGGATTTTTCACACATATCGATGAATGATTGCCTTTATAGGCAAGATGTATATTATGGAAGTCATGCTAAATGGGGGAACCTTTCCACTAACCCACCAATGCATTAACCTCACATAGGCCTCTGGCCGGGGATAATAATACCTAGTCTATCAGTTTCAATGCGAAACTCTGCTAAAATTCTGAATCACCTTACCACCTGAATTTCACGCTATTTTGCACATTTTTTAAATAGGACCCTGTCCGTAAGTCTGGAAATAAGTAAAATCATGTTTTGCATCTTATACCCTGTCTCTTCCACAGACTCGGTTCATGTCCAGTATTTCATTTGCACCCTAGGTAGAATTTAATACAAGTGGAACCTAATAATAATTATTATTATGCTGAGGATTTTCCTTTTCCCCCATCTCAAAAATGCCAAAAATACTTTCTCCCTTTATCAGAAAAAACACATATACCAAATTGACTTTAAAAGAAAAATAAATAAATAAACTTAAGGGTTAGGTAGGGCCTCCCTTGACCAGTTGCAATAGGTGTCCCCTCAAGCATAGTAGATTAATTGACAATGATCCCACTGTGCCTATCTGAGGATTCCTTCGGTGAAGTCTGATCCCAAAAGGGGAGAGAAAATGGGTATATCTCTCTCGGCGTGTGGGGATTCGAGGATATGAGTTTTCTTTCTACCACTCGCGCAATCTTCGTGGGTTTCCACATACATTCGACCGTCATCAAAGGGGGAGGAAAATGTAGAATTGGAGTCGCCACCCTATTTTTCTCAAAATATGCAAATGAATGTAGCCTCCCTCGAAAGAAAAAAATCAAAAGACAAACTAATGCATATGAAACCAAATAAATTGAGGGTCCGCGGACTAAGTTACAAAATGGTGGGTGTTAGGCACCCATTCCACCTTTTTTATCTTTCATGGGATATAATAATGCTCCCCTTTTTTCTTTATGATGTAACTTATGTGTATAGTGTGTGCGATGTCAAAATAAGTGAGAAAATGGAATCTTCTTACTCACATCATGGTAAGGACTCAGAGGAGTCGACCTAAGGAGTATATGAAAGAAAGAGAACTTTAGAAAATATGATGCTAGTGTCAACCGAATCACTATTCACTATGAGAAAGTGAACGTGCATGTCGGGTGGGAACACTAATATATAATCATGTACATATGCGCATTACGACTAAATATGAGATGAAAATAAAGATATCACAATGAATAAAATAAGACTCGAATCCCAATAATGACCCGGGATGCCTACATGGCCATAATAAGCATCAAAGTCCGCATCGTTCGATATGTCAAAAGTATGGGGTTCAATTCATTAACCAAAATTTCGGACTCCTCTTTAATTGTTCTAGAAAGAGGTGTTCAAGTGTAAAAGTATGGAGAAAGTGAGGAAATCCTACTTTTGAAATTTACAAGAAAACCCTCTTTTTTTAATTTTATGAAAATATATTATGTGAATACTAGTAATAAAAAGGATATTACTTGATGTGAGATAATAGAGTAAGACTTAAAGATATTAAAAGTTTAAGAAAAGTAAATAAGACACACTAATTAGATGAATCAGTAAAGAGTGAGAGTAGACCTCCTCAAAAATTTTACTACAGATTTTTGAAGTAGAGTAGGCTGATATAGTGGTGGTGGAATGATGATGAAGTAAGGGTGAGGTAAGTAGAAAAAGGTGGTATGATAGTGAGGTAATAAAAGTGAAAGGAATGTTAGAAATTTCAATTTTTTAGAGTGACAACACACTGATTTTGAGGAAGAACTATTTAGGGGTCCTTGGTAATGAGGTCATGACCTCTTTAAATAGTAAAATTTAGGGTTTCAGGGAACTCTCGATCGATATAGGCCCTAGCCTGCCCATCGAAACTCCCCTAACTTGCTTTCGAAGTAAAGTACACCCTGACTATAGGGAGGGGGTCTGAGGTGCTATAGGCAGTCCAAAAAGGACTTTTTCGAAAAAATGGGCAAAAAATGCAAACTCCAAGTCCAAATCATCCAAGGACGGGACCATTGGAAAAGGAAGTCAGAGATCTATTAAAGTAAATTAGGCCACTCTCAAGTTCAAGAGTTGACTAAATTTAAACAGGTCTTGGAAGCTCCTAATGGAATATAGACGGGGTTCTCGGAGTAAAAAGGTGCGTACATGCGAATCGTAAGGCCAATTCATGCAAGGTATGGACTGTTGGAAAGGGTATTAAGAGATATATGATAGTGTAATGAGTTTAGCTAAGGTTGGAGAGTTGACCAAAGTCAAACGGTGCTCAAAAGTGCTCGATGGTCTCTCGATCAATGTTTAGAGTAAAAATGTGAGTACGCGCAGACCATGAGGCCGATTCGCGCACGGTATGGACCATTAGAAAGGGTATTTTGGTCCCTATGAGAGTTCAATGATCTTTGCTTGGGTTGGATAGGTGAACAAAGTCAAACAGGGATTATGAGCACTCGATAGCCTCTAGATTAGGGTTTAAAGTAAAAAGATGAGTATGCACGAATCGTGAGGCCGATTTCGCACGGTATGAACCGTTGGAAAGTGTATTCGGACCCCTATGCGAGTATAATGATATTATCTCAGGTTAGAGAGTTGGACAAAGTCAAATGGGGCTCTAGAGCACCCAATGGCCTCTAGATTAAGGTTTTGAGAAAAAAAGGTGAGAGGATGAGTGTTATGGACCTAAAGATGTATTTAGAGGGTGATAGGATGGGGTGTCTACAAATATCCTTGATGGGCAAGCTCGGAACAAACAAAGTCCATAAAAATATAGACACCTTATGAGTGTTTAAAAGCATCGAAGGGTCAAGACTTCTCTTAGGGATATAAAGGTGATCGATTTAAAAGGGCTAAGGCCAATTATATGGACCCTGGTCAATTCTACATATCTAAAGAGTTGAGGTGACCAATTCAGAGTTTTGAGGTCAATTTTTCAAACCTAAATCAATTCTGTAAACCTAAAGATTTGACTGTGATCGATTCAGTGGGTCGAGGTCAATTCTGTGGACATAAAGAGTTGAGGTGAGTGATTCAGAGGGTCGAGGATGATTCTGTGGACCTAAAAAGTGGATGTGAATGATTCAAAGGGTCAAGATCGTCTTTGCCAAACTAAAGAGTTGAGGTGATCGATTCAGGGGGTCGAGGTATATTCTTTAGCCCTAAAAAATTTAAGATAACCAATTCAGAGGGTCGATGTCGATTCTACGGACCTAAGGAGTTGAGGTGATAAATTCAGAGGTTCGGGGTCAATTATTTGGAGCTAAAGAGTTTAGGTGACTTTTTTAGGGGGTCAAGGTCAATTATGCGAACCTTAGGAGTTGAGGTGATCGATTTAGAGGGTCGAGTTCAATTTTATGGACCTGGAGAGTTGAGGTGATCAATTCAAAGGGTCAAGGTTTATTATGTGAAACTAAAGAGTTTTTATGACAGGGAGTGTTCTTCAATTCTGACTCTGCGGGAGAGGGTGTTCAGTGAGGACTCTGCAAATGCTGACATATTTTATTTTATGATCCCATTGGGGAGCATGCTGGTAATGTGAGTGCTAGCACACTTTGATTTTAGTCCCGCTGTGGAGTACGCTGATAAGGGATCTATTGATTACCTTCGCGCTTTATTTAATGAATTTTCTCGAGGCCTTCATGTATTTGATCCTAGAAGGATTTTTCAGGAATTTTTATGATTTTTTTAATGATTTTTTCGAGTTTTTTAATTTTTTGTGATGAAATTTTAAACGGATTTATGATAGGCATAGTGAGAGGATTGTTGATTAGAATAGGGTGCAGACTCCTGGGATTTTAGTTCAAGAGAATCTCTTACTTTCTCTCTCCAATAATCCATTTTCAAGTGTATTTCTTCGAAAGAACTTATGAAGGGTGCAATGGAAAATGCTTCGATTGTTAATATTGACTAGGAGAGCTTGGCATGGCATGTTACAGAGGTGTAGGTTCTAGGGAGTGATAATCCTTATGATGGTTTTGAGCCTATCCTTGATGATAGAGTTCTATTTCAAGAGCCAACGACTCACAGTTCTCTATTGGTGAAGAACCTGAATGGTTGTGTAAGTGCTTGATTTTTATTTTCATTTTATTTGTTTTATCTTTCTTCTTATCCATGGGATGCTGAAGGGTTTTCTTAATTTATGTGCAGTTCGATATTGCTTCGTCGATTATTCTCTCCCGTAGCTCAGTAGGGATAAATAAATTATGGAACAAACTTCCCTCAATGTTGAAGTTGATGGTAGAGGCCATTGGGTTTGGCCCTCTGGCTAGGGCTTTGGATGAGATATCGCATTCTATAATGGTGTTGTGTGCTTTGGGAAAAAAATATGGTGGGACAACACCCATACATTCCACTAGGATGTTAGGGAGATGATAGTTATGTCCTTGGATGTTCATGTGTTGACTGGGATAGAGTACGAGGGTCACCAGATTGAGGTAGATCGGACTTCACATGTATCTTAGGTTCTACTTCGATGTGACTTAGGAGATATTCGGAGAATCATTTCTAGGAAGTACGTTCAGATATCGGTGCTAAAGGACATCTTATTATCTAGGCAGAGCAATGAGATTAATGGGCGATAGGTAAGGCAGGAAACTCATTTGTTTATTTTCTTTATTTTGGAGGGTTATGCTGGCGAAAAGTGGTGATATCGTCCATTTGTGATTTCTTCCTTAATTGAGGATCATATCTAAGATTCATCTGCGTGATTGGAAGAGCTTTAAGTTGGAGTCCCTTTATGATTCTCTTGATGCTTTTAGCTAGTATTGTCGATAAAATTTTATAGGGCCCACATACCTTCTGAAGGAAATCTTTAAATATTATTTCCTCTTATTTTCTTCATTGCCCTTCCCATTTTTTTCCTGTTGACATTCTATGTCACTTTCTACAGACCTGGTTCTATGAGGTGATTAGCCTCAATGTTACATTGATATCTCTAAAGGCGAGTGATATGGGGAACTTCGGAAGGATCTATAGGTGGAGGAAGTCGTACCATAATTCAAACTAGTCCTTAGTTTTGAATGATGTGCGTGTTGTGTTGAACGCCTTGAGGAGCGACCAGGGTAGGATTTGGTTTCCGTCCTTTTCATAGATTTTATATTTTTTTGCGCTTAATAGGTGACCAAACCTTATTTGGGAATCATGTAACATTCTACCCTTGGCATTTCTCCTCGTGGGATACAAGGATTACGGGTATGCATGTCGAGATGCAAAGGTTGTTAACGCATGAGTTCAGGTGCGTCTGATGCCTGGGGGAGAGGGTGGTGAATCAGGTGATAGAGGGAGAGGTGGAAATCCAACTATTAATGCCCCTGAGTTCATGAGGTAGGTTATGGATATATCAGACAAGGCGAGGGTGATGGAAATGGAGGGATAACCTTATATGATCTATACGGACACAATAACGGGTATGATTATCTGGACTTTGTGACCAGTTGGTTGATGTCATCATCTATCTACGATGTCGAGGGTATGCCTCCACCAGAAGCGGGGTTAGGGAGAGGTACTAGTGCACCGGTGCCTTCATCTTATTGCACGGGGGGTGGTGCAGCGACAACGAATGATGTTTTTGTTCAACATATTTCCATTCCCTCTTACCATACTTAGCTGGGTAGTGGGGATATGGACTTGGTGCCTCATCGCCCTCAAGCAGAGATAGATGGATTTGCCTGTCTTCTCGAGGAGGTTATCCAGAGAGAGGTGTGATTTCCTTTTCTATCTTGCACTTTTGTTTTGATTTTCTTCCTATATTACAGACTTTCTTGCTTTGGGTGGACTGGTTCTTTTACTTACTCTTCTTGTATCGACATCCTGGATGTGGGATATTCGAGATTGGCTGGCTTTGGTGTCTGACTATGTGAAATCGTCCACGTCTTGCGTGGTGCCACCAACCACTTCTGAGGAGAGATCTGGTTCTGAGAATGGGGGATCTACCACTCGTCTTTGAGGGAAACGTGTTCGCCAAGGTGCCTGAGGCTGATTTTTTTAGTTGGTCGGGTCTTTGGGAAGTTCAGGCTACATCCCGCTTTATTATGGATTTTCCTTTTTTTTTTTTACTTTTTCAAGTTCTCTTTGTACTTGAAAAATATAAGCATATCGAAAAAAATATATACAATATGCATTTTTTATCATTTTGATTTATCTTGGATTAAATGAACTAGTCTACATTCACTTTAATTTTTTGCTGAGGTTTTTTTTCGCAAAGACAAGTAGAAAAGATTGAAGAAATACTCAAAAAAGCTTTTTGTAAACAAGTTTTTTTTAGGCAAAAAAGGTCTTTATTAGAGAGGTATGTGCACAAAAGGGGAAAATAGAAAATTTCTAAAAATGGGGTATGTTGATCAGCATACCACTTGGTCTACCTATTAGCATATTAGTCAAGTACAAATCACTTTTCTAGCATTTATTTCACTTCTTCTGTACTTAGTAGTACTTAGGAAAAGTAGTCGTGACATCAGGCTAGGTCTTTTGTTTCTTATGGGTGCCTTTGTGTGTAAAAAGGGGCTTGGAGGGGGGTTTCCATCACCAAACTTCAATATTCTTTCTTTGTAATCTTCTTCCTTTCTTGAAATGGATATTTCCATTACCAAAACATTCACAGCTTACCTCAAGATTTTAGAGGCCATATGCCTCTATAATGTCAACTATGAAGATTTTGCCCTGCCTACTTGTGGCGCAACCGTTATCTAGATTGGAATCTTTTAGAAGTGACACTACAGTTTTGGTATCTCGAAGAACATGTATTTTTCTTTGTCCTGGATGAAGTATGCCCTATTTATGAGGATTTTTCTGTGATGTTGGGCGTCAATCCAAGTGTTGTGACAACTATATCGGGCTTATCTCATTCCCTTGGGTATCATTGGACAAGTTACTTCATATTTCTCCTTCAGTTGCCCGACCATTGGTGCACGAAGGAATTATTATTCTCCTGATAGTTTTGAACTCTATGATCCGAAGTGACTACACTATTAATGGCTTTGCTAGTGGTGTGGCCTTGAGTTTGATTGCGAGGCTACTTTTAGTGACTGGAGAAATGCATCGGACCCTCTTATGGCTATATTAGTGTTGTGGACGTCCCATTATAGTAATCATGTTGCTATCATATTGGTAGAGACTCTGAATGAATTGGATGACTATAAAAAAGGTTAGGCCAATTTTCTACGGGGGAGCTTGTGATGCTGTTCATGTGGCTATCGAAGAGACTGTTCCTGGAGGCTCCTCCTGAGTACCCTCGGGCGGGTGTTCCTAATTTTTTTTACGATCTTCCTCAATTTTAGCACATTTACGAAGAGATGGGTGAATTGGATTGTGGTGTATGAGGCCAGGAATCTTCACTAATTTGTGTCATGTTAGGGCAATGATTAGGCATAAATTCTTCCCAATTTATCCCTTTAATTTAGTTAATTTTAGCACCATGAACAACGTAATTGATTTGATTTTATCTCATAATCTTGCTACTGACTTATTCTAATGAGTACCCCAAGTTTCTGGTATTTCGTACTGATTTTACAGGTATTTGATGTCAATTAAAGAAAGAAATAAACCGGAAGAATCGAGAAAGAAAAGAAAGAAAAGTCAAAAGGGAAAAGTCATAATTTTTACCCAGAATGTGGATGAGGCATCTAAAGAAAAGTTTAATATATCAAGTTCATGAGCACGTAGGAAGAAACGGCACCTCAATCGGAGTCCCCGTGTGAAAGTTATGAGCAGTCAAAGTCTGAAGAAAAAGTCAAAGGAAATTCAGACCGATCCGGTTCAGACCGATCTGAAATGGCAATTTCCAGAGAACCCCGGACCGAAGACGGATCATAGCTAAAGGAAAATAATAGAACCGTTCCGTACCAGATCGATCCGGCCAAAAAATAAATGAACCGATTCGGATTTTGATCCAGACCAAACCGAAGGAGGACCAGACCGGTCCGACTGTCGAATTTTTATTTTTTACTCCTCCTCTAATGGAGAGTCCTAGTTCAGCTAAAACTCTTGGAGTTTTGTAGGGTATTTAAACCCGAGTTATTATCATTTTAACAACGGATAATTTATCTAATTTTCCATTATTATCAGAAAAACCCTAGTTTGAAGATGGCTTACAATTTTAATTCCAAGATTGACGATTATTCAGATTTCTGTGATTACAAGTAATTATAGTTAATGCTTTAAGTGCTTCGGTAAGATTAGTGATTAATTTCCTCTGTATAATTTCCCGTTTACAACATTCTTCAATTTCTCCTTAGTTTAATCATGACTTCCAGCAATTCCAAAATCGTTTACATTACTTTTATTGTGGTAGGCTAGACTTTTAAGGGTCGGGATGCATGAACCCAACCCGATGTGGTAGTTGTATGTGTATAAAAGTAATCCTTTAAATTTAATGATTTGATTACGATCGTATTGCGTAGGAATGCGACAATTGTAGATCTTTGGATCTCGTTTGCTTTCGGGTAACCGGTATGATTTAGAATACAATTCAAGCGTAACTATTGCAATACTGATTTACTCGTCCTCTGATTAAGTATGGGGCCGGCTTGAACCTCATATACGTAATGCTTGGGAGTACTAAATCTTGGATCTAATTAATCATTCAAATTTACAATTAGTTTTATACCATCAATACACTAGGGTTGGGAGATTGTATTCATGTCCTCTTTTTCTCATCACATAGTTCGAATTTTTAAATCATTCATTGTTAGTATTTTAGGTAATTTAGAATAGTTGCATTTCATTCGTACTTAAGTTCATTAGTTAAACATTTTCAAAATTGCATTTAGTTGTAGTAAATTCTCATACCAACCATCTTTTCCTTTTTCTTTAGAGTCAGAGTTAGAATTCATTCATCTGTCCAACGTCATTACAATTCCATTGTCCTATTTACCTGTGGATATGATCCCGACTTATCGGGTTTATTACTAACGCGATAGGCTTTCACTTGAGCCTCGAGAGAACGCACTTCTGAGACACATTCTTAGTCGCGTCAAGTTTTTGGCGCTGCTGCCGGGGATTTAGGTAGACTTAGGATTAGATCGAGTCAATCTCAAACTTTGACCAAAAATTCCCAAAAATCCAAAAACATATAGAAATTTGAAAAAGCAAAAAAATATTCATCATCATCTCTTATAATTCCGTTAATGAAAAATTCTAAACTCACTCCAACTCCCCATAATACTCCAACCCACATTCACGAAAATCCAATAGTTGAGTACGACCCTGATAGCCCTCACACTCCTAACGCTCCACAATTTTGGGTTCCACCTCCCACACCATCACACTCAATCTCAAATAACACGTCATTTTCCTTCTTAGGACACACTATAAAGCGCGCCCCGAGTATACTAAGTGAGGATACCGAATCTTTAAGAGAGAGAGACATGTCACAACACGGTAGTGCAACTGCCGACGAGGGAGAGGCCTCGTATCGCCCTTTGAGAGATGTCTTATATCCCAAGCGTACTGTCACTCCGGGATGCAATTTACTCTCGTACAATGCTGGGCAATTTCGCTCTAGAAATGGGATGATCCAGATACTTCCCACTTACTATGGACTCGATTCAGAAAATCCATATGCCCACATTATGGAATTTGAGGAGGCGTGCGAGACTCTCAGTGATAAAACTTGCACAAAAGATGTTCTCCGCCTCAAACTCTTCCCATTCCCGCTAATGGATAAGGCTAAGACATGGATATGGTCTTTACCTCCAAATTCGATTTCATCATGGAACGAATTACAATCCAAATTTATCAAGAAGTTCTTTCCTCCACATCGAACGAATTCCATCAAGGCTCAAATTCAAACTTTTTGACAACTAGAAAATGAGTCATTCGAACGATGCTACGAGTGTTTCAATGAGTCAATTGTGTCATGTTCCCATCATGGTTTTGATAAAATGCAAATCATTTCCTTTATCCATAATGGGCTGAACATTAATTCCAAGAAACTCGTTGAAACCATGGGTAGTGGTCCATTTGTCGACTTAGACGCCCACGATGCTGAGCTTCACCTGACGTATGTCGCCGAGACTACCCAATCCTGGGATACATCTGACCCTAATCCTCAAAATCGAAATCATTAAGTGACCACCACTCCATCGACGTCCGACCTATTTCATGTAAAAAATAATTCTATGACGGACAGTCGACTCGATACACTAGAGAAAGGACTGCGAGGCTTACGTGAGGTATATGGAAGAGGACCAACTGGATCCATCCCAAACCCTATTGAAAAGATGTGTGCAATTTGTGAGGTGATTCATTCAACTGAGGAATGCCCGACTATACCCGCCTATAAAGTAATGCTTCAAGAACAAGTAAGTGGCATAGGAGGATTTAAGGGTAATTTCGATGCACCGCACGAGAATTCTTACAACCCTTCATGGAAAAAATACCCTGGTTTTAGCTATGGGCAACAACATGTTGTGATGCATCCTAATTCACATGTTGCCCCTCCTCCACCACCGCATTTTCAACAAGCTCCACACATGCAAGGATATGTACAGGCACCACCACCTCAAGGAGCATACATCCCTCCACCGTGCAGAAGTCTCGAGGATACGATCAACCACTTTATCAATACCCAGACTGTAACTACTTCTAGGCTTGAGTGCATGATGAATGACATGCATGCGAACACTTCACAGTTGCAATCCTCATTGAGTATCCAAGAGAAAGGCAAGTTTCCTGCTCAGGGCCAAAGACCTCCCCAAGGTCAAACTAGTGTTAGCTCTACCTCAACATAACATCAGGAGATATGTCAAGATGTTACCAATGTTCATAGTGGGAGAGTCGATTTATCACCTCCCCCACACGATGCAACCAAAGACAAGGAGATTTCTTCCAACACTATAGAGGCCGAAGATGTCCCCTTGAAGGAGTGTGATAAAGAAGACACTAATGATCCCGAGGTAGTAGTGAAACCACCCACCGCGGCACCATTTCCTTAAAGGTTGATTCCAGTTCATAAAGGAAACCCCCGTGATGAAGTGCTAGACGTACTAAAGCAAGTGAAGCTAAATTTACCTTTCCTTGATGCTATTAAAAAAATTCCAACTTATGCAAAAGTCATCAAAGACTTGTTGATGGTAAAAAGGAGGATGAAGGTAAAGAAAAATTCCTTTCTAGCACTGAACGTGAGCTCCATCCTACTCAATGATCTCCCGCCTAAGTTTAAAAATCCCGGTGCACCCACCATTTCCTGCATCATTGGAGAAAATAAAATTGAGAAAGCCTTACTTGATTTGGGAGCAAGTGTCAATATCATCCCTTACGCCATATATAGGCAACTTTATTTGGGCGACCTCAAGCCCACAATAGTCACTCTCTAATTAGCGGATCGAACCATGAAGATCCCTAGAGGCATAATTGAGGACGTGATCGTCCAAGTTGACACTTTTTACTTCCCGATAGATTTGGTCATTTGGGACACGAAACCCTCCTTCACCTCGAGCAATCACGTTCCCATCATTCTTGGGCGCCCATTCTTAGCTACAGCTAATGCCATCATCAATACTCGAAATGGGCAAATGCAATTCACTTTTGGGAACATGATTTTAGAGACTAACATCTTCCATATCGCCCAACAGACGGGAGAAGAAGATGATCTTCACGCGGTGAGCCTAATAGACGAGATCGTAGAGGATTATTTTGAGGAAATTATTGTGGAGACACCCTAGGGTCCTGTTTAGTGTTGAACCACGAGAGTGAAGGGACGTACATCGCATTCAAGAGGGAGGTTAAGGAGTTAAGAGAGTTATTTGATGAGAGAGCATCGGACAAGGATGCGAGAGATATAAGTTGGGTTTCTAGATTCGAGGAGTTACCATCGAGGGATACATGCATGGTTCCCTCCAATGAAAAATTTCCAACCCTCGAGTTGAAAAAACTCCCCTCACATATTAAATATGCATACCTGGGAGAGGATGAGACATTTTCAATCGTTGTCTCATCTAGCCTAGACGAAGCGCATGAGGGTAAATTGCTAAAGATTCTGAGGAAGCACCAAGATTCTTTTGGTTGGTGCATTGCTGATTTGAAGGGGATAAGTCCTTTGATTTGCACCGACAAGATCCATCTCGAAGAGGATATCAAGCCCTCGAGAGAAATGCAAAGAAGTTTAAACCCTAATATGAAAGAAGTGGTGAGGACCGAAATAATTAAGATATTGGATGCCGGGATTATCTACCCAATCTCGGATAGCAAGTGGGTGAGTCCTATTCAAGTTGTTCCGGAGAAGTCGGGCATGACAGTGATTGAGAATGATAAGGGAGAGCTAGTTCCCAAACGTACCACCACCGGGTGACACGTTTTCATTGATTACCAAAAACTCAATGCGGGAACTAGGAAAGACCATTTCCCCTTGCCATTTATTGATCAGATGCTTGAGAGAGTAGCAGGCCACCCTTACTATTGCTTCTTTGATGGTTATTTTGGATATAACCAAATTGAGGTAGATGTACTTGACCAAAATAAAACGACCTTCACTAGCCCTTTTGGTACGTTTGCCTACAAACGTATGCCATTCGGCTTGTGTAATGCACCCGCGACCTTTCAAAGGTGCATGTTGAGTCTATTTAGCGACATGGTCTAGAGAGGACTATAAGTGTTCATGGACGATTTTAGCATTTTTGGCACCTCTTTCGATCTTTATCTTAAAAAATTGGAAAAAGGTACTTGCTCGGTGTGTGGAAAAGAACTTAGTGCTAAATTGGGAGAAATGTCATTTTATGGTTACCGAGGGAATAGTCCTTGGCCACATAGTTTAATCCAATGGGATAGAAGTTGATAAAGCTAAGATAGATGTCATAGCCGATCTACACCCACCAAAATCGCTCAAAGACGTGCCCTCCTTCTTGGGCCACACAGGCTTTTATCGAAGGTTCATTAAGGACTTTAGCGCCATCGCTAGGCCCTTAAGAAACTTACTCATGAAGGATACCTCATTTGAGTGGACAGAAGCATGCCATAGTTCTTTTGAGAAATTGAAAACCATACTTGTGTCCTCTCCTATCATGCAAGTTCCGGATTGGTCCTTACCATTTGAACTTATGTTTGATGCTAGCGATTATGCTGTAGGGGCTATTTTGGGCCAAAGGAAAGACAATAAGGCTCATGTCCTCTACTACGCTAGCCGAACTCTTATCGGACCACAACTCAATTACTCCACTACAGAGAAGGAGTTTCTAACTGTAGTCTTTGCTCTTGACTAATTTATGTCCTATCTTATCGGTTCTCCCATAACTTACTTCACCGACCACGCGGCAGTGAAAAACCTTCTCGTAAAGAAAGACGCAAAGTCGCACCTCATAAGGTGGATCCTACTCCTACAAGAGTTTAATCTCTCAATTAAAGGTAAGAAAGGAGTAGAAAACGTCATTGCCGACCACTTATCACGGCTTTCGTTCGACATACCTAGTGATCCAATACCCATAGACGAATACTTTCCGGATGAGAAACTCTTTGCTACCTCTTCTTTGCCCTAGTTTGCAGATATCATGAACTCTCTTGTCACGGGAGTCATCCCTCCTGATTGGACACCGCAAGATAAGAAGAGATTTATTACTTGGGGGCGCATGTTTTTCAATGATGATCCTTTTCTATTTAAATATTGCACCGACCAAATCATTCGACGTTGTGTGCCGGATTATGAGATCCCAAAAGTCATCCAATTTTGTCATTCGAAAGCTTGTGGAGGCCACTTTTTGACGAAAAAGACGGCCGCTAAAAGTCTGCAATGCGGCCTCTATTGGCCCACAATATTTCGAAATTTGAACAATGCTTGCAAATCTTGCAATAAGTGCCAAAGTATGGGAGTTATTACCCGACGAGGCATGATGCCTCTTATCCCCATACTCATTATTGAGATCTTTGACTGTTGGGGTATTGACTTCATGGGCTCTTTCCCCCCGTCCTTTGGTTTCCTATACATCCTTGTCACGGTAGACTACGTTTCTAAATGGGTGGAAGCTATAGCTACCAAGACCAATGACAACAAAGTGGTGATTAAGTTCCTACAGGAACACATACTTTCCCGCTTCGGTTCTCCGAAAGCGATAATTTGTGATAATGGCATGCACTTTTGCAATAGGCCATTCTCTAAGCTCATGAGAAAGTATGGTGTCGTTCACAAGGTTGGAATGACATATCACCCATAAACGAATGGGCAGATCGAACTAGAAAATTGGGAAATTAAGAACATTCTTAAAAAGACCAATAATCCTACCCGAAAATATTGGTCACTTAGATTGAATGATTCGCTATGGGCTTATCGTACCGCATACAAAAATCCGCTTGACATGTCCCCATTCCACTTTTTGTATGGCAAACCTTGCCATCTTCCCATGGAATTATAGCACAAGGCGTATTGGGTGATTAAGGAGTTGAACTTTGCCATGGATAAGGCCGGTGAAGCTCGCAAGCTTCAATCGAATGAGTTAGAAGAGATACGCAATGATGCGTATGAGAATGAAAATTTTTCCAAAGAAAGGATGAAAATCGCTCATGATAACATCATTCGCCGCAAAGAGTTTCTTCCCGGATAAAAATTTCTTCTCTATAACTCTCGGCTTCATCTCTTTCCGAGAAAGTTGCGGTCACAATGGTATGGCTCGTTCGTTGTGAAGAATGTTTCCCCTCAAGGAGCTGTTAAATAAGACGATTTGAAAGGGGGAAATACATTCAAAGTAAATGGACAACCCCTAAAGCCATATCTAGAGGCGTGTGTGGAAGAAGTCGACACCGTTTGGTTATCGGACCCCATTTATGAGGTAGAGTGAGCTGCTACAGTGAGGTCGTCGCACCCCCGATGCGTATGGGGTGAACTCTTGTGTATAGTAAACGAGAATCGTGAGAGTAGTGAGAGTCCCTTGGATTAGGGTGCAATAAGGTGAGAGAATTCGCATGTTTCGAGAAATTGAGTCAAGTTGCGTCGACCATAGGTAGCGAGAGGGTTTTGAGCCAAAAACTGATAGGAAGCAGTACGGAGAGTCGAAAACTTTCGGAGAAGAGCGAGTGAAATTAAGTTAGGGGAGAGTTCCATCTTAATGCAAGAACCGGATCAGTTCTTTAATTTTTGGGCTAGACCGATCCGGAACGGATCAGTTCGTTTCTTTTAGAGCCTTATCGATCTGATAACTAAAAACTCAAAAATTAAAAGGACCGAACCGGGCCGGTCCTATACCAGCCTGATTGGTCTAGTTTCTGCAGTCTTTCCCCTTTCCCTGGGTGCACCCCCCTTATCCCCAATCCTTTCCATTCCCTCCCAATTCGTCCCACCATACCCAACCCTTCAATTTCCCTCCCAAATACATCCCCCTTTCCCTCCAAAACCTTTCCCTCCAATTGCAAAACCCTAGCCAACCCTCACCTATAAATACACACTCAATTTCCCCATTTTCCTCCACACCTCCAACCACATCCCTTCTCTTTTCTCCCTACTTCTTTTTTTCTAACAACCTCTCCTTTTCCCAATGGCCCAAAGAGCTCCCCCCCCCCCCCCCGTTAAATACGACTCAACTGAAATCCTACCCTCGGGTCATGGTGAATTCCGCTCCCACCAAGAGGAGCATTGGTGCACTTATTTCTGTGGTCCGGATCATAAACTCCACATGGAGCGCGTAGTCCAATGGGCAGGGCTACCCAATTCCGTCACCGCTCTCTTCATGCCTAGGGGTCGCTGCCATTTCCTTGATGAACCCTACGAGGCGGTCTAAGCCGCCAAGGTCTGCTCCTTCTATGGCTCCCTTATTCGAATGGAACAATTTGAGTCTCAAGCCTATGTTGACGGTAACTTCATTCCCTTTTTGTCACTGCCAAGTTGGGCGAATATGACGTTCCCAATGTTCAACACTTCACATACCCAAGGAATGTCGCCCCGATAGCCAAGGAACTGATTATGGAGAGAATTTCCCCCGACGTTGTATGGAAGGGGGAGACTGTCGATGTTGGCCGACTTAACGAGAAAGCATGCCTCACATTCTAAATTGTGTGTGCTAAAATTTTGCATACGTCCAACGATTCCGCGAGGCATTCCCTTCAAGCCATATTGACATACCACCTCTTCGATCCCCATACTCCAATTAACCTGGCTCGCACCTTATACATTGGCATCCTTGTTGCAGATATGGATGAGAAAGGTGCAGCACCACTTCCTTATGCATGCCTGATTACCTCCATTCTCAAGGACGCTGGCATTGAGGTGCCGTTTGACCGTACTCGCCTCCCTGGTCCTTTTATCCAGGGAACCCGCACTCGGAGCGCCAAACATCTAGCCATCCTTCGGGCGAGGCGAGGAAGTGATGACGAGGGCGATGCTGCCTCGAGTACAGACGAGGAAGAAGAAGAAGTAGGTGCCGATGTTGAGATGGGAGATGTAGGTGTGGATGAAGAGTCGGCCGATGAAGAAGACGACCCAAATTTCGAATGAGCGGGTAGAGACCTCACCAATCGTATGTCGGCCCTGGAGATACGATTCAGCAACTTTATGACCGACTACCACCGCAATAGAAGCATGATGTTTCATATCCAAGGGGATTTGTACTGACGCCAAGGGGATCCCAACGAGCCTTTGCCATCCTACTTCTATGACCCCTATCGCCCTGACGCGCCCAGCTCTTCCCACCCACCACCCCAGTGAAGCTTTGGTTGTTTGTGATAATTTTAAGTTGTTTCCCTTGTTCACATGTTGTATGCTCTTTGCTGTTGTCGTACCACAGTCCTGTTTTATAAAAATCTTCATTTTCTCCATTTGTTTGTTTTATTTATCGCACTTTTGATTTTGCCATGTTTAGATTTTAGTCCTTTTTTCTTGAGGACAATGCAAAAGTCTAAGTTAGGGGGGTCACAAGTCCGTATTTCTAAAACTTCACAAATTTTCAAAAATGCACAGGATTAAAAAAAAATCATAAAAATTTGAAAAACTCAAATATTTTTGTTCAAAATAAATAAAAATTGGAATTCAAATTTCCAAAATATCATTAAAAGTCGGTTAAAGTCTCACATTGTAAAAACACAATACACAAAGCCGAAATTGACCAAAGATGCAAATTGTACGAAAATTGATGACTTAACGAATAAGTGTGAAGATTAACAAACCCGATGAGATTCGAGACTTTCATCTTTGTGAAAATTATAAATCAATTCGAGTTAATTGTTAGCTCAAAGTTCTTTTCAGCATTGAAAAAGTCGTCGAGGATCTCAATCCTTTCATTTTGATCGGTTTTGATAAATGTGTGTAATATTGTCGTACAAAGCGTGATACAAATCTCTAAATTAAATTAATCTCGAGACGCATAAGGTAATGCAATTAGTATCTTGGACAACGAAGTAGGCCCTCGTTTGTTACCCAAAAATATTGGCCATAAAAATTTGTGAAAAATTATCCCTTTTGTAACGCAAATCAAGCCGAATAATTTTTCCTTTCGTTTGACAACCCGAAAAACCCAAAAAGTCAGGAATTGAGAAAATCAAATATTTATCGAATAAAGTCCGAAAAGTGCATAAAAAGTGGCAAGAAAAAAGATAGATATGCTCAACAAAATAGCAAGAAAAGAAAAGAAGTGAAAAACAGGAAAAAAATAGAGAAAAAGAAGAGAAAATGAGCAAAAAACCCGGAGAAAGCACTAACACACATCATAAGCATAAATTTTCCAATTCTGAAATTCCCTACCATTTTCATTTTACCCAATACACCTTAAAACACAAAAAAGTCCTAACCGAGTCCAAATTACGAAATTGATTACCGCGTGGAGAGCTAAGACACCAAAAGATAATAAAAGAAATTGAATGCGTGAAAAAGAGACAATGTTTCCGTTTTGAAAAAAACGTATTCCGTTGATGAGATCCTATCACTATAAAATTTCCATCTCCCTAGTTGTGTGCATGACTTTGCATCCAATATATTTACTCTTTATATCACGCATACCAAGAGAATAGCCATAATCCGAGAGATTCATTTGTGAGAGTATCCCGTGCGAATTTGAAATCAAAACGAATTTTTGGATAAGTAACGTAATGATCAATCGGTGGAAATTCGCGATTAAATTTTCAGGTTCGCACACACGCACTATGATTTGAGACCCTTGAGCATGACTTGATGATGATTATTTTCTGAGAAAGTTTAAATTATACAATTTTTGCATATTTTGAAGTTTCCTTGAGTCAAATTTTGTGGGTATATTCTCTGCAAACCCTCACGAGACACAACTCGTCCTACTAAGGTAAATTAGGGGTTTAAATGCTTGTTGCATATGCTCAATGCAATCGCTTGCCCGCGAAAAAGGTATTCTATCCCAATAAAATTATTTTCAAGAGTTAAGCCTTACTAGAATTCTTTTACATTGCTTGGGATGCGCAAAGTTCTAAGTTATGGGGATTTGATTAGGCATAAATTCTTCCCAATTTATCCCTTTAATTTAGTTACTTTTAGCACCTCAAACAACGTAATCGATTTGATTTTATCTCATAATCTTGCTACTGACTTATTCTAATGAGTACCCCGAGTTTCTAGTATTTTGTACTAATTTTACAGGGTAAAGTCATAATTTTTACCCAGAATTCGGATGAGGCAAAAGTTGAAGATATAAAGTTCAGGAGCACGTAGGAAGAGAGACACCTCAATCGGAGTGTCGGTGTGAAAGTTATGAGCAGTCAAAGTCTAAAGAAAAAGTCAAAAGAAATTCGGACCGATCGGAAATGCCAATTTCCAGAGAACCCAGGACAAAAGACGGATTGAAGCTGAAGGAAAATAAACAAACCGATTCGTACAGGATCGATCCAGCCAAAAAAAAATGAACCGATCTGGATTCCATTCAGACCGAACCGAAGGAGGACCGGAGCGGTTCGACTGCCAAATTTTTATTTTTTAATCCTCCTCTAATGGAGATTCCTAGTTCAGCTAAAACTCTTGGAGTTTTATAGGGTATTTAAAACCGAGTTATTATCAATTTAACAACGGAGAATTTATCTTATTTTCCATTCTTTTAAAAAAAACTAATTTGAAGATAGCTTATAATTTTAATTTTAAGATTGAAATTTTTTCAGATTTCTGTGATTACAAGTAATTATAGTTAATGCTTTGAGTGCTTCGGTAATATTAGTCATTAATTTCCTTGGTATAATTTCCCGTTTACAACATTCTTCAATTTGTCCTTAGTTTAATCATGACTTCCTGCAATTCCAAAATCATTTACATTACTTTCATCATGGTAGGCTAGACTTTTAAGGGTCGGTATGCATGAACCCAACCCGATGTCGTAGTTGTATGTGTATAAAAGTAATCCTCTAAATTAATGATTTGATTACGATCGTATTGCGTAAGAACGCAACAATTGTAGATCTTTGGATCTCATTTGCTTTCGGGTAACCGGGATGCTTTAGAATACAATTCGAGCATAACTATTGCAATATTGATTTACTCGACCTCTGATTAAGTATGGTGCGGGATTGAACCTCATATACGTAATGCTTGGGAATACTAAATTATGGGTCTAATCAATCATTCAAATTTACGATTAGTTTTATACCATCAATACACTAGGGTTGGGGGATTGTATTCCTGTCCTATTTTTCTCATCGCATAGTTCGAATTTTTAAATCATTCATTGTTAGTATTTTAGGTAATTTAGAATAGTTGCATTTCATTCATACTTAAGTTCATTAGTTAAACATTTTCAAAATTGCATTTAGTTGTAATAAATTCTCATACAAATCATCTTTTCCTTTTTCTTTAGAGTCGGAGTTAGGATTCATTTATCTGTCCAACGTCGTTAAAATTCCATTGTCATATTTCCCTCTAGATACGATCCTGACTTACTGGATTTATTACTAATGCGATCGGCTTGCACTTGAGCCTAGAGAGAACGCACTTTTGAGACACATTCTTAGTCGCGTCAGGCAATATTCACCACTTTAACCCTAGTATGTGCGATTGGTGGGCCTTCGCCCAACCTCTTTTTATTTTCATTATGTCTTCTGCGCCAAGTGGGTTGGTAGTAGATCATCCCTACCCATATAACCAACTTCTTTCCCATAGATGATCTAATTGAATCAATGAAAATGATTTGGGGGTCGTTGTGGCAGAGTCGTTGACCATCTACCCATCCATCATAGTCTGTCTAGAAGGTTGAGTTCGTATTCAAGGAATATCTGAAGTGGTTATGGAAGCTTGTGGTTATGAATATCTGTAGTGAGGATACTGCACAAAGGTGTCTTGTGATGTTTGACTCTTTATATGAGGGTATCGTTGTTTTATCCAAGTTGATTAAGGTATATCATCGTAAGGATTGGAATTCTTGGGGCCTTTCGGGGATTAGAAATGATGACGTGGCATGTCCTTCTTGTAGCTAAAGGCAGGTATTTGAACATAAGGACGGTGTTGATAATATGTGGGTTTGTTGGGTAGGTTCTCAGGTGTTTGGATTGTGAAGTTTGTAAAAGTGTTGGATGTTTTTATTATTAACGTGTCATGTAATTGCTGTATTTTTTTTTTTTTAAAAGATGATGATGGTTTTGATGCATTTTGTCGTACCTTTTGAGGAATTCTACTGTCCAAACTATCTATATCAATCACTAAGGCACACAATGTCCTTTTGTTCGTTTAAATGATGAAAGGGACAAATATTCTCGGAGGGAGAAAAGAAAAGCATTTTATGAAAGATAAAGGATCATGCTCAAAGTGTCTTCTAAGCTACCTACATACCTCTGTGGGGTTTGAAAATTGTGAGCTTATATTTTGAAAAGTTGATTTTTGGGAGAATCAGATCCTACGTAATCCTGTGTAAAGATATTTTTTTTTGGATAGTAGAAAGGTGAGGAGAGTCATAGCGAAGAGAGCTCAGGTTATATGTAAAATTTCTTAAGGCGGTCCAGATTGACTGGACGTTACATCTCCTCTCCATTGAGGTCCGTGAGCATAACAATGACACCTGACGGGATTTTCTTTATAATGTAGGGGTCACTCCAATTGGGCTTGAACTTTCCTCTTGGATCCCAAACGGGTTCTATCATATTCTTGAGGGCAATATCTCCTTTTTGGACACCGTGGTCCTTGACCTTTTTATTTAATGATTGCACAATACGACAATGGTATCCTTGTATGTGATATAGTACTTTCAATCTCCTTTAATATAAGATCACAAGTTCATCGTAGCGGTTTTGCTACCAATCTTCTTCACTGACTTGACTTTCGAGCATAACCCTTACGGAAGGTATTTCAAGTTTTATAGGTAGTACCGCCTCTATGCCATATACCAGATAGTAGGGAGTAGCCTTAGTGGGTGTTCTTATGAAGGTACGGTAGCTTCAGAGGGCATATGGGATCCGATCGACCTAGTCTTTATAGCTTTTGGTCATCCTGCTGATGATGGTCTTGAGGATTTTATTGGCGGCTTCGACAACCCCATTGGCTTACGATCGGTAAGAAGAGGATTTTTGCCTTTAGATTCCATACTTTTCCACTAGTTTTGTGACCTCGTCATTGAAATGGAGCCCATTATTTGATACCAGCTCGTGAGGAACTCCATAGTAGCAGATGTTGTTCATTCTGATGAATTTAGCTACTTTCCACGTATATCCTAACTTCAACCCATTTTGTGAAGTAATCAATGGCGACCAGTATGAATTCATGGTTGTTTGATGGGAGTGACTTTCCTGATGATGTCTATGCTAGGACTCCCGAGGAGGTAAGTGATAAAGGTTGGTAAACTATTGCCATTTTCTAACTTAAGCAACGCAATCTTCAACCATGGTGGTCCAGTAATATCCTCGACAAATGATCTTCTTGGAAAGCATATGACCGTTCATGTGAGGTCCACATTCCTCGTTGTGGATCTTCTGCATCACGTCTTTGATCCCATCCCCTGCTATACAATAAAAGTAGGTTCTATCGAACTTTCTTTTGAAGAGTGTCTTATCATAGATGATGTATTGAGCAACCAACTAGCAAGGGTCGCACAATCTTTTTTATTAGCATTTTGAGGGGACCTACCACGCTTAAGGAGGCACCAAATATCATAATACCATAATTTTGCCATGTCCGAATGTTCTACTGTAATAAGCACAATATGATAGAAGTGGGTGGGTGCTATATGTTTCTTAACTAAAAAGGGAAATATTATTATTATCCCCATGGGCATGTTGGCCATAGCGGACAGGGTTTCTAGTGCATTTTCTAGACTGTTCCTTGAATAAAGAAGGTAGTGGAAGGTGACATCATCAAATTAGGAGGCGAGCTCTTCTATGCGCGTGTAGAATGGTAAGAGCTTTTCGTCATTGACTTCCCATTTTATAAAGATTTTTTTGACAATGAGGGTTGAGTATCCATAGACATTAATGTGTTTGATCCCTATCTCAAGAGAAATCTTAAGCCCTATGGTACATTCATCATATTTCGTCATGTCGGTGGTGTAAGGGAAATCCAAATTTGATGTCAATGGGAGTGTGAGAATCGTTGGGGCGATTAAAAGTATCTCATTAGCATATCAATTCTTATTAGTGGCTCCATAAAAGAACATCTGCAATCTGAGATCATCGTGAGAGGTGCAGAGGATGTGTTAATCTTGGAATTCAAAAACCCAAATTTCAGTTCCTCATATGGTATTGACAGTAAGGTAATCGAAAATGTCCCTTCCCTTCGTGGCTTTCTTTGTAACATATGGGATGTCGAATATCGCTAGTAAGATCAACCATTGAGACATGTGAATAAGCAAGGAGAGATTATCTAATAGGTATTTCATTGGATCCATTTGGGACACTAGTTTGATAGGGAATGTGAGCATGTAATGCCAAAGCTTCTGCGTGACCCAGACTAAGGCGATACATGACTTTTCCAATGTAGTAAAGTTTACCTCTACTGCGATGTTGGTAATGGTGAGATATAGGAGGAGAGAGAGAGAGAGAGAGACCTTGTTGTGGTGACATGAGCACCAGGGCTCGGGTGAGGCATTATTGATCTAATTGAAGGCTTCATGGCATTACTCTTTCCAGACTTTAGTTGAATCCTTCCATAGTAAATTAAAAATGGGCTCACAGATAGAGTTCAGTTGGCTTATGAATCGACTAATGTATTGGAGATTACCCAGAAATCCACGCACACCTTTCTCCATCCGGGGTGGTGACATCTTGAGTAATGCTTTTATTTTGGCAAGATCTACCTCAATCCATTTTTTGTTGACCATCAATCTTAGGATTTTTTCATTTGTGACACCGAATATGTATTTATATGGGTTGAGTTGCATCTGATATTATAGAAACCGCTCAAAGATTTTCCTAAGGGAGGGAATATGACCTTCTTGAGTCTTACTTGATGATCATATAATCGACATAGACTTTGACCTCCTTATGGATAAGATCATTTAGAATGGTTTTGGTGGGACTTTGGTAGGTATCCCTGATGTTCTTGAGACCGAACAACATGATTGTGTAGAAACAGTGTAATGACCCCACTTTTATATATAGTTTGTTTTTACACTATTGTGTTACTTATTATCTTATAAATGTTGTATTATTAGGTATGTGGTATTATTGGCTATCAATATAACAAACCCCATTTTTAATTACGAAGAATCAATTGTAAATTGGATCAAATAGAAGTCTTATGACATATCTTAAGGCAAATAATAAGTTTGGGGGTAGAAAATATAATTTTATGAAACTTTAAAGACTAAAATAAAAATATAAAATGGGCCATTTTGTAAATAAAATATTTTCAAGGATCTCTAAGAAATATTCAAAATATATAGTGTGAAATTACCAAAATACCCTTCATGTGTGAAATGATCCTTATACCCTTATCACCTTTCCACCACGTGCTGGTCACTTCCACTTTCCATATGTCATCTGTAGAGAGAGAGCTAAAACACTTGTCATCATTTGGTGATATTAACACTTCAAGACCACTCCGGATCGCGACACCTCGGTGTTGAAGCACCAATCCAAAAAGCTTAGTCATTTGACACGTGTCAACACCGTAATACATTTGGAAACCTATAAATAGGGCCTTAGGGTTCATTTGAAACTCACACCAATTCCTTGAGAATTATAGTAAGAAAGAGTGATAGAAAGCTTAGGAAATATCTTAAGAAGGACATTTATAATTTCTAAGAAAGAATTCATTTCGTAGGTATGATTTTATTTAAATGTTATAATGTATTTTTATAGTTTTAATTTTGTGTTTTATAGCTTTACTTAGTAGTTATGCTGGTAAAATACACTAAGGATTGCACTAATCAAAACTTAAAGTTTAGAAGAAATCCAAGTTGATTTTATTTTCATGTAAACTTGTTTGAAATTGTATATATGCTTTTAAAAATGATTTTTTAAAAGTAATTGCTCGTTATTATGGAATCCCATTTAAGTAATTCCAAAGTCAGGCCCGGTGAAATTCTGTCTAGACGATATGGTATTTAAGTGGTGCCCCTGTGACCCTCCATCTCTACTCGGAACCGACTGATTAGGAAGAACTATGAATTGAATCCTTTAATTACGATCAATAAGTTTTAAAAGTTAAGAAAATGGTTTTTTAGAAATCATTTGAAACAAGTTACTATTAAAATACAATATGTAGATTGGACCTTGTTTAGAACATATGCTTAAACCTTTATCGTATTTGTTAGATTAGCGTCCGATCAAAGACTCGTTATCTATAATTTCGACCTCTATTTTAGGTGAGTACTCTATGCAATTTCTTGCGCATTTTTATTATATTATATTATGCAAACTATGTATATTTTGTGAAATGCTTTTATTCTCAAAATGCATTTTATACCGATGATTCCATCGTTTGTTATATGTTTATATCTCTCCATATAAACATCTGATTTGAATTCTAAAATTTTTTATTCGACCTATGGAAACTCTCTTACTATATTGGCCTTGACTACCGGGTGGAAATATTTGGGTGGTACCTTCCCAGCTGGTTTATCACTGGTGTGACCTAAACAAGGGGTTGTTCCAGAAATCATGATTATCTGTCTGTGATGTTATTGGGTGGAAACATTTGATAACACTATCTGTATGGGTATTAGAGTGTACATGGCCACTAAAACTGAATAATTGACACATGCTCAATTGTTTTATCTTCTCTGTTCTGAACTGTTTATTCTGAATATATATATTTTCATTTACTTTATATATATATATTACTTGAAATTCCTATCTCTATGTATATACCTTATGTTCTAAATTGAATAGGTATCTATTTCTGAAAACCTTGGTATATTTGGAGATTGAATCTCATTCGGCTTTTAGTTGATGTTTTATAATTAACCATTTTTCAGGAAATAATTAGGAAAGTGGATGGAACATAAGGGGACTATGTTGAAGATTTAGCTTTTAGAGCTTTTTTTCTTACATTAAGTAGAACTTTGTTTTATTAGATAAAGGATGGTTGGCTCTTTAATTAAAAGGATTTAAAATTTCGTTCAAGTTGTTACTCTTGGATGTTTTAATATAAATGAAGTTTCCTTTAGAAAGCTCTGATGATGTAATTCCTTCACTTTCAGTATTTTATGATTCATAACCATGTGATTATACTTCTGCTATATATATATATATATATATATTAAAAGAAAAATTTTGACGCCAGAATATTGGATGCCTTGGTGGCATGTCAAGACACTCGTTCCCTACGATTTTTGGGTCGGGGTCGTGACAAAAAGACTCAACACGGGTGATGAAGGCGACGATTTCCCGATGGTTAGGATGCATCTTGATCTTATTATACCCAGTAAAACCATTGACAAATAACTTGAGGGCATAGATAACAAGGTTATTGATGATCATATCGATGTTAGGGCGAGGATAATCATCCTTCGGGGATACCTTCTTCAAATCTCAATAGTCGAAGCATATGCAGACTTTTCCTCTCGATTTTGGTACAGGATGATGTTTACAAGCCATATAGGTTATTCGACCATGCGAATGAAGCTTACGCTCAATTGTTTCACCACTTTCATCTTTGAGTTTGAGAGATCGTTCTGTCTAGAGCTTTCTCAATTTCTGCTTTAGAGTTTTTGTTTTTTGGGATGGTAGGAATCTCTTGTTGTGCAATTTTTAGGTTAATGCAGGGCGTATCACTATAGGACCATATGAATATGTCCATGAATCCTTTCAGCAACCGTTCAAATTGGGACCGCTCATTCTCGTTAAGAGTGTACCCTATCCTAATCACGTGAAAATGGATACTAGAATCGATATTGATAATAATAGTGTCATCATCATCAGTTTGAATGCAGTCATGTCGTTTTATTATTTCCTCATTCAGACCATTTAATAATTATTCATTTATCAAATCATACTCATCAATCGTTTGATTAGAATCAAGGAAATTAATGTAAGGCATAATAAAATACTCAAAATTATCATTCATTTCACTAAAAACATTTTCTAGAAATACATCATGGGTGATATCATCAAAGGAGTCTTTATTCATAATTACATCAGAAAAAAAAGGCAGTAGATTCTGGTGTTTCTTAGAGGGGATGAATAACAGGGTTCAGGTTGACAGGGATAGCATGCCAGTTAAGGAGTGGGGCATAAGAAGTGGTGATCCTTTTGGATGGGTCAAATGGATCGACTTCTAGGTGGATCATGCAGAGATCCGGGCCTAGTGTATGTAGGTGAAATGGCTCATCAGTGTCACTATCCTAAAAATTTTCAGTGCTTTCCCTAACTTTGGTTTTTAGATGCTCTATATCAAGCTTTGGATCTTGATTCCAGATGAGTTCATCTTCAAAGAAGACCCCCATCCCTAGTTTCATCTTTTTCTCTACGAGATCGTACCATGGTTCCAGGAATTTGCAAAAGGGGAAGTCTTCATCCTTTTTGGCGAACCTTCTATTCCGAGAGTCTTCTAAGATTATCTTTTCACTTTTTAAGCTCCTCTTTTTGTGTAGCTGGTGGACTGCTTTGGATTTGATCAGTAATGGTTGGTAGCTCGGGCCACAAGGGGGAAAGTATTCCTTCAGGATTATTAGCTTGAGGATTCTTTATTGGCGTCAACCCAGCCCTATTTCGAGCTTGAAGTGAATGTTTTTTAAAATTTTAATTACATTAACATTTCCATGACGGTTGTTCTCTGAGAACACTCGGTCTTTAAAATTGTCCTCAATTGGGATAGGAAGTGGATCGATCTTAAAGCCAAAGACGAACATGTCATTAACCCCGTGCTGATACCATTTGAATTGTTATCATCCCCTATAATGGTGATTATTTCGCTATTGGCAAAAAACTTCAATTTCTAGTGGAGCAAAGAAGATACACCCCGAATATTATGGAGCGAAGGGTGACTAATGAGCAAGTTAAAGTAGTCAGGTATGTCGATGACTTGAAATTTCGTCTGAGGGAAAATGGGGCTTGCCTTTATTGGGATTGTTATAGAGCCCATAACCTCTCGAAGAGTGTTGTCCTAGGCATGCACAATGGTATAAGTTGAAGTAAGATCGTTGACTTTTATACCCAGGCAATTAAGGGTTCTTAGTGGGCAGATATTGAGAGCAGGCATGTTATCCACAAATGCTAGGGTAACTATCTTACCCATGACTTCAATAGAGATATTGGGGGCCTAGTTCTTATCATGACCAATTTTTGGAATTTCCTCTTCGAAGAAGGAGAGGAGTCTTATAGCAGTCAGCATACACACGGCTTCTTCGGTAGTGGTAGTGGGATGAACCATGGGTCTCGTGAGGAGTTTTATAAAAGCATTTGTATATAACTAGGAGAACATCAAAGGCTCCCGTAGAGTGATATTGGCCTGAGTCTTTTTGAGTTGGTCAAGAACCTTACTTTACTCAACTATTCTTTTTTACATTGGGAGTTCCCCAATGACTCCTTTTCCATTGTTTGTTCCTCTTGGTGGAGGAATTGGGTATTTATAGTGTCGCTCGAATCAGGTCATGAAATTTATAGAGGCATGAAAGAATAGAAACCTGATGTCTTCATCTACCTTGGGTGTAATGGATACCTTGTTGGTCCCTCCTAGCAATTCTTCGAAAAAAATCATTTTGCATAATGAAGTGATTAATTTGGCATCTTTACCATTTGATTTATTATCCGGGCTGTCAAAATTATCCCCCATTTGTTGGCAATGATGTCATCCTTCCATGAAAATTCGATGCACTCTACAACCTCTATGTCCTCATCATAAAATTTTTCCCATTCAGTAGGGAAATGTTAGGAGGAAGGGATTATATGCCCTTGGAGTTTTAAAACTGTGGGCAACTCAGAGAGAGTGCATACTTCTCGCTTCTTGACGTATACATCAAACATAACCTGCAAAATGTCATCAAAACTGAACTTTTTCGTGGGTACGAGCCATTCATCAAATTGTTGAGCCCATTTTTCGAGCTTCCATGAATAATTTACTAATCTTTTCATAGTCGATGGTCATCTCTAAGGGCAATTTCAATCCAAATTCCTAAAGCTGATCTAAAACTGTGGGCATTTCCATGCCTCCCCCTTTTGAACTGGTATAAATGATAATGCATTCCTGGTGAGGATAAATAGAGCTTGGTGGGAAGGGTTCTCAAGGTTTAGAAGGAAGAAAGGATAAACTTTAAGGGGTTTGGATTAGATGGTAAATTAATTGGGTGTTTCGAAGGGTTTGACTCTAGCGAAAGGGTAGAATTATGGATTTTCTTTTTGGAGAATGGCATTCACCCTAGTTTGGTGTGCTGGGAGAGGATTTTAATTAGTATTGGGCCTTAGATTGGTTGGTGGGGCAATGATCACCCTATCAATGAGGCTTTGGATAACATTATTTAGTTGGAAATGTTGATTAGTGGTGTGCCCAATGATTTTGTGGAAGTCGCAATAAGCGCCATGCTTGAAATTTTGAAGAAGGGGATCTAACAATGGTCGGGGTGTCAGAGGTTTGATGAGGTTTCGCGCCAGAAGGTCGTAGTACACTTCTGATAAAAGGGCGTAAACTTCAGTATATTCCTTTCTGACTGGATTACGATGAAATTTGGGTGTCTAAGAGGTACCAGGTTGGGAGATATTGTTGATGGTTGAGACTAAGGGGTTGGCCGACTTATCATACTTCTGTGGTGAGAACTGCCCAATTAGCTTTTTTGGCTCAAATTTAGCTTTCTAACTCGTGTCCACTTCTTTAATTTCTATCCCTGCCTCCAGTAGGGCTCTGAAATGGGGGTAATACCGGCCTCTCATTGAAGTTCTGATATAGGGTAAAAATTTCTTTTTCACGATGCTCACTAACTCTTTTTAAGATTGTCAGTTTGTCATAGCAGCTTTCTTCTCTCTCTATCTTCCAATAAAACTATTAACTGATTATCCCGATTTTTGCTTGAGCAGTTCCAAGTCTTGACGGGTAACTTCTAGCTCTTCGTTATACTTGTACAGAGTCATAAACTCTCGGGCTACATCTTTCCAACTAAGGATTATAGATTTTTTGAGGGACAGGAACCATCTGAGAGAAAATTTCTTGAGAGTTTGTTGGAATGTTTGAGCCATTATTTCTTCTACCCCCCCCCCCCCCAAGGAGAGTCATGGAATGATGGTTGTTGTGTAGGTGCACAATTGGTGGTCCACTACTTTTAAACTTCTCGATGTCAGGCATCTTGAAATTTTTTGGTAGTCGAGCATTAGGATAGGGTGACATATGGGTGTAATCCATATAGTTCCCCGAGATTTTAACCTGGTCGAACCTTTTAGACAACAACCTAAGATCTTCTTTGACCTTGTTCAACTCTTCTTCTTTGGGATCAACTTGCACTAGGGGATTACCCCTGTCTGGGTAACTTTCGGTATTGACAGTTGAGCTGGCGGCGACCCATTTATAAGTGGGGTACACGGGACATGATGGTAGTCTTCCAAAACCCACACTTGTTCTTGAATTTGTGGATTATAGCACGAGAAAATATGATTTTAGGCTCAGGAGCCTTGGGAGTCTAAACTCGGTGTTGTTGCATTTCCTGAACTTCTTTTTAAAGATTTTCGATATTGGCCTTGAGTTGGGCAAGGACTGCCGTCAAATTTGGCTAGGCATTTTCATTCTGGTCAATGTTCTCCATGAACAGTTTTTGGAGGGATTGCTCGAATTTTGTAGAAGTAGAGGAGGAAGTAGGATAGCTTCAGGTGGCTTGATGGAAGACCTGAGCCAATAGGGAGTCATACCAAGATTGGGGTGTGTGATCGAAACTGAAAAGCTAAAATAATTTTGCGTTTATTAAAATAGGAATGTTTTTTGTAGAC
This sequence comes from Sambucus nigra, assembly GCA_949130495.1. Classification (NCBI taxonomy): domain Eukaryota; kingdom Viridiplantae; phylum Streptophyta; class Magnoliopsida; order Dipsacales; family Adoxaceae; genus Sambucus; species Sambucus nigra. Next base: position 380,069,985 of record OX422211.1, read on the forward strand.
CCCCGAGATCACTTATCTTATAGGCCCATGGACATTCTGATATCAATGGGAAAAAATTAATTTTACCCTTTAATTTATTTGTGACTTATTCGGGATGGTATTTTTTCCATTTATATGCCTTCTTAATTTGTGCTAAGTGGATCATTTATAACTTTCATCAAAGGATACTTTCAGCCTTGTATTTTTTTCCTCATTGTAGATAACCAACTATTTTATCACATATATATTTTAATTAATTAAGTTAGTCCTAGTAACCCGTCCTGAGTTATATAACTTTTTTGATTTTACTGACCACATCCATTCATTTGCACCATCTTTGGTAGTAGGGATTTATGCCAACTCCTGGTATGTCCAACTTGTGCCTTCGTTAAGCCTTTATTAGGTTGATCAAACATTCTTGGGTTGTACTACTATTCGGCGGGTTTAGCACTAAACGTTGGTGATCCACTAGTACCCCAGTGATATCACCATATATAAGAGTGATCGTCCACCTGTGTGGGATCCATAATTACCTTCATGCATCTCTCTGACGATTACTTCCACTTGACATAAGAGAAAACACTTCAATAAAAAACCAGTGAATGATCATCAGCAGAGTTTTCTCTCATAGTAAAGTCAAAATATAGGCAACTTGATCTTTAATTTATATCCTTATTTTCTGTCTAGGGGTAGCTCACTACTCTTCAGGTAGTAAGTGATCGGGTCCATTTATGATGGGGCTGCCTCTACTTGGAAGACACAAATACCTGGTATGGATCTTCATGCTTAGTCAATCTATATACTCTACTTTGATCATCGTCTTCCAGTCATTGTCAATGGCTGACGCCAAAGTAGCCAGAGTGTCTACACGGCTATCGTTGTTCCTTGAAAGTTCTTCCAAGGAGGAAGATTTGAATCGTGGAAGAAGACCTTTATCCTTATCCCTGTAAAAAAATCATCAAGGAGTCTCTGGCCTCAAATTTGTTGCTTAATTAATTCATGATCAGTCTATAATCTCAATACCCAACTATATAATTGGCTCCCAATTTGATCGTTCGTCGGAGATCATAATTCATGGACTCTTATTCGGCTTCATTATTAGAACCTTTGAATCCCATTCTGGCTACTTGCTTGAGGATACCGACTTGTGGTGTAACATAGATGATCCAAACTCTGGTTTCCCTCTTATTGGACACTACGTCGATGAATAGTTTCCATTTTGGGTCACCTTAACTGATGGCTAACATTTTAAAATTAGATTCGTATCTTTGTCATTACCTTTTAGTGACGCCAATAACTCATCCATATAGTCGAACAAGATCTAACATTTATTACAGTTCTTGGTTCATATCTGATGTTTAATTGCACCAGTTCTAAGGACCACTTCGTCATCCTGTCTGAGAGATTTACTTTATTGAGAGCCTCCTTCAATGGGTAGGTTGTGGGAATGAATATGGAGTGAGCATCAAAATGGTGCCTCAGCTTTCTAGTCATCGTTATTTATGCCAAGACCATCTTCTCAATGGGAAAGTATATGATATTTGCCTCAAGGAGAGTATGGTTAACGTAATGGACCAGCCTTTGTTATCCATCTTCTAATCATACTAATTCAGTGTTGGTTTCATGCTGCGAGACATAAAAATACAGGTACATGTTTTCCATAGCTTTAGGAGTTCACTGCAAGGGAGGAGATCCCAAGTACTGTAGAATGCTTTCGAGGCCTTGATCACATTCCTCTATCTAGATGGTTGAATCTTCTTTCTTTAATGCATAAAAGAATTACCGTCACTTATTCGATGACCATAATATGAAGCGATTTAAGGTGACCAGCTTCCTGATTGGATTTTTCTGATATTGGTCAGACTTTTATTATCCTATAAATTTATTATTTGGTCTGAGTTTGCTTTTATTTCTCTTTGGGTCAATAAGTATCTAAGAAAGTTGTCAAAACTAACCCCAATGACACATTTAGAGTCATTCATCTTCATCATGTATTATCTGAGGGTCTTAAAGGTCTTTGTGATGCCCTTAATGAGATCGGTTGTCTATTTTCTTCTGAGGAGAATTTCATTGATGTACACTTCCATGATTTAGTCGATCTATCTTTTAAACATCTTTCTTCTAAGGATATGATAGGTTTCCTCAACATTCTTTAAAATGAACTGTATTACTCAATAGCAGTAAATACCCAAGGTGGTAATTGTGACACCCCGACTAATTAAATACCAGGTAGCTAGTCCTTTATTAAATTAATACCAAATGCCAAGTTGGTTCAGTTAATAGCATCACTGTCGAAAACATTTTAATGATTTCTAACCACCTAGTATTTAAAAAGTAAGTTGTCAAATTCAAAATTAAATCTGATTAACATGCAACAAGTGAAATGTAAAGGATAACATAACCATTCACAATCAAGTCCAACTATAGTAAATCAATAAGTAAAATGAGTCTAGAGGAAATACTCCTCACAACAATCCCAATATAGAAAGAAATAAAATGAGTCTGCATCCTGAATTAATTACAACCCAAAAGTCTGAATAACTGAAATAAATGAAATGTCTCTAAGAGAAATGGGCGACATGCCCTACAACTGATGAAATCTGAATATAGAGTCAAGGCAAATGGAGCGCCTACTAGCAAGGCCCTGTAACTTCCACAACAGCTACATCTTGTCACCTGACTGGAAATACTATGCATGGCGTCCTTGTGGCTGGGCACCTAAAAAGGTTTTTACAAAAAGATAGATTTGAAAGCAAACGGGGCAGAGCCTGAATGTGGAGAATATTTTAAAAATAGCAAGTGTTTTAATAACATTAAAACAATGAATGCAAAGTACACGTTAGGACGTGCTCTCACATGAAATACTCACCTCTCGTCTATTTGTGCACTCCTAACGTACCGTACGCATACAAGTGTTTCTCACATCTAACTAGACCAAAACAAATACTGACCTTTCTACTCGATTAGTACTATAAGTCCCAATGTTATCAATTTAATAGAGAGCTTTACTTAAATTTTTAAATATAAAAGTATTAGTAGTACAATTTACCGAAGGTTATCTCGCATTTTATATTCTCAATGCGTTACTATAGTGATTCTCACATTAAAACATAACAATTCTTTTCATTTAACTGTATATTATTCACATCATAAATATACAATAGAAGCACCCCGAGGCTAAGCTGTGGTGCACTCATACTCTGCTATCCATCCCGGTACATCACGTACATAAGGATCACAAATTTCGAATCTCTCAGGAATTGTTAGAATAAGCACAACACACGAAAATGGAGGCGAACATAATTCAACATATCCATCGGTCACGTACATACCTACGCCCCATAGTCATCTGACTTATTAACTCACAAATAAGTCATTCTAGCATTATGTTCTCTAGGAACCAATCTAAATCCGGGCACACAAGGAGTAGATGGCCCTAAGCGAACGTAAACCTCCCGTGATAGGAAGTATGGTAGGTATGTCATACACATAAAATCATATACGTATACTAAGCATGCACACATCTTAGTACTTAACATATTTTATTAGTGGTATACTTCTCATTCTTATACCAATGCACGTGTCCCCGGTTTATATATACACATCATCCATTATCCTCACGTCGTAATTTGTTATTCACGTTCTAACCCATAAATATCATTTGGTTCAAACCACACTTCTATGTTTTACTCCTTAAAATATTCCAAATGTCCCAACTATATCGATTAGTCATCAAGGAATTGTCATCTCTACAATTAAACAAGGTTACGAAATACTAGAAGTCAAATCAGGTCAAAAAGACCAAACTGTCAACTCGTTAGAAGTCTCGTTCGAACGAGGCTGTTCGAACGAGAGTTCGTTCGAACGAAGTGGGCATCTAAAGAGATCTCGTTCCAACGAAAGGCATCGAATGAACATCCCTCTCGTTAGAAGGCAAAATATCAACTCGTTAGAAGCTCGTTCAAACGAGCTCGTTTGAACAACCTGGGCAGGTCTTCTAACGAGGTGATAGTTCGAGCCCAGAAAATTCCTATTACGTTTTTCACCAATTTTCTCTTCTCAAAACTCATCCCAACATTAACCCAACAGTGTTCTAAGGTTTCTAATCCACATTAAACGTTCATAGGTCATAACTAAACATTTATATAGGGCCAAATCTTTCTAAACATCATCTAATCATCAAATCTCCCCAATTTTCCCCAAATCCCATGAACATGAACCCTAGAAAATTAAAATCATCCATAGACATAATTAAATCCATTTTTGGTGATATAAAAGATGTATTTCTATCAGAATAATCACCCTAACACAATTCTACATGTAATCTTCTGACCAAAATGTAATTTTCTAATTCCAATTCAATGGGTCTTTATCATTCTCCAAGAACAAAACAATTATATAAATTTCCTATGCATGGAAGAAACATTCTTTGTAAATAACGTAATTAAACCACTTGCCTCTAATCTTTCTCTGAATTTGATGCTGAATCTTGAAGGTTGAATTGTTCTCTCTCTCGCTCTACAGAATTCTCTTATCTCCCTCTCTCTACCAGTTCTTCTCTAAAGATGATGACAATGGAGGTGGGGGTTTATTCTTGGACTCTTAACTTATATTCTAAAGTTCTCCCGTAGACCACTACTTAGTTTAGTGGTGATAATGGGTTGGTGGGTTTAATTAATAATCATAATTAAACTATAATTTTCGTAGGTTTTAATTCCTAAAATTCCAAAATTACCAAAATACCCTTTTAAGTTGCCGGTATGGCCTAAAAATGCCCCGGGACCCAAACTAAACCCCCGACTAGTGTTTTCTGACTATTTCGACCCTTCCGGACGCGTTGGCGCACTCAAAATGACCATACGGTTAATAGAAATAAAATTCACTTTTTAATTAAATTAATACTTTCCTGACGCGACTATCACACACGTCTCAACAAAATTTCCCAAATTTCCGTATATCAATCTCACGACAAATTTAATAATTTCAATATTCATATAACGTCATATGTACACATTATAATCAAATACCAACTCACATCTCGTTAGTATTTTATCTGGATTAATTCCCAATTAATACATATTTAATTCAATTAATCCCATAAATAAATATCACAAAAATACGGGGTATTACATACTTCCCCCCTAATAACAGAATTTCGTCCCGAAATTCGGAACTAGAAAGTACCTGGTAAGAATAACTCTGGGTAACGTTCGCGCATCTCATCCTCGCGCTCCCATGTGGACTCCTCGACATTATGATGCCGCTACTGAACACGTACTAACGGAACTATCTTTGACCGCAGTTTTCGCTCACTCCGATCCAAAATAGCAATCGGCCCCTCCTCGTAGGAGCTATCGGGCTGGAGATCGATGTCCTCCAAAGCAATGTGAGAATGATCCAAATCATCTCTAAGATATTTCCTTAGAGAGGAAATATGAAACACATCATGAATCCGATGCAAATTCTCCGGTAACCCAAGTCTATATGCAACAGACCCAATCCGCTCGATGATAGGGAATGGCCCCACATATCTCGGTGCCAACTTCCCCTTCTTCCCAAATCGCATAATCCCCTTCATAGTAAATACTCTGAGTAAAACCTGGTCCACCACTTGGAACTCCCTGAAGAACCTTTTCGCATCAGCATAGCTCTTCTGCCGATCTTGAGCTACCCGAATGCGACTCTGTATCAATTCTATCCTCGCCGAAGTATCCTGAATCACTTCCGGCCCAAGTAGTTTGTTGTCCCCCACCTCCAACCAACATGCTGGGGAACGACAAGGTCTACCGTACAACGCCTCAAATGGAGCCATACCAATGGTGAACTAGTTGGAGTTGTTGTAAGCAAACTCCACCAGTGGAAGATACTGTTCCCATCCACCCCCGAAATCAATGATGCACATACGCAACATGTCCTCTAACATCTGGTTTGTACGCTCAGTTTGCCCATCGGTCTGCGGATGATAAGACGTACTCAACCGCAATTTCGTGCCCATGTCCTCCTGAAAACTCTCCCAAAACCGTGAAATAAATATCTTGTCTCGGTCAGACACAATATTTAGGGGCACACGATGAAGTCTCACAATTTCTGCAATAAAAAGCTGGGCATACTGTCCCGTAGTGTAGTCGGTCCTTACGGGTAGAAAATGAGCAACTTTGGTCAACCTGTCCACAATTACCCAAATGGAGTCGTGACCTCTCTGTGATGTAGGCAACCCCGTGATAAAGTCCATGGAGATGCTCTCCCACATCCACATCGGGACCTCTAATGGCTGTAGAAGTTCTGCCGATCTCTGATGATCCACTTTTACCAGCTGACAAGTGGCGCATTTAGAAACAAACACGGCAATTTCTCTCTTCATCCCGCTCCACCAATACTGACGTCTCATATCTTGGTACATTTTGTCCCCACCGAGATGTACCGCGAACCGTGAGCCGTGCGACTCTGCCATCACCTCGTGTGGCAATTCCTTCCCTTCCGGGACTACTAGTCTCCCATTGAAGCGTAATACCCCGTCTGAGCTAACGGTATAGGACTCGGCTCCCTCTGCTAATAATCGAACTATCTGCTCCTGACAGAACGAGTCATCTGCTTATGCCTTTACCACTCTCGTGACAATCTGCGGTGTAACTGTCATCACCGACATGAATGATCGGGCCACTGCATCCTGGTGTCCCAAATCCTTCCACTTTGCCTTCCATACCCCTTCCACCTCATCTACTGGCCTACGGCTCAACGCGTCTGCTACCACGTTATCCTTTACCGGGTGATATTGAATATCGAACTGATAATCCTTCACAAACTCAATCCACCTTCGCTGTCGCATATTCAACTCCTTCTGCGTGAATAGGTACTGTAAGAACTTGTGGTCCATGAACAATCGAAACTTCTCCACCAAAAGATAATGTCTCCAAATCCGAAGGGCAAATACCACTGTCGCTAACTCCAAATCATGAGTGGGGTAATTCTTCTCGTGAGGCTTAAGCTTACGGAAAGAATAAGCTATGGCTTGACTCTCCTGTTGCAATACACCTCCAAGTCCTTGTAAGGACGCATCGATGTAAACTAGATACTCAACTCCCGGTCTTGGCAATGCTAACACGAGTGCTAAGGTCAACTTGTCCTTCAACTCATCGAATGCCAACTAACAGGCATCACTCCAAATGAATGGCACACCCTTACGAGTCAGATGTGTCAAAGGACCTGCTATCTTCGAAAATCCCCGAATAAACCTCCTGTAGTATCCTGCTAGTCCCAAGAAACTACGGATCTCTGTTGGCATCATGGACTGTCCCCACTCCCTCACCGCGGATACCTTCCCCGGATCAACAGATATCCCCCGGTCGGAAATAATGTGCCCCAAAAACTGAACCTGCTTCATCCAAAACCCTCACTTCTCATACTTTGCATACAGCTCGTTCTGGCGTAGCGTCTGCAAAACCTGCCTCAAATGCTCGGCATGCTCCTCCTCTGTCTGGGAGTAAACCAGAATGTCATCAATGAAGACAATGATGAACTGGTCCAGGAACTCTCTGAACACCCTATTCATCAAGTCCATAAACACGACTGGAGCATTGGTCAAACCAAAAGGCATAACCCGAAACTCGTAGGAACCATATCTCATTAAGAAAGAAGTCTTCGAGACGTCCTCCTCCCTGATACGTAACTGATGGTAACCAGATCGCAAATCAATCTTCGAGAAGAAAGAAGCTCCTCTCAACTGGTCGAATAAGTCATCGCTTCGGGGCAACGGATACTTATTCCGTATCGTGACCTTATTCAACTCTCGGTAATCCACACACAACCTCAACGATCCATCCCTCTTCTTTACAAATAACATAGGGGAACCCCACGGCGAAGTACTCCTCCGAATAAACCCCTGACCCAACAACTACTCAATCTGATCCCGTAACTGTCTCATCTCAGCTGGAGCCATACGGTAAGGTATGCGGGCAATAGGCCGAGTGCCCGGTGTTAAATCAATCACAAAATCTATCTCCCTACTCAGAGGTAGTCCAGGTATATCCTGAAATACATCGACGAACTCACTAACAACGGGTATCGAATCAAGTGGTATCACCACTTCCTTAGAGGTCTCTTCCTCTATGTAGTACAAATGAGTGGACGATCCTCCCTCAGGACGAGGCATCGCCACCAAAAATATCTCCTGCCTGGGAACGACAAAGATAATAATCCTACTAAAATAGTCAATCATGGCTCGGTACGCAACTAGCCAATCCATACCAATAATGGCATCATACACGGTCATCTCTAACACTAACATATCAGCGGGTAAAGTAAACCTCCCGATCTCTATACCCACACCTCTACACATAAGCGAAATCATGGAACCCCTACTCAACGGTGAGTCTACACAAGCAGCGGTGCTATCTGCGGTGTCTAACAACCCAATGGTGCGTGCAAATCTCATAGCAATAAAACAATGTGTAGCCCCCGTGTAAAATAAAATGCACCCCAGAGTCCCCTGAATAGAGAACATACCCTCAATGGCTGGTGGATCCTGTGGGGCTGCGACCTGTTGGAGCTGATACACTCTCCCATACTGAAGCTGTCCCTGCTGAACTGGGACCACTAGAATAAGTGGTAATGCTGCCATCTGTGGTGCTGGGAGTGCGGCAGGAAACATAGGCCTCTATGGCTCGTGTCGAGCACCCTGCTGCTGCTGCTGTGGGGCCTTGCCCTTATCAAGACACTCTTGGCATTTGTGGCCAATCTTACCACAAATGAAACACTTCCCCTAGAAGTTTCCCCCTCGTTGTCCCTGCTGACCACGGCCCTGGTGACCGTTACCATTTCTGCCCTGGCCTTGCTGGCCCTGGTGAAACTGCTGTTGTTAACCATTTTGACCCTGCTGGCCCTGATGGCCGTTCGGACCTTGATGGCCCTGCCTAAAACCTCCCTTTCCGTGTCTGAAACCCCCTGATCGGAATCTCTTAGAATCCCCGTGCTGGAACCCTGATCACCCTGCCTATACTGACCCTGAGCTGATTGTGCCCCGCTGGCACAATTCCCCCTGTCCTGCCCTGATGGCTGGACTCTCCTGATCGCTTCCCCTCTGTCAAGTGAAAGTGGTGGTCCTAGCAATGGAGCAGTACAGCGTTAACCACGTCAGAATAAGTGGCCAACGATAGATTCCCCAACAAGTGCTGACGGATCCTCCAAGTCAATCCATCTGTAAACTTCTGAATCTTTTTCTCTTCTGTCGGTATCTCATCCGAAACAATATTCAGCAAATTAGTGAATTCGGCCTCATACTCGACCACAATCTTTCCCTCCTGCTTGAGGCTCATCAACTTCCTTCTCATCTCTGTGTGAACAGCTGACGAAAAATATTTGCGGTCGAACCGCACCCAAAACTCCTGTATAGTGAGAGTATCTCTCTCCTCCACGGTGGTAATAGACTCCCAGCACTGCAGTGCAGATCCCACTAGCTTAAAGGTAGCTAGTATCTGCTTCTGGACATCGGTGCACTCATACATCCTCAAGTGCCGCTGAATGTCTTTCCTCCACTGACTCGAAACCACAACATCGGAGCTACCCGCGAACTCCGGAGGGTGTGCTTTCTGAAAAGCATCTCGAACACATTCCCAAGCAGACGGGAATGCATGTGCCTTAATTGGCACAGCTACTGGCGCCTGGGATGGTGCCTGCTGAACCACGGCTAGTGCGGCATTTACCGCCTGGGCCACAATGGCTGCAACCTCAGCGGCATTCATCATGCCCTGAACTGGTGCGGGCTATAGTTCTGGCGTTGCATCCCTGGGAACCCGTTGTGCACGTCATGGAGGCATATGAAACAAGAATAAAGTCTAAAAGTTCGCAGTTATAAACTCAAAATAGCTGAAGAATGTAGCATACAAAAGAATACAACAGTCCTAAAATATAGGGCTCTACATCAAAGAAAGCTCAGCGGAAACATAATAAGCCGTACAGATCCTAAAGGACACTAGAACCTGATGCTCTGATACCACCTGTGACACCCTGACTAATTAAATATCGGGTAGCTACTCCTTTATTAATTTAATAGAAAATGCCAAGTTGGTTCAGTTAATAGCATCACTGTCGAAAACATTTTAATGATTTCTAACCACCTAGTATTTAATAAGTAAGTTGTCAAATTCCAAATTAAATCTGATTAACATGCAACAAGTGAAATGTAAAGGATAACATAACCATTCACAATAAAGTCCAACTATAGTAAATCAACAAGTAAAATGAGTCTAGAGGAAATACTCCTCACAACAATCCCAATATAGAAAGAAATAAAATGAGTCTGCATCCTGAATTAATTACAACCCAAAAGTCTGAATAACTGAAATAAATGAAATGTCTCTACGAGAAATGGGCGACACGCCCTACAACTAATGAAATCTAAATATAGAGTCAAGGCAAATGTAGCATCTACTAGCAAGGCCCTGTAACTTCCACAACAGCTACAGCTCGTCACCTGACTGGAAATACTATGCATGGCATCCTTGTGGCTGGGCACATAAAAAGGTTTTTACAAAAAGATTGATTTGAAAGCAAACGGGTCGGAGCCCGAATATAGAGAGTATTTTAAAAACAGCAAGTGTTTTAATAACATTAAAACAATGAAGGCAAAGTACACGTTAGGACGTGCTCTCACATGAAATACTCACCTCTCGTCTATTTGTGCACTCCTAACGTACCGTACCCATATAAGTGTTTCTCACATTTAACTAGACCAAAACAAATACTGACCTTTCTACTTGATTCGTACTATAAGTCCTAACGGTATCGATTTAATAGAGAGCTTTACTTAAATTTTCAAATATCAAAGTATTAGTAGTACAATTTACCGAAGGTTATCTCCTATTTTATATTCTCAATGCGTTACTATAGTGATTCTCACATTCAAACATAACAATTCTTTTCATTTAACCGTATATTATTCACATCATAAATATACAATAGAAGCACCCTGAGGCTAAGCTGTGGTGCACTCATACTCTGCTATCCATCCCGGTACATCACGTACATAAGGATCAAAAATTTCGAATCTCTCAGGAATTGTTAGAATAAGCACAACACACGAAAATGGAGGCGAACATAACTCAACATATCCATGGGTCACGTACATACCTACGCTCCATAGTCAGCTGACTTATTAACTCACAAATAAGTCATTCTAGCATTATGTTCTCTAGGCACCAATCTAAATCCGGGCACACAAGGAGTAGATGGCCCTAAGCGAACGTAAACCTCCCGTGATAGCAAGTATGGTAGGTATGTCATACACATAAAATCATATACGTATACTAAGCATGCACACATCTTAGTACTTAAAATATTTTATTAGTGGTATACTTCTCATTCTTATACCAATACACGTGTCCCCGGTTTATATATACACATCATCCATTATCCTCACGTCGTAATTTGTTATTCACGTTCTAACCCATAAATATCATTTGGTTCAAACCACACTTCTATGTTTTACTCCTCAAAATATTCCAAATGTCCCAACTATATCGATTAGTCATCAAGGAATTGTCATCTCTACAATAAAATAAGGTTACGAAATACTAGAAGTCAAATTAGGTCAAAAAGACCAAACTGTCAACTCGTTAGAAGTCTCGTTCGAACGAGGTTGTTCGAACGAGAGCTCGTTCGAACGAAGTGGGCATCTAACGATATCTCGTTCGAACGAAAGGCATCAAATGAACATCCGTATCGTTAGAAGGCAAACTGTCAACTCGTTAGAAGCTCGTTCGAACGAGCTCGTTCGAACGACCTGGGCAGGTCTTCTAACGAGATGATAGTTGAGCCCAGAAAATTCCTATTACGTTTTTCACCAATTTTATCTTCTCCAAACTCATCCCAACATTAACCCAACAGTGTTTTAAGGTTTCTAATCCACATTAAACGTTCATAGGTCATAACTAAACATTTATATAGGGCCAAATCTTTCTAAACATCATCTAATCATCAAATCTCCCCAATTTTCCCCAAATCCCATGAACATGAACCCTAGAAAATTAAAATCATCCATAGACATAATTAAATCCGTTTTTGGCGATATAAAAGATGTATTTCTATCAGAATAATCACCCTAACACAATTCTACAAGTAATCTTCTCATCAAAATGTAATTTTCTAATTCCAATTCAATGGGTCTTTATCATTCTCCAAGAACAAAACAATTATATAAATTTCCTACGCATGGAAGAAACATTCTTTGTAAATAACGTAATTAAACTACTTGCCTCTAATCTTTCTCTGAATTTGATGCTGAATCTTGAAGGTTGAATTGTTCTCTCTCTCTCTCTGCAGAATTCTCTTCTCTCTCTCTCTCTACTAGTTCTTCTCTAAAGATGATGACAATGGAGGTGGGGGTTTATTCTTGGACCCTTAACTTCTATTCTAAACTTCTCCCGTAGCCCACTACTCAGTTTAGTGGTGATAATGGGTTGGTGGGCTTAATTAATAATCATAATTAAACTCTAATTTTCGTAGGTTTTAATTCCTAAAATTCCAAAACTACCAAAATACCCTTTTAAGTTGCCGGTATGGCCTAAAAATGCCCCGGGACCCAAACTAAACCCCCGGCTAGTGTTTTCTGACTATTTCGACCCTTCTGGACGCGTTGGCGCACTCAAAATGACCATATGGTTAATAAAAATAAAATTCACTTTTTAATTAAATAAATACTTTCCTGACGCGACTGTCACACGCGTCTCAACAAAATTTCTCAAATTGCCGTATATCAATCTCACGACAAATTTAATAATTTCAATATTCATATAACGTCGTATGTACACATTATAATCAAATACCAACTCACATCTCGTTAGTATTTTATCCGGATTAATTCCCAATTAATACACATTTAATTCAATTAATCCCATAAATAAATATCACAAAAATACGGGGTATTACAGTAATGAAAGAGGTTTTCTCCTAATCTGGGCTGAACAATGGTATATAATGATAACGAGAGTATACATTTATGACACTCGCGTGTTGATGTACTACTATGAATCCACGAGTTGATCTCTATTCAATTCAATTAAAAATTATCTTTTGATTAATGGTTGTTAAGATTGATAAAGTCTACACATACTCTCCATTTCCTGCTCTTCTACATAACCATAATGGTATTGCAAATCCAGTCTAGGAATTAAACCTCTCTGATAGAGCCGGCTTGGAGCAGATTTTCAACTTTATCTTTTACATCTCTAACCTTATCTAACATTTACTATTTTGGCCTCTATTTGATCGTTTTGATAGTTGAATTGATGTGCAATCGATGAGAAGTAATTTTGTATCTATTCCTAGAAGACCATTTGGTTTCCATGCAAAGACATGGGCATTAGTTTTGAGAAAAGGGACAAGATACTCAGCTTCTTCTTTTAGTAGATTTGATCTAATCATGAAAGTTTTTTTGATTGTGATGGATGTAGAGGAACGGTGATAAGTTCCTACATTACTCATTCGATCGGAGCTAATAAGTTATTTATCACTCCCGCCCTAACACCCTCTGGTTTCTACTTGGGTTGGTCATCTAATGAATTGTCATCATTCTGATTCTTTTTTAACGGGTTCTATTTTGCTTTGATGGCATATATAAAGTAATTATGAGATGATGTATGGTGTCCCCTGACATCTACCACTGTTTGGTCACTCAGGAACTTGAGTTTTTGGTGAAAGGCAGCGGGAACATCCCTCATTTTATGAATCCAAACTCGACCCATTATGGTGTTGTAAGGTGACTCCGACTAGATGACATGGAATTGTATCTCCTTATTCACTAGGATGACCTTAACTACTAAATTAATTTTCCCAAGATGGGTTTCTACCTCACTTTTGAAACCTATCAGTGTTCCCACTTTGGTGTCCAAATATTTAATGCTAAAATCGATCTTGTGTAGTAAAGGTACAATACATGATCTTCGGTGATCTTCCCTAATCGATAAATATCCTCTTCATGTCAAAATTCTCCATCCATATAGTAAGAAATAAAGTAATCTAGTGCTTCTTATTTACATCGATCAGATCATCCTCGATTAACATAATTGTCCGATCAACGTCGATATCTTTTCGCTCTCTCTTAGCGAGAACAGGCTTTAGGCATTTCTACCTGAAAATATTTATTTATGTCGGTGACAATCTTAACTCTCTCCTTAATCTTGTTTCTAGTGCACTATGAAGGATTGATATGGTCATAAATGGCACTGATCAGACCTATAGGTGGGAGATTGTTGCCCTCATTTTGAACCACGTATTTAGTGACTACAATCTTGGTATTGGCAATTTTAATAAACTCTTTGAGGTGCCATTCTTGTATGATCTCCTCTTGATGTTTCTTGAATATTTTACAATTCTATACAAGGTATCCACGATTATGGTGATAGGTGCATCTGAGGTTGGCGTGCCTCTAGCTCGGGTAGATGACTATCTTGGTCGGTCTCTTGAAGTAAGACTTGTCATTAATTTATAGAATTAACTTCTAAATAGACTCTTTGAATAAGGTATTTTCTACCTAAAATCAGCTTATTTTAGTCTGCAAATTGGCTCTCCCTCTATTAATGTCACTTCATGATCTCTCTTTGCTTGGGCAGATTGATTTCCACTCTTGGAGGATTTCTTGGCATAATTGTTCTTCAACTTCTTAGTATCTTGATCAGCTGGAACTTCTTCCTCGATAATCTCTTCCTCCACATTGTCATACTTATTAATGCGAGACATAAGGTTGTCCATTATTGATGATGGCTTCTTTATTAAAGGATGGTAAAGGTCGTCTGACCGATCAAGTCCAAAATTAAATGATGAGATTTCAATTGCTCGTTCTAATAAAAAAATATCATTACACATCTCCTAATACCATTGTGCGTACATCTTAAGGGATTCCCCCGTCTTTTTTTAGAGAGCGATCAACGATTCCACTTTTTGACTGTCCTATTACTAGTTATAAAGTGGGTTGTGAACTATTTAGCCATATTTATGAATAGAGAATTTGATCTAGGGGATAACTTCTATAACCATTTTAGGCTGATCTCACCTAGAGTCGTGATATCTCTTGAGGGACATTGTCTGTCGATAATGCCTAATGTGATGGGCGGGGTGCTCCTTCCCATCGCAAGTTATGATATTTGTAATTGGGAACGTCTTTGGTGGTTTGGAGGTTTTTATCTCCATAATAAACGGAGAGGAAGAACAATGCCCTAATGCTTTCCTAGTAAGGTCTTTGGGAGTTCGTGACAAATTTTAATTCATATTTTCTACCAATTATTTCTTAATGGGACCTCTGAATTAGACACTCCTGAGTCTGTTTGGTGTCTCTTTTAGACAGACTTACTGATATGTGCTGATTCGATTGAATGAAATTGAGGGCAATTATGGTTAATTAATTTTTTCTCTGACTAACGGGGAACGTGCCACGGGTTAGAATGCACCGCACGGGGTCTTCTTGATCTAAAATCACTACTAGTATCGTGGGACTTACTTTTACATAGAGAATGAGTTCTCTTTTTGCGGCGATCCTGAATTTGGGAACTAGAGCGATGATCCTCTAAGTGACGAGTCGTATGCCTCCTAAGACAAGCGATTTCTTTATCACGGTTGTCCAATATCACCTTATGAATATTGGTTAGGATGCTCTTCCCTTTGGTCGTTTAATTGACAGTGTATAACATTGACGATTAGGCCCTGATCTTCTGGGAGAATTCCTCTAGACCTAGACAACATAGTTAATGATAAGATCCTGATAGGAGTTTGTTCTCTCTTAACGACCCATATTTCAGACTGAACGTGACTTATCGCATGTGTGTGGTGAGACTGGTTTGTGCTCATAATGAGAGCATTATTTAGAGTTTATCCCCAAAATAATTATGAATGTATAAAACTAAAGTACACAGGATTTACGTGGTTCAACAGATTGTCCTACCTACGTCCACGGGGAAGGGATAGAGATTAATTTATTTTTTAGAAGAATAAATTGGTATTGTAGTGCTAAAGTTTCTAGCTAAGAGTCCAAAACACCTTGTGCATGTTACAATTAATACCCCCAAACTGGGTGAGGTATCCCTTATTTATTAGTATAAAGGTCCTATATTTCTAGGTCTCGTAATCTTAATCCTAACTGCAAGACCTAGATTCCCACGAGGACTTCTCTTCCAACTAGCTTATATGATCTTCTAATATTTGTACTTATCTCCCCTTTTAATTTGGCCTACCACGTTAGCTAGTCTCTAAGAGACACGTGTCAGCCACATGGCACTTATCTGGTCATATTCCCTTTAATTATATCATTACAATGAACACTTGGGCAGAATCAATTGTAAGTATTATGGTCATATGCTAATTTAATATTTTGAAATTTAAAATCACGTGTTAACTGAAGTAATTGAAGTGTGAGAATGAAGTTAGGTTTAAGTTGGTCTTTGACATATTTGAACCTTAATTTATGTTATAATGATATTATTCATTTTAGAGTCAAATTAGGATCATGATTATATATTTCATACACCTATATACATATTTTATAATGAGTTTTGAACTTTGGGTTATCATTAATGGATATTGAGGTTAGTTATATATATTGTTAGGAAAATTTGAAAGGGGAAAGAGTCATCCTTCTCTAGGACTAAATCGATTCGGCCCCTATAGTGTGGACAAGTTAAGTTATATGCGAAAGTGGTAAAGGTATGGCCGTTTTGGGAATGTCATGGGATATATGTATATTATGAGTTAGTGTAGATATATGTAATTATGTACTCGTAATTTAGAGTGTGTTAAGCTAAAAGGGGGACTTCAGTAAGGTTTGAGATTTAATAAAACTAAAAATGTGATAGAAAATCCGGAGATGGGGATTGTGATAGTTCGGGTATGCTTGAGAGGACGCGGTATCCTATTTTATGATATATGTTTGACATGTTGTAAGGTTACTTTAATTAAGGTTTGAGAGTTTATAAACCTATAATTTATGGGCAATCCGACAATGGGGAGTGGAATAGTTTAGAGTACACTGGAGAGTATGTGTATCCTACTTTATTATAGTTACTTTATGTCACAACATTGAGATTCATTAAGGTTGGAGAGTTAATAAACCTAGAAGTTTAATAGACAATCCGATGTTCGGGGATTGAGATAATTGGATATATTTTAGAGCACGCGTTATACTGTAGTTATATATTATGTGTATGTATATACAAATTAGTTTATTATCTATAACAAACCACTTACTAGTGGTGAATCTGTTGGTTGGGGTTTTGGATTCAAGTGGTTGGACCATGTATCGTACTCCTAGCTAATGATGCAAGATTTTATAGAGGTCGATATCACACGTTTAGTTGGTTACCGTTTGGTGATGCGAGACATGACAACATGATCCATTGGGAGGTTTATATTATAGTCAGTAGTGTAGAATTGCGTGGTGATATATTTTGATCATATGTTTAGTCGCGCCACCAAACGACCCCGTAAGTAGCACCAACACCTCGTACGGGACCAATGTAACTCGTAGGAACTTATCTCGCGATCACGGGACTTCCAGCTTGAGAATACGATGGTAATATGCATAACTTTAGACCTGGTCATAAAAACATGGTGTTAGCGGGCGAAAACCCAAAATAGCTCCCGAAGGACCCCGTGAATGGCACCAACTCCTCGTACGGGACAAATTAAAAATGTAGGAACTGATCGTGTGATGACGGAACTCCCAACTTTAGAATACGATGATAATTGGCATATTTCTAGACTTAGGCATAAAAACATGGCGTTAGTGGGTGAAAACTCGAACCAGCCCCCGAACGGTCCAGTGAGTGGCACCAACACCTCGCACGGGACCAATGTAACTAGTAGGAACTTATCACGTGATCACGGGAATCCCGATTTGTGAATACGACGATAATTTGCATATTTCTAAACTTAGGCATAAAAACATGGCGTTAGTGGGTGAAAACTCGAAACAACCCCCGAACGACCCCGTGAGTGACACCAACAACTCCCACAGGACCAATGTAACTCATAGGAACTGATCGCGCGATCACGAGATTCCTGATTTAAGAATACGGCAATAATTGAAAATTATCAGGACTTAGCCAAAACATGGCGTTAGTGGGTGAAAACCTAAAACAGCCACCGAACGGCCCCGTGAGTGGCACCAACACATCGAACGGGACAATTGTTACTCGTAGGAACTTATTGCGCGATCACGGGACTCCCGGTTTGAGACTACGATGATAATTTGAATATTTCTAGACTTAGGCATAAAAATAAGGCGTTAGTGGGTGAAAATCTGAAACAACCCCCGAACGGCCCCGTGAGTGGCACCAACACCTCGCACTGGACCAATGTAACTCCTAGGAACTGACCGTGCGATCACGGGACTCTCGGTTGGAGAATACGATGATAATTTGCATATTTGTAGACATAGGCATAAAAACATGACGTTAGTGGGTGAAAACTCAAAGCAGCCCCCGAACGGTCCTGTGAGTGGCACCAAAACCTCGCATGGGACCAATATAACTCGTAGGAACTTATCGCGTGATCACGGGAATCCCGATTTGTGAATACGATGATAATTTTCATATTTTTAGACTTAGGCATAAAAATATGGTGTTAGTGGGTGAAAACCCAAAATAGCCTTTGAATGGCCTCGTGAGTGACACCAACACCTCGCACAGGACCAATGTAACTCGTAAAAACTGACCACGCGATCACGGGACTCCCGGTTTGAGAATACGACGATAATTTGCATATTTCTAAACTTAGGCATAAAAACATGGCGTTAGTTGGTGAAAGCCCAAAACAGCCCCCGAACGGCCCCGTTAGTGGCACCAACAGCTCGCACTGGACCAATGTAACTTGTAGGAACCGACCGCACGATCACGAAATTTCCGGTTTGAGAATACGACAATAATTTAAAAATATCTGGACTTAGGCAAATCATGGCGTTAGTGGGTGAAAACCCAAAATAACCCCCGAATGGCCATTTGAGTGGCACCAACACCTCGTACGAGACCAATGTAACTCGTAGGAACTTACCGCGAGATCACAGGACTCCTAATTTGAGAATACAATGATAATTTGCATATTTCTCGAATTAGGCATAAAAACATGGCGTTAGTGGCTGAAAATCTAAAACAACCCCCGAACGGCCCCGTGAGTGGCACCAACATCTCGCACGGGACCAATGTAACTCCTAGGAACTGACCGCGCGATCACGGGACTCCCAGTTTGAGAATACGATGATAATTTGTATATTTCTAGACTTAGGCATAAAAACATGGGGTTAGTGGGTGAAAACTCGAAGCATCCCCTGAACGGTCCTGTGAGTGGCACCAACACCTCGCATGGGACCAATGTAACTCGTAGGAACTTATCGCGTGATCATGGGAATCCCGATTTGTGAATACGATGATAATTTTCATATTTCTAGACTTAGGCATAAAAAGATGGTGTTAGTGGGTGAAAACCCAAAACAACCTTCGAATGGCCCCGTGAGTGACACCAAGACCTCGTACAGGACCAATGTAACTCGTAAAAATTGACCGCGCGATCACAGGACTCCCGGTTTGAGAATACGATGACAATTTGCATATTTCTAAACTTAGGCATAAAAACATGGCGTTAGTTGGTGAAAGGCTGAAACAGCTCTTGAACGGCCCCGTGAGTGGCACCAACAGCTCGCACTGGACCAATGTAACTTGTAGGAACCGACTGCATGATCACGAAATTTTCAGTTATAGAATACGAAGATAATTGAAAACTATCTGGACTTAGGCAAAACATGGCGTTAGTGGGTGAAAACCGAAAATAACCCCCGAATGGCCATTTGAGTGGCACCAACACCTCGTACGAGACCAATGTAACTCGTAGGAACTTACCGCGAGATCACGGGACTCCTGATTTGAGAATACGACGATAATTTGCATATTTCTAGACTTAGGCATAAAAACATGGCATTGGTGGGTGAAAACCCAAACCATCCCTCGAATGGCCCCCGTAAGTGGCAGTAACACCTCGCACGGGACCAATGTAACTCGTAGGAACTGACCGCACGATCATGGGACTTCCGGTTTGAGAATACGATGATAATGCAGTTATTTCTAGACTTAGGCATAGAAACATGGCGTTAGTGGGTGAAAACCCAAAATAGCCCCCGAACGGCCCCGTGAGTGGCACCAACACCTCGCACTGGACCAATGTAACGCGTAGGAACTGACCGCATGATCACGGGATTCTCAGTTTAAGAATACGATGATAATTTGCTTATTTCTTGACTTAGGCATAAAAACAAGGCATTATTGGGTGAAAACCCGAAACAGCCTCCTAATGCCCCATGAGTGGCACCAACACCTCGCACGGGACCAATGTAAGTCATAGGAACTGATCGTGGGATCACAGGACTCCCGATTTGAGAATACAACACTAGTTTCCATATTTCTAGACTTAGGCATAAAAACATGGCGTTCGTGGGTGAAAACCCATAATAGCCCCCAAATGACCCTTTGAGTAGCACCAAGACCTCACATTGGACCAATGTAACTCGTAGAAACTAACCGTGCGATCATGGGATTCCCGGTTTAAGAATACGACTATAATTTGCAAATTTCTAGACTAAGACATAAAAACATAGCGTTAGTGGCTGAAAACCCGAACGACCTCGTGAGTGGCACCAACACCTCGTAAGAGACCAATATAACTCGTAGGAACTGACCACGCGATCACGAGACTCCTGGTTTGGGAATACGATGATAATTTTCATATTTCTCGAATTAGGCATAAAAACATGGCGTTATTGGGTGAAAACCCGAAATAACACCCGTGAGTGGGTACCAACACTTTGCACGGGACCAATGTAACTCGTAGGAACTGACCGAATGATCACAAAATTCCCAGTTTGAGAATACAAGAATAATTTTCATATTTCTAGACTTAGGCATAAAAATATGGCGTTAGTGGGTGAAAATCTGAAAAAACCCCCGAACGGCCCCGTGAGTGGCACCAACACCTCGCACGGGACCAATGTAACTCCTAGGAACTGACCGCGTGATCACGGGACTCCCAGCTTGAGACTACGATGATAATTTGCATATTTCTAGACTTAGGCATAAAAACATGGAGTTAGTGGGTGAAAACTCGAAGCAGCCCCCAAACGGTCCTGTGAGTGACACCAACACCTCGCATGGGACCAATGTAACTTGTAGGAACTGATCGCGCGATCACGGGACTCCCGGTTTGAGAATACGATGATAATTTGCATATTTTTAGAGTTAGGAATAAAAACATGGCATTAGTGGGTCAAAACTCGAAACA
The DNA here is from genome assembly GCA_949130495.1 of Sambucus nigra. Taxonomy (NCBI): domain Eukaryota; kingdom Viridiplantae; phylum Streptophyta; class Magnoliopsida; order Dipsacales; family Adoxaceae; genus Sambucus; species Sambucus nigra. Next base: position 380,091,267 of record OX422211.1, read on the forward strand.
GCCCCCGAACGGCCCCGTGAGTGGCACCAACAACTTGCACTGGACCCATGTAACTCGTAAGAACTGACCGCGCGATCACGAGATTCTCAGTTTAAGAACATGATGATAATTTGCATATTTCTAGACTTAGGCATAAAAATATAGCATTAGTGGGTGAAAAAGCGAAATAACTCCTGAACGACCCCGTGAGTGGCATAAACACCTCACACGGGACCAATGTAACTCGTAGGAACTGTACGCACGATCATGGAATTCCTAGGTTGAGAAGACGATGATAATTTAAAAATATGTAGACCTAGGCAAAACATGGCGTTAGTGGGTGAAAATTCAAAACAACTCCCGAACGGCCATTTGAGTGGCACCAGCTCCTCATGCGAGACCAAGGTAACTCATAGGAACTTATCGCGTGATCACGGGACTCCCAGTTTGAGAATACGATGATAATTATCATATTTCTAGACTTAGTCATAAAAACATGGCGTTAGTGGGTAAAAAATCGAAACAGCCCCCGAAAGGCCCAGTGAGTGGAACCAATGCCTCCCACTGGACCAATGTAACTCGTAGGAACTTATCGCATGATAAAGGGACTCCCGATTTATGAATACGACGATAATTTGCATATTTCTTGACTTAGGCATAAAAACATGGCTTTAGTAGGTGAAAACCCAAAATAGCCTCTCAATGGCCCCGTGAGTGCTACCAACACCCTGCACGGGACCAATGTAATTCGTAGGAACTTACCACGCAATCATGGGAGTCCCAGTTTGAGAATACAACAATAATTTGCATATTTCTAGACTTAGACAAAAAAACATGGCATTAGTGTGTGAAAATCTGAAACAACCTCCGAATTGCCCCCTGAGTGGCACCAACACCTTGCACTGGACCAATGTAACTCGTAAGAACTGATCGCGCGATCACGGGACTCCCAGTTTGAGAGTACAATGATAATTTGAATATTTCTGAACTTAGGCAAAAAAATATGGTGTTAGCGGGTAAAAATCTGAAACAGCCCCCGAACGGCCCCGTGAGTGGCATCAACACCTCATACGGGACAAATGTTACTCGAAGAAACTTACCGCGTGATCACGGGACTCTCAATTTGTGAATACGATGATAATTTGCATATTTCTAGACTTAGGCATAAAAACATGGCGTTAGTGGTTAAAAACCCGAAACATCCCCCGAACAGCCCCGTGAGTGAAACCAACACCTCGGACGGGACCAATGTAACAAGTAGGAACTGACCGTACGATTACAGAATTCTCGGTTTGATAATACGATGATAATTTAAAAATATCTGGAGTTAGGCAAAACATGGCGTTAGTTGGTGAAAACCCGAAATAGCCCCCGAACGGCCCCTTGAGTGGCACCAACACCTAACACGGGACCAATGTAACTCGTAGGAACTTACTTCACGATCACAGGAGTCCTGATTTGAGAATACAATGATAATTTACGTATTTCTAGACTTAAGCATAAAAACATGGCGTTAGTGGGTAAAAAATTGAAACAGCCCCCGTGAGTGGAACCAATGCCTCCCACTGGACCAATGTAACTCGTAGAAACTTATCGCATGATAAAGGGACTCCCGATTTATGAATACGACGATAATTTGCATATTTCATGACTTAGGCATAAAAACATGGCGCTAGTAGGTGAAAACCCGAAATAGCCTCTGAATGGCCCCGTGAGTGCTACCAACACCCTGTACGGGACCAATGTAATTCGTAGGAACTTACCATGCAATCATGGGAGTCTTAGTTTGAGAATACAACAATAATTTGCATATTTCTAGACTTAGGCAAAAAAACATGGCGTTAGTGTGTGAAAATCTGAAACAACCTCCGAATTGCCCCCTGAGTGGCACCAACACCTTGCACTGGACCAATGTAACTCGTAAGAACTGATCGCACGATCACGGGACTCCCAGTTTGAGAGTACGATGATAATTTGAATATTTCTGAACTTAGGCATAAAAATATGGCGTTAGTGGGTAAAAATCCGAAATAGCCCCCGAACGGCCCCGTGAGTGGCATCAACACCTCATACGGGACAAATGTTACTCGAAGAAACTTACCGTGTGATCACGGGACTCTCAATTTGTGAATACGGTGATAATTTGCATATTTCTAGACTTAGGCATAAAAACATGGCGTTAGTGGTTAAAAACTCAAAACATCCCCCGAACGGCCCCGTGAGTGGCATCAACACCTCGCACGGGACCAATGTAACTCGTAGGAACTGACCGCACGATTACAGAATTCTCGGTTTGAGAATATGACGATAATTTAAAAATATATGGAGTTAGGAAAAACATGGCATTAGTTGGTGAAAACCCGAAATAGCCCCCGAACGGCCCCTTGAGTGGCACCAACACCTCACACGGGACCAATGTAACTCATAGAAACTTACTGCACGATCACGGGAGTCTCGATTTGAGAATACAATGATAGTTTGCGTATTTCTAGACTTAAGCATAAAAACATGGCATTAGTTGGTAAAAACTCGAAACAGCCCCCGAACGGTCCCGTGAGTGGCACCAACACCTTGCACGGGACCAATGTAACTCGTAGGAACTGACCGTGTGATCACGGGACTCCTGGTTTGAGAATACGACGATAATTTGTATATTTCTAAACTTAAGCATAAAAACATGACGTTAGTATGTGAAAACCCGAAACAGCCCCCGAATGGCCCCGTGAGTGGCACCAACACCTCGTACGGGACCAATGTAACTCATAGGAACTGACCGCGGGATCACGGGATTCTCGGTTTGAGAATACGATGATAATATGCATATTTCTAGACGTAGGCATCAAAACATGGCGTTAGTGGGTGAAAACCCGAAACAGTCCCCGAACGGCCCTGTGAGTGGCACCAACACCTGACACAGGACCAATGTAACTCGTAGGAACTGATCACGCGATCACGGGTCTCCCGGTTTGGGAATAAGATGATAATTTGCATATTTCTTGACTTAGGCATAAAAACATTAATATGTTGATAATTATAACTCATATATGCAATTTTTCAGCTTGAATAAATTTCTTGTAAAACTACTTGGTTACTGATATCATTTTTTTTGTATCCTATCATTTGTAGGATTTTTGCACGTGGAACAAATTCAGAAGGCAATGGTGTACAACATGAAGATTGTTTATATAATGTTGTGGAAATTCAGGATTATGTTTTTTATGTGTTACAGTCCTGAGGGCTTTTATTGTTTAGTTTTATGGTCGTGCAGGCTTTTATAATTTGATTGTTAAAATTTATGACCGTGTGGGCTTTATAATAAGCAAGTTTTATATTTAGAAGGTTTGAAATGTCTAGAAAATTGAGGAAACTCTGCCCATTTTTTTTTGTCTGTGAATTATTAAGACGTGTAATATTTTTAAGTTTGTATATATATTTGTTTATTAACAACGTTCCCGATTTGCAATTTGTGATTTTTTTTATTTTTTTACAATTAATAAATATTTGTAACACCTCGTACGTGTCCAACATTACATGTAGCAATCGACCGTGCAGTCACAGGACCCCCGATTTTAGGATTTGACCAAAAAAGGATATTGTTTTTTAATTATAGTTAAATGTGGTCATGGATTTCGTGCATGACCATTTTTATTTTTTCCGTCGCGCATAAAAATGGTCGCGGCCAAAGTCCATGACCCCAACTGTGATGAAAAATGGTCGCAACCAAAGTCTGCGACCATTTTTTTCCTTTTTTTCATCGCGATGTGGGTTACGAACTCTGGCCGCGATCACTTTTTGTCACGGTGGTCGGTCACGGCCAAAGTTTGCGACTAATTTTTTCCGTTTTTTCCTTCGCGGTGTGGATCACGGACTTGGGCCTCGACCATTGTTTTGCCTTTTTTCCGTCGTGGTGTGGATCATGGACTTTGGCCGCGACCAATGTTGTCACGGTTATGGGTCATGAACGAAGGCCACGATAATTTTTCCCCCCGTCGAGGTATGGGTCACGGCCCAAGTCCACAACCATCTGTCGTGACCCACTGTGGGGCGTGACCTTTTTTTGGTCACGGACTTGGGCTGCGACCCACAAAATTGGTCTCTCCCGAAATGGTCATGGCCCAAGTCCGCGACCCACAGTCTTGGTCAGGGATTTTGGCAGTGACCATTCGCCAATTTTGGTGTAGTAAAATATCCTGAAAATTACGCACGCAAGGTCATAAATACAGAGCACACATGATATACCCCGTTAAATTTATTAGGCATAATAATTAGGACAACACACTCGAAATAAACTCGTGAGAAACCCTCACCAAAACAAAGAAACCCATCAACCCGGGGTGAGTTCAATCCAACACAATCTACACTAAACTAGTACATACACATAAATAAAAGAATTAATTAAACTAAATAATTAATTAGAGCAACTAATTAAATAAGCAATAACAAATAATTATCTAGGCATGACATAAATGGAGGGCATTAAATCTACATTAGAAAGCTTGTAAATATAACGTAAGAATTAAAGAAATACAAACAATGGAGTTTGGATTGATGAAGAAGATGATGGCTAGTGTTCTTACACAACCGAGACGGGCAAACACACTATACGGATAAACCCTAGGAGGGAGAAAATGGCACACCCAAAATAATCTCCAAACTGTAACTCCCAAGCCTTAACTAAGCAAAAAATGAATTATTACAAGATATCTCCCAAAAATAAGTAAAGAAAGAAAAATGAAAGAGAAAATAACAAAGGAAAATGGGAAGTAGCTGGCAAAGTCGTCCAAAAGAAACAGGGGCCGGTCGACAGGGGCAAAGGGTCGGTCTACCGCGCAAAAGGGGAGGAGGACACTATCAAGGCGCAATAGAAAATCAAGAAAACCCGTTCGACCGCCGGAGCATGGACGATCGACCGGTGTTGCTGCAACTATTTGCTACACTTCGCACAACAACTCCAACAAAAACCCCATTTCTTGTAAGACCAGCAACACGTTGATAATGGCCGAGACCCACATGCTATCGAAACTAAGACCTGCGTCGGGTAAAGTTTGGACCAACTAAAAATGAGTATAAGCCGAGACTACCTATGGTGATATAGCCGAGACCCACTAAGACCTCCATGTCCAAAAATAGTGAAAAACCAAGAACTTCATACCACCATTAATGGCTAACAAAAACCTCCAATAAATAAATGTCCAAGACCCATTTGCGCGTGTGGACCAAAATCGACCTCCAATTTCGAACAAAAGTCCTCAATTTGGTACGAACCCAAAACCCAAGCCTAGGGTCAAAATAGCCATCTTTGAATTGAGTTTTCTTCAAAAAATGAGTTAGGGACATATAGGGAATTTATGAAATTGTTAATGAATGAGAAAAGGGACATGGAGGTCATTAATTAAATTGTTATTTTTCTTATAATTCTTTTCCGATTAAAGGTCCATGTTTCCTTCATTAGGACTCCGGTTCCTTCACCGTTCACGGCCATGAGAATCTTGGCCCGACGGCTACAACTTTCGTGAATACTTCGGGCAAAAATCCCGAAGTATAAAATTACGAAAATGCCCGTGAATGTGCGAATCGTGACGGAGCTTTACCGGAACGCGCCCAAACTTCACACTAATCACTTTAATACCTATAACAACTCAGTTTTACCTCAAATATCATGTTAGCATATAAAATGGAGATTGTCTGATTACCGAACATAATTATAGGCATTAAAGTACCTGAGGGGGCTAAAATGCACAAGTTAAAAGGGTATAAAGTGCAATATTCAATACGAATCAAATAATTCCCCTTGTACTTTACCCAATAATCCTCAATTGTCATTGTGTATTGTTCCTCCGGGGTGTCAGGCTCCCACCACTATAGGGCTGCTCCTGCTAATCGGAATGAGGCTAATAACTGCTCTTCCACCACTATGCACTCAACCATACTCAAATGTCTCTCAATATCCTTCATACAATTACTTTCCAGTAAAATATATGTACTCCCAGTAAACTCTAATGGGTGGCCTTTAGTGAAATCCCTATGTCTCTCTCCCAAATGGATCCCTGCCACATAATAGGTTGCACAACCGACTGCAAGGGTGGTGCTGGCTACTGATGTGGCGGAAAGTTCTGTAGCATGACAACCATCGATGTAGAGACTGCCTGAGTTACTATAATAGCTTTGTCTGCTAGAGTAGCCATGGGTGGTAATGGTGGTGGCTGTGGTTGTGGCTGCAGCTGCCGCATTGATAGCACGTAATGGTCTACCGCGTCGACTGTTTGTCATTTGAAAGAAAATAAGGTTCGCATTAGTAACAAATCGTAAAGAATACAACGATTCTTAAACATAGGAAACTACATATCAAAGAATGCAACAAAGAATGTAACGAGCACAACACAAACCCTAAGGATGCTATAACCTGGATGCTCAAATACTAACTTTAACAAGTACCATTTTCAATGTAAGGGTTGGCCAGACACAATACTCCGAAGATGGGATTGTTTACTAAATTATACCATTCTCAACATCAAACTGTAAAAATGACATTTTCATTTAAAACATCCACATGCAATAAAGTAATATGAAATAATAACCGAATATTATATAAGTCCAAACTCTCATAAATCATAAATTATCCATCCCAACATGACAAGAAATAGGCTTCTTGAAATAAATAAGTCTCGGGCTTATACCCATACAATCTTTGGAATGTAAACAACTGAAATGGAAAGAGTAACAACCTAAGCTAAAATCAAACAACTGAATCCATTACTATGCAAGTGAGACTGCAAGTCTGATCCTCTTTTAGACTTGCGGTTCCTCTATAGGATAACTTGGAAAATAATTTTGATAAATTGGGTCAGAGTCCTAAAGTTTCAAGAATTAAGTTACAAAAACAATAGATAATATTGTAGTTAATTCACATTACACATCGCCCATCGGCTCTCACATGAAGTATGTATCTCACCCCTCCTCTAAGTGTAATAATATATATTCTTTTCCAACCAAAGCCCAAACATGTGATCCGGTCTCTATGCTAACGTAACAATATTAAGGGAAATAAATATCTATACGTATTATTACAGTCCCAAAGACTTACCCCATAATACTTCCCCCACATAAATACAATCGCATTACATTTTGTATTTTACATAGTGTTGTATCCATCAACAGTTGTGTACATCATTATACTATATGGATTCCTTTTTATATTGATTTATACAAACATATATATATATATATATATATACGGGACACGAAGGCATGCACCTTGGGTGTCTAGCTCGTGCCTCTATTGGTAATCCCATAGAAATCCACTACTTGATGACTTAAGAAAAACATACATAAAATGGTGGGGTGATCAATATGCAGTAACACCACTAACGGGTCCATACCCAACTCAACTAATGGATCAGGTCCAATAACCTTGTCTCGTTATGGAGGGTACAATCCTGAATGCATGATCAAATATAATTACCTCCACTATGACAAGCAGATCTCAGCCAACGTATAGTATGCAACATGTTACCCTATCCGATAGACCTTCCACGAGCAGGGTACGAGCACGCAAGAGATAAATACATACATATAGTACACAACATGTATAGGTAATTATCCCCATATCTACCGCAACTTAATTTCACAATCCTGAAAATATCAATCCTTGTTTTGAAAATTAACACCCTAGTTAATTATTAAAATTACCATTTGTTGGATAATGACATTAATCAATTTTAAAATAAATTTACCTTCACTTAGACAACCTCCCATATACTCATATGGGCTCGAAAAATTTCCACAAACATTTTCATAGTCTAAGCCTAGACTAAGCCCCATGAGCCTAATCGATTAGCCCTTGGATCCGAATTGATTAGCTCCGAGCTGAATCGATTCGTTCAATATGGGTTTTCTTCCCGAAATTCCATAATCTTTCGTAAGGATTTATATAACTCAATTTTAATAACCATGATTGTATCACAATCAAGAAAATGCATCAACATTGATCTATAACAAATCTACGCGTGATTATCCCCGATAGTTCAAGTTATTGGATCATAAAAGTCACAAGTTATCTAAACCCATCAAGTTCATAATTCTCATCTAAAATTTATATCATAGTAAGATCAATTTATGATTTCAATTCAGCAATAAGATTTAATCCTATCACATGGATTCTAGTTGAAATTTCTCCAATTAAACAATATCAATCTTGGGTTTTGTGACACCCCGCTTACTAAAATAAGAGGTGGCTAGCCCGATACTCCAATAATATAGGAATCTTAGATGGTCCATTATTAGCACCACCATATCATAAATAACAGTACGAGACAACCACCAAATATTTTAGAAAACAGATGTCAAATAATTTTACAAGTTTAATAAAAATAATTTCGACAATCCAATTTATAAAAGAATTTGGATATATATACATGGACATGTAACATTTTAATAACCATACATCAAAATATAACCGACTAAGTCATCGGTTAACAGACTAGTACAAAAGATTACATAAAGCATTACGATAAATATCAACAACATCTGGGGAAACACGTCCGAATATACAAACTGATCTTAACTAGATTATACAAAAGAGTGATGCGCCTATATAAAAAAAATCCTACAACATCCGCAAAAATGTTGTAGCTCCTTGACACTGAGAAGTATAGATTAACATGGGCATCCTTGCGGCGGAGCAACTGAGCATAAATAAGAATCACACAAGACAAAGAAATTTAAATGGGCCAGGGCCCGGTTTGATATGATATACGTGTGAATAAAATAAATAACAGTTATGAATGCTAAACATCATAAATAGGTTAAGATCGCTCTGCAATATAAGAATTATCCTCACCTCTCATCTAAATGCACGTCCTAGCGCCCTACTAGATCATTGTAAGTCAAACTACTCATCAATTTAAGAGAAATAGCTAAGTTCCATTTTAAGATACTTAAATTTCAAATTCATAAAATATAGATTCATAAATCCATTTATCATTGGGAAAGTTATGTCATTGAGTTGATTTATAAATGCATTAGCCATTTGTTAAATGCCACATTCATGATAATAGTTACAATCAAAATATAATGATTCTAAGACCATCCTTTCGGGATTCACCCCACTGGATGTGCCCCTAAATGCTATCATCTTCTAGGCCCTATAACCAAGACCACCTGGGCACCCTAAATCGCGTCGTGTGGGAAGCATCCATATACCTTCGACAGTGAGTCATAACCATACCTGGAATTACCTCACTTCGAATAAAATAACATCATAATATAACCACCGGTCCTATGGCCGAGGACTATATTCTCCCTGCATTCAAAATCCAGGGGATTTACCTCATTCATGTAGCTTCCCTTATGATAGCATTTAGAGAGGTATGTTTATGCAAGACATAAATCACAAGATATGCCAATTTAAAATGTACCTTCATTATATCCAGAACCATATGTACCTAACAACATAAGCTACAAAGTTTAATTGCCACCCCCATACTCGCCTCCGAGAGCTCACAATAATACTTTAAGCTACCAAGTGTAATATTCCTCCTATTAGTCTCTAAAAGTCCTAAAACCTACCACCCAACTCTCACTTGGTCCTAGGCTAGCTTCCTAGACAAACTAAGACATTATGTTCTACTAAATTGCTCCCGAAATAATCCCAATTACTCCCTTTCTAGATTAGGATATTAATCCCCCTAATATAAGACCCCAATACTCTTTATTACTTCATATAAGAAGGTTCCTAATCCTTGAACCTAAAAGAAAAGAGTAGAAAGAAAATCTCATTTTTGGGTTGAAAACGGGGGTACCGGATCGATCCGTTTTTCATTTTACCCGGATCGATCCGTTAAAATATGCCTTATGCAGAAAACTTTGGGGGTCGGATCTATCCGTCTCTTTGGAGAACCAGATCGATCTTGTACCTGGTAAATCGACCATCTCCCATTTTACTTACAAAACCTAAATCTTCCAATTCTTATTCCACTTCTATCAACAACATCATCTAATAACTTCACCAAATCATTCTTACACAACAACTAACTACTATATCCAACTCAAATCATATCCAAATCAAGGTCTAAAGGTTTAACACCAAAATCATCAAAAACCATAAATGGTTTAAATCTCAAAACACAACTATATATACAAATCATTCCCACTCAATCATACATATGTGCAAGTTAAAAACTTGCCTCAAGATTGTAGCCTCGGATTCTTGCTTGTTGAAACGATTTCAAGCCAACAACATCAAATCTCCTCTTTCTCTCCTTTTTATCCCAAGATCTCTCTTCTCTCTAACTCTTTCTAGGTTTAGAAATCTAAATGAGAAATAAAAAAGGTCTTGCAAGACTAAATACCCAAATACATTAAGTCTAATCATTTAAATTCTACTACACAATTAAAATGACTCGTAACATCATAATTAAGTTATAACTAGTCAAAAGTACCTCAGAACCCGAAATATAACTTGGTACTTATTTTTTACTGTTTCAACCATTTTCGGACTAACTGCTCCCTCTAAATTGGCATCTGAAATATCGTTCATTGCTTCATGTTCCAATGACATAATAACTCATCAATAATTATCCGATTTGAATATAAGTCATAACAGTCGCTTAAAGCACAACGACACAACAAAACATAATATGATGCTATTTACATTCACTAAATAGTAAATATAAAAAACTCAGTAAATATCGTCTCTTAAATCACTTAAAATATTATTTACTTCAACTTCCTTTATTTTATATAATTAACCCACCAGGTAGATAAATATAAAAATAATTACTCATAAATTAGGGGTATTACAGGTTTGTCACCAAGGTCTTAAATTTTTAATGAATAGTTAACTTCAATTTGGTTTAAACAACCTTAGATCCAAATCCATCTATGAGTCAATCCCCGAACAAGCTTCTAACCCAAAATTGGTATGAGAGACATGCATATGAATTAAGAAACATATTATTAAAAGTTTTTTAAAGAAAATTCTTACCTTTAGAGATGATAGAAGCCTCCTCATTTAAGCCTTTGTTCCTATCTTCTTCTCCAAGTTTGGTAGCTTCCTCCAGAGTGTGTAAGGCTACATGGTTAACTTAGAATTGGATGAAATACTTAATTAAGTTGGTTTATATCCTCATCAGACCCCTTAATCAAGTATGTCCTCTTAAAACCCAATTTCGGGCCCCCAAATAAGCTCAGAATGACACTCAGATTGGTCCAAAATCTCCCCTAAGGGTACACTTATCGCTTGGGCCCAACCTAGGATGTTTAAAATGCCTAAACATGTTCCTAAATCCCTCCAAAATGTAATCAAACAAAGTCTACAATAAATTTCACATTTTTGTTATATTAATCATGTAGTAATAATAATTCACCTAACATGCAAATTAATTATTCTACCAATGCACACTTTCGGTATAATCAAATCATTTAATCTTGCAAAATTATATCCCAATAATTTATTCAAGCAATCTATTTATTATAATTCTACCAATTTAAATGACATAAAAATTGGGGTGTTATAATGGAGATGTTCTGCAATGGATCACCATAGTTGCAAAGTCACCTTGCATAACTATCTTTTGTACGATTATGGTATAAGCTTCAACATGTCGATTCATTATTCTTGTATGTCTCTCCATGTTGACTTCATAAATTTGATTTATCAACCTCTTTATAATTGTTCGATAAGTATCTAGCACGCGGTACTTAAATGCATATTCCCCAATCACTTGTTTAAACACCAAGTTTGATTATCCTTTAATGCATAATGAACGGATGCCTCTTCGAAGGGCCTCGAGTAAACATATAATCAAAGCTTCATACTCTACTTCATTATTTGAACAATCAAAGTCCAACTTGAAAGATAGAGAAATCTCTTCCTTTGCTTAAGATAAAATTACTCCATTTCCTCCTTTGCCTTTAGGCGATGAACCATCAAACTCCATGGACTATTCCTCCAATTCTACCTTATAAATGTTGGCTTGAAAATTATCACTAGATTTTTCTTCATATGGTGGTTCAAACAATCTTGTAGGGAAGATAACTAATAAATCTGCATAGGCTTGACTTTTAATTATGCGTGGAATCATGCACTTCTAATCATACTCTAAAAGAATAAAAAATCACCTTGATGTTCTCCCAATAAAGATTGTTCATGCTAGAAAAAACTTAATTGGATCACATTTTGTCACTACGTTGATAGTGAAAGATAACATATAATGCTTAAATTTTTTAGCCACAAAGACTAAATCCAAACACTATGTCTCTATGCTTGTACATCTTGCCTCAAGACCATGGATAATTCTACTCATATAATAAACGCATCTCTCTTGTCCATCAACATCATGTGCCAACAAAGCACCGATGGACCTCATAGTGGAGGTTAGATATAACATCAGAAGTTCTCCTGCCTTTGGTGGAATCATCGTTTAAGAGAGGTGAGAAATCTCTTAAGTTTGTCTAAAGCTTCCTAGTGTGGTTCTTCGTATTTGAACTTCATGGTATTTCACAACATCTCCATCAGTGGGTGAGTTATCTTAGATAAAATTAAAACTAACCTCCTCAAGTAAGAGATCTTTCTAAGGAAACTCTTAAGTTCTTCTCGATTCTTTATAAAATGCATGTCAATAATGGCTTTTTGTTTGATTTGATCCATCTACATTCCTCGTCGATCAACCATAAACCCAAGAATTTTTCACTTAATACACCAAAGTCACACTTGAGTGGGTTCATCTTTGACTTATTTTTTTTGGATTTGTTAAAAAATCTTCTCAATTCGGTTAAGTGATAATCCTCCTTCTTTGATTTAATGACTAGATCATCCATATAAATTTCCACAATGTCACGTAAAGATCGTGAAAATAACCATTATTGTCCTCTGGTAGGTTGGTGCCATATTTTTCAGATCACAAGGCATTACATCGTATATGAAATTGCCAAAAGGAGCCCTGAAAGTTATCTTCTCCACATTATCTAGATCCATATTGATCTAGTTGTAACCAACATAACCATCCATAAAGCTATACATCTCATGTTCAACAGTTGAATCAATCAAGTTATTAATCGACGGTAGATGGAACTCATATTTAGGAAAATCTTTATTAAGATATCTAAAATCAACCTAAATGTGAATGTGTTTATCCTTGTTCCCCACTGACATATGTTGAACAGCAAAATTCGATGGTGATTTGGCTTGATAAATTTAGATACCAGTAATCGTTCCACCTTATTCTTGATTTTTAGGTCAACTCAGCCTTTTACATTCTTCATGACTGCTTGATTGGTATTATTGAAGGCAAAACACTCAACTTGTGGAATGTTACTTCTTGATCCATCCCTGGAATCTTTGTGTACTTCGATTAAAAAAAGTATTTGAATTACCGAAAAAGCTTGAGCAACTCCAACTTCTTCGTGTCTTCTAGATCTTTCGAAATGAAGATTGGCCTCAGTTCCTCGATATTCTCAACTATATTAATCTTCTTCATCTTTTGAACTTGAAGTTTAGGACGATCTTACCTATATTCAGGCTCATTTTCAGCCTCTTCCACAAATTCCTAAAAATTCAATGTATCAATAACAAAGCATTGTCCTTTATTATCTATAAAAAAAAGTTTTCATACTCTGGGTAAGTTTCTACAGGATCTTCAGCTGCTCGCTCACACCTTCAAAGGTGATATATCACCCTTCCATTATCGAGTTCCCATTTTTTGCATTTTCATGCAGAAATTTACGCACTTTTTTTTATGATTTTCAAGCTACTCCATCACTGTTATGTTAGCTCTGCTAAATATACTCTCTCGTTTTGCCTTGTATTCCATCGGGTTACCCTGAGCTTCATCCTATCTCTAAGTTATTGAGAAACAAAATGAGCTTTAGGAATGACCTTCCTCTTTGTTCGAAGTTACAATGCTTCGTCGAACTCTTCCTCTTGATCTCTCAAATGTCCCAACTTGTCTTTGATAGAGGGCACTTGTAACTCCTCATGACTCCGTGTGAGAATATGTGCTTACTCAGTTAACTCAGTATAGGAGGCAGCATAGACCAAATGTTCTTCCTCATTTGCAAAAGGCTTTTTGGTAGCTCATATACAATCTCCATTACTTTGACACTTTTTTTTACAATGATGATATATTGAAGGAACAAAACTATGGTTATGGATATAAATCCTCCTATTTAATAAATGGTATGATGTAGCTGACTCATTCACGTGGAATTTAATGAATGATGTTATAATTTTCATTATTATTCCATCATTCACATAACCAATGGACTTAGAGGTTTGGTTATCATAACATGAGATTATAAGAGGTATTGGAACCAATATTTTTTCAGAGATATTAGCCTCATAAAATGAGTTAATAGGCATAATATCTACCAAAGCACCTCCGTCTTGGAAAGCTCTAGCAAAGCTTGTTGGAATGATTCTAATTTTTACATATAAAGATCTATTATGAATGATCCAAATCGATATATTTGCATCTGATAAAGTGATTCAGATTTAAAAAAATTTATCAACCTAGTCATAGGTCATCTCCACCTTATCAATGGAATAATATTTTTTTTGCGAGGACAGAGTTATTTCCAACATACTTTCTGGTAGCATCCCAACCTAATCGAAGACGCACGAAAACTTTGGTGATTTTGATACGTCTTGGTACTTTAAGCTTAGATCCACCACATATTCCTCTTTCTTATAAACCTATTCATTATCTCTGTTACTTGGTTCATCGTAGGCAGGCACCACATTAGACATTCCTTGCAAATAACTATCATATAGATTTTAAAAATCCTCTTCTTATTTCATTCAACCTTTTTCATCGTCATAAAAAATAATAACTATGTGTGCCCCATGGCCTGAAAGTATATTATTTTTAACATTTAGTTGAGGGATCTGTAAAGTCCTCACCACCATGTGCTTGTTAAGAATATTTTTCAAGGTAAAACATGAGTCCATGGGATGAAAATGTGCCAATGGATCTGGCTGTAGTTTGGATCGGCTTAAATGTCTGTCTATGGATCATAAGGTGGGGAGTTTTTAGGTGGAAAAAGTAATATATCACCAAATATGGTGTTGTAGAAACTCATTGCCTCTTCAACACTAAAAAGAAATGGAGGTGGGTCCTTACGATGAAAATTCCTTTTTTTCTTCTTCTTCTTCTTCTTCTTCTTCCCCTTTCTTCCTACTTCTTTACCTTCATCAACATAGTTGACTCGTGGAAACTGAGTTACTATAACTACTTGACCAACTGGTTGTTTCCACACGATGTAAGTCATGATAGGAAGATATCAAGTGATCAATGCAATATTTTGAGTTACTCTTGTGAAGTCTTTAAATGTGGCATCTCTAGTCTCATTTATTAAGTGACAATGAATTCTGACAGCAATCCTTCTACACAAACTTCCGTTGCCACTTCTCGTACATCTGAGATCTCTCCTATTGATGTAAGCTATTAACTCCTCACATGACCTTTACCTCTCCCTCGAGAGTTGAGCTAGTGTAAACTCATCATCCACCAGAAATAATTTTTACCAGAATTTCATATGCATATATTCCCATGTAACCACACTCCTTAGGTCTAATTGATAATACTATATGTAAGATTTGTGAGTGAGGGATTTTTAAAACTCCTTTAAATGCAACTTTTTATTGTTGCAATGAGCTCCAAGATGCTAAAAAAAATCTCTTTAAAATTTCCTTAGGGTTACCTCCTCTCCTATTAAACATCTCAAAGATTGGAAGAATGTACCCCTTAGGGTAAGGTTCATCGTTGTATTCCTCTGGGTAAGGAGTATAAAAATAATCATAAATGGATGCTTCCTCACTAAATATTTATGAGGATGATGCCATCATCTCCCTATTGGCCACTTCAATGGTTAAAAAGGGCAAAATAATTGCTTCCACTGTCTTGGTCTGTGGTGGAACGACCTCAAATAAATAAGTAATGAAAACTAGAGCTTTAATGGTTGGCGTTATAGAAGGAGAAAGAATCACCATAATAGGAACAATTGGACTGGGAGGTATAACAGGAATTCCCATTAAAGGAACAACCGATTGTGCCTTTGGTGTAACGGAGGAACTTGGATTTGTCATGGAACCAAACATCGTCATTCCTTATTGGCTTTGGACGAACTCCAAAAAATTTACCATGAGATTGTTCATTTAGTTGTGTCCCAAAACATAGCTCATTGAAGCTTGCGTCCCAAGAACATTCCCCGTAACAATAGTGACTTGAGGAACCTCTGTAGCAGGTATAATAATAACCTGATCTTGTTTGTGCTAGGCATCATCAAAATCAAAAGTATGGTTCATAATTTCTTTTACCATCTCTAATAGAGTAACTCCCCATTGAAGTTTCCAAATATAAGAGAGCACTTTTCTTTAAGTAATGAGAGGAAGTTGTAATTTCTCTTGTCACATGAGTGTTTATGGTAAAAGTTAGGCGTCACCCCTACTAATAGTGATGGAAAAATATACTTAATAGGAGTAATGATAAACATGCTCGGATAATGAGGGATAATATGCTCGATTGGAGAAAATAATTGTAAAGAATACAATATATAATGTTGTTTAACCTGCTTGGGATGCTTCCATACGAGCTCGGGTTTTATTTCACTTAGAGAATGAAAATAAATGCTTACAAACACTTAATCTCAATCATAAAACTTATACTCTCAAGTGTTTATTTTGTTTAAACTCTCTTAATATCTCTTAATTTCTATTGAAGTCTATCCCTAAATCTTTCGCTCCTCTCTCTCTCTCTCTCTCTCTCTCTCTCTCTCTCATGTGTGTCTCTCTCCTGTTCTGAGTTCCATCTCTGTCGTTCTTTTTCCTTAATGGAACAATATAGCATATATAGTCTCATCCTCTATCTCGTGGGACCTTGAGTGCCTTTTTATCTTTTGTATGCTTCTGTAAATAAACCACCATAAACCATTTAATAGGGGACAAACCCGTTAAGCATGGTTTAAAGTTGTCTCAACATATGGGGGAAGTCTCAAAATATGGGGGAAAGTATTACTTTAATCAAAGGTGATAAGTGCATTACCCAATACATTATATAAAATTGACACGCATGTGATCATGTGCAAAATGAATATTCTTTTATGCGAGATAGTTCTTTCTTCGTCATTACCTTTTTATAGTTCATTAATATTTTAGTAGAGAAACCTGATGGTTACTCGTAACTTGTTCAATTGGATGAGTTATTTCATAACATCCCTGATGGTATAGAATTGTTTCGGTCTCTATATTCTCGAAATCATCTTTCTTGGGAGCCTTCCAATTAGGTCGATCGATGGTTCATTGAACTTCCTTAGGTCTGCCAGACTTGGTCTTTAGAGTGTTATGATTAACCTCTTCTATATAACATTGAATGAATTCCCATTTTACTTAGTTAAGTAAGTTATCTCTGACTAGGGAGTTATACAAATAATCCCCTCCTACATTTTCTCCCTCATAGAGAGACTTCTTATGTGAATAAGAAGTTTCTATACAAAAATACCTTATTATAACTTGTAACTTTAAATGCCTTGCTAAGGCAAATCGAAGAATATTCCTATATAAAGTACCTTGCAGTGGTGAGATCCATTTGGGAATATTTTGAGTTGATGGATCTACAACCAAGGGACCATCGTTTGTAAATCTCAAAAATGACGAACCATGTTTGTACATCTCAAACATGTGAACTGGTTGTTTGTATATTATAGCATTAAGTGCAAAGATCACTATATTTGACATCGCCATCACTTTTTGCCACGTGTAGCCACGAGACGATTTGTGAGGCATTAGATTACACAATTATTATTTTTCCCTCAATTTCATTTGGTCACTTTGTTCTATGAACCACCAAAAGCACTTTTTGAAATGGATATAAGAGAGAAACACTATAAAATCTCTTCACCTTCATTTCTTCAAAAAAAAACTTTCTAACTCTTACGTTACTTCAATTAAAGAGCTCCTAAACCTTTGTAAAGAGACAAAATGAGTTCTTCTTTTTCAAATACTCCATCTTAACATCATTCTTTGGCGATCGTGCTCTGTTATCATAATTTCTTCAACATTTTCATCACTTTTGTTCTGATTATACTATTTTTTATTCATCAATGGCATCGTCAAGTAAAGTTGTCAAAATTTTCAGTAAGAGCTCAAGAAGGGCTCCGTCATCTAACTTAGAAGAGAGACAAGCTTTGTTTAAATGTTATCTCCATAATCCATACTTTAGGGAGATAAATAAGTTTTGGAAAGAAGGTAGGGATTTTTTGCAAATTTTCTAGGATTAGAAGATCCTTTATTTTATCCTATGAACCGAAGAATCATTCTGAGGGAGGCAATCTTCCCCATTATGGTATTTTGAGACTTCAATTGGACAAGGGAGACTTACCTTATTCCAATATTGACTTTTGAGGCACTAGGTGGTTCACATGAGGGTTTTCCTTATTGGACCGATTCTAATTATAATAAATACGATGAGACTCTTTTCTAAGTTTTTTATTCTAATGGTTATTATTGGTTTGGGGATTTTATTCTCTCTAAACACAACTCTGCACTCCACCTATTGAATTCTATTTGTAACTATTTGTCCCATCCCTTAGTGACATCTCGAGTTGAGATTATAGTCGCCCTAAAAGATGTGTGGGAATAACGGGGATAGGTTTATATAGTGTTATTCCTTACAACGATGCACCACTAGATAACAAGGATGTTGACGCTTGAACGGGGATTAATAAACTTTTTCATTTTTGCATTAGTGATTCTTTAAAATCTACTTTTAGTCAGTTGAGCAGATATTTTAACAGACTTCCTTCAAAGCTGACCAAGGAACATAAGTATAAATGTATAATAACCTACGTACCATTTAGTCCTGACAAAGATCTTCCTTCACAGCTAGCTGCCTACCTATTATGCCCGTTTTCACATTTTTTCCTGCCTATCAAGCCTAATGACCAACCCCATATAGAATTGATAAATTTCTTTGTTAAGTTAGCTCACGGGATTCCTTTGGATATTATAACGTTAGATTCTTTGTATACGTGGTTATATAAATCTCATTTTGACTTGGATTATTCTGTTGGTATATAGGACATCTCCAAGTTTGGCAACGTGATCCTTTTGATGGTATTCCTCTATAGTAAGTTCCTAAATCTTGCTCCAGTTGAGCTTCCATTTACCAAATTTCTAGTCGGGCGGCCCAGGTTATTACTTCAGAGCCATAAACAAAGCAAAAGGGAATTTCTCCTTTTAATTTATGTCCATAATAATTTTGTCGATAGACCTTATTTCGAGAAAAATTATGCCAAAATGTGACCGTTCTTCATAGATGAAGCTTACACAACTCATTTGGTCAACTCTGAGGCATTTATGATTAAAGATACTTCATTAGCTATGGTAATTTTATCCTTCATTAGCTATGGTAATTCGACTTACACCTAGCCATCTTTCTTCGTTCACTGAGGGAGAGAAGGAGAGTGAATCTTACAACCCTCATCGTTGGGCCAGATAATTTGTTTTTACTAAGGTGTCTCCTTACCAATTTGACAGAATAGTAGAATCGATGATTCTGTTTTTTCTGCATACCTTGACTTCACTCGTCGTAATGTGTTTTCTCTTTGAGTAGAGTTTAATGATAAAATCGCCATTCCTAGAAAGGGAAGGCATGGTGATATTTGGATGAGCTAGCTCTGTTACTTTAATCAGCCCAACTTAGGCAATTTTGGTCCTTCACGAGAACTTAGCCCATTTATCATAACGTGGAAAGTTTAAGGCCCAAAGAAATTGTCCTTAGAAATGAATCCATTATTGGTTTGGATAATTAGCTAAGAACCACTGACATTAAGCTACCTGCAGATTTACCTCACTTGTATCCAACAGTGCGATTGTTCAAGGGGGAAAGAAAGGCAAGAAAACTAAGAAAGTAGCCCTTGGTTCAAAAATAAAAGTTACATCTAATGCAAATCCCATGAAATCCAAACTCACAAAAAGTTGAAAATAACTCGAGGTTCCTCTGAGGTAGTTGGCATACACCTAGGGCCTGTTAGCCCCCCCAGAATATATCTTGTTTAAAAGGTACATTTAATGGTATCTGGTGTTCAATATATAAGAAATTCCATTCATGTTAATAAAGATGATGCTTTAGATAGTTATGATAGGATTCACCTATCTGATTGTTTTCTCTTTTCTCAGGTTCCTTACGCGAAGGTTGCTCCAAAAGTTCTACCATAGAAAGGATATCCGATTGACGTGCCACTTCAACGTAAAAAACATTTGAGGAAGAAGTTAAGTCAAGAATGTGTATTTTTAACTCTAACTATTTCTACACCAGGTTTCTCTAAGCTAACTTTAATCGATAAACCAAGGGGTGTTGTGGATGATGTTTCCATGAATGATGCTCAATCTGAGCAACCTCAGGAAGCTCGCCTGATAAATAGTGTGGAACTATTTCTTTATGAAATAAATATTTCATATAACATTTTCTTCATTTTTTTTATAATATGTTCCTTCATCTTTAATAGGCATTGTAAATATTTATGATAACCCTCCATCTAAAGAGCAATTAAGTCTAGTCATTGAAAACACCCAGGTTGCACCTTCTCCATTGCCCTGTTCTTTAATGACTAGGATTATTATTCACGGAGGTCCCCCTCAGAGCGTGATTCTACTGTAGCATAAAAATTATCTAGTGTCGAAGAACTAGTGATGATTCCACGTGCAGCTACAGAATCTTCCACTCTCTTAACTCTTTTAATATCAATGGAGTTACCATTAACTGTGGTCCTTATAACTAGTTCTCTGGAGGTAGGTTGAACATGATTTTTATTATGGATAGTATGTGATAATCTAATTTTGTTGGATTATTAATACGTAGAGTAATGTTGTAACAGTAGGTGAACATAATGACCCCAATTATGGTTTCTCTAGATAAGCATCCTCTTACTCCTGAGATCGTTATTGAGGTATTTGACTTTAAAACTAAATGTTATTATCTGTATGCTTTTAGGCAAATACTTTGTTGGTGATCTCCTTCTATTTGTGGTGTTTCATCTTGATAGGAGTGAAGGGAGAAATCATCTACCTCCCTAAGATGATATTGATATGGTTTTAGTACCTATTGCTAGAACAATGGAATCTCAAGTTTCCTCTTCTAATGCACCAGTTCTACCTTAAAAGGATTTGGCTCTTCCTCAATTTTCTATTAATGAGGCAGTTTGTCACAACTTTGGATGAATCTCTTCATAACTTAGCTCAATCATTGCTAAGTTTATAACATAAATTTACACTTTTTAAGTCAAATTAATAGCTTTTAACTAAGTTTCTTCTCATAATTTACACTTTGTACGTCGACTTAGTAGCTTACTACTAAGGTTTCTCTAACAAATTACACTTTGTAAGTCAACTTAGTGTGTTACTACTAAGGTTTCTATAAAAAATTATACTTTGTAGGTCAATTTAATAGATTAGTACTAAAGTTTCTCTAAAAATTTACACTTTGTATGTCAACTTAGTAACGTATTACTAAGGTTTTTCTAAGACATTACACATTGTAAGTTAACTTAGTAGCTTACTACTAAGGTTTCTCTAAAAATTTGCACCTTGTAAATCAATTTAGTAGCTTACTACTAAGGTTTTCTCATAATTTGCACTTTGTAAGTCAACATAGTAGTTTATTACTAAGGTCATTAAAATTTACACTTTGTAAGTCAACTTAGTAGCTTACTACTGAGGTTTTCTCATAATTTACGCTTTGAAATTAAACTTAGTAGCTTAATACTAAGTTTTTTTTTTAAATTTACACTTGTTTGTTTAATTAGCCAAAATCTTGCTAAGGTTTTGGCTAACTCTTATGTTTCATCTATCTTTGTAGACTATTATAGGAAGCAACACTCTCGAGGAACCTCAATTAGTGTTACCTTCTATTGAGGTGGATTTCAAAGCTCGAACTCATTTTCACTCGTACTCCCACAATGATTAAGGTTTTATGATCAACATGCAAACAAGGAGAGTGGGTCTGGTTTTGAATCTCTTTTGCTAAACCTAGCATTGACTCAGTATTACTAACATGTGCTTCAGAATAACACAATTATGAAAAGCTCACTTTATTTCGTGCTTAATCAACTTTTGATTTCTCATCTTGAGACTTTTACAATTGAATGCATGAGACCTCAAAACTTAATAATGTCCTATATTTTACAAGGAGCTGCTTCAGTTATAGCTGAGATTGAGAACATTTCACCATCTTCCCTGGATAGATATGTGCTAAATCAATACACGGGGAATATCAAAGGTTTAAGAAAATATGGTTTTGATTTTACTTTGCTAATAAAAAAGTTGAGGAATTTGAAGGATACTCATGTAACATCTTATCGTTCAATCTATCTTAAGGTTGTAGAGAATTTAAAACACGAATAAAAAACTAAGAGAGCTCATCCCTTAGCTTGAGGAATGTGATCAAGTGATAACTGTAGCAGAGAGATCTTGTAATGTTGTTAAGAAAAAACATGAACTCATGTTTAAACGGAAGGCATAGGTCAATGTCAATATTTTTTCCATGTCTGAGCATCAACGAAAGGTTGCTCAAGATATAGTTGCCTCACTTCGAGAGATCTTATACTGCTTCCAGCTTAGGATTTTTATTAGAATAAGATTAGTATTTTGTATTTCGGGAATTTGTTCCCTTTTGAATTGTAATTATCCCAATTTATAATACATAGAACGTATTTGTTCTTAAATTTTATGCTTACACTTCATCTTTTTCTTTAATAATTAGATACTACAAATTCATATGCTTCTTTGAATTTCTTCAATAAAAAAGAAATTATAAGTATTTACCAAATATGATAAATTTTTAACCACTTGTTTTTAACTTTGAAAGGCCTATTATCTTTAGTTTTTAAAATCATATAATAACTTGAGTCATGTGTTTATCTAATAACATATGGTCCTTCCCAATTTTCGATAAATTTTTGCAAAAAAAAGTCTTTTAATAACCTCCTTCAAGACCAAATTGCCACCCATAAACTTCCTTGGTCTCACGATGTTCTCATAAGCTTTGGAGAGTTTCTTAGTGTAAATCAAAAAGTCCTTCCTCGCATTATCTTTAAGTTCATCTAATGATTTTAATTGAACATGCCAACTCTAAGGAAGCACGATTATTCACAAGGCGTATCTGGAAGATTTCACTTCTAACTCCACTGGAATGATTGCTTCAGCTCCATAAACCAAAAAGAAAGATGTGTAAACTGTTGTCTTCCTCTTGGTTATTCGATATGACCAAATCACCATATGCAACTTGTCATCCCGCACACTAGTAAAATCTTCCATCATTTTGGATAGAATATTGACATAAGTCCTATTTATAACTTATGCTTAACCATTACCTTTATGATAAACCACTGTTGAAATATGGTGAATAACTGAATTTTTGTCAATCAACATCATTATTGATAAATTGAGTTCCATTATCTAAAGTAATAACTTTGGGAATGCGAAAATTCCAAATGCTCTATTCTCTAATGAATTGTGCCACCTTTCCATCTATTTCTCTTTTCAAAGGTATTGCGTTTGCCGCCTTTATAAAGCACTCAGTTGCGAGGAGAATCTAATTTCCCCCCTACATAGAGGTTTAATTTCCCTGACAAGGTTAAACACGCAAGTATGGAAAAGATAAGGTGTTAATAATGAGGGTGGATCAACTGATGGAGGGTGAATTAGATTACCATGGGGTTAGCAAGCTTTTCACTTTCAAAATAACTCGGCTGAATCTTTCTCCATTATTGGCCAATAATAGAAAAGTGTCATAAGTTGGTCAAATAATTTGGCTCCTTCAATGTGAGATGAATTGTAACCTTTCTTGAGAACCTCTTATGATTCCTCTATGGTAATGCATTGTCAAGCCCGTTTGAAATATTCTCATCGATACCGGAGGATCCAGCTACAGGAGAACCAGGAACGGAGAGATTTCCCCCCTTTTTCCGCCGACTCTTTGGTCTTAAGAATGCTGGTTTTAAGAATGAGTGATTGCCCTTCTTCGACCCATACTGCCCAACCTGAGAGCGGACAGCTAATGCGTTCCACTTATTGAACAGGGTTCTATGGTCAGTCCGTGACCCCTGGATGCCGAAGGCGTCCTTAACTTCCCGACCACGATTTTTTCTTTTTTCTAGGCATTTCACTTCGAAATAAGAAGTTATATTCTACTAGGTATCAAAAATAGAGTAGATAACAAAATATAAATGGATAAGGAAATCGTGGATTCCATCGTTTCTATGGTTCCTTCTTAAACGGTGAGGTCTTCTCTATACACCGGAGCCTTTACTTCATTTAATCAATGTTATTGGTAAGTTGTATAGTTCACATTCTTTGGCTCTACCCTTGAATTATCCAGACCGACTACTCCAAGAGCACTCATCCATAAACCGGTTACTGGTACAAATAACATAAAGAAATGTAACCAACGTTTATTAGAAAAAGCAACCCCAAAGATTTGGGACCAAACTTTTCCGACATCCTTTTTTTACGAGAATAACCCTATCTTTGATAAAATCGATGTAAGGATACTTCTCGTCTGTTTAATCTTCCACAAAGTTTAACTAAGCTGGTTGGAAACAGTTTTGGCATTTATCACAGTCTCTTTGTTCTGCTGCTGCATCTTGCTTCATCGTATGCTAAAAATACCCTTATTTTTTAATTCTTCTATAAATTGAAATCTCAGTGGCCTCACAATGTTTCTTATGAGTTTCTTTTAATTGTCCTTGATCTTTTCCGGGGCCAAGGCATTTGGACAACCATACACCTGGACTTTTATACTACATGCTTCCTTGAAGAAGGAAGAATTGTGCTAAATCTTTGAGTTTCATCGAATCATCTTTTGTTTCCACCTGCTTTTTTGTTAGGCCTCTCCAATATGAAGAATCATCAAGGGGAAAGAGCTCATGTATTAAAGATGGAGATGTTCTGCGATGGATCACAAAAAGTGAAGAGTCACCTTGCATAGCCATGTTTTGTGCGATTGTGGCATAGGCGTCAGCATGTTGGTTTGTTATTCTTAGACGTCGGTCCACTATGACATAATAAAACTGATCGACTAATTTTTGTATAATTGTTCGATAAGGATTTAGGATGAGGTTCTTGAATGCGTATTCACCACTCACTTGTTTAACAACCAAGTGTATTTTTAATAATGAAAAACTTTAGGATTTTAGTTCCCCCTTTACATAATCCCAGTATTTCCTTAGACCAAGTTAAGATGTTTTAACTATTTGGTCATGCCACGCTTGTAAAATTTTGTATTAAAAAATTATAGGAGACAAACTCCAAATTTCGTTGAAGATAAAGTATCAAAGCGACAAGTTCAATATCGCTCAACTAATGACTGGTATATCAAAGACTAGTTTCAAGCAAAATTACAACTGTTGGCCATGAAGTATACGTAATAGGGCTGGGGGTGAATTGGGTATTTATGGAAATAATGATAATTTTAAAACATTATGAACTTTCTTTTGAGATTAATTGTAATATGTTAAGTCAATTTAAGTATAAGAAATTAATAAAACAATAAGCATAAATAGTTATGAGAGAGAGTTTACAAAAACTTTACAAATAGAGGTTTTAATGTGGTCCGACTTTTTCTACGTCCTTGATCAATACGATACTCGAGATACTTCACTATCTTCGGTTCACTAAGGTGGAACCAAAATATCATAAGGAATTATAACACCTTGTAAATTGTAAAAAATAAGAAAAATCTACCTCTCCTTGCCTAAGTGTAACACAAAAGAGCTCAACGTCTTATAACGCATTGACTCCCCATAACAATGACATTACCAGCTGAGAAGATATAATGAAGTTATACTGTAAGTATCAACAAGGAGATACCTAACCAAAATGTCATGCAAAGTTACTTTACTTCTTTCTAGAAATGTAAATGAGCGAGTAATCACAAGCATATTGCTCAAATGGGTTTTTAGATTGAACCTTTAGCACAATAGAGTATTGAGTTTATTTTTTTAGCTAAAGAGAGTTTGAGAAAAAAATCTTAAGATCAAAAGGGGTTTTTGGTTGGAGTTTTTCTTCAACGGAATTTGAATTTGAAATTCTCAACATGGAAATGGGTTTTGGGACTCATTTTTTCTTTCTAGAATACTCAAGTAGAGGGACATAAGATATGAATTAGATCTTTGATATTTGGAAAATATTGTAGAAATCTTATGTGTTTGAAGAAGGAACCCAATAGATAGTTTTATATGCTTTTTAAAAAACTATCCGTTAGAGGGTACTTTGGTAAATTCTCCAACTTTTGAAAACTAGACATTAAGATTTTGAGTCAGATATGCCCATTGATTTGACTCAAAGTAGTTTGAGTCGACTTAAAGTCCGAGACTCTTTTTCTAAAAAAAAGTCAAAAATATTATTCTTTACCAAATTTTGAGCAAATCAATTTGGGAGTTTAATTCAGCTTAAATTCCACATTTAGTTGACTTAAAGCGCCAGAATTATTGTCCATTATTGTTTAGCTTTGTTTTGAATTTTTGGACGGTTTAGTTGGTTATTTTGAGAAAATTTAGGTCATACAAGTTTATTCGTGTAATCATCACTTAATCACTCAAAGATTTGGGAGGGTCTTTAAGATTTTGATCCTTTATTTGATTGTATGGAATATATGGTTCATATTTTAGTTGACTCTGATGATCATGAACTTTGATTGATAATTGTTATTCATGGTTTGATGGGATGAAGTTCATTGTCTTGATGCTTGGAATGGAGTTCATTCTCTTGATTGTTTAAGTTTCTCATATATTGAGTGAACTTATCATTGTTGACAATGCATGGGCCTTGTTCTTCTCTTATGTTGTTGTAAATTTCTTCAAGGAATGAACTATTGGCTTGTATGGATGTTAAGGATATGATGGTCCCTTACTTTTTTTACGATCTAATTATTGCTTTTCTTCTTTGAGGTGATTATTCTCTTGAGGTTTTGGTTACTTGGTTATTAGAATCTTGGTGATAGTTTCATCATGTCTTGAGTGCATGTTTACATCTCAATAATATTTAGAGAGAAGGCAGTGAATTGTTGTTATATATCAATGAGATCGTTGTCATACAAAGTCATTATACTTGAAAATAATTTTGTTTTCATAATCTCACCATTTTTAATAATGACAATTCAATTGATATAGTTTTAGAAAATATTTGAAGTCTCCCCCTTTCTTTGAGACTTCATTTTGATAAATATGTTTCTCTCCCTTAGTTGTACCATCCCATATTTTTCCACGTGCAATTGATCAGGCTGACACGCCGAAGATATAGCATGTTATATAATTTATATTATTCTCGTCATCAACGATTAATAAAAATGGCAATAAAATAAAAACATGCACAACATAATAATAATAATAATAATAATAATAATAATAATAATAATAATAACAATAATAATAATAATAATAATAATAATAATAATAATAATAATAATAATAATAATAATAATAATAATAATGATAATGATATTGAACAAAAATATGAATAACCGAATTGAGATAAAAATAAAATACTCCAATAAAATTTAATCGACTATAATAAATCTCCAATATACAATAGTCTCAATTAAAATTTACAAGAACTAAAACCACTTTGGTTTAGAATGAACTTTATGAACACAAGTGACTACTGGAATACCAATTGAGATCAGATAGTAACTCCTAGTACAAGGATAATGAACCAAATCTCCAACAACAGTAACTATGGCTACTTAGGCCTCTTGCTCCTGTAATACAATAATAATAATATGTGGGTGGGTGGGGGGTAGACGAGGAGGTTTTATATATTTGGGCTATCTCCCTAAAGTTACAAGAAATATATTACTCTATTGATGTAGTAATAATCATGTAACTCATTTAGAATAAAAATACCAACCCATCAATTTAAATCTAATTCAAAAGCCTTTATGTTCAATTACAACTAAACAAGATGAGAAATCTATACCCATATTCAATTAGATCCAAATTCAAGTTAATATGTAATTTTGGGGAGATCTAGTCAAATTAATTTAATTCAATTATAATTATGTGTTATTTAAACATCTAGAGACCTAAATCAATTATAGATATGAGATTATGTACGGTTGTGTGTTGCAAACAAAGTAAATGAGAGAATAGGCACAATGCTAAGATATACGAGGAAAACGCCCAAGCAGTGGGGGAAATCATTGGGACGCTCTAATGAATCCATTTAAAAATGATGGTTTTTTATAGGAGATTAGTCATTTAACTAGATTGAGTTCACACTCACAAACTCTTGCAATCCACCAATCCTCTAAACTCTACCCGATCTAGTGGCTCTCAACCATGCTCCGCTAAAGCTTATAGAGATATAATATTGCACTTCTATTAACTTAGACACATAAACTTTGGATAATTCCACTCCAACTCATTGAGTCTTACTCTTATCGACCTCTCAATTGAAGATCTTCAATGGTAAGGGAAGAAGGTAAGGTTTTTAATGGTTGTTTTGATAGATCACTCAAAAATCACTCACAAAGTGATTTAAAAAAAGTGAGGTCAAATCAAATCTAATCTAAGGTTTCTATAGAGAGATAGACAAGCTTTTAGATATGAAATTTTTGCAAAAGTAATTAAGATTTCTAATTTGAAAAAGAAGCCAAAAATGCCTTTTCATAGTGAAAAACTGAGTTTCTCGCTATCTGCGAAGTCTGTGCACCCTGAGGCTTTTTTGTCATACTCACGATCATAAAAAATTACCAAAACTGAGCTTACTTGTCAAATGCATATGCACGCCCATTTTTCTTCCATTGGCAAAGTTTATTTTCACGGTGCCCTTTTTCCCCACGTGCACGCTTGACAATATAAAAATGCCAAAATGCCATTTTAAAGGTTTTTTCAAAGTAAATGATTTCGAATGGACGACCATTTTCACATGTTTGAAATATGTAACATTTTCTAGTAAAAACAAGTGCATAAAATGTGAGAGAAATATGTAAGGGAATCCTATAGTGCATTATAGGTCATATACCATATCCGAAAAGGTACGAAAATCCACCGGAGTCTATGAGTTGATGAAGTGGTGCAATTGAAGCTAGCTCAGACACAAATAGAGGAATACGGGGAACTCAAGCATCTAAACACTCAAAAATTACAAGGATACGTGCCTGGCTAAAATAAAATTTCCTATATGTCTGAGAAATAAAAATTTTGGCGGAATAAGCCCCCCTTTATCATGCTACATGGAAAAATTCCAAAATATCCCAAAAGACCAAAATATATACAAATCCCATCAAATTGAATAAAATCCCAATCATCAATCTATACCACCCACAACCATAGAAAGGATAATACCGACTAATACCTGACAAAAAAATGGAGGCACTCCGTGATGAGATGCCTGTAACTCAAACAACCCAAAACCATCAAATAAGTAACATCAATGTGAAGGCAAACCTCCCACTACATTTGAAATATCCCCTAATAAATTCACTATCGTAGATAATATATTCTATCCCCTTTTTCCACGAATAGAAAAGGTTAGAAAATACAATACAAACCATTAATCTAAAAAGATGCGAGAGATTAAAATAGATATAACAAAGATAAGAATATGTTAATCAATCGCATGCAGGGTATACACTAATCATTCTCCCCCTCAATCAAATGTGGGGTATCCACAAAAAAATCACACGATTTCAATGGTAAAATAATATAATCAATTATAAAGAAAGAGTGACAATATGATATCAAGAGCTACACCACACAAGAAACACATGCTAGCAAGAAAAAATATTTATCACGGATCATAAAGAGTGTAGAATTTCAAAACATCCACAAAATAATAACAATCTCAAACAAAGTGATTAAAACTCCCCCTAAAACAAATATCTCTTCCCTAGAATAAAATAATTCTCCCCCTAAATCATATATCACTTCCCCTAAAGATATGCATGCAAAGAAAGTATAAGGGAGGACCTATCTTTGAGTAATGGGAGGAAGTGGTGATTCCTCTTTTCAGTTAGGTGTTTATGATAAAACTCAGGCGTAACTCCTATTAATGGTGATGGGAAAATATACTTTGTAGGAGTGATGATAAATAGGCTCAAATATTAAGGGAGAATATGTTCAAGAGAAGAAAATAACTGTAAATAATGGAAAAAATAATGTAGTTTACCCAAATTGGACTACATTCACAAGAGTTTGAGTTTTATTTCATTTGGATAATGAAAATCAATGCTTTAAATCACTCAATTTTAATAATGAAACTTCGTCTCTCTAGTGTTTATTGTGTTTAAACTCTCTTAAAATATATTCAAGTCTATTGAAGGATATCCCAAAATCTCTCTCTTTTATGTTGTATAGTCTGTGCGTGCCTCTCCAATTTTGAGTCCCGTATCTATTGTACTTTTCCTTGAATGGAACAATATAGCATATGTAGTCTTATCCTCTATTTCGTGAGACCTTGAGTACCTTTTTATCTTTTGCATACTTTTATTGATAAACCACCATCAACCATTTAATGGAGGATAAACCCGCTAAGCATGGTTTAAAGTTGTCTCAAAACATGAGCAAAAGTACTACTATAATCAAAAGTGATAAGTTCACTGCCCAATACATTATATAAAATATGCATGCATGGGATCATGTGCAAAAGGAGTATTCTTTTACGTCAGATAGTGCTTTCTTCGTTAGAACCTTTTTATAACTCATTAATAACTCAGTCGATCAAGCTTTTAATTACTCACAACATGTTCAATCGGATGAGCTGATTTGCAACATGCCTTGCCGTATGGAGTTGTTTGGTATTTATTTTCTCATAAGCAACTTCCTCGGGAACATTTCCGTCCAGGTCGATCGATGGTGCATTGAACTTTCATAGGTTTTCCAAACTTGTTCTTTCGAGTGTTTTGATTAACCTCTTCCATATTACATCGAATAAACTCCCCTTTTCCTATGTGAAGTAACTTATATTAGAGTAGGGAGTTTTATAAATATTCCCTCCCACATATAGAATCTTGAAAAACATGGCAAAGAAAAACATGTGAAGCATGATGGGGGTAGGAGTATCACAACAAGATATAATGAAAGTGTGGGATAAAGATATGTGAGAAAGGACATAGAATGTTTGGGATAAAGTTGTCACCCCCAGAATTGTCATGGTCATTGACCTTGACAAGTTGGACTTGTCACAGTCAATGACCGTGACAATCTGACAGATTTAATGTAGTTTAAATAAATAAGATCACAAAAGATATCCTACAACATAAAGTACCAAAGGCTAGCAAAAATAGACACAAAAGTGTCTCAAGGGACATAAAAGATATAAGGAGATAAAAACATGTCTAAGGCAAACCTAACGAGATATTTATCATAATAAGCGCAAACACAATTGACTAAACCAAACGGATCAAATTAAGATCCAAGAAGTCCTAAAAAGAATAAAAAAATTTACAACTCTCAATCGAAGAGCACCAAAAGATGATTGAGGTCACGTCTCAAAATTAAACTACTAAGGGAATATAAATGACAAAAAAGGTAGACGATCAAAACATTGAGATCACACTTACAGATATAAAAATCATCCACAAAATCACATAAGTCACTAAAGAAAAAACATGGGGATGATATAGAGGTAAACAATACAAAGTAGTAGGTACAAAGACATGATGAGCTATAAGAAGAAACATGTGTACCAAAAGAAAACTATAATGTACCCAAATAGGGGAATCGTGCACATAGGGGAAAATAAAATTGTGCGGATGGGTGCCATGCATACAATGCCAAAAGAAGCTACGTATACGAAAACAATCAGTATATTAGTGAAGGAACATCAATCCAGAAAAGATTGCGTATGGAAGCTTATCGGGAAAAAATTTAGTGGTCATGTAAGGACACTGTCGTTGTTTGGTTTTCCACCACAATAAAAGAAACCTAAAATTAACTACACTTGTTTTACAAGTACAACGACGAGTTCGGGTATCGCATCTACGGAGAATGTTTATAAGTCTTTAATTAATCTATTAATTATTGAAGTCAAAATGTAAAAGGTGATGTTTTAATTAAATAAATCTAGTCAAATATTTAAACTAAATTAAATGACAAGAAAGTAAAGTATAGGTTGAGAATCATATCCCTCACCACGGGCTAATTACCACAAATGGTTATATGGACAGAAATTTTTTTGTCAAGATTAGATCACATTTGGACAATTAAAAAAATATAGAGTTGTCACCCCCCAAATTATCATAAAATCTTAATTTGAGTTTGGCGCCAACAAATACCCCTGAGATTACACACAAAAGGTCATAAATATGGCATATACATAATATAATCCATTAGTTTTCCTAGATGAAAAGCCAAGAACAACCTATCCTATCTAAAGTAGCCTAATCCATTATATGATAGAAAATAACCAACTAATCCATGGCGAGTTCAATAATCTCAACCTAATTTAACTTAGCTAGCAAGCATATTAAAGCATGGAATGAAAAAAAGAAATAAAGAAATGAAGATAACTTGTTAACAATGCATGAAACTAATTAAGAAATATTATATAAATAAGGAAGAATGTGAATACTAGCTTACAATCATACCTTAGGACTCAATACTAAACGTAAAATATCCTAAAACAATATATAATAATTGATGCCTTAAAAATAAAATCAAACTTAATATTTATAGTAAGTTTGAGAAATCAAAAGAAAAGAATTACAACCTGCCAAAATATCTCAAATCAAGGAGTTAGGGGCGATTGATCAACCAAGCCAAAGTCGTCCATACTGTAAACAATGCTTCATAAAATATGAGGAGTCAATCGATTGATCATAGACCGATCGATATATGGAGATAAAATCTCATCACTGCCTACAATTCTTGACATATATAAGGGAGGTCGATTGAAGATCTAGAGCCGATAGGTCGATGCCGTATTTTCCATCCCTCTTATACTTCAAAAAGGAAAATATTTCAATTCATGGAAACGGGAATAACATCATCTTTCGGACTCGGAACGATGCACTGTTGGATGCCACGTGAAGTAAACTCGACTAAATATGCTTCCATTGTTTTTCGTCAACTGAAAAATGAAGTCTACATTTACTAAATTTCCCTTAAAATTGCGTAAACTTATAAACTTTCTCGAAACGCAACCAATTGTTCCGCTAAGCATTCGATACCAACAAAAGATCGAATAAACCTTGCAAAGCATACATATATCAAAAAGAAAGATTAACCGATATAAGAGATTAAAAAAGGAAATAACGGACACAATCATGCTAGAATGAATAAATAAAAAGAGCGTTAATAAAAAAATATCCGCAACTAATCAGAACCCTAAAGACCAAACTCTCAAAATATGATATGAATGAATGCAAAATCATGTAACATCATTCTTATGTGAGTTTTAAAGAACAATTTTAAGACGAATGCACAAAATAAATAAAAATTTCACTCATATATATATGTATTCAATCTCTAAATAAAAATGTGTGACAGTGATTATGCACAACATGTTGAACTTGTTTTGACAAATAAATTTCCTTTAAATCTTGATTTCTGCATAGATTGAGAACAAATTCAACACAAACATCAAGAAATTAAACATATAAGGTTTAGAATTCTTACTAAATCAAATCAGACAACTTTATATTTCAGCCAATGTATGATTCGTGAGCAAATATGCTTTACAAAATCAAATGAATACGCATAACCAAGTCGCAAGACATTGCAAATGATGCTTAAATTTATCATTACACCAACATCCCTTCAAGATCTCATCAAACATTTGTTTATAACCATTAAGCTCCCTTAATCATACGTTGTTTGCATTTTTTTAAAGCCACACAAAAATAGTAATTTACTTTTGAAAATATATTGCCCTATCTTGTTTGATTGCCTTGTTTGATTACAAGTTAAGCACTTGGCTTGTGGGTCTTTATAACATATTAACTTTTTGCATTGATTGTAAATTTAAACCCCTAGATGACACCTACCCAATGATACTCATATTTGAATTGGATGTAATCACTCTGATGGTAACCCTTATCAACATATATAAAACGGTCCTTTTTCAACTCCAACAAGTATAAAAAACACAGAGTTCTCACATATGAACCATAAAAACATTTCAAAACCAATAAGAGATGTCGAGATTTGATCATGATTAATTCAATCACTAAAAGAAATATCACGTATGTAATAACCCATATTTTCCACACTCAAATAATCATGACTGATGCAAATTATAAGAAGTGCTAAAAAATCTATATCATTCTCAGCAGTAACATAAACATTAAAATGACAATAAATAAAAACCATCAAAAATAAAACTCACTAAAGAATGGTGGAAAGAATAACTAAACTGAGATAAGCCAAAAGCTCCAATAAAACTGAATCCATAAATAATAAAATTTCTTCATATATATGTCTATACTAAAATGAAAGATACAACTATAACCATCTTGAATCAAAGCTCTTGAATACAAGTGACTACTACAAAGAACAAACAAATCTTACTCTAAGGACGACAAGCTGAACTTTGCAAATTGTAAGTCTGATTGCTCATCCTTGCGATTCCACTGTACAAATTTGGATCAATTCCCTAACGTTGTAAGAAATAAATTATAGTACCAAAATAGTAATAATCATGCGACTCATTTATGATAAATATTTCATCCCCCCGACACTCTTATACAAGATATAGCTCACCCCTCAATATAAGTGAAATATTACACAAGTGTCCCAATCCAAGGCATAATCGATACTAAAAAGTATTTAACACTAGACTAGCAAGTACTATCACGTAATGGAATACTAATATATGATGAAACTAACTACTCATGTATAGAATACACATCCTAAAACCCACATATTTAATAATTCATTAAGATACTCACAATATTATTAATATAACATTTCTCTTGTATTAACATCTTTTCATTAAATGTGTTCGTCACTGAACTACAATGTATGCATACAATGCCTTCTCGAATTATCCCCCATTCATGTCACCCGCATAATAAGAATTACACAATCTCATGAAACAAATGAATAAATGTGAAAAAGGGCTTTCAATAAAAATTTCCATCATAAAACTAATATCGTATACACATATATAAGTCTCATAACAACCACACAAAGACATCTACCTTCAAGAACTTTCTTGTGCTTATATAGCTTTATCGATAAGCTTCCAGGAGTCCCTCCACTAACCGATTTGAAAATATTAGAGCACATATAAGAATGGAGAATCACAACACAATCACATCATCAAGCAGTCCCAAAGCAAAACTTGAACAATTTATCAAAATATCTTCCTCTCTCATCACTAAGCATAGAGTATTTTGATTGCTCACCCACTAACGCCAAGTATTTTTGCATAAGTCTATAAATATATAAATTATCATCATATTCACAAACTGGGAATCGCGTGATCATGCGATCAGTTCCTACGAGTTACATTGGTACCGTGCGAGGTGTTGGTGCCACTTACGGGGCCGTTCAGGGGTTATTTCGGGTTTTCACCCACTAACGTCATCTTTTTATGCCTAAGTCAAGAAATATTAAAATTAGCATTATATTCTCAAACTGGGAGTCCCGTGTTCACGCGGTAAGTTCCTACGAGTAAAATTGGTCCCGTGTGATGTGTTGGTGCCACTTACGGGCCGTTCGGGGGCTGTTTCGGGTTTTCACCAACTAACGCCATGTTTTGCTTAAGTCCTGATATTTTTAAATTATCGTCGTATTCTCAAATAGGAAATCCCGTGGTTGCGCGGTCAGTTCCTATGAGTAACATTGGTCTCGTGCGAGGTGTTGGTGCCACTTACGGGGCCATTCAGGGGCAGTTTCGGATTTTCACCCACTAACGACATGTTTTTATGATAAAGTATAGAAATATGAAAATAATCATCATACTCTCAAACCGAGAGTCCCGTGATCACGCGGTCAGTTCTTATGAGTTACATTAGTCGCGTGCGAGGTGCTAGTACCACTTATGGAGTCGTTCGGGTGCTTCAGATTTTCACCAACTAACGCCATGTTTTTATGACTAAGTCTAGAAATATGCAAATTATCATTGTATTATCAAATTGGGAGTCGCCTAATCGTGCGGTCAGTTCCTACGAGTTACATTGGTCCCGTGCGAGGTGTTCGTGCCACTCAATGGGGCGTTCGTGGACTATTTTGGGTTTTCACCCACTAACGCCATGTTTTTATACCCCAGTCTTGTAATATGTAAATTATTAACATATTCCCAAATCGGGAGTCCCGTGATAGCGCGGTCAGTTCCTACGTGTTACATTGGTCCCATGCGAGGTGTTAGTGCCACTCACGAGGCCGTTCGGGGGGTTGTTATGGGTTTTCACCCGCTAACACCGTGTTTCTATGCCTAAGTCAAGGAATATGCAAATTATCAGCATATCCTCAAACCGAAAGTCCCGTGATCCTGCGGTCAGTTCTTATGAGTTATATTGGTCCCATGCGAGGTGTTGGTGCCACTCACGGGGCCGTTTGGGGGCTGTTTCAGATTTTCACCCACTATCGCCATGTTTTTATGCCTACGTCTAGAAATATGCAAATTATTGTTGTATTCTTAAATTGGGAATTCCGTGATCATGCGGTATGTTCCTACGAGTTACATTGGTCCATTGCGAGGTGTTGGTGCCACTCACGGGGCCGTTCAGAGCTGATTTCAGGTTTTCACCAACTAATGCCACGTATTTATCCCTAAGTCTAGAAATAATGGAATTATCATCGTATTCCCAAATCGAGAGTCCCGTCATCACGCGGCCAGGTCCTACGAGTTACGTTGGTCTCGTGTGAGGTGTTGGTGCCACTCACGAGGCCGTTTGGGGGTTGTTTCGGGTTTTCACCCATTAACGCTATGTTTTTATGCCTAAGTCAAGAAATATGAAAATTATCGTCATATTCTCAAATCGGGAATCTCGTAATCGTGTTGGTGCTACTCACAGGGTCGTTCGGGGGCTGTTACGGGTTTTCACCCACGAACTCCATGTATTTATGCCTAAGTCTAGAAATATGGAAATTATCATTGTATCCTCAAACCGAGAGTCCTGTGATGTCGCGATCAGTTCCTACGAGTTACATTTGTCCCGTGCGAGGTGGTGGTGCCACTCACGGGGCCATTGGGAGGCTATTTCGAGTTTTCACCTACTAACGCCATATTTTATGCTTAAGTCCAGAAATGAGCAAATTATCATCGTATTCTCAAACCGGCAAACCCGTGATCACGCGGTCAGTTCCTATGAGTTACATTGGTGCAGTGCGAGGTGTTGGTGCCACTCACGGGGCCGTTCGGGGGTTATTTTGGGTTTTAACCCACTAACGCCATGTTTTTATGCCTAAGTCTAAAAATATGCACGTTATCGTCGTATTCTCAAATCGGGAGTCCCATGATCGTGCGGTCAGTTCCTACGAGTTACATTTGTCCCGTACGAGGTGTTATTGCCCCTCATCGGGCCATTCGAGGGTTGTTTTGGGTTTTCACCCACTTACCGCATGTTTTTATGCCGAAGTCTTAAAATATGCAAATTATCATCGTATTCTCAAACCGGGAGTCCCGTGATCTCGCGGTAAGTTCCTACGAGTTACATTGGTCTCATACGAGGTGTTGGTGCCACTCAAATAGCCATTCAGGTGTTGTTTCGAGTTTTCACCCAATAACGCCATGTTTTGCCTAAGCCCAGATATTTTTAAATTAACGTCGTATTCTCAAAACAAAACTTTCGTTATCGTGCGGTCAGTTCCTACAAGTTACATTGGTCCAGTGCCACACACGGGTCATTTGGAGGCTGTTTTGGGTTTTCACCCACTAACGCCATGTTTTTATGCCTCGGTTTAGAAATATGCAAACAGTCATTGTGTTTTCAAATAGGGTGTCCCGTGATCACGCGGTCAGTTTTTACGAGTTACATTGATCCTGTGCAAGGTGTTGGTGCCACTCACGGGGCCATTCGGAGGTTGTTTTGGGTTTTCACCCACTAACACCATGTTTTTATGCCTAAGTCTAGAAATATGAAAATTATCATCGTATTCACAAATCAGGATTCCCGTGATCACGCGGTAAGTTCCTATGAGTTACATTGGTCCCGTGCGAGGTGTTGATGGCACTCACGGGACCGTTCGAGGGCTGCTTCAAGTTTTCACCCACTAACGCCATGTTTTTAAGGCTAAATCTAGTAATATGCAAATTATCGTCGTAATCTCGAACCGAGAGTATCGAGATCATACAATAAGTTCCTACGAGTAACATTGGTCACGTACATGGTGTTGGTGCCACTCATGGGACCATTTGGGAGCTCCTTCGAGTTTTCACCAATTAACGCCATGTTTTTATGCCAAAGTCTAGAAATATGCAAATTATCGTCGTATTCTCAAACCGTGAGTCCCAAGATCACGCAGTCCATTCTAACATGTTACATTGATCCCATGCAAGGTATTGGTGCCACTCATGGGGCCATTCGGTGGTTGTTTCGGGTTTTGACCCACTAACGCCATGTTTTTATCCCTAAGTCTAGAGACATTCAAATTAGCATCGTATTCTCAAACCGGGAGCCCCGTGATCGCGCGGTCAGTTCCTACGAGTAACATTGGTCCCCCGCGATGTGTTGGTCCCACTCACGGGGTCCTTCGGGGGAAGTTTTGAGTTTTCACTCACTAACACCATGTTTTTATGCCCAAGTCTAAAATTATGCATATTACCATCATATTCTGAAGTCGGTAGTCCCGTGATCACGCAATAAGTTCCTACGAATTACATTGGTCCCGTGCGAGGTGTTAGTACTACTCACGGGGCTGTTTGATTGTTCACCCACTAACGCCATTTTTTATGCCTAAGTCTAGAAATATGTAAATTAACGTCGTATTCACAAACTGGGAATCGCTTGATCATGCGATCAGTTCCTACGAGTTACATTGGTCCCATGCGAGGTGTTAGTGCCACTCACGAGGCTGTTCAGTGGTTGTTTCGGGTTTTCACCCACTAACGTCATATTTTTTTCCTAAGTCTAGAAATATTAAAATTATCATTGTATTCTCAAATCGGGATTCCCGTGATCGCGTGGTAAGTTCCTACAAGTAAAATTGGTCCCGTATGATGTGTTGGAGCCACTCACGGGCGTTTGGGGGATACTTCAAGTTTTCACCCACTAACGCCATGTTTTGCTTAAGTCCTGATATTTTTAAATTATCATCGTATTCTCAAACAGGGAATCCCGTGATCATGCGGTCAGTTCCTACGAGTTACATTGATCCCGTGCGAGGTATTGGTGCCACTTACGGGGCCATTCGGGGACAGTTTTGGATTTTCACCCACTAACGACTAGTTTTTATGCCAAAGTCTAGAAATATGAAAATTATCATCATACTCTAAAACTGAGAGTCCTGTGATCACGCGGTCAGTTCTTGAGAGTTACATTGGTCCCGTGCGAGGTGTTGGTGCCATTCACCGGGTCGTTCAGGGGGTGTTTTTCGATTTTAACCAACTATAGCCATGTTTTTATGCC
This sequence comes from Sambucus nigra, assembly GCA_949130495.1. Classification (NCBI taxonomy): domain Eukaryota; kingdom Viridiplantae; phylum Streptophyta; class Magnoliopsida; order Dipsacales; family Adoxaceae; genus Sambucus; species Sambucus nigra. The sequence continues at coordinate 380,130,752 of OX422211.1, forward strand.
TAAGTATATAAATATGCAAATTATCATTGTATTATCAAATTAGGAGTCGCCTGATCGTGCAGTCAGTTCCTACGAGTTACGTGGTCCCGTGCAAGGTGTTAGTGACATCACGGGGTCGTTCAGGGACTATTTCGAGTTTTCACCCACTAACGCCATATTTTTATGCCTCAATCTAGAAATATGTAAATTATCAACGTATTCCCAAATTGAGAGTCCCGTGATTGCGCGATCGGTTCCTACAAGTTACATTGGTCCCGTGTGAGGTGTTGGTGCCACTCACGGGGCCGTTTGGGGGTTATTTTGAGTTTTCACCCGTTAACGCCATGTTTTTATCCCTAAGTCTATAAATTAGCAAATTATCATCGTATTCTAAAATCGGGAATCTAGTGATCGCGGGATCAGTTCCTATAAGTTACATGGGTCCAGTGCGAGGTGTTGATGCCACTCACGGGGCCGTTGCGGGCTGTTTTGGGTTTTGACCCTCTAACGCCATGTTTATATGCCTAAGTTTAGGAATATGCAAATTATCATCGTATTCTCAAACCAAAAGTCTCATGATCGGGTGGTCAGTTCCTACGAGTTACATTGGTCCCATGCGAGGTCTTGGTGCCACTCACGGGGCCGTTCGGGGGCTATTTCGGGTTTTCACCCACTAACGCCTTGTTTTTATGCCTCAGTCTAGAAATATGTAAATTATCAATGTATTCCCAAATTAGGACTCCCGTGATTGCACGATCAGTTCCTACGTGTTACATTGGTCTCGTGTGAGGTGTTGGTGCCACTCACGGGGCCGTTCGGGGGTTGTTTTGGGTTTTCACCCGCTAACGCCATGTTTTTATGCCTAAGTCTATAAATATGCAAATTATCATCATATTATCAAACAGGGAATCCCGTGATTCTGTGATCAGTTCCTACGAGTTACATGGGTCCAGTTCGAGGTATTGATGCCACTCACGGGGCCGTTCGGGGGTTGTTTTGGGTTTTGACCCACTAACGCCATGTTTCTTTGCCCAAGTCTAGAAATATACAAATTATCATCGTATTCCCAAATCAAAAGTCATGTGATCGTGCGGTCAGTTCCTACGAGTTACATTGGTCCCGTGCGAGGTGTTGGTGCGACTCACGGAGCCGTGCAGGGGCTGTTTCGGATTTTCACCCACTAACGCCATGTTTTTAGGCCTCTGTCTACAAATATACAAATTATTGTTGTATTCTCACATCGGGAATTCCGTGATCGTGCGGTCAGTTCCTACGACTTACATTGGTCCGTTACGAGGTGTTGGGGCCACTCAAGGGGCCGTTCGGCTGTGATTTCGGGTTTTCACCCACTAATGCCACGTTTTTATGCCTAAATGTAGAAATATGCAAATTATCACCGTATTCCCATACCGAGAGTCCCATGATCGCACGGTTAGTTCCTACGAGTTATATTGGTCTCATGCGAGGTGTTGGTGCCACTCACGGGGCCGTTCGGGGGTTGTTTCGGGTTTTCACCCACTAACGCCATGTTTTTATGCCTAAGTCTATAAATATGCAAATGATCATCGTATTCTCAAACTGGGAATCCCTTGATTGCGCGGTCAGTTCCAACGAGTTACATGGGTCCAGTTCGAGGTGTTGATTCCACTCACGGGGCCGTTCGGGGGTTGTTTCGGATTTTGACCCACTAACGCCACGTTTCTTTGACTAAGTCTAGAAATATGAAAATTATCGTCGTATTCTTAAACCGAAAGTCACGTGATTGAGCGGTCAGTTCCTACGAGTTACACTGGTCCCGTGCGAGGTGTTGGTGACACTCACGGGGCTGTGCGGGGGCCGTTTCGTATTTTCACCCACTAACGCCATGTTTTTATGTCTACATCTAGAAATATGCAAATTATTATTGTATTCTCAGACCGGGAATTCTGTGATCGTGCGGTCTGTTCCTACGAGTTACATTGGTCCGTTGCGAGGTGTTAGTGCCACTCACAGGGCCGTTCGGGGGTGATTTCGAGTTTTCACCCACTAACGCCACGTTTTTATGCCTAAGTCTAGAAATATGCAGATTATCATCGTATTCCCTAACCGGGAGTCCCGTCATCACGCGGTTAGTTCCTACGAGTTACATTCATCCCATACGAGGTGTTTGTTCCACTCACGGGGTCGTTCGGGGGTTGATTTGGGTTTTCACCCACTAACGCCATGTTTTTATGCCTAAGTCTAGAAATATGCAAATTATCTTTGTATTCTCCAATTGGGAATCTCGTGATCGCGCGATCACTTCCTACAAATTAGATTAGTCCAGTGCGAGGTGTTGGTGCCACCCGTTCGGGAGCTGTTTCAGATTTTCACCCACTAACGCCATGTTTTTATGCCTAAGTCTAGAAATGTGCAAATTATCATTTTATTCTCAAACCGGGAGTCCCGTGATCCTGCGATAAGTTCCTACGAGTTACATTTGTCCCGTGAGAGGTGTTGGTGCCACTCAAGGGACCACTGGGAGGCAGTTTCGAGTTTTCACACACTAACGCCATGTTTTTACACCTAAGTCTATAAATATGCCAATTATCATAGTATTCTCAAACTGGGAATCCCGTCATCGTGCGATCAGTTCCTACAAGTTACAATGGTCCAATGCGAGGTGTTGGTGTCACTCACGGGGCCGTTCGGGGGCTATTTCGGGTTTTGACCCACTAACGCCATGTTTTTAAGATTAAGTCTAGAAATATGCATATTATCGTCGTATTCTTAAATCGGGAGTCCCGTGATCGCGCGGTCAGTTCCTACGAGTTACATTGGTGTCGTGCGAGGTGTTGGTGCCACTCACGGGGCCGTTCGGGAGCTGTTTCGAATTTTCACCCACTAACGCCATGTTTTTATGCCTATGTCTAGAAAAATGAAAATTATTATTGTATTCTCAAACTGGGAATTTCATGATCATGCGGTCAGTTCCTACGAGTTACATTGCTCCGTTGCGAGGCGCTGGTGCCGCTCACGGGGCTGTTTGGGGGTGATTTCGGGTTTTCACCATTATCGCCACATTTTTATGTCTAAGTCTAAAAATATGCAAATTATAATCGTATTCCCAAACCGTGAGTCTTGTGATCGCGCAGTTAGTTCCTACGAGTTACATTGGTCTCGTGCGATGTGTTAGTGCCACTCACGGGGTCGTTCGGGGGTTGTTTCAGGTTTTCACCCACTAACGCCATGTTTTTATGCCTAGGTCTAAAATTATGCATATTACCATTGTATTCGCAAGCTGGGAGTCCCATGATTGTGCAATAAGTTTCTACATGTTACATTGGTCCCGTGCGAGGTGTTGGTGCTACTCACGGGGCCGTTCGGGGGCTGTTTCGATTGTTCACCCACTAATGCCATGTTTTTATGCCTAAGTCTATAAATATGCAAATTATCATCGTATTCTCAAACTGGGAATCCCGTGATTGCACGATCAGTTCCTACGAGTTACATGGGTCCAGTTCGAGGTGTTGATGCCACTCACGGGGCCGTTTGGGGGTTGTTTCGGGTTTTGACCCACTAACGCCATGTTTCTTTGCCTAAGTCTAGAAATATGTAAATGATTATCATATTCTCAAACCGAAAGTCACGTGATCACACGGTCAGTTCCTACGAGTTACATTGGTCCCGTGCGAGGTGTTGGTGCCACTCATGGGGCCACTGGGAGGCTGTTTCGGGTTTTCACACACTAACGCCATGTTTTTAAGCCTAAGTCTAGAAATATGAAAATTATTATAGTATTCTCAAATCGGGAATTTTGTGATCGTGCGGTCAGTTCCTACGAGTTACATTGGTTTGTTGCGAGGTGTTGGGGCCACTCATGGGGCCGTTCGGGGGTGATTTTGGGTTTTCACCCACTAACGCCACGTTTTTATGCCTAAGTGTAGAAATATGCAAATTATCATTGTATTCCTAGACCGAGAGTCCCGTGATCGCGCGGTTAGTTCCTACGAGTTATATTGGGCTCGTGTGAGGTGTTGGTGCCACTCACAGGGCCGTTCGGGGGCTGTTTCGGGTTTTCACCCACTAACGCCATGTTTTTATCATAAGTCTAGAAATATGAAAATTATCATCGTATTCTCAAACTGTGAGTCCCGAGATCATGCGGTCCATTCTTACGTGTTACATTGGTCCCATGCGAGGTGTTGGTGCCACTCATGGGGCCATTTGGTGGTTGTTTCGGGTTTTCACCCACTAACGCCATGTTTTTATGCCTAAGTCTAGAAATATACAAATTATCATTGTATTCTCAAATTGGGAGTCCCATGATCCCGTGGCCAGTTCTTACGAGTTACATTGGTCACGTGCAAGGTGTTGGTCCCACTCACGAGGCCACTGGGAGGCTATTTTGGGTTTTCACACACTAACGCCATGTTTTTAAGCCTAAGTCTAGAAATATGCAAATTATTATAGTATTCTCAAACCGATATTCTAGTTATCGCGCGGTCAGTTTCTACGAGTTACTTTGGTCTAGTGCATGCTGTTGGTGCAACTCACGGGGCCGTTCGGGGGACTATTTCGGGTTTTCACCCACTAACGCCATGTTTTTATGCCTAAGTCTAGAAATATTCACATTATTGTTGGATTCTCAAATCGAGAGTCTCGTGATCGCGCGGTCAGTTCCTACGGGTTACATTGGTCCCGTGCGAGGTGTTCATACCACTCAGGAGGCCGTTCGGGAGCAGTTTTGAATGTTCACCCCCAAAAGCCATGTTTTTAAGCCTAGTCTAGAAATATGCAAATTATTGTTGTATTCTTAAGGCCGGAGTCCCGTGATTGCGTGGTAAGTTATACGAATTATGTTGGTCTCGTACGAGGTGTCCATGCCACTAACGAGGCTATTCGGGGGCTGTTTTGAGTTTTCACCTACTAACGCCATGTTTTTATGCCTATGTCTAGAAATATGAAAATTATCATCATATTCTCAAATCGGGAGTCCCATGATCGCGCGATAAGTTCCTACGAGTTACATTCGTCTCGTACGAGGTGTTAGTGCCACTCAAATGGTCGTTCGGGGGTTGTTTTGGGTTTTCACCAACTAACGCCATGTTTTGCCTAAGTCCATATATTTTTCAAATATCAGCGTACTCTCAAACTGAGAGTCCCGTGATCGCGTGATCAGTTCTTACAGGTTACATTGGTCCCGTACAAGTTGTTGGTGCCAGTCACAGGGCCGTTCGGGGGCTGTTTCGGAGTTTCACCTCCTAACGCCATGTTTTTATGCCTAAGTTTAGAAATATAAAAATTATCATCGTACTCTCAAATCGGGAGTTGCGTGATCGCGCGGTCAGTTCCTACGAGTTATATGTGTTCCGTACGAGGTGTTGGTGCCACTCACGAGGACATTCGGGGGGGTATTTTGGATTTTCACCCTATAATGCCATGTTTTGCCTAGGTCTAGATATTTTTGAATTATCATCGTATTCTCAAACCGGAAGTCCCGTGATAGCACGATCAGTTACTACAAGTCACATTGGTCCCGTGCGAGGTGTTGGTACCACTCACGGGGCCGTTCGGGGGTTGTTTTGGGTTTTCATCCACTAACGGCATGTTTTTATACCAAAGTCTAGAAATATGCAAATTATCATCATATTCATTAATCGGGAGTCCCGTGAACATGTGGTCAGTTCCTACAAGTAACATTGGTCCCGTGCGAGGTGTTAGTGCCAGTCACGGAGTCATTCGGGGGTTGTTTCGAGATTTCACCCACTAATGCCAAGTTTTTATTCCTAAGTCTAGAAATATACAAATTATCATCGTATTCTCAAACTGGGGGTCCTGTGATCACGCGGTTAGTTCCTACGAGTTACATTGGTCTAGTGCGAGGTGCTGGTTCCACTCACGGGGCCGTTCGGGGGCTGTTTCGAGTTTTCACCAACTAACGCCATGTTTTTATGCTGAAGTATAGAAATACGCAAATTATCATCGTATTCTCAAACCGAGAGTCTCAATATCGCGCGTTCAGTTCCTAAGAGTTACATTGCTCCCGTGCGAAGTGTTGGTGCCACTCACGGGGCAATTCGGAGGTTGTTTCGGATTTTCACCCACTAACGCAATGTTTTTTGCCTAAGTCTAAAAATATGCAAATTATTTTTGTATTCTCAAACTGAGAGTTCTATGATTGCGTGGTAAGTTCCTACGAGTTATAATTATACCGTGCGGGGTGTTGATGGCAGTCACACGGGGCCATTAGGAGGCTATTTCTTGTGTTCATCCACTAACGTCACGTTTTTATGCCTAAGTGAAGAAATATGAAAATTTTCATCATATTCATAAACTGGGAGTCCTTTTATTATGCGGTAAGTTCCTATGAGTTACATTGGTCCCATGGGAGGTGTTAGTGCCACTCACAGGGACTTTCGGGGGCTGTTTCGATTTTCCTCCCAATAATGCCATTTTTTTATGCATAAGTCTAGAAATATGCTAATTATCGTCGTATTCTCAAACCAAGAGTCCCGTGATCACGCGGTAAGTTCCTATGAGTTACATTGGCCCCGTGCGAGGTGTTGGTACCACTCAAATGGCCATTCGGGGGCTGTTTTGAATTTTCACCCACTAACGCCAAATTTTGCCTAAGTCTAGATATTTTTAAATTATCGTCGTATTCTCAAATAAGGAAATTCCATGATCGTGCGGTCAGTTCCTACGAGTTACATTGGTCCCGTGCGAGGTGTTCGTGCCACTCACGGGGCTGTTCAGGGGTGTTTCAGGTTTTCACCCACTAACGCCATCTTTTTATGCCTAAGTCTGAAAATATGCAAAATATCATCGTATTACAAAGCCGGGAGTATCGTGATCGTTCGGTCAGTTCCTACGAGTTACATGGGTCAAGTGCAAGGTCCACTCACGGGGCCGTTCGGTGGCTGTTTTGAGTTTTGACCCACTAACGACATATTTTCATGCCTAACTCTCGAAATATATCAATTATCATCATATTCTCAAACTGGGAGTTTCGTGATCACGCGGTCAGTTCCTAGGAGTTACATTGGTCCCGTGCGACGTGTTGGTGCCACTCACGGGGTCGTTCGGGGGTTGTTTCGGATTTTCACACACTAATGCCATGTTTTTTTGCCTAAGTCTAGAAATAAGCAAATTATTGTTGCATTCTCAAACTGGGAATTCCGTGATCGTTCGGTTAGTTCCTACGAGTTACATTGGTCCTGTGTGAAGTGTTGGTACCCCTCACGGGGCCGTTCGGGGGTTATTTCAGGTTTTCACCCAATAATTCCATGTTTTTATGCCTAAGTCGAGAAAGGTCAAAATTGTCATCGTATTCTCAAACCGAGAATCCCATGATCACGCGGTCAGTTCCTACGAATTACATTGGTCCAGTGCGAGGTGTTGGTGCCACTCAGAGGGTCGTTCGGGGGCTGTTTTGGGTTTTCACCCACTAACGCCATATGTTTATGCCTAAGTCTAGAAATATGCAAAGTATCATTGTATTCTCAAACTGGTAGTCCCGTGATCCCGCGATCAGTTTCTATGAGTTACATTGGTCCCGTACGAGGTGTTGGTGCCACTCACGGGGCCACTGGGAGGTTTTTTAGGTTTTCACACACTAACACCATGTTTTTACACCTAAGTCTAGAAATATGCAAATTATTGTAGTATTCTCAAACCGAGAATCCTGTGATCTCACGGTCAATTTCTACGAGTTACAATGGACCAGTGCGAGGTGTTGGTGCAACTCACGGGGCCGTTCGGGGGGCTGTTTCGGGTGTTCACCCCCTAACACCATGTTTTTATGCCTAAGTCTAGAAATATTCTAATTATTGGTGTATTCTCAAACCTGGGAGTCCCGTGATTGTGTGGGAAGTTCCTACGAGTTACATTGGTCTCGTGCGAGGTGTTCGTGCCACTAACGGGGCCATTCCGGGGATGTTTCGAGTTTTCACCCACTAATGCCATGTTTTTATTCCTAAGTCGAGAAATATGCAAATTAATGACGTATTCTCAAATCGGGAGTCCCGTGATCACGCGGTAAGTCCTACGAGTTACATTGGTCTCGTACGAGGTGTTGGTGCCACGCAAATAGCCGTTCGGGGGTTGTTTCGGCTTTTCACCCCCTAACGTAATGTCTTGCCTAAGTCTATATATTTTCAAATTATTAGCGTACTCTCAAATTCGGAGTCCTGTGATCACGCGATCTGTTCTTACAAGTTACATTGGTCCCGTGCGAGCTGTTAGTGCCAGTCACGGGGCCGTTCGGGGACTGTTTCGGAGTTTCGCCCACTAACGCCATGTTTTTATGCCTAAGTTTAGAAATATGCAAATTATCATCATATTCTCAAAACGGGAGTTGCATGATTGCGCAGTCAGTTCCTACGAGTTACATTGGTCCCGTACGAGGCGTTGGTGCCACTCATGGGGACATTCGGGGGTATTTTAGGTTTTCACCCTCTAACACCATGTTTTACCTAGGTCTAGATATTTTTGAACTATCGTTGTATTCTCAAACTGGGAGTCTCATGATCGCACGAACAGTTCCTACGAGTTACATTAGTCCCGTGCGAGGTGTTAGTGCCACTCACGAGGCCGTTCGGGAGTTGTTTTGGGTTTTCATCCACTAACGCCATGTTTTTATGCCAAAGTATATAAATATACAAATTATCATCATATTTGTAAATTGGGAGTCCCGTGAACACGCAGTCAGTTCCTACGAGTTACATTGGTCCCGTGCGAGGTGTTAGTGCCACTCACGAGGCTGTTCAGGGGTTGTTTTGGGTTTTAACCCACGAACGCTAAATTTTTATTCCTAAGTCTAGAAATATGAAATTTTTATTCCTAAGTCTAGAAATATGCATATTATCGTTGTATTCGCAAATCCGTAGTCCCATGATCGCGCGGTTAGTTCCTGAGAGTTACATTGGTCCCGGGCGAGGTGTTGCTGCCACTCACGGGGACGTTCGAGGGCTGTTTTGGGTTTTCACCCACTAACGCCATGTTTTTATGCCTAAGTCTAGAAATATGCAAATTATCGTCGTATTCTCAAACCGAGAGTCCCGTGATCGCGCGATTAGTACCTACGAGTTACATTGGTCCAGTGCGAGGTGTGGGTGCCACTCAGGGGGCCATTCGGGAATTGTTTCGGGTTTTCACCAACTTAGTCCATGATTTTATGCTGAAGTATAGAAATATGCTATTTATCATCATATTCTCAAATCAGGAGTCCCTTGATCGTGCATTCAGTTCCTACGAGTTACATTGGTCCCGTACGATGTGTTAGTGCCAATCACGGGGTAATTCGGAGGTTATTTCGGATTTTCACCCACTAACGCCATGTTTTTATGCCTAAGTTTAGAAATATGCAAATTATTATTGTATTCTAAATTTAGGAGTCCCGTGATTGCTTGGTAAGTTCCTACGAGTTACATTGGTCCCATGCGGGGAGTTGGTGGCACTCACGGGGCCATTCGGAGGTTATTCGGGTTTTCACCCACTTACACCATGTTTTTATGCCTAAGTCATGAAATATAAAAATTATCATCGTATTCACAAACCGGTAGTCCCTTTATTATGCAGTAAGTTCCTACGAGTTACATTGGTCCCGTGGGAGGTGTTGGTGGCACTCACGGGGCCTTTCGGGGGCTGTTTTGATTTTCTTCCCACTAACGCCATGTTTCTTTACCTAAGTCTAGAAATATGCAAATTATCATCGTAGTCTCAAACCGGGAGTCTTGTGATTAAGCAGAAAGTTCCTACGAGTTACATTGGTCCTGCGCGAGGTGTTGGTGCCACTCAAATGGCCATTCGGGGGTTGTTTCGATTTTTCACCCACTAACGCCATGTTTTGCCTAAGTCTAGATATTTTTAAATTATCACCGTATTCTCAAACCGGTAATTCCATGATCATGCGGTCAGTTCCTACGAGTTACATTGGTCCCGTGCGAGGTGTTCGTGCCACTCACGGGGCTATTCAGGTGTTGTTTCAGGTTTTCACCCACTAACGCCATCTTTTTATGCCAAAGTCTAAAAATATAAATATTAGCATCGTATTCCCAAATCAGGAGTCTCGTGATCACGCGGTCCATTCCTACGTGTTACATTGGTCCCGTGCGAGGTGTTGGTGCCACTCACGGGATCGTTCGGGGGTTGTTTCGCTTTTTCACCCACTAACGCCATATATTTTATGCCTAAGTATAGAAATATGCAAATTATCATCGTCTTCTCAAATTGAGAATCCCGTGATCGCGCGATCAGTTCCTACGAGTTACATGGGTCCAGTGCGAGGTGATGGTGCCACTCACGGGGTCGTTTGGGGGCTGTTTCGAGTTTTGACCCACTAACGGCATGTTTTTATGCCTAACTCTGGAAATATGCAAATTATCATTGTATTCTCAAACAGAAAGTCCCGTGATTGCGCGGTCAGTTCCTAGGAGTTACATTAGTCCCGTGCGACGTGTTAGTGCCACTCATGGGGCCGTTCGGGGGTTGTTTCGAATTTTCACACACTAACACCATGTTTTTAAGCGTAACTCTAGAAATATGCAAATTATTGTTGTATTCTCAAACTGGGAATTCCATAATCGTTCGGTCAGTTCCTAAGAGTTAGATTGGTCCCATGCGAAGTGTTGGTACCCCTCACGGGGCCGTTCGGGAGTTATTTTGGGTTTTCACCCAGTAACGCCATGTTTTTATGCCTATGTCGAGAAATATGAAAATTATCATCGTATTCCCAAACCAGGAGTCTCGTGATCGAGCGGTCAGTTCCTACTAGTTACATTAGTCTCGTGCGAGGTGTTGGTGACACTCACGAGGCCGTTCGGGGGTTGTTTCTAGTTTTCACCCACAAACACCATGTTTTTATGCCTGAGTCTAAAAATATGCAAATTATCATTGTATTCTCAAATTGGGAATCCCTTAATCGTGCGGTCAGTTACTACGACTTATATTGGTCCAGTGCGACGTGTTGGTGCCACTCACAGGGTCATTCGGGGGCTGTTACGGGTTTTCACCCATGAACGCCATTTTTTTTGCCTAAGTCTAGAAATATGGGAATTATCAATGTATTCTCAAATCGGGAGTCCCGTGATCCTGTGATCAGTTCCTACGAGTTCAATTGGTCTCGTGCGGGGTGTTGGTGCCACTCACGGGGCCATTGGGAGGTTGTTTCATGTTTTCACCCACTAACGCCAAGTTTTTATGTCTAAGTCAATATATAAGCAAATTATCATCGTATTATCAAATCGGAAATCTCATTATCGCGCGGTTAGTTCCTACGACTTACATTGCTCCAGTGCGAGGTATTGGTGCCACTCACGGGGCCGTTCGGAGCTGTTTTGGGTTTTCACCCACTAACACCATGTTTTTATGCCTAAGTCTAGAAATATGCACATTATTATCGTATTCTCAAACCGGGAGTCCCATGATCGCGCGGTCAGTTCCTGAGAGTAGCATTGACCCGTGTGAGGTGTTGCTGCCTCTCACGGGGCCGTTCGAGGGCTGTTTTAGGTTTTCACCCACTAATGCCATGTTTTTATGCCGAAGTCTAAAAATATGCAAATTATCGGCGTATTCTCAAATCGGGAGTCCTGTGATCTCGCGATAAGTTCCTACGGGCTACATTGGTCTCCTACGAGATGTTGGTGCCACTCAAATGGCCATTCGAGGGTTGTTTTGGGTTTTCACCCACAAATGCCAAGTTGTCCAGATATTTTAAAATTATCATTGTATTCTCAAATCGAAAATTCCGCAATCATGCGGTCAATTTCTACAAGTTACATTGGTCCATTGCGAGCTATTGATGCCACTCACGGGGTCGTTCGGGGGCTGTGTCGATCTTTCACCCACTAACGCCGTGTTTTTATGCCTAAGTTTAGAAATATCCAAATTATCATCGTATTCTCAAATCGGGAGTCCCGTGATCGCGCGGTTAGTTTTTATGAGTTACATTTCTCCTGTGCGAGGTGTTGGTGCCACTCACGGGACCATTCGGAGGCTATTTTGGGTTTTCACCCACTAACGCCGTATTTTTATGCCTAAGTCTAGAAATACGAAAATTATCATCGTATTCACAAACCGGGATTCTCGTGATCACTCGGTAAGTTCCTACGAGTTACATTGGTCCCAAAAGAGGTGTTGGTGCCACTCACAGGACCGTTCAAGGGCTGCTTCAAATTTCCACCCACTAACGCCATGTTTTATGCCTAAGTCTAGAAATATTCACATTATCATCGTATTCTCAAATCCGGAGTCCCATGATCGTGCGATCAGTTCCTGAGAGTTATATTGGTCCGTGCGAGGTGTTGCTGCCACTCGCGGGGTCGTTCGAGGGCGGTTTGGGTTTTCACCCACTAACGCCATGTTTTCATGCCTAAGTCTAGAAATATGCAAATTATCATCGTATTCTCAAACCGGAGGTCCCGTGATCCCGCGGTTAGTTCCTACGAGTTACATTGGTCCAGTGCGAGGTGTTGGTGGCACTCACGGGGCCGTTCGGGGGCTGTTTCGGGTTTTCACCAACTAACGCCATGTTTTTATGCCGAAGTATAGAAATATGAAAATTATCATCATATTCACAAACCGGGAGTCCCATGATCGCGCGTTGAATTCCTACGAGTTACATTGGTCCCGTGCGAAGTGTTGGTGCCACTCACGGGGCAATTCGGAGGTTGTTTCGGATTTTCACCCACTAACACAATGTTTTTTGGCCTAAGTCTAAAAATATGCAAATTATTATTGTATTCTCAATCCGAGAGTTCTGTGATTGCTTGGTAAGCTCCTACGAGTTACAATGGTCCCGTACGGGGTGTTGGTGGCACTCACGGGGCCATTAGGAGGCTATTTCTAGTTTTCATCCACTAACGTCACATTTTTATGCCTAAGTGAAGAAATATGAAAATTACCATCATATTCATAAACTGGGAGTCCCTTTATTATGCGGTAAGTTCCTACGAGTTACATTGGTCCCGTGGGAGGTGTTGGTGCCACTCACGGGCCTTTCGGGGGCTGTTTCGATTTTCCTCCCACTAACGCCATTTTTTTATGCCTAAGTTTAGAAATATGCAAATTATCGTCGTATTCTCAAACCAGGAGTCCTATGATCACGCAGTAAGTTCCTACGAGTTACATTAGCCCCGCGCGAGGTGTTAGTCCCACTCAAATAGCCATTCGGGGGTTGTTTTGAATTTTCACCCACTAACGCCAAATTTTGCCAAAGTCCAGATATTTTTAAATTATCGTCGTATTCTCAAACCGAGAATTCCATGATCGTGCGGTCAGTTCCTACGAGTTACATTGGTCCCGTGTGATGTGTTCGTGCCATTCACGGGGCTGTTCAGGGGTGTTTCGGGTTTTCACCCACTAACGCCATTTTTTATACCTAAGTTCAAAAATATGCTAAGTAGCATCGTATTCCAAAACCGGGAGTTTCGTGATCGTGCGATCAGTTCCTACGTGTTACATTGGTCCCATGCGAGGTGTTTGTGCCCCATACGGGGTCGTTCGGGGGTTGTTTCTCCTTTTCACCCACTAACGCCATGTTTTTATGCCTAAGTGTAGAAATATGCAAATTATCATCGTATTCTCAAATCGATAATCCCGTGATCGTGCAGTCAGTTCCTACGAGTTACATTGGTCCCGTGCGAGGTGTTCGTGCCACTCACGGGGCTGTTCAGGTGTTGCTTATGGTTTTCACCCACTTACGCCATCTTTTTATGCCAATGCCTAAAAATATGAAAATTAGCATCGTATTCCCAAATCAGGACTCTCGTGACCACGCGTTCCTTTCCTACGTGTTACATTGGTCCCGTGCGAGGTGTTTGTTTCCCATACGGGGTCGTTCGGGGTTTGTTTCTCCTTTTCACCCACTAACGCCATGTTTTTATGCCTAAGTGTAGAAATATAGAATCCCGTGATCGTGCGGTCAGTTCCTACAAGTTACATGGGCCTAGTGCAAGGTGTTGGTGCCACTCACAGGGTCGTTCGGGGGCTGTTTCGAGTTTTGACCCACTAATGGCATGTTTTTATGCCTAACTCTAGAAATATGTCAATTGTCATCATATTCTCAAACAGGGAGTTTTGTGATCACGCGGTCAGTTCCTAGGAGTTACATTGGTCCCGTGCGACGTGTTGGTGCCACTCATGGGGCCGTTCGGGGGTTTTTTTGGATTTTCACACACTGATGCCATGTTTTTATGCCTAAGTCTAGCAAAATGCAAATTATTGTTGTACAAACTGGGAATTCTGTGATCGTTCAGTCAGTTCCTACTAGTTACATTGGTCCCGTGCGAAGTGTTGGTACCCCTCACGGGGTCATTCGGGGGTTATTTCAGATTTTCACCCAGTAACGCCTTGTTTTTATGCCTAAGTCGAGAAATGTCAAAATTCTCATCGTATTCTCAAATCGGAAATCCCGTGATCACGTGCTGAGTTCCTACGAATTACATTAGTCCAGTGCGAGGTGTTGGTGCCACTCACGGGGCCGTTCGGGGGGCAGTTTTGGTTTTTGACCCACCATCGCATTATTTTTCTGCCTAAGCCTAGAAGTAGTCACACTATCATCGTATTCTCAAATCGAGAGTCCCGTGATCACGCGGTCAGTTCCTACGAGTTACATTGGTCCCGTGTGACCTGTTGGTGCCATTCACGGGGTCGTTCAAGGGCTGTTTCTTATTTTTGCCCACTAACGACAAGCTTTTATTCCTAAGTCTAGAAATATGCAAATTATCATCTTATTCTCTAATCAGGAGTCCCGTGACCGCGCGGTTAGTTCCTACGAGTTACATTGGTCGAGTGCGAAGTGTTGGTGCCAGTCACGGGGCCGTTCGGGGGTTGTTTCGGGTTTTCACTAACTAATGCCATGTTTTTATGCCAAAATATAGAAATATGTGAATTATCGTCGTATTCTCAAACCAAGAGTCTCGTTATCGCGCGTTCAGTTCCTACGAGTTACATTGTCCCCGTGCGTAGTGTTAATGCCACTCACGGGGCAATTCGGAGGTTGTTTTGGATTTTCACCCACTAACGCCATGTTTTTATGCCTAAGTCTAGAAATATGTAAATTAGTATTGTATTCTAAAATCGAGAGTCCCGTGATTGCGTGGTAAGTTCCTACGAGTTACATTATTCCCGTGTGGGGTGTTGGTGGCACTCACGGGGCCATTCCGAGGTTATTCGGGTTTTCACCCACTTACGCCTTGTTTTTATTCCTAACTCAAGAAATATGAAAATTATCATCGTATTCACAAATCGGGAGTCCCTTTATCATGCGGTAAGTTCCCACGAGTTACATTTGTCCCGTGGGAGGTGTTGGTGCCACTCACGGGGACTTTCGGGGGCTGTTTCGATTTTCTTCCCACTAACGCCATATTTTTATGCCTAAGTTTAGAAATATGCAAATTATCTTCGTATTCCCAAACCGAGAGTCCCGTGATCATGAGACAAGTTCCTACGAGTTACATTGGTCCCGCGCGAGGTGTTGGTGCCACTCAAATGGCCATTCGGGAGTTGTTTCGAATTTTCACCCACTAACGCCATGTTTTGCCTAAGTCTAGATATTTTTAAATTATCATTGTATTCTCAAACTGGGAATTCCGTGATCGTGCGGTCAGTTCTACGAGTTACAATGGTCTTGTATGAGGTGTTCGTGCCACTCACAGGGCTGTTCAGGGGTTGTTTCAGGTTTTCACCCACTAACGCCATCTTTTTTAAGCCTAAGTCTAATAATATGCAAATTAGCATCGTATTCCCAAATCGGGAGTCTCGTGATCACGCGGTCCATTCCTACGTGGATGGTTGGTCCCGTTCGAGGTGTTGGTGCCTCTCGAGGGGTCGTTCTAGGGTTGTCTCTCTTTTTCACCCACTAACGCCATATTTTTATGCCTAAGTATAGAAATATGCAAATTATCATCGTATTCTCAAACCAAGAATCCCGTGATCAAGTGGTCCGTTACTACGAGTTACATGGGTCCAGTGCGAGGTTTTGGTGCCACTCACGGGGCCATTCGGGGGTTGTTTCGATTTTTGACCCACTAACGGCATGTTTTTATGCCTAACTCTGGAAATATGCAAATTATCATCGTATTCTCAAATCGAGAGTCCCGTGATCGTGCGATCAGTTCCTAGGTGTTACATTGGTCCCGTGCAACGTGTCGGTGCCACTCATGGGGTCGTTCGGGGGTTGTTTCGGATTTTCACACACTATCGCCATGTTTTTATGCCTAAGTCTAGAAATATACAAATTATTGTTGTATTCTCAAACTGGTAATTCTGTAATCATTCAGTTATTTCCTACGAGTTACATTGGTCTCGTGCTAAGTGTTGGTACCCCTCACGGGGACGTTCGGGGGTTATTTCGGATTTTCACCCAGTAACGCCATGTTTTTATGCCTAAGTCGAGAAATATGAAAATTATTATCATATTCCTAAGCCAGGAGTCTCGTGATCGCGTGATCAGTTCCTACAAGTTATATTGGTCTCGTGCGAGGTGTTGGTGCCACTCACGAGGCCGTTCAGAGGTTGTTTCGGGTTTTCACCCACTAACACCATGTTTTTATGCCTAAGTCTAAAAATATGCAAATTATCATCGTATTCTCAAATCGGGAATCCCGTGATTGCGCGGTCAGTTCCTACGACTTACATTGGTCCAGTGCGAGGTGTTGGTGCTACTCACCGGGTCGTTCGGGGGCTGTTACGGGTTTTCACCCACGAACGTCATGTTTTTATGCCTAAGTCTAGAAATATAGAAATTATCGTTGTATTCTAAAACAGGGAGTCCTGTTATCCCGTGATCTGTTCGTACGAATTACATTGGTCCCTTGCGAGGTGTTGCTGCCATTAACAGGGCCATTAGGAGGTTGTTTCGAGATTTCACCCACTAACGCCAAGTTTTTATCCCTAGGTCAAGAAATAAGCAAATTATCACCGTATTCTCAAACCGGGAATTTCGTGATTGCGCGGTGAGTTCCAACGAGTTACATTGGTCCAGTTCGAGGTGTTGATGCCACTCACGGGGCCGTCCGGGTGCTGTTTTGGGTTTTCACCCACTAACGCCATGTTTTTATGCCTAAGACTAGAAATATACACATTATCGTCGTATTCTCAAATCCGGAGTCCCATGATCGCGCGGTTAGTTCCTGAGAGTTACATTGGTCCCGTGCGAGGTGTTGTTGCCACTCACGGGGACGTTTGAGGGCTGTTTTGGGTTTTCACCCACTAACGCCATGTTTTTATGCCTAAGTCTAGAAATATGCAAATTATCATCGTATTCTCAAATCGGGGGTCCCGTGATCGCGCGGTTAGTTCCTACGAGTTACATTGGTCCAATGCGAGGTGTTGGTGCCACTCACGGGGCCGTTCGGGGGTTGTTTCGGATTTCACCAACTAACGCCATGTTTTTATGCCGAAGTATAGAAATACGCAAATTATCATCGTATTCTCAAACCGGGAGTCCCGTGATCTTGCGTTAAGTTCCTACGAGTTACATTGGTCCCGTGCGAAGTGTTGGTGCCACTCACGGGGTAATTCGGAGGTTGTTTCGGATTTTCACCCACTAACACAATGTTTTTTGCCTAAGTCTAAAAATATGCAAATTATTGTTGTATTCTCAAACCGAGAGTTTCGTGATTGCTTGGTAAGTTTCTACGAGTTACAATGGTCCCGTGCGGGGTGTTGGTGGCACTCACGGGGCCATTAGGAGGCTATTTCTAGTTTTCATCCACTAACGCCACGTTTTTATGCCTAAGTGGAGAAATACGAAAATTATCATCATATTCATAAACTGGGAGTCCCTTTATTATGCAGTTAGTTCCTACGAATTACATCGGTCCAGTGCGAGGTCTTGGTGCCACTCACAGGGTCGTTCGGGGGCTGTTTTGGGTTTTCACCCACTAACGCCATATTTTTATTCTTGAGTCTATAAATATGAAAATTATCATTATATTCTCAAACTGGTAGTCCCGTGATCCCGCGATCAGTTCCTACGAGTTACATTGGTCCCGTACGAGGTGTTAGTGCCACTCACGGGGCCGCTGGGAGGTTTTTTCGGGTTTTCACACACTATCACCATGTTTTTACACCTAAGTCTAGAGATATGCAAATTATTGTAGTATTCTCAAACCGAGAATCCCGTGATCGCATGGTCAGTTTCTACGAGTTATAATGGACTTGTGCGAGGTGTTGGTGCAACTCACGGGAACGTTCGGGGGGAAGTTTTGGATTTTCACCCACTAACGCCATGTTTTTTATGCCTAATTCTAGAAATATGCATAATATCGCCATATTCTTAAGTCGGGAGTCCCGTGATCGCGCGATGAGTTCCTACGAGTGTTATTGGTCCCGCACCAAGTGTTGGTGCCACTCACTAGGCCGTTCGGGAGCTGTTTCGGATGTTCACCCCCTGACGCCATGTTTTTATGCCTAAGTCTAGAAATATGTGAATTTTTGTTGTATTCTCAAACCTGGGAGTCCTGTGATTGCGTGGGAAGTTCCTACGAGTTACATTGGTCTCGTGCGAGGTGTTCGTGCCACTAACGGGGTCGTTCGGGGGATGTTTCGAGTTTTCACCCACTAATGCCATGTTTTTATGCCTAAGTCTAGAAATATGAAATTTAATGTTGTATTCTCAAATCGGGAGTCCCGTGATCGCGCGATAAGTTCCTACGAGTTACATTGGTCTCGTACGAGGTGTTGGTGCCACTCAAATGGTCGTTCGGGGGTTGTTTCGGGTTTTCACCCACTAATGCCATGTCTTGCCTAAGTCCATATATTTTCAAATTATCGGCGTACTCTCAAATTGGGAGTCCCGTGATCGCGCGATCTGATCTTACGAGTTACATTGGTCATGTGCGAGCTGTTAGTGCCAGTCACGGGGCCGTTCGGGGGCTGTTTCGGAGTTTCGCCCACTTACGCCATATTTTTATGCCTAAGTTTAGAAATATTCAAATTATCATCATATTCTCAAATCAGGAGCTTCATGAATGTGAGATCAGTTCCTACGAGTTACATTGGTCCCGCACGAGGTGTTAGTGCCACTCACGGGGACATTCGTGGTGTATTTTAGGTTTTCACCCTCTAACGCCATATTTTGCCTAGGTCCATATATTTTTGAATTATCATCGTATTCTCAAACCGAGAGTCCCGTGATCGCACGGTCAGTTCCTACGAGTTACATTGGTCCCGTGCGAGGTGTTGGTGCCACTCATGAGGCCGTTCGGGGGTTGTTTCGGGTTTTCATCCACTAACGCCATGTTTTTTTACCAAAGTCTAAAAATATACAAATTATCATCATATTTGTAAATCGGGTGTCCTGTGAACACGTGGTCAGTTCCTACGAGTTACATTGGTCCCGTGCGAGTTGTTAGTGCCACTCACGAGGCCGTCCGGGGGTTATTTTAGGTTTTAACCCACTAACGCTAAGTTTTTATTCCTAAGTCTAGAAATATGCAAATTATCATCGTATTCTCAAACCGGGAGTCCCGTGATCGCGCGGTTAGTACCTACGAGTTACAATGGTCCAGTGCGAGGTGTGGGTGCCACTCACGGGGCCATTCGGGGGTTGTTTAGAGTTTTCACCAACTAACGCCTTGATTTTATGCTGAAGTATAGAAATATGCTATTGATCATCATATTCTCAAACCAGGAGTCCCGTGATCGTGCATTCAGTTCCTACGAGTTACATTGGTCCCGTACGAAGTGTTAGTGCCAATCACGGGGCAATTCAAAGGTTATTTCGTATTTTCGCCCACTAACGCCATGTTTTTATGACTAAGTCTAGAAATATGCAAATTATTATTATATTCTAAAATCAGGAGTCCCGTGATTGCGTGGTAAGTTCCTACGAGTTACATTAGTCCCGTGCGGGGAGTTGATGGCACTCACGGGGCCATTCGGAGGTTATTCAGGTTTTCACCCACTTACACCATGTTTTTATGCCTAAGTCAAGAAATATGAAAATTATCATCGTATTCACAAACCGGGAGTCCCTTTATCATGCGGTTAGTTCCTACGAGTTACATTGGTCCCGTGGGAGGTTTGGTGCCACTCAAGGGGCCTTTCGGGGTTGTTTCGATTTTCTTCCCACTAACGCCATGTTTTTTTGCGTAAGTCTAGAATATGAAAATTATCATCGTATTCTCAAACCGGGAGTCCCGTGATCACACAGAAAGTTCCTACGAGTTACATTGGTCCCGCGTGAGGTGTTGGTGCCACTCAAATCGCCGTTCGAGGGTTTTTTCAAATTTTCACCCACTAAAGCCATGTTTTTCTTAAGTCTATATATTTTAAAATTATCATCGTATTCTAAAACGGGAATACCATGATCATGCGGTCAGTTCCTATGAGTTACATTGGTCCCGTGCGAGGTGTTCGTGCCACTCACGTGGATGTTCAGGTGTTGTTTCAGATTTTCACCCACTAACGCCATCTTTTTATGCCAAAGTCTAAAAATATTGAAATTAGCATTGTATTAACAAATTGGGAGTCTCGTGATCACGCGGTCCATTCCTACGTGTTACATTGGTCCCATACGAGGTGTTGGTGCCACTCACGGGGTCGTTCGGGGGTTGTTTCGCTTTTTCACCCACTAACGCCATATTTTTATGCATAAGTATAGAAATATGCAAATTATCATCATATTATCAAACTGAGAATCCCGTGATCGCGCGGTCAGCTCCTACGAGTTACATGGGTCCTGTACGAGGTGCTGGTGCCACTCACGGGGTCGTTCGGGGGCTTTTTCGAGTTTTGATCCACTAACGGCATGTTTTTATGCCTAACTCTTAAAATATGCAAATTATCATCGTATTCTTAAACCGAAAGTCCCGTGATCGCGCGGTCAGTTCCTAGGAGTTACATTGGTCCCGAGCGACGGGTTGGTGCCACTCACGGGGCCGTTCGGGGGTTGTTTCGAATTTTCACACACTAACGCCATATTTTTAAGCTAAAGTCTAGAAATATACAAATTACTATTGTATTCTCAATCTGGGAATTTCGTGCTCGTTCCCTCAGTTCCTAAGAGTTACATTAGTCCCGTGCGAAGTGTTGGTACCCCTCACGGGGCCGTTCGGGGGTTATTTTGGGTTTTCACCCAGTAACTCCATGTTTTTATGCCTACGTCGAAAAATATGAAAATTATCATCGTATTCCAAAACCAGGAGTCTCGTGATCGCGTCGTGAGTTCCTACGAGTTACATTGGTCTCATGCGAGCTGTTGGAACCACTCACGAGGCCGTTCAGGGGTTGTTTCGGGTTTTCACCCACTAACACCCAGTTTTTATGCCTAAGTCTAAAAATATGCAAATTATCATCGTATTCTCAAATCGGGAATCCCTTGATGGTGCAGTAGGTTACTACGACTTACATTGGTCCAGTGCGAGGTGTTGGTGCCACTCACAGGGTCATTCGGGGGCTGTTACGAGTTTTCACCCACGAACGCCATGTTTTTGTGGCTAAGTCTAGAAATATAGAAATTATCATTGTATTCTCAAACCGGGAGTCCCGTGATCCTGTGATCAGTTCCTACGAGTTACATTGGTCCCGTACGAGGTGTTGGTGCCACTCACGGGGACATTGGGAGGCTATTTCAGGTTTTCACCCACTAACGCCAAGTTTTTATGCCTAAGTGAAGAAATAAGCAAATTATCATCGTATTCTCAAACCGGAAATCCCGTGATAGCGCGGTCAGTTCCTCCGACTTACATTGGTCCAGTGCGAGGTGTTGGTGCAACTCACGGGTCCGTTCAGAGCTATTTTAGGTTTTCACCCACTAAAGCCATGTTTTTACGCCTAAGTCTAAAAATATGCACATTATCATCGTATTCTCAAACCGGGAGTCCCATGATCGCGCGGTCAGTTCCTGAGAGTGACATTGGTCTCGTGTGAGGTGTTACTGCCACTCACGGGGCCGTTCGAGGGCTGTTTTGGGTTTTCACCCACTAATGCCATGTTTTTATGCCTAAGTCTAGAAATATGCAAATTATCGTCGTATTCTCAAACCGGGAGTCCCGTGATCTCGCGATAACTTCCTACAAGGTATATTGGGCTCGTATGAGGTGTTGGTGCCACTCAAATGGCCCTCCGGGGGTTGTTTCGGGTTTTCACCCACAAACGCCATGTTGTCCAGATAATTTTAAATTATTGTCATATTCTCAAACCGAAAATTCCATAATCGTTCGGTCAATTCCTACAAGTTACATTGGTCAAGTGTGAGCTATTGGTGCCATTCACGGGGCCGTTCGGGGGCTGTGTCGAGCTTTCACCCACTAACATCGTGTTTTTATGCCTAAGTTTAGAAATATCAAAATTATCATAATATTCTCATATAGGGAGTCCCATGATCGTACGGTTAGTTTTTACGAGTTACATTGCTCCTGTGCGAGGTGTTGGTGCCACTCGCGGGGCCATTCGGAGGCTGTTTTGGGTTTTCACCCTCTAACGCCATGTTTTTATGCCTAAATCTAAAAATATGAAAATTGTCATCGTATTCACAAACCGGTATTCCCGTGATCACTCGATAAGTTCCTACGAGTTACATTGGTCCCGTGCGAGGTGTTGGTGCCACTCATGGGACCGTTCGGGGGCTGTTTCGAATTTTCACCTACTAACGCCATGTTTTTATGCCTAAGTCTAGAAATATGCAAATTGTCATCGTACTCTCAAACCGAGAGTCCTGTGATCATGCGGTCAGTTCTTACGAGTTATATTGGTCCCTTGCAAGGTTTTGGTGCCACTCACGGGGTCGTTCGGGGGGTGTTTCTAGTTTTCACCAACTAAGTCCATGTTTTTATGCCTCAGTCTAGAATATGCAAATTATCAACGTATTCCCAAACCAGGAGTCCCTTGATCGCGCGATCAGTTCCTACGTGTTACATTGGTCTCGTGCGAGGTGTTGGTGCCACTCACGAGGCCGTACGGGGGTTGTTTTGGGTTTTCACCCGCTAACGCCATATTTTTATCCCTAAGTCTATAAATATGGAAATTATCATCGTATTATCAAATCGGGAATCTTGTGATCGTGCGGTTAGTTCCTACGAGTTTTATGGGTCCAGTGCGAGGTGTTGATGCCACTCACAGGGCCGTTCCGACTAATGCCATGCTTCTATGCCTAAGTCTAGAAATATGCAAATTATCATCGTATTCTCAAACCAAAAGTCCCTTGATCGCGTGGTCAGTTCCTATGAGTTACATTGGTCCCGTGTGAGGTGTTGGTGCCACTCACGGGGCCGTTCGGGGGATGTTTCGGATTTTCACCCACTAACGCGATGTTTTTATGCCTAAGTCTAGAACTATGCAAATTATTATTATATTCTCAAACCGTGAATTCCGTGATCGTGCGATCAGTTCCTACGAGTTATATTAGTCCGTTGCAAGGTGTTGGTGCCATTCACGGGGCCGTTCGAGAGGTATTTTGGATTTTCACCCATTAACGCCATGTTTTTATGCCTAAGTCTAGAAATATGCAAATTATCATCGTATTCCCATACCGGGAGTCCCGTCATCGCGCCATTAGGTCGTACGAGTTACATTGGTCTCGTGTGAGGTGTTGAGGCCACTCACGGGGCCGTTCAGGGGTTGATTCGGGTTTTCATCCACTCACGCCATGTTTTTATGCTTAAGTCTAGAAATATGCAAATTGTCTTTGTATTCTCGAGTCGGGAATATCGTGATCGCATGATTAGTTCCTATGAATTACATTGGTCCAGTGCGAGGTGTTAGTGCCACTCACGGGGTCGTTCTGGTGCTGTTTAGGGTTTTCAACCACTAACGCCATATTTTTATGTCTAAGTCTAGAAATATGCAAATTATAATTGTATTCTCAAACTGGGAGTCCCGTGATCCCGCGGTCAGTTCCTACGAGTTACATTGGTCTCGTGCAAGGTGTTGGTGCCACTCAAAGGGCCACTGGTAGGTTGTTTCGAGTTTTCACACACTAAAGCCATGTTTTTATGACTAAGTCTAGAAATATGCAAATTATCATAGTATTCTCAAATCGGGAGTTTCGTGATCGCGCGGTCTTTTCCTACAAGTTAAAATGGTCCAGTGCGAGGTGTTGGTGCCACTCACGAGGTCGTTCGGGGGGCTGTTTTGGCTTTTGACCCACTAACGCCTTGTTTTTCTTCCTAAGTCTTAAAATAAGCACATTATCATCATATTCTCAAACCGGGAGTCCCATCATCACGCGGTCAGTTCCTACGAGTTACATTTGTCCCGTGCGACGTGTTGGTGCCACTCATGGGGTCTTTCGAGGGTTGTTTTGGATTTTCACCCACTAACACCAAATTTTTATTCCTAAGTCTAGAAATATGCAAATTATCATCTTATTATCTAATCGAGATTCCCGTGATCGCGCGGTTAGTTCCTACGAGTTACATTGGTCCCGTGCGAGGTGTTGGTGCCACTCAAATGGCCATTCGGGGGTTGTTTCGAATTTTCACCCACTAACACCATGTTTTGCCTAAGTCCAGATATTTTTAAATTATCATCGTATTCTCAAACCGGGAATTCCGTGATCGTGCGGTTAGTTCCTACTAGTTACATTGGTCTTGTGCGAGGTGTTCGTGCCACTCACGGGGCTGTTAAGGGTTGTTTCAGGTTTTCACCCACTAACGCCATCTTTTTATGCATAAGTCTAGAAATATGCAAATTAGAATTGTATTCCCAAACAGGAAGTCTCTTGATCACGCGGTTCGTTCCTTCGTGGCTCATTGGCCCCGTGCGTGGTGTTGGTGCCTTTCACGGGGTCGTTCTGGGATTGTTTCTAGTTTTTACCCACTAACGCCATATTTTTATGCCTAAGTCTAGAAATACGCAAATTATCATCGTATTCTCAAACCAAGAATCCCGTGATCGCGTGGTCAGTCTCTACGAGTTACATGGGTCCAGTGCGAGGTGTTGGTGCCACTGACGGGGCCGTTCGGGGGTTGTTTCGAGGTTGTCCCACTAATGGCATGTTTTTATGCCTAACTCTAGAAATATGCAAATTATCATCGTATTCTCAAATCGAGAGTCCCGTGATCGCGTGGTCAGTTCCTAGGAGTTACACTGGTCCCGTGCGACGTGTTAGAGTCACTCATGGGGCAGTTTGGGGGTTGTTTTGGATTTTCACACACTAACGCCATGTTTTTATGCCTAAGTCTAGAAATATATAAATTATTGTTGTATTCTCAAACTAGGAATTTTGTGATCATTCGATTATTTCCTACGAGTTACATTGGTCCCGTGCGAAGTGTTGGTTTCCCTCACGGGGACATTCGGGGGTTATTTCAGATTTTCACCCAGTAACGCCATGCTTTTATGCCTAAGTCAAGAAATATTAAAATTATTATCATATTCCTAAACCAGGAGTCTCGTGATCGCGCGGTCAGTTCTTATGAGTTATATTGGTCTCGTGCGAGGTGTTGGTGCCACTCACGAGGCCGTTCAGAGGTTATTTCGGGTTTTCACCCACTAACACCATGTTTTTATGCTTAAGTCTAGAAAAATACAAATTATCTTCGTATTTTCAAATCGGGAGTCCCATGATCGCGCGGTCAGTTCCTGAGAGTTACATTGGTCCCGTGTGAGGTGTTGCTGCCACTCACAAGGACGTTCGAGGGATGTTTTGGATTTTCACCCACTAACGCCATGTTTTTCTGCCTAAGTCTAAAAATATGCAAATTATCGTCATATTCTCAAACCGGGATTCCCGTGATCTTGCGCTAAGTTCCTACGAGGTACATTGGTCTCGTACGAGGTGTTGGTGCCACTCAAATGGCCATTCGAGGGTTGTTTCGAGTTTTCAATCATAAACGCCATGTTGTCCAGGTATTTTTAAACTATCGTCGTATTCACAAACTAAAAATTTCATGATCGTGCGGTCTGTTCCTACAAGTTACAATTGTCCAGTGCGAGCTATTGGTGCCACTCACGGGGCCGTTCAGGGGCTATTTCGGGCTTTCACCCACTAACGTCGTGTTTTTATGCCTAAGTTTAGAAATATACAAATTATCATCGTATTCTTAAATCGGGGGTACCATGATCGCGCGGTTAGTTTTTACCAGTTACATTGGTCATGTGCGAGGTGTTGGTGCCACTCTCGGGGCCATTCAGAGACTGTTTTGGGTTTTCACCCATTAACACCATGTTTTTATGCCTAAGTCTATAAATATTCAAATTATCGACGTACTCTCAAACCGAGAGTCTTGTGATGACGTGATCAGTTCTTACGAGCTATATTGGTCCCGTGCGAGGTGTTGGTGCCACTCACGAAGTCGTTCGGCGAGTGATTCGAATTTTCACCAACTAACGCCATGTTTTTTTACCTAAGTCTAAAAATATACAAATTATCATCATATTATCAAACCGGGAGTCGCCTGATCGCGCGATCAGTTCCTACGAGTTATCCCGTCCGAGGTGTTGGTGCCATTCATGGGGCTATTCGGAGGCTGTTTCGGATTTTCACCCATTAACGCCATTTTTTTGCCTATGTCTAGAAATATATAAATTATTGTTGAATTCTCAAATCGAGAATTTCGTGATCGTGCAGTCCGTTCCTACGAGTTACATTGGTTCATTGCGAGGTGTTGGTGCCGCTCACGAGGCCGTTCGTGGGAGATTTCGAGTTTTCACCCATTAACGCCATGTTTTTATGCCTAAGTCTAGAAATATGCAAATTATCACCGTATTCCCAAATCAGGAGTCCCGTGATCTAGCGGTTAGTTCCTACGAGTTACATTGGTCTATTGCGAGGTGTTGGCGCCACTCACGGGGCCATTCGGGGGTTGTTTCGGGTTTTCATGAACTAACGCCATGTTTTAATGCCTAACTCAAGAAATATGAAAATTATCTTCGTATTCTTAAATCGGGAATCTTGTGATCGCACGATTAGTTCCTACGAATTACATTGGTCCAGTGCGAGGTGTTGGTTCCCATCACGGGGTCGTTCGGGGGATGTTTCGGGCTATCACCCACTAATGCCATGTTTTTATGCCTAAGTCTAGAAATAAGCAAATTATCATTGTATTCTCAAACTGGCAGTCTCGTGATCCTGCGTTCAGTTCCCACGAGTTACATTGGTCCCGTGTGAGGTGTTGGTGCCACTCACGGGGCCACTGGGAGGCTGTTTCAGGTTTTCACATACTTACGCCATGTTTTAACGCCTAAGTCTAGAAATATGCAAATTATGGTAGAATTCTCAAATCGAGAATCCCGTGATCGCGTGGTCAGTTACTACAAGTAACAATGGTCCAATGCGATTGCATGTTTGATTGCGTGTTAAGTTCCAACGAGTCAAGTGCCCACGAGTTACATTGGTCGCGTGTGCGGTGTTGCTGCCACTCACGGGGTTGTTCGAGGGATGTTTTTGGTTTTCACCCACTAACGCCATGTTTTTATGCCTAAGTCTAGAAATTTGAAAATTATAATCTTATTCTCAAACCGGGAGTCCCGTGATAGCAATATAAGTTAGGTGTTGGTGGCACTCAAATGGCAATTAGGGGGTTGTTTTGGTTTTCACCCACTAACGCCATGTTTTGCCTAAGTCCAGATATTTTTAAAATATCGTCGTATTCTGAAACCAGAAATTTCGTGATCGAGCGGTCAGTTCTTATAAGTTATAAAGGTCCAGTGAGTGTTGTTGGTGCCACTCACGGGGCCATTCGGGGGTTGTTTCGGGCTTTCACCCAATAACGCCATGTTTTTATGCCTAAGTTTAGAAATATGAAAATTATCGTCATATTCTCAAACTGGGAGTCTCGTGATCGCGCGGTTCATTTTTATGAGTTACATTGGTCCTGTGCGACGTGTTGGTGCCACTCACGAGGCCATTCGAAAGCTTTTTTGGGTTTTCACCCACTAACGCCATGTTTTTATGCCAAACTATAGAAATATGAAAATTATCATCGTATTCACAAACCGGGATTTCCGTGATCATGCGGTAAGTCCCTCGAGTTGATTTCATCCCGTATGAAGTGTTGGTACCACTCACGGGACCGCTCGGGGGCTGCTTCGAGTTTTCACCCACTAATGCCATTTTTTTTGCTTAAGTCTAGAAATATGCAAATTATCCTCGCAATCTCAAATCGGGAGTCCCGAGATCACGCTATTTGTTTCTACGAGTTACATTGGTCCCATGCGAGGTGTTGGTGCCACTCAAATCGTGAATTCCGTGATCGTTTCGTCAATTCCTACGAGTTACATTAGTCCGTTACGAGGTGTTGGTGCCACTCACGGGGCCGTTCGGGGGTGAATTTGGGTTTTCTCCCACTAACACCACGGTTTTATGCCTACGTCTACAAATATGCAAATTATCATCGTATTCCCAAATCTGGAGTCCCGTAATCACGCAGTTAGTTCCTACGAGTTATATTTGTCTCGTGCGAGAAGTTGGTGCCACTCACGGGGCCATTCGGGGGTTGTTTTGAGTTTTCACCCACTAACACCATGTTTTTATGTGCAAATCTGTAAATATGCAAATTATCTTTGTATTCTCAAACCGGGAATCCCGTGATCGCGTGGTCAGTTCTTACGAATTACATTGGTCCAGTGCGAGATGTTGGTGCCACTCACGGGGTCCTTCGGGGGTTGTTTCGGGTTTTTACCCACTAATGCCATGTTTTTATGCCTAAGTCTAGAAATATGAAAATTATTATTGTATTCTCCAACTGGGAGTGCTGTGATCCCGCGGTCATTTCCTACGAGTTACATTAGTCCCGTGCGACGTGTTGGTGCCACTCACGTGGCCATTGGGAGGCTATTTCGGTTATTCGCACACTAACGCCATTTTTTACGCCTAAGTCTAGAAATGTGAAAATTATCATAGTATTCTCAAACCGGGGATAACGTGATCGCGCGGTCAGTTCCTAGGACTTACAATGGTCTAATGCGAGGTGTTGGTGCAACTCACGGGGCCATTCGGGGGGCTGTTTCGGGTTTTCACCCACTAATTCCATGTTTTTATGCCTAAGTCTAGAAATATGCGCATTACCATCGTATTCTCAAATCGAGAGTCCCGTGATCGTACGGCCAGTTCCTACGAGTTACATTAGTCCCGTGCGAGGTGTGGGTACCACCACGGGGCCGTTCGGGAGCTCCTTCGGATTTTCCCCCACTAACGCCATGTTTTTATGCCTAAGTTTAGAAATATACAAATTATTATTGTATTATCAAACCGGGAGTCCCGTGATTACGTGTTAAGTTCCTACGAGTTACATCGGTCTCGTAGGAGGTGTTGGTGATACACAATGGCCCTTCGGGGGATGTTTCGAGTTTTCACCCACTAACGCCACATTTTGACTAAGTCCTGATCTTTTTAAATTATCGTCCTATTCTCAGATCGGAAATTCCGTGATCGTGCGGTTAGTTCCTACAAGTTACATTGGTCCAGTGCGAGCTGTTGGTGCCACTCACGGGGCCCTTCGGGGGTTGTTTCGGGTTTTCACCCACTAACGCCATGTTTTTATGCCTAAGTTTAGAAATAGGCAAATTATCATCGTATTCTAAAATCGAGAGTCCCGTGATCGCGCTGTCAGTTTTTACGAGTTACATTGGTCCTGTGCTAGGTGTTAGTGCCACTCACGGGGCCATTCGGAGGCCATTTCGGGTTTTCACCCACTAATGCCATGTTTTTATGCCTAACTCTAGAAATGTGTAAATTATCATCATATTCAGTATCACGCGAAAAGTTCCTACGAGTTACATTGGTCTCGTGCGAGGTGATGGTGCCACTCAGAGGACCGTTCGAGGGCTGCTTCAAGTTTTCAGCCACTAACGCCATATTTTTATGCCTAAGTCTAAAAATATGCAAATTATCATCGTATTCTTGAACCGGGAGTACCGAGATCATGCGGTCTATTCTTATGAGTTACATTGGTCCCATGCGAGGTTTTGGTGCCACTCACGGGGCCGTTCGATGGTTGTTTCGATTTTTAACCCACTAATGCCTTATTTTTATCCCGAAGTCTAAAAATATTCAAAGTATCATCGTATTCTCAAATCAAGAGTCATGTGATTGCGCGATAAGTTCCTACGAGTTACATTGGTCCCGTGTGAGGTGTTGGTGCCACTCACGGGACCATTCGGGGGTTGCTTCGAGTTTTCACCCACTAACGCCATGTTTTTCTACCTAAGTCTAGAAATGTACAAATTATCATCGTATTATAAAAACCGGGAGTCCTTTGATCAAGCGATCAGTTCTTATGAGTTAAATTGGTCCCGTGTAAGGTGTTGGTGCCACTCACGGGGCTCTTCGGGGCAGTTTCAGGTTTTCACCCACTAACGCCATGTTTTTATGCCCAAGTCAAAAAATATGTAAATTACCATCATATTCTTAATCCGGTATTCCCGTGATCACGCTATAAGTTCCTACGAATTACATTGCTCCAGTACGAGGTGGTTGTGCCGCTCAGGGAGCCGTTCGGGGGCTGTTTTGATTTTTCCCCCACTAACACCGTGTTTTTATGCCTAAGTCTAGAAACATATAAATTATTGCCGTATTCACAAATCGAGAATCTCCTGATGATGTGATCAGTTCCAACGAGTTACATTGATCATGTGCGAGGTGTTGGTGGCTCTCACGGGGCCGTTCTGGGACTGTTTCGAGTTTTCACCCACTAACGCCAAGTTTTTATGCCTAAGTCTAAAATATTAAAATGATCATGGGATTCTCAAACCGAGAATCTCGTGATCGTGCGGTAAGTTTCTACGAGTAAAATTGGTCCCGTGCGATGTGTTGGTGCCACTCACGGGGAAGTTTGGGGTCTGTTTCGTGTTTTCACCCATTAACGCCATGTTTTGCTTAAGTCCTGATATTTTTAAATTATCATTGTATTCTCAAACTCGGAATCTCGTGATCGCGCGGTCAGTTCCTACGAGTTACATTGGTCCCGTGCGAGGTGTTTGTGCCACTTACGGGGCCATTCGGGGGTACTTTCGAATTTTCACCCAGTAACGACATGTTTTAATTCCTAAGTCTAGAAATATTCAAATTATTATCGTACCCTCATACTGAGAGTCCCATGATCACGCGGTCGGTTCTTACGAGTTACATTGGTCCCATGCGAGGTGTTGGTGCCACTCACGGGGACGTTCGAAGGTGTTTCGGATTTTCACTCACTAACGCCATGTTTTTTTACCTAAGTCTAGAGATATGCAAATTACCATCGTATTATGAAACTGGGAGTCGCCTGATCACGCGGTCAATTCCTACGTGTTACATTGGTCCCGTGCGAGGTGTTGGTGCCACTCACGGGGCCGTTCGGAGACAATTTCGGGTTTTCACCCACTAACGCCATGTTTTTATGCCTCGGTCTAGAAATATTTAAATTATCAATATATTACAATATCGGGAGTCCCGTGGTCGTGCGGTTAGTTCCTACATGTTACATTGGTCTCGCGCGAGGTGTTGGTGCCCCTCACGGGACCATTCAGGGGTTATTTCGGGTTTTCACCCACTAACGCCATGTTTTTATGCTTAAGTCTAGAAATAAGCAAATTAACATTATATTCTCAAATCGGGAATCACGTGATCGCACGATCAGTTCCTACGAGTTACATGGGTCCAGTGCGAGGTGTTGGTACCACTCACGGGGCCGTTCGGGGGCTGTTTTGGGTTTTGACCCAGTAATGCCATTTTTTTATGCCCAAGTCTAGAAATATGTAAATTATCATCGTATTTACAAACCGAAAGTCACATGATCGCGCGGTCAGTTCCTACGAGTTACATTGGTCCCGTGCGAGGTGTTGGTGTCACTCACGGGGCCGTATGGGGGCTGGTTCGGATTTTCACCCACTAACACCATGTTTTTATGCCTATGTCTAGAAATATACAAATTATTATTGTATTATCGAACCGATAATTCCGTGATCCTGCGGTCAGTTCCTACGAGTTACATTGGTCCGTTGTCAGGGTTATTACCACTCACGGGGTCGTTCGGGGGTGATTTCAAGTTTTCCCACAGTAATGCCACGTTTTTATGCCTAAGTCTAAAAATATGCAAATTATCATTGTATTTCCAAACCGGGAGGCCCGTGATCGTGTTGTTAGTTCCTACGAGTTACATTGGTCTCGTACGAGGTGTTAGTGCCACTCACGGGGCCGTTCGGGGGTTGTTTCGAGTTTTCATCAACTAAGGCCATGTCTTTATGCCTAAGTCAAGAAATATGAAAATTATCTTTGTATTCTCAAATTAGGAATCCCGTGATCGCGCGGTCGGTTCCTACGAGTTACATGGGTCTAGTGCGAGGTGTTGGTTCCCCTCACGGGGTCGTTCGGGGGCTGTTTTGGTTTTTCACCCTCTAATGCCATGTTTTTATGCCTAAGTCTAGAAATATGCAAATTATGGTCATATTCTCAAACCGGGAGTCCCGTGATCCTGGGGTCAGCTCCTATGAGTTACATTTGTCCCGTGCGAGTAGTTGGTGCCACTAACGGGGCCATTGGGAGGATGTTTTGGGTTTTCACCCACTAACGCCATTTTTTACGCCTAAGTCTAGAAATATGCAAATTATCGTAGTATTCTCAAACTGGGAATCCCGTGATCGCGCGGTCAGTGCCTACGAGTTACAATGGTCCAGTGCGAGGTGTTGGTGCCACTCACGGAGCCGTTCGAGGGGCTATTTTGGGTTTTCACCCACTAACGCCATGCTTTTATCCCTAAGTCCAGAAATTTGAACATTATCGTCGTATTCTCAAACTGAGAGTCCTGTGATCACGCGGACAGTTCTTACGGGTTATATTGGTCTGGTGCGAGGTGTTTGTGCCACTCGTGGGGTCGTTCGGGGGGTGTTTTGGATTTTCACCAACTAACGCCATGTTTTTATGCCTAAGTCTAGAAATATGCAAATTATCATCATATTATCAAAGTCGGAGTCGCCTGATCGCACGATCAGTTCCTATGAGTTACATTGGTCCCGTGCGAGGTGTTGGTGCCACTCACGGGGTCGTTCGGGGAATATTTTTGCTTTTCTCCCACTAACGCCTTGTTTCTCTGCCTCGGTCTAGAAATATGTAAATTATAAACGTATTCAGAAATCGAGAGTCCCGTGATCACGCGGTCAGTTCCAACGTGTTACATTGGTCCTGTGCGAGGTGTTGGTGCCACTCATGGGACCGTTCGGGGTTTGTTTTGGGTTTACCCCCGTTAACGCCATGTTTTTATGCTTAAGTCTATAAATATACATATTATCATCATATTCTCAAACCGAGAATCCCTTGGTCGCGCGGTCAGTTCCTACGAGTTACATGGGTCCAGTGCGAGGTGTTGATGCCACTCACGGGGCCGTTCGGGGGTTGTTTCGGTTTTTGGCCCACTAACGTCGTGTTTCTATGCCTAAGTCTAGAAATAGGCAAATTATCGTCCTATTCTCAAATAGAAAGTCACGTGATCGCGCAGTCAGTTCCTACGAGTTACATTGGTCCCTTGCGAGGTGTTGGTGCCACTCACGGGACCGTGTGGTGGTTGTTTCAGGTTTTCACACACTAATGCCATGTTTTTACGGCTTAGTCTTGAAATATGCAAATTGTCATAGTATTCTCAAATCGGGAATCCCGTGATCACGCTGTCAGTTCCTACGAGTTATAAAGGTCCAGTGTGAGGTGTTGGTGCAACTCACGAGACCGTTCGGGGGGCTATTTCGGGTTTTCACCCACTAACGCCATGTTTTTAACCCTAAGTCTAGAAATATGAACATTATCGTCGTATTCTCAAACCGGGAGTCCCGTGATCGTGCGGTCAGTTCCTACGAGTTACATTGGTCCCGTGCGAGCTGTTGGAGCCACTCATGGGGCCGTTCGAGGGTTATTTCGAGTTTTCACCCACTAACGCCATGTTTTTATGCCTAAGTTTATAAATATATAAATTATCATCGTATTCTAAAACCGGGAGTCCCGTTATCGCACGGTCAATTTTTACGAGTTACATTAGTCCTGTGCGAGGTGTTGGTGCCATTCACGGGAACATTCAGAGGCTGTTTCGAGTTTTCACCCACTAATGCCATGTTTTTATGACTAAGTCTACAAATATCCAAATTATCATCGTATTCACAAATTGGGATTCTCGTTATCACGCGGTAAGTTCCTACGAGTTACATTGGTCTCGTGCCAGATGTGTAAGTGCCACTCACGAGACCGTTTGGGGGCTGCTTCGAGTTTTCACCGATTAACGCCATGTGTTTATACCTAAGTCTAAAAATATGCAAATTATTGCCGTATTCTTGAATTAGGAGTCCCAAGATCATGCGGTCTATTCCTATGAGTTAATTGGTCCCATGCGACGTGTTGGTTCCACTCACGGGGCTGTTCGGTGGTTGTTTCGGGTTTTCGCCCACTAACGCCATGTTTTTATGCCTAAGTACAAAAATATTCAAATTATCATCGTCTTCTCAATCCGGGAGTCCCGTGATCACGCGATAAGTTCCTACGAGTAATATTGTTCCTGTGCGATGTGTCGATGCCACTCACGGGGCCGTTTGGGCTCTTTCGGGTCTTCACCCACTAACGATATGTTTTTCCTAAGTCCAGATAATTTTCAATTATCGTCATATTCTCAAACGGGAATCCCGTGATCGCGCGGTCAGTTCTTACGTGTTACATTGGTCCCGAGCGAGGAGTTGGTGCCACTCACGGGGTCGTTCGAGGGCTATTTCGAGTTTTCACCCACTAACGCCATGTTTTTATGCTTAAGTCTTGAAATACGCAAATTATCATTGTATTCAAAAACCGGGATTCTCGTGATCACGCGGTAAGTTCCTACGAGTTACATTGGTCCCGTGCGAGGTGTTGGTGCCACTCACGGGACTGTTCGGGGATTGCTTCGAGTTTTCATCCACTAACGCCATGTTTTTATGCCTAAGTCTAGAAATATGAAAATTATCATCGTATTCTCAAACTGGGAGTCCCTTGATCACGCGATCAGTTCCTATGAGTTAAATTGGTCCCGTGCGAGGTGTTGGTGCCAATCACGGGGCCCTTCAGGGGCAATTTTGGGTTTTTACCCACTAATGCCATGTTTTTATGCCTAGGTAAAAAAATATGTAAATTACCATCATATTCTTAAGTCGGGAGTCTCGTGATCGCGCGATAGTTTTTATGCCACTCTTGGGGTCGTTTTCGGGATGTTTCGGGTTTTCACCCACTAACACCATGTTTTTATGCCTAAGTCTAGAAATATTAAAATTATCATTGTATTGTCAAATCGGGAATCCCATGATCGCGTGGTAAGTTCCTACAAGTAAAATGGGTCCCGTGCGATGTGTTAGTGCCACTCACGGGGAAATTCGGGGGATGTTTCGAGTTTTCACCCACTAACGCCATGCTTTGCTTAAGTCCTGATATCTTAAATTTTCATCATATTCTCAAATAGGGAATCTCATGAT
Source organism: Sambucus nigra (assembly GCA_949130495.1). Taxonomy (NCBI): domain Eukaryota; kingdom Viridiplantae; phylum Streptophyta; class Magnoliopsida; order Dipsacales; family Adoxaceae; genus Sambucus; species Sambucus nigra. Next base: position 380,166,035 of record OX422211.1, read on the forward strand.
CACGCGGTCAGTTGCTATGAGTTACGTTGGTCCCATGCGACGTGTTGGTTCCATTTACGGGACCATTCGGGGGCAATTTCTAATTTTCACCCACTAACGACATGTTTTCATGCCTAAGTCTAGAAATAGGAAAATTATTGTTGTACTCTCAAACCGAGAGTCCCCTGATCACGCGGGCGGTTTTACGAGTTACATTGGCCCCGTACAAGGTGTTGGCACCACTCACGGGGTCGTTCGGGGGGTATTTCGGATTTTCACTCACTAACACCATGTTTTTTAGCCAATTCTATAGATACAGAAATTATCATCGTATTATCAACCGGGGAGTCGCCTGATCCCGCGGTCAGTTCTTACGAGTTACATTGGTCCCGTGCGAGGTGTTGGTGCCACTCACGGGGCCGTTCGGAGACTATTTTGGATTTTCACCCACAAACGCCATATTTTTATGCCTCACTCTAGAAATATGAAAATTATCAACGTATTACCAAATCGGGAGTCCCATGATCGCGCGGTCAGTTCCTACGTGTACTGTCATCTCGTGCGAGGTGTTGGTGCCACTCACGGCGTCGTTCGGGGGTTGTTTCGGATTTTCACCCACTAATGCCATGTTTTTATTCCTAAGTTTAGAAATATGCAAATTATCATTATATTCTCAAATTGGGAATCCCGTGATCGCGCGGTCAGTTCCAACGAGTTACATTGGTCCCGTGCGAGGTGTTGGTACCACTCACGGGGCCATTCGGGGACTAATTGGGGTTTTCACCCACTAATGCCATGTTTTTATGCTTCAGCCTAGAAATGTATAAATTATCAATGTATTCCCAAATCGGGAGTCCCGTGATCGCGCGGTCAGTTTCTACGTGTAACACTGGTCCCGTGCAAGGTGTTGGTGCCACTTACAGGGCCATTCGGGGGCTGTTTTGGGTTTTCACTCACAAACGCCTTATTTTTATGCCTAAGTCTAGAAATATGCAAATTATCGTCGTAATCTAAAATCGAGAGTCCCGTGATCTCACGGTAAGTTCCTACAAGGTACATTGGTCTCGTACGAGGTGTTGGTGCCACTCAAATGGCCATTCGGGGGTTGTATTCTCAAATCGAAAATTCTATGATCGTGCGGTCAGTTCCTACAAGTTACCTTGGTCCAGTGCGAGGTATTGGTGCCACTCACGGGGCCATTCGGGGGCTGTTTTGGGCTTTTACCCACTAACGCCGTGTTTTTATGCCTAAGTTTAGAAATATGCAAATTATCATCGTATTCTCAAACCGACACCCCGCCTAATTAAATATCGGGCGATCACTCCTTTATTAAATTAAAATCAAGGTGAACAGTTGGTTCATTCTTAGCATCACTGTCGTAAAAATACTTTTCCAATTTAAACACCCTAAATAATTAAGCTAAGTGTCAAAACCATTTAATACCTTATTCTCATTTTATTAAATCCGGTTATAAATCCTTTAACCATTTACATTTTTAAGAGTCACACATTAGGAATGAGAATAGAAATGAACATTCAAGAATGTACCCAACTATGATAAATCCCAACATTTAAAATACTAAGGAAAACATCCTAACATTAACAATCCCGAAATAAAGATACTGAAATATAAAAGAATTACAATCTCTGACAACACCGACTAAATAATGGAAAAGTGCGACACATGCCCGTGCTGGTTAAGCAGAACTAGAAGTAGAGTCAACAATGAGGTCGTCTAAACAATGGCCTTCAACTCCCACAAAAGCTACAGCGCGTTCCATCCAAAGAATCCTAAGCAAGACACCCCAGTGGCTGGGCACCGGTAATACATATATATAGACACAAGAGAGAAGAAGTAACATCAAACGGGTCAGATCCCGAATGTAGAACCGTTTTAAAAATAGTTTAGCAAGTATTTAAATTGATCACAGGCCAATGCAACAACATATTAGTGCGACACACTCTTGAGAAATTCTCACCTCTTTTCTAATGTGCACACCTATCGCACTAACCTTCCCAATGGTCTATCTCGTCATATACCACTATCTTTCCCCAATGATTTAACTTATCTTAGGTTATTCGCAGGATTTACAACTGAACAACACAAGTATTTAAAACGTAAGATTTCAATTTATAACCAAAATTCTCCTTTTTACTTTATTAATCAATAAAGTTTTCCAGTGTCATTTTTTTATACTGTCTCAACACAAGTATTTATAATTTGAGTCATCAACCATGTCCTACATATCAAATCACAGTAGGCAGTTCCAGATTTCAGAATTTCATATATATATTAACTACTCGTATAATATATATATCATAACGGCACCCCACATAAAAACTATGGTGCGGGCATACACTGCTATCCAATCCCCATATCAATCACACTAAAGGGAATACAAGTTCGGAATCACTCTCGAACTGTACAAATACATACACAAACAACATTGAGACGAAGCATAGATTCCAAGTCCAAGAGGTCAGTACATACCCTCACGTCTCTTAGGACCGTACGACTATCAATCCGATAGCCCGATCCTAGGATTTCTATCTTCTAGGGTACGAGTCAATATCCCCCATAAGGCAACACAGGATAAGATCGTCCCAGCGCGGTAACCTCCGGGATAGCAAGTAGCGCGGGCATGATTTTCACAAGTATATAATATATGCATACACAATCATATAAATATACTACTTTTATCATATCAATTTAGGTTTATGCCATAACCCATATTCACAACATTTATCCTTATTTTCCCATTATTAGTTATCGCGTATAATGGTTCGTTTCTCACTTAAATTCGAAGGGTTTCTCCAAATTACTACGTAACCCTCATGGACTCTATTCTCCCAAATGTCCAATTCAGTAGGTATCCATTTATGTTCCAACGTAACTCTCTCTTACGTGTCTCTCCCCTTTAACATATACTTACATTGTCCCTTATTTAAAATATCCTAAAAATATAGATTTTGCCTTACATCAAAGGTCTCTTATTCATTAATGAATCCTACCGGTCATCATTAAATCCCAAATTATTTTAGCAAGGATGTCTAAGGGTTTTTCTTCATTTCGAATCAATTCCACAATTTTAAAAGGGGAAACTTAAGTCTTCCAGGAGGGGTCGATCGATCGAGGTCTGGGGCTCAATCAATCGAACCTTCGATCGATCGAAGGTCTAGGCTCGATCGATCGATCAAGTAGGTATGGCGAATCCTGTAGTTTTGCAGTAACGGGTTTTCTCACAAAACTTCATCCAAATCCTAACTTTCCATACCCAAACGTCCAGAAAATTATACTACTAACATTATATCATCATACCAGATATTTCCAACGTAAAGCATGTAGATTTCTATCACTAAACATTGTTTATCATCCCACAATTCATATAAATATCAAGAACACTAGATTTCTCTTAAACATGGTTCTAACAAATCTTTTCCAGAATTTCCTTCTCATAAAACATCATAATTTCGTGGTTTAATCCTCTACATGACAAAGGGTTTCCAGAATATCATATAAATCATCACTACATGCAATTTCCTACCTCAAATTGGGTTTTTCTTCCATAAATCTCACCCTAATCATCCCTAGACTAACATGAGTGATGCATCAACGAAAATAAGCAAGATAAACACTTGCCTGGGATTTTCGACGTTCTGGTTTGGTGCCGAATTTGGTGTGGTTGCGTTCCCCGTCTCGCGATCTACGCGTTGGTGGTGGAGGCGGTGCAAACGGATGGATTTCGGGCCTTGGATTGCTTTGGAAGCTCTCTCCTTCCCTCTCCTATGGCCGTCACTTGTCTTTGGTTGTTCTAACCCTATAAGACAACCTAGATATCTTATATAACCCTTTTAATTTTCGTGGGTTTAATTACCCAAAAATACAAAATGACTAAAATGCCCTCCCGGGGTACTAATTAAGCCTAAAATAGCACCGAGACTCAAACTAAACCCCCGGGTACACTTTTCTGACTATCTCGACCCTTCCAGACACGTTGGCGCACTCAAAATGACCATATGAACACCCTATAAAATATTCACTTTTATTAATCAATATTTAGTCCCGACACGACACAGGCGCGTCCCGACTTAAATTTCCATAATTGTCATTTTATTCACACGTGACAATATTATAAAAATAAATCTCATATATTACTATACTCGTCCAGTAATATTCAACAAATACTAAATTTCCAATAATTACTAACTCTCGTCACGCTAGTAAATATTTAAAACAACATTCCGGATTGAAATTAAATTAATTTATCTCAAATTAAATTTAATGAATCCCATAATTTAAAAGCTATAAAAATACGGGGTATTACATACTTCCCCCCTAATAACGGAATTTCGTCTCGAAATTCGAAAAATAAGGCCTATCAGGTAGCACAATTCTGGATATCATTTTCCGTACACAACTAACTACACATTACGGCGCTCAATCACCATGGCCCTTTCTTCACAGCAACATTGTTTTACATTCTCGTTGGAGACACTTCACATTGTGCTCCCAACCGACAACATTCGCATAGGTCACGCCTATACATTATAAATTTCAGTATCATACTATCATTAGGAGGCCGCACCTCACTACATGATAAATACCCGAATTTACTCATATACAAAACTCCCATTCTGAGAAAATATTACGAACATTTGATCACTTTTGCTCGTCTAAAACAGTCGTGGAATTCTACCACAGTTATCGGATGTTCTCTCGAACGATCCAAAAATTCTGATTATCTACTCTCCTCTAAACATACGGAAGGAGAATAGTCGAGGTTCTTCCATAACAAAACCATAATAAGTACCTTGTACGTGACAAACAGGTACGAGTGCTTCTACAGAGCATTCCTGAAATCATTGTATCAAGATTCCAAAATCTCCTTCATGTAGTTCCCCAAATATTTAATCACCATGCGCCTATTCCATGGCTAAGGGTGATACATCCTACTCGAAATGAAATCTTATCTTTGTTGGTTCCTGAAATTCCATATCAAAGGTGGGATTCACCAATCTCATCCTGATTCGGAAATTTATACAACGCCGGACCATGAACTGGTGCGATCCTTCCTTTTAAAGGAAGTCTGGGGCATACTAGTTAATATTGTAAACAATCCCAAAGGAATATCAATCACTTCCTTCTCAGCGGCTTAATTCACATTTTCGGGATGAACCCTTGATCTTGTTTTGACGATGGCAACCCATCCAAGAACTGTACCGACTTTACCGACCTCTTCCAATTTCAGGAATTGTCGATAAACACAGAATTCTTTGGTTTATTCTCCTCTTTCAACCAAACCTTACCTATGGGCGTTGCATGTAGAGACTACTCACTATGTCCTGCTAAACATAGATTCTTCCTTGAAATGTCTCACATTAAGTGACACGTAATACTCCCCTTCCTTCCTTGGAGTATGCCGAAAGTTTCGACCCGTGCTCTTCTCTCCACGAAGCGCACTTCTAGATCTCTTATACTATACTAACATCATTACTCTTTATATGTCTGAGTCTCTCTCACATTTGATTACTAACAATTTCTGCTCCAAGTGTTCTTCATAATCATTTAATTCTGCTCCATTCAAGGAATACTCTTCTTAAATGGCTTCCCATAGTCTTCCAATTTAAATTTGGGTGTGCTATTCTAATTACACACCTATGTATGGATTATCGCCCCTCAAGTGACGTTTAATCCACTATATCACTTCCACTTCGTTCTGTTAGCCCCACAAACACAATTTCCACACGTCCATTTCCACGCCCCTTCATCTCGGATGAGTTTTAACATCAGTTAACCAGGATGTCTACACATCCTATAAATCGGGCATACTAGCGTAAGCATCACATACGCTCCATACTAATAAACAAATTCTTTGTTTTCCCTGGTTCTTGCAGCGTGATTACAACACTTTAATCACCATAAAAATCAAAATTTTAAATCTTCCTTATCATCGTTCCACCCCTCAACTCGTGGGGTAACTTTCAATGCTTTCTTACTACAAGATCCGGCTTCCAATAGATTTAAGACAAAATTCAACTTCCAACTTACATGCATAATTACTTGATCCCATTTCTACCAGGGTACCGAACTCATGGAACAGTGACCAGACGTCTCCCTATTTCCAACTTTATACTAAGTTTCATGCGTGGGATGTCTCGCAAATAGAAATCCAAATAAGGAACCCTCCCGATACACTATTGCCTAGTATTGTCGGTTATCGAAATCCGTTAGGTCCTCCGTCCATAGTATATACCCCTTTATTCCGTTCCTTGACATAAAAGTTACAATTTCTCCCGTAATTATTCTTAACAAAGAACGTTTCACTAATTGCACTATTGTTCAGTATGGGTTGGTGGTAATAGCATTCCATAAACCTCGAATATATACAATCGGAATTCTCAAAATTCCTTTCCCTAATAATAGGGGTATAAATATTAACTCCCACATCTCTAAAGGATAAATATAACAATGCACTCTTCCTATTACTAAGTCCGGAGTGCTAAACATAATACTGAGTCAAATCTTTTTGCTCAACGGTAAATCCCGATACATACGGAATTATACTGGAAAAGTCTATACAGGCATTGGCATCGAATATCTCGTGCCCACTATCTCCTCCGAAGTCTCTAGGATAGATAATATAAGTGCGAGTCCAACCTTCTCACAGGTAAAGCCTCGCCAAAACAAACATAAAACATGTTGCACTAATGCGACCACTCCGATAGTCTTGCAATAAATGCCCACTATCGTACTAACCATTTCTGTAATTTTTTAACAAAGATAATATCATACTTATGTATCGCATCAGTACAACGAGTAGCCTCAATAAAGTACAAAACACTGTTAATATACTCATTCATCCTCCGCGGATAGCACCAAAGAAAAATCCCGCTACGCTAGGGAAAAATACTCACATAATGGTAACATTTATAACTATATGCATTAAACTCGTCTCACATGCTAATCTAGCAAGGAACAAAATATATTGACTCGCTCGTGTCACATAAACACGCCTCATCCTCTAAAGTTACAACTTACACTTCTACCTTGTCAATCGTCTTGACTGTGCAAATGGTTTCCGGACGTAACACGTCTACTCAAACTAAACAAAATTACTTTAATCGTTGCCTTTTACTAGGCACCGTATTCTTGTCCTTATACTCACTTTGGAACATATTATTGTGAGCCATCTCACTCCGCACAAAATACCTAAACACATAATCCACTTATCACCTGTCCTACTAACTAGGTTAGGATTGTCCTTCTCTCGGACTTTAGTAAACTCGATTCCTGTTAACCATCTCGATTATTCCCTTAGATTTTTAGGTCATAAAGATCATGTTACTATCTATAATAGTACTTACTGAATTTACCATCACTTGGTAAGAATTCCATTATCCGAATCATTTAAATGGGTCCCCTGATGTATATCCACATCCCTTTTATGGTGCTACACTACCACCGTTGTATTCAGTCTTATTCTCGACTAAATTCCTCGATTCCTTTAAGCTTCCCACACAAGGAGCATTATCATCTTTATTGACAAAATACAACATTGTCAACCTCTGAATCAACCGTCCATCAGAATTTACTCCTCGAGTATTATCAATTATTATTACGAGTTGGTCTCCCACTTGGAGTCGTTTCCTTTACTCGTATCTCCATCTTTCGATGTAAAATTTGCTAATGATTAGGATTCATATCCACAATCATGCCCTCCTACGATGAGTTCAGAACCACGTTCGCTTCTCACCCTGAACAGTTGAGGAAGGAACATACGGTCAACACTGTACCTAAAGTTCTCCTATAGGCATAACATTCCACTTCTAAAATTCGTGGTTGACTCCAACCATTATATCTTCGTCCCAAAAGCCAAGAAAATTTTCTCTAAATTTTCACTTTCAGTTTGCCACACTCCGTCCTATATCTAAGCCTTTGGATACTTTACCTCCTTTGGTAAACACATATAATTTTTGCGTTTCTAAAATTTCCCATTGACAGTCTCTACACGTTTTTGTAATACGTTGGGTAAGTTTACCCTCGCACCTCATTTGACTATAACAGCATTTGAAAACCATTGTTGCACCTTAGTCGCCTTTCGAGTCTTGGCTTCTCGCGCCATAATGGAGGTGACCTCGACTATGGTCATCATCCTCGGATATATTTTATAATCTCAACTGAGCCCTGCCTCCTAATGTACACTTAACGGTCCTCTTCTGACATCCATCATCGCTCGGCACACGCACACATCCGAACAAAATTAGTATTCACAAATGTATACACATTATAACAGGAGAACGAAATCTCGTCAAAGGAATTGACAATCCGAAACATAGGGCTCTATATCAAACAAAGTAATGATGAAAGCATAATAAGTCGTACAGATCCTAAGGACACTAGAACCTGATGCTCTGATACCACCTGTGACACCCCGCCTAATTAAATACCGGGCCATCACTCCTTTATTAAATTAAAATCAAGGTGAACAGTTGGTTCATTCTTAGCATCACTGTCGTAAAAATACTTTTCCAATTTAAACACCCTAAATAATTAAGCTAAGTGTCAAAACCATTTAAAACCTTATTCTCATTTCATTAAATCCGGTTATAAAACCTTTAACCATTTACATTTTTAAAAGTCACACATTAGGAAATAGAATAGAAATGAACATTCAAGAATTTACCCAACAATGATAAATCCCAACATTTAAAATACTAAGGAAAACATCCTGACATTAATAATCCCGAAATAAAGATACTGAAATATAAAAGAATTACAATCTCTGACAATACCGACTAAATAATGAAAAAGGGCGACACATGCCCCTGCTGGATAAAGCTGAACTAGAAGTAGAGTCAACAATGAGGTCGTCTAAACAATGTCCTGCAACTCCCACAAAAGCTACAGCGGTTTCCATCCAAAGAATCCTAAGCAAGACACCCCGGTGGCTGGGCACCTGTAATACATATATATATATAGACACAAGAGAGAAGAAGTAACAGCAAGCGGGTCAGAGCCCTAATGTAGAACAGTTTTAAAAATAGTTTAGCAAGTATTTAAATTGATTACAGGACAATGCAACAACATATTAGTGTGACACTCTCTTGAGAAATTCTCACCTCTCTTCTAATGTGCATACCTGTTGCACTAACCTTCCCAATGGTCTATCTCATCATATACCACTATCTTTCCCCAATGATTTAACTTATCTTAGGTTATTCACAGGATTTACAACTGAACAACACAAGTATTTAAAACGTAAGATTTCAATTTATAACCAAAGTTCTCCTTTTTACTTTATTAATCAATAAAGTTTTCCAGTGTCATTTTTTTATACTTTCGCTACACAAGTATTTATAATTTGAGTCATCAACCATGTTCTATATATCAAATCACAGTAGGCAGTTCCAGATTTCAGAATTTCATATATATATTAACTACTCATATAATATATATATCATAACGGCACCCCACATAAAAACTATGGTGCGGGCATACTCTGCTATCCAATCCCCATATCAATCACACTAAAGGGAATACAAGTTCGGAATCACTCTCGAACTGTATAAATACATACACAAACAACATTGTGGCAAATCATAGATTCCAAGTCCAAGAGGTCAGTACATACCCTCACGTCTCTTAGGACCGTCCGACTATCGATCCGATAGCCCATACCTAGGATTTCTATCTTCTAGGGTACAAGTCAATATCCCCCACAAGGCAACACAGGATAAGATCGTCCCAGCGCAGTAACCTCCGGGATAGCAAGTAGCGCGGGCATGATTTTCACAAGTATATAATATATGCATACACAATCATATAAATATACTACTTTTATCATACCAATTTAGGTTTATGCCATAACCCATATTCACAACATTTATCCTTATTTTCCCATTATTAGTTATCGCGTATAATGGTTCGTTTCTCACTTTAATTCGAAGGGTTTCTCCAACTTACTACGTAACCCTCATGGACTCTATTCTCCCAAATGTCCAATTCAGTAGGTATCCATTTATGTTCCAACGTAACTCTCTCTTAGGTGTCTCTCCCCTTTAACATATACTTACATTGTCCCTTATGTAAAATATCCCAAAAATATAGATTTCTCCTTACATCAAAGGTCTCTTATTCATTAATGAATCCTACCGGTCATCATTAAATCCCAAATTATTTTAGCAAGGATGTCTAAGGGGTTTTCTTCATTTCGAATCAATTCCACAATTTTAAAAGGGGAAACTTAAGTCTTCCAGGAGGGGTCGATCGATCGAGATCTGGGGCTTGATCGATCGAACCTTCGATCGATCGAAGGTCTGGGCTCGATCGATCGATCAAGTAGGTATGGCGAATCCTGTAGTTTTGCAGTAACGGGTTTTCTCACAAAACTTCATCCAAATCCTAACTTTCCATACCCAAACGTCCAGAAAATTATACTACTAACATTATATCATCATACCAGATATTTCCAACGTAAAGCATGTAGATTTCTATCACTAAACATGGTTTATCATCCCACAATTCATATAAATATCAAGAACACTAGATTTCTCTTAAACATGGTTCTAACAAATCTTTTCCAGAGTTTCCTTCTCATAAAACACCATAATTTCGTGGTTTAATCCTCAACATGACAAAGGGTTTCCAGAATATCATATAAATCATCACTACATGCAATTTCCTATCTCAAATTGGGGTTTTCTTCCATAAATCTCACCCTAATCATCCCTAGACTAACATGAGTGATGCATCAATGAAAATAAGCAAGATAAAAACTTGACTGGGATTTTCGACGTTCTGGTTTGGTGCCGAATTTGGTGTGGTTGCGTTCCTCGTCTCGTGATCTACACGTTGGTGGTGGAGGCGGTGCAAACGGATGGATTTCGGGCCTTGGATTGCTTTGGAAGCTCTCTCCTTCCCTCTCCTATGGTCGTCACTTGTCTTTGGTTGTTCTAACCCTAGAAGACAACCTAGATATCCTATATAACCCTTTTAATTTTCGTGGGTTTAATTACCCAAAATACAAAATGACTCAAATGCCCTCCCGGGGTACTAATTAAGCCTAAAATAGCCCCGAGACTCAAACTAAACCCCCGGGTACACTTTTCTGACTATCTTGACCCTTTCGGACACGTTGGCACACTCAAAACGACAATATGAACAACCTATAAAATATTCACTTTTATTAATCAACATTTAGTCCCCACACGACACAGGCGCGTCCCGACTTAAATTTCCATAATTGTCATTTTATTCACACGTGACAATATTATAAAAATAAATCTCATATATTACTATACTCACCCAGTAATATTCAACAAATAACAAATTTCCAATAATTACTAACTCTCGTCACGCTAGTAAATATTTAAAACAACATTCCGAATTAAAATTAAATTAATTTATCTCAAATTAAATTTAATAAATCCCATAATTTAAAAGCTATAAAAATACGGGGTATTACAGAATCCCGTGATTGCGCGGTTAGTTTTTACGAGTTACATTTGTCCTAAGCGAGGTGTTGGTGCCACTCACGGGGCCATTCGGAGGCTGTTTTGGGTTTTCTCCCAGTAATGCCATGTTTTTATGCCTAAGTCTAGAAATATTAAAATTATCATCGTATTCACAAATCGGGATTCCTGTGATCACTCGGTAAGTTCCTACGAGTTACATTTGTCCCGTGCGAGGTGTTGGCGCCACTCACGGGACCGTTCAGGGACTATTTGGGGTTTTCACCCACTAACGCCATGTTTTTATGCCGTAGTCTAGAAATGTGTGGATTATCAACATATTCCCAAACCAGGAGTCCCGTGATCGGGCGATCAGTTCCTACATGTTACATTGGTCCCGTGCGAGGTAATGGTGCCACTCACGGGGCCGTTCGGGGGTTGTTTTGGGTTTTAACCTGCTAACACCTTGTTTTTATCCCTATGTCTATAAATATGAAAATTATCATGGTATTATAAAATCGGGAATTATGTGATCGCGCTGTCAGCTCATACGAGTTATATGGGTTCAGTGCGAGGTGTTCTGGCACTCACGAGGCCGTTCGAAGGCTGTTTCGTGTTTTGGACCACTAATGCCATTTTTCTATTCCTAAGTCTAGAAATAAGCAAATTATCATCGTATTATCAAACTGAAAGTCCCATGATCGCGCGGTCAATTCCTACGAGTTACATTGATCCCGTGCGAGGTGTTGGTTCCACTCACGGGGCCGTTCGGGGGCTGTTTAGGATTTTCACCCACTAACGCCATGTTTTTATGCTTAAGTCTAGAAATATGCAAATTATTTTTGTATTCTCAAACAGAGAATTTCGTGAACGTGCGATCAGTTCCTACGAGTTATATTGGTCCATTGCGAGGTGTTGGTGCCACTAACAGGGACGTTCGGGGTTGATTTCGGGTTTTCACCCACTAACGCCACATTTTTATGCCTAAGTCTAGAAATATGCAAATTATCATCGTATTCCCAAATCGGGAGTCCCGTCATCGCGCGGTTAGTTCCTACGAGTTACATTGGTCTCGTGCGAGGTGTTGATGCCACTCACGGGGCCGTTCGGGGGTTGATTCGGGTTTTCATCCACTAACGCCATGTTTTTATGCTTAAGTCTAGAAATATGCAAATTATCTTTGTGTTCTCAAATCTGGAATCCCGTGATCGCGCGGTTAGTTCCCACGAACTACATTGGTCCTGTGCGAGGTTTTGGTGCCACTCACAGGGTCGTTCGGGGGCTGTTTCGGGTTTTCACCCACTAACGCAATGTTTTTATGCCTAAGTTTAGAATTATACAAATTATCATTGTATTCTCAAACTGGAAGTCCCGTGATCCCGCGGTTAGTTCCTACGAGTTACTTTGGTCTCGTGTAAGGTGTTGGTGCCACTCAAGGGGCCACTGGGAAGCTGTTTCGATTTTTCACACACTAACGACATTTTTTTTTCCTAAGTCAAGAAAATATACAAATTATAGTAGTATTCTCAAATCGGTAATTCTGTAATCGCGCGTTCAGTTCCTACGAGTTACAATGGTTCAGTGCGAGGTGTTGGTGCCACTCACGGGGCCATTCGGGGGTTGTTTCGGGGTTTGACCCACTAACGCCTTGTTTTTATGCGTATGTCTAGAAATATACACATTATTGTCGTATTCTCAAACCGCGAGTCCCGTGATCACGCGATCAGGTCCCACGAGTAACATTGGTCCCGTGCGTGGTGTTGGTGCCATTCACGAGGCCGTTGTAGGGCTATTTCAGATTTTCACCCAGTAACACCAACTTTTTATTCCTAAGTCTAGAAATATGAAAACTATCATTGTATTCTCAAACCGGGAGTCCCGTGATCGCGCGGTTAGTTCCTACGAGTTACATTGGTCCAGTGCGAGGTGTTGGTGCCACTAACGGGGCTGTTCGGGGGTTTTATCGCGTTTTCACCAACTAACACCATGTTTTTATGCCGAAGTATAGAAATATGCTAATTATCATCCTATTCTCAAACTGAGAGTCCCGTGATCACGCGTTCAGTTCCTACGAGTTACATTGGTCCCGTGCGAAGTGTTAGTGCCACTCACGGGGCAATTCGGAGGTTGTTTCGGATTTTCACCCACTAACGCCATGTTTTTCTGCCTATGTCTAGAAATATGTGAATTGTTGTTGTATTCTAAAATCGGGAGTCTCGTGATTGCGTGGTAAGTTACTACGAGTTACATTGGTCCCGTGCGAGGTGTTGGTGGCACTCACGGGGCCATTCAAAGGTTATTCGGGTTTTCACCCACTTACGCCATATTTTTATGCCTAAGTCAAGAAATATGAAAATTATCATGGTATTCACAAATCGGGAGTCCCTTTATCATGCGGTAAGTTCCTACAAGTTACATTGGTCCCGTGGGAGATGTCGGTGGTACTCACGGGGCCTTTCGGGGGCTATTTTGATTTTCTCCCCACTAACGCCATGTTTTATGCCTAAATCTAGAAATACACAAATTATCCTCGTATTCTCAAACTGGGAGTCCCGTGATCACGCGATTAGTTCCTACGAGTTACATTGGTCCTGCGCGAGGTGTTGGTGCCACTCAAATGGACATTTGGGGGTTGTTTTGAATTTTCACCCACTAACACCATGTTTTGCCTAAGTCCAGATATTTTTAAATTATCATTGTATTCTCAAACCAGGAATTCTGTGATCGTGCGGTAAGTTCCTACATGTTACAATGGTCCCGTACGAGGTGTTTGTGCCACTCACGGGGCTGTCCAGGGGTTGTTTCAGGTTTTCAACCACTAACGCCATCTATTTATGCCTAAGTTTAAAATATGCAAATTAGCATCGTATTCCCAAACTAGGAGTCTCGTGATCGCGCGATCCATTCCTACGTGTTACGTTGGTCCCGTGCGTGGTGTTGGTGCCACTCACGGGGTCGTTCGGGGGTTGTTTCACTTTTTCACCCACTAACGCCATATTTTTATGCCTAAGTCTAGAAATATGCAAATTATCATTATATTCTTAAACCGGGAATCCCGTGATCGCGCGGTCAGTTCCTACGACTTACATGGGTCCAGTGCGAGGTGTTGTTGTCATTCAGGGGGCCGTCGGGGGATGTTTCGAGTTTTGTCCCACTAACCCATGTTTTTATACCTAACTCTGAAAATTTGCAAATTATCATCATATTCCCATATCGAGAGTGTCGTGATCGCACGGTCAGTTCCTAGGAGTTACATTGGTCCCGTGCAATGTGTTGGTGCCACTCACGGGGTCGTTCGAGGATTGTTTCGGATTTTCACACACTAACACCTTTTTTTTTATGTCGAAGTCTTAAAATATGCAAATTATCATCATATTATCCAACCAAGAGTCGCCTGATCACGTGGTCAGTTCCTACGTGTTACATTGGTCCCGCGCGAGGTCTTGGTGCCACTCACGGGGCCGTTCGGGGGTTGCTTTGGGTTTTCACCTGCTAACGCCATGTTTTTATCCTTAAGTATATAAATATGGAAATTATCATCGTATTATCAAACCGGGAATCCTGTGATCGCGTGATCTGTTCCTACGAGTTATGTGGGTCCAGTGCGAGGTGTTGATGCCACTCACGGGGCCGTTCGGGGGCTGTTTTGAGTTTTGGCCCACTAACGCCATGTTTCTATATCTAAGTCTTGAAATATGAAAATTATCATCGTATTCTCAAATTGAAAGTACAATGATCGCGCGGTCAGTTCCTACGAGTTACATTGGTCCCGTGTGAGGTGTTGGTGCCACTCACGGGGCCGTTCGGGGGCTGTTTCGGATTTTCACCCACTAACGCCATGTTTTTATGCTTATGTCTAGAAATATGTAAATTATTATTGTATTCTCAAACTGAGAATTCCGTGATCATTCTGTCAGTTCCAACGAGTTATATTCATCCAATGTGAGGTGTTGGTGCCTCTCACAAGGCCATTCGGGGGTGATTTCGAGCTTTCACCCACTAACGCCACGTTTTTATGCCTAAGTCTATAAATATGAAAATTATCATCATATTCCCAAACCGATAGTCCCGTCATCGCGCGGTTAGTTCCTACGAGTTACATTGGTCTCGTGCAAGGTGTTGATGCCACTCACGGGGCCGTTCGGGGCTTGATTTGGGTTTTCATCCACTAACGCCATGTTTTTATGCTTAAGTCAAGAAATATGAAAATTATCTTCGTATTATCAAATCGGGAATCTCGTGATCGCACGGTCAGTTCCTACGAATTACATTGGTCCAGTACGAGGTATTGGTGCCACTCACGGGGTCGTTCAGGGGCTGTTTTGGGTTTTCACCCACTAACGCCATGTTTTCATGCCTAAGTCTAGAAATATACAAATTAACATTGTATTCTCAAATCGGGAGTCCCGTGATCCCACGGTCAGTTCCTACGAGTTACTTTGGTCTCGTGCAAGGTGTTGGTGCCACTCAAGGGACCACTGGGAAGCTGTTTTGAGTTTTCACACACTAACGCCATGTTTTTACGCCTAAGTCTAGAAATATGCAAATTATGATAGTATTCTCAAATCGAGAATTTCGTAATCGCGCGGTCAGTTCCTACGAGTTACATTGGTCCAGTGTGAGGTGTTGGTGCCACTCACGGGTCCGTTCGGGGGGTTATTTCGGGTTTTAACCCACTAACGCCTTGTTTTTATGCCTATGTCTAGAAATATGCACGTTATCGTCGTATTCTCAAACCGGGAGTCCCGTGATCACGCGATCAGTTCCTACGAGTTACGTTGGTTCCGTGCGAGGTGTTGGTGCCATTCATCGGGCCGTTCAAGGGCTGTTTCGAATTTTCACCCAGTAATGCCAAGTTTTTATTCCTAAGTCTAAAAATATGAAAATTATCATCATATTCTCAACCAGGATTCCCCAGATCGTGCGGTTAGCTCCTACGAGTTACATTGGTCCAGTGCGAGCTATTAGTGCCACTCACGAGGCCGTTCGGGGGCTGTTTGGGGTTTTTACCAACTAACGCAATGTTTTAATGCCGAAGTATAGAAATATGATAATTATCATCCTATTCTCAAACCGAGAATACCATGATCGCCCGTTCAGTTCCTACGAGTTACATTGGTCCCGTGCGAAGTGCTAGTGCCACTCACGGGGCAATTCGGAGGTTGTTTCGGATTTTCACCCACTAACGCCATGTTTTTCTGCCTACATCTAGAAATATGTGAACTGTTGTTGTATTCTAAAATCGGGAGTCTCGTGATTGCGTGGTAAGTTACTACGAGTTACATTGGTCCCGTGCGAGGTGTTGGTGGCACTCACGGGGCCATTCAAAGGTTATTGGGGTTTTCACCCACTTACGCCATATTTTTATGCCTAAGTCAAGAAATATGAAAATTATCATGGTATTCACAAATCGGGAGTCCCTTTATCATGCGGTAAGTTCCTACAAGTTACATTGGTCCCGTGGGAGGTGTCGGTGGTACTCACGGGGCCTTTTGGGGGCTATTTAGATTTTCTTCCCACTAACGCCATGTTTTATGCCTAAATCTAGAAATACACAAATTATCGTCGTATTCTCAAACCGGGAGTCCCGTGATCACGCGATAAGTTCCTACGAGTTACATTGGTCCCGCGCGAGGTGTTGGTGCCACTCAAATGGACATTTGGGGGTTGTTTTGAATTTTCACCCACTAACACCATGTTTTGCCTAAGTCCAGATATTTTTAAATTATCATTGTATTCTCAAACCAGGAATTCTGTGATCGTGCGGTAAGTTCCTACATGTTACAATGGTCCCGTACGAGGTGTTTGTGCCACTCACGGGGCTGTCCAGAGGTTGTTTCAGGTTTTCAACCACTAACGCCATCTATTTATGCCTAAGTTTAAAATATGCAAATTAGCATCGTATTCCCAAACTAGGAGTCTCGTGATCACGCGATCCGTTCCTACGTGTTACGTTGGTCCCGTGCGTGGTGTTGGTGCCACTCACGGGGTCGTTCGGGGGTTGTTTCACTTTTTCACCCACTAACGCCATATTTTTATACCTAAGTCCAGAAATATGCAAATTACCATTATATTCTCAAACCGAGAATCCCGTGATCACGCGGTTAGTTCCTACGACCTACATGGGTCCAGTGCGAGGTGTTGTTGCCATTCAGGGGGCCGTCGGGGGCTGTTTCGAGTTTTGTCCAACTAACCCATGTTTTTATACCTAACTATGAAAATATATAAATTATCATCATATTCCCAAATCGAGAGTGTCGTGATCGCACGGTCAGTTCCTAGGAGTTACATTGGTCCCGTGCAATGTGTTGGTGCCACTCACGGGGTCCTTCGAGAGTTGTTTCGGATTTTCACACACTAACACCTTTTTTTATGTTGAAGTCTTAAAATATGCAAATTATCATCATATTATCCAACCGAGAGTCGCCTGATCACGCGATCAGTTCCTACGTGTTACATTGGTCCCGCGCGAGGTGTTGGTGCCACTCACGGGGCCGTTCGGGGGTTGCTTTGGGTTTTCACCTGCTAACGCCATGTTTTTATACTTAAGTATATAAATATGGAAATTATCATCGTATTATCAAAGCGGGAATCCTGTGATCGCGTGATCTGTTCCTATGAGTTATGTGGGTCCAGTGCGAGGTGTTGATGCCACTCACGGGGCCGTTCGGGGGCTGTTTTGAGTTTTGGCCCACTAACGCCATGTTTCTATATCTAAGTCTTGAAATATGAAAATTATCATCGTATTCTCAAATCGAAAGTACCATGATCGCGCGGTCAGTTCCTACGAGTTACATTGGTCCCGTGCAAGGTGTTGGTGCCACTCACGGGGCCGTTCGGGGGCTGTTTCGGATTTTCACCCACTAACGCCATGTTTTTATGCTTAAGTCTAGAAATATGCAAATTATTATTGTATTCTCAAACTGAGAATTCCGTGATCGTTCTGTCAGTTCCTACGAGTTATATTCATCCATTGTGAGGTGTTGGTGCCACTCACAAGGCCGTTCGGGGGTGATTTCGAGTTTTCACCCACTAACGCCACGTTTTTATGCCTAAGTCTATAAATATGAAAATTATCATCGTATTCCCAAACTGAGAGTCCCGTCATCGCGCGGTTAGTTCCTACGAGTTACATTGGTCTCGTGCAAGATGTTGATGCCACTCACAGGGCCGTTCGGGGCTTGATTTGGGTTTTCATCCACTAACGCCATGTTTTTATGCTTAAGTCAAGAAATATGAAAATTATCTTCGTATTATCAAATCGGGAATCCCGTGATCGCACGGTCAGTTCCTACGAATTACATTGGTCCAGTACGAGGTATTGGTGCCACTCACAGGGTCGTTCAGGGGCTGTTTTGGGTTTTCACCCACTAACGCCATGTTTTCATGCCTAAGTCTAGAAATATACAAATTAACATTGTATTCTCAAATCAGGAGTCCCGTGATCCCACGGTCAGTTCCTATGAGTTACTTTGGTCTCGTGCAAGGTGTTGGTGCCACTCAAGGGACCACTGGGAAGTTGTTTCGCGTTTTCACACACTAACGCCATGTTTTTACGCTTAAGTCTAGAAATATGCAAATTATCATAGTATTCTCAAATCGAGAATTTCGTAATCGCGCGGTCAGTTCTTACGAGGTACAATGGTCCAGTGTGAAGTTTTGGTGCCACTCACGGGTCCGTTCGGGAGGCTGTTTCGGGTTTTAACCCACTAACGCCTTGTTTTTATGCCTATGTCTAGAAATATGCACGTTATCGTCGTATTCTCAAACCGGGAGTCCCGTTATCACGCGATCAGTTCCTACGAGTTACGGTGGTTCCGTGCAAGGTGTTGG
The DNA here is from genome assembly GCA_949130495.1 of Sambucus nigra. Lineage (NCBI taxonomy): Eukaryota > Viridiplantae > Streptophyta > Magnoliopsida > Dipsacales > Adoxaceae > Sambucus > Sambucus nigra. The sequence continues at coordinate 380,185,297 of OX422211.1, forward strand.
TGCCATTCACCGGGCCGTTCAAGGGTTGTTTCGTATTTTCACCCAGTAACGCCAAGTTTTTATTCCTAAGTCTAGAAATATGAAAATTACTATCATATTCTCAACCAGGAGTCCCGTGATCATGCGGTTAGTTCCTACGAGTTACATTGGTCTAGTGCGAGTTATTGGTGCCACTCACGAGGCCGTTCGGGGGCTGTTTGGGGTTTTTACCAACTAACGCAATGTTTTAATGTCGAAGTATAGAAATATGCTAATTATCATCCTATTCTCAAACCGAGAGCACCATGATCGCGCGTTCACTTCCTACGAGTTACATTGGTCCCGTGCGAAGTGTTAGTGCCACTCGCGGGGCAATTCGGAGGTTGTTTCGGATTTTCACAAACTAACGCCATGTTTTTATGCCTACGTCTAGAAATAAGTGAATTGTTGTTGTATTCTAAAATCGGGAGTCTCGTGATTGCGTGGTAAGTTACTACGAGTTACATTGGTCTCGTGCGGGGTGTTGGTGGCTCTCACGGGGCCATTCGAAGGTTATTCGGGTTTTCACCCACTTACGCCATATTTTTATGCCTAAGTCAAGAAATATGAAAATTATCAAGGTATTCACAAATCGGGAGTCCCTTTATCATGCGTACAAGTTACATTGGTCCCGTGGGAGGTGTTGGTTCCACTCACGGGGGCTTTCGAGGGGCTGTTCTGATTTTTTTCCCACTAACGCCGTGTTTTTATCCCTAAATCTAGAAATATATAAATTACCATCATATTCTCAAACTGAGAGTCCCGTAATGATGCAGTAAGTTCCTACGAGTTACAATTGTTCGGAGGGAGGTGTTGGTGCCACTCAAATGGCCATTTGGGGGTTGTTTCGAATTTTCACCCACTAACGTCGTGTTTTGCCTAAGTCATGATATTTTTAAATTATCATTGTATTCTTAAATCGGGAATTCCATGATCGTGCGGTCAGTTCCTACGTGTTATATTAGTCCCGTGCGAGGTGTTCGTGCCATTCACGGGGCTATTCAGGGGTTATTTCAGGTTTTCACCCACTAACGCCATCATTTAATGCCTAAGTCTAAAAATATGCAAATTAGCATCGTATTCCTAAATCGGGAGTCTCATGACCGCGTGGTCCGTACCTACGTGTTACGTTAGTCCCGCGCGAGGTGTTGGTGCCACTCACGGGGTCGTTCGGGGGTTGTTTCTCTTTTTCACCCACTAACGCCATATTTTTATGCCTAAGTCTAGATATATAAAAATTATCATCGAATTCTCAAACCGAGAATCCCGTGATCGCGCGATCGGTTCCTACGACTTACATTGGTCCAGTGCGAGGTATCGGTGCTACTCACAGGGTCGTTCGGGGGCTGTTACGGGTTTTCACCCACGAACGCCATGTTTTTATGCCTAAGTCTAGAAATATGGAAATTATCGTTGTTTTATCAAACCGAGAGTCCTGTGATCCCGTGATCAGTTCCTACGAGTTATATTGGTCCCGTGCGACGTGTTGGTGCCACTCACGGGGCCATTGAGAGGTTGTTACGGGTTTTCACCCACTAACACCAAGTTTTTATGCCTAAGTCAAGAAATAAGAAAATTATCATTGTATTCTCAAATCGGGAATCCCGTTATCACGCGGTCAATTCCTACGAGTTACATTGGTCCAGTGCGAGGTGTTGCTTCCACTCACGGGGCCGTTCGGGGGCTGTTTTGGGCTTTCACCCACTAACGCCTTGCTTTTATGCCTAAGTCTAGAAATATCCAAATTATCGTCGTATTCTAAAATCAGGAGTCCCGTGATCTCACGGTAAGTTCCTACAAGTTACATTGGTCTCGTACGAGGAGTTGGTGCCACTCAAATGGCCATTCGGGGGTTGTTTCAGGTTTTCACCCACAAACACCATGTTGTCCAGATATTTTTAAATTATCATCGTTTTCTCAAACCAAAAATCCCGTGATCGTGCAGTCAGTTCCTACAAGTTACATTGGTCCAGTGCGACCTATTGGTGACACTCACGGGGCCGTTACAGGGCTATTTCGGGCTTTTACCCACTAACGTCGTGTTTTTATGCCTAAGTTTATAAATATGCAAATTATTGTCGTATTCTCAAACCGGGAGTCCCGTGATCGCGCGATTAGTTTTTACGAGTTACATTGGTCCAATGCGAGGTGTTGGTGCCACTCACGGGGAAATTCAGAGTCTGTTTTGGGTTTTCACCCAGTAACGCCACGTTTTTTTGCCTAAGTCCAGAAATTTAAAATTATCATCGTATTCACAAATAGGGATTCCCATGATCACTCGGTAAGTTCCTACGAGTTACATTGGTCCCGTGTGAGGTGTTGGTGCCACTCACGGGACCGTTCAGGGGTTGCTTCGAATTTTCAACCACTAACGCCATGTTTTTATGTCTAGGTATAGAAATATGAAAATTATCATTATACACTCAAACCGAGAGTCCTCTGATCACGCGGTCTGTTCTTACGAGTTATATTGGTCCCGTGCGAGGTGTTTTTGCCACTCACGAGGTCGTTCGGGGGGTGTTTCGAATTCTCACCAACTAACGCCATGTTTTTTTGCCTAAGTCTAGAAATATGCAAATTATCATCGTATTATCAAACCGGGAGTCGCCTGATCACGCGGTAAGTTCCTACGAGTTACATTGGTCCCGTGCGAGGTGTTGGTGCCACTCACGGGGCCGTTCGGGGACTATTTCGAGTTTTCACCCACTAACGCCATGTTTTTATGCCTCAGTCTAGAAATATGTAAACTATCAATGTATTCTCAAATTGGGAGTCCCGTGATTGCGCGGTCAGTTCCTACGTGTTACATTGGTCCCGTGCGAGGTGTTGGTGCCACTCACTGGGCCGTTAAGGGGGGTTGTTTTAGGTTTTCTCCCGCTAACCCCATTTTTTTATACCTATGTCTATAAATATGCAAATTATCATTGTATTATCAAACCGGGAATCCTGGGATCGCGCGATCAGTTCCAACGAGTTACATGGGTCCAGTGCGAGGTGTTGATTCCACTCATGGGGCTGTTCGGGGGCGGTTTCGAGTTTTGGCCCACTAACGCCATGTTTCTATGCCTAAGTCCAGAAATATGAAAATTATCATCGTATTCTCAAACCGAAAGTCCCATGATCACGCGGTCAGTTCCAAAGAGTTACATTCGTCCCGTGCAAGGTGTTGGTGCCACTCACGGGGCCGTTCGGGGGCTATTTTGGATTTTCACCCACTAACGCCATATATTTATGCCTAAGTCTAAAAATATATAAATTATTATTGTATTCTCAAACCGAGAATTCCATGATCGTGCGGTCAGTTCCTACGAGTTACATTGGTCCGTTGCGAGGTGTTAGTGCCACTCATCGGGCCATTCGGGGTAGATTTTGAGTTCTCACCCACTAATGCCACGTTTTTATGCGTATGTCTAGAAATATTCAAATTATCATCGTATTCCCAAACTGGGAGTCCCATCATCACGCGGTAAGTTCCTACGAGTTACATTGGTCTCGTGCGAGGTGTTGATGCCACTCACGGGGACGTTCGAGGGTTGATTCGAGTTTTCATCCACTGATGCCATGTTTTTATGCTTAAGTCTAGAAATATGCAAATTATCTTCGTATGCTAAAATCGGTAATCGCGTGATCGCGCGATCAATTCCTTTGAATTACATCGGTCCAGTGCGAGGTGTTGGTGCCACTAACGGGGTCGTTCGGGGGCTGTTTCGAGTCTTCACCCACTAACGCAATGTTTTTATGCCTAAGTCTAGAAATATGCAAATTATCATTGTATTCTCAAACCGGGAGTCCTGTGATCCCGCGGTCAGTTCTTACGAGTTACATTGGTCCCGTGCCAGGTGTTGGTGCCACTCAAGGGGCCATAGGGAGGCTGTTTCGAGTTTTCACACACTAACGCCATGTTTTTACGCCTAAGTCTAGAAATATGCAAATTATCATAGTATTCTCAAATCGAAAAATTCGTAATCGCGCGGTCAGTTCCTACGAGTTACAATGGTCCAGTGCAAGGTGTTGGTGCCACTCACGGGGTCGTTCGAGGGGCTGTTTCGGGTTTTAACCCACTAACGCCTTATTTTTATACCTAAGTCTAGAAATATGCACATTATCGTTGTATTCTCAAACCGGGACTCCCGTGATCGCGCGGTCGGTTCCTACGAGTTACATTGGTCCCGTGCGAGGTGTTAGTGCCATTCACGGGGCCGTTCGGGGGATGTTTCGGATTTTTATCCACTAACGCCATGTTTTTATGCCTATGTCTAGAAATATTGAAATTATTGTTGTATTCTCAAATCAGGAATTTCCTGATCGTGCGGTCAGTTCCTACGAGTTACATTGGTCCGTTGTGAGGTGTTGGTGCCACTCACGGGGCCGTTCGTGGGAGATTTCGGGTTTTCACCCACTAACGCCACGTTTTTATGCCTAAGTCTAAAAATATGCAAATTATCACCGTATTCCCAAACCGGGAGTCCCGTGATCGTGCGGTTAGTTCCTACGAGTTACATTGGTCTATTGTGAGGTGTTGGTGTCACTCGCGGGGCCGTTCGGGGGTTGTTTCGGGTTTTCACGCACTAACGCCATGTTTTTATGCCTAAGTCTAAAAATATGAAAATTATCTTCATATTCTCAAATCGAGAATCCTGTGATCGCGCGGTCAGTTCCTACGAATTATATTGGTCCAGTGCGAGGTGTTGGTTCCACTCACGGGGTTATTCGGGGGTTGTTTCGGGCTTTCACCCACTAACGCCATGTTTTTACGCCTAAGTCTATAAATAAGAAAATTATCATTGTATTCTCAAATCGGGGGTCTCGTGATCCTGCGATCAGTTCCTACGAGTTACATTGGTCCCGTGCAAGGTGTTGGTGCCACTCACGGGGCCACTAGGAGGCTATTTCAGATTTTCACACACTAACACCATGTTTTAATACCTAAGTCTAGAAATATGAAAATTATCGTAGTATTCTCAAACCGAGAATCCCGTGATCGCGCAGTCAGTTCCTACAAGTTATAATGGTTTAGTGCGAGGTGGTTGTGCCACTCACGGGGCCGTTCCGGGGGCTGTTTCGGGTTTTCACCCACTAACGCCATGTTTTTATGCCTAAGTCCAAAAATATTCAAATTATTGTTGTATTATCAAACTGGGAGACCCGTGATTGCGTGCTAAGTTTCAACGAGTTACATTGGTCCCGTGCGAGGTGTTGTTGCCACTCAGGGGGCCGTTCGAGGGATGTTTTTAGTTTTCACCCACTAACGCCATGTTTTTTATGCCTAAGTCTAGAAATATACCAGTTGTCATCGTATTTTCAAACCGGGAGTCCCTTGATCGCACGATAAGTTCCTACGAGTTATATTGGTCTCGTACGTGATGTTGGTGCCACTCATATGGTCGTTCGGGGGTTGCTTCAGGTTTTCACCAACTAACACCATGTTTTGCTTAAGTCCAGATATTTTTAAATTATCGTCGTATTATGAAACCGGAAATTCCATGATCGTGCGGTGAGTTCTTACAAGTTACATTCGTCCAATGCGAGCTGTTTTTGCCACTCACTGGGCCGTTCGGGGGCTGTTTAGGGCTTTCACCAAAAAATGCCAAGTTTTTATGCCTAAGTTTAGAAATACGCACATCATCATCATATTCTCAAATCGAGAGTCTCGTGATCACGCGGTCAGTTTTTACGAGTTACATTGGTCCTGTGCGAGGTGTTGGTGCCACTCACGAGGTCATTTGAAGGCTGTTTTGGGTTTTCACCCACTAACGCCAAGTTGTTATGCCAAAATATAGAAGTATGAAAATTATCATTGTATTCACAAATTGGGATTTCCGTGATCACGCGCTAAGTCCATCGAGTTGATTTGGTCCCATACGAACTGTTGGTGCCACTCACGGGACCGCTCGGGGGCTGCTCGAGTTTTCACCCACTAATGCCATGTTTTTATGCCTAAGTCTAGAAATATGTAAATTATCATCGTATTCTCAAATCGGGAGTCCCGAGATCACGCAGTCTATTCCTATGACTTACATTGGTCCCATGCGAGGTGTTGGTACCACTCACTGGGCCGTTTGGTGGTTGCTTCGGATTTTCATCCACTAACGCCATGTTTTTACGCCTAAGTCTAGAAATATTCAAATTATCATCGTATTCTCAAACCGGGAGTCCCATTATCCCGCGGTAAGTTCCTACGGGGAACATTGGTCCAGTGCAATGTGTTGGTGCCACTCACGGGGCAGTTCGAGGGTTGTTTCGGGTTTTCACCCACTAACGCCATGTTTTGGCTAAGTCCTGAAAATTTTCAATTATCAACGTATTCTCAAACTGGGAATCCTGTGATCGCAAGGTCAGCTCCAACGTGTTACATTAGTCCCTTGCGAGGCGTTGGGACCACTCACGGGGTCGTTCAGAGGTTGTTTCAAGTTTTCACCCACTAACGTCATGTTTTTATGCCTAAGTCTAGAAATATGCAAATTATCATCGTATTCACAAATCAAGATTCTCGTGATGAAGCGGTAAGTTCCTATGAGTTACATTGGTCCCGTGTGAGGTGTTGGTGCCACTCACGGGACCATTCGAGGGCTGCTTCGAGTTTCCACCCATTAACGCCATGTTTTTATGCCTAAGTCTAGAAATATACAAATTATCATCGTATTCTCAAATCGGGAGTCCCGTGATCACGCGATGAGTTCCTACGAGTTAAATTGGTCCTGTGCGAGGTATTGGTGCCATCACGGGGTCCTTCGGGGGATGTTTTGACTTTTCACCCACTAACTCTATATTTTTATGCCTAGGTCTAAAATTATCCATATTACCATCGTATTCTCAAGCCGGGAGTCCCGTGATTGCGCGATAAGTTCCTATAAGTTACATTGGTCCCGTGCGAGGTGTTGGTGCTACTCACGGGGCCGTTCAAGGGTTGTTTCAATTGTTCACCCACTAACGCCATGTTATTATGCATTAGTCTAGAAATATGTAAATTATCATCGTATTCACAAACTGAGAATTGCATGATCATGCGATCAGTTCCTACGAGTTTCATTAATCCCGTGCGAGGTATTGGTCCCACTCACGGGGCCGTTCAGGGGTTGTTTCATATTTTCACCCACTAGCATCATGTTTTTATGCCTAAGTCCTGAAAAATTAAAATTATCATTATATTCTCAAACCGGGAGTCCCGTGATCGCGCGGTAAGTTCGTACGAGTAAAATTGGTCCTATGTGATGTGTTGGTGCCACTCACGGGCCGTTCGGGGGCTATTTCGGGTTTTCACCCACTAACTCCATATTTTTATGCTAAAGTATAGAAATATGCAAATTATCATCGTACTCTCAAACCGAGAGTCCGGTGATCACGCGGTCAATTCTTAGCAGTTACTTGGTCCCGTGTGAAGTGTTGGTGCCACTCACGGGGTCGTTTGAGGGTGTTTCGAATTTTCACCAACTAGCGCCATGCTTTTATTTGTAACTCTAGAAATATGCAAATTATAATCGTATTATCAAACCGGGAGTCGCCTGATCGCGCAGTCAGTTCCTACGAGTTACATTGATCGGTGCCACTCACGGGGCCGTTCGGGGACTATTTTGGGTTTTCACCCACTTACGCCTTATTTTTTTGCCTCAGTCAATAAATATGTAAATTATCAAGGTATTCCCAAATCAGAAGTCCCGTGATCACACGGTCAGATCCTACATGTTACATTGGTCCCGTGTGAGGTGGTGGTGCCACTCACGGGGCTGTTCGGGGGTTATTTTGGGTTTTCACCCGCTAACGCCATGTTTTTATGCCTAAGTCTTTAAATATGAAAATTATCATCATATTCTCAAATCGGGAATCCCGTGATCGGGCGCTTAGTTCCTAAGAGTTACATGGGTCCAGTGCGAGGTGTTAATGCCACTCATGGGGCCGTTCGGGGGTTTTTTTGATTTTTCACCCACTAACGCCATGTTTCTATGCCTAAGTCTAAAAATATGCAAATTATCGTAGTATTCTCAAACCAAAAGTCACGTGATCACGCGGTCAATTTCTACGAGTTACATTGGTCCCGTGCGAGGTGTTGGTGCCACTCACGGGGCCGTGCGGAGGCAGTTTCGGATTTTCACCCACTAACGCCATGTTTTTATGCCTATGTCTAAAAATATGCAAATTATTATTGCATTCTCGAACTGGGAATTCCGTGATCGTGCGGTCAGTTCCTACGAGTTACATTGGTCCATTGCGATGTGTTGGTGCCACTCACGAGGACGTTCGAGGGTGAATTTTGGTTTTCACCCACTAACACCACGGTTTTATGCCTACGTCTAGAAATATGCAAATTATCATCGTATTCCCAAACCGGGAGTCCCGTGATCGCGCGATTAGTTCCTACTAGTTATATTGGTCCCGTGCGAAGAGTTAGTGCCACTCTCGGGGCCATTCGGGGGTTGTTTCGGGTTTTCACCCACTAACGCCATGTTTTTATGCGTAAATCTAGAAATATGAAAATTATTTTCGTATTCTCAAACAGAGAATCCCGTGATCGCGTGGTCAGTTCCTATGAATTACATTGGCCCAGTGCGAGGTGTTGGTGCCACTCACGGGGTCGTTCGGGGGCTATTTCGGGTTTTCACCCACTAACACCATGTTTTTATGCCTAAGTCTAGAAATATGTACATTATCATCGTATTCTCAAATCGTGAGTCCCCTGATCGCACGGTCAGTTCCTCCGAGTTACATTAGTCCCGTGCGAGGTGTTGGTGCCACTCACGGGGCCGTTCGGGAGCTATTTCAGATTTTCACCCACTAACGCCAGGTTTTTATGCCTAAGTCTAGAAATATACAAATTATTGTTGTATTCTCAAACTGAGTGTCCTGTGATTGTGTGGTAAGTTCCTATGAGTTACATTGGTCTCGTACGAGGTGTTGGTGCCACTCAATGGCCCTTCGGGGGTTGTTTCAGGTTTTCACCCACTAACGCCATGTTTTACCTAAGTCCGGATTTTTTTAAATTATCGTCCTATTCTCAGACCAAAAATTCCAAGATCGTGCGGTGAGTTCCTAAAGTTACATTGGTCCAGTGCGAGCTGTCGGTGCCACTCACGGGGCCGCTCGAGGGTTGTTTCGGGTTTTCACCCACTAACGCCATGTTTTTATGCCTAAGTTTAGAAATATGTAAATTGTCATCGTATTATAAAACCGAGAGTCCCGTGATCTCTTGGTAAGTGTTTACGAGTTACATTGGTTATGTGCTAGGTATTGGTACCACTCACGGGGCCATTCGGAGGCTGTTTTGGGTTTTCACCCCCTAACGCCATGTTTTTATGCCTAAGTCTAGAAATATGCAAATTATTACCGTATTCAGAAACCGAGATTCCCTTGATCACACGGTAAGTTCCTACGAGTCACATTGCTCTCGTTCGAGGTGGTGGTGCCACTCAGAGGACCGTTCGGGGGAAGCTTCAAGTTTTCACCCACTAACGCCATGTTTTTATGCCTAAGTCTAAAAATATGCAAATTATCATCATATTCTCGAACCGAGAGTCCCGAGATCATGCGGTCCGTTCCTATGAGTTACATTGGTCCCAGGCGAGGTGTTGGTGCCACTCACGGGGCCGTTCGATGGTTGTTTTGAGTTTTCACCCACTAACGCCAAGTCTAGAAATATTCAAATTATCATCGTATTCTCAAACCGGGAGTCCCATGATTGCCCAATAAGTTCCTACGAGTAACATTGGTCCCGTACGATGTGTTGGTGCAACTCACGGGGCCGTTTGGGGTTGTTTCGGGTTTTCAACCACTAACGCCATGTTTTGCCTAAGTCCTGATAATTTTCAATTATAGTGGTACTCTCAAACCGGGACTCCCGTGATCACGCGATCAGTTCCTACGAGTTATATTGGTCCTGTGCGAGGTGTTGGTGCAACTCACGGGGTCGTTCAGGGGTTGTTTCGAGTTTTCACCCACCAACGCCATATTTTTATGCTTAAGTCTTGAAAAATCCATATTATCATCCTATTCACAAATCGGGATTCCTGTGATCACGCGATAAGTTCCTACGAGTTACGTTGATCTCGTGTGAGGTGTTGGTGCCACTCAAGGGATCATTTGGGGGTTGCTTCGAGTTTGCATCCACTAACGCCATATTTTTATGCCTAAGTCTAGAAATGTGCAAATTATCATCGTATTCTAAAAACCGAGAGACCCTTGATCACGCGATCAGTTCCTACGAGTTAAATTTGTCCCGTGTGAGGTGTTGGTGCCACTCACGGGGCCCTTCGGGGGAAGTTTCAGGTTTTCTTCCACTAACGCCATGTTTTTATGCCTAGATCAAAAAATATGTAAATTGCCATCATATTCTTAAGCCGGGAGTCCCGTGATTGCGCTATATGTTTCAACGTATTACATTGGTCTCGTACGAGGTGTTGGTGCCACTCAAGAGCCGTTCGGGGGTTGTTTCGGTTTTTCACCCACTAACACCGTGTTTTTATGCCTAAGTCTAGAAATATGTAAATTATTGTCGTATTCACAAATCGGGAATCTTGTGATGATGCGATCAGTTCCTACGAGTTACATTTGTCCCGTGCGAGGTGTTGGTGCCACTCACGGGGTCGTTCTGGAGCTGTTTCGGGTTTTCACCCACTAATGCCAAGTTTTTATGCCTAAGTCTAGAAATATTAAAATTATCATGGGATTTTCAAACCGAGAATCCTGTGATCACGCGGTAAGTTCCTATGAATAAAATTGGTCCCGTACGATGTGTTGGTGCCACTCACGGGGATGTTCGGGGGTTGTTTCGAGTTTTCACCCATTAACGACATGCTTTGCTTAAGTCTTGATATTATTAAATTATCATCGTATTCTCAAACAGGGAATCTCGTGATCGCGCGGGTAGTTCCTACGAGTTACATTGGTCCCGTGTGAGGTGTTGGTGCCACTTACGGGGCCATTCGAGGGCACTTCCGAATTTTCATCCACTAACGACATGTTTTTATGCCTAAGTCTAGAAATATGAAAATTATCATCATACTCTCAAATCGAGAGTCCCGTAATCACGCGGTCGGTTATTACGAGTTACATTGGTCCCGTGCGAGGTGTTGGTGCCATTCACGGGGACGTTCGAAGGTATTTTGGATTTTCACTCACTAATGCCATGTTTTTTACCTAAGTCTAAAGATATGCAAATTATCATCATATTATCAAACTGGGAGTCGCCTGATCGTGAGGTCAATTCGTACAAGTTACATTGGTCCCGTGCGAGGTGATGGTGGCACTCACGGGGACATTCGGAGACTATTTCGGGTTTTCACCCACTAACGCCATGTTTTTATGCCTCAGTCTAAACATATGTAAATTATCAACGCATTACCAAATCGGGAGTCCCGTGATCGCGCGATCAGTTCCTACGAGTTACATTGGTCTCAAGCGAGGTGTCGGTGCCCCTCATGGGGCCATTCGGGGGTTGTTTCGGGTTTTCACCCACTAATGCCATGTTTTTATGCCTAAGTCTAAAAATATGCAAATTATCATTATATTCTCAAATTGGGAATCCCGTGATCACGCGGTCAGTTCCTACAAATTACATGGGTCCAGTGCGAGGTTGTGGTGCCACTCACGGGGCCGTTCGGGGGATGTTTTGGGTTTTGACCCACTAATGCAATTTTTTTATGCTTAAGTCTAGAAATATGCAAATTATCATCGTATTCACAAACCGAAAGTCTTGTGCTCGCGCGGTCAGTTCCTACGAGTTACATTGGTCCCGTGCGAGGTGTTGGTGTCACTCATGGGGCCGTTTGGGGGCTGTTTTGGATTTTCACCCACTAACGTCATGTTTTTATGCCTATATCTAGAAATATGCAAATTATTATTGTATTATCAAATCGGGAATTCTGTGATCGTTCGGTCAGTTCCTACGAGTTACATTGGTCCATTGTCAGGGTGGGTACCACTCACGGGGCCGTTCGGGGGTGATTTCGGTTTTTCACACAGTAACGCCACGTTTTTATGCCTAAGTTTAAAAATATGTAAATTATCGTTATATTTCCAAATCGGGAGGCCCGTGATCGCGTGGTTACTTCCTACGAGTTACATTGGTCTCGTGCGAGGTGTTGGTGCCACTCACCGGGCCGTTCGGGGGTTGTTTCGAGTTTTCAAAGACTAACGCCATGTTTTTATGACTAAGTCTAGAAATATGCAAATTATCTTTGTATTCTCAAACTGGCAATCCCATGATCGCGCGGTCAGTTCCTACGAGTTACATGGATCCAGTGCGAGGTGTTGGTTCCACTCACGGGGTCGTTCGGGGGCTGTTTTGAGTTTTCACCCAATAACGCCATGTTTTTATGCCTATGTCTTGAAATTTGCAAATTATGGTTATATTCTCAAAGCGGGAGTCCCGTGATCCCGCGGTCATTTCCTATGAGTTACATTTGTCCCGTGCAAGTCGTTGGTGCCACTCACGGGGCCATTGGGAGGATTTTTTGAGTTTTCACCCACTAACGCCATTTTTTACACCTAAGTCTAGAAATATGCAAATTATCGTAGTATTCTCGAAGTGGGAACTCGTGATCGCGCGGTCAATTCCTTCGAGTTACAATGGTCCAGTGCGAGGTGTTGGTGCCACTCACGGAGCCGTTCGAAGGGCTATTTTGGGTTTTCACCCACTAACGCCATATTTTTATCCCTAAGTCTAGAAATATTCACATTATCATCGTATTCTCAAACCGAGAGTCATGTGATCACGCGGACAGTTCTTACGAGTAATATTGGTCCCGTACGAGGTGTTCGTACCACTCACGGGGTTGTTCGGGGTGTGTTTCAGATTTTCACCAACTAAGGCCATGTTTTTATGCCTAACTCTAGAAATATGCAAATTATCATCGTATTATCAAAGCGGGAGTCACCTGATCGCGCGGTCAGTTCGTATGAGTTACATTGGTCCCATGCGAGGTGTTGGTGCCACTCACGGGGCCGTTCGGGGACTATTTCTGCTTCTCACACCCTAACGCCTTATTTTTCTGCCTCAGTCTAGAAATATGTAAATTATCAACGTATTCCAAAATCAGGAGTCCTGTAATCACGCAGTCAGTTCCAACGTGTTACATTGGTCCCGTGTGAGGTGTTGGTGCCACTCACGGGGCCGTTCGGGGGTAGTTTTGGGTTTACACCAGCTAAAGCCATATTTTTATGCCTAAGTCTATAAATATGCAAATTATCATCATATTCTCAAATCGGGAATCCCATGATCACGCGGTCAGTTCCTACAAGTTACATGGGTCAAGTGCGAGGTGTTGATGCCACTCACGGGGCCGTTCAGGGGTTGTTTCGATTTTTGATCCATAAACGCCATGTTTCTATGCCTAAGTCTAGAAATATGCAAATTATCATCGTATTCTCAAATCGAAAGTGACGTGATCGCGCGGCCGGTTCCTACGAGTTACATTGGTCCCGTACGAGGTGTTGGTGCCACTCATGGGACCGTGCGGGGGCTATTTCAGGTTTTCACACACTAAAGCCATGTTTTTACGCCTTAGTCTAGAAATACACAAATTAGCGTAGTACTCTCAAACCGGGAATCCAATGATCACGCTGTTAGTTCCTACCAGTTACAATGGAACAGTGTGAAGTGTTGGTGCCATTCACGGGACCTCTCGGGGGTTGCTTCGAGTTTTCACCCACTAATGCCATGTTTTTATGCCTAAGTCTAGAAATATGAAAAATATCATCATATTCTCAAATCGAAAGTCCCGTGATCGCGTGGTCAGTTCCTACGAGTTTCATTGGTCTCGTGCGAGGTGTTGGTGCCACTCACGGGGTCATTCGGAGGCTATTTCGGGTTTTCACCCACTAACGCCATGTTTTTATGCCTAAATCAAGAAATATGCAAATTATCATCGTATTCACAAACTGGGATTCCCTTGATCACGCGGTAAGTTCCTACGAGTTACCTTGGTCTCGTGCCAGGTGTTGGTGCCACTAACGGGACCGTTCGGGGGCTGCTACGAGTTTTCGACCACTAACGCCATGTTCTTATGCCTAAGTCTAAAAATATGCAAATTATCGTCGTATTCTTGAATCCGGAGTCCCGAGATCATGCGGTCTGTGCCAATGAGTTACATTGGTCCCAAGCGACGTGTTGGTGCCACTCACGGGGCCGTTCAGTGGTTGTTTTGGGTTTTTACCCACTAACGCCATGTTTTTATGCCTAAGTCTAGAATAATTCAAATTATCATCTTATTCTCAAACCGGTAGTCCCATAATCGCGCGATAAGTTCCTACGAGTAACATTCTTCCCGTGCGATGCGTTGGTGCCACTCACGGGGCCGTTTGGGGCTATTTCGGGTTTTCACCTCCTAACGCCATGTTTTGCCTAATTCCAGATAGTTTTCAATTATCATCGTATTCTCAAACTGGGAATCCCGTGATCACACGGTCAGTTCCTACGAGTTACATTCGTCCCGAGCGAGGTGTTGGTGCTACTCACGGGGTCGTTCGAGGGTTGTTTCAAGTTTTCACCCACTAACGCCATGTTTTTATGCTGAAGTCTTGAAATATGAAAATTATCATCATATTCACAAATCGGGATTCCCATGATCACACGGTAAGTTCCTAGTAGTTACATTGTCCCGTGCGAGGTGTTGGTGCCACTCACAGGACCGTTCAGGGGTTGCTTCGAGTTTTCATCCACTAACGCCATGTTTTTATGCCTAAGTCTAGAAATATGTAAATTATCATCGTATTCTCAAATCGAGAGTCCCTTGATCAGGTGATCAGTTCTTACGAGTTAAATTGGTCCCGTGTGAGGTGTTGGTGCCACTCACGAAGCCCTTCGGGGGTAATTTCGGGTTTTCACCCACTAATGCCATGTTTTTATGCCTAGGTCAAAAAATATGTAAATTACCATCATATTCTTAAGCCGGGAGTCCCATGATCGCGCGATAAGTTCCTACGAATTACATTGGTCTCGTACGAGGTGTTGGTGCCACTCACGGGGTCGTTCGGGGGCTGTTTTGGTTTTTCACCCTCTAATGCCATGTTTTGATGCCTAAGTCTAGAATATGTAAATTATCATCGTATTCACAAATTGAGAATCTCGTGATCATTCGATCAGTTCCTACGAGTTACATTGGTCCCGTGCGAGGTGTTGGTGCCACTCTCGGGGTCGTTCTGGGGATATTTTCTGATTTTCACCCACTAACGCCATGTTTTTATGCCTAAGTCTAGAAATATTAAAATTATCATTATATTGTCAAACCGGGAATCCCGTGATTGCGTGGTAAGTACCTACGAGTAAAATTGGTCCCGTGCGATGTGTTAGTGCCACTCACGGGGAAGTTCGAGGGTTGTTTCGGGTTTTCACCCACTAACGCTATGTTTTGCTTAAATCCTGATATTTTTAAATTTTCATCGTATTATCAAATAGTGAATCTCGTGATCACGCGGTCAATTCCTATGAGTGATGTTGGTCCCGTCCGAGGTGTTGGTTCCACTTATGGGGACATTCGGGCCAATTTCGAATTTTCACCCACTAACGACATGTTTTTATGCTTAAGTCTAGAAATATGCAAATTATCATCTTACTCTCAAACCGAGATTACCCTGATCACGTGGGTGGTTCTTACGAGTTACATTGGTCCCGTGCGAGGTGTTGGTGCCACTCACGGGGTCGTTCGGGGGGTGTTTCGGATATTCACTCACTAACACCATGTTTTTTAGCTAAGTCTAGAGATATGAAAATTATCATCGTATTATCAAATGGGGAGTCGCCTGATCACGCGGTCAGTTCCTGCGAGTTACATTGGTCCCGTACGAGGTGTTGGTGCCACTCACGGGGCCGTTCGTGAACTATTTTGGGTTTTCACCCACAAACGCTATGTTTTTATGCCTCAGTCTAGAAATACATAAATTATCAACGTATTACCAAACCGAGAGTCCCGTGATTGCACGGTCAGTTCCTACGTGTTACATTGCTCTCGTGCGAGGTGTTGGTGCCACTGACGGGGCCACTGGGAGGCTGTTTCAGGTTTTCACACACTAACTCCATGTTTTAATGCCTAAGTCTTGACATATGCAAATTATCATTATATTCTCAAATCGGGAATCCCGTGATCGCGCGGTCAGTTCCTACGAGTTACATGGGTCCAGTGCGAGGTATTGGTACCACTCACGGGGCCGTTTGGGGGATATTTCGATTTTTGACCCACTAATGCAATGTTTTTATGCCTAAGTCTAAAAATATGCAAATAATCATCGTATTCATATACCGAAAGTCCCGTGATCGGGCGGTCAGTTCCTACGAGTTACATTGGTCCCGTGCGAGGTGTTGGTGCCACTCACAGGGCCGTTCGGGGGTTGTTTCGAATTTTCACCCACTTGCGCAATGTTTTTATGCCTAAATATGCAAATTATTGTCATATTCTCAAACCAAGAATTACGTGATCGTGCGGTCAGTTCCTACGAGTTACATTGGTCCGTTGTCAGGTGTTGGTACCACTCACGGGACCGTTCGGGGTGGTTTCTAGTTTTCATCCAGTAACGCCACATTTTTATGCCCAAACCTAAATATATGCAAATTATCATCATATTCCCAAACCAGAAGTCCTGTGATCACGCGGTCGGTTCTTACGAGTTACATTGGTCCCGTGTGAGGAGTTGTTGCCACCCATGGGGTCGTTCAGGGGGTGTTTTGGATTTTCGCTCACTAACGCCATATTTCTTACGTAAGTCTAGAGATATGAGTATTATCATCGTATTATCAAACTGGGAGTCGCCTGATCGCGCGGTCAGTTCCTATGAGTTACATTGGTCTCGTTCGAGGTGTTGGTGCCACTCACGGGGCCGTTCGGGGGTTGTTTTGGGTTTTCCCCGACTAACGCCATGTTTTTTATGCCTAAGTTTAGAAATATGAAAATTATCTTCGTATTCTCAAACGGGAATACCATGATTCCGCGGTCAGTTCCTACGAGTTACATTGGTCCAGTGCGAGGTGTTGGTTCCACTTACGGGGTCGTTCGAGGTTTGTTTCGAGTTTTCACCCACTAACGCCATGTTTTTATGCCTAAGTCAAGAAATACGCAAATTGTGGTTGTATTATCAAATTGAGAGTCCCGTGATCCCGCGGTCAGTTCCTATGAGTTACATTTGTCATGTGCGAGTAATTATTGCCACTCACGGGGCCATTGGGAGGCCGTTTCGGGTTTTCACCCACTAACGCCATGTTTTTATGCCTAAGTCTAGAAATATGCAAATTATCGTAGTATTCTCAAATTGGGAATCCCGTGATCGCGCGGTCAGTTCCTACGAGTTACAATGTCCAGTGCGAGGTGTTGGTGCCACTCACAGGGCCGTTCAAGGGGCTATTTCTTTTTTTCACCCACTAATGCCATGTTTTTATGCCTAAGTCTAGAAATATGCAAATTATCATCGTATTCTCAAACCGAGAGTCCTGTGATCGCGCGTTCAGTTCCTACGAGTTACATTGGTCCCGTTCGAGCTGTTGGTGCCACTCACGGAGCCGTTCGGGGGTTGTTTTGGGCTCTCACCCACTAACTCCATGTTTTTATGCCTAAGTGTATAAATATACAAATTATCATCGTATTCTACAATCGGGAGTCATGTGATCGCGCGGTCAGTTTTTACGAGTTACATTGGTCCTGTGCGAGGTGTTGGTGCCACTCAAAGGGCCATTCAGAGGCTGTTTCGGGTTTTCACCCACTAACGCCATGTTTTTATGCCTAAGTCAAGAAATATGCAAATTATCATCGTATTCACAAACTGGGATTCGCATGATTATGCGGTAAGTTCCTACGAGTTACATTGGTCTCGTGCCAGGTGTTTGTGCCTCTCACGGAACCGTTCAAGGGCTGCTTTGAGTTTTCACCCACTAACCCCATGTTTTTATGCCTAAGTTTGGAAATATGCAAATTATCGTCGCATTCTTGAATCGAGAGTCCCGAGATCATGCGGTCCATTCCAATGAGTTACATTGGTCCCATGCGACATGTTGGTGCCACTCACGGGGCTGTCCGGTGGTTGTTTCAGGTTTTCACCCACTAACACCATGTTTTTATGCCTAAGTCTAGAAATATTCAAATTATCATCGTATTCTCAAACCGGGAGTCCCGTAATCGCGCGATAAGTTTCTATGAGTAACATTGTTCCCGTGCGATGTGTTAGTGCCACTCACGGGGCCGTTTGGAGCTGTTTCAGGTTTTCACCCCCTAACGCCATGTTTTGCTTAATTCCAGATTATTTTCAATTATCATCATATTCCCAAACTGGGAATCCCGTGATCACACGGCCAGTTCCTACGAGTTACATTGGTCCCTAGCGAGGTGTTGGTGCAACTCACGGGGTCATTCGGGGGTTGTTTCGAGTTTCACCCACTAACGCCATATTTTTATGCTTAAGTCTTGAAATATGCTAATTATCGTCGTATTCACAAATCGGGATTTCATGATCATGCGACAAGTTCCTACGAGTTACATTGGTCCTGTGCAAGGTGTTGGTGCCACTCACGGGACCGTTCGGATGTTGCTTCGAGTTTTCATCCACTAACGCCATGTTTTTATGCCTAAGTCTAAAAATATGCGAATTATCATCGTATTTTCAAACCTAGAGTCCCTTGATCACGCGATGAGTTCCTACGAGTTAAATTGGTCCCGTGCGAGGTGTTGGTGCCACTCACGGAGTCCTTCGGGGGTATTTCGTGTTTTCACCCCCTAATTCCATGTTTTTATGCCTAGGTTGAAAAATATGTAAATTAGAATCATATTCTTAAGCTGGGAGTCCCGTGATTGCGCGATAAGTTCCTACGAATTACATTGGTCTCGTACGAGGTGTTGGTGCCACTCACGGGGTCGTTCGGGGGCTGTCTCGATTTTTCAACCCCTAATGCCATGTCTTTATGCCTAAGTTTTAAAATATGTAAATTATCTTCGTATTCAGAAATCGAGAATCTCGTGATCAGTCGATCAGTTCCTACGAGTTACATTGGTCCCGTGCAAGGTGTTGGTGCCACTTTCGGGGTCGTTCTGGGGATGTTTTCGGGTTTTCACCCACTAACGCCATGTTTTTATGCCTAAGTTTAGAAATATTAAAATTATTATTATATTGTCAAATCAGGAATCCCATGATCGCATGGTAAGTTCCTACAAGTAAAATTGTTCCAGTGCGATGTGTTAGTGCCACTGACGGGGAAGTTCGGGGGTTGTTTCGGGTTTTCACCAACTAACGCCATGGTTTGCTTAAGTCCTGATATTTTTAAATTTTCACCGTATTCTCAAATAGGGAATCTCATGATCACGCGGTGAGTTCCTACGAATTACGTTGGTCCCGTGCGAGGTGTTGGTTCCACTTATGGGGACATTTGGGGCCAGTTTTGAATTTTCACCCACTAACGACATGTTTTTATGCCTAAGTCTAGAAATATGCAAATTATCATCTTACTCTCAAACCGAGAGTCCCCTTATCATGCGGGCGGTTCTTACGAGTTACATTGGTCCTGCGTGAGGTGTTGGTACCACTCACGAGGTCGTTCGGGGGGTGTTTCGGATATTCACTCACTAACACCCTGTTTTTTAGCTAAGTCTAGAGATATGCAAATTATCATCGTATTATCAAACGGGGAGTCGCCTAATTGTGCAGTCAGTTCCTACGAGTTACATTGGTCCCGTGCGAGGTGTTGGTGCCACTCACGGGGCCGTTCGGAGACTATTTTGGGTTTTCTCCCACAAACGCCATTTTTTTATGCCTCAGTCTAGAAATATGTAAATTATCAATGTATTACCAAACCAGGAGTCCCGTGATCACGCGGTCAGTTCCTACGTGTTACATTGGTCTCGTGCGAGGTTTTGGTGCCACTCACAGGGCCGTTCTGGGGTTGTTTCATATTTTCACCCACTAACGCCATGTTTTTATGCCTAAGCATAGAAATATGGAAATTATCATTATATTCTCAAATCGAGAATCCCGTGATCACGCGGTCAGTTCCTACGACTTACACGGGTCCAGTGCGGGGTATTGGTACCACTCACGGGGCCGTTCGGGGGCTGTTTCGAGTTTTGACCAACTAATGCCATGTTCTTATGCCTAAGTCCAAAAATATGCAAATTATCGTCGTATTCACAAACCGAAAGTCCCGTTATCACGCGGTCAGTTCTTACGAGTTACATTGGTTCCGTGCGAGGTGTTGATGCCGCTCACAGGGCTATTCGGGGGCTGTTTCGGATTTTCACCCACTAAAGCAATGTTTTTATGCCTATGTCTATAAATATGAAAATTATTGTCGTATTCTGAAATCGAGTATTTCGTGATCGTGCGATCAGTTCCTACGAATTACATTCGTCCGTTGTCAGGTGTTGGTGCCACTCACGGGGCCGTTCGGGGGTTACTTCTAGTTTTCACCCAGTAACGCCACATTTTTATGCCTAAGTCTAAAAATATGCAAATTATCATCGTATTCCCAAACCAGAAGTCCTGTGATCACGCGGTCGGTTCTTACGAGTTACATTGGTCCCGTACGAGGAGTTGGTGCCACTCATGGGGTCGTTTGGGGGGTGTTTCGAATTTTCACTCACTAACGCCATATTTTTTATATAAGTCTAGAGATATGCAAATTATCATCGTATTATCAAACTGGGAGTCACCTGATCGCGCGGTCAGTTCCTACGAGTTACATTGGTCTCGTGCGTGGTGTTGGTGCCACTCACGGGGCCGTTCGGGGGTTGATTCGGGTTTTCACCGACTAACGCCATGTTTTTATGCCTAAGTCTAAAATATGAAAATTATCTTCGTATTCTCAAACCGAGAATCCCGTGATCGCGTGGTCAGTTCCTACGAGTTACATTGGTCCACTGCGAGGTGTTGGTTCCACTAACGGGGTCGTTCGGGGCCTGTTTTGGGTTTTCACCCACTAACGCCATGTTTTTATGCCTAAGTCTAGAAATATGCAAATTGTGGTTGTATTCTCAAACCGAGAGTCCTGTGATCCCGCGGTCAGTTCCTATGAGTTACATTAGTCCTGTGCGAGTAATTGGTTCCACTCACGGGGCCATTGGGAGGCCATTTCGGGTTTTCACCCACTAACGCCATGTTTTTATGCCTATGTCTAGAAATATGCAAATTATCGTAGTATTCACAAACTGGGAATCCCGTGATCGCGGGGTCAGTTTCTATGAGTTATAATGGTCCAGTGCGAGGTGTTGGTACCACTCACGGGGCCGTTCGAGGGGCTATTTCTTTTTTTACCCACTTACGCCATATTTTTATGACTAAGTCTAAAAATATGCATATTATTATCGTATTCTCAAATCGGGAGTCCCGTGATCGCACGGTCAATTCCTATAATTTACAGTGGTCCCGTACGAGGTGTTGGTGCCACTTACGGGGCCGTTCGGGAGCTGTTTCGGATTTTCACCCAGTAACGCCATATTTTTATGCCTAAGTCTAGAAATATGCAAACTATCCTCGTTTTATCAAACTGGGAGTCGCCTGAACGCGCGGTGAGTTCCTACGAGTTACATTGGTCTCGTGCGAGGGGTTGGTGCCACTCACGGGGCCGTTCGGGGAATATTTCGACTTTTCACTCACCATCGCCATGTTTTTATGCCTCAGTCTAGAAATATGTAAATTATCAACGTATTCCCAAATCGGGAGTCCCGTGATCATGCGGTTAGTTCCAACGTGTTACATTGGTCCCGTTCGAGGTGTTGGTGCCACTCACGGGGCCGTTCGGGGGTTGTTTTGTGTTTTCATCCGCTAACGCCATGTTTTTATGTCTAAGTCTATAAACATGCAAATTATCATCATATACTCAAACCGGGAATCCCGTGATCGCGCGGTCAGTTCTTACGAGTTACATGGGTCCAATGCGAGGTATTGATGCCACTCATGGATCCGTTCGATGGTTGTTTCTGTTTTTGACCCACTAACGCCAGGTTTCTATGCCTAAGTCTAGAATAATGAAAATTATCGTCGTATTCTCAAACCGAAAGTCACGTGATCGCGCGATCAGTTCCTACCAGTTACATTGGTCCCGTGCGGGGGTTGTTTCAGGTATTCACACATTAACGCCATGTTTTTATGCCTAACTCTAGAAATATGAAAATTATCGTAGTATTCTCATACCGAGAATCATGGGATTACGCTGTCAGTTCCTACGAGTTACAATGGTCCAGTGCGAGGTGTTAGTACAACTCACGGGGCCGTTCCGGGTGTTGTTTCGGGTTTTCACCCTCTAAAGCCATGTTTTTATGCCTAAGTCTAAAAATAGGAACACTATCATCATATTCTCAAACCGGGAGTCTCGTGATCACGTGATCAGTTCCTACGAGTTACATTGGTCCCGTGCGAGGTGTTAGTGCCACTCACGGGGTGTTTCGGGAGCTGTCTTCGATTTTCACCCACTAACGCAATGTTTTTATTCCTAAGTCTGGAAATATACAAAATATTATTGTATTCTCAAATCGGGAGTCCCGTGATTGCGTGGTAAGTTCCTACGAGTTACATTGGTCCCGTGCGAGGTGTTGGTGCCACTAACGGTGCCGTTCGGGGGTTGTTTTGAGTTTTCTCCCACTAACGCCATGTTTTTATGCGTAAGTCTAGAAATATGCAAATTATCGTCGTATTCACAAACCGGGAGTCCCGTGATCGCGCAATAAGTTCCTACGGGTTACATTGGTCTCGTACGAGGTGTTGGTGCCACTCAAATGGTCGTTCGGGGGTTGTTTCGTGTATTCACCCACTAACGCCATGTTTTGCCTAAGGCTAGATATTTTTAAATTATCATCGTATTCTCAAGCTGAAAATTCCATGATCGTGCGGTCAGTTCCTACAAGTTACATTGGTCCAGAGCTGTTGGTGCCACTCACGGAGTCGTTCGGGGGTTCTTTTGGGTTTTCACCCACTAATGCCATGTTTTTATGCCGGAGTTTATAAATATACAAATAATCATCGTATTCCAAATCACGCAGTCAGCTTTTACGAGTTACATTGGTCTTGTGCGAGGTGTTGGTGCCACTCACGAGGTCATTCGGAGGCTGTTTCGGGTTTTCACCCACTAACGCCATGTTTTTATGCCTAAGTCTAGAAATATGAAAATTATCGTTGTATTCACAAACTGGGATTCCCGTGATCGCACGGTAAGTTCCTACGAGTTACATTGGTCTCGTGTGAGGTGTTGGTGCCACTCACGGGACCGTTTAGGGGATGCTTCGAGTTCTCACCCACTAACGCCATGTTTTTATGCCTAAGTCTAAGATATGAAAATTATCGTCATATCTTGAATCGGGAGTCCCGAGATCATGCGTTCCATTCGTATGAGTTACAATGGTCAAGTGCGAGGTGTTGGTGCTACTCACGGGGCCGTTCGAGGGGCTATTTCTATTTTTCACCCACTAACGCCATGTTTTTATGCCTAAGTCTAGAAATATGCACATTATCGTCGTATTCTCAAGCCGTAAGTCCCTTGATCGCGTGGTCAATTCCTACGATTTACATTGGTCCCGTGCGAGGTGTTGGCGCCACTTATGTGGCTGCTCGGGAGTTGTTTCGGATTTTCACCATCTAACGCCATGTTTTTATGCCTAAGTCTAGAAATATGCAAATTATTGATGTAGTCTCAAATCGAGAGTCCCGTGATTGCGTGGTAAGTTCCTACGAGTTACATTAGTCCTGTGGGAGGTGTTGGGGCCACTCACGGGGCCGTTCAGGAGCTGTTTCGGGTTTTCACCCACTAACGCCATGTTTTTATGCCTAAGTCTAGAAATATGTAAATTTTTGTCGTATTCTCAAAGCGGGAGACCCGTGATCGTGTGATAAGTTCCTACGAGTTACAATGGTCTCGTGCGAGGTGTTGGTGCCACTCAAATGGCCGTTCGGGGGTTATTTCGGGTTTTCACCTACTAATGCCATGTTTTTATGCCTAAGTCTAGAAATATGAAAATTATCTTCGTATTCTCAAACCGATAATCCCGTGATCGTGCGGTCAGTTCTTACGAGTTACATTGGTTCAGTACGAGGTGTTGGTTCCACTCACGGGGTCGTTCGGGGGCTATTTTGAGTTTTCACCCACTAACGCCATTTTTTTTGCCTAAGTCTAGAAATATGCAAATTATGTGTGTATTCTCACACCAAGAGTCCTGTGATCCCGCGGTCAGTTCCTATGAGTTACATTTGTCCCTGCGAGTAGTTGGTGCCACTCGCGGGGCCATTGGGAGGCTGCTTCGGGTTTTCTCCCACTAATGCCATGTTTTTACGCCTAAGTCTAGAAATATGCAAATTATCGTAGTATTCTCAAACTGGGAATCCCGTGATCGCGCGGTCAATTCCTACGAGTTACAATGGTCCAGCGGGAGGTGTTGGTGCCACTCACGAGGCCGTTTGAGGGGATATTTTGGGTTTTCACCCACTAACGCCATGTTTTTATGCCTAAGTCTTTAAATATGCACATTATCGTCGTATTCTCAAACCGACAGTCCCGTGATCTCGCGGTCAATTCCTATAAGGTACATTGGTCCCGAGCGAGGTGTTGGTGCCACTTACGGGGCCGTTCGGGGGCTATTTCGGATTTTCACCCACTAACGCCATGTTTTTATGCCTAAGTCTAGAAATATGTAAACTATCATCATATTTAAAAATCGGGAATCCCTTGATCGTGCGATCAGTTCCTACAAGTTACATTGGTCCCATGCGAGGTGCTGGTGCCACTCACGGGGCTGTTCAGGGGCTGTTTCGAGTTTTCACCCACCAACGGAATGTTATTATGCCTAAGTGTAGAAATATACCAATTGTCATCATATTCTCAAATCTAGAATCCCGTGATCGCGCGGTGATTCTTATGAGTAACATTGTTTTAGTGCGAGGTGTCGGTGCCACTTATGGGGCCGTTCGGGAGCTATTTCGGATTTTCACCCACTAACGCAATGTTTTTATGCCTAGGTCAAGAAATAAGCAAATTATCATTGTATTCTCGAACCAGGAGTCCCGTGATCCTGCGGTTTATTCCAACAATTTACATTGGTCTCGTGCAAGGTTTTGGTGCCACTCACGGGGCCATTAGGAGGCTATTTCGAGTTTTCACCCACTAATGCCATGTTTTTATGCCTAAGTTTAGAAATATGAAAATTATTGTCGTATTCTCAAACTGAGAATCCCGTGATCGCGCGGTCTGTTCCTACTAGTTACAATGGTCCAGTGCGAGGTGTTGGTGCCACTCGCGGGGTCGTTCGAGGGGCTATTTTGGGTTTTCACCCACTAACGCCATGTTTTTATGCCTAAGTCTTGAAATATGCACATTAACATTGTATTATCAAATCGACTGTCCCGTGATCGCGCGGTCAATTCCTACAAGGTACATTGGTCCTGTGCGAGGTGTTGGTGCCACTTACGGGGAAATTCGGGAGCTGTTTCGGATTTTCACCCACTAACGCCATGTTTTTATGCCTAAATCTAGAAATATGCAAATTATTATTGTATTCTCAAATCGGGAGTCCCGTGATTGCGTGGTAAGTTTCTACGAGTTACATTAGTCCCGAGCGAGGTGTTGGTGCCACTGACGGGGCCGTTCGGGGGCTATTTTGGGTGTTCACCCAATAATGCCATGTTTTTATGCCTAAGTCTATAAATATGTAAATTATATTCATATTTAAAAATCGGGAATCCCGTGATCGTGCGATCAGTTCCTACGAGTTACATTGGTCCCATGCGAGATGTTGGTCCCACTCACGGGGTCGTTAAGGGGTTGTTTCGTGTTTTCATCCACTAACGCCAGGTTTTTATGCCTAAGTCTAGTTTGTAAATTATCGTTGTATTCACAAATCGGGAGTCTCGTGATCATGCGGTCAGTTCCTAGGAGTTACATTGGCCCCTGCGAGCTTTTGGTGCCACTCATGGAGCCGTTCGACGGTTGTTTCGGGTTTTCACCCACTAATGCCATGTTTTTATGCTTAAGTTTAGAAATATGCAAACTATCGTCGTATTCTCAAACCAGGAGTCCCATGATCGTGCGGTCAGTTTCTACGAGTAACATTAGTCTCGTGCAAGGTGTTGGTGCCACTCATGGGGCCGTTCGGGGGCTATTTCGAGTTTTCACCCAATAACACCATGTTTTTATGCCAAAGTCGAGAAATATGCAAATTATCATCGTATTCTCAAACCGGGAGTCCCGTGATCACACGATAAGTTCCTACGAGTTACATTGGTCCCGTGCGAGGTGTTGGTGCCATTCACCGGACCGTTCGGGGGTTGTTTTGACTTTTCACCCACTAACGCCATGTTTTTATGCCTAAGTCTAGAAACATGAAAATTGTCTTCGTATTCTCGTACTGGGAGTCTCGAGATCACGCGATCAGTTCCTACGAGTTACATTGGTCCCATGTGACGTGTGGTGCCACTCACGAGGCCGTTCAAGGGCAGTTTCGGGCTTTGACCCACTAACGCCATGTTTTTATGCCTAAGTCTAGAAATATGCAAAGTATCGTCGTATTCTCAAACCCAAAGTCCAGTGATCACGCGATCAGATCCTACGAGTTACAGTGGACCCGTGCGAGGCTTTAGGGCAAGTCACGGGGATGTTCGGGGGCTATTTTAGAATTTCACCCACTAACGCCACGTTTTTATGCCTAGATCTAGAAATATGGAAATTATTATTGTATTCACAAATCGAGAATTTCGTAATCGTGCGGTCAGTTCCTACGAGTTACATTGGTCCGTTGCGAGGTGTTGGTGCCACTCACGGGGTCGTTCGGGGGTTATTTTGAGTTTTCATCCACTAACGCCATGTTTTTCCACCTAAGCCTAGAATTATGAAAATTATCATCGTATTCCCAAAGTGGGAGTCCCGTCATCATACGGTTAGTTCCTACGAGTTACATTACTCTCATGTGAGGTGTTGGTGCCACTCACGGGGCCGTTCGAGGGCTGTTTCGGGTTTTCACCCACTAACGCCATGTTTTTATGCCCAAGTCTAGAAATATGCAAATTATCGTCGTATTCTCAAACCGGAACTCCCGTGATCATGCTATAAGTTCCTACGAGTTACATTGGTCTCGTATGAGGTGTTGGTGCCACTTAAATGGCCGTTCGGGGGTTGTTTCAGGTTTTCACCCACTAACGCCATGTTTTACCTAAGTTCAAATATTTTTAAATTATCGTCGTATTCTCAAACTGGGAATTCCGTGATCATGCAGTCAGTTCCAAGGAGTTACATTGGTCCCGTGCGAGGTCTTGGTGCCACTCACGGGGCCGTGCGAGGGTTGTTTCGGGTTTTCACCCACTAATGCCATTTTTTTATGCCTAAGTTGAGAAATATGTAAATTATCATCGTATTCTCAAATCGGGAGTCCCGTGATTGCGCGGTCAGTTCCTACGAGTTACATTTGTCCTGTACGAGGTGATGGTGCCACTCACGGGGCCATTCGGAGGCTGTTTTGGGTTTTCACCCACTAACGCCATGTTTTTATGCCTAAGTCTAGAAATATGCAAATTGTCATCATATTCACAAATCGGTATTCTCGTGATCATGCGGGAAATTCCTGTGAGTTACATTGGTCCCGTGCTCGGTGTTGTGCCACTTACGGGGTCATTCGGGTGCTGCTTCGAGTTTTCACCCACTAATGCCATGTTTTTATGTATAAGTGTAGAAATATACAAATTATCAACGTATTTTCGAACCGAGAGTCCCGAGATCACGCGATCAGTTCTTACGAGTTACATTGGTCTGGTACGAGTTGTTGGTTCCACTCACGGGGCCGTTCGAGGGATGTTTCAAGTTTTCACCCACTAACACCATGTTTTTATGCCTTAGTCTAGGAATACTAAAATTATCATCGTATTCTCAAAACGGGAGTCCCGTGATCGTGGGGTAAGTTCCTACGAGTAACATTGGTCCCGTACGATGTGCTGGTGCCACTCACGGGGCCGTTCGGGGGCTGTTTTGAGTTTTCACCCACTAACGCCATGGTTTGCCAAAGTTCTGATAATTTTAAATTATCGTCGTATACTCAAATCGGGAATGTCGTGATCGCGCCGTCAGTTCCTACGAGTTACATTGATCCCGTGTAAGGTGTTGGCGCCACTCATAGGTCCGTTCGAGGTTGTTTCAATTTTTCACCCACTAATGCCATGTTTTTATGCCTAAGTCTAGAAATATGCAAATTATATTCGTATTCTCAAACCGGGAGTCCCGTGATCATGCGATTAGTTCTTATAAGTTAAATTGGTCTTGTGCGAGGTGTTGGTGCCACTCACGGGGCCCTTCGGGGGCTGTTTGGGATTTTAACCCACTAACGCCATTTTTTTATGCTTAGGTCTAAAAATATGCAAACTACCATCATATTCTCAAGCTGGGAGTCCTGTGATCGCGCGATAAGTTCCTACGAGTTACATTGGTCCCGTGCGAGGTGTTGGTGCCACTCACGGTGTCGTTCGGGGGCTATTTCGGGTGTTCACCCACTAACGCCATGTTTTTATGCCTAAGTCTAGAAATATATAAATTATCGTCATATTCATAAATCGAGAATCCCGTGATCATGCGAACAGTTCCTACGAGTTACATTGGTCCCGTGCGAGGTGTTGGTGCCACTCACGGGGTCGTTTGGGGATTGTTTTCGGTTTTCGCCCACTAACGCCATGTTTTTATGCCTAAGTCTAGAAATATTCAAATTATCGTCATTTTCTCAAATCCGGAGTCCCGTGATTGCGTGGTAAGTTCCTACGAGTAAAATTGGTCACGTGCGATGTGTTGGTGCCACTCACCGGGCTGTTCGGAGGCTGTTTTGGGTTTTGACCAACTAACGCCATGTTTTGCCTAAGTCCTGATATTTTTAAATTATCATCTTATTCTCAAACTAGGAATCCCGTGATCGTGCGGTCAGTTCCTATGGATTAAATTGGTCCCGTTCGAGGTGTTGGTGCCACTTACGGGGCCCTTCGGGGGAAGTTTTGGATTTCCACCCACTAACGACATGTTTTTATTTCTAAGTCTAGAAATAGTCAAATTATCGTCGTACTCCTAAACCGAGAGTCCCGTGATCATGCGGTCAGTTCTCACCAGTTACATTGGTGTCGCGCGAGGTGTTGGTGCCACTCACGGGGTCGTTGGGGGCTATTTCGGATTTTCACCTACTAACGTCATGTTTTTATGCCAAAGTCTAGAAATATGCAAATTATCATCGTAATCACAAACCGGGATTCTCGTGATCACGTGGTAAGTTCCTACGAGTTACATTAGTGTCGTGCGAGTTGTGGGTGCCACTCATAGGGACGTTCGGGGGCTGTTCCGGGTTTTCATGCACTAATGCCATGTTTTTATGCCTAAGTCTAGAAATATTCAAATTATCGTCGTATTCCCAAATCGGGAATCCCGTGATCGCGTGGTAAATTCCTACGAGTAACATTGGTCTCATGCGATGTGTTGGTGCCACTCACGGGTCCATTTGGGGGCTGTTTTGGGTTCTCACCCACTAATGTCGTGTTTTACCTAAGTTCAGATAAATTTAAATTATCGTCGTATACTCAAGCCGGGAATGTCGTGATCACGCGATCAGTTCATACGAGTTACATTGGTACCGTGCGAGGTGTTGGCGCCACTCACGGGGTCGCTCGGGGCTGTTTCAAGCCTCATACACTAACGCCATGTTTTTATGCCTAAGTCTATAAATATGAAAATTATCATCGTATTCTCAAATCGGGAGTCCCGTGATCACGCGATCAGTTCCTATGAGTTAAATTGGTCCCGTGCGAGGTGTTGGCGCCACTCACGAGGACCTTCGGGGGCTGTTTCGGGTTTTCACCCGCTAACACCATGTTTTTATGCCTAGGTCTAAAAATATTGAAATTACCATCATATTCTCAAGTCGAGAGTCCCGTGATCGCGTGATAAGTTTCTACGAGTTACATTGGTCCCGTGCGAGGTGTTGTTGCCACTCACGGGGACGTTCGGGGGCTATTTCGGGTATTCACCCACTAACACCGTGTTTTTATGCCTAAGTCTAGAGACTTGTAAATTATCGTCGTATTCACAGACCGAGAATCCCGTGATCTTGCGATCAGTTCCTACGAGTTACATTGGTCCCGTGCGAGATATTGGTGCCACTCACAGGGCCATTCAGTGATTGTTTTGGGTTTTCACCCACTAACGCCATGTTTTTATGTCTAAGTCTAGAAATATTCAAATTATCATTGTATTCTCAAACCGGGAGTCCCGTGATCGCACGATAATTTCCTTCGAGTAAAATTGGTCCCGTGTGATGTGTTGGTACCACTCACGGGGCTGTTCGGTGGCTATTTTGGGTTTTCACCCTCTAACACCATGTTTTGCCTAAGTCCTGATATTTTTAAATTATCATCGTATTCTCAAACCGGGAAACCCGTGATTGCGCGGTCAGTTCCTACGAGTTATATTGGTCCCGTGAGCGGTGTTGGTGCCACTTACGGGGCCAATTGAAGGCTGCTTCGAGTTTTCTCCCACTAACGCCATGTTTTTATGCCTAAGTCTAGAAAAATGCAAATTATCATCGTATTCTCGAACCGTGAGTCCCCAAATCACTCAGTCAGTTCCTACGAGTGGCATTGGTTGCGTGCGACGAGTTGGTGCTACTCACGGCACAGTTCGAGGGCTGCTTCGAGTTTTCTCCCACTAAAGCCATGTTTTTATGCCTAAGTCTAGAAAAATGCAAATTATCATCGTAATCACAAACTAGGATTCTCTTGATCACACGATAAGTACCTATGACTTACATTGGTCATGTGCGAGGTGTTGGTGCCCTTCACGGGGTCGTTTGGGGGCTGTTTTGAGTTTTCACCCACCAACGCCATGTTTTGTGCTTAAGTATAGAAATGTGCAAATTATAATTGTATTCTAGAACTGGGAGTCCCGAGATCACGCGGTCACTTCCTACAAGTTACATTGGTCCCATGCGAGGTGTTGGTGCCACGCACGGGGCCGTTCAGGGGGATGTTTTGGGTTTTCACCCACTAACGCCATGTTTTTATGCCTAAACTCTAGAAATATTCAAATTATCATTGTATTCTCAAATCGGGAGTCCCGTGATCGCGTGGTAA
This sequence comes from Sambucus nigra, assembly GCA_949130495.1. Classification (NCBI taxonomy): domain Eukaryota; kingdom Viridiplantae; phylum Streptophyta; class Magnoliopsida; order Dipsacales; family Adoxaceae; genus Sambucus; species Sambucus nigra. The sequence continues at coordinate 380,216,338 of OX422211.1, forward strand.
GTTCCTACGAGTAACATTGGCCCCGTGCGATGTGCTGGTGCCACTCACGGGGCCGTTCAGGGGTTGTTTCGAGTTTTCACCTACTAACGCAATATTTTCCCTTAGTCCTAATAATTTTAAATTATCGTCGTATTCTCAAACCGGGAGTCCCATGATCGCCCGGTCAGTTCCTACGAGTTACATTGGTCCCGTGCGAGGTGTTGGTGTCACTCACGAGACCGTTCAGGGGTTATTTCGGATTTTCACCCACTAACGCCATGTTTTTATGACAAAGTATAGAAATTCACAAATTATCGTCGTATTATAAAATTGGGAGTCTTGTGATCACGCAGTTAGTTCGTACGAGTTATGTTGGTCCCGTGCAAGCTGTTGGTCCCACTCATGAGGCCGTTGACAGGATGTTTCGGGTTTTCACCCACTAACGCCATGTTTTTATGCCTAAGTCTAGAAATATGTAAATTGTCATCATATGCACAAACTGAGAGTCTTGAGATCACGCGGTCAGTTCCTACGAGTTAGATTAGTCCCTACGAGGTGCTGGTGCCACTCACGAGGCCGTTCGGGGGCTGCTTCGAGTTTTCACCCATTAATGCCATATTTTTGTCTAAGTCTAAAAATACAGGAATTATTGACATATTCTCGAACTGAGAGTCTCGAGATCACGCGGTCAGTTCCTACGAGTTACATTGGTCCCATGCGCGGTGTTGGTGCCACTCACGGGGCTGGTCGGGGGTTGTTTCGGATTTTCACCCCTAACGCCATGTTTTGCCTAAGCCCATATATTTTTAAATTATCGTCGTATTCTCAATATGCGAATTGTGTGATCGTGCGATCAGTTCCAACGAGTTACATTGGTCCCGTGTGAGGTCTTGGTGCCACTCACGGGGCCGTGCGAGGGTTGTTTTGGGTTTTCATCCACTAACGCCATTTTTTATGCCTAAGTCAAGAACTATGATAATTATTGTCGTATTCCAAAATTGGGAGTCCCGTGATCGCGCGGTGAGTTCCTACGAGTTACATTGGTCCCATACGAGGTGTAAGTGCCACTCACGGGGCCGTTCAGGGGTTTTTTAGGGTTTTCACCCACTAACGCCATATTTTTATGCCTAAGTCTAAAAATATGCAAATTATCATCGTATTCTCTAATCGGGAATCCGGTGATCGCGCGGTCAGTTCCTATGAGTTACATTGGTCCAGTGCGAGGTGTTGGTGCCACTCACGGTGCCGTTCGTGGGATATTTCCGGTTTTCACCCACTAACGCCATGTTTTTATGACTAAATCTAGAAATATGTTAATTACCGTCGTATTGTCAAACTGGGAGTCCCGTGATCGCGCGGTTAGTTCCTACGAGTTACATTAGTCCGTGCGAGGAGTTGGTGCAACTCACGGGGCCATTCGGAGGCTGTTTCGAGTTTTCACCCACTAACGCCATGTTTTTATGCCTAAGTCTAAAAATATGCAAATTATCATCGTAATCACAAACTGGGATTCTCATGATCACGCGGTAAGTTCCTACGAGTGACATTGGTCGCGTGCGAGGTGTTGGTGCCACTCACAGGGCCGTTTGGGGGTTGTTTCGAGTTTTCACACACTAACGCCATGTTTTTATGCCTAAATCTAGAAATATACAAAATAGAATCGTATTCTCGAATCGAGAGTCCCGAGATCATGCGATCATTTCCTACGAGTTACATTGGTCACGTGCGAGGTGTTGGTGTTACTCACGGGGCCGTTCGGGGGTTGTTTCGAGTTTTCACCCACTAACGCCATGTTTTTATACCTTAGTCTGGAAATATTAAAATTATCATCGTATTCTCAGAACGGGAGTCCCGTGATCGCGTATTAAGTTCCTACGAGTAAGATTGGTCCCGTGCGATGTGTTGGTGCCACTCACAGGGTCGTTCGGGGGTCGTGTTGGGTTTTCACCCACTAACGCTATGGTTTGCCTAAGTCGTGATAATTTTAATTTTTGTCGTATACTCAAATCGGGAATGCCGTGATCGTCCGGTCAGTTCCTACGAGTTACATTGGTCCCGTGCAAGGTGTTGGCACCGCTCATAGGGCCGTTCGGGGTTGTTTTGAGTTTTCACCCACTAACGCCATGTTTTTATGCCTGAGTCTAGAAATATGAAAATTGTCGTTATATTCTCAAATCGGGAATCACGTGATCGCGTGATAAGTTCCTACGAGTTACATTAGTCCCGTACGAGGTGTTGGTGCCACTCACGGGGTCGTTCGGCGGCTATTTTGGGTGTTCACCCATTAACGCCATGTTTTTATGCCTAAGTCTAGAAACAATTGAATTATCGTCATATTCACAAACTGAGAATCCCGTGATCGTGCGATCAGTTCCTACGAGTTACATTGGTCCTGTGCGAGGTGTTGGTGCTACTCACGGGGTCGTTCAGGGGCCGTTTCGAGTTTTCACCCACTAACACAATGTTTTTATGCCTAAGTCTTGAAATATTCAAATTATCATTATAATCTCAAATTGGGAGTACCGTGATCTCACGGTAAGTTCATACGAGTAAAATTGGTCCCATGCGATGCGTTGGTGCCACTCACGTTGCTGTTCGGCGGCTATTTCGGGTTTTGACCCACTAACGCCATGTTTTGACTAAGTCCTGATATTTTTAAATTATCGTCGTATTTTCAAACCAAGAATCCCATGATCGCGCGGTCATTTCTTACGAGTTACATTGGTCCCGTGCGAGGTGTTGGTGCCACTAACGGGGCCGTTCGGGGGCAGTTTTGGATTTTCACCCACTGACGACATGTTTTTATTCCTAAGTCTAGAAATATGCACATTATCATCATACTCTCAAACCGAGCATCCCGTGATCACGCGGTCAGTTCTCCCGAGTTACATAGGTCCCGCATGTGGTGTTGGTGCCACTCACGTGGTCATTCAGGGGCTATTTCGGATTTTCACCCACTAACGTCATATTTTTATGCCAAAGTCTAGAAATATGCAAATTATCATCGTAATCACAAACCGGGATTATCGTGATCACGCGGTAAGTTCCAACGAGTTACATTAGTCCCGCGCGACTTGTGGGTGCCACTCACGGGGCCGTTCGGGGGTTGTTTCGAGTTTTCACGCACTAACGCCATGTTTTTATGCTTAAATGTAGAAATATTCAAATTATCGTCATATTCCCAAATCGGGAATCCTGTGATCGCGCGGTAAGTTCCTACGAGTAACTTTGGTCTCGTGCGATGTGTTGGTGCCACCCACGGGGCCGTTCGGGGGCTATTTTGGATTCTCGCCTACTAACGCCATGTCTTGCCTAAGTACTGATAATTTTAAATTATCGTCATATACTCAAACCGGGAATGCCGTGATCGCGCGGTCAGTTCCTATGAGTTACATTGGTCCTTTGCGAGGTATTGGCGCCACTCACGGGGCCGTTCGGGGGATGTTTCAAGTTTTCACCCACTAACGCCAAGTTTTAATGCCTAAGTCTAGAATTATGCAAATTATCGTCGTATTCTCAAACCGATATTCCTGTGATCACGCGATCAGTTCCTATGAGTTAAATTGGTCCCGTGCGAAGTGTTTGTGCCACTCACGGGGTCCTTCGGGAGCTGTTTCGGGTTTTCATCCATTAACGCCATGTTTTTATGTCTAGATCTAAAAATATGAAAACTACCATCATATTCTCAAATCGGGAGTCCCGTATTTGCGCGATAAGTTCCTTCGAGTTACATTGGTCCCGTGCGAGATGTTAATGCTAATCACGGGGCCGTTCGGTGACTATTTTGGGTGTTCACCCACTAACATCGTGTTTTTATGCCTAAGTCTAGAAACATGTAAATTATCGTCGTATTCACAAACTGAGAATCCCGTGATCGTGCGATCAATTCCTACGAGTTATATTAGTCCCGTGCGAGGTGTTGGGGCAACTCACGGGGCCGTTCAGGGGCTATTTCGGATTTTCACCCACTAACGCCATGTTTTTATGTCTAAGTCTAGAAATATTTGAATTATCGTTGTATTCTCAAATCGGTAGTCCTGTGATCGTATGGTCAGTTCCTACGAGTAAAATTCATCCCGTGCGATGTGTTGGTGCCACTCACGGGGTTGTTCGGTGGCTATTTCGGATTTTCACCCACTAACGCCATGTTTTGCCTAAGTATTGATAATTTTAAATTATCGTCGTATACTCAAACCGGGAATGTCGTGATCACGCAGTCAGTTCCTACGAGTTACATTGGTCCCGTGCGAGGTGTTGGTGCCACTCACGGGGATGTCGGGGGTTGTTTCGGATTTTCACCCACTAACTCCATGTTTTTATGCCTATCTCTGGAAAATCAAAAATTATCGCCATATTCTAAAATCGGGAGTCATGTGATCACGCGGTCAGTTCTTACGAGTTACATTGGTCCCGTGCAAGGTGTTGGTCCAACTCACGGGGCCGTTGAGGGGCTATTTCAGGTTTTCACCCACTAACGCCATGTTTTTATGCCTAAGTAGAGAAATATGTAAATTATCATCATATTCACAAATCGGGAGTCCTGTTATCACACGGTCAGTTCCTACGAGTTAAATTGGTCCCTGCGAGGTGCGGGTGCCACTCACGGGGTCATTCGGGAGTTGTTTCGGGTTTTCACCCACTAACGCCATGTTTTTATGCCTAAGTCTAAAAATATGCAAATTATCGTCGTATTCTCAAACTGGGAGTTTCGTGATCGGGCGATCAGTTCCTATGAGTTACATTGGTCTGGTGCGAGCTGTTGATGCCACTCACGAGGCCGTTCGGGGGTTGTTTCATGTTTTCACCCAATAACGCCATGTTTTTATGCCTAAGTCAAGAAACATGCAAATTATCATCGTATTCTCAAACCGGGATTCCCATGATCATGCGATAAGTTCCTACGAGTTACATTAGTCCCATGCGAGGTGTTGGTGCCACTCACCGGACCGTTGGGGTTGTCTTGGATTTTCACACACTAACGCCATATTTTTATGCCTAAGTCTAGAAAAGTACAAATTATCATCGTATTCTCAAACCGCGAGTCCCGTGATCGTACGATAAGTTCCTACGAGTTACATTGGTCCCGTGCGAGCTGTTGGTGCCACTCACGAGGCCATTCGGGGCTATTTCGAGTTTTCACCCACTAACGCCATGTTTTTTTGCCTAAATCTATTAATATGCCAATTATGATAGTATTTACAAACCAGGAGTCCCGTGATCGTGCGATAAGATCCTACGAGTTACATTGTTCCCGTGCGAGGTGTTGGTGCCACTCACTGGGCCGCTCGTGGGTCGTTTCGAGTTTTCACCCACTAACGCCATGTTTTTATGCCTAAGTCTCGAAATATGAAAATTATAGATGCATTCTCAAACCGGGAGTCCCATTATTGCGCGGTCAGTTCCAACGAGTTACATTGGTCACGTGTGAGGTGTTGGTGCCACTCACAGGGTCGTTCGGGGTCTGTTTCGGGTTTTCACCCACAAACGACATGGTTTTATGCCTAAGTCTAGAAATATGTAAATTACCATTCTATTTTCAAACCGGGAGTCTCATGATCGCGCAGTGAGTTCCTACGAATTACATTCGTCCCGTGCGAGATGTTGGTCCTACTCACGGGGCCTTTCAGAGGCTGTTTCGAGTTTTCACCCACTAATGCCAAGTTTTATGCCTAAGTTAAGAAATATGCAAATTACCTTCATATTCTCAAATCGGTAGTCCCGTGATCGTGCAGTAAGTCCCTAGATGTTACATTGGTCCCGTACGAGGTTTTGGTGCCACTCATGGGGCCGTTCGGGGGTTGTTTTGGATTTTCACCCACTAATGCCATATTTTTATGCCAAACTCTTTATATTTTCAAATTATCCTTGAATTATCAAATAGGGAGTCCCGTGATCATGCGATCAGTTCCTATGAGTTACATTGGTCCTGTACGAGGTGTTGGTGCCACTCACGGGGCTGTGCAGGGGTTATTTCGGATTTTCACCCACTAATGTTATTTTATTATGCCTAAGTCAAGAAATATACAAATTATCGTCGTATTCCCAAATCGGGAGTCCCATGATTGCGCGATGAGTTCCTACAAGTTACATTGGTCTCGTGCGAGGTATTGGTCCCACTCACGGGGCCGTTCGGGGGGGTTTTCGAGTTTTCACCCACTAATGCCATGTTTTTATGCCTAAGTCTAGAAATATGCAAACAATCATTGTATTCTCAAATCGGGAATCAAGTTATCGCGTGGTCAGTTCCTATAATTTACATTGGTCCAGTGCGAGGTATTGGTGCCACTCACGAGGCCGTTCGGGGACTGTTTCGGGTTTTCACCCATAACGCCATCTTTTTATGCCGAAGTCTAGAAATATGCAAATTATCATCGTATTCTCAAACCGGGAGTCTCGGGATCAGGCGGTCAGTTCCTACGAGTTACATTGGTCCTGTGCGAGGTGTTGGTGCCACTCACGGGGCCATTCGGAGGCTGTTTCAGGTTTTCACCCACTAACGTCATGTTTTTATGCCTAAGTCTAGAAATATACAAATTATCATCTTACTCACAAATCGAGAATCACGTGGTCGTGCGAACAGTTCCTACGAGTTAAATTTGTCCCGTGCGAGGTGTTGGTGCCACGCACGGGGCCCTTCGGGGGCTATTTTGGGTTTTCTCCCAGTAATGCCATATTTTTATGGCTAGGTCTAGAAATATACAAATTACCATCGTATTCTCAAGTTGGGAGTCCCGTGATGGCGCGATAAGATGCTAAGAGTAACATTGGTCCCGTGCGAGGTATTACTGCCCCTCACGGGGCCGTTGAGGGGATGTTTCAGGTTTTCACCCACGAACGCCATGTTTTTTTACTTAGGTCTAGAAATATGCAAATTATCATCGTATTCTCAAATCGGGAGTCCCGTTATCACGCGATCAGTTCCTACGAGTTAAATTGGCCCCATGCGAGGTGTCGGTGCCACTCATGGGGCCCTTCGGGGGCTGTTTCGAGTTTTCACCCAGTAACACCATGTTTTTATGCCTAGGTCTCAAAAATATGCAAATTTCCATCGTATTCTCCAGCTGGGAGTCCCGTGATCACGCGATAAGTTCCTACGAGTTACATTGGTCCCGTGCGAGGTGTTGGTGCCACTCAATGGGTCGTTCGGGGGCGATTTTGGTTGTTCACCAACTAACGCCATGTTTTTATGTCTAAGTCCAGAAATATATAAATTATCATCGTATTCATAAATCGAGAATCCCATGATCATGCGAAAAGTTCCTACAAGTTACATTGGTCCCGTACGAGGTGTTGGTGCCACTCACGGGGCCGTTTGGGGGTTATTTTCGATTTCCACCCACTAACGCCATGTTTTTTTGCCTAAGTCTAAAAATATTCAAATTATCGTCGTTTTCTCAAATCGGGAGTCCCGTGATCACGCGGTAAGTTCCTACGAGTAATATTGGTCCCGTGAGATGTGTTGGTTCCACTCACGGGGCCGTTCAGGGGTTGTTTCGGTTTTTCACCCACTAACGCCATGTTTTTATGCCTAAGTATAGAAATTGAAAAATTATCATCGTATTCTTAAATCGGGAGTCCCGTGATAGCGCGATTAGTTCTGACGAGTTACATTGGTCCCGTACGAGGTGTTGGTCCCACTCACGGGGTCGTTAAGGGGTTATTTCATGTTTTCATCCACTAAGGCCATGTTTTTATGCCTAAGTCTAGATATATGTAAATTATCATCGTATTCACAAACCGGGAGTCCCGTTATCGAGCGGTCGATTCCTACGAGTTACATTGGTCCCTGCGAGCTATTGGTGCCACTTATGGGGTCGTTCGAAGGTTGTTTCTAGTTTTCACCCACTAATGCCATGTTTTTATCCTTAAGTTTAGAGATATGAAAACTACCATCGTATTCTCAAACTAGGAGTCCCATGATCGCGCGGTTAGTTCCTATGAGTTACATTGGTCTCGTGCAAGGTGTTGGTGCCACTCACGGGGCCGTTCGGGGGCTATTTCGGATTTTCACCCAATAACGCCATGTTTTTATGCCAAAGTCTAGAAATATGCAAATTATCGTCGTATTCTCAAATCGGGAGTCCCTTGATCACGCGATAAGTTTCTACGATTTACATTGGTCCCGTGCGAGGTGTTGGTGCCACTCACCGGACCGTTCGGGGGCTGTTTCGACTTTTCACCCACTAACGCCATGTTTTTATGCCTAAGTCTAGAAATATGCAAATTATCATCTTATTCTCAAATCAAGAGTTCTGAGATCACGCGGTCAGTTCCTACGAATTACATTGGTCCCGTGCGAGGTGTTGGTGCCACTCAGGAGGCCGTTCGAGGACTGCTTCGTGTTTTCACCCACTAATGCCAAGTTTTTTTGCCTATGTTTATAAATATGCAAATTATCATAGTATTCACAAATCGGTAGTCCCGTGATAGTGCGGTAAGTTCCTACGAGTTACATTGGTCCCGTGCGAGGTGTTGGTGCCACTCACGGGGCCGTTCGGGGGGTTGTTTCGAGTTTTCACCTATAAATGCCATGTTTTGCCTAAGTCCTGATATTTTTAAATTATCATCGTATTCTCAAACCGGGAATTTCATGATCGCACGGTCAGTTCCTACGAGTTAGATTTGTCCCGTGTGAGGTGTTGGTGCCACTCACAGGGTTGTTCGTGAGGTGTTTCGAGTTTTCACCCACTAACGCCATGTTTTTATGCTTAAATCTAGAAATATGAAAATTATCATTGTACTATCAAATCGGGAGTCCCGTGATCGTGCGGTCTGTTCATACGAGTTACATTGGTCTCGTGCGTGGTGTTGGTGCCACTCACGGGGCCGTTTGGGGGGTGTTTCGAGTTTTCACGCACTAACGCCATGTTTTTATCCCTAAGTCTAAAAATATGCAAATTATCGATGTATTCTAAAACCAGGAGCCCCGTGATTGTGCAGTCAATTCCTATGAGTTACATTGATCCCGTGCGAGGTGTTGATGCCACTCGTGGGGACGTTCGGGGTCTGTTTTGGGTTTTCACCCACAAACTCAATGTTTTTATGCCTAAGTCTAGAAATATGCAAATTATCATCGTATTCTCATTTTGGGAGTCTCATGATTACGCGGTAAGTTCCTACGAGTTACATTGGTCCCGTGCGAGGTGTTAGTCCCACTCATCGGGCCGTTCAGGGTTGTTCCGGGTTTTAACCCACTAACACCATGTTTTTATGCCTAAGTCGATAAATATGTAAATTATCATCGTATTCTCAAACTGGGAGTCTCGTGATCGCGCGGTAAGTCCCTACGAGTTACTTTAGTCCCATGGGAGGTGTTGGTGGAGCTCACGGGGACGTTCGGGTGCTGTTTCGGATTTTCACCCACTAACACCATGTTTTTATGCCTAAGTCTTTATATTTCCAAATTATTCATGTATTCTCAAATCGGGGGTCCCGTGATCACGAGGTCAGTTCCTTCGAGTTACGCTGGTCTCGTGCGAGGTGTGTGCCTCTCACAGGAGCGTTCGGGGGTTATTTTGGGGTTTCGCCTTCTAATGCCATTTTTTAAGCCTAAGTCTATATATTTTCAAATTATCGTTGTATGCTCAAATCGGGGTCTCGTGATCGCGCGGTCAGTTTGTAAGAGTTACATTGGTCCCATGCGAAGTGTCGGTGCCTCTCACGAGGCCGTTCGAGGGCTGTTTCGGATTTTTGCCCTCTAACGTCGTGTTTTTAAGCCTAAGTATACATATCTTCAAATTATCATCATATTTTCATTTGTATTTTCGTTTCTAAACCCATAAAGGTATGGCCCCAATACATAATGGTGGTTGCCTGTATTAAGTGGTGATAATTACAATAGTAACAATACTAATTATGGAAGAAATCATTTTCAGATAGCAAACATTTTGGGATAATATCAATCAGCTAGGAACATGATGTAAGCAATGATGCTTATTCAGGATTACTAAAAGAAAGTCCGGATACAAGTATGGTACATAGAATAAAATCAGGTCTGAATTAAACATCACCGGCCCTCCATCGTTGCAGTTGAGGTCGTTTTCCTAACTATAAAAGATGTCAGTTTTCGAGTGGCATTGATTTGATATTCCCTTTCATACCTGAAAAATTAAACCAATTGGCTTAGTTGCATATTATCTTGTAAAAGGAGGCTAGAAATATAACTTTAGATTGAACACATACTTAATAGTGTGAGAAAATGAGCAACTCACGTATCCAACAAGACTGAGATAATCTGACTTGGAAATTGGTTGCAACATTTGTAACATTACCATCTACTCAAGTTTTAAAGGATTATAAGTTGCATAACAGTTATATAAACTGGTATATAATAGTTTATATAACTTTTATATAATAGTTAATATAACTTTTATATAACAGTTATATTAACTGTTATATACGAGCTATATAAACTGTTATATACCAGTTTAAAAATTGTGAGAGAGAGATTCCTCATGTTCATAACAACATCTACATCTACAGGCCAATTGAATATTCAATTTCTTAATTTTAGACTGCAAAAGAATACAATTATGTAAAAGCTTTTAGGGGAAATTATACAATTTTAAAGGTCGAGAGTTAGACCATAAGCATTTCCAAATTAAAGAAGTAGGTCTATGAGATTTACAAAAGTCATAAGCAGACTTAAAAGAGAATAGATCATCTATTGTAAGGGTCCATACCTGAAAGAAAAAAATATCATTACAACTGAAGCAAAACCAATATTCATACAACTAAAACAAAAAAAACTATTACAACTTAAACGAAAGAAAATATTATTACACCTTGGCCAACAGATAAATTGGCCAAGTAATAAAAGATTTTGCATAACTCCTCAACTCCATCCCTTCCTCACTGTTAACGTACACAAGTACATCTCCATAGACGTTGCATATTTCATTAACCATTATTTGATCCTCATCCTTCTCCAAAGGTCGTTCGTGTACTGGAGTTTCGATAGCTGTGGAGATGAGTATGCACATGCCAATAAACCCTGAATTTCTCATGTCTCTAATATAGTACTCTTCTCCGTAGTCACCGTGAGTTGTTGACGATGATACAAGTCCCGTGATTAGAAGAGGCACAGGGGAGGGGAATCTTGAAGGAGGAGGCATTTGGGAGGGGAATGTTGGAGGGGAAGCATATGTGAAACCTTGAGTAAGAGTAGGGTAAGGGTAACCTTGAGGAGGCATTGAGGACCTATAACTTTCAAAAATGTTCACAAGTTTCCCAATTTGATTTGTCAATAATCCCATGGTATTTTTAATCTCATGGACATCCCCATCGATCTTCAACTGGTGCTCCTTTTGGGATGAGATACAATTCTTAACCGAACAAAGCTTGTCCACAAGAAGTGCAGTGTGTTGAAGTTTTTTTTTAGCATATGTGAGCCAACACCTCTCGTCCTCCCCCTTTTATCCTTCCCAAAGTTATGTGTCAGGGCATCATTTTCAAGGTCAAAGTCATCATAAGGGCTCGAATCGGATTTACTGGTGATAGCCTCTATTGATTCCAGTGTCTTAACCAAGTGCGGCGGGAATTTATTATCTTTGTCCTGTCGAGCACGAACGAATAAGTTGGACCGATTTGGGTTGTTATCAGCATCTGGACAATCCTTTGTCCTACTCTCCCATTCATTCTTCAAATCCTAATATGATTTGGATCCCAGCCTATGGATATCAATTTTTTGTGCCCTATTTTTTTTTATCCCTCTGGACCAACTTTTTCTCCTTCGCCTCATTCTCTAAAAAATTATTCCACTGCTCCAATGGCATTTCAACATTGGGAGGCACTCTCTCTTTCAAAGACAAAATATCTGAGCTCGCTGCCTCTTTCGGGAAATGTTTTTTCTGAAGGTCTCTCTTGTATGTCCTCAATCCTTCATCAACTCGAGATAGAACCCTATTCTTGGAATGATCAGGAAATGAGAAATGCTTGCAGAGTTGGTCATGTATTTCATCTTTGACATCTTAATCAATAAGGTTCCAATTGTCTGGTCCACCAACTCCCACGTTTATTTTTCCTAGTGACAAACATCGTGCTTTAAAGCTCAACACATCATTCCTATCACCCGTCGGGTTATTACCGAGAAGGGAGAACCCAATGGGATTCTTTTCATTTGAGTGGGAGGCATCGGGAGTGCTGGATGGGGACGTTAAAGCAACGGGAGTGCTGGATTAGGGCGTAGGATCACTTGGAGTTGGACTTGGTGAGGAGTGAACCATTGGTGGAGTTGTGAATTGCTCAGCCATTGGTGTTTAGAATGAAGGTTCTGCACGAGATGGTGAACCTCGTTGTGGTGTCACCTCAGCACTTAGTACCATTGGGTTGTTTCCTCTCGACATTATCTATAAAAATGAAAAACTATAAGTGACTAAATAATTATAATAGTATGAAATTATAACTAATTAATCAAGCTTATGACGATAGATAGATAGATAGATAGATAGATAGATAGATAGATAGATAGATAGATAGATAGATAGATAGATAGATAGATAGATAGATAGATAGATAGATAGATAGATAGATAGATAGATAGATAGATAGATAGATAGATAGATAGATAGATAGATAGATAGATAGATAGATAGATAGATAGATAGATAGATAGATAGATAGATAGATAGATAGATAGATAGATAGATAGATAGATAGATAGATAGATAGATAGATAGATAGATAGATTACCTTTTCAGAGTAAGACTTTAGAATAAGCTCAATGTGTCTGATCTCCATCCATTCAGTATTAGTTTTTAAGAACCTATGAACTTTTTCACGTGGCCAACTAGGAGGAAGGGTATCTATGATTGATGTGTAGATATCCGTGACATTAACTCGAAATCCCATATTTTTCAACTTTTTGGAAAGATTCAATTTTACATGCATGTGGTGCAAGACATCACAGTCTATGTCAATGCTCTTTATACGCAGTTGTATCCATAGCGGGTGGATTTTTTTTTTCGCCTTCTCCAATAACATAACCAAGGTCAGGGATATGTCGGGATTATGTATGTGAAATATATTTTGTATAACGTCGTCCCAGTTATCTGGTAGAGAAAATAGAATATGATCGAACAAGTAAACTTGCTAGAGATCAACTCCGTGACTTACAAGATAGTTAAATTGTTCGATCTTCTTATTTCCATACCTATAAATAGGAGTACCCTCTATATGATGCACACTAATAAAGGAGTTATGTGTGCGGTCTAATTGCAACCTCTCCCACTCTTATTGACAGTAATTATCACCGTGCCTCATTTTCCTTGAGAAAAGTATACGAGGGCGTGAATACGAGTCCCGCTATTAAGGTTTGAGTTTGAATGTTATGAGAGTTTAAAAGTATATGAGAAATCCCAACAACAACCTGTCGTAATTGTTTATAACATGTTTTGTTAGGATTTATTATGAGAGAGTTTAAAAGTATATGTGTATTATCTATTCAATAAACATACAAACTGCAGAATCAACAGAAACACACATTGTCCTTACACACATATTGTAGTGCAAACAAACAACCAATGCATAAACACTACTGCATAAGGAAAATGTAAAAAGTCAAAAATTATAGTACTCACACACATATTGTAGTACTTACACACACATTATAGTGCAAAAAATCACAACATGCATATAACCCCCAATATAATATGATGGCACGCATATAACCCCCAATAAAATCACGACAAGGTGGATGTAAAATTTTTTACTCATTAAAAATCCATTTAATTATATTTTTTCAAAAAAAATATGCACACATACAATCTAGGGTTTATTGGCATAATCTATACATACACACATATACAATTTAGGGTTTATTGACATAATCTATACATACACACATATACAAATTAGGGTTTACTAAACCCTAATATTTTTTTTGACATAAATTTATAGATACACACATATACAATATAGGATTTATTGACAAAAAACAATTTATTTGTTCATAATTGCACACATAAACATACATATACACATAAATCTATACATAAACACACATATAAACATAAATATATAAATACACACACATGCAAACATAAATCTACACATACATACACAGAAATTAGGGCTTGAGATAGAAATCATGAAATCAAAATGAATTAATACATACTAGGGGGTAATCGAAATGAAATCCAACTGAAATATCTTAGCCCTTAGAAATCAGACGAAATCGCTTAACCCTTAGACATCCATTACAAATCGCAGAAATGACCAATCAGCAGGTTATTTTTTTAAGACTTGAATCTGGTCACGGCCTAGAGTCATGACCCCCAAGCGCGCGACCAATAAATGAAAAATAGAGTGTTGTTGGCTTGCACCTAGTCACAGCCTAGAGCCGTGACCCACGATGCGCGACCCTTTTACCATCAACCCTACTTCTTGAATGAGGTATGGTCATGGCCCATGGTCGTGACCCACACCACGAAATGGTCATGGCCCTAACCATGACCCTCAATGTGTGTGTTTTCGGTTTCGGCATGCCTTTGGTCACGCCCAAGTCCGTAACCAATCCGTGAACAGTTTGGAGGGAATTTTGGCTCCAAGATGGTCACGCCCTGGTCACGATCCAAGTGCGTGACCCATAGTGGTCAGGGATTTGGTCTGTGACCACTTCCAGAGCATCGATGATTTAGTGTGGTAATAATTATGGTCACGCCAAATACTGAGTTGGTTACAGACCAAGTCTGCGACCAGCTGGTCACGGACTTGGGACGTGACCCACTGGGCGTGACCATTCGCAGGATTTGGTGTAGTGTTTGTTAACGCCAAAATCATATTAGTCTTTTATGCGAATTTAGGGGTGTGATAAATCTTAATTTAATTAATTGATGAAACGAGACGCCATCTTAATAATTCGTGAACCCATGTAACTATTTTAGTCTAATTAACTCGAGATGAGGGATATTTGACGCAACCTATAGTTTTTATTCACTTTGTTAACGTAGTTTAAATACACTCGCCTAGTATAATATTTTCCTTTAATTATCTTTCTTTTTAGTTAGAAAAATATCTTTTACACTTTTATTTTAGAAGTATTAAACTGAATAAATTATAACAATTTCTCTATGTGAATTTTCGATACCCGAACTTAGCCGCTACACTCCCTTTTTTAGTGTAGTTAAAATTTTAGGCTTTTGTATTAAGGCGGTGAACAGAAAACAACGATCAGTGTTTTGACACGTGCTACTTTTCACCCTTAATCAAAATGGCGTCGTTGTCGGGGATGATTTGCTTTGAATCTTAATTCATTTAGTGTTTTGATCCCGACAACTTGCTTAATCAAAATGGCACCGTTCTCGGGGATGAGTTTGTTTTAGAATTTATTTGATTTAGTATTTCCTAGTATTTTCTTTTTATTTGTATTTTTTAGTAACATTTTTGTAGGACTTCTACAATTGAGCGCTAAGAAATGCTTGAATTTTTTGCGCACACATCACTTTGTGGAATTATCCACCTCGAGCCATCTTTGGGGTAAGCACGTCGTATTCCAATCCTTTCGGCAATCATTGTGATAATTCTCAAAATCTCCGTAAACCTGTGACTTTTGGTGAATACTTAGAGACCCAAAAAATTACAAATTCAAAACTGACTTCAGGCGAGTATTACAAAAGTCAAGCTTTAGAGTGCGTGTATTTTGAGGATGATGATAATGATTTTGGGCCTCTAATTCCTTATAAAAGGAATTTTGAAACAAATTGCAGTAGTTTTCAAAATTCTCATAATAATGAGTTTGAGTATAGTTTCGATTATAGTTTTCAAATTTCTCATTTAGAAGAATCCGTGCCTCGACCTATGATAGTGAGGGCTTGCTCATGCGTGAGAATGAGAGGTATGAAGACCGTTATCAGCAAGAAAATCATTATTGGGAGCAAGAGTTGGATTTATTATTCAAATCTGACGACGATTTCTCTTTTGAGACTTTTAAAGTTGAGGAATGTTTTTAACCAAATGAGGACTTTGTGCCTACTTTGGAACAAACCATTCTTGACTTCGCCCAGATTTTAATTGAGAACGAAAGTGAGGATGAAATGAACGTAGTATCCATTTACAATGAAATGATTTCTTCTTTGGCCCCCAAAGAAGAATATTCCATTGAAAATGATCTTATTTCCTTTGAAACTCAATCTTCAAGCGATGATGACTCATCTCTTGAGTTTGAATTTCATTCATCCCCCTTTCTATTCTCCGTTATCCACCGTTACAAGTATCTGATGAATCGGTGCCAAACTTTAAAACATTTAACGCTTTCACCGGCGAGGATTACATGCTAGAGTTGCTCTCCATGAAGGCATGTTTGCCTCCATGTGCGCCACCCCCCGCTCCACTTGCTAAATCTTTGGGAGATGATTTAATTTTTCTTGGCCCCCACGTTTATTTGTCACACATCTTATCCAAATTCCCCATCCTCCCTCCGAAATTTTTAATTGGGGATGGTTCTTTTCTTACACCTTACACACTCCTTCCATTGTTCAAACGGAATTCTTATTTTTCAGAAGGCATGCTTTCAAGTGAGGGTACAGCGGTTATCCTCCAAAGTAATATTGTAGTTTGGGTGGACCCTCAAAAATTTCAACTTCTAGTGTATAGTTAGTTAGAAGTTAAAATTGTAGGTTGTAAATATTTATTTTTATTTCTCTTATTTCCTTTGTTCTTACTTATTATCTAGTGTAGTTAGCTAAGATTTTGTTATTTTTTTTCGTTATGCTTTGGTACTAACATATTTTGTAGAATCATTGAACTTGTATTTTCACGAGATCGCTCCTTTTGGGAGAATATCGCTTTTTTCCTCTCTTTAACTTGGTTCTTAATTAATAATGAGGACAATGTCAGGTTTTAGTTAGGGGGTGTGGGATATTCTATCCATTCATTGGTAGTTTCTTTGATTTGATTATATGTTTAGTTCCAAGCACGCTTTTCTTGCAAAAGTTGAGAATTTTCAAAAATATTTTCTTTCTTTTTTCTCTTTTATTGGGCATTTTTCCTTTGTCTCCGATGATAAATTTTTATAATTTCCCTATCTAATAGACAACTCAATGATGCATGTTCTTGATTTTAGAAGTTATTAGACTTTAGTTCTCAATCATTGATATTATGAATAACTTCTTGCATTAAACTTTAATCCCATGAGCACATGCACTTTTCTTGCTTTATTGATTTGGTTTAAGATTTTTATAACTCAGTAATCTTTTGTTGGATTGTATATACTTACACCGAGTAAGCTTTACACCTTTCGTCATTTGTGAGTGTTTATACACTTATCTTTCGTCTTTGAAAACGTTACAGTTGTTGGTAATCTCACTATTCTTTCATTTGATCGTTCATTAATT
Organism: Sambucus nigra; assembly: GCA_949130495.1. Classification (NCBI taxonomy): domain Eukaryota; kingdom Viridiplantae; phylum Streptophyta; class Magnoliopsida; order Dipsacales; family Adoxaceae; genus Sambucus; species Sambucus nigra. The sequence goes on from OX422211.1 coordinate 380,233,647, forward strand.
GAGTTCATACTTGAAATGTATTGCTTGAGCATGATTTTCAAAGTTTATTTTGACACGAGAATTGCGTAAACTTTAGGAAATGATCATAGGCCATCTTTGTCATATCACCCATATTAGCCTTGACTTCACCTTAAATGTTTTCCCTCGTCAACCCCTTTGAGCCTAAATATAGCCTTTCGTTTCATAACCCCAATACCATAACCAACTCCGTATTGGAGTTTTAAGCCACATATATACCTTACATACCTTTGTTTGGAATGTTACTTGGGATTGAATGATGATCTTTTTATGTGGTTGCAATTTAGGCATGTGAGAGTGAAAAGTAAAGAAAAGAAAGACGTGAAAAATATCGAAAAGGAGAAAGTAAAAAACAAAAGAAAAGGAAGAAAATAAAATAAAGAGAAATGTGTATATGTTGTGTATAGAGTTAAATAAGATTTGTTTACTCTCCCCATTATTATATTCAATGCCTTTTATGGATGAATTTTCTAATTTTTGAAATTTCTCGCATTTTCCATTATCCCGAGTTTTCATCCCCGAAAACCTTGAATCTGTACATATTTCCTTCATTTCGTACCCTCAACCCCAAACCTATATTACAAACCTATAGAATCCTATGTGATCTTAGGGTGCATTCAATTCAAAATTTTAAATAGTTTTGATAATATGTGAAAATGCATTTCACCTCCTTTAATGAGCGGTATCTTTCATTGAGATTACAATTTTTCATTTTATATATAGCGTTCTTCATTTGTGACATGTGCGCGGCCTAATTTCCATTTACATTTACTCTTTATGCCCGCATGTCCCGAATATTACCGCCCGTTCCGAGTGATTTCATTTGTTGAGTGTAATGCCCGTGAGGATCGGATTATATACACACTTTATATTCATCTGGTTTATTTAAGTTTTTGCCAAATCACACTTTGTATGTGCTCACTCCCCTCCCACTTTTTAAGGTTTCAATTTAACGAAGTTCATTCTATAATGTTAATAATACGGACTTTTGTGTGAATTCATTCACTGTGCTAAAAATGTGTATAAAATCTTGTTCGTATTGTCGGGCTTATCACATGTTGATTGGTCATATTTTGAGGAAACCATATGATGTTTATGGGTTTCATCCCTGAAAACCCTAATGAGACTACACTCATCCACTAGGGTAACCTAGGGATTTAACGGCTTATTGCATAAGCTAAATGCAATCGTTCGCCCGCGAAAGTGGCCTTATCCTTTTTATCACTTTTGTATATATATCCCGTTTTTTGTTTTTCTTATAGTTATTCTTGCTTTGAATTTCATTACTAGGGACTAGCAAGTTAGGGGCTGTGATTCGTATTGAATATTCCACTTTATACCCTTTTAACTAGTGCATTTTAGCCCCCCCGGGTACTTTAATGCCCATAATTAAACTCGATAATCAGAAAAACTCCACTTTATATACTAGCATGTTATTTGAGGTATAATTGAGCTGTTATAGGTATTAAAGTGCTTAGTGTAAAGTTTGGGCGCGTTCCGATAAAGTTTTGTCGCGATTCACATGTTTAGGGGCATTTTTGTAATTTCACACTTTGACATTTTTGCCCGAAGTATTCACGAAAGTTGTAGCCCTTGGGACAAGCTTCACGTGTCCATGAACGGTGCTCAAATTGGAGTACGAGCGACGGAAACACGAGCCTTTAATCGAAAAATAATTATAAGAAAAATAATAATTCCATTAATGACCTCCATGTCCCTTTTCTCTTTCATTAACAATTTCATAAATTCCCTATATGTCCCTAACTCGTTTTTTGCAGCAAACTCAATTCAGAGATGGAGATTTTGACCCTAGGCTCAGGGTTTGGGTTCGTCCCAAATTGAGGACTATTGTCCGAAATTGGAGCTCATTTTTGGTCCGCACGCGCAAATGGGTCTTGGACATTTATTTTTTGGAGGTTTTTGTTGGACATTAACGGTGGTATGGAGTTCTTAGTTTTTCACCATTTTTGGACATGGAGGTCTTAGTGGGTCTCGGCTTTATCACCATGGGTGGTCTCGGCTTATACTCATTATCAACTGGTCCAAACATTACCCAACGCAAGTCTTGGTTTCGATAGCATGTGGGTCACGGCCATTATCAACTTGTTACTGGTCTTACACGAAATGGGTTTTTTATTGGAGTTGTTGTGAAAAGTGTAGCAACGAGTTACAGCAACATCGGTCGACTGGCCATCTCCGGCGATCGACCTGGTTTTCTTGATTTGCCTTTGCGCCTTGACAGTGTGCTCCTCCACTTTTGTGCGGTAGACCGGCCCCTGTTTCTTTTGGACGACTTTGCCAACTGCTTCCCATTTTCATTTTTTATTTTCTTTTTCATTTTTCTTTCTTTACGTATTTAGGATAATTACCCCTTTTCTTTTCTTTCCTTTGTCCCACTTAGTATAAATAGACCACTTAGTTTATTTTTGGGAGATATCTTGTAATAATTCATTTTTTGCTTAGTTAGGGCTTGGGAGCTAGGGTTTGGAGATTATTTTGGGTGTGCCATTTTCTCCCTCCTAGGGTTTATCCGTATAGTGGGTTTTCCCGTCGCGGTTGTGTAAGAACACTAGCCATCATCTTCTTCATCACTCCAAACTCCATTGCTTATATTTCTTTAATTCTTGCTTTACATTTACAAGCTTTCTAGTGTAGATTTATTGCCCTCCATTTATTTCATGCCGAGATAATTATTTGTTGTTGCTTATTTAATTAGTTGCTTTAATTAATTAGTTAGTTTAATTCATTCTTTTATTTTTGTGTAGTGGCTAGTTTAGTCGGATTGAACTCACCTCGGGTTGACGGGTTACTTTGCTTTGGTGATGGTTTCTCACGGGTTTATTTCGAGTGTGTTGTCCTAGTTATTACGCCTAAGAAATTTAACGGGGTATATCATGTATGCGCCGTATTTACAACTTTGCGTGCGTAATTTCTGGAATATTTGTTGACGCCAAAGTCATATTTATATTTTATGCCAATTTAGGGATGTGACAACTCTTAATTTAATTAATTGACGAAACGAGATGCAATCTTAATAATTCGTGAACCCATGTAACCATTTTATACTAATTAACTCGGGGGTGAGGGATATTTGACGCGACCTATAGTTTTTATTCGCTTTGTTAAGGTATTTTAAATACACTCGCCTATTATAATCTTTTCCTTTAATTATCTTCCTTTTTAGTTAGAAAAATATCTTTTACACGTTTATTTTAGAAGTATTAAACGAAATAAATTCTAAAAACTTGTCTCTGTGGATTTTTATACCTGGACTTGGTTGTTATACTCCCTTTTTTAGTGTAGTCATAAGTTTAGGTCTTTGTATTAAGGCGGTGAACAGAAAACAACGATCGGCGTTTTGACACGCACTACTTTTCACCCTTAATCAGTATTTTCCACCCACCATGACGTCAAAGATGAGAATAAAATTCATGGACCTAAAGTAGGAAAGTCATACCGTAGTAGAGTATGAGGAGGATTTTACCATACTCTCATTGTTTCTTGAAGAAAAGGTAAATACCAAAGAAAAAAAATGGAAAATTTTGCGCCGGGGATAGCTTGGGAAACCCAACCTTTACCACCTATACACAGATGGTGAATGTTTCCTTATTGCATTATCAGGATTGTCGGTTTTTCTAGAATAATAAAGGTGAGAAGTGATTCGATTCAGAGTCATCAAGCCAGTAGGGCAAGATGGGTGGGATCAATAATCAAGGGATCCATCAGTTTAAGGGGTCCCAAACATTAGATCAATTCAAGAAGCACAATGGTTTTGATGATCAGAAAAAATAGAGACGATTGGGCTAGGGATAGCAACTGAAGGGCCATCAGGTGCAATGGCAATAAGGACGTGGCCAACAAGGGAAGCCACAAGATAAGCGTCAATTCTAGGGATAGTGTTTTACTTGCTAAGTGACGGGGCACATGTCCAGAAGATGCCCTCATGGTAATCGAAGGGCATAGGAGCAGGGAGGTCAACGTCGATATCAGGCATCTTAGGGGCAGCATCAGCAGTTGCCAGTCCATCCAGTAATCATAGTGCCAGTACTACCAGCCTCACCTGCCCCATCTTAGAGCAATAGAAGAAGATATAATATAGGCATGTATATTACGTTGCACTTAGAGAGGGACCAGCACCATCACAGGTAGTGGAGGGTACATTCCCTATTTTTGGACATGTAGGGCATATTTTATTTGATACGGGTGCATCACACTTATTTTTTGTACTAGTTTTCCTCGGTCATAACGGATGGTAGACTATGTCTGACACAATACTTTACATCTATTTAACTGTAGGTAAAGGGGCACCTATACATTCTGTGTACAGGTATTTAGGGATAGACATTGAGAAACTTAGGTTCATGGCAGACCTACTTGTATTAGATATGTCAGAGTACAACATTATCCTGGGGATGGATTGGTTAGCTACTTACAGGACTTTTATGGATTGTTATGGGAGATCCATCGTCTTTGCCATTTCGGGGCAAGAAATGTACTTAATTGCTATGTCATGCCCGGAGGGAGGGTCGAGCATGCATTTATACTACATTGAGGAGGATATTTTTAATGAGGTCGTTGTTTCTCTAAACCTAGTCCGATTATTAGGTAAATTTCATATGTGCTTCATGAAATTCCAAGATTACCACGGAGTAGGGAGATCGAGTTTGTGGTTGACTTAATTTCGAATATGAGACCCATCTCCCGTGCAACATATCGTATGGCTGGTTTGGAGATAAGAGATCTTAGGGATCAAATTTAGTATCTACTCGGTCAGTAATTCATTCAAATGAATACTTCACCTTGGGGTGCTCCCGTCTTATTTGTGAAGAAGAAGGACAGATCATTAAGGTTGTGTATCGATTATAAGGATTTGAGTAAGGTCACAATAGGGAACAAGTACCAGTTGCCCTGTACTGATGATATGTTCGACCAGTTAAGGGGTGAATCATACTTTTATAAGATTGATTTGAGGTTAAAGTACCATCAGTTGAGGATTCATGATCAGGATGTTCCAAAGACAACATTTTTTATGATATATGGGTCTTATGAGTTCATGGTTATGTTTTTTGTCTGACCAATGCACCGATGGTGTTCATGGACCTGATGAATAGTGTGTTCATGGATTTCCTAAATCATTTTATTATCGTGTTCATAGATTCCATATCGATATCTTTTCAGACCACAAATAAGCATGCACAGCACTTTCTTAGACACATTGGGGACCATTAACTTTATGCCAAGTTTGAGAAATACGAGTTTTAGTTGAGGGAGGTTCGGTTCTTGGACCACATTACAACTGAGAGGTGGATATCATGGGATCTAGGAAAGGTTTCAGCGATAGTGGAGTGGGGACAACCCACTACTCCTAGGGAGGTGTGCAGTTTATTGGGTTTGGCAAGGTACTACCGTCGATACATTCAGGGGTTCTCTAAAATAGTTGAGCCTCTAATGAATTTAGCACGGAAGAGTGTACCATTTTTTTAGGACGTTGCATGTCAATAGGCTTTTGATGAGCTAAATGTCAGGTTGACTTCGGCTTCGATACTCACTTTAACTTGTGGAGGAATAGACTATAAATTCTTTATTGATGCATCTTTTCAAGGACTTAGAGGTGTTGTGATGAAGGAGGAGATGCCAATAGCGTGCTTCCCAAAAGCTTAAGCCTCATGAGGGGAATTACCCCACCCATGATCTAGAGTTGGTAGCCGTAGTGTTTGCATTGCACATTTAGAGACATTATCTTTTGGGTGAGAGATATCAGTATTTACAAACCATAAAATTTTACAGTATTTGTTCACACAAAGGGAGTTAAACATGAGGCAACGTCGGTGGCTTGAGTTTATGAAAGACTCCCAGTTTGATATTCAGTATCATCTGGGCAAGGCTAATATAGTGGCAGGTGAGTAATTATGATGATCAGTTATGATTGCGCTCATGGATCACGTTTTTGGTTAATTCCAATATTGGTGTGCAAATATGAAGAAGGATATAGCCATTTTGTGTCCAGGTGTGACACATACCAAATGGTGAAGGTGGACCATCAGTGACCAGTAAGGGTTCTATAGACTTTTGAGATTTTGATATGGAAATAGGAGAGCATTTACACAGATTTTATTATGGGGTTACCTATGTCACAACAAGGACACGATGCAAATGGGTGATCGTTGACTGCTTGTCAAAGGTTGCTCACTTCTAACCAGTTCGGACTGACTATACGTCGGCGCAGTAAGTAGGGTTATTCCTTATAGATATTTTAAAGTTACATGGTGTACCACTCAATACTATGTCAGATAGGGATAAGACATTTACGTCCCACTTTTAGAGGAGTTTTCAGCAAACATTAGAGGCGGAGCTGAGGTTAAGTACCTCATATCACCCACGGACGGATGGTCAGACAGAGAGGGTGAATCAAATGTTGGAGGACATGTTGCGGTTGTGCATTTTGGACTTTAAAAGTAGTTAGGATTAGTACTTATTATTGGTGGATTTTTCTTACAATAACCATTACAAGTTCACTATTGGTATGGCACCTTTTGAGGAATTGTATGGGAGACCTTAGTTTGCCCTCTTGTTGGTTAGAAGTTGGAGATAACAAGCTTCTCGGACCAGATTTCATCCATGATACATCAAAGAAGGTGGAGATGATAAGGAGTAGGATTTGTATTTCCCGGGATTGAAAAAAGAGTTATACGAATATAGAGAGGAGGCACTTAGATTTTGAGGTTGGAAATCAGGTGCTAATCTGGGTATCTCCCATGAAGATAGTGATGTGATTTGGGAAGAAAGGGAAGTTGTCTCCCCTGTATGTGGGACTGTTCCATATTATTGAGAACATTGGACATGTGGCATATCGATTAGCCTTACCATATCACTTGAAAAGGATCCACGACGTCTCCCATATTTTGACACTACAAATATTCCTTATAGACGAGGTAGCTTATCAGCACATAGATCTTGACGAGATAGAGCTCCAACCCGATATGAGTTACGAGGAGAGACCTATCACCATTTCGGACTATAAGGAGAGTAGAATTTGTTCCAAGTTAGTTCTTTTAGTACGCATGCACTAGGGACACCACAACTAGGATGAGATTCTGTGGATGAAATTCCAATATTATGAGGGAGAATGTAACACCCAGAATTTTTATGTCATTTAAATTGGTAAAATTATAATAAATTAATTGCTTGGATATGATTGTGCATAATTAAGTGATTTGATTATACCGAATGTGTGCATTGGTAGAATACTTATTCTGCATGTTACATGAATTACTATTATTACATGATTAGGACAACTAAAATGTGAAATTTATTGTAGACTTTGTTTGTGTACGTTCTGGAGGGATTTAATAACCTATTTAGGCATTTCAAACATCTTAAGTTGGGCCTGGGGTACAGGTATACCCTTAGGGGATATCTCAGACCAATTCGAGTGTCATTATGGACTTATTTGAGGGCCCAAAATTGGGCCTTAACAAGAGATACGGGATTAAGGGGTCTAGTGAGGATATAAACCATTGTTCTTAAAAACCCACCTAGGCTCCGTCTAGGCACGCCTAGGATTAAGGCTTGGGAAAAACGCCTCGCCTTACGCTTTTCACACCTTATTCTTGGTAAAACCCTTAAGGCGTACTTTTTTCTAAAAACAACAATGTTTTAGTGAAACGATGTCGCCTTTTAAAGATTTTGTTTACAAACCGGACCATTATCTCATCCAAAATAATCAAATAGTATTTTAATTTGCATATATTCAGACATATTTTTATGATATGTGCAATTTTTTTTATTTTAATAGCCTTGTTATGGTTAAAATATATTAAGAAGGCCTAAACACCTTTTCACGTTTTTTCACGCCTAGGCCCGCCTAGGCTTCTAAGGCTTAAGGCTTGGCCTCTACGCCTCAATCACGCCCTGCATTTTTTAGAACCTTGATATAAACCAACTCAATTAAGTATTTCATCCAATTCTAAGTTGACCTAGAATCCTTACACACTCTAGGGGAAATTACCAAACTTGGATAAGAAGAGAGGAACAAAGGCTTAAAGGAGGAAGATTTTATCATCTCTAAAGGCAAGAGTTTTCTTACAAAACTTTTAATAATATTTTTTTTAATTCATATGCATGTCTCTCATACCAATTTCGGGTTACAAACTTGTTTGGGGATTGAATCATACATAGATTTGGATCTAGGGCTGTTTTAATCAAATTGAAGTTAATTATTCATTGAAAATTTAAGACTTTGGTGACAAGACCAAAATTAATATTGTTTAATTGGAGAAATTACAATTGGAATCCATGTGATAGAATTAAATCTTACTACTGAATTGAAATCATGAATCGATCTTACTATTTTGGAAATTTTAGATGAGAATTATGAACTTGTTATGTTTAGATAACCTTTAAATTTTATGATCCAATAACTTGAATTATCGGGGACTATCATGCATAGATTGGTTATATATCAATGTGGATGAGTTTTCTTTTGTGATATAGTTATGGTTTCTAAAATTGAGTTGCATAAGGCCCTAAAATTGATTATGGAATTTTGGGAAGAAAACCCGTATTGAAATTTAACAAATTTTGGGCTCACTGTCAGAAACGAATCGATTCGACTCCTAGGGAGAATCGATTCAGTCCGGAGAGAATCGATTCCGCTCTAATGGCGAATCGATTCGTCTCCTGGGGCTTAGTTCAAGGTTCGACCGTGATTTTTATGAGTACATGCAAGTATATGAGAGATTGTCCAAGTGAAGGAAAATTTATTTAAAATGGATTATTGTCATTATCCAATATGTTGTAATTTTAATAATTAACTAGAGTGAGAATATTCAAAACAATGATTGATATTTTGAGGATTATGAAATTAAGTTGCGGTAGTTATATGGATAATTACCTATACATATTGTGTGATATATGTATGTATTTATTACTTGTGTGGTCATACACGTGCTCATGGAAGGCCTATCAATTAGGGTTGCGTGCGACGACGGACTGCTTACCATACGCTGGTTGAGATGTGCTAGGCATAGGGGAGGTCATTATATTTTATCATGCGCAGGGGTTTCCCCTTCATGACGAGAGAAGTTTATTGGACTAGATCCATTAGTTTATTTGGGCATGGATCTGTTAGTTGTGTTAATGCGTATTGATCACCCCACCATTTTATGTGTGTTTTTCTTAAGTCATCAAGTAGTAAATTCCTACGAGCTTACCGATAGAGGCACGAGCTAGACACCGAAGGTACATTCCTTTATTTTCCATATATATATATATATATATATATATGTGTGTGTGTGTGTGTGTGTGTGTGTTTATAAATCAATTTGGAAAGGAACCCATATAGTCTAATGAAGTAGACAACTGTTGATGGACACAATGCCACGTAAAATACATAATGTAATGCGATTGTATTTCTGTAGGGGAAGTATTATGGGGTTAGTCTTTGGGATTGTAATCATATGTGTAGATATTTACCTCCCAGTAATATGTGGGTTAGTTTCCCTTAATATTGTTACCTTAGCATAGAGACCGGATCACATGTTTAGGCTTGGGTTGCAAATGCATATAGTATTACACTTAGAGGAGCGTGAGATACATACTGCATGTGAGAGTCGATGGGCAGTGTGTAATGTGAATTAACTGTAGTATTATATATTGGTTTTGTAAGTTAATTCTTGCAACTTCAAGGCTCTGACCCCAATTATAAAAATTATCTTTCCAAGTTATCCTAGACGGGAACCGCATGGATGACAGAGGATCAAATTTTCTTACTAGCGAATTGACCTGTTTTATTCTAGATTAGGTTGATACTTTTTCCATTTTAGTTATTTATATTTCAAATATTGTATGGGCATAAGCCCGAGACTTATTTATTTCAGTCAGTTTATTTCTAGTTATGTTGGGACGGTTTTTTTATGATTTAAGAGAGTTGAGGCTTATACATTGTTTAGTTTATTATTTCATCTTTCTTATTGTGTGTGGATGTTTTAAATTAAAATTTCATTTTTATGGTTCGATGCTAAGAATAGTATGATTTGTTAGACAATCCCCATCTTCGGTGTATTGTGTTTGGCTAACCCTTACGTGAAAAATGGGGATTGTTACATCTATCTTTTTTGCTCTAGATCTTACCCTAATGATACTTTATATTGGAGAGGAAAAATAAAAAAAGCAACTCGAAACAAAATATGATTCGATGAAGCTCACTGATTTAGCACAATTCTTCCTTCTTCAAGGAATCATGTAGTACAAAAATCCTGGTGGATTATTGGCCAGATTCCCTGGCCTCGAAGAAGCTCAAATACGGTTAAAGGAAACGCATAAGAAACATTATGAGACTAGTGAGATTTATCTTTATATAAGGATCCAAAGAGAAGGGTATTTTTGGCCTACGATGAAGCAATATGCATCACCAAAATAAAGAGATTATGATAAATGCCAAATCTATTTCCAGCCAGCTGAGTGCAACTTTCTGGAAGATCAAATGAATTGGAAGTAGCCTTAGATTGATTTTATTAAAGATGGATTTATTCCAGTATAAAAAGAAAATTCCATAGAACTAAGAAAAAGAGACTCAAGGTTTTATTTACGGGAGGAAAATCTCTATCGACGAGGATATTTCAACAGGCCTTTACAATGCATCACCACAGAGTAAGCACAAAAGGTTTTCAAGAAAGTTCACAATCCAGCTCTCATTGGAGGAGCCAAATTATATGACCAACTTATGACACTTGGGTATTATTGGCCAACAATGGATAAAGATTCAATTGAGTTTGTTCGAAAGTGAAAAGCTTGCTAACTTCATAGTAATCTAATTCATGCTCCATAGGTTGATCTACACACATTGTCAACACCTTATCCTTTCCATACTTGGGCGTTTGACTTTCTTGGGGAAATTAAACCTACATATAGGGGCAAAATATGGATTCTCATGGATACTGAGTGCTTTATAAAGTGGGAAGAACCACGACCATTAAAAAGAGAAACAACTGGAATGGTGGCACAATTCATTAGGGAATATAACATTTGTTATTTTGGCATTACCAAAGTTATTATTTTAGATGATGGAACTCAATTTATCAACAAAGAAGTGATAATGTTAATTGACAAATATTCAATTATTCACTATAGTTCAACAATGGTTTATTATAAAGGTAATGATTAAGGAGAATCTACAAATAAGACTTATTTTAATATTCTAACCCAAATGATGGAAGATTTTACTAGTGCGTGGGATGAAAAGTTGCCTATGGTGCTTTGGGCATATCGAAAAAATAAGAGGAAGCTAACAAGTTACACACCTTTCTTCTTCGTTTATGGAGATGAAACAATCCTTCTAGTGGAGTTAAAAGTGTTATATTCCAAATGTGCCTTGAGAAGAAACATGCTTCCTCAAAGTAGGCATGTTCAATTAAAATGACTAGATGAACATATAGACAATGCAAGGAAGAACTTTCAGGTTTACACGAAGCAACTCTCCAAAGCTTATGAGAACCTCGTTAGACAAAGGAAGCTCATGGAAGGTAATTTGGTCTTGAAGGAGGATGTTAATCACTAGAGGACTTCCTTTGCCAAAATTTTCATGAAATTGGGATGGACCATATGTTATTAGGGAAGCAAATGACTCAATTTATTATCCAATTTCAAAAATTAAAGATAATAGGCCTTTCAAAGTTAAAAACAAGTGGTTGAAAATTTATCATGTTTGAGAAATACTTATAATTTACTTTTTCTTGATGAAATTCGAAGAAGCACATGAATTGTTAGTATTTGTGAGCTAAGTATTGAAGCAAGAAATGAGGTTTAAGCATGAAATTCAAGAATAAATACATTATATGTATTTTAAAATGGGATAATTACAATTCAAAAGGGGACTACTTCCCAGAGATACAAAATACTGAGCTTATTCTAACAAAAATCTTAAGTTAGAAGCAGTGAAGAAGTTCTTTCCAACTAAGGCATCTATATCTTGAGCAACCTTTCCTTGATGCTCAGACATGGAGAAAGTGTTAACTTCGACCTCTGCCTTTCATTTAAACACGATATCACTCTTTCTCTTAGCAAGGCAACAAGCTCTCTCCGCTACAGCTACCGCTTGATCACATTCCTCAAGCTAAGGGAAAAGCTCTCTTAGTTTTCTTTCTTCATATTTCAAATCCTCTACAACCTTGACATAGATAGAATCATAAGATGTTAGATGAGTATCATTTAAATTCCTCAACTAGTTGATTAGCCAAGTAAAATGAAAACCATATTTTCTCAGATCTTTGAGATTCCCCATGTAGTGATTCAACACATATATGTCCAAGGAAGATGGGGAAATGTTCTCAATCTCAGCTACAACCCCAACAGTCCCTTGTAAAATATAGGACATCATCGATTTTTGAGATCTCATGCATTCAATAGTTCATGTCTCATGATGAGAAATCAGAAGTTGATCAAGCATGAAATACTTTGATCTTTGCATGATTGTACTATTCTGAAGCACATGTCCGTAATACTTAGTTAGCGTCAGGTTTAGCTAAAGTGATTCAAAACCAGACCCACTCTTATCAGTTTGCACATTAGCCATAGAACCTTGATCATCATGGGAGGATGAGTGAGAATGTTTTTGAGTGTCTAATCCACCTCAATAGAAGGCACAACCATTTGAGGTACCTCGATAGGGATGCTTCCTATAATAGGCTATAAAGACACAGATGAGACATAAGAGTTAGCTAAAACCTTAGCCAAATTTGGGCTAAGTCACAAGAAAGTGTAAATTTCGGGAAAAAAAACGTAGGATTAAATTTATAAGTTGACATTCAAAGTGTAAATTATGAGAAAATCTTTGTACTAAGCTACTAAATTGACTTATAAAGAGTAAATTTTAAGAAACCTTAGTAATAACCTACCAAATTGACTCACAAAGTGTAAGTTATGGGAAAACCTTAGTAGTAAGCTACTAAATCAATGTACAAAGTGTAAATTTCTAAAAAGACCTTAATAGTAGTATACTAAGTTGACTTACAAAGTGTAAATTTTCAGAGAAACCTTAGTAGTAAGATTCTAAAGTTGACTTATAAGGTGTAATTTTTTAGAGAAACATTAGTAGTAAGCTACTAAGTGGACTTACAAAGTGTAATTTTTTAGAGAAACTTTAGTAGTAACCTTAGTATTAAGCAACCAAGTTGATTTACAAAGTGTAAATTTATGTTGCAAACTTATCTATGATTGAGCTAAATTATGAAGAGATTTGTTGAGAGTTATGAAAAACTATCTCATTAGTAGAAGAATTAGGAAGAACCACATCCTTTGAAGCTTGAACTGGTGCATTAGAAGAGGAATCTTAAGGTTCTATTATTACAACAATAGGGAATTAAACCATATCAATCCAAGCTAAGTGAGGTGGATGATCTCTCCCTTCACTCTAGGAAAGATTAAACACCACAAATATAAGAAGCTCACTAATAAAGTCTTTCCCTAAAAACATAAAGATAATAACATTTAGATTTAAAGGCAAATACCTCAATAGTGGTCTCATGAGTAAGAGGATGCTTATTTAGAGAAAGCACTATGGTGGTCATTATGTTCGCCTACAGTTACAATATTACTCCAAGTATTGATAATCCAACATACTGAGATGATCAAATATTATCCACAATAAAAATCAAGTTCGTCCTACGTCCACAGAGTTCGTTAGAGGTACCACAACTAATGGCAACTTCATTGATGTTAAAGGAGTTAAGGGAATGAAACATATTGCAGATGCACTTGGAATCATCACGAGCTCTTCATCACTAGATAATTTTTATGCTACAGCAACAGCACATTTAGAGGGGGACCTATGTGAATAATTAAGCTTAGTTATTAAAGAACCTAGCATTGGAAAAGGTGAAACCTAGGTGTCTTCAATGACTGTACTTGATTGTTCTTTAGATGGAGGGATATTATCAATATTTACAACACCCATTGGAGATTAAGGAATGTCCTACAAAAAAAATCTAGGAAAATGTTATAATAGATATTTCTTAAATAAAAAAAATTATTCCACACAATTTATCGAGTGAGCTTATTGAGGTTGCTCAGACTGATCATCATCAGTGGAAGCATTGTCCACAACATCACTTGGTTTATTTATTAAAGTTTGCTTAAAGAAACCTATAGGATAAAGAGTTGGAGTTATAAATACACGTGACTGACTTAACTTCTTCCTCAAATGTTTTTTGCATTGAATAGGAACATCAATCAGATATATTTTCTCCGTCGGAACTTTTAGAGCAATCTTCACTTGAGGAACCTAAGAAATGAGAAAACCATCAGTTGGGTGATTCCTATCATAATTAGATAAAGCATCATCTTCACTAACAAAAATGGGATTTATTCTAAATAGAACATCAGCTACCATTAGATGCACCTTTTTAATGAGATCTAGTTTGGGGGGCTAACAGACTCTAGGGGTATGCCAACCACCTCGAAGGAACCTCGAGTTATTTTGGAATTTAGGGGAGTTTTGGATTTTATGGGATCTGTATAAGATGGAGAAATTCTTTTTGCACTAATGGCTACGTTCTTAGTTTTCTTGCCTTTATTTCCTCTTAAACAATCTCATTGATTGGGGACAAAGGAGGGAACTCTGCAAGCAGCTCAATGTTGGTGGTTCTTCGTTTAAAGTATAAACCAGCACTGGAGTTATTTTTAGGCCAATTTCTTGGGCCCATAACATTCAACATTAGATAAATTGGCTAAGTTCTCACAAAGGCCCTAAATTGCCTAAGTTGGGTCGGCTAAAATTAACAGAGTCGGCTCATTAAAATATCACCATGCCTTCTCTTTCCAGAATAACCATTTTCTATAAAACTCTACACAAAGGGAAAAAACGTCACGGCTAGTGAAGTCAAGGCATGAAGAATAGAAAGAATCACCAATTCCACTATTTCGACAAATGGGTAGGGAGGCACCTTAGTCAAAACCAAATTATCTGGCACAACGATGAGAGTTGTAAGCTTCATTCTCCTTCATGCACTCAGTAAATGAAGGAATACGACTAGGCATAATTAAAAGTACCATATCCAATGAAGGATCTTTAATTATAAATGCCCTAGGGTTGACCAAATGATAAGTGTAAGCTTCATTTTTTAAGAATGTTCACATTTTAGCAAAAGTTTTCTCGGAGTAAGATCTATCGAAAAAAATTATTCTAGGTATAAATCAAAGGAAGAATATACTTTATACTTTGTTTATGGTTCCAATGAAACAACCTGGGGGGCCCAACTGAAAATTTGTTAATTGGGAGCTCAACTAGAGCAAGCTTTAGGAACTTACTATAGAGGAACCCCATCAGAAGGACCACATTGCCAAAGTTAGAGGCGCCATATCTACTAACAGAATGATACATGTCAAAATGATCTCTATCTAACCAAGTATAAAAATAATCCAATATTATATCCTCCAAAGGAATGGTGACCCCATAAGCTAAGATAATTGAGAAATTTATCAAGTCTTTATGGGGTTGGCATTGGGCTTGATTGGCAGGAACAAGTGATGAAGTAGGCATAAAATGTAGGAAGCTAGGTCTTAAGGCTAATCTTTATCAGAACCAAATGGTATATCGGGTAGTATACACTTTTACTTTTATTCCTTGGTCAGCTTCGAAGGAATTTTGTAAAAATATTGCTTAACTGGACAAAAGTGGACTTTAAAGTATCATTGATGTACTCACAAAAAAGTCTATCAAGATCCGTTCAAGCTTCACACTCCTGTTATCCATTGGTTCATCGTTGTAAGGAAAAGAACAACATGGACCTATCCCATCAGTTCACACACATATTTTAAGGTAATTCTAAACTCAACCCAAGATATCACTAAGGTATAGGACAAATAATTCCACCTAAAAACCAACAAGTGGAGTGTAGAGTTGTTTTTGGAGAGGGTAAAATCCCCAAACCAATACAAAGCATTAGAAAGACCAGCTTGGAAAAGAGTTACATCGTATTTCTTATAAATATAAGTGGTCCAAGAAGCAAAACCCCGATATAAACCACGTAGTGCCTCAAAAGTCAATATTGGAATAGGATAAGTCTCCCCTGTCCAATTGAAGTCTCAAAATACCAAAAGGGGGAGATTATCTCCCTCAGAATGATTCTTAAGTTGATCGGCTATCAATAAAGGATCTCCAAATACTTGAAAATTTACAAAAAAGACCTATCTGCTTTCCAAAACTTGTCTGTCTCCCCAAAAGTATGGACCACAACGATAATGTTTCGACGGAGCTTCTCTCTCTGGTATCTCAGATGATGAAGCCCCTCTTGAGCTCTTACCATAAATTTTGATAACTTTACTTAACGTTGTCATAGATGAAAAATAAAATTATATTCAAAAGAAAAGTGATGAAAATGTTGTAGAAATTATCATAACAGAGCACGGTCGCCAAAGAATGAGGAAAAGATAAAGTATTTGCAAAAGAAGAACTTGAGTTCACTCTCTACAATGGATTAGGAGCTTGGGTTTTAATGGAAATTAAAATAAGAGTTAGATAGTTTTTTTGAAGAAATGAAGGCCTCTTTTATATGGTTTCTCTCTTATATCCATTTCAAAAAAATACTTTTGATCGTTTATGAAACAAAGTGACTTGAAATTGGGGGGAAATACTGATTGTGTAACCCAATGCCTCAGATGTCATTTCATGGCTACACGTGACAAAACGTGACGATGATGTCAGAGCTAGTGACCTTAGAACTTAATGTTAAAATATACAAATAATCAGTTCACACGTTAAATATGCAAGTAGACAAAAACTAACACATGTACAGACAAGGTTCTTCCATCAAAGGTTCTTTAATAGAAAGTTCGTCAGTTTTGAGATTCATTGAACAAAGGTCCCGCGATTGTAGATCCATCGTCTCAAAATATTCCCAAATAAAACTCACCGGTGCAAGGTACATTATGTAGGAATATGCTTTTATTTTCCTGGCCAGGGAATTTCAAGTCACAAGTTATTTGAATAAGGTGTTTTTTTATAGAAACTTCGTATTCACACAACAAGTTTCTCTATGAGGGACAAAATGAAGGACGGGCTTATTTGTAAAACTCCCTACTCAAAGATAAGTTACTTCACTAAGGCAAATGGTATTTTATTCGATGTTATATAGAAAAAGTTAATCAGAACACTATAAAGTCCAAGTCAAGAAGACCCGAGGAGGCTCAATGAACCATCAATCGAACTGGATATAGGAATGTTCTGAGGAAGTGACTTTTGAGAACACAGAGACCGAAACAACTCTATAAGATTAGGCGTGTTACGAAATAGCTCACTCGATTGAATATGTTGCGAGTAACCATCAGCTTGCTCGACTGAAGTATTAATGAACTATAAAAAAGTGATGAAGAAGACAGCACTGTTTGACATAAAAGAATATTTCTTTTGCACATGATCCCATGCATGCAGATTTTATATAATGTATTGGGCAATGCACTTATCACTTTTGATTAAAGTAATACTTTTTCCCATGTTTTGAGACAACTTTAAACCATGCTTAATGGGTTTGTCCTTTATTTAATGGTTGATGGTGGTTTAGCAATAAAAGCATCCAAAGGATAAAATAAAGTACTCAAGGTCCCACAAGATAGAGGGTGAGACTATATATGCTATATTGTTCCATTCAAGTAAAAGGAAAACAAGGATGGGACTCGAACTAGGAGAGACACACAAAGAATATACAACACAAAAAAGAGAGAGATTTTGAGAGAGTTTAAACACAGTAAATATTTGAGAGAATAAGTTTTATGATTGAGATTGGGTTATTGTAAGCATGTATTTCCATTCTCTGAGTGAAATAAAACTCAAGCTCGTGTGAACGTATCCCAAGTTGGGTGAACCACGTTATTTATTGCGTTCTTTACAGTTATTTTCTTCTCTTGAATATATTCTCCCTCAATATTTGAGCTTACTTATCATCACTTCTACAAAGTATATTTTTCCATCACCATTATTAGGGGTCATGCCTCAGTTTTACAAAAACCACCCAGCTGACAAGAGAAATTACCACTTCCTCTCATTACCCAAAGATAAGTTCTCCCTTATACTATATTTTCATTCATATCTTTCGGGGGGAGTGATATGCGATTTAGGGGGGTTATTATTAGATTTCAGTGAAGAGATATATATTTTAGGGGGAGTTTTCTTATCTTTGTTTGAAATGTTTTTATTTCATGGATGTTTTGCAATGCTACACTTTTTAGACTTCGTGATACATATTTTTTGTTGCTAGCATATGTTTATTGTGTGGTCTAGATCTTGATATCATATGGCCACTCTTGCTTTATCATTGATTATATTATTTTACCATTGATATCGTGTGATTGTTTTTATAGATACCCCACATGCGATTTAGGGGGAGAACGATTTGTGTATACCCTGCATGCAATTGATTATCATATTTTTATCTTTGTCATATATATTCCATCTCTCTCATCTTTTGAGATTTATGGTTTGCATTGTCTTTTCTACCTTTGTCTATTCATGGAAAAAAGGGATAGAAAATATTATCAATGATAGTACATTTATTAGGGGATATTTCCTATGCAAGGAGAGCTTTGCCCTCACATTGATGTTACTTATTTGATGGTTTGGGGTTGTTTAAGTTACAGGTATCTCATCATGGAGTGTCTCTATTTTTTTTGTTTAGTATTAGTCTATGTTTTCCTTTCTAGGAATGTGGGTGGTATATATTAATGATTAGGACTATATTGAATTTGGTGGAATTTGTATTCATTTTTTACTTTGGGATTTTTGGGGATTTTTCCACGGAACGTCCAAAGGGGGGGATTATTCCATCAAAAAATTTATTCTTCAAACGTAAAGTAATTTTTATTTTATCCAGTAATGTATCCTTCGCATTTTTGTGTGTCTAGATGCATGAGTTCCATGCATGCTTCCATTCGTGTCTAAGCCGACTTCTATTACATCACTTCGTCTACTCAGAGATTCTAGTGAATTTAGTAACTTTTTGGAAATGGTATATGACCCATAATGCACTATAGGATTCCCCCACATATTTTTTCCACATTTTATGCACTTGTTTTTATTAGCAAATGTTACATACTTCAAACAGGTGAAAATGATCCATTCAAAATCATTTACTTCGAAAAATCTTTCAAAATGGCATTTTGGTATTTTTGTGTTTAAGGAGTGCGCACGGGGAAAAAGGGCACCGTGAAAATAGACCGTGCGAATGGAAGCAAAATGGGTGCGCATACGTATTTGAGCAGTATGCTCAATTTTGGTCATTTTTTATGACCGTGTGCACGATAAAAAAGCCTCAATGTGCGCAGACTTCGTAGATAGCGAGAAACTCGGTTTTTCACTATAAAAAGTCATTTTAGCTCCTTTTTCAAATTAGGGATCTTAATTACTTTACAAAGATTTCATGTCTAAGAACTGATCTTTCTCTCTCTAGAAACCCTAGATGAGATTTGATTTGACCTCACTTTTTTTAAACACTTTTTGAGTGATTTATCAAAACAACCATAGAAAACCTTACCTTCGACATTTACCATTAAAGATCTTCAGTTGAGAGGTCGATAAGAGGAATATTCGAGGAGTTGAAGTGGAATTATCCAAAGTTTATGTGTGGAAGTTCATAGAAGTGGAATATTATCTCTCGATAAGTTTTGGAGGAGCTTAGTTGAAAGCCTCTAGATCGGATAGAGTTTAGAGGATTGGTGGACTGCAAGATTTTGTAAATGTGAACTCAGTCTAGGTAACTGACTAATCTCTTATAAAAATCCATCATTTTTCTAGTGGATTCATTGTAGCATCCCAAGTTTTTTCCCGATTGGTTGGGTTTTTCCCTCATATACCTTGGCATTGTGCCTTGTAAAACCCCACCTAATAAAATACCGGGCGATTAATCCTGTACCAAATTATAACAGGAGTCTCATATGGTTGATTCTTAGCATCACTGTCGAAAACCAATTTAATTACTAATAACCTATTAGGCTGGCATCAAAATTTTATTTAATCAAACCATATAATTAAAACAATCACAGCAGTTTATATATAGAACTGAAATGAAATAAACCAAACCCTCGGTTTAACAAAATGCAACCGTAATGAATGCCGCACTAAAAGGTGGTAAAATAATAAATAAATACAATTGGGCTTTCGGCCCGAGTGATGCTACAATGCTTCCAAACTAGATCAAAAGAATAGAAGTGTCTAAAAATAAACTTGCATGCATCCACAGCTGCTGCAGCAGACGTTTGACTCGAAGGAATCATCATCCAGGTGTCCCTGTGACTGGACACCTAAAATAAATAAATATATATAGTAAGAGAAGGAAAATATAAAAACGGGTCAGAGCCCGAGTTTGAAAATATTTTGCAAGTGCATAAATTCTATATTTTTTAAAAATATGTTTTACCTCATATTTAAATTGGTATCGCACTCTCATGAGATAACCCTCACCCCCCTTCTAATAGTGCACACCAATCGCATACCTATTACATAACCTAGTTAAGCTTCCCTGCCTAGCTAATCCGTTACACCAAATCTTCGAAAATCCTAATTAACCCGAGTACTAAGGGCTAAACTTCTCCCCATTCCCAACACTGCGCTACGTTCGTGCGTGGGGTGTCTTGCGAAGCAAAATCCAAACAAGGAACTCCCCCGATACACTACTACTTGGCAATGTTGTTCGTCGAGATCAATTAGGCCCTCAGCACACAACGTATATATATAACTCATATATATAAATATATAAATATTCAATTCTCAATAGAACCTATGATTCATAAAAATTCGAATATATATATATATATATATATATATATATATATATATATATATATATATATATATATATATATATATATATATATATATATACCGGAAAGGGAATAATACCATCATTCTTTTCACTTTATATGATAATTTATCTCTATATACAAGAAAATATACTAAGCACCACAAGTATATTTATACATATCAGAATCATAAGTATAATAACCATCCCACCGAGCTATAACTCGGGGATGCAGTCTCATAGTGCCTATCCGAATTCGGGTTTACTCACTATACTATGGTACCAAGCCAGACTCTCTCATGGTTCTGGTAAAAATATACACGACGGTGGAGGTGGTCATATTCCCTCTGCAAGTGGAGTACACACACATCTCACTCGAACGCGGGACGAGATGACCTGGGGATATACTCTCCTTGCTTCTCTAGCTAGGGGATTCACCCACATCGCTCAAACTCCCCGGATCGCACTAGAGAAAATATATAATCTGGTTGTTCTGACCCAATGCCAAAGGAAAGCCCGTGGAACCAGCCTCTAAGGTACAAACATATCAATCACACGCAGATATATTTATACGTAAATTTTTTTATATACTATAACAACGTCATATATATATAATCTATATTACTTCTCAAATATAAATATGGCTATAATTGCCAACTCTCTTAGCAATAGCCAATAACCCCGAATGTTCCCATTCGAAGTAGTATCTAAGTATTCACATACTTAAAATACTAATCCCATAAGTATTCTCTTACGTAAATATAACTCGCACCTTAATCCCTTTTTAGGATTTATATATTCTGTATTCTCTCAACTTATTGTAATCCTATAGGTATCGCGTTACCTATAATCCTAGTCGTCAACCGACACCGGATAGCCGCTCATGTAACTCTAGCTCATATCCTTAATTTCAATCCTATTCACATCCTAATATTTACTCCAAACATATAGGCGGCACATAAATATTTTTTCGACACGCATAATACATATGTATATATATATATATATATATATATATATATATATATATATATATATATATATATATATATATATATATATATATCACACCTAGTTGTAGGCCCTAGAAATAATTTTTTTTTCCAAAATTTTTATTTTTCCATTGAAATTAACCTTCCAATAAACTCATGTTCAAAAAATTAGATCAAAATACATTTTGTAGCTATTTTTAAAAAAATCCACAAAAAACTGCTCAAAATAACTTATTTATAAGGGTCTGCGCCAGCAGTTTTTTGTGGATTTTTTAAAAATATCTATCAAATGTATTTTGACCTAATTTTTTCAATATGGGTTGATTAGAAGGTTAATTTCAAGAGAAAAATAAAAAATTTGGAGAAAAGTTTTCTTAGGACCTAGAAATAGGTGTGATGTATGGCGTGATGTATACATCATGATGTAGGTGAGCCTTCCTCTCTCTCTCTCTCTCTCTCTCTCTCTCTATATATATATATATATATATATATATATATATATATATATATATATATATATATATATATACTACCCCGAGTGTGACTCGTACCGAACACCTAAATTAGTAAACCCTGGGTTTTACCTTGAATTAACCCAAGGTATACACCTCACTCAAATAATAATTTGGAAGTCCCCACACTATTTTTAGGAACCCCAAATGTCGAATTCCTCAATTTATTTATTTTCCTCGAAAATATACTTTTAGTGCCACACAATTTTGCACCCTCTTAGTCCCAAATTTAGCTCCCTTAAATGACTAAGAATATATTACCTTAGTTGGGTATTCATTTCCTCAAATACACGTACTAGAAATAATAAATCTAGGAATTTATCCCATTAAAATAAAACAGGCCGAAATTGTCAAATTTTTTAAAGGTTCGATCGATCGACCCCTGGTCATCGATCGATCGATCAATCAGGGGGTCTTCTTCTCTGAGACTCTATTTCGGCCATAGCAATACCCGCAGGAATTTTACACCCTCTCCCAACCTTATGTGACTACAACCAACTAATTTTATTCAAGGGAAATTGGTTCTAATCATCCTAGAACCAAGAATCAACAATTATTTTCAACAAATTTCTAGGTCCCTCGAATCGAATATTATATGGCGTTTATTCGTTAAACTTTTGAAAAAGTAGTTTTGATTCATGAAAACCCAACCCAAAAATCATATGATTTACTGTTACCAATTATGATATTAGATACACACTCAAAATATAAAGCAAGTAAATACTTGCCTCGTGGATAAAATTCGACAACCTCGAGTCGAATCCCGCGGAGTTTGTCCCGGAAATCCCCTTTCTTCCTTCTTCCTTCTTCTCTTCTCTTCTTCCTTTGTCTCTCTTATCTCTCTCTCTCTCCTAGGGCTGAAATGTGTGAGAAATAAGGGTTTATAAAGTTAATCCCTTATAATAGCCAAAATTGACTCGTTTACTCAATTACGAGTCCCTACTGGTCCAAAAATTCTCGAAACCCAAACACTACATCTGGATACTCTATTCTGACTATCTCAGCCATTCTGAAACCAACCGCTCACTCGAAATCTCCATTTGAGGTACTTAACTACAATTCACTAATTAAATACAATACATCTCAATGTGGGTTATTCCAATTAAAATTTTATCCTTCGTCGCTTTACCCAAGTGCGACATATAATTAAAATACTCCGACTCATTTACTTGATCCCAAAAGTAAATAAAGCACACATCAAAAATCATCTAACCCTCGTAAACTCCAAAAATTATTATTTACGATAATTCCTCAAATTTTCAAATTACGCCCACTTATGAAATTTAATTATCCATAAAAGTACGGGGTATTACATGCCTATTCTAGCATTTACTCTTATTTACAACACATAACCTCACATAATCTCATATTCACATTTGATTTAGGTCTCTAGATGTTTAAATCTCACATAATTGCAATTAAATTAAATCAATTTGACTAGATCTCACTTAAATCACAAATTAACTTAAATTTGGATCTAACTGAATTGGTGTAGATTTCTCATCTTGTTTAGTTGTAATTGAACTCAAATGCTTTCAAAATGAATTTAAATTGACGGGTTGGCATGTTTATTCTAAATGAGTTACATGATTATTACCACATCGATATGGTAAGATATTTCTTGCAATTTTAGGGGGCGCTAGCCCAAATATATAAAACCTCACCCCCACCCCACCCCACCCCCAATGTATTATTATTATTATAGTACAAAAGCAACGGGTCTAAGTTGTTAGAGTTACCGTTGTTGGCGATTAGGCTCATTATCCTTATAATAGGAGTTTTATCTCATCTCAGTTAGTCATGTGGATTCAAGAAGTTCATTTTGAACTGAAGTGGTTCTAGTTCTCGTACATTTCAGTTGAGACTATTGTATATTTGAGATTTACTCATTTTTATTGGAGAGATTTATTTTTATCTCAAATAAGTGAATATCTAGCTAAAAATATTAATGGTAGCTTTCAAAAGATGCAAAATTTACCTAAGTACCCTCCAACAGATAGTTTTTTAAAAGCCAATAAAAAGATCCTATTGGTTTCCTTCTTCAAACACATAAGTTTTCTAACAACATTTTCCAAATATCAAACATACAATCCATATCTCATGTTCCTCTACTTGAGTATTCTAGAAAAAGAAACCAAGTCCCAAAATCCATTTCCCTGTTGAGAGTTTCAAATCTAAAATTCCATTGAAGCAAATCTCCAACTTAAAAACCCTTTTGATTTTAAGATTTTTCCTTAAACCCTCTTTAGTTAAAGACAAACTCAATGCTCTATTGTGCTAAAGGTTCAACCCAAAAATTCATTTGAGCAATATACTTGTGATTACTTGTTCATTTAGATTTCTAGAAACAAAAGTAAAGTAAATTTTCATTACATTATGGTTAGGTATCTCCTATTTGATAGTTATAGTTGAACTTCATTATTTCTTCTCAGTCGATAGTGTCATTATTATGGGGATTCAAGGCGTTATAAGACCTTGGGCTCTTTGTGTTCTATGTGGGCAAGGACAAGTAGAATTGCCTTGTTGTTAACAATTTGCAAGGTGCTATAATTCCTTGTGAGATTTTGGTTCCACCTTAGTGAACCGAAGATAGCCAAGTATCTCGAGTACCATCTTAAGCGTGGACGTAAACAAAGTTGGACCACATTAAAACCTTTATTAGTAACATTTCTCTAAACTCCCTCTCATAACTATTTACGCTTATTATTTGATTAATTACTCATACTTAAATTGACTTATCATATTACAGTTAATCTCAAAAGAAAATTCAAAAAGTTTTTAAAATTGTCATTATTTATTTTGCTTCAAACTAATCTTTGATAGACAATCATTGGTTCAATGGCATTGAACTTGTTGCTTTGATACTTTATCTTCAACAAAATTTGGAGTTAGTTCTCCAATAATTTTTTTTATACAAAATTTTACCCGCGTGGCATGACCTAATAGGTAAAACTTCTTAACTTGGTCTAAGGAAACACTAGGATTGTGTAAAGGGGGAACTAAAATCCTAAAATTTTTCATTATTAAAAATGCACTTTCAATAAACTCATTCAAAAAAGTATGTTACCTTTAGTTTTTGTTGTTTAATACAGTGAATAAAAAGGCATTGTTTGATACATCACTTTTTCGAAAAGCCTTATTTTGAGAAGACAATTTTATGACGAATTTTGAAAAATAATTGTTTGAAACAACGATTTTTAATGCAAAACTGTTGTCTCAAACAACGATTTTTCAAGATGCATTCGAGATTTCGTTGTCCTAAACAACAAAATTTAAAAGTGGCAAGATTTTGTGAATAAGTTTAAAACTAAAACTTTTTGTGAAAATGTATTTAAGGTACCTTTATTTTTAAAAAATACAGTATATGTGTATATATATATATATATATAGAGAGAGAGAGAGAGAGAGACGGAGAGATATCAAATTCACCCATTACATCAATGACTTAAAATCTCATGTCATTAATAAAATTGAAATCTCTTTCCCCTTAAATATAGGTCTCAAATCAGATTCAACCATATAAATTTGTTTGTATTATTTTTTGTCCTAGACATAGATCTCTTTCCCCCTGAATTTTTTTGAGTAAATTTTTGCTCACTCACTTTATAACACGGCAAACTAGTGTAACCTACTCTGATACCAATTTCAGAAAGCTAATGCGCCCTTGGGTTTGTAGAAAAACACCACCAATTTTTTACTTTCGCTATTTTAATAAACTTCACACTGACACAAAACCAAAAGTATTATGTGAAACAGTTTTACCAATTTTAGTCTTGACCTAAGCATGCATATAGGTGAGTATAAGGAAGAATAAAATAAGCAAACTTCAGCACGGTAATGTACGAGGAAATCCCATAACGAACAAAATCTCGGACAGCCCATCCACACAAGTCCACTACGATATAGGTAGTTTACAAGAACAACTTATATTTATTCACAGACTCGATGCCTTCAAACCTTGATGCGCTTCCTCGTTCCTTGTAACCTTCATCGCAACAACTATTGGACGCCTTCCAACAACCACACAATTCAAGCACATTCTCACGCTTCATTATCCCACCGATCTTACTTGTCTTGTAAGCAGTCCAGCTGCCGCTCGACACAAATAAGGTCTCCACTGCTCGAAATGCTCACAGTATAAAGAACAAATAAATATGGTGTAACACATAAGAGATCTCAAATGGACATATAGATGTAGGATTCTTAGATCTTAAACTTGGGTATAAACTAAGATCTGAAAGGCACGAGATATAACTTGAAAAATCATTTTTGCAGAAACCCTCTCTAAAAACTGATGCCATACCTGAGTATTTATAGAAAATAAATTTTTTGAGGCGGCATGTTTTTCTAGAAAACTCATTCGAACAAACATATACAGTTCATTTGAATGAAAATAGCATCTCGTTCGAAGCAACTAAAAACTCATTCAAACGAACAAGTCAATATCATTTGAACCCACATCGCACGATATATTTTTTATCAACAAAAATTTCTCGTTTGATGTTCATTTGAAGGTCATGCTAACAACATTCACATCTCGTTCAAATGAACTATATAAACCAGTTCAAATGACTGAAAACAAAAAATATTTTTTCTCTTAAAATCCATTTTACGAAAAGGCCTCAAATACTTTTATAAAACAATACCGAAACTAAATCTAGGGATCAAATAAAAATATGTATTTATACCGTTATTGAGATCCCACGAATCTTGAATACAAAAAATGGCACGTAACCCAATGTATCCTCGATGATGCTTTAGATTTCTCGCATGGTCTTCAACAACACATTATAGTCTTGAAGGACACACAAACTAAGTCATAACCTGTGACTCAAACAAGTTTTGACCAAACATAAAATAAAGCCAATACATGCAAATATTTGTCATTAATAAACTTATTGGTACTTTTAGTTTTTGTTGTTTAAGACAGTAAATAAAAAGCGTTGTTTGAGACATCGCTTTTCCAAAAATCATCGTTTAAGATGATAATTTCACAATTCAATTTGAAAAATTATTGATTAAAACAACGTTTTTTAATGCAAAAATATCGTCTCAAACAACGATTTTTCAAGATGCATTTGAAATTTTGTTGTCCTAGACAATAAAATTTAAAAGTGGCATGATTTTGTGAATAAGTTTAAAGCTAACAGTTTTTGTGAAAATGTATTTAAGGTAACTTTTGTGAGTGCAAGAAATATCATAAATAAGATCCACGAAAATAATTATAAGTGCAGAAAGTAAAGATCACACACATAATAACGATATACGTGATTCAGTAACTTCCCTACGTTCATAGAGAGGTTACTATGTTCTTATTAGTATCCCTCAATGCTCGAGGTCACATCCCTTTGCCCCGGGTTAGGGTTTATAATTTATAGATGTGTACAATAAGAGAATGAGTTACAAGGAACTCGATTAACATGTGGATAACTAGGGGTGTCCCTAAACATCTCCTTCGAGATTATTGGTAACCAGTTTGAGTATATCCATAAGTGCTTAAGTGAATGTTAAATACATGTGTCTTTAATGAATAACTAATTTGGGATGGAAAGTCCTTTTATCCATGCAGGGTTGGTCGGCTACTCTCTTGGGCTGAAAATAAACGAGCCCCCATAATTGCCCCTAAAATCTTTGGGCTAAGCATTTGGGCCAACATATTTTATGTAATTTTAAGGCCCATAGACTATAAATTGCATATAAGACCGTAATGAAAAATTTATAGTTCTGGTGAACTCAAGAGTACACGCTCGTCCGTGGCCAAAAACCATGGCGAACTTGTAATTTTATTGAAGAAGTAAGGGTAGGTTGGTCCGAGCAGATATGTGAAGCGCCAAAATCCTCCTTGGTTGTCGTGTTCCATCATTAGCTCAAACTTCAAACAGAGATACATCACCTTTGACTGCTATCTTTCAAACGTTCCTTCGTCTACTGGGCTTCCAGTGTTTACTTCTTTAGCATCTCGTATTCTTCAGAGCTTCTATTAATTCTTATAAGTTCTGCTCACCTCCTCTTTATTTTCACTTTTACGATCGTTCTTCATCTGTAGCTAGGGTTTTTCCCCTTTGTATTATCCATGGAACTGTTAGATAACAAGTCAATAGCAGAGTTTAGGAAGACTTATAATAATCCTGACTGGGTTAAAATTGACTGTGCCCCTCTCCCTAAAGATGTTCATGACATTGAAGGGGGAAATGGATTCACACCCTACTGATCACCCAAGGGGGGTTGACATTTCCTCCAAACCCTCTTTTTTTTAGATTCTTCAAATATAGATGTCATCCCTGTCCATTGTGCCCCTAATGTCTGGAAGATTATAAATAGGGTCAACAAAATAAACACGCAGTATGGGACTAATTTAGGTCTTGTTGAGCTCTCCTATTGGTATTCTTGGTCACACACTAACGACGACATCCTATATTTGAAGACAAGAATGATAGATAAGGTTATGGTTGTGAATCTCCCAAACTCTCCCAAGGACTATTGGGTTCATGCTTTTTATTACCAAAAATTAGCAGCATCCTCACCTCCCTGAGGGTGTGAGGTACCGAGGCCCCAAGATTTCTGATTTTAGGGAGGATCACATAGGTTGCTTTCTTTTTTCTTCTGTTTACTTGATGTTAAATTTTCTTTTATTTTCCTACTCGCTACTTATGTTTTCCTGTCCTCTAGCTTATGTTTTCTTCCTCTATTTTATAGCTTGTGATAAAACTCTGGAACTTGACTAGAGTGAGGTGAATGTTATCGTACTTCTTAAGGTGTGAAGAGTTCAAGAGAGGCTTTCAGATGATGATCACCTTCGCTCTGCAGCATATTTTTAGAATATAAGAACATGGTCAACAGTTTCATTGCTCGTCCTGTTGACAAAGTCCCTGACTTGAAGATTTCTAAAGTAGGGTCCCTATGAACCAATAGAAGAAGAAGAAGAAGAAGAAGAAGAAGAAGAAGAAGAAGAAGAAGAAGAAGAAGAAGAAGAAGAAGAAGAAGAAGAAGAAGAAGAAGAAGAAGAGCAATAGATGGCACCTCCTATAAAAAAAAGAGTGATAAATATTGATGATGATGATCAGTCTATTTTATCTGATTGAATAAAATCTTTAAAGAGGTCGGAGGTTGATTGCCCAAGAGCTTGTGGCTCTAGCCCAGGAGCCAAGGGAAAGGAAAAAGAGAAGGAGAAGGAGAAGAAGAGAGAGACAGATAGACAAACAGACAGACAGACATAGAGAGAGGGAAGATGAGAAGAATAAAGAGGAGGCTAAGAAGAGGCTAGCCTTAGAGGAGCATGTTGTTCCCTTCTTTACTTCTGATACTGATGGGTACAGGTGACTAACATCCTTATCCTTGTCCCTGACTTGCTGAAGGGGGTTGTGCTAGCTGTCGACCGCGAGCGCTCCTCGCGACTGGGGTCAACCCATCTTGCACTCAAGTCCTCTCAGGTACTTACTCTGGTAACTTTCTTTCCTTTATCCTCGTATCTCTCTTATCCTGCATTTATCTTCTCGGTATTAACTTAGCTCTTCCTGTTTTGTGCAGTTTTTGGGTAATTTTACTACTCTATTGGATGGTCACACTAACCAGTCCAAAAATAACCAGAAGCTCAAAGATGCCCTAAAGAAGTCTACGAAAAACTTAACCAATACACGTATTGCTTGGGAGTGAGAAAAGGAGAGCATGAAAAAGGCCTATGTCGATCTCCAAGCAGCCAAAGACTTGGTGGTTGCTGAGAAGAAGAAGTTGGTCAAAGAAAATCTGAACCTGAATAAGAAGGTTCAGAAGTTAAAGAAAGAGCTCGCTACTGAGAAGGACGGAAGTTACATCGAAGGCTGGGATATGACTTATGATGATGTCGAACTCCAATTAGGCTATGTAAAGGTGTCTTTTAAAAAATGATGGGACCAAGCACTAGAGGCCGCGTGAGTTCTTTCTGTCTCTGAGCTCTTCAAAATCCACTTTCCTAGACCCAAGCCTCTCCCAGAAGAAGAGTCAAATATTGGCCATCCTGTCGAACAACTGAGAATGAGTCTGCTAAGGTCAGAGCGACTGCTAACCAAGAACAGAGGACAGTCGAGAAGGGGAAGGTAGTACACAACTCTTAGAAGGTGAAGGAATAGGGCCTTTAGTTTAGAATTTTTCCTTTTTCTAGATTTTTGTGCCTTGTAATATTCCTTTCTCCCTCTAGTTATACTGGCCTTTGGCCCCCTTTACTAATTAATGAAAAAATAACTTTTTTCTTATACTGATGTGTTTTTCCCTTGTGAACATACTGAGGTTTAATCGCAATCTTATCTGTTGCATTATTTATAGCTCGATGAGGACTATATTCCCCCTACTTCAAACTTGGGGATGATTTTGGGACCAAACATCAGTAGCAAGCTCGCAAGGCATTCATAAAGAACTGCAAGTCTCTGAGGGTGAG
Organism: Sambucus nigra; assembly: GCA_949130495.1. Classification (NCBI taxonomy): domain Eukaryota; kingdom Viridiplantae; phylum Streptophyta; class Magnoliopsida; order Dipsacales; family Adoxaceae; genus Sambucus; species Sambucus nigra. The sequence continues at coordinate 380,264,362 of OX422211.1, forward strand.
GACTGAGCAATACAAGGACCAGTCCGAACTGGTCGCCAAACTGAAAGTGGTCTCTAAGTGATGGAGGACACTGGTTCCTTAGTCCAAGAGTTAATAAATTATTTGAGAACCCAGTTTTTCAAAAATAGATATATGATCCAAGTGGGTGAAGTGATTCAAGTTGAGAACGATACTCTAAGGAAGGAGGTCACCGAGTTAAAAAAGATTATTTAAAGGGATAACGTTATTGCAGCTAGACTCCAAAGAGATGCATGAGGATGAGGCACTTATTCAGAATGGGCCCCCGAGAGGTGTGGGCAACTCTTTATGATAAGGTCTGGATTGATTCACCAACACAGCTAAAGGAGGTTGAGGATGTGGCATTCAAGTGAGGTTGGTTAACTGCCCTTGGGGAAGTCAAGACTCCCAAATAATCAGATATATGGTATAAATACCAGGTTGATTATCCTGCTTATCATTACAACCCCTTCTCAAAAGATGACAAATGGATCCCCATTGATGCCATTCCTTCCCAGCTCCTCAACCATTACCTTGAAGACAATGAGGAATTATTCGCCCTTGACCTTGATGATGGCCAAAGAGAACGTATAGCATTTATCTTGATCGCCACCCATAATTGGTTTAGGTCCTTGTTTGGTCTTTGTATTCTTGTAACTACATTTTCTAATTTTTCCAATATATAAAGTTTAATTACCAACTCATTCTATATTTTGAGCATATGATAACTAAATTTGGGTTAATAATTGCCTTTGTGTTTTGACTGCTAATTGGTGAGAGTTGGTATTTCCTGACCACCTAGGACCTTTTTTGACCAAATAATTTTATTGATCATTTTAGGCTTCTTGCCGATAAAATCAGTTAGTACTTATAATTAGTCATTTTGGGCTCTTAGCGGACTAAATGAATCTAGAACAAATGTTAATCATTTTGGTCTCTCGCCGACTAAATGAGTTTGCTAACTTGTGCTCGAACATTCTCCCGGTACAATATGCCTTAGCACTATCATTTCATTTTCCTTACCTTTTAGGTTGTTTCGTCTACCCAGTTGGTGTAAAATTCACCTGATCATGTTTTTAAGCAATCAACATAGTTAGCGACCAACCTAAGTTGGTTTTTTTACCTAAGGATCCCCTGTAGGGTTTTTATTATTGTCGGGACAACTCATGAGGTCTATTGTATTTACAATAAAGACCTAAGGGTTGTAGTAACTAAAATATTTTATTAACTTATTATAATTTATGTAAACCCAGCGCGGCAAAGGAGATTCCATAATTGGAGTAAGTTGAACAACTTGTTGTAATCCTCAGGAGTTATGTTATGCGCAAGGAAGTTCTTTGGCAAAGGCAAGCGGATTAGCTCACTGCAACCAAAGGTAATCTTTTCATGTGGTTAGAGGAGTTATCATTTGGAAAGGGTGCACAATACTGAGATAAAAAAAAATTCAAATCATCCAATATACGAGTTCAGAATGCGAGGGCTAATTAGCCTTTATTCATTGAATAATAATTTGCAAGTGACATAAGATTGAAATAAAAATTTGCATAAATTAATTATGCTGTTAAAAGATAAAAATACTAGAATTAGAACTTCTTGAGATTGGTTGTGCTCCATGCTTTTGGTATCTCCTTTCCCTTCAGTGTTTCCAAGTGATATGCTCCTTGAAGGTCATCCCTGATTACCTTAAAAGGTCATTCGCAGTTTGGTCCCAGCTTGCCATCTGATTGATTTATGGTACTGCCAAGGACTTTCCTCAAGACATAGTCCCCTACTTGGAATTTCCTCAGATTGATTTTTTTTTGTACTTCTTAGTCAGCTGTTGGTAGGAATTCAACTTGATTATGGCTTGCTCTCTTCACCCATCTTCTAAGTCAAGTTCAATGTGTAATGCATCATCATTTAGGCCTTGTTCTACCAAACTGGTTTTTATAGTAGGGATACCTTCTTCAAGTGGGATAATAGCTTCCATCCATAGGTAAGTGTGAATGGTGTTTTCCCAGTTGGTCTCTTAGGAGTACTACGGTAGGCCCACGAAATATAGGGGAGCTCGTCCACACAGGCACCTTATGCTCTTTCCAACCTCTTCTTCAGGCCATCGAGCATGGTTTTGTTGGAAGCTTCTGCCTGATATTTTATTTAAGGATATGCCACAAAACTAAAGTGGTGTCTAATTCCATGCTCATCACAGAAACCCTGAAATAAGATACTTTTAAATTGCATGTAGTTATCGGTGATGATAGTTCTTGGTACCCTAAAACTCATTATGATGCTCTTCCAAATGAACCTTGTCATATCGGCATTATGAATGTTTGTCAGCCCTCCACCCACTTGATGAAGTAATTTGTGCTGATCAGTAGATACTTGTGCTTTTTAGGTGTAGTAGGTAGTGGTCCTATGATATATAGTCCCTATTGCGCGAATGGCCACAGACTTGTCAGAGATTACAGGTCTCTAGATCGTTAATGGATCGTAGGAGAGAATTTTTAACACTTCTCACATATGCGTACATAGGTACTTACGTCTTTCTACATATGGGGCCACCAGTAACCTTACTTAATTACCCAAAAGGCCAATTATCTCCCTCCCACGTAACTCCCATAAATACCATCGTAAAGTTCACTAAGAACTTGCTTGGTGTTACGTGGATGGATGCACTGGAGGTAAGGGTCTGTGAATGATCTCTTGTAGAGCTTTCCTCCTGGGGTAAGATAAAAATGGATCACTTTCACCCTTATTGAATGAGTCAATCTTCTGTCATTGGGTAGAGTGTCACTTCATAGGTAAGTAATGATGGGATACATCCAACTAGGGCCTTCTATGTAAGGAGGACTTATTCGGCGACCATCGCCTGGTCGATGATTGGTTGGGCGACGAACTCTATTTGGATAGTTCTTTTGAGATCGGAGTCCACTACTAAGCTTAGGGCTACTAAGGCATTAGCGTGACAGTTTTATCCCTGAAGAAACTGTTGCATATCAACCTTCTCGAATCCTGCCATAAGTTCTTATACCACAACGAGGTAGGCTGCCATCCTATAATCTTTTGCGTTGAAATCTCAACTCACCTTCTTGTAGACTAGTTTAGAATCGTCGAATATATTGAGGCGCCTTGCCCTCGGTATTTGGGCTCTGTGCAAGCCAGCGATCAGCGCTTCGTATTCAGCTTCGTTATTGGAGGTTTCAAGTCCCAACCTGATTCCTTGTTCGATAGCATCGTCTTTCGGTGTGACGAGGATGATTCCTACTCCTAACCCTTTGGAATTGGAGGCTCCATCAATGTATAAGGTCCAGTCCTTAGATTGTGCTTCCTCATTTGTTGAATGCTCTATTTTTTACTGATTGATAGGATGGTCCCCCGTAAATTCGACGATAAAATCCTCCAGGTTTTGTCCCTTAATTGATGTCCTTGCTTGAAAATGGATATCGAACCTCCCGAGCTTGATCGACCACTTCAAGAGTCATCCAGAGAGTTCGAATTTTCTAAGAACAACTTTGAGGGGATAGGAAGTGATCACTGTTATTGAGTGTGCTTCGAAGTAGTGTTTCAACTTTCTTAAGGCAACCAATGATGCGTAAGAAAACTTTTACAAGGGAAACTAGCATTGTTTAACATCCGAAAGTGTCTTGTTGGCATAATAAATGGGATATTGTACTTTGTCCTTCTCACATACTACAGTTGAGCTTACAACGTGGTCTGATATTGTGAGATAGAGATATAGTGGGTCTACATCATTAGGAATCACCGATAGGGGAGATTTGCCGAGGTAGGATTTGATATCCTCCAAAGCGCTTGAATAACCATCGTTCTAAATGAGGTCTTTGTCCTTCTTTAGAAGATGAAAGAATGGTCGGCAGCTCTCCGAGGACTTGGAGATGAAACGATTGAGTTCTTCAAGCATACCAGTGAGATTTTGAAAATCTTGTAACATCCGTGGGGGATGAATCTTAGTGATCGCATCAATCTCATCTGAATTCGCCCCAATTCCTCTTTTGCTGACTAAATAGCCCAAAAATTTACCTAACTGGACACCGAATGAGCACTTACTTGCATTAAGTTTCATTTGGTATTTCATGGGGATCTCAAAAGTTCCAGCTAAATCTGTAAGGTCATCGTCTTTGCTCTTCCTCTTGACTAACATGTTGTCGATGTAGACCTCCATTGTGCCCCCTATTTGTCTCTTGAACATCTTTATGACCAGCCTCTAATAAGTCGTCCCAGCATTTTAAGGCTAAACGACAAGACCTTACAACAGTATAACCCAATTGAGGTTATAAAGGATGTTTTATCTTGGTCGGGTTCGAACAACGGAATTTGGTGGTACTCGAAATAGGCATCCATAAAACTCATTCTTTCATGTGTTGTCATGGTATCAACCAGCTGATCAATCTAGGGCAGTGGAAAACTGTATGTAGGGCAGGCCATGTTGAGGTATGTGAAATCTGATCAAACTAGCTTTCTGAGTGATCGACTTAAAAGTTGGGTCAACATGCAGTTGGTGGTAGGCTACATTGAGATCAATCCCAAGCAGATCATATGGCTCCCAGTCAAAAACATCCAGATTGCTTATCAAGAAGGCAATCAACTTTTTCTTCTCATAATCGGCGAGTGAAGTTCTGATCAAAAACATTTTTTCTGGTAAGTTGTCATCATCTCCCCCTTCCTCTAGGCTTTTAATGACCCTATCATTGAGGTGGACCCTGGTCTCCTCCATCCCTGGTTGGTCATACCATAATTGCTACTTAGAGGGTATAACCCCATCTTGGGCTTCCTATGAAGCATCTTTTGGTTTCTTTTTCTTTTCCTTATTAGTGAGTATAGCCACAATGGGGCACTTCCTTGTAGTGGCCTGGTCGTCATGAATCTTGACCACGCCCCGATCGGTAATACAGTTCAGCTTCTGATGGTAGGTAGATGGTACATATCTTATGGCGTGCAACCAACGTCTGCCTAGAATAGCGTGATATGGGGACTCTATGCCCATAACCAAAAAATCAATTATCTTTAAGATGTTACCTGCCCTAACTGAGAGGACTATCTTCCCCAATGGCTGTGACACCCCGCCTAATTAAATACCGGGTGATCATTCCTTTATTAAATTATAATCAAGGTGAATGGTTGGTTCATTCTTAGCATCACTGTCGCAAAAATATATTTTCCAATTAAACACCCTAAATAATTAAGCTAAGTCTCAAAACCATTTTTAGACATAAATTTCCAAATTTTATTTAAAAACCAACATTTAAAACTTTACATAATTCATAGTTTAGGAATATGAAAAATTTCTCCTCCCGAGGATGAGGAAAGAAACATTTCTTGAGATGCGCCCATGAAACAATCTCCATACACACGCATAAACATACTCTGATTTCATGCAAGTTTTTCTAATAACATGTATATGATCAAATCAAGAAAAACTTTATTATCTAACTAATCAGATTTTAATACATGCAGAAATTAAAATCAATTAAATCTGATTTAATTAAAAGTTAAATTAATAACAATCTGATTTATTACGTTACAATCCAATATATCACATATGAAGAATTATTCCAATTCAAGAATTAAATCATGTAACAATTTTAATTTTAAATCATACAAAGAATAAGATGAGGATAAGAAGATAACAAGTATGATTTTTTAACGTGGTAAAAACCCAAACTAGGGAAAACATCCACGACTCCCTCTCGGAGTAAAACAAAAATTTCAGTAAAAAGAATTATCGGTTACAAGATATATAACAAACTAAACACACAAAAAGACCTATACAAGTTTAGGAATGTACCCTCTGGTATCGTATCCATCTAACTTCTCTGCAGTTCTGATTGTTGCAGTTGTTCTCTCAACTTCGTAACTCCGTTCTTCTTATTTAGCAAATTCCAACTCAGTCAAAAACTGATCTCTCAACAACATACTAGTTGTGCAAAACATGTAAGTGAATATTTTCTAAATGCAATAATGCAAGAACTTAATTCAAATCACAAGCATATAAGTTTTCTTCAAAAACTTAACAAAAATATATTTGTAATCAAGCAAATAAGTTTTCTATAAAAACTTAAGAAAAATTCATTTTCAATTAAGACCAATTACGTTTTCTACAAAAACTTACAAAATAAATTTTCAATCAAAAATCTTATAAACATTCTTTATAAGAAATATACACAACACTTATCATGAACACATAACAAGATTATTCCATCATTTAAAATATGTGTTCTCAATCTCTCAAAAATATAACATTCGATTTTATGAGGAAAGTGTTTTTCAAATTATTTCACAAATATGAGAAAACAGATCTTTAAAAAGATTTTCAATAAACATGCAAGATCCGGAGAAATTCTGATTTAAACAATATATAGCATCTAATCACAAAATCAGAATATTTAGATCATAAAAATATTCAATAAAATTCGGATCTAAAAATCTAAGGAATTCTAGTTTTTGTAAAAAATTATTTCAGCATGAAAGCACCTAAATTCTCTCTACAATAACACAATATTTCAATCTCTAAAATTTATGAGATGATGTGCAAGATCATGAGAATTTAAAAACAAAAACAAAATAAAGATGAAGTAGAATGAACACAATGTGTGTAAAATAATACTTTCTTCTCTCTTAGACATTCTCTCTAATTCTCAATATTTTTCTCTCTAAAAATATTAAACTCTCTTACGTTTCTCACTCTATAAAATATGACTGAAAAAGTCTCTCAAAAAAACTTACTCCAATAAACTCTCAAATGAAGTTTATATAGGTGAGAAAATAATATTCTAGAAACATTAAAATCAAGGGTTCAGATTAAAAGTTATTAATCAAAGGTTCAGATTAATTCGAGTTAAAACAGATTTTAACAACTTAACAAATTAAGTCTGTTATAAAAAACTCAAGAATCTTAAAACCGTTCTCATGAAAACCTAAAACCATTAAAAATGAAATCCAAACAGGTATAGGGTTTTAGTTACAATAAACTCTCCAACAAACTTCTTCAACGGATCTATTCAGTACAGCTAGCATATAATCCAAAGGCAATCTCTTAATTCACCAATGGGATCTAATGAGTAACTGACGGTTAAAAGTTATAACCGAAATAGATAACTTCCAAAACCAGATGCTAAAAGGTATAGCTTAGTTACTATTCGATCAACATCAAATCCAAGAGCTTTTAACCCAACTGTCAAAGCCATAAGACTGGCACAGTCCTAATTAAAGTCTATGATGGGTCAAGTCGCTGGTACAGATGGACGAAATCTATATGGGATTAAAAAGGTAATACTTCTATTAGGATAAGAAAAAGTAATGTCGATGCCAGATGCCAAATCTCGATTTAGAAACAAAGTTTTGAGATATAAAATCTCGATCACAGTAATTCTAGGGCTCTTAATATAATACGGTTGGCAGTACGAACTAAGGTTTAAAATAATAAACCTAAAGCTAATAATCTATGCTGACGCAAACAGGGAGTTGTCAAATCTCAGTTTAAGGCAAACATGTACACCTAAGAGCTAGTCAAATCTATGGTTTATAGCCGAGAGTTAATATGTAAAACCTTTAGTCTATAACAGGCGTAAACTATAAACTTTCGGTCAAAACTAGTAATGGCCTAGTGGACAAGTCACATAAAGTGACGAAAACACCCTATCATGGCAGATACAATTCGGACAGGCTCAAGAGCAGGTCTCGGCTTTCAACACATCAAGTCAGAAGCTATCAATAGGATAAGATTGTATAAAGCTCCTAAAATAAATCTCCGTCAAATCTGGTAGCATCCTAAAGCTACAGGTCTAGGGCCGAAAGTCTAAGGTTGAAGCCTTACACTAGCAGGTTACCTCGGTCAAAGCAACAATTATAAGAAACCAAATGCTAAAGATATTAACATTGGTATGAGCTATAATTCGTACAGCTAAGGATTTAAGTCACAGGTCTTAGCATGTGTGGTCAAGTCAAACTACAAAGGACGAAAATTGTAACTGATGGGAATAAGTTCCTAAAAGTCAGATTCGTACAAAAGTCTAAAGAGTACTAGCGATTAATCAGGAAGCACCCAATATCTCGATATAACCAATTATATCTTTGTTTTAAAAAAAATAATACCGAAATTATTATTATCACTAAATTAAATTCCGAAAGTGATTTTAAAAAAAAAAGAGTTTCATTTTAAACAAACCTTATGCAAATTTTATTTAAGAATTATTTTCAAAAAAAAATAATATAATTTCTTTTTAGAAAAAATGTTTAGGCTCACAATTAATTAGTCACACAATTAAAAATCATAGATCAAGAAATATGCATGTGTGCCTAATGTGTCAAGTGCAAATGTGCAACATACGTGAATACCTTTACTCGAATATGTCGTTGAGTAGAGTCGAGGCATGTTGAGTCGTCGAGTAACGTTGTAAGATGTACCAAGGAGAAGGCTTGCACTAAAAAATATGTTTTGACACAATATCCAAATTAGTTGAAATGCCTAAATAATGTAGACTTAAGTAAGTCAAATATTTAGGGTGTTTTAGAATCACCCAACAACTATACTAGAACATAAAATCCAAACAATTAAACATTCAACTAATTAATTCCAACTTTAAAACTTAAAGGAAAACATCCTGACAGTAATAATTCCCACAATGTAAATACTGGAAATCAACGAATCACAATCTCTGATAAAACAACTATATAACGGAAAAAGGGCGACACATGCCAAACTGGATAAAATAGTGCTAGAAGTGGAATCAATAATGAGGTCGTCTAAGCAAGAGGCATGCAACTCCCACCTAAGATGCAGCGCGTTCCTTACAAAGGATCCTATGTAATACGCCCCTGTGGCTGGGCACCTGTAATATATACATATATACAACAGAGAAGAGAAAATAGGAAACGGGTCAGAACCCGATTGTAAAACAGTTTAAAATTAGTTTAGCAAGTATTTAAAATGCTTACCGGCTAATGCAACCAACATATTAGTACGGCACTCCCTTGAGAAATTCTCACCTCTCTTATAATGTGCACACCTATCGCACTAATATTCCCAACAGTTTAACTTATCTTATCTTAAGTTACTCATAAGATTTCATGCCGATAATTTCAATTGTTAAGGAAGTTAATTTTATTAAACAGTAAAGTTCTCACATAAGCCTCATTTAATTATAAGGTTTCTCACTAACGCATCATACTTTTCAAACACTTGTTCCCAAGTTGAAATAATTATTCATTTCTTACTTACCATAGTCACGGTAGGTAGTTCCCAAATTCCAGGTTTAAATATATATTAAATACTCATATAATATATATATTCTATCGGCACCCCATATAAAATTTATAGTGCGGGCATACTCTGCTATCCAATCCCCGTATCACTCGTACTAAGGGAAATACAAGTTCAGAATCACTCTCAAACAATATTAACACAAAACACATACAAATTGAGGCGAAGCATAGTTCCAAGTCACTAAGAGGTCAGCACATACCCTCACGTCTCTTAGGACCGTCTGACTATCGATCTGATAGCCTGTACCAAGGATTTCTATGTTCTAGGGTACAAACCAAGATCCCCCATAAAGGTCTCAACGAGATAAGACTGTCCCAGCGCGATAACCTCAGGGATAGCAAGTAGCGCGGGCATGATTTTTACACGTATATAGTATATGCATAAACACAGTCATATATGTATACCACTATTCCCATATCAAATTTAGGTATACTCTCATGACCCATAATTATGATATTTATCCTTATTACTCATTATTAGATTATCACGTATAACGGTTTGTCTCTTATTCTTATTTGTGGGATTATTCCAATTTACTACGTAACACTCGTGGATTCCTATCTCTTTAAGTGTAATTTCAGTAGGTACTCATTTATTTTCCAACGTAACTTCTTTACGAGTCTCACCCTTTAACACATATTCCCATTGTCCCTTATATGTAAAACATCCCCCCCCCACCCCCCACCCCACCCCCCCCCCCACACCCGTGAAATGTTAATCTCGTCTCATATTAACGGGTCCATATATTTCTAAAGTCCTACTGGTCTTCTTTATGTCCCAAAATGTTCTCACATTAATATCCAAGAATGTCTAATCATTTAAGTTAGAACGACCTATTAAAAATGGAATATGAGTTATACAGGAGGGGTCGATCGATCGATGGCAGGTATTCGTTCGATTGTCTAGGATCGATCGATCGATCAAGCAGGTATGGAAAATCTGCAGAATTTTCAGTTACGGGTTTTCTCTTCCAAAATCATCCAAAACGATATATTTGACTACCAAACTCCCAATAATTTATACTACAAGTATTATAACCTCAAATAAGTGATTTCTTACGTCAAGCATGCGGATTTTCATCATGAATAACGAATTAAAAGGGCATAATCCTTAAAAAACATCAAGAACCCTAATATTTCTTTGTTTAGTTTCTTCCCATTCTTTTACCAGATTTCATACTCTTTATTTACTGTAATTTCATGGTTCAATCTCTACATATGAATTGAGTTTCCAGAATACATCTATTACTCATACAACATGCGAATTCAAATCTCCAAATAGGTTTTTCTTTCACAAAAACTAGTCCTAATCAATCCTAGGCTAATATTATTGGAGCATTAACTGAAATAGAGCAAGATAGATACTTGCCTGAGAATTCTTGGTTCAGATTTGTGGAGTGATTGGTGTGGTTGTGATCCTCGTTGCACGATCTATCGTTTGGCGGCGACGGCGGTGCAAACGGTGGAGTTCTTGGCCTAGAACTCCTTAGAAAGCCTCTCCTCTTCCTCTCCTATAGCCGTCTTTGGTTTATGGTGATTCTAACCCTATAATATGACTCTTTCCATCTGATATACCCTTAGAATTTTCGTGGGTTTTCATGCCCAAAAATGTAAAATATCCAAAACGCCCTCCCGGGGTGTTAATTAGGCCTAAAAATAATCCGAGTCCCAAACTAAACCCCCGGGTACATTATTTTGACTATATCGACCCTTCCGGACACATTGACGCACTCAAAATGACCATACAGGTGACTTATAATTTATTTACTTTTAATAGTCCAAAATTTAATCCCAACACGACACAAGCGCGTCCCGATAAATTTCTAAAATTATCAAATTAGATTCTCGTGATAATTTTAATAATCATAATTACACCACTTACTTTACGCATAAAGTAACTTATAACAAAATAATTACTAACTCTCATCATGCTAGTAAGTATTTAAATGATTTTCCGAATTAATATTAATTTAATATCTCTAATTAAATTTAATAAATCCCCCAAAATTAAAAGTTATACAAATACGAGGTATTACAGTGGCATTGTAATTTTCCCTATGAAGCCGACCAACGAAACTATGGCCTCCTTGAGGTTAGTGAGGTTGAGGTTGAGCTTCAGCTTATGGAACAACTCTAGGCACATCACCTCTGATGAGCTTCCTTGGTCCACTAGCAGCTTATCGACGTCCAAATTTTCAATTCTAAGAGTTATCACAAGTGCATCGTGATGTGGAGTTCTCACTCCAACTAGGTATTCCTCAATGAAGACAATGTATTTAGTGTAATCAACGTCCTCTAATCACCGATGCTTGCCAGTTTGGCTTTTTACAGGGTCAATCTGAAATGCCTCCATGACAGTAGTGACATTCTTCAGCTCCATCCAAACAGCGTTCCTTTAAATATGCTTTAAGTCAAATGCTCCATGGATTACCGCGATCTCATGTACCATCTCATCATTAAGGACATTGTCTGGGTTCTAGTTGCCATTGGCTACGACCTTATCGACTTTATTTTCCATATATTCATTGAGATTACCAGCTTGTGCCAACTCCTCCAAATATGACTTCAGGGCCTTGAAATTCTCAGTTTTGTGGTCACCCTCCTTGTGGAATGTGCATCTCAGCGCATTATTCCTTTTTGTTGGGTCACCACCCATATTTTTGGGTCACTTGATGAACGATGATTTATCCTTGATCTTTTTTATGATCTTGTAAGCAGGTTCCTTGAAGACTGTGTTAATAACTTGGAATGATTTTGAGGGATCAGCCTAACTCCCATTCTTGGAGTCGTTCTTACCCACGTTCTTGTTCACTTTATTTCGAGTGTCACTCTTATCTCCTCCCTTATTTGCCTTTGCACAATAGTTTTCCCTTGCATTAGAGCGAACCACGCCCTCAACCTTGGTGTATTTATTAATACGGGCCATGATGTCGTCAATGGTGTTGGCTTTTTTCTTTGTTAGGGATTGGTGCAGCAGAGATATGGTCGAAAGACCAATCTTAAAGAATGCAATGAAAACTTGCTCCGAGCAATCCTCCACCTCAATGAAGACCTCCTAGTACCTCTTGGTGTAATCACAAAGGATCTCTTGTGGCTTTTTCTTCATTGTGAGCAGTGCATTCATCCTCTTAGGGTGGGAACTGTTGGTTATAAAACGAGCAGTAAAAGCCTTTACTAGGGCCTTGAAGCTCTTCACCGACCTGTGGGGAAGCTTCTCGAACCACTTTTGTGCTACGTCATGTAGGATAGAAGGAAAAATTTATCACATCAAGGCGTCGTTGTTGCTCCACAGGGTCATTGCCTGCCTGTACTGTCGAATGTAGTATATGGGATTCGTCTTTCCATCATAAATCTTGAACCTGAGAATAGAAAACTTCTTTGAGATTTCTTCTTCCTCAATCTCCCTTGAAAAAGGGGATTACATCTGGGTGTGTTTAGCTCTCCTGGATAGCTCCCTCGTAGACATGGCCCCTCGATGGGTTGGATGCTGGTCCATCTCTCTATGAAACAAAATCTGGATGTTCTCATCCTAACGATTATTTCTCTTATGGTGCCTCTCTGATCGGCCACATTCTAATCGATCACGCTCTGACCTTCCACGTTCATATCTATCTTGGTCGTGCCTGGAGCTCCTCCCTCGGTTGCGAGTATTACTCGCCTGAGGACTAGGTGTCCTATCACAACGCTTCCACGTATCTTTGAGGAGATCTCTCTCCATTATTTCAAGTCTCCTTTACAGGCGGGCGTTTTCTTCCACCTGGAGGCGTGTGGCCTCCTCTTGTTCCCAAAGCTTGGAATCGTAAGCATTGACTAACTTGGAGATCTAGGTAGACTTGGGTGGTCCCTGACTTTATTAATAAGGTTGTCTTTCTTAGCGAAACCTGGGGTTTGGTTGCTGGCGAATCTCTGACCTAACCCTAGGTGGGACTAAGTGTCCCTGCATATCGCCAACCTGAGGAATGTTGCTGCTGTGGTGAGACATCACGGGCTTTCTGTTGATAAATGTTTTTGCAGGAAAAAAATTGCTTCCCATAGACGGTGTTAATTGTGAGTGCAAAAAATATCACAATTAAGATCCATGAAAATAATTATAAGTGCAAAAAGTAAAGATCACACACACAACAACGATGTACGTAGTTCGGCAACTTGCTTACGTCCACGGAGCGGTTACTATGTTATTATTAGTTTCTTCCAATGCTCGAGGTTGCATCACTTTTCCCCGAGTTAGGGTTTACAATTTATAGATGTGTACAATTAGAGATTGAGTTATATAAAGAACTCGATTAACATGGGGATAACTCGCGGTGTCCCCGCATATCTCCTCCGAGATTGTTGGTAACCAGTTTGAGTATATCCGTAAGTGTTTGAGTGCATGGTAAATACACGTGTCTTTGATGAATAATTGATTTGGGATGGACATTCCTTTTATCCATGTTGGGTTGGTCGTTTACTCTTATACATATATGTAAGAGGGTAGTTTAGATAAGATGGAGACGTAACCCCTTTTGAGTACGGTAATGATAAGTTAATTATCCAAAACCTTATATTAGTGATAGATCATGCAAACACAAACTCAATGAAGACAAGACTTATTTTATACTCACAAATCTCTCGTGTATAACTCAGAAGATAGAACTGAACTCAGAAGTAACTTAGCTAGAGGGAGAGAGAAATGAGCACCCTAGATACACCTTGGTAGGCAGCCAAACACACCAACCACCCTCAAGAATCTCTATCAAGTATTAAAATCTTCCTAATAAATGACAATGGTAGGTTAGCAAACTCTCTGGTTTGTAATAACTCTCTAGCAATAACTCCTGAGCTCTCAAAAAGATCATCCTCTCCTCAAAGGTGGTTGGGGTCCTTAAATAGCCCCCACACCATCCCCGAGGCAACTCGGTCATTAAAGACTATGAAAGACATCCCTCATACTTTATGTCACAATATTAAATGACTGATGCACTAGTTGTCTCCACGTCATAAACATTAAATGCCAAGAAATGCATTTTGCCTAACCACTGTGTGTCAGATGCTGTTGTCACAGAGGTGGATCACCAACTGCCTGACAGCCTCAAATACCTCGGCGGTTTACTCAAGTGCAGGTCTGACATTGTTTAGCTGACTAATGACATCACCTACAGTAGATGTGACATTAAGTAGAGGTCTGTTTGGTTCACAAGTCAACGCCCGATGGAACTCCAAGCTGCTCCGCCCGAGGTTCCACGGTCAGGGTTCTTCGGTATTTTACCAGGTGTATCTTAGATGGTTGGGACGTGCCCCAATGGTGACTCACTTCTCAATCCTCCAAACGAAGTCCCTCTAAAGTTCCTACGGCGAGGTCATTCGATAGAGCATGAAATCTCTCCCAGGCCCTGCCAAGCCTGGTCTCTCGCGAGTACCGTTTGACCTCACACTAAAACTCATTATTATTCTCGTTACATCATTACAACCGTTATAGCTCATAGTCAATATAAACAAATATACAATATGACTGATAAAATAAGCTAAAATACAAGTTGTCACGCTGGGCTACCACGCTTGAGCTACCTCGATGCCTTAATCCCCAGAACACTGTTGCCAATTGGGGGATTATCCATGATCTCAGGATTACCATCATTCCCCCTCTACATTTGCCCCTTTGTGGAGAGATTTGTTATTGGAATAAGAAATGTTTGCACGAAAAATTCTCAATCCGATGAACCTTCTCTGTGTAAAAATTTTGGCCTCCTTTCCTTCGTTAGAACCGCATCGTTATAATCTCCAAAAAAAATTAAAATTCTCCTCGATGTACCTGAGCCAAAGCTCCACAGCTTATTGGGGCTTTGACGAAGGGACATCGCCATTTTTTCCTTATACTGAGCTTCAACCGTTCTAGCTTTTATTATTTGAAATTCTCCCGAAAGGCCTACTAACTTTCTTAAGTACTCGTTCTGCTTCAAGGTAAGTGAAATTCTCCCTTGTAATGCTTCGCTGTGTTCGAAAAAGCAGAAATTCTCCCCAATGTAGATGAGTCACCTATTTTAATAACATTTGGACTTGTGGCGACGAGGCATCGTAGATTTTTGGAACCGTTAGGACATCTTTTTCGTTGGGAGTTATTGGATATGTCTGACAAAATTTTTGGTGCTAAAACTCAAACTTGATTAGGAAGGAAACCCTTTCTATTCCTCAGGCGTCACTTCATAAATGACATGGCGTTGTTTTTTCATCTGTCAATACACTTCCTGAAGTGCTACGTGTTCATTTGAAATGATTATAGGCGACCGTGCACGTGCGAATGTGGGAAACTCAAAAATCAGGTTTAAAAGGATTCAAACGTCTATTTTTCCAAACCCTTCTCGTTCCTTCTTCTTAAAGCTCCCGTATTATTTAGAGAGAGAAACCTGTGCAAAAACCTCCATTGTTGTCCAGTTCTTTACTCATTCTCCTCCCTTTCTCATATGTTTTTACACCACCGCCTGTGGTTGTGTTCCTCCCTCCTTGTTATTAGCCCTTCTTACTCAGTTATACCATTAACCGCCACTCTATTATGGCTTCTCCAAGTACTTCTACAGTTGCCACCACCACCCCTCAGCTAGGCTCCCCCTCTGTTGCCCTTAGTGTCGCTTCCCTGAATGTTGCTTGTCAAGAGCAGCTACGCTTCTATCGTCGGGCGCCCATCTTTGGAGAAGACGATAAATTTTTTGATGCATGCAAGACTTTCCATTTATCATCCAAATTTGACCCTTTACTATTGGGTGATGAGTAAATGGATTCATCAAAGTGTGGTTATCTACCCCCAGTGGGGACTCTGCGTTTTCGTTTGGACCGTGGTGACTTCCCTTATTCTCAGATTGACTTCAAAGCACCTGGGGGTCACCAACCCATTTCACTGCCTGG
Organism: Sambucus nigra; assembly: GCA_949130495.1. Lineage (NCBI taxonomy): Eukaryota > Viridiplantae > Streptophyta > Magnoliopsida > Dipsacales > Adoxaceae > Sambucus > Sambucus nigra. The sequence continues at coordinate 380,280,496 of OX422211.1, forward strand.
CACACACATATGCAGAGCTCTTACGCTACTGATCTTGCAAAGGTTGGGCTTCATCGAGCCTACTGGTTTAGGGAGTTCACCCTCTCTAAGCACAACGCGACTCTTCAAGTGCTAGTCTTCAAATGGACCATCATGACTCACACGTTCTTTACTGCTGGGGAGAGTTCACTGTTACATTGGAGGACGTCTACGAGCTCTTGGGGTTTGAGATAATGGGTCAGTTCACATATCACGATGAGGCCCTGGATGCCGAAGAGGCTGCCAATTGAGCTGAACTGGATCAAATCTGTCGCAGTTGCACTGGTTCCTCTAATAAAGCCACACTTACTCCCCTCATCAGCTATTTTTTTGAAGCTCCAACCCTGAAGGATGTCAATGCTGCAACAGGTCAAGGTAGAGGTATATCCCTAGAACTACCAACCTACATACTTGTGTTGCTTTCACACTTCTTCCTGACTAGGAAACCCAATGATCAGCCCAGGAGGGATCTGATAAATATTTCCATTCGTTTGGCCAGGGGTTCAACCTTCCTCTAGCCGCTATCGCCTTAGAGTCCCTCTACACCTGGTTGGATCGAACCCACATAGACATGGAACGATCACTGGGCCGTTATAACTTGGCTAATTTTTCCAACACCATCATTTTGATGGTCTTTCTTTACACTCGTTTTCCTACCATCGTCGCCAAGTCTATTCCTCTACCTGTGGGCAGTATCAAGACCCCACGCCTTCTATGTTTTCACAAAAAATAAAGTCGAAAGGAGGTAATGGAAGTTTTTGATGTTTTAGACTCCTTTGTGATGAGGCCACACAGTGAGTCTACATTTTCCCACAGTTGGGATTTATTTCCTTCTGCAGCCACAACGGTCAAGTTCATCCCAGTTGTGGAAGATCCCTCGCAAGTCATGGTGTTTCTATTTAACCCCGGGTTTCTTGCTTCCTGCACTGAATGGGGATACACCTCAGAACCCTACAACCTAGACAGATATAGCAGACAGTTCGAGTTTGATCAGGGGGCCCCTCAACCTGTGTTTCAACACAACCACCCAAGGGCTACTTTTGCTAAGCATGCACCCTCTATACTACAGCCGCGGTGCTTGGTGTGACGCCCGCCATCGACGGTCGTGTCACCCTTTCTAGTGCCACTAGGAAAGGATACGTATCCACCTCTTTTGCCACCAAGTTCCATTTGGGGCATTTGGAAAAGATCCGTGAGTACATTCAATCCCCACCTCAATATTCCCCAGTCCTTTCTTTCTCTTCTTCTGAACTGGGTCTTAAGGGGAACTCTGTGCTTGGGGTTGAGTTTCCCCTAAGTAAAATTATTAAAGAATCTCTCCAGAAGATACCCCCTCACTGCCCAATGACCCCAACCGCTGCCACGAAACCTAAGTCCGTTGCATCTCCCAAACAAATTGCCCCTTCGACTGAAGCTACAACGGGAGAAGGCCCATCTCAGCCAACTGCTAAGAAGTCCAAGTCCTCAAAGTCTAAGCCCTAAGTTCAAGCAGAAAGTTCTTTGGAGGCATTTCCTATTGACTCCGTTCCCCCTCCCATGTCTCCAGAGGTAGCTGAAGAGCTGAGGAGGCAGGTGTAAGCTGAGGTCGCGAGAATAAATGTTGAGTTTCAACGGTGCGCTGTCGTTATTCCTCCTTCGGCTATTTTTCCCATAATCGTGGTTGATCCGACGGAGCCAACGGTGAAGAGAAGGAAAAGTTCGAGGGTACCTAAAGGTGGTGATGCAACGAGCTCAAGGAAGAAACACTGGGTACCAAGTCCTAGAAGAAACGGATAGCCGAGGTACCTTGATCCCCAGCTCCTTCTGATGTTGCCCCCTCGCCACCTTCACCAGTGGTTATATCTTCTCGTTCTCCCGTTGGATCTGAGGTATGTGTGCATTCTTTATTTCTTATTCCCCTTATCTTAAGGTGTGTTGCATTTGCTCATTTCTTAATAAGTAGTTTTGGTGTAGGGAGTTGAAGAAGAAGGGACCAGTCCCCCTAGCCCCCTGTAAGCCATTTCGTGGGGGGGCGTTGCGGTATTTCTCCAGCAGACGCTACCCTTCCTCATTCCCCCCTAATAAGTCTTACTTACTCTCGTCGTTCATCCTCCCAATGGGTGAGAGATGCTGCTGCGAGGGCTACTACCGTTGAATCTACTGAGGCAATGAGCCCACCACCAGCTTCTTCTGAATTAGAACCTCAGCTCGAGGCTCTTCTGCCCCTTGTTCCAATTGCAGAAGGTTCCCCCGAGGTAACATATTATCTATTACCTGTTAGGTCTGGCAACATTTCTCTACTCCACCTCTTTTCTTTCTGTGTAATATGTTGAACCTTGACATGTTGGGGTGCCCCAGGTTGAGGTGACATCTCTGGTAGTGAGCATCCTTCTTCTCCCTGTACTAACGAGGCCTCTGACTACAATTCCCCTCTTTAGTGCCATAATGGGGGTACGTAACGTTTTTAAGTATTTCTCTCTTTTTGAGTACTAATTTGTCATTTCTAACACTTAGCTTTGTTGTTGCATCTTTCTCTAAGTCTCTCTCCACCATTTTCTCTCAGTGGCCTTTTCCTTTCCAAGGCCCAGGTTAATGCTGCTCCTCATGTTAGTTCTTCTGTACCCACGAGCGTTGGGGCATCTCTTAAAGGTCCAACGTCTTCTACAGATGATACGCCCGTGTTGGCCTTAGTACCTTATATTGGTGAGGGAGGTTTGCCTACCATTGAGGCTTCTTCAGCCAAGGGCCCCATTGAGGCTACTGAGGCAATGAGCCCCCCCCCCCCCCCCCCAACAGTTTCTACCATTGTGGCCACCGTGGTGACCCCGATTCTCGCTTCTACTACTGTTGAGGTACTTCACAAATTTTTCTCTGCATTTCTCAGTTTCTCGAACTTCACCTGTGTTTGTGGCTTAACAATAAAAACACTTGTTAAGGTTTTTTTTTCATAAACTCCACCTATATCGGTGACTTAACGAAAATGCTTGTTAAGATTTTCCTGAAAACTCCACCTATATTGGTGACTTAACAACGAAAACACTTGTTAAGATTTTCCAAAAACTCCACCTATATCGGTGACTTAACGAAAACGCTTGTTAAGATTTTTCCATAAACTCCACCTATATTGGTGACTTATCAACGAAAACGCTTGTTAAGATTTTTTTCATAAACTCCACCTATATCGGTGACTTAACAACGAAAACACTTATTAAGATTTTTTTCATAAACTCCACCTATATCGGCAACTTAACAACGAAAACGCTTGTTAAGATTTTTCCATAAACTCCACCTATATCGGTGACTTAACAACGAAAACGCTTGTTAAGATTTTTTCATAAACTCCACCTATATCGGTGACTTAACAATGAAAACACTTGTTAAGATTTTTTTATAAACTCCACCTATATCGGTGACTTAACAATGAAAACACTTGTTAATATTTTTTCATAAACTCCACCTATATCGGTGACTTAACAACGAAAACGCTTGTTAAGATTTTTCATAAACTCCATATTTCCTCTAACAATTTTTCAGGTTGCTCGGTAGGATTCTCCACAAGTTCCTTCGCCCATTGCCTCGCCCCATTGGGAACCTATCGCTTTCAGAATAATCTAGCCATAATGATTAAGGTTCCACGATCGGTGCTGCTGAGCTTCCTCTGCCCGACCTAGATCCTCGCACCTTCTGCCTAATGGTGCTTCAGCGTTCCCCTCAAATGCCTGCCAACCATCGTCTAGTCGTTTAATAGCTTTTAAATCATCATCCTGAGACATTCACGGTGGACTGCCTATGTTCAAACATCTTCGTTATGGGTTACAGCCTTCAAGGCATGTCTACCGTCGTTGCTGAAATTGTCAACACTCTGAACTTCAATGTTACCAGACCCCTCCTTAACCAATTTCTGGATTATCTAAGGGAGTTGGGTCGTGACGGGTTCCATTTTGACTTTCTTATCAAGCATTTAAAGACCTTAAAGAGCCGATAACTGGACAGCCAGAGGGAACTATTGCGGAAGAATCAAGAGGATCAACGGGCCGAGGAAGCTAAATTGGTCGAGTTAGCACCTCTTCTAGAGGTTATGGATAAATAGGTGGAGGACATCGAAGGAGCTTTGCGTTTGGTGAAGCTGAAACGAGAGAAATCCTGATCGAGCGCACACAAGCTCAAATAAGGTTGGAGGCCTCTATCAATGCTCAACGGTCTTGCCAAGCAACTTCTTCGGGCCTCCCTGGAGATTTTTTTCTCTTCTCCAGATCTCTGGTTCCTCCTAGGCGAATGAACTTGTATATATATTTTTTTTCTTTTCTTCTCATGTAATTCTTGGGCAATAACTCCCAACTTTGTAATGCTTCCAAAGTTTATGAATGAAGAAAGATATCAATTTTCTCATGCCATTTCTTTGTGTTACAACTGTTGGCATATCTTGTGAAATTCTGTGATTATTTTATCTCTACTTGAGTTATAATAAAAAGAACTTGTATTCATAACAATAGCTAAATACATCAGTGGTTAAACATAACTGCCTACATGATAGACTTTCAACCATTTATTATTAATCTTGAATGGTTTGTCTTCTTCCATTTTTGAAATTAAGCAATAACCTGAGTCATGGGCCTCTTTTACTATGAAAGGTCCTTCAAATTTGCTGCAAACTTGGGTAGAGGAAGCCCCCTGATATGTTTCACTGTTGCTTTCAATACAAGGTCTCCCTCCATGAACTTCCTTGGTCTCACTAAGTTATCATATGCCCTGGAGAGCTGTTTCGTATACATTTGAAAGTGTTGCATCGCATTATCTCTGTGTTCATCCAACGCTTCCAACTGTTCATGTCTATTCTGAGGGAGCATGCTACTTCACAAAGTATATCGAGTAGAGGGAACTTCTAACTCCACTAGGAGAATCGCCTCGGCCCCATAAATAAGAGAGAATGGTGTATACCCCGTGGGCTTCCTTTTAGTCGTTCGATAAGCCCATAATACGGCTAGTATCTTATCTTCCCACGATCCTGGGAAATCCTCCATTGTTTTAGCCAAGATATTAACCAACGTTTTGTTAGTTGCTTCGGCTTGATCATTTCCCTTTGGGTATGCCACCATCGAAGTGTGATAGACAATGGAGTACTTATCTGTGAGCATTTTTACTTCTGAAATGACGAAACGGGTTCCATTATCTGAAAGGATAACCTTTAGGATCCCAAAATGGAAAATGATGTATTCTCTAATGAAGTTGCTCACTATCCCCGTTGTTGCCCTTCTCAGTGGTATCGCTTCAGCCCAGTTTGTGAAATACTCCATTACTACTAGTATCCATATCTTCCCCCTCAAAAAAGGATGTATTGCCCCTACTAGGTCGAGTTCCCAAGTGTGAAAAGGATAAGGCGTTGCCAGGGAGTGTAGGTCTACTGATGGGGCATGGATTATATTTCCATGAAGTTGACAAGCCTTGCATTTTCGAACGAACTCAGCAGAATATTTCACCATCGTTGGCCAATAGTATCCCAAAGTCATTAACTGGTCATACAACTTGGCCCCTCCTATGTGAGCTGGATCGTGTGCCTGTTTGAGGACCTCAGCTGCTTCTTCCTTCGTGATGCAACGCAAAGGCCTGTTGAAGTATCCCCTTCGATAAACCTACCCCTCCTGAACGTATAATCTTGGGGGCCTTCGTCGGAGTCTCATCGCATTAATTTTCTCCGTCGGGACGACTCCATCTTTAATGAAGTCAATATAGGGATGTCTCCAATCAGCCTGAGCCTCCACGAAATGACATTCAGCTGCTTCAAAGAATAATTGGTATTTATCGTACTTCCATTGTAGCTCGATTGCATCCTACTTCATATTGGTCCAGAAATATCCCTCCTTTTGAATTCTCCTGTAACGGGGTATCTCAGTTGTTTCACAGTGCTCTTCGTGTGTTTTCTTCAACCTCTACCCTACTTCTTCTGGGATGATGCATCTTGACAGCCATCCTTCGACGTTTCTGAAGTAAAGGTTTCCCTAGTTTGTAAAGTATTGAGCTAACTATAATAGCCCCATCGTTCCCTCACCAGACTCCAGTTGCTTCCTAATCTCTCCCCTCCAGTTCGTGTCCTCCTCCATCGATAAAATTAATCGTACTACCGAAGGAGCTATTCTTCATTGAATTATGATGGTAGTTGTATCATTTCTCATGACCATCTTCTGGGTAATGGTAGCATAGGCGTTTGGGTGACGATTCATCATTCTGGGCTATCTCTTGATCTTCGTCCAATGGAACTGGCAGAGGAGCCTCTGAATGATTGTCATGTATGGTGCCAGGCTCATGTGTTTCAATGCGTACTCTCCATTCCCTTACTGAACCACCAAGTTTGAATCCCCTATTATGCAAAGTGAACGAATCCCCCTTCGGAGAGCCTTTAGCAATCCCAACACAATGCTTCATATTATGCCTCGTTGTTAGAACAAGGAAAATCTAGCTTGTAGGAAAGGAAAATCTCCTCCATTCCTTTTGAAATAATAACCCATTCTCCTCCTTTCTTTTCTGTCGAGGATCCATCGAACTGCTTTGTCCATTCATTATCTGTTGCGTCTAGGTGGTTTTCCTACAAATCGTCTCCTAAAATACTTTCTTTGGGTGGCTCAAACATTCCTGAGGGGAAAATAGCCAATAGATCAGCGTACGCCTGGCTTTTGATTGCGCGAGGAACCACGCACTTTAAGTCATACTCGGATAGGATGAGGAACCACCTAGTTGCTCTACCAATCAAAATCGTTCTTGCTAGCAAATACTTAATATGATCACATCTAGTCACAATATGAATTGTAAAAGACAACATATAATGTCTAAGCTTTTGCGCTATAAAGACTAAGGCTAAATAAGGCCTTTCTAAGCTACTGTATCTGACTTCTGGTCCATGGATGATCCTGCTGAGGTAGTAGACTGGCCGTTCTTGCCCGTTAGCCTTTTGTGCCAGCAAAGCTCCCACGGACCTCGTAGTCGATGTGAGGTACAGATGCAACGGTATTCCCGCCTTTGAGGGAACCATGGTCTGTGGTGAAACAAGAAGATTCTTTAGTCCGTCAAGATAAATCTAGTGACTCTCCTCCCACCTGAATTTCATGTTCTTTCGTAACAGCTGCATCAGTGGGTGTGTTATTTCGGCCAATCCAAGCACAAATCTTCTAAGGTAGGAGACCTTATCGATGAAACTCTTCAGCTCTTTCGCCATTCTTGGGCATGGCATTTTCAAGATCGCCCGTTGTTTGTCTTGGTCCATCTGTACTCCTTGTCGATCAATCACTAAGCCTAGTAATTTCCCACTTGTCACTCCAAAAACACACAGTGGATTCATCTTCAATTTAAACTTCCTGCAACGGAAAAACACCTACCTCAAATCGCTCAGATGGGACTCCTCCTTCCTCGATTTGATGATCAAATCATCCTCACAGAATTCCATAAATTTGTGGAAGAAGTCATGGAAAATGGCCAACATTATTCTCTAGTAAGTCGCCCCAGCGTTCTTGAGTCCAAATGGAATCACCTTGTATATGAAGTTGCCCAATGGGGTTCTGAACATCATTTTCTCTACATCCATGGGGTCCATCTCGACCTGGTTGTACCCTATATACCCATTTATGAAGCTATACATCTCATTACTAGCCATTGCATCTATCAGGATATCGATGGAGGGCAGAGGGAACTCATCTTTGGGACAAGCTCTGTTCAAATCTCTGAAATCTACATAGATCCTTATTTGATTTTTGTCTCTCTTTTCCACTGGGATAATTCTAGATAGCGAGAGTGCGTGTTGTATCGGTGTGATGAACCCTGCCGTTAGTAAGCGTTGAACCTCTTCCTTGATCTTCAAATCTAGCTCAGGCTTGTACGTTCTCATCGCTTGTTTTACTGGAATAGCTGAAGGCATTACGTTCAACCTGTGGCCGCTCACCTCCTCATCCAGCCCCTCCATCTCCGTGTATTTCCATGTGAAAATATCTATAGATTCCCGAATCAACTCCCCCAAGGCCTCTCGTTTCTCCTTACTAAGATCCTTTGAGATGGAGATGAGCCTTGGATCTTCCCCTTCCTTCACCAAATTCAACTGCTCCAGTTCTTGTGCCTGCAGTTTCGGTCGATCTGTCATGAAATCTGGTTCCTCAGCGACTTCCTCCACCAATTCCTGTATGCTGGAGTTGTCTATCACCATTGATTGTCCCCGTTGATCCACCAGAAAGCATTCATATATCGAGTCAACCTCATCATCAGTTTATTCGATCCCCCTCTCACACCATTATAATTGATATATCACTTTTCCTTCCTCGATAACGACCTTCTTGCACTGTCTGTTGGTAGTGGTGACTGCCTTCCTCTTCTTCTCTCTAGAAGCCTCTGCCACCCTTTCTCCTGAGAACCGGCTCAGCATGCTTTATCATTGGACCTTATGTTCCATTGGATCCACTCTAGGCCTCATCCTATCTTTGAGTTTCTTCGAGATGTTTGAGATGTTTTGGCGGTCACATACAATGGCCTATTATGAGGGAACTTTACAGCCCTATCTGCATCGCTGAAGGTTACTTCTGAGAGAAATTTCCTAACCAACCTGGCCATGGGTCCCTTCCATCTCAGCGAAGGGACCGCATTCTTTCTCACAATGTCAAGTATTTCCTGGGTTATCTCCAACCTACTCTCTTTCGGCATCCCCACCTGGTCGAAGAACCAGGTGAATTTTGGGGATTTCGAGACTACACAGTACTCTAGGACTGGGTCTGCTTCCCCACCTTCAATGTCGTACACATCCTCCACGTCTTTGGTGCTTGCCTCATCATAGGCCAGTACTACATTAGCCATTCCGCTCGAATAATCTTCCAGAGCTTCTTCGTACTCTTCTTACTTCGTCGTTGACTCTCTTTCTCCTCTCTCCGCTTCTTCATCATGGGTCACCACGAGATTGTCCCCATGTGCTAGCAGCGGATTGTTGTTGACGTTCTGTGGATGGATTTTCAACGTCCTTGCCTTCACGTACTTGTCGATGATTCTTCTCAGTGTGAAGTAGCTCTCCGTTGGATGTTGGATCCTCCGATAAACCTGATAATACTTAGGATTTGCCTTCGTTACCGCATCGGGTTCCCCAACGGGAATGTCTTTTGGTTCGTAGGCCATTCCTCCTTGGACCATCACGTTATAATAGCTGACAGCCTCCTCTACTCTACAAGGTAATAGTGGTGGGTCCTCCCTATTTCTTCTGAACTTCCTCTTATTGTCCTTCTTCGATGCCTTGCCCCCATCTCCTCCCTCGGTGTACCCTACCCGTGGGGGCTGAGACCTCCCCCCCACAAGTTGTATCGCCTGCCTAAACATCATGGGAACCCCCACCGGATTTGGTCGTACCACCAAGGAGATATTCCTCGTTGCTTTCAAGAATGTTGAAAAGGTCCCCTCGCGCGTCTCATTAATAAGATGGCAGATGTACTCAGGAAGTAGCCCCTCGGCGCAGATCTGCAATAACTTGGATTCTTTGGCCTCCTCCCTCACATAGAGGGACCTTTCCCTGAACCTTCAAATATACGCCATCACTTCCTCCCTAGGTCGTTGCTTCTCCCTCCCCAGTTGGGTCACGGTAAACTCATCTTCCGCCAGAAAGAACTTCTAGACGAACAACACATGCATCTCTTCCCATGTAGAAACATTGTTGGGAGCCAAATGGGAATACCAGGTATATGCTTTATCGGTGAAAGACTTAGAAGACTCCCTCAACCTGAGCTTCTTATTATTACAATGTGCCCCCAAATGTTCAACAAAGCACTTAATGTGCTCCTTCGGGTTCCCACCCTTTCCTGTGTACTTTTTAAAAATGGGAGGAATATAGTCCTTTGGATAGGGATCATCGTTGTATTCCTGGGGATAAGGTGTTCGAAATTCATCATAAACCGAAGCTACCTCACCAGCATATTGCGAGGAAGATTTCATAAACTTCAGCATCTCCTTCTGCATTTCCTTCCTCATTTCCTCCATGGGTGATGCTACTGGCGCAACAACCAACGGGACCATGGACTGAGTGCCCGTTGCAGCTGGAAGAATCATCACAACTGGGGCCGTTGATACTCCTGAGGTTCCCACTAATGGATTCACAACAGAGGGCATGCTTGCTGGGACCATTCCAGCTACACCTGCACCTGGTGGGGCTATTGGGGCTACCCCTGGTGTTACGAAGGCATTGGCTTCCAATCTTCCTAGCATCGTTGAAGCTATCGGAGTTTACAAAAAATCATCAAACTTACTCATGAGGAGCGCCACCTGAGTAGGTCCCGACCCTGCACTCATGGAAGCTTGTATCACCCCTGGAACGCCTGTCGTCGCCTTAACCGGAGGTACCCCTGTTCAAGGAGCCCCATCCCTTAGAGCCTCCAGTTCTCTCGCAGCTTCTTCTTCATTGTGTTGGATGTAATCAAAGTTGAGCCTTCGATTTACATTATCTTGTGCCATACTCCTTACTTAGAAGAATGCCTCCCCAGCACAGTCGCCAAATATAAAAGGGTGGTTTAGATAAGATGGAGGCGTAACCCCTTTTGAGTAGGGTAATGATAAGTTAATTACCCAAAACCTTAGATTAGTGATAGATCATGCAAACACAAACTCAATGAAGATTTGAGTTAGTTTAAACTCACAAATCTCTCGTGTATAACTCAGAAGATAGTACTGAACTTAGAAGTAACTTAGCTAGAGGGAGAGAGAAATGAGCACCCTAGATACACCTTGGCAGGCAGCCAAACACACCAACCACCCTCAAGAATCTCTATCAAGTATTAAATGCTTCCTAACAAATGACAATGGTGGGTGAGCAAACTCTCTGGTTTATAATAACTCTCTGGTAATAACTTCTGAACTCTCCAAAAGATCATCCTCTCCTCAGGGGTGATTGGGGTCCTTAAATAGCCCCCCACACCATCCCCGAGGCAACTCGGTCATTAAAGACTATGAAAGACATCCCTCATACTTTATGTCACAACATTAAATGTCTGATGCACTAGTTGTCTCCACGTCATAAACATTAAATGCCAAGAAATGCCTTTTGCCTAACCACTGTGTGTCAGGGGCTGTTGTCGCAGATGTAGCTCACCAACTGCCTCACAACCCAAAATACCACGGTGGTTTACTCGAGTGCAGGTCTGACATTATTTAGCTGGCTAGTGACATCACCTAAAGTAGATGTGACATTAAGTAGAGGGTTGTATGGTTCACAACTCAACGCCCGGTGGAACTCCAAGCTGCTCCACCCGAGGTTCCACGGTCAGGGTTCTTCGGTGTTTTACCAGGTGTATCTAAGATGGTTGGGGGTGCCTCACTTCTCAATCCTCCAAACCAAGTCCCTCTAAAGTTCACGTGACGAGGTCATTCGATAGAGCATGAAATCTCTCCCAGGCCCTGCCAAGCCTGGTCTCTCGCGAGAACCGTTTGACCTCACACTAAAACTCATTATTATTCTCGTTACATCATTACAATCGTTATAGATTATAGTCAATATAAACAAATATACAATATGACTGACAAAATAAGCTAAAATACAAGTTGCCACGCTGCGCTGCCACGCTTGAGCTACCTCGATGCCTTAATCCCCAGAACACTGTTGCCATTGGGGGGATTATCCATGATCTCAGGATTACCTTCAAGCCCCCTCTACAATATATATATATATATATATATATATATATATATATATATATATAGCTTATTTGATGATGTCATGAGATGAATTATACATGTATTTCCTCTTTTACCCCTTAAAAATTTGAATTCCCTCTCTTTTTTTCTCTCACTTATTAATTCCTCTTCTTTCACTTTAATTCAAATTCAAGGATATTTTGATAAATGTGGTAAGGTTGTATCCAAGGTTCCTAAATGCTTTGCTTTAACAGCTCAAGGCTCGAGGAAAAATTTGGTGAGTGGCCTGTAGAAAGTGGTAAAGTCTGTAGAAAATACCAACTTGGCTATTCTCTCTTTCTTCTCTCCATTTTCTCCATTTACTCTCTTCTTTCCCCATCTAATTAGTGAGTGGCCTCTTCGTAAGCAAACCTATCTTAATATTCTTGATTTTTAGTTGTTTATGAATCGATTTTTTTTGTCTATGTAAGAGAACATATGGTTTACTTTAGTTGGGTGAATGTTTAAACTATTGTATTTTTATATTTGTTTGTTTGAGTTTGTGTGAATGTTTGAGCTACAGCATATCTCTCTTCAGATCTCGACAGATCTACAGATTTGGAGCAGAGAAAGACGATTTTGGGGCCATCTTCCTCTCCTTTTGTTTTTCTGCCATTTTTGTTCTTTATCTCTACTTACAGATTTCGGATTCAAAAAGAGTTACGTATATATATATATATATATATATATATATATATATATATATATATACACACACACACACACGTAGATCTAGGTTTGATGATACCAAACTTTTTTTTTGTTTCTAACGATTTGTGCCTATTTTTCTTAATAATCTAATTTATTTTAACATATTTTTTTTCTCAGTGTTGTCCCCTTACTGATTTCTGTTTCTAACGATTTCTGTTTCTAACGATTTCTCAGCTCTTTTTATGTTTCTAACGATTTCTATTTCTAACGATTTGTGTGTCCTTTTCTGTTTCTAACGATTTGTCTCTTTTTCTTACAGATCTAATCTGGGTATGATGGGTTTTCAGTGCTGTCTGCTTTCGGTGGTGAGGGATTGCGAAGTGAAGGAATCTGGGTTTGATGATGCAAACCTTTTGTTCTTTTTCTATTTCTAAGGATTTGGGTCTCTTTTCTCTTATTGATCTAATTGATTTTAACATATTCTGTTTTCATTGTTTTATTTTTCATTTGATGGGTTTCAGCGCTGTCCTCTTTCGACGGTGATGGGGTGTAGTTACCATACCCACATCCATTTTGCTAAGACTGTTGTTGTCAGGGTTTAATGTCATTTGGAGGGTCTCAGATGCATTAGATTGAGTTTTGAGGACGAGCTCCAGTTGAGTGTACCTAAAGACTACGCCGATCCTTTCTAGCTAAGATAAATCCAAGGTTTCGTCTGAATTTATTTTATTGAACTCATATGTGTTGGTTATTCTTAGCTCTTTCGGATCTACTGAGATTTAGATCAGTGGGTTGCAAATTTCATTGACTGGTTTGTTGCTTATTTTTATTTTTTATTTTTTACCACAGATGTGCTGATTACTCAACCCACTTTAGAAGCTGTTGTTCTCCATTTTTTTGTCCTTCTCGAACCTAAATAAGTTTGTTGTCTCATAATTTCTATACATTTATATGTATTAGATGGGATTTAAGTTTTTTTTTTGTAATCTCCAACATGATATTATGAATATAACATGATTCTAAATGGTTTGGTTTTGTTATTGACAATATAATTCTGTTATTTATTTGGCATTGCTCTTTCTAAAGATTTTGCTATATGTGGTTGAAATTAAGTAATTTTGGGTTTTTGATATAATGTTGTTTCTATTTATGAGATTAGTTTTATAGTTTTGAATTGAATGTGCTCATTCATTGTACCTATCTGCTTTGGGGGACACAACACTACATTTTCTTTATTACAGTTGCATTGTACCCATCTGCTTTGGGGGAAACAACATGATATTAAATGAAACCTAGGTTTCATTTAATGCTCTAGGATTGGTTTAAGATCATCCAAATGTCAAGTTCCGTTCATGATTTTGTCCACTTTAATTCATTTGGTTATATTTTTTTACCTGTTAGGACCTAACATCAAAACTCTTTTTCTAAGAAGCAATAATAGATGTCCATTATCGTGAGTGGACAGAAATATAATATAAAAATTGTTTATATACATAAGTTATAAAAACGTTAAAATATTCGGCAAAAAATGTATAGAATCAAATGAAAAAATATTCTGCAAAAAATAAATAGATTATATATAATATGATTTAAAACGTTTAAATAAAATAAAAATAAAAATATTTTTACTGCTCAAAGAAGTAGGCGTGTGTGCAAAGTAAATAAATAAAAAAACTGATTAAAAAAATGTTTATAAAAACTTTGTCATAAATTACAATGGGAAGAAACTTATCTATATTAAGATTGTGTCATATGCAAACTCTAGCTCCTACGCAAGGATATAGGTTTTGTGACTTAGCTGTAAGGTCACATATGTTGGCTTTGCTTTCAGGCGCCAACAACCAGGTGATTCAATTGGCCTAAGACCTATGTATTTTCACTCAATCGTAGAAGGAACTAAGCATAAATTTATTAATTACACGATGGATGGCCCTACTAATAGAAGAAACTATGCATAACGTTTCTAATTTATTTAAGCTTATAGTATATAAAAAATTTATTAATTACATTATGTATGATTTTATAATTTTTAAAATTATACTTTGTTTTGTTTTGTTGGGGAACGAATTTTTTTCCATTTTTAAATTATGTGTTTTGAAATTTTTTGTCGTTTTGCGATTATGTACTTCAAAAAATTTCGACGTGCCTTCAGGCACGGGCATACCCTAGTATATATATATAGAGAGAGAGAGAGAGAGAGAGAGAGATAAAATTCACCCATTACAACAATAAATTAAAATCTCATCTCATTAATAAAATTGAAATATCTTTCCTCCTAAATACTAAATATAGGTCTCAATTAAGATTTAACCATGTGAATTTATTTTTTATTATTTTTCACCCTAAATATAGGTCTCTTTCCCCCTAATTTTTTTTAAGTAAATTTTTGCGTACTCGTGTTTATGACTGATTTTGTTTGACACACTGACATAACGTGCTTGCATTATTTACAAATGTGACACGTCAATGTATCACACAAAACGAGTCAAACTCGCAAGGGTCTGTTTGGTTATGGATTATAACATTGTTTTATATGTTTAAATACAATTCTGGTAAGAATTTGCCTTTGGCACATCTATTTTTAAATTTGCAAATATATATATATATATATATATATATATATATATATATATATATATATATATATATATATATATATATATATATATGGAATAACTATTCTCACACCCTCTACATCTTCCCCCATACTCTTTGGAAAGTAAATGACAATTGTGCCCTTAGGTTTATAAAATCTAAAATGTCCAATTTTTTCACCTCCAACTCGAACAAATACATTTGATAAAAATAAAAAATTATATTTTCAATAAAAAAACTGCTTTTTATAAATAAAAAAAATTTTATAAAACGTAAAATCTTATCTTTTTTTATTAAAAAACTGTTTATAAAACGTAAAATTTGTTTTCTTAAAAAACAGTTTTTGTTTACTTTACAAATTTTTTTTGGTTAAAAGTTTTTTTTTGTACTATTTTAAAAATAATCTTTTTATTATTTCAGGAAAATATGGTCAGCGGGATGTATAGGCGGTCCGACCACCTATACATACCGCTGGCGCGGACCATTTTTTCTAATATTCTAGAAAATTAAAATTTTAATATTCTTAAGATATAAAAATTATAAAAGTTATTTTTTATTTAAAAAAATATTATGTTATTTATAAAAAAACTTATTATTTTTTAGTTAAATGGACGGTCATTAAAAAAGATTTCATTATTTATTTTAAAAAATGGACGTTCTTTTTACTATTTTTAGTTAAAAACTGTTTCTTTTATTTATTTAAAAAAATTATTTGTTATTTATTTTTTAGTTAAAAACTGTTCCTTTTAATATTTTAAAAATAATCTTTTTACTATTTAAAAAAAATTGAGTTGAATTTTTTATGTGATATTTAAACATTTTAAGGGACTCATATAAAAAAATCAACTCAAAATAACTTTTACAGCTTTTAAAGCGCTTTAAAAGTGTGAAAGTTTGACCGATTTTTTTAAAATAGCAAAAAAAATTATTTTGAGTTTATTTTTTTTTATTTTGGTTCCTTGAAATGTTTAAATATTACACGAAAATGTATGGTAGCAAATTAGGAATATAGAGAGGGATGACTTTATAGAATTAGGTAACGGGGAATCACTAGTTGAATACCCAGACATTCACCAACATAGATTTGTAAGATATAATTGAGCCTTCAAGAATCTGAGTGATAAATGGGTCTGAATGGTGAACTCAAATGAACAGTAGATGAGAAAAGACACAGAAGAAAAGGTAGAAGATAAACAGTGATCCCCGTCTAAGTAGTGGATGCAATCAAATAGGTCGAGGAGGGGGGATAAAAAAAATATTCGATCGACACGCATGTCCGTTGCCGTTGACGCGGAACAATTACAATATAAGAATTAAAATTAATGGGTTGTTAGGTATTTTTTGTTAAGGTTCATTAAAATGTTTATCTTTTATGTTCACTTGTGAACCTCGTTCTCTCTCTCTTTCTCTCTCTTAGTGTTCTAAAAGACACGCCTAGGCGCCCCTAGACTTGAGGCGTGGGAGAAACGCCCCCCGCCTTAAGCGTTTTACGCCTTATTCTTGGTAAAAGGTTTAAAGCGCATTTTTTTAAAAACAAAAATCCTTTAGTGAAGCAATATCACCTTTTAAAGTGTTTTAAAAAAGGGGACCGATAACTCATTCAAAACAATAAAAAAACAAGTGGTATCCCAATCATCTCTGCCTCTCATAAAAAAAAAACGTTTTTTTTCTTAGTATTTAAAAAAATAGTACTTTAGTTTGCATATATTCAGACATATTTTAAGGTATTTACCATTTTAGTATTTTTAATAGCCTTAAAAAATATTAAAAATTTATTAAAAAAGGCCGAAACGCCTTTTCACGCATTTTTACGCCTAAGGGCCGCCTAGACTTCTAAGGCTTAAGGTTTGACCTCCACGTATCGGTCACGTCCCGCGTTTTCCAGAACATTGTTCTCTCTCTCTCTCAGAGAGAGGCTATTGTACATCATGCGCTATACATCACCCGTGCATCACACCTAATTCTAAGCCCTAAAAAACTTTTTCTTTAAAATTTTATATTTTTTTCTTGAAATTAACCTTCAAAAATGCAAAAAAATTAGGTTAAAATACATTTTGTAGCTATTTTTTGCATTTTTGAGGTTAATTTCAAGAAAAAAATATAAAATTTGAAAGAAAAAGTTTTTCTAGGTCTAGAATTAAGTGTGATGTATAATGCATGATGTAGGTGAGCCTTCCTATATATATATATATATATATATATATATATATATATATATATATATATATTAATTTTTGAAAATTAGATTAAAAAACAAGTATACCAAACTAATACTAAATTTTAAAAACACAAAAAATTAAATTTAATAATTGAATTTAAATCCAATTTTATGAATACATTACAAATCTTAAGCATGTGTAATATTTTTCTATCAAACACCCATCCATTATTATTTGTGAATACATAACCAAACCGCCTAGGTGAACTTAGAATTAGACATCACAAATCCTAAACATGTGTGATGTTTTTGTATCAAACACCCACCCATTATTAAAATTACCAATTTCGTACCAACCTAACCTTATGTCCCATTCAAAAACTTACACATAACAATAACTGCTCCAAATAATAGAAATGGGGAATATGATCTAACGGCCATCACTCCCAAATTTACTCCTTTTCCCCTCTCCTACTCGGCAGTCACGTGCGCACTGAGGTTTCGCCCTTCCCCTTCTCTCTGCCAAAACTCTGCACAAAAAACTGTCACCTCCACCTCCTCATCCCCAGACTAGTAATTGTGACAGAGAGAGGAGAGAGGAAAAAACTATATAATTATTCATTTTTTCACTTTTAACTAGAATTGTAAATTTGTACTCATGGGTAGATCTAGGTGTGTGTTTCGGCCTGATCGGATTGGAATAGGGGTGTTCGGAAAAAATTTCAAAATTTTCGGAATTTTAAAATCCATTCCAAAGTCGGAAAAAGAAATTTCGGAAAATCAATTTCTTTTCCATGTCGGCGACTTCGGAATTTTCGGAATTTTTGAATATTTTTTTATTCGGAAAAAATTAGGAAAAATCGGAAATATCAGTTTTATCTTTTTCGGATAATATCGGAAATACAAAATTATCAATTTTATCTTTTTTATTCCACTTTTTTTGGGGGGTGGGGGTAGTTTTATTTCCATACAAATGTCAATTTCAAGCAATATTGAGTATTGATGCTAAGCTTAAAAGTTGAACCTGGTAAGACCAAGTGAGCAGTGCATATTACTATGAGAAAAAATAAGCAAAGAATAACACCAATGTTAGTAAGCATACAAGGAAAACACTTAAGATATGTTTAACAAATAGAGCTACAAAACTATGTTTAATAGATCGGAGAGGAATGAGACCATACCTGATTGAGTAAGGAATTAGAAATGATAGGATTTAGGAATTCATTCTAATTAGTGTAGAAATGAGAAAAGAAAGGGGGCAAAATAACCTTTCTATTGCTAAAAATTAAGGGTTGAGATTATTTTAAATGAATGGGTGGGATTGTTTTAAATGAAGGGTGAGATTATTAGGAAATGTGATGAGTAAAAATTATTAAAATGAATAAAAATATTATTATTTCGGAAAATATTTTATATAAATCGGATCGGCGTGATATCGGAATTTTCGGAACGGAAAATCGGAAAGTCGGAAATCTATATTTGATTTCCAATTCCATTCCAATTTATATTGGAAAAGTCGAAAATCGGAAAAATTCGGATCGGAAAAATTAAAATGATGCCAAAATTGGAAAAATTCGTATCGAAAATCGGAAAATTTGGAAGTTCGGAAATAATTGACACCCCTAGGTAGATCTATCGAATCGTGTTCGTATTAAATTTTAGTATGCTCGTGTTTTATCAAATTCGTAACAAAACAGGTGATTTATTTATCATGCAAAAAAAATATATTTAAATTTGACTTATTATTTTAACGTATTGTCTAGTGTTCATCCGTTATTATTCATTAAAATCAAAAATTATTTTAAAGAAAAATGATAATTGTATCGGTTTTGTGCACCAATTGCATAAAATACTTATACAGTTAACTAAAAAAATAAAGTGTGTAATTTTTTAGTCAACTGTACAAGCATTTTGTGCAGTTGGTGCACAAAACTGGTGCATATATCACCTCTGTATTTTAAATCGTATATAAGTTGACATATTAACTCATTTTAAATACAATTAGACTGATTCATTCATTAACATTACTAACTCTCTCATTTAATAGAATTTGTCATGATTAAATTAACATTAAGCTATATAAATTTTGTATAAGTCCCAACAATATATATCTTATTTACTTAAATCAATGGGTTTTAAGGGGTTTTATCGGGTAATTATGGGTGAAGGGGGTCAATATTAACCCGACCTGTTAACTATCGTGTCTTATCGGGTTGACGCGGATATAACCTGAAACCATTAAGGTATACCTATTAATTTATAACTTCGTGTCGGTTCGTGTCGTGTTATCGTATCATGCGTCATTTTTTCAGGTCTACTCATGGGTCGTATTTCAATCGGACACGACACGAAGTCGTATTTTTTTAGCTGACACGAACACGATCTAAATAGAACATGACAAGACACGATAACGGAACGAACACGAAATCGTGTCAAAAAGATCCGACACGAACACAATATATCGTGTCATTCTATGCCGTATATTTGTATTGTATCTAAAACTGACACAACACGAAAATAAATTTTTGAATGTGAATTCGTATTTTACGATTCAAATGGAACACGACAGGGTACGGATAGCACGATTAACACGATGAATACGACTTATTATTTTGATACGAACACGATACGATAAGATTTTTTTTTTTTTTTTTTTGGTAAACATTGAAATAGAATACGATAAGATTTCGCGTCAAAAAAATTCAATACAAATGCGATATATCATGTTAATTTTTGTGTAATTCCGTATTTTTATGTTGTGTTTAGAATATACAGTCCTGTTTTTAACAGTCAGACAGCTTCTTATTATAGTTACCTTACCCCAAAAATAAGTGTTCCCAAACGTGTATCTAATGGTTTTCGTATGTGTATGTACCAACCCACCTCAGTTTAGCAGCTTTTTACACTCTTTTCTATCTCCATCTTGGTTGAAAAACAAGACATAATACCCCACTCTTTTTGCTTCCTCAGTCCCAATAATGACTCTCTTTTCAGCCTTATTGTTGCCACTCCTGTTAGATGTTTTATTAATTTTTGAGTAAATTACTTACACTGATGGATTCTTAAGTTTGATCATTGAAACTTTTGAGCCCCCAAATTTATTTTGTACTGGTAAATCATAAATTATGTTTGGTTTGCACCATATCAATATTAAATATAAGGGAATTTATTAGGGACATATACCAAATAGTGTCTCGGACATTTTTTAATACCCGTTTAGTCCAAACTTTTTTATTTTGCCTCAAAAAGTCATTTGCCACATATTTTGGAGAGGGAGTGCCGCTGGCGCGGACCTCTAAAAATAAAAGGATATTGAGTGCTTGAGGGACTAAATGGGTTAAACTAAAAATATGTGTCCTTTTAAAAAAATATATATTTCTAGTAGGGACTATTTAATAATTGACCCAATTTATTAGTATGACTTATAAATGAAGTCAAAACATTCTTTTATCACACATATATCAAAAATATTTTCAAATCATACCCGAACTCATTTTTCGAACATATTATTACCCCCCCCCCCCCCCTAATTATGGGTTTTGTTTTACTAATTTTAAAATAAATTACATTGGTGGTCCACATACTTTAATTGTTGTAACATTTTAACCCTCAAAGTATTTTTCCTAACAATTAAGTCCTTAAATTACGTTCAGTTTGCACCGGTAGCCCTTCAGTTAATTTTCGAGTTAAATCTAAGCCAATATTTTAGTGTTGACTTGTAAATCAAAGTAAAGATGTCTTTTAACAACTTTAAACCGTTTAAAAAGTGATATAGTTTGACTGATTTTCTTAAACTGGTAAAAAAAATTATTTTAAACTGATGTCTCTGAAATGTTTAAATACCATAAAAATATTAATCCAAAATTATTTTTTTAACCCAAAAATTAACCCCAAAGTGGTGTATGGGTGATATAGGAAGCACGGTGTATAGGACCCTTGCTCGAGAGAGAGAGAGAGAGAGAGAGAGAGAGAGAGAGAGAGAGAGAGAGAGAGAGAACGCAAGGCTTCTATACACCGTGCTTCCTATATCACCCATACACCACACCTAATTGTAGGCCTAATTTTTTTTTTACCCCATGGAGTTAACCTTCCAATCAACACATATTCAAAAAATTACGTCAAAATACAATTTCTAGCTATTTTTTAAAACTCCTACAAACTGCTAAAGATACCTTATTTATAAGGGTATGCGTCAGCATAATTTTGTGATTTTTTTAAAAATAGTTAGAAAATGTATTTTGATCTAATTTTTTTAACATGTGTTGATTAAATGGTTAATTGCAATAGAAAAATAAAAAAATTGAAAAAAATATTATATATATATAGGAGAAGGATCACAAGTGGACCAAAAGAATGGACTTTTTAATGGACTTAACAAAAAAGACTAATAACCCACTAATTTTAATTCCTTGGTGTAATTGGTCCGCGCCAGCGGCACCCAATAACCGAGACTTATTAGTCTTTTTTGTTAAGTCCATTAAAAAGTCCATTCTTTTGGTCCACTTGTGAACCTCTCCATATATATATATATATATATATATATATATATATATATGGTCAATTATTAAATAGTCCCTACTATAAATATATATTTTTTAAAAAGGACACATATTTTTAGTTTAACCCATTTAGTCCCTCAAGCACTCAATATCCTCTTATTTTTAGAGGTCCGCGCCAGCGGCACTCTCTCTCCAAAATATGTGGCAAAGGACTTTTTGAGGCAAAATAAAAAAGTTTGGACTAAATGGGTATTAAAAAATGTCCGATGGACTATTTGGTATATGTCCCATATATATATATATATATATATATATATATATATATATATATATATATATATATATATTGAGTATAAATTAGGATTTTTTACCAATTAATCTCGTTTGCTGAGTCTGTAATTCAATACGTCATGCGACTTTTTTTTTATCCAAGAGATTCTATGAAAAAATATTTTTGTTCTAATAGATTCTAATTATAAACATGTAATGAATATTAACTATATGTATCAGGATAAATATGATTTATTTATCAAATTATTATAATTAAAATGAACTTAAGAGGTTTAAAACGTTACAATAATCACAATAGCTTAGGACTCACCAGTGTAATTTAATTTAATCTTAACATTTACACTTTCAATAAATCAATCTCTGCAACAGCATAAATGGGTCATTCATTCTTTCACTCAAATACACACACACACATATAAATATATGTATGTATATCTATATACATACATATATTTATATGTACTGTCTCTGCTGTAATTATCCCCATCAGTTAGTGACCCAGTAATTATTTCATCCGTCTTCTTCAAAAAACACTTTTCTTTCTGCATTTCCATACCTAACACTCTATTTCTCTCTCTCTCTTGTTGGATCTACTGATAGATAGCATTCATATTTTATGCTCTGTTGACAAAAAGGGAAATATAAACAAAGTGGGTTTTGGAAAATATTTAGTGGGTAGTGATTTTCTTGGCTCAAAATGGCTATTTCTGGTGGTGGGTCTAAAACGGTGTCGTCTTTGCCACCCCCAAGGCCTAAATCCCCACCTCAGTATCCAGACTTGTATGGGAAAAGGAGAGAGCTGGCTAAGGTGCAGATGTTGGAGAGAGAAATTGGTTTTCTTGAGGTTAGTTTTTTTTCTTTGTTTTGTTTTTAAGGGAAGTTAACTGTTTGATGTTTTGTTTCAATGATTTTTTTTAATTTTAGTTTGGGTCATTTTCACCTTTTGTGATGCTAATTATTGGAAAAATAGTAAAAAGTGTAGATATACAAAAGTTGGGACCCAAACTACAAATATGCATAACTGTTGAAGCCAACATGCAAATTAGCCTTTGTTGAATCTTGATAGTTTTTTTTTTTTTTTTTTAAATTCTGTTTGTACTTAAGATTCGGACAGAATCGTAAATAGAATGGTTCATTCTTTTTTTATATTTTTGCATTTGGGGTCATTTATTATCACTTTCAGTGATGCTAATTAATGGGAAAATAGTGTAAATTGTAAATATGCAAAACTTTTTGACCCAAACTACAAATATGAAAAATTATTGGACCTAAAATGCAAATTGGCCTTTTATGAATTGGTGTGCTTGGTAGTTATTTTTAGACAGTTAAACTGTTTGATGTTTTGTTTCAATGACTTTTTTGGTTAATTTTTTTTGGGGGTCATTTTCACCTTTTGTGATGCTAATTATTGGGAAAAATTGCAAAAAGTATAGATATGCAAAAGTTGGGACCCAAACTACAAATATGCATGACAGGTGGAGCCAACATGCAAATTAGCCTTTGTTGAATTTGTGTGCTTGATGGTTTTTCTTTAGACAGACTCTTTTTTATTTTTTTGCATTTTGGTTCATTTATTTTCACTTTTTTGTGGTGCTAATTATTGGAAAAAATAGTATAAATTGTAAATATGCAGAACTTTTGACCCAAACTTCAAATATGAAAAACAGTTGGACCTAAAATTGAAATTAGCCTTTTATGAATTGTTGGGTAGTTATTTTTAAACCGTTAACTGTTTTTTAAAATTAATTTTGGGTCATTTTCACCTTTGTGATGCTAATTATTGGGAAAAATAGTAAAAAGTGTAGATATGCAAAAGTTGGGACCCCAACTACAGATATGCATAGGTGTTGGAGCCAACATGCTAACATGCTAATTAATTAGCCTTTGTTGAATTGATGTGCTTGTAGTTTTTTTTAGACAGACTCTTTTTTATTTTTTTGCATTTTGGGTCATTTATCCTCACTTTTTGTGGTGCTAATTATTGAAAAAAAAAGTATAAGTTGTAAATATGCAGAACTTGTGACCCAAACTACATATATGAAAAACTGTTGGACCTAAAATACAAATTAGCTTTTTATGATTTGATGTACTTTATAGTTATTTTTAAACAGTTAAACTGTGTGATTTTTATTTTTATTTTTATTTTGCATTTTGGATCATTTTCACTTTTTGTGATGCTAATTATTGGGAAAAATAGTAGAAAGTGTGAATATGCATAACTTTTGGACCCAGAATGCAAAATTAGCCATTGTTGAATCAGTATGGTTGGTAGGTTTTTTAGACAATTTAACTGATATATTGTCTTTGTTGTTTGTTGAATGTTTTCCTTTATTTATTTATTTTTTTTGCATTTTTCTCTTATTTGCATTTTGCGTCATTCCCACTTTTTGTGATGCTTAATTATCTTTAAAAAATAGTAAAAGTATAGATATGCATAACTAGGGACCCAAACTACAAATATGCATAACTTTTGGACCCAAAATGCAAATTAGCCTTTGTTGAATTGGTATGCTTGATAGTTTTCTTTAGACAATATAACTGTTTGAATTTTTGTTTCACTGTCTTTGTTTGTTGAATATTTTTTTGTGTGCATGTGTTTTTGCATTTTGGGTCATTTTCACTTTTTGTGATGCTTAATTATGGCAAAAAACTAGTAAAAAGTGTAGATATGCAAATCTTGGGACCCAAACTACAAATATTCATAATTGTTGGACCCAAAATGAAAATCAGCCTTTTATGAATTAGTGTGTTTGTTAGTTTTTTTAAACAGTTAACTGTTTAATTTATTTATTTTTTGGTTATTTTAACTGTTTGTGATGCTTAATTATGGCAAAAATAGTACAAGTGTAAATATGCAAAAACCTTGGATCCAAACTACAAATATACGTAACTGTTTGACTTAAAATGCAAGTTAGCCTGTCTTGAATTGGTGTGCTTGATAGTTTTTTTTTCAGACAATTTCATTGTGTGATGTTTGTTTCACTGACTTTATCTGCTAGTCATTGTTTGTTGATTGTTTTTTTTGGGGGGGCTTATTTGCATTTGGGTCATTTTCACTTTCTCTGATGCTTAATTATGGCATAAAATAATAAAAACTGTAAATATGCAAAGCTTTGGGCCTAAACTAAAAATATGCATAACTGTTGTAATGCCTTTGTTGAATTGGTGTGCTTGATAGTTTATTTGTTGCTTTGTTTCACTGACCCTCTTTTGCTAGTCATTGTTTGTTAAAAAGGTTTTCTTATTTGCATTTTGGGCTATTCTCAATTTTTGTGGTGCTTAATTATCGCAAAAAATAATACAAAGTCTAAATATGCAAAACTTTGGGCCCAAACTACAAATATACAAAACTGTTGGACCGAAAATGCAAATTAGCCTTTGTTGAATTGGTGTGCTTGATAGTGTTTTTTAGAGAGTTTGACTTTTTGATGTTTTATTGCACTGACTTTTTTTTAGTCATTGTTTGTTGAGTTTTTTTTTTATTTTTAGTTTTAGTTTTTTTGCATTTTTTGTTGTTTGGGTTCGGTTTTCTTATATTTGCATTTTGGGTTATTTTCACTTTTGCTGTGCTTAATTATTGCTAAAAATAGGAAAATGCATCGAAAATTTTGAAAATGACACCCTAAATGCAAATATGCAAAACTTTGGACCAAAACTACACATACGCATAAATTTCGGAGCCCAAAATGCATATAAACCTTTTTTTGAATTGGTTTGATAGTTTTAAGTTTTAACTTGCTTTATTTATAGGATTAATAAGAATAACAGTAACGGTTTTTTGTAATTCTGTAATTTGGGTTCAATTTTTCGACATATCTGCATTTTGGGTTATTTTTACTTTTTTGGTATGCTTAATTATTGCAAAAAAATAGTAAAAAGTGTGGCAAAAGTGAAAATGGCACCCAACATGCAAATATGCAAAACATTGTACCATAACGTTAAATAATCAATAATTTTGAGCATTAGTGAAGATATTTGTTGGTTTCCTGATTATGATTCTGTTTATAAGGAATTAAATGGAAGTTTCAACTACTTAAATATGACAGTTTTTTATTGGGTTAATTTCACTTTGACCCCTCGAACTTTACCTTCATTTTCACTTCACCACGTCTACTTTTATTTTCTAAACTATACCCCCTGAACTTTTTAAAACGAGTCAGATTATCCTAATGGTTTGTGTGGCACATGGCGATCTTTTTGCACGGAAATACCCTCATATGCCATGCACGTGACCAATTTTCCATCCAAAACATAATATCGTTAGGGTTTGAGGGTAATTTGATTTTAAAAAAAATCAGAAATTCAGGGGGGTTAGTGTAGAAAATAAAAGTTGGGGTGGTAAAGATAAAATAACGGTAAAGTTTGAGGGGTCGAAGTGCAATTAACCTTTTTTTCAATTACAAAAGATTTTGTACTTCTGGTTAGTTTCCTTATAGGGGAGTGAATTGGACTTTTTATAAGATCTTCTCATGTCACTAGTTTATTGGGAGTTGATTGATTACGTGTATTTTGTGGACTTTTCACTCCAAAATAAAAAAATAAAAATAAAAAAGGAATGACCCCCTGACAAGAAAAAACATAATTTAAGGGTTCTGTTGCACTAAATATAATTGAGTTATTTGCACTTTGGGGTGCACTAGTTATGTATATTTTACAATGGTGTTCAAAGTTTTGCATGATTGCACTTTAGGGTCTATTTTCACTTTTGTGACGTATTTTAATCTTTTTGTGACTTTTTTCTCTCCAATGCGTCGCAAAAGATAAAAATGGACTAATATGCAACAGTAATTTTTGTGCGACTCACGAATCCGACACATTTTGTGCGACTCACTGGCGTATCGTTTCTACATTGGTTCGTTTTGAGGGTCCTACTCAGTGGACCCCATGCGGACCCCTAAAGCGAACCAACACAAACGCTACACGTCAGTGCGTCGCACAAAATGAGCCGGATTCGTGCATCGCTGTAGAATTACTCGATATGCAAACTTGGACCCCAGACTAAGAATATACATAACTACTCGAACTTAAATGCAAACAATTCCATTATTTTAAAGAGTTAATGCATGATCAAGCAATAATTAGCATAGTTTTAGAAAAGGATCACAAAAAGTAATTACATGCCAAAATGCTCTGCTCTATACCATAAACAATCTACAATTGGACTCTACGAGTTTTTATTTGCTCGAAAAGGTCGATGTCATCGTTAATGCTATCAAATACATCTTTTCAATGTATGTGAAGTGTTAACCATTCATCCCCATTCAAAATAAAAAAAAAATCACAATGTTCATATTTTTTCGGTGGGCTCTCATATTTTTGGGTAGTAAAATTAATTGGGTAAAAATTTAATTTATAATTATGGCCGAGGCACTTACCCTACCCGATAACACTCATGCACCTACTCTTATAGTTTCGTAGAAGTGTTAGTAGGGATGTAAAACGAACCAAGTTGCTCAAATTCAGCTCGTAAAATAAGCTCGTTCGAGTCAAGCTTGTAAAATAAACGAGCCAAGCTTGAACAAAAGTTTAAGCTCGTTATCTTATTGAACTTGGCTTGGATTCGGCTCTATCACAAAATTTTAAGCTCGTTATCTTATTCAATCGCCTTTGCTTCACCTAAATAGAAGAGGATGCAGTCTAGTTATATATTTGATAATCTTTCTTAATAATCTTGTTGAATTTTATTGTAAGCAGGATGAACTGAAGTCCATTGAAGGCCTTCAACCTGCATCCCGCTGTTGTAAAGAGTATGTTATTTATTAATTGATGCATTTTAGGCTCTGTTTGGTATTGGTCGAAACATTTTTTGCCAAGAAGACAAGTAAAATGGTGGAAACTATTTTGTTCAAAATCACATTATTATAACCTAACGTATTTAGAAATTTATACGAACAAAAATTTAACTCCAGAATAGTTGAAAATATTTTTCGCTATTTTACTTTTCACCCATAACCAAACGGGACCTTAGTATCTTTCCCTCCCTCTCTAACATAAGAATTAAGCCGAACAATATAGGTTGTTACCTAACTTACGATTGATTGTGCTTGACAACATGGCAGGGTTGCTGATTTTGTGGTGGCAAATTCAGATCCTTTAATGCCAACGTAAGAAATTTGTTAACAACTTTCTCGTTGAGAGTTTGTTAGAGTTTTTAGTTTTTAAATTTTTTTCATTTTCGTGCAGAAGTCGGAAGGTTCGTAGGTCACGTCGCTTCTGGAAATGGCTATGGTACGTTCGTCTTGTCCTTTTTTCCGTTCTGTACGTGGAGTAGTATCATTTCATGCAGAAGTTTACGTCTTATTTTATTTTTTATTGGCAAGATTTGGTTGAACGAGTAAACCTGATCAGTGGATTATTTTATAATCCGGTAGAGTATCAAATAAGTCTGAGAATCAGGGAATAAATAAGAAATTGGTTAAAAACGATTAGCGGTAAATTGATATTTGTGGGTCAGTACCCAAAATTTTTTCCCGTTTGGGATTGACCCCCCTTAAAAACTAGTGAAACTAATCTTTTTGGGCTGCTAAGGAAGAAATATAACGGAAAGTGCGAAACAAACCATTTTGGAACACGAAATAATCATGCCTTTGTATTCAATAAGTAGTGATGTAAATATTAATCACCTTATGAGGAAAAGGGCTTTTATTGGTTTTGCCCCTACTTTTATGTCATGTTTTGACTTAGACCCACCGAAAAAAAAATATTTGAGCTACACCCCCAAATGTATGATAGAACTCTGAAACTGTCATAAAAATGCTCACAATGCGACTCTATGAGCTTTAGGGATGCTTTTTGGCATGTAAATTGTTAAATCACCATCTCACCTTTTTTAAAACTCTAACTACCCCTCCCATTTTAAACCGACCCAAAAAAATCACCATCTCTCTAAGTGAGTTTTAAAGGTAGTACCCAGTGCAAAAGGATCCCGCTTAACTGCAGGGTCTAGGAGAGGCGGATGTCAGCAGGCCTTACCTCCATACATATATGGAGAGGCTGCTCTAAATGAATTTTGCACAAGAAAAGTCGGTTAAATTTTCGGTAAATACAATGTCCATCTCTAATAACCTGTTTTCCTCTGTTTTGCAGCGGAAAATCTTGTTTCAACCTCTCATGGATTTGTTGCTGTTGTGGGTGCCCTTCGTGTTGTAAAATTCCCGACTGCTGCAAGTGCAAATTACCTAAATGCCATCCGTGTGCGTGTTGTACGTTACCCAAGTGCCGCTGTTTCTCTTGCCCGTGTTTTCCCAAGTTTTCGTGTTGTAGTTGTAGTTGTAATTTTAGTTGTTGTTGCAACTTCCAATGCCCTTCGTGCCCGAGTTTCTCTTGTTGCAAATGGAAAAGCTGTTGTTGTTGTCCTCCAAAATGTCCCAAGGTACACCTAAGATCTTGTTGTACAGAAAACTGTTGCTACAATTGTTGTTTATGCTACTAGTTTAGTTTAATCCATCTATAATAATTTCATATGGCAAGTTTCTTCATGCCTTGCTATTGTTGCGAGTTTTGTTCGGTTTATCTGCATAAGAAAAAAAATTCATTGGAAAATGCACTTCTAGAAAGAAAATTACCCAGAAAAATTTCCATGGAATATGCTTAAATTTGTCAATTCATTCGAGACTTTGATTGGAACATTAAAACTTGAGGAGCCCAATGTTTGAGTGATGCTTAATCAATAACATTTAAGGTTTATGTTAGCCCACTTTAAGGTAGGGGTGGCAATTCGTGTTTTTGGGTGGTGTTTCGGGCGCCGACACGAAACGACACGACAAGGGTTTTTCGAACACGACACGAATTCATATTTTTTCTAGTTGATACGAACACGAATACGACACAACATGACACGACATGAGTAACACGATTTCTTAAATTTTACAGTAAATTAAACATAAATAGACACAATAACCCGAATAAAAACACGATAACACGATTAATAATTTTGACACAAGCACGACAAGTCGTGCTAATTTCAAGCCAATTTCGTGTCTTCTCTAAAATTTTCACCCCTTCTTTAAGGTGGGTCAAACTTGAATGTTTTGGACACATAATGTATTATGACCTATCAGCGGTTCGTGTTGGATCATGTTCGTGTCGTACAATATCGAATTCGTGTGAAAATTACCTACATGACCCGTTAAGAATGTTGTTTCAAATAACAAACCCAAATCTTAACTGTTATTATTAATGGTTCACACGATCCAAACCTTTAATACCAGTTAAGTAACGAAATTCTTCATCAAAAATGAATTATATTCATTTTTACATCCTAAATTTCAAATGTTGATAGGTAAAGGATCCCAAACACAATATATTCCTTACCCAAATTTACAAATGTATCATATATAATTATTGAAAAAAGAGTTGGGGCATTATCAACGGGTTTTAATGGTTACAAAAGCGTCTAGGGTTGGCAAAATGGACCCGAACAATATTGGGAACAAAGTCAATTTCAAAGAATTAACGAAGACAAACTCCAAATAACCCTAAATTTTATTAGTTAAAAATATGTCATACATCAAATATTAGGTTAAAAACACATCAGTTCGAATCTTGGCAGCAGCAAACAATTTGGGGATAACGGCTGGCCACTGATTCGCGAGTGGAGATTAGTCGAGGTGTCGTAAAACCTCGTGATAACTCAAAATGAGGGAATAAAAAAAGTGTATCTATATAATGGCCAAGTAAACCTAAACACCTAAAAGTGGGATTTAGGGGTGGTTGTTCCTTTTGTTAGCTTGTGAGTTGCACGTGGATAGATGCTTTCCATCTCACCCAACAAAATAACAT
The DNA here is from genome assembly GCA_949130495.1 of Sambucus nigra. Classification (NCBI taxonomy): domain Eukaryota; kingdom Viridiplantae; phylum Streptophyta; class Magnoliopsida; order Dipsacales; family Adoxaceae; genus Sambucus; species Sambucus nigra. The sequence goes on from OX422211.1 coordinate 380,311,144, forward strand.
TGTACTTTCCATCTATTATTTATTTCAATTCATGGTGCAATTTTATACAGACAGCTACTTTCTCTCAAAAATATTATTGTCTCCTCCTCTAAATCTACCTGAGTTCCATCTATGAAAGCAATAACAATTCAACACAAGTACATAACAAAACTATTATTTTTGAGTGAGGTCACACGGTTATATTAAATATTTAAATTTTGTTTCGTTGTACAACTAAACATTTTTTAATTGTCAACATGTCTCTAGATTATTGAAGTCTTTTCTGTTACTCTGTCTGAACCACCATAACAGTAAACTAATTTTTTAATAGATTATGTAATTTTAGGACTTATATTAATATTGATTATAGATATAGGACAACAAACATTTCGTTTTCATTTTTAGTCCCTATTTTCAAATTAAAGGGACACGTGGCATGCTGTGATTGGTTGACGGTTTATGAATATGGGTCCGCGCCAGCGGCTTTATTCAAAAATAGGGACTAAAACCATAAATAGAATGTTTGTTGTCCTATTTCCAAAATACATATTACAATAGGTCCTAAATTTACAAAGCCCCATTTTTTAATTGTTTCAAGTCTGCATTGTGTGAAGATTTGTAACAAATTGAGCCCATTCAGCTTTTTATTTTTGGAAAACATTATTGAAAACTAATCTTGTCAGTTACTAAAAATTGTTTACACGTGTGACAGTACACGTTAAAGTCATGCAAACAATAGCAGACCCCAACCAAAATTATTAGAAAAATTGCATTACTATTCATTTGGTGCACAACCTATTTTTTTTTTGGGGGGGGGGGGGGGGGGGGGGTTGTGAAGGAGGGTAATCCCCGGTCCAACTTGCGCGTACCTCGAGACTAATCCCTTCGCCCCGAACAAGGCTTACTATAACAGGAGTTTTTAATTCCCGCGGTCCGTGGCCATCTGCGGGACTCGAACTGGCGACCTCTGGGGAGCAAACCCAGGGTCTAACCAGCTAAGCCATACAACATGGGTTTTTTTTGGGGGGGGGGTTTGTTCTTGGGGAGCAAACCCAGGGTCTAACCAGCTAAGCCATACAACATGGTTTTTTTTTGGGGGGGGGGGTTTGTTCTTGTTGTTGTTGTTGGGGGGGGGGGGGGGGGGGGGGGGGGGGGGGGGAGGGGGGGTAAATGTACCAGTAAGAGCAGCTTGGTTTATGGTAAATTATATTTGTCACCGCGGTAATGATTCCAAACATTAGGATAAAATTTGTAATTAATTCAAATAAACGATACGATAGAACGTACCTTGACCTCGAATTAAATAGTTTTGGTGATAGCGATTGTGGTGCTCTCGAGATCTCTCGATGTCCGGTGTCCCAAATGAATTGTCATGCTTTTATTTTTCATAAATCCCAAACGTAATAATCACATTTCTAATTATAGTGTATAAAAGTAGGTGAGACCATAAAAACTTTCATCCAAACAATATTCATTTATTTTTATGAGGATAAATTTAGAAAGTAACTTTGTTTTCAATATATGATTCTCAAACAAAGACTATTAATTTGGGTCGGATTAAATACTATGTATTCCTTTTCTTTTTATGCCTAAAACCATTTCCAAAAGGATGTTTCAAATTTACATAATCATAGTTTGCATAATGGTTTAACAAATTATCAATTTTTGAGAGAAAAAATTCGTGCAAATCTGCCACAACGGGATGGACAAAGGGATCCCTCGCACAACATTTCTTCTGCCACGTGAGAATTTGGCATCGCATTTGAAATCTCGCGCGAACTTACTATTGAAAGATGAATATTGGCTAAGGGCCAACTTTAATACCCATTAATATTAACGGGTTATATAGAGTGAGACTTGGTCAATTTCCGCTCAAATATGTTTGATAAAGATCATTGAAAAAAAAATATAATTAACTCACCACAAAGTTGAGTATATTTTTAATGCATAAATTGAATTTACATTCCAAGCCATAGGAATTTATTGTGTAAATATATGTACCTTTCTAAAACATCTTGCAACCACGATCATATAAGCATAGAATAATGACATGAGTACCAAACAAATCCTCCAAAATCTTTCCAAAAGTGCATTAAGTGTTTGTACATTGGGGTGGGTCCCACATATGGTACAAGTACTTAATGCATTTTGGGAGATGTTTTGGAATTCGTAGCGTTACTCATACGCATATTATAACAAAACTATAACCCACGATGACATGGCCTGGTCGGTGAGAAAGTAACTCTTATTATACATCGAAGGTTTCACATTGAAGTTTTAAGTTCCACGTTGGTTTTATGATATTTAAGGCACCGCGCTTGGAGTTTATAAATAAAACTCTTGTTGTTCGTTATCGGTAAGCTTGGGGTGACATTGAAGAGACCATCAAATTATGATTGCCCGACTTTGACCCCCTAAATTCATTTTGTTGTAATTTTGACTAAATAAAATAATCATATTGACATAGATATTATTCATTTATTTTTTGAGTTTTTTTATTAAATTCCCACTTTTTGATGTGATATTTCACTCAACCGTACTTTGTTAGTCTCTTTTATATAATCCCTGCGCAAGGGGTTTATCTCAAAATATTACATAAAAAGGGGGGGTTAAGTCTAAGGATTTATTTGACTTTTTCTTCGGTTTATAATGTCAAATTAGACTTAATCATATATATTGGAGGCAAAGTCAAAAATTTATGAAAACGAGGAGTTAAGTCAAAATGACCCTTATTTTATCATTTGAAAAAATCTTATTTTTTTTAATTGAAAAAATCTTATTTTTGAATTTATAAAAAATGAATTTATTGAAATTTATTTAATTATCCCATTTTTGCAAATTCGAAAAAATATTTAAAAGCTCTTCTAGAGCGGCACATGATATCGGACACAATTTATAGATACACTAACGTATCGCATTTGTATTAGCTCGTATCTAGGCTCCACACAGGTCCAACAGCAGTGGAGCCCAAACACGAGCTAATGCGAGTGTGACACATCAGTGTCTCTACAAATTGTGTCCGGTATCACGTGTCACTCTAGAATTATTCAATATTTAATAGGTGTTAACGGCTTGAATCGTGTGCCCGTTGAAATCAATTAAAATGGATTTTATTGGAATGCTATGGAGATTATTTAATATAACAGGTTTAGAATTTACTTGACCATACATAATAAATCAGTAAGAAAATTGAGTGGGTCATTGTTAGATGATTATAATAATAACAAGAGGAATCTTAAAACAAATGTCGCTTTGGCCGAGTGGTTAAGGCGTGTGCCTGCTAAGTACATGGGGTTTCCCCGCGAGAGTTCGAATCTCTCAGGCGACGGTTACTCTTTCTATTTTCAAGTTATAACTGTTAATTAACAACTATCCCAACATTTTTGAGTTGTGGGCATAAATATAGCCCTATCAATGAGTCGTGTTCGTGTCGGTTTTTATCGGGTTCGTGTTTAAACAGATGATTTTTTATTATGTGAAAAACTATATTCAAACCCGACCCATTATCTGAACCCGCCGTATCGTGTTCATTCGTTAATACTTTTACCCCCAAATTAAATGTTAATTAACCACCGTCCCAACTTTTTTGAGTTGTGGCCATATATATAGACCTATCTATGGGTCGTGTTCGTGTCGATTTTTATCGTGTTCGATTTTTATCGAGTTCATGTCTGAACTGGTGACTTTTTTATCGTGTGAAAAAACTACATTCAAACCCGATCCATTGTCTTAACGCGTCATGTCGTGTTCACTCGTTAATACCTATTAAGATAATAAATTGTTTTGAATTGTACACAAGTTGACATATTATCTGGACATTACTAAATCTCTCGTTTAATAAATTTCGTTATGATTAAATTAACATTATACTACATAAATTATTTATAAGCCCCAACAATATATTTTATTTATTTAAATTAATGGGCCATAACAGGTTTTATCGGGTATTAATGTATGAAGAGGGTCAACACTAACCCGACCCATTAACTATCGTGTTTTATCGGGTTGACACTGATATAATCCAAAATCAAGTCGATTCGGGTTATGTTATCGCGTCGTGTCTCATTTTGCCAGACTACATAAATATGCGTAACTTTATAGGGAGTTTCCTATTTAGTTCATACCAAATGTTATTTTTTGGCTCATCCACTAAAATATTTTTTGGAAAACTTTATTCAGCCACCATTCTAAACACTTTTTGTGCATTCAAAAATAATGGGTGATTGACTCATAAACATTTGGTTTCAATTTGATTCAAAATGGTGGTCGGTGTAAAACTACTCATATTTTTTTGGCACCAAGATTTCTCACCTATCAATATATACCTTATGACATGGCCCATATATAACCCTAACACGTGTATATTATAAAATTTATTGTACATTGTACAATTTCATGTACCGATTATAAAAATCCATGTGTACATTAGAAAATTTCGCATAAACATTAAATGAAAAAATTAGGTATCAATATACGTTGGAATCGCACTGGGGAAAAAAACGTGTATCCTAAAACAAAAAAAGACTTACCTATCAGAGAGTAAATTCAACAACAAAAAATGTATTTTTAAGGCACCAATAACACTTAGAAAATACAAATTTGTTGCCAATTTTTTATGTTTTTTCATAATTTGATAGTTTAAAGCAATTTAGATATTTTTGAGTTTATAATCATGTGACCAATATTTGCCTCAAAACCCCTAAATTTTGAAATTATATTTGACTCTCGAGAGTTGTATTTAAAAAAAATGATAAAAGTTAGTAGTTGAAAAAGCAAGATCTCTAAATTTAGAAACCAGTTCTATTAAAAAATAGTTTTTCTACTCAATGACTGAAGCCTCCAAAAAATAACCTTTAATTTTTTAAAATCAATTTGACCTTCACTACTTCATATTCTAGTTCAAAAATTCACAAAATTCTGTTGACGCAAACTTTTATAAATAATGTATTTTCAGCAGTTTTTTGTTGAATTTTTAAAAAATAGCCAGAAATTATATTTTTACTTAATTTTTTGAACATGTGTTGATTGGAAGATTAACTTTATGAATAAAATAAAAAAAATTGGAAAAAAAAAATTAAAACGTAAAATTAGGTATGATATAAGAAGCATGAAGTGTGTGTGTGTGTGTGTGTGTGTGTGTGTATATATATATATATATATATATATATATATATATATATATATATATACAGTCCTGCTCTTGTGCGGACTAGTCCGCATTTTAAGAATGCGGACCGGACATGTGTCACCTGGCGGTGAGCCCAGAAAAGAGAGAGAGTGTATCTATAATTTAGGCGATAATTTCTAGTTGCACCGTTAGGTGACACATGTCCGGTCCGCATTCTTAAAATGCGGACTAGTCCGCATTTTAAGAATGCGGACCGGACATGTGTCACCTGGCGGTGAGCCCAGAAAAGAGAGAGTGTGCCTATAATTTAGGCGGTAATTTCTAGACGCACCTTTAGGCGACACATGTCCGGTCCGCATTCTTAAAATGCGGAGTAGTCCGCACATGAGCATTATATATATATATACATATATATATTTAAATATATAGGGCCGGTCCTAAGATTGAGAGTGCCCTGTGCGAAAATTAATTTAGGACCCTTCTAAAATACAAAGATATTAAATACCTAAAATGCGCCCCTAAAAAATTAAACTTATTTTTTATGGGCATTGAATCATTCTTTGTACAAATTGTTTTTGGGTAGTTAAAAAAATGGGCTCTAAAAAATTAAACTTGTTTTAAAAATTAACATTTTTAATATACATAAAATATTTTTTGACCCCTAAAATATACATATATAGGTGCATACTCTAAAATGGGCCATGTACCATTGCCCATTTGGCACATGGCATGGGTCGGCCATATATATATATATATATATATATATATATATATATATATATATATATATATATATATATATGAGGCTGGATCGTATACGGACCTAGTTTACGGACCGCTACCGTCCAAGAATTATATAGGGACCGTTTTGTCTTTTTAGGACCACCTTTTGGGACCGCGATGTCTTTTAACTTCTTCTAAGTTTTAGGGAATATCAATTCTTACCCCAATGATTTCTAAGGTCTTTTAAGCTTATTTTAAAGCCTAATTAATCTGGAAGTCTAAGTGTAGAAGTTTCAGGGCTGCTGCTTTTTCTTAAGCTTCTTCCGTCACTATCGTACTGGAATTTTGAATAGCGAGAATTATCTATATAAATAGTTTCTTCGGGGAGTCTAGAAATTGAAATAGGTTTTGAGGGAAAATATTTTAGTCTTAAATAACTTATACGGTATCGTGGGTTTATCTGTCTAGTTTCTTTATATATTTGATTAATAATATCAATTATATCGTTGTCTATAAATTCGTCTAAATTATTATCACCATACGATGACAAAAATCTATGGTATGTTCTAGGGGCAACTGTCTCTACGTTTTTAAGGAGAGGGCGGATTCCTCCGGCTCTAATTAAAGTAGTCTTTGTTTCAGCTAACCTTTTACGTCTAATAAATTTTAATACGTCTATATTGTCTTCAAGTATCCTAGTATATTCTTGATATTTTTCAGGTCTTGATAGTTCTTCTGCAAAATTTTCAGTTCTTAATTTTTGTCTAAAGAGATCTCGGATCCCTGTTCAAATTATTTATATTCTAGGTACTTCTCTTCCTAACCACTCAATGATCTGGTATATGTATTTAAAAGTACCACCTGTGTATTCTAAAGCAGTTTCTATAAGTTCTTTATCTTTAGGGTCTGTAAGAGTCCAGTCTTGAATTTCTCTAGTTAAGTCTAAGCTTGTTTGATTAACAAATTCTAAAAAGTCTTTAGTGATTTGTACGCTCATATAAAAATCTTTTTAAAGAAATAATATGTAAAAATAGTTAAGGGTTTGGTTCGAGTTGTACCTTCCTTCTGGTTTGCAATATCTTTATCTTCTTCCCTTTGTCTCTTCAGCCTTGCTACTATTCTTCTCCGGTCTCGATCTCCTACAACTCTCTCTTTATGTGTCGCACCTCAATCCACTACTTTGGCGGTTGACCCGTTTCCTGCTTGTACGCCTTCACGCCTAACGCCCACCTAGCTAACGGCTCACGGCTAATCGGCACCTGACGGCGGTTCACCAGTATAACACCTTGTGTACTACACCAGAGGTTCCACACAATAGTCCTCTATGAACAGAAAGTTGGAGACAATTTGGAAAATAATAAGAACTTAACATAAGAGGTTTCTGGAAAAGAAAATACTTTTATTGCATTGCATAAGTAAATACAACTCTCCCCTCTCCCTTAACTATGAGAGGTTTACTCACTCATATACATATTACTCTCTACAAGCATACTCTCTCTAAAAGTCTAACAATCTCTCACTCTCTAACTCCAGATATCTAGAACTCAGTTGGACGCTCCTTTTTATAGCACAAGGGCACTACAATCGACTGGCAACCGGTTATCAAAAGAGATCCGGTTTAAAGAGATACAAATTATTAAAGTCTTATACTATTTGCTTTATATAAAGTAAATCTGTCATCTAGCAATAATTCTAACATAACGCCTTTGCAAGGGTCTTTTTCTCCTTTATGAAAAGAAGCAATCCGGGGGGCCGTGTAGGGCATGTCTGAGCTGCAGGCTGCAGGGGAATCTAATTATAGTCTTGTCGTCTTGCATAAGTCTTAGCACAGGGCATCTTCTGTCTTCAATAATTCTTCAACTAACGAGGGGCCCGTCTTTGTTCCATCTGTGTCTTCTTCTTCCTTGTCTTGGTTTGGTAGGGCATTGTTGAAAAATTCATCAATGAGGCCTACAGTTCTAAGGCTAGCTGGCAAAGCTATCTCTACCATTTCTTTGGATTCTTTCTTGAGCCTTCCGTTGAATGGCTCATCAGCTTGAATTATCAGGTCTTCTTTGTGGTAGGCAGTGTACCACCTGTCTTCTCCTGTTAATAATTCCATTATTTCTATGGTCTCCATGGCCTGAGCAATCTGGAGTTTGGACTTATCAACAATTAATTCTTTAGTCTCGTCTTCTGATAAAATCTCAACGTCTTCGAATATATAATTGGAAAATCTAATAAGTCTAAATCCTTTAACTCTCATTCCTCTACAGGAACTTGGAGCAATCTGGTAGATTCTGGCAAATAGAGGAAGGAAGTCTTCTACTTTCTTAACATACTCATGGGCTATTTTTCCAAGAGCAACAAAATCTTCAATATCTTTTATCTGGACGAGTCCAATGAACCCGTGGTCTGTAAGAGTTATATGAGCCATGTCTGATTTTTCAAAAAGATATATTTTTGGAACGTCTTTGAAGAATTCCTTAATTATTAAAGCATCTCCATTTATTTCTGATAATAACATATTAAAATGATCAATAATGTTATTAGATTCTTTTTTAAAGTCTTCCATTAATGGGAGATTATTATGACCAAATGGTATAACAATCTTAGTCTTAAAAGTCTTTTTCTGATAACAGAAATCAGCAGGTCTAATTTTGGAGGTTTCTCCAAGAGTCTGAGCATAAGTCTGAGTCTGAGGTCTAGGCACAGCAGTACCACTGAGTTGGGGAACTGCAAGTCTTTGAGTCCTCATGAATCTGACAATGGCTACCAAATTTTGTTTGAACTCGATCCATAGTCTATTCTTCACATTCCACCATATGGCGTCTATAAGAGTATTTTCGTCTTCTGAAAATTCTCGTCTAAATTTGATCAAGTCTGGGTATCTTTGATCGGGTCTATATTGGGAAAAATACATCTTCCCAATGAGTCTATTTTGAGAAATAATCTCTTGTCTAGATTTTCCAGGAGGAACTAAGATATCATCAAAGTTCTCTAGGATTGGTCTTTCTTGAGAGTCTTGAATATGAGTCGGTCTTTGCGTTACACTAGCATTTGGTCTTACGCGTCTAAGATAGTCTGCAACGTCTTCCATGTTCAGTCTATTTGTTCCAGAGGAACTCATGTCTTCTAGGTCTTCTGTTTGCAACATAAAACATGAAATCATATTCGTGTTAGCAAACATTGGCTCTCTTGATATAATGTCTGGAAAGGTATTTTTACTTCCCTTAATATGTAGAACAGAGAAGTCATAACCATTAAGCAATTGTTTCCATCTAATTAGTCTATTAGTCCTTGATTTGGACAACTCTAAATCTCTAAATTTTACTGCATAAGAAGAGTTAGTATAAAAAGTAAAATGTTTAGGTCTAAGAAACAGCATATATTTTTCTATTGCCCTTACTATAGCTAAAACTTCTTTTTTATGGGCAGTGTATCTTGTTTCTGGGTCTGTAAAGGTTCCAGAACTATGTCTACAAAGTTTCTTCTTTTTCGTCTGATGATCAATGGCAAAGTATACTGCTCCATTTGTTTATCAGAGGCATCTGTTTCTACTATAAACTGGTCTTCTGCATTAGGCAGTTCAAGTAAAGGAATGTTCTTGACTACATCTTTAATTTATCTTATTACTTCAAAATCATCTTTAGTCCAATAAAAGGGATTGGTTTTGTCTGTTCCTTTTAATTTGGATGTTAAGCTTTGTCTTTTTGAAGCAAGGTCTTTAATAAAGTCTGCAGCACAATTAAGCAATCCTAAAAATGATTGTAATTGTTTTCTATCTTTGAGTTGGTCTGGAAACTCAAGAATCTTCTTAGTTATGTGTTCTGCCAAGGATAATTTTCTTTTATTAATATGCATTCCCACAAAGTCTATTTCAGTCTGAAATAATTGCATTTTCCTTTAGGAGATAACAATACCATGTTTGTCTAATTCTAAAATAATCTTTTTAAGATGGTCTACATGCTCTGTCTCAGTCTTACTTGCTACAAGAATATCATCTATGTAAACAAGGCAAAATTCTGAATAAGGTCTAAATATATTATCCATTCTTCTTTGGAAAACTTGAGGAGCATTCAAGTATCCAAATGGCATTACTAGCCATTCGTATTTTCCTTGGGGCACACTAAAGGCTATCCAAGTAATACTATCTGGATGCATCTTAATTTGCCAGAAGCCTGATTTGCAATCAAACTTACTGAATATAATCATATCTTCGATTAAATTAATCAAATTATTCTTGTCTGGTATCTTATAAGAATCAAATTCACAATTCTTATTTAATTGTCTATAATCTATAACCATGCGTCTTTTTCCCCTTTTACGTTCAGATTCATTTTGAACATAGAAGGCAAAACTATTATGTCTACTTTTACTTTCTCTAATAATGCATAACTTAAGCATTTCATCTATGTCTTTCTTGAATTCTTCCCTATCCTCTTGTGAGTATCCTTTCTTATAGGTTCCACCATTAATAGTGGCGTCTGGGTTAATAGGGATGATTTCACAATAGCTTTGGTCTTTATCCCACTTAGCGATGGGATTTTCTCCTAAAGTAGGCTCAGCTAGTTGCCTAATCTTTTCTTTTTCTAATTTCTATATCCATTTTCTTCTGTTTGGATATAGCTTGAACCTGTAATAAGGTCTGCTGGGCTTGATCTAAAATGTCTTGTTGTATAAGCGTTATTTGCTTATAACACTTTTGGTCTGGACACTCACTCTCTTTTTGTAAGGGTTTAGTAATTTTTAAGGCTTCTTGTTGGGTTTTAGGTCTAGATCCACCATGCTCAGCTGAAGAACTCTGATGTTTAAGGGGTCTATAATTTGGCTTGACCTGCATAACGTCAAATGCAGTCTTATGATCAATTAGAGGGGCTTTAATATTAAATTCCTCTTGATCACTAATTAATATCTTATCATTATACTGAGTATAAAGATGATATTTACTAATAAAGTCTTGTCCTAAAATAATGTTTCCTGTGAAACTAGGACGAGGGTCCATTATCCAAAACCGATGATTGACGGTTTTGTTGGTCTGATTTCCTAATTTAAAATAAATAGGAATAGTCTGAAAATATAAGGTAAATGGATCTCCATTAGCCACTTTACCATAGATTTCTTGAGTACTTTCTAAAAAGTAGTCTTCGGGGAAGGCATTAGCCTTACAAATACTCTGAGAGCACCCTGTATCTATGAAAGCTGAAAGTCTTTTAGGATAGTCTTTATGTTGAATAAATAATTCTACAAAACAAGCATGTGGTTTAGTAGAAATTCCTAAATTGTTCTTCTCTAAGATAGATATTCCTTTCTGAGGTTTATCTATAAAATCTAAGGGTATTTGGTCTTCTGAACTACTATCAGAATGGTATTCTTCTAAATCATAGGAAATTCCTTTTCCTTTGAAGTCTTCATTTTCTTGCAATCTTTTAGCTATATTTCTATCAATGTCTTGATAATATGTTTTAATATCAAAGTCTATTTGAGCGTCATACTGGCTAGTATAGATTGCTCTAAATCTAATTCTCCAACAGTCTTCATGGTAGTGTAATTGACAAACAATACAAACCATAAATAATTCTGTTTGTATAGTCTCAAAGCATTCTACACATCTAAAGTCTTCCTTGCAACATTTCATCTCAAACGTGCAATAATGTCTTTCATTAAAGTAACATCTAGGTATATAGGTTAGTAACTCAGAATTACTAACTGTCCATCTTTTCTTCAAGAATGGGCTTAATATACATTTATACCAAGCGTCTTCAAAGTCTATATATTCATCAGCTAGATCGCCTTGATCAGTTTGCATCATATATAAGTTTAGGGTATCCTGAGAGTCTTCATATTCATCAGTATCACTATAGTCTTCCGAATCACTGTCTATGTATGCACTATAGATACTAGTATTATCATCATCTTCAATGTCTGATATTTCTATAGCAAATAGGATATATAATTCTTCTTGATCAGCATAGTCTAATATTGTATTAATAATCTTAATACTTTCTTTAACTTTTTTATTAGGGCAGTCTTTAGCAAAGTGTCCTTCTTTGCCGCAAGTCCAACATTCTTTGGTGGCAGTCTTAGATTGAGCTACATCTTTTTCTTTCCTATAATTAGGGACCTTCTTATATTTACTAGTATTCTTCTTAAAGTATCTTCTTTGGTTAAATCTATTTTTCTTAGTCTTAGGATTCTTTTCCCTAAAGGTAGTAGATTGTCTAAATTTATACTTCTTTGGCAATCCTAAAGGTCTAGTCTTAAACTTCCTATGTTTCCATTCTAATTTCTTTTTGAATTTCTTAGATTCACTTCCACATCCCCATTGGATTGGAGCGATGTCTCTTTCGTCTTTGATTGGAGGGATCTGCTTGAAAGTTTCTTCTATCAACTTTCCTTGGGTTATATCACGTCTCTTAGATATGATATAGTCTTTGGCGAAATTGATTCTTTCACCAAGGGAGTTGTTCTTAACTCCTGCTACACCTGGCCAATTCCTATATTCATTAATTAGGATTTGTCCTATGGCTGGTATCTTTATAAAGTATTCGTCTTTTAAGGTCTCTCCAAATTCTTTAATTTGGTAATATAGTTGTTCGTAATTATTGCTATATTCATTTATCTTATCTAATTTGCAAATGCTAAGGAGGGCTAACTTAGTTTTTGCTAGGTCTTGTTCATTTATCTGAGCTAGATGTCCAGCTCCAAGGAATTCTGATGTGAACAATTGATCTTTCTTCTAAGTTTTCTTTCATCTTCTCGACCTTTGCTAAGGAGTCTTCGTCTGTAGCCTTTCTTAAACTATCCAAGTAGTCTTTTGCAATACCTCTAATGGATTGCTCAGCGTACTGCTTACATGAACTTGCATCCCATTGTTCATTAGATGCAAAACACATGTTCATCTGATTACGCCATTCGTCTAAGGCCTTCTTCCTATCTTGAACATTGTCTAGGTTAAGCTATATACCTACTGGATTTATGGCTTGGCTTGGCATAGTCTTAACAGGAGTGAAACTCTTGTCACTAGTTGGAAAGTCTTTTATATAATCAGGTTTAGTCTTTACTACGGTGTTTGAGTATATAGGAATATTTATTCCTATTGGTTTACTAAAAAGTCTAGGAGCTAGCCTACTACTACTTCCTATCTCTTGTTTACTAGGTTCTACTTGTGTGGATGGCATTAGTCTTTATTCTCCTTCTTCTATTAATCTTAAGTTTCTAAGAAGTTCTTTAGTGTTCTTAGATTCCTTTAATTTTAATATGCGGTCTTGGGCTATCATATTAAATCTTTCTCTTTCTTGAAATCTAACAGAGTAACTTTTCTTAAGGTTATCTTTAAATGTCTTCATATCCAATTCTGAGGGTTCATGTCCAAAGTTTTGGATCCTATCTTTTTCTTTAACTAAGTCTTTTTGTTCAAATGATCTTCTAGGTCTAATTATCGGAGCTTGTCTAAGTAAACTAGCACTAGTCTTACTACTACATTCTCCTTCTGAAGGATCATTGATTATGGCTTCTCCCATATTCCTAAATCTAATTTCTTCGGTCTGGATATTTTTATTGACAATCTTAGGGGGACCAAACTGGATGGTAACATTTTCAGTGACGTCGTCTTGATTAATAAACAAGAGTTTATTTTGTATAGTCTTAGTTTCTTGAAATTCTGGCAATTGCCAGAGAGTCTTAGCTTTTTCTCTCATAGGTCCAGTATTCCTAATACTGTAAGTATGATTGTAGTCTGACACATTAGTTCTAACTAAGATTTCTTCATTAAGTCTACCACTAGGAATTCCTAACTGCATTCTTTTATATAAGGAAATTGAGAGAACTTCACATAGCTTTGGAATTCTATATTTATATTAGCGTCTGGGATTATATAGTCTTCATAACCACTAGCATATAAGATTAACTTAAAATGCTTGGTTGTGTCTACGGTTACTGTAAATGCCGGAATGACATTAAAGTATCCTATGTTGTCTGACATTTCTAATTGGGCTATCCTAATAAGGTTTTTCTCAAAATCTTTCCATCTTTTGTCTACTACACAGCATAATATGTTAATATTATTCTGGGGTCTATGTAATTCTTGGATTCTTGCTTGAAAGAGTCCAAAGGTTAGGAATTGAAACTTCCTATCAGTTCTTCTAGATCTAAGTCATTCTGAGTCAAACACTTGGAGCTCGGTATAGGATTTGTCTAACACATGATTTCTACAATGGTAGGTCATGTTATAATTGGGGGTCTTAGGAGTGGCGCCTTCTTTAAACAAGTCTATGTATCTAACGGCTGGAAGTTGTCAATTATGAATGGAATCTTCAACAATCTTCCAGTCAACTTCATCCCATTCTTTCCATTGGAGGGGATTGGTGAAATTTCTTTCTTTCCACCATGTCCTAACATTGGAGGATGAATCCTTAAGTCTTTGGAGCATATGATTACTCTGTCCAATATTTGGGATAGAGCTAGCGATCTTATTACTCTTATCTAATCCATCATTTATGATTCGTCTACATATGGTATTCCTTTTCTCTGGTTTCTATAGGAGGGGATTCTTTAAACTTACAGGTGGTTACCTGTTTTTGTTCAAGTCTTTTTTCGATTCTTTCTAAGAAGTCTGAATAATCTTTTTGTCTTTTTATCTGATTAAGGATTTTTTCTTTTAAATTCTTATTCTCTTTTCTAGTCTTTTCAGAAGTTTCTTCACTATGTCTAGCTAGAGAATTAACGATGATTTTACCAACGTTAGTGATATAGTCTTTTACTTCATTATCTTTTTCTAGTTGTTGCATAGTTCTAAATTCTATGGCTTCTACAGTCTTTTCAATTTTATCAAACCTAGTTTAAATAAAAGGAGAGTCTATTTCTGCTTGGGATGGTTTATTATATACGGCCTTAATTCCGTTTATAATTTCTTTGTATTTTTCTTCTACTTGGGCCATGTCTAGTCTAAGTTCATTAATAATACTATCCATTTTGGATAGGTTATGGCTTTCCCTATTATTAAGGTAATTTGCTAAATTTTGTTGGAATTTAACAAAGTTTGTATAAAAGGTGGTTAATCCTTTTGTCTTAGCTTTTAAGTCTAAATGCAAGTCTTTAACAAAGCTACAGTTATAGTCTTGGGTAGCTGCTATGGATGTAGAAATTAAATTTAATCTTTCTAATATAAGTCTAGTTGCCTTAGCCGCGTTGGCAATCTCATTTTCATTTATCTTATAATAAACTCTATCATCATTTATCTTTTCTAAAATTCTTTGATAAAATTCTGATAAGGTCTGAATGGAGAGATCTTTTGATACCTCATTCCAGTCTGATCTAACTATCTCCATTAGGAAGATAACTATCTAGTCTAGGGATAAGCTTAGCTTGTTCTTTAGTAAGTTTAATTAACTCACTGTCTTGATTTTTAATTAAAGTCTTAATTTCTAAAAGGTCTTTGTTAAGGACTTCTATATCATTAGTCTTAATATTTATTTCTTATAAAACATGAACTAAGTCTATTGGGATTTGATTATTTATGTCTAATAATCTTTTAGAGATATTTTTTATCTTTGTTTCTAAGGTTTGAGTGTCTTTTATTAATTGTCTTAATATAAGCAGTATACACTTATTTTGGTCTATTATGCTATTAATAGCACTAGCAGTGACTTGTCTACTGTCTGCGTGTTTGGCTGAGATATGTTCAATGTGTGAACAACCGTCTATGTGAGAGGTTAAGCAACCTACTGAGTCTAAATCAATTATGGGTATAGGTTGGTAGTCTGGATTGGATCCAAAAATATCTTGATAAATGCGAGGAATAAATCCCAAGAGCATTAAAGTCTTTTTAGTCTAAAAGGAACGTCTTATAGCTCTGATACCATAATTTGGGTTTTGATCGAAATTTGGTGAGGTTCTAAAATCTTTAAGGTCTTGATACCAATTTTGAGTCTAAATTATAAATCTTTTAATTATATAGTCTTAAACTAAGGTTTTAGTATAAGACAAGAGGGGGACCATCTAGAGTAAATAACAAAAGTCTTTGGGACCACAAGGGGACCACTTTCGGGATAAGGACAAAGTCCGCACGAAAAGTCCGCACGGGAAGTCCGCACCAAATCCTATCTGATATATATATATATATATATATATATATATATATATATATATATATATATATATATATAGGGAGAGGTTCACAAGTGAACCTAAAAGATGAACTTTTTAATGAATCTTAACAATTAATTAATTTTAATTCTTATGTTGTAATTGGTCCGCGCCAGCGACAACGAACACGTGTGTTGATTGATCCCCAACACCCTACCCCACCCCGGCCCCCCCACCCCACCCCACCCCCATGGCAGCCCTGCTTCCATAAGGGTTGCCATGGTGATGGTGGGGGGGTGGGGTACGGGGGGGTGAGTGAGTTGGAATCGATCGACACGCATGTTCGTTGCCGCTGGTGCGAATCAATTACAACATAGAAATTAAAAGTAATGAGTTGTTAAGTGTTATTTTATTAAGGTTCATTAAAAAGTTCATCTTTTAGGTTAACTTGTGAACCTCTCCCTATATATATATGTGTGTGTGTGTGTGTGTGTGTTCCTTTAGATTCTAAGATTCTATATGAAGTTGATGGTTCCTTACCGTCATATTATTTATTCCAGCAATTTGGAACAGGTAGAAAATTAATCCCAACTGTTTGGGATCAGTCTGTTGCATATATTTATACATTTATGGGTCAGTTTACTGCATTGGATCCTTAATTTAAGCATCGTAGCATGATATATTTCCGGGAATGTCCACATTTATTCTTTAGCCCTTATTTATCCTCAAATTTTGTTTGGCCCTTATAACTTTCATTTAGCACCAACATCATAAATACTCATAAATGTCACAATAAATGTTCACAATGCATAATTAAAAGTGTATTTATGACACTCTTTGAATGTCAACATACAAGTGAACATAACTAGGACGAGGGCAAACTGAACAAAGCAAGATAAATAGGGATCAGATCTAAAATAACCCTTTTTTTAGTAGCCTGTTCATTTTGGGTCATATGTAAAATTATTTATATTATTAGGAAAGATAAACTTCAAATGTGAATAATTAAACTTTATAATTATGATTTTGGGTCATATGTAAAATTATTTAGGGACATATATCAAATAGGCGCTCGAACATTTTTTAATACTCATTTAGTCCAATATTTTTTATTTTGGTTCAAAAAGTCATTTGCCACATATTTTGGAGATGGAGTGCCGCTGGCACGGACCTCTAAAAATTAGAGAATATTGAGTGCTTGAGAGATTAAATGGGTTAAACTAAAAATATGTGTCCTTTTTAAAAAATATATATTTATAATAGGGACTATTCAATAATTGACCCAATTATTTATATTATTAGGAAAGATAAACTTCAAATGTGAATAATTCAACTTTATAATTATGATGAAGTATTTAATACCACTAATTTATTTTGGCAAATCTGTCCAAAATCCTTTATAATCCAACCAAAAACCTTCCTTTTTTTTCTTATTCTTTATGCAAGTTTTTCATTGATATTTCTATTTTATTAAAGAAAAATATTTAAAAAATCTAAAAAAAAATAATTGAAAATATATATAAATTTTGAATTCAACATAAATTTAAATTAAATCAACTCTCTTGGTTATGTCTGATAACCGATACATGTCGTTTTATAATCGAGTCATATCATTTCGCGTTCATGTCAAGTATTAGTCAACCGTAAACCAAAACACAAAAAAAAAATTGAATAACATTGGTAAGACTTTTATAGAATCTGAGAAATAAAAACTGAAAATTACAGAATCTCAAGGAAAATTAATAAAAATAAGAGTAAACTATCCCATAGAACCCTTACCTTTTCACTTATTTCAATTTCGTCCCAAACTTTTTTTTTGTTTCACTTTCACCCTCAATCTTTCATTTTGTCTCAATTTAGTCCCCGTCCTTTTTTTTTGTTTCAATTTAGTCCTCAGCCTTCCATTTTCTCTCAATTTAGTCCCACTGTTAATTATTTTGGATACAATTAACTATTTTACCCAACTTTATAAAAAAATAAAAAAAATGGATATTATAAATATTGAAAAATAAGCTATTTTATTATTGTTTGGAGATAAAAAAATATATATATTATTTTTATCTGAGAATAATAGTAATAATAAACATTTTTTATTTTTTATTTTATCCCAATTATTTTTAATTTTAAAAAAAAAACTAGAATAACAATTTTAATAGTCAACATAGTGTTTTTCATTTATCAAAAAACTCCTTTTTTGAATTTTAATTAAAAATATTTAATTTGATTTCTTAGAGTCACGATTAATTAGTATCGCTGGAGCTAACCCACATCAGAAGAAATTTTTTATTTATCAATTATATTACATAAATGGGAAAAAATTGATGTTTTAGATTCGCGATTGGTTAGTTCGCTGGATCAAACCCATATTAGTAAATGATGTGAGTCCGCGTCAGTGACATTAATCAACCGTGAATCTAAGACATCAAATTAAATATTTTTAATTAAAATTAAAAATTATTTTTTATAAGGATCAAATACCAAAAAGTCCCTCAAACATTTTTTAATACATATTTAGTCCAAACCTTTTATTTTGTACCAAAAGTTACTTATTCTCTTATCTTTAAAGGTCCCCGCCGGCGAAATGGTGCAAAATAAAAAAAAGCTTGGACTGTACATGTATTAAAAGGAGTTCAATGGACTATTTGGTATATATGCCCCTTTTATAAACAAAAAAAAACTATGTTAACTATTAAAATTATTATTCTAATTTTTGAAAAAATTAAAAACAACTGAGATCAAATAAAAATAAAAATTGTTTTTTTTTATTATTATTCTTGGATAAAAAAAAGATATTATCCCCAAATAATAATAAAATAATTAATTTTGGGCCTGTTTAGTTTAAAATTATAATTATATTTTCTGTATTTAAATGCAATTCTGATAAAAATTACGTTTGACAACCTGCTTTTAAATACAAATTTATAATATTTTTATGTCATAATCAAGCTTTTTAGAAAACAAAAAATTGGTGTTTTATAACTTCTATTTTTTATTTTTCAACTGAGAATTATTCATTCTTAATATTTTAATACATTTATACATTAATATATAATATACATAAATAATACATTAATGTGTAATTCTTATGAATAAAAAATATATATGTACATGTATACGAAATTATGTATATTTATATTATTAAATTATATACTATACTAAGATCCATATGTTAGATAATATTATTAATAAATACACATTAATATAATTTTATACATGTATTATTAATATATGAAATAATATAAAATATACATATAGTACATATGTATTAAAAAAACATTATCAATTTATGTATGTATATAATTTTATTATGAATTATACACACACACATACATATATGTATATTATAAATATACATGTTTGCCGATTTTGTCAAATTTTCAAAAAATTGCATTTAAAACAAGTTTACCAAACGCGCACCAATAATTATAAACAAAAAAAACTGAATTTTAAAACAGAATTTAAATCGAGTTTTCTGAATACAATATCAAACGGGCACTTAATATTTATAACATCCATTTTATTAATTTTCAATAAGGAGAGGCAAAATAATTAATTGCATCCAAAATAATTAACAGAGAGACTTAATTGAAATAAAATGAAAAGTTGAGGACTAAATTGAAATAAAAAAAATAGGGACGAAATTGAAACAAGTGAAAAGGCAAGGGACCTATGAGATTGTTTACTCTAAAAATAATAACTGAAATAAAAAACATTATAATTACAAAAAAAAAAATAGTTGAGGATCCAGGGTAATTTATTATTTTGTTAAATAGACGGCACTTTCTGATCATACCAGAAAATTATTAGAGTTATCGATCAACTAACGGTCTGCATCCAAAATGGGAGTCAAACCTCCATAATGAGAGAAAGTGGGTGCTAAAGTGTAAACTAGACAAATGAGTGGATGCCGAAGGCCAAATTACCCAAGTTAATACGACCCGTGTACACATAATCAGGTAAGGCCCGCTCCATTCTGAGTTTCAACCTCACAAAATCCAATGCGCGTGCTCGTGTGTGTGTGTGAGTGTGTGTGTGAGAGAGAGAGAATACAAAATCTGAATGTAGAATCATGTTTGCACAGTATTCAACTGGGTGCATAATATCTAAAATTGTGAATTTGGGGGGGTTACACATTCATATACCTTTCAAACATCTGTACCAAATGTAAATACAACAAGAGATCGCAGTAGTACAACTTTTCTTCCACTTCCAATAATATCACCCAAAGAAAGTCTCCCACTTTTCAACACCATAAAAGTTTTAGTGACCA
The DNA here is from genome assembly GCA_949130495.1 of Sambucus nigra. NCBI lineage: Eukaryota > Viridiplantae > Streptophyta > Magnoliopsida > Dipsacales > Adoxaceae > Sambucus > Sambucus nigra. Next base: position 380,331,309 of record OX422211.1, read on the forward strand.
TACTTCTGAAACTCCCACTCACTGTTATCTACAGAAACCGGACGATCGCGAAAGAATTATGGGATGAATGTGTAACAAAAGAAGGATATTTTGAGTTTGAGCCCACTCGCTGATTTTTTTTATATGATTTTTAAACATTTCAGTAGGACCATAAAAAAACAATAAACTCAAAATGAATTTTTTTGCTATTTTAAAAAAATCAGTCAAACTGTGTTAGTTTTTAAGATGTTAAAAACTGACAAAGTTTGACCGATTTTTTTAAAATAGTAAAAAAATTCATTTTAAGTTTATTATTTTTTTATGGTTCTACTCAAATGTTTAAAAACCATAGAAAAAAAATCAGCTTCAAAATATTTTTTTTACTATTTTAAAAAAATGGACCTCATTCAGGGTCCTCAAACTGAGGGTCTCTCTCTCTCTCTCTCTCTCTATCTCTCTCTCTATCTATATATATATATATATATATATATATATATACGGAGAGGCTGCTTCATGTCTCGAACCCGAAACCAACTATAGCTTGGGTGAGGGTACTTGTCATCGCACCAAAGTACTTTTGAGGGGTAACTCAAAACCGACTTTAAAAGTGGGGGAATTCAAATAATCATTAAAAATAAAAAGTATATATAACAATGAGAGAGAGAGAGAGAGAGAGAGAGAGAGAGCATACCCAATGGACACACTTGACGGGTTTTGAGCCATCGGCTGATGCAGTGAAAATGGAATGCATGGTTGCAAACCCCTGCAGAAATGGAAACCGATTTAGATCACAAATTGAAGAATTACGGAACTCGTATATCAAAAGAATATAAATTTACAAAATTACGTTCTATGACATTTTTTTTTGGGGGGGGGGGGGGGGAAGAAAACAGAAATCCAAAAGATTTTGCAAATAGATCCAGAAAATCAAAAGATTTTCCCAAATTGATACAGAGATTAAGACTCCTGCAAGTAGTCCTCGCTCGAGGCACTTGAAGGAGAATGTGAAAGATGTTCTGAATGAATCGTACAGCCTAGATCAATTTTATTCATTCTTTCGGGGGTTCACCTTTTTGGTAAAAACTTGTGAAAAGATCGTTTTGACACTAGCCCTCAAAAGAATCACACGTCCAAGCCTAAATTCTATTCAAACAGTGGCATAGTGGCGACGGTGAGATGGTTGAGAGAGAGGAGGGGGCGGTAGGTATTGGACTTGAGAGTATTTGAGTTTTGATTAGTGTTCAATAACTGAAGATAAGTGTTTTCCGTCGAATGAAATTGTAATTTAATAGATAACAAACGGTGTTAGAAACTAGATGCAAGTAACTGCGAGTATTTTCATAAATATTCACAGGAAAATAAATGCAAGTATAGAAGAAAACAAAATATCAGCAACTATTGAAACACTATACTCCAGAACTCCAGAAAATGACGATAACAAGAGTTAGTCCTTGTTTGGAGAAAATCGCTGGTATTTACCTTTCTATGGGCCATCAACCAAGTAAAAGCTACTTTCTACAGCAGATCAGCCATCCAAATCATTTTAATAGGATCAATATTAGGTCATGGGGACTACCAGCCACAAATGAAAGCTCGAGAGCGTGAGAAGACTAACATCTTCGATTGTAGAGCAATGAATACGAAAGGCGACAAATCTATAAAAGGAATCTGAAACGATCAACATTCAAGGAACGGTTTGGAAAATCTAGCACATTTTCCAAACCGATCCTTTTTGGGAAAAAATCTACGGGAGCAAAGGAAAATGTGACATTTCCTATTTGTTACGAGGAAATTGCGGTTGAAGAGTGTTCATTCAGTGGAAAATAAACTTGGGGTATGCTAAAGTTTGGTGGGATAAGTTGAACTGAAGGAGAACACAAGGCAAGATGGAGGGATCGAACTGACTACATACACCAAGCAGTTTCATTTGTGGACTTATATGGGACAAAAGAGTGTTAGCCTATATTTTCGCGGGTGGGTTGCAGTCCCGCATTCACGCTGAGTTGGAGTCGAGAGTAACTTTTCACCTTGAGATGGCGATAAAGTATTTGTGGGGAGAGGTATTTCCAGTAGACTAATTTTGATCAATCCACCATCACTCCAAAGCCTGCCAACGACGCCGTGCTTCAACTGTGGTATGTTCGAACGCAGAATAAAGTTCCCATAGAAAAACTAACACACCATTCTCATCACTGATGGCACAGAACGAGATTCCATCACCAAAGGAGGACGACCAGAAAGCATTGATTGCACACGTCATTCGTGTTCTGATGAAGATAAAACGTATTCCCCTATGAGCTCATGGCCGAGCGCCAGGGAAAGTAATGCAAATACTATAATTTGGGCAAATACTATGTTCTGGTAGAAATACAATATTTCAATAATAGTCCTCTTTGGTATTTTTCCTTTTATGAAAACTGGGTTAGGAAGCCCCCTCTTTTTTTAACAGATGCATTACCCTATTTAGAATTGATAGTAAATATTATTGATAGTTTATCCTGATATGCATTACCTTATTTATAATTTGCGTGGTGACAATTTGGTTTTGTTAAAATATATACAAAAAGATTTGTGTTTCAAATGAATGAGGAGCTAGGAAGTAAAGATTAAAAGAAAACGCAATTAAAGTAATCTTCCCAAAATCAAATCATATGAGACGTATTTTGACCTATTTTTAAAAAATAACAAAAAACATTATTTTCAGTTGATTTTTTTAATAGGGGCACATTGAAATATCATTAATCCATATAAAAAATATCATCTCAAAATTATATTTTTACTATTTTAAAAAATGGGTATGTTCATAGGTATGTTGGAAAGCCTGACTATATATATATATATATATACATATATATATATATGGAGAGGATCTCCAGCAGACCACTATTCACGGAGCGGATAACGGACCAATTCTTTTAAAATAGTAAAAAAAAAAACTTTAGATCTGAATTTTTATGTTTTCTAAACATTTCAGGGTGCCCATCAAAAAAAATTCAGCTCAAAATGAAGTTTTTTGCAATTTTAAAAAAATAGGTCAAAAAACTGTCAGCCCTTGTAAACAAACAGTTTTTTTATCGATTTTTTTAAAATAGCAAAACAATTCATTTGGGGCTGAATTTTTTTAGGGGTACCCTGAAATGTGAAGAACCCATTAAAAACATTCGGCTCAAAATTATTTTTTTTACTTTTTTAAAAAATTGGTTTCTTAATCCGCTCCATGAATAGTGGTCTGCTGGAGATTCCCTCTGTGTTATATATATATATATGGAGAGGTTCAAAAGTGAACCTAAAAGATGAACATTTTAATGAACCTTAACAAAAAAAACACTTTAACAACCCATTAATTTTAATTCTTATGCTGTAATCGATCCGCGTCAGCGCGTGGTTGCCTCTGGCGCGGACCAACTACAACATAAGGAATTAAAATTAATGGGGGGTTAAAGTGTTTTTTGTTAGGATTCATTAAAATGTTCTTCATTAGGTTCACTTTTGAACCTCTCCCTATATATATATATATATATATATTATCTCAACAATGCGGGGGTCCCATCTGTAGGTATGTACAAATGACATTTACACCTCATGGGACCCACAACCACGCTCGAAGCACCCTCTCACCTAAATCAAAGATACTCCAGTGTATTGAAAGTGCCACCTAACAGGACCTCATTTATCTCAAGTCAGGCAGGACTTAAAAGGCATCGAAGACATAGTCATTAGTATCGTACACCAAAAAGATATGTATCGCATGGATATATCTCATGCCGCATTGTATTGCAGCCGTATTGATCGATATCAATCCGTGTCAGTCATAGTACCATTTTTTTTGTTTTTTTTTTCTAATAAAAAATGTAAATGAGTACTGATTTAATTTGTTGTATTTCTTACCTCCCTCTTTTATTCTAATAAAGTTCTTATAATTAAAGTGGGATTCAAACACTTTCTATCACATAGACGAAAATCTTACCGTTAGACGAAGTAATCATATCCTACGATTGGTTTGAGACTATGATATGTTCTCTTTTTTATTATAATATAATGCGTTCACTACAAAATCATTGATTTATTGCTATAATTTTATATTCCGCAATGTAGCATACCGCTTTTCTATCAAAAACAATGTATCGTGTGGTAGGATACAGTACGAAATCCATAGGTTTTTGATACACAAAACCTAGTTTGCACCGTTGTGCACAGGTGCTTGCGAGGATTGCCTTTTGAGCAAGCAAAAGAGTGATGTGGCACACTATTTGAGGAACATACGAAATTGTGTACAAGTGCGTTTGGAGGTGGGGCAACAAACCAACCCCACCCCACCCCACCCCACAAAATATATATATATAAAAGAGAATTCTCACCTACATCATACTCTATACATCATTCATACATCACACCTAGTTGTTGGCCCTAAAAAACTTTTTTTTCAAATTTTATATTAGGTCAAAATACATTTTATAGCTATTTTTAAAAAATTCACAAAAACTGCTCAAAATACCTTAACCTTATTTATAAGGGTCTGCGCCAATAATTTTTTGTGAATTTTTTTAAAAATAGCTACATAATGTATTTTGACCTAATTTTTTGAATATGGGTTGATTGGAAGGTTAATTTCAAGAGAAAAATAAAAATTTGGGAAAAAAGGTTTATTAGAGCCTAGAACTAGGTATGATGTATGGTGTGATATACGCGTCATGATGTATGTGAGACTCTCTCTCTCTCTCTCTCTCTCTCTCTCTCTCTCTCTATATATATATATATATATATATATAAACCTCAAATGATGTCGCAGACTCATTCCAACTCTAGATATCAAGACAATTTGGGCACGAGCATAGGCTCTGTTCTGTTTCGAAGCACAGTTAAAGTTAAAGCCGTCATATTTAAGGTTTGAACTCTCGATATTCTGGGTGAGCTGCTGGTGGCATCTCTCAACCTCCAACCTCTTTTCCTGAAAGATAGTTGAAGAGAGAGAGAGAGGTTGTTTTCCGTCTTTTAGGTGTCGACTTCTATTTGTCTCTCCCCCTCTCTTTATGTTTTGGGCTGTATTATTGTCAAAAAAAGTATTTAAATTATAGTAGGTAAGTTAATAACCAGAAATAGTTTAATTTTTAGTATATTAAATATGTTAATATATTGCATATTGTGTCTAGTATTTATATTAGGTTAGTGATTATAAGTTTTACACTATAAATACAAATCTATTGTTAAAAATTATAATAGGCAATAACCAATTTTATCAGTGTCCAATAAGATTGTATTGCAAACTTGTTCATGAATTGTGGATAAATGCTTTGGAATTTATATGCAGAATGTAAGGTATTGGGTTGCTTATTTTGAATTTCTTTATGGAACGATGTGCTAGAATTATGTTTGTGCTATAATATACTATTTTTCTTTATTTCTATTTTATATATTTTTTTTTAATTATAAGAATAAAAATTAAATACCCAAATTGCTACTGCGAAACACAGTTTTGCTTACACGATGCTATACTGGACCCAAACCGGACAAAAAACGCAAACGCAATTTCAAACATACTCGCTCAAAATCGAAGTCCATGACCACCATAACTATATATACCAACCCCAAGTCACTAACAAGGGCTAACCATTTTTTACCTACTTAGGACACCTATAAATATGGTCCGCAATTCGCGCAGTGAGAGTCATGTTCGGGTCATATCATTTCGTATTCATGACATCTATTAGTCAACCCCAACTGACCTGTTTAACTAATCGTGTCAAATGACATAACACTAACCGCACCTCGTGTAGATAACTATTATCATTTTCAGTACCACTCATAGGCACTCCATAATTTAAAATCTAGATAATTCCAAGTACTGGCTTCAAATAAGTAAAATATCATCAAATTGTATAAAAATTTGGAATAGTGAATCAAGATATAAAAAATAAATATCCATTATTTTGTTCATAACAGTTTGACACATTAACCTCACATGTTTGTAATTTGTGTTTTGACAAATCGTATCAATTTCGGGTTTGTTTCAAGAAATGGTCAAGCCTACCTTGCTAATTTCGTGTCGTGTTTGAATCAAATTATCGTGTCGTGTTAAATATTGCCACCCCGGGCTAGGGCCGAATCGATTCGGCACCTGTAGAATGCCTACAATTGTAGGTTGTCGAGTGTGTAAGTTTGTGGGGTGTTTTTGGACGGCTCACTTTGAGTGTTGACCACTTTCTAGCTATCTTTGGCCCCTTTAGGTAGTAGGGTAGCATCGTAACTCCCAAAACTCTGAAGCCCATAGCTGCCCTAAGACCACTATATCACACACTCACAAAAACCCGATGCATGGCCTAACTTCTCTTGATTACTCTCAGGCGCGGTACTTGCTCTACGCCATGACATTTTCGAAGTTTTCTCATTGTAATACAGTCTAAGCTCTCTTAGATGGGTTACATATTGGCTCTAAAAGAGCACTCTAAATCCCTACCCAGATACTTACTACACTCCTACGCTACCCATACAATAAATTGTATTTACCTTGATGATAGAAAAGTATGATGAGTCTCGCTTAACAGGAAATATCCATAATCATTTACCCACTAAAGACTTGTTCCTATTAACCAGATTACAAACAGCTAACCCTCCAATTTCATTAAATTTCCTCATCACGTCATGATACCTCCTTCCCTCACGAAACCCTTCTCTCTCATAAAAATTAAAAAAAATAAACTACTTATCCCGAGGCTAAGAGAATAGCATGATCAGCAAACTGTAAATGTAAAATCCTCAAAATCTCCCCCTTGAAATTTTAAACAAATATTCCTACATTTACACCATTTAAACATAACTAAACACTAAACACTCATTAATCCACTTGCACCGTTTATTCCCAAAACCCTTTCTCCTCAAGCCATGATCCAAAAAATTCCAATCCATATTATCATAGGTTCTTTAAAAACTGTTTTAAACATAACTTATTTCCTCAAGTCGATATTCCTCAATCACTTCTTCATTCACACCCATGACCAAATCCAAATGTATCTATTCTTTAAAAAAAACTGTTCCGACCAAACAGATATTTTGCAAAAAAAATTAGACTTTTTAAGAGGAATATGTGATACAAGGGTATTTAAAATGAAAATTTTTTAGACTTTGTTACTAAACTTGTAGGCCTACAATTTCACACTTCATAAAGTTCTATATTCTTAGTTTTTGTTTTGTTTTGTTTTCTTGATATTAAATTGTTACAAGGCCTATAAAAATATTAATTGCAAGATTACTTGCATTCTAAGAAGCACGAATGAGGGTGCGGAGTGCGGGTGGAGCAAATTCTCAGAAAAATAGGATGTGGGTTCTGCAGGAAAAAAAATATAATAAATATAATATATTTACCTTAATTGATATAGATAGATATCCATCATAGAAACAATTTGCCAACCACCAACTATAACAATCAAATAGGGAGAAAAATAAAAGTCACAATTGGAAAAGGTAAACTATAAAAGGGCACTAGGAGATGAGCTATAAAGGTTAAACCTAGCAAATAAGTATTGAAACTTTGAATTGCTGTTAAAAACTAAGAAAACAAGCTTGACAAGCCAACAAACTAAGACAAGCTTTGAAGCATTCCATAAAGGTTACAAAAGAACCTTAATACATATATATATATATATATATATATATATATATATATATATAGAGAGAGAGAGAGAGAGAGTGCAAACACCTCAGAGCAGTTTTGAACAGTGAAGCCGGAATGGGTCGAGTGGGGTTTAGGTTTCTTCTGTTTATAAGGGGCATTTATGTTTGAGATTATTTGGGATTGTTCAATCAAGTTGCTTTAAAAAGTTAAAAGTTTATAAGTTAAACCATTTAACTTTTTTAATTTTAAAAAATGACACAATTTATACATAATTATCAAATTTCAGCAAAAAACAAATCCTGATCGAATCCCGCCGAAACGGAATTTCATATTTAGTTATTTTTTCCCGATTCTTCTTGAGTGCAAATCGGGGCCACACCCACACCCGATTCACATCTGATTCGGACTCAAGGTCATTTCCAAAGAATCAATGCTTCATAACTTGCATTCACCACACAGAAAAACTCTTCAATAAATTTCATTGAATTTCCTCCTTTATGGCGTGCCAACAAATAAGGGAATGAATTAACAAAAGAATGCAAGTAAGATTTACACGAGCGAAAACAAATCAAATAACAACAAAAGAGAAACTAAGGCTGAAAGCCTATCTATCTTCCATTCATACTCTCAAAAATGTAATAATAACAACATAAAGTGGAGGGCTCTTTATATATCAAAGAGAGAAAAGCTATCTGACTACGATGTCATCTAATAATAAAAAGGCTATGCCCTTGCATCATCAACCCCCCCCCCCCCCCCCCCAACCCACGCTCTTATTCTTAAGAGGAAGCCATATACGAAGAAAAACGAGCATAAGAGTATGGTGCAACAAGGCCTCTGAAATCCGCGACCTCTCAACTAACACCCACCTACACCCAACTCTCCATAAGGGGTGGTAAAAATTAAGTGTCCAAAATTCCCTCCACTCGTTCGACAAGAAAGCGCACTAGCTTGGAGACATTTGAAGGCAACAGAACAAGATACATTGAACGTGCAATGAACCCGAAACTTTGACAGAATACCCATCGCATAAGCTTGCATAACCGTTCAGCCCCCGACAACGAAGATTGGGTCACTTGTATCCCTTTCCTTATTGGCGCTCCCTATAGAGGTAAGCCATAAACAGATCACCGGGTTGAAATATGACCTCACGCAAACAGGGCTTTAAGTGCTCTTTATATGAGCTAAACACGCTTGAACATCATAATAAATTGACACCATTAGGGTTGTTATCAGGTACTTGAGCTAACTAGTAACATCGGGAGCAACTAAAACAAATAGATAAGCATTTATGGATTAACACCCAAAACAATTTGGACGAGGGTGAGAGTGATGGAGCAATTGATGATGTTGAAGGAAAACTCAGCTTGGGCAAGAACGACGTCCCAACTCTTCGAGCCTTATACTGCGGCATCAGAGGAGATCACTGACCTTGACCACTCTCAACATTAGTTCCTTGCCTTGTTTCACTCTTGTAAGTATTCCTTTAATAAGGCGCGTGCCTTGTGCACCTAGCCTCTACACTCAATGAGGCGTGCATCGTTAAATTTTTTTTTACAACGCTCCCAACACAAGAATGGACCAATTGATATACTAAATTTCCTTAATTTCCGATAGAATATGGAATATTAGACGATTTATCACCCCACAACTAAGCAAAATAAGTCATTTATTCCTAGTGAAACTTTATCCTTCTCACTAATCCCTACTAAGGCAAAAAAAAAAATTAAACTCCAATAGTGTTGCCTCTTAAAACAATTTATATATTGATTTGGATTTTTCTTTTCACACATTGGAGTATCATTTGTTCAAATCTATCAATATCTTTTCTTTTGTTGATTATTGGATAATTGAATTATTAAATAAATATAATATTTTTTTTTATATATATATATATATATATATATATATATATATATATATATAGAGAGAGAGAGAGAGAGAGAGACAGAGAGAGGCAGGCTCCTGTACACACTAAAGTTTGCACATCATTTTTTAAAAATAATAAAAAAAATATTTTTGGCCTGATTTTTTTTATATAGGTTCCATGAATTTTTTAAAAATCACAAAAAAACAATCCGGTCAAAAATATTTTTTTTGCTATTTTAAAAAAATGATGTGCAAACTTATAGTGTGCAAACTTTAGTGTGCACAGGAGCCTGCCTCTATATATATATATTGATTTACCAAAATACACCCTCGGCCACGCCGAGGGTAGCCTCGTCTAGGACGAGGGCTCAATCTTTCACCATCCAGGGGTCATACTTAAGATTGAGGTCGGCCAGGCCGACCCCACCATTGGCAATACAAGTGCTGCTGGATGGCTCAACTCAACTCAAGCTCATGCAGATTGAAGCCTCGGTTTGGGGACAATTCAGACAACCATACCACTGGCCGACCCTATGTAGGCCGACAGTACGAATGCCCTACATCCAGCAAGCAATCAGGACGGTCACTAGGTCAGCATAAGCCTCAGCCTGTCACTATAAGCCGAGGGTGACACCATCATGGCGCGTGATTTGGGAGACGCGTGGGACAATGCGCGTGGGACTCATGTAGCACGTGGACTAAACCGTTATAACAAGATCATTCCCTCACGTGTGGGAATATTATATCATCATTACCTTCAAGTGGGTCAGTCAGGTGTCAATATGGGATTAGCTAGATCATCATTCACATGCACGATGCCATTAAGGGGATCGATATATACTTGTCTTCTTCAATAGTAAGGGGATCGATAATTAAAACCCTAGCTAAAACTCTGTTTGTACTCACAGTAGAGAGAGAAAGCTTATGTGCATTGTATCCAAGGCCATTAATGCCCATATTTAGTGAATCACACACTCACAGTGAATGTAGGCCTGATTGGCTAAACCACTATACATCATTGTGTTCATACCTCTTTTACTCACCTCATTCCTGCCATTATTGCTACTGTTTGAGCTCTATCACATCTTATCTGGTGGTGTTGTTCCTAGCATCATCAGTTTGGTGCCGTCTGTGGGAACGAGAAGCTATCTCTTCTTTTTTACAGCTTGACCTCACCGGAGACTGGTGGTGAACCATTTCTCCCCCTTTACATGGAGTTGTTTCACCATTGAAAGAGATCCGTTAAGGTTGTTAAGCTCTTTTGATCATCTAGCTCATCACAGCTCAAACATAACTCCGGAACATATGGCACCGGAGTTATCACCGCCTCCTCCACCGGCTAGTGGAGTAGGGCCTAGTTCCAGCCATGTACCACCTCAGTTACCACTGCAGTCTGAGATGGCTGAGGTGGTTGCCGCCTTGAAGTCTTTGGCAGCAAGCCAACAAGTTATGCAAGAGCAAATTGCAACTCTTAGCCAAAACATACTGAGACCACCTTGAGTCTCACCGGAGATGATTACTCCGGCAGCTGCACCAGGACAACACGAGGCCAGGGGACCACCCCAGGCACCGCGCAAAGGCTTGCCACCTCCACAACGGCAGAGGGATGTTGCTGACCCCAGGCGTTTACGCTTAAGGAGGCAAGGAAACCCTTTCCCGGAGGATGGGTATGATGATGTGGAAGTGGAAGAATCCCCAATAGATTGTTGGGAGTCGTATGAGGTCTCCAACAATACTGCACGACCTATCCAGGAGAGCCGAGGGAGGTGTAGGAGACAAAATCCTGATGATCGCCCGAGAGGCTCAACTTTTGACCGTCTGAGCAGAGGGTCGGTCTTTGAGAGATTGGGCCCAATCAATGACCTGAGGGAAAGATTGTCCAGATCGAGAAGTCTCGCAAGGTCCAGAAGAGAGGCCATAGATGGCCGACCCCACAAGGGCCGACCCCCTATGGACGAAACGGCGATTATGGAGAAATAAATAGCCGGCGAAGGTCGGTTGCAACAGAGCCCTCAGTTCATCCCAGAGAAGCGGTCGGGGATAACATCGCCTTGTGAGGCCATGGAATGACTCGATTAAGAGGCTGGAGGATAAAATTGGTGACATCCAGAAAAACCGAGACCCTCTTCAAAAAGGATATTCCATGGGCTCACCCTTCGTGGCGAAGATAGTCAACTTCCCAACGCCAGCCAAGTTTAAGCCACCTGTAATCACCCCAAGGTATGACATGAGAACCAACCCGGTCCATCATATTGAGATGTACCAATTAGCAGCAGACATATACTCTATATCAGATGAGATGAGATGTCGAGCGTTTTCCAGCACTTTAACTGGGGCCGCACATGTTTGGTATACATCTCTTCCGAAGAACTCCATTGAAAGCTTCAAGCAGCTAGCAGAGCAGTTCATCCACAACTTTTGCTTCGGAGTGAGGCCACAGAAGAAGACCACTCACCTACTCTATGTTAAGCAAGGGAAGAACGAGAGTCTCAGAGTCTACATAGCCAAGTTTAACAAAGAAAAGTTAGAGGTCGAAGACTACGAAGAAAATATAGCTATGACGGCCCTCATTGGAGGACTCCAAAAGGGGAAGCTATTGTGGAAGTTAGCCGAGGACCCCCCGAAGTCAATGGCTGAGCTGCTGGCAACAGCGGGGAAGGTGATGAATGCCGAAGAGGCAATGACCGCCAAATACGATGATGAAAAAGGGGGTACTAGTGGAGGTAAATACCAGAAAAAGAATAAGGAAGGGAAGAAAAGAGCAGCAGATGACAAGTTTGCAGATTACACCCCTCTGACTGTCAGTTGCGAACACATTCTGAATGAAATAAAGAGCGACCGATCTTTAAAATGGCCTGAGAAGTTGAGAGCGCCACCCCACAAGAGGAACAAAAACCTGTAGTGCGAATTCCACCAAGACCATGGCCATTTGACCAATAAGTGTTTTGCTCTGAAAGATGAAATCGAAAAGATGTTAAAAGAAAGGAAGTTGAGAAAGTACGTGGACAAGAGTGGCAGTGGGGCCGACCCTAGGAAGAAAAGAAGTGATAAATACAGAGAAGATGAGCCGGGAAGACGAGACGACCCCTCAGAGGATGATGATGATCGTGACCTTCCACCAAAGGACGACCATGGCCCGGTGAAAAGGCTTAATATGATTTCATTTGGTATCGGAATGATCTCTGGGGGTCTAGTTGGAGGAGGATCAGAAGTGGACGACAGGAAGGCCCATGTAGCTGAGGCGAAGGCAATAACGAAAGTTGAAGTTGTGCACTCAACCTCTATCGAAGCCAAGCCTGAAAAGAGGAAGAAAGTCTGCATGGATACTTTGGTAGTGGGTTTTTCAAGGATGGACTTCAAGGGCCTCCTAGCCCCACATGATGACCCTCTCGTCATCACCACCAGGGTGTGCACGGATGTGAAGTGCCGAGGATCTTGGTAGATGAGGGCAGTTCTGCAGACGTGATGTTTTGGCCATGTTTCAAAGCCTTAGGACTTAGTCGCGCTAAGCTTGTCCCATACCATCATCCCCTGATCGGATTCAGTGGAGAAAAAGTTCATCTCCCGGGGATGTATGAGGCTGATGTAATAATGGGAGACGAGTGGCCAAAGTGGCTCACCAGGAAAATCAACTTTTTCGTAATGGACGAAAATGTCTTCTCAACCTACAACCTCATACTGGGACAGGTAGCTCTCAAGGAATTTGAGGTGGTGCCTTCGACAGTTCACCAGATGATAAAATTCCTTACTCCTTATGGGGTAAGGAAAGTTCAGGGTGACCAGACGACGGCACGAGAGTGCTACTTCAACTCTGTCGAGGAAAGAGAGGCGCACAAAAAATCAACCACTACTTACAATATTGATACCCTTGATCCCAAGGATGAAACTAAGTTAAAAAAGGAAGAAGCCGCGGAAGAGGTAGAATCCATCATCCTCAATGAGGATGAGCCCGAGAAAACCGTCCGGGTCCGCAAAGCCCTAAAGCCAGATATTAAAGAAGAGCTCATCAAGCTGCTGAGGAGAAGGCAGAGTATCTTCGCATGGAGTCATGCAGACATGCCGGGGATCGACTCCGAAATTATGTGTCACAAGCTCAACGTGATGGAAGATGCAAAGCCAATAAAGCAAAGGACAATTTATTCTCGAGAAAAATATGAAGTCATAAGGGATGAGGTTAAGAAGCTCGAAGAGGCTGAATTTATTAAGGAGGTCTATCCCGAATGGCTGTCAAATGCACTCATGGTCCCCAAGGCAAACGGGAAATGGAGGATGTGCGTAGACTTCACTGACCTCAACAAACACTGCCCCAAAGACAGTTTCCCTCTTCCCCGCATCGATCAGATGGTGGACGCTACTGCAGGCCATGAGCTAATGAGCTTCATGGATGCATACTCGGGCTACAATCAGATCTTCATGAACCCTGAGGACTCAGAAAAAACAGCTTTCATTATTGACAAGGGAACTTACTGTTATAGGGTCATGCCTTTTGGTCTGAAGAATGCAGGGGCAACGTATCAGCGTCTCGTGAATAAAATGTTCGAAGACCAAATCGAAAAGTCTATGGAGGTCTATGTAGACGACATGCTGACCAAGAGTTTGAAAGCCAAAGATCATGTGGCCGACCTCAAGAGGACCTTTGACACGATGGACAAATACCGGATGAAGCTCAACCCAGCCAAGTGCGTTTTTGGAGTTGGAGCAGGAAAGTTCTTAGGGTTCATTGTCAATCAGAAGGGTATTGAGACCAATCCTGAGCAGATAAAGGCTCTGCTAGAAATGAAGACCCCCAAGACCATTAAAGACGTCCAAAGGCTCACAGGGTGAGGGGCTGCTTTGAATAGATTTATATCCAGAGCCACAGACAAATGTCTACTGTTTTTCAAAGTTCTCAGAAAGGCTTTTGAGTGGAATGAAGAGTGTGACAATGCTTTCAAAGAGCTAAAGTCCTACCTAGGGTCTCCTTTACTTTTATCGCGACCAGTGTAAGGGGAAAGATTGTACGTGTACCTGGCAGTCTCAGAGTCGGCCATCAGCGCTGCGATAGTGAGAGAGGAAGACGGGGTGCAGAAGCCGGTGTATTTCAATAGTCAAGCACTTCAAGGAGCAGAGCAAAGATACCCTAGGATGGAGAAGTTAGCCTATGCATTGATTCATGCCTCAAGAAAAATGAAGCCTTACTTCCAAGCCCATACAATGGTCGTCCTAACTGACTCTCCTCTCAGGCAGGTCATTCACAAGCGAAAAAAATCGGGGAGGCTAATGGCCTGAACAATTGAATTGGGAGAATTTGATATTATATATCAACCCAGGATGGCTATCAAGGGACAAGCCTTAGCAGATTTTGTGGTTGAATTCACTTGGGAAAAGGCCGAGGCTGAAAACGAGAACCTCGAGAAGAGAGAGATTCAACAAGGCAGACTTGCTGACCCGACCACAGATGAGGCTGAGACAAGCGTAGCTAGAGAAAAAGTTGTAGAAAACGAAGAGGGAATATACCTCTTTAGACAGGGATCCCTCTCTAAGGGAAATTTCTCGGAGGAAGAGGCTGTGTGAAATCGTTGATGGGTCCTCCTGCGAAAACGGAAGTGGTGCTGGATTGATAGTGTCAGCACCAGACGGCATGGATATTGAGTATGCCCTGAGGTTCAACTTCAAAGCCTCCAACAACGAGTCAGAATATGAGGCCCTGATAGCAATCCTCTCCTTGGCTAGGTTTCTTAGTGTTGGCCAGCTCTTGGTGCATAGCGATTCAAGATTGGTAGTGAATCAAATACTAGGAGCATATAAGGCCAAGGATGAGAGAATGGCCAAATACCTTGGGAAAGTGAAGTCAATGCTGAAAAGCTTCAAGGAAGTAAAGTTGAAGAGGGTCCCTCGACTGGACAACAGCCGAGCCAACGCACTCGCAAGACTAGCCTCAGCAACCAGAACAGATAGAACAGTGCCGGTAGAAATCCTGCTTCGGCCAGCGATTGAAGATGAAGACAGAGCACTTAACTTCTGCCTAAATGTGAACATGGAAGCCTCGTGGATGGACCCTTTGTACAGATATATTAAAAAGGGGCAGATGTCAAAAGCGAAAGTCGAGAGGAAGAAGCTAAGATACAGGGCTGCAAAAATTATTGTCATTGGGGATACCCTGTACATGAAAGGGTTCTTGCTCCCATTACTCAGGTGTGTTCACCTATCTGAAGTTCCATACATCTTACAAGATGTGCATGAGGGGTCTTGTTCAAGTCACATTGAGGGAAGATCGTTAGCCAAGAGGATAGTCACTCAAGGAAACCGGCGGCCGACCTTGGCCAAGGATGCTGCGGCATATGTGAATAAGTGTGATAAATGCCAGAGGTTCGCCACCATCCCCCATCAACCTCATCAACGTCTGACCTCTATCACCTCACCATGGCCATTTGCAGTATGGGGCGTCGATTTGGTAGGACCCTTGCCGAGGGTTGCCAATAACTACCGATACTTGATCGTAACAATCGATTATTTTTCAAAATGGGTGGAGGCGGAGCCGATGATCACGGTCACTGAGCAAAAGACCTTCCAGTTCGTCTGGGAGAATATCATATGCAGATATGGTCTCCCCAACACCCTCATCTCAGATAACGGGACTCAATTCAAGAATGTTTCCCTTGAGAAGTACTGTGAAAGGATTGGGATCAAGCAATTCTTTTCTACCCCAGGCCGACCCCAGGCTAATGGGCAAACTGAGGTAACAAACCGAACAATTCTGGATGGGATTAAGAAAAAACTCGAAGAGGCAAAGGGAAGATGGGCCGAAGAAGTATATGCTATACTGTGGGCCTACAGGACGACGGCAAAAACTCCTACGAGGGAAACCCCCTTCATGTTGGCGTATGGCCCAAAGGCCGTCATCCCAGCTGAAATTAGGCTTCCCACTCACAAAATTCAAATGTATGACCCTCAAAGAAATACGGAAGAAAGGAGACTTGATCTTGACTTAATTGAAGGGAGAAGAGAAGCACCTGAGATAAGACAAGCAACTTACCAGCAGAGGACAACTAGGTTTTACAACCAGAGAGTAAAGGAAAGGCCGATAGTTGTGGGGGATCTGGTCCTCAAAAAGACATGGCAAAAGCCTAGCAAGCTTCACCCAAATTGGCATGGCCCATACAAGGTTATAGATGAAGTTGTCCCAGGAACCTATAGGCTAGAAAACCTTGAAGGGAACCCTTTTCAAACCCCTGGAATGCTGATCATTTGAAGAAATATTGCCAATAATGTTGTAATTGATGTCCTATTTGCTCACAGTTGTAATGAATGTATTGCTTCAAAGAACACTCGGAATGAAATGAGATTATTCTATTGGTCTCATCTTGTGGTTTGTCAATTTGGATATTTGTTCGAGAAATTCTTGTTAAACTACAAAACACCATTTGTGATGAAGAAGGCTTAAATGCTCTTCGGTGACACAACAGCATGAATGGGGACAACGCCACCCATATGTTGTCAATAACATCGAAGGGAGTTTAATTCTGAAAACATCATTAATTTGGTGAATAACCCCCCATCTTTCTTGAAACATGGCCCTCCATTCACTCTCAAGAAAGACGAGGAAGGACTTGTGTTTGAAAACATCATTAATTTGGTGAATAACCTCCCTCGGCTAGGATGAGGGTGAAGGGTAAGGACGACCCTCCATTCACTCTCAAGAAAGACTGCTTGAAAACATCATTAATTTGGTGAATAACCTCCCTCAGCTAGGATGAGGGTGAATGGTAGGGATGACCCTCCATTCACTCTCAAGAAAGACGAGGGAGGACTTATGTTTGAAAACATCATTAATTTGGTGGTTAACTTCCCTCGGCTAGGATGAGGGTGAATGGTAGGGACGACCCTCCATTCACCCTCAATAAAGACGAGGGAAGACTCGAAAGATGGTTAGCACAAGTTATGAAAATGGCGGAATAAAAGGCCAAATGGAAAGGAAG
Source organism: Sambucus nigra (assembly GCA_949130495.1). Taxonomy (NCBI): domain Eukaryota; kingdom Viridiplantae; phylum Streptophyta; class Magnoliopsida; order Dipsacales; family Adoxaceae; genus Sambucus; species Sambucus nigra. Next base: position 380,348,724 of record OX422211.1, read on the forward strand.
AACATTTTCATTGAAAAAGATAGTACATAATGTTCAACAGATGGCAAAAAATAAAATTACATCAGAGAGTATAGGTCACAGACGACCACCCTAAAGAGCTTCCTCAGAGGGTAAGGCAGGGTCAGCAACAGTGGTTGGAGGCCGATTCTCAGATGTCCCCGTCCCCTCAACAGTCGTCTGAGACTCCACGTAGGACAGAGCCTCGTCCATCAAAGGGTATCTAAGTCTACAGCTTCTAAAGAGGGGCGAATGGACGACACTGCGTCAGAAAACTTCAAGACGACCCACCGACAAGCCGTCTTAATCCCTCTCTCCAAATACTCAAGGCCGAAACCTTGGAATTCATCAGAAAGCTTGTAGGCCTCCACAACATCAACTCCTGCCTCTGAACGGCTGCCTCAAGGTCTGACTTAAATTGCGTTGCTTGACTGGTCAGAGCCTCGTCTTTGGCCTTAAGAAGATTGTCCTTCTGTTTCAGCTGCTCAGCATGCTCCCTTCCGAGTTCCCCAACAACCCTAGAGTGGTCGACCTTCACACTCTCCGGTTCTTTCTTGAGATTCTCCAGCTCTGCCTTCAAGCTGGCCTCATTCTGAACAGCCCTCTCAGCCTCTTGAATTTTTTGATAATTCTCAGTCATCCACTTCATGGCCGATGTAAAGTAGCAGACAGACTAAAAAAGATGTGAGCAATGTTATTAATGAAAGGACGAGAGACCGGTTTAAAATGAAAGGGATGAGAGAGAATACTTGGGTCAGACTATGAAGCCCAAAGTCTACGACTTTGGGTGGGGGCATCTTAGCCAAAAAGTCATAATCAGACGATGACAAGGCAGAGAACATAGAGGCCTTGGCAGCCTTCCTGTGGGCAATCAGAGAGGAGGGGTCGGCCTTTAACATGGTCGGGCATCCAGAGATGAGGAAGAACTCGTCCCCTCAGTGCGCATATCTGGGGCATCCGTCCTCACCCTCGCAGTGTCATCCGACCCTCGGCAGGAGCGTCTCTCTCTTTCCACTTCCGTGAGTCCACGTGGGTCGGCCCCACTTCAGTTGTTTTCTTTTGGTGTCGGTACCTCTGGAAGGGACGGCCCTTCAAACCTTAACCCCCACGAACAAGTCGAGGGCACAGTTAACCCTGAAGCTGTCCCTGTGACCGATATATATATATATAGTGGTATAAGCTCTATTTTCTCCTGATGTGTCTCTTCATAATCGTGTATAATAGTAGATTATGCTATATATTTTCAATTTTAGATCATAAATGTTATAAAACGTTTTCATGCTTTATAAACTTCGCGCATCACTTTGCGCCTAGGCTCAGCGAGGACATTGGCACCTTGGTGTGCCTTTCGCCTCTGACAACTATGAGGCCACCCTAACAAACCGATAACAATCTCACGCAAGGAGGAGGTTGAGATGCAAAAGGTAATGCTACAAAAAAGGAAGCCATCCTAGAAATAGGAAATCTACAAAAGCGCCATGATGACGAGTGCACTCCTCCACAATTAGACGGAAGTGTGACTGACATCCATAACCTCAAAACCTCATATGAGATTGGCGACACTGAATCACCTTTCCTAAACTTTAATGGGTATTGAAAGTATCAGTGCTAGAGGAAGTTGAACCACTTCAAGTGCCCGTCACTAGTATTCAATTGGTTGTTGATAAAACCTCATATCGAATTTCATAACAAACCATGATGGATAAGGTACTCATGTCAATGCCAAATCGTATGAACCACCACATTATTGGCTGAGTAATTCAGGGTGGGCCCAAAAAACTTATGACTTGAAAAATAAATCCGACGGCACATATACCCACTTTATAATCGTTGCAAGATAGCCCAAATAGTTGGAAAAATTCGTGAGAACGAGAACAAGCACGGTAGCTAACGCAATTTAACGTGTCGGAATGCCTCATCGGCCTCATCAGTCCCACGACAATCAGCGTTCGACATGCTCACAAGCGCCATAATGGCGCTGAAACTCGGGTTGAACCTACGCTAAAAAATGGCTAAATCATTACGCACCTAAAACACCGATATAGGATGCAAGTCAGCTATCGTTCGAGCCCGGACATCCTCTACGGATACCACAAAACCCAAAAAATTCACCGTCAAGTATGTCCTCTAAGCGCATGATGGGGAAGCAGTATTTCACGGTGATCATGTAAATGGCTCAACTTTCCACAAACATCCTCCAAATGCCATTCTTTAAAATGAAAAGGGTGAGCACCAGCACACGAAGACATCACAATAAACCACAGGGACATCAGTCGAAAGCCTACCTTTATAGCTCATCGTTCTCAGTTGGAGACATCCAAATTTAAGGGAGATTTTATAGCCACGAAACAATCGATCGCATGTCATAAAGAGAAGCGTACCATAGGGCGGGGTGCACACATCCTCAAAAGAATCTAAGAGGGTCCTCGTCATCGTATGAATCCAAAAAAGCCCTCATGGCCCAAGGGGAATCCCTTGGGGGGGGACGTGCTCAAAAGAGCATAATAGACCCCTCTCCAAGCTCCAAGATAAGGGGGGTTGTCGAAACCAAAGTGATAGCAAGCAAGTTGTGCCTCAACCCACATTGGGAGGAGCTCAATTTGTGACCACTCATATTGGATAGTGAAAGTGTTCGACCGTGCATCATATATGAAACCTAGATCAGACTAACATATATGAAACAAGAAGAGGTCGATCGAGCCCTTAAAGCATGGATTCTCCAAATTTGTAGTTGGTATGGGTCGTGTTCTAATAAGCGCTATACGACAAGCATGGGAACGAAGGGCTTTTAACACATAAGTAGCTTCATATCTTAGGGTCCGTTTCATAGCATTATTTGCCATGGCAAATGGTAAATAAGTTGGCAAATATGACATTTGCCTACAATTTGGTGTGTTTGATAGCAAAATTTGCCTACAAGCTATTTGCCAATGTACAACACCTCTTATGCATAACATGTTGGCAAATTTTGCTTTGCTATATGAGTGAGAAATATTTGCCAACAAATTTGCTAACTTCTTAAACGCTTTTAATATTTTAAAAAATAATTTAAAAACTATTTTAAATAATTAAAAAAACTGTTATGAATATTTTAAAAATTGTTATGAATATTTTAAAAATTGTTTTAAATAGTTAAAAAAACTGTTTTAAATTAAAATCTGTTTAAAAACTGTTTTTTCGTAAAAACCGTTTTAATGTAAAAAACTGTTTTAATGTAAAATTGTTTTAATGTAAAAAATGTTTTAATGTAAAAAATTAAAAATTGTTTTGATGTGAAAACTGTTTTAATATAAAAAATTGTTTTAATGTAGAAAATTATTTTAATGTAAAAACTGTTTTTTCGTAAAAACTGTTTTAATGTAAAAAATTGTTTTAATGTAAAAATTGTTTTAATATAAAAAATTTAAAAATGTTTTAATGTAAAAACTGTTTTAATGCAAAAAATTATTTTAATATAAAAACTGTTTTAATGTAAAAAAAATTAAAAACTGTTTTAACGTAAAAACTGTTTTAATGTAAAAACTGTTTTTAGTAAGTAGTTTTGGCGTAAAAAACTTTTTTTTATATATATAGTTTGTTACTTTTTTAATAAATAAAAACGGGAAGTAAAAAAGAAAAGAAAAAACTGTTTTTTTATTAAATAAGACTTGGGACGAAAATTAAAAAAAATATATATTTTTTATTATTATTATATATGTTAATATGGTCAAAAAATGTGTTATTAAAATGTTTTGCCTAAAAAACTTGTTTTACCTTTTGGTGTTTGATAGTCTAATGTGAGAAAAAAATATTTGTCGCCATGCCAACACTTTTGCCCAATATGTATCAAACGGACCCTTATATTATTTAATATGTTATTAAAGCAGGCAGTGAGTGATGGGTTCGGGTCGTAGCATATGTCCCTCGAGGACGAGTCGTAACCCATCTACTAGAGATCTTGACCAGAGGGATGGGGCAGTGCAGCAACATAAACATCCAAAATGACAATAATATATAAGAATAAAAAACCTCATGGGAGTGCTGGAATGAAGGGTAAGAGAGTAAGACCCTTTATAAAGAGTAGAACCAAGAGATATCCTTAATACCACATGGTTGTGGGATACCCGTTAAGAAGGTCAAAAGTAAGTTCATGTCAATAATGAGTATAATAAGCTATAGACATTCATGTGGTGGGACTACGTAAATAATTAGTATTGTGAATGTTTGGTTGTTATCGTATCAAAGGTCATGTTGTATGGATAACTATTCGGGTACCGGATGTACTATTTTGCATTAAGTGCTACCAGAGAGTTATCAATTCCAAAAATGACAAGTTGTAGTTATTGTGGGAAAATTGGGGCTATCAGGGTTAATGGCGTTCCTACCCTCCTATTAGGATGGTTGGCATGTGGGAGCCCAACAAGCTTACTCTCCAACCTCCGAGCAAGACCCCTTAATCCCAAAGACATAAGTTACTATCAAGTGAATCTTTCAATTCCTAGGAACTATGCCTAGCTTAAGTCTCTAAATAGAGATCCGATAGTTTAGCTTAAGTGTGCCCTTGACCTTTTTCAGTTATGATTGGGCATCGAAACACTTGGTTTGCCTTGGCATCGGAGATGTGATTTCGTTCGTTCATGTGTCCTCGCCATCGGCCTTATGCTTCTGGTTCCCACCATCTATGTCAGTTGTTGTATTCGTGGGTTTTCAATGTGCTTGTGTATTGTGGTCTGTTGGCATAGGTGGTGATTAATGATTATTAGGCTTTCAATTGTCACAGCCTACAGTCATACATGCATATTTCAAAGATATATACATATATTTCATAAACAATTCAGGGATATATATTATAGACATAAATCATTAAATATAATGAAAAATAAATAATTTGACCAATTTTTTGCTAAATACACACATATACATGAATCATATATACAACAATGTTTTGTAGGTGGTTGTATATAAACACTAAAAGAAAATCTTGCCCAAACCCATAAGAATCTGCGAAATCTTGGCCAATCCGCCTTCGCTTAGGCCTAGGAGTGTGCGACGAAACCGTAAAAACCAAAAAACCAAACCAATTGGGTTAGGTTGGGTTGGTTTTTCCCGTAACAGTTCGGTTCCGGTTTCACCACCAACACAAACCAAAGCATATACCGATCCGATTGTCGATCATTAACCATTAATTCAAATTGGTTCGAATCTACACATAATCAGTTCGGTTCCGATTCCAAATATGTTAAACTGATCAACTCCGGTTCCGGTTCCAAGTTAAATCGAACCAACCCAAACCGTGTGCACACCTAGGCCCTGGCGGCCTAATAATCTTGATCAATGTCTATTGCCGATTAGACCCAAAGCGAAGCGGATAATGACTTCCTAGCGACAATGCAAACCCCTAGGTCAATTTTTTAAACAATGCATATGGTTGCCCGTTAGCTAATATGGATGTGATGGAGTGGTGGATGCGTTGGAACAAAGGTTCGACGAGTCGAAGGGTTGGTCGATTTTAGTTGGAAATTTTCGGATGCCCCTAGGAGAACCGGCAATAGAGATGTCACTGTGGGTTGAGTCAATGTAGGTCATAGATCGCAAGGGTGGGGAAAACCCTCGGCAGTTATTGGATCGGAGTGTTTAGGGCTAGGCGATCTTAACCACCTGCAGAAGCCCAACGAATGGAGGAGTTTGGAGTTTGTATAAGCTCGTTACAGTCGCAACACGGTTAGGGCTTGCGTCCTGGATGAAGTCTACCTTAGATGGTTAAATCGGTGCTGAAAGGTGGCAGAAAGGTCGTCGTTGGCAGTAAGACCTGGGCGAGACAGATGTGTGGCAGGATCTCTAAGGTCTATCCAACCATACTCCCAATCACTCCAAAGCTCCTCCATAATTGAAACATTTGGAACAAAGCGTGGAATTAAAAGCAAGTCATGCTCTGACACCAGTTTTGATGTAAACGAGCTGAAGCAAATCAAAAAAACAACCAAAGAAAATTAAAGATGAAACTCGATCTTTCACCCATTCTCTCCAAAACCTAGTAATCATAATACAATAGGGAGGGCTATTGATATACTAGACAGCTAAAAGATAACAATGACTAAGTGCCCTCTAATAATAAATAAGAAAAGGGAAATAAAGGTGTCGAACAACTATGCCCGTGTCATTAAAATGCCATACAGGAGTCAAGCACTACATTTTTATTTGTCTTTATTTATGTCAATATATAAAATTCTAACTTGGTTGTTATAAAACCGAGCTTTAATAAATTGGAGTGGAGATATAGCAGCAACTGCACTGCAATTATTTTTATAACCACATAACTTCAAAATAACGTTAAAATCCTCGTCGGGACAGTTAAACATCTAGAAAATAACTAGAATTGTTAATTCCACAACATATACCAACAATTCTTTCTTAAAACCGAAAGCCAACTATAACTCTTATAGCTTCTCATCGAACCTTACCACCAAAACTATCACTTGCCGAAGATCTTATTATACTTTCAGTTATACAATTTGAGTTAAGAGTACAAGCCCACGGGTCAAACAAAAATATAAAAACATATAAAGCTACGAAAATTAGAATTTTATGAAGATGATACATACCCCAAGCAACTGTGCATTCATCACTTGTGGCACTAGCTTGGTTAGCTTGACACTCGATGCCTAACAAACCATTATAAAAATGTCAGGATCAAAAGTTACATTTATTAAACAGGAATGAAGAAAGAAAGAAAGAAAGAAAGAAAAGAAACCTAAACAAAATAACCAAAGAAAAATACTAAAGGTTATGTGCACATTGGGTTCAGTAGTTATGCGTGTTCATTTAGCTTTGGATTCCGTGTTTTTCATATTTACACATATCCAAAACTGTAAGCCAATAAAATATAGAGAACTTGTCTAAAGCCCCTAGGGTGAGGGTTTTCTTTGTGTGCGGTCAAATACTTCGCAAGTGTTTGTGTGCGGTCCCTGACTGCTAATAAGATATGACAGGACTGTAGTCTGATGTGACAACAATATTTTCTATGACAAAAAACTTACGTACGACACATTAACTTTGACACGAGGGACCGCACAGATGTTATATTAAATTTAAAGACCGCAACCTCAAAGTGCAGATAACCCAAATACTAACAACGAATCAACGAGAATGAAAATTACACAAATTCTGCAATTATCCGCATCAATATCTATAAATGATTTAGAGTTTGGGGGTTAGGGTTAAGTTACAATCATGGTACAAAGTATCGGTATCGCTCCCAGTATCGAACGCCCGATTTTCAACTCGGTCGCGGTATCGGGCGATACGCAAAGATACAGTATTTAGAGAGCGCAAAAAATTCCAAAAAGATATAGAAAATTTTAAAAATAATAATTAACGATGTGGACAAATTAGATATGTTCAAAATCATCATTTAATATACAATGCATTGTACAATTGATTGACAGACTTGCCAGATTAATATTCCATAATAAACAAATAATAATATTAAAAAATGACAATATTAAACAAGCATTCTAAACAATTTTAAACAATTCTACAAAATAACAAGCAATATTTTAGAAATTTTAAGAAATTCTAAACAATTTTTTTAATTTTAAACAAAACAATGCATACAAGACAATATTACTAGTATTACTAATTTACTAGTATTATTTGCTAGAATTACTAATTACCAATTTACTAATATTATTTTTTTACTAATTTACTCGTATTACTAATTACAAATTTACTAGTATTATTTTTTTAACATAATACCAAGAATTACTGAAACAAGTATACTAAACAAGAATTTAAAAACAAGAATTACTAAACAGATGATCATTATAAATATTATTTGTAGAAAAGAATAAAAAAAGAAAAATTATTTGTACAAATGTTGTAAAAAAAGAAAAAAGAAAAAAGAAAAAAAAGAGAGAAAAAAAAAAGAAAATTGTAACAAAAAAGAAAATTATTTGTACAAATGTTGTAAAAGAAAACATTTGGACACAGTTGCAAAAAGAAAGCTTTTTCTCAGGTTTTCTTTAAAAAAATAAAAGAAAAAAAAAAAAATATGGGTTTCTCAATATTGGTTAAAACACGTGAGAACCCTTAAAAATGGATAAGGGTTTCTCCATTTAAAAGAAAAAAACTCACTGACCAAAAAATCAGTGGAAAAACTTCTATGCAGAGGAATAAAAGGGGATTCCGCCTAAACTAAGGGGGGTTCCGGCTGCTTTGGGGGGGGGATTCCGGCTAACCTACGCACAGAGAGATGGCGCGGAAAGCTAGCTACTTTGAACCAGTTTTATACCTGAAATCATGACCTACACCCGTGACAAAGTTGAAATCAACAGGTAAGATTCTTTCAACTATTTCATCGTTCTCAAATTCAGTCCGCATCCCTTCAAATTTTTATGCCTCTCTTTTTTTTAGGTAATATCATCATCTCGGGGAGATATCGTTGAATCGGCCAAGATATCACCGAGATATCTCAGGATCAGCGACATATTGACACTATTTAACGTTTTCATACGATTTTTATTTATTTTTTGTTCGTGACTCGTTATCAGTTCGGTGGCCTGCAATTCCGAGTCAACTCGGCCGCTGCTTTGAAGCATGATTACAAGCCCCTAACACCCAACACCTTCTTGTGTGTGGCCCAACGACTTTTGGGCTTTAGGTTAAGGTCTTAAAATTTAATATAAGAGTGTGTGGCCCCTGTTGTGACACCATCATACTTCCTTCGTCTCAAATCATGATTCCCTATCCATTTCTTGCCTAGATTAAGGATACACTTCATGTGGAATTTGGTTTGTTGATTATGTCTAGAAAACAAAAGTGAACTCTTAGTTTGGGAGAGCCCAAAATAGAATAGAATAGAATAGAATAGAATAGTGAACTCTTAATTCGGGATGGAGGAGTATAATCATGTGAATATATCATATTAGAAAATTTTCTGTCTTATTAGGATTTTTCCCATAATAGACGTGTTTTTATTATTTTTAAAAATATTTGTCATATTAGACAACTCTAGTTATTTTTAAAAATATTTGTCATATTAGACAACACACTAGAGCACTTCATATTAGCTACTGAAATATTTAAAAAGTGTTTGACCGCATACAAAAACATAACAAAGAAACAACGGTGCATAAACTCACATAGATCCATGATATGGTTCCTGCAAATCGCGCAATTATCCACCACAATATCTGCATCCATTCCACCAGTCAAATAAAATCCCAAATTATCATCATACTAAAAAAAAAGCATAATAATTAAATAAAGGGTTTTTTTTACCAATAAGTCGCGTTTACTAAGTTTGTGGTCCAATAGGTCCTACGATCTTTTATTTGCTCCAACAGGTCCCATTAAAAAAAATTGCTCAAATAGGATCTATTTGTGAACATGTAGTGCTACACGTATAAATAGGACCTATGGAGAAAAAATTATTTTGACTAGACTAATTAGAAAATGTCTTGTGTGAATATGAATATTTGTCAAGCTCCCTTTATTTATGTGAATATAAATAGGACTTATCTGTCCAGTTTCCATAAATAAAGGGAGCTTGACAAATATTCATATTCACATAAGACATTTTCTCATTGATCCTTGTAAAAACAAATTTTCCTCAATAGGTCTTATTTAGTACCGTAAACGAACCGAGCTGAGCCGAGTTTGACCCAAGCTTAGCAAAGCTCGTTTATTAAATGAGCTTGAAATTGTGTTCAAGCTAGGTTCATTTATCAAACGAACGAGTCGAACATGAGTCAAGCTCGAGCAACTCGGTTTTAAAAGGCCTAATCAAGCTCGTTTATGCCTTAACACCATGAGTCGAGCCCAACAATCGTATTTTTTAAATGAGCACAAAATCATGTTCAAGCTCGTTTCATTTTCTTAACAAACTCGAGCTTTAATCGAGCCGAGCCCGAGTTGTTCATGAACAACTCGGCTCTTCAGTTCGTTTGCAGCGCTAATCATATTAGTAAATATTCATTACTAAAGTAAAACTATTTTTTCATGGGCCCTACCGGACCTATTTGACCACCTACTTAATAAGGAACCAATTGTTAAAAAAACCTTAAATAAATAAATCAAAATTATCATCATATGCAAAAAACAAACACAACCCATTAGACCCATTAGGATATCCTTGATGTACAAAAAAAGAGTTATGATTTTTCACTCAAAAAACAAACCTAACCCATTAGACCCATTTGAATATATATGATATATACTAAAGAGTTAGGATTTTTCACTAAAAAAAAGGTTATACAAAAAATAAACACAACCTATTAGACCCATTTGAAAATCTTTGATGTACAAAAAAGGGTATGAAATTTTGTTAGGGTTAGGGTTTTGTTAGGTGAAGGTAAATTACCCCAAGCCCAAAGGGCAACGGCGTTCCATTTTTTGATCTCAAATCTTTTGGGTTTCTTTGAGGACGATGAAGAAGAGGGGCCGGCGCCTGTGGAACCCTCGCCGACGGGAACCATGGTCACGTCGGAATCCAAAGAAGCCATGATTGAAATATTGTTAGAAGAAAATTAGGGCAAGAATTTTGTGAGTGTTTGGGTGCTCGTATATACTTTGGCTTTGAGGTGTGTTAAAAGGAAATTTTTGGGTCCGTTTATTTTCCATAGCAAGGCAAATGAATTGACAAATATGACATTTATCTATAATTTGGTGTGTTTGATAGTAAAATTTGTCTACAATCTATTTGTCAATGTACAACACCTCATATGCATAACATGTTGGCAAATTTTGCTTTGCTATATGGGTGAGTAATATTTGTCATCAAATTTGCTAACTTCTTAAACGCTTTTAATATTTAAAAAATAATTTAAAAACTGTTTTAAATAATTAAAAAAATGTTATGAATATTTTAAAAATTGTTATGAATATTTTAAAATTTGTTTTAAATATTTAAAAAAACTGTTTTAAATTAAAATCTGTTTTAATGTAAAAACTGTTTTTTCATAAAAACTGTTTTAATGTAAAAATTTGTTTTGATGTAAAAATTAAAAATTGTTTTGATGTGAAAACTATTTTAATATAAAAAATTATTTCAATGTAAAAACTGTTTTTTCATAAAAACTGTTTTAATGTAAAAAATTAAAAATTGTTTTAATGTAAAACTGTTTTAATGTAAAAACTGTTTTTAATAAATAGTTTTGGGGCAAAAAACTTTTTTTATATATAGTTTGTTACTTTTTTAATAAATAAAAAACGGGAAGTAAAAAGAAAAGAAAAAACTGTTTTTTATTAAATAAAACTTAGGACGAAAAAAAAAACATATTTTTTATTATTATATATGATAATATGGACGAAAATGTGTTATTAAAATGTTTTGCCTAAAAAAGTTGTTTTACCTCATTTGGTGTTTGATAGCCTAATGTGAGAGAAAAATATTTGTCTAGGCAAAATTTGTCCTGATAAATTTTGCCATGCCAACACTTTTGCCCAATGTGTATCAAACGGACCCTTAGTGTTTCGAGAGAGTGTTTTGAGGGACATGAGATAAAGTCCATTAAATTATTTAAATAAAGGATGTTTAATTATTTAGGAGTTGTTTGTTTTAAGGTTTTAAGTCGGAATTCCAACCATTCGGACTTTGGAACTATCAATTTTTTTTTTTAAATGATTAAGAAGCTGATGGGTAATTTTATTTTTAGATGTAAATGAACATCTGAAGTCTGAATCTGAATCTGAATTTGAATCAGACTAAATACATATATTCAGAGGTGCATTTAGACGTAAAAATAAAAATATTTTTCAGATTGAGATTTCAAACTTCAGATTTAGACTTCATATTTCAAATTCAGACTTCAGATTCAGATAAAAATAAATAAACGTAAACTTAGTCTTACTAGCATACAGCATGTGCGATGCAGGAGCGATGTATAATAAATAAATATAAAAATAATTAAAAAAATTAGTAGATATCATAAATTCAATAACGTATCTTAAAGACATTATATTAATACTCCAGTTTTTCATATGTTGCATGCTTAAAATAAACGAATAAATGTCATGTTTTCAGCAACTTTATATGCAACTAAAATACTATGATATAAATTTTTCAATGTTTTAAAGTTAAGTAATCAACCATCATTGTACCAAATGTAGAATATTCATTCCAAATATAATATCTTTTGTAAATAAATAACACTCAAATATTAAGCTAGAAAAACAACAAATATCTCCAAAACCAAATTGTTTTAAACTGTCAATAAAACATATACTTCAATATTTTTCTAAAAAAAATAAATATGTTATTATATGTAAAAATTTATCTTATGACGGATTTAGTTTTGAAATCTTTCTACTGCTAACTAAAAATGGGAAGAAAATAGCCTATATGTAAAAATTATATTTATATTTTTAGAGAAATATTTCATATATGTAAAAATTTATCCTACAGTTTGTCTTTGTAAATTTTATACCCACCCAAGAACTCTATCGGTTTATCTTTCTAAATGCTCAATTTTCTATTTTTTTGTTAATTTAATACCTACCCAATTTCATATATTAATTGAAAGTTCTCATCTGAGACTTGGTTATCGGGGTATATCCTGATATATTTGGGATTTCAACAATGTCATATTTTTCAATACATGTCATGGTTAGTGCAAGTTTCTATGTGAAAAGTTTATATTCGTAAAAATTAACTCTATCCAAGATCTTTTTAGTTTTCAAAAGACTTTTGATTTATTAATTTTTTTGGTTTGAAAGATCACAATGTTCAATAAAACTTTTGGAATAAATCTTTTGATTGATTTTTTATTTTATTTTAAAGAACACACGGTTCAAGATGAGAGAGCATAGGATAAAAATAATTAAAACCTAGTTAAATCCTCCAATACTTCATATTATAGGCATAATAAATATTTTTAAAAACTATGTGTGCCCTCGTGTGTTGCACGTACGATCGAATCCGGGTATTTAATTTAAGCATTAGAACTAGGGAACAAGGCAATATAAGTAGAGAGATCTGTTACCACATCATAAATCCATACTAATATTATATTTTATTGGTAAAGATGTTATAGACATTACATGCATCGTACGAATGCTCGTCCTTAATTACAGAGAGCTTTTGTGGGAGAAACATACTCAATTTAATAGACCGTCGTGAAAATGTTAAACCACGCTAAACACATTAAACATGGAAAAAGACTATTTTTATATCCTCAAAAGTCAATTGTCTATCGATGATAATAACAATCTCCAGAACAAAAGTATTTATCGATTATAGTGAAACTCGATAAAATAACATGATTATTGCATAACACTAAATTTTGAAAAAACTCATATAAGCGTAGGAATGCTTGTTCAAGAGGGGAATTGCGTCAAAACACAAACTATATAATGAAAAGCAAACAAACTTGCATAAACTTTTGCCACAAAACAATTAATTTTTCAACTAAATTATTAAAACTCAATACAACTAATTGATTGAATCACGATACATTATTTACGCAATGAGGCAAAAAAATAAAACACACATAGAAATTTAGGTGCATAAAAAGCGAAGAGTTGTTGGATTTTATCATCATCATCATAATAATAATAATAATAATAACAATAATAATAATAAATTACCGATTTTTCTGTTATAGTGAAATGTAAGAACATAAAAGCAAACTAATTTAATATATCTAATTGTGATTCTTCGCCTTTGTACATCGTGAAACTATTGCTAAATATATTGACAATGGTAAAATTGGTGTTATTTTCTGCGTATTAAGATGGGTGGGTGGGGGTGTGAGAGTAAGATAATTACTCATGAAAGTAATACGGAACTTTAATATTTTACTTTGAAAAGTAATATGGTATAATTACAGTAAACAAATGACCTTTAGTATCAATTTCAATCGGGATATGTGTTCACATCAGAGACAATAACTTAATGGGTTAAATTAAACCACTATAAATTTGCAATCACCTCACTATGTCATTATGTAACATTTCAAGTCATACTCTTTACCACCGTAATTTTAAAACATGGCTAAACACATATCAGTTATGATAGTGCAATTTTAAACGAGCCACAATAACCCGATATGAAGCGACATAAGATTGACACGACATTTTGTATTTATATCGTGTTTAGATTTTTTTTAACCCAAATCTCTTTCTTTGATCGTATCAAACTTTTGGCTCATCTAGTCACGTATTCATGTTTTTACCCCCATTTTTATTCGTTTAATTAGATGTAAAAATTATTAATCGCGTTAACCATGTCGTGAAATGGTGCTTCTACTCAATTATATACAAATATGTTGCTTTAGGAGACTTGATAATTATTTTCTACATTTTGGCCTTAGTTTGTTGTTAACCTCTAAAGACTAATCCAGTTATTGTAATATGTCGCACATTTCAATATCGTAAACTAATAGCTCTGCCAATTTAACTTACAAAATGAAACATACCTATATAATATAACTATCATTTATAAAGATGTTTTATTTAAAGAGTTAAAAAAGGAGCACTCGAAAGTTATAGAGATGCATTAATGCATAATAACCCCCATCATCACAATACAAGCATTCCTAAAATTAACAAGACTAAAAATTACCATGTTCACAGAGATGAAGTTCCTTCTCAGCTAAACACCTCGATGTTGGTGTGTGTATGGAACAGTTAATCATCGTGACTTCTTTATAGGAATATATATTAAAATCGACCATCTATAAAATACATAATAAGTTTTCCCTAACTCAAGAAATTTTAAGGAAATGCAAATATCACTACAGAATTCATCGCAAAGTCATAAAATATATTTGATATTTCAAAAGACACCTGCTTGTATTTTATAGTCACGATAAGGACAGTAATGTTGAAGACTAAAAAATAGATAAGAAACTAAATAACAACGATTTTCTTCTTAACCAAATGGGGTTATTTCATCCCCATTGTAGTGTAAGATTTTGAGGAATTGAAAAACCAGCATTGTACCAAAGTGTTATTTTTTAAGGATCTGGGTTCCAAACCGTGGTATTCCTTCACTGAATCTTAAAACTCTTCTTTAGTTACATATCACAATTGGTAAAATTTAATAAGGTATACACACAAGCCTAATCGAACAAGTATATTTTTATTAAGATTATTATATCACTTTAACATAAATAAATAACTTATTATGAATTAGTTTACATCTTTAAGTTATGCTCAATAATTGATATAAGGAATAGAAAGTAATAATAACAATATATGTATATATAACTCTTATCCACAATGCACAATTGAAACCAAATTAGCCAATATTAAATCCAAATTCAAATATATTATTTTCAATTAATTACAGATACTAAATAATTATGATTTATGCTTTACAAAAATCACTAATCTAACGAGGGGAGGGGGGATCCATTGTCAAGATTGATTGCCTTTAAATAAAATAATCTATTATACAACTTTAACTTGCAATGATGAACACACCAATAGAAAACTACTCAACCAATTTAACGTCATTTAAGTTTATGTAAGATGGGGATGCTAAGTATTATGTACTTACTTCAAGATTAAATTTTCTTCTTGAGAATGCAAGAAAAAGTCATATGATCAATTCTCATTTTTCACGTATTACAAACTCACCAAAGAGAAAACACTCTTTAATCAACAAAACCATATTCAATATTCATTTATATAATAAACAAACTATATGTATCAGATTACAAAAGTTATTTCATAAACGAGTAAACCAATAACACAAAGGTAGTTGTCGTTATCATAAATTAATCAGGACAATTTCAAGCTTGAATGAGCATACAATAATGCTTATCATATGAAAATTACCCACATAGTGTAGCATAATAATTTATTAGGAGAATTGAAAAAATAATATGCTAATGCATCTCAACCCAATACATCAATCGGCATAAAATCTTAAAAAATAATAACAAACTGTTTACCTAACATTTGTTATAATAATCCACTTGGTGTATATATTTGCAACATTGCAAAAACATAATTGCTTGGAAACCCAAAGAGAGACAAAGAAGGCATGTTACCCTATGTCTACAGACCATCCCTCCGAAGGAATGTCAAATTCATCCAAAACCAACAACAGATTTTGAGTGTATGATTATAAACTAACCCTAGGTACAGATCCTAAGCGACAAAATTTTATCATAAACAACATACCTATAGAAGAGGTATTGTAAATCTATTTCTTCTCGTCTTTGAGGTGCTACAAAGACAATGAACAATGGTAAGGCAGCGCAATTTTGCATTACAAGGAAAAACTAACATGTAAATTATGTATGAAATTGTTCCTAAAGATCTTGTCCACAAAATATGCACGAAATGATTACAAAGAAAACCACACATGAACATTATCAAACACATGATACGCAATCAAATTCTTAGTATAGTATCTCCATTTTATTCCATATAAGAACTCAATAAATACACCAAAAAAATAGATTCAAGCAAAATGAAGATGAATTTTTTGTCAAAATTGAGAGGCTCAAAATAAGCAAACATCATATTTTGTTACGTATATAATTTTAACACATACGAAATCAAAATTAAAGTTATTAAGCTGTTTTATAGATTTTAAATCCATTTCATTTGAATTGAGCCCTGGAATGAAAAAAATACTTAGCCCAAAATAAAATTGAAATTTACCTTCTTCGTCGTGAGTTATGACGATTGGGGGGTATGAACTCGAGGTTTCTGATAGGGAATTCGTCCCCACAGAGAGAGGAGAAGATGTAGTCATTACTTGGATGCAGAGCGAAAAGACACTATAATATAATAAGTAAATATGTAAAGAGATAAACATGAGGGTTTGGGGTGCTTGTTATTCCATATTGAGGGTTGCCTAAAGGGAGATAGATAGAGAGAAATAACGTGAAGAGACTGTCAATTTTTTATAGCGAGAGAGGGAGAGGATACGGGTGGAGATGAAATAGGAAGATGGTAGCAATTAAGAATAGAGGGTAAGTATGCGTGTGGACGAGGAAGATGAAAAGTGAAGGAATTAACGAGCAAAGGTAGAAACAAAATTTTTTAAATTGTGAGGGTAATTTGGACATATGATCATTACTAAGATTGTAGGCTATTTTTAAGCAGTTAGAGATACATCTACTACTCTATATAAAAGTTCAGTTGTGTTAATAAGAGGGTGCCACATCAGTTTTAAAAAGTAATAATATTGTTAAAAACTTTTTCCTTAAAAGAGGGAAACTCGCTTGATTACTATCCAATTTGCCCCCATTAAGAGTTCATTTGGGAGTTTTAGAGAGAAAATAACGAGAAGAAAAGTTTTATTAGTAGAGAAAAGAAAAGAAAAAATATTAATAAGAGAAAAGAAAGGAAATGAAAGCAATATTTTCTTCATTTATTTGGGAGTTTAGGAGAGAAGAAAAAATAACTTTCTTCCTTACTGTTTGGGAGTTGAGAGGAAAATACTTTTTGAAGGGCAAAATGAACAATTCATTATATAATTTAATTTTCTTTCAATTCTTTCCGATTTGGTAAGAAAGTTTTACAAAGAAAGGAAGGGAAAGTTTTTTTTCTTAATTTTGTCTTTCTTTTCTCTCATTTTAAATTCCCAAACGAGAAAAAGTGTTTCATCTATCTCCTATTTAAACTACCAAACGAAGGAAAGAAAATTAATTTTCTTTATTTTCTCTCCAAAATATAACTCCCAAACGAACTCTTACTGCTTCGTAATAATCCAATACATGAGGGTTTTGATATTTTAGCCCATGAACTGATTGAACCCCTTATCCTATCGCCTCTAGTCAATCACCAGTATCCCTTCATTTGTTTTCATTTTACTTTTAAAAGTTAGCCAATCAAATTTTTTTATATTGTAATTTTTATAGTCTTTTTATCCAATAATAAATAATTTAAATATTTTTTATTTATCTATTATTAATATCATTATAAACATTGTTGTATCTAACAACCCCATTTGTTCAATATAATCATATTAATATATCACTCTATATTATCTTATTAGAGCAAATATGCTACACTAATATTCTTGTGAAGGATGATCCATGTAGTTCTCCCTTCATTTTTTTCATTTTACCTATTACTATCCTTGTACCCTTTTCTTGATAAATAAAAAATACTAAAATATTTGAATTGGTTCAATGCTAGTCATTCAAAATTTAGCTAATGTAATTAATATATTTCATTTTTATAATCTTTTTAATAGTCATGTGTTTTTATTTTTTTCAATAATTAACAAAATTATAAAATAAAATTGCATTTATTAAATATTAAATAATTCATATGTTTTATTTTAATCTATAATTAATGAAACGATAAATCACCATTGTATCTAACAAATCTATTTTGCACGTTTGCTACTTTTAAACATGGTTTAATGACATGACATGTGCAAGGTCAGTAACTAAGAATCTCATATGCGCAAACATTAAATACATTAAGGCATTAACATATTTAATTAGTAAGTTAGATTATATGATTTAATAATATTGAACATCTTAATCTATATTAACATATTAAGCCAAATATGCTACACTAATATGGGTTGTTGCGAAGGACACTCCATATTTGTGGTATAAAATACCATGGTACAAGTTTTAAAGCATATTGTGTGATGATCTTTAAACATAGTGTCATTTTTATTGTACAACACAGGGTTCTTAGAGTAGCACCTACAAATTATTGATAATTAATGATAACATTATCTATAAAATACTTCCAAACTTACGTGAAGTGTATTCAATGGGAGAATACATTAAGGGTGTAAAAATATAAATACATGTTTTAAAGTCATTCAAAATTTAGCTAATGTAATTAATATATTTCATTTTTATAGTCTTTTTAATAGTCATGTGTTTTTATTTTTTTCTATAATCAACAAAATTATAAAATAACATTGTATTTATTAAATATTAAATAATTCATATTTTTTTAATTTTATCTATAATAAACAAAACAATAAATCGCCGTTGTATCTAACAAATTTATTTTGCACATTTGCTACTTTTGACATGACATACGCGAGGTGAGTAACCAAACATTAAATACATTAAGGCATCAACATGTTTAATTAGTAAGTTAGATTATATGATTTAATAATATTGAATGTCTCTATCTATTTTAACATATTAAAACAAATATGCTACACTAATATGGGTTGTTGCGAAGGACACTCCATATTTGTGGTATAAAATACCATGGTAAAAGTTTTAAAGCATATTGTGTGATTGTTGATACCCAAATTAATATGCTGATATGGACGAATAATATGAAGACACGTGTCAATCTACGTGGCATAATAGCAACGAGGAAGTTCATTCCCCCGACCAACTCATATTCTCTCCGAGCAACGAGGATACACTGAGGAACTTTAGCACTCTGAGGAACTCCTGAGCAACGAGCAACTAAGGCGGTCCGAGCTGCATCTCGACCATAACATTAATTGCCCGATAATCAACAGTTCAATTATTCATTGAATGTTCATCATCTTGACGCACACGCTGCATTAAATGTATTACCCTTTCATATGTATATCATTTAATGTATCAACCCTTGCATGTACAGCCTAAAGGCTATAAATACCTTGTATCGCCTTCATTCAAAGGGACGGGAATTTCTTGATAGAACTTATAATCGAGAATTCCCAAACACTCAGCAATAACATAACAGTGGACGTAGGCCATTCTTATAAGGCTGAACCACTTTAAAAATCTTTGTCTTATTTTATTTATCTGTAATTGAATAATTAGAGCAATCTAATTTTTTACATCAACAGATTGGCGCCGTCTGTGGGAATCGATTGTTATTATCGTTTTTCACCAAAAATCATTCATCATCGATGGCGGATAATCCAGAATCTAGCAATCGAAACGCTGAAAATGCTGGAAATCCTCCAAATCCCTCTGCACCTCTAGATATGGCCGGAATTATGACGAATCTGGCTCAAGGACAAACCGCCATGCAAGACACAATGAGGCAACTCATACAAACCCTTCATGGCAATGCCCCTGCACGTTCAGGACATCAAAGCGGTCAGAGGCAAACTTATTTACTTTCTTCACGATCCAGGCGTACTGAGTCATATCGTAACGAGGAGTCTGATGATTTCTCTTATCAACCTGGACGAACTTCGTCAATAAGGGCTACAGATACTGATCAACGTATCACCCTCTCTCCAGAAAGACCCAACGCCTTAGAAAGATTAAGCAGGGTGTCTCCTTTCAGTCGATTAGGCCCTAGGAGGAATAGGAGTCCACCTAAGACCATGTCGAGGAGTTTTCGACGACCATCAGATCTAAGAGAAGGATCAGCACAATCACGACCAGTTGTTCGTCAAGATAAATCTCAGGAGGCTACTTCAGAACGATCTATTGCTCGAACCAATAGGCCCGAGGAAGGAAATGAAGCGTGGAAAGGATCCCTTCAGCGCTTGGAGGATAGATTGGGAGAAATGGCTAAGGCGAAGAATCCCTTACAACGAACTTTTGTTCAAGGGACACCTTTTGTCCAGGCCATTGTGGGTTTTCCTACCCCGTCAAAGTTTAAAGCACCTGTAGTGACCCCCAAATATGATGGAAAGACGGATCCTGTTCTACACATAGAGCAATATCAAGCTGCCGCCGATATCTATGATGTCCCCGACGAGATGAGATGTAGAGCATTCTCTGGAACTCTTACTGGAGCTGCCCATATTTGGTACAACAATCTTCCTCGGGGTAAGATTTCAACTTTCTTTCAGTTGGCAGAGTTGTTCATCGGCAATTTCTGTTTTGGAGCAAAGCCAGTAAAACGAGTAGCACATTTGTTAAGTGTTAGACAAAAATCTGGTGAGAGTACTAGAGATTACATAACTCGTTTCAATAACGAGAAGCTGGTGGTCATAGATTACGAAGAGAAAACAGCAATCACCGCTTTGATGAGTGGGTTGTTGCCTAATAAGTTGTATTATACTTTGGCGAAAGATCCACATAAAACTATGTCAGAACTAATGGCAAAAGCGGCCAAAATCATGAATGCCGAGGAAGCTATGGCTGCAAAGAAGAATATAGATAAAGACACCAAGGTGGAAGTCGACAAGTCTAAGAATAAAGAGCATAAGGGCAATGGCGGTGATAAACGCTCCAGAAATAATAAATCATCATGGGAAGTCTTGAAGAAATATGACAATTATACTCCTCTGAAAATGGGTATTAATCATGTCTTGGAAGAAATCAAGAACAACGAGGAGGTAAAATGGCCAAAGAAACTGAAGTCAGACCCTGATTCGAGGAGTAGGGATAAGTACTGCGAATTTCATAAAGATCATGGTCACATGACCAAAAATTGCATAGCTCTTCAGAACGAGATTGAAACACTCATCCGAAGAGGAAAGTTAGCAAAATATGTTGATCGGGGAGGCGAAAAAAGAAATAATGACCGAACTAGAGAAAGGTCTAGATCTCCTCGCCGAACAGAGGAGAAAAAGAAGAGAAACCATGTAGATGATCCAGAGGATGACCCCGATCTTCCCAAGAAACCAAGGCAGCCAGAACGAGAGGTATTTTCCATACGTTTTCGATCAATTGATTGTAATGTTATTACAGGAGGAGATGCAGGAGGAGGAGACCATACTGCAGAAAGAAAAGCTTACCTCGGAGAGGCTCAAGCTTGTTCATATATTCAGCGAATAAATCTGGCCGAGGACGATCGTCCGAGGAAGGTAAACAAAGAGAAGCTGGTCATTGGTTTTTTAAAAAACGACCTGGCAGGTGTTCTTTATCCTCACGACGATCCTCTGGTGATCAAAATGAGGATGAAGGAAGTAGTGATTTCAAGGGTGTTGGTAGATAATGGAAGCTCGGCAGACATCATGTACTATTCATGCTTTAATAGCTTGAATCTGAAATTATCTCAATTGGAACCTTATCACAGACCCCTCCTGGGTTTTGCTGGCGAGAAAGTTTTTCCACTTGGGACAATCAAGTTGGATATATTCATTGGAACTTGGCCCGCTTGTCGAACAGAAAGAATACGCTTCTTTGTGATGGATAAGAATGTGCAGTCCGCCTACAACATCATCATGGGAAGAGTTGGTTTGAAGAAATTCGAAGCAGTTCCATCTACAGTGCATCAATGCTTAAAATTCCCAACAAACTTTGGAGTAGGAGTTGTGAAGGGTGACCAAAAAGTAGCTCGAGAATGCTATTATTCATCTGCTGAACAAGAGGAGCTTGAGGAATCAAGAAAAAAGACTACAAACTACCAGGTGGAAGAAGATACAGAGATTGAAACTCTCGATCCCAGAGATGAATCCCAACTTGTAAAAGGACAGGTGGTGGAATCTACAGAAAATGTTATACTGGATGACGAGCACCCAGAACGAGTAACCCCAGATAGGTTCATCGTTGGATACTTCAATAAAACAGGAATTGATAACTTTCTTGAGAAATAGGAAGAAAACTTTTGCATGGAGTCATGAAGACATGCCAGGAATAGATCCAAACTTCCTATGTCATGAACTCAATGTGAATAAGGAGATTAAGCCCGTAAAGCAGAGAAGAAGGGTATTTAGCCCTGAGAAGAATCAAGCTATACAAGAGGAGGTCGAGAAGCTCCAGAAAGCCCAATTCATTGAAGACGTAAAGTATCCAGACTGGTTGGCAAATGTGGTGATGGTAAAAAAGAAAAACAATAAATAGAGAATGTGTGTTGATTTCACCGATCTCAACAAGGCATGCCCAAAGGATCATTTTCCATTGCCTAGAATTGATCAACTAGTGGATGCTACCTCGGGACATGAGCTGCTCAGCTTCATGGATGCCTACTCTGGCTACAACCAGATCAAAATGAAACCTGAAGACAGGGAAAGTACTTCTTTTATTACCCCTAGGGGAACTTATTGCTATAATGTTATGCCTTTTAGTTGAAAAATACAGGAGCGACATACCAGCGGCTGATGAACAAGGTTTTCATCGAACAAATCAGTTGCAACATGGAAGTCTATGTCGATGATATGCTGACAAAAAGCAAGAAAGCTGCAGATCATCTAGTTGACTTAGCTCAGACATTTGATCAACTGGATAAATACCGGATGAAGCTCAACCCGACGAAGTGCACATTTGGAGTACGAGAAGGAATGTTTCTCGGGTACATTGTCAACCAGCGAGGCATTGAAGTAAATCCAGATAAGATCAAAGCTCTTTTAGGGTTGCGATCTCCGACAACAAAGAAAGAAGTGCAGAGTCTTACAGGACGAGTTGCAGCGCTCAACAGATTTGTGTCCCGAGCAACTGATAAATGTCTCCCATTCTTCAAAACACTTCAAAAAACTTTTGAATGGACTGATGAATGCGAGAAGGCCTTTCAAGACTTGAAAAAGTATTTGGGAGCACCTCCATTGTTGTCCAGGCCAATAACAGGAGAGAAGTTGTACTTGTATCTGGCAGTATCAGAGAATGCAGTCAGTTCAGCATTGATCAGATTAGAGAATGGAGTCCAGAAACCAATTTATTACACAAGTAAGGCTTTCCGAGGTGCAGAGATCAGGTACCCAAAGTTTAAAAAATTGGCATTGGCATTAATTGAAGCAAGTAGAAGAATGAGGCCATATTTCCAGGCTCATACCATCATCGTATATACCGACATGCCATTAAGACAAGCCCTTCATAAACCAGAAAAGTCAGGGAGACTGATGTACTGGGCAATAGATCTCGGTGAATATGATATTGTGTATGAACCCAGGTCATCATTGAAAGGGCAAGCTGTAGCAGATTTTATAGCAGAGTTTACATATCCTGATACTCCCGAGGAACAAAAGTTGCTCACTGACCAACCTGTGGATGTTACAGGGTCAACAGACATAAGTTCAGACCAACTCCGGTTGGTAAAAGGGCTTGTGGATGTAGAAAGATCATCAAATTCAAACCCAGACCAACTCCGGTTGGTAAAAGGGCGAGAAGAAATGGTCGACGAGGAACGAAAATTAACAGAGGAGAATGGAAGAGAACAACAGATATTTCACCGAGGAACTCTATTGGATAAGAAATTTGAACATGAGTTACCTACATGGAGATTGTATGTAGATGGGTCATCTTGCACAGCAGGTTGTGGAGCGGGAATTGTTTTGAAAACCCCAGACGAGATTGATATAGAATATGCCTTGCGATTTCAATTCAAAACCTACAATAATGAGGCTGAGTATGAGGCCATGATAGCAAGTCTTAATTTAGCAAAGATCATGGAAGCACAACAAGTGATGGTATTCAATGATTCTCAATTAATTGTGAATCAGATGATGGGAACATATGCGGTTAAAGGGGAATTAATGGTCAACTATCATGCAAAGGTGATGGAATTGCTGGCAGAATTTGACGCCATTCAATTTATCAGAATACCCAGAATAAAAAATGCACAAGCAGACACATTGGGCCGACTAGCATCAGCTACTCGTACCGAGCTGCGAAGAATGATACCAATTGAAGTACTAGAAAGTCGGAGCATAGATGAAGACCTGACGATGAATGTTATTACCCTTGATCTAGGACCATCTTGGATGGATCCCATCAGGGCATATATTGAAGAAGGAGGATTGCCAGAGGACAAGCTCGCGGCAAAGAAATTGAAGTTTAAAGCTGCCCGGTATGTACTAACCAATGGTGTTTTGTATAGACGAGGAATTATGGTAGGTTTGCAGAGATGTGTACATCCCTCCGAGGTGAAATAATTGATTGAAGAGATCCATGAAGGGTCATGTGGAGCCCATGTAGCAGGTCGAACACTTTTACAAAGGGTGATGACACAGGGATATTTCTGGCCGACGATGAGGGCTGATTGTATAGCCTATGCCAAGAGATGTGATAAGTGCCAACGTTTTTCCTCCATCCGACGAACTCCACAAGCATTGTTGACACCCATAACCTCCCCTTGGCCATTCGCCATGTGGGGAATTGATTTGGTTGGACCATTGCCGACCACCCGAGGAAGATTCAAGTACCTCGTCGTCGCAGTAGACTATTTTACTAAGTGGGTAGAAGCTGAACCCCTTATCGACATGACGTACGAGAAGGTATACCAATTTGTCTGAAAGAATATCATCTGTCGATATGGTCTCCCTCATGCCTTTATCACAGACCATGGAACACAATTCGACAACGAAGAGTTTGCTGCCTATTGTCAATAATCAAACATCCTGAAGACTCATTCAGCACCAGGTCATCCTCAAAGCAATGGGCAGACTGAGGTGACAAACAAAACGCTACTAAATGGTTTTAAGAAGAGGCTAAATGAGGCTAAATCTAATTGGATTAATGAGCTACAGTCAGTATTGTAGGCTTACCGAACAACTCCCCGAGCAGCAACTGGAGAATCACCATACATGCTGGCATTTGGAAGTGAGGCTGTAATACCTGCTGAGTTAGGTCTCCCAACACACAGAGTGCTAAATTTCAATTCCCCAGTTAGTGACTTGATGAGAAGATTAGATTTGGACATGCTCGAGGAGGTTAGAGAAGAGGCAGCCATTAGGAATGCTGCTTACCAACAACGTACAGCTCTATTCTACAACAAAAGGGTGAAGAAATGCGACTTAAAAGAAGGGGATTATGTGCTAAAGAAGGTCATTTAGAAGCACAATAAACTTGAAGCCAACTGGCATGGACCTTACCGAGTTACAGAAGTTGTCCGACCAGGAACTTACCGAATAACAACTCTAGAAGGAGAGGAATTTAAGAATGCATGGAATGCTGAACACCTACGCAAGTATTATCAGTAATGTAAAATGTAAAGCAATTCCTTCATTATGAATAAAACGATGATGTTTTACCATCTCCTTCCTTTTATTACAAGTTTTTTTGGGAATACTAGTGTGATACACTACACTGATAATTCGAGCGTGATCAACTTCGGTTGGTAAAAGAGTGAGAACAAATTATACTCCTTTGGTTAGGAGGCGTACACTTGCGTGATCAACTTCGGTTGGTAAAAGAGCTTGTGGACAAGATAGTTCGAAAGAACCTGATAGTTCGAGCGTGATCAACTTCGGTTGGTAAAATAGCGAGAACAAATTATACTCCTTTGGTTAGGAGGCGTACACTTGCCTGATCAACTTCGGTTGATAAAAGAGCTTGTGGACAAGATAGTTCGAAAGAACCTGATAGTTCGAGCGTGATCAACTTCGATTGGTAAAATAGCGAGAACAAATTATACTCCTTTGATTAGGAGGCGTACACTTGCGTGATCAACTTCGGTTGGTAAAAGAGCTTGTGGACAAGATAGTTCGAAAGAACCTGATAGTTCAAACCCACAACCAACTTTGGATGGTAAAAGGGCAAGAACAACATTCTTAAAAATGCCAATTTTGGCTGGTTAAGAAACAAAATATGCCAACAAGTTGGTCGGAAGGTAAAACCTTTCCAGAAAATACAAAATATTCCAAACTGAGCCAAGTATAGTTGGTCGGGATAAAAACCCACTAATTGTAGTTGGTCAACGAGGAGAATTTATCGACCTTGGTTGGTCGGACACAAAATATTCCAAACTGAGCCAAGTATAGTTGGTCGGGATAAAAACCCACTAATTGTAGTTGGTCAACGAGGAGAATTTATCGACCTTGGTTGGTCGGACACATTTTATGAAAAAGACAAAAAATTACCAAGTATGGTTAGTCGGGGATAAACTCTCACTAACTATAATTGGTCGACAAGCACAATTTAACAACCTTGGTTGGTTGGAAAATTTTTTAAACATTTTTATACTCGTTACTTTATTATTAAGTGATCGAACAACATTTTTTATACTTGTAACTGTTTATTACTAAGTTGGTTGATGAACAACACAAAATTGTTATCTTTTTAATAGATACATATGTAGTGTTTAGCACAGAAGAATAGCAATACAAATTTGCAAACAAGAAAGAAATTCTTTCATTAAGATCAAAATGTATTACAAACTACATGTGTACTAACTATTACATTAAGATCCCTACTTTATTAGTGTAATACCCCGTACTTTTGGCTATATTTATTTTTGGGATTAATTAATTAAATGCGTATTAATTGGAAATTAATCCGGGTTATAAATACTAATGAGATGCGAGTTGGTATTTGATTATGTGCATACGTGTTTTGATATATGTATTTGGTATTATAAAAGTTGTCGTGAGATTTATATACGACATTTTATAAATTTTGTTGAGACGCGTGGGACCGCCGCGTCACGGTGAAATATTTTGATAATAAAAGTGAATTTAAAATTTATAATCTGTATGGTCGTTTTGAGTGCGCCAACGCGTCCGGAAGGGTCGAGATAGTCAGAAAACACTAGCCGGGGGTATAGTTTGGGTCCCGGGTATTTTTAGGCCATACCGGCAACTTAAAGGGTATTTTGGTAATTTTACATTTTGAGGAATTAAAAGTGACGAAAATTGGTTAATTAAATCTGATGTGGATTTGATCCACTAAGCCCATAACCAACCCATATTAACCTAGAAGGCTACGTAGGTCATCATTTAGGTTTTCTAAGTTCCCCAAATCAAACCCTAGCCACCTTAAGCCACCATTGGAGAAGGAGCTTGGAGAGAGGAATTTCTGCAGAAAACTTCATCAAACCTCTACACCAAAATCAGAAATCAAACCAAGGCAAGTGACTTTATTCCATTTGAATTCAGATAATATCTTTTCCATGTTAGAAATTGAAGAATTTTGATTGTTCTTGAAAGATTGAATGAAAACCCATGTAGTTGGAGTTTAGAACTTGAAAATTTTGAAGAGAATTGCATGTAGAATGATAGGTAGATGATTTCTCTCATAATAACTGTGATTTAGAGAAATTAAAACGAATTAAATTCTGGGATTTGATGATGATATAAAGTTAGGGTTCATGTTCTTGAGATATTGGGAAAAAGTGTAGAAATTTGTAAATTTAATTGATGTTAGGATGGATTGATCCCTCAAAAACATGTTAGGATGTGACTATATATGTCTAGTATTGATTATAGACCTTTAAACGATTGTTGGGACTTAGTTTAGAAGATTTGAGGTGTTAAAGTGGATGAAAAACGAATTGGGTAAAAATATGGGCCGAAACTGGTCAGTCGTTAGAAGCAGCCCCCAGGTCGTTCGAGCGAACTCGTTCGAACGAGCTTCTAACGAGTTGACCAGTCGTTGCTAACGAGTAGTGATTTCGTTCGATATCTCGTTCGAATGAGATATCGTTAGAAGGGACAGTTCGTTCGAACGAACTGGATCTCGTTCGAACAACCTCGTTCGAACGAGACTTCTAACGAGCTGACAGTCCTAACTCGTTCGAACAGTCTCGTTCGAACGAGACTTCTAACGAGCCTACAGTTTGGGCCATTTTGGACTGTTTTGATTTTTGGAGTTCCGTAAACTTATTCGAGGATATAGATATCATTCCGTAGATGTAGTAATGATAGAATTGGGACATTTGGGTATTTATGAGAAGGAATTTACATACGAGAGTTGTATTACATGGACGGTTTGGGTTGAGACGTGAGTGTCTACTACGACGTGAGAAAATTATGGCGCGTATGATTACAAACCGGAATAGTACAAATTGTGATCAATATAGTTAGTATGAGAATATGTACTACGATTAAAATACGGTATTACTAAGACGTGTGTTTACTTAGTATTGGTATATGGATTGTGTGTATGACATACCTACCATACTTGCTATCACGGGAGGTTGCGTTCGCTTAGGACCCTCTAATCCTCGTGTGCCTACGGGGAGGATATAGACTGGTACCTCGATGAACATAGGTCAGAGAAAGACTTATTGGGATGTTAATAAGTCCGCTGATCGTGGGTGCGTAGGTATGTACGTGACCCATGTGATGTGACTGTGTTCGCCACCACTATTTGTGATTTGTGTTATCTGAACTATTCCTGAGAGATTCGGAATATGTGATCCTTATGTACGTGATGTACCGGGATGGATAGCAGAGTATGTGTGCACCGCAGCTTAGTTCTCGGGGTGCTCGTATTGTATATTTATGATGTGAATAATATACACTTAATTAATAAGAACATTCATGTTAATGTTGTATAAATAATTACGGTATTGTTTCGAGAAACATAATGAGTTAGCTGATAGAGAAATATATTGCATATTGAGCATCTGAGTTTACATTAAATCCCTATCTAATTACGAGCGTTATATGTTAATAGAACCGGGTAATAAGGGTAGGAACTATTACAGTCTAGCTAGTTATGATGTCACTTAGCTAGTGGTTTATATCGTTGTAGATGGGTACTTACGTTAGGAGTGCACAGTTAGACGAGAGGTGAGAATATCATGTGAGTGTACGTCCTAACATGTACCTTGCATTTAATGTTTTAAATGTTTTTAAAGCACTTGCAGGTTTTTAAAATATAACTCCACATTCGGGCTCTGACCCGTTTGCTTTTCAAATCTTTTTTCTTGTAAAACCATTTTAGGTGCCCAGCCACAGGGACACCAAGCATAGGATTCTCATTCAGGTGACGAGCTGTAGCTAGTTGTGGAAGCTACAGGGATTTGCTTGTAGACGCTTCTATCTTTTGGATTCCAGAGTCACTATCTATCAGTTGTAGGGCATGTTGCCCATTTCTATTTAGACATCTTTTACATTTCAGTTCTCAGACTTTAGCATGTATTATTTCAGTATTCGGTTATTCATTTCAGTTATGGGATTGTAGTGAGGAGTTTTCCTCCAGACTTTAATTACTCTATTGTGATGGTTATTCGTTTTACTTCAGTATGGTGAATGGTGTTATTTATTTCTTCATTACACTTGTTGCATGTTATTCAGACTTAAATTAAAATTTGGCAACTTACTTTTTAAATATTAGGTGGTTAGTAATAATAAAATGTTTTCGACAGTGATGCTATTAACTGAGCCAACTTGGCATTTTGAATAAATTTAATAAAGGAGTAGCTACCCGGTATTTAATTAGTCGGGGTGTCACAATTGGTTTCTTTCCCTTAGCATTTGAAACAGGTTCCTCGCCAGCAGGAGGGTCTTCCAGGCAAAGAGGAAAATTAATGAAGTTAATATCTCTGAGCATTCTGACATTCATTACTGAAGGAGTATCCAAGAGATGCTCGGGACGAGATAATTCAATCTGAGAATGAAGACTATAGTCACCAAGATATTTTGAAATTAAACTCTGAGGAATGGAACGAGCTGGGATCCATTCCATGTCCAATTTGAAAGGTGGCACAGGCAAGTCTAGTAACCCTGGAGCATGATAATCCCATAAAAAATGCCCTTGCTCCAATTTTAATACACCCAGGGCGTTCAACCACCCCTGCTTATAACCTTCATTATTGGCGTGTTCAATACGAGCATCTAAATGAACTAGAGCTTCGTTGTATCCAGCCATCCAAAATTCCCTGGGCTGTTTATGGAATTGGAAGGTTAATCTATCCAATTGTTCAAGAAGGCTTTTAGCGAAAAGATCCTTGGTATGTAAAGCAGACTTCGTCGTAGTAAGTTGATCTTCCAAGGTCAGATTTTTCTTGGACATTTCAGACAGAACACGATCTTTTGGATTCAATTGGAACGCTTGAGTTTCCAATGTTGACAGAGTACGAGATTCTTCAACATTACGGCTGAGAACTCTTGATCGACTCCGAGAAGGTGGAGAATTTTGCTCCTCGACAACATTTTGAACAGTTCTTCCTCGCCCATGAGATCCTCTTCCTCATCCCCGAGCAGTAGTAGAGATACCAGACCTTCTCAGAGTATCCAATTCTTGCCTTAATTTGGCATTTTCAACCTCTAAGAATGAGAATCCTTCATCAGTGACCGGCACCAAGGCAGTAGAGGATGAAGCTGCAGACTCGTATTGCGCCAACTTTTTCTGCAAATTGTTGTTATCTTGTTCCAGCAGCTCGGCGATCTGTCTGCAGGCCTCAACTTCACCTTTTAGGGTTCTCTCCCTACATCGTACCCAGCAATAATCTTTTTGTGACCCGTCTCAGAGGAAAGCTGTTGATACCTATTCTCATATTCCTTGTGCAACAAAGCAGTTGATTCATTGTGCTGACTCTGAAGATCTTCTAAGGAACAATGAAGCTCCTCAATCAAGTCATAGTAGGCCACGTTGTTGGCCACAGCTCGGTCAAGTAAATCCTTCAAGTACCGATAAGCTTTAATTGCTTGCTCTGAAGCATCATGGCCAAGGATATCAGCAATTTCTGATGTACTAAGGTCTGTATGACCAGCTTTATAATATTCGTGGCATTGCTGCATCAGCTTTGTATCATGTGCAGATATCAGTTCCATTCTAGCCACAAACTAATAACGAAAAAAAGACAACAGTCAACAAAAGCAAATCATCAACAACAGAGATGAACAAAGATGTATTTTATTAGATCACAAAAAGATTACATTGTTTGATTACAAATAATGAAAGATATAAATGATACCGAACAACTTCACACCTTTTCCTTGTATCCCAAGACTTTCTCGGGAGGCTGGGACGAGGAGCTTGGTTGCTCGGTGGTAACAGCAGCTTAATCGGCAGGAGTTGAAATTTTCTCAGGAGGAGGAGGCATGGAAGAAATGTCCTCGTTGGCAGAAGGTAGAGAGGCAGGAACTTGATCACCCATGGCCATGGAAGATTCATCAGAGATGGGCTCGTCTTCTTCTTTTTCTACAATTGGTGGGGGAGGACCAGGGAGGTGTAGCTGAAATAGCTCAGAGTCGTCTTTGATCTTCAATTCCTGCAGGGCAGCTACCCAGCCATCTCGGAAGTATTTCAACTTCCCGTATTGTACTTGGGATGTCATCGCAGCAATCCCTTTGTCCCATCCTTTATCCCAGCCAGCGCTGAAGGATTTTTTAACTGCTAGCTTTCTTTTCAGTTTCTCCGAGGAGAGCTTCTCGAATTGAAGATCCTCGGCAGTCTTTAACTTCACATCCAATTCTTCTTTTTGGCGCTTTACATCTCGCAGGACGGACAACTCTTCCTCTGCCTTTTTCAGCTTATCTTCAAGCTCTCCAAAGTTCTTGAGCTTGTCGTCATATTTTTTATGCTCAATCTCTAAATTTTTCACCTTATTCTCCAAATTCTTGGAGGTCTCAGCCAACTTCACCTTCTCAGCTTCAACTATAGACAACTTTTTCTCCCAGACAGCTTTGTCCTCACTACACTGCTGACGAGAATCTTTCAAGGATTGGGTCAAACCCAGCAGATCATCCTCTACCCCCGACGAGGAGCTGGAAGCTTTAATTGCTTCATCTTTCTTCACGATGTTGTTAAAACAATTCACCAGCTAAACAAAGGAAAAAGTGACATGTCAGTACAAAAATACAAGTATTCAAAGAAAGAAAGGAAATTCAGAGTGTGAGAAATTTACTGAAGCAAGGTGACGGGTAGCTAGGGATGTCAGCATATCCCTAGAAATCTTTTCATCAATTCCTTGGACCTCGGGTATGATCCAAGTTTTTACCGAGCTCATGGCAGAGCTCGGAGGAATGATGGTTGGAACACTAACACCACCAGCTGGTAGAGAGGAGATGGTTTTTGAGTCAGATTGGCAGTTTCAGCCAAATGGACTGAGGATGATTTCCTCAATCTCTTCAAAGGAACTTCAACAATTTCAACCAAGGAAGAGCTCTTGGTCGGAGAGATAGCAGTCATCTCCACAGGAGCAACCTTCTTGCTCGGAGCCACTGGGGGCTTCTCGGCAGCTTTGGAAGGGGCAATATCCACCTTCTTAATCCCCCCTGGGACATCAATTTTGCTTTTCTTGGCCTCAGCAGCAGAAGTAGTGTCATCAAACAGAGCAGGAGGAGCTCTTTTCCTGCCCATTCTCTGACTTAAAGGGATGTGAGAATCTGAAGAAGAATCCTCTGGAGTTGAGGCTGGCTCAACAGATCTAATCACAGGACGAGCAGTATAAGAAGTCGTATAGCTCCTATACTGCAGCAAATATGATGCAGACCTGATGTGCTCGTCTGCCACGTTCTTATGCAAACCCCAGATAAGTTTCAGATGCTTAATATTAACCTCTGATTCTTTTGGAGTTTTTCTTTTACTATCCACTGCAAATAAATACATAATGAAATATCAGTCATACATTTTGTCAAATATGATAAAAGCATAATTTCATAAGTAAAGGAAAATGAGAATAAACCTATCCCATTGCCATATGGGGGCATTTAGGACCCTGGTATACTGCATCTCCAACCAAGGGGGCATATTGCCAATTTTTAATAACCACTCCATGTTCAAAATAATCTCTATTTGCATCAGGGAGGTTAACTACAAGAGCCCTATTTAAAAACCTAGTTTTTAAGTAATAAACATTATCTAAAATAGCCCATCTATAGCAATACATAATCTCAGGAATCCCTATACGAGTCCCATGAGTCAGATTTAATTTATACACCCCATTAATTATTCTCCATGAATTGGGGGCTATTTTTGCAGGAACAACGTCAAAGTACTGACAGAACTCTAAGCATAAGCAATGAATAGACTGGGGAACCAATGTCCCTCAGCCAATCGAAAATAATCTAAAGGCTCAGAAAGAACCTCCAGGGTTACCCAGGAAGGAATGGAAAAATCGGAACGAAATTTCTCAACAGATTCCACAAGATAAACCATAGTGAATAAAAGAAATACAGAAGAAAAATAAGAAAATCTTACAGGGAAAAAGGAAGAGCTGACAACTAGCGAAGGAAAAGACGAACGCACAAGAGAGAGAGAGAACAGAAAGCTTGAATGCAGAAAATGGGAAAAGGTAGAAGACGGTATGGTTATCTAAGAAGTTTAAATACTTTACCTTGGGAAATGGCGAAAGAAATGATTACAAAAAGAAACTATCGAACTTCCGGCGGCTAAAAAGACAAAAAGGGCACGAAAACCGAAGCAAAATGGCGGATTCTGCGAATTTGGAAGGAAAATTCAAATATGAAGAAAAGGCTCCTAAAACCTAGGAAAATCATTTAATATCGCCATAAACCGAGAAAGAATGTTCCATGCTCCTCAAAGTTCGAAATATGAAACATTGGGGGCTTCTGTTGATACCAAAATTAATATGCTGATATGGACGAATAATATGAAGACACGTGTCAATCTACGTGGCATAATAGCAACGAGGAAGTTCATTCCCCCGACCAACTCATATTCTCTCCGAGCAACGAGGATACACTGAGGAACTTTAGCACTCCGAGGTACTCTAGCGCTCCGAGGAACTCCTGAGCAACGAGCAACTAAGGCGGTCCGAGCTGCATCTCGACCATAACATTAATTGCCCGATAATCAACAGTTCAATTATTCATTGAATGTTCATCATCTTGACGCACACGCTGCATTAAATGTATTACCCTTTCATATGTATATCATTTAATGTATCAACCCTTGCATGTACAACCTAAAGGTTATAAATACCTTGTATCGCCCTCATTCTAAGGGACGGGAATTTCTTGATAGAACTTATAATCGAGAATTCCCAAACACTCAGCAATAACATAACAGTGGACGTAGGCCATTCTTATAAGGCTGAACCACTTTAAAAATCTTTGTCTCATTTTATTTATCTGTGATTGAATAATTAGAGCAATCTAATTTTTTACATCAACAGTGATGATCTTTAAACATAATGTCATTTTTACTATACAACATAGGGTTCTTAGAGTAGCACCCTAGGAATTATTGATAATTAATGATAATATCTTTTTACAAAAGACTTTCAAACTTACGTGATGTGTATTCAATGGGAGAATACATTAAGGATGTAAAAATATAAATACATGTTTTGAAGCGTTTAACAAAATTCTAAATAAATTTATCTGAAACCCTTTTAATCCAAATGTTTATATTTAAATTGTAAGAAATAAAATTCAACAAGACATTATGTATACAATTGTAATAACACACGCGCATCGCGCTTGTTTAAACCCAGTTTGTAATTAATCTCAGGTCATTGTTTTTTAGTTGTTGGTCATGTTTTAATAAACATGGGACATATGTCATTCTCTAAGAAAATAATGATGAGAGATTAAAGGGGATTATGGGGCGTTTTTGGGTAGTTATGAGACTTAATAGAATTAAGAAAATACATAGGATGGGAGCCCACCAAATCTTTTCAAATGGGACTAAAGCCTATATCTCTATTAAATTAATGGAGTTATTCGACGAATAGTCGCTCGACATTTTTTTAATCAACATTTAGTCAAAGTCTTTTTATTTTGTTCTAAAAAGTCTCTCGTCATATAAAATACTCATAGACACTTTTTCTTCTCCTATCTTAAAACTTAAGAAAAAAATTCGAAAAAATAAATAATGAACCTTTTGA
Source organism: Sambucus nigra (assembly GCA_949130495.1). NCBI lineage: Eukaryota > Viridiplantae > Streptophyta > Magnoliopsida > Dipsacales > Adoxaceae > Sambucus > Sambucus nigra. The sequence continues at coordinate 380,383,938 of OX422211.1, forward strand.
ACATAAAAAAAATAAGGTGGACGAAGTGCAAAATGTACTTAGTTCCTATGGACTAAACATTATTCACCCTAAATATATCATATCTAATTAAATTTGGTAAAAAACGACCGGGATGACGGACAAAACTGACCTTTACCGGTTCAGAACCCCGTTAGGACCGACCCAGACCAACTTTATATAAAATTATATATTTTTACATATATATGTATACATGAGAAAAAAATAATAAAATGATATATTTAACATTTAATTAGTTTAAATGATAGTTTAATCCAATAGTAGGCTTGTTTTAATTATAAATCTTGATATTTTTCAGTTCTTAATGTTTAAAAAATTAGCTTAGGTATTTTTCTTTCTTTTTAAATAATGTAATTCATTAAGTTTGGACCGACGAGTTAGACCAGACCATCCCTGTAAAAAATCGAACCGACTAGGGTCGGTTAACTAAAATTAGTGGTCTGATCTCGGTTTGTTTTTTTAGAGGACCGACCAAGTCAGTTCAGTAAAAAAAAAATGTAACACCCCATTTTTCAAAATCCAGTTGATCAGGCTGAAACACCGAACACAGGGAGCGCTATACAATTTTTATCATTCTCAGCATCAACGTAAATATAAAAGTGGCAATAACTAAAAACCATTTATAAATGAAATCTCAATAAAGGATGATAAACAAAATATCGAGTTGAACTAACTGAAACTCCTATATTTGAATTCCACTATAATAAAAACTCTTTATACAAATATCTCAACTGAAAGGGAAAAAAGTACAACAGTGACCACCTTTTAATCAACTCCTAAATACAAATGACTACTATAATGAACCAGTGACCCTAATTTTAAGAATATCAAATTGTATCTATACAACTACAAGTTTGACTTCTCAGCCCTGTTAAACATGTATATAATAATACTATATGATTGTGTGGGTGGGGGTGGGGGGTGGGGATATTTATAGATTTGGGTCAGAACCCGAAAGTTCCAAAAAAATATCTCCAATATCAGCAATATCAATCATGCGACTCATTTACAATAAACATGCATCACCTCTCATCTAGTGCAAGTACTACAAGCATGTCCCAACCCATGGTATAAACTATACTAGAAAGTCTTTATCTCTAGACTAATAAGCAAGTAACTGATAAGCGAATGCAATAAGGATGTAACTAACTGCACACGTATAAAATGCAACCGAATACCCAATATTTTACTTATTTAGGTTATCATGATCTCATAACGTAACATTTTACGTTGTCTTAGCACCATGTCACCCTAAAGGTAAGATGTACACAATATCATAAAGTGTACACGAATGTGATACATGTTTTTAATCAAAGTGTCCATCTCCGGATTAATATTATATACACGTAAAAGTTTCATACCAACCACATGATGGCATCTACCTGTGGGGGACCTTCTCCTACTTCTATCGGTAAGTTTGTATGAGTCCCTCACCTAACGAGCTTAACTAAATCAAAGTACACACATGAAAATGAGGAATTAATACGCAGCCGCAACTTTCAGGTAGCCCCATACTAAAACTCCACCGATGGACAGATCATCGATCTCTTTCCTCAAAAAGTCTATATCAACTTAATGCATGATCAAAACATAAGATATTTCGAAGTCCTGCATCAATAACCAAGTGTACAGTACGCGATCATAACATCCAATGCAAACCCTGACCGATAGATTCACCACGAGTACGGTATGTTCACATAAGCACATAATTTATATACATATACACTCAACATATGTATAAACTAGTACATGCCCATGCTTGAAGGCACGAATGTAAATTCCACATGATACACCCGAAACCATTATTGGGAACCTGAGCAAAAAATCACTCCACCAAATATGTAAACGACCATCAATAATTATCACACGCATAAAAAATATGTAACCAAAACATCAATTGGAAATAGGATCTATACACTCGAGCCCAGTGAAATAATATGAAAATAATTAATTGGTTGAGAACAAAACATTAATGTCATCCCACCTGTTGATACCAAATTTAGTCTGCTGACGTGGACCATTCACTTGAAGACACGTGTCAACCTACATGGCAATTACAAACACTTTCAACGAATAACATACTGTCACCGAGCTACTCAAGCGCCCCGAGCAACTCAATCATACCGAGCAGCTTAGGTGCCCCGAGGAGCTTAAGGTTCCTAGCAACTTAAGCATACCGAGTAACTCAGGCGGTCCGAGCAACTCAACGGACAGAGCATCCAAATCAGGAGAATAAAAAAGACGACTGCGCATTAAATGCTCATTATTATCGTACATATGTATATGTCTACTAGATAACAACGCATTGTCCTTTCATATGTACAGCCTCAAGGCTATAAATACATTGTAACCTCCTCATTAGAGGGGGACTATGGATCTCTTGGTAAATCACTTATCGAGAATTCCAGGAAAACAGTCAGCAATACAAAAACAGTGGACGTAGGTCATTCTCATATGGCTGAATCACTTTAAAAATCTATTGTCATATATTTATTTATTTATTTTTATCTGTGATTAAAATAATTAGATCGAATCTAGTTTTTTACATCAACAGATTGACGCCGTCTGTGGAAAACGACTGTACTTAGAATTTTTCACCAAAATAATTCATTATCAATGGCCGAAAATTCGGAATCCAGTAATCGAAACACTGGGATCCCTCCGAACCTTTCTACTCCCCTAAATGTTCAAGATCTGGATGGTATAATGGCTAATCTGGCCCAAAGCCAGACGGCCATGCAAGAAACCATGCGACAACTTATACAAACTATTCAAGGCGGAGTGCTGGCTCAATCGGGACAACGAAGTGTTCAGAGAAATACCGGTTTACCCTCTTCGCAAACTAGGCGAACGCTATTCCCAAAGGAATCTCGATCCAGACGCACCGACTCATATCGTACTGAAAGATCTAATGATCCTTCTTATCAGCCTAGTCGGACTTCCTCAGTACGAGCTATAGACTCTCAACGAAACGTCACTCTATCTCCGAAAAGGACCAGTGCTCTAGAAAGGTTGAGTAGAGTCTCTCCTTTTGATCGTTTGATCCCTAGGAGGGATATAATTCCTACTACGATTATATCGAGGAACTCTCAACGACTATTCGATCTAAAAGAAGGCTCTGCCCAATCACGACCAACTGCTCGTAATGAAAGATCCCAATAGGCAAATTCAACGCGATCAGTTGCTCGAACCAATAGGCCCGAGGAGGGAAACGATACATGGAAGGTCTCTATTCAGAGGTTGGAGGACATATTAGGGGAAATGGCTAAGGCCAAGAATCTTCTACAAAGAACTTTTATCCAAGGGACACCATTTGTACAGGCAATTGTGGATTTTCCCACACCATCAAAATTCAAAGCTCCTACGGTGATGCCTAAATATGATGAAAAAACTTACCCTATCCTTTATATAGAACAATACCAAGCTGCTGGCGATATCTATGCAGTTCCAGACGAGATGAGATGCAGTGTATTTTCAGGAACTCTTACCGGATCTGCTCAGATATGGTACAACAACCTTCCTCGGGGAAAAATTGTGACTTTCTTTCAACTAGCAGAACTCTTTATTGGGAACTTCTGTTTTGAAGTGAAACCAGTCAAACGAGTAGCACACTTGCTGAGTGTTAGACAAAAGACAAGTGAAAGCACCAGAGACTATATTACTCGTTTTAATAACGAGAAACTTGAGGTAATTGATTACAAAGAGAAAATAATAATTACTACTCTGATGAGTGGACTGTTGCCAGATAAATTGTACTACACTTTAGCTAAATGGCTGAACTGATGGCAAAAGCAGCCAAAATCATGAATGCCGAGGAGGCCATAGCTGTGAAGAATAATGTAGATACTAAGGAAACCAAGTTCGAGGCTGACAGGACTGAGAAGAAAGATCAGAAGAATAATTGTGGCAACAGACAGTTGAAAGCAAAGCAAGCACTGGAACAGTTGAAGAAATTTAGAAATTATACTCCTTTGAAGGTAGATATAAACCACATTCTGGAAGAGATCAAGAACAACGAGGATCTAAACTGGCCAGAAAAAATGAAGGCAGATCCTGACAAGAGGAATAAGTCCAAATATTGCGAGTTCCATAAAGACCATGGTCACACTACCAAGCATTGCATAGCTCTCCAGAATGAAATTGAAGCACTCATCAGGCGGGGAAAATTGACCGAGTATCTTGATCACCGAAATGGTGAAAAAACCAGCGATCGAAAAAGGTAAAGATCTAAATCTCCTCGTCGAGCAAAAGAAGATAAGAAGAGAAGTCACGAAGAAGATCCAGAAGATGACTAAGATGACCCCGATCTCCCCAAAAGACCAAGGCAGCCAGAACATGAGGTATTTTCAATCTATTTTGGATCATTTGAATGTAATGTTATTACAGGTGGAGATGCAGGAGGTGGGGATATGACTGCAGAGAGGAAAGTTTACCTCAATGAGGCTCAAGCTTGCTCGTACATTCAGCGAATAAATCTGGCTGAAGATGATCGTCCGAGGAAGGTGAATAAAGACAAATTGGTTATTAGTTTCTCTAAGAACGACCTGGCAGGTGTACTATATCCTCATGATGACCCATTGGTGATCAAGATGAGAATAAAGGAAGTGGTGATTTCACGAGTACTGGTAGATAATGGTAGCTCTGCAGATATCATGTTCTATCCATGCTTTGACGGTTTGAATCTGAAGATATCCTAGTTGGAGCCATATCATAGGCCCCTCATTGGTTTTACTGGCGAGAAGGTTTTTCCACTTGGGACGATCAAGTTGGATATGCTTATTGGTACATGGCATGCTTGTCGAATAGAAAGAATACGCTTTTTCGTAATGGATAAAAATATTCAATCAGCTTATAATATCATCATGGGAAGGGTAGGTCTAAAGAAGTTCGAGGCGGTACCATCTACTGTACATCAATGTTTAAAATTCCTAACAAATTTTAGAGTGGGAGTTGTGAAAGGCGACCAGAAAGTAGCTCGGGAATGCTACTATTTATCTGTCGAACAGGAGGAACGTGAAGAATCCAAGAAGAAGACTACTACCTATCAAGTGGAGGAAATAGAAGATGTAGAGATTGAAACGTTAGACCCTAAAGACGAGTCACAGCTCGTGAAGGAACAGGTCATGGAGGCTACTGAAAATATCATTCTAGACGACGAGCATCCAGAAAGAACAACTCAAATTGGTGCATCACTGGATGTATCGATAAAAACAGGAATTAATAGCATTTCTAAGGCGTGGAAAGTAGACTTTTGCATGGAGTCATGAAGACATGCCAGGGATATATTCGAGTTTCTTGTGTCACGAGCTCAACGTGAACAAGGAAATCAAGCCAGTAAAACAGCGAAGAAGAGTGTTCAGTCCTAAGAAGAACCAAGCTATACAGGAAGAAGTAGAGAAACTACAAAAAGCCTCTTTTATTGAGGATGTCAAATATCATGATTGGTTAGCAAATGTAGTCATGGTAAAAAAGAAAAATTACAAGTGGAGGATGTGTATAGACTTCACTGATCTTAATAAGGCATGCCAAAAGGATCATTTTCCTTTGCCCCGAATCGATCAACTGTGGATGCTATCTCGGGGCATGAATTGTTGAGTTTCACAAATGCCTATTCTAGTTACAACCAGATTAAGATGAAGCCTGAGTACAGGGAGAGTACCTATTTTATCACCCCAAGGGGAACTTATTGTTATAATGTTATGCCTTTTGGACTTAAAAATGCAGGTGCAACATATCAGCGGCTGATGAACAAGGTGTTTGCGGAGCAAATCAGTCATAATATGGAGGTTTATGTTGACGATATGCCGACGAAGAGCAAGAAAGATGTTGATCATCTCGTTGACCTAGGTCAGACCTTTGATCAACTAGAGGAATATCAAATGAAATTGAATCCCATCAAATGCATATTCGGAGTACGAGAAGGTATGTTTCTTGGATATATTGTTAACCAACGAGGGATTGAGGCGAACCCTAAAAAGACCAAGGCTCTATTGGATCTGCGATCTCCAACCACAAAGAAGGAAGTGCAAAGCCTCACAGGGCGAATTGCAGCACTTAATAGATTTGTGTCACGAGCAACAGACATATGTCTCCCATTCTTTAAAACACTCAAAAAAACTTTTGAGTGGAATGATGAATGCGATGAGGCCTTTCAAGAGTTGAAGAAATATCTGGGGACACCTCCATTATTATCTAGACCAGTGATGGGAGAAAGACTATACTTGTACCTGGCAGTTTCAGAAAATGCAGTGAGCTCGGCGTTGATAAGAGTGGAGGACGGAGTACAAAAACCAGTCTATTATACCAGCAAAGCTTCCCGAGGAGCAGAAATCAGATATCCAAGGCTGAAGAAGTTGGCACTAGCACTGATTAAAGCAAGCAGAAGGATGATGCCATACTTCCAAGCCCATACTATAGTGGTGTACAACTATATGCCATTAAGACAAACTCTGCGTAAACTGGAGAAATTAGGAAGATTGATGTACTGGGCAGTAGAACTTGGTGAATATGATATAATTTATGAGCCTAGATCGTCGCTCAAAGGGCAGGCAGTAGCAGATTTTATCGCATAATTTACTCAGGAGGATTCCTCCGACGAGCAGGAGTTGAATACAGACCAACCTGTGGATGTTACAGGATCATCAAATTTAAACCCCAACCAACTTACGTCGGTGGACAAGCAACGAGAAGTGCTGGAGGAGGATAAAAGGAAGCATCAAATATTCCACCGAGGAACTCTATCTGACCAAGAGTTTGATAATGAAGTATTTGTGTGGAATCTGTATGTAGATGGCTATTCGTGCTCTATAGGCAGTGGAGCAGGGATTATTTTAAACAGTCCAGATGATATTGATGTGGAGTATGCTCTGTGCTTTCAATTTAAGGCTTCTAATAATTAGGCCGAATATGAATAAATGATCGTGGGTCTAAGCCTGGCCAAAACCATGAAGGCAGAGCAAGTCTTTGTGTTTAGTGACTCCCAGTTAATCGTAAATCAAATTCTGGGTGTGTATACAACAAAATGAGAATTAATGGTCAGGTATCATGCAAAAGCAATAGAGGTTATATTAAGTTTTACTGCAATTCAGTTGATTAGAATACCAAGATTGGAGAATGCAAGAGCAGACGCCCTAGCTCGGTTAGCATCGGCCACATGCACCGAGCTACGAAGAACAATCCCAATAGAAATCTTGGCTGGTCGGAGCATCGACGAAGATCTGATGATAAACTTTGTCGCCCTTGACTTGGGACCATCTTGGATGGACCCCATCAGGGCCTATATTGAAGAGGGGGCTTTACCAACTGATAAGCTCGCAGCTAAAAAACTAAAGTTTAAAGTTGCTCGTTATGTATTGACTAGTGGCATTTTATATAGACGAGGAGTTATAGTAGGGATACAAAGATGTGTCCATCCCTTCGAAGCGAAAGATTTGATTGAAGAGGTTCACAAAGGGTCTTGCGGAGCCCATGTAGCAGGTCGAACACTTTTGCAAATAATAACAACGCAGGGGTATTATTGGCCAACGATGAGAGCTGATTGCGCAGCTTATGCCAAGAAGTGCGATAGATATCAACGTTTCTCTTCTATCCGAAGAACTCCCCAAGCATTGTTAACACCCATCACGTCTCCTTGGCCAGGAACTCCCCAAACATTGTTAACACCCATCACGTTTATCTCTCGAAGAGTCCGAAATCTGTAGCTGGAAAGATGTGGCTCAGGAATTCACATCATAATACAAGTATAATAAAGAGTTGGAAGTCACTCGTCGGGATTTAGAGCTGCTCAAACAGAACCCTGGCAAATCAATTAGCACCTTCATAGCAAGGTGGAGAGAGAAGGCTGCCACTATGACCAACTGACCTTCCGAGGAGGAGTAAATCCACATCGTAAAGAAGAACTTCTTACCCCATGTCCGAGCGACGATGGAAGGATAATACTACCCTCATTTCAGAGCTCTTAGGGAAGCAGGAGTGGAGATTGGAGAAGGTTTTGTCAAGACGAAAGTTGAACCGAAGAAAGTTTTTGGACAGTTTACTCCCACGAAGTATGAAAAGCCATCCACTACTGCAGTCTTAACCATTAACAAGGTTTCTGAACCAGCCACTTCATGGGCACCAGAAAGCTGCTCTGTCCTGTCTGAAAGGAATACACCAAGCTCTATGCTCCTCTATCTAGAGTTTACTAATCCCTCCTAAGCCGAAACCTTATTTAGCCACTGGATCCTCGCCCATTACCAAACCCACTTCCCCAAAGCATCAAACCAGATGCCTGCTTTGACTTTCATCAAACTGCTGGCCATACCACCAACCAATATTTTCACCTTTGAAACATGATGATCGACCGGAGTATCATCGCCCCACCAACCAATTCTAAGCCAAACACTACTCACAATCCACTCATAAATCATAATAATGCTATCTTCTTGGAAGAAGACCACAACTTCGATACATCAACCCAGATTACACCAAGTTAATTACCCATCATACCCATATACTCTCCTAAACATCTCCAAACTTTCCCATATTTCCTCCTACACCCTACCACCCTCGCTGACCAGGCACTGTCACTCCTTATCAAAGCATGCATCGCTGCCTGTACCTATTTCTAAAAATAGAAGTATGAGATCATGGCAGATTCATTCCAATAAATCGATGATATTAACAGCATGTCCGAACTGTTAGATGCTCTGAAACTACAAGGATGCCTGGTCCCTTCACCTCTATACCTCCCCACCGAATATGAGGATTTATATGAAGAATTCATTGAAGTTATGAAGTGTATTGACTTTTCATGGAAATATAATATTATTGCCCCCGTATTAGGAGATGAATTCGATTATTTGGATAAGGAGCAAAGTTAAAAAAGGAATAGCTCGGTAGTCGACATATGTGGTATGATAACATTCAAGGAGCTGCTAGGAGAGATCAACAGGGTGGCCGAACAACTTAAGATCGATGAGGAAATAGGGTTCGTGTTTTTCCCCTCTTCTATGAACCATATGACCAGGTCGAGGGGACATTAACAAGTTACAAACCCCCCACCATCAGCAAGTGACAAAGGGAAAGGTGTTGAGAATCTTCCTATGCCATAAATGACTCTCAAGGATAGTAAGGTCCTCGATCAGTTGAAAAAGACCCAAGCCAATATCACTCTGTGTGGACTCTTTATGTCTTCCCATCTACACAGAAATGCTTTGATCAAGCTACCCACCGGGTCCATAGTCCCTTCGTATACCACGCCAGAAGAAGCAATAAATCTGGTTGGATCTCTGACCTTTATAAGAATGCCCTCTTTCTACGAAGAGGAAATTCCCAAGATCTAGTTAAATCATAATTATGATCTCAATATCTCTGTTGAAGTTATGGGAAAGACCGTCTCGCTCTCCCTTGTCGATAATGGATCTACTCTGAATGTTTGCCCACTGAGAAGCCTTAACTGTTTAGGAGTGAAAGTGAGCGACCTTGCTCCAACCTCTGCTGTTGTAAGGGCCTACGATAATACTCGTTGAAAGTAATGGGATCCGTAAAGCTTGCAATAGGGGTTGGCCCTATTAATCCTGTTGTATAATTCCAAGTCATCGACATCCCAAATTATTTTAATCTGTTGCTTGGACGACCATGGCTTCATAATATCAATGGTGTTTCTTCTCCCCAGCATCAGAAACTGAAGTTCTTCGCTAATGGGCAAGTAATTACCATCTTGGGCGACGACGACAGTACCAAAGTTGCAAGCACCAACAATCTAGTACTTGAGATACAAAATGGGTCAAATGATATGCTCTTATTCAATTTTTGAATTGAGCCACTTTTACTCCAGTAGGGGACGATTTTGAGGGAAGGGTTTGTCCAGAGTATGATCCATATGGCAATGTCAACGTGATCCAAATGTTCAAGAACATGCACTTCATGCCCTGACTGGGGCTGGGGCGAAAACATCAAGGGACACTTGAACCCATTGTGATGAATAAAACTTTTCCTCCTTGTGGCTTGGGATATCAATCGTCAATAGGAGAACTCAGGACGATTCCTCAGCCTCGATTGAAGAGAAGACTAGAATGTGTCAATACCATCTCAAGAGATTCCCTAAATGGAAGATGCATCAGAGAGGGTGAAGATTTCCCCTTTTGTGGATTTCTTGAACTTTGGTACGACCACGTGGACAAGAAGATAAAACTTAGATTGGAGATCTTTTTCCAAGACAGCTATTCATGGGTCGAGAGTTCCCAGCATCACGTGCAATCACTCATTGAGGAGACCATAGCCAATGCCGGAGATTCCAAAGAAAGTGACTCCCAAGGTTCCTTCAACTTACAAACACTGGGGCTAGCACTCTGCATGATCCACTCAAGGGCTACATCATCTAATCCATCCTGCCTGATTAAAGCTACTAATACACCTCTCCTCAACTGGAATGCTATACCAGTCCCACCTGCCAAAACTCAACCCAACCATAATGTTTATCCCTATTGATACCAAAATTAGTATGCTGATGTGGACGAATAATAAGAAGACACGTGTCAATCTACATGGCACAATAGCAATGAGGAAGATCATTCCCCCGACCAACATACTCACTCCGAGCAACAGGTGTACTCCGAGGAACACCAGTCTTCCGAGGAACACCAACCCTCCGAGGAACTCTTGTCCTCCGAGGAACTCCAATGCTCCGAGGAACTCTTGGACGACGAGCGACTAAGGCGGTTCGAGATGCATCTCGACCAAAACATTGATTGCCAGATAATCAACAGTTCAACTATTCATTGAATGCTTATCATCTTGACGCACACGCTTGAAGAGCATTAAATGAGTTACCCTTTCATATGTATATCATTTAATGTATCACCCTTTCATGTACAGCCTAAGGGCTATAAATACCTTGTATCACCCTCATTTAAAGGGACCGAAATTTCTTGATAGCACTTATAATCGAGAATTCCCAAACACTCAGCAATAACATAACAGACCATTCAAATAAGGCTGAACCACTTTAAATTTCTTTGTCTCATTTATTTATCTGTGATTGAATAATTAGAGTAATCTAATTTTTTACATCAACAGATTGGCGCCGTCTGTGGGAACGATTGTTATTATCGTTTTTCACCAAAAATCATTCATCATCAATGGCAGATAATCCGGAATCTAGCAATCGAAACGCTAGAAATGCTGGAAATCCTCCAAATCCCTCTGCACCTCCAGATTTGGCTGGGATTATGACGAATCTGGCTCAAGGACAAATTGCCATGCAGGAAACAATGAGGCAACTCATACAGACCCTTCATGGCAGTGCACCTGCGCGTTCAGGACAGCGAAGTGGTCAGAGGCAAACCTACTTACATTCTTCACGATCCAGGCGTACTGAATCATATCGTAATGAGGAATCTGATGATTTCTCTTATCAACCTGGGCGAACTTCGTCAATAAGGGCTATAGATACTGATCAACGTATCACACTCTCTCCAGAAAGACCCAGTGCCTTAGAAAGACTGAGTAGGGTGTCTCCTTTCAGTCGATTAGGCCCTAGGAGGAATAGGAGTCCACCTAAGACCATGTCGAGGAATTTTCGATGACCATCAGATCTAAGAGAAGGATCAGCACAATCACGACTAGGGGTGTGCACGGGTCGGTTCGATTCTGTTTTGGACCGTAATTCAGACCGAACAGATCGGTTCGGTTTTGGAAAAAATCAGACCGAAACCGAACCGATGATGAAAAAAATCGCCGGTTTCGGTTCACATCGGTTTCGGTTCGGTTCGGTTTCGGTTCGGTTTTAACCGATTTTCAGTTTTGGTCGATTTTTTTTAGGTTGGTTTTCGGTTTTGGTCGGTTTTGGAGGTTGGTTAATGGTGTTTGGATATAAAAATAAAAGATATTTAAGGATTTTTTAATATATAATATTGATGTCGGTTCGGTTCGGTTCGAATCGTTTTTTTTTTGTCCAAACCGACAACCGAACCGATATTGTCATTTTTTTAAATCCTTAAATCGCAAACCGAACTGGGCTAAAAAAAACCGCCGGTTTCGGTTCGGTTCGGTTCGGGCCGGTTCGGTTCGGTTTTCGGTTCGGTCGGTTTTTTTGCACACCCCTAATCACGACCAGTTGCTCGTCAAGATAGATTTCAGGAGGCTACTTCAGAACAATCAATTGCTCGAACTAATAGGCCCGAGGAAGGAAACGATGCGTGGAAGGGTTCCATTCAGCGCTTGGAGGATAGATTAGGAGAAATGGCTAAGGCGAAGAATCACTTACAACGAACTTTTGTTCAAGGGGCACCTTTTGTCCAGGCCATTGTGAGTTTTCCTACACCGTCGAAGTTTAAAGCACCAGTAGTGACCCCCAAATATGATGGAAAAACAGATCCTGTTCTTCATATAGAGCAATATCAAGCTGCCGCCGATATCTATGCTGTCCCCGACGAGATGAGATGTAGAGCATTCTCTGGAACTCTTACTGGACCTGCCCAGATATGGTACAACAATCTTCCTCGAGGTAAGATTTCAACTTTCTTTCAGTTGGCCGAGTTGTTCATCAGCAATTTCTGTTTTGGGGCAAAGCCAGTAAAAAGAGTAGCACACCTGTTAAGTGTTAGACAAAAATCTGGTGAGAGTACTAGAGATTACATAACTCGTTTCAATAACGAGAAGCTGGAAGTCATAGATTATGAAGAAAAGACAGCAATCACTGCCTTGATGAGTGGGTTGTTGCCTAACAAGTTGTATTACACTTTGGCCAAAGATCCACCTACAACTATGTCAGAGTTGATGGCGAAAGCGACCAAAATCATGAATGCCGAGGAGGCCATGGGTGAGAAGAAGAATATGGATAAAGAAACCAAGGTGGAAGACGACAAATCCAAGAAGAAAGAGCATAAGGGCAATGGCGGTGACAAGCATTCTAAGAATAATAAATCGTCATGGGAAGTCTTGAAGAAATTCGATAATTATACTCCTTTGAAAATGGGTATTAATCATGTCTTGGAAGAAATCAAGAATAACGAGGAAGTAAAGTGGCCAAAGAAACTGAGGTCAGACCCTGACCTGAGGAACAGGGATAAATATTGTGAGTTTCATAAGGATCATGGCCATATGACCAAAAATTGCATAGCTCTTCAGAACGAGATTGAAACACTCATTCGAAGAGGGAAACTAGCAAAATATGTTGATCGGGGAGGAGAAAGAAGAAATAATGACCGAACTAGAGAAATGTCTAGATCTCCTCGTCGAGCAGAGGAAAAAAAGAAAAGGGATCATGAAGATGATACAGAGGATGACCCCGATCTTCCCAAGAAACCAAGGCAGCCAGAACGAGAGGTATTTTCAATACGCTTTGGATCATTTGATTATAATGTCATTACAGGAGGAGATGCAGGAGGAGGAGACCTTACTGCAGAAAGAAAAGCTTACCTCGGTGAGTCTCAGGCTTGCTCATACATTCAACGGATAAATTTGGCTGAAGAGGATCGCCCGAGGAAGGTAAACAAAGAGAAGCTGGTCATCGGTTTTTCAAAAACTGACCTGGCAGGTGTTCTTTACCCTCATGACGACCCTTTGGTGATCGAAATGAGGATGAAAGAAGTAGTGATTTCAAGGGTGCTGGTAGATAATGGTAGTTCGGCAGACATCATGTATTATTCATGCTTTGACAGTTTAAATTTAAAATTATCTCAATTAGAACCTTATCACAGACCTCTTCTGGGCTTTGCTGGCGAGAAAGTTTTTCCACTTGGGACGATCAAGTTGGATATATTCATTGGAACTTGGCCTGCTTGTCGAACAGAGAGAATACGCTTCTTTGTGATGGATAACAATGTGCAGTCATCTTACAACATCATCATGGGAAGAGTTGGTTTGAAGAAGTTCGAAGCACTCCCATCTACAGTACATCAGTGCTTAAAATTCCCTACAAATTTCGGAGTAGGAGTTGTGAAAGGTGATCAGAAAGTAGCTCGGGAATGTTATTATTCGTCTGCCGAGCAAGAGGAGCTTGAATAGTCAAGGAAAAAGACTACTACTTACCAGGTGGAGGAAGGTACAGAAATTGAAACACTCGATCCTAGAGATGAATCCCAACTTGTAAAAGGACAGGTGGTGGAATCTACAGAAAATGTTATTTTGGACGACGAACACCCTGAACGAGTAACCCAGATAGGTTCATCGTTGAATGTTTCAATAAAATAGGAGTTGATAACTTTCTTGAGAAACAGGAAGAAAACTTTTGCATGGAGTCATGAGGACATGCCAGGAATAGATCCAAACTTCTTATGTCACGAGCTCAATGTGAATAAGGAGATCAAGCCTGTAAAGCAAAAAAGAAGAGTATTTAGTCCCGAGAAGAATCAAGCTATACAAGAGGAGGTCAAGAAGCTCCAGAAAGCCCAATTCATTGAAGATGTGAAGTATCCAGACTGGTTGGCAAATGTGGTGATGGTGAAGAAGAAAAACAATAAATGGAGAATGTGTGTTGATTTCACTGATCTCAACAAGGCATGCCCAAAGGATCATTTTCCATTACCCATAATTGATCAACTAGTGGATGATACCTCGGGACACGAGCTACTTAGCTTCATGGACGCTTACTCTGGATACAACTAGATCAAAATGAAACCTGAAGACAGGGAAAGCACTTCTTTTATTACCCCTAGGGGAACTTATTGTTATAATATTATGCCTTTTGGTTTGAAAAATGCAGTAGCGACATACCAGCGGCTGATGAATAAGGTTTTTGCCGAACAAATCAGTTGCAATATGGAGGTCTATATCGATGATATGCTGACAAAGAGAAAGAAAGTTGTTGATCATCTAGTTGACTTAGGTCAGACCTTTGATCAACTGGATAAATACCAAATGAAGCTCAACCCGATGAAGTGCACCTTTGGAGTACGAGAAGGAATGTTCCTCAGGTACATCGTCAACCAACGAGGCATTGAGGCAAATCCAGCAAAGATCAAAGCTCTTTTAGGGTTGCGATCTCCAACGACGAAGAAAGAAGTGCAGAGTCTTACAGGACGAGTTGCAGCGCTCAATAGATTTGTATCTCGAGCAACTGATAGGTGCCTTTCATTCTTCAAAACACTCCGAAAAACTTTTGAGTGGAATGATGAATGTGAAAAAGCCTTTCAAGACTTGAAGAAATATCTGGGAACACCTCCACTGCTGTCCAGGCCAGTGATGGGAGAAAAGTTGTACTTGTACCTGGCAGTATCAGAGAATGCAGTCAGCTCGGCATTGATCAGATTGGAGAATGGAGTCCAGAAGCCAATTTATTACACAAGTAAGGCTTTTCGAGGTGCAGATATCAGGTACCCAAAGTTGGAAAAATTGGCATTGGCATTAATTAAAGCAAGTAGAAGAATGAGGCCTTATTTCCAGGCCCATACCATCGTCGTATACATCGACATGCCATTGAGACAAGCCCTTCATAAGCCAGAAAAATCAGGAAGACTGATGTATTGGGCAATAGAGCTTGGTGAATATGATATTGTATATGAACCCAGATCGTCACTAAAAGGGCAGGCTGTAGCAGACTTTATAGCAGAATTTACATATCCTGATACCCCCGAGGAGCAAAAGTTGATCGCTGACCAACCTGTGGATGTTACAGGATCAACAGACATGAGTCCAGATCAACTCCGGTTGGTAAAAGGGCTTGTGGATGTAGAAAGATCATCAAATTCAAACCCAGACCAACTCCGATTGGTAAAAGGGCGAGAAGAGATGGTCGACGAAGAAAAAAAAATACCAGGGGGGGATGAAAGGAAACAACAGATATTTCACCGAGGAACTTTGTCAGAAAAGAAATTTGAAGACGAGTTACCTACATGGAGATTATATGTAGATGGGTCATCTTGCACAACAGGTTGTGGGGCAGGGATTGTTTTGAACACCCTAGACAAGATTGACGTGGAATATGCCTTACGATTCTAATTCAAAGCTTCCAATAATGAGGCTGAGTATGAAGCCTTGATAGCAGGTCTTAATTTAGCAAAGATTATGGAAGCGCAACAAGTGATGGTATTCAGTGATTCTCAATTAATTGTGAATCAGATGATGGGAACGTATGCAGTTAAAGGAAAATTAATGGTCAAGTATCATGCAAAGGCGATGGAGTTGTTGGCAGAATTTGATGCCATTCAGTTGATCAGAATACCAAGAATGGAGAATGCACAAGCAGACGCACTGACCCGACTAGCATCAGCTACTCGTACCGAGTTGCGAAGAACGATACCAATTGAGGTGTTAGAAAGTCGAAGCATAGATGAAGACCTGACGATGAATGTTATTACCCTTGATTTAGGACCATCTTGGATGGATCCCATCAGGGCATATGTCGAGGAAGGAGAATTACCGGAGGATAAGATCACTTCCAAGAAATTGAAGTTTAAAGTTGCTCGGTATGTACTAACTAATGGTGTTTTGTATAGACGAGGAATTATGGCAGGTTTGCAAAGATGTGTACATCCCTCCGAGGTGAAAGAATTGATTGAAGAGATCCATGAAGGGTCTTGTGGAGCCCATGTAGCAGGTCGGACACTGTTGCAAAGGGTGATGACGCAGGGATACTACTGGCCAACGATGAGGGTTGATTGTATAGCCTATGCTAAGAGATGTGATAAATGCTAACGTTTTTCCTCCGTCCGACGAACTCCACAAGCATTGTTGACACCCATAACTTCCCCTTGGCCTTTTGCCATGTGGGGAATTGATTTGGTTGGACCACTGCCAACGACCCGAGGAAGATTCAAGTACCTCGTCGTCACAGTGGATTATTTTACTAAGTGGGTGGAAGTTGAGCCTCTGATTGATATGACATACGAGAAGGTGTACCAATTCGTTTGGAAGAACATCATCTGCCGATATGGTCTCCCTCACGCCTTCATCACAGACCATGGAACACAATTTGATAACGAGGAGTTTGCCGCCTATTGTCATCAGTCAAACATTTTGAAGGTTCATTCAGCACCAGGCCATCCTCAAAGCAATGGGCAGACTAAAGTGACGAACAAAACATTATTAAATGGTTTGAAGAAGAGGCTAAGTGAGGCTAAAGCTAATTGGATTAATGAGCTACAGTCAGTATTGTGGGCTTACCGAATAACTCCCCGAGCAGCGACTGGAGAATCACCATATATGCTGGCATTTGGAAGTGAGGCTGTAATACCTGCCGAGTTGGGTCTTCCAACACACAGAGTGCTGAATTTCAATTCCCCAGTCAGCGACCTGATGAGGAGATTAGATTTGGACATGCTCGAGGAAGTTAGAGAAGAGGCAGCCATTAGGAATGCTGCTTATCAACAGCGAACAACCCTGTTCTACAACAAGAGGGTGAAAAAATACGACTTAAAAGAAGGAGATTACGTGCTAAAGAAGGTCATTCAGAAGCACAATAAGTTGGAAGCAAACTGGCATGGACCTTACCGAGTTACTGCAGTTTACGACCAGGAACTTACCGAATAGCGACTCTAGAAGGAGAGGAATTTAAGAATGCATGGAATACTAAACACCTACGCAAGTATTATCAGTGATGTAAAATGTAAAGCAGTTCCATCAATATGAATAAAACGATGATATTTCACAATCTTCTCTCCTTTTATTGAAAGTTTTTCAGGGAATACTAGTGTGTTTAACACTACGCTGCTCGGCAGTAAAACGCTGCTCGGCAGTAAAAAGAAGATGATAGTTCAAACCCATGACCAACTCCGGTTGGTAAAAGGGCGGGAACAAACTATACTCCTTTGGTTAGGAGGCGTACACTAGTGTGACCAACTCAGGTTGGTAAAAAAGCTAGTGGACATGATAGTTCAGACCCACGACCAACTCCGGTTGGTAAAAGGGCGAGAACAAACTATACTCCTTTGGTTAGGAGGCGTACACTAGTGTGACCAAATCAGGTTAGTAAAAGAGCTAGTGGACATGATAGTTCAGACCCACGACCAACTCCGGTTGGTAAAAGGGAGAGAACAAACTATACTCCTTTGGTTAAGAGGCGTACACTAGTGTGACCAACTCAGGTTGGTAAAAGAGCTAGTGGACATGATAGTTCAGACCCACGACCAACTTCGGTTGGTAAAAGGGCGAGAACAAACTATACTCCTTTGGTTAGGAGGCATACACTAGTGTGACCAACTCAGGTTGGTAAAAGAGCTAGTGGACATGATAGTTCAGACCCACGACCAACTCCGGTTGGTAAAAGGGCGAGAACAAAAGATGATCGACGAAAGGCCAATCTCGGTTGGTTAGGAAACAATATATGCTCTCAAATGCCAACTTATGTTGGTCGGGAAGTAAGTTTATTACATAAAAGTTCCTCGAAGAACAGATCTTCCAAACTGAACCAAGTATAGTTGGTCGGGGATAAAAACCCACTAACTATAGTTGGTCGACAAGGAAAAATCATCGACCTTGGTTGGTCGGGCACATTTTATGAAAAAGATAAAAATTTACCAAGAATAGCTGGTCGGGGATAAAAACTCTCACTAACTATAATTGGTCGACGAGCATAAATTAACAACCTTGGTGGGTTGGAAGAATTTTTAAACATTTTTTATACTCATTACTTTATTAAGTGATCGAGCAACATTACTGATAACTTTTTATTACTAAGCTGGTCGATGAACAACACAATATTGTTATCTTTTTAACAGATACATATGCATAAATATAACGTGTTGACAAGCACAAGATAATATCAATACATATTTGCAAAACAGAAAATGAAAGTCTTTCATTAAAACTCAAAATAAATTACAAGTTACATATGTGTACTAACTGTTATATCGAAAATTCCTATTCTATTGGTTTTTTCCCTTCAGTCTTCGATACAGGTTCCTCGCCAGCAGGCAGATCATTTAAAGTCTGAGGAGAATTAATGAAATTCAAGTCCTTCAACATCCTGACGTTCATCACAGAAGGTCGATCTAGGAGATGCTCAGGACGAGATACTTCAAACTGAGAATGCAAACTATAGTCACCAAGGTATTTAGCAAGTAAGCTCCGAGGAATGGCACGAGCTGGGACCCATTCCATTTCCAAATTGAACGGTGGCACATGCAAATCAAGCAATCCAGGATCATAGTAGTCCCATAAATAGTGTCCCTGCTCGAGTTTCAACACACATAAGGCATTCACCCAGCCTTGTTTGTAGACCTCATTATTGGCATTCTGGATACGAGCATCTAAATGGAATAGCGCCTCGTTATATCCAGCCATCCAAAACTCCCTGGGCTGTTTATGGAATTGGAATGTTAACCTCTCAAGTTTCTCATGAAGATTCTGGATGAAAAGTTTATTAGTCTCCAACTCAGATTCTTTTGTTGAGATTTCTAGTTCCAGGTCTCTAACTTTCTTGGACAATTCAGACAAAGCCCGATCTTTTGCATTCAATTGGTACGCTTGAGTTTCCAATGTTGACAGAGTACGAGCTTCCTCAATACTACGACGAGGAGTTTTTGATCGACCCCGAGCAGGTGGAGTACTTCGTTCCTCGACAACATCCTGGGCAACTCTTCATCGCCCACGAGAACCTCTTCCTCATCCCCGAGCAGCAGTAGAAGTACCAGACCTTCTCAGGATATCCAACTCTTGCCTTAATTTGGCATTCTCAACCTCTAAGAAGGAAAATCCCTCGTCAGTCACTGGGATTACAGCTGTTGAAGAAGATGCTGCAGACTTATACTGTGCCAGCTCTTTCTGCAAATTGTTATTTTCTTGCTCTAGCAGCTCGGCAATCTGTCTACAAGCTTCAACTTCACCCTTTAGGGTTCTCTCCCTGACATCGTACCCAGCAAGGATCTTTTTGTGGCTTGTCTCGGCAGAAAGCTGTTGATACCTCTTTTCATACCCCTCGTGCAGAAGGGCAGTTGATTCTTTGTACTGAGTCTGAAGATCTTCTAGAGTATATTGAAGCTCCTCGATCATGTCATAGTAAGCCACGTTATTGGCCACAGCTCGATCAAGTAAGCCCTTCAGGTATTGATAAGCTTCTACTGCCTGCTCTGAAGCATCATGACCGAGGATGTCAACAACTTCTGATACGCTCAATTCTGTGTGATCAGACTTATAATATTCATGGCATTGCTGCATCAACTTTGTATCATTGGCAGATAATAATTCCATTCTAGCCACAAACTAGTACAGAAGAGAAGGCAAGAGTTAATAAAAAGCAGACAGAGCATCAACAATATAGAGGAGCAAAAAGAGGTGATTTTATTACATCATCAAAAAGAGTACATCGTTCAGAATATAAAGTACAAGTAAAAGGAAAAATAAAAGAGAATACCGAACAACTTCACACCTTTTCCTTGTCTCCCAAGACTTTCTCGGGAGGCTGGGACGAGGAGCTTGGTTGCTCGGTGGGAACAATAATCTGGTCGGCTGGAGTTGGGATTTGTTCAGGAGGAGCAGGCAAAGAAGAAATCTCCTCAGTAGATGTCTGGTTGGGTTGTGTAGAAATGACTTGATCACCCACTATCAGTGAAGACTCCTCGGATGCAACTTCATCCTCTTTTTCATCTTCAATAGCTGGAGGAGGACCAGGAAGATGTTGTTGAAATAGTTCAGAGTCCTCGCTCACCTTCAATTCTTGCAAGGCAGCAACCCAACCATCTCGAAAGTATTTTAAACTCCCATACTGCACCTGAGCCATCATTGCAGCTACCCCCTATCCCATCCTTTGTCCCAACCGGTTCGAAAGGATTTTTTAACAGCCACTTTTCTCTTCATTCTCTCCGAGGATAGCTTCTCGGATAGAAGATCCTCGGTGGCTTTCAATTTGGCCTCCACCTCCTCTTTCTGGCGATTTACTTCTCGAAGAAGGAACAACTCTTCCTTGGATTCCTTCAGAGATTGGGCCAAACCCACAAAGGCATCCTCCACTCCAGACGAGGAGCTAGAAGCCTTGAGTGCTTCATATTTCTTCACTATGGTGTTAAAGCAACTCACCAGCTGAAAAAGAAGGTAATGATAAGTCAATGCCGAGATACATATATTGACTGAAAGAAAGAAAAATTCAGGATAAGAGAAACTTACTGAAGCAATGTGACGAGTAGGTAGGGATGTCAGCATATCCCTAGACATGTTTTCTTCTATCCCTTGGACTTCAGGAATAGTCCAAGTCTTTACCGAGCTCATCGCAGAACTCGGGGGAATAATGGTTGGAACACCAGCTCCACTAGCTTGGAGCTGGGGAATGGTCTCAGTCAAAGTGACCGAGGAGGATTTCTTCAATCTCCTCAGTGGCACTTCAGCAGTTTCAATCAAAGAACTTTTGGTTGGGACCACTTCCACAGATGCACTTTTCTTGCTCGGAGCCACTGGGGGTTTCTCGGCAGCCTTCTGAGGAGCAACAGAAGGGGCAACATCTACTTTCTTTGTCCCCTTTGGGACATCATTCTTGCTTCTCTTTCCATCTCCAACAGAGGAAGTCTCCTCGAAGATAGCAGGAACTCTTCTCTTGCCCATCTTCTGACTTAAAGGAATGTGAGATTCTGGTGAAGATTCCTCAGAAGCTGGCAAAGGATCACTAATGCTGACCACAGGACGAGCAGTAAAGGATGATGTGTAGCTCCTGTACTGCAGCAAATAGGAAGCATACCTGATGTGCTCGTCTGCAACTCTTCGATGCAAATTCCAGATATGTTTCAAATGCTTTATATTAACTTCTGATTCTTTGGGAGTTTTTCTCTTACTGTCAACTGCAAATAAATACATAGTGAAATATCAGTCATACATTTTGTCAAACACAATGAAATCATAAATTCAGAAATGAAATAAAATGAAAATAACCTATCCCATTGCCATATGGAGGGCATTTGGGACCCTCATATACTGCATATCCAACCAAAGGGGCATGTTGACAATTTTTTATAACTACCCCATGTTCAAAATAATCCCTGTTTGCATCAGGGAGGTTGACTACTAAGGCCCTATTCAAAAACCTAGTTTTTAAATAAAAAACATTATCTAAAACAGCCCATCTATAACAGTACATAATCTCAGGAATTCCTATACGAGTTCCATGAGTTTGATTTAACCTATACACCCCATTAACTATTCTCCATGTGTTGGGGGCTACTTTTGCAGGGACAACATTGAAATACTGACAGAACTCTAAATACAAAGGGTTTGGTGGAAAAGAAAATCCACATTCAGCAATAAAGAGGCTAGGGAACCAATGTCCCTCAGCCAAATCAAAATAACTTGAAGGCTCAGAAAGACTCTCGAAAGTTACCCAAGAAGGAATAGAATAGTCAAAACGGAATTTCTCAAGAGATTCGATAATATAAACCATGGTGAATAAAAAGAAATAAAGGAGAAGGAAGAAAATCTTACAGGAAAAAGGAGATCTGTTGATAAACAAAAGAAGAAAGGGTTGAACGCACAGGAGAGAGAAAAGCTATAGAAAACTTGAAAGCAGAAATTGAAAAAGGTAGAAGACGATGGGATTGCCTCTGAAGCTTAAATACTTTGCCTTGGGAAACGGCGAAAGAAATGATTACAAAAAGGAAACTATTACGCTACCGGCGACTAAAAGGACAAAAAGTGCACGAAGATCGAAGCGCTTATAAAAATACAAAAAGGCGGATTCTGCGAATTTGGAAGGAAATTCAAATACGAAGAAAAGGCTCCTAAAACCCAGGAAGGTCATTTAATATTGCCATATACCGAGAAAGAATGTTCCATACTCCTCAAAGTTCGAAATATGAAATACTGGGGGCTTCCGTTGATACCAAAATTAGTATGCTGATGTGGATGAATAATAAGAAGACACGTGTCAATCTACGTGGCACAATAGCAACGAGGAAGATCATTCCCCCGACCAACATACTCACTCCGAGCAACAGGTGTACTCCGAGGAACACCAGTCTTTCGAGGAACACCAACCCTCCGAGGAACTCTTGTCCTCCGAGGAACTCCAATGCTCCAAGGAACTCTTGGACGACGAGCGACTAAGGCGGTTCGAGCTGCATCTCGACCACAACATTGATTGCCAGATAATCAACAGTTCAACTATTCATTGAATGCTTATCATCTTGACGCACACGCTTGAAGAGAATTAAATGAGTTACCCTTTCATATGTATATCATTTAATGTATCACCCTTTCATGTACAGCCTAAGGGCTATAAATACCTTGTATCACCCTCATTCAAAGGGACCGAAATTTCTTGATAGCACTTGTAATCGAAAATTCCCAAACACTCAGCAATAACATAATAGTGGATGTAGGCCATTCAAATAAGGCTGAACCACTTTAAATTTCTTTATCTCATTTATTTATCTGTGATTGAATAATTAGAGTAATATAATTTTTTACATCAACAATCCCATTTATTCTTCTATTTTTTCTTCTTACTCTGATGTAATAGAGACCTATTTTGACGAGGTTCTCAATTCTATTTTTCCTATCAATGAGATAAATAAAGATTTTGAGTATCTTGATATGCCTTACATTAATTGTCTTGATTCCAATCAAACTTTTGATGATGATGATTTTACAAAAGAATAATTCTTAGCTGATTTAAATAAGGTTAATATCAATTAACATGATCTCATTCAAGTTAATGAAGATGAAACTGTTATTATTAATCTAAATTTTAGTAGCCAACCGCGAGAGATTAGGATAGGGGACACGGTTGACGAGCATGAGCATGCGTAACTCGAAGGATTATTGAAGGAGTTCGTGGATGTCTTCGCATGATCTTACGACGATATGCCTGGCATTAATCCCGAAATAGCTCAGCACGAAATTCCTACTCTCCCATATTACAAAATCGGTTAAACAGAAACTATGAAAGATTCGCACCGAATGATTGCTCAAGGTTAAAGAAGAAGTGGTCAAACAGTTGAACGTGGGTTTCATTCATGTGATCTAATATCCCACATGGCTAGCTAATATTGTGACTGTACGAAATTAGGTGGGAAGGTTTGGATGTGTGTTGATTACTGAGACTTGAATAAGGCATCTCAGAAGGATGATTACCCGCTACCCAATATCGACACGATTGTAGACAACACGGCCAGTCACATTGTGAAATCATTCATTTATGGGTTTTCCGAGTATAGCCCAATCAAGATACACCCGAATCACCAAGAGAAAATCGTATTCATCACCCAGTGGGGAACCTTTTGCTACACCGTTATGCCATTCGGTCTAAAAAATATAAGGGCTACCCGACAGAGGGTTGCCACAACCATTTTGCATGATCTGATACACAAATAAGTCGAGGTCTATGTGGATGATATGATTATCAATTTAAAGACTAAAGAATATCATGTTCCCACTTTTTGAAAGTTCTTCGAGCGACTGCAACAATATCAGATGCGACTTAACCCCTAAAAATGTGTCTTCGACGTTATAAAAGGAAAATTCTTGGGATTTATGGTTAGCGAGAAAGGGATAGAAGCAGATCCTGCTAAACTGAAATCCATACTCGAGATGCCACCACCTTGAATAGAGAAAGAAGTATGAGGATTCCTTAGGAAATCATAGTACATCAGCCGGTTCATCAACTACTTCACATCCATCTGTGAACCCATTTTCATACTCCTCTGAAAGGATTCAATCAAGGTTTGGAACGAAGCTTGTCAATAAGCCTTTGATCGAATCAAATAATACCTAACCCGACCTCCGGTACTCATGCCATCGTAGCCTGATCTTCCCCTACTCCTATACCTAATTGTTACAGATATCGTAGCTGGGGCTTTGCTAGCCCAATGCCTCGAAGAATCCCGCAAAGCGAGGGCCATCTACTATGCCAGTCGTAAGTTATCCAGGTACGAAGTCAATTATACTACTTTGGAAAAAACATGTGTCGCCCTTGTCTGGGTCACCTAAAAGCTGCGGCATTACATGCTCGCCTTTCCCATCAAACTTGTATCATGAATGGATCCTATCAAGTACTTACTAGAAAATCCTACTTTGTCCAACCGAATGGCCGTTGGTTAATGGGTCTAGCCAAATTTTATATTGCGTATGTCACACGAAAGTCCATTAAAGGAAGAGCCATCTCTGACTACCCTATGAAAGAAGCCGACGTCTGGATTTTCAAGTTCCCTGATGAAAATATCCTTTATACCTCCCAAGAAGACCTTTGATGGAAAATGTTCTTTAATGGCGCCGCCAACAAAAAGGGGTATGGCATTGGGATTCTCCTACTTGCCCCTGATGACTCTTGCACTCCCATTACCATCAAGCTGGATTTCCTCTGCACCAACAACATGACTGAATACGAGGCGTGCACGACAAGCCTCAAAATCGCTATTAAGAAAGGAATTTGATACCTGGATGTTTATGGGGACTCAATCCTCGTCACCAGTTGAGTGCTCAGAAAATGGAAAGTCAAGGACGAAAAACTCTTACCCTTCCATTCCCACCTAGAAGAGTTAGCCTCTCAATTCTAAGATATTACCTTCCACTACCTACCTCGAGGAAGGAATAACCTAGCCGATGCCCTTACTACCTTAGAATCTATGGTTGACATGCTCGAGGGAATTATAGTGGCCCCCTTCATAGTCTAAAGGCAAGACAAACTAACCCACTCTTACCATATTGAGCTTGTCACGATGGTAAATCCTGAAATGGCCGACTACTCGTACTATGATGTTTGGCGCTTCCTAAAAAATAGTAGGTATCCCCAAGGCTCTGATAAGAAAGATCGAGCAACTCTCCGCAGACTAGTTTCCCTGTATATCATATGTGACAAATCACTGTTTAAAAGGAACTTCGATGGAACCCATTTACACTGATTACAGGGGCTGACATTGAAGAAATGATGCAGAAAATTCACAGCGGGGAGTATGGACCTCACATGAACGGTCATATGCTCGCCAACAAAATCATCCGACAAGGTTACTACTGGACTACCATAGTTCAGGATTACATCGCCTATGTCCGGAGATGTCCCAAATGCCAATAATTATCTAATCTTCAGCACTTGCCTCCTCGGGAATTGTATAATATGACTTCTCCCTCGCCATTCTCCACATGGGGCATCGACATCATAAGGAAAGTTACGCCCAAAGCCTCAAATGGACATTAATTAATCCTAGTTGCCATTGATTACTTCACCAAATGGATCAAAGCCGAATCATACATAGTTTTGAATGCCAATAAGGTAGCCAAGTTCATTAGAAGGAATATCATCTGTCGATATGGGGTCCCGTATGAGCTGGTATCAGAAAACAGGTTGCATTTTGAGGCAGAAGTTACAAAAGTGGTCAACAAATATAGGATTCAGAGACACAAATCCTCCCCCTACCGATCTCAAACCAACGGTGCAGTCGAAGCCGCCAATAAGAACCTCAAAGCCATCATCAGCAAGATAATCTAAAGTTACCAAGATTGAGCCGACCGGATGCCCTCTGGGGCTACCTCATTTCAGTTTGAACCTCTACTGGGGTTACCCCTTACTCTTTGGTTTACGACTTGGAATCAGTCCTACCCATGGAGCTAGAAATTCCTTCACTGCGTATTATACTAGAAAGCAAAGTCAACGAAGAAGACTGGCATCGAAGCCATCTTGACGAGCTGTCACTCTTGGATGAGAGGAAATTGAAAGCTTGATATCGCATACAAAGGTACCATCGCCTAATAGAGCGATCATTTAATAAAAGAGTTAAGGATCGCGGTGTCCAAGAAGGGGACTTAGCCCTTAAAAAAATAGTAGAACACATCTGGGACCCCAGAGGGAAATTCAGGCCCAATTGGAGAGGCCCCTACATCATGAAAAAAATCCTTCCAGGTGGCTCCGTTATGCTTTCTGACCTTGATGGAGAAGATATGGCCCGTCCAGTCAACCTGGTCCATCTCAAGAAGTTCTACCCCTAGTCCGAAATCTCAGCGAGCTGTGATTCTTCTTATCTCCATTCTATTAAAAAAAAACACTTCACTTACCCCTACCAAAAACTACATGGGGCATGATCCTTTGCAAAACCCTTTTTTCCTTTCAAAAACCAAACTTTAAAAAAAATAGAGGTACATAAGCGACTCATACACATCACATGAGCACGACCTCCTTTTTTTCACATAATGCTATTCTTTTTCTTATCTCCGAGAACGACAGTTCATTTTAACATATACCTGAACAAAAGGATTGTGTATGCCGTAGAGATTAGTAAAGATAATTCAAATTCAAAACTCATCAAGAGGCACAACTAGATGATTATTTTTTTTCCATCATTTGAAAAATTCGGTAAAATTACGTCAGCGTAGGGAGTCAAATGACTTCCCTTACTAACCTACTCATAAAATAAGCCACACCCTTCCAAAAATTATTCCCACATAACACAACCAAAATACACTACCAAACACCATATCAAGAGCTTTACAAATAAACTTCCCAGGGATCCCTACCCGCAGCTGCTAGAGGAGCCAACCCCATCATCATTATCCATATCTTAGCCCCCCAAACTTCCCCTGCCTGAATAGAATGCCACTGAAACTCCATAGAACGATAAGCTTGGACCATCCTGGGGAAAACCACGACGCCTCCCTCCATGGTGTCAAAAGTGACGAACCACCGTTGACCAGACTCCACCGTCAGCATCTTGGCAACTACCCTCCCCCATAACCACTTCATGTAGTCCCCTGAGACATGCCAGACCTGCCTAGTAGAATGTGAAGGACGATATGGTGGTTGGCGATTCTCCCACAAAGAGCCAAGCCGCATGCACATTCGCTCTGTTAGGTCCTCCGCCAGGAAAAAATCTAGTGTCCGCAGTGGCATAATTTGTTCCCAGCCAAATTAGTGCATTATCCGCCAGGGAAAGTAGAAAGAGGTCTGTCTAAGGCCAACCAATCGAACTTACTGGTGCTTCCCCAGTTCCAAAATGGGCAACAGTTCCCCCACCAAGGCACTGACCAACGCAAGCCTCGAGCCCCGTGCTCCACATGCTAGTTCTCCCAGCTTTCAATATCCAGCCCTACACTAATAAAGAAGTTTGGTGCAGCTGACAAGGGATACTCAGGTGGGACTGCCATATGGAATCTCTGTGATAGCCACACGAATAGCATTACAGTGCTACCCCTTTGAAAATCAGAATGGCCTTCTCGCCAGGCATCCAGACCATTCAGAGTCTCCACCAATATTACCATCGCAGGATTACGACGGTACGAAATTCAGGAAATAATGACTGCGAGTTGAGACTCCACCAACAACTCCACAGTCACCAACAAGAGTTTCCAAACCAGGCCTAGGATGACGGCTCCAACATAGCCAGCATCGCCAATACCTCGCATATGCACAAAATGTAGCAAAACAAGAAGAGAGATCATTCCCCCCACTACCAGTGATCTAGCCGTCGAAAGCGAAATATGAAGAAGTCTCACTGACAGCTCTATATGGGATCGAGAAAATTCAGGCATAGCCGCAACACTAGAATTTATCCCTAGCATGGCAAAAAATTCCATGACTGCCATTAGCATGTTTCACTATATGGACCGATTGCGCCATAAAGAGACTCGATGCATATGAAAAGCATCGTAGTCGACATTGTACGAACACATTGCCTCCAAAGTCTTGAGGTAGTTAGAAAATTCAACGCTACTAGGGAGAGCCATATCGCAAATGAAGAGATAGTGAGCAAAAGACTGCAAAGAAGAAGTAATGTGGAGGTGTGAGGAAATACTCCACTCATGCCCCATATTTATACTTAGAAAGCAAAGACAAAGAATCCTACAGATATCGGAGGGAAACCTACCCCACCAAGTACTAACCCATTGAAGAAAGTGTAATCAAGGCCTTAGATTGATTATAATGGACCGACATACCGATAGGCAGGACATGGGGTATGCCGATCGGCAACCCCCTACTTTGGGAAATTTCCCTTTTTACTTTTTTATCAAAATCGAAAAACTCAATAAAAATAAATTTTTATTCTAAAATGTCCTTATCCTTGTGCTTTATTTTCCCCTGTTTTAAATAAACTCTCTCAGAATCATTTCTTTTTACGGTCTCAGCAGCAAAGTAAAAAGAGCATGCGCATTAAGTCACCGAGGCAATAAAATTAACAAAAACTTCATTGCATATATATATATATATATATATATATATATATATATATATATTGTCGTGTTACATTAGTTTTTGCAGAAACAAGAAATAACAATGGGACTCAGCCCGCACCAACATCTTCTCTCTCTTTATCTCTCACACACTCACTCCTTCCACCTCTCTCTCTCTCTCTCTCTCTCTCTCTCTCTCTCTCTCTCTCTCTCACTAGGAATCTCCTTCCCTGCGGAGCGCTGTCTTTCCCCGGTGGCGAGACGACGTACCTCCACTCCCCTTCCTCAGAAGAAGCATACGGTAACAAATAAGAAGGCACCAGAATCACATCCCGAATATGGGAAGTTATAGAAGATATCCAGGCCCGAACACCCATCAGCCAAGTGGTCGACACCCGGATGTGCTGTGAGAAAGATAGAAAGAATGAATCAGTTAATTAAAAATCAAGAGAGAAATCAGGGAATCAAAGGGCAAAAAGATGAAAAGTGTACCTCAGGACGAAGGACCTCCTTTGTCAATCCCAGATCCTCCGGATCCATTACATTAGGGCGATGCTGTATACGCACTGACCCTCCATCAGCCCTTCGAATACTGTAAGTAGAAGAGTGCAGTTGTAAAAAAGAAATTTCTGAGGATATCGCTGCAGCGGATGTCGACGGACCACCTGCACTATGAGAAGATCCCACTGGTCGACTCGAACCTACTTGGGGGAGAGGTATCCCGTCATATATGCTGGCCAGCATCATCCAGCTCGATATAAAACCCAAATAATCATACGACGCCACTGTGTCGGTATATAACTATTAAGGCTCGCCCATCATTGCCGCTATTCGTGCACCGTCTACCATCTCTCGCACCTGCCTCATGTACACCGGGGGTTTCACTGGTGGAACCACCATTTCCTGTTGAACAACCCTCTCCCCAAGATACTAGGAGTAGCCAAACTCATGCACCAACAAATGCCGTATTTGCGCATTCGCCCCGGTCGCTCCCGTATCCTGGATAGTCGTCCCCCAAGGGTAGAAGGTCACTTAAAAAATTCTCCAGCAGATAAGGATTAATATGAGAAAGGATCATCATGAAGAAAAAAGTCAAAAGAAAAATAAGAAGGACTTACTCGCTCGCTCGTCAGTCCATTCAATACCTGACGCACAGTCTCTAGAGAAAGAGGCTTCTTCGACCGTTGGTTGGACTTTCGCCACCGGTACATACAGCAGAAGTCCCTAATAGACTCATCCTCTAAAGAAATCAGTTGGGTGTTAAACCAAATAACCTCATAAAACCACATCTGTAAAGGACAAGGGTCAGTAAAAAGAAATCAGGAAGTAACGAAAATGCGAATGCATAAAGGAAAGTGAGAAAACTAAAGGATACCTCAAGAAGATACAAGGTTTCAGTAAAAGTTTATCGGCAGCACCGACTCAATGCATCTAGATAAGAATAAAGGGTCGCCAAGGTCATGTTCCGCCATCCATAGAGAGGGATGTTGGAAAATATCCTCAAGTATGGCAAAAACCACAAATGAGCGACGTCATCACTCAACGCCACCAGAAAACCTCCCAACACTAGCATGATAAATAACCAAACCGTCTATCGCACTTGCAACTCATCCTCCTTATCAATCGCCCAACGCAACAACAAATCCCTCAAAGAAGACAAACGGAGAGAGTCCCCAGAAACTATCCTCTCCACATCACCCACCACCGTCGTAACCGCCGCTGGCATCACCCTCAAAGACCTGTCAACCTCAACCTGCATCCCATCACACTACAGCCCTAGTAGAAGCTGCACATCTATGGGAGTCACCGTCATCTCCCTGAAACCAAAATGAACAGTGCGGGTAGTGTCCCACCATCTCTCCCCCAAGGCGCACAGAACGGTTGTAGAGCGAGGTGTCTCATCCAACGCAGACGCCAACCTCCTAAACCCATCAGATGACACCACCCACTCCACCACAGGCGATAAATGCACCTAAATATACTTAAGAATCATCGTCCCCCGAGCATGTACAGTCGACGTAGAAACATCAGTCTGTCAAAGCACAAAAGGAACCCTTTGTCAAAATTAGATAAATCAAGGAAAAATCAACAAAAAAGAAGAAAAGAAAACCAAAAGCCATTTGCACTTACATAAGCGCCAAGGTTCACCACCTTCGAAGAATGATGATGCGTCGGCTCACGGAGACGGGTCCGCGCATCCCCCACAGGCTTAAAAGAATCAAAGGAATTCTCACTGCCCAAATCAAGGGGCACCCTAGCCCTCCATTCCAGATTCACCTAATCATCAACATTAAGCCACGCCCTGTGTGTCGCATTGATTACAAAGTTGGCCATTTTTTTTATTTCGGAACATCGAAATGGTTTGCAGAAGACAAATGAAGAAGAAAACATAGAAGAAAGTTGTGAAAAATGAGGGGAACCCGCCCCCTTTTATAGAAAGCTAAGGGTCATATCTATCGACAATCCCTTGCCACCCACCGATCGACACTCGCCTTCTATCTGCTCATAGTAGCCCGAAAGACCATGCCACTGCCGTTTGGCACCCTTCAAACCATGTCGGTTGGCACCTCCTCTGAAATTTAGTACAAAAACTCCAGAAAAATGCTAGAAAATCCAGAGAAATTCCCGAAAAAGTTCTTAAAATTTCCAAATAAGTTTTAGAACCTTTTTCATCAAGAAAAACATTTCTTCCACGCTTATTTCCCCAGTGAAACTCTACCTCCCCAGCGAAAGGCCCAAGACTGATTGATGTCTCCAATCGAAATTTCTCCAGCTAAGAAAAACCACCTCCCCAACGGAACCTAAATCAGATACGAAACCACACGATAAATATCCCCACTGGAGCCTCCCAAGTTCATCCCTACTTAAGCCCTTAGAATCGGCTTTGAACCACAGTATTGGTCATCCTCTTTCAGGTCAAAATTGACCTCGGCCTTGGTCGTCTGTTCTTTTAGGTCAAAATTGACCTCGGCCTCCTGTTGCCACCTCTTTTAGGTCAGAATTGACCTCGACCTCTAGTCGTCACCTTTTTTAGGCCAAAATTGATCTCAGCCCCTGATCGTCAACTATTTAGGTCAAAATTGACCCCGACCCCGATCATCACCTCTTTTAGGTCAAAATTGACCTCAGCACCTTATCGTCACCTCTTTTAGGTCAGAATTAACCTCGGCCCTCGGTCGTCACCTCTTGTAGGTGTGAATTGACCGTCGTTATCTCTTCTAGGTCAAAATTGACCTCGATCCTTAAAATTGGTTGCTCCCACCTTAGGTCTTCAAAATCGACCTCAGCTCATCCATCCCCATCATTACCTTAGGTTCGTTGAACCGACCTCCTTCCAAAACATCGTGTGGTGTCTATTCGATGGCTACCACTTGTTCCAAGCTCACCCGTGAGGGTATCTATAGACACCATATTATAGGACCCCCCAAGTCTCTCCTTAGGTCCCTAGCACCTCCCTAATTCACACCAAACCCTAGGCCATACTCCGAGTACCGATCTAGAGGCCATCAGGAGCTCTCAAACTCCTTTTAAGCTCAATCAACTTCATCGGTAGAGAGAAATCTCTTTGAATATTTGAAGGGCACTAAAATCCCTTTCCAATAGTCCACCCCATGCATAGAACGACATAACTGTTCGGACGAATGATCTGTTTTCCCCTAAAAACTGATCCGGAGGCCACCGGGTACTCCCGGACTCCGTTTGACCAAATTTAACTCTTTAGCTCTAGTGAGACCGAATGAATCTTCAAAGGGAACTGAATAATCTTTCCAAAGGTCTGCCCCGTGCACGATTCTGACTTATGGTACGAACGAACAACTCGTTTTACTCCGACAGGTCGCCGGGCGATTTTGGACCCTGATTGACATAGGTCAACTATCAAAACTAAGAGAAACTCTTTGGAATGTCGAATTACATCTCCTAGCCTTTCTAACAGTCCATCCCGTTCACGATTCTGACTCACCGTTCAGACAAAACGATCCGTTTTCGTCCGTCGATATCACGTCCAAAGGATCGTCGTGTGCTTCCGAGCCACATTTGACCTGAAGTAAACTCCCGTACTCGAGAACGATCCAAAGGACTCATGAAGGTCTCCAAATTACCTTTCTAACGATATGCCATGTGAGTGATTCGAATCAATGAATTTTATTCTACGACTATTTTTCAGAGAAATCTGCACGAGACTGCTAATTGGCAGGTCCCAGACCCTGCCTATCGGTAGTGTGCCTAGGGTCACCTGTCGAATGGAAGGACCAAGGTTATGTCGATCGATAACCCCCTAACCCTATAGAAGGAGGGCATGACCTCACTCCAAAGCACACCTGCAGCTCAGATGCATCAGCATCACCGATATCAGCAACATTTTCTCAATCAGCGAAGTTCCCTTATGTGAAATTTTATTTAAGTTCATATTCCCATCCTCTTTATACCCAATTTGGCAATATCTCATTCAATATTCATATCAAGCATCAAGGGAATTCATCCAAAATCAAGGGCAAGCTCTCATTCTTCAAGGAAGGTCCAAATCCTTCCCATATCTCTTTAAATTTCTTATTTTTGGATTAGTTATATATAGATTCATAATCTAGTTCTTTTCTTAATATCTACATTTTTTCTAGTATATTGCACATACTTTATTTTTTACAAAAAATCCAAAATCAACAAAAAGAGGGTTATACCCATAAATTCCGAACGAATTCATCTTTCACACTGTTCCAAAACTAAAACTCTTTTTTTTCCACACACACTTTTATAATAAAATCTCGTTCGAATTTATGGGATAAAACCCCAACCTCACATAGCATGCGAACTACGTGGACTTTGCTGCCTTTATAGGATACATAGGCGTTTCGGATTTAAACCCGAGGCTCGAGTCCAACTTTCGATTTTCCAATTTTCATAAAATCTCTATTCGTATATTTCATCATACTCTTGCATTATTATATCTTCGTAATTATTTATTAGCGCTTCATCCGACATATATTGTCATTTCTCCACAGTGGTCGAAATCGTGATAAACGCATATAAATCATATTTTCTCTCTCTCTCTCTCTCTCCTCTCTCTCTCTCTCTCTCTCTCTCTCTCTCTCTCTATATATATATATATATATATATATATATATATATATATATATATATATATATATATATATATATATATATATATATATATATATATATATTCTTTAGGAACATTCCTCTGGATTATTTCATTCTATCTTTTCCATGATATGAGTTGAGTGATTCATATCTCCATTATATATACAAGCACACATATTTCACGGACAAATAAAGGAAAAAAATATCACAAGCCCATGAAAGACCGAAAGGGCGGGATTGGTGCCTATCACCTTCCCATTTTGTAACTTAGCCTCCGAACCCTCCGAACTATTGGTTTCGTATGCATCGGGTTATCTTTGATGCCGTCCTCTCGAGGCGACGACATGTTCTTTTGTTTTTTTAAGAAAAATAGATTAGCGACTCTATCTCGTTACACTACCCCCACACCGACGATGGTCAAAGCGTCCCTGAGCAGTACGCAAGACCTCTTCGAGCCTCCCAAGCTCGGATCGGGATGGCCGTAGGTACAAACGTGATGCTAGAGCTGAAGAATTGGTTGAACTAAGGGTCTTGTAATCTATCCCTGAGGATATGACCATCAAGATTCCCGACCTAAAGAAGAGGGTTTATAATAGGAGGAATGACGATGAGGTTTGTTTCCCCCGCTGGGCTCTCTAAGTTGGAGTTCGTCTTCCTCTCCATATTTCAATAAGGTCGATTTCATAAGGGTATGGATTTACCCTTACTTAGTTACCTCCAAATGCATATAGGTCAATTGTTAAATCCATGATTTATGAGATATATTTAGATTTATATATGGTCTAAAAGTTAACCATAAAATCTAAGGCTATTATTATTTTTCTTTCAAGAAGTCCAACACCAAGATGGTTCCCATTTTCCAAACCAGTAACCACAATTGGAATACCAAATTCTTTTACATCTATGGTGCATGGGAGTTCTTCCCAAATGATCCAGAAATAGGGGTTAACATTTATAGGGACATGAGTTTTTCCGACCTGATTGCAAAAAATGCCCCCTCACTGGAAAAGAGGTTAATGTGGCTAATTAGATGAGTCGGCACCTCGAATCCTATGTTCTTTGAGGATATATAGACTCCCAAGAGATTCAGGAAGAAGACAAAGTATGGAGCATCAGTGTTATTGACCTTGACACCTATAGGCCACTAAAACTCGTTAATAGTGATGAAGACAATTTTGACAAAGAGAAGGAGAATGAGGTGGAGGTCATCCTAGTTGAAGGTGTTCACGATGATGCCGATTAGGAACTCAAAGAAGGAAATACACTTTCACAGTGTCAGGTCGTCCCTGCATGTTTTCTTGCATGATCTTGTACTTGATACTTTACTTACTTACTATTTCTATGTCGTGATATGATGCAGTTTCAACTCCAACTACTATGACATTTATTATGGCTCCCGCAAACATTTCCACAGATAGGATGAAGGAGATTAAGGTTAAACATCTCTAAGTGTTAATTGAAAAGGTAGCTGCTAAGAAGGCCAGGAAAGAAGCTCGTACTAAGTAGCGCAATGATAACTGATAGGTAGCGAAAAATCGTGGTGCAAGTATATAAAGATATACGCCAATTGTTATGCTCGACTCCCACCGCTATTGCAAAACCTAAACTATGACTACACTATTTTAAGGTAGTATAACGGTCAGTCCGGGTATCGAAAATCCACAAAGACTAGTTGTTAGAATTTAATCGGTTTAATACTTCTAAAATAAATGTGTAAAAGGTGATTTTAACAAAAAGGAAAAGATAATCTAGGCATGTGTATTTAAACTAAGATTAACAAATGGAATAAAAACTATAGGTTGCGACAGATATCCCTCACCTCGAGTTAATTGCTATAAATGGTTACATGGGTTCACAAGTTATTAAGATTGAGTCTCATTTCAACAATTAATTAAATCCAGAGTCGTCACTCACTAAATTCACATAAAAGTCTAATATGATTTTGGCGTCAACAAATACCCCAAAAATTACACACGCAAGGTCGTAAATATGGAACATACATGATATACCCAGTTAAATCTCGTATGACTAATAACTAGGACATCTCAATCGAAATAAACTCATAAAAACCCATCACCATAGCAAAGCAACCAAATCAACCTTAGGTGAGTTCAATCTAACACAATCTAATTTAAGCTAGACACTAAGCAACAATTTATCTAGGCATGAAATAAATAACAAAGCATGAAAAATAAAGGAACAAAGCTTAAAAACAAGAGAGAAGATAATGAATAGTAACTTGAAGCTTACATTAATGGGCACTGCCTATAAAAATGGAGGAGAAGGGTGAGCTCCAACAAAATCCCCAAAATACCCTCTAACCCTAGGTACAAAACTAAGAGAAAATAAATAAAAAGGATATGACAAATAAAACAAAAGTCTTCTATTTATACTAGGTGGCAATTAAAATAAAAGAAAAAGAAAAATAAAAATAAAATAAAGTAACAACAAAAGCGAAATCTCGGCCAAGGCAAAACAGGGGACCGGTCGATCCGGGGGTCAGGCCGGTCGACCGTGTGGCAAGGCAAAAGACTACTTTCTTGGCACAAAGGAAAAAAGGGAAAACCCGGTCGATCGGGGGTGGTGGATGGTTGATCGAAGGCTGCTACACAAACCCACTACCTCCGATGCTAGCCAATAATGGAAAATTCGGTCGACCTCCGATGAGAGGCCGGTTGACCGGTGGCTGCTACTCAAGCCCACTTTTCTGCTAAAATCGAAGCCCCATTAGGTAAACTAAGACCCAAGCCAAAATGAGCTTGTATATCCAAAGACCTGCACAAATTGCCAAAGACCACTTACTTCAATTTTGGCGCGAGGACACAAATGTCATTTATTAACTTGTTTCCCCTTTTGAATTTCCTTATATTTCTTCCCCGAATAAAAAGTCATAACTTCTTCTTTAGGGATTGGATTAGTGCACCGTTCACGGTCATGCGAACTATATTTTGAGAGATCCAACTTTTGCGAGACTTTGGGTAAAAATCCTAAAGTGTGAATTTACTAATTTGCCCCTGAACGTGTGATAGTCGACAGAGCTTTATCGAAATGCAACCAAACTTCACACTAAGCACCGTAACACCTAAAAAATCTCAATAATACCTTAAATAACATGTTAACATATAAAAATAAAGTTGTATAGTTATCAAGCACAATTATAGGAATTAAAGTACCCCGGGGGGGGGGGGGGGGCTAAAATGCATAAGTATAGAGGGT
Source organism: Sambucus nigra (assembly GCA_949130495.1). Taxonomy (NCBI): domain Eukaryota; kingdom Viridiplantae; phylum Streptophyta; class Magnoliopsida; order Dipsacales; family Adoxaceae; genus Sambucus; species Sambucus nigra. The sequence continues at coordinate 380,421,264 of OX422211.1, forward strand.
AATAAGTGCCATGGTTCGGGACGAATCACCCCCTAACTTACACATTGCTATTCCCTAGCAATAAAATTCAAAGAAAGGTGAACTATAAGAAAATCACAAGACTTGAGATATATACAAAAGCGATAAAAACCACTTTCGCGGGCTAACGATTGCATCTAGCGTATGCAACAAGTTGTTAAACCCCTACGTTACTTTAGTGGGCAAGTGATGTCTCGTGAGGGTTTTCAGGGATGAAACCCACAAACATCATATGGCTTCCTCAAAATGTATGCCCAATCACATGTGACAAGCCCAAAAATAACGAACAAGATTTCAAACACGTTATTAGAAAAGTGATAATAGTTATTGACATTATGGAATGAACTTCGTAGAATTGAAACCTTAAAATGTGGGAGGGGAGCGAGCACATGCAAAGTATGATTTGGCAAAAACTTATATAACCCAGATAATAAACATTAAAGCGTGCATATAAGTCAATCCTTACCGGGCATTACGCTCAACAAATGAAATCACTATGAAATGGCGGTAACACACGAGACATGCGGGGACTATATATAAAATGAAAATCTGTAATCTCAATGAAAGATACCACTCATTAAAGGATTAAAATGAATTTTCACAGATTATCAAAACTATTTAAACTTTTAAATTGAATTCACCCTGGGATCTCATAGGACTTTATAGGGTTATAATGTAGTTTTGGGGTTATTATGAAAGGAAAAAATATGTACGGATTCAAAAGTGTTCGGGTTGAAAAACTTGGGATAATGAAAAATGTGGGAAATTATAAAATTTAGAAAAATAACTCCATAACAAGCATTGAATATAACAATGGAGAGAGTAAACAAAGCTTATTGAACACTATACACAACATGTGCAAATTTCTCTTTCTTTTCTTCTTTTTTCTCACTTTCTCTTTTGTTTTCTTTTGTTTTGTACTTTCTCTTTTTCTTATCTTTTCACTTAATTCTTTTATTTACTTTTCTCACTCTCACATGCTTAATTGCAGCCACAAAACGCGAACATCATTCAAATTCCAAACAAAGGTACGAAAGGTGATATATATGGCTTATAACTCCAATGTGGAGTTGGTTATGGGATTTTGGGTAATGAAACGAAAGGCTATATTTAGTCTCAAAGGGGTTGATGAGGGAAAACATATGAGGTGAGGTCAAGGTCAATATGGGTGATATAACAAAGATGGCCTATGATCATTTTCTAAAGTTTATGCATTTATCTAGTCAAAACAAACTTTGAAAATCATGATCAAATAACACATTTTAAGATATAAACTCAATTAATGAATGATCACTGAAAGAATAGTGAGATTACCAACGACTCTAACGTTTTCAAAGAGGAAAGAGAAGAGTATAACACTCACAGACGAAGAAAATCCCAAAGCTCAACAGGTGTAAGTATATACAATGCACTAAAAGATTGCTGAGTTATAAATATCTTAAACCAAATCAATAAAGCAAGAAAAGTGCATGTGCTCATTGGATTAAAGTTTAATTCATGAAGTTATTCATAATGTCAACAATCGAGGACTAAATTCTAATAACTTCTAAAATTGAGAACATGCATCATTGAATTGTCTATTGGATCGGGTAGTTATTAAAATTTATCATCGAAAACATAGGCAAAACGCCCAATAAAGGAGAAAAAAGAAAGAAAATCTTTATGAAAATTTTAATTTTTTACAAGAAAAGTATGCTTGGAAAGAATATATAATCAAATAAACGAAACTACCAATGAATGGATAGAATATCCCACACCCCTAACTTAAATCCTGACATTGTCCTCAATGTGAATTAAGAACCAAGTTAAAGAGGGGAAACTAACGATATTACCCACAATGGAACAATCTCGTGAAAGTACAAGTCTAATGATTCTACAAAAGATGTTAGTACCAAGCAAACCAAAAACAAATAACAAAATCTTAACCAATTACACTAAACAGTAAGTAAGAATAAAGAAGAAAAATAGAAATAAAAATAAAACAAAACTAACTACTTACAACCAATTTTAACTTCTAACTAACTATACACTAGAAGTTGAAATTTTTGAGGGTCCACCCAAAATACGACTTGACTTTGGAGGATCAACGGGGGACCCTCCCTTTCATGCACACCTTCCGAAAAATAGAAATTCCGTTTAAACAACGGAAGGCATGTGTAAGACGGAAGAAATGAACCATCGACAATTAAACTTTTTGAGGGAGGATGGGGGATTTGGATAAAACGGATGACAAATACACACGGCAAAAAAAACAGAACTTTCTCCCAAATATTTTTCAATTGGAATGGGAGGTAGCGCACATGGAGGCAAAGATGCCTTTATGAAAGGCAACTCGAGCGAGTAATCCTCATCGGTGAAAAGGTTTAACATTTTAAAGTTTGGAACCGATTCATAGTGTACTAGCATCGGTTCGACAATATATAATTAAGATGGGGACGAAAGAAATTCAAACTTAAGTGATGAGTCATCATCGCTTAAAGATAGAGTTTCGAAGGAAATAAGATCATTTTTAATGAAATATTCTTCTTTGAAGTCCAAAGAATAAATTATTTCATTGTAAATGGATACTACATCCATTTCTTCCTCATTTTCATTCTCTATTATACTATGGGCCAAGTCAAGAATGGTTTGTTCCAAAGTAGGCACAAAATCCTCATTTGGTTCAAAACATTCATCGACTTCAAAAGTCTCAGAAGAAAAATTATCGTCGGATTCAAATAATAAATCTAACTCATGCTCTCAGCAATGATTTTCTTCCTAATAATGGTTTTAAAACTTTTCATTTTCAAGAAGGTGCAAGCCCTCACCAAAAGTCACAGACCAAGGTGCGAATTCTTGTAAATGAGAACTTTGAAAACTATCATCAAAACTACAATCAAAATCATTAACATAAGAATTTTGAAAGCTATTGCAAATCGTTTCAACATTCTTATCATAAGGATCTTGTGGACCGAAATCGGAATAATCATTATTAAAATTCCCGTAATCCATAACTTGACTTTGGTAATACTCACCCAAAGACATTTTAGATGTTTCAATTTTTTGGGCTTGTAAGTATTGACCCAAAGTCATAGGTGTAGGGGATTTTTGGAGAATTATCATTACGATTAACGAAATAATTGGAATAAGACATGTTTACCCCAAAGAAGGCTCGAGATGGTAAATTCCACAAAATGATGTGCGATCGAAAAATTCAAGCGTATTTTGGCGCTTAAATGTAGAAGTCCTACAAAAATTGTTAACAAAAAATACAAATAGAAAGAAAATACTATGAAATACTAAATCAATTAAATTCTAAAACAAACTACTCCCTGGCAATGGCACCATTTTGATAGGCAACAAAAATCGCAGCGCAAGTGTATAAAGTTATGCTCCGGCCGTTTTGCTCGGCTCCCACCGCTATGCAAAAACCTAAACTATGACTACACTATTTTAATGAAGTATAATGGCTAGTCCGGGTATCGAAAATCCACAAAGACTAGTTGTTAGAATTTAATCGGTTTAATACTTCTAAAATAAAAGTGTAAAATGTGATTTTAACGAAACGGAAAAGATAATCTAGGCATGTGTATTTAAACTAAGATTAACAAATGGAATAAAAACTATAGGTTGCGACACATATCCCTCACCTCGAGTTAATTGGTATAAATGGTTACATGGGTTCACAAGTTATTAAGATTGAGTCTCATTTAAACAGTTAATTAAATCCAGAGTCGTCACCCCCTAAATTCGCATTAAAGCCTAATATTATTGTGGCATCAACAAATACCCCGAAAATTACACACGTAAGGTCGTAAATACGGAGCATACATGATATACCCCATTAAATATCCTAGGCATAATAACTAGGACAACCCAATCAAAATAAACTCATAAAAATTCATCACCATAGTAAAGCAACCAAATCAACCCTAGGTGAATTCAATCAAACACAAGTTAATTTAAGCTAGCCACTAAGCATGATAACTGACATAAATCAACACAACTAATTAATTGAAGCAAACAAGAATTAAATTAGCTCTAACAATTTATCTAGGCATGAAATAAATAACAAAGCATGAAAAATAAAGGAACAAAGCTTAAAAACAAGCGAGAAGATAATGCATAGTAACTTGAAGCTTACATCAATGGGTATTGCCCACAAAAATGAAGAAGAAAGGTGAGCTCTTATAAAATCCCCAAAATGCTCTCTAACCCTAGGTATAAAACTAAGAGAAAAGAAATAAAAAGTTTATGACAAATAAAACAAAAGTCGTCAATTTATACTTAGTGGGAATTAAAATAAAATAAAAAGAAAAAGAAAAAGAAAATAAAGTAACAGCAAAAATAAAATCTCGGCCAAGGTAAAATAGGGGATCAGTCGACTGGGGGTCAGGTCGGTCGATGGTGTGGCAAGGGAAAACCCTACTGTTTAAGCGCGAAGGTAAAAAGGGAAAACTCGGTCGATCGGTGGATACTACGCAAACCCACTGCCTCCGACGCAAGCCAATAATGGAAAATCTGGGTGACCGATGGTGAGAGGCTGGTCGACCGGTGGCTGCTACTCAAGTCCATTTTTCTGCTAAAATCAAAGCCCCATTAGGTAAAACAAGACCCGATCCAAAATGAGCTTGTATGGCTAAAGATTCGCAAAAATCTCCATAGACCTGTTACTTCAATTTTGGAGCCACGACAAAAATGTCATTCATTAACTTCTTTCCCTTTTTGAATTTCCTTATATTTCTTCCTCGAATAAAAATTCATAACTTCTTCGTTAGGGCTTGGATTAGCGCACCGTTCATGGCCACGCGAAGTATATTTTGAGAGATCCAACATCCGTGAAGACTTTGGGAAAAAATTCCAAAGTGTGAATTTACTAATTTGCCCCTGAACGTGCGATAGTCGACGGAGCTTTATTGGAATGCAACCAAACTTCACACTAAGCAGCGTAACACCTACAAAAGCTCAATAATACCTCAAATAGCATGTTGACATACAAAACGAAGGTTGTCTTGTTATCAAGCACAATTATAGGAATTAAAGTACCCGAGGGGGCTAAAATGCATAAGGATAGAGGGTAGTGAGTGCCATGATTCAGAACGAATCAATAACCCGCTATGTCTTTCTAATGCTGAAGCGGCGAGGCTGACCGTTGAACAGGATGAAAATGAAGGTTGTTAACAAAAGGTAAGGCAAAGTCTCCGAGGAAAGGCAAGATGGGAGAAAGAGATCTTTGGATGACCCTACATTTAAAGACCCTAAAATGCCCAAGTATACTTCTTGACGGCTACCTAGAGTAAGGGATTTCTTCATCCATATATGGTTTCGTTGAGCCCATTGAGCTTGACCATTTGATGACTAAGGAGGAACTACTAGTAGATCCTAATTCCATTATTTTCAATACTACTAATACTCCTGAGGTTCTGTACTATATGGGATATGGCCCTAACTGTAGATTCACGTGGAGCCTGAATATTAATATTTTTTGGGATTTTGATTCCCACAAGGTCTTGGTTGTAAGTTGAAATTAACTCATTTTTAAATTTTCTTTTACTAGTCGATCTCTTTTTCTTTAACTAATTTGTTTCAAATTTTCCTCTATTGAGTAATATGGCCACCACCATACTGAGGGAGAAAGCCAAAGCAGTTGAAAACATGTGTGATAACCTTAACGTTGCAAAAGAGAAGCTTGAGGAGAAAATCAAATCTCTATAGGTCGATCTGATCAAGGCGCACAACAAGCTGCAGGAAAATAACGATAAAATGGTGCATAAGGTGGAAGACCTCAGCAAGCTTTAAGGGGACCTTAAAGTTGTCAAGGACTAGTTGGATGTTCTATAAGTCAAAAATTTTTGAGGGTCTAGTTTTTGCCTCTATGGATCATGAGAAGGTTGTGAAGGCATTCAAAGAGTATGAATAGTATATCATCGAAACCACTATGGCCTTCCTCAAAGGCTGCGATGAGATAAAAAAAAAGGGTAGCTAAACACTATCTTGTGATTGTTGAAGTCGTCATGACTTGGGAGGGAGATGATGGTGAAGCAAAATCTTTTAATGATGATGATGAGGAGGAGGCTACTTGTCGAGCTGAGGCAGGGTCATATTCTGTCGATGAGCTCCAGGTCCTTGAGGAGAATAAAGTTACTCAAGAGGATCCTCCTACTGATGGGAACCCGAAATTGGCTTCAAAGAATGCCACAGTTTAACCTGATTTTGTGTAGTTTATGTTATTTATAATCTTTCGTGTATAAAACCTCTGTAAAAAGTAAAGAACAGTTGAATAGTTTATGAAGTAATATAAATGTCTTTGTATTTATATTATTCTTTGTGTATTTTGTTCCTTTTTCAAAGGTTCTTCTACTGTGTTTTTACATGATTGGATGTAATCAACTTTTCATTTTAGTTCAGTTTTTATTTTTGAATGTTGCTAGTATTTCTTAGCATTCGCTTAAGAATTCCCTTAGGGACGAGATAATTTAATTGACCAATTAGGAAAAGTATGTGATTGGACCTTATCGATACACCTTTTTCAAGTGAATACGCATAATTAACGATGTGCATAGATTAATTGGGTTGGCTAAGGCCGATATGATCTGTAACTTTTGGTGTAATCAAAGACGTGAATTATCCAAAATATGGATGGTTTATGATCGAATTTTATCGACACACTATTTTAAATATTTTGTGCAGTCAAAGACATGCATAGATCATTTGGGTTGGCTAAGGCCGACCTAATCTGTAATTTTTTGGTTTAGTCAAAGACGTGTATTATCCAAAATATGGACGGTATGTGATCGGATCTTGTTAATATATCCTCTTATAAATTTTTTGTGCAGTCGAAAATGTGTATAGATCAATTGGGTTAGCTAAGGCCGACCTGATCTGTAATTTTTAGTGTAGTTAAAAACTTGTATTGTCTAAAATATAGACGATATATGATCGGGTCTTATTGATACACCCTCTTCCAAATGTTTTGTGCAATCAAAGACGTGCATAGATCAATTGGTTTGGCTAAGGCCGACCTGATCTGTAATACTTGTACAAATGCAAATAAGATTCTGGTAACGAAATAAGAGGTAATAAGGATCTTCATATATTGACTTCTTCTCGTATAAATTTCTGTAAACTCCAACTGTCTTCCTTACAAAAGATTTTTTTAATGGTAATACCTCTTAAGATATTTAAAATTCCAAGGATTTTTAAATGGATCTCCTTCAAGAGTTTCAATTTGATATTTACCAGGTCGCATAACTTTAGCCACACGCTAGGGACCATGCTAGTTTACCTCCAACTTATTAGACTTATGTGTGACCTTATTCAAGACGTAGTATACTTCTCTAAGATTGCTCGGTTTGACTCTCTTACTATAGAATTTTATCGTGCGCTATTGGTATGCTGCTACCTTGAATGTTACTGCTTCACTGACTTCATTTATTAACTCTAGGTTCAGTCTTCTCGTGAAATCACTTCTGGGAGAATCAAAGTTTAGAACCCTATGGCTTGGGATGTCGACCTCAATTGGGACTATGGCTTTACTGTCGAAGGCAAACATATAAGGCGGTTCTCCTGTTGCTGTTCACAGTGTGATTCTGTAAGCTCACAACACACTTTGTAGTTCATTTATCCATTTTTTCTTAGTTTCCTCTAGCATCGCATCTAGCAAAGTTTGATTCTTGACTTTATATGCCCGTTGCATTATGCATGGGTCGGTGATGAATGCAATATTTATATCTTAGCTTTATCACAGTACTCTTTAAACTCATAATTATCGAACTGGGTACCGTAGTCGGCAATGAAATCATAAGGGATCCTAGATCTGCTGATCATATTCTTTCATATAAATTGGGAGACCTTAACATAGGTCATCTTTATAAGTGGTTCTGCCTCCACCCATTTTGTGAAGTAATCCACTACTACCACCAAGTATCTAAGTCCTCATACGATTTTCGACAGTGGGCCGACTAGATCCATAACCAAGATGGAAAAAGGCTACGGTGATGTGATTGGCACCAGCTCGTGTATTATAAATTTATGACATTTATCATATTTTTTCGTATATTCCTCACAGTCTTTTCTTATTGTCAGTCAGTAATATCCTTAGATGTCTATCCTTTTCACCAACGTTCAGCCTGTTGCGTTAGCACCACATGACCCTTTATATATATTTTTGGTTGATTTTGGTGCTTTTATGGTATATACATATCTCATAATTGAGATTGTAAAGCCTATTTTGTATAACACTCCCCTCTCCATACGTATTTGGTAGCTTTGTAACGAAGTCTCCTTGCCTCTTTCTAGTTGGCTATCAGGATGCCTTCTTCCAAGTGTGTGATAACTGGGTTCATCCACAATTATCCCATTATTAGCTCCAAGAAGTTTACTTCTTCCATATCAATGCTTCTCTGTAATAAAATTTATACGGGTATAGTTATCCTCAAGTTGACCCTGGTAGCTGATGCCAGACGTGCTAAGGCGTCAGCTCTGGTATTTTCAGTTCTAATCATCTGGAGTGATTTTAGATTTGGAATGATCACTTTCACTCTTGCCAAGTACTTTGACATTTTTCCTTATCTCCCTTCATATTCTCCCTGGACTTGGTTCACAACTAGCTACGAGTCACTGTGAGACATTATCTGTTCGACTCCAAGTGATGCAACCAACTCTATTCTAGTAATCAAAGCTTCGTACTTCACTTTATTGTTGTATGCTTTTAACTTAAAACTAATGGCATAATCTATGCCGGCTCCATCGACTGTGTTGATTATCAAAATAACTCTGATATCACTTGCACATGATGATCCATCCATAAATACCTCCCATGTTGGTAGCTCATCGTCAAAGCCTCCATGCACCCAAAAAACATTTTTAATTAGTTGTGTAATGGACTTTTCGCTGCAGTTAGGCAGGTCTTCTGAGGATTTGGGGGGCTCCGGCTCTGGTCTGCTATAATTACAACAAGATGTTTAACTTACTTTTGGATATGCTCGGTTGGGGAACTAGTTGCTATTTCAGTTGATCTTTCCTCCTCGTAGGTGAATTTCGTAATAAAATCCGCTACAGCTTGGCCTTTGACTGCGGTTCTTAGCTCATGTGAAATTTCATACTCACCCAGCTCTATCGCCCATGTTATCAACCTGTCAGATTTATCAAGTTTGTGGATGGTTTGTCGGAGTGGGAAATCAGTGTAGACCATTATAGAGTAGGCTTGGAAGTACTTCTTCATTTTCTCAGATGCCACTATCAATGTTAAAGCCAACTTCTCTATCTTAGAATACCTGATTTTTGCACTAGCAAAAGCTTTTTTTTTTGTAGTATACCAACTTCTTGATGCCTTCGTTATTTTTGATTGGGGACGAGCTGACCGCTAACTCCGATACTGCCAAATATAAGTATAGTTTCTCCCCTAAGATGGCCTTGACAATAATGGGGACCTTCCTAGGTATCTTTTTAGCTCTTGGAAAGTAGCTTGGCATTCCTCTGTCCATTGGAAAGAGTTTTTGATCACATTGAAGAATAAGAGACATTTATCAGTGGATCTAGATGCGAATATATCTAAAGCCTATACTCAGTCTATTATGCTCTGGATTTCCTTCTTGTTTTTAGGGAGATGCATATTAATCAATGTCTGGATCTTATCAGGGTTGGCCTCTATGTCCCCGAACACAAATTTGGCTGGATTGAGCTTCATCTGGTATTTCTCCAGCTTATCGAAGGTTTGGCCGAGGTCTTTTATATGACCGTCTGCTTTTATGCCTTTAGTTATCATGTCATCCATATAAACCTCTATGTTCTTCCATATTTGCTTCTCAAATACTTTGTTCACCAGACTTTGATAAAAGACATGTGCATTTTTTACTCATAAGGGCATAACATTATGAGAAAAGGTACCTCAACTGGTGATAAAGGAAGTCTTCTCATTGTCTTTCGACTTCATTTTAATCTGGTTATAACCAGAGTATTGTGACATCCCGACTAATTAAATACCGGGTAACTACTCCTTTATTCAAATTAATACAAAATGTCAAGTTGGTTCAGTTCATAGCATCACTGCCGAAAATATTTATTTAAACAATTACTAGCCACCTAATATTTTAAAAAGTGAGATGTCAATTTTAATTTACTTAGATTAACATGCAACCAATTAAATTATGAGCTAAAGATATCACAATCACATCACAGTCACAATAGAATAATAATGGAATAAAAATGAGTCTCGAGGAACACTCCTCTGAATAATCCAAATACTGAATAAAACCAAATACAAAGTCTTGAATAATTAATTAATTAACTCCAACACTGAAATGAAACTGAGTATGATAAAACTGTCTCTAAAAGAAATGGGGCGACATGCCATAACAACTGGATAAGTCTGAAATGGAATCAATATAGAATATGGAGGCGTCTATCATCCAAAATCCTATAACTTCCACAGCAGCTACAACACGTCACTGAAATGGAACTCCTAAGCTTGGCGTCCCTGTGGCTGGGCACCTAAAAGGTTTTTCAAGAAAATAAATTTGAAAGAAAACGGGTCAGAGCCCGATGTGAAAACAGTTTAAAATATAGCAAGTGTTTAATTGCATTAAATAATGAATATTAAGTACATGTTAGTTCCGTGCTCTCACATGAGTTTCTCACCTCTCAACTAATGTGCACGCTTAACGTATATCTATAACCCATCCTAGTTATGCCGCTAACTACTAGTCTATACTGCAATCTGCCTTCGCATGATTACATAGGGGATTGTTCAAGACATTCCAATCTAACTTATGTGAATCTACCTTTTCATTTCTCAGATTAATTTATATTAGATCTTATATGAAATTCTCAATTCTAACTTTACTCAAAGTGTCGCAAATATTTACACACATTAATAAGGATTTTGTTATCATCACCAATATATAAATTCTAACATAATTATACAATTGGAGCACCCCTAGGCTAAGCTGCGGTGCACACATACTCTGCTATCGAATCCCGATACATCACGAACATAAGGACTATGTATTCCGAATCTCTCAGGAATCATTTTTAACAAGCAAAATCACACATATTGGAGGCGAACATAGTTCACATACCCATGGGTCACGCACATACCTACGCTCCCATTGTCAGTTGACTTATCAACTCACAAATAAGTCATTCACAGCCCTATGTCCTTGAGGTACCAATCTAAATCCCCCCGTAGGCACATAAAGATTAGATGGCACTATTCCAAAAGCCGACCTCCCGTGATAGCAAGTATGGTAGGTATGTCATACACATATAAATCCACTTACTAAGCATTCATACAACTTAGATACTTTATAATATTATTAAAGGTATGTTCTCAATCCCTATACCATTAATCCAATTAGTACATTTTTATACTTCCGAACAGTTATATAATATAGCCGACCGACACAATCTCACGTAAGTAGTTTCAAGTACTTAAAACCTAACTTATAAAGGTTACTAAGTCTCCTATAATTCCCACACTTTATTCCAATACTCTTAAGGTCCATATTTCTGCCACTAACCTTATATTACCAATTATATAGATTTAACTCATTTAATCGCAGTCTTTAATAGTACCTCACTCGTCGAACCTGATTGGGCCTAACATAACTCCCAAATTTAATTCTAATAATAATCCGGGTCTCATTTACACGCCTACTGGTCTTTCTTAAATCTAAAAGTGTTCACAAGGTTCCCACCAATAATTTTCTAGGGTCGAAATTACTAAAATTCAATAAGGAAAAATCACAATTTCTGGGAAGGTCGATCGATCGACCTATGAATGTCGATCGATCGATACCAGATGGGCTACGGACTGCTTCATTTTTCAGTCCTAGATTCGTCCCAAAAATCCATTACAAGGTATGTAACTCTAATATAAGGTTATAGGATTATTATACAACCTAAATACATTATTTTTAACGTTCCAAAACTATTTAATCATCAATAATTAACCTTACGTGGATCAAATCTTCATAAAAACCCTAGTTTTCTATTTTCTTCAAGAATCATGATATTTCTCTTCTTAAATCCGTTCTTAATTCATCAAGGGTTATATTTTGGTTACTGAATTTCATCTTGAACTAATCTACATGCAATTTCTATCCAAGATTTATAGTTCTACCTCAAATTTCATGGATTTTTATCATCTTTCAAGACAAAAATCAATTTCTACACTACATGGAATTAAATCACTTGCCTTAAGTTTGATGTTCAGAATCATCGATGGTGTTCGAGGGTTGGTTCTTTCCTTCTTTCCGGTCATAATTCCGTCAAGATTTGGTAGTGGTGTGTGGTGGCTAGGGTTTGGAAACCTCCTGTAACCTCTCCTCTAACTCACGTAATCCACTATCTCCTTTTTGGCTTCTAATGGCCCTAATGGCACTCCCAGTAATAATTAAATAAACCCTCAAATTCGTGGGTCTTATTTCCTTAATTTTTAAAACGACCAAAATACCCTTCCCGGTTGCCGATTTGGTCTAAAAGTGCCTCGGGACCCAAACTAAACTCCCAACTAGTGTTTTCTGACTATATCGACCTCTCCGAACACGTTGGCGCACTCAAAATGACCATACGGATGATAAAATTATAAATTACTTTTTTAATCTAATTAAATTGATTCCTGACGCGATTGACACGCGCGTCCCAACTTAATTTCTCAAATTATCGTATTTATAACTCTCGACAATTTAATACTTTCAATACTCATATATTACCATATATACTCAGTAATATTCAATATTATCGTCATAATAAAATACCAACTCACGTCTCGCTAGTATTTAAATCCGGATTAATTCCCATTTAATTTAATTAATCCAATTAAATAAAATCAATAAAATTACGGGGTATTACAAGTATATATCCATGGAGCTCAGCAACTCATGCCCTGTTGTTGCATCCACCAATTGATTTATCCATAATAAAGGGATAATAATTATTGGGACATGCTTTATTTAGATCCGTAAATACCACACATATACTCCACTTGTCATTTTTCTTTAGGACCATCGTCGCGTTTACTAACTAGTCAGGATTCATCACATTTTTAATGAATTTAGATTTCTTCAGTTTGGACACTTCTGCTTAAATTGATATATTTTTCTCTCTAGAGAATACTCGTTATTTTTGTTTTACTGGTTTAGCTTCCTTGACTATGTTCAGCTCGTGTCTGATGATGGTTGAACCAATTGAAGGCATGTTTTAATGGCTTAGAGCAAAAACATTTTTCCTAACTCGTAGGAAGTCAGAAAACTACTTATTGAGGATGGGATCTAGGGATGAGCCGATCTGGGCAGTCCTCTCAGGGTGCTCGTTGTCCAGTATCTCTGGCTCTGTTTCTTTAATGGCTTTTCCAGTTATCAACCTATCTTCATCTCGAGGATCTAATGTATCGATCTGATAGGTTTTAACTAGCTTCTTCCTTTCTTCCCCATTAATCTAGGTGTAGTATCATTTGCATGCTTTTATTATATTACCTTTCACCACTCCCACACCAAAGTTGGTGGGGAACTTAAGACATTAGTGGACAGTTGAGGCTATAACCTCAAATTTCTTCAGACCGACTCTTTACAAAATGACATTGTAGGATAATGAGACATTCTTATCAAGGACATATAATGTCGTCGTATCTGTCCTACATGTTGTCCATATTCCAATAACCACTTCCAGTTTAATTTTACCTAGTGGGTACACTTTAGCTCCCGAGAATCTAATCAAAGGACGATGGTATGCCTCTAATGTCCTGTCAAATAGCTTTAACCTCTCAAAATAATCATAAAATAGTAGATCCAATGAGCTTTCATTATCTACCAGAATTCTCTTCATGTTTGGTTAAAAATGGACCATTATGAGGATATAACAATCCCGAGAGGTCATCTCTAAAGAACCCTACTATCAACATGTCTTTAGCGACCTTATGAGGTCGGACCTCAGTTACTGCTGCCATGCTGATCTTTTATTATCGGCAAAAACTCTTGCTTCATCGAGATATGCCTTTATTTTAGTTGGTTCATCACCTTTACCAACTTATCCTCTTGCTATACAATTTCACCTGAAAGATATCGTATTTATCTTTTCTACGGGGTCCTTGGGTCTGGATGGGAGGTCGGGATCCTCCTTGTCTTTGTTCTAACGAGCTCTTTTTTAGTCTTTGCCCCTATCTGAGGTGATCTTGATCTCCTCCTAGGTTTTCAGTTATCATGACCCTATGTTGGTCTGCCATTCTTCTCCATGAACTTATTAACTTCTCTCTTTTGATAAGGGTCAATTTTATTCTTTAAGGATAACAGTCCTTGGTTTCGTGCCTGTGATCTTTGTAGAATTTGTAAAGCTTGTTCTTATCTCTTATAGTACCAGGTGTTCTTAATTTTTCTGGACATTTTAAGTCACCATATCCTCAAATGTCATCGAGGATGTAGTGTACTTCCACTATTAAGGGAGTAAATTTATCAAAATTTTTGGCATGACCTCTTCTCACTCTTTGGCCAGTGGGCATCTTTAGTCTTATCATTTATTCCCGAGCTCTTACTTTCTTCTAGCTTTCTGTGATTAGACTACTTTACAGCCATGGCTTTTTCTGCATTCATGATCTTTTCTACCTTGGCTAAGAGCTCGGTCATATGGTTTGGAATCTCATAGGCCAAAGCCTAGTCTTATCGGGTAATAACTCGCTCATAATTACTGTAATTACCGCTTTCTTATTATAATCCACCACTTCCAGTTTCAAAGTCTTCAACCTGGTAATGTACTACTCTCTCATCATTTCATTCTCGTGTTGATGAATGCTTAACAAGTGAGCTGCCCTCGTACCAGGTTTTACTTCGAAGCAGAAACTGTTAACTAAGAGGTTTCCAGTTGTTTAAACTCTGAGGTTTCTTCTATTGCAAACCCATTATACCAAATTTGAGCGGGTCCAATGAGAGTGCTTGAAAAAGCTTTGCAACTCATCTCGTTGGCTATAAAAATATGTCACATGTTGCCTCGTATTGTTCAACATACATAATTGGATTTGATTTCCCTCTTACTTGGGGATTGATCATTCGTTGATAGAATTTTTTAGGCGTGGGATAACATACCATAAAGGTGGTGAATGGAGATTCTTGAATAAACCCCCTTAAAGTGGATTTTTTTGTCTCCCAAACGGTCTTCAATCCTCTAGATGGATCCCTTCTATGGCTTAGTTTCATCGTCTACTTTATTAGTTCATCCATGACCCTCGATCGATCTTTTATCTATTCGGACAAACTGACCGAGCTTGTTTAAAGCCCTAGTATTGTATATTGAACCTACCTCTCTCCTTGGGTCCTGCCTCTTGTATTTTAATTATCTTGTGCCTTCTTCGGGGTGCGATTGTGCTCGTGCCCCTCTTCTTCCCAGCTTATCAAAGTCCAATGCTTTGCTGATCCTTTCAAAGGCACTTTTTCCTTCATCTAAATATGTTTGTTCATCATAATCACCATCTGACCTCATGGTGGAGATTCTTCCTGGTCGATAGGAGGACTCCTCACGCTCTGACCCATGCGTCCGAGCAAATCTTCTCCTCTTAGACCCCAAACTTAGTCTCCTGGGATTTTCCAAAGCTTTTCCTTATCTTCCCTGCCTCCTATCTCTATAGTGGCTGAAGGAGGTCATTTTCCGTGTTAACCTAGACTTTTTTTCTAAAGTTGGGGTTATTAGAGAAAGTTTTTGTAGGCTTTGTAAGGCTAGAACAATTTGGGTGAGCTGCCTCATATTTTCTTGCATAATTTCCTATCTTTTAAACAAGCTATGCATGAATCATATTAAATTATCTCTTACAATAGGGGTGGATGGTGGTGCATATTCTTTTTCCCTACCACTCTCTAGGTGTTCTACCATTGTTAAAAAAATGCCCAGAAAAATATAGTATATATGCAAGAAAACAGAGTATGACTGGATTCTTTAGGATTAGACTGTGGGGGATTTATTTTAGTCTAGAAATGAAGGTGTTTGGCTACGGTTTACATGGAATTTCCTATTAGAATCACAAATCATGGATTTTAAGCAAGAAATCAAGTTTTTTTACTTATAAAATCAACAATATTTAACAAAATTTGGAGGATTTTTCTAGAAAATTAATTTTTTTTGCAATTTTGATTTGGGAGTTGGATGTGAAACAACTAGGCTTTAGTCTTTACCACAGATGGCGCCATTTTGTTATTGTCTGGAAATAAATTCAAGGTTGTCTTAGCTGGATGACATCCAATCAGAGATAAATGAGAATAGACAGTTAATGTAAGTTGTAAGGACACAAATTTCCAATTGAGTTTTATGTAGCGTTGACTCAATTCCGGACAAAACAATTTGAGTCATAGGATAGAAGTTGTTTCCATCCAAGCCAATGACCTGTTTGAGTTGAAAATGTAGCGGCCAAAATTTCAAGTTCATTCCTTTGCCGAGTTTAGTTCCTCGTTTCTACATCAACAACTATTGGATTTCATTGTCGCCAAAAGGTATAAATGCATTTAACATATACAGGATACTTAGAATATTCATTATGGGTATAATTTTAATTTTAAATGCTTTCTAACTTTTCAGAAATTATTTTAGAACTTTGGATAAAAGTTTTTGGACTTAAAATTGAAATTCTGAAAAGTCTATTTTTTCCTTCGAAATGTCGTTCGAACGAGCTTGCCAACGAGATTAGCTAATTGTTTTCTATTTTTCTGTTCGATGTTTCGTGCTAACGAACTCGTTTGAATGAGTTTTTTGAACGAGATTTTGGCCTTCGTTTCTTCTGAAATCTCATTCGAATGATGTCGTTCAAACGACTTTGGCGGGAAGGAATTTTTTTGCACTTTTCTTTTTTAACCACCCATGTTTCCCAATTGTTCCACTAACTTTTTCCAGCCATCTTATGTGCGGGAATAAGATTTTTCCAAGTAACTTTTTGAGACTTTCCATTCTCTAGAGATCAAAATAGTTTACCCCAAAAGTTCATGTTCTAAGTTTTGAATCTATGAATTAAAATCCTTCCAAAACTCTACACACCCATAGTTTTGTTTAAATTCCAAGTTTCCACACACACACACACACACACACACACACACACACACACACACACATATATATATATTGCTTGGAGTTTGGTTTGGCACCTTTGGTTCATCTCTACACCATTAAAGAAGAGTTTGTTTGCGTGCTGCGGTGTTCCCACTTGCATAAAGGCTTCAAGTGCGGGTACACGGAGACCAAAAGCCTCATTGGTGGATTCCAAGGTTCCAGTGGAGTCTGGGATTATCGACTAGGTGGAGATAGTTACAAGAAGATGCATTAAGGCTTGGACGGAATCGAGTCGTGTGAAGTAAGTCATCTGTCTTGTAATCATAAAATCATACTCAGTGGACTTAAATCTAGGGTTGTCCGAGGTTTTTCCCATTTGAATTTTCCTCGTACATCGGCACGTAGTGGTTTGTGATTTATTTTATCTTGCTATATCACCTAGATGCATGCTTAACACTAAAAGATAAAATGTTGTTTAAATCACTACTCATGTTTAATTTGGTGCTAAACTTAATTTGGGTAATGTTTAATTAATTTAATTCTAGTCTAAATAATTTAATTTGATAAAATTTAGTTTGGCCTATATAGAAAAATGAATTGATCATGTTAGGCAAATTTTAGGACTTGGGATGAAATTAAATTTGTTTAAGTGAAAATTTATGTTTGATTAATTTTATTTCACTTTAGTTGAGTTTAATTTTAATTTGAAAGTAATTAAAATTTGAAGGTTGTATGTGTTGAGTTGAACCATCCTATTCTGCACTTTTAGGAAATTCATATTTAATTTTAAAAGAAGAATTTTTATTAAAAAATTTGGGGGCTACAAATTGGTATCAGAGCCGGAGCGCTAATTTATTGCGTTAAGGTCCTTTTTTAGAATTTTTTTGTTAAAATGGAATTTTCCCCATTTTTAAAATTTCCTGTTTTCGATGGTTCCAATTACGCCTATTGGAAAGCGCATATGAAATCAACACTAAAATCCATAAACGAGAGGGTTTGGTTGTCAGTTGTTGACGGGTGGTCCCCACCCACATGTTTAGTAGAAAATATGCGTATCCCCAAACCCGTAGATAGATGGAGTGACAATGAATTTAAACAAGCCAACTTTAATTCCCGAGGCTTGAATGCGTTGTTTAATGCAGTTACACCGGATGAATTCCGTCGTATCATGACTTGTGAAACTGCTAAGGAAGCTTGAGATATATTACAACTCACTCACGAGGGAACTAGTGTCGTTAAGACTTCAAAACTCCAAAACCTCACCACTTAATTTGAAACTATCAAAATGCTTGAGAATGAAACCTTTGATGAATTTTATGCTAGACTTTCTGATATAGTTAATTCATCATTTAATTTGAGAGAAAAAATACCTAACAATCGAGTTGTGAAGAAAATTCTAAGGTCGCTACCCGATAGATTTATCCCTAAAGTGACCATTTTAAATTCTTTACCCACCTTGCAATCTACCAAACTTAAGGAGTTAGTAGGTGATTTGCAAACCTATGAACTAGATATGTTTCCCTCCAAAAATAAAAAGAAAATACATAAGGGCATTACTTTGAAAGCCCGAAAGGAGGAAAAATAAGTTGTTGTTGATGAGAGTGATAGTGACTCGGAGGACATGGTTATGTTTGTGAATTTTTTTTTTAAATTTAATAAAGATAAGTTTAAAAATGATTATAAGAAATTTGAAAAATTCAAGCATGACAAATCCGAAAAGATCCCTAAATCATATAATGAAAATCTTAATAGGGACGAGTCAAATAGGTGCTATGGTTGTGAGGGTTATGACCATAGGGCGAGAGAGTGACCCACTAAACTAAGGAGAGAAGGCAACCAACCAATTTCCTATAATGCCACCCTTAGTGATGAGAGTGAAAAGGAAGAGGGACCCGATTCCTCCATTGAGCGCAATTTTATCACTTTCACGGCAAGTCACGTGAGCACCGATAATGAATCTTCTCATGAAGATATACATTTACATGACTTGTTTGAGTTGAAGATGTACCGGCCAAGATTTCAAGTTCACACATTTGCCGAGTATTGTGCCTCGTTTCTACATCAACAACTATTGGATTCCATTGTCTCCAAAAGGTATGAATGCCTTTGACATATATACGAGACTTGAAATATTCATTATGGGTGTAATTTTAATTTAAAATGGTTTCTAACTTTTCAGAAATTATTTTAGAACTTTGGATAAAGTTTTTGGACTTAAAATTGAAATTATGGAAAGTCTGTTTTTTCGTTCGAACGAGATTGTCATTCGAACGAGCTTGCCAACGAGATTAGCCAATTGTTTTCTATTTTTTGCTCGATGTTTTGTTCTAACGAGCTCGTTCGAACGAGATTTTGGCCTTCATTTTTTCTGAAATCTCGTTTGAACGACTTTGGAGGGAAGGAAATTTTTTGGAAGTTTTCTTTTTTAACCACCATGTTTCCCACTTGTTCCACTAACTTTTACCAGCCATCTTATGTGTGGGAACAAGATTTTTCTAAGTAACTTTTTGAGACTTTCCTTTCTCTAGAAAGCAAAACCGAAAAAGTTCATTTTTGAGTTTTAATCTATGAATTAAAATTCTTCCAAAACTCTACACACCCATAGTTTTGTTAAAATTCCAAGTTTCCATATATATATATATATATATATATATATATCTTTCTTGGAGTTTGGTTTGGCACATTTGGTTCATCTCTACACCATTAAAGAGGAGAGTTTGGGTTCTTCTCCACCCAAAAGGAGTTTGTTTGCGTGTTGCGGTGTTCCCACTTGAAGAAAGGATTCAGGTGCGGGTTAACGGAGACCAAAAGCGTCATTGGTGGATTCCAAGATTTCGGTGGAGTCCGAAATTATCGACTAGGTGGAGGTAGTTACAAGAAGACACATCAAGACGAAATCGAGTCGTGTGAAGTAAGTCATCTGTCTTGTAATCATAAAACCATACTTAGTGGACTTAAGGCTTAGGCCGTCTGAGGTTTTTCCCATTTGGATTTTCCTCATACATCGGCGCGTAGTGGTTTGTGATTTATTTTATCTTGCTATATCATCTAGATGCATGCTTAGGACTAAAAGATAAAATATGGTTTAAATCACTACTCATGTTTAATTTGGTGCTAAACTTAATTTGGGTGATGTTTAATTAATTTAATTCTAGTCTAAATAATGTAATTCGATAAAATTTGGTTTGGCCTATATAGAAAAATGAATTAATCATGTTAGGCAAATTTTAGGGCTTGGGATTAAATTTAATTTGTTTAAGTGAAAAATTTATGTTGGATTAACTTCCTTTCACTTTAGTTGAGTTTTATTTTAATTTGAAAGTAATTAAAATTTGAAGGTTGTATGTGTTGAGTTGAACCATCCTATTTCGCCGTTTTAGGAAATTCTTATTTAATTTTAAAAGAAGATTTTTTATTAAAAATTTAGGGGATACAAAAGTAAATAAACAAAGATAGAGATGAGGATAAGAAGATTAACATTGAGAGATACGTGGTTCAACCCTTAGGAATAATGCTACACCCACAGGTTGCTTTTGTATTAAATTTGTAAAAATGGTGAGATATCTTAGTTAAGACAGTAGGAATATCGGAGATATCTTTGTAGGTTAATCGTAGGATGGATGGTAGTTTCTTTTCCTTTGATCCATATGGGCGATCCGATCTTTTATAGTGACTCCCATAGAAGGAATGTCTGCCGGACAACATGGGCTAGTTGGGAGCATCTTGGTTATTGGGGCACTCACGAATTATTTTAAGGTTTCACCCATTAAGGGAAAAGTTTAGCACATGCTGTCCATATGACATGTTAGGCACATGTTGTTGGACAGCAAATAACGTCCCATGCTATCACTCTGCCTTGTTGGCGTCCACCCAGTCTGTCCAGGTGTAAAGGCGGTCGAGATCCTAGCTGGGCCGAGGTCCCGTATTTGCATCAATTCAGCCTCGGCCAAGGTCTTTCACTTTTTAGTGGTTTCACGTGTTTTCTCTTCGGATCATGAGATATTCTACATATATGGCATAACATTTAGTTTTTTATGTCTCCAAACTATAAGCGCATGTAATAGCCCATAATTTTATGTCTTTTAATTATGAGATTAATTAAATGAAATTGCTTTTAATTGTGGGATTAATTAAATTAATTTGGGATGGAAATAAATTTGGATTTAAATATCTAGCGAGACAAGAGTTAGTATTTAAATATGATGATAATGTTGAATATTACTGACTGATTATGGTAATATGTGATTATTGAATTTATTAAAATTGTCGTGAGTTGAAAATACGACAGTTTCGGTAATTTAGTTGAGACGCGCGTGTCAGTCGTGTCATGACCCAATTTAATGAATTTAAAAATATTTTATTTTTATGTCATCCGTATGAGCATTTTGAGTGCGCGAACGTGTTCGGAAGGGTCGAAATAGTCAGAAAACACTAGTCGGGGGTTTAGTTTGGGTCCTGGGGCATTTTTAGGCCTAACCAGTAACTCGAGGGGGTATATTAGTCATTTTTATTTTTGGTGAATAGTAATCCACAAAATTTAGAAATCTTTATCATCCAATAGGTTAGATCCTTAGGGTTTCCATCACCAAGTTTCACAGACGGCCATTAGAGATGAAATGGAGGAAGTTACCAAAGGAGAACCACTATCTTTGGACTTTTTGCACCACCATCACCACCACCGAATAAATCGAAAAGAGAGAAGCATTTCTATACCATCTACTTCAAAGGATCAGAATCTTCATTACCAAGTAAGTGATTTAACTTGTAATAAATTAGTGCATATATCATCCATGTTAGGTTAGAATTGTAGAATAACCTTGAATAATGATAATTGAATGTATTTGAAGAATTGAAATCGTAATCTGGGTAGGTTTTGCATGTAGATTAACTTCTGGGATTTTAGCAGCCCCGAAATCATGATCTATGTGTAGAGAATTATGAATTTGTAATGAATTATATAGCGTTCTTAAAAAAATAGGAGAACTAGGGTTTTTATATGATAATTATGACTTTTGATCCAAGAAACTGTTGATTGAGGATGATTTAATGACTCTAATAATGTTAGAAATTATGTAAACATGTTGGTATGATGATTAGTATATTTGGTTGAGAGTTTTGGACGTTGAAATGAAGAATTAGAGGTGTAAAATGAGGAAACCCGTAACTGTTTAAGAAAATTTTGGGCAAATACCTGCTTGATCGATTGATCGACTCAAGAATGTCGATCGATCGACCCCTTTTCTTCGATCGATCGACCTCTTCTGATTTTAGGTAATTATTTCCCTTTAAGGTTTAAGGAAAATCCCAAATCCGATAATGATTCTTAGGGTGATTAATATGATTTTGTGGGACTTAGTTAAGGTCAGTAGGGTCTTAATTGAAGCCCGAAAAAATGGATTACCTTAGGGAATTGAATACTATTGCTTTCGAGGGACTACCGAGTGAGGTACGGTTAGAAATTGTTCGAATTGAAACTATAATGGGAATAAATGCTGAGGTAAGGATAAGTACAGTAACGGAGGGGCTTTAAGTTACTGAAATAACATTAGAAACTAATAGGAGGACTAGTAACCTTTTGGGGTAGGTTTAGGTACTCAAATTGATACGACGAGAGAGAGTTATCAAGTTAAATATATAATTACGTATGATGTTTGGGATAATCTTACTACGTACGAGACTTACTAGATAGAATGTGAATATCTATACTGAAATATGATTACTATGGTTGTGTGAATGCCTAGTGAATGGATTTATTATGTGTATGACATATCTACCATACTTGCTATCACGGGAGGTTGGTTTTTAAAAAAGGACCCTCTTATCCTTGTGTGCCTTCGGGGGGGGATTTAGACTGGTACCTTAAGGACATAGGATTGTGAATGACTTATTTGTGAGTTGATAAGTCAGCTGACCATGGGAGCATAGGTATGTGCATGACCCATAGGTATGTGAACTATGTTCGCCTCTACTATGTGTGATTTATTTTGAGACGGTTCCTGAGTGATTCGGAACACGTGATCCTTACGTACGTGATGTACATGAATTTAATAGCAGAGTATACGTGCACCGTATCTTAGCCTAGGGGTGACTTATATGTATATATATACTGAGAGTGATTTATACATGTACTTGTGACTGGTTCACTGTTGCTTAGTAGATGTGTAACTAAGATATGGTAATGGACTAAGAATGTGAGAATGTAATTAACACTCGAGATAAGTAATTTAATGAATGTGAATATGGGTTATGAATATAATTTGGTTGGGTGTTACGAGTAGATACCCTTTATTAGAGTGCGAAAGTAGGAGTCGTATAGACTAGTTAGTTAGCGACATAATTAGGATGGGTTAAGGGAATACGTTAGGCGTGCACATTAGTTGAGCGGTAAGAGACTCATGTGAGAGTACGCAATTAAGATGTTTATAATATGTGTTGTTTAATTGTAATTTAAACACTTGCTAAACTTTTAAATTGTTTTCACCTCGGGCTCTGACCCGTTTTCTTCTAAATCTATTTTGTTTTGTAAAAACATTTTTTAGGTGCCCAGCCACAGGGACTCCAAGCATAGAAGTTCCATTATATTGACATGTTGTAGCTGCTGTGGAAGTTATAGGATCTCGGTATTAGACGCCTTCATATTTTGTACTTGATTCTACTCAGGGCTATCATATGTTAGGGCATGCCGCCCATTTCCATTTAGAGATAGCATTCTCAAACTTTTAGTTTTATTCTAGATATTGGTCTATTTATTCAGACTCTTGTATCGGGACTTTATTTTACTCTGGTATTATTATTGGAGTGTTTAATCCAGACTCAGTTTATTTCTTTTCGTTGATTATTCATTTGAGATTGTTTATGCGATTAATGGTTGTTGACTTAATTACGGATTATGTTAACTTAATTAATAAAATTTGGCATCTCTCTTTTTAAATATTAGGTGGCTAGTAATTAACTAATTGTTTTCGACAGTGATGCTAAGGCTGAATCAACTTAATATTCTGTATTAATTTTATAAAGGAGTAGCTACCCGGTATTTAATTAGATGGGGTGTCACAGCGCATAAATACACCAGACCAATGGATCACTAGGTTAATTAAAGGCTTATAATCTCTCAACCCTAATTGACATCTAAATTATTTCAGTTCGATCCTCTCCAAGCTCGATATATATGCATACAACCTTAGGATGTCGTTCACTCATGCGTGTACCCAATCCAACCCAATCCTAAAATTGGATTGCACTAAATAATACTAAGGTTTGTATTCCCAACCTACACAATACACCCACTACTAACCAAGTATATTCCTTAAATAAACCAATTTAAACAACAATTAAGGATGTCCCGAACCAAAACTAGGTTCGAATACCCAATTAAATAAGCAACACTAACTTAGTAAACACTGAAGGGATCGATCGATTGACCAAGGTCGATTGATCGATCATAATAGATCACAAGTCCTTCTTCCTCTTATGATATTTAGCCTCTAAATCTTCCATTAAAGCTTCTCCAAGCTCCCAAAACAGATTCAAAATACAACCAAACTTCAACCTGACTAATGGGTAATATTCCTAAACATATTCCAATGGCTATTTAAGATCGAGAACATCAAAATAAGGTTTAACTCACCAAGTCTATAATTTAAACTTAGTTCATCAACAGCATGAATGAAATCTATTTTCTCTACGATTTCAGATTCAATTTACAAATTAATATGGGGCTTTTACTTTATAACGAAAATAGTTCCTAAAACATGAGTTTTATTTATGATAAAATCCTCAATTCATAGGCAATCAATTTTAACTCCTAATTAACCCATATTTACAAACATGACTAAGACTAGTTTAATCAAGCCCTAAACATGCATTATACCCTTTGATGAACATATAAATACACGTATTCTAAATAATTTACAAATTTATTGCCTTAAAATGACGAATGGTGAACCATTTGCTAGAATCCTTTGTGCTTTCTCCTCTCCCGGCCTTCTCTAATTCTCCCAAGATTCTTATGGCTTCTAAGGTTTTCACTTTTAATAATAAATGACTAATTAAAGAGTTTTAACTCTATAAAACATCTCTAATTTTCGCACCTCCACATTAGGCTTATTTTTGCCCCCCAATGGGCCTAAAATACTATCCGGAATTACCTAAAACTTAGTCTAAGGATATACCCAAAACGTAACAGTGGACTCCGTATCACCCTAGAGTCCTCTCTGATTAGTTATACTTAATATGTCACGGTAAAAAACCACAACGTAAAACAAAACATCCAATTAAGTATTTTACGCGTAACCGCACACAGTCCATTGTAGTTAATTATTT
The DNA here is from genome assembly GCA_949130495.1 of Sambucus nigra. Lineage (NCBI taxonomy): Eukaryota > Viridiplantae > Streptophyta > Magnoliopsida > Dipsacales > Adoxaceae > Sambucus > Sambucus nigra. Next base: position 380,446,602 of record OX422211.1, read on the forward strand.
ACACCCATTAATTAAATATAAATTGCGGTACTAACAATTCATTTACCATGAAAATTTAGTCGTCATTTAAATATTCAATTTTGTTATTACCAATTATCTCAAGTAATAATTAATTCGCATTTATTAATTTCTTGTCATAATTAATAAACAGTAAATAAATTCCAAAAAATATGGGGTATTACATTCTACCCTAACAAATGAATTCCGTCCTTGGAATTCGCTAAAGCATAACATCAAAATAGAAACTTTAGAAATATCACAGGCTTATACACAACTAACCCATATCCGTGTCACCACAAGATAAAAGAAAAAAGCTCAGATATGTCCACCATAACATGCCATGACTAGGGCGCCCATACACCTCATACCTCATGTACACACACATCACCAATATCATATACGTACATATAAGCATATATATTCACAATTCAACAATAATATATAAAAGGTTTAATCGCAGAGTAAAGGCATGCTCTACCACTCTACTAATCGCGACTTGACTTTTTTTTTAGATTGCCCCCTATTCCGCTGATGGTGCGAACGTCCCTCAGTGCTCTTATTATCTTACTACTTGACCTTATTGGCACTAAGTCTTGAAATATATCGCCGCTTGATGTGTCATTTCTCCACATAAGTAACATTCAATATAATAACAAATGTCAGAGTGCCCAAATATTTCTCAACTCCCGACCCTTATTAAGTATCGTGCAAGGGACGTTTCGCAAGAAAAATTCAAAGAAGCAACCCTCCTGATACATTACTACCTAGCTCAGTCGGTTATTAAGATTAGTCGGCCCAAGACCCAACTTATAATAATGCACTATCCACACAAATCAAAATTCATCACAAGGTATGGCCCCACATGTGACTACTCCAACAAAAGCTCACTTATTCCAATAGTGATACCTAAACTCAATGGGTTAATAGATCCAACAACTCAAAAAAAGAAGACATCAAAAATTTCTAAACAGCTAACAAGGCACACTCAGCTTAACCCCAATCCAAAAGAATTTTCAAACCACTATTTTATATCCGAATATTTGTTCAATCTAATAAGGGCCTACTATCACCAGTTACCCTAACAATGCCACTATGATAACACCATACATGACCATACACAACTTCATATAACCTGTGCACTCCGTATCCACATCATCCTTAAAATAACTCAATTGTTCACAATAGAAACAATTCCCACCACGTGTATCCTCATACACTAAGACAAATTGCATAATTGGCAAAATAACCCGTGTAAACATTTTATAAAGTATGTAACTACTAGCATATAACTCACCTGAGTAATACGACCTCAATCGTCCCATCCAATAGGCACCCTATCACCAAAAATCAGAATCTTATTATCACATTCACTCTATGAATTTACAATGGGGCATTTCCACAGCTAATTAATAACTAACAAAATGCAAAAGGCATTCACATAACCCATCACCCTCTAAGGTCCCAATAACTCATAAATAAATAACATAACGTAAAGGATGCTTGATAATACGCAAGTATTGCATATTTCATCTGTCGAACCTACGCATTTTAGCCCCCTCGGGTGCCTTAATCTCTATATTTAAGCCCGCTAACCAGACAACCTCGCGTTATATTGTTAACATGCTATATAAGGTATAATTGGGCTTTTGTAGGTATTTAGGTGCTAAGTATGGAGTTCGAACGCATTTCGCTCAAGTTTTGTACGCAATTGTACGTTCAAGGGCAATTTAGTTAATTCACAGTTTGGGCACCTAGCCCATCATCTACATGGAAGTTGTATCCCTCCTCGCAAGCTTCGCGCTGCCATAAATGGTGCGTGATTCGGATCCCTAACGAATAAGTTACGGCACTTTTGACGGAAGAGAAAAATAATGAAACCAAAAGAGGGGAGAAAAGAGGGAAAAGGAATGCAGGGGGACCACACCTGCTTGATCGATTGATCGATCAAATCCATCGATCGATCGATCCTTCAGCTTTTGCCAATCATGGGGGAGACAGTGGGTTTGATTTTTCACCATCGATCGATCAATCACAAGGGATCGACCGATCGATCCCCTGTTTTCTGCAAATATTTTGGCTTTTATTTTCTTTTCTCTTTTCTTTTCTAATTTAATTCCTTTTACTATAAGTACCAATTTTGTTGTAAATAAGAAATACCATCAATTTTAGATAGTTTAAGTTAGGGTTTTGGAGGTTTGAGAGCTCATTTCTTCATTTCTTCTTGGATTGACACCCATTTGGGCTTGTAATTTGTGCTATCATCTTTCATCTCCATTAATACGGTTATTTTCCCTTAATTCTTGCTTTCATAATTAGTTTACATGCTTTATTTACATGCTTTGATTTAGTTGCTTTCTAGTGTAGATTTACCGCGTTTATTTACCGCTTTCCTTTATCGCGTTTTTAATATGCTTCGCGTTGCTTTGCTTTGGTGATGGCGTTTATGGGTCTATTTTGAGTGCGTTGTCCTAGTTATTATGCCTAGGAGATTTGATGGGGCATATCATGTATGTCCCGTTCTTACGACCCTGCGTGCATAATTTTCGGGGTATTTGTTGACGCCAAAATCGTATTAGGCTTTCATGCGGATTTAGGGGCGTGACAGCCCTTGATTCAATTAACTGTCGAAACGAGACGCATTCGTAATAACTCGTCGACCCATGTGGCCATTTTATACTAATTAACTCGGGTGAGGGATATTCGACGCAACCTATAGTTTTACTCGCTTTGTTAATCTAGTTTCAATACACTCGCCTAGATTAATATTTCCCTTTTATACATTTTTTCCTTTTTAGTTTGTAATTTACCTTTTTCCCTTTTGTTCAGCAGTATTAAATCCTATAAATTCTAGCGACTCGTCTCTGTGGATTTTTCGATACCCGACTTACCGCTATACTTGTATCGCAAGTGTAGTCGTAATTCAGGTTTGTTTGTATTATCGCGGTGAAATGAAAACGACGTCTGTGTCCTTACACGAACACACCTTTCATGCGGCTGATCAAAATGGCGCCGTTGCCGGGGATGAGTTTATTTTAGACTTTATTTGATTTAGTATTTCGTTGTATTTTCTTTCAATTTGTATTTTTTAGCTAACCTTTTTGCAGGACTTCCACATTTGAGCACTTAGAAATGCTTGAACTTTTCCGCGCGCATATCTTTGTGGAATTCGCCACTTCGAGATATTTTTGGGGTAAGCATGTCTTATTCTAATTATTTCGGTAATCATTGTTATAATTCTCAAAATTCCGGTAATTCATTGACTTTCGGTCAATACTTAGAATCCCAAAGTATTGCAGCTTCTAAAATGACTTTGGGAGAGTATAACGAAAGTTAAAACTTGGGTTATTAGAATTTTGATGATGATGATAATGATTTTGGGCCTTTACCTCCTTATAATAGGAATTTTGAAACGAATTGCAATAGATTTCAAAATTTCTATAATAACGATTTTTCGTTTAACTCCGATGGTAATTTTCAAAATTTCCATTTTCATGTATCCGTAGCTCGACCTATGACATTCGGTGAGGGCTTGCGTATGTATGAGAATGAGAAAATTAAAAATCATTATCGGGAAGAAAATCGTTTGTGGGAACATGAGTTGGATTTATTATTTGAGTCCGATGACGATTTTGCTTCCGAGACTTTCAAAGTCAAGGAATGTTTTGAACCAAATAAGGAATTTGTGCCTACTTTGGAACAAACCATTCTTGACTTTGCCCATTGCGTAATAGATATTGAAAGTAAGGATGTAAATGACGTAATATCTATTTACAATTAAATGATTTCTTCTTGGGCCCTCAAAGAAGAACATTTCATTGAAAATGATATTATTTCCTTCAAAACTCAATCTTCATGCGATGATGATTCATCTCATGAGTTTGAATTTCTTTCATCCCCATTTTAATTCTCTGTTATCACACCGTCACAAGTACCCGATGATTCGGTTTCAAACCTTAATGTTTTAAACCTTTTCGCCGATGAGGAGTACTTCCTCGAGTCGCCTTCCACAATCTCATCTTTGCCTTTGTGTGCGCCACCTCCCATTCCAATTTCAAAATCTTTGGGAGGATATTCGGCTTTTCTCAATCCGCACATGTTTTTGTCGCCCGTTCAATCCAAATCCCCCATCGTCCCTCTAAAAATTTTAATTGGCAATGGTTCATATCTTCCGCATTACACATGCCTTCCGTTGTTCAAATGGAATCCATATTTTTTGGAAGGCATGCTTATATGTGAGGGTACACCGGTTATCCTCCAAAGTCAAATCATTTTTGCGACGGATCCTCAGCTATTTAGACTTCTAGCGTACAGTTAGTGTGAAGCCTAAATAGTATGTTGTATATAGTTAGCTTTTTATTCTTTCTTTCTTTTTATTTTAGTCTAGTGTAATTAGTTAACTTTTTATTATTTGTTTTTGCTATGCTCGGTACTAACTTGTTTTGTAGATTCTTTGGACTTGTTCATATGGGGATCGCTCCAGTTTTGGGTAATGTCGCTCTTTTCCTCTCTTTAATTTGGTTCTTAATTAACATTGAAGACAATGCCAAGTTTTAAGTTAGGTGGTGTGGGATATTCTATCCATTTCTTTATTTAGTCCATGTTTTTTCTCACATGTTCGTTACTTAGTATGCTTTTCTTAGAAAAATTCAAAAATTTCAAAAAGATTTTCTTTCTTTTTTCTCCTTTGTTGGGCCTTTTGTTCGATGATAAATTTCAATAATTGCCCGATCCAATTGAGAACCAAATGATGCATGTTCTCGATTTTAGAAGTTATTAAACTTTAGTCTCAATTATTGATATTATGAATAACTTCATGAATTAAACTTTAACCCCATGAGCACATGCACTTTTCTTGCTTTATTGATTTGGTTTAAGATTTTTATAACTCATTAATCTTTTGTTGCATTATATATACTTACACCGAGTAAGCTTTGTACCTTTCGTCGTTTGTAAGTGTATACACTATTCTTTTCTCATTGAAAACGTTGAATTCGTTGGTAATCTCACTATTCTTTCATTTGATCATTCATTAATTGAGTTCATTCTTGAAATGTGTTACTTGATCAGGATTTCATATATTTTTTTGACTCGAGAATTGTGTAAACTTTTGGAAATGATCATAGGCCATCTTTCTTATATCACCCATATTGACCCCGACCTCACCATATATGTTTACCCTCGTCAACCCCTTTGAGCCTAAATATAGCCTTTCGTTTCATAACCCAATTCCCATAACCAACTCCGAATTGGAGTTTTAAACCATATATACAACTTTCGTACGTTTGTTTGGAATGTTGCTTGGGATTAAATGATGTTGTTGTGTATTGTGGTTGCAATTTAGGCATTTGAGAGTGAGAAAATCAAAGCAAAGAAAAAGTCAAAAAGAGATGAAAAAGAGAAAGCAAAAAGCAAAAAGCAAAAGAAAATAAAAGAAAACATGAGAAAAAGAAGAAAAGAAAAGAAAGAGAAAGTTGTAAATGTTGTGTATATAGTTCAATAAGCTTTGATTACTCTCCCCGATGATATATATAATGCTTGTCTGGAAATCATTTTCCAATTTTGATTTTACCCGCCTTTTTCCATTATCCCGAGTTTTCATTCCGAACACTTTGAATCAGTATATACATTCCTTCATTTCGTACCCTATCCAAACCTACATTACAACCCTATTAAAGTCCTATGTGATCTTAGGTTGATGTAATTCAAAAGTTTAAATAATATTAATAATCTGTGAAAATGCATTTCGCCACTTTTAATGAGCGGTATCTTTCATTGAGATTACAATTTTTCAGTTTATATATAGTGTTCTTCAATTGTGACATGTGTGCGCCCTAGTTTGCCTTTACATTTACTCTTTATGCCCGGATGTTCTATGTGTTACCTCTCTATTTCAAGTGATTTCATTTGATGAGTGTAATGCCCGTGAGGATTGAATATATGCTTGCTTTATTTAGTATCCGATTTTTTTAAGTTTTGCTAAATCACAGTTTGCATGTGCTCGCTCCCCCTCCCACATTTTAAGGTTTCAATTCTATGAGGTGCATTCTATAATGTTAATGATTTGGACTTTTGTTTGAATCCGTTCAATGTGTTAATAACATGTTGAAATATTTTTCGCTATGGTTGGCCTTGTTGCATGTTGGTTTGGGCTTATTTGAGGAAACCATGTGATGTTTGTAGGTATCATCCCTAAAAACCCTCACATGACGACACTTGTCCACTAGGGTAACCTAGAGGTTTAACGGCTTATTGCATACGCTAAATGCAATCGAATCTCCCGCGAAAGTGGCCTTTTACTTTTATACCATACTTTTGTACTTATCCTTCTTTTGGTTTGCTTGTAGTTCTTGTTGCATACTATTTCATTGCTAGGGACTAGCAATGTGTAAGTTAGGGGGTGTGGTAATACGCAAATATTGCGTATTTCATTCGTCGAACCTACACATTTTAGCCCCCTCGGGTGCCTTAATCTCTATATTTAAGTCCGTTAACCAGATAACCTCGGTTTATATTGTTAACAAGCTATATGAGGTATAATTGGGCTTTTGTAGGTATTTAAGTACTAAGTATGGAGTTCTGACGCATTTCGCTAAAGTTTCGTACGCAATCGCACGTTCAAGGGAAATTTAGTCAATTCACATTTTGGGCACCTAGACCATCATCTTCACGGAAGTTGTAACCCTCCTTTCAAGCTTCGTGTGGCCGTGACCGGTGCAATTCGGATCCCTAACGAAGAAGTTACGACACTTTTGGCGAAAGTGAAAAATAATGAAACCAAAAGAGGTGCTTGATCGATCGATCGATCAAAGCCATCGATCGATCGATCCTTCAACTTTTGCCAATCGTGGGGAGACAGTGGGCTTGATTTTTCACCATCGATCGATCCCCTGTTTTCTGCAGATATTTTGGCTTTTCTTTTCTTTTCTCTTTTCTTTTCTAATTTAATTCCTTTTACTATAAATACCAATTTTGTTGTAAATAAGAAATACAATCGATTTTAGATAGTTTAGGTTAGGGTTTTTGAGGTTTGAGAGCTCATTTCTTCATTTCTTCTTGGATTGACACCCATTTGGGCTTGTAATTTGTGCTATCATCTTCCATCTCCATTAATATAGTTATTTTTCCTTAATTCTTGCTTTCATAATTAGTTTACATTATTTATTTACATGCTTTGATTTAGTTGCTTTCTAGTGTAGATTTACCGCGTTTATTTATCGCTTTCCTTTATCGCGTTTTTAATATGCTTTCTAGCTGTGTTGGATTGAATTCGCTCGGGTTGACGCGTTGCTTTGCTTTGGTGAAGACGTTTACGGGTCTATTTTGGGTGCATTATCCTAGTTATTACGCCTAGGATATTTGACGAGGCATATCATGTATGTCCCGTGCTTACGACCTTGCGTGCGTAGTTTTTGGGGTATTTGTTGATGCCAAAATCGTATTAGGCTTTTATGCGAATTTAGGGGTGTGACAACCTTTGATTCAATTAGCTGTCGAAACGAGATGCATTTGTAATAACTCGTCGACCCATGTGACTATTTTATACTAATTAACTCAGGGGAGGGATATTCGATGCAACCTATAGTTTTACTCGCTTTGTTAATCTAGTTTCAATACACTCTCCTAGATTAATATTTCCCTTTTATGCATCTTTTCCTTTTTAGTTTGTAACTTACCTTTTTCCCTTTTATTTAGCAGTATTAAATCCTATAAATTATAGCAACTCGACTATGTGGATTTTTCGATACTCGACTTATCGCTATACTTGTATCGCAAGTGTAGTCGTAATTTAGCTTTGTTTGTATTATCGCAGTGAAACGAAAACAACGACTGTGTCCTTACACGAACACACCTTTCACGTGGCTGATCAATGCTCACATATTCAAAACTATCACAATACACATGGGATACACATATAATTTACTCATACGACGATTCTCCTAGTCACTTCCATATGGGATGACATAACTCACCGCCATGGACATATCCTTGTGAACACCAAAACTATAACCACAGGATTATGTCGACAAATAATCCTCATAGAAAATGATAGTTCTCAGAAAAATTGCTATGCCTAAACAAAATTATCAACACACGGCATATATAGATATTATGAATCACGCGCTTCATTATAACCCTAATCAAAGAACTACGTCAATAACCAATCTAAAACCTCCAGATAACACAGGTGCTCACCAAATATTCACACAAAAATTAGTGTACTCCAAGCAATAATTACAAACGTAGATCCATATACCCCTAAAACTATATATCATCAATTCACACTTCAACTTGCATAACGATAGGTATACTTAATCATTCATCCGTATTAGGTGGTGGGTTGTATACTCTCCCACACTCTAGCCAAAACTAAACCATAATATTCTAACCTATATCAACACTTAATCTAGGTAGTAAAAACCTCACTATCACCCTAATGATGAAAATAAAAAATAGGTAATGGCTTCAACAAACTAAACAAATCATACACATTTTGATCCCCACATCATTGCACCCACTCTCGATAAATTCTATTTTCCAAATCATGCCACACTAATGGCTATCACCTAAGTGCCGGTTACAATGCCAACAACTTAAAACAAGTAAACCACAAGTGAACCATCTTTGGTTCTTGGTCATAATACATTGAATCCACATTCACGCATTTGCTGAACACATAATCATACACTAAATGACATAAAAATGATAATCACAAATCACCTTAAGATCTCTCTCTCTCTCTCTCTCTCTCTCGGCTAAACTTGTCATTTTATAACATCCTCTTAAGTTTTTCCCCAATTGTCTCAAATAGGGGTACTTTCGGCCTCACATTCATAATTACGATATGCAATCGACACATGCTCTCTCCCCAAGCCCTTTAGAACTTATTCTTTAAGTAACCTTTTTCATAACTGATACAACGTAAATATTGCGTATTTCACCCGTTAACCTACGCCTTATTAACCCCCTTGGGTATCTTAATCCCTATACTTATGCTCGTTAACAATACAACCTCAGATTTCTATGTTAACAGTTTTGCAGGGGTTAATTGAGCTTTTGTAGGTATTTGTATGCTTAGTATGAAGTTTGGATGCATTTCGGCGGAGTTTCGTACACAACCGCACTTGCAAGGGCATTTTAGTCATTTCACAATTTGGGCAACTGGCCCAATGTCTTCACGGAAGTTGAAGCCCTCTGAACAATCTTCGCGTGGCAGCAAATGGTGCACTAATCAGAGCTATATCGAAGAAGTTACGAAAGTTCAAGCGGAAGAGGATTTCAAACTACTCAAAACAGGGGAAGGAATCAAATTCCTGCAGGTGCGAATCAATTTGGACCAGCCGAATCGATTCGCTGGGAGACAGTGGCAAAAATTCACATTTGCGAATCGATTCGAACCCTCTGAATCGATTCGCCCCAATTTATTATGCCAGTTCCTCTGTTTCCGAATCGATTCGGTCCTGCAGATATTTGTTTTTCTTCTTCTTTATTTACACGTTTGCCATGGGATTGGTTTTATATAAATAAACTTTCTCTTAATTTTGAGAATCTCTTTCATTTTAGGTTAGTTTAGGGTTAGGGTTTTGAGAGCTCTTCTTCTTCTTCCTCATTTGGTGTGATAACTTTTGGGTGTTGTAAGTTGAATTTTTCATTACCCCTACCATTAATATAGTTGATTTCTTGATTTATTTCCATTGACGTCATTTATATCTCTTGCCTAGATTAATTTACTTCTTACTTAATTAGTTTATCGCTTTGTTAATTAGTTTAGTTCATGATGTGCCCTTAGATAAATAGGGTCGGGATTTCGCTCCGCCATTTACGGGTTTGGACCTCGAAAGTTAGGTTTTGTGTAAAATTGCGTTTAATTGAAACCGCGTATATTAAAGTTGTATTGTTATGCGTTTAACTTTATTTGTCACGCAACTTTAGTGTTTATAGCGATAATTCGAATTTAATCCGCGTGTGACCATTTTCGGTTAAATGTTTAATCTCGCAACTTTGAATTGAATTCCTTATTGTGTGATGTTTATGCTTAATTGAAAATGCTCGATTAAATTGTTTTCGAGCCAAAATATTGATTAGTAGTTATTTTTATCCGTGTGGTTGGATGCGATCCCGATCCTCGCTTTACTTTTGTGTAGCGTAACTTCTCTTTTTCTTTTTCTAGCATAACCACCCAATACCTTTTCATTTATTTATTTTACACTTTTATTCCTGAAGTTTTAAAGCAATTAAAATCTAAAATTTAATCACTCCCTATGGATTTCTTACGATACCCGCCTTACCGCTGTGCTTGCTTGTCAATAGTAGTTGTAGTTCAGGTTTTTTACATTGAGTTGCCGAACCGATAACAATGATTTGCATATTGCACGCACGGTTTGCGCTAGATCAAAATGGCGCCGTCGTCGGGGAGTGTGTTTTAGATTGTTATTTTTTTATTGTTTCGTAATATTTCTTTCATTCATATTTGTATTCTTTATTTTTCCCTTCCTTTTTGACTTGTGCTAGATTGTTTCGAGAAATTAAAATTTTGGCGCTTGTTGCTTTTGTTGAATAGCTCATTTTGAAATGTCTAGCTATTACGCTTTAGATAACCTTAATTGTTATGAGAATTATTTTCCAAGTTATACTCCCAAAACAATGAGAGAATGCCTACAAATTCTTGAAGATGGGCGCATTGAGCGTGAAATTCAAGAGTATGTAAGTAATCTCTCATCGCTTTGTGAGGATAATTTGGAATGCGGGGAATCCATTAGTTATGATCAACTTTGATTATGAGTTAATGATTAAGGAAATAAATGACCAATCCGAAAGTTCTCAAGCTTGGTTTCTAGAAAATGATTCCATGCTTGATGAGATTATTTCTTTACAAAACCGGGTCGAGGTTGAAACTTGCGTTTCATCTCCACCCGTTTTTGTTGAAGAAATCATTGAGAGTGAGCCAAGCTTTAGCACTTTCGATTTTCAACTTCTTATTAATTCTTTCGATTTTATTGAGGTTGATGGTCCTTCTTTTCCTTTACTCCCTACTATTCCCAAACAATTAAATTTATCACAAGAATCGGTTAAAAGTTTTGAGGACTTTGACCCATTTCTTGAATGAGTATGTTATTTTGAGATGCTTCATCTCATGGGCTTTTCACTTGCACTTTCCCCACCTACCCTTCCAATTGAAGAATCATGGGGATGTGATTTTGATTTTTCTGAGACTAATGTAGTCTTGTCCCCCGTAGTATCCAAATCCCCCATCGTCCGTCCAAAATTGATAATTGACGATGGTTCATTTCTTACGCCTTACACATGCCTTCTGTTTTTCAAATGGAATTATTATTTTCCAGGAGGCATGTTCACTTTAGAGGGTCCACCGTTGATCTTTCAAAGTCAAATCCCTATTTGGGCGGACCCTCAACTATTTAGACTTCTAGTGTATAGTCAGTGTGAAGCCTAAATAGTAGGTTGTAAATAGTTAGCTTTTTAATTTTCCTTCTTTCCTTTTTTCTTCCCTTTTTATTTAGTCTAGTGTAATTAGTTAACTTTTTGTTATTTGTTTTTTCTGTGCTTGGTACTAACTTGTTTTGTAGATTCCTTTGGACTCACGCTTATGGAGATCGCTCTAATTTTGGGTAATATCGTTCTTTTCCTCTCTTTGTGCTGTGTTCTTAATGCGCATTGGGGACAATGCAACATTTAAGTTAGGGGTGTTGGATATTCTATCCATTTCATGTGTAGTCCATTGATTTTCTTACTTGTTAGTTACTTAGTATGCCTTTTTATGAAAAATTTAAAAATTTTCAAAAATATTTTCTTTCTTTTGTCTCTTTTGTTGGGCATTTTGCCTTGTTTTCTATGATAAATTTCAATAATTGCCCGATCCAATAGACAACTCAACGATGCATGTTCTCGATTTTAGAAGTTATTAGACTTTAGTCCTCAAATCATTGATATTATGAATAACTTCATGAATTAAACTTAAATCCCATGAGCACATGTACTTTTATTGCTTTATTGATTTGGTTTAAGATTTTTATAACTCGGTAATCTTTTGTTGCATTGTATATACTTACGCCGAGTAAGCTTTGTACCTTTCGTTGTTTATGAGTGTATACACTATTCTTTTCTTATTTAAAACGTTGAATTCGTTGGTAATCTCTCTATTCTTTCATTGATCGTTAATTAATTGTGTGTATATCTTGAAATATGTTACTTGATCATGATTTTCATATATGGTTTTGACTTGAGAATTGCGTAAACTTTATGAAATGATCATAGGCAATCTTTTTTATATCAACCATATTAGCCTTAACCGCACTTTATATATTTCCCTAGTCAACCCCTTTGAGCCTAAATATAGCCTTTCTTTTCATAACCCAAAATCCCATAACCAACTCCAAATTGGAGTTATAAACCTACATATCACCTTCCATACCTTTATTTGGAATGTTACTTGGGATTGAATGTTGTTGTCGTGTTGCGGTACGAGAGTATGAAAAGCATATGAAAAGAGAAAAAAAAAGAGTAGTGAAAAAGAAAAGAAAAGAAAACATGAGAAAAAGAAGAAAAGAAAAGAAAGAGAAAGTTGTAAATGTTGTGTATAGTTCAATAATCCTTGTTACTCTCCCATTGCACATCTAATGCTTGTTTTGGAACTTGTTTTACAATTTTGTAATTGCCCACACTTTTTTCATTATTCCAAGTTTTATTCCGAATACTTTGAATCCATACATACATTCCTTTCATTTCGTACCCTAGCCTAGCATACATTACAACCTTATAAAGTCCTATGTGATCTTAGGGTGAATTTTATTCAAAAGTCATAATAGTTGTGATAATCTGTGAAAATACATTTTGCCTCTTTTAGTCTGCGGTATCTTTCATTGAGATTACAATTTTTCATTGTATATATATCGTTCTTCATTGTGACATGTGTGCGGCCTAGTTTCCATTTACATTTACTCTTTATGCCCGCATGTTCCATGTGTTACCTCCCTGTTTCGAGTGATTTCATTTGTTGAGTGTAATACCCTTGAGGATTGAATATATGTTTGCTTTAATATTAATTATCCGGTTTATTTAAGTTTTTGCTCAATCATACTATGCATGTGCTCTCCCCCTCCCACTTTTAAAGTTTCAATTCTATGAGGTGCATTCAACCAGTTAATAACTACGGACTTTAGCTTGAATTTGTTTAATATGCTAATAACATGTTTGAAATCTTTTTCGTTGTTATTGAGTTTGTCGCATGTTGGGTTGGACATATTTTGATGCAACTATATGATGTTTGTGGGTTTCATCCCTTTAAACCCTCACGAGACGACACTCGTCTACTAGGGTAACCTAGGGGTTTAACGGCTTATTGCATATGCTAAATGCAATCGTTCGCCCGCAAAAGTGGCCTTATCTTTTTATTGTTTTTTCATCCCATTTTTTACTTGTATCCTGCTTTTGGTTTGCTTGTAGTTCTTGTTGCATCCTATTTCATTGCTAGGGACTAGCAATGAGTAAGTGAGGGGGTGTGATACGACGCAAATATTGCGTATTTCACCCGTTAACCTACGCCTTATTATCCCCCTTGGGTATCTTAATCCCTATACTTATGCTCGTTAACCAGACAACCTTGGGTTTCTATGTTAACATGTTTTGCATGGGTTAATTGAGATTTTGTAGGTATTTGTATGCTTAGTATGAAGTTTGGATGCATTCCGACGGAGTTCCGTACACAATCGCATGCACAAGGGAATTTTAGTCATTTCATAATTTGAGCAACTAGCCCAATGTCTTCACAGAAGTTTAAGCCCTCTAAACAAGTTTCGCGTGGCCACAAACGGTGCACGAATCAGAGCTATATCGAAGAAGTTACGAAAGTTCAAGTGGAAGAGGATTTCAAACTACTCAAAATAGGGGAAGGAATCAAATTCCTGCAGGTGCGAATCGATTCGGACCAGCCGAATCAATTCGCTGGGAGACAGTGGCAAAAATTTACATTTACGAATCGATTCGGACCCTCCGAATCAATTCTCCCCAATTCAGTATGCCAGTTCCTCTGTTTCCGAATCGATTCGGTCCTGCAGATATTTGTTTTTCTTCTTCTTTATTTACACGTTTGCCATGGGATTGATTTTATATAAATAAACTTTCTCTTCATTTTGATAATCTCTTTCATTTTAGGTTAGTTTAGGGTTAGGTTTTTGAGAGCTCTTCTTCTTCCTCATTTGGTGTGACAACTTTTGGGTGTTGTAAGTTGGATTTTTCATTACCCTATTATTAATATAGTTGATTTCTTGATTTATTTCCATTGATTTCATTTATATCTCTTGCCTAGATTAATTTATTTCTTGCTTAATTAGTTTATCGCTTTGTTAATTAGTTTAGTTCATGATGTACCCTTAGATAAATAGGGTCGGGATTTCGTTCCGCCATTTATGGGTTTGGATCTCGAAAGTTAGGTTTTGTGTAAAATTGCATTTAATTGAAACCACGTGTAGTAAAGTTAGATTGTTATGCATTTAACTTTATTTGTCATGGAACTTTAGTGTTTATAGCGATAATCCGAATTTAATCCTCGTGTGACCATTTTTCGTTAAATGTTAATCTCGTAACTTTTGATTGAATTCCTTATTGTGTCATGTTTATGCTTAATTGAAAATGCTCGATTAAATTGTTTTCGAGCCAAAATCTTGATTAGTAGTTGTTTCGATCCGTGTGGTTGGATGCGATCCCGATCCTCGCTTTACTTTTGTGTAGCGTAACTTCTCTTTTTCTTTTTCCAACATAACCACCCATCACCTTTTCATTTATTTATTTTACACTTTTATTCCTGAAGTTTTAAAGAAATTAAAATCTAAAATTTAATCACTTCCTGTGGATTTCTTACGATACCCGACTTACCGCTGTGCTTGCTTGTCAGGTGCAGTTGTAGTTTAGGTTTTTTGCATTGAGTCGGCGAACCGATAACAACGATTTGCATATTAAACAACGCACGGTTTGCGCTCGATCAATAACCAATGCATCCACAGTATGTATGCACTCCTCACATAGCAAAATTCATTTACTGATAATACGTTCTCAAACCCTTAACCTTCCAAAGGCTTAAACCTCTTCAAACACCCGTGGACGAGGAAAGAGGCTCCCCAACTAACCTCATAGCTCAGTCAAACTGCTACTTGCACTAGAGACCTCGACTGATCCCAAGGGAGTGCCATGGTACTGTAGCTGACCTTAGTCGCGCATCCTTTCCCCAAAAGAGGTTAGATTTTCCAGCATATTGAGGTCCTGTTACAATCGGTGCCCTAAAATGACCCTTAGATTGAGGGATAATAGCCTTTATAGGTCATCCAGGTCTTAGTCATAGGATGTGGTGACATGTGTTACTTCGGGATCAATCCCTAGAAACTCCACGATCCCTCTAGAGCCTTTGGACCTCCGGTAATGCTCCTAAAAAACTGTCTGACGGTGCAAGTGGAAAGTTAGAACACCATTCCACTTACCGCTACTACCCAACTCCACTTGCATGGAATGTTACCATAAGAATTTAATGAGCTCTGCAAACAAGGTATATCACCCAAAAATACTTTTCCCAACACTCCACCTTCTTCTTGCATTATCAGACTTTAAAAAAACACTCAAGGCCATGCCTTAACAACCCATTAATTCTTTTTCCAAGAGTTCTCTATAAATAGGAAGCTTGTGAAATGTGAAAAGGGGTTAATCTCTATAATTCAAAGAGATTAAGAGCATTTAGTTATCAGAATCACAAAAGTTCTAGCATTTCACGAGTGTGTGTGCTCCATTTCATACTCCCGACCTACCGTCGAGAGCTTATATTTGTAACTATTACCAGTTCCATTATTTGTATCAATTGTACATATTGTTGAGCCCCCCAAATTAGCACTCAGGAACCCTTAGATAATTCATCCAGTTACTTCCTAGGGTCGTTTGGACTAATGACGAAGGACACAAAACCTCCCTTGACCAAAGCTCAAGGGATCTTCTAGACTATAATACTCAACTACATTTTAATAAACACGCATAAAAAAATTTCACAATGAATGTAGAGCCATATTCTGAGGTCCGAACCACTTTAAATCTTTGTCTCATACTTGACACTTCCTTCTTTTTACCTGTATGAGGTCCAGAGGGGAGCACCTATATGTCTAAAGTCACTTATGATTTTAACACCCATAAGTTTTACGCCGTCTGTGGGAATGACAAATTCTAGTTTCTTAAAAACACATCTTACTCCATCTAAGATGTCAATCAACACTATTATGAATCACTTTTCAAAAGGAGCAAAAGTTCAGAAAAAAATCCTCCTAGAGAGGTAAAGTACCTCGAATGGCTCTCCAATGTGGTGCTAATACCCAAAGCTAATAAAAACTGAAAATGTGCGTCGATTTCACTTTCCTCTACAAGGCATGCCCTATGGACTGTTATCCCCTACCTCAGATTAACAATTTGGTATACTATACAGTTGGTTACGAGCTCTTATCCTTCATGGTTACTTATTTCGTGTATAATCAAATTAGGATGCCCCTACCAACGAGGCCTCATTCATCATATACAAAGGTACTTATTATTATAAAGTTATGCATTTCGAACTAAAAAATGCATGTGCCACTTATCAGAGGTTGGTGAAATTTATTTTTAGGAACCTCATTGGTAAGACCATAGAGGTATATGTTGACGACATGCTAGTCAAAACTTAGAAGCTCAAAACCATGTTTAGAACCTCAAAGAGACCTTTGATGTCCTTTAAAAGAACCATATGAGACTCAATCTAAAGAAGTGCACTTTGGGGGTGGCTAGAGGCAAATTATTTGAGTTCATGGTCACCAGACGAGGCATTGAAGCCAATACAGAAAATATCGAAGATCTTTTAGAAATGAAATCCCTTAGAACAGTAAAGGAGGTCCAAATATTAGCTGGAAGAGTTATTTCCCTCAATCGATTCATCTCCAACTCCACAGATAAGTGCTTACCCTTTTTTAAAATTTTAAATAACGCCTTTAAGTGGAATCCTATGACAGAGGAAGCTTTTTATAACCTCAAGAAGTACATGGAGTTTGCACCACACTGTCTCGAACAATTGTGGGGGGAGAACTATACCTTTACCTTACTACCTCACTCACTACTACCAGCTCTGCTCTCACTAGGGAAGAATTCAGGGTGCAATTCCCCATGTATTATGTCATCCGAGCCCTTCAGGGGATAAGAAAAAGTACCCAAGGGTAAAGAAGCTGGACTTCCGTCTTATAATCTCAACAAAATGATTGAGTCCCTACTTCCAATTCCACTCCATCGTGGTCATGACCAATAAACCCCTCCGATATATCCTCCATAGTCTCGATACCTTAGGAAGGATTTTCAAATGGTCTATAGAGTTGGGAGAGTTTGGCGTCAAGTATCAACCTCAGAGTGATATCAAAGGGCAGACCTTAACTGATTTTATTACAAAGTTCATTAACTTGGAATAAATGGAATAGGAACACATGGGCCCTAAGGCTAAGGTTCCAGTGGTACCCCAAGAGGCTAGGCGCCCATATTCCAATAATTAGACCTCAATTCTTTAACATGGGTTTTTCATATGGATGGACCCTCAAATAACTCAACTAGTGGGCCAGGACTCCACCTAGAAACACCAAATGAAGGTAAAATCTCTTTTGCTCTTTACTTTAAATTCAAACCCTCTAATAATTAAGACGAATATGAGGCCATTATGGTAAGATTGGACCTTGCCATCCAATTAAAATCTCACCAGGTAAAGAATATCAGCGACTCTTAACTCATGGTCAATTTGGTAACTGAGATCTATGAGGCTAAGGGCAATAGGATAGCATGGTAACTAATAATTATACAATATCTCCTTAAGAGGATACCCAAATTTTGTATCAGAAGGGTCCCCCAAGCTGAGGACATAGAGGCATAACAACTTGCACGTGTGACATCATCAAATGAGATAAATTCAAATTTCTTAATTATCACCCGGACCAATCGAGTATCACATATCTGTAAATCAACACTACAGAGGTCGATTAAAGCTCAGACTGGAATACTCCCATTGTCTATCTCACATATGGTGATCTTCCCAAAAAGAAGCTCCAAGCCATACGGGTGAAGTGCACATCTTCCAGGTACTATCTGGAAAATGGGGTATTATACAAGAACGAATACTGCTGAGCAACTCAATGATGCCCGAGCCTACTTAAGGTCAGTTACGTCCTTAGAGACCTTCATGAAGGTGTCTGTAAGACCCTAGACTATAAGGTCTTCAAGCAAGGATACTTTTGGCCAACATTGGGGAACGAAGTCAAGGAGCTAGTGTAACGCTGCGATAAGTGCCATAGATTTTATTTCATTCCAAGGCATCCAACAAAGAAGATGGCTCAGATGCTAAGTTCGTGGCCCTTTATCAATAGTGTGTGCATTTGGTAGGACCTCTACCTCTTAGTAAAGGCCAAAATAAGTTTTGCATAATGACTATCGATTATTTCACCAAGTGGGCTGAGTTTGAACCTTTAGACACCGTCACTGAGAAGAAGACCACCAACTTTATCTAGAAGAACATCATATGTAAGTTTGGCTAACCTAGCATCATCATCTTATACAATGGCAAATAGTTTCATAACCTAGCATTCAGAGAGTTCTACACAGGCTATGATATAGGCAATCATTACTCATCGCCAAGCCACCCTTAAAAAATGGCCAAGTTGAGGTTACTAACATGACGATATTCCATAATATAAAGAAAAGACTAAATAAGGCCAAAGGGTTATGAGCCAAAGAACTACCCATGACTTTAGGGCTTATAGGACCACAGTAAGAGGTACAACAGGAGAAACTCCACTCTCTTTGATCTTCGGTATTGAGGTTGTGATCCCAATCAAGGTTGAAATACCAACATAAAGGGTATCTCAGTTTGAACTAGTGTTTAATGAATAAAGTCTTAGGGTATCTCTGGATCTAGTATGGATGTTATATGGATTCATTTGGTTCTTTTTATTATTGCTCGAGCCGAATGATGAAAAATTATCATGCCGGTTCCTTCGAGGGATGGATCTATAAGAATTCACTTATCCCAATAACAAAAAAAACTGACTTGAATGATCATGTATTCCAAGAATTCTTGTTATACATTCATTCCAACCCTCAATCCTCTTTTCGAGACTCATCGATATTGAATTAATCGAACGCACTTCTAACACCTGTTCCACTTTTGGAAGACCTTGTGTTATATCACCAGATCTCGATTTTTCATGTATAAATGTAACTAATGTATCTCCTTGGTAAAGGATTTCTGTTTCATTAGTTAGGACGACATGCTACAAGCAAAGATAACCTCGTAATTAAACAAAAAGGTCCACCACAAGAAGTTCAAAGTAGGATACTTAGTCCCAAGGGAGGTCAATTTTGCAACCAATAATCCAAGTGAAGGGAAGATAGGTCCCAAATGGGAAGGTCTATATATGGTAATCAAGATTACAAGATCTACCTGTAATTACCTCAAAGACAAAGAGGGACACGAGCTCCCCCATCCCTGGAATATAGAGAACCTCAAGAAATACTATCAATGATGTATTTAATATTTAAAAGAAATAAAATGAAGATTTTAGTTGCACATGATGTGTTATGTATAACTATTCTTTAAGAGCTGTAAGGAATTCAACCTTGGCTCTAGGAAGCTAACGTCTTAGGACCCAACATTCAAGTTATGAGGATTTCATCCTTGGCGTAACACTAATAGTCAAAGGTCTTAAAACCCATAAAAGACTAAATGCCTCAGGTTTAAACAACCCAAAAATCACAATTAAAAGGTACTCGGACCCATAAAAGATAAAAATAATTATTTAGATTTTCATCCATAATTCTGAAAGGCTAAGGTCTGAGGACCTATGAATAACCCATTTTCTTACAACAAAACCTTTATTTTACCTTGAAGTTACACAAAATAAGACGAACCTTATACCTTTCATTTGTGAAAATATTTAAATAAAATAAACTTTTATTTTTTTAACTTTTTTGGGGCTAATTGTTCAGATACATTTTTTTCCAAAACTTTATTTCTTTTAAGTTCGGAGGTCTTAAGACCTTATAAGAACTTCAAATTATAAAAAAAAACCAGTCCGTAGGTCTCAGACCTTTATAAGGACTTCAAACTTTCAAATGTTGTCTAAGTCCGGAGGTTATAAGCCCTTATAAGGACTTCAGAATACAAAAAATTTAGTCTGGAGGTCTCAGACCCTTATAAGGACTTCAAACTTTCTAATGTTTTCTAAGTACAGAGGTCTTAGACTCTTATAAGGACTTCAAATTACAAAAAAAATCAACCCGAATGTCTCAAGACCTTATAAGGACTTCAAACTTTTAAATGTTTTCTTAGTCCGGAGGTCTTATACCCTTATAAGGACTTTGGATTACAAAATATTCCAATTGAGAGGTCTCAAACCCTTATAAGGACTTCAAACTTTTAAATGCTTTTTAATTTTGGAGGTCTTAGACCCTTATAAGGACTTTAGATTACAAAAAAAAAAAATCAATTCAGAGGTCTTAAACCCCTATAAAGACTTATAAATTTAAAAAAGAAATAAAAAGTGTCCTAAGTTCAGAGTTCTATTGACCCTTTATGGGACTTCAAGTGGCATTATTTCTAAATTTGGAGGTCATAAAACCCTTATAAGGATTTCGATATGCAAAATTCTGCTAAATTCAGAGGTCTAAGGGACTTCGGATTCAAATTTTCTTAAAGCCTAAGGTCTTAGAACCCCTTACAAGTTTGACTTTGGAACACTTACGCCTAAAAATTTTGGAGGGCTAAGTGCTTGAACAAAAATTATGGGTTTCCAACCTCATAAAAGCAAAGGTACTAAAAATGCTAAGGTTCTAAGGCTTAACGCCCCACTACGGAAGCTTATTCTGGGATTCGACAAATTATGCAAGTATGAAGTAGAGGTATTATGGCCCTCACATATACTTTAACAACTTTTCTTCCCTAACTCTCTTGCTTTACCAAGGAATCTTAGGGGGCAGGGGAATATCACATACAAACTAGACTTCAGACATCTCAAGAACTGCATAAAATTCCCTAACAAAGCAAAAAGTAATGGCGCAAAAGACTGAAAGGTAATACATTCCCATTCAAAAATCATTTTCATTAAAAATCAAAGATTGATAAATTACATCCAATGAACCACGACCAATTAATGGTTCAAATAAAAATTATAAAAGAGTCATTCAAGATGAAGGCTTTGGAATCCATGGAAGCTTTAATTTATAACAGAAATAGAGGCATCTTCCTTATGCTTCTTGGGGATTCCCTCATCATCTGAGTTATCCCCACCTGATTCAGGGGCCTTGGAAAACATGCCAAAAATGTCCGCCTCAGGAAATGACCCTTAAGCCTTCATCTTATAAGCATTAAATCCAAAACTGTAATTATGGAAGAGGTACTTCTTGAATGGATCTTACCCAAGATAGACGTCCACATTCCTCTTAATAGTAGAGTGGATTTCTTTATGTAGAGTGGAATAAAGTAAGGAAACTATATCATATTTTTTCGAAAGCTCCTAGCCCATAGAGGTCAGTTCTTTCTTCATAATAGTAAGATCTCAAATGAACTGCATAAAAAACTCCACTTTACCATCTACATGAAGAATTTTATCATGTAAGCCTTGGACCTAAGCCTTTAGTCCCTGAAGATTCTCCGTTATCTAAAAAATATCAATCTGGACAAGGGCACGAAGTTTCTCTACCTCTTCCAGGATTGTCTTGCGGTAATCAACAGGGAAGCACTGTTCCTCAAATTATTGGCATCCAGAAATTTATCTTACTCTAGAAGAATTAACCAATACCTTCTAGCTTCCTTCTCCTTCCTACAAACATCTGTCTCCACCCTTAGGTCATTAATGGCTCGATCCAATTCCATTCGAGTAAGGGTCCATCCCTCTGCCATCTCAATAACCCTATTACACGCTTTGTTTCCATTAAAGGTGTTAGCCAGAAGAGACTCATTGGCGTGTTGAGCTTATAAAAAGATAAGCAGATGTAAGAACATGGGGACAAAAGGAAACGACAACCAGACCCCAATAGGTGGATCTGCTCCTCAACATTGACAGAGGTCTCTCGAGTCCTCAACTAGGCCACAACATCGGGGCACGTCGTCTTAAACCTTAAATGAATGGATAAGAGTTCACCTCATAAATAAAAGGAGATCGAGAATACCTCTCTTCAATGGCCAACCCCTTTGAATGGCTAAGGGTCTCAACACCCCTCTTCAAGTCTTTCCTCTTATAAAAAAAGATCACTATTTTCTTTCCTTTGCTCTTTGAGACCTGAGACTAAAATTCCTCTGGAATAGAAGAACAACCTTGGGCTTCCCTAAGGATTCCACCTACCCCCAATGATGTTTATAATAAGGGCAGGGTTTTGATCATAGGTCTTTCTTTAGCCTTCTTAATTAGTTCAACCTCAAGACCTGCGAGTATGTCAAGTTTTAACTTCTAAATAATAAGGGACCTCTTCTTCGTGGTAGCAACAACCTCAGTTGAAATATCCCTGGAAAATTTCTTCATCCTCCTTATTTCTTCCCATTTATTTACTGCGACAATAAGATAAGAAAAGAATTAACCATCACAATAATTAAAGTAAAGGACAAAATTAATGAAATGGGAAACCACTTACTAAGCTAATCTCCTTCTTCACGAGGGCCCAATATAATGGCCCCGTTAACCACTATAGGAAGCTTGGCTCTACCATGAGCTTGACCTTATTCATCAAAGGCCTTAGGGATCTCAGACACCAACTTGGGGGCAATTTTCCTCTTGCGTGAGACAATCAGGGGCTCAGACCTTAGTACTTCCTTCACCACGAGATTGAGGGTAGAAGGGAAACTCCTGAGGTCACAAGCTTAGGCTTGAGCCCTAGCCCACTGTTATAGAGGCACTTTTCTATCATAAAGGTCTCAAAATGGATAGAGGTCAGCTTCAAGGCCTTATTAGTCTCCTATTTCTCCTATTCGGAAGGCTCATCAACCACTGCAAACAAAAATAAAAGATTAGTAAAGTTCATGGAGAGGTAAGGATTAAGTCCCAAGCATAAAGAAGAGCAAAATATTTCCTAAAGCCGAGGGGGAACGACGAAAAATTGGGCACCCAATGGCTCGTCGGGATCAGATTTTAATCCCCGTACTTTTATTATTAATTAATTTTCGTGTGCTTAATATTATTAATTCAATTTAGGGAAATTAAATTTGACTTCGATAAATATTAATTAGCGATATAAATGATTAATATTTATTTTATTATTATTTACTTGCGTGTGATAAGTAAGTATATATGTGATTTACTTTATATCGCGTTCGAGTGAAAGCGACAATTTATTATTATATATTATCGATAGAGTGTTACATCGCCGAATCGGTATATTTATATGCGACGCATACAGTAAAAATGTGTCGGTCCCAATTAATAAGTTGTTAGTATTTTTATAATTTAGTGACTCGGTTGACCTTTTCGAGTGCATCGATGATCCGGGAAGGGTCAAAATAGTTCAAAATATGTACCCGGGTGTTATGATTGGATTCCGAGGGCTTTTTAGACATAACAAAACCAATATAAGGGTAGGAGGGTCTTTTTATACTTAGGATTAAGTGAAAAAATGGGACTAGGGTAATTAAGGGAGTATTTGAGAGTTGGGTAGATGGATGGCAACCCACTTTTGATATTCTACACAAGAGAGATTGAGAGAAAGTTTAAGAGGAGATAAAAGGGCTTGGAAAAGAGGAAGAAAAGCTAATGTCGAATTTAACTCGTCCTCAAACATGTAACACCCCATGTTTCTATTTATTATTTTAATTAGTTAATTCGAATATTCGAGAAAAATAAATGTTTGAATTTAATAATTTTTATAGTTAAATATGTTGGTTATGATTTTAGAAGAATAAAACTTCAAGCGGAATTGAAATCGGGGTTAAAATGATTTTTTAGTGGAATTTTTAATATTTTGCCTTATAGGCATTTTTTGGGGAAACTGTCAGATTTTAGGCATGATCGATCGATCGATGATTTTCATAGATCGATCGATGGTCCCAAAAATCGTGCGTTGCAAGTTATTTTTAATAAGAGTTTGTGTAGGATTAGGACTCCTAATCACTATATAACCTTGTTAATCTGTGGGGGAATTTCTCATAATCACTTTTTCTCAAGTTTTTCACCAGAGAACACTTCCAAATATTTTTCCTCTCACTCATAATCATCAACCTTCTTCATAATCAAGTTTTTTGTCACAAGTTTTGGGAGGCATAATTGGGGCTTAATCAAGATTGATTCAAGAACACATCTTTGCTAATTTTTCGAGAGCAATCCAGATTTCTAATCAGATTTTCAATACAATATTCACAAGCATGAGAACTCTATTCTTTTCCTTTAGTATTATGCGTTTTAAGTGTCGCCTAAACACTTAATTACATGTTTTCTTAAAAATAATTAGTAACTTAATTAGAAAAAGTGAACATTAAGTATGGGGAAGTTTTTATAAAATCTTTTAATCTCAATAATATTCATAACCCTTTGGGTACGTAGGATTCGTGAGTGATTTTGGATTTTATTGGTGTAGGTTACACTTAGAAAAACCCTAGTTTTAAAATAAATGGATTTGGGGGCGCATAACTTATGTAATTTGTGTTGAAATAATGAAATAAGAATTTTGATGCTTTAAATGATGAAATAGCGGTATATTTAAATTAAATAATTAAATGAGATTAGTTGGATGCTCATGACGAGGTGATAATTAAATTAAGGTTTAATTGAATTTGACTATCATGCGTAGTTTATACGTTGATTAATTATGCTTTTTTGTGACTTGTTGGTATTATTATATTGCCTTTGTGATGACGGATTGTTGGAAAATATTTTGTCTCCCTATATTTTAGGATGCCTTCTTGGTATGGGACTAGTGGGTAGGCCTTTTGATGATTTACGCCTTCTAGGTATGGGACTAGTGAGGGTAGATTATCACATTTTTATCATGTCGGGGGTGGGCTGACTTTTGGTACTTTTTAATCGTTACGCTAGCCTAGGCATGAGACTAGGTCGAAGTTTAGGATAGAAATTCTTCCTATACATAGGGTAGGACGTAATAATAACTTGGGAACCATTAGTTATGGGACTAAGAGGTATTTTGAGGATCTCACATCGATTAAAAGGGTGGGGTGATTATAAATTGAGAAATTGAGAATTAATGCCTAAGATAAAAACGGGTATTAAAATTTGTGGCGACATAATGTGTCGGTGTCGACAATTTAAACGGGTCAGAGGAAGATTTATGTCATGTCGTGTGTGGAACCTTGTCATGTGTCGGGGCCGACAGTTTAAACGGGTCAGAGGATGATTGACAAGGGGAAGTGTGCCACTTTAATAAAAAAAGTGAGAACAATAAAGTTGGTTAATTTAATTAAATTAACATCATGGGACTTGGGAATTGAAAATCATATTGGTGTGCCTTTATAAATGGAAATTGCTGCGGGTAGTTAGTGATTAATATTTATTGCATCTAATTATCCCGTTTAATTTAAAATGTTCTATTGTGATATTTATTGCGTATAATGCTACTGTGTGGATTCAAGGATCCTATTTGAGGGTAGTAGTGTGTATTCTTGCTCGGGGCTTTGGCTCTGACCCATGCGTTGACTAATCTTTTTCAGGATTAGAATTGGAGAAGTTGCACAAGTTTATCAGAGTTATCATTTGGAGGTGCAGCTGGAGTTATTTATTTTATGGCATAGTTTAGTTAGACCTTCTTTTCCAGTCGTATTTAATTATGAGACTTCATTGGAGTTTTATTGGGCCATTCGGTTCCAAAGTTGTTTAGAAGGTTTATGTTGGATTATTTAGATTTTTATTATTCAGATTTTATTTAATCATTTTTGGAGATTGGATTTATTCGGAGTTTGCATGTGCTGGATCTTTTATCGCTTAGTTGTTTATGATCATTTGAGATTGATTCAATTATTTATCTTATGGACTAATTTATTTATGTCTAATATCAGTCTCATGCTAAGAATGGTATTTATTGAGATCACGCTCGGCATAGTTCGACGGTGGTGGATGGCCACCCTGTTTGTCGGATTTTGCGGGATGTGACACATGGTATCAGAGAATGGTCTTAGGTCTCGTAGGTTATGAGTCCGTTTAGCTTCCACGTTAACGATCTTTGATTCCCTTTGTTGATTCGTACTTCTTAATGTAGAGGGCCTAACATACGTGTTAGATGTGTTTCTTGGAGATGTGAAGCTTTGTGCTAAGAACGTTGTAGGCATTGAGTTTTGAATTAGTAAGTTTAATGTGAGGATTCTTAAATTGGATTTTGGAGACGATAATTATTTCGGAAATTTTAGTACAGTTGTTAGGTATCGTATGTATCGATTTTTTGATGTTGAGATTTAATTTGAGGACGTTAGCATTTTGATGACTTTCGGATATAGGATTGAGTGGGGGATTTATGAGAGCGTGTGGTACGCCATTATTTTCTTAGTTATGCGTATGCATATAGGCAATATATATATTATTTTTTTGCTAGTGGGGTAGGTGCGCGTTGGATTGGGTGTATGGGCGCCCAATTATGACATTCAATGGGTAGGTATTTGTGAGCCTTATTTTATTTTGCGAAATTTATGCGTTGATGAGTATGCTTTGTCTAATTTTGAGGGCGAAATTCTTTGCTAGTGGGGAAGTATGTAACACCTGTGTTTTTATTTATTATTTTAATTAATTAATTGAAATATTCGAGAAAAATAATTTTTTGAATTTAATAATTTTTATTAGTTAAATATGTTGGTTATGATTTTAGAATAATGAAAATTGAAGCGGAATTGAAATCGGATTTAAAATGAATTTTTAGTGGAATTTTTAATATTTTGCCTTATAGGCATTTTTTGGGGAAACTGTCAAATTTTAGGCTTGATCGATCGATCGATGATTTTCATAGATCGATCGATGGTCCCATAGATCATACGCTGCAAGTTGTTTTTAATGAGAGTTTGTGCAGGATTAGGAATCCTAATCACTATATAAGCTTGTTAATCTGTGGGGGACTTCTCATAATCACTTTTTCTCAAGTTTTTCACCAGAGAAAACTTTCAAATATTTTTCTTCTCACTCATAATCATCAACCTTCTTCATAATCAAGTTTTTTGTCACAAGTTTTGGGAGGCTTAATTGGGGATTAATCAAGATTGATTCAAGAATACTTATTTGATATTTTTTCGAGAGGAATCTAGATTTCTAATAAGATTTTCAACACAATCTTCACAGGCATGAATACTCTATTATTTTCCTTTAGTATTATGCATTTTAAGTGTCGCCTAAACACTTAATTACATGTTTTCTTAAAAATAATTAGTAACTTAATTAGAAAAAGTGGACACTAACTATGGGGCTGTTTTTATAAAATCTTTTAATCTGAATAATATTCATAACCCTTTGGGTACGTAGGATTCGTGAGTGATTTTGGGTTTTATTGGGATAGGTTGCATTTACAAAAACCATTTTTCTAAAATAAATGGATTTGGGGGCGCATAACTCATATAATTTGTGTTGAATCAATGAAATTAGAATTTTGATGCTTTAAATGATGAAATAGCGATATATTTAAATTAAATAATTAAATGAGATTAATTGGATGCTTATGTCGAGGTGATAATTAAATTAAGGTTTAATTGAATTGGACTATCATGCGTAGTTTATACGTTGATTAATTATGCTTGTTTGTGTGACTTGTTGATATTATTATATTGCCTTTGTGACGACGGATTGTTGGAAAATTTTCTCTCTCTATATTTTAAGGATGCCTTATAGGTATGAGACTAGTGGATACGCCATTTGATGATTTACGCCTTTTAGGTATCGGACTAGTGAGGGTAAATTATCATGTTTTTATCATGTCGGGGGTGGGATGATTTTCGGTACTTTTTTATTGTTACGTTAGCATAGGCAAGAGAATAGGTCGAAGTTTAGGATAGAAATTCTTCCTATACATAGGGTAGGACGTAATAATAACTTGGGGGCCCTTAGTTATGGGACTAAGGGGTATTTTGAGGATCTCACATCGATTAAAAGGATGGGGTGATTATAAATTGAGAAATTGAGAATTAATGCCTACGATAAAAACGGGTATTAAAATTTGTGGCGACATAATGTATTGGGGCCAAATGTTTAAACGGGTCAGAGGACGATTTATGTCGTGTCGTGTGTGGAATCTTATCATGTGTCGGGGCCGACAGTTTAAACGGGTCAGAGGATGATTGACAAGGGGAAGTGTGCCACTTTAATAAAAAAAGTGAGAACAATAAAGTTGGTTAATTTAATTAAATTAACATCGTGGGACTTGAGAATTTAAAATCACATTGGTGTGCCTGTATAAATGGGGATTTCTGCGGGTAGTTTGTGATTTATATTTATTGCGTTTAATTATCCTGTTTAATTTAAAATATTTTATTGTGATATTTATTGCGTATAATGCTACTGTCTGGATTCAAGGATCCTATTTGAGGGGAGTAGTGTGTATTCTTCCTCGGGACTTTGGCTCTGACCCATACGTTGACTAATCTTTTTCAGAATTAGAATTGGAGAAGCTGCATAAGTTTATCGGAGTTATCAATTGGAGGTGCAGCTGGGGTTATTTATTTAATGGCATAGTTTAGTTAGACCTTCTTTTCCAGTCATATTTAATTATGAGACTTCATTGGAGTTTTATTGGGACATTCGGTTCCAAAGTTGTTTAGAGGATTTATGTTGGATTATTCAGATCTTTATGATTCAGATTTTATTTATTCATTTTTGGAGATTGGATTTATTCGGAGTTAGCATGTGATGGATCTTTTATCGCTTAGTTGTTTATGATCATTTGAGATTGATTCAATTATTTATCTTATGGATTGATTTATTTATGTCTCATATATGTCTCATGCTAAGAATGGTATTTATTTAGATCACGTTCGGCATAGTTCGGCGGGGGTGGCTGGACACCCCGTTTGTCGAATTTTGCGGGGTGTGACACATGGTATCAGAGTATGCTCTTAGTTCTCGTAGGTTATGAGTTTGTTTAGCTTTCGTTTTAGCGATCTTTGATTCCCTTTGTTGATTCGTACTTCTTAATGTAGAGGGTATAGCATACGTGTTAGATGTGTTTCTTGGAGATGTGAAGCTTTGTGCTAAGAACATCGTAGGCATTGAGTTTAGAATTAGTAAGCTTAATGTGAGGATTCTTAAATTGGATTTTGGAGACGATGATTATTTTGGAGATTTTAGTACAAATGTTAGGTATCGTATGTATCGATTTTTCGTTGTTGAGATTTAATTTGAGTACGTTAGCATTTTGATGACTTTCGGATATAGGATCGAGTGGGGGATTTGTGAGAGTGTGTGGTACGCCATTATTTTCATAGTTTTGCGTATGCATATATATATATATATATATATATATATATATATATATATATTATTTTGTTTCTAGTGGGGAAGGTGCGCATAGGATTGGGTGTATGGGCGCCCAATTATGACATTCAACGGGTAGGCATTTGTGAGCCTTATTTTATTTTGCGAGATTTATGCGTTGATGAGTATGCTTCGTCTAATTTCGAGGACGAAATTCTTTGCTAGTGGGGAAGTATGTAACACCCCGTGTTTTTATTTATTATTTTGATTAATTAATTGGAATATTCGAGAAAAATAAAATTTTGAATTTAAGAAATTTTATTAGTTAAATATGTTGGTTATGATTTTAGAATAATAAAAATTGAAGCGGAATTGAAATCGGATTTAAAATGAATTTTTAGTGGAATTTTTAATATTTTGACTTATAGGCATTTTTTGGGAAAACTGTCAGATTTTTGGCATGATTGATCGATCGATGATTTTCATAGATCGATCGATGGTCCCAAAAATCGTGCGCTGCAAGTTGTTTTTAATGAGAGTTTGTGTAGGATTAGGACTCCTAATCATTATATAACCTTGTTAATCTGTGCGGGGACTTCTCATAATCACTTTTTCTCAAATTTTTCACTAGAGAACACTTCCAAATATTTTTCTCTTACTCATAATCATCAACCTTCTTCATAATCAAGTTTTTTGTCACAAGTTTTGGGAGGCTTAATTGGGGCTTAATCAAGATTGATTCAAGAACACTTCTTTGCTAATTTTTCGAGAGGAATCCAGATTTCTAATCAGATTTTCAACACAATCTTCACAAGCATGAGTGATCTATTCTTTTCCTTTAGTATTATGAGTTTTAAGTGTCGCCTAAATAATTGATTACATGTTTTCTTAAAATTAATTAGTAACTTAATTAGAAAAATGGACACTAACTATGGGGCTATTTTTATAAAATTTTATAATCTGAATAATATTCATAACCCTTTGGGTACGTAGAATTCGTGAGTGATTTTGGATTTTATTGGTGTAGGTTGCATTTATAAAAACCCTAGTTTTAAAATAAATGGATTTGGTGGCTTATAACTCATGTAATTTTGTTGAAACAATGAAATTAGAATTTTGATGCTTTAAATGATGAAATAACTGTATATTTAAATTAAATAATTAAATAATATTTATTGGATGCTTATGTCGAGGTGATAATTAAATTAATGTTTAATTGAATTGGACTATCATGCGTAGTTTATATGTTGATTAATTATGCTTGTTTGTGTGACTTGTTGGTATTATTATATTGCCTTTGTGACGACGGATTGTTGGAAAATTTTTGCTCTCCCTATATTTTAGGATGCCTTCTAGGTATGGGACTAGTGGGTAGGCGTTTTGATGATTTACACCTTCTAGGTACGGGACTAGTGAAGGTAGATTATTACGTTTTTATCATGTCGGGGGTGGGCTGATTTTTGGTACTTTTTCATCGTTACGCTAGCCTAGCCCTGAGACTAAGTCGAAGTTTAGAATATAAATTCTTCCAATACATAGGGTATGACGTAATAATAAATTGGGGACCCTTAGTTATGGGACTAAGGGTTATTTTGAGGATCTCACATCGATTAAAAGGGTGGGGTGATTATAAATTGAGAAATTGTGAATTAATGCCTAAGATAAAAACGGGTATTAAAATTTGTGACGACATAATGTGTAGGGGCCGACAGTTTAAATGGGTCAGAGGACGATTTATATCGTATCGTGTGTGTAACCTTGTCATGTATCGGGGCCGAATTTTTTTAAATTAACATCGTGGGACTTGGGAATTTAAAATCATATTGGTGTGCCTTTATAAATGGAGATTTCTGCGGGTAGTTAGTGATTTATATTTATCGCGTTTAATTATCCTGTTTAATTCAAAATGTTCTATTGTGACATTTATTGCGTATAATGCTACTGTCTGTATGCAAGGATCCTATTTGAGGGTATTAGTGTGTATTCTTGCTCGGGGCTTTGGCTCTGACCCATGCGTTGACTAATCGTTTTTAGGATTAGAATTGGAGAAGCTGTATAAGTTTATCGGAGTTATGATTTGGAGGTGCAACTGGAGTTATTTATTTTATGGCATAGTTTAGTTAGACCTTCTTTTCCAGTTGTATTTAATTATTAGACTTCATTGGAGTTTTATTGGGATATTCGGTTCCAAAGTTGTTTAGAGGATTTATGTTGGATTATTCAGATCTTTATTATTCAGGTTTTATTTAATCATTTTTGGAGATTGGATTTATTTGAAGTTAACATGTGATGGATCTTTTATCGCTTAGCTGTTTATGATCATTTGAGATTGATTCAATTTTTTATCTTATGGACTGATTTTTTTATGTCTCATATCAATCTCATGCTAAGAATGGTATTTATTTAGACCACGCTCGACATAGTTCGGCGGCGGTGGCTGGCTACCCCGTCTGTCAGATTTTGCGGGGTGTGACACATGGTATCAGAGCATGGTCTTAGCTCTAGTAGGTTATGAGTCCTTTTATCTTCCGCGTTAGCAATCTTTGATTACCTTTGTTGATTCGTACTTCTTAATGTAGAGGGTCTAGCATACGTGTTAGATGTGTTTCTTGGAGATGTGAAACTTTATGCTAAGAATGTCGTAGGCATTGAGTTTAGAATTAGTAAGCTTAATGTGAGGATTCTTAAATTGGATTTTGGAGACGATAATTATTTTGGAGATTTTAGTACAGATGTTAGGTATCGTATGTATCGATTTTTTGATGTTGAGATTTAATTTGAGGACGTTAGTATTTTGATGACTTTCAGATATAGGATTGAGTGGGGGATTTGTGAGAGCGTATGGTACGCCATTATTTTCATAGTTATGCGTAAGCATATAGGCAATATATATATTATTTTGTTGCTAGTGGGGAAGTATGTAACACCCCGTAATTTTGAGGATTTTGTATTTAATTATTTTTAGGAGAAATAAATATTTAAATTGGAGAAACTTAAATTTATGATTTAGAGAATTTATTTAAGTGGGAAGAATTATTTATATTTGGCGACTTTAAGTTAAATTGTTCAAATTTATGTGTGTCGCATTTTTGAGGTCAAAATTGGAGAATGTTATAAAGTATTTTGGATGACGATTCTGAGTGCGCGGTTGAGTTTGGATGGGTCGAGATAGTCAGAAAAGAGTACTCTGGAGTAGTAATCGGGTCTCGGGGAATTTTGGGCATAGCCGGGACCACACGGGGTGATTCAGGCCATTTTAATTAGGCTCATGTGGCCAAAAGGGGATTAGGGGTTTAAACCTAATTGGAGAAGTGTTGAACGACAGTTAACACAAATTCTAAACCTAGGGCTTGAGAGGGAATTTGGGGAAAGCAAATCAAAAACCAATTGAGGATTTTTGGAGCCTAATTAGAGGACAAAAGTGAGTGTTTTTCATTAACACCTTAACTACACCAACGGATCAGACACTACGAATAATTACAGGAAAGTGGTTAACTATTGTGATTTTTAAATTGATGATAATCAATTCATATTGTGGGAAGTGTAAACCTAAAATCATTTTTGGGTGGGATATTGCATGAAATGGGTTTTTATAAATTTAATTGGTTGAGTGATTTGTCAGTCCAATTGATGTTATAAAAGTATTCAATACTGATTGGTATAAGAATCATAATAGAACACCAGTGTTAGAGTTGAATTTATTGTGATTGTGGGATTTAAATGCTCATTGGATCTTAATCCACCAAGGCAAGTAGTTACTTGCTTATTGTTGCAAATTATGCGTAGTTAATTACTTTCATGATTAGAGATAGAAATCTGAGATTTAAAGTATTGAAGATTGAAACTATGGTTAATTGATGTAGAGATTTAAATGATGAGGAACCATTGATTGTAAATTGATTGTTAATTGGGATTAAATATATTGGGATTTTAAAATTAATTCTGTAATTTAAATCATGACCGTGTAGAATTTTGTTAGAAAGGTTGAATTTTTGAAAATCAAATTAGGGCAATTCTGAGTTGAATTATTTTGATGTTTAATTTGAAATCTCATGTTTGTGTATTAATATGATGTTGGAACATTATTATATTAATGTGTGGGGTCGATTTCATATTTTAGGAGGCATGAGACCTCCATTAGAGGGGAAGTTCCAAGGAAAAAAATGCCTGGCAACCCAACCAACCGAATCGATTCAATGAGGGGAGCGAATCGGTTTGCTCAACCTAACTAGTTCGATCTACCAACGAACCGGTTCAGTTTTTTGGTCTCCTCAGTTTTGTTCGTGAGTTATTTTTACCCGTTAAAGCCTGGGGAATGACGTAGGGACTTCTAGGTACTGGGGAATGCTTTCCAGGGTTTGGAACGTGTGATAGGCCAATGAAAGTGGTTCGAGTGAGGAGAACCAACAAATTAAATGAGTGACTATTTAACTAATTAATTGGGAAGTTGGTCCAAAATTTTGGATTAGGTGAACCGTATGCTGTGGATATGTGTACGAGTTCAGTAGTTTATATATATACATATTCGAGTGACGTGTATATATATGTATGTGTGTATGCTACTTGTTTATATAGAACATACCTACTCTATAGTGTCATCGTAGGAGTTTGCGCGTAGTGGGCAGTCTACCTTGGCATTAACCAATATGTGTTGGATTGATTCACCAGATCATAGCACTGTTACATTACCACTATCTGTGTATGAGGATAAGTGTTAGTTTGGAGACCGGTGGAGTGCGATGTGGTATGGTGGCGACCCCTGGACATAGGGTTTATGACCGCCTCCATTGTTTGTATTTACATTTGGAATGGGTGGTGAAATTTTGACCCGGTGGCTCAGTGAGATGCGATATGCTTGGAGCTTGATAGCATACAAGCGATGCATCCGTGAGGTCTCAGCTATGGGGATGCGGTTTAACGTATATAGCGAGTAATATATATGTATGTGTACGAGATGTGATAGGTTTTCTATTTATAGCACGGGTATAACTATGTTATTATGTTGTGTGATTATCAACTTATAGCACGAGTGTAGCTATGTTATATTTATAGTGTGAATAATGTTTTATGGAACTTGTGTCGCTACGAAACTGTTTATGAACGTATACCTAGTGAGGGTTATTGTACTTAGCTAATACAAATTATTAGCGGGTTTTGGTATTCAATAGTAGTTACATGTTATAGTTAGACCGAGTAGTTTAATTAGGATAATAAATGAAGATGTTAGGTGCACATTGTAGTTGAGAGGTGATGTTCATCTCATGTGAGTGCGACTGGTTAATTATGAAAGTAATACACTATTGTTTTAATTGATTTAAAATAATTATCTACTTGCAAAATATTTTTTACTTTTCGAGCTTTAACCCGCGGGCAATTATTTTTCCTTGTTTTTCTTTTTATACCCCAGGTGTGTAGCAGCAGCAGGCAAGACCACAGGAATAGATCCATTCTTGTCATTACAGTAGCCAGGGATGCTACATCATTATTTATACGCCTCAATTATTTTATCTAGATAGAATCAGTTCATTTCAGTTTTCAGTTTGGGCATGTCACCCGGTGATGGATAGGCTATTATATTATTCTCAGAGATGTTTATTTCAGTACTCAGTTTTATTCAGGTTGATTTTGTGGGATGTTACACTTTGGTGAACCATGGTTTATTCAGTTCACTCTTATTTATTTATTTATGCACGGTGACTTATTCATTCATTTTGTATTGTATGGTTTATTCATATTGTGTATTTATATTGTGTTGTGATAGTGATGCTGAGAATAGACCATACTGAGATTCCTATTTTATTTTAGTAAAGGATTGATCACTTGGTATTAGAATAGGCGGGTTTTCACATAGAGGTGGCCCATGAACCACTCATGAAGACAAAATTATTTCTCCCGTACTCTGGGGTAATATGCCCATCCTTGGTAGAGACCGCAAAAGCTCTTCGAGAAAGATACTTTAACCCCCTGTCCTTTGGCTTATTCTGTTCTTGAACTCGGTATACCTCAAAGAACTAAGCCAATGTCATAGCTCGCAGACCACCACTATCCATCCTAAAGTCGAGAATCATGGCCATCAATGATCTCTAATATTTAGCCACCAGTTGGTAAGGAGCAATTCCAATAGCTCTCAGAATATTTATCACCGATAGAGGTAGGGGAAATCTATCCCCTTACTACAAGAAACACTTATTGAAGCATATATACCTTGAGATCAAAGAGAATTCCCTTTCCCTAGGCTTGGCAACCCTAAAAATGATGGAGTTAAGTATTTGGTAAACCCCTGGTGTTTACCACGTCTTGATCGATAATTTGAAAGACGGAATAAGTCCCACCGGTGACACTGGGGTCATTGTCCCTCACGTAAACCTCCTTAGGGGTCCCATTACTCCCTTCTTCAATCAAAGGGTTAAAAACATAAGTGCCCACCACAGAAATAGGATTTGCATCTGAGATTTTAGAAGGGGAAACCGTTATAGAAGGCATCCTTGACATGAGAAAGGGAAATGTTACACAAATTAGACCGCCCCTAAAAGGCTTCTTCTAGCCCCCAAAGAAAGGCGTTTCAACCTATCCAGTCCCATCAATGCTCTCTAGTGAGCCTTCCCGATGACACAATAAATATTTTAGTGGTAAATTATAACCTTAGCCTCATCTATATTAACAGGATAAGTGTTGCCTTTTGCAATCCTTATAAAAAAATAAGGGGCTACTGATAATACCCTATAAAACCCTTAACCTTGCCAAGGCTCAAACCTCTTCAAATACCATTGGGAGAAGAAAGAGGCTCAATAGCTAACCTCAGACCTTAGGTAAATTCTAATTGGTGCCAGGTACCTCGAATGATCCCAAAGGAAATCCACGGTATTGTCGCAGACCTCAGTTAAGCATCCTTTCCCCAAAGGAGGTTAATCGTTCTAGAAACTCAAAGACCTCGGCGTTAAGGTCCTATTAGAATTGACGCCCTCAACCAACCTCAGATTGAGGGATAATGACCTTTAGAGGTCACGCATATCTTAGTTTTAAGATGTGGTGACTCATGGTACTTTAGGATCAATGCTTATCAACTCAAGGATCCCTTCAGCTTATTTAGGCCTCAGATAATGCTCCTACAAACTATCTGACGGAGCAGGTGGAAAGTAAAAACACTATTCCACCTACCGTCACTACCCAACCCCACTTGCATTAAATGTTACCATAAACATTTAATGTGCTCAATAAACAATGTATTTCGTCTGTAAATACTTTTCCTAACACTCTACCTTCTTCCTAGCACCGTCACACCTCAGAACTGTCAAGGCCATGCTTTAACAACCCACTTATTCTCTTTCCAAGAGTTCTCCTATAAATAGGAATCTTGTGTAAGGTGAAAGGGGATAAATATGTAGAATTAAAAAAGAATAAGATTAGTTAGTTATTAAACTTACAATAATTCTATCATTTCACGAGTGTTTATACTCCATTCCATACTCTCGACCAATTATCGAGAGCTTATATTTGTAACTAGGACTAGTTCCATTGTTTGCATTAGCTTTACATCTTGTTAAGTCCTAAAGTAGCACTCATGAACCCTTAGATAAGTCATTCGCTTACTTCCTAAGGTCCTTTGGACTACTGACGAATGACTCAAGACCTCAGACTCCCTTGACCAAAGCTCAAGGGTCTTCTATATTTTAATACTCAACTAAATTATAAAAACATGCATAACATCTTTGCACAGTGGACGTAGGACTATCTCCTGAGGTCTGAACCACTTTAAACCTTTGATTAAACTTGACACTTCTTGACTTTTACACGTCTGAGGTCCAGAGGGGAGCACCTGTGGGTATGAGGTCACTTACGATTTTAACACCCATCACTTACAATAATCCCTTTTTAAGTCACCTCGCCCTAAATAATAAAACATCAATTATCTCATTTTCAGTTCCCACCCACCCCGGTGTATAAACAAATCATTTCTGGCTAGATCCAACTCATATTATGTAACCACGCGGTGACCATACTCTTAGGTCAAAAGTTTTCACATTACCGTCATCGTTTATCTCTTATGGGTTAAGAATACAAATCAACATTGCCCGAATCTTCTCAAAACAACACTCCACTTTCTCACATGAATTAGCCATACATAAATTCATTATAAAGTTCTTCATATTTATATAAAACAGAGCAAACCATTGCTCTCATCTCTCTTAGGTTTAAAAAATCTCATAAAGGAATTCTACTAGCCTAAATTTCCATCACAATACATATTACCATAAGAAGAACCCAAATATCCAATAAGCTCATCAAGACTCAACTTCCTCAATGTCTCCAATAATGAACTCAACATGAAATACATTCAGTACTTATGTCTACAAAAATCTCTAAGTTGTAGATCTCACTCCAGAAATGATAATTCCCAAAATTATCCTCAGAAGCAGTGTTGAATGCCTTTGTCCAATCACTCGTTCTATACTTGACCACTAACTCTTAACGGTCTCCATTCTCCTGCTCCTATAAGATCGAATACTCCTTAACTCTCATTAATTCTAAAATGGATACAAATGAAGTCTATAAAAGTAATCGCGACACCAGAGTACAAAAACTTATGACAAGCTCTAGAACATCAAAGAACGCTCAGCGAAAAATGAAACGGATGAAACATAAATCCTAAGGACACTAGAACTTAGTTGCCGTGATAACAACTGTAACACACCCTGATTTTCAATGTCCAGTTGATCAGGTTACAACACTGAACATCGAGAGCGCTATGCAATTTATATCATACTTAGCATAGCATGAACATATAAGTGACAATAACTAAAAAGCATCCATAAATAAAAACTCAAATAAAGGATGATAAACAAAATACTGTGCTGAAATAACTAAAACTCCAACCTCATAATTCCACTATAATAAAAACTCTTTATACAAATATCTTAACTGAAAGGAAAAAGAGTACAACAACGACCA
This sequence comes from Sambucus nigra, assembly GCA_949130495.1. Lineage (NCBI taxonomy): Eukaryota > Viridiplantae > Streptophyta > Magnoliopsida > Dipsacales > Adoxaceae > Sambucus > Sambucus nigra. The sequence goes on from OX422211.1 coordinate 380,484,971, forward strand.
CCTCTGAATTAACTCTTGAATACAAATGACTACTATAATGAACCAACGACTCCAATTATATTAATACCAAGTTGGATCTACATAACTGAAAGTCTAATTACTCAGCCCGGTAAAAATTGTATATAATAATAATAATAAATGTGGGGGAAAAATTTATAGATTTGGGTCACATCCCAAAAGTTGCAAAAAAATCTCCAACATCAGAAGGTAAATTATGTGACTTATTTACAATAAACATGCAACCCGTCGACACTCGTATGAAATGAATACCTCACATGTCATCAAGTGCAAGTTTTGCGAGCATGTTTCAACCCATGACATAAACTATACTAAAAGCCTCTATCTTTATACAAATAAGAAAGTAATTGATAAGCGAATGCGATAGGAATGTAACCAACTACGCACATACAAAATACACCTAATACCCAACATGTTGTTTATTTAGGTTCTCATGACTCATAACATAACATTTTACTTTGTCTTAGCATCTTTAATTAATCATATTTTTCTCTGAACTATAGTGTATGTACACAATACGATACCATACCCCCCACTCATGTCACCCGAAAGGTAAGATGTACACAGTATCATAAAGCACACAAAAATGTGACGTAGAGTTCAAATAAAAGTGTCCATCACTGGAATAATATCATATACATGTATGAGTTTCATATCAACCACATGAAGACATCTACCTTCGGGGGACCTTCTTGTGTAACTATCGATAATTTTGTAGGAGTCCCTCACCTAAATAACTTAAACTAAATCAAAGCACACACATGGAAATGGTACGCAGTCTCAACTCTCGGGTAACCCCATACCAAGCCTCCACTTATGGATAGATTATTAACGTCTCTCCTCACGAAGTCTTAATACACTGAACCCATGATAAAAACATAAGACCCCCCAATGTCATGCATCAACATCCAGGTGTACGGTATCCGGTCATAACATCCAACGAAAACCCTGACCGATAGATTCACCACGAGTATTGCATGTTCACATAAGCACATAATTTATATACACATAAACTCAAGATATATATCAATACAAGATATCGCATACTCTCATACATACCCAAATCATCCTAATCCCTAACACAGGATTGTCAACTTAATTACGATTTACACTCTCTCTAAACCTTATCAAACATGTACTACATAATAGGGTACCACATACTCTCAAACGTACCCAAGGCATCTAAATTACCAACCACTTGATTGTTCATTACGTTCTTAGGTTTATTAACTCTCAAACCTCATTAAAAATAACTCTTTGTTTATTAAGTCTCCAAACTATGAGCGCATAATGCTATATATACTCTATCTCATAATAGATATATATACCACACCAATAGATCACTAGGTTAGTTAAAGGCTTATAATCTCTCAACCCTAATTATCATATCAATTATTTTAGTTCACTACTCTACAAGCTCGATATATATGAATACAACTATAGGATGTCGCTGACTCAAGTGTCTACCCAATCCAACCCAATCCTAAACTGGATGGCACAAAATAATACTAAGGTTCATATTTACAACCTATAGAATTAATACCACTAGTAAGTCTCTTCCTTTAATAAACTAAGTTAAACAACAATCAAGGAAGTCCCCAACCAAAACTAGGGTCAATCGATCGATCATCCCAAATCGCAGGTCCTCCTTCCTCTTACGGGATTTAGCCTCCAAATCATCCATTAAAGCTTCATAAAGTGCCAAAACAGATTCAAAACACAACCAAACATCAAACTAACTACTAGGTAGTGTCCCTAAATGTATTCCAACAATTATTCAAGATCAAGACCATCGAAATAAGGTTTAATTCATGAAGTTAGTAATTTCAAATCTAATTCATCAACAATATGTAAGAAATCTAATTTCTCTACGATTTCAGATTCAATTTACAAATTAGCACGGGGCTTTTACTTTATAATGAAAATAATTCCTAAAACTTGAGTTTTATTTCATATTCATACATATATAAAATTCAATTTCCTATACTATGCATAAAAGTACAAATCCTCAATGCATAGGCAATCAATTTCAACTCCTAATATACCCATATACACAAACATGCTTAAGATTAATTTTATTAGGACCTAAACATGCGTTCTACCCTTCTATTAACATACAAATATATGTATTCTTAAAAAGTTACATATTTAAAAGAATATTGCAGAGATTTCTTGCCTTAAAACTACGGACGGTGAACCTTTTGCTGAATCCTTTATGCTTTCTCCTCTCCAGGCCTTCTCTAATTGTCTTTCAAGTCTTATGGATGTTAGGGTTTTCTATTTTGATAATAAATGACTAATTAAAGAGTCTTAAAGCTATAAAACATTTCTAATTTTCGAACCTCCACATTAGGCGTATTTTTGAGCCCTCAAATGGGCCTAAAACACTACCCAAAATGATCCAAAACTTATCTTAAGGGTATACCTACCCCAAGCCCAATTTAAAATGATAAAAAACATGTAATCGTGTCTACGTATCACCCTGAAGTCCGCTTCGACCGGTTATACCTTATATCCCATGGTAAAAGCCCACAACGTAATATAAAACATGCAATTAAGTATTTTATGCGTAACCTCATATAGTCCAAAGTTGTTAATTAATTAAACCCAATAATTAAATATAGCATGCGGTACTAACAAATCACTTACCATGAAAATTTAATCATCATCTAAATACGCAATTTTATTATTACCTATTATCTCAAGTGATAATTAATTTTGATTTATTTTCTTTCTCACAATTAATAAACAATAAATAAATGCTAGAAAATACAGGGCATTACAAAAAACTCAAAATCGGACCGGACCATGAATACCCCTAATTTTAGGTGACTCGCGATTCTTGGTCGTTTTTTGTGGCATCTTTAGGCTGCATTTTTTTTTTCAAAATTATGAATCTTAAATCTAAAGTCTAATTGTGAAGTCTAAAATATGAATCTGAAAAATGCGTTTATTTTAATATCTGAATTGATGTATTTAAACACATTCAGATTCAAAGATAAGTTTGCCTCTTAGCCATTTAGAGACAAATATAGTTGTTAGCCTCTTAATCATTACAAAAATACTATGTGGTACCTCTAAGTCTGAATAAATCAGATTCAGACTTAATACGCAAAAACAAACGACCTATAAGTTTCATTTCTTAAATAGATATGTTTGGAATGACTAAGAGCGTATTTACTTATGAATTATAATATTTTTTTATGTGTTTAAATACAATTATGGTAAGAATTTTCATTTGACGCAACTATTTTTAAATAGTGAATTATAATATATTGAAGTTTAAATCATCTCTTTAGAAAACAACAAATTGTTGATTTTAAATTATGTTATCTGTTTTTCAATTCAAAACTATCCATTCTCCATATTTTCATACATTTATACCTTAATGTATGTATGTGTATATATATATAAAATTAATTAATAAATATTAGATATGCATATATACACAAAATTACGTATATGTAGGTATTATTAAAATATAAAGTGTATTAAGATTTGTATGTTAAATAATATTATTGATATATACATGATACTTATATATAGTTTTATACATGCATGTAATAATATAAAGTATACATATAGTACACATGTATTAAAATATATTGTCATTATGCGTGTGTGTTAGTTTTTATTTTTTTAAAAAAACTGTATTTGAAAACAAGTTTACTAAATGCACACCAATATTTAAAAACAAAAAAAAGATGGATTTGAAAAACTGTGTTTAAAAATAGTTTTTAAATCTCTTTTTCTAAATACGTAATCACACGGGACCTAAAATAACCTGTCTTTTCTCCTATTCCTTCATATTCTAACAACGGCTATACCCACCTCCACCTACATAAGGCTTGAAGACCTATGAATCATAAGAACACTGATGAGAAAGGTTTTTGAAAATCTCTCTCTCTCTCTCTCTCTCTCTCTCTCTCTCTCTCTCCTTGTTTCGAAACCCAATGACCGCAAACTCCATGTCCTTGGGTTCAATTTGGGATTTTCAAGCTTTAGTTTTAAGTTCGAGTTGGGATTTTTGAGTGAGTACACTTTGGATGTTGAGGCACGATTTAGTTTAATTTGTTGAGATGGGAGCGCATGACTTTGATTTTTAGGCAAGATGAAGTCCACTTGTTCTTTTTCATTAATGTCCGTGTAGAGGTAATTGGTGGTGTGGTGTTAGTGGGTGGTTTTTGAGAGAGATGATGGGTTTTGAGTTGGGTGGGGCGATGTGGGATGATGATGACAAAGATCGGGATTTGGGACTTGTGAGGATGGGTTTACGACTTATTTTTTTACTAATATGTTTCTCATTCAATAAATATTTATTATATGTTCACTTTTAATAGTGTCCTAGTTTACTCACGTTACCTGGACAATAGATATTTACAATTTGTTATGTTTTATTGGATATAAATTTTTACATTCACACTAAATATTTATTGTCAATGTATATACTTTCTTAGTTTATTGAGGAGTATTACTAGTAAATATTACTTTAATTTAATACTTTTTGTGAACGAAGGTATACAACTGGCATATTCTAAAATCAAGGTTGATCAAGTCCGAGTATTATAGTATACAAATTACTATAATTTAAAATATCATTCTTAGCATGTGATAGCAATATGAGACGATTTACAACTTTTCCAACAATATATGATGCGAAGGATAGTAATATGAATAACCACCAACAATAAAGCCCAACAACTCCAACCTACAATACAATCACTGCTCACAGCATGTAATCTCTAATTCCAAATTACAACCGTGGAGTCACATGTGACCTACCAATCCAAAAATCGTCTCATATAAAGTAAAAAATGAAAAGGAAACTATATTGTACATGCTAACAGTCTCCAAAAGTCGTAGTCTGCACTCCAAGATCCAACATCTCCTAAAAGCGCACTCCTAGCTTGATATGTTGTTCCGCAAGTACAATGGTTGGGATCACCATAAGAATACTATCTATATGATCCCAAATAAGGTAACGTAAACCCATCCAAAAGTACTAAATCAAATAAACACCGCAATAGAATACTTTATTCACCAATAAACATTTAATCGTAGAATCTTTATAAATTTCCATATGATAAAAGAAACAAACAACTACCTAGATATCAATAAAAATAAATATGTTTCGATAATAATAAGAGTATGGAGATCTATCCATTCAAAGACATCTCTCAAATACTAATCAGTTAATTAACTTATAAAAAAGCTTAGCCAATATAACTCCCAATTCCCAACCTACAATATACTCCATGCGTGGAACGCCTCATAAATGAAATCTAAATAATTCCCTCCAATTCACTTTAGTCTAGGTCAGGTTGTCGTCGAGACTGTATAATAAACATATAACTCCTAGACATATGCATAAGATCCATTATTTACACAGTATATGTCTCGTAAGCTCCCAACTCCTAGCCTTCTCTCGACTCAATGCGTGGGATATCTCATAAATAAAATCTAAATAAATAAATACCCCATATGACACACTTATGCTTATATTGTGTAGTTATCGTGAGACAAAGACTACTAAACTTATTCTTCTACACCCAAATGCATCTAACTCTAATCGTCAATCACCTAATAAAAGAAAACACGTAATAAATTCACTCCTCCATTGTTTTCCTCATTAATTTCTCAAGTTACATCCAATATTTTGACATTCACAAGTGTAGTCTACTCACAAGTTACATATCATAATAATTGCTTAGCAAGTACTTACAACCTAACAACTAAAATACTTATAAGACTTAAATTTCCTGAACTCCTAACTTTTAACCTTCTTTCGACTCCTTGTGTGGGATGTCTCATAAATGAAATCCAAACAAATACCCTTCGATACAATTTTATCTAGATCAGGTAGTCGTCGAGAGAGGAAAAATGCTACACATTACCTTATATATCCTTTACTTATTTTCATTAATGCCAACACACGTCACTCATATAAATTTCATAGCTTACTCTATAAATCCAAAGCACTTCGGTAAATTACGTAACTTTCGAAATTTTATCATTTACCAAACATTAGATTCCCTCTTACATCCCTAACTTATCACAACCTTTCCATCATATCTCAACATCCCTTATCCTAAAAATCTTTGTAGATAATAACTAACAAATTAAATTATCAACATAACTCTTATGCTACCTCAAACATTATTTACTTATTTCGCTCCCCTTGCATATATATCCCAAATACTATGATCCTAATCTCAATAATTTATATAACCCAAATGGCGTAAATCCTAAAGAAAAAATAGTACGGCTAATAACACATATCTCCTTATCAACAACATATAACCAACCATACCATCGACGATGATAATTAGTCAACAATCTAAATCCCATCGACAAATACAATAAAAAATCGACAACATAAATTCCACAGTCAACAACAATTAAGCAATGACACAAATCTCCTCGATCGTACAAGAGTTACACCATTTTCAATACCATTTGATAATAAAATAAAATTAATTAGGATTATTTTTCATAAATTAAACTTCTCATCACTTCTAATTAACTATTAAGCGTGGTTTAGGTAAATTTTAAATCATAAAGCACTTGAGGGAAAAAGTAGAGTATTCTCGCCTTTAATTATTTCTGAAATCTGGCTTGAATTTTTGGCTCATCTCTTCAAAATCTACACTTTATCCTCTTATATTTACTTCAAAATCCAAGTGTGAGGAACTCAAATACAAGCTTTAAAAGTAATTGAATGGAGGTTGAGGTTTAAAGAGGTTAGGGGTAGAGATAATTATGTGGGTTTTAGGCTTAGTTTAAGAGAAGTGGGTATTAATAATTGAAAACTTATGCTTAGATAATTTAAGAGAAAAAAAAACATTGATCACCCCATAACCAAGATGAAAGTGGGCCACAGGCGCACTCAATCACACCCTCGATCGTGGGACTCAGGCCACGATCGCTGATGAGTCTAGTCGCGATCGCGGGACCCCACAACAATATTCTCTCTCTTCTTCTATTTACACACAACCAATAAGACACTACTATACACACAAGTTAAACTCCTCGAAGCCCTAACTTGGTCCCTTGCCATACCAAAAAAAACCCTTCACCTCTACAATTATGTCCTATTTCCCACAATGTCATATAATTCAGTGAATGTTCGATTTATTCAAATAATTAGCACAAAATTACCAAAAAACTTGTAAGTTTAACTTTACTCATTTAGATAGATGTATATGATTAAAAATCATCTAGATTTATATATTCACTTGAAATATTAATCATTTTAAACCATTTAATTATTTAATTAAAATATGGAGTAATACAGTCCCGTCTACAACATGAATTATGTCCTCAGAATTCGTTAAAGCATAATCGTATTAACTTGAATCGTAGCATTACCATAGTATCACTCGCGCCTACTACAAAAATTTGTATTCAGACCAATGCACACCTATATATCATCACGAAGCAATATCAAGGCTCATATATGCCTATAATAATATTCCACTTTTAGGGTGCCCATACAACCAAACTCAGCGTGCACATATACACCAATATCAAGTAATACACAACGTATACACTAATCATAACGAGAGTTAAAATAAAATATTGCATGAACCTAGATAATCGCGCCTAGGCTTTAAAATAAGTGGCCTTACCTAAATCGCAAGTTATGTAGTGACTTCCAAAACCTCCCGAGCTAACATTATTTGTACCTATTGACCTTGAGCCTTAGGACCCTCGTATACCCGTGTCCTCTCTCTCCACATGAGTAACAAATAACTATGAAATGCCTTAGCTGCCTAACTTACACTCATTCCCCCACTTCGATTATTGCCATTAACCCCGAGAAAATTGTGGATCCCTATCACACTATTGCTGATCATGCCCTAGTTGAGGCTTTTTCTTATGTTGTTGTCCATTTTGCTCATTATGACCCTTAAGGTCCCTCCTAACATTACCTGTCTCTATCTTGGCCACATCTTGACCACTTGATTGTGATTTTCCCCCTAATATCTTGTGAAAGTTCACATGCTCCTACCAAAGCATTAAAACGATATCCACCACTCGGGAATATGTGGTGTAAGTCGAATTCCCTATCACAATCTGCTATATCGACCAATTTACCCATACAATAAAATAATTCTTCTTCTTATTTTTAGTGTCCACCCCCTTTGGTGCAAACATAAATAGATTTGTAAACTCTTATTCATACTCAGGCGCACTATGTGATCCCTGATCTGATGTGAGAAAATAACTCTTCTTCTCAAACCTAATAGAGAAAAAGAAACACTTCTTATTAAACTTTTCCACAAGCCCCAATAAGTCAAATAATTCCTATCCATGGGTGGTCGTACTCTCCCACCACAATAAAGCATAATAGGTTAGCTTAAAAGTAGCTAATAACTGCTTTCGCAACTTTGTGCAGTCCACTATCCTAATATGTCTCTCCTCCACTAATAATCCACCATTGGGTTAAATCCACTAAACATGTCCCCAAAGCCAAATTATTAATTAAGATTCACCAAGATCATGGTACCTAGTTCTCATTACTTTCCTCGAGAGGAGAAAACGGTTAAGACTTATGAACCACAACGATACAGTCAAACATTACATATTATAAATTCTTATGAGCATCTTCTTCATGAGAATGAGGCAATCACTCTCCACTAGCAAGTGGATAATTCTCACCTTCGGTGTCATCTACACCGAATGGAGTAAGATATGCAATGGTAAAAGTGCAAAGTCCACAATATCACTCACACTCCTAGACCTAAGGCGACTAAAACTCATAGCCAAGGAAGGAACTTACAATGCAACCTCGATCTCCCCCTATAAGAAAGGTTATGAGAAAAAAAGTCGACCTAACAATTGTCATGGAAAATAAGACCTACATAAACTTATACGAAGAGAGGTATATGGCGGCCTAGTTCATTGAGGACCTCTAACTACTAGGGGAGTTGCCAAAAAGGCCCTAATAAGCCAAATTATATTTTTAATCACCTGGTCGATTGAAGAGTTCGAGCCGACAAAGAAATTCACCATACTCAGGTTCAAAATCTACTAAGGGAAAATATATCCCACCAATAATATTCGCCAGTATTGCCTAACCATGACTATTTAAAATAATAATGAACCCTTAATGTGTCGAATCGTTCCCTCAAGATGGGATACATGGCCCAAAAGTGGTTAAAGAGGCTTCCCCGTAGGACAATTTATTATTTCAAGTAATTCGCTGGAGAATTTATTGGCAGATTTATCACAAATAACATCCATCATAAAAGGATGGATTTTACGAGGTTATAATTTGGGATTTCTGGGTATTTCTTTAAAAGAAATTTAATTATTTGTCTTTGGTTCTTAGTATAGTCCATATGCCAAGTAGTTAGGCCCAAACACTCTGAAAGTCGCTTTAGTCCAAGCCCACAACTTATACTAATATATTTAGTGTGAGTTTGGGTTTTAAGTTGCATATTGATAATTAATGGTCAGAGATGGGGATATGTGGAGAGGCTTAGAGAAAAAGGTCCATATCTCACTCAAAACCAAATGTTTTCATCTTAAATGGTGTCCACACACACACTTACCTATCTTTGAGAGGATCATATACTAGAACATCCAAGTATTTCAGTGGACACAAGTAAAATTTTGGAGGATCAAAAGAAGGCAACCCTTTATCTTCAATAAATACCTTTCTCCATTGTAGATTACAACCGGATCCAGAAAGGTATTTTATTTGTAACCTTAAGTTTAGATTTTCAAACCTAGTTTGTTTTTGTTCTTTCTATTACATAATCATTCGAAGATTCCTGGGCTGAAATTTTTATTTTGCTTGTATCGATCTCGAAAAAGGATAAGATTTGTGTGAACCTAGACTAGCATAAGACCAGTAGTCACTAAAAGACCTATGTATAGACTATTTATTTATTTCGTCATTCATAAACACATTCATAAAATCATTATATTCATAAACTGTTTGTCCTTCACCTTTAAAGTTAACCATGAAGGATATCTCAGTTCCACTTTCTTCACTAAAGGAACTTTTATTCGGTTCGATATCAGAATCATTCAAGCTAGCTTTGTAAACTTCCTTCTCTTTGTCAAAGTCCTATGACTTCCCTATATTTGTCAAACGTGTTGGTCATACATTCATATGGTGACATACTCCACCATACCCAAAACACTTATCCTCCTATTTCAACTTTCTTCTCTTAGGTGCACTATTCTCATAACTACCTTTCAAATCGTATTTAATGCACGTTTAAATTTCTTCTCATGTTTAAATATTTTATTATTATTCTTATAGAACTTAATAAACCATTTAACAAATAATGCAATATACCCTTTGTTTATAGAAATTGGATTTAAGTGGTCTTAGCTAATTTCTACTAATTAACTAGTAATCTAACAATTGTGAGATTAACTACTAAATATCACATAATGAAAACAAAATAGATAGATAAAAGAGAAATAAAATACCCAAATTTACGTATTTCAGCCCAATTATATGCCCACATCCACATGTGATGTGATATTTATTCCTTTAGCTAATAAACTAAATGGAAGTATAATTGAATACAAGATCTCTCTCTCTCCAATTTAGCAGCATAAAAATATAATAATATTTCACGCCTCTACTAAAGCAATTAGGATTCTATTTATAGTCAACTAGGAGTGAGACGAGAGGGGCACATGTCTCACCTTTATAAGTCAAGTGAGATCATATTTTACAAGCTGAGTGAGGGAATGATCCCAAGTTAGTTATGGCACATGATGCTAATATTTCCATATCTCCTAAAGGCCATAGCCGATCATATACGAGCTGATTTCCTTAAGGGACCTCTACCCCTTGTATATGTTAGGTCACATAGACCAATTAATCCATATAACACCTGTCACCTTCTCATTGTTCTGTAGATTACACTACATTTAGTGTATAAAATAGCCCCCGAGACTTTATTCATGATGTTTGACAGTGATGGAGATTTCTTAAAGGGTTACAACTTCTAAGGGTATATGCTACGTTTGGAGTGAGTGAAGTTTTTACTATGACTTATATTCGTCTCGGATCATTCATCTCATCCCAAGAAAAACTGAATGCATTGTGTGTTCAAACTTTTATGGTGTTGTATTTGCCACATTTAGCCCATTGGTTGGTAAAACATATCATCATTTGTGCGTGTGCACCTTGGATAGCGCATGCACAATTTTAGACTTATATCCTGTATTTACATGCCCATTGTGTTATGCTTATGTCAATGCCATAATTAGTTTCCCCAGTCTATTTAAACTTCTTATTTCAATTAATTTATCTTTTCAAAATCTAAAACACCATGCTTCCCTAAAGAGAGGAATGCAACACCCAACTCTGGTCATTTTCCATCGTTATTCTCCATTTTTGACAAGGCTATTCTCTTTTCCTTAAGTCAATGTTATCTTTAATCGCCATCATTTTTTCCATATTTTCATTTCAATGAATTACATGTATCTTTCATTCTTTCAATGAATTACATGACATATTTGCACTGTGACCACTAAAGAGTTTAAAAGAATTATGTCATGCGAGAGCGCTCGGGATGCTTGGGGAATTTTTATATCCACACACGAGCGTACCGATACGGTTAGGGTTTCCAAGTTGTAAAATCTTACGACTAAGTTTGAAACGATTAAGATGTTAAAGCGTGAGTCTTTTGATGAATTTTATGCCAAGTTGTCAGACATAGTCAACTCCTCGTTTAACTTCGGTGATGATATCCCCAAGTCGAGGGTGGTGCAAAAAATCTTAAGGTCATTGCCTGAAAAATTGAATGCTAAGGTCACGGTTGTAGTTTATTTAGGTGGTGTCGATACTCCGTGGGTCCAAGAACTCGTAGGTGACCTCTAAACCTATGAGATAGGCATGTATCCTCCAAAGAAAAAGGTTAAAAATAAAGAGAATGGCATCACTTTGAAATGCCGAAAGGAGGATGTGTCAGATTACAAGAGTGAGGGTGATTTAAATCTCGAAAAAATCATGGTTTTCCAGGAAGTTCAAAACGTTTCTTAAGCTTAGAGAAGATGAGAAGTTTCAGAAGAAACCTAAGAACTTTAATGATCATGGTAAGAAAAAAGTGGGATAAGACTAAGGATGTGGATGATCAGGACAAGTATTTTGAATGTCAAGGTGTTGAACATCATGATTTTGAGTGTCCCACTAGACTAAGGAGAAAAGGCAACTAATTTAACACAATTAATTAGAAATCGAGTTTAAACCCTATCTTAAACCAACTTAGATGTAACTTCTTGCGTAGATTTCAACAACAACTAATTTAATTTTAATATCACTACACGATCTGAGTTGGCAACGGTTTGGGTTTGATTTTGATTTGTGATCGGGCTTTTCTGTTATCTTTCTCGGTATCAGACACCGTTTTGCTATCTCTACATTTTCAGCATTCGCCTAAAGACATTTCGGGGTATAAAACCCATATTCAATCCAAACTAGTTTAGGGTTTCACCAAACTATTGGATCTAAATCTATGTGATTGGAAGAAATCTAATTTCATCTAATTAATAACTAATCTAGAGATTTAAGGTTCCAAACCATTATTAGAAAATTGGTTTAATTGACCTGAATGCATTTCACGTAATTTTATGGGCTACTGTTTTGATTATTTTATTATATATAGATGTACGATTGTATTAGTTATGAATATTTGCGACTTTAGTTTTTATGATATGCATTTTGTGTATTAATTTACAAGAGTATTTAATTAATTAATTAATCGTTTTAGCTTTAAAATTTCCCGTGCCCAAGTCCGGATGTAAAACAGGGTGGGCTAGTGTCAAGTTGACAACCAACTATAAAATTTATGTAAAATTTTGTTAATGGATTCTCTAGTTAAAACAACAAATGTAAATAAAAATAATATACATTAAATTAGATTTAGTACGTGGAATTTAGAAACACTAATTGACAAGTGTTAAGAACTTATGTATACCTCAAAACAGAGAAAAATCAACATAGTATGCCTAGAAGAAACAAAATAGAAGGGGGAAAAGGCTAGAATGTAGGATAATGTTATAAATTATTTTACTCGGGACGGAAATATAATCGTAAAAATGGGGTGGGTATTGTTGTTGATCACTATATGAAAGATATAGTGGTGGATGTTAAAAGATGGGGAGACATATTAATGAGCATTAAGATTGTCTTAGATAAAATAATATTGAATATTATTAGTGCTTACGCACCCCAAGGATCTTTAGATGAAAATGTAGAGAAATTATTTTGGGAATTATTGGGTTAAGTATTATAACAAATTCCTACGCATGAAAACATATTTTTAGGAGGTGACTTGAATGGACATGTTGGAGTAGAATGGGAAGGTTATCCAAGGATACACGGAGGCTTTGGTTTTGATAAGAGAAATGAAGGATGGAAAACTATCTTAGAATTTGCTAAGACATACAATCTAGTGTTAACAAACACATTTTAAAATTAAAGGGAAGAACATTTAATAATATTTAAAAGTGGAGGGAATAAAACTGAAATATATTATTGCTTACTTAGAAAAAGAAATTTAAACACATGCAAAGACTGTAAAGTTATACTAGGTGAAAGCTTAACAAATCAACATCGCCTATTGGTAATATATTTAGCCATTAAAGGATTTAAGTACCGAAAAGAGAAAATAAATTATCAAAATATAAAATGGAATGATTTAAAAGGATGCAAAGAGATAGAATTTAGGCAGAAGTTCCTGTTAAACATGAAGTGGAATTGGGACGGTAATGTTAACAACATTTGGTCAAGAACAAAGAATTATATTGAGAAAATAGGTAAGCAAATTTTAGGTGAGACTAAAGGAAAATGATTCATTAAAAAAGAGACTTGGTGGTGGAATGAGGAAGTGCAAAAGATAATACAAAAGAAACGAGTAAGTTTTAAAAAGTGGCAAAAGAGTAAAAATCAAGAAGATTTGGAAAAGTATAAGAAGTTAGAAAGTGAAGTAAAAAACAATATTAGAAATACGCAAAAAAATGGACTAGATAATCTTTATAGTAAATTTGGTACCAAGGAAGGTGAAAAGGAAATATATGAATTATCAATTAATTGACATAGATTGACAAGGGATATGGGTCGTGTTAAGTGCATTAAAGACATAAATCAAAATATATTAATTAACGATAAAGAAATTCTCGATAGTTGGGAAGCGTATTTTCAAGGATTATTGAATGAAGAATATCTCAAAAAAGATGTTGAGAACATAGAATCAAATATAGAATTAGTATGTCCGATTACTGAAAAAAAGTAAATATATTAATAAGAAAAATCAGAAGGAATAAAGCGGTTGGCCCGGATAAAATATCCATAGAGGTATGGAGGACCCTTAAAAGTATAAGGATAGAATCATTAACATATTTATTTAATAAAATTTTAGAAAAAGGAAACATGCCAGATGAGTGGAGAAAAAGCACCATAATACCTTTACATAAAAATAAAGGGGATATACAACACTGCAGTAATTATAGAGGAATCAAATTGGTGAATTACACTATAAAATTTTGGGAAAAAGTTATAAAACAAAGATTAAGAAATAATCCAACTATTTCGGATAATTAATTTGGATTTATGCTAGGGAAATCCACTACGAAAGCTATTTACTTATTAAGACAATTAATGGAGAAATGGAGAAGTAAGAATAAAAATTTATATATGGTCTTTATAGACTTAGAAAATTCATATGATAGAGTACCTAGGGATATAATATGGTCGGCTTTAAGGATGAAAACAATCCCTATGAGTTATATTAAAGTTTTTGAAGATATGTATGATAATACAAAAACTAGAGTAAGAACTATTTATGGAAAACTAATGATTTTACGATTAAAGTTGGTCTACATCAAGAATCGACCTTAAGTCCTTACTTATTTGCATCTGTATTGGATGAGATTACCAATGATATACAAGAAGATGTCCCATGGTGTATGTTGTTTATAGATGATATAGTTTTAGTAAACACTTCAAAGGAGGACTTAGCGAGTAGAGTAGA
Source organism: Sambucus nigra (assembly GCA_949130495.1). NCBI lineage: Eukaryota > Viridiplantae > Streptophyta > Magnoliopsida > Dipsacales > Adoxaceae > Sambucus > Sambucus nigra. The sequence continues at coordinate 380,499,994 of OX422211.1, forward strand.
TACTTGGTGAAAAGCCTTATATTAAGGGATTAAAAATCAGTAGAAATGTAACTGAATTTATGGAATGTAAATTTAGTAATGAGGCGTATGATAGCATAATGTTAAATATTGAAGAAGTGATAAACCAAACTAATAAATTTCATTATTTAGGTTCAGTGATACAAAGTAATGGAGATATGATGAGGATGTTACGAGTAGAATATCAATTGGTCGGATGCAATGGAGACAAGCAAGTGGGGTGTTATGCGATAAGAGGATAACTAATAAATTAAAAGGAAATTTTTATCGAAAAAGTTATTAGGCCAGTGATCCTATATAGAGTGGAGTGTTGGGCTTTAAAAAAAACATGAACAAAGTCTCTATGTTAGTGAGATGAGGATGCTTCGATGGATGATAGAAATTACTAAAAAGGACAAGATTAAAAATAATTATGTGAGAGAAAATTAGGAGTAACTCCCATTAGTAATAAATTAAGAGAAAGTAGACTTAGATGATATGGACATGTGATGCGTAGACAAGTAGATGCACCTATAATAGGAGGATTTTTTTTTGGAAATAGAGGGTAAAAGAGAAAAGCGACACCTTAAGCTATCCCGGGAGGAAATTATTTAGAGAGATATTAAGGAAATAAATTGCTAATAATAAATTAGAATGGAAAATGAGAATCCATGTGGCTGACCCCATATGATGGGATTAAGGCAAGGATGATGATGATGATGATGATGATGATGATGATAAATAAGAAGATGAGGAAAATGAGATTCTAGTGGCCTTTCGTGAATTGTACACCGAGTCATTAAAGTTAAAAAAGGCCAACTTGAAGTTAGGAACAAAATTTAAGGAACGTGCAGTAGATAATTGTGGCATTGCAGGCCCCGAGTAATGGTGCATTTGGGGGGAGAGGACATTCATGAAGATAATAGTGCACGCTATAGTGCTTGTATCCTAGTCCATCGCCTCCCCCTGATATCGAGTTATCGGTTTGAGGTTTGATTCGATGACTTTTCCCCTGGGTGTAGTTTGACGCCATGTCAATTTTGGGTGCACGCCCCTGGTAAGTGTGGTTTTAATGATAAAAAGGGGATTTCATAGGTTGTTTAGAGTTACCACTTTATTTTATATAAACATAAATAAAAAAAGGTTTGGGTTATCCCTTTCAGGATAATCCTAAATCAAGTTTTAAAGTCTATGATTGGTTTAGAGATTCTTATTGTGAGGGTTTCAAAGCCGGTTTACAAGCGGGGAAGGTGTTAGGAACCCCACTTATTTTGTACGATTCCATAATTCTATACTTATTATGAATCTTTATATTAATTGATTGATTTTTATATATTTTATAATTTATTTAGAGATCTAAGCGCGAGGATTGCTTAAAATGTAGATAGGTGCTTAGGTTGGAAAATGGTATCAATGATAGGCATAGACACGTCAATTCAACAAGTTCAGATACACAAGATTGCTTATGTATGACTCCGTGCTTTGTATAAGTTGTGGCCATTAATGTAAGTGTAGGTGTGCGAGAAAGCTCGACTTTGAGATAGTTTGATATCTCATTCGGGTTTTAAGGAGAGATAGAAGAAGAGATAGGAGATGGGAACATCTCTGTGGGACAATATGTCAAGATACGTATTATCTAGTCTTGACATAACTAGAAAGACTCGATATTATTCCTACGTACCTAAGCGGGCTTCGGTTCAAAGCCTACGGAGTTCGGTTGTATAAGTGGTGTATACGTGTTTGCATGATTGTATGTCGGTATATGTTTAGGAGGTTCCAAGTTAAGATAATTTGATATCTCATTTTAGTTACCTAGGTATAATGAATGAAAGTTAAGAGATGGGTGCTTCTCGGTGGAGATAACATGTAAGAGAGGATAGTTCTTAGTGCCAGGGTGCTTAAATATAAATTGAGGCATAACCTCTATTAATAGCGATAGTTTAATAGATAAGATGCTATAAGTAATGAAGGAATAAAATTAGTTGAAATGAATCAAACTATTTAGTATAAGCTCACAAACTCTTGTGTATAACTCAATAACAAGCAATAAATATGATCTGTTTAGAACAATAAATAAACCCTTGAAACAACTAGGAAGGCAAAGAGAAAAGCAAACATTCTGGATACAACAAAGGTAGGCAGATCAAACACCAAGGTACGATGGAATAAGAATCAAATATCTATCAATGCCATTATTGGTAGAAAACTTAGCAAAAGGTATTAATGGTGAAGAATAAAAGCTCTAGTTCTTGTAATAACTATCTTAAAATTCTCTCTCTCTGTGATGTGTAATGACTTATTTTTTCTTTCTTCTCCTCTCAGTGGAATAACCTAGTATATACATCTTCCCTCAGTCCCAATATCATGGGACCTTAAATCCCCCTATTTCTTTTAGCACGCCTTTGCTCGTTCCCTATCATCTATCTATTGGGGGATAAGACTATTCAGCATGGCATAAAGTTATCTCCAAGCATGGACAAAAGTATTACTTTAATGAAAAGTAATGATCGCTCTTCCCAACACATTATATAAAGTCTACCATCATGGAATCATGTGTAAAAGGAGTAGCCCTTTATGTTAGTTAATGCTTTTCTGCGTCAGCACCTTTTTACCGCATATAAACACATTTGGTCAAGGGAACTAGTGGTTGGTTGCAACATGTTTCTCATTTTATGCTCTCTCAGACTAGATGGTGTTTTACCCGGTGTATCTAAAGAGGTTAAGTCATGCTTTAATGTTGCCTTGTGATGAGTGCATTATTTTGTATGAATTATGCCCAAATCTAGGCCTTGTTAGACCCATTGTATCTTAAATAATGAGTTTTTAGAGTCGTTTTCGAAAAATAAAAGAAAAATGCAGGTTTGAATAAAATCCGAGTTAAAAAAATACAATTTTAATAACTCCGGGGATAAAATTGTAATTTCAAAAACTTTATGGGCCTGAAAATAATTTTTAAATGTTTATCTAGGCAAAATAAAGTTCCCTCTGAAATTTGGTTGAATTTGGAGTTAAAATGAAAAAGTTATGAATTCCGGGGTTAAAAATATAAATAAGGGTAAATTCATAATTTTCTAAACTTTCTGGGGCTGAAATTAAATTAATATAAGTTATTTTATATTTTTGCAGGTACCCCTGAAGTTTGGTGAAGATCCGAGGTGATTTAGTGAAGATATGAAGATTGTGGGAATAATTTAAAGAAGTACAAAGTTAAGGGGCCAGAGTGGAAGAGTGCAATTTCTGGAAATGGGAATGGGTTATATATTATTGAAGCAGCTATTATTACAAGAACGCTGCTTGGTTCAGTGGTCTCGCGCGCGCGTGGAAGGAGAATGTCAGGGGTTCGATTCTTCCCCCTGACCTTAATATTTTGGTAAAAAATTCACAAGCCCAAATTGCACCCAAACGCAGCCTTAAAGAGATAAGGTTTGACAGCTTCTTAGTCCGAAAATCAAGGGATTTGGAGCTGACCATTACGTGATTTTCAAGATATTCCGTGGGACTCTTTTTTTTTTGGTTGATTTTTAGGAATTTATAATTCATATAAATCAATTAAAAGGGTGTTTTACACCAACTCAAATACCCTAATTCTAAGCCTATAAATAGGACCCTTGGGTTCATTATTTTAGGGGTGATAGAGAGAGCTTTAGAGAGGGCCAATAATTATTTTGTGGGTGGAATTTTTGTCAAGATTATTTGTGACACATCAATTGTAAGTTTGTTTATTTAATGAAATTGAGTATTCATTCTTGCAATTTTATTATGTCTACAATTATGCTAGCTTAATTTCCTCACTAGGACTAGGTGAAATTTATCATGTGTGATTAATATTGTGTGTGATTTAATTTCGTCTTTATTTCCCGATATGTGCTAAAAGTTTTAAAAATTCGGTATTCATTTAAAACGACACGAGAGTGCGTTTTAAACCTTCGGCATTATTTGAAAAAAAAAAATCATTTTTATATTTTAAGTATGAGTACTTTTTGATGGGTTATACTTTTATTAAATTGATTGATAGCCCATGCTTAAAGACTATATTTTAAAATTTAAAAGTGAACTTTTTAAGGGAATAGGGATTTTAGGCGTCTAAATTTAGAGACTTTAAATTTTATTTTGGACTTCTCACGTATTATTTTTCCGAATTAAATACGACGAGAGCCGGTTTAATTTGAGTTATAAAATCGGGAATGACGAATTTAAATTATTGCACAGTGTTAGTTTAACGTGATAAATGGATCCAATGTCCTAGTTTTCACGCTACCTTGATTATATCTCTCGTACTCCTATTTCTTGTTTGTGTTGCTTAGTTTATTAACACATCTCCTCTCCAACCCAATTTAGTCTAGTTGGACAGTCACAATTAATTTTAAAGAAAAAAATTGATAAATCTCTGTGGGTTCGACCCGTACTTACACTCGCTATTCTATAATAGCCTGTGCACTTGCGGTATTTTATAAATTGACAACAAGTTTTTGGCGCCGTTGCCGGGGATTTGTTCGATTTTTTTTTTTAAAAAAAGTTGTGATTTTCGGACTAGTTTTTTTTTTTTTTTTTTTTACTTTTCGCATCTTTGTTAGTAAAAATTCATTAAAAAAAATAAAGAAGTAAAAAATTTCTGAAAAAAAAAAAAAAAAAAATTGTTTCGTAAGTGTTTTTTTTTTCTTGTTAAATACACCACTAGTGCGTGTGTCGTTTTTTTTTTCCCTCTCTTTTCGTAATTTTTTTTTTTTTGTGTCGCACTTTACGTTTGGTGTAGTTTTTTTTTTCTTTTCAGGAGCATATAAAAAAAAAAAAAAAAAAAAAAGTGACGAAAAATTCGAAAAAGTGTCCAACGGTGCGCGAACGCGAAGAAAAAAAAATTGTGCAATCTTGCCACGGGCACAAGGAACTCTCGGGGACAACTGAAACGTAGGCGGCGTTTCCCTCCGATCGACGTCAAGTTAAACTTCGGCCCGGCGTAAACAAGTGACTGTAAAAAGTCCACGCCGGAGGTACGTTTTTTTTTTTTGGGTGCTCCTACGTGGTTTAATTTCGCATTTAATTTAGCACGTTGCATAAATTGACTTAAGGGCAAAACCCGTGTGAAAGATAAGGTGGGGATCTCATCACCTCTCCTTGACCCGAAAATCACTAATTATCCATGCATTTGCATATCCCGAGCCATCACATTTAATTTAAAATCAATTAGACATTGGCCTTAGGATATCACATAGCTCATAGGAAACCTCTTAACAAGGCTAGAGTTAAAAGCTACTCCAACGCGAACTTGTCAAATCAATTCCGTTTCACCTTGTCTAGGATTGGTGGTTTTTAATGTGTCTTCGTACCGACCACCTACCTGGAGGAAAAAACGGGTTTTGAGGCGATAACCGTAGTTGGTCGTCTTTTAAATTCTCCCTTGTCAAAGAGTAGGAGCTGTCTAATTAGGGAGATTAATTTGGAGACCCTTGTTGTCGTCGATTAATCTCGGGAAAACTAGATTTTAAAATTGAAATTTCCCTCACCTAAATTAGATAATTCAATTTGCTGTGTGTTAGCTAGGAATTACGTGGTTTGAGTCAAATATTATTTTACATCACATAAAAAAAAAAAAAATCGAGTGAGCTGAGTGCATGCGAAGTTGGTTTCGAAATCATACCGGTCGTTTGTCAAGTGTGGTGTCTAGCATTCCCGATACCTACGTAGGTAGATTTTCGATATTCACCGAGATGGGAGACGAGTTAGCACCACGTGCCCTTAAAGACTACCTTTATCCAACTAGGTCTAGTCAGCGTTCATGCATACTTCTCCCCGATCACAATGCAAATAATTTCCAATTCCATTCGGGAACAATCCAACTGTTCCCCGTGTTTCGGGGTACTGAAAAAGAGGATCCGTACCTTCACGTGCGTGAATTCGAGGAGATATGTGGGACCATTAAGTACCAACAACTCTCCGATGAGATTGTTAAGCTTAAATTGTTCCCGTTCTCGTTGAAAGACAAAGCTAAGAGTTGGTTTAACTCGTTAAAACCCGAATCCATCACCACTTGGAACCAAATGAATGTCACCTTCCTACAACAATTCTTTCCTAACCAAAAGACGGCGTCGATACGTCACGCCATCAACACATTTAGCCAAAAGGAGGGAGAAGCATTGTGGATGTATTTGGAGCGATTCAAGGACTTGCTGCTGCAATGTCCGCACCATGGAATTGAGATGGGACGCCAAGTCCAAATTTTATATGAGGGGTTCGATTGTAACACCCGAACTATGCTCGAGTCACTATGTAATGGTGATTTTACCGAGAAGAGTGAGGTCGATGCGTGGGTATTTCTAGAAGCCATAGCCAAAAAGTCCCAGCGATGGGCACCCAATAGAGAATCTAGATCCACCACCTCGAATGAGGGGTTCGCTCACCAAGTTGAACAAAGTTATGATTTAAATGCCAAAGTGGCCACATTGGCCCGACGTTTAGAAGCTTTAGAGACAAGCAAGGAGGGAAATCGAACCGCATCTGCGGCCATTCAACATGTAGGTTCCCCTATGTGTATACTTTGTGATGCATTCGACCACTTAGTAGAGAATTGCCCTTCCCTTCCGGCCCACAAGGCACTCACCGAGCAAGCCAATGCCCTCTACCAAAATAGGCCAAAGTATGACCCATATTCCAATACATACAATTCGGGATGGCGAGACCACCCCAATCTTTCATGGTCTAAGGGTCAATACCAAGGAAGTGGAGGTCAATCTTCCGATAACCCACCCCCGGGTTTCCCAAAGAATGCCACTGCACTCTCGAATCCCTCATCCCAAAAGATTCAATCTTTAGAGGATTCGATGAACCTTCTTGCCCAAAGTACCCTTCAATTCCATCAAACCACGCAAAATGTCCTCCAATCTACCCAGCAAAGCATGCACGCGAATACGCAAGCCATTACCAAACTCGAGGTCCAAATGAGCCAACTAGCTAATGCATTGAGTGAGAGGAATAAGGGAACATTCCCAAGTCAGCCCGAACCCAATCCAAAGGGTAACATGCCAAGGGGTCAATTTCTTATTCAAGGCGACACGAGCGCATCACACCCCCAAGAGCACGCAAAAGCCATCATCACGCTTAGGTCTGGCAAGGAAGTAGAGACAAATATTTCACCACCTACCGAGAGTGAATCCGAGAAAGGTAAGGCGAAGGAAGATCCACCCGTATCTACAACTTCATCCTCACCTTTACCTTCCGAGCCATCTGTAGAGACCTATGTACCAAAAGCTCCATTTCCACAGCGTTTGGTGCCACAAAAGAAAAAGGCACAAGTTGATAAGATGTTGGAAGTATTCAAGCAAGTACAAATCAATATCCCACTGCTTGATGCTATTCAACAAGTCCCATCCTATGCGAAATTTCTAAAGGACCTTTGTACCTTCAAGAGAAGCACCAACGTACCCAAGAAAGCTTTTCTCGCCGAGCAAGCAAGCTCGATCATTTCATATCGAACTCCCATCAAGTATAAGGATCCCGGTACTCCGACGATCTCTATAAAGATAGGGGAGTACCTCATCGAGAAGGCACTTCTAGATTTAGGAGCAAGCGTGAATCTTCTGCCGTACACCGTATACGAGAAACTAGGTTTGGGGGAGTTGAAACCGACTAGGATTACCTTGTCCTTAGCCGATCGTTCTGTGAAAATCCCGAGAGGTATTGTTGAGGACGTCCTAATTAAAGTGGGTGACTTTATATTTCCTGTCGACTTTGTTGTCTTGGACACCCAACAAGTGCAAAATCCTATTGCACAAATCCCTGTTATTTTGGGTCGTCCTTTCCTCGCCACATCTGATGCTGTTATTAGGTGTCGGAGCGGCCAATTGAACCTATCCTTTGGGAACATGACTATGGACCTTAATGTGTTCAATTTGGCCAAACATCCACCCGATGATGATGAACCCATGGATGTCGACATGATTGATAGTATTGTCCAAAAGACTTTCGAGCAAACTTATAATGACGACCCTTTAGCATCTTGTCTTGCCTTTTTTGGGTCCGAATTTGATGTCGAACAGTCCATCGAAGAAGTCAATGCCCTCCTCGACTCTGCCCCTATCATGGAAGTAGGAAATTGGAAGTCTAAATCCGAGCCCCTCTCACTTTCCTCATCACATATTCCACCCTCAATTGAGAAAGCTCCCGAGCTTGAATTGAAGCCACTGCCTGAAACGCTCAAGTATAGGTTCTTAGGACCTTCTGAATCCTTACCTGTTATCATCGCGTCTGACTTAGACAAAGAACAGGAAGATAAACTGTTGCGTGTTCTCAACGAACACAAGGAAGCCATAGGATGGACCATAGCCGACATTAAGGGGATAAGTCCCTCGGTGTGCATGCATAGGATACACTTAGAAGACAATGCTAAAAATTCTCGTGAAGCACAACGTAGACTTAATCCCAATATGAAAGAGGTCGTCCGAGCCGAGGTGCTAAAATTGCTCGATGCGGGTATCATTTACCCCATCTCTGATAGCCAATGGGTCAGTCCCGTTCAAGTGGTCCCTAAGAAATCCGGTGTTACGGTGGTGAAAAATAACGATGATGAGTTAGTACCCACTAGGATTCAAACCGGTTGGCGGGTGTGTATTGATTATAGGAAGTTGAACGCTGTTACAAGGAAGGATCACTTTCCCCTTCCTTTCATAGACCAAATGCTAGAGAGATTATCCGGCTATCCATATTACTGTTTTCTCGACGGTTACTCCGGCTACAATCAAATTCCCATCGCTCCTGAGGATCAAGAGAAAACCACCTTCACTTGTCCATTTGGTACTTTTGCCTACCGACGCATGCCCTTTGGGTTATGCAATGCACCCGCCACCTTTCAGCGGTGCATGATGAGTATCTTTTCGGATATGGTGGAGCGGTTTCTCGAAGTCTTTATGGATGATTTTTCTGTATTTGGGTCTAGTTTTGATGAGTGCCTCCATCACCTCACCCTCGTTCTGAAGAGGTGCAAGGAAAAGAACCTTGTGCTTAATTGGGAGAAGTGTCACTTTATGGTCAAACAAGGCATAGTGCTAGGTCACATCATTTCTGAAAAGGGTATCGAGGTTGATAAAGCTAAAATAGATCTCATTGCTAATCTCCCACCCCCTAAAACTGTGCGTGAAGTTCGATCATTCTTAGGACACGCCGGTTTTTATCGGAGATTTATTAAGGATTTTAGCAAAATCTCTCGACCCTTGTGCAATCTTCTTGCCAAGGACACACCCTTTGATTTCACTAACGAATGCGTTCATGCCTTTGAAAGGCTAAAGACGGAATTGACCTCTGCACCTATTATGAGACCTCCCGACTGGAATCAGCCGTTTGAGATCATGTGTGACGCTTCCGACTATGCCATAGGTGCGGTTCTAGGTCAGCGTAATGAGAAACTTCCTCACGTCATCTATTATGCCAGTAGAACTCTTAATAATGCCCAATTGAACTATTCCACGACTGAAAAAGAGTTCCTCGCTGTTGTTTTTGCTCTTGAGAAGTTTAGGTCTTACTTGATAGGATCCAAAGTTGTCATTTTCACCGATCACTCAGCCCTGCGATACCTTTTGTCTAAAAAGGATGCCAAGGCTCGTCTCATTAGGTGGGTCCTATTACTGCAAGAGTTTGACCTTGAAATTCGGGATAAGAAAGGGTGTGAGAATGTAGTGGCGGATCATTTGTCTAGGTTAACCATTGACTCTTTCGATAACCTGCTGCCACTAAATGAGTCCTTTCCCGATGAGCAACTGATGCTTGTTTCTCATCTTCCATGGTTCGCCGATATTGTGAACTATCTTGTGACAAGTGAAATGCCACTGCATTGGTCTAAGCAAGATTGTTCCAAATTTTTAAAGGAAGTCAAACATTTCTTTTGGGATGACCCGTATCTTTTCAAGTATTGTCCCGATCAAATCATTCGAAAGTGTGTCCCCGATCACGAGATTCAAAGCGTAATCTCTTTCTGCCATGACCAAGCCTGTGGAGGTCATTTCAGTGCTAAAAAGACCGCTGCAAAAATCTTGCAGTGTGGATTCTATTGGCCCACCATTTTTCGTGACTCGAATGATTACAGTAGGAGTTGTGACCGTTGCCAACGGTTAGGGAAGATCACACGTAGGAATATGATGCCCTTAAATCCCATTCTGATTATCGAGGTTTTTGACTGCTGGGGCATTGATTTTATGGGTCCATTCCCAAATTCCTACGGAAATCTCTACATTCTTTTGGCAGTTGATTATGTGTCTAAATGGGTAGAATCCATACCGTGTAGGACGAATGATCGCCACGTGGTGGTCAAATTCATTCGAGAAAATATTTTCTCCCGTTTCGGCACGCCACGAGCCATCATTAGCGATCAGGGAACCCATTTCTGTAATCGATCCTTCGAGAGTCTTATGAAAAAGTACTCGGTCACGCACAAAGTAGGGTGTTCTTATCACCCTCAAACCAGTGGTCAAGTTGAAGTTTCCAATAGGCAAATCAAGCAAATCATCGAGAAGACAGTGAATCCAAACCGAAAGGATTGGTCCTTAAGGTTATTGGATGCATTGTGGGCTTATCGCACTGCCTACAAAACACCACTTGGTATGTCCCCGTATAGGCTTGTCTATGGAAAAGCCTGTCACCTTCCGGTAGAGTTAGAACACAAGGCCTATTGGGCCATTAAGACCTTCAATTTCGATTTACCTGCTGCGGGAGAGGTCCGAAAACTACAACTTAATGAGTTGGAAGAGATTAGGAATGATGCGTACGAAAATGCAAAATTGTATAAAGAGAAAATGAAAATGTTCCATGACAAGTCCATCCTACGGAAGTCATTTGAGTCTGGACAGAAAGTTCTCTTATACAATTCTAGGTTGCATCTCTTTCCCGGTAAGTTGAGGTCTAGATGGTCCGGTCCCTTTATTGTTAGGACAGTCTACCCACATGGGGCGGTTGAGATAGAGAATCCTAAAAATGGTGAACTTTTCAAAGTTAATGGTCAAAGGTTGAAGCCATATCTGGAATTGCGAGATCGGGAAGTGGAGGATATTCTCCTCCAAGACCCTGTGTACCACGAGTGAACATGAAATTGGGTCATTGTTGTTGTATCATACTTTTTGTTTTACAGGAATTGTGCGTTGGACAAAGTCCCTCATTACGGTAATATCTTTCATATCTTTCCCACCTTTTAAATTTTTGTCGTTAACATTGAGGACAATGTAAAATTTAGGTTTGGGGGTAAGGATGATATTTTTTTTTTAAAAAAAAAAAAAATCAGAAAAATTTTCAAAAATTCAAAAAGATTTTCAATATAATTGAGTTTTGAAACGATTTCTTAATATAGAATTAATTCATGGATCTCTCATCTTATGAAATTTTTACACATTAGCCATATAATATGATCAAAAATGGATATTGATGCGAAAGTAATATGCTTAACGAATAAATGTGGAGATTTTAACCCGATGAGATTTTGTGCCATTCATCGTTTTCGAGAGATTTAAATCAATCCGAGTTAAAATTACTCAATCTTTCCTTCAGTGATAAATTCGTTGATGATCTCAAATTCTTTGTTTTGTTCGATTACTGAAAATAAAAAGTCAAAATGTGAATCTTAAGCACTAGAAGTCTTAGTAAGTCGTCTTAAGACACAAATCAGATTAACGAAACTTGAGAAATGAGACTAGGCCATCGTTTGAAAGCCCAAAAATAAGCTTAAACTCCAACCTTTTTACAATATTCCGTTGCAAACCCATTTGAGCCAAAAAAGAAAATAAGCCTTTTGTTGAAAACCCATTACCCTACCCAACTCCAACTGGGAGTTTAAAGCCTATAAAAACAAGCCATACCTATTTTCTGAGAATACTAGGGTAAAATTACGGTAGGAAAAAGACCAAAAGAAAATGAGGTTGCAAGAATGTGAGTTTGAAAAAAAAAATGTGAGCTTGAAAAGAAAAAGCGAAAAGACAAATTGAGGTTAGAAGAAAAAGTGCTTAAAGTCAAAATACCAAAAAACCTCTATATTCTCAGAAATTTTGAACTCCAAAAACAGCCATTCTTTCTAGCCAAAATTCGAGCCTACAATACAACCAAAGAAAGTCCTAATCGATCTCAAGTGAAGTTAGTTAAAGTGTGGAGAGAAGATGAATAGGATCTATGGTGTGATTCAATGTTTTCAACAAGTAATCGATTTTCAGTTCATGAGATCATATTCATCCATTATATAAAAATCCATTTTTGATTATGTATATGTGAAATTTGTTCATATAAATTTACTCTTTTATTCACATATACCGAGAGAAAATAACCCATTTCGGAGTGTTCGATTGTGAGTGCATTCTGTGAGATTTTGAAATCAAAACGAACTTTCGGATAAGAAATGTAACGATCAAATCTTTTGAAATTGACGGTTATATTGGCTATGCACACACATACACAATAAGTTGAGATTGAGAAATGAAATTCTACTATATTTATGAAGTTTGCATTCAAACTTGGTTATATTACTTTTTAGTCATTTGTATTGAGTCAAGCTTTTGAATTTTGTGGGTATATTCACTGCAAACCCTCACGAGACAAAACTCGTCCACTAGGGTAACCTAGAGGTTTAACGGCTTGTTGCACATGCTAAGTGCAATCGTGATTCCTACGAAAGTGAGTTAGATTTTAAAATTTTAGTTTTGCTCGAGGACTAGCAAAGTTTAGGTTTGGGGGTATTTGATGAGTGCATTATTTTGTATGAATTATGCCCAAATCTAGGCCTTGTTAGACCCATTGTATCTTAAATAATGAGTTTTTAGAGTCGTTTTCGAAAAATAAAAGAAAAATGCAGGTTTGAATAAAATCCGAGTTAAAAAAATACAATTTTAATAACTCCGGGGGTAAAATTGTAATTTCAAAAACTTTATGGGCCTGAAAATAATTTTAAATGTTTATCTAGGCAAAATAAAGTTCCCTCTGAAATTTGGTTGAATTTGGAGTTAAAATGAAAAAGTTATGAATTCCGGGGTTAAAAATATAAATAAGGGTAAATTCATAATTTTCTAAACTTTCTGGGGCTGAAATTAAATTAATATAAGTTATTTTATATTTTTGCAGGTACCCCTGAAGTTTGGTGAAGATCCGAGGTGATTTAGTGAAGATATGAAGATTGTGGGAATAATTTAAAGAAGTACAAAGTTAAGGGGCCAAAGTGGAAGAGTGCAATTTCTGGAAATGGGAATGGGTTATATATTATTGAAGCAGCTATTATTACAAGAACGCTGCTTGGTTCAGTGGTCTCGCGCGCGCGTGGAAGGAGAATGTCAGGGGTTCGATTCTTCCCCCTGACCTTAATATTTTGGTAAAAAATTCACAAGCCCAAATTGCACCCAAACGCAGCCTTAAAGAGATAAGGTTTGACAGCTTCTTAGTCCGAAAATCAAGGGATTTGGAGCTGACCATTACGTGATTTTCAAGATATTCCGTGGGACTCTTTTTTTTTTGGTTGATTTTTAGGAATTTATAATTCATATAAATCAATTAAAAGGGTGTTTTACACCAACTCAAATACCCTAATTCTAAGCCTATAAATAGGACCCTTGGGTTCATTATTTTAGGGGTGATAGAGAGAGCTTTAGAGAGGGCCAATAATTATTTTGTGGGTGGAATTTTTGTCAAGATTATTTGTGACACATCAATTGTAAGTTTGTTTATTTAATGAAATTGAGTATTCATTCTTGCAATTTTATTATGTCTACAATTATGCTAGCTTAATTTCCTCACTAGGACTAGGTGAAATTTATCATGTGTGATTAATATTGTGTGTGATTTAATTTCGTCTTTATTTCCCGATATGTGCTAAAAGTTTTAAAAATTCGGTATTCATTTAAAACGACACGAGAGTGCGTTTTAAACCTTCGGCATTATTTGAAAAAAAAAATCATTTTTATATTTTAAGTATGAGTACTTTTTGATGGGTTATACTTTTATTAAATTGATTGATAGCCCATGCTTAAAGACTATATTTTAAAATTTAAAAGTGAACTTTTTAAGGGAATAGGGATTTTAGGCGTCTAAATTTAGAGACTTTAAATTTTATTTTGGACTTCTCACGTATTATTTTTCCGAATTAAATACGACGAGAGCCGGTTTAATTTGAGTTATAAAATCGGGAATGACGAATTTAAATTATTGCACAGTGTTAGTTTAACGTGATAAATGGATCCAATGTCCTAGTTTTCACGCTACCTTGATTATATCTCTCGTACTCCTATTTCTTGTTTGTGTTGCTTAGTTTATTAACACATCTCCTCTCCAACCCAATTTAGTCTAGTTGGACAGTCACAATTAATTTTAAAGAAAAAAATTGATAAATCTCTGTGGGTTCGACCCGTACTTACACTCGCTATTCTATAATAGCCCGTGCACTTGCGGTATTTTATAAATTGACAACACCTTGCTTCTCAATCCTCCAAACCAGTTCCCTAAAAGGATTCCTAAGTGAGGTTGTTTAATAGAGCAGGAAAACTCTCCCAAGTCCCGCCAGATATGATCCCTTACAGATACTGAGTAACATCACCAATATTATAATATTTCTCATAATTAAAATATGTATCATAAATATAAACTACTTAAGTCAAAACGAAATAAAAGGTTCTTAAAAAAACTCCCATGAGAAGGCTTCCTCTATGCCTTCTTCTAACGTTTGGCCTGGTTTGCTTGCTTCCAACTTCTTTTACTCTTATTTTAGCTTCCTCTGTGCTTATGCAACTTCCCCTTTCTTTGCTCTAGCTTCCTATGTGCTTCCTACATCTTCCTCTGCCTTTGCTCAATTTGGCTTATAAGCCAGCTCACGTGACTCCTTACACTCCTTTATAATCTCACTAATCTTTATTGAATCCTCCACTAGTTTCTTTAATGAGCGAATTATCTCTAATTATAGGTTTATCTTTAATCCCCCTACACAATATATCATGAGATATATTTTCAAAGCCTAATCTCACGATAAATACTCAGTATTGCACCTACATACCCATGAGGAATTGGGAAAAAATCCTATGTAGTTCGATTATATACGTGTTCAAACATGACGTAAGTGAAAGTGTAGGGATACAAGAGAGATCGTAACTTTGAGATATTTTGATATGTCATTTTAGTTATGGATAAGTTATAAGAGATGGGTGCATCTCGGGGAGACAATATACTAGAGACATATTATCTGGGCTTGAGCTCAAAAGAAGGATTTGATATTGCGCCAACATACCCAAGAAGAATTGAAATTAAAGCCTACATAGTTTAGTCGTATATGTGTTCCAATGTGATGTGTGTACAAGTGTAGGACTTCAATTGAAGTGGGGGGGGGGGGGGGGGGGGGGGGGTTGTGCTTGGAGGGCCATAATGGGAGTGGACTCGAAGAATTATCGACAAGGACATCCATATTCGTCGGGCGAGATGTCATGTTTTAAACATCCATCACTAGGGAGGTAGAGGTAGAAGTCGGGGGAGTTTGGAGTGGGGATGCATACATTCCTAGTAGATAATACACCAAGAGACATACTATAGGCTTTGTCTTCAGAGTCTAGCTCGGTATATCGCCTATGTACCCAAGGGGACATGGGATCAAAGCCAACGTAGTCTAAAAAATGGGCCATATTTATGGGTGTAGGCAATGGGATATCGAGTATACAGGGTACACCATTACGGTATTTATGGATCCTAGACCTTAATATTGAATTATAATTGTGTTGGATTGATATATTTATAAGTTAAGAAAATATGTTAATCAAAAGCCGATGTTTGAAAAGTATTTGTATGAAAATAAATATTCGAGGTGCCGTTGCCGGCATGAGATTTATTCACTCGGAGGAGTGGTGAGAGTAGCCGGATCTAAGACTTTTTCCTGTAAATTTTTAGACTAACATAGTTCAAGGTGTTTATGACCCCTTGAACTTTATTTGAAGGTTTTCAAAGTTAGTATTTTCGTGGGTTCTTCAGGGGTTGATACTCGGGGCATGTTTTATGATGGGATGAAGCATCCTCAAACCTCAATTGCGGACTAAGGTGTCCATAAAGGCAGTCGACTAAGAGTGTGCGCGTGCATATACTCCTCTTCAAAATTGAAAGGAATCCAGAAATAGGTTTGTTAATCGTTGTAAATGAATGGACTTTTAGGGGTAATAGTTCCAAATCTCTGGGGAGAGAAGTGGAATTTTGGTCAAAAACCAGGGGGTTAACCGATCGGTTAACCATTTTGACATTCTAGACCTTTTAAATGAAGTTTTAAGTTTTCTAGTTTGAGAAAGTTAGCCTTTGCACCTTATAGAGACGTTTGTTAGTGCACTTTCATTTTTTGCATTTACTTGACATTCCCACTTCATCACAGTATCATTTCCTTATTGCGTGATTATGGACCATGGGAGTGGTTCGAGCTTTGGTATGCCATACATTCCTTTCTTGATATCTTTATCTGGGAGTATTTTGATGGGTACATGAGCCTCCCCTATCGTACTTCTCCCTCTGGAGATAGTGGAGGATATATGATCCTCCTCTTTTGATGTGTTCCGCTCACTCCGTAGATAACGGAGCATTTTACATGTAATCAGGTCTCGAAAGAAGAAAATAAAAATAAGAACAAAGTACTCTATAAAGCAAGACAAATCCACATCTAGGTAATATAGGACTCTATAATGTCTATTTTTTTAACCATGTGCCTATTTTCTAAAGGACTAAAACAAGAAATAATGCCTTAGTAAAACTGGTTAAATACATTCTGTTATCTGAGAATGAAGTAATTGTATGTTTCCTGGTTTTTCTTTTATACTCTCTTGCACACCCTATATTATGCTGTCTTATCTTATGCAAGTGGTGAACGAGATATGAGAATACAATTATTCTGCTCTTGACTTGCGAAATCTTAAATTCCATTTTTTTGTTGTGTTCTTACTTTATTGTTAAATTACTACTTGACTTGTTGTCAAATCTCAGCTAAACTATTAATTAATGGTTCCAAGCTTCCCATTTGTTAAAAATAATTAATATATTCTCTTGATTTTTTTTATTGGTTTGAAGAAGTCAATTTTATATCCAACATCTGATTTTCTTTTTCTTTTTTCATATACATTTAATGACCCCTTCTCGACTTCTTAGGAGGAAAATGCGAAGTGATTAGGGGGTTTTGCTTCAAAATGAATTATGGCTGCCGGAGGTTTAGTTTTCCCTCCACGTTGGTATCGAAACCCGCTCAAGGTTAGTTTATCTTCCTCTAACATAATATCATTATATAGGCCACATGATCTTTAGTTATAAACTTTAGTTATTTTATATGGTAAAGAAACATTTCTTCTGATCAGGAGAAAATATTATTCTTTTGTTGTGAATATGTAAATTTTAATTGTTTGGGTTGGGTGGACGATCTGATCTATGTGTCATTTACATGGGTTGTCCTTATATATTATTATAATGTAAGAGAGACTAATATATTTCCCCATATTCTTTAGTTATAATTTTCTTATGCCATCTTGATGCAATCATCTTTAAGATTTAATGATGGTCATAGGTGGAGGTCGAGGAGGAGGCAAAGCAATATGATTTTTACCCACTGATAAAGATTTAGAGGTGTAGTTTAAGGACTTCTTTTTTATATTTCATTTTCTTGGTTATAATTTTAAAACATCTCATTTTAGGGGTGATTGTAATTGGATGTTATAGTGGATGGATTTTATGAAAATATTGTAACTTTTGGGATGGTTGTATTAGGATGTTTCATTTGCTTGTTTTTTTTTGAAAGTAAAGAGGGGGGTTTATACAAAATGTAAATGTTGATTATAGTGCCCTTATTTATGTGTACTATTTGTATATATGTTTTTGGAATTTGAATAGTGTAGCAATCATAATTGAATTTATTTAAATTCATGACAGGATATTAGATCTTGAAAAATCTATATTTTTTAAGTATGTATTAATATTAATAACGGGCCTTTATCATCACACAATCCGAGAAAAGCGTTACAAAACTTATGTAATAAGATAGATATAGTAACATAAATTTCCGTTACAAAATCAGAATTAGTAATGGTAAAATACGGTTGGTAAATGTATTATTAGTAATCGTAAAATACCATTGTTAAATTTAGTATTAGTAACGGTAAATATATGTTACTAATTTTGTTCCCCATTCCTTTTTTCTAACGAAAAATTGCCGCTACTAATTATTTTTGTAACGGTAAAATAGCGTTACTCATAACCAGTTTTAGTGTAGTGTTTTTGGTGGGTCTTTTGTGTAGGATTTGATGTAATCTCCCCAAAAGACGCCTTTTATGTTTCTTGGACATAATAGGGTATATAGGTAGTATGTTCCTCTGAGAGGAACTAGTGGAATCCATAATACATTTTTGTTTTGTATGGGGATTCTCATTCTATGCATCTTTATATA
Source organism: Sambucus nigra (assembly GCA_949130495.1). NCBI lineage: Eukaryota > Viridiplantae > Streptophyta > Magnoliopsida > Dipsacales > Adoxaceae > Sambucus > Sambucus nigra. The sequence goes on from OX422211.1 coordinate 380,518,382, forward strand.
TATAAAAAAGGATATCCCCTCTTTCGAGAGTTTATTTCAGTATATAATGTTTTCGGCTTTTCTTTGTTCTATGTATGAATGATGTATATATGGACATAATCGGGAAGAAGCTCCTTTGTGAAAAGGGTGATAAAATAAAATACAGATATCATAATAACATGAGGAGAAAAGGAGTGAGTTTAAAATCTTTTTATTAGAATAGTGACGACGCACACACTTTTGGTGCCAGGACAATAAGGTTTAAGATAAAAAGGTGAAGATAATAAAATAAAGAAAAGTTATATGTGGAAACAAAGCTGCCCTGTCCTTTTGAGACTTTTATTATAGGAGAGAGACAACTTTATCTTTATGACGATGAGCCATATTTTTTTGAACTAATGCTGGAGCGGAAGAGGGAAGTCCCTTTTTTCTTCCGTATGTATCAAGGTGAGAGAATTTTAACGTAGATTTTTGGAAGCGAAGTGCTGTCCTTCTGGCCAAAAATAGGATATCGTTTCGGGAAAACCCTTAGTGATTCTTCCAGTTGACGATATTTTTCCTAGGATGTGTGGTGATTGAGGGAGGGTGGTATGGGAATTGGAATGCTTCCATTTTACCCCAAATATGATGTCATTTTAAGGGATCACTTAGGGAGTCGGCCTATTTCGATGATCCTTATCTCATGATGTTGGATTATCTAAGGGGAGATGAGTTTTTTTTTGGGGGAGAAGTTTATAGGGGTAGTGTATTTTCCTTTTTGAAGATTTTTTTTCTCGGTATTAGCCTTTGTGTGTAGCTTAAATAGCGATGATCCTATAGAGTCTTTAAAATGAATTAGAGTACTGTTTAGTTACTTAACATTTAGCCTATTTAAATTGCGCCAACTATTTGGGAATGATGGCATAATGATTATATATAGGGTTTTCCTGGAACAAAGTGTTTTTAGTGTTTATATAGATCGGGTACGAAGTAATATATTGGGGTACTTATGTATCACAATTTCAAAGACAACTGGTTATCTGTATATAAATGTATGTGTAAAAAATATAACAAAGAATCAGGTCTATGCAGTTCTATCTAAACTGAAAAAAGGTTTAGGGCTTAAAATGTTTTAGCTTACTTCAAGAGAAAGGCTGATGGCTCAAGCGGTCATTTTAATGTAGGACTGGGAGTGTGCATGGGATTGCATGGTCTTACCTTCCCCCGACGTTCGATTTTTAGGCCCTTTTTTTTTTAACATAAGCAGGTTTTAAGGAAATAATTTATTCAATCGAATGAGATTGAAGGGTTGGGAAAATGTGACTCCATCGAGATTAGCTAAGGTAGCTACCCCTCGAGTGTTTATCTTGGTGCCTAGATAGGGTCTTCTCCAGTTGGGTATAAATTTACTTTTAGGAGTCCGAGATGGTTTTCAATTTTCTTTTAGAGTAAAATTGGACTTTTAAATGTTTCACTTCTTGACTCGTTTATTGAATGCCCGAGCGACTAACTATTGCTAGACCTGGTTATGATAAGTGTATTTTAGCCTCCTTTTGTCAAGGAGAGCTCGTTTTTCATAATGGTCTTGGACCCAGTCGATTTTGGCTACCTGGCTTTCGATCATAACCCTTAGTGAGGGAACCTATTATTCGATGGGTAGGACTGCTTCCATACCATAAACTAATGGGTAAGGAGTGGCCCAATAGAGTTTCTTTATGTCGTATGGTAGTGCCAAAGGGCGTATATTATTTTGTCGGACCAGGGATATATATATTGGTCATCTTGCTATGATGTATTTAAAATTTTTATTTGTGGCGTTGACTGCTCCGTTGGTTTGAGCTTTTAGGGGGATGACTTATGTCGATTGATCTCATACTCGTGTAACAGGTTTAAAACCTCCTTATCGAAGTGACACCCGTTGTATGATACTAACTTGTAAGGTACACTGAAGGGACAAATGATATTTTTCATATAAATTTGGCCACTTTCTTAGCATTAAGCACTACGTAAGATTTTTCCTTAATCCATTTAATGAAAGAGTCAATGATGACTAGGATGAATTCGTGACTGATGGAGGCCTTATGGGTTACCTTCCTTATGATATCTATCTTTCAAAGTAAATCTATCGAGGTGGTAGATGTTATTGTGGGGTATAAAATTGACATTTGAGTCACCTTTTGACATATTCATTGCAGTCCTTTTGCATGGTAGTCCAGTTTTATGATCGTTTTAGGATTTTTTTAGATAATGTGTGACCATTCATGAGCGATCCATATTCACTGCTATGGATTTTGTCCATGATCTCGAGGTTTTCATCCTACGTGAAGCATCTTAAGTTTATATAGTTGAACCCTCTTTTGTAGATTTGGCCCCCACAGATGATAAATTAGATGACCAATTATATTAGGGTTTTTCGTTCATCAATAGAGGCATCCAATGGGTAAATATTCTCATCGATCAAGTTCCTTATGTCGTAGTACTAGACTGCTAGTCCTACAATCGTTTCCTCGATGGCGTCAATCTCAGAGTAATAGAAAATGGTGTTTCAACTGGTCATGGTGATTGTGATTTATGCGGTTCCTTCCAACATATCGATGATAGAGGCTAGGGTGGAAAGTGCATCTATGATTCGAGAAACTACCTCTTCTATGTAGGCGTGGTTTGGTTGGATCTTATCATCTCAGATCTTCCATTTGCCCAGTATTTGACTGATGACTAGGCTGGAATCTCCTTAGGCCCTGAGGTCGGTGATCCCCATTTTCAAGGAAATTTTGAGTCCCATAATGCAAGCCTTGTACTCGGCCATATTTTTAGTGCACTCATATGTAATTTTAATAGTAGTGGGGAATCTTAGTGAGTCAGGAGATATAAGCAGCATTCATTTGATGAATGAATTTTTATTGGATGCCTCATTGAAGTATAGTTCCCAAGCTTCTCTATTATTTAAGGAGAAGAAATCCTCATTTGGGAGTCTGCCTCTCATTGTTCTTCATCTAACAAGGGTTTCCCTATAAATAGGTTAGATATGGCTCATACTTTAGTGGCCTTTTATTTGACATATGTGATCTCAAACTCGGATAACGTAAGCATTCATTTGTCCATCCTTTTAGATAAGACGAGTTTTTCGAATAGATATTTTAGGGGGTTGATTTTCGAAACGAGTCTTATGTTAAAAGACATCTTGTAGTGGCATTGTTTGTGGGTAATCCATACGAGGGATAAACAAGCCTTTTGCAAGGCGGTGTATTTTAGATCATAGAATACCAACTTTTTTATGACATAATAGATGGCTTATTCCTTTTGGGAACTCTCCATGTAGTGTGCCTGAATGGCACCGATAGTAGTCACAGTTATGGTCATATAGAACAAAAGAGGTTATCCTGGTTGGGGAGGTACTATCATGGGTGGGTGAGTGAGATAACTTTGCATTTTTTTGAATGATTCTTGGAATTGAGTGTTCCACTCTTTTGGCTAGTCCTTGAGTATTTAGAAAATGGGTTCGCAAATGGCGGTGAGCTGGTTGATGAATTAACTTATGAACTGTACTTGGCTTAGAAACCTTATGACTTATTCTTCTATTCTATGTGGGGGTATTTACTATATTTTTTGACTTTGAGTGGGTATACCTCAATTTTTTCCTTAATCACGATGAATTCGAACACTTTTCCTTTAGTGACTCCAAGCTGCATTTTCGCGAGTTTATCCTCATTTTGAAGAGGTGTAATCTTTGGAAGAATTTACAGAGTGCCGGAATGTATCTCTCATAATCCTTGGACTTAATATCATATCGTCAATATAGACCTCCATTTCCTTATATATAAGGTCATATAGGATTCCCGTGGTTTCTCTTTGGTAAGTTGCACCGACTTTTTTGAGACTAAAGGGAATAACTGTATAACCATACCTCCCCATGGGTAATGAAACCAATTTTGTCCAGATGATCAGGGTGAATTTTGATTTGGTTATAGCCTATGAATCCGTCAACGAAGGATTTGAGCGCATTACTAGCTGTACTGTATATGAATAAGTCAATCTGTGGCAAAAGAAAAATAACCCTTGGGGTAGGATAGGTTGAGATCCTTATAGTCAGCGCACATCCTAACTTTTTCATTGGTTTTTGGTGCTCGTAATATGTTGGATATCCAAGTGGGGTACTCCACCACTCAGATAAAAGCGACGCTGAGTTGTTTTTCCAGTTCCTCCTTTGCTTTTAAGGACCATTTAGGCATGAGCTTATAGAGCCTCTGTTTTATGGGTTTAGCATCAAGGATAATGGGTATCTAATGAATGACTATAGTGGGGTCGATGTCGGGTATGTTGAAGTAGGACAAAAAAATACGTCTACAAATCTACTGATGAGCTCGACGAGATTTTCATATTCGTTCTCATATATGGAGGACCCTATTTGTAAGTGCTTCGAGTTTTGGGAAATGCCTCAATTTATGTTTATTATGTCATCCTCATTGGGATAGATGTATCTATTTTGCCTTGCTCAAGTTTTTGTTAGTGTTCTAAGTATATTAGGTTTGCAAGGTTATCATTATTGAGTGTGAATTCTAATCCACCACTGGATTCATAATCGTCACATCGGAACTCATTGTTTATTATGTCATCAAAGGGAGGAAAGACAACATTGATAATAGCAGAAAAGTCTGGTTGGTAGAGGGAACATTAGTATAGGGGATAATGTGGGGATCTTTAGCTAATAGGCCAAACTCAAAGGGCCTCTGTATAATGGGCATTGAGATGCATCTGGTAGAGGTCTAATTTTTCAGTAATGCATTTACATTGATGTTGGTGATGAAGTGAGAAGATATCTGTAGAGGTACTTTGGGTGGGACCTTCATGCACTTTATAACTTTGGCACTGACTGCAGGTTGGGGCAAGTGATGTTTATTGACCTAGTACCTCTTTCCCTTAGGGGTGGCCTTTGGGTTTCTACTCGGGCTTGTGACAGGGTCACTGTAAGAGCGTGCATCGAAGAGGAATTTCAGCAAGATATGGTAACTTTCCTCCTTCCACTGATAATCCCACGGGGTTCACTGGTGTAAGATGTGGGTTCTTAGAATACGATTAGTATCAAGCGAGGCGTAACCCCTTATCAAGACGGTGATTAATGCCCAAGTCTTGTTTAATAATGACAATAAATGAGAGTAAGAAAGAATTGTATTCAACACTTGAGTTGGCATTAAATAAGATCTATTTACACCACAAATGCACTATGAACACAATAAAGAAGTGAAACCAACATATAACTTGGTTGGAGGGAGAAAGAGAAACACTCTTGTCACAGTAAAGGCAAGGTAGGAACTTTAGGCTCAGTTAATACTTATTAAAGGTGGTATTAATGGAAGCAAAGAGAGTATTCAAACAATCAATGTTATCACGGAAGCTCTCGCGTATGAGGAAAATCCAACAACAATTCCAGGTTCGAATTTTGTCCTTGTGAACTATTTCATTGATCTATTTATACTAAGGCAAGGTTATTCGACTACCATTTCCGATGTGAAATGTGATTTGACCGGTATCATGTGCTAGGATAGTGTGGCATTAATGTTGAAGATATTGCACTAAATGCTTGAGATATTGTATTTTGGCGAGAAATAGCCCCACCAATGAAGAGCGTGGTGGAATTAATGAGGGTGTGACATGGTAGGTCATAGGTCTACCCTAGAATGGCTATAAAGCTTGAATTTATCTAATAGGTCTGCCAATCCTAAGGATAAAACCCATTTGAGTTTTGTTACTTCGAGTTCCTAAATGCCAGGTGTTATGACATCACAAAGTAAGTGAATAGTGATCTACACAGGGTGTGTTGTCTCATCAATCAAATAGGGAGTTTATCGAGTCGAGGTTTCTCGATTGGAAGTAGCTTGAGAACCTAAGTATACTATTTGTTGGCTAGAAATTATCTCCTGATGATTATCTGGGATTGGGTTCCCTTGAGGAGGTTCCCCATCGACTAGGGTGGTTTGAGCGACTGATTGTACTAAACGAAGTTTAACCAAGTGTGCCAAGAGGGTTGACTATTGCTTTCCCAAGGTTGCCTTACTCTCAATCCTCTAAACCAAATCCATGCGAGATTACCAAGAAAAGGTCATTCGATAGAGCATGTAAGCTCTCCCATGCCCTGCTAAGCATGGTCCCTCGAGGGTACCGAACGTCCTCCCCCATATTACAAAGTGAACTTTTACAAGTGTAAATAAATAAATGAGTATGACATACTTCTTGCTACAAATATTATCTTTCGAATAGCCTTGATATATGTAGTAGGTCCCTCGAGTCGTCTTTTTAGGAGGTCGCTCGAGTGGTATCCGACTTCATTTTCTTATTAGTATTTCTCTAAGTACAAAGTCATCTTAGCTAATCAAACCTGGGTGAGGACTCCCCCTACATTTGACCATTCGTAGAGATATTTGTTTACTTTATGAAGAAATATCTATACAAAATATTCAATCAGTCTTGAAGTATCTGGTAAAAAGATGGAATAATTTTAATAATCAAATCTCATCCAAAGAAATGTTTGTTTTGTCATTGAATTTTCTTTGAGTTATTCTAATTTCGAACCCCTTGTGACCTCATCAGCTGGGGACCTTTAGAAATGGAACGCCATCATTTCATTTTAAGTGGCTTTTGCATGGGAGTTGAATAATTTTGTTCAAAACTTCTCCCTAAAATTATTCATCTCCCCAGACTGGGGATATTCGTTATTGTCATTATGGCTTTGGTCAGTTCGTATATAATATGACTGAAGCTTACTTCTCTTTTTTACACGTGGATGAAAAACTGTGGATATGCGTCGCCTCTGTGATATTAGTATTACTACTTCTGTATCTCTGCTCCTACGCGCGCGTGCAATCCACGTGGGGCACCACAAATATTACCATGTGTTTCTAAATCGTCATTATTGATTTTCCCTTTGTACTATTCTTGCCCTTATAAAAGGCATACTCATCAATTCCAACTCTTTATCTTTGTATTTCTTTTTCTTCCACGTTTGTTTTGAGAGAGAGAGAGAGAGAAAGCTTACCATCCCCTTCCTTTCATCTTCTCTGTAACTCAAGTTTTTCTTTTCTTCACCGTTATTTTTTGTACTCATGGGCCCTAATGTTAAGAGAAGTCAATCATATCGGGGTGTGTCCCTTCGTAATCTTTCCCTCCAAAACCAATGGGACCGTTATCGTCGTGCTCCCTACTTTGGTGAGCATGATCATTATTAGGTCGTTATGGAGAATTTTCTCGGGACACTTAATCCAACAAAAGAGGTGAACTCATTGATGGCTAAGAGAGACGATGCCGACGACTTCTCTTGCATCCCTATTGCGACGGTAACCCTCTTTAGGATTGAGAAGGGGGATTACACCTATTATAAAGTGGAATTTGAATCCAGTGGTGGTGCTTGCGAGGTTCTAGGGCCTTGGACTGACTATATTTATGGAAAGCATGCCATGAAGTGAGCTCTAGTGGGCTTATCTTCGGCTTATTGGCTGGGTGATCTTACCCTTGCTAAGAATAACCATGCACTTAAAACCCTTATTTCCATATGGAGTCATAGAACACACACCTTTGTAGTAGCTTGAGGGGAATTTACAATCACCTTTGAGGATGATTATGAACTTCTTGGTTTAGAGGCTTCTAGGTTTGAGACATTCTACAAAGATGTGATTTCCAGTGCTGAGTTGGCCTCTCGAGCAGAGTTGGAGGCCGTGGTGAAAGTTTGTATGGTCATATATAATAAGTGTACCTATTCAGAAGTTATTCATTATTTCTTCTACATTGAGGATAAAGAGAGCGCCACGGCTTGCGAGGCTGCGAAGAAGAACCCGATAAGAATTTTTTTAATGGAGATTCCCCCCACTGGCAATGGCTATGTCTCCAACAATGAACTCGCTGGATATATATGGGTTATCTTTTCCAAGGTCTTCCTTCCTGGCAAGCCCCACGATTGTCCTTGGAAGGATTTGATAAATATCACTGTTCGAATGACTTATGGCATTAAACTTCTTTTGGCTGCCATGACTTTGTGATCTTTATATACCTGGCTTGACTAAGTTCAAGCAGTCTCTGTGCTAAGTATCAACCGTTTTAACATTTCCAACTATGCGAACCACATTCTTTTGACAACCTTTCTTTATGTCTACTTTCCCTAGTATGCTCCCCCAAGTAACTATCCCCTCGACCATTCCATCAAGGTACCCCATATATGTTATTGGAACCATAAGCTTTTCAATAAGCCTTTTCAATCTTTCCTGGATAACGTTAAGGAGTTTGTTTGTCTCCCGTACGTGGGCACTACCCAGTTTTTACCAACACTTTCTTTGCTGAGGAACCCCGACCCATTATTCCCTTTGAGCGAATTGCATGCCTCTTTTATATGTTTCACCCTTAGATTTGGATTGATTCCCTTACTTACCGCTATAATCTGTTATTAATATATTTTTGTAGGTATGAAATGTTTTGATTAGAGGAGCTTTTCAACAACGACAAACATGAAAAAGTCATTTCTATCAAATGGCGTCGTTGCCAATCTTTGGAGCTTGAAGCATTGGAGAGGATTCCTATTTGTGATTCATTTGTATTTCACATTTATTTTTCGTACCATTTTTTATTTTTTTAGAAGGCTTGTATTAGGATTTTTATTACTTGTCTTGTATTGCGGTGCTTAGAGACACCATTTACTTTTTATTTAAATTTGTAATAATTAATTGTGAAGAAAAGCGTGACAGGGAAACCGGACAAGGTAGAGAGAGGACGTCCAAGGCGTGGATTTATAAGCATCTCTACTATGGGTCGGTAAGACTTCTGGGGACGATTGAGATCGGCGTGATCTCTCCTCGATTGACTCAAATCGTTCATCACCCCACGGTGTAAAAACCGTGGGAGGTACATTTTTAAACCCTCGCGCCTCTTTTGTCAGTGAGTTAATTTTTGTGTGTGACTACGTGCTCTTATTTGATTTTTGTTATCGAAATTATTTTTTTTAATGCGTGTGATGAATTAATTAATTAAGACCTTTACCCGGTCATTCACGAGAAGTGATTTCATCACCTGACTCACTCGCTTACCAATTATGTGCTGCCCTAACCATCATTAAATTTAAAATCAATCTAGCCCAATAGGAGAACATTTTTGAAAAGGCGATCACTAAGACAATTTTCGTGATTTTTATCCTCCGCGGACTTAATTAAAATTTGACTACCCTTTCACTAATTTTGAAGATAAAAATTGGCTATGTGCTAGTTATGATTTATCCTTGACTTGTGTGTGTCTAATTCATTTTTTTTGGTAGTCGATTTCAGTGAGTTCGTTCAAAATCAAGAGTCCACATATTTTTTCCCACTCTTTTCTTCCAAAAAAAAAATCCAAAAATATTTTCTTCATTTATTTTTCTAAAAAATCAAAAAACAGTTTTTCATTTATTTTTATAAAAAACCCAAAAATATTTTTTCCTTTATTTTTCAAAAAAAAAAAACCAAAAACAACTTTTCCTTTATTTTTCAAAAATCACAAAAATATTTTCTTTCTTTTTCAAAACATCAAAAAAAAAATATAAAAAAAATCTAAAATCCAAAAAATATTTTTCATTTTTTCTTAAAAAGTCCAAAACTAAAAAAATATTTTTCATTTTCTGTCACAATTTTCAATAAATAAATAAATATATAAATATATATACATCCAAAAAAAAGAAAAAAAAATTCTTTTTCAACATATTTAAAAAAAATCACAAAAATATTTTCTTTTCTTTTTCTAAATATTCAAAAACCACACACAAAAAATAAATATATAAAAAAAGAAATAAATAAAAAATAAGGCCCGTGATTGGTATCTCCTCACCCTCACCCTCACTTTTGTCAATTTATCAACAAGACTGACGCTACAGTCTTGTTTGGGGGTGATTCTCATCACCTAATTTTTCTACCGCCCCGCACTTTCATTGATCTTATCTTTAGGGTGAGATCCCATCGGTTTGGCTGAAGACATTAAACTTAGCACTACGGGGAGGCAACCCGTGATTTTTTTTTATAAGTCTCATCCTCTTTGGGGGTGGCGTTTCACATCACCCAATGCTTTATCATGTTTATAGACTTGTACACATTTTTTTTCTCTTTTTACTTATCATTTCTTCAGGTTTCTTTTTGCATTCATCTGTCCACTTCATTAGCGGTTGATTCTGGTAATCTCATTCCTCCCTTTTGCTCTCAATTTAAAAAAATCGTTTTACTTAACATCGAGGACGATGCTCCTTTTTGTTTGGGGGTGGGAAATTTTATCAAAATCGTAGCTCTTTTGAAAATTTTTGATTTTTAAATTTTTCGTGCAGTTTCTTTCATCTCACTCATTAATGTGTATTTTCTATCATCCATCTTTTAAGTCTATGAATCAGCCTAGAGGATTTTTTTTCTAAATAGCTTAGGTAATACATAACAAGGCATGTTGCACCATGAATTTCTAGACTCAAAAAAAATTTGCGTACTTATCACGTCAATACGGTTTAGAGTTGAAGAGTACTACAACTCCCAAGAGAAACTTAAGGATCACTAGTAGAGACTTTAGCTTGTGATATTTGTGCCTTTCACCCTTTCAAAGTGTTTTACGCAATCTCCGAGTCACAAGTTAATTCAACTTCTTTTGGGTCCGCACTTAAATCGTTGCATGATCTCAATATATTTCATAAATTTTTTGGCTTGATCATTTAGAACAACATCACTTTCGAGTTGTAAGAAACACATGTTTTAAAAATTGTCCCGATCACTAGATATTCATCCACACACCTTCCCTTTTTCCATATCACATTCTCATTCATTTCACCCATTACCTTACCATATTCCCACATATTTTCCCACACCATCCATTTATCATCTCCATTCTTATATCATCTGTCGTGCCCCGACTTAATTAAGTTAAAATTGTCCTTTTCTTTAGAGATAATTTCCCATAAACATGTACTTTACTGTAATTCTTTCACAAAATGGCGCAAGATTTTTTTTCCAAAGGCCTGTTTAGATGAAAACATAACTACCTGTACATATAACTTACAAGTACTAAACAACTTTACATATACAAGTTACTTTGTTTCACATTGACACAAAACCTTGTTGATATGCAACCTATATTAGATATTCGTCACTCCCCCGTTTTAAGGTCCTAACTTGGCAGTGAACTCCAACGATAGGCATAACTGAAACACAACATTACAGGAGTGTAAGAAATGTAATCTTATTGAATGACCATATACCACACCTATAACCAAATTGAATAACCATTTTTATTTTGATCTAATGCTATAACCCAACAGGAATCGTGAAACTCTCGCAAGCCTGGACCCGCCACAGTCCAATTAATCCACCGCAGTTATTGGGGACCACCACATCCCTTTATTAGGCCCGAGTAAACAAACCTTTAAGTTGGATTAACAGGACCGCCACATCCTGTAGGACCCACCACAGTCCTTAACATTAAATAACATCACTTAACATCTTAATCATATGCATGTGTTTCCTAAATACAACATCACCCCCATAAGCATTTTAACACATGTATTGAACTATACATTTCCATATGAGCATATAAGCATATATATTTCATAGGATAGGTCACTCACCTTGGATTTTGTGCTAAGATTAATACCAAACTACTTCTTTGATATGGTAGTATTAGTTGCTTCCCCACCTAACAAGTCAACGTCATTAGTATCTGAATACACCAATTAACATTAAACCTAGTAATACATCACATGATTTGGTCAATCAGAAATAACTAAGGAGGAAATAAATATGATACTTAACATTTCTATAACACCCAAGTAATTAGGGTTCTAACACAATTTACATAATTAAATTACCAATTCCCTAGACAAAGTTATGCCCATTTTATTACAACCTTTTCCAAATCATTTCTCAAGAAAAACAACAACACAACTTCAACTTCCTGGAATTTTCATAATTTTTGTACAACATAACTTTGCATGATATTCCACCCAATATCAGTAAACACATTTAATAATATTAAATTAATGTTTCATAATTTTTAGGGCTCATTTTCTATGTCGAGCAAAACGTCAAACACTTGGTATGCATTCTTGCTCCTTTAGGGCAGATTTTAAACCAAAACTTCAAACTATCACCAAAGGTTCATTACTTGATATTTTTACACACTTTTCGGATATGTTATACATGTATGAGTCTATTTTACTCTCCAACTAGAACCAATCAATTCCAATAAATATTCCATGATTTATGCCATTTTCAGCATAACTAGGTCAAAATAGAACATTAAGGCATAACTTAACATTTTTAAGCATACATAACTTTGAACTTGGGTATAATTCATGGAAACATATAATAAACATGTTTTAGCATAAATATACATCATAATAATGAATTTTATAAATCAAAATGCTTTACGAAAATATGATGTAAATTTAGGACTTTAAGGTATGCATTTACGACCCTAGCTCCAGTTCTAACTTATGTTCTTAACCCATACTTGTTCCAACACAATTCAGCAATATGGGTATCATTAAAATATATATCCAAATCAAAAATAAAAACATGCCAAGTATAGAACTCATCCATGTGACCAACTTTAATTAAGAAGTAATTACCTTATGAGAATTCCTCAATTTATGGTGAATTTTCAATGAAATTCCTCCTTAACTTTCTTTTTCTCTCTGCATAAGCATATTTTTCTCAAGCTTGTAATAGGAAATGAAAAAGATGATAAGGTCTGCCTTATAAGCTTAAAAACGTGGCTATGTGACCACTTTAAGGTGGTATTATGCGATTCGTTGGGCAAGGGGTCCAATAGGACAATTCCGTTAATGACAGATTTGTCTTGCCTCGTAAAATCACCATAACTCACTATTTCGGGTCCCGATTTATTCCCACTTTGTGTCTATGACTATATAACTTAAACATATACAACTTTCATATTTTGTGTTTTCCCAAAATCGTAAAACTAGTGCACCTAATTTGGGCTTGAACAGAAGAGTAATTATTTACTCAAAATTTCATAACTTTCACATTTGGCGACCAAACATCGCCACTTTCGCACCAACACTCTAGCTTACTTTTTATAAACATAATGATGCATTTAGAAACATATTTTCATGATGCATTTAACCACATAACCAATTTATAACTTATAACTCATAACTTATACTTAATCATGTAATTAACCTTACTAATCGTGTTTTAGGGCCTTACAATTCTACCCCTCTTATAAAAATTTCGTCCTCGAAATTTAAGGCATAAGAAACTTACCAAACAAATGAGGATATTGCTTCTTCATGTTATCCTCCCCTTCCCAGGTGGCATACTCCACATTCTGACTTCTGCACATCACCTTAACTAGTGAAATGGTTTTACTACGTAACACTTGCTGCTTTCGATCTACAATAGCAATTGGTTCCTCCACGTAGGTTAGGTCATCTTGAAGCTCTATCGGTTGTGAAGTAAACACATGTGAAGGATCAGGAACATACTTACGTAACATGGATATATGAAAAACATCGTGTATCCAGGAAAATTCTGGTGGTAACGCCAATTTATAAGCTACAGCTCCAACCCTTTTCACTATCTCATAAGGGCCAATGTACCTGGGAATTAACTTCCCCTTCTTCCCGAATCTCATAACCCCTCTCCAAGGAGAAACACGTAGGAATACTCTATCACCTTCCTCAAATTTCAATTCTTTTCTTCGGTTGTCTGCATAACTTTTCTGTCTACTTTGCACCACCTTCAAGTGATTATAGATAAGAATTATCTTTTTCGTAGTCTGCTGTACGATTTCTGGTCCAAGTAGTTTTCGTTCTCCTACTTCAGTCCAACACACTGGAGTTCTGCATTTTCTCCCATACAAAGCTTCATAAGGAGCCATCTCAATACTCAAATGATAGCTATTATTATAAGCAAACTCTATTAGTGGCAAGTGTTCATCACAATTGCCTTTGAACTCCAATACACAAATTCGTAACATGTCTTTGAGTGTCTGGCTCGTTCTTTCTGACTGCCCATCAGTCTGAGGATGAAAAGATGTACTAAATTTCAATTTAGTCCCCAAAGCTTGTTGTAAACAAGGCCAAAAGTGAGAAGTAAACTTAGGATCTCGATAAAAAATAATAGAAACAGGTGCACCGTGCAATCTAATAATCTCATCCACATATAATTTGTCATATCTATCCATGGAGTAAGTAGTTTTAACATGAAGAAAATGTGTAGACTTAGTCAACCTATCAACGATAACCCAAATAGAATCAAACCCTCGTGATGATTTTGGTAAACCTATAACAAAATCTGTAGTAACATGCTCCCATTTCCACTCAGGAATAGGTAAGGGCTGTAGTAAACCACTTGGCTTCTGATGCTCCACCTTCACCTGTTGGCAAACTAGACATCTAGCAACAAAATCTGCAATGTCGTGTTTCATTCCCGATCACCAATAACATTATTTCAAATCTCTATACAGTTTCGTGCTCCCTGGATGCATAGCATATAAAGAACAGTGGGCCTCCTCTAAAATTGTTCTTCTTAAATCAAGCACATTAGGTACACACAAACGGTTCCCATACATAACAATGTCATCATCCCAAATAGAAAATTCATTTGCTTTACCCTTTTTCATATTATCTCTAACTTTCTCCAATTTTGTATCTCCTGCCTGTGCTTGTTTTATCCAGTCTATCTATGTGGGTCTAACATTTAAATGTGCTACTATTCCGTAAGACTCATTCAAAGTTAATTTCACCCCCATTAAAGTTAATCCTCTCAGCAGATCAACTCGAATACAATAAATACAAGATACTATGCCTAGAGATTTTCTACTCAAAGCATCAGCAACAACATTAGCTTTACTTCAATGGTGATGTATCGTGCAATCATAATCTTTTATAAGTTCCATCCACCTTCTTTGCCTCAAGTTCAAGTCTTTTTGAGTAAACAGGTATTTTATGCTTTGATGGTCAGTAAAAATTTCACAACTAACACCATATAAGTAGTGTCTCTAGATCTTTAATGCAAAAACTACTGCAGCCAACTCAAGATCGTGTGTAGGGTAGTTGCGTTCATGTATCTTTAACTCTCGAGAAGAAAAAGCAATTACCTTTCCATGCTGCATTAACACAGAACCGAGTCCTTGATACGAGGCATCACTATAAATAACTAAACCTTCTGTACCCATTGGGATAGTCAATACTGGAGCTGATATCAACTTACCCTTTAATTTTTCAAAGATTTTATCACAATCGCCACTCCAGACAAACTTGTTCTCCTTTCTGGTAAGCTTAGTTAATGGTAATGCAATAAAAAGAAAACCCCCGGTATAAACCTCCTGTAATAGCCAGCCAATCCCAAAAAGCTACGTACCTCTGTCACACTAGTTGGTCTTTCCCAATTCATTACTGCTTCTACCTTCTTGGGATCAACACAAATACCATCAGTAGAAATAACATTCCCCAAAAATACTACCCTGTCTAGCCAAAATTCACATTTAGAAAATTTAGCATACAACTACTTCTCTCGCAAGGTCTGTAAAGTAATACGCAGGTGGTGTTCGTGCTCATCCTTACTACGAGAATATATCAAAATATCATCAATGAAGACAATAACAAAAGAATCCATGTATGGGTGAAATATACGGTTCATCAAATCCATGAATACGGCCGGTGCATTTGTTAACCCAAATGGCATGACAAGAAATTCATAATGTCCATACCTAGTATGAAAAGCAGTTTCAGAAATGTCATAATCTCTTACTTTCAATTGATGATATCCGGATCTGAGATCGATCTTGGAAAACACTTTGGCTCCATGCAATTGATCGAACAAGTCATCAATGCGGGGTAATGGGTATTTGTTACGGATAGTCACCGTATTCAATTGACAATAATCGATGCACAATCTCATGGTTTCATCTTTATTCTTCACAAACAATACTGGGGCTCCCCACGGTGATACACTAGGCCTTATAAAACCACGATCTAACAAATCTTGCAACTGTATCTTTAGCTCTTTTAATTCTGCAGGTGCCATATGATATGGTGTAATAGATATTGGTGCAGTTCCTACCAACTCAATCGAAAATTTCACCTCACGGTCTGGTGCTAACCCTGGGAGTTCTTCTGGGAAGACATCTGCAAACTCATTAACTACTGGTATATCTGATAGTTTTCTAGCCTCTTGTCGTGTGTCCACCACATGAGCAAGATAACCCTCACATCCTTTCCTTAGTAGTTCATAACATTTTGTAGCAGAGATCAAACATGTTGGAGTGACATTTATTTCTCCAATAAATTTAAATTCAGGTTCACCTGGTAATCGAAACACTACCTCCTTTTTAAAGCAATCCAAACATACATGATATGAGGGTAACCAATCCATACCTAGTATTACATCAAAGTCGCGCATATCGAGAGGTAATAAGTCAACTAGTAATTCTTTTTCACCCACTCGTACCACACACTCCCTATATATCTTCTCAATAAAAACCAATCCCCCCACTAGAGTAACAATAGCTAAACCAGAATCTAATGATGATAATGGTTTATTAAGATGCAACTGATAAAACAAAGACACAAAAGAATGTGTAGAACCAGGATCTATCAACACATAAGCATCTTTATCACAAATAGGAAGTGTACCTATCACTACATTAGGCATAGCTTGTGCATCTTGTTTCGTCAGTGAAAACACTCTTCCTTGGCCTTGATTTTGAGATGCGCCTCCTCTACCTCCCCTGTGTACCTTCGGTGTAGAAATCCTATCTCCTACTGTCACACTCCCAACTGAAGTTGTAGCTCCCATCGCTGGACAATTCTTTCGTAAGTTCCCCGATTGATGACAATGGAAACATAAAGGTGTCTTCTCGACTATTGTACACTCCCGAGACATGTGTCCTTGACCACCACATCTATAATAAAATATGGCCCTCGGTCCCATCACAGATGCATTTTCTGATCGATTCATCCCCGTCCTTCCACCTCGATCTTGAAATCTTCCACGTGCATTTGTATTATTTATAAATTCTTGGCCCTTAGGTTCTCCTCGTGCTACACTCTGAGTTGAGGTTCCCGTCTCCCATCCATATGATCTTATACCATCATTCCTAGCTTCCTTCGAGTGTTCAACTTGCATTTATTTTATTGACTTTTCTGACACCATGGCCCTATCCACCAAGTCCACATAATCCGTGATCTTCATATTAGCAACCATGCTTTTTATATCTACACTCAACCCAGTTTGAAACCAATCACATTTACTTTCTTCTGTCCTCACCAAGTCAGGTGAAAATCTAAATAAGGATATAAATAAAGCTTCATACTCTGCCACTGTTCGGTTCCCCTGTTTCAACGTGATAAATTCTTCCTCTTTCTCTTTCCTATAAAGCCTTGGGAAATATTTTTCAAAGAACACCTTCACAAACCTCTCCCATGTAATTTGTGGAGGATTTATTGGTACCACTCCCCCCATGGTAGTAAGTAACCTTTCTGTTGCATCCCACCATAACTTTGCATCAGCCTTTAACCTAAAGGTTGCTAACAAAACCTTTTGTTCATCTCGCACTTCCATCACCTTGAATATTGTTCCATCTTTCTAATCCACCCCTCCACCACTAACGGATCCGTAGTCCCAGTAAATGCTGGAGGATTTAATTTCATGAACCTCTCATGCAATTTGTCCCTATCTCCAGCATGTTCTCATCCTCTTGCTTGTTCCATAAGTTGTGCCACAGCATGTAATATTCTTCCCATGTCATCAATAGGTTGTTGTTGGACCTCTGGTTCCTCCACGTGAATATGTCTATGTCCTTGCTGACTATTAGGAACATAAGATGCCTCACCCTCTGCTCCATCATGCGGCTCATGTGGATCCATCATTCACTGCAATATAATTCACTTAAACAAATACAATAGCAGCAGTTTAATATTAACATTGTTAGTCAAAATCCAGGTGCATAACAAACTCACTTTCTAGTGTCCACTGCCAATCTAGACCCTCATACCCTATCCAGAACCTAATAACCACGCTCTGATACCAAGTTGTCGCACCCCGACTTAACTAAGTTAAAATCGTCCTTTTATTTAGAGATAATTTCCCATAAACATATACTTTACTGTAATTCTTTCACAAAATAGCACAAGATTTTTTTTTCCAAAGGCCTGTTTAGATGAAAACATAACTACCTGTACATATAACTTACAAGTACTAAACAACTTTACATATACAAGTTCCTTTGTTTCACATTGTCACAAAACCTTGTTGATATGCAACCCATATTAGATATTCGTCACTCCCCCGTTTTAAGGTCCTAACTTAGCAGTGAACTCCAACGATAGGCATAACTGAAACACAACATTACAGGAGTGTAAGCAATGTAAGCTTATTGAATGACCATATACCACACCTATAACCAAATTGAATAACCATTTTTATTTTGTTCTAATGCTATAACCTAACAGGAATTGTGAAACTCTCGCAAGCCTGGACTCGCCACAGTCCAATTAATCCACCACAGTTATTGGGGACCACCACATCCCTTTATTAGGCCCGAGTACAAAAACCTTTAAGTTGGATTAACAGGACCGCCACATCCTGTAGTACCCACCACAGTCCTTAACATTAAATAACATCACTTAACATATTAATCATATGCATGTGTTTCCTAAATACAACATCACCCCCATAAGCATTTTAACACATGTATTGAACTATACATTTCCATATGAACATATAAGCATATATATTTCATAGGATAGGTCACTCACCTTGGATTTTGTGCTAAGATTAATACCAAACTACTTCTTTGATATGGTAGTATTAGTTTCTTCCCCACCTAACAAGTCAACGTCATTAGTATCTGAATACACCAATTAACATTAAACCTAGTAATACATCACATGATTTGGTCAATCAGAAATAACTAAGGAGGAAATAAATATGATACTTCACATTTCTATAACACCCAAGTAATTAGGGTTCTAACACAATTTACGGAATTAAATTATCAATTCGCTAGACAAAGTTATGCCCATTTTATTACAACCTTTTCCAAATCATTTCTCAAGAAAAACAACAACACAACTTCAACTTCCTGGAATTTTCATAATTTTTGTACAACATAACTTTGCATGATATTCCACCCAATATCAATAAACACATTTAATAATAATATTAAATTAATGTTTCATAATTTTTAGGGCTCATTTTCTATGTCGAGCAAAACGTCAAACACTTAGTATGCATTCTTGCTCCTTTAGGGCAGATTTTAGACCAAAACTTCAAACTATCACCAAAGGTTCATTACTTGATATTTTTACACACTTTTTGGATATGTTATACATGTATGAGTATATTTTACTCTCCAACTTTAATCACTCAATTCTAATAAGTATTCCATGATTTATGCCATTTTTAGCATAATTAGGTCAAAATAGAACATTAAGGCATAACTTAACATTTTTAAGCATACATAACTTTGAACTTGGGTATAATTCATGGAAACATATAATAAACATGTTTTAGCAGAAATATACATCATAATAATGAATTTTATAAATCAAAATAATTTACGAAAAGATGATGTAAATTTAGGACTTTAAGGTATGCATTTACGATCCTAGCTCCAGTTCTAACTTATGTTCTTAACCCATACTTGTTCCAACACAATTCAGTAATATGGATATCATTAAAATATATATCCAAATCAAAAATAAAAACATGCCAAGTATAGAACTCATCCATGTGACCAACTTTAATTAAGAAGTAATTACCTTACGAGAATTCCTCAATTTATGGTGAATTTTCAATGAAATTCCTCCTTAACTTTCTTTTTCTCTCTGCATAAGCATATTTTTCTCAAGATTGTAATAGGAAATGAAAAAGATGATAAGGTCTGCCTTATAAGCTTAAAAACGTGGCTATGTGACCACTTTAAGGTGGTATTATGCGATTTGTTGGGCAAAGGGTCCAATAAGACAATTTCGTTAATGACAGATTTGTCTTGCCTCGTAAAATCACCATAACTCACTATTTCGGGTCCTGATTTATTCCCACTTTGTGTCTATGACTATATAACTTAAACATATACAACTTTCATATTTTGTGTTTTCCCAAAATCGTAAAACTAGGGGCTTGAACAGAAGAGTAATTATTTACTCAAAATTTCATAACTTTCACATTTGGCGACCAAACATCGCCACTTTCGCACCAACACTCTAGCTTACTTTTTATAAACATAATGATGCATTTAGAAACATATTTTCATGATGCATTTAACCACATAACCAATTTATAACTTATAACTCATAACTTATACTTAATCATGTAATTAACCTTACTAATCGTGTTTTAGGGCCTTACATCATCCATTATTTTTGAGAAAATGTGTGCTTTTCAAATGGGAAATGTCTTCAGTGTTGAGAGTATAAAGAAAAAAAAGAGAAATATCAAAAGAAAAAAAATCGATAAAAAAGAAAAAAAGAAAGAAAAGTAAAGAAAATAAAAAGAGAGTTTGTAGTTAGTAGTTAGTTTTAATGTAATAAAAACATTTGTACCTAAAGTATGGAACACTCTTCTCGCATACATATCCATCACACATCCATCACTTATCATTCATATCACTATCCCATTCTACCTCATATCAACCCATCCTTCTCATTTCATTTCCCCCTCACCCACAAACATCCATGTTCTCCCCTAGGTGTTCAGGAAAATGAAAGTCAGCATGGTGAATAACTCGACATTCTCACTATAATTATTAGCATTCTTCCATGAGATCATTTTATTTCTACATGTTCTTTATTTCTTATGTGTGTGTGAGACGTTTGACCTTGCTTACATTTACTCACCTCCTCACACACAAGAGCTATACACTTACCAATATCTCGAGAGTTCGTTTGAGAGAGATATATCTAGTGAGATTTTGAAGTTGAAGTGTTGATTGCAAAAAGGCAATTTAGGAATTACTCTTATAATACTCGGTCCCTTTTGACTGATTCACACTACACATGTTGAGTTCTAGGAAGGATGTGCCTTGAGTATTTACTTAGCAAAATATTTTTCTACACTTTAGCTTGCATTTCTCAAAATAGTTATCTCGGGATGGATTGTGAGATTATTCTACGTCTAATAAGATATTGACTGCCATTTGAAAATAAAGAATTTTGTGGGTAAATTCCCTGCAAACCCTCAGGAGACACAACTCGTCCTATAGGGCAACCTATAGGTTTAAGGGCTTATTGCACATGTTAAGTGTAATCACAAGTTCCCGCGAAAGTGGTACAATTTTGGTTTCTTATCCTTCTCTTTCTCTCTATCCTTTTGCTCGAGGACTATCAATCTTCTATTTGGGGTGGTGTGATATGCACCCAAAAGTGTTATATTTATACCTTAAATAGACGCATTTTAATTGTTAATTCTTGGAAACTTGGGTCTTATATACGTAAATATTAATGTGCAGGCTTGATCATCATTTACAGAGTTCAAACACTTATTTCAGGGAAAATGTGCGATTTATGGAGCCAATTCCCAGTCCCATACCAAACCCAAGCCTAACCTAGCCCACACCGTCACCCGAACCCCGTGTGTGTGTGTTGTGTTTGTACTTTTTTTTAGATTTTTATTTGATTCGTTTTTAGTTTGAGATTTATTTAGAATTTTCTAGGATTTATTTTCTATTTTTCTATTTCTTTATTTTGATTTTGATATTTATTAGTTTTTAATTTTTATCTTTATCTTTATTTTATTTTTATTAGGATTAGTTTTTAGGAATTTATTTTCTAGTTTTATTAGATTTTATCTTTCTTTACTTTTATTATATTAGAATTATATTTTTAGTTTTAATAGATCTTTATTTTTATTTTTATTTTGTGTCTTTTATATTTTTTATTTAGGATTTTATTTTTTTGGTTTTATTAGATTTTTAATGTTTATTTTTATTTCTTTTTATTTTTAGGATTAGTTTTTAGTAGTTTACTTGATTTTTATTTTTATTTTATTTTTTATTTTTTACTTGTTTTTATTAGTTTTATTTTTATTATTTATTATTTATTATTTTCTTATGTTTATTTTTCTAGTTGGGTACAAATTAATACACACACACACACACACATTATCCCATATACCTCCATACACCGAAATAACACACTCACTCACACCTAATGACCACACACCTCACCTACATAAAAACACCTCACCCACTCACATCCTAACTACCATACATCCTACTACACCAAATCACCCCTCATCCACTATTCACCTTCTTTCCCAACAAACCCATCCTTTCTCTTACCTCCCTCCATTATCATAAACCCACTAAAACCAAACCTCCAACCAACATCACTCTCTCTCTCTCTCTAAACCACCCATACCCGCCACTTCCAATCTGAACCAAATCAAACTCGGAGCCAACCCATATTCGGCGATCTCCAACCACTCGAGGACAAACCCACCGGTACCTCCTCTGTACAGGCCAGAAAAACCCACCTTTCAACCCGCGGCCAGAAACCGTGAAACCAACAACTCAAAACCCGGAACCACCCGAACCCGTTTTCACTCCAATCCGCGACTTGCTTAGCCCGCAAACTCCCCTCCTATCAGTGTCATCTTTTCCTCACCAGGCAACCCGATCGGACTCCGCCCGCTGCCAAACCCTCCAACCCATTTCCATTCAAGACCCATTTTCCATTTCTCACCAAGACCAAAATCGTGTTTCTCTCTTGCCAACAAACAACCAAAAGACAAAAATATAACCTCATTAGCACCACATGTTTAATATACCTCTTAACACCTTTTTCCCATTATACCCCCAACTAACTCTTTTTACCCCAAATACCCAAAAATACCCTCACCCAAATATGATTTCTACCTCACCCCATGCACATGTACTCATAGCCCATTTTTCCAATTATGCCCCCTTAGCTCCATGGGCCTCATTATAAATGAAGACCCAAAAGCTCATTTGGAGATAATCTAGAAGAGACTTGTAGAAGAAGATAGATAGTTTAGAGTAGAAAATAAATTAGGGAGAAAAACATTTTGTAAATAGTTTTTTTTAGAGAATTGGTGAGAGTTAATTGTGAGTGGTTTGACTTGTATTAAAGAGGATAGAGTTCAAATTGCCAATTTGAAGGAGACTTGTTGAAGAATTGTTCTCTTTCTCTACTCTTTTATTTTATACGCCTTTGATTATTTGTTCATCATGTTAGGCTAAAACCCCTTTCAAGGGGTGGGGTGATCCCATTATTTGATGTTAATCCATTTCAATTAGTTTATTTACATTAAATTTCCCTCTGATAATTAACTTTACACTCTTACTTTATATTTACGCCTTGAGAGAGGGTAAATAATTTTCGAGAGAAAATATAAATTCTAGTTATAATATCCATTTTAGATTCAAACTAGAGATAGGGGTTTCTCAAGTGTGGTTTTATTCCTTTAATTTAAACTCTAGGCTTACTTTTAATGTTTAAACTAATTTAATCGATTGATCCTAGCGGGTGATTATTAGATGATGTTTGGATCTACATTTAAAAAGTTGTAGGAGTGTTAAATTTAATTTTGTAAAATGTTGTTGTCAAAATTACATTTGCAACGAGAGTTGATTTGTGATTTTGATACTAACTTGGGATAATTAATTTTAATTAACTAGAATATATGGTGTCATCCTATCCCTTATTACTCCTCACTTTTATTTCCTCACCCATCTCATATTTTAGTTTTTTATTTAGTTAGATTTAATTATTATCTTCACTTAATTTTATTTACATCTTTGATTTAGTTTAAATTCACATCCTCTCAAAATTATTTTAGTATTTGAAAAAGCTAGATTGAAATAGAAAAGGTAAAAATGGAAAAAGAAAATAAATCAGCAAATGAATTGCATGCCTCTTTTATATGTTTCACCCTTAGATTTAGATTGATTACCTTACTTACCCCTAGACTCTAGTATTGATATATTTTTGTAGGTATGAAAGGTTTTGATTAGAGGAGCTTTTCCATAATGACAAACATGAAAAAGTCATCTCTATCATATTTACGAAGAATTTACCTTCGAGCAATGTTCCTCTGGTCCTTGTCCTATCATACTTGCCATCTTATACGGAGGGATAATCTTTCTACTTGAGGTATTGTGCCAATCAATAGCGATGCAATTTGGGTACGATCAGGGTACTCCCATGCTCACCTATTTTACTTATGAGAAGCTCACTAATTTTTCCTTTGCTTGTGAGAACTTTGAGACTTCGACCGTTATTAATCTCTGTGCCAATTATACTGCTAATCCCATCATCCCAAGAAAAGCTGCTCGAGGAGGCAGATCGAACGTATACTTGTCTGTGTTTTGGATGCATCAATTAGGTAGGTTTAAGACAACAATTCTTAAGGAACCCTATTACCCTGCTGTGGAGATATTCCCACCTATAGAGCTAGGATTGTGGACTCGTATTACTACCAATTCTCAATTCTCCCTTAGCACTACTAGTAATTCCATTCCTTCCAAGCTACCTCCTTTGGCCTCTCTAGACGATGATATTGCGAAGAAAAAAAAAGGTGCTCAAACCTTGAGCCTGGGCGAAGAGGTGGGTGTTTCCCCTGGTGAATCGAAAGTGGCTGAAGAGGGAGACACTCTTTGTGCTATTTCTATTAGGGCAGTTGCGAGGGCCACTAGGAAGGCTACCACAAAGAAGTGCAAGGTTGCTCAAGAGATTTCTCCTACGTTGACTCCTGACTCCAAGTTATCTTATCAAGTTAACGAGATGTTCGAGAAACTTTAAGAGACTTGGTAAAATTTCTCTGTGGAAGATAGGACTGCTATGTCAGCTCAGATGGCTACTCATTTTTTTATGCACCTCAACTGCTGAAGGCATTAGGAAATGTTACAGGTCTTCGATTAGGTTGACCAATCCTATTAAGGTTACTTTTGAGGAAACTGATGAGGCAAGTGTTGAGGAACACTCTAAGGAGGAAGAAGTTAATGATGATTAGGAAGAATATGATGATGAAGAAGAGGAAGAAGAAGTTGGAGAGAATCAAGATAAGCTCATTCGGAGACCCAGGCTGAGGCAGATGGTTTCTCCTTCGAAGCCTTATTCACCTACATAGGACTATACTCTCTTAGAGGATACCCTTGTTGGCAAGGAGGTATGGCTACTCCCATTTTGCTTATAATTTCTCAAATTTCTTCTTATGATATTGATTATTTCCATTTAATATCAGGTTGGTGTCCATGGTGATTACTACAAGGTTGTTAGAGGTGGTGATGATTTTGAGGTCCCCCTAGTGGATTTGGATACAACCGAAGTTTTGCCCGCCTCTTAAGACGTTCTGCCAAAGGGTATAGCTGCCCCTACAAACTCGCAGGTAACCACAAATTTATCCCTAGAGGAAATATTAACCCTTGTTCTATTCAGTCCAGTAGTGGATATTTTCCTTATTTTGCCTTCTAGCGTAACCAGGCTGCCCTTAAGGAGGGCATCTCCGAAGAAGGTGTTGTGTAATCCACTGTGAGAAAGTCCCCTATGGCTGTACCTTCAGTGATGGTAACACTTGAACTTATTCTAACATTTTGGCATTTTATTTTTATTCTTGGCACAATTTTAGTTCTTTCTTTATAGGCCGGGTTGCCCGAACAGATTTCCCCCGAGGTGCCTCCTCCCACGAATGATCAAGTATTAGTTACTCTATTTGGGCCCTCGATCCTTAACCTCGAGGGAGGTGAGGTTATTGCTTTTGTTGGCTAGGTAGGATTAGGGAAAGAAGGTGCTACTGCCCTCTTGGGTGCTCCTATTGTTCAGGTGGATCAATGTCCCTTGGTGGTCGTCCCTTGGTGGTTCAAGGATGCTCTTATGAAGAAGAGGATGTGGTGCAGATGGCCACCAAGAAATTCACTGATGAGTTACATAACTTTACTTATCGTGTTATTCCCCCTCCTGCTGCTCCAATGGCATCCATTATTGTGGAGGTATGTGTAATACCCCGCATTTTTACGTATTCGAGATTTAATTAATTTGAAAATTAATTGAGAAAAATACGTTCTATTTAAATTACACGAGTGAAGTAATTAAATGCGATTTAATAATAACTGTGATCATTGAATATTAATCGAGAGATAGATACTCACTAATATTATGAAATGAAATTTACTAAGTGTAAATAGTAAATAGTTAATTATTATCAAATTACGTCATAACGAGCAATATGGGCGTAATAGAGTCATCTTACCGGGAATCGCGTGTAGACTATTTAGAGGTGAGAAATGACAAATATATTTTAAGTAAATCAGATGATAATTTAGAGGTCACAAATGAGTCCATAAGGGTCAAATTAGTCAAAATAGTATACCCGGGGATGTCAATTGAGTCACGGGGCAATTTTAGACTAAAATGGGACCATATGAGGATATTTTGGTCATTTTATATTAAGGGGTTAGGGGATCTACAAATTTACAAACACTATAGCAGCTTATAAGGGTAGGAAACTAAAGCTTAGAGGTTAGAAAACTTAGAGAAGCCATTAGAGAAGGAAATGAGAGAGTCCTTAAAGATTCTTGGGAGAATTCTTAAAGCTTTCATCATATTCTTGCATGCAAACAACCTAGGAAGGAGGATTGAAGGAGAAATCAATCAACCCAACAACAAAGCCATGAAATCAGACCCTACCAACCAAGAGACAAGTTGTTTATTACAATATTCATGAAGTTATAATACCCATGTGTAGGGTTTTAAGATTTGTTTTTGTTAAATCAATGTTCTTAGGAGAAAAATAATGATTTTTACGTATGTTGGGATATAATATGCCTGTAGAATGACTTAACATATGTAGAGGATCAATAATCAGAGGAGACTTGATGATTAATACAAATTAAATATGGGTTTTGATGAATATTAGAGTAAGAGCATGAAAACCTAGGATTTTTGAGGATTAGAGGTTTAAATCCATTCTTGAATAATTTGTAATTTTTTTTATCCAAAAGTTACATTAGAAATTGTCCTTATACATGTGGGAAGGGTTTTGGGACAATTAGTTTAGAGTTTGGTGGGAGAAAATGGAAGATTAAGGTGCGTTAATGGTGGAAAATGTACCAACTATCATTACAGAAACGAATTACAAAAAAATGAATCGGTCCGGACCAAAGGGTGCGGTTCGGTTCGGTCTTTACAGAACAGCAAACCAATCGGTCCTGGGAATTCGGATTGTTTCAGTTCCCTAAATTAAATATGAAATTTCCCTTTTGGGCCTAGTGTTCCTAAATCGATGTTGTGGAAATCTTTAGGACTTTGTAAAAAATAATAATAGGAGATTTAGTATATTATGGTAGGCCTATTATAGAGGTATGAAGTATTCTTATTTTGAGGTTTAAGACGAGATTGAATTTGAGATGAATGACATCGTAATTAATCTGAGAGACGGATAAAGAATCACGAGAATCGAATAATTGATGTATCGACCAGTAGGGTAAGTTAGACTTATCTACTGAATTTAGAAAAAGGGGTGAATACTCGTAGACTTATCTAGGACCCATAGAGTTGTGTGAATACTCATATAAATACAATAGCGAGATAAATCATAAAATAAAATGTACGGTAAGTATTACAGAGAAATATACTACGTACCAATGTGAATTATTAGGTTGTGTGAATACCTATAGTTTAGGTTGTGTGAATAACTAAAGTATATTAATAGTATTGGGGTCGATGGCTATCCGGACCAATACATGAAAGTTCGAATTTGGTGTCGATGATTATCCAAACCAAATCGAAAATAAAAAATATTAGGGTCGATGGAAAATTTGGACCAATCTACATATGCATAACATTTACATTGGGGTCGAGAGATTTACGGACCAATGTATATGATAGGATAATTGGGGTCGATGGTTATCCCAACCAATAATCCTTATAGTATATATTGTGTACGAAATATATATACCTTAAGATGTCCTACTGGGTGTGATAGTAGACTTGTAGATGATATATATATAGATACACATCTAAAAGATAAATCTCTATACTACCATAAAATGCTTTACAAGCATTAAAGCTTCCTAATCAATTGGACTCTCCACATGAAATTGCATATTCAACCCCCTATTCACGTCAGATACCCATCCACATGAGATTGCATATTCAACCCCCTATCCACGTCAGATACCCACTTCTGCCATATGATGGTTGTATACAGATTCTAAAGCCCATTCATATTAAATGTTTCGACCCATCAACTCTAGTCGTACATTATTCTTCATCTCCAATAGACCATTCAGCTCCAAAATTAAATCCTTAAACCTCCTGAGCTGTGATTTAAGATATTTTATTTGTGTGTCCAAGTTCAAAAATAGCGATCAATGTAGATAAAGAAGGAGTTGACGAAGATAAGAAAATGCACGGACTTGGGGAGAAGTTAGTGTTTATGTGGGGTTACCTTCCTTGTGCTTTACCATAATGTTCACCGTTGTTGTTGCTGGTTGATATTCGTCTTCCACCTGCCGAAGCTACTTGGAAGGATGTTTGTGGTGGTGGTTGTGGATTCTCCATGGCCATGTCAGGTGCTTTCTTCAACCTCTGATTTATTTACGTTTTGAGATTTGGTTTTTCATTTTCAAAGCTTTTACCATAATCGACTGGTTTTGATTTCGGTTTGGACTTGGTTTGAAATGGACTAGGGTTTGTTTGAAATCAATTTTGGGGTTGGATTGAATCTAGGGATTTTTCTTTTTAATTTTGCGGTTGGATTTGGTGAGCCAAAGGTGACACTGAAAATTGGGGTCGAAGGTGACCCATGAGGTTGTGGTTGAAGGTAATGCAGGGATGGGAGTGGGGCGGAGTTAATTGTGTTTACGTTATTTTTTATTTTTATTTTGGATCATAACTATTTTTGTAAAATTACTTCATCTGATGATGCATTGGTACGAACATCTTATCATGAAACATCGTGTGAAAGGAATACTTTCATATTGGCTGTCCATTGCAAAGAAGAAACAACTTGCATCAATTTTTTGTTTTTTAGAAGTAAACTGAGTATATAATTAAATATATATGATTATTTACAAGATATATGCAGTGTAATGGTTTTTGTTGGCATCTTGGTATCAACTTTAGCACTTTTTCACCAAAAGACTTCTTTTAGATTTTTAAAAAAAATATGTTTTTAGAATAAATAAACGTTAAATCAAGTGAAAAATAGTTACTAAAAAAATACTTTTAATTTACAGTTTTTACGATTTTTACTAAAATAAGTTATTAAAAAGACAGTTTTTGGAAAATAATTTTTATTTACAGTTTTAGAAAAATAATTAACTAAAAGAACAATTTTTATTTATAATTTAAGACAAATAAGTTACTAAAAAAATAATTTTTATTTAGAGTTTTAGAAAAACAGTTCTTATTTAGAAAAAAAATTATTAAAAAAAAGTTTTTGACAAAAAAACAGTAAAAAAAAAATTTTGACGAATATTTTAAATCATTTAAATAAAAACTGTATTTAGAAAACATAAATCTGATTTTTATTTTTATGTATATTTAATTTTCTTTTAAATGTAATCTTTTACTTCACTCTTCTTAGATTTGAGAATAATAATCAATGAACATATATGTTTATTATGAATTTTACGTTTTAAGCATATATCTCTGTCTATATCATATTGGTGTATATTTAAGTAGTGAATAATTTTTAGAGGCTTCGTCTAACTGGTGCCAAGCAGAGAGGAAAACCAGTTTGGAAACTGTGTTGGAGGATTTGAATTTTCTCTTGCCAGAAGAATCTTCTGTTTAATTTCCATTTTTTTTAGTTTAACTCTTATTAGGACAATTTTTTTTGGTAGTTTGATTCAACATGGAATGACCATTTTGATTGTTTACTGGTATGAATTTGATTTCTATCATTTATAGGAAGATATAATTGACAATGACATAGTTTTTAATTGTGAGATTTTATCCCCTTTTTTTGTGCAAGTTGTTTTATCTTTTTTTTTATGATGGTCCATTTTTTTTATAAAATATATAAAATTTTGATGTCCCAATTTCAAGTCAACTGTTGTTGAATACTTTTTTAACTCAAACGTTAGATTTGTTTCCACCGATAGTCTCGCCCGTGCATCGCGTGGATTTACACCTAGTTAAGAAGAGAAACTTAATCACAAAGATTGAAAGATAGATAATGATATCTACTAGAATAAATTAAGTACTGAGACTTAATTATATGATTTTAATCATAACATATGTAAGTGTTGCAGGAGAAATAAATTATATATAGGATGTTAATGAAAATAATGTAATGTATGGACAGTACGGAGAACTTAGGCAAATAGATAAGTTCAGATAATACTATATTCTGGTTAGCTTGGCCAGTATTGCTAGTTGCGCTAAGTATAGAACGTTAGGTGGGAACAATAAATGAGAGGTGAGTAAACTCAAGAGAGTGCACGATAACCTAACATGTGTAATAAATAACCGATTTAAAATTTGTGTTAGGCGCTTGCTAAATATTTTCTAAATATTTTGAGTACTAACTCTTGTTATAAAATATTTTCAAAACCTTTTAGGTGTCCAGCCACAGGGACGCCAAGCGTGACTTACTTCTAGGGACTCGGAGCTGTAGCACTGTGGATGCTGACAAGAATTGATTTGATTAGACGATTCCTTCATGCAGATCTGGTGTAGGATCTCATTTTTATACTCCATGTATAGACATGTTGTCCATTGACAGTTTTTAGTTATTTAGACTTGTTATCATTCTGGAGTATTTGTTTTTTGATTTTAGCTGATGGTTTATTTGGCAAACCTTTATTCATTTATATATTGTGATGGTTGGATTCTATTATATTGTGAATGGT
Organism: Sambucus nigra; assembly: GCA_949130495.1. Lineage (NCBI taxonomy): Eukaryota > Viridiplantae > Streptophyta > Magnoliopsida > Dipsacales > Adoxaceae > Sambucus > Sambucus nigra. Next base: position 380,549,162 of record OX422211.1, read on the forward strand.
TAATTTAGTTTCAGTATGGTTGTTTTATTTATTATTAAAGAAAGATCAAATTTGGCACCGGTCTAATTTCACTTAGGTGGTTAGTAATTAAAAAGTTTTTGACAGTGATGTTGAGAATGAACCATATGACAAACCTGTTTTAATTTAATAAAGGCCTGATTAATCGATATTTAATTAGACGGGGTGTCGCAGATGGTATCAGAGCATCAAGTTCTAGTGTTCTTTGGATCTGTACGACTTACTACATTTTCAGTGCATTATTATTTGATATAGAGCCCTATTATTAGGACTGTTGTTTTACCTTGCGTGCATTGAGATATTGTACTTCTGCTATTAGATTTTGTATAAACTGTGTACTTATACAATTCGATCTATTTCGGCATGGCACTGAGGAGTGAGCGAGTCGAGAGGGCATTAAGGGACGAGGTTAGGGAGGACCCTCAGCAGGGACCACCACCACCACCATAGATGATTTCTACTACTCAGGTGGTAGTGATAGTGGCACGTGCCGTGGAGAGAACTATGAGGGCCATGGCATCCCACTTTCCTCAATCTCAGGCACAACAACCCGCAACACTAGCTATTGAGGTCCAACAAGGTCAACCCACTTGGCATAGCATCAGGGAGACTTTCTAGCAGGGCCACCCACTCGAGTTCCAGGGCGGTACGGATGTAGTGGCAACATGCCAATGGAAGAAGAGCATTCAGCGTCATTGGCGCATGTTAGACTGCAATGAGGTACAAAGACAAATGTTAGCCACTTTCAGACTAACAGGGGAAGCCCTACAGTGGAGGGAGTGAGTGACCACCGCTAAGGAGAGGGACTTGATGACGATTTCTAAGTTTTGGGTGCGGTTTGACTGCAAGTACTTCCCGCCTGTAGTGGAGTCAGAGATGAGGAAGAAATTTGGGGAGGTATGCTAGGGTGACCGCTTAGTTTTCGATTACGAGGAAGAGTTCACCCATCTGGCGAACTTTGTGCCAGATGAGGTGAGCAATGAAGAAAACAACAAGGCAAAGTTCATGGATGGTTTATCCTGTAGGATCAGGCAACATTTGATTTGTAACCCTGCGTTCTTACACAGATGTCGTTAACGCCTCACTAGTACACTTTCAGAATTACCGCTTCCACGGAAGGGAAGCAAGAGTGGAGAAGATCCTAGACAGTAGGGTAAGGCCGGGGGGAGAAGTGTTAGTGGGGCACCACCATAACAACAATAAATAGTGGGTGCGCAGGGGAAAAACTCACTATAGGGGAATTCTTCCAAGAGTTTCAGATTTGGTGGGAACCGATCATATATGTAGGGGCAACAGGGTTCCCAGCAATAACAGGTTCCTCAGGGCCGTTAGGGCGAAAGGAACCAGGGGTGGACAACAGGGTCAGGGCCATTAGGGCCAATGTCAGGGCCGACAGGAGCTGGGGAAGAGACAATTCCAGGGTCAGTGCTTCACATGTGGCCTGTAGAGTCACAAGAGTAGAGCTTATCCATAACCAAATGGGGCGCAGTGTCAGGGTGCCCAACAAGGGCAGCAGGCTCCGATAGCTCCAGCACCACCACCGGCCCCACATCAACAGTAGCGGAGCCAGATGCACTATAGGTAGCCAATGTGATCTTTTAAATGAATGGGTCAGTCCTACCTTTTATTCACTACAAATTATCTTATTTAGTACCAAAAATTTTCCCAAAAAACTAAAAGTCTTGCTGAATAAAAAAGATAAGAAAGAAGGTCTAAAAATAGAAATTCTTGAGATTGGCTGAGTTCTATGCTCTTGGTATCTACTTGCCTTCCAGCGTTTCCAAGTGATATGATCCTTGGAGATCATTTATGATCCCTCTAAATGGTCCTCCCTAGTTTGGTCCCTGTTTTCCATCTGATGGTTTTACGGCACTGCCGAGTACTTTTCACAAGACATAGTCTCCAATTAGAAATTTCCTCGCATTGACACTTTAGTTGTAGTCCTTGGCTAGTTTCTGTTTGTAGGAGGCCAACTTGATCAAGGTTAGCTTTCGTCGCTCATCTGCTAGGTCAAGCTCAATGCGTAAGGTTTCATAATTGTGGCCTTAGTCGACCAGTGTGGTTTTCATAGTTGGAAGGCCTACTTTCAGGGGAATAACAACCTCCATGCCATAAGATAGGGGGAATGGTGTTTCCCCCGTTGGTTTCCCAGGCGTAGTGCGATAACCTATAAAATATGAGGGAGCTCATCCACCTAAGCTCCATTAGCTTTTTCCAATCGCTTTTTCATCCCATCAATCATGGTTTTATTGGAAGCTTCTTCTTGCCCATTGCTTTGAGGATACGCTATAGAACTGAAGTGGTGCTTGATGCCGTGCTCATCACAGAAGGCTTGGAAGAAACCACTTTCAAATTTTGTGTCATTGTCAGTGATAATGGTTCTTGGTATCTGATGATGCTGAGATTTAGCATCACCGGATAAGTGATAGTGAGCTCAAACAGTAGAAGCTATGGCAGCCATAGAGATGTATAAGTGTATAAGTATGTAGAAGGGGATGAGTATAGGAGGAACTAAGACAATGATGTATAGTGGTTCAGCCAATTTGGCCTACGTCCAATGTGAGTGTGTGATCCACTAAGTATGGGTACTAATGGCATTGGATACAATGCACATAACCCTCTCTCTCTCTCTACTGTGTGTACGAGCAGAGTCTTAGCTAGGGCTACAGTTAATGGATCGATCCCCTGTAGGGTTGTAGGTGACAAGTATATATAGGTCTTGGGGGGTGTAGTGTATCCCCCAAGTATGCATGGTGCATGTGAATCATGATCTAGCCAATCCCCTGTGGACACCTGTAGATGCCAAATGATGACATAATATTCCCTCACGTGAGGGTGTGATTTTGTTATAACGGTCTCCCCTGTGCCATGTCAGCCTCACGCGCACTGTTCCACGCGTCTCCCAATCCACGCGCTGTGATGATGTCACCCTCAGCCTATGAGCCGAGGCCGAGGGCAAAGTTTCTTCTAGTAGTGAGGCTGGCCAAATTCTGGCCTCGTACTGTCGGCCCCTCGTAGGGTCATCTGGAGAGTGGTGAAGGGTCGGCCCCTCGTAGGGTCGGCTGGAGTCTGGCGAAGGGTCGGCCCCTCTGAGGGGTCGTATAGAGCCCGTTGAAGAGGGTCGGCCCCTCGTAGGGTCGTCTGGAGCCTGATGAAGGGTCGGCTCCTCTGAGGGGTCGTCTTGAGCCTAATGAAGGGTCGGACCCTGAGGGGTCGTCCGTTTGGAGGTAATCCTCAGCCAGGCCGAGGATATAAACGGGTATATCAATCACCCCCCAGCCCTTAGCCATAGGTGCTATTGAGATGGCTGAGGGATAGTGTTGCAAATGAGATGCGTGTATGATCAGTTAGGTGTGTGACACCTGGGTAGATACTCATTGTTATTCCAGTTTCCAAGGCATGGCGGCTGCACACTTTTCTTGGGGCTTTGTGCCCTAATGATGCCTTCCTCGTGGGCTGTGTCCTGCCTTGGTCAATGGGCCCACTCATTACTAAGGTATTTAAGAGATTTTTGAACTCTCTCTCTTCTTCTTCTCCTTCGCGCCCAAGCCTTCTCTCTCTAGCCTTTTACCAGTTTTCATCGCCATTTCTGCAGCCTTTAATCCTTCAAGCTTAGCGACTTGGGCAGTTCTTGCTCTCTCTTTATCAGGTAATCCTTCAGCGCTCTCTTTTTCCTTCATTTATGTTTGCTTTTTAGGCTCGTTGGGCTGTATTTTCCTTGGGTTATCTCATAGATTTTTCCGGTGTCTTCTCCGGCAACTGTTTCTTGAATGTTCTTGAGTGAAAATCATCAATTCCCTTTTTAATTCAAAAGTCTAATTTGGTCAACTGCAAACTTGTTTTTAGTTAAGTTCCTCAAATTTCTCCAAGTGTAGGGTCTTCCCTTTTAATGCTTAGGAAGCTTTACAGTTTAGCGTCTGAATTCCCATCCTTGAGAGAAAAGCTCTTTGCAGAGATCAGACGAGTATAGGAAGAGGAAGAGAGGAGACGGGGGGCCGACCCTAATTGGGTACGACCCACCTTTCCCATTCCTCTTGTCACTATAAAACCATTTGAACCGTCTGAGTCCTGTGGGTCGTCCCATCGTCCAGCCGAGAGTCATTCAAATGAGATGGACGAGAGAGCGTCGTCGCCAACTGGCGCTGGTCCTTCCAGTAGGAGAGAGACATCTGACCTAAGCCCAGGCCGAGAGGCTGAGGGTATGGTCCCCTCCGAGGCTGTCCCTGTGACAACCCTGTCTCCCAATGCCTTTCAGGTGGCCTTTCCCCACGGTCACCCGGTAGATGGCGAGACTGAGGGAGAGGGGGTTGAGGACGAGGGCGATGATACAGATGATGAGGTTGATACCTCCCACGCCTCGTCCTTTATCTCCTCTATTAGGGATCACGACCTCCTGATATGGAGGCATGCCTATGGAGTGCCCCCCAGCATAACTATGAGGGTTCCCTCTGATTCTGAGAGGGTTTTTGATTGTGAAGAGGGAGAGGTTGCAGTTTATGAACAAATGTTCAAGGTTGGAGTCAGATTCCCTCTACATCCTTCCATCGTAGATATCTTGTCTGCCCTTAGTGTTACCCCCTCTCAACTTCCTCCTAATTATTGGAGGACGATCCTGGGCTACATCTCCTTGTGGAAGAATGCCTTCACCGACGAGCCCTCGACTGACCTATTTTTGGGCTGCTACAACATCACCTCTTCGTCCAAACAGCCTGGATATTATCATCTGGGGGCAAGGAGGTCTGAGAAGAAACTCCTCCATGTGGCACAAACTTCCAACCATGATTGGAAAAAGAGATTCTTCTTTATCTCTGGGGAGTGGTAGCCCACCGCCGATGGTCCGAGGGTCCCCAGGAAATGGTCTAACCCCTCCATGAAGGCCAGGTCAGACCCTGGACTTAGTCTGGAGGAGAAGGACATCGTTGATTACCTGAGAGGACGAGGGAGAGAGGGTGAACTTCCAAAATTTGAAGACCTGATGACCCCTCGGATCCTCAAAGAAGCTGGTCTGAGGGTCGGCCCTCCGACTGAACTATGTGAGTTATACTGAACATTTTCCATTCTTTGCTTTTTTTTTTCAAGTGTTTCCTCTTTAGATCTGCATTTTTCTAACGTGTCGTCCTCTTATCAGGTCGTCCTGCAAGTATATCAGACTATCTTTGGGAAATGACTGCTCCCAACTTATTATCAGGATTGGCAAAGAAGAAAGGAAAGGAGCCTCAGTAGGCTCCGAGGAAGACGAGGGCCGCTGGGCCGACGGTGGTGGAGCCGACCACCGATAGCAATAAATGGAAGGAGCCTGAGGCCCCTATTGACCCTCGGCCGGATTCTCGGACGAGGGCCAGGGTCGAAGCCTCTGAGGGGACGACCTCTTCATCCAGTATGGGGGCCTTCTGGTCTCAAAACCTGGCACACCTGAGGGTCGAGCCCTCGTCACTCATTGCAAATTTGAGGGCAGCCAAGGCCTCAATGTTCTCTGCACCCTCGGCAGCTGACTACGAGTTCCTGTCCAAAATGCCCCCTGCCAAAGTGTACGACTATGGTCTGCACGCCCTTGCACAGGTAATGGTCTTGACCCTCTTCTTTTAATTTCATTCTTTCACCATCTGTTTCCTCGGCCTCTTGACATGTTTCCTCGGCCTCTTTCACCATCTGTTTCCTCGGCCCCTTGCAGTCTGTGTGCGCTTTTACCTCGCCAATAAAATGGATGGCTGAGAACCAAGCAAAGTTCCATGAAGCCGAGAGGGCTATCCAACATGAGGCAGATCTTCAGTCGGAGCTTGACACTACAAGGGTCGAGTAAGAAAGTACCAGGACTGAGCATGCAAGGATCCTGGACGAGCTGACGGGGCATCACGACGAGGACATGAAGGCCAGGGACGAGGACATTAAGGCCATGGACTTGCTTCTCAAGGAAAAGGACGAGGCCTTGACCGACATGGAGGCCAAGTACGAGACTGATCTTGAAGCAGCCACCAAAAAAGCCGAGGCCGACACTGTTGAGGCTTATAAGATTTCAGACGAGTTTCAAGGCTTCGACCTTGAGTAATTGGAGAGAGGAATCAGGACTGCCTGCCGGCGGGTCATCCTCAGGTTTGGCGACGTCGTGTCCTCGGTCCGTCCTTCAATTGAAGCAGTCAGACTGGACGACCCTATGATTGTCGAGGCTCTGAATTATGTTGAATCACAAGTGCAGGTTGAGGGGGTCGGCACATCTGAGGATTAACCGTTTATGGTTGTTGAAGAGACCCCTTTGGTGGATGTTGAGGCTCTGCCCTCCGATATTGTCCCTTAGGGTGGCTATCTGTAGCCCATACCCTCATAATGTACGTATCATTTTTGTGCTCTCTTTTGTAAAACACTCGGATATTTTGTATAACACTTTCATTAATACCATCTGGTCTCCTTTACTGTCTTCCATGTTAGCTTCTTGCATGATTTGCTGTTTTTGTTAGTCACTAACCTTTCCCTCGTCTTTTTGAGGACAGTGGTGGGATCGTCCCCTCCACTGGCCCTTATTATAGCCGAGGGATTAAATTACCAAACTAATGGTTTTAATGAAGTCTACCCTCGTCTTTCTTGAGGACAGTGGTGGGGTCGTCCCCTCCACTGGCCCCCATTATAGCCGAGGGTTCAATCTTACCAAATAAATTGTTTTAATGAAGTCTACCCTCGTCTTTCTTGAGGACAGTGGCGGGGTCGTCCCCTCCACTGGCCCTCATTATAGCCGAGGGTTCAACTTACCAAATTAATGGTTTTAATTAAGTCTACCCTCGTCTTTCTTGAGGACAGTGGTGGGGTCGTCCCCTCCACTGGCCCTCATTATAGCCGAGGGTTCAACTTACCAAATAAATTGTTTTAATGAAGTCTACCCTCGTCTTTCTTGAGGACAGTGGTGGGGTCGTCCCCTCCACTGGCCCTCATTATAGCCGAGGGTTCAACTTACCAAATAAATTGTTTTAATGAAGTCTACCCTCGTCTTTCTTGAGGACAGTGGTGGGGTCGTCCCCTCCACTGGCCCCCATTATAGCCGAGGGTTCAACTTACCAAATTAATGGTTTTAATGAAGTCTACCCTCGTCTTTCTTGAGGACAGTGGTGGGGTCGTCCCCTCCACTGGCCCTCATTATAGCCGAGGGTTCAACTTACCAAATAAATTGTTTTAATGAAGTCTACCCTCGTCTTTCTTGAGAACAGTAGTGGGGTCGTCCCCTCCACTGGCCCTCATTATAGCCGAGGGTTCAACTTACCAAATTAATGGTTGTAATGAAGTCTACCCTCGTCTTTCTTGAGGACAGTGGTGGGGTCGTCCCCTCCACTGGTCCTCATTATTGCCGAGGTTCAACTTACCAAATTAAGGGTTTTTAACAGAGTCTACCCTCGTCTTTTTTTAGAACAGTAGTGGGGTCGTCCCTTCCACTGGTCCTCATTATAGCCGAAGGTGGTTCTCTGTAAACGTTTCCATGCGTGCTAGAACTGACAACCACAGGATGAGGGAAACACTGATATTTCTCATTAATTTTCAGTGTTCTGTTGGAGAAACTCTCATTACAATTATGGTCTTTCAAGACCTTACAACACTACTGATAGTATTTCTTCAAATGATCTGCGTTCCAGGGGTTGGAAAAATGTTCCCCTTCTAGGTTTTCTAGTCTATAGGTCCCAGGGAGAACTTCATCGATGACCCTATATGGGCCATGCCAATTAGGATGGAGCTTGTTGGGCTTTTTCCAAGTCTTCTTGAGGACCAAGTCCCCCACTGCGATAGGCCTCTGTTTCACCCTCTGATTGTATAACCTTTTGGTCCTCTGCTGGTAGGCGGCCTGCCTTATCTCAGCGTCCTCCCTCCTTTCCTCAATCAGGTCCAAGTCGAGCCTCCTCTCTTCCGCATTTTTCTGGGGGTCATACACCTGGACTCTATGCGTAGGAAACTCAATCTCAGTGGGGATGACGGCTTCTGATCCATAAGCTAGCATGAATGGGGTCTCTCCGGTAGAGGTCCTCACTGTCGTCCTGTATGCCCATAGCACGGCATATAACTCCTCGACCCATCTTCCTTTTGCCTCCTCAAGCCTCTTCTTGATTCCATCTAGGATTGTACTGTTTGTAACCTCTGTTTGCCCATTGGCCTGAGGTCGGCCAGGGGTGGAGAAAAATTGTTTGATACTCACCCTTTCACAGTACTTCTGTAGAGAGGAATTCTTGAACTGAGTCCCGTTATCCGATATGAGGGTGTTGGGGAGACCATATCTGCATATAATATTTTTCCAAATGAACTGGAAGGTCTTCTGCTCTGTGATCGTCACCATCGGCTCCGCTTCCACCCATTTTGAAAAATAGTCAAAGGCTATGATGAGGAATCGATAGTTATTGATGGCCCTAGGCAAGGGTCCTACTAGGTCGATCCCCCACACTGCAAATGGCCATGGGGATGTAATGGAATTAAGAGGCTGATGGGGCTGGTGAGGGATGGTGGCAAATCTTTGACATTTGTCGCACTTTTTTACATATGCCGCTGCGTCTTTCCCCAAGGTCGGCCACCAGTACCCCTGGGTGACCACCCTCTTCACTAAGGATCTGCCCCCGATGTGGCTTGAGCATGATCCTTCGTGCATATCTTTCAAAATGGAAGGGACTTCTGAGGGATGCACACACCTAAGTAAGGGGAGCAAATACCCCTTTTTGTACAAGGTGCCTCCGATGACAGTGAATTTTGCAGCCCTGTGCCTCAGATTCTTCCTTTCTTTCCTTGCTTCTGGCATGTCACCCTCTTTAATGTATCTAATCAGAGGGTCCATCCACGAAGCTTCCTGAGAAACATTTATGCATCCAAGTGTTCCCTCGACGTCTTCAATAGTTGGCTGAAGCAAAATTTCTACTGGGACCGTCCTCCTGATGTCTGTCCTAGTTGCCGAGGCCAACCTCGCAAGGGCATCAGCACAGCCATTGTCGAGCCTAGGTATCCTCTTTAATTTCACTTCTCTGAAGCCCTTCAGTAATGACCTTACCTTCTCAAGGTACCTAGCCATCCTCTCGTCCTTAGCCTCGTAGGCTCCTAGTATCTGATTCACTACTAGCCTTGAATCACTATGGACCAAAATCTGGCCGACACTAAGAGACTTGGCCAAGGAGAGGCCTGCTACTAAGGCCTCATATTCAGCCTCATTGTTGGAGGCTTTGAAGTTGAACCTCAGGGCGTACTCAATATCTGTGCCGTCGGGTGATGATACTATTAACCCAGCTCCGCTCCCGCTTTCGCAAGAGGACCCATCGACGAAAAGACTCCACACGGTGCATTCTTCTGAGAAACTTCCCTCGGAGAGGGATCCCTGTCTAAAGATGTATCTTCCCTCTTCGTTTTCAGCCGCTTTCCTTCTAGCGGCGCTTGTCTCAGCCCTATCTGTGGGTGTGCCAGTGGGTTTGTCTTGCTGTGTATCTGTCTTCCCGAGGGTCTCACCCTCGGCTTCATCATCCTCCCAAGTGAACTCAGCCACGAATTCTGCTAATACCTGCCCTTTAATGGCCGTCCTAGGCTGATACACAATGTCAAAACTCCCCCAGCTCTATAGCCCAGGCCATCAACCTACCTGATTTTTCTGGCTTGTGTAGGACCTGCCTAAGAGGAGAGTCGGTGAGGATGACCATTATATGGGACTGGAAGTATGGCTTCATCTTCCTCGAGGCATGGATCAAGGCGTAGGACAACTTCTCCATCCTCGAGTATCTTTGCTCTGCCCCCTGGAGTGCCTTGATGTTAAAATACACAGGCTTCTATATCCCGTCTTTGTCTCTCACAATGGATGCACTGATGGCTGACTCTGAGACAGCGAGGTACACATAAAGTCGTTCACCCTGCACGGGTCGTGATAGCAGCAAGGGAGACCCTAAGTATGACTTTAGGTCCCTGAAAGCCTCATCACACTCTTCACTCCATTCGAAGGCCTTCCTAAGGATCTTGAAGAATGGCAAGCACTTATCTGTGGCCCTAGACATGAACCTGTTCAAGGCAGCAACTCTCCCTGTGAGCCTCTGAACGTCTTTAATGGACTTGGGGGTCTTCATTTCAATAAGGGCCTTTATCTTTTCAGGATTGTCCTCGATGCCTCTTTGATTGACAATGAACCCCAAGAACTTCCCTGCTCTGACTCCGAAGACACACTTGGCCGGATTAAGCTTAATCTTGTATTTGTCCATCGTATTAAAGGTCCTCTCTAGGTCTGCCACATGATCCTCTGCCTTCAAACTCTTGGTCAGCATGTCATCTACGTAGACCTCCATAGACTTCCCAATTTGGTCTTCAAACATTTTATTTACGAGGCGCTGGTACGTTGCCCCCGTATTTTTTAGGCCAAAGGGCATGACCCTGTAACAGTATGTCCCCTTGTTGGTGATGAAGGCTGTCCTCTCCGAGTCTTCAGGGTTCATGAAGATCTGGTTATAACCTGAATAGGCATCCATGAAGCTCATGAGCTCATGGCCTGCGGTAGCGTCTACCATTTGGTCAATACGGGGGAGAGGGAAGCTGTCTTTGGGACAGTGCTTGTTGAGGTCTGTGAAGTCCACGCACATTCTCCACTTCCCGTTGGCCTTTGGGATAATGACTGCATTGGACAGCCATTCAGGGTAGATGACCTCTCTGATAAATTCAGCGTCTTCTAATTTTTTGACCTCGTCCCTAATGACCTCATATTTTTCTCTGGAATAAATTCTCATCTTCTGCTTCACCGGCTTCGCTCCCTCTACCACATTGAGCTTGTGGCACATGATTTCAAGGTCAATCCCTGGCATATCTACATGACTCAATGCGAAGACGCTTCGCCTTCTCCTCAACAGTTTAACGAGGTCTTCCTTGATATTGGGCTTCAGAGACTTGCCGACTTGGATGGTTTTTTCCGTGTCATCCTCGTTGAGGATGATGGATTCTACCTCTTCTGTGGCCTCTCCTTTCTTCAGCTTCGTCTCATCCATGGGGTCTAGGGTATCAATATTGTAAGTGGTCGTAGCCCTCTTGAGTGTCTCCTTTTCTTCAGCGGAATTGTAGTAACATTCTCGCGCTGTCGTCTGGTCTCCCTGAACTTCACCCACCCCGTAAGGGGTAGGAAATTTGATCATTTGATGTACCGTAGATGACACAGCTTCAAACCCCTTGAGAGCCACACGCCCCAGTATGATGTTGTAGGCCGAAAACACCTGCTCTTCCATCACAAAGAAACTGACCTTCTTGGTGAGCCATCTCGGCCACTCGTCCCCCATCCTCACATCGGCCTCATATACCCCAAGGGGATGAACCTTTTCCCCACTGAACCCAATCAATGGATGATGGTAGGGGACGAGTCTAGCACAGCTAAGACCCAAGGCTTTGAAGCATGGCCAAAACATCACATCTGTAAAGCTACCCCCATCTATCAAGATCCTCGGCACTTCGCATCCGTGCACCCTGGTAGTGATGACGAGAGGGTCATCATGTGGGGCTAAGAGGCCTTTGAAGTCCATTATTAAAAATCCCACTATCAGTGTGTCCGTATCAACCTTCTTCCTCTTTTCTGACTTGACCTCCAGGGAGGTTGCGTGTACCGTCTTCGTCACTGCCTTGGCCTCAGCCACATGGACCTTCTTGTAGGCGACCTCAGACCCTCCTCCTGCAAGACCCCCGGAGATCATTCCCACTCCGAGCGAGATCATATTAAGCCTCTTGACAGGGCCATGGTCGTCTCTCGAAGGGAGTTCAGGGTCGTCCTCATCATCAGAAGGGTCGTCCCCTCTTTTTTGAGGACCTTCTCTGCATGCATTGCCTCGCTTCTTTCTGGGGTCGTCCCCTCGGCCCCTCTTGAAGGCACCTTTGTCGACGTACTTTCTGAGCTTCCCTTCCTTCAGCATCTTCTCAATCTCATCTTTCAGAGCAAAGCATTTGTCCGTTACGTGGCCGTGGTCTTGGTGAAATTCACACCACATGTTCTTATTCCTCTTACCGGGGGCTGCCCTCAGCTTCTCAGGACACTTGAAGTGGCCCGGTCACTCTTTATCTCATTGAGAATCTGTTCACAGCTGACCGTCAGAGGGGTGTACCCAGCGAACTTGTCATCCGCGGACCTCTTCTTCCCCTCTTTGTTCTTCTTAGGGTATTTACTCCCACTAGCACCTCCTCTTTCGTCTTCATATTTTGCAGCCATCGCCTCTTCGGCGTTCACCTTTCATGCTGTCGACAGCAGTTCAACCATCGTCCTCAGAGGGTCTTTAGCAAGCTTCCATAACAGCTTCCCCTTTTGGAGCCCTCCAATCAGGGCTGTCATAGCTATGCTCTCCTCATAGTCTTCCACCTCCAGCTTCTCCTTATTGAATCTGGCTATGTAGTCCCTCAGACTCTCACTCTTCCCCTGCTTAACATAGAGCAGGTGGGTGGTCTTCTTCTGTGGCCTTACCCCAAAGTAGAAGCTATGGACGAACAAGTCTGCCAACCGCTTGAAGTTTTCAATGGAATTTTTTGGAAGAGACGTGTACCAGACATGTCCAGCCCTGTCAAGGTACCAGAGAAGGCACGACACCTCATCTCATCTGAGATAGAGTATATGTCTGCTGCTGACTGATACATCTCCACGTAGTGGACGGGGTTGGTGCTCCCGTCATACCTTGGGGTGACTACGGGTGGCTTGAATTTTGACGGCGTGGGGAAGTTGACTATCTTTGCCACAAAGGGTGAGCCCATGGTGTACCCCCTCTGAAGAGGGTCTCGGCTCTTCAGTATATCACCGATCTTATCCTCTAACCGCTAGATTGAGTCATTCCAGGGCCTCACAGGGTCGGCCTGGACGATGTTATCCCCTGTTGCCTCTTCGAGGTGGACGGAGGGTTCTGCTGCAGCGGGCCTGCGTCGGCTGTTCACTTCCCTTTGGCCGTCATCTCGTCCTCTGGGTCGGCCATCTGCTGCCTCCCTCCTGGATCTCGCACCACTTCTTGGCCTGGACAACTGTTCCCGCAGGTCATTTACTGGGCCTAGCCTCTCAAAGGCCGACCCCCTGCTCAAGCGATCAAAAGCAGAGCCCCTCGGGCGATCATCAGGGTTTGGTCTCCCGCACTTTCCTCTACTGTCCTGGAGAGGTCGTATAGTATTGTTGGAGACCTCATAGGGTTCCCAGCACTCTATAGGGGCCTCCTCTCCCTCCGGATCGTCATACCTGTCCTCAGGGCAAGGGTTTCCTTGCCTCCCCAGGCGTAGACGCTGGGGGTCAGCAACATCCCTACGCCGCTGAGGGGATGGCAGGTCTTTGTGTGGTGCCTGGGGTGGTCCCCTGGCCTCATGCTGTCCTGGAGCTGCTGCCGGAGTAATCATCTCAGGTGAAACTCCTGGTGCCCTTAGTATGTTCTGGCTTAGAGCTGTGAACTGCTCCTGCATCATCCGCTGGCTTTCTGCCAGAGACTTTAAGGCTTCCGCTACATCAGCCATCTCAGACTGAGGCGGCGGCTGAATGGAACTGGGTCTTCCCCCCTCATCTGGCGGGGGAAGTGGGGGTGGTGGCATCTCAGGTGCCATGTTCTTGAGCTATGAGAAGTTGAACTGAAGAAAAGACTGGTGAGCTTGTGACCTTAGTGGGTATCTTTCAATGGTGAAACACCTCCTCTAAGGGGGAGTGTTGGTTCACCACCAGAGTACCCAGTGAGGTCAAGCTGTACAAAGGAAGAGATTTCTTCTCGTTCCCACAGACGACGCCAAACTGATGATGCTGAGATTTAGCACCACCGGATAAGTGATAGTGAGCTCAAACAATAGCAGCTATGGCAGCCATAGAGATGTATAAGTGTATAAGTATGTAGAAGGGGATGAGTATAGGAGGAACTAAGACAATGATGTATAGTGGTTCAGCCAATTTGGCCTACGTCCACTGTGAGTGTGTGATCCACTAAGTATGGGCACTAATGGCCTTGGATACAATGCACATAACCCTCTCTCTCTCTCTCTCTACTGTGTGTACAAGCAGAGTCTTAGCTAGGGCTACAGTTAATGGATCGATCCCCTGTAGGGTTGTAGGTGACAAGTATATATAGGTCTTGGGGGGTGTAGTGTACCCCCCAAGTATGCATGGTGCATGTGAATCATGATCTAGCCAATCCCCTGTGGACACCTGTAGATGCCAAATGATGACATAATATTCCCTCACGTGAGGGTGTGATTTTGTTATAACGGTCTCCCCTGTGCCATGTCAGCCTCACGCGCACTGTTCCACGCGTCTCCCAAACCACGCGCTGTGATGATGTCACCCTCGGCCTATGAGCCAAGGCCGAGGGCAAAGTTTCTTCTAGTAGTGAGGCTGGCCAAATTCTGGCCTCGTGCTGTCGGCCCCTCGTAGGGTCGTCTGGAGAGTGGTGAAGGGTCGGCCCCTCGTAGGGTCGGCTGGAGTTTGGCGAAGGGTCGGCCCCTCTGAGGGGTCGTATGGATCCCGTTGAAGAGGGTCGGCCCCTCGTAGGGTCGTCTGGAGCTTGATGAAGGGTCGGCTCCTCTGAGGGGTCGTCTTGAGCCTGATGAAGGGTCGGCCCCTGAGGGGTCGTCCATTTGGAGGTAATCCTCAGCCAGGTCGAGGATATAAACGGGTATATCAGTATCCCAAAGCGAGTAATGATGTTTCTCCATATGAACCTAGTAATGTCAGAGTCTCGGATGTTCACCAAAGGTTCTGCCTCAACTCACTTGGAAAAATAATTAGTAGTGACCAAAATATACTCGTAATTTGCGAATGCAGTAGGTAGTGGTCCCACGATATATAATCCCTATTGGGCAAAGGACCATGGGATGGTAAGGGATTTAAGGTCACTAATGGGCTGGTGAACCATCGACGAGTGCTTCTGTCACTTTTCACATTGGTGAACATATATTCCTACGTCTTTGTACATGTGAGGCCACCAATTTCCTTCTTTGACCGCTCTAAAGGCTAGCGACCTTCCACCTATGTGACTCCCACATATGCCTTCATAAATTTCACTAAGTACTTGCTCGGTATCTTGTGGGTGAACGCATTGGAGGCAGGGGCTTGTAAATGACTTCTTATAAAGTTTCCACTCAGGGCTATGGTAGAAACGAGCAGCCTTGACTTTGATTTGGTGGGCCGAACTCCAGTCGTCTGGCAGTATATCACTTCGTAGATAATTGATGATGGGATCCATCCAACTTGGAGATCTATTTGTGAGGACTTGCTCGGATATGCAAGGGACTCAATCTGTATTATCCTTTTTAGGTTAGAGTCGACTGATGAGCTTAATGCTGCTAAGGCATCGGCGTTACTATTCTGTCCTTGCGAGAACTGCTGAATCTCCACCTGATAAAATTCTTTCAAGAGTCTTTGACTACGTCGAGGTATGCTTCCATCTGATCATCTTTAACATTGAAATCCCCATTTACCTATTTGGAGACCTGATTAGAATCAACAAATACGTTGAGGCATCTTGTCCCTAGTAGTTTTGCTTTTTGCTAGCTGACGATCAGTGTTTCATTCTCAGCTTAGTTATTGGAAGCTTCAAATCTCAGTCTAATTCCTTGTTTGATAATTATGTTTTCGAGGGTAACAAGAACAATCCCCACTTCTGCCCCCTTGGCATTTGGGGTTCCATGAACATACAATGTCCAGTCATTAGACATTGTATCACAAGTGATCGATTTCTCTTTGTTCATCTGATCTGTTGGTCTATCTCCTGTAAACTCAATAATAAAATCTGCTAGGATCTTCCCCTTGATCGCCATTCTGGGATAGAAGTGGATGTTGAATCTGCCAAGCTCAACTAACCACTTCGAAAGACGTCCAAAAAGATCAGATCTTCGTAGAACGGGCTTGAGTGGATAAGAGGTGATTACTGTTATGGAATGAGCTTCAAAGTGGTGCTTCAAGTTTCTCAAAGAAATCATTAGGGCATAGGCGAGATTTTCCAGAGGTAAGTACCTTTTCTCAGCATCTAGTAGCGTCTTACTGGTGTAGTAAATCGGATGCTGTTCTCCCTCCTTTTCACAAACTAAGGTAGAGATTACAGCATGGTCTATACTTCCAGGTAAAGGTACAGTTGTTCACCATCGTTTGGAATTACCATTAGTGGGGTCTTACTAAGGTAATACTTGACCTCTTCCAAAGCTAACAAACTGTCTTCATTCCATAGTAGGCCTTTAACTTTCTTTTGCAGAGCTGAAAGAATGGTCGACAACGTTCCGAAGACTTGGGGATGAAGCGATTGAGCGCAGCGAGCATCCCAATAATCTTCTGAACATCTCTGAGTGTCGAGGGAGGTTGGACCTTGGTGATAGCATCAATTTGGTCTGGATTGGCCTCAGTTTCCCTTTTACTCACTAGCTAGCCTAAAAATTTTCTTGACTGAACTCCGAACGAACACTTACTCGCATTACGCATCATTCGGTACTTCCTGAGGATTTCAAAGGTTACTGCTAGGTATGCGAGGTGATCGACATTATTCTTACTTTTAACGACCATGTTGTTGATGTACACTTCCATCGTCTCTCCCATCTGTTTGCTAAACATCTTAGTTACCAATATTTGGTAAGTTACCCCTACGTTCTTGAGGCCAAATGGCATTACCTTATATCATTACAACCCAACTGATGTTATAACGTAGGTTTTATTATGGTCGGGACCATATAGGGGAATATGATGATATTCGGAGTAAGTGTCAATGAAGCTCATCCTTTCATGAGTTACTGTGGCGTCGATCAGTTGATCTATCTTTGAAAGAGGGAATCTATCTTTGGGACATGTCCGATTAAGGTCAGTGAAATCGATGCCCACCTTTTAACTTTCCTTGCTCTTGGGAACCACCACTGGGTTGGACAATCATACGGGGAGCTGAACTTCCCTGATAGATCCTGCATCTAGTAATTTCCCTACCTCTTTATCTACTGCCTTGTTCTTCTTTAGAGAAGTTTGATGGGCCTTTTGAGTGATGGTCTTGAAAATAGGATCTACATTTAGGCAGTGACATGCCAAGATGGGGTCGATCCCAGGAAACTCGTAAGGCTCCCATGCAAAAACATCTATGTTTATTTTCAAAAATGCAACCAGTTCCCTTTTCTTTTGATAGGTGAGAGACTATCCAATCAAAAACTTTCTTTTAATCAAGTTGTCATCGGCTACAACTTCTTCCAGGATTTTGATGACCCTATTTGTGGGGTGGACCCTGGTCTCTTCCACCCCTGGTCGACCATACTGTAGTTACTATTTGGAGAGAACGACCCCTTTCTAGGCTTTCTATTGAGCATCTTTGGGCTCTTTTTTTTTTCTTTTTTTTTAGGTGAATGGTTGCAATAAATCACCTTTGGGCCGAAGCCTGGTCGTCGCGAATCTCTACCACTCCACAATTCGTAATGAACTTGAGCTTTTGATGATAAGTATATGGTACAACCTTCATGGCATGGAGTCAACCTCTGCCCCAAATAGCGTGGTATGGGGACTCGATGTCCACAACCAAGAACTCTATTAACTTCGAGATGTTCCCTGCCCTGAATGGCAATGTGATCTTTCCCAATGGCATGGCAATTCTTCACGCGAAGCCAACTAATGGAATAATGGTTTTTTTGAGGTCAAGGAGATTCAATTTCCACTTATGGAACAGGTCCAGATACATCACTTCGGATGAACTCCCATGGTCTGTCAGTAGCTTGTCGACGTCCCTGTTAGTAATCCTGAGCGTGATTACTAATGTGTCATGATGTGGGGTTCTTAACCCAACTAAATCCTTGATGTGCTTCGTGTTATCAATATATTATAGTCGCTGAAGTTTTCCAGCTTGGGTCTTAGTTGGGTCGATCTGAAAAGCTTCTATCAAGGTAGTCACCTTCTTGACTTCCATGCTGAGGGCATTGCCTTGAATCTGTTTAAGGTTTGATGCCCTATGAATGATTACAAACTCGTGTCCTGTATTTTCATCAAGGACATTTTATGGCTTCTGGTCACCATTGATTGCGACCTTCTCTGTTTTCTTGTCAATGTACTCGCTAAGGTTCCCTGCCTGAACTAGCTCTTCCAAGTGTGACTTCAGATTTTTGTAATTTTCAATTTGATGACCACCCTCCTCGTGGAATGAGCACCTTAGCGCATTGTTTCTCTTGGTCAGATCTCCTCCCATCTTCTTAGGCCATTTAACGAAAGGCTCGTCCTTGATCTTACTGAGAGTCTTATAAATGAGTTCCTTAAAGAATGTGTTAACAACCTGGAACACCTTAGAGGGGTCATTATTTCCCCCGTTCTTGCTTCCTTTTTTTGGGTGTCATTCTTATCTGTCACCTTGCTAACCTTTGCTCAACCATTATCTCCCCCGTTAGGATGGACCACATCCTTGACCTTGGAGTACTTCTCAATACGGGACGTAAGATCATCGATGTTTATGGCTTCCTTCTTGGTGAGAAATTGGTGTAGCAGGGAGGTGGTAGGCAAGCCTATTTTGAAGGATGCTACGACAACTTTATCCGAGCAGTCCTCGATCTTGTTCAAGATCTCTCAGTATCTCTTGGCGTAATCTCTAAGGTTTTATTGAGGCTTTTTCTTCATAGTGAGTTGTGCATCCATCCGCTTATAATGGGAGATACTTGTTATGAATTGTGCCGTGAAAGCCTCTGCTAGTGCTGCGAAGTTCTTGATAGACTTATAAGGGAGCCTCTCAAACCACTTCTGTGCTATATCGTGTAGGCTAGATGGAAATATCTTGCACATCAGTGCGTCATTATCACTCCATAAGGTCATTGCTTGCCGATATTGCCTAACATGATTTATGGAATCTGCTTTCCCATCGTAGCTTTTGAACCTGGAGACATCAAATTTCTTAGGGGGATCATCACGTTCGATTTCCCTTAAGAAAGGGGTCTTGATATGAGAATTTAGAGCTCTTCTAGCAATCTCTCTACTCGACCTGGATCCTCGGTGTGTAGGATTTGGTCAATTTCCGTACGAACCAGAATCCTCAAATCCCCACTTGGTCGATTGTTGTTCCTGTGGTGCCTATCCATATGGCCACGCTATGGTCGTGCTCGCTTTGATCTGTCATATTCATTTCTTTCTTGGTCACGCCTAGGGCTCCTCCCTAGACTGGGGGAATTTCCCTCTGAGGACTAGGAGTCCTATTTTGACACCGCCTTGTGTGTCTGGAGAGATCTCTCTCTATTCTTTCTAGTCACCTATTAAGGCGAGCATTCCCTTTTTCTTGGTGATGCGTCGCTTCTTCTTGTTGTCGAATTAGGGCATCATAGGCATCGACCAGCCTAGAAATATGAGTGGACCTTGGGGACCCATGGCTTTCTTCTAAGGGTTGCCTTTCCTGGCGAAACCTTGGGTTTGACTGTTGGCAGATGTCAGACCTAACCCTAGGAGGGACAGGCTCTTCCTGAATATCACTGGCTTGTGGAATGTTGTTGCTGTGGTGGGATATTGATGGCTTTCTAAAATTGAATGCTTTCATAGGAACACTAGTCATTTCCCACAAACGGTGCCAATTGGGAGTGCAGAAAAATTCACAATAAAAAAGGTTCATGAAAGCAATTACAAAAAGCAAAAAGTAAATGGAATCACATACTACAACGATATATGCGGTTCGATAACTTGCCTACGTACATGGAGAGGTCACTTATTTTTTATTAAGTGTCTCTCAACGATTACAATTTATTCATCCCCTTTGCCCCGGGTCAGGGAGTGCAATTTATACATATATTTGTTACAAAGTTTGAGTTGTTTAAGGGACTTCCATCATCGTATGTACGTTGGCCATGAAGTGCTTGAATATCTCGATCGAGATTCTCGGCACCTGATTTGACCATATCCATGAGTGTCCTTCTCTAACTAAACTGCGCGTGTGAGGATTAAGGCATGGTTTAGGCCCGACCAAATAACTTAAGTTATCTTGGGTGGGCTACTCTCCTCGGCTTGTAAAAAGTGGGCTCCCACACCAATGTACTAGCTATTCACATTTAATATTATTT
Source organism: Sambucus nigra (assembly GCA_949130495.1). Classification (NCBI taxonomy): domain Eukaryota; kingdom Viridiplantae; phylum Streptophyta; class Magnoliopsida; order Dipsacales; family Adoxaceae; genus Sambucus; species Sambucus nigra. The sequence goes on from OX422211.1 coordinate 380,569,130, forward strand.
TCTTATTTTCCTAAGTATCACTCACTACCTGAAGGGTTCTAGTTATCCCTTAATCATTCTCAGTAGTTAATACATCACTAACGTACTGGTATCAATCTTGGGTTATCATCTATGCTTCTCGTAATCTGATTTTAAATTCTTAATATTTAACATAATCGTTTCGTTTCGTCGGTCGTAATCCCATTTTACCTTCATTAAGACTAATCTGAGCTTTAACTATAGATCTAATGATATTTTCCAAGTCCACCTATAGTTAATAAAACATTACCTAGGTCCCCCATAATTAACGGGAAAGAAAACTACGTAAATAAACAAAGGCTCTCTTTTCAGCACTGTCAATCGGTCGACAAAATGGCTCGATCGATCAACATCCCTCGACCGATCGATCGATCCTGGGCTGATTCTTCTCCAAAAACGTTCTTCTCCTATTTTTCCACAATCAAAGCTCCATGAAACTCATCCAAACAACCAACCAAATTAACCAGAGTTCATATAGGAATATTTAAACAATTTATAATGTAATAACACTCTCAGATCATCATGAAATTCATATTAGAAAAGAGCTAACCACTTTATTGAAATAAACCCTAGGTTCACCTTTGTTAAATATTCATCTTTAAGAACCCAAAATTATATCATTCTTTTTAAATCCCAAATCTCAGATTTCGTTTATTTTAAGAGGAGGTTGATTCCATAAATTATATCCCAGCAAAGCATGAATTAAAACCTAATATTCCTCCCCAAAGTAATGTTTGTCATGAAATATAAACCCTACACTATCATTGGTTACATTACTTAAAAATTACAAGTTTAAACACTTGCCTTATGGTTGAGTGGTTTGATCTTTATTGCTAGATGATGGATATGTCTTCTCCTTACTCCCATCTTAATTCCGGCAATGACGGTGGTGAAAAGTGGTGTAGGTTGTCTTAAGAACCCTCTTCCTACCCTCTCTTATAGCCTCTCTTCTCTCCCAATTATTGTAAACCTAGCATACCTACCCAAGTGTCTATCTCTAAAATTCGTAGTTTTGCCAATGCTAAACTCCTAAATGACCAAAACATCCTTACATAGTGTTGTGTTGGTTTAAAAATGCACCGCGAGACAATTAATACACCTGGATACTCTTTTTTGCTTATTTCAGCCTATTCGGAAACAACCGTGACCTCAAAATCGTCATCCGAGTCACTCTACATAAATTTTTCATCTCAACCTTAATATAGCCTACACACGACCCCGATTGAGATATGACATAATCACGTCGTTGTTACTCACTACAATGTATAATAATTATCACATGTTATTTACCACACACTTAGTAAATTTATTACATAAATATTAATCTTAATCTCACCCAAGCAATATTTATAAAAATACACAGTGTTCATATGAATCAAATTACTATACACGTGTAATTTAAAATACTTAAAATACTTACATTCATAATTATCCTATATTACTGGGTGTTACAGGAATAAGTCCAGACTCTTTGGATATCATAAATTTTATGACTAGGAGGAGGTTCAGGCTGCAATGGTTTGCATGAAGGAAATGTATGGTCATAATAAATAAGTCCATTGACAAGGCAAAAACAAAGCGCCGGGTAAATACCCTTATCGTTATCGTCGGTTTTGCACCATAATACAAAAAATCTAAAATTTAATTACACATGTTTTATACGCATAATGGCGAGTTCGGGTATCGAACCAACAAAGAATGTCATTTGAATTTAATTGATTTATTATTCTCAAAAAATGTAAAAGATGATAGTTAGGTTTTGAAATATTTTATATGACAATTAATCTAGGGAAGTATTTAAACTAAATTAGTTGACAAATAAGAAAATTATAGGCTGATAATTAAATCCCTCGCCTCGGAATACATAGCATAAAGGGTTACATGGTTAAACATAATCCAAATACGATTAATACTCATTTAAAAAATTATTGAAACTCAAAGTGTAAACTCCCCAAATTTCCATAAAAGTTTAAATATGAGTTTGATGTCAACAATATTCCCAAAATTACACATGCAAGGTAGAAAATATGGTGCATACATGATACACCCGATTAAGGTTCCTAGGCATAAAAACGAGAACAATTGATAGTTCAAAACAAGTTTATTCCATTATATCATAGTGAACCAATTAAATACCTAAGGTGAGTTCATTAATCTCAACCTAATTTAATTAATTAGAAAGCATGTTTAAATAATTAAATAAAACACTGTATGAGAGAAAGAGATAAAAATAATTACACTTACTTGAACAAAAATGAGAAGAATTTAGATTGATTATTTAAATGTGTCACTCGATCTTCATTTTACAACCTCGTAAATCTCTCGAAAAAAAGTAAACTAATAAATCTTTTAAAAATAACTACTAAAACTAAGAGATAATTTCCAGCTCTAAAATTGGATCTAACACTAAGAAAGTGAATGTCTCAAAATGTGTGTCCAAATGGCTCTATTTATAGGTTAAAAAAAATTAGTTTAGGGGTACAAATGTAATTACACATAATAGGTGATTTATTTAATTAATAAAAAGTTGGTGATGGGTAAAGGAATTATTATATGAGGGCATGTGATGGTTAATGGGAATATAATAAGAGAAGAATACAAAATTGGGGAAAGAAAGAAGAAGATGGGAGAGAGCGTGAGTGGAAAAAGATGGGGAAAAAACTAGGTTAAATTATTGGTAAAATATTAACGTGTGTATGATTATTATCAAAAGTGTACTTGGTCTCATGGTTAAAGGATGGGAAGGAGGTGGAAGAGGTCATAGGTTCAATTCTCCCTAACTTCATTTAGTTTTAACAAGCAACAACGTTGCCACCTACAGTGCCACTTGTCATAAACGGTGAATAGTGGATAGGAAAAAGGAGTATGGACTGCAATAGTGGATAGAAAAAAGGAGTAATAAAATACAATATTCGACACTAATCAATCCTATGGTCAATGGTGGGACGAGTTTCACAAATCATTTATATGGTGGGCGATGGAGTGACCAAATGCGTAGTTTTTTGAAAGGGTGCGTCTATCCTCATCCTCGATTTACGACGGATGAGGACTATAAGGGTGGAGTGGTCAGTGTTTAGGATATGAGCGTCTGGTAAGGTATTGGTACCAGGATGATATGGTAATGGGTTGTTAGCGACATTTGGTTTTGGTGGGATGAAGCTCCCAGCATCGATGAGATCCTGGATGGTGTACTTTAAGGCCCAAAAATTGTTTTTGATATGATCGGATCCCTGGTGGAATTCACAATGCAAGTCAAATTCCCAGTTTTTATCCCTGGTGGAAAGGGATGGTAAGGGGTTGAGAGTTTTGAGGCGACCAACTAACTTTAAAGCGACGAAGACCTAACTTAGGGGACTTTATAAATTAGTAAAGTGTCTTGGATAGGCATGAAACTCTTTAGTGCGAGGCATGGCCTGATAATTTATGGGAGGGGGACTTGGTTAGAAGGGTGCGGTAGTGGCTACCAAGGTTGGTAAAGTGTTGGGAACTAGGCATGATCTTGGATGTGGACTAACATTAAGGATATAAATATATGGGACGTGGAGTCCATGATAGGATTTCTGCGGATGGTGAACTTATTGATGCCTCGATGAGACTCTTCCATAGTCTTGGTATCTTTGGCGGCCAAACTCTCCTCGATCTTACACCGTATATGACCAATGGATTTGAAATATGAGATCCAGGTGAGCCTAAGCTCGCTTTGCACTTCCTTTTGAAAGTTCTTGATCACAATCTCTATCTGGTCATTCTCTAAGGTATGATTAACCATTTAATCGACTTTCTCTCTCTTACGAGTACAAAAAGGAGAATAATTTCCCTCTTTATGCTTTAGAATTTCTACATCTTTGCAGGTAATGCCCAGTTCTTTGTTGTACTTATATTGCTCTAGGAAAGCATGATATACATCTTCCCAGGTTTTGATGATCCCTATGCATTTCATGCCTATATACTAGGTGAGGGTCCCTTCAGACAACATAAAGGAGAACATACTTTCCAAAACTCATAGATCAATATTCTGAACCCACATATGAAGGTGGTAGTGAGATAAGTGGATAGGCAAATACCCCATTCCTTTGTAGGCTTTAAAGACTTGCATTTTGAATTTGTTCGATAATCGGGCTTCCTGATAAAGAGCCATCTTTTTTTATATTAGTGAGATAATCATTGGTTTGCATATTATTAATGGTCTCTTGAAGGAGATGCAATTCAAATTGTACTTACATTATATCCTAGAGTGGTGGGTGGTGGGATAACCTCCTCGATTGGTGGAGGATCCATCGATTCAACTTGTGGGGGAGCTGAGAAGGTGGCGTATGGGTACATGGGGGTACTAGTGGTAAGATTAATAATAACAATGTAAGGTGGATGGTACTTGGAAGTGGGGGAACGGATGTTAGCAGGGGAAATCGGTGCTAGGACTGTGCAGGAGGATCATGGGATTAACTGGTATTGCTTCGACGACCATCGCAGGTAGTGTTTTGATGTTGGGTATGGGAGAAGGATGTATGTTCTATTTGATTTCAAGCATAACAGTGTCCTCTTGTAGGTGAACTTGTGCTAGGTTTAGTGCCATTATCTCCGATTGCATGGTATTTTACGAGGCGGTGATGGTTTTAAGATATCTCAAGATTGGATCCATTACGGATGGAATCTGATCTTCTTCTGTAGACATGGAGTGTTCTGTGGGAGAAAACTTGGCAATTGTGGGTTGGGAGCTGATTAACGAAAACTAATAGGCTGCAATACACACAAACTTGGGATTTCTTGGTAGGGACTTAGTGTGATCTCTCTACTGATGATTGATATCGTAAAAAAGTCAAGTCTCTTTTGTTCAGTTTTTTTTTCCGGACAAAAGTACTGACAAAAGGCCAATACATAGAATACATACTGGAGAGGGACTCACATATGTATGATATTTTATTATGCACTTCTTTTATCTATTTTTAACCGTGTTTGGACAATATTTGTTTTTTGTTTTTTCCAGTATCTTCAAATGATGAGAACTTAAACGGTGTCTTGTTGGATTTGGGTGAACATGGTTGAGCACTTATTTTTTTAGAATAAGGAACGAGGAAATAATAGACTGAGGTCTATTATTTTATTAAAGTAAAATGTGGTTAGGGTAATCCCACATATAGGGAATTTGTTTTGGCGATGACATATGGATTCACACTGTTTATCTTCATCATAGTAGGGAAGACATCCAACCTAAAATCTGAGGGGTTTTGGACTAGCCTCCGGGGCCTGACAATTTTTGAGAAATTTCATTAGAGTGCTTGACCGTAAATATTGTAATCCTTTTCTTGTAATAATATGTGTTCATGGAGATTTTTCTATATGGAAAGAGGCGAAGTGACTAGGGGGTCGGTGGATCATTTTTTATTGCCATGGATCATGATATACCAGGTTTCTTGGACTAATCAACCTTTATGTGTGACATGACTATAGCCTAGTACTGAATAGCTGTGCAAGCCTATTTGATATATGCCACTACTAAACAAACTTCAAATGTTCCCTATCACCAAGACCTTGGGATCAATATTGAAGTTGTTTGATATTAAACGAGTGAGCGAAAAGTGTGACGACACTAATTGGCGACTACCCTTTCGGGGAAGCGACTTTTTAAAAATGTGGACCTCTCTTTAGGGAGAGGTGATTTTTCTAAAGTAGGATCTTTCCTTTAAGTGAAGTGACTTTCCTAAAGTACGGACTTCTTTTCACTATCCACTTTTGGGGGGCCTCGAGGGAATATGGTTTAAAAAATATGAAAATTTAGGCCATGTAGTGCATGATGAAAACAAGTAATATTTAATTTATACATACTTTGATGTTTATTTTATTTCGATGTCCTTTGTGCGTACCTATATGTTTGGGAAATGTGTAATCTTGCACAAGGGGACCTAAGCATGTATCTACGCTATGAGGGACCCTAAAACTAAGGCCGTTAAAAAGTTCTAAAATTTACATAAAGTAGTCATGCGGTAGAGATATATTAAGCATACTAGAAAGGAAACATATAGATAGTTTGGTTCTCTTGATTTATCCCCAACAGAGTTGCCATTGCGGTGTAGCTAGAAATTCAGTTGCGATAGGAAATATTGATTTTTAATGGTAGAAAAATTGCCCCCACCAGAGTCGCCACTGTGGGATTGTAGGACCCAAGTGGCGGTTCGCCCGGGGGGAGAGGACTTGCATGAAGTTATCGGTGGACGCAAGAGTTCTTGTCTCTCGATATGTCACCTCCCTCTGAGGTCGGTGTATCCATTTGAGGTTGGACTCGATGATGCTGCCCCTAGATGTAGTTTGATGCCACGTCCAGTTTTAGTGCACATCACCTGTATTTTATTTTTCATTTTAAAAATTGTAATAATCGAAGACAAGCGTGATAGGGAAACCGAACAAGGTAGAGAGAGGGCGTTCAAAGGCGAGGATCTAGAAGCCTCTCTACCTTGGGTCGATAGGACTCTCGGGGCCGACTGAGATAGGCGTGATCTCCCCCCAATCGACTCAAATTTTTTGGCACCCCACGGCATAAAAACCGTGGGAGGTATATTTTTCAAACCCTCGCTCCTCTCCTGTTAGCGAGTCAATTCTTTTGTGTGCTCTTGTGTGATCTTGTGTAATTTTATTCTCGCATTTATTTTTGAATGGTGTGATGAATTAATTGACTAAGACCTACACCCGGTCACTCACGAGAAGGGATTTCATCACCCGACTCACTCGCTTACCATTGTGTGCTACCCTAGCCATCACTAAATTTAAAATCAATTAACTAGGTAGCCCTCTAGGAGAACCTTTTTGCAAGGGTGATCACTCATATTATTCCGTGATTTTTTATCGCTCGCGGACTTAATTAAAATTTGACTACTCCTTTCACAATTTTGAAGATAAAAATTGGCTACGTGCTAGTTAGGAAATTTTCTTGACTTGTGTGTGTGTCCAATTCATTTTTCGATAGTCAGTTTTAGTTAGTTTGTCAATTCAGCGAGCCCACATTTTTCCCCACGTTTTCTTCCAAAAAAAAAAAAATCCCAAAATACTTTCTTTCTTTCATTTTAGAAAAATCCAAAAATATTTTTCTTCCTTTATTTTTTCACAAAAATCCAAAAATATTTTCTTCTATTATTTTAATAAAAAAATCCAAAAATATATTTTTTCTTTACTTAAAAAAAAATCCAAAAATATTTTCTTTCCTTTTGGAAAAAAAAAAATTTACAAAATCCAAAAAAAACATTTCTCTCCACATGGCCGAAGAACGTCCTTTACGGGACTACTTTGATAATTTTCCGTTGACACGTGACACATGTGAGAGTGATCCCGAGCCGTCTCTTTATGATATTTTTCGTGGTTTCACCTCTCTCACAAGTACCCTTGATACTCTTGACCCATCCTTGCATGCACCTCATATACCGTCACCCTCGGTGTCAAGTGTCAACGTGTCGCATACCTTGTCTGCACCCATTGTTCCTATGCCGATCACTTGTCCCATGGGTGCCCATACTCTTCATATCCCTACGCACCCACCATGGAACATGTGTATCCATATGACATTGTTCCGGAATGCACCACGACCTATTATCTCGATGTACCTAATCCCGAGTTGTGTGAGCACCCTAGTTATTCGTGGAGGTCTGATAAACCTTTCATGTAATACGAATCCAAACCCGATGTTATGGATCCTCACACGTTCCCACAGTCGTCATGGCAACCTTGTGCATCCATTCACGATCAGTTCCCTCACTACGCACCCTATGAGTATCAACCATTTGTCCATCACGAAAGCAATCCTTTCGTATATGATGAACTTGGACCCACTCCACCGACTTCATAAGAGTATTCTCCATATAGTCCCGATTATAGCGAGTTGTGTCCACCTCAACCACCACCACCACCCATCACTCAACCACCATCATCCACCTCCGCTCTCGAAAGCCTCTTGCAAAATTTCATACTCGAGAAAGAGCAAGCCACTCTAATTCAAACTCAAGCTCTCCAAAGGCTTGAACAAAGGTTAAATGAATTGGAGTGTGAGCGAGAGTCGAACATTCCCATGGCCCCACCCATCGTTGCAACCGAGTGTGACGATGATGTGTCCTCTTGTGACATGGATTTCGAGTGTGACCAACCCTACCACCCCGAGAATACCAAAGTTGAGACCATTCCATGGTCTGGGCCTCAAGTTGACAATTATGTTGACTTACCTTTCGATAGTGAGCCTGATCCAATCCCACCATGTCCACCGAAAACCACACTTGAGTTTCCCACTCACTTTCCCATAGAATCCAAAAACATGCCCGAGCTTTTACCATATTCCCTAATTGCGTATGTCTCTGACATGCCCATATCTTTTAGGTTCGCTCCGGCTATGAGTGCTCACCATTTTCTCGAGATAGAATCCGTGATAGTTCCTAAATATCAGGATATGGATGATGTTCCTCCATGCATGGCTCCCTTTGAGTCCGATATTTCTAGTGATTCATCTATCTAGGATCTTAATGCCTCGTCTTACCCACCCACCACATTCACCGATGTTACTCTTATGGAGAAGTTGACAACTCCATCTTTAGAAACCACACTCCCTTGTGAGTATTCCTTTACCCCTCCCAATGAGTGTGTGTCTCCCATGCTTGAGTTGGATCATCTTCCTCCACCGTTTATCCCACCTGATACACCGTTTATCCCACCCAACCCACCCATTATCCTTTCAACCCTACCACCTGGTTTGGATCTTGATTTTACACAGTTCATGTTTCCATCTACATTTTTAGATCCTCACTTAAAACCATCCTCCACCATCTATGAGAGTATTAATGGTGATAATATCCACTTTCGTGACACCGAGCTTGTTCCTCCATGCCCGTCACTCTCTTGTGGTGTTGACTTTTCCCATCGACAGCTCTCTGGCGTGTCACGACGTGACCATTATCATCGCCCATTTATAGAACGGTCGTGTGATTTCTCTGAGGCCCAACCCATTCCACTTACTAAACCTTTTTTCCTCCCTCACCAACTAGATCACTAGGCTTATAGGGCCCTAGTTGCCCTCACCTTCCGACTCAATAAGGCCCGTGATCGATGCTTCATCACCTATGCCTTTCTCACTTTTACCCTAATACCCACCGCCCATGGTCCACCGATGCTTTGCATCGTGTGATGCACTTTTCCATACAGGTGCATTGACTATTTTAACCTCTATCCAATGAGACTGACGCTTCAGTCTGTAACACCCCGCCTAATTAAATACCGGGTGGCTAGTCCCATACCAAATTAAAACAAAATATACGATTGACTCATTCTTAGCATCACTGTCGAAAACATTTACAAATCACCCAATACCCAATTAAGCTGGGGTAAAAAAAAACTTTCCAAATTTTAATTTCAACAAAATTCATTTTTTAGTTTACGAATAACACTACACATATTATTCTACAACACTAATAACTGAACATATAACTCAAAAGAATTTAAATGTAACTGGAATAAACATTCCCAAATAATAATCCAATACAGTAATCCCAACAATAAATAAATGTATTAAAATGAGACGAGCACAAGACTGTATGACTCAGATAGAAAAGAGATAACTGAATTCCTTTGGGCGACATGCCCTAAATAAAAAACACTAAATAATGTGAATCAAATGAAGATAGATGTCTAAGCAATACTCCATAGCTTCATAGCTCGTCATAATCCTCTAAGGTTGGCGTCCCTATCTATGGACACCTGATATAGAAGGTACAATAGAAAAGAGAATATGCAAGGAAATGGGTCAGAGCCCGATGTGAAAATGATTTTTAAAACAACAAGTATTTAACAAGTGCAATAAAGCATTTATTATGTTCATGTTAGTATACAGACTCTCACTTGATATTCTCACCTCTCACCTAGAGTGCACGCTTAACGTTTCCTATTAACCTCCTAGTTAATGGTTCCTCCTAACTAGTTTCCATAATATGATTCCATCCCATATCATAACCCCGTATGTCCCATACCATATGTCCCATACCATACATAGTATAATCATTCATATACGTTTCTCATTAATATAAATTAATCTTTTCAAATCTATAAGAATAAATATTCATTAACTTGATTCAATTCTCTTTCTCTATTCACCGTCATCTACAATTATCACACAGTAGATTAATAAAACCTCTTTATATACATTCATTTAATTCATTATATATATACATATATAATACGACACCCCGAGACACAGCTGTGGTGCATGCATTACTCTGCTATCACGTCCCAAATATCGTTGGTCACCGAATAGGGGACTAAAGGCTCGGTAAGGATTCCTTAAACCACAAACAACAACACAAAAATTTGGAGGCGAACATAGTTCTCATACCCACGGGTCACGCACATACCTACGTTCCCATAGTCAGCGGACTTATCAACTCCCCAATAAATCTTTCATAGACCTATGTTCTCGAGTGACAAATCAAAAATCTCATGGATTCATCAGGATATGACTGCCCTCACGCGCAAACCTCCCATCGATAACAAGTAAGCTAGGTATGTCATACACATAAATCATCAATCAATCAAATAGGCATTATCATCTACCTATAATATAATATCAATAAGGTACTCACACTACCCTAAGATAATTCCCATACGTAGCATTATCTCTTTAAATCCTACGTATTAAAATATTATGACTTTACTTCTTTAATTTAATTATTCCAGAGTCTCACTCATTACTCACGGTTTAAATAGGTTTTTCCTCAATATATTTATTCATTAAGAAATCACTAATATCCTACTGGTCCATATCATCTTATCTCCCGAATTACTATGAATCAAACGCTTCTTTAATTAGGGTTATACCCGATTGTTTCTAATCTCTTATAAACACATATTCTATCACCTAGGATTAAACCCTCTTGTAAACTTAAGGCTGCCCAGGTGGTTTATTAAATTTCCCCTTACTGGAACTATCCTTAATCCTCATTCATACAAATTAAAATCCAACACATGAATCTAGCAACCGAAATTTCTTTCAAATTTAATTAACATAATTCTAATTAATTAAATCCCAATCACGTTAATTCGATTCTTGTTTAGGGCTTACTGATCTTCCCTAAGTCCCATTATATCCAATTAATAATCACCAAAGATTTAAAAAAAGGTTTGGGATAAGAACAAGAATTAAAAAGAAATAACTTCATAAATTCTGGGGAGGTCGATCGATCGATTTCCCAGATATCAACCCAGTTTTCTGCATTTCTTCTACTACGGGTTTCATAACTTTTGATCATTCAAACCTTCATATTAACAACCCAAATTCCTTATAATACTTACTACATGATATAGCAACATATGTAAATGATTTCTAATGATCTAAACATCCTAGAATCATCAAGAGTTTTGATTAAAAGCATATATTTATCCTGTTTTTCCAGAAAAATTATCAACATGATATCTTTAAGAACACACTAATGATTCTCAGAATTTCTTCAACAACTTAATGATTATTTTGTGGATTACTATCTACCTACAACATGAGTTTGATTCCTATATATTTCCATTTTTCGAAAATCAATCAACAACTCTATCTTTATCTTCCAAACATGTAAAATCTCATCTTTTTGTAACTATCATAACATGGACAATATACAAACTTAGATTGAAATCATCAAATAACTTGCCTCTAATGAAGATTTGATCCTTTGGGGATGTATAACACAGGTGTTCTCCCCTTCTTCGGTCACTTCCGGTGGTGGTTGGTAGTGGTGACCTTTGGTCCTTGGTTCTCCTCCTTTCCAAGCTTCTCTTCTCTTCTCCCAAGCACCCTTTCACTCTCTCTAAAAAGGTGACCTTTCAATTTTGTGTAGAAGAGATGAATGAACCGACGTACAACTAATCTCCAAATATTTATAATAAGACAAAATCCAAAATCACTATTCATCCCCTTGTAAAAATGACCAAAATGCCCTTTTCGGTTGTCTTCCCATTTCCAAATGACCCGAGACCCAAAACCAACATCCAAATAGACTTTTCTGACTATTTCAACCCTTTCAGATGCAACGACGCACTCAAAATGACTATAAGGTTGATGTAAAAATAAGTTTCCTTTTTAATTTAATAAATTAGTCCCGACACGTCCCATACCGCGTCCGACTAAAAATTCAAATTACTGAATTATTATCACACAGCCATATCAATAACATCACATTCATATATTACCTAAATATCTTTAAGTAATATTCAGAATCATTCATTGTAATATCCACAATTCGGATAAAATCCAAATGAATTAATTTATAATAAAATCCAATTAATCCCTTAATTTAAAATATAACACATTTTAAAAGTCATTAAAATTACGGGGCATTACACAATCTTGATGGGGATGATTCTCATCACCCCAATTTTTCTGCTGCCCCGCGCTTTCATCGATCTTATCTTTAGGGTGAGAATGGTTCGCTCTGGCTGAAGACATTAAACTTAGCGCTACCGGGAGCCAGCCCACGTTTCTTGTACTAGTCTCATCCTGTTTGGGTGTGGTGTTTCACATCACCCTATGCTTTATCATGCTTATAGACTTGTACACATTTGTTTCTCTTATCATTTATTCAGGTTTATTCTTGGCTACATCTGTCCACTTCATTAGCGGTTCATTCTGGCAATCTCTTTCCTACCTTTTGCTCTTAATTTTAAAAATCATTTTACTTAACATCGAGGACGATGTTCCTTTTTGTTTGGGGTGGGAAATTTTATCAAAATTATACCTCTTTTGAAAAATTATGATTTTTGAACCTGATTTTTAAAATTTCATGCAGTTTCTTTCATCTCATTTATTGATGTGAATTTTCAATCATCCATCTTTCAAAAGTCTAGGAATCCAGCTAGAGAATATTTTTTTAAATAGCTTTTGTAATACACAACAAGGCACCTTGCACCATGAATTCCTAGACTCAACAAAATTTGCGCACTTATCACGTCACTGCGGTTTAGAGTTGAGGAGTAATACAATTCTAAAGAGAACCTTAAGGATCACTAGTGGAGACTTTATCTTGTGAGATTTGTACCTTTCAATCTTTAAGAGAGTTTTACGCAATCTCTGAGTCACAAGTGGATTCAACTTCCTTTGGGTACGCGCTTTAAAAGTTGTATGATCTCATTATTCTAAATTTTTTGGTTTGATCACTGAGAACGACATCATTTTCGAGTTGTAAGAAACGTGTGTCTTGAAGTTTGTCCCGATCACTAGGTTTTCATCCATACACCTACCACTTCCCCCCATATCATATTCCCATTCATTTCACCCATTTTTACCATATTCCCCACATCATACATTCCCCACTCCATTCAAATATCATCGATAATCATTTTTGAGATAAAAGAGTGTTGATTCAAAATGTCAAATGTCTTCATTATTGGTTTGAAAAGTGAGAGAAAAAGAAAAAAAAGAACAACATAAAAATAGCAAAAGAAAAAAAAGAAAAAATAACAAAAATAGAAAAAAAAGGAGAGAGAGAAAAAAAGAAAAAAAAAGAGAGTTGTAGTTAATTTTTATGTAATAAAGACATTTGTGCCTAAAGTGTGTACACTCTTCTCAATCTTATCGCATCCATCACTCATCCATTATCCATCATATCACTATCCTACCTACCTCATCCCATCCATCCTACCTATCATATCCTTCTCATCCCATTTCATTCCCCCTCACCCATATACATACATGTTCCCCTAGGTGTTCGGGCAAAGGAAAGTCAACGTGGTGAATAACTCGACGTTCTCACTATAGTGATTAGCATTTCTTTCATGAGATCACTTTTCTTTCTAATTGTTCATTCATTCTTTCTTATGTGTGTGTGATATGTTTGAACTAGCTTATATTTACTCACCTCTTCACACCTGAGAGCGATACACTTACCCAAATCTCGAGAGTTCATTTGAGAGAGTTATATCCAGTGAGATTTGAAGTTGAAGCATTGATTCCGAAAAGGCAATCTAGGAATTACTCTTGTGATACTCGACCCGTTTTGACTGATTCACACTACACATGTTGAGTTCTAGGAAGTATGTGCCTTGAGTATTTACAAGCTAAACTTTTTACAAATTCTAGCCTGTATTTCTAAAATCATTTCTCATATGATGGATTGTGCGACTATTATATGTCTAATAAGAGATTGACTGCCCTTTAATAAATCTTTTTGCAAATAAAGAATTTTGTGGGTATATTCCCTGCAAACCCTCACGAGACACAACTCGTCCTATAGGGCAACCTATAGGTTTAAAGGCTTGTTGCACATGCTAACTGCAATCATAAGTGCCCGCAAAAGTGGTACACTTTTGGTTTCTTATCGTTCTCTTTCTCTCTATCTTTTTGCTCGAGGACTAGCAACGCTCTGTTTGGGGGTGGTGTGATAAGCACCCAAAACTGTACAATTTATACCCCAAATAGATGTACTTTAGTTGCTAATTCTCGACAATTTGGGTCTTATGCGCTTAATTGTTCAATATGCAGGTTGCAGTTGCGGTGTCAAAAGCTATATTTTCAAGCAATTTGCAGTTAAAATGGAGTTAATTACCTTATCCCGTAACCCTAACCTACCCTAAACCTAGCCTAAACCTACCCCGAACCCTGTGTGTGTTTTGTTTGTCCCTTTTTATTATTTTTTTGATTTTTAGTTTGAGTCATTTTTATTTTTAGGATTTATTTTAGATTTATTTAGTATTTTCTAGGTTTTATTTTCTATTTTTCTATTTTATTTTTATTAGTATAATTTTATTTTATTTTGATTTTTATTAGTTTTTAGTTTTATTAGGATTCGTTTTTAGGAGTTTTTTTTTAGTTTATTAGATTTTATATTTTTTAGGACTTTAGTTTTCATTTAGATTTTAATTTTTTTTATTTCTTTTGTGTTATTATTTTAGTTTTTTATACCTTAGGATTTTATTTTTTTTAGTTTTATTATTTTTTGTTTTTAGTTTGTGTTATTTTTAGTTAGATTTTATTTTAGTTGAGTCTTTGTTATTTTAGGGGTCACAAATTAAACACACACACTACACCCAAACCCCTCACACCTTTGAACCCTATACACACACATACACCTAATATCACCCACACCCTCATCCTACTTCCTATACACCTTATCACCCCCAAGTCATCTTCTCCACCCAACCACTTTCTCTCTCCTACTCCATTAAAACACACACCCTCAACTACTCTCTCATCCCACCATTAACAAACTCTACCACCATCTCTAACCTAACTCCCACCATACCGGACCTCCACGGCCGATGCGACCTCCCCTGTCGGCGATCACCTCCAACTAGAATCCAAGCCGGGCACCCGACCTGCTACCACCTCACCTCTGCCCCGGTCAAAGCCTTAACCCCCTGTCGGCGATCTCTTCACGACCTTATTTCAACCCGGGGCAGTCCCCATCCCGTCGCCCTTAGACCCAGATCCGGCCTCTCTCTCTTTCCATCATTTCCCTCTGAACCCGGAATATCGAAACCCGCGAAGCACCGGTGCGAACCCCAACAGCAAACCCCCAACCCATCGACCTGCCACTCCGGCGTTCATCTTCGGCCGACGATGCGCAGCCCCCCCTCAGGCGCTAATCCCACTCGTCGGAGCTCCATCCATAAGCCATGGACATACCCATGGCAGCCACAACCCGACCCCCCATACTCATTTGAAAAGCCAAACATGATTTTTTTTAGCTGCCAAATACAAAACCAAAGACACACCAAATAAAACAAGACCAAGTCAACACAAATAAACCCAATTCACCACATGCCACTTAAACCACCTTATAACCCTTTTTCCCATTCTACCCCCAACTAACTCTTTTACTTAATACCCAAAAATACCCCCATAACAATATCATATTTTTATCCCCTCACCCATTTATCCCCACATCTCACCATTTCCATGCACACTAAAGTCCATTATCCACAATACCCCTAACTCCATGCCTACTATTTAAAGAGAATGAAGACCCCATGATATGGAGCTTTTTGATCATCAAATAGAGAGAGAAAAGTAGAGAGTTATGTTAGAATAAATTAGGTAGAAATATTTATAAATAGTTTTATTTTCATTTTTTTAGATATTTGTGAGTGATAAATGTGTGAAATTCAATTGAGTTGATTATTGTTGGATGCTCATATTGGATGGATTGTGCTTGATTTCAAGGAAATAAGAGTTTAATTTCACTTCAAAAGATTGGGTTTGATTGTTCTCTTCTCTTCTCATTTATTTTATGCCTTTGATTATTAATTTGTCAAATCTTATACCATGTTAAGCTAAATACCCTTTCAAGGGGTGGGGAGAAGCCCTTATTTGATGTTATTTTAGTTTAATTAGTTTGATTACTTGAAATTTCCCTTTGAATGTTAATTTTGATCCCTCACTCTTAAATTTACGCCTCGAGAGAGGGTAAATGATTTTCGAGAGAAAATCGAAATTCTAGTTATAATACCCATTTTAGATTCGAACTAGAGATAGGGGTTTCTTAAGTGGGGTATTATTACTTGAATTTCAACTCTAAATGTATTTTCTAAGCGTTACATTAATTTTAATTGATCGATCCTAGCGGGTGATTAATCAAAAGGAGTGTAAATCTATTTTTCTAGAGTTGTGGGGTGTTAAACATAATTTTCCAAAAAGATTACTATTATAATTACACTTGCAATGAGAGTTGGTTTGTAATTTTGATATTAATTTGGGAGAATTCAAACAATTAAATTAATTAATTAGAATAACTAAAATTTGTGGTGTAATCCCATTCCTTGATTGTTCTCACAATTATTTACCTCACTTTATCTCTTATTTTAGTGTTAGACTTTGTTGTCATTTTAGTCACTTTCTAGTTAGTTATTTTCATCTTAGTTTAGTTTAGTTTAAAACCTCACCTCACCTTACCCTATTGTTTTAATATTGAAAAAGCTAAAAAAAATTAGAAAAAGTGAAAAAGAACAAAAAGAAAATAAAAAGTGAATTACAATTGAATTTGTCTCTAGCTTACCCCCTTGGAAGTGGATTGATACCCTTACTTACCTCTACACTTGAGTTTATATTATTTTGTAGTTATTTTAAGGATTTTGACTAACTTGACTTTCAACAACGACATACAAGAAGCTAAGTTATCAAATACCATAACGACCAAGTTTTTTCGACATCGAGTACATGCTGAGTTTCGTGCCAAGTTTTGCCTTTAACGTCTATGGGATCTCAAGAGGTATGGATACATATTATATTTGATCCCTCGATACATTTGGGTGTTTTGTTTAAAAAAATTTTTCTGAGTCATTTTGCGTAAAAAGATTTTAAAGAAAAAAATATTTTTTTCTTTAACTTCATTCGAATGACACTTCCTTTTCCATTCAAATGAGTTTCTTTAATTTGCTTAAATGAGATGATGGACTGATACTATTTTTTCGTTCAAAAGAACATTAAACAAACTTCAAATGAGACGTATCCATTTTATAAAGAATACTCATTCAAAGTTCACTCGATGACCGTTTAAATGAGTTTGTAAATCTCCTTTGAATGAGTTTTATTTCATTCAAACGAGATTGCATAACTCGTTCGAACAACCATATGTTTTTTGTTCAAACAAAATTTCTCAAAATTTGTGCCACCTCAATTATTTGTTTTCTATAAATAATAGGGGTGGCACCAGTTCTTTAGGTAATGTTTTGCAAAAATATTTTTCAAAGATAAATCCAAGAGCCTCCAAACCCTTGTTTACACCCAAAGTTTGAGATCCAAGATTCACCTTCCTATATCTATTTGAGATCTCCATTTGTCTTGCATGAAGTCTTTTTACTTTCATGCTTGATTCGTACGACGGTCCGCACGTGTTTGCGTGAGACGGATGGAACTAGTTACGCAATGCAAGATCGGTGGATATTGAGATATGAGAGGCTCTTACATTGTGATTACTATTGGAATTCATCCAACTGAGATTATGAAGAAGGTTCAAGGAGCAAAGAGATTATCAAGTCTTGAATGTGTCGAGTGGGTTGATTAAGTATAATTTTTCCTTGTAATGGTACCCATATCATTGTGATTTGCGTGGCTAGGTTGTCCGAAGTTTTTCCCATTGTGGGTTTTCCTCGTACATCGCTGTGATCTGGTTTACTTAATTTAATTTTCTCTACATCACCTAGATGCATGCTTAGGTTAATATAAAATTTGTAAACTGCTTAACAACACTTTGGTTTTAATAGGTGCAATATTAAAATTAGTTTGATTATTTAGAAAATTAAACATTGGTGTTTGTTTGGAAATCATATAACCCTAGGAGAACTAGATCTCTTTGAAATTAGTTGATTAGGAGGATAAATTTCCATTGAGTTGGTTCACACAGATTTTTAGGGTTTAAAGTTTATCTAGTTTTCTTCTAATTGCGGCAAGTGAACCTTTGGGTTGCACGTCCTTCATTTCACAACTCATCCCTTATAAATGAGTGGGTAGAAAGAGTTTTGAGGAAAATGTATGAGGCTAATAGGGGTTCCCATTCTCCAATACCTCTAAAATCAATCCCCGAGCCTGTAATGCCACCACCATTCAAAGAGTGAACCATTATAAACGGCCCTAGGTTAATCGAATCCGACCCTTTTGAGTCAATTGGATCTTCTCCAAATATCCTGTACAATAAGTTTGAATTCATGGGCTAAGATAGCTTAGACTCGGTGCCAAGAGTGATGGGGGAAGAAGAAATTTGGCAGATAAAGCATCTTCTAAGTCCACTCCCATCCTCTCTGTTAGTCGACGAAGGAGGCTTTCTACTCTAGCCCCTTCTTCCTCCACTAGCTCTCCAGTTTTCGTGCTCGTTGAATATGGTGAGGAGTTATCTTCTTCATCTGCTAGCTCATACAACCCAACCTGAATAAATATTTCCGACTACCCATGTGATATCACGTAAGTCGAGATACTATAGTACATTAACCTTTATATCATTCCCCTAAAGAAGGCTGATGAAAAATGAACAAGCCGGCGGTGATTGAATGAATGCCAAAGAGATATCCATCTTCCAGTATGCCTTTGTTGTTGGGCTTCATCTCCCTTTTCACCCTATTATCTGAGGAATTTTAAGTGGTTTTAGAGTATCCCCCATTTACTCAGCCTCAACGCCTACAAGATCATTTTGGGGTCTATGATTTATTGGATAGAGGTGCCTGGGCATGACAGTATTAGGAGACTTTTAGATATATCCATGGCTTGAAAGATAATACAAAAGTCCCAGGATTCTACTATATATTCCACATAAAACCTTAGAAAAAGCTTGTTAGGGCTGCAAAGACTAGCTATTATTTATGAAATCATAAATTCTTTTTCGTCAAAGGTTGTTAGTAGTTCGCACCTCAGGAGACCAAAAAGACCACAAGTGTCCCTCGCGAGTGGAGAGATCCATCTTCTATTAGTTTTGCATTTTTTTCTTTGAAAAACATTCCCTAATTTTATGTGCTTTGCCTATAATATTTGTTTTGCCTGTTGACAGAGAAAGATTTTACTCAGCAACTGAGAAGAGGTTGGGGGATAAGTATTATTGACCAGATCTCTTTGTGCTCGAGGATATTTTTTTCTTTGACAAGATTAAGTAGTTTGGCTATCATTCAACCGTCATTCTAATCGAGGCTGAAACCTAAGCCAAAGTCAAAGTAGAACAGAGTAAGTGAACTGAACCAAGTGCTTGTTCATATAATTTCATTTTGTCCTATTCTTAACATCCAAATCTTTCTTATAAAACATCTACCTCTCCACTTCTCAATTCAAAACTCACTATACTTGGAATGTCCCCAAATGTTGCCCACGGGGATGCCATTGTTACTCTGAATAATAAGCAAGCCAAGTGTAAGAAAATAACTTCTAAGACCACCATTCCTTAGGACCCGAAGAAGTCCAATACTACCTCGGGAAAAAACACCTAGGAACCCATTATCATTAATGGATGTTGGCTTAGATGTCTTAGGAAAGAGGACAAAATTTAGGTATTCTTGTCTCTTATGAAATGCTAAGTAAGGATAAGAAAACTCTTTGGACCAACTCCACTCGTTCCACCAACCACATCTAATATGTTGGGTACGAGCTAGACTATAGGAATTGAGAATGTAAGTGATTAAATGGATTGATTTGTATAATAAATTTCCACACGCAAACCTAATTTTTACCAATTTTTATCTTCGATTAAATTAGGTGTGCATATGAGATGTAGTCCAATATTCAATTATCAACAAAGCATGCAAACAATTACATAAAGATGAGGAAAAATCCCTAGAAAGGGCAAAACCATATATTCAGCACTGTCAAATGATTTGATAGACAATCTACTTACAAAACTTAGACAATTTAAGTGAGATGCATAGAGTCTTCAAAACTTCAATAAAATACGACCCAGTCCAGATCCATCCACAAATAATGGTCTACCCTTAGTATCCACTAATCAGTGTTTCCTTCTTCAAGAGTGAAATCTCTATTCCACATTTTAGTAGTAGAGACTCCACAAAGGTTTTATGCTTGAAACCTTCTTCTTGACTTGGTAAAGTGATCTTTATGATTCCAAGGGGTTCAGAATGATTATAAAGGTGTTTGATCACAAAGAGAACTCAAAAGGGGTGTTTAAAGATGATAAAAAGAGTTCTTAAGAAGTCTAATCTCACGCATCCTATTTGTAAGAAGGTTGGTTATAAAAGGATACGCATGAAAGATTTGGATTAGAACTAAATAAAAAATAAATTTTTACCCGGTTGTTCGAACGAAAGTGTACCTCGTTTAAACAACATGCATGTTCTCATTCGAACAAGTATCGCATGAGGCTTCGAACGAGATTCTAGTGGACGCCCAAAATTGCTTCATTCGAGGACAATCGAATCTCATTCAAAGAACCTTCTATTCTCATTTGAACGAGATGGTAAGCTTGTTCTAAGGAGGCGGCATTTCCCCCCAAAAAAATTCTTTAAAAATTGTAAAATCCTTGTATGAAAAATAATCTCTGTTAAAGATTCTAAAACCCCTGAAATGAAAAAGTAAACATTTTACCAATCAAAACCATAATTTCTTCTTAGGTTTTATAGACATACAATTCTCTAATCTTCCCAAAGTCTTCAACTTTTTCTTCGAGTCCCGAGAAGTCATGTAGGTGAAGTGTTTGTGTAACGGGATATGCTAAAATAAAAAATAAAAATTAGTAATTATAAAACTCGCTCTTATAAATCTCCCCCTTTGGCTATTCCGGTACAAAACACAAATCTAAGCCAAATTGTATCCTAAAGACTAAAATAATAACTACCCTATGAAAAGTAAGTAAATTCTATGCAAGTCTTCAAATTCAATAGATCCTCCCTTTGGCAAGATATGTCCTCGTCTTTATGTGAGTCCAAGTGATCATCATCCAGGTGGAACGTCCCACACACATGAGATAAATAAAATACCGTGACACATACGGGTTTTAAATAGAAAATAAAACTCTCCCCTTCAATTTGTTAGTATGAGTTTTAGCTGAAAAATAAATTTCTCTCCTTCAATTTTTTCTCCCCCTTTTTTTTTCCGTAATAGACAAAGGAGTCGAAACAAGTCATGAAACATAATCATCACATGAAGAAGCAAGATATCATCACAAGAATAATCAAGAACGCCTAATAAATGATAATCTCAAAAGGCATTTTTCAACCTGTTATTTTTGAAAATTTTCATTTTTTTAAATATAAAATATAAAATATACAAATATAAAACATTATGGGAAAACACTAAAATATTCGAACCGTGAATGCGGAATGAAATTGTGTGAACCTTTTCCATAGGTAAATCAATATAAACATTCATAACTAGTGTGTACGAAGTATGAAACACTCCTAACGAAAGAACTCAAAGTCTACTTGAGGTGTAAAGATTGTGAACTCATATGAAATCGAATCAACTTAATCAACATGTAATAAACTTAAATGATTCTCACACCAATTATGCCAAACTATTTAATGTTTTTCAAGAAAGTTTGTTGTGCAAACCCATTGTTCTTCGACTTTAACTCCCTTAAAATCTATCATATGTAACTATTCACTCCCAGTTATTTTAAAGAAATCATAATGCTCATATGAAGTTAAGCATAAACGAATCTAAATAAAATTAGCCTAGCACTTCTATTTTTACGTGCCTCTAATCTTTCAGGCTCTTTTATGCAAATGGCAGATTTTAACGCAAATATTATTTTTATATTTCGTAGCCCCTTTCCATTTATTAACATATAACAATATTTTTCGAAAAATAAATAAAATTCGGGCAATGGTTCTTACATGCACAACCTGAATTTTTTTATATTTGGTTTGTTATTAAGCATAATTGAGATGAGACCATCGTATTTGAAAAATGACAAGTAAGTACGATGTTCATAAAGTTCGTGCACGTGTGTATAAAAGGTGACAAGGAGTCTAATATGTAGATAATATCCATTAATGATCAATGTAATGATATCCAAACATTATTAAGCACACTATAGAAACAAATTCACGTCTCAAAACACTACGAAAAAGTCACACGAATGGATGGAATGCAAGGATGATCTGAAAATCTTAAATTTTCATCCAAATACGGTGATAAAGGAAAATACAAAACACTTTTTTTTTCAAAAATTTTATCAAAAATAAAATCTTTTTCGCTTTTTAATCTTTAAAAAAAATGATTTTTTTTTTTGTATTTTTCAAACATTTTTGGAAAAAACTATTTTTGGATTTTTCTAAAAAATATATATAAAAGAAAATAATATAAATACAATAATAATACAATCTAGCAATATAAATATAAGATGTGAACATGATAAATGATGATGCTAAGATTTAGCACCAGCAGATAAGAGGTGGAGAGCTCAAATAGTGATAACAATGGCAGCCATAGAGATATATATGTATAAGTATATAGAAGGGGATGAATATAATAGGAATAAAGGCAATGATGTATAGTGGTTCAGCCAATCAGGCCTACGTCCACTGTGAGTGTGTGATCCACTAAATATGGGCACTAATGGCCTTGGATATAAAACACATAAGCTCACTTTCTCTCTCTACTGTGTGTACAAAGAGAGTTTTTATTAGGGTTACAATTATCAATCCCTTCACAGGGTTGAAGGTGACAAGTATATATAGGGCTTGGGGGGTGTAGTGTACCCCCCAAGCATGTATGGTGCATGTGAATGATGATATAGCCAATTCCCTGCTGACACCTGGATGTGCCACTTGCAATCAATGATGACAGAATATTCCCTTATGCGAGGGGATGATATTGTTATAACGGTCTAGTCCATGTGTTATATGAGTCCCATGCACACTGTTCCACGCATCTCCCAAGTCACGTGCTATGATGATATCACCCTCTACCTAAGATGCCCGACCGAGGCTAAAGTTGATGCTGGCATCGGGTCTGGCTGGATGTGGGCCTCATACTGTTGTCCCCTCATAGGGTCGTCCAACTAATGATGAGGGGTCGATCCCTTATAGGGTTGTCTGGTTCATAATGGGGGGCCGACCCCTTGTAGGGTTTTCTGGTTCATGATGAGGGGTCGACCCCTTGTAGGGTCGTCTAGTCCATGATGAGGGGTCGTCATGGCCGACCCTTCCTATGATGGAGCTCAGACGAAGTTGACCCCTCATCCTGCCTTGGTCCCTTATCTGAGATGGTGACACCCTCGGCCTGGCCGAGGCTGTACATTGGTATATCAATCACATCCCATCCCTTAGCCATTGGTGTTTGTTGAGATGGCTGAGGGGTAATGTTGCCTTGGAATTCTTAAGTGCGTGGTCAGATGGATAAGTGACATCTGTCAAGTTGCATATCGTTAGGTGTCCATCATCGTTTCTATTTCCCAAATGTGGCAGCTGCACACTCAACTTCGAACTTTGTGCCCTAATGATGCCCCTCCTCGTGGAATGTGCTTTTCATTGAATACTGGGCCCAATATTAACAAGGTATTTAAATGATTTTTTAAACAATAATTCTTTACTTCTTCTTCTTCGCGCGCACAAGCTTTCTCTCTCTTACACCCTACTAGTTCAAACTGCCTTTTCTACGACATCTTTTGTGTCTCAAGCTTTACTCAACTATCGTCTTTGTCTTCAGGTAACTCTTTTGCCACAAATTCCTCTTTTAGCTTCTATATTCATTTTGTTTCTTGCATTTGGGTTTGTTTCCCCTCTTTTCTTGGTTGCTTTGTTTTTTCGACGTGTAGACCCACCTTACAGTGGTGGTTGTAGGGCAGCATTTAGGTTTTAGGTTCTTTGGAGTTCATCCCCCATCTTTCAGTGGTGGTTTAGTGCCCCTTTGTGGCATTCTTAGGGCTTTCTTGCATTTTTTGGCATTCTTCTCCGGCGAACTGTTTTCCTTTGTTCTTGGGTTTCATCAACAAAAAACCCTTTATTTCTTTGGTTTGATCCCGAAGTCAACTTTAGTCAACTGTGAGCTTGTTTGTAGTTGGCTTAAACAAATTCCTTTAAGTGTAGGGTTTTCCCCTTAATTCTTAAAAGACTTTATGATTTAGCCGAGGAATTCCCAACCTTAAGGGAGAGATTCTTTACCGAGATCAGGCATTTAGAGGAAGAGAACGAGTGAAGACGAGGGGCTGACCCTAATTGGGTACGACCCATCTTCCCCATCCCTTTAGCCACAATAATACCATCTGAGTCCTGTGGGTCTTCCTATCGTCCAGCCGAGAGTCAGACATACGAGGGAGAAATGAATGATAGAGCATCATCACCAACAGGTGCTGGGCCTTCTGGGAGGAGAGAGACGTCCACTCTTAGCCCAAGTCGACATGCCGAGGGCACAGTACATTATGAGGTTGTCCCTGTAACAAACCTGTCCCCTCTTGCCTTCCAGGTGGCCTTTCCAGATGGACCACCGATAGGCATTGAGGTTGAGAGGTCTGGGGACGAGGGACATGCAGACGATAGTGAGGATCTGGATGATCAGGTTGACACTTCTAGTGCATCAGCATATGTCTCATCCGTTAGGGATCGTGACCTCTTGCTGTGGAGGCACACGTTTGGTATAAAGCCTAATGTGACTATGAGGGTCCCAAGTGCAGATGAGAGAGTCTTCCAGGGGAATGAGGGGGAAGTTACTATTTATGAGCAGATGCTCAGGGTAGGTGTTAGGTTCCCTCTGCACCCTACTATAGTCGACATATTGTCTGCCCTTGGGGTTACTCCTTGTCAATTTCCTCCCAATTCATGGAGGAATATCCTCGCCTATGTCTCCTTTTAGAAGAATACTTTCACCGATGATCCCTCAGTTGATTTGTTTATAGCCTGTTACAATATCACCTCATCGTCCAAGCAGCCTGGGTAATTTCATTTGGGGGCTAGGAAGTTCGACAAGAAACTTCTTTACGTATCTCAGACTTCCAATCATGACTGGAAAAAGAGGTTGATGAGGTCTTCTTTGATGCATGTCTTCAGAGATTTATATATTTGGACAGTTTTTTTCGGATCATCCTCATTGAGGATAATGGATTCTACCTCTTTCACAGATTCTCCTTTCTTCAACTTTGTCTCATCCTTGGGGTTAAAGGTGTCAATATTATAAGTGGTCGTTACCTTTTTATACGCCTATCTTTTTGGTGGAATTGAAGTAACATTCTCATGCCGTCGTCTGGTCTCCCTGAACTTCCCCTACCCCGTAAGGGGTCGAGAATTTTATCATCTGATGAACCGTGGATAGAACGGCCTTAAATTTCTTGAGGTCCACTCGCCCCAGTATAATGTTGTAGCCTGAGAAGACGTGTTCATCCATCATGAAAAAGTTAACCTTATTGGTAAGCCATCTCGGCCACTCATCCCCCATCTTAACATCAGCCTCATACACTCCTAGAGCATGAACTTTTTCCTCACTTAAACCAATCAAGGGGTGATGGTATGGGACGAGCCTGGCACGGCCGAGACCTAAGGATTTAAAGCACGACCAGAACATTACATCTGCAGAACTACCCCCATCTACTAGGATCCTCGGCACCTCGCACCCGTGTACCCTGGTAGTGATGACGAGAGGGTCATCATGTGGGGCTAAGAGTCCTTTGAAGTATATTCTTGATAATCCCACTCTCAGAGTATCCATATCAAATTTCTTCCTCTTTTCTGACTTTGCCTCTATAGAGGCTGAATGCACAGCCTTTGTCACCGCCTTGGCTTCAACTACATATGCCTTCTGTAATACCCCGTAATTTTATTAATTTTTATTTAAGGGATTAATTAAATTAAACGAGAATTAATTGGGAATTAATCCGGATATAAATACTAGTGAGATGTGAGTTAGTATTTGATTATGATATTAAAGTTTAATATTTCATGAGCATTGAAAGTATTTAAATTGTCACGAGGCAGAAACGCGACAAGTTGGGAAACTTAGTTGGGACGCGCGTGTCAGTCGCGTCTGGAACGAAATTATTTAAATTAAAAAGTGAATTATATTTTTATCAATCGAATGGTTATTTTGAGTGTGCCAACGTGTCTGTAAGGGTCTAAATAGTCAGAAAACACTAGCCGGGGGTTTAATTTGGGTCCCGGGGCATTTTTAGGCCAAACCGGCAACCTAGAAGGGTATTTTGGTAATTTTAAAAATATGAGAATTAAAACCCACGAATTTTAGGGTTAAATAATATATTACTAATGAACTCATTAAGTCCATTATCAGCGCCCGTGTTAGCATTTCCCAGACCGAGAGTTGAGTATCTAGTCTACACCGATGCGTCCTTACAAGGACTTGGAGGTGTGCTGCAACAGGAGAGTCAGGCCATAACTTATGCTTCCCGTAAGCTTAAGCTTCATAAGAGGAATTAACCCACACACGACTTGGAGTTAGCGACAGTCGTATTCACTCTTTGGATTTGGAGACACTACCTCCTGGGAGAGAAATTTCGGTTGTTCACAGACCACAAGTCTCTACAATACCTCTTCACGCAGAAGGAGCTGAATATGCGTCAACGTCGGTGGCTTGAGTTTGTAAAGGATTATCAGTTCAATATCCAATATCACCCAGGGAAGGTTAACGTGGTAGCATACGCATTGATCCGTAGGCCAGTAGATGAGGTGGCCGAGGTGTGGAAAGCTAAGTGGAAGGAGTTGGGACACCAGGATGCAGTGGCCCGATCATTAATGTCTGTGATGACTATTACACCTCAGATTATTATGAGAGTGGTAAAGGCCTAGGCAAATGACTCATTCTATCAGGAGAAGATAGTTCGATTACTAGCAGAGGGAGCCAAGTCCTATACCGTTAGCTCAGACGGGGGATTATGCTTCAATGGGAGACTGGTCGTTCCGGAAGGGGAAGACTTGCGACACGAGGTAATGATAGAGTCGCACGACTCACGATTCGCGGTACACCCTGGTGGGGATAAGATGTACCAAGACATGAGATAACAGTACTGGTGGAGCGGGATGAAGAGAGATATTGCCGTGTTCGTTTCTAAATCAGCTAGTAAAGTTGGACTATCAGAAACCGATAGGACTTCTACAGCCGTTAGATATTCTGATGAGGATATGGGAGAGAATATCCATGGATTTTATCACGGGGTTACCTACGTCACAGAGGGGTCACGACTCCATATAGGTAATTGTGGACCGATTGACCAAAGTTGCTAATTTTCTACCCGTGAGGACAGACTACACTATGGGACAGTATGCCCAGATTTTCATTACGGAGATAGTGAGACTTCACGGTGTACCTCTAAATATCGTGTCTGACCGAGACAAAATATTTGTTTCACGATTTTGGGAGAGTTTCTAGGAGGCCATGGGCACAGAGTTGCGGCTGAGTACGGCTTATCACCCGCAGACTGATGGGCAAACAGAGCGGACAAATCAGATGTTAGAGGACATGTTGCGTATGTGCATCCTAGATTTTGGAGGTAGTTGGGAGCAGTGCTTTCCACTGGTGGAGTTTGCTTATAATAACTCCTACCAGTTCACCATTGACATAGATCCATTTGAGGCATTGTATGGTAGACCTTGTCGTTCCCCAACATGTTGGTTAGAGGTGGGGGATAACAAACTCCTTGGGCCGGAAGTGATTCAGGACACTTTGGTAAGGATAGAGATGATACGGAGCCGTATTCAGGTAGCTCAGGACTAACAAAAGAGCTATGCTGATGCCAAGAGGTTCTTTAGAGAATTCAAGGTGGGGGACCAGGTGTTACTCAGAGTATCTCCTATGAAGGGGATTATGCATTTTGGGAAGAAGGGGAAACTGGCACCAAGATACGTGGGGGCATTTCCTATCATCGAGAGGATTGGGCCAGTTGCGTATAGACTCGGGTTATCGGAAAACTTGCATAGGATTCATGATGTGTTCCATATTTCCTCACTAAGGAAATATCTTAGGGACGATTTGGCCTATACTCACATTGCTTTTAGAGGATATCGATCTTCAGCCTAATAGCTCCTACGAGGAGGGACCGATTGCTATTTTGGACCAAAGCAAGCGAAAACTGAGGCAAAAAATAGTACCATTAGTACGTGTTCAGTGGCGGCATCATAATGCCGATGAGTCCACATGGGAGCGCGAGGATGAGATGCGCGAGCGTTATCCAGAGTTATTTTTACCAGGTACACTTTAGTTCCGAATTTCGGGATGAAATTCTGTTATTAGGGGGGAAGTATGTAATACTCCGTAATTTTATTGATTTTTATTTAAGGGATTAATTAAATTAAACGAGAATTAATTGGGAATTAATCCGGATATAAATACTAGCGATATGTGAGTTAGTATTTGATTATGATATTAAAATTTAATATTTCATGAGTATTGAAAGTATTTAAATTGTCACGAGGCAGAAATGCGACAAGTTGGGAAACTTAGTTGGGATGCGCGTGTCAGTCGCGTCAGGAACGAAGTTATTTAAATTAAAAAGTGAATTATATTTTTATCAACCGAATGGTTATTTTGAGTGCGCCAACGTGTCCATAAGGGTTGAAATAGTCAAAAACACTAGTCGGGGGGTTTAGTTTGGGTCCCGGGGCATTTTTAGGCCAGACCGGCAACCTATAAGGGTATTTTGGTAATTTTAAAAATATGGGAATTAAAACCCACGAATTTTAGGGTTAAATAATATATTACTAATGAACCCATTAAGTCCATTATCAGCATTAGGTAAGTTAGTGGGCTACGGGAGTTAAAGGGAGAGTTTGAAGAGGTTCCAAAAGAAACCTCCAACCACCATCACCATCATTGGGAGAATTCTGTAGAGAAAGGGGAGAAATCAGCCTTCATTCACCAACCTCAATTCAGAAGAATCAAATCTAAGGCAAGTGTTTTGATGTCGTTATTTGCAATGAATATTTCCTCCATGTGTAGTGTAAAAAACTGTTTATGTCTTGGAAATTTTGATGAAGAACACCTAATGAAATTATGGTAAAACTTGTGATTTTGGGTAGGAATTTACATGTAGATGATTATGGATGAATTTAATATACAGAACATATCTTTGATGATCTGAAAACGGATTAATAAGGAGTCTTTTTATGAAATTAAATTCTGGGTTCAAGTTCATAGGGTTTTGAAACAAGAATTGGGGATTTATGATTTTGGCATGTTAATTTATAAGATTTGACCCCAAAAGCATGTTAAGGAATGATCTAGGGTGACTAAAAATAGTTTAAAAACATTAAAACGTATTTGGATAGTCTTAGGGTGGATTTAGAGAAGAGGAGAATGAAGAAAAACGAGTTTGGAATTTTCTGGGCGTATTTTTCCATATCGTTAGAAGACCTGCCCAGGTCGTTCGAATTACCTCGTTCGAACGAGTTTCTAACGAGATGACAATACCCCTTCTAATGAGTTGGTAGTTCTTTCGAAGCCATTCGTTCGAACGACACTCGTTCGAACGACCTCGTTCGAACGAGACTTCTAATGAGTTGACAGAATGACCTTTTAGGCCTGATTTTATTTCAAATGTTCCGTAGACTTATTTAATGGAGTAATAACCTTCCCCTATTGACTAGTGAGTATGATTGTGAGATTGGAGCACGTTGAGGGGTAAAACTTAGAATCTTGTAGTAAACCGGATGACACTTGTGGATTAGGAAACGAGTACCTAATTACGACGTGAGAAGAGTTGACAACTTTAATGTACATAAATCGGGGACTTGTAAACGTATAACACTAAATGATGGTATAAGAACGAGAAGTATACCTCTATTAATATTTTAAGATATCTAAGATGTGCTAACGCTTAGTATATGTAGTTATCTGTGTATAACATACCTACCGTACTTGCTATTATGGGAGGTCGGCGTTCGATCAGGGCCATCTAATCTTTGTGTGCCTACGGGGGGGGATTTAGATTGGTACCTCGAGGACATAAGTCAGAGAAGGACTTATTGAGAAGTTAATAAGTTTGCTGATCATGGTAGCATAGGTATGTGCGTGACCCATGTGATGTGAACTATGTTCGCCTCCATTATGTGTGATTGTTGCTATTTGAGAACGATTCCTGAGAGATTCGGAATGCGTGGTCCTTATGTACATGATGTACCGGGATTGGATAGCAGAGTATGTGTGCACCACAGCTTAGTCTCGGGGTGCTAGTATTGTATATTGATGATGAGAATAATACACTGTTAATTGAAATGATCTGTCATGTATAAATGTGAGTATAAATAATAGCAACGTTTTGTAAAAATAAAATGGAAGATCTCTAGTAATTAGTATTACTAATATGGGAAACTGTGAAGAAAAGTAAAACTCTCTGTTTAAATGAAGATGCCAAAATTAAATTGTGAATCGTATAGGAATGTTAGATTTTGTATTGGACTAGTTATATATGGGAATAACTAGAATGGGTACTGGTACGATAGGAGTGCACAATTAGTTGAGAGGTGAGGAACTCATGTGAGCGCATACACTATCATGTACTTTATATTCACTATTTAATGATATTAAACACTTGCTATTTTTAAACTGTTTTCACAATCGGGCTCTGACCCGTTTTCTTTCAAATCTATTTTCTTGTAAAAACCTTTTAGGTGCCCAGCCACAAGGACACCAAGCATAGGAGTTCCATTCCGGTGACTTGCTGTAGCTGCTGTGGGAGTTACAGGACCTTGTCAGTAAACGCCTCCACTTTCGGTACTGATTCTATTATCAGATTTTCTCATCTGTTGGGCATGTCGCCCCATTTCCTTTAGACATTTTATCTATTCAGTTTATTTCAGATTTTGGGTTGTAATTAATTAATGAGTCAAACTTTGTATTTGTTTATTTCAGTATTGAGATTGTTGTGAGGAGTATTCCTCCATATTTATTATTATTCCATGGTTATTCTATTGTGACTATGTTGTAGTGGTTATGTATGACTTCATAATCTATCTTATTGCATGTTAATTGGATTTAATTAAAATTGGACAACTTACTTTTTAAATATTAGGTGGCTAGTAATGGTTAAAAAAATATTTTTCGACAGTGATGCTATGAACTGAACCAACTCGACATTTTGAATTAATTTGAATAAAGTAGTAGCTACCCGGTATTTAATTAGTTGGGGTGTCACACCTTCGTGTCTGTGACCTCTAATCCTCCTGCTGCTAGTACCCCGAAGATCATCCCTACACCGAGTGAGATTATATTAAGTCTTTTTACAGGGTCGTGGC
The DNA here is from genome assembly GCA_949130495.1 of Sambucus nigra. Lineage (NCBI taxonomy): Eukaryota > Viridiplantae > Streptophyta > Magnoliopsida > Dipsacales > Adoxaceae > Sambucus > Sambucus nigra. The sequence goes on from OX422211.1 coordinate 380,600,750, forward strand.
CGACTCTCGGTGGGAGGTCAGGGTCGTCCTCGTTATTCAAAGGGCCGTCCCTTCAGTTTGGAGGATCTTCTCTGCACGTTTCACCTCTCTTCTTCCTAGGGTCATCCCCTCGGCCCCTCTTGAAGTAACTCTTGTCAAAGTATTTCCCTAACTTCCCTTCTTTTAACATTTTTTCAATTTCATCTTTTAGAGAAAAACACTCGTCGGTCACATGGTCACGGTCTTGGTGAAATTCACACCACAGGTTTTTGTTCCTCTTGTGAGGGGCGGCCCTCAACTTCTCAGGCCACTTCAGGGATCGGTCACTCTTTATCTAATTCAGAATGTGCTCACAGCTGACCATCAGAGGGGTATAATCGATAAACTTGTCATCTTTTAGCCTCTTCTTCCCCTCCTTATTATTTTTTTGGTACTTACCCCCACTAGTGCCTCCTTTTTCATCTTTGTATTTTACGGCCATCGCCTCTTTGGCGTTCATCACCTTTCCTACTGTCGACAGCAATTCAGCCATTATCTTCGAAGGGTTTTCAATAAGCTTCCATAATAGCTTCCCCATCTGGAGTCCTCCAATGAGGGTTGTCATGGCTATACTATCCTCGTAATCTTCGACCTCTAACTTTTCTATATTAAATCTGGCTATGTAGTCTCTTAGGCTCTCGTTCTTTCCCTGCTTAACATAGAGCAGGTGTGTGGTCTTCTTTTGTGGCCTCACTCCAAATAAAAAGTTATGGATAAATCGGTCTGCTAACTGCTTAAAGCTTTTAATAGAGTTCTTTGGAAGAGACATATACCAGACATATGTAGCCCCAGTCAGAGTGCCAGAAAAGGCACGACACCTCATCTCATCTGAGATAGAGTATATGTCTGTCACAGACTGGTACATCTCGATATGATGGACAAGGTTAGTACTCCTGTCATACCTTGGGGTGACCACAGGTGGCTTAAACTTAGATGGCGTTGGGAAGTTGACTATCTTCGCCACCAAGGGTGAGACTATGGAGTATCCTATTTAAAGGGGTCACTTCTCTTCAGGATGTCATTAATTTTATCCTCCAGCCTTTGGATCGAGTTGTTCCGGGGCCTCGTAGGGTCGGCTTGGCCGATGTTATCCCCTGCCGCCTCTTTAAGGTGGATGGAGGGTTCTGCTGTGGCAGGCCTGTGTTGGATGTTCACTTCTCCCTGACCATCGTACCATCCATGAGGTTATCCCCCGTAGGGTTAACCATATGCTGCCTCCCTTATGGACCTCGCAATACTTCTCGATCGGGACAATTTTTCCCGCAGGTCATTTACTGGCCCAGCCTCTCAAAGGCCGCCCCCTGCTCAGACGATCGAAAGTAGATCCCCTCGAACGATCGTTAGAATTTTTCCTTCTACACTTCCCTCTTCTTTCCTGGATAGGTCGCACAGTATTATTGGAGACCTCATACGGCTCCCATCACTCTATGGGGACCTCTTCCACCTCCATATCATTATATCTGTCTATTAGGCAAGGATTTCCTTGCCTCCCCAGGCATACACGCCGGGGGTCAGCAACATCCCTCCGCCGATGAGGAGGTGGAAAGTCTTTGCGTGGTTCCTGGGGTGGTCCCCTGGCCTCATGATTCCCTGGAGCTGCTGCTGTCGAAGTAATCATTTCCGGTGAGACTCTTGGAGGTCTTAGTATGTTTTGGCTAAGAGCTACAAATTGCTCCTTCATAATCCATTGGCTTGCTGCTAAAGACTTCAGGGCGGCTTCCATATCTGCCATCTCAGACTGAGGCGATGGATGACTGGAACTAGGTCCTACTCCACTATCCGGTGGAGGAAGTGGTGGTGGCACTCTGGTGCCACGTGTTTGAGCTATAGAGAGCTGAATGTTCAAAAGACTGATGAGCTTGAGAACCTTAATGGTCTCCTTCAATGGTGAAACAGATCCACATGGAGGGGGAGAACTAGTTCACCACAAGATTTTTCAGTAAGGTCAAGCTATATTAAGGAAGAGATATCTTCTCGTTCCCACAGACGGTGCCAAACTGATGATGCTAAGATTTATCACCACCAAATAAGAGGTGGAGAGCTCAAATAATGATAACAATGGCAGCCATAGATATATATATATGTATAAGTATATAGAAGGGGATGAGTATAAGAGGAATAAAGGCAATGATGTATAGTGGTTCAACCAATCAGGCCTACGTCCACTATGAGTGTGTGATCCACTAAATATGGGCACTAATGGCCTTGGATACAAAACACATAAGCTCACTTTCTCTCTCTACTGTGTGTACAAGCAGAGTTTTTACTAGGGTTACAAATATCGATCCCTTCATAGGGTTGAAGGTGACAAGTATATATAGGGCTTGGGGGGTGTAGTGTACCCCCAAGCATGCATGGTGCATGCGAATGATGATCTAGCCAATCCCCTACTGACACCTGAATGTGCCACTTGCAATCAATGATGACATAATATTCCCTCACGTGAGGGGATGATATTGTTATAACGGTTTAGTCCACGTGTTATATGAGTCCCACGCACACTGTTCCATGCATCTCCTAAGTCACGCACTGTGATGATGCCACCCTCAGCTTAAGATGGCCGGTCAAGGCTAAAGTTGATGCTGGCATCTAGTCTGGCTGGATGTGGGGCTCGTATTGTCGTCCCCTCATAGGGTCGTTCGGCCCATGATGAGGGGTAGGCCCCTTGTAGGGGCGTCTAGTTCATGATGAGGGGTCACCCCTTATAGGGTCGTCTGGTTCATGATGGGGGGTCGGCCCCTTGTAGGGTCGTCTGGTCCATGATGAGGGGTCATCATGGCCGACCCTTCCTATGATGGAACTCAGATAAAGTTGACCCCTCGTCCTGCCTTGGGCCCTCGTTTGAGATAGTGACACCCTCGGCCTAGTCGAGGGTGTACATTGGTATATCAATAAAAATCCTACACTAGATAAATTACTTGAACTCAATCAACATTACAAATACCTAAAGATTTCCTAAGATCCTCAAATCGAAGTACATTTGACGGTTTCGTGAAAATAATGACCAATTGACATTCGGTGCTCACAAATCTCAATTACACTACCTTCTTATCAACGAGGTCACATATAAAATGCTCATGTATCCTAATGTGCTTTGTGCACGAATATTGGACCGGATCACGAGATATATGGACCGCACTGGTATTATCACAAGAAATAGTCTTCATGCCTTGTGAAATCTCATAATCTTCTAACATTTTCTTCATCCATAAGAGTTGAGTGTAATATTTCCCGATGGTAATATACTTAGCCTCTGTCATGGATAAAGATATAGAGTTTTGCTTCTTGCTCAACAAGGAGATAAGAGAACTTTTGATGTAGAAGAACACACCCGAGGTGCTCTTACAACCCTCAACATCCCCGACTCAATAAGAATCTGAATAGGCATACAAACGGTAATCGGTATCAAAGGAATAAAAAATACGATATGAACGAGTTTCACTTATGTATTTGATGATACATTTAATTGTGAGTAAGTGTGACCCTTTCAGGGATGTCTGGTGTCGTGCACAAACTCCAACACTAAAAGGAATATTGGGATGATTAGAGGTCAAGTAGAGAAGACTACCTATCATACTCTGATAAAGGGTTTGCTCTAAGTCCTTGCCTAAAATATCTTTGCTAAGCTTTGTGGATGTACTCATAGGGGTGTGTGAGTTCTTAGCGAAGTCTAGACCAAACTAGGTTTCTTGTATAATTGGATTGAGATATGAATATCCCATCCTCAAGCTGACGAACCTGGAGACCTAGGAAGAATGTAATATCACCTATCATGATCATCTCAAACTCACACTTCATCTCCTCCTCAAAAGTGTGAGCATGGTGGGAGCACGTAGATCTAAATACTTAGTCGTACACATAGACTTGGGCAAACAAATTAATACCACTCTCTCTCCTTACAAACAACGTCTTATTCACTCCCCCTCTCTTGAAGCCATGAGCTAAGAGATAGGAAGTGAGCCTCTCGTACCAAGCACGGTGTTCTTGCTTCAAACCATGCAAGTCCTTCTTAAGATAAGAGACGTGTCTCAGATGCTTATGGTATTCACACTTTTGGTTATTCCATGTAAACCTCCTCCAGTAGAATGCCATTCAAAAAGGCACTCTTGACATCCATCTGATATAACTTAAAGCACATATGACATGCTATGGCGAGTAGTAAGTAGACGAACACAAAGCTTAGCAACATGATAAAATGTCTCATTAAAATCTACACTCTCGATCTATGTGTAGCCTTGAGTGACTAACCTAGGCTTATTGCGAACTATGGATCCATTCTCTTCCATCTTATAAATATACTTGGTACCTATCACATTAGTCTAACAAGGTCATTGACCAACTCCCAGACATCGTTCTTGTAAAAGTGAAGCAACTTATCCTGCATAACGGATATCTAATGCTCATCCTTCAGTGCTTCTTTCACATTCTTAAGCTTGACTAAGGAGGTGTAGTACATTTAGCTAACCACATTCTCAAGTTTGGCACGAGTTCTGAATCTTTGGTACCTAGTGTGGGATCATCGAGTATAGTGGAAGGGTCATGAATCTTTAGAACCCAAGCATGTGGTTCTTCTAAATTAGGAGTGGGGTCCACTGAAGTAGGATGAGGAAGAATGGGATCGTCACCAGAGGGCGCATCATCCTCACACCGAGAGCTAGGAGCAATAAATGCTGGTGGCTCGTCATCTCTAGTCGTAACATTTATTGACTCCATAACCTTAGATATTGCAAGGTTAAAAACCCTATAAGACCAATAAGTCGATGAATAGCCTAAAAATATCCCCTTGTCACTATGAGTGTCAAACTTTCCTAAGTGCTCTCTATCTCTCAATATATAACAAGTACTCCCAAAGACATGGAAATATGATAGGTTAGGCTTCTTCCTTATCCACAACTCATAAGGCATGTGTAGCGTGTGTAGATGAAGATATACCCTATTCACCATATGATATGTGGTACTCATCGCCTCTACCCAAAAACTTCTAGGCACGTTTCTCCCAAGAAGCATGAATCTAGCCATCTCTTGTATCGTCCGTTCTTCCTCTCAATAATCCCATTTTATTAAGGAGTACGAACGATCGAAACTCATGTTTGATGACCAATCCAATACAATAGCTATGCACTTTAGCTTCTTTAAATTCAGTGTCATTGTCACTATGCATCCTATTAATTGTGGCATCGTGTTGGTTTTGTAGGACACAACACTTGGTTATAAGGAACTCAACCACATCGAACTTTTTTCTAAAAAATCCTACGATAGAGTATCGATAAACATCATCGACCATCATGAGAATATATCTCTTACCACCTAACTTGTTCGAGTGAGTATGACCCATTAGATCCATGAAAATCGACTCGAAAACACAGGAGGTTGTATTGGTATTCAACTTTCAATGGGAACTTCAAATTTGTTTTCCTTGTTGGCAAGGTCCAGAATTTGAGGAAGTTAGTTTCACAAGTGATGGTAAGCCACGAAATAGGTCATTTTTCACTAATATCTTAAGATCTATAAAGTTCGCATGACCTAGTCGTTGATGCCAGAGGTATATAGTGGAGACCCTGACACTTTTGCACACAAAGGAGAACTTGGGCACAATCCCATAGCAATTATCTTCAATCCTCACACCTTCTCGTAAAAAGGTCACTGGATTTTTTATAAACATTACATTTGGATTGGTCAAATTTTATCGCAAAGTTTGCGTCTCACAGTTGGCTTTTACTAATTATGTTATCTTTCAACCTTTTCATGTACAACACGATGTGTAGTTGAGAAATTGGTTATCTCAACACATTCACGCCCTAAAATACTCGACCTACTCCCATCTCTAAAAGTGACTTTACTTTCCTTGCGTTCCTCAAAGTGGGTAAAAAATGATATGTCACCATTCATGTGCCTAGAGCACCCACAATCAAAATACCATTAGGAAGTATTTTGAACATTGATAGAAACATGCACAATAAGGGCTTTGACGTCTTGCTTAGGTACCCAAGTTGAGGTAACCTTTTATTTTCCCTTCTTAAACGGCATACTCATCCGTTGAAAATTTTCCATTAAGCTTTATGAAGTCATGACTAGGAACTCAACTTTCTCTCTAATACTAGCAAAGTCGCTAGAGAGGTGTGTGGGAGTATGCGTACGCCTAGTTCGACCTAACTTGTAGCAAAACTTTCTAAGGTGACCTTTCCTTTTGCAAATGGTTAAAACATAGACTTTCTTGGGTCTACTTTGGTTTGTTTTCTTAGGTTGAACTCTTTTTTGTGGTTTAGGTTGTGGCCTATAAGGATTAACCACAAATTTTGGAATCGGTTCTTGTGCGATATGAGAAGTGGATGCACCGTCACAACCTATTCCTCGCCTCTCACCGAAACCTAAAGAGGGATCGAGGAGAATCTTTCCTACCTTCTTTAATGTATCCTCTATGGTAATCTTGATCTCTTGGGAACATTCAAGATCCTTATTGAGTTTGGATACTAGGGCTTCAAGTTTCTCACAAGTCTCCACAAATGCTTGAAGATCTCTCGTAAGACAAGCCACTTTGTTGGTCAAGTCACCATTTTCTCTCTCAATTAAAATGACCCTCTCTCCCAAACCTTCTCTCACTAAGGACTCACTCTCTCTTGCCTTTCTCAACTCCTTCTCTATGCTAAAACTATAATAGCTAAACCTTTGTCTCGTTTCTTTGTATTAAAGAACTTAGCATAAAGAATGTCTTAGGCACATTGAAGGTCACTCTTGCTCTCACTTAAAACATCATCTCCCTTACTCTCACCGAAATGACTAGACTTATTATCGAGGTGTTCATGTGCAGTATCTTCCTCCTTGACGCGAGGTGCATTTTATGTACTAACATGACTAGCCATAAAAGCGGTGAAGTTACATCCATATAGTGATTCGTCCTAAAAATACACCGACTCGACATCGCTATCGCTAAGTGTGGCATTTAAGGAAGATTCGCCTTTGCCTTATCTCTTTAACCTCGTCGGGCACTAATGAGTTTTGTGACCCTTACCCTTACACTCATAGTATCTCTCTTCATATTTTTTTAGGAAATATTTCTTTATTTTTCAAAATTTTCTTGCCAGGTTTATATTTTTTATCTTTGATAAAACTTTTCTTTTCTTTGGAAGTATTTTTTTTTTTAAGTTTTAGAAACTTTTTGAAATATTTTTCAAAAAGGGCTAAATCATCCAAGTCAAAATCGTACTCGGAGTCAAATGAAACTTTCTCTTTCTTTTTTGTTTGAACTTTTAGCACAATTCCATTTTCCTTAGGTTTAACAGTTTTGGAAACATACCTATCTCATACAATTGAAGGTCTCCTACGTGTTTTTCTAACCTAAGGGTATCTAGTATCCCTAACGAATTTCACACGATAACGTTAAGGATAAAGAGAGCTGAAAGAGATCTCAAAATTTTGTTAACTACACGCGTCTCAAGTATTTTCTCACCTAAATTGAAACTTGAGTTTACTATATTAGATAGATATGAGTAAAACTTATCAAAAGATTCATACTCAGGCATAGTGATAGTTTCAAATTATGTGGTGATATTTTGCAACTTAGAAGTTTTAACAACATTAGTTCCCTCATGAGTGTGATGTAGGGTATCCCAAGCTTCGTTAGATGTGGTGCATGTCATAATGCGGCATAACTCGTAAGATGAAACAGCTCCAGAGATGGCACTCAGACTACATGAGTTAAAATTGCTCCACTTAAAGCCATCCTTTGTCCATATAGAGACAGGTTTTGGGCCAACAACATTATCAATAGTCACGGTGGGTGGTGTCCACCCTCTTTCATAAATCTTCTAGACACGTTCGTCTATGTATTTTAAAGTAGACCTCATTGAAGGCCCTATATAGAGCACACCTAGGATTTGTTTTTCGTGCTTTAGCTATATAGGACTTCATCTAGTTGGACTAGAATTTTGACAAAATATTTTTGTAATTTAGGATTGCGTGTCCCCATATCGACTCGAAGCTCTCTTTGTGCATCTACATCAAATGTGCACTCCATTCAGTTCGCCATCTCAGAAAAAAGGTAATCGTATGGCTCATAGGAATTTTAGTCACGTAGGACACAACACCACGTTGCATTTTGCATTTTTATCATACCTTATGATAATGTTTTGTTTCGTCATAATAAAATTATTTTTGAGTTCAAAATTTTAATTTGAAATTTTTATAAGAAAAATATTTCTTGGAAAATAAATTTTAACACTAAATATTTTTTTTAAGAAAAGTTGCAAAATATTTTTTTTGAAGTTAAAAATATTTTTTTTTCTCTTGAACTATGCATGTGCGTGGCAATATATGTTTCATAAGCCCTTTTATTTGTTATAATGTTTTGCATGTTATAGTAGGTCTTTCATGCATAGCCTTTAGCAGTGCTTGTGAAGTGAACTAGTGTATGCTTTTATTATATATATATATATGTTAATATATGATATTTACTTTGTATATATGCATGCGTGTATCCTTGTTGCTATAGTATATTGAATGCATGTGAGTAATATATTATTTTATATATGCATTCGTACATGGCTATTTATATATGTTTTCATGTATGCGTGGCCCTAGTACTAGATGTTTTGACTAGTGCAGGTTCTAACATTTAGCTGTTGGCATATTCGATTTATTGTATATATATTAATATATGTATACTTGCCATGCCATATATGTGTTATTATATATTATATACATGTATGCATGTCATCCCTTTCATTGCCCTTCCTTAAATGTTGGTTCAGATTTTTGATCCCTTAGATGTAGCTGGTAGACTGCCAGCATGCGTGTCACCTTTAATAAGGATATCTGTTGCCTTCATTAATGCCTAGTTGTTCATGACTTGACCCATGCTCATGACTGTATTGCATCCTTTTTTGTTTGCCCACGGTTTCTCTTAAAACCGTAAATGGTTTTGTTAGCTTTTACCGAAACGATGTCGCATAATTCCTTATAACGGTACTTTTCGTAATTGCTTTACAACTGGATTCTATCCACATTTTCACCGCCCACGGTTTTGCATGTTATCAAAATCTGTTTTTATAAACGACGCAGTTTTATTTTTGGTGTAACGGTAATATTTGGTAGCGTTCTTGGTACGCAGTTTAATACAGCTGGCATTGCAATCTGATTAAAACGACTGCATTTTAATAAACGTTTTGTTTATTAGCCTGTTAGTTTGTTACAGCTTGCTTTATACGTGTCACATTGTTAACATCATACTTGTGTTTCTTTGTGAGCCCTTAGATCTATTTTTATCAGTGGCTGGTGTGTATTCTTTAGTAATCCATGTGATTCTAATTTACACCTATCTGCACACACTTGTGCACTCTATAAATAGAACCTTTTGGGTATTCATTTTATTAGAGCTGAGAAAATAATTTTGTAGCAGAACTCTGTCAAAATTTCTAGAGAGAGAGAGATTAAACCAGATTATTTTTGTGTCATCTTTCATGTATTGATTTCTGTCAAAACTAAACTGAAGATTGGACTTCTCTCTTCTGAATCTGCACTTACGATTTTCTAGAGTGTATAATCTTTGTAAGTGAGTTCTCTCATTTGTGTGTATTTTTTAGATCAGTCTTTAGATCTATTATTTGTACACAACACACACTATTCACGAAATTAATTTGTGTACGTGAATATTCTGCTTGTGACTTGATTGTGAGATCTTGTATGTTTTTAAAACGTTTTGTTTTAAAACAGATTTTTCAGAAAATATTTGGTAATATTCAGATTTGTATTGTTTGAGGTTTAGAAAGTTAAACCTAAGATTTTTAAGATCTGATTTGTGGAAGATTTAATATCTGACTGAATATTATTTGTTTGTGTGCTTAGGACTATTTTGATTTAATCTGAAATATCTGTGAAAATAGTCTTGATAAGATTTTAGATTAAAATCTGATTTAATCTAATAGTTGTTTTCTGAAAAACAAGATTGTGAATATTTGACTGTCTGTTTTTATTGAATATATTTTCAGTCATATTCTGTGAACATGATCACTTTTTTGTGTTAGTGATTTTCAGAAATTGTTTGCATCTCATATCACTCACATATCACTCACTTTGTATTCACGTTGACACATGTTTGTTTAATATCTGAACAAGTCTAGTGTTCGAGATTTAAAGAAAGAGAAAAGAAGTTTTTCAAAGGTGTATTCAAAGTCAAACTGATTTGATTTGAATAGCACAAGACTTGCAAAGATATAGGTGAAATATATTCTGTTATTGTTTTAGTGGAAGTAGTTTAGGTAACTCCTAGAGGAGTTCGTCGTTTTTCCCGGGGAAGGGTTTTTGCGACGTTAAATAAATATCGTGTGTTGTACATTTCTTGCATTTCACCTCACACGAAAAGGTAGGACTAAATAATTAGAAACTCGCCTAAAAATTGAATCTGTTTTGGACTTTAATTAACTTTGAAAATTAAAATTATTTTCATAAAAGTTAATCAGATTAAGTAAAAGTTTAATTTGGTCCCTCTTGGCATCATTCATATAAACTCGTAGGTTTAAGGTGTTTACTCAACAATAGTTTACTTCCGCATATAAAGTCTTTGCGCACCGACCCGCATTTTCGGGGTCACCTCAAGTGGTATCAGAGCTAGACTTTTAAAGATCATTTTCAAAACTTTTGTTAAACACTTTTTTACCTTGTTTTAATGGATGATTCAAGTCAATTACTTAGGCTTGGTAATTTTAGTAGACCTCCTATTTCTGATGAATCAAACTGTGTTGCATTTTTTGGGAAAGTTTATGATTGTTGTGGAGATGTGTACTTAGCAGGAATGACTGATTCCGAATATGATTCTCATTCTGATTCTGAATCTGATGAAGTGCTTGATTTAATTGATGCTGCTAAATCTTTATTAGCTAGTCAGCCTTCTATGCTTGAAATAACTGCTCCGTTTGATGCTAAACGTGCCTTGTGTGATACTGAATTTAATGATAGCAACAATTCACACACGGACACTACTGAGCATGAAAATTTTGTTGGCTATGATGATTATGCTGAATTGTATGTCAGGACTTTGCAGAATAGACAAGAATTATCGAATTTGGTTAAAATGCTTAGTGAGACCTTAGAGAACCAATATAAGATTGTTCAACAAAATTCCATTGAAATGAACAATGTCAAAACTGATTTTGAGAAACAATCACTTGATTTTAAAATTCAGATTACGACTTTAAAAGAAAAATTGTCTTCTTCGGAAGAAAAATATAATGAAGCGCTTTTGCAAGTTGAAAAATCCAAACAAGTTTGTGAAACAGCTTTCAAAATGTGTCGTAGTCGTGATATAACATGTTTTGACCTTGACAAATTGCTTGCTGAACAACGATATAAGGGTGATACTAGAGGGTTTGGTTATGATGGTCCTATTTCAAAGACTGATGATTTTACTAAACCAATCCCCTTTGTAAAAGCCCAAGTAGAAATGGCTCTTCCGTTGGAAAGTAAGTTGTCTGAAAAGGATAAAGGAAAACAAGTTTTAATTGAAAGTGATTTTGAAAATGACATTGATACATTCATTGAAAATTTTGTTGAGGCATCTACATCTAAATATTGCCCTCCGGCCAAAGGACTCTATAGACCTCCTAAACCATTTATTCGTAATGAATCTGTCAAGCATGTAGAGGAAAAACACTACCAATCTGATTTACCTACTTCTAGTAAATTTTGTACTAGGTGTGATGTTTTTGGTCACCAAATCTGGGAATGCCTTGGTAATCGCAAGAAAGGTACTCATTTTAAAAGTCATAACTCTAATGTGAAGCGATTTACAAATTTTTCTAGGCAGCGCACTAATACTAATTGGAATCATTCCTTCAATAAGTCTAGGCCTCATGTTAACAAGAACAGATTTTCGAAAAATAAATTTTATCCGAAATTCCAGAAGGCACAGAAACCTTTGAAAACTTTGCCTATTTGGATTAGGACTTGTGACTTGAGACCTCAAATGGATATTTTAAAATCGAAGAAATGCCCAACTAGTGTATGTGACGCTTGCGAGAATAAGAAAATCATTATGTCTCCTCACGTGAAGGTTAAGGACTTAAACACTACCATACCCTTAGATTTATTCAATGATGGTGGAGGTAAGTTTAATAAAAATGGAGTTACCAAGTATTGTGACACTAATGGATATTCGTTCCAGTTTAATGCTCCAAAAACTCATAAACAAATTAGGGTTGTTCCTTCTATTGCTTGTGATTTTCAGCATGTTGATATCCTGTCTATTCCTTATGATAAGTCTTGCTTACATGTAACTTCAACATTTGATTGGAAAGATTGTACTTGACTGTTTTGCTTATGTTTAAACTGCATACTTTGATTACTAGATCTCCGAGGTTTTAGGATAAAGGTATCTACTAATAACCGGTATCTCTTAAAGCCATGTGTAATGTAGGAGACGCTTATTTTGCAGATTATGAACACTTATTTTTTTTCTTTCTTTTCCATTGTCTAATTTAGACAAAATGGGGGAGAATTGAGTACATATTTTAGTCCTTTGTTGTTGATATTTTTCATACGTATCATGTCTTATAATTTCTGCACATTTAATTATGTCATTATAATATTTTGGTAGAGCAAATGCTACTAACTTGATTCCTCGGCAGATTGTGTATTTATGTTTTGCAGGTTTTCTTAACCGTGCATCCGATCGCGTTGTGTCTTTTTCTTTTATAGGATGGGTGGGTAGTTAGATATTTTTTGTATAGGACATATTAGGATTTATTTTTCCTTAGTATATCATTTGATGTACTCAAAGGTTTTGTCAAAATTAGTCCAATGGGGGAGTTTGAAGGCCCTATATAGAGCACACCTAGGATTTGTTTTTCGTGCTTTAGCTATATAGGACTTCATCTAGTTGGACTAGAATTTTGACAAAATATTTTTGTAATTTAGGATTGCGTGTCCCCATATCGACTCGAAGCTCTCTTTGTGCATCTACATCAAATGTGCACTCCATTCAGTTCGCCATCTCAGAAAAAAGGTAATCGTATGGCTCATAGGAATTTTACTCACGTAGGACACAACACCACGTTGCATTTTGCATTTTTATCATACCTTATGATAATGTTTTGTTTCGTCATAATAAAATTATTTTTGAGTTCAAAATTTTAATTTGAAATTTTTATAAGAAAAATATTTCTTGGAAAATAAATTTTAACACTAAATATTTTTTTTAAGAAAAGTTGCAAAATATTTTTTTTGAAGTTAAAAATATTTTTTTTTCTCTTGAACTATGCATGTGCGTGGCAATATATGTTTCATAAGCCCTTTTATTTGTTATAATGTTTTGCATGTTATAGTAGGTCTTTCATGCATAGCCTTTAGCAGTGCTTGTGAAGTGAACTAGTGTATGCTTTTATTATATATATATATATATATATGTTAATATATGATATGTACTTTGTATATATGCATGCGTGTATCCTTGTTGCTATAGTATATTGAATGCATGTGAGTAATATATTATTTTATATATGCATTCGTACATGGCTATTTATATATGTTTTCATGTATGCGTGGCCCTAGTACTAGATGTTTTGACTAGTGCAGGTTCTAACATTTAGCTGTTGGCATATTCGATTTATTGTATATATATTAATATATGTATACTTGCCATGCCATATATGTGTTATTATATATTATATACATGTATGCATGTCATCCCTTTCATTGCCCTTCCTTAAATGTTGGTTCAGATTTTTGATCCCTTAGATGTAGCTGGTAGACTGCCAGCATGCGTGTCACCTTTAATAAGGATATCTGTTGCCTTCATTAATGCCTAGTTGTACATGACTTGACCCATGCTCATGACTGTATTGCATCCTTTTTTGTTTGCCCACGGTTTCTCTTAAAACCGTAAATGGTTTTGTTAGCTTTTACCGAAACGATGTCGCATAATTCCTTATAACGGTACTTTTCGTAATTGCTTTACAGCTGGATTCTATCCACATTTTCACCGCCCACGGTTTTGCATGTTATCAAAATCTGTTTTTATAAACGACGCAGTTTTATTTTTGGTGTAACGGTAATATTTGGTAGCGTTCTTGGTACGCAGTTTAATACAGCTGGCTTTGCAATCTGATTAAAACGACTGTATTTTAATAAACGTTTTGTTTATTAGCCTGTTAGTTTGTTACAGCTTGCTTTATACGTGTCACATTGTTAACATCATACTTGTGTTTCTTTGTGAGCCCTTAGATCTATTTTTATCAGTGGCTGGTGTGTATTCTTTAGTAATCCATGTGATTCTAATTTACACCTATCTGCACACACTTGTGCACTCTATAAATAGAACCTTTTGGGTATTCATTTTATTAGAGCTGAGAAAATAATTTTGTAGCAGAACTCTGTCAAAATTTCTAGAGAGAGAGAGAGATTAAACCAGATTATTTTTGTGTCATCTTTCATGTATTGAATTCTGTCAAAACTAAACTGAAGATTGGACTTCTCTCTTCTGAATCTGCACTTACGATTTTCTAGAGTGTATAATCTTTGTAAGTGAGTTCTCTCATTTGTGTGTATTTTTTAGATCAGTCTTTAGATCTATTATTTGTACACAACACACACTATTCACGAAATTAATTTGTGTACGTGAATATTCTGCTTGTGACTTGATTGTGAGATCTTGTATGTTTTTAAAACGTTTTGTTTTAAAACAGATTTTTCAGAAAATATTTGGTAATATTCAGATTTGTATTGTTTGAGGTTTAGAAAGTTAAACCTAAGATTTTTAAGATCTGATTTGTGGAAGATTTAATATCTGACTGAATATTATTTGTTTGTGTGCTTAGGACTATTTTGATTTAATCTGAAATATCTGTGAAAATAGTCTTGATAAGATTTTAGATTAAAATCTGATTTAATCTAATAGGTGTTTTCTGAAAAACAAGATTGTGAATATTTGACTGTCTGTTTTTATTGAATATATTTTCAGTCATATTCTGTGAACATGATCACTTTTTTGTGTTAGTGATTTTCAGAAATTGTTTGCATCTCATATCACTCACATATCACTCACTTTGTATTCACGTTGACACATGTTTGTTTAATATCTGAACAAGTCTAGTGTTCGAGATTTAAAGAAAGAGAAAAGAAGTTTTTCAAAGGTGTATTCAAAGTCAAACTGATTTGATTTGAATAGCACAAGACTTGCAAAGATATAGGTGAAATATATTCTGTTATTGTTTTAGTGGAAGTAGTTTAGGTAACTCCTAGAGGAGTTCGTCGTTTTTCCCGGGGAAGGGTTTTTGCGACGTTAAATAAATATCGTGTGTTGTACATTTCTTGCATTTCACCTCACACGAAAAGGTAGGACTAAATAATTAGAAACTCGCCTAAAAATTGAATCTGTTTTGGACTTTAATTAACTTTGAAAATTAAAATTATTTTCATAAAAGTTAATCAGATTAAGTAAAAGTTTAATTTGGTCCCTCTTGGCATCATTCATATAAACTCGTAGGTTTAAGGTGTTTACTCAACAATAGTTTACTTCCGCATATAAAGTCTTTGCGCACCGACCCGCATTTTCGGGGTCACCTCAAGTGGTATCAGAGCTAGACTTTTAAAGATCATTTTCAAAACTTTTGTTAAACACTTTTTTACCTTGTTTTAATGGATGATTCAAGTCAATTACTTAGGCTTGGTAATTTTAGTAGACCTCCTATTTCTGATGAATCAAACTGTGTTGCATTTTTTGGGAAAGTTTATGATTGTTGTGGAGATGTGTACTTAGCAGGAATGACTGATTCCGAATATGATTCTCATTCTGATTCTGAATCTGATGAAGTGCTTGATTTAATTGATGCTGCTAAATCTTTATTAGCTAGTCAGCCTTCTATGCTTGAAATAACTGCTCCGTTTGATGCTAAACGTGCCTTGTGTGATACTGAATTTAATGATAGCAACAATTCACACACGGACACTACTGAGCATGAAAATTTTGTTGGCTATGATGATTATGCTGAATTGTATGTCAGGACTTTGCAGAATAGACAAGAATTATCGAATTTGGTTAAAATGCTTAGTGAGACCTTAGAGAACCAATATAAGATTGTTCAACAAAATTCCATTGAAATGAACAATGTCAAAACTGATTTTGAGAAACAATCACTTGATTTTAAAATTCAGATTACGACTTTAAAAGAAAAATTGTCTTCTTCGGAAGAAAAATATAATGAAGCGCTTTTGCAAGTTGAAAAATCCAAACAAGTTTGTGAAACAGCTTTCAAAATGTGTCGTAGTCGTGATATAACATGTTTTGACCTTGACAAATTGCTTGCTGAACAACGATATAAGGGTGATACTAGAGGGTTTGGTTATGATGGTCCTATTTCAAAGACTGATGATTTTACTAAACCAGTCCCCTTTGTAAAAGCCCAAGTAGAAATGGCTCTTCCGTTGGAAAGTAAGTTGTCTGAAAAGGATAAAGGAAAACAAGTTTTAATTGAAAGTGATTTTGAAAATGACATTGATACATTCATTGAAAATTTTGTTGAGGCATCTACATCTAAATATTGCCCTCCGGCCAAAGGACTCTATAGACCTCCTAAACCATTTATTCGTAATGAATCTGTCAAGCATGTAGAGGAAAAACACTACCAATCTGATTTACCTACTTCTAGTAAATTTTGTACTAGGTGTGATGTTTTTGGTCACCAAATCTGGGAATGCCTTGGTAATCGCAAGAAAGGTACTCATTTTAAAAGTCATAACTCTAATGTGAAGCGATTTACAAATTTTTCTAGGCAGCGCACTAATACTAATTGGAATCATTCCTTCAATAAGTCTAGGCCTCATGTTAACAAGAACAGATTTTCGAAAAATAAATTTTATCCGAAATTCCAGAAGGCACAGAAACCTTTGAAAACTTTGCCTATTTGGATTAGGACTTGTGACTTGAGACCTCAAATGGATATTTTAAAATCGAAGAAATGCCCAACTAGTGTATGTGACGCTTGCGAGAATAAGAAAATCATTATGTCTCCTCACGTGAAGGTTAAGGACTTAAACACTACCATACCCATAGATTTATTCAATGATGGTGGAGGTAAGTTTAATAAAAATGGAGTTACCAAGTATTGTGACACTAATGGATATTCGTTCCAGTTTAATGCTCCAAAAACTCATAAACAAATTAGGGTTGTTCCTTCTATTGCTTGTGATTTTCAGCATGTTGATATCCTGTCTATTCCTTATGATAAGTCTTGCTTACATGTAACTTCAACATTTGATTGGAAAGATTGTACTTGACTGTTTTGCTTATGTTTAAACTGCATACTTTGATTACTAGATCTCCGAGGTTTTAGGATAAAGGTATCTACTAATAACCGGTATCTCTTAAAGCCATGTGTAATGTAGGAGACGCTTATTTTGCAGATTATGAACACTTATTTTTTTTCTTTCTTTTCCATTGTCTAATTTAGACAAAATGGGGGAGAATTGAGTACATATTTTAGTCCTTTGTTGTTGATATTTTTCATACGTATCATGTCTTATAATTTCTGCACATTTAATTCTGTCATTATAATATTTTGGTAGAGCAAATGCTACTAACTTGATTCCTCGGCAGATTGTGTATTTATGTTTTGCAGGTTTTCTTAACCGTGCATCCGATCGCGTTGTGTCTTTTTCTTTTATAGGATGGGTGGGTAGTTAGATATTTTTTGTATAGGACATATTAGGATTTATTTTTCCTTAGTATATCATTTGATGTACTCAAAGGTTTTGTCAAAATTAGTCCAATGGGGGAGTTTGAAGGCCCTATATAGAGCACACCTAGGATTTGTTTTTCGTGCTTTAGCTATATAGGACTTCATCTAGTTGGACTAGAATTTTGACAAAATATTTTTGTAATTTAGGATTGCGTGTCCCCATATCGACTCGAAGCTCTCTTTGTGCATCTACATCAAATGTGCACTCCATTCAGTTCGCCATCTCAGAAAAAAGGTAATCGTATGGCTCATAGGAATTTTAGTCACGTAGGACACAACACCACGTTGCATTTTGCATTTTTATCATACCTTATGATAATGTTTTGTTTCGTCATAATAAAATTATTTTTGAGTTCAAAATTTTAATTTGAAATTTTTATAAGAAAAATATTTCTTGGAAAATAAATTTTAACACTAAATATTTTTTTTAAGAAAAGTTGCAAAATATTTTTTTTGAAGTTAAAAATATTTTTTTTTCTCTTGAACTATGCATGTGCGTGGCAATATATGTTTCATAAGCCCTTTTATTTGTTATAATGTTTTGCATGTTATAGTAGGTCTTTCATGCATAGCCTTTAGCAGTGCTTGTGAAGTGAACTAGTGTATGCTTTTATTATATATATATATATATATATATATGTTAATATATGATATGTACTTTGTATATATGCATGCGTGTATCCTTGTTGCTATAGTATATTGAATGCATGTGAGTAATATATTATTTTATATATGCATTCGTACATGGCTATTTATATATGTTTTCATGTATGCGTGGCCCTAGTACTAGATGTTTTGACTAGTGCAGGTTCTAACATTTAGCTGTTGGCATATTCGATTTATTGTATATATATTAATATATGTATACTTGCCATGCCATATATGTGTTATTATATATTATATACATGTATGCATGTCATCCCTTTCATTGCCCTTCCTTAAATGTTGGTTCAGATTTTTGATCCCTTAGATGTAGCTGGTAGACTGCCAGCATGCGTGTCACCTTTAATAAGGATATCTGTTGCCTTCATTAATGCCTAGTTGTACATGACTTGACCCATGCTCATGACTGTATTGCATCCTTTTTTGTTTGCCCACGGTTTCTCTTAAAACCGTAAATGGTTTTGTTAGCTTTTACCGAAACGATGTCGCATAATTCCTTATAACGGTACTTTTCGTAATTGCTTTACAGCTGGATTCTATCCACATTTTCACCGCCCACGGTTTTGCATGTTATCAAAATCTGTTTTTATAAACGACGCAGTTTTATTTTTGGTGTAACGGTAATATTTGGTAGCGTTCTTGGTACGCAGTTTAATACAGCTGGCTTTGCAATCTGATTAAAACGACTGTATTTTAATAAACGTTTTGTTTATTAGCCTGTTAGTTTGTTACAGCTTGCTTTATACGTGTCACATTGTTAACATCATACTTGTGTTTCTTTGTGAGCCCTTAGATCTATTTTTATCAGTGGCTGGTGTGTATTCTTTAGTAATCCATGTGATTCTAATTTACACCTATCTGCACACACTTGTGCACTCTATAAATAGAACCTTTTGGGTATTCATTTTATTAGAGCTGAGAAAATAATTTTGTAGCAGAACTCTGTCAAAATTTCTAGAGAGAGAGAGAGATTAAACCAGATTATTTTTGTGTCATCTTTCATGTATTGAATTCTGTCAAAACTAAACTGAAGATTGGACTTCTCTCTTCTGAATCTGCACTTACGATTTTCTAGAGTGTATAATCTTTGTAAGTGAGTTCTCTCATTTGTGTGTATTTTTTAGATCAGTCTTTAGATCTATTATTTGTACACAACACACACTATTCACGAAATTAATTTGTGTACGTGAATATTCTGCTTGTGACTTGATTGTGAGATCTTGTATGTTTTTAAAACGTTTTGTTTTAAAACAGATTTTTCAGAAAATATTTGGTAATATTCAGATTTGTATTGTTTGAGGTTTAGAAAGTTAAACCTAAGATTTTTAAGATCTGATTTGTGGAAGATTTAATATCTGACTGAATATTATTTGTTTGTGTGCTTAGGACTATTTTGATTTAATCTGAAATATCTGTGAAAATAGTCTTGATAAGATTTTAGATTAAAATCTGATTTAATCTAATAGTTGTTTTCTGAAAAACAAGATTGTGAATATTTGACTGTCTGTTTTTATTGAATATATTTTCAGTCATATTCTGTGAACATGATCAATTTTTTGTGTTAGTGATTTTCAGAAATTGTTTGCATCTCATATCACTCACATATCACTCACTTTGTATTCACGTTGATACATGTTTGTTTAATATCTGAACAAGTCTAGTGTTCGAGATTTAAAGAAAGAGAAAAGAAGTTTTTCAAAGGTGTATTCAAAGTCAAACTGATTTGATTTGAATAGCACAAGACTTGCAAAGATATAGGTGAAATATATTCTGTTATTGTTTTAGTGGAAGTAGTTTAGGTAACTCCTAGAGGAGTTCGTCGTTTTTCCCGGGGAAGGGTTTTTGCGACGTTAAATAAATATCGTGTGTTGTACATTTCTTGCATTTCACCTCACACGAAAAGGTAGGACTAAATAATTAGAAACTCGCCTAAAAATTGAATCTGTTTTGGACTTTAATTAACTTTGAAAATTAAAATTATTTTCATAAAAGTTAATCAGATTAAGTAAAAGTTTAATTTGGTCCCTCTTGGCATCATTCATATAAACTCGTAGGTTTAAGGTGTTTACTCAACAATAGTTTACTTCCGCATATAAAGTCTTTGCGCACCGACCCGCATTTTCGGGGTCACCTCAAGTGGTATCAGAGCTAGACTTTTAAAGATCATTTTCAAAACTTTTGTTAAACACTTTTTTACCTTGTTTTAATGGATGATTCAAGTCAATTACTTAGGCTTGGTAATTTTAGTAGACCTCCTATTTCTGATGAATCAAACTGTGTTGCATTTTTTGGGAAAGTTTATGATTGTTGTGGAGATGTGTACTTAGCAGGAATGACTGATTCCGAATATGATTCTCATTCTGATTCTGAATCTGATGAAGTGCTTGATTTAATTGATGCTGCTAAATCTTTATTAGCTAGTCAGCCTTCTATGCTTGAAATAACTGCTCCGTTTGATGCTAAACGTGCCTTGTGTGATACTGAATTTAATGATAGCAACAATTCACACACGGACACTACTGAGCATGAAAATTTTGTTGGCTATGATGATTATGCTGAATTGTATGTCAGGACTTTGCAGAATAGACAAGAATTATCGAATTTGGTTAAAATGCTTAGTGAGACCTTAGAGAACCAATATAAGATTGTTCAACAAAATTCCATTGAAATGAACAATGTCAAAACTGATTTTGAGAAACAATCACTTGATTTTAAAATTCAGATTACGACTTTAAAAGAAGAATTGTCTTCTTCGGAAGAAAAATATAATGAAGCGCTTTTGCAAGTTGAAAAATCCAAACAAGTTTGTGAAACAGCTTTCAAAATGTGTCGTAGTCGTGATATAACATGTTTTGACCTTGACAAATTGCTTGCTGAACAACGATATAAGGGTGATACTAGAGGGTTTGGTTATGATGGTCCTATTTCAAAGACTGATGATTTTACTAGACCAGTCCCCTTTGTAAAAGCCCAAGTAGAAATGGCTCTTCCGTTGGAAAGTAAGTTGTCTGAAAAGGATAAAGGAAAACAAGTTTTAATTGAAAGTGATTTTGAAAATGACATTGATACATTCATTGAAAATTTTGTTGAGGCATCTACATCTAAATATTGCCCTCCGGCCAAAAGACTCTATAGACCTCCTAAACCATTTATTCGTAATGAATCTGTCAAGCATGTAGAGGAAAAACACTACCAATCTGATTTACCTACTTCTAGTAAATTTTGTACTAGGTGTGATGTTTTTGGTCACCAAATCTGGGAATGCCTTGGTAATCGCAAGAAAGGTACTCATTTTAAAAGTCATAACTCTAATGTGAAGCGATTTACAAATTTTTCTAGGCAGCGCACTAATACTAATTGGAATCATTCCTTCAATAAGTCTAGGCCTCATGTTAACAAGAACAGATTTTCGAAAAATAAATTTTATCCGAAATTCCAGAAGGCACAGAA
The DNA here is from genome assembly GCA_949130495.1 of Sambucus nigra. Taxonomy (NCBI): domain Eukaryota; kingdom Viridiplantae; phylum Streptophyta; class Magnoliopsida; order Dipsacales; family Adoxaceae; genus Sambucus; species Sambucus nigra. The sequence goes on from OX422211.1 coordinate 380,622,604, forward strand.
ACCTTTGAAAACTTTGCCTATTTGGATTAGGACTTGTGACTTGAGACCTCAAATGGATATTTTAAAATCGAAGAAATGCCCAACTAGTGTATGTGACGCTTGCGAGAATAAGAAAATCATTATGTCTCCTCACGTGAAGGTTAAGGACTTAAACACTACCATACCCTTAGATTTATTCAATGATGGTGGAGGTAAGTTTAATAAAAATGGAGTTACCAAGTATTGTGACACTAATGGATATTCGTTCCAGTTTAATGCTCCAAAAACTCATAAACAAATTAGGGTTGTTCCTTCTATTGCTTGTGATTTTCAGCATGTTGATATCCTGTCTATTCCTTATGATAAGTCTTGCTTACATGTAACTTCAACATTTGATTGGAAAGATTGTACTTGACTGTTTTGCTTATGTTTAAACTGCATACTTTGATTACTAGATCTCCGAGGTTTTAGGATAAAGGTATCTACTAATAACCGGTATCTCTTAAAGCCATGTGTAATGTAGGAGACGCTTATTTTGCAGATTATGAACACTTATTTTTTTTCTTTCTTTTCCATTGTCTAATTTAGACAAAATGGGGGGAATTGAGTACATATTTTAGTCCTTTGTTGTTGATATTTTTCATACGTATCATGTCTTATAATTTCTGCACATTTAATTCTGTCATTATAATATTTTGGTAGAGCAAATGCTACTAACTTGATTCCTCGGCAGATTGTGTATTTATGTTTTGCAGGTTTTCTTAACCGTGCATCCGATCGCGTTGTGTCTTTTTCTTTTATAGGATGGGTGGGTAGTTAGATATTTTTTGTATAGGACATATTAGGATTTATTTTTCCTTAGTATATCATTTGATGTACTCAAAGGTTTTGTCAAAATTAGTCCAATGGGGGAGTTTGAAGGCCCTATATAGAGCACACCTAGGATTTGTTTTTCGTGCTTTAGCTATATAGGACTTCATCTAGTTGGACTAGAATTTTGACAAAATATTTTTGTAATTTAGGATTGCGTGTCCCCATATCGACTCGAAGCTCTCTTTGTGCATCTACATCAAATGTGCACTCCATTCAGTTCGCCATCTCAGAAAAAAGGTAATCGTATGGCTCATAGGAATTTTAGTCACGTAGGACACAACACCACGTTGCATTTTGCATTTTTATCATACCTTATGATAATGTTTTGTTTCGTCATAATAAAATTATTTTTGAGTTCAAAATTTTAATTTGAAATTTTTATAAGAAAAATATTTCTTGGAAAATAAATTTTAACACTAAATATTTTTTTTAAGAAAAGTTGCAAAATATTTTTTTTGAAGTTAAAAATATTTTTTTTTTCTCTTGAACTATGCATGTGCGTGGCAATATATGTTTCATAAGCCCTTTTATTTGTTATAATGTTTTGCATGTTATAGTAGGTCTTTCATGCATAGCCTTTAGCAGTGCTTGTGAAGTGAACTAGTGTATGCTTTTATTATATATATATATATATATATATGTTAATATATGATATGTACTTTGTATATATGCATGCGTGTATCCTTGTTGCTATAGTATATTGAATGCATGTGAGTAATATATTATTTTATATATGCATTCGTACATGGCTATTTATATATGTTTTCATGTATGCGTGGCCCTAGTACTAGATGTTTTGACTAGTGCAGGTTCTAACATTTAGCTGTTGGCATATTCGATTTATTGTATATATATTAATATATGTATACTTGCCATGCCATATATGTGTTATTATATATTATATACATGTATGCATGTCATCCCTTTCATTGCCCTTCCTTAAATGTTGGTTCAGATTTTTGATCCCTTAGATGTAGCTGGTAGACTGCCAGCATGCGTGTCACCTTTAATAAGGATATCTGTTGCCTTCATTAATGCCTAGTTGTACATGACTTGACCCATGCTCATGACTGTATTGCATCCTTTTTTGTTTGCCCACGGTTTCTCTTAAAACCGTAAATGGTTTTGTTAGCTTTTACCGAAACGATGTCGCATAATTCCTTATAACGGTACTTTTCGTAATTGCTTTACAACTGGATTCTATCCACATTTTCACCGCCCACGGTTTTGCATGTTATCAAAATCTGTTTTTATAAACGACGCAGTTTTATTTTTGGTGTAACGGTAATATTTGGTAGCGTTCTTGGTACGCAGTTTAATACAGTTGGCTTTGCAATCTGATTAAAACGACTGTATTTTAATAAACGTTTTGTTTATTAGCCTGTTAGTTTGTTACATCTTGCTTTATACGTGTCACATTGTTAACATCATAATTGTGTTTCTTTGTGAGCCCTTAGATCTATTTTTATCAGTGGCTGGTGTGTATTCTTTAGTAATCCATGTGATTCTAATTTACACCTATCTGCACACACTTGTGCACTCTATAAATAGAACCTTTTGGGTATTCATTTTATTAGAGCTGAGAAAATAATTTTGTAGCAGAACTCTGTCAAAATTTCTAGAGAGAGAGAGAGATTAAACCAGATTATTTTTGTGTCATCTTCATGTATTGATTTCTGGCAAAACTAAACTGAAGATTGGACTTCTCTCTTCTGAATCTGCACTTACGATTTTCTAGAGTGTATAATCTTTGTAAGTGAGTTCTCTCATTTGTGTGTATTTTTTAGATCAGTCTTTAGATCTATTATTTGTACACAACACACACTATTCACGAAATTAATTTGTGTACGTGAATATTCTGCTTGTGACTTGATTGTGAGATCTTGTATGTTTTTAAAACGTTTTGTTTTAAAACAGATTTTTCAGAAAATATTTGGTAATATTCAGATTTGTATTGTTTGAGGTTTAGAAAGTTAAACCTAAGATTTTTAAGATCTGATTTGTGGAAGATTTAATATCTGACTGAATATTATTTGTTTGTGTGCTTAGGACTATTTTGATTTAATCTGAAATATCTGTGAAAATAGTCTTGATAAGATTTTAGATTAAAATCTGATTTAATCTAATAGGTGTTTTCTGAAAAACAAGATTGTGAATATTTGACTGTCTGTTTTTATTGAATATATTTTCAGTCATATTCTGTGAACATGATCACTTTTTTGTGTTAGTGATTTTCAGAAATTGTTTGCATCTCATATCACTCACATATCACTCACTTTGTATTCACGTTGACACATGTTTGTTTAATATCTGAACAAGTCTAGTGTTCGAGATTTAAAGAAAGAGAAAAGAAGTTTTTCAAAGGTGTATTCAAAGTCAAACTGATTTGATTTGAATAGCACAAGACTTGCAAAGATATAGGTGAAATATATTCTGTTATTGTTTTAGTGGAAGTAGTTTAGGTAACTCCTAGAGGAGTTCGTCGTTTTTCCCGGGGAAGGGTTTTTGCGACGTTAAATAAATATCGTGTGTTGTACATTTCTTGCATTTCACCTCACACGAAAAGGTAGGACTAAATAATTAGAAACTCGCCTAAAAATTGAATCTGTTTTGGACTTTAATTAACTTTGAAAATTAAAATTATTTTCATAAAAGTTAATCAGATTAAGTAAAAGTTTAATTTGGTCCCTCTTGGCATCATTCATATAAACTCGTAGGTTTAAGGTGTTTACTCAACAATAGTTTACTTCCGCATATAAAGTCTTTGCGCACCGACCCGCATTTTCGGGGTCACCTCACTCATTCTTGCTTTCAAATTATCATTGTTTGAATCATATAAAATGGGCATTCTATTATACAGATTATCCATTAAAATAAATTTTTTATAAAAAGGATCAAACAGTAAATTAGTGCAATAGGCTATGATACCAATTTGAGAGTCCTAGTGATTAAATGGATTGATTTGTATAATACATTTCCACACATAAACCCATTTTTTTACCAAATTTTATCTTTCATTGAATTAGATGTAGTTAAATATTCAATTATCAACCAAGCATGCAAACAATTACGCAAAGATGAGGAAAAATCCATAAAAGGTCAAAACACTATATGTTCAACACTATCGAATGATTTGACAGACAATTGACTTGTAAAACTTTGACAATCTAAGTGAGATGCGCAGAGTCTTCAAAACCTTCAATTGAATATGTCCCGTGTAGATCTGTCCACAAGTAGCAATCTACCCTCGGTCTCTACCGATAAGCCTTTTATTCTTCAATAGTGAATCTCAAATCCATATTTTATCAGTAGAGAACTCTCACCAGAAAGGTTTTGTAAAATAAACCTTCTTCTTTACTTGGTAAAGTGATATTTATAATTCCAAGGGGTTTGGAATGATTATAGAGGTGTTTGATCACAAAAGGAACTCAAAGGGGGTGTTTGAAGATGATAAAAAGAGTTCTTAAGAAGTCTAATCCCATGCATTCTATTTATAAGAAGGTTGGTTATAAAGGGATAATCATGAAAGATTTGGATTAATTCTCACTCGGTCGTTTAAACGACATGCCCATTCTCGTTCGAACAGGTATCGAATGGGGCTTCGAACGAGATTCCAGTGGATGCTTAAAATTGATTCGTTTGAAGATAACTGGATCTCATTCGAACGATCTGCCAATCTCGTTTGAATGAGATTGCCAGATTATTCTAACTAGGCGACATTTTTTCAAAAAAAAATCTCTTTAAAAAAATTAAAAGCCTTTTTGGAAAAATAACCTCTTTAAAAATCCAAAAACCCCAAAAATGATAAAGTAAACATTTTACTAATAAGAACCATAATTTCTTCTTATGTTGTTAAGTCATACGATTCTCCAATCCTCCAAAATTCTTCAATTTTTCCTTCGATTCTCGAGAAGTCATGTAGGTTTAGTGGTTGTGTAATGGGATATGCCAAAATAAAAACTTAAAATGAGCAAGTATAAAACTTGCTCTTACAGGCATCTCAAGTGTCTGGATACTAATAGTTTGTGGTTTCATTGTCAGCACCGGGCCATGGAGGTGATAGTTGAATCTTTATTTATTTTTATCCTTAACTTATAATTTTACATCATCTGACCTAATCATGTTTTATTTCAGAAACCTATGTTGGCCACCATCTTCCAAGAGGGGGATTTATCATCGAAGTATCATGCAAAAACCTTCAAGGAGGAGAAAAAGTAAAATGTTGAACTCCGAGATAACGTGGCCAACTTGGAGAATAAGTTTGATGATTCTTGTGAGACTAAGTTTAAGGCCAAGAGTGATGCAAATACATGAACAATCTAGAAGCTGAGGTACGACTTGGATAAGGCTTGTGATGATGCTATTGCTGAATATAAGGCTTCCTCATAATGTACCATTGAAAATACATTGATTTGAAATAGAGGGCGGTGAATCATTATCTAGATATTACTGGGATCGTCGAAACCTGGGAAGGTGATGATGAGGTTGATATGGCATTGGCCGAGGATGAAGAGATGGAAATTGACCCTCCTATTGATTAAAAGGGAACTAATTCCGTCTAGTCAACCATATTCTTATAATATGATGCCACTAATCTAACCACAACCTAAGCCTCAACTACCATTGATACTCTAACTGCTACTTCCACTGAGGCCTAAATTTTTTTGAATCTTTGTTCAAAATATTTTGTTGTAACCTCTCCACTTAAGGGGACTTTTATGACTTTTTATCAATATTACCAAGGCCTTGATTCCTTGAATGAACTTTTTACTTATACCTTTGAATGAATTTTAACGTCTACTGCATTTCAATGAGTTTTTCATTTCTACATTTGGTTATTTTCTTTCATTTTCTTACCTTTTACATAACATGTTCGAGTCTTGAATTTTCATATTATTATTCTAGAAGAATGAAATGATTTTGCATCTTAGGATTTTTATCCTTCAGATACTTTTACTTAAGCTATTGTATATATGTTTTTAAGGTCAGCTCAATGCCTTAGTCATTTATTCGACCTTAGGTTAACTCATAAATGACTTGGCCTTGTGACTGCACTGGCTACCAATGGATGAGACTATTTCAATCCATGATCTGTACTAGGGGTTAGATCGCTCGTGAAATACTTTCCTCCTGTGGTTTTCACCAAGTTAGAGGCCTTTTAGCTTGTGGTCCTCTTCCCACTTGTCATTGCCTCATCACTTTACTAATATTCACTGTTCTTGGTTGAGTCTTAAGACTTTCAATTAGGTATATTTCATTTCCCTTGAACATGTGTTAATCAAGGATTTGATCACTATTTAGTAGGAACATAATTCATCCTAGGGAATGCTTTCGACTTAAGGTTATATGCTCTGAGGTGTGTAATTATTTTTTGAATCCTAAAGATGTCTTCCTCCCGGGTATCGCCCATCTCGAGTGGCTCGAATGCTTGAAGATAATAATAGATAAATATAAATTAACAATAATATTCGTTTAGGAAATAATTCTTCTTGATTGATATTCAATATGATTTTGTTACATCCTATTCCCATTACATTATATCAAACCACTAATGATAATATTTATCAAGTGCTTAGCGTTCCACGATTTTTTAAAAGCTTTCCCTTTCAGCGCTTAGCGTTCCATGGATTCGATAGGTCCATAGTCAGACTACTGGAGTGATTATGTATGGACTGTGCCAGTTGGAATCTAGCTTATTTCCTCTCTGGATAACCTTATTGAGCACAAGGTCCCTTTATTTTAATGTCCTCAGCTGGACTTTCTTATTACATTATCAGTAGCCCTTTGCTATTAGGCAGCAAATCTGAGTTGAGCCTGCTCCCTCGCCTATTCTGCTTTATCCAAGTCTAATCTCCTTATGAAACCACTAATAGGCAAGTTGAAATTAAACACACAGTGGCTTGGTAATCCAACCTCTTTAGGGATGATAACCTCAGATCCAAATGCTACTATGAATGGAATCTCTCTAATGGGGATTCTCTGGGTTGTTCGATATGCCCACATGACATAATGGAGATCATTAGTCTAGTTCAATTTTGTGTCTTTGAGCCTCTTCTTAATCCTGTCAAGAATGTTCGTGTTGGTATCCTCCGTTTGTCCATTACACCATAGCCTGGAGTGGAGTATAAGAATTTGATATGGTATCTAATGCAGTAACTATTGAACCACTCATTATCAAACTGTCTTTTGTGTTCCATGATGCAAGAATTCAGAATACCATAACTGCAAATGATGTTCTTTTAAATAAGTTGGAGTGTTTTCGACTGATAGATCTTAATCATCGGTTTAGCCTCCACCGACTTGGTGAAGTAGTCAACCACAACCACTAGGTATTTGACTCTACTCTTGGTACTAGGCAATGACCCTACCAAATCTATCCCCACTTTGAGAAGGGCTAAGGAGGTAGTGGATGGAGTCAAGGATTATACTAGCCGGCTACTTATCACAACATGACATTGACACTTATCACATTTCTTCGTATATTCATCATAATCTCCTTTCATACTGGGCTAATAATAACCCTATATTTTTATTCTCTTACCCAATGATCTCGCGAAAAATGAGCTCTGCATGACCTCTCGTACACCTCCTTGACCAGAGCCTGCACTTCATTGGGGTGGACATATTGGAGGAACTGTAACATAAAGACCCTTTTAAATAGTACACCGCAATCAAGGGTATATCTTGATACTTTTTAGTTTAATCACCTAACTTCGTTGGGGTTATTCAGAACTTATCCCGTCTGCAAGTAACTATGATCAGGTCTATCTACGATGGAAACAATTCTAACTCTATAATTTTCAGTTTTTCCTCGTCTATGCTGTGCTGTAAGAAAATCTCTACTGAAAATATCCTCTAAAGTTCAACTCGTGTAGCTAATTTGAAATGAGCAAGTGCATCTTCCCGTGAGTTTTCCATTTGATTTAGACTAAATACTTGCGTAGTAGTGAACTTCAGTTGTAAATTTTTCACTATGCTCATATACTTTGTCATCTTTGCCTCTCTTGCTTCATATGAACTAAAAACTTGATTTACCACCAATTGTGAATCACCATGAGCTGACACCTGTAACTCCCCCAATGATTAAGATAGACATAATCCTTCATTTAAGGCTTTATATTCATCTTTATTATTGGAGTCTTTGGAGTTAAATCTCAATGCATATTCTACATTTTCTCCTTCCAAAGTAAAGACAATGAGACCAACCCCACTCCTATTTGCCAAGATGAACCATCAATGAAAAACTTCCAAATAATAATAGTCTCATCAAATTCGCCATCCACCAGTAACCCTCTTTTGATTACTTTATTCATTTGCTCTTGATCTCGGTTATCTCGGCTGACCTTATGGAAAATTATGCTTCGACTGCGATTATAGTGGGAAGAGTTTGGGATCTTGTATCCTCATCTAGAATATCTTCTTTAAATGTAAATTCTACGATGAAATTAGTCACTTCCTATCCCTTAATGGTTGTTCTCATCTCATAAACTATGTCAAACTCTCCCAGCTTGACTGCCCAAGCCATCAATATCTGGAATTTCTTTGGTTTACTAATTGACTATATAAGGGGTTGGTCCATGTAGAACATAATTGCGTGGGCTTGAAAATAAGGTTTTTCATCCGTGATTCTTGGATTAGGGCCAAAGTTATATTTTTTAGCCTCAAATTTGTTTTCTATGCACCTGGGAAGGCCTTGTTAGTATAGTAAACTGGCTTTTGAGTTCCATCTTCATTTGTCACTAGAGTCGAGATGACTTCTGACTCTGAGATAGATAAGTACATATATAACTTCTCCCCATGGATTATCCTAGATAGTAAAGGTGGGGATCCTAAGTATTGTTTTAACTCTTTTAATGATGCCCCACATTCCTTATTCTATTTGAAACTTTTTCTCAACGCTTTAAAAATATGAGACACCTGTTCGTAGTGATAAAAATGAACTGATTCATTACGGCTAGTCAACTGGTGAGCCTTTGTACTTTTCTTTTGTTCTTGGGGGACTTCATGTTTATGAGAGCATTGATTATGTCTAAGTTCATATTATTTCCTCTTTGTTGACAATGAGTCCCCAAAACTTATCGACACCAAGTCCAAACATAAACTCTGTAGGATTTCACTTTATCCTATATTTATTCATGACATCAAAGGCATATCCTAGGTTCCTTAAGTGGTCCTAGACCTTATTGATCTTCGTTAGCATGTCATTAACATACACTTCCATATTGAGCCCAATCCGTGTCTTGAAAATCTGGTTTAATAGTCTTTGGTAAGTCACACCTACATTTTTTTAACCCAAAGAGTATAATACATCGTATCACTACATTACCTTGATAGTGATGAATGTACTAATTTATCTGTCATTGGCCTTCATACTGATCTAGTTATAGCCTGAATATGTGTCCATAAAATAAAGGAGCTCATGTTCAGCCATCGCATCCACTAACTAGTCGATTATAGGAAATGGATAATGGTCTTTAGGTCATGATTTATTTAAGTCCATGAAGTCCACAGACATCCTCCATTTTTCCATTTTTCTTTTTGACCATCACTACGTTGGAAATCTAGGTTTGATACTTAATGTCATCGATAGACTTTGTTTGCCAGAGCTTGTCAACTCCGACATTTATTGCATCATTCCTCTCATTGGATAATACTCTCCTCTTCTATTCGATGAGTTTACCCTCTTTCAAGACATTAAGCGCATAACACAACACCTAAGGATTAATGCCCGACATATACTTGTGGATCCACATGAACACCTCGTGTCATTGCCTTAGGAAATTAGTTGGCTCTTTCTTGAGTTTTGGCTCCAGAGTTGAGTTAATTTGAATGGTCCATTTTAGATGATCATCATACAAAATAACGAGATCTATCTCTTTGGTCTCATCATTGTTTATTAGTTTCACCTCATTCCACAGGTCCAATGTCTCGATCTGGTATTTGGTTGTTATATTCTCCCTTTGATTGGTCGAAGTGAAGTAACACTTCCTATATATCACCTGAATTCCTCTAATATGATCAATGCCAAAGTTCGTTATTAATTGATTACCAATGGATTCCATAAGATCAAATGTTTCAGACCCACACGACCAAATATGATATTGTAAGCAGATGCTACATTCTGATCGAGGATGAAGAATTACATCATCTTAGTGCGGGAAGTTGGAGAAGTTCCTGTCATCACTTCCAATTCTACTTTTCCTAGGGGAAACACTATCTCCCTCAAAAAACCAATTAGAGTATGATGGTACGAATACAATTTCCTCTCCGATAATTTCAATCTCTTGAAGCTGTTTACACCTTACTAACACAAGCAATTGAGGTATTACCATGTAATAATTAAATCATAAAAAATAATCGAATTATTATGTAAAAATATAAAATATGCATGTGTGACACTTGGCACTAGTTAGAGCGTGTTACTCAAAATGCAAACTTATATCAATTTGAATTGGGGCGTGAGTTCACCAAAGAGGAAAAAATCAAATGGGTAAGCAATCATCCAATAGTTACATGAGCAGTTACATTGCATGGGCGATAAACACTATTAGTAAGAAGCGAAACTAACAAGGAAGAGAGGAATCTCTCATTGAAAACGCATTTACATTACTTTTATCTATTCCTTCCTTTTCTTTTTTTTTTCTTTCTTTATATTTACTGCATTTATTTCAATTTCGTAACTAGATTGTAAGGTAGTTGTAACTTTCTCTTCTCGAGTTTATTTAAAGTTTATTTCCTTTACATTAGTTGTTATTTACTTTATGAAAATCTTTACTTTATTTTCAATTTACTTTCTTGCAAATCTTTACTTTAATCACACATTCCTTACTTTTAAACACAAAACTTTACTTTTCTTTAATTCATGCAATTTACTATTTTTATCCTAGTTAATTACCACAAATTAGCACACATTCCCTAAGATGAGCATAATTCCTCTTAAATGAGGCATCGAATGAACACAATTGCCTAATATTATCACTAGGCTAAAATCTTTGGTTGGAAGGACCATAAATCTTGATTGGCATGCTCACAATCCTAACTATAGAACTAACGAAAAATAACCCAAACATATTTCTTGCATGCCCGATAGGACACCGAAACACCTTAAGAGTTGGGACCAATAAATCGTAGTCAAGAGTTATATGTTCCAATTTCTCTCAAAGCCAACAATATTTAAAGTACACTAGCATTTGGTGTTCCTACAAACATCCAAGAATAATTAATCAGCTAACTAAATCTAGTTTGTGATCACTTTGGTAATATAGTACAAAATCTCAACAATATGATCACCACGATCTCTAGTAGATTTGCCTACCTAATGTAATTACAACTAGTAGCTAGACTTATGCACCATAATTTGGAGTAAATACACCTACCTAACCAAACCCCTACCACCCAGTCTATAATAAACCAAATAATGGTGAAACTAATTTTGGAAATAACCTTAGGATTAGAGAATATGTTAATACCACTGGTATAAATGTAAACAATCGAATGGAAATAGTTGAACCATCCAACACATACCAACAAGTGGGGAACCCAATGGGAAGAACATCACTCCCAGAGGTAGGAAAAATAAGGCCTTATCTAAATGAGGACAATGGATGCTTTTGAAGTGCTTCAAATTGTGGAATCATCAATAATCCAGTGTTCGAACCAAAACTCGGGGGGTTGAGAACCTATAGAGCTTGGATAATCAAACACCTCAAGTATCCTAGTCTATACCTTACTAAACACAAGAAGTTGTGCCTAAAAAAATTCCATCACCCTTGGTGCAACCAACTCAGTTGGTAAACGAAGTAACTGCCCCACAAAATATGCAACTTATGGGGAGTGGGAAGGAATGAAATTGTGGACTTGATACATGAAATATATGGGACATTAGCTTATGGGGTCTAAACCCTAGTTTATGAAAATCCCCATCCATAATGAATAGATTGGATTGAAATTCCTAAGGTATTCAAATTCTAAACTTTTACCCTCTTCTCAGGGAATGAGATTCAGATGCAGACTTTCCATCTGTGCTGGAACAAATGATTACCAAAGGCTACGTTTATTTGTAAGTTACCTAACAGATGCATAATTTTCATGGTTCGTAAGTCTGCCACCATACTCCGTTCAACCTTGACAATAAATGGAAGATATGTTTATGCTCAATTCTTCCAAACTGAACTAGAGGTTTCCTTGACTGACTTGGACAGAATAACCCAAACGGCCGATGAAAAGGAAACAACAATTATTAATATATTAAAAGCATTTAGTGCAAAATAGTCTTGCATTAGTCAAAATTTGTGAAATTGTCTCAAATTTGGTTTAGAGCTTAGACCTCGAAAGAGGTTTTATGCGACATATTTAAGAGATTTAGTAAAACCGACTACTAAAGTATCCAGATATGAGGATCTTCTTGAAGATGAACATGAAATAAATACTTCTTCATGTAAAACATATTATAAGAGCCTAATTTTTAAAGTGAGGCTATTGAAATTATATGAACTAAAATAATAATACGTGAACCATTAGTCCAAAAGGATACTATAGCAAAATCCTTTGCACTAAAGCCAAAAATAATGATTAAAAAGTATTTTTTTGGCATTGCTAAGAGTGATGAGATTTTTGACTTTCTCTTAAAGGCTAGAATTTTAAAACCACCTGAGAATGCTTAAAAGACACATAAAATTAAAGGGATGGCATAATGTGTGTTGTCATTCCACTAATGCCTTCTCTATATTTTGTGACATGGTGTAAGAGTTACTTAGGAGGGGGAAAACATTCCCTGCAAAAGAAGAAATCACAATGGGGGTAGATGATGTAGTAACCCGCATATTTATATATAACTCAAAATTTAAAGTTGCATTATTTATTTCTCGAAATGTCATTATGAATCTGAATTGGAAGTAAGTGAAAAATTTTGACCCTCAAATACCAAAACGACCCTTTTTATTATATTTTTTTTTAAACATCAAGCCAAAAATACATACATACGGATTTTTACGTTCGACCTCGCTACACCTTTAAGCCCCGAGTAAGTTTTTTTCTAAAAATTGTTACGCGTATAGATATCGTGCATGTTTTAATATTTTATGCATTTTAAACTAAATATTTGAACCTGAAATTATTGTTAAGACACAAAATAAAACTTTCGAGCACTTCTGTAACCAAAAATTTAAGAACTAAGTTTAAAATTTTAAACTTTACAATATTTTGGGGTTAAAAGTAAAAATAACCAAAGTTTAAACAAATATCTAAGATATTTGTTATTTTAATATTATATTTTTTTTAACTCACCTTCCTAATTGCTAAAATCATGTAACTCATTCTCACTTATTCTTATAAACCAAATGAAAAAAAATAAGAGGAACAAACCCCTTGATTCTCCTACCTAACCCATGAAACCATGTGGGTAAACAAAGAAAAAAAAACTTTCCACCTTTCTCCTACAAACAACCCATGACCAGGAAAAGGAAACAAAAACCAATAAACTCATTAAACTTAATCCTCCTCAAAAATGGAACCACCATGGGAGGAACTCAAACCGGATATGTATGTGTGTATATATATATGATCGAAACATGGCACTGTTTTGATTTTTGGTGTGAACTCGGTGTTGATACCAAATTTAGTCTGCTGACATGGACCATTCACTTGAAGACACATGTCAACTTACGTGGAAATTACATACACTTTCAACGAACGACATACTGTCACCGAGCTACGCAAGCGCCCCGAGCAACTCAACATACAGAGCATCCAAATCAGGAGAATTAAAAAGATGACTGCACATTAAATGCTCATTATTATCGTACAGATGTATATGCCTACTAGATAACAGCGCATTGTCCTTTCACATGTATAGCCTTAAGGCTATATATACATTGTAACATCCTCATTAGAAGGGGACTCTGGATCTCTTGATAAATCACTTATCGAGAATTTCGGTCAAACAGTTAGCAATACAAAAACAGTGGACGTAGGCCATTCTTATAAGGCTGAACCACTTGAAAAATCTTTTGTCTTATTTATTTTATCTGTGACTGATAAATTAGAGATAATCTAATTTTTTACATCAATAGATTGGCGCCGTCTGTGGGAAAGGACTGCAATTAGCGTTTTCACCAAAATAATTCATTATCAATGGCCGATAATCCGAAATTCAGTAATCGAAACGTTGGGATCTCTCCAAACTCTTCTATTCCCCCAAATATTCAAGATCTGGCTGGTATAATGGCTAATCTAGACCAAGGCCAGACGACCATGCAAGAAACCATGCGACAACTTATACAAACTATTCAAGACGGAGTGACGTCTCAATCAATACAACGAAGTGTTCAGAGAAATACCCGTTCACCCTCTTCGTCAATTAGGCGAACGCTATTCCCAAAGGAATCTCGATCCAGAAGCACCGACTCATATCGTACTGAAAGATCTAATGATCCTTCTTATCAGCCTGGTCGGACTTCCTTAGTAGGAGCTACAGACTCTCAACAAAACATCACTTTATCTCCAGAAAGGACCAGTGCTCTTGAAAGATTGAGTAGAGTCTCTCCTTTTGATAGTTTGGGCCCTAGGAGGAATAGAAGTCCCCCTAGGATTATGTCGAGGAACTCTCAACAACCATCCGATCTAAGAGAAGGCTCTGCCCAACCACGACCAACTGCTCATAAAGAAAGATCCCAAGAGGCAAATTCAACGCGATCAGTTGCTCGAACCAATAGGCCTGAGGAGGGAAACAATGCATGGAAGGGATCTATTCAGAGGTCGGAAGACAAATTAGGGGAAATGGCTAAGTCCAAGAATCCTCTACAAAGAAATTTTGTCCAAGGGACACCATTTGTACAGGAAATTGTGGATTTTCCCACACCATAAAAATTTAAAGCTCCTACGGTGACGCCTAAATATGATGGAAAAACTGACCCTGTCCTTCATATAGAACAATACAAAGCTGCTACCGATATCTATGCAGTTCTAGATGAGATGAGATGCAGGGACTTTTCAGGAACTCTTACCGGATCTGCTCAGATATGGTACAACAACCTTCCTCGGGAGAAAATTGTGACTTTCTTTTAACTAGCAGAACTCTTTATTGGGAACTTTTGTTTTGGAGCGAAACCAGTCAAATGAGTAGCACACTTGCTAAATGTTAGACAAAATACATATGAAAGCACCAGGGACTATATTACTCATTTTAATAATGAGAAACTTGAGGTAATTGATTACGAGGAGAAAATAATAATTACTACTCTGATGAGTGGACTGTTGCGAATAAATTATACTACACGTTAGCCAAGGATCCGCCTAGTACCATGGCTGAACTGATGGCAAAAGTAGCCAAAATCATGAATATCGAGGAGGCCATGGTTGCAAAGAAGAATGCAGATACTAAAGAAACCAAGGTCGAGGCTGACAAGACTAAGAAGAAGGATCAGAAGAATAATGGTGGCAACAGATAATTGAAAGCAAAGCAAGCACTGGAACAATTGAAGAACTTTGGAAATTATACTCCTTTGAAGGTAGATATAAACTAAATTCTGGAAGAGATCAAGAACAACGAGGATCTAAACTGGCCAGAAAAAATGAAGGAAGATCCTGATAAGAGGAATAAGTCCAAATATTGTGAGTTCCATAAAGACCATGGTCACACTACCAAGCATTGCATAACTCTCCAGAATGAAATTGAAGCACTCATTAGGCGGAGAAAATTGACCAAGTATGTTGATCGCCGAAATAGTGAGAAGACCAACGACCGAAGAAGGCAAAGATCTAAATCTCCTCGTCGAGAAAAAGAAGACATGAAGAGAAGTCACGAAGAGGATCCAGAAGATGACCAAGATGACCCCGATCTCCCCAAAAGACCAAGGCAACCAGAACGTGAGGTATTTTCAATCCATTTTGGATCATTTGAATGTAATGTTATTACAGGTGTAGATCTGACTGCAGAAAGAAAAACTTACCTGAATGAGGCTCAAGCTTGCTCATACATTCAGCAAATAAATCTGGATGAAGATGATCGCCCGAGGAAGGTGTAGAATTCACTAATCTCAATAAGGCATGCCCTAAGGATCATTTTCCTTTGCCCCGAATCGATCAACTGGTGGATGCTACCTCGGGTCATGAATTATTGAGTTTTATGGATGTTTATTCTGGTTACAACCAGATTAAGATGAATCCTGAGGACAGGGAGAGTACCTCTTTTATCACCCCAAGGGAAACTTATTGTTATAATGTTATGCCTTTTGGACTTAAAAATGCAGGTGCAACATATCAGCGGCTGATGAACAAGGTGTTTGCTGAGCAAATCAATTATAACATGGAGGTTTATGTTGGCGATATGCTGACGAAGAGCAAGCAAGATGCTCATCATCTCGTTGACCTAGGTCAGACCTTTGATCAACTAGAGAAATATCAAATGAAATTGAATCCTACCAAATGCATATTCGAAGTACGAGAAGGTATGTTTCTCGGATATATTGTTAACCAACGAGGTATTGAGGCGAACCCTGAAAAGATCATGGCTCTATTGGAGCTGCGATCTCCAACCACAAAGAAGGAAATGCAAAACCTCACAGGGCGAGTTACATCACTTAATAAATTTGTGTCACGAGCAACAGACATATGTCTCCCATTCTTCAAAACACTTCGAAAAACTTTTAAGTGGAATGATGAATGCGAGGAGGCCTTTCAAGAGTTGAAGAAGTATCTGGGGACACCTCCATTATTATCCAGACCAGTGATGGGAAAAATACTATACTCGTACCTAGCAGTTTCAGAAAACGCAGTGAGCTCGGTGTTGATAAGAGTGGAGGACGGAGTACAAAAACTAGTCTATTACACCAGCAAAGCTTTCCGAGGAGTAGAAATTAGATATCGAAGGCTAATAAAGTTGGCGCTAGCATTGATTGAAGCAAGCAGAAGGATGAGACCATACTTCCAAGCCATTACTATAATGGTATACACTGATAAGCCATTAAGACAAGCTCTGCATAAATCGGAGAAATCGGGAAGATTGATGTACTGGGCAGTAGAACTTGGTGAATATGATATAATTTATGAGCCTATATCGCCACTCAAAGGGCAGGCAGTAGCGGATTTAATGCAGAATTTACTCAAGAGGATTCCTCCGATGAGTAGGAGTTGAATACAGAACAACCTGTGGATGTTACAGGATCATCAAATTTAAACCCCGACCAACTTACGTCGGTGGACGAGCAGCGAGAAGTACTGGAGGAGGACAAAAGGAAGCATCAAATATTCCACCAAGGAACTCTGTCTGACCAAGAGTTTGATAATGGAGTACCTGTGTGGAATCTGTATGTAGATGGCTCTTCGTTCTCTACAGGTAGTGGAGCAGGGATTATTTTAAACAGTCTAGATGGGATTGATGTGGAATATGCTTTGCGCTTTCAATTTAAGGCTTCTAATAATGAGGCCGAATATGAAGCAATGATTGTGGGTCTAAGCCTGGCCAAAACCATGAAGGCAGAGGAGGTCGTTGTGTTCAGTGACTCCCAATTAATCATAAATCAAATTCTGGGGGTGTATGCAACAAAAGGAGAATTAATGGTCAGGTATGATGCAAAAGCGATAGAGGTTGTATCAAGTTTTATTGCAATTCAGTGGATTAGAATACCACGATTGGAGAATGCAAGAGAAGATGCCCTAGCTCGGTTAACATCAGCCACACGCACAGAGCTACGAAGAATAATCCCAATAAAAATCTTGGATGGTCGGAGTATCGACAAAGATATGACGATAAACTTCATCGCCCTTGACTTAGGACCATCATGGATGGACCCCATCAGGGCCTATATTGAATAGGGGGCTTTACCAACTGATAAACTCACAGCTAAGAAACTAAAGTTTAAAGCTACTCGGTATGTATTGACCAATGGCATTTTATATAGACGAGGAATTATAGCAGGGCTACAAAGATGTGTCCACCCCTCCGAAGTGAAAGATTTGATCGAAGAGGTTCATGAAGGGTCTTGTGGAGCCCATGTGGCAGGTCAGACACTTTTGCAAAGAATAACAATGCAGGGGTATTACCGGCCGACAATGAGAGATGATTGCGTAGCTTATGCCAAGAAGTGTAATAAATGTCGACGCTTATCTTCTATCCAAAGAACTCCCCAAGCATTGTAACACCCATCACGTCTCCTTGGCCATTCGCCATGTGGGGAATAGACTTAGTCGGGCCACTTTTAATGACCAGGGGAAGGTTTAAATACCTCGTGGTTACTGTGGATTACTTTACCAAATGGGTGGAAGCTGAGCCTCTCATTGATATGACATACGACAAAGTCTATCAATTTATTTGGAAGAATATTATCTGTAGATATAGTCTACCACATGCATTCATTACCGACCATGGAACCCAGTTTGACAATGAGGAGTTTACTGAGTATTATCATTAATCCAATGTACTTAAGATCCACTCTGCACCAGGCCATCCCCAAAGCAATGGGCAAACTGAGGTGATAAACAGAACGCTGCTGAATGGTTTGAAGAAACGACTAGATGATGCAAAAGGAAATTGGATTAATGAGCTACATTCTGTGCTGTGGGCTTATCGTACCACACCACGAACAGCAACTGGAGAGTCTCCATATATGCTGGGTTTTGGGAGTGAGGCTGTCATACCTGCTGAATTGGGTTTACCCACGCATAGGGTGCTTAATTTCAATTCTCCTGTCAGTGATTTGATGAGAAGATTAGACCTGGATATGCTCGAAGAAGTTAGGGAAGAAGCAGCAATCAGGAATGCAGTGTATCAACAACAAACAAATTTTTCTATAACAAAAGAGTGAAGAAGTGTGATTTGAAGGAAGGGGATTATGTACTGAAGAAAGTGATCCAAAAGAATAACAAACTAGAAGCCAATTGGCATGGACCCTATAGAGTAACATAAGTTGTTCATCCAGGGACATACAAGATTGAAACCTTGGAAGGAGAATAATTCAAGAATGCATGGAATGCAGAGCATCTGTGCAAATATTATCAGTAATTGAAATTCCTATGTAATACAATTTCTTCAGTATGAATAAAGTGATGTTTCACCCATTTTCTTTCTTTACTGATTTTTTTTTCGAAATATTAGTGCTACACACTACACATCAATTGGTCAGCAAACTAATTATCACCAACTCCGGTTGGTTGGCGAATCAATTACCACCAACACCGATTGGTCGGGAAATCAATTACCACCAACTCCGGTTGGTCGACAAATCAATTACCACCAACTCCGGATGGTCGGCAAATCAATTACCACCAACTCTGGTTGGTCGGGAATCAATTACCACCAACTCTGGTTGGTCGGTGAATCAATTACCACCAACTCCGATTGGTCGGAAAATCAATTACCACCAACTCCGGTTGGTCGACGAATCAATTACCACCAACTCCGGTTGGTCGGGAAATTAATTACCACCAACTTCGGTTGGTCGAGAAATCAATTACCACCAACTCCGATTGGTCAAAGAATCAATTACCACCAACTCCGGTTGGTCGGAAAATCAATTACCACCAACTCCGATTGGTCGGGAATCAATTACCACCAACTCCGGTTGGTCGGAGAATCAATTACCACTAACTCCGATTGGTCGGGAAATCAATTACCACCAACTCCGATTGGTCGACGAATCAATTGCCACCAACTCCGGTTGGTCGAGAAATCAATTACCACTAACTTCAGTTGGTTGGGAAATCAATTACCACTAATTCCGGTTAGTCGGGAATCAATTACCACCAACTCCGGTTGGTCGACGAATCAATTACCACCAACTCCGATTGGTCGGGAAATCAATTACCACCAACTCCGGTTGGTCGAGAATCAATTACCACTAACTCCGGTTGGTCGGAGAATCAATTACCACCAACTCCGGTTGGTCGGTAAATCAATTACCACCAACTCTGGTTGGTCAGCGAATCAATTACCACTAACTCCGGTTGGTCGGGAAATCAATTATAACCAACTCTGGTTGGTCGGGGAATCAATTACCACCAACTCCGGTTAGTCGGGAATTAATTACCATCAACTCCGGTTGGTCGGGAAATCAATTACCACCAACTCCGATTGGTCGGCGAATCAATTTCCGGTTGGTCTGGAATCAATTACCACCAACTTCGGTTGGTCGGCGAATCAATTACCACCAGCTCCGGTTGGTCGGTGAATCAATTTCCGGTTGGTTGGGAATCAATTACCACCAACTTCGGTTGGTCGGGAATCAATTACTACCAACTCCGATTGGTCGACGAAT
Organism: Sambucus nigra; assembly: GCA_949130495.1. Lineage (NCBI taxonomy): Eukaryota > Viridiplantae > Streptophyta > Magnoliopsida > Dipsacales > Adoxaceae > Sambucus > Sambucus nigra. The sequence goes on from OX422211.1 coordinate 380,642,706, forward strand.
CAATTACCACCAACTCCGGTTGGTCGGCGAATCAATTACCACCAACTCCAATTGGTCGGGAAATCAATTATCACCAACTCCGATTAGTCGGGAAATCAATTACCACCAACTCCGATTGGTCGGGAATCAATTACCTCCAACTCCGGTTGGTTGGAAAATCAATTACCACCAACTCCAGGTTATCGGAGAATTAATTTTCGGTTGGTCGGGAATCAATTATCTCCAACTTCGGTTGGTCGGTGAATCAATTACCACCAACTCCGGTTGGTCGGGAAATTAATTACCACTAACTCCGGTTGGTCGATGAATCAATTACCACCAACTCCGGTTGGTCGGGAAATTAATTACCACCAACTCCAGTTAGTTAGTATCAAACCAATCAGGAACATGGGATGCAAATCATTTCATTGCCTAGGCCCAAAGAGTGACAAGTCATTATAATTAAACGACAAATGGGATAAGTATAATATATACTTATATATTTACAAGCAAGGATATTCTACAAATTATATAGAAGAAAATAAAATGGCTAAGGATTAAAAATTTCTTCATTCAAATCAAGTATAATTACACATGATGTGAAAAATATACTTCATTACATAAAAACCATATTCTATTGGTTTTTTCCCTTCTGCCTTTGAAACAGGTTCTACTCCAGAAGTAGGATTATCTAAGGCATAAGGAGAATTTATAAAATTTACATCTCTCAGCATTCTAACATTCATTACAGAGGGCCGATCAAGCAAGTGCTCTGGGCGAGATATCTCGAAGTTTGCATGAAGACTGTAATCGCCAAGATACTTGGAGATCAAGCATTAAGGAATTGTACGAGCAGGAATCCAACTCATATCAAGATTAAAAGGAGGCACAGGTAAATCAAGCACACCAGAATCATAATAATCCCATAAGTAGTGGCCATGCTCTAATTTTAGCACACACAGTGCATTCAACCACCCATGCTTGTACCCCTCGTTATTCGACTGCTGGATCCGAGCATCAAGATGGTAAAGGGCTTATTATATCCAGCCATCCAAAACTCCCTGGGTTGTTTATGGAGCTGATAAGTTAACCTCTCTAGTTGCTCGTGGAGCCTCTTCACAAGGATTTCTTTATTTTCGAGAACAAAATTCTGATTAGAGAGTTGCTCGGTAAAATTCAAAATTTTCTTAGACATTTTTGCCAAAGCTTGATTCTTCACCATCAACTAGACGGCTTGGTTCTCTAAAGCTGACTGAGTTCTCGCTTCTTCAATAGTGATCCGACCAGCCCTTGCTCGTCCACGAGAAGATCTTGCTCTGCCACGTGTAGATGTAGATGGCCCAGCTCATTTCAAAGTCTCTAACTTATCCCTTAAGTTAGCATTTTCTACTTCCAAAAATGAAAAACCTTCATCATTTACTGGGACCAAGGCGCCCGAAGAAGATGCAACAGATTTGAGTTGTTTTATCTCTTCTTGCAAAGCCATGTTGTCCTGCTCCAACAACTTAGCGATATACCGGTGCTCTTCAACTTAAAGCTTCAGAACACTCTCTTTCTTCTCATGAGCAGAGATAAATTTATCATACCATTTGTTAGCACTCAATTGCTAATATTTCTTCTCGTATCCTTGATGCAAAAGTGTGGAGGACTCTTTGTACTGCTGCTGAAGTTCCTCGATTATTCCTTGGAGATCTTTAATCATCTCATTGTAGGCCATATTATTGGCAACAACACGATCGAGCAAGCATTTCAGGTATTGGTAAGCTTCGACTGCTCATTTAGAAGCATCCGGACCAAGGATATCAATGATTTGAGCCTAATTGAGATCTGCATAACCAACTTTAATATAGTCATTGCATTTCTTCATCAATTCTGTGTCATGAGCTGATAAGAGCTCCATCCTGTCCATAAACTAGCAAAGAGAAGAAATAAAAAGAATCAATAATGACACAGATAAAGCAAGTAAAAGAGAAATTCAAAACGAGATACCAAAGTTTGAAATTTTATTAATTATAAGAAGGTATACATAGTTCCAAGTTGCATTCAAGAAAATATCAAAATAAAAACTAGACAACTCTACACCTTCTCCTTGTTTCCTATGACTTCCTCAGAAGGTTTAAAGGAAGAGACTAGTTACTCGAAGAACAAGGGTAGCTGCTCGACAGAAGTACTGGTTGGTTGGAGTTGCTCAGAATAAGGTTGAACAACAGGAACAACAGGGACCTGGTCTCCAATCATCATAGAAGATTCATCTCAAGCAGCTTCATCCTCTTCTTCTTCTCCAGGAGAGGGAGGAGGGCCATGAGTGTGCTGCTGAAATAACTCAGAATTCTTAGCAATTTTTAGCTCCTACAAGGCTGCAACCTATCCATCCCTAAAATATTTGAGGCTGGCATACTCCATTTAAGAGGACATGGCAGCCAGGCCCTTGTTCCATACTTTGTCCCAACCAGCACTGAATGATTTTTTTACTGCCTTCTTCCTTTTTGCCTTCTCCGAGGAGGTACTTTCCCTAAGGAGCTCCTCGGCAGCCTTCAACTTCTCTTCCACCTCCATTTTCTATCGCTCAACATCTTAAAGTTTAACAACTTCCTCTTCAGCAGACTTGAGCTTAACTTCCAGCTCCTTATTACTTTGTTCAAAGTCTTTGTTGCTCTGCTCAAATTCCTTCAACTTATTCTCCAATTCCTTGGAGGCATTCACAGTTTGATTTTTGTCCATCTCAATGGACTTGAGTTTCTTCTCCCAAGTAACTTTATCTTCCTCTCATTTTTGACGAGAGTCTTTTAAAGACTGGGTTAGACCAATAAAATCTTCCTCTACTCCTCCCGAGGAACTTGAAGCCTTGATAGCTTCATCCTTCTTCAAAATGCTGTTGAAGCACGTCACCAGCTGAAAAAAGAAATAACTTCAAGTCAATACATGGACATAGTATTAAAAAATAAAGGTGTCAAGTTGAAGATACTCACTGAGGCAATGTGTTGAGCAGCCAGGGTAGTGATTCTCTCACGAGAAAGAGTATTTTCAATGCCTTGGACTTCTGGGACAGTCTAGGATCTCACCAAACTCATAACAGAGCTCGAAGCAACAAAAGATGGAACACTACCATCAACATTTGAAGGTTGAGAGACAGGCTCAGTAGGTCTCTCAGAAGAAATTTTCTTTAACCTCCTCAGAGGAGAAGGATAATGTTCAACTAAAGACGTTGCCTTTATTGGTGATATGACAATAACCTCACTCGAAGGAGAAATATCAATAATCTTGCTCGGAGCCACAGGGGCTTCTCGCCAGTTTTCTTGGCAGCAATAGGAGGGGGTACATCTACAGTATTTGTCCCTTATTCTGGGATATCTTGTTTACTTTTCTTTGCCTCCACAACAGTAGAGTCAAACTTGTCAAAAAAGGCAGGAGCTCTTCTCTTCTTCATCAGATCACTAATAGGAATACTTGACTCAGAGGAAGAACCTTCCACACTAGTTTCAGAGGATGGTACTTGGTCACGATTAACCACCACTAGACGAGGATGGGTAGTGAAAGATAAAGTATATCTCTTGTATTGCAACAAGTAAGAAGCAGATCTAATATGTTCCTCGATAACAGATTAGTGTAAATCCTAGATAAGTTTTAAATGCTTTAAATTAACGTCAACTTCTTTTAGAGGTTTTCTTTTACTGTCAACTGTAACAAATAAAAACAAATGTCAGTGATGCATTTCATCAAACATAAAGAAAATAAGATTTCAAAAAATAAAAACAACCTATCCCATTGCCATAAGGTGGACATCTGGGACCTTGGTATACATCATCTCCATTTAATGGAGGGTGTTACCATTTTTCATCACCACTCCATGATCAAAGTAATCCCTATTGGCATCAGGAAGATTGATAACTAACGCTCTATTCAAAAACCTAGTTTTTAAATAGAAAGTACTATCGCTGATAACTCATCTGTAGCAATACATAATCTCTGGAATCCCTAAATGGGTTCCATGAAGTTGATTTAATCTTTGTACGCCATTAACTATCCTCCATGTATTTGGATCTATTTTTGCAGGTACAATATCAAAATATTGGCAAAACTCCAAACACCGGGGATTTGGCGGGAAAGAAAAGCCATATTTGGCTACAAAAAGACTGGGGAACCAATGTCCCTCAGCCAAAGAAAAATAATCAGAGGGTTCAGAAAGTTTTTCCAAAACAACCCACGAAGGGATTGAAAATTCAGACCAAAATTTGTCAAGCGATTCAATAAGGTAAACCATGATGCACAAAGTAAATAAAAGATAAGGAAGAAAATCTTACAGAAAAAGAGAGATCAGTTGACAATGAACGATGGAAAGAACGAGGCACAAGATAGAAAGAAAATGAAGAGTTCAAAGATACATATTTGAAAAGTGAAAGACGATTGGATTTCTGCCGCGCTTAAATACTTTACCTCTAGAATAGGGAAAGGCAATGATTACAAAGGAGGACGTTTGCATCTCCGGCAGTTATAAGAAGAAAAGGGGCGCAAATATCGAAGCAGTCATGAAAATATAAAATATTTTTGAGGCATGATACTATGCACTCCAAAAGGAGTTATATACAACGAACATTTCCTAAAAACTATAAAAAGCAATAATCTGAGCAGTTTTCGAGCAGAATATTTCACACTTTTCTTCAACCTCAAAGTGTAAAACATTGGGGGCTTCTGTTGATACCAAATTTAGTCTGCTGACGTGGACCATTCACTTGAAGACACGTGTCAACCTACGTGGAAATTACAAACACTTTTAACGAACAACATACTGTCACCGAGCTACTCAAGCGCCCGAGCAACTCAACATACAGAGCATCCAAATCAGGAGAATAAAAAAGACGACTGCGCATTAAATGCTCATTATTATCGTACAGATGTATATGCCTACCAGATAACAACACATTGTCCTTTCACATGTACAACCTTAAGGCTATAAATACATTGTAACCTCCTCATTATAAGGGGATTCTGGATCTCTTGATAAATCACTTATCGAGAATTCCAGTCAAACAGTCAGCAATAAAAAAACAATGGACGTAGGCCATTCTTATAAGGCTGAACCACTTTAAAAATCTTTTGTCTTATTTATTTTATCCATGATTGATAAATTAGAGATAATTTAATTTTTTACATCAACAGGGTTTAGTTTTTCAAGCTTGGTTTTGAACTTTTATGGAGGGTTAGGTTTCATCATCATCATCATCATCATCATCATCATCATCATCATCATCATCATCATCATCATCATCATCATCATCATCATCATCATCATCATCATCATCATCATCATCATCATCCTTACCTTAATCCCATCATATGGGGTCATCCACATGGATTCTCTTTTTCCATTCTAATTTATTATATGTATTATTATTATTCAAATTTAATTCATAAAGATCTCTCCAAATAATTTCCTCCCACGAAAGCTTAGGGTGACCCCTTTTTCTTTTACCTTCTATTTCCAACAATCTTCCTCTTGTTATAGGTTCATCAACTAGGCTACGCAACACATGATCATACCACCTAAGTCTACTTTCTCTTAATTTATCACTAATGGGAGCTACTCCAAACTTTTGTCTCATGTATAGTTTTTAATTTTGTCCTTTCTAGTAATTCCTATCATCCATCGGAGCATCCTAATCTCACTAACATGGAGACTTTGTTCATGTTTTTTCTTTAACGCCTAACACTCTGCTCCATATATGATCGTTGGCCTAACAACACATCTATAGAATTTTCCTTTTAATTTATTAGTTATCCTCTTATTGCATAACACCCCACTCGCTTGTCTCCATTTCATCCAACCAGTTGATATTCTACTCATAATATCTCCGTTAATCTGCAACATTGAACCTTGATAACGAAATTTATTAGTTTGGTTTATCACTTTTTCTTCAATATTTAACATTATGTTGCTCGACGCATCTTATATTCCATAAATTCTGTTTTATTTCTACTGATTCTTAGACCCTTAGATTCTAAGGCTTTTCTCCAAGTATCTACTCTCATCGCTAATCTTTCCTTTGAAGTGTCTACTAAAACTATATCATCTATAAATAACATACACCATGGGATATCTTCTTGTATGTCCTTAGCAATCTCATTTAATATTATGGTAAATAAATAAGTACTTAAGGCCGATCCTTGATGTAAACCCACTTTAATCATAAAGTCATTAGTTTATCCATATATAGTCCTTACTCTAGTCTTTATGTTATCAAAAATATCTTCAATAACTTTAACATAACTCGTATGGATTCTTTTCCTCCTTAAATCCCATAAAATTATATCTCTAGGTACTCTATCATAAGCCTTTTCTAGATCTATAAAGACCATATATAATTTATCGCTAATGGGAGGTTTAGGTTTATGTTGTTAAAACTTTGGTTTGGATAGTTATGGAGAGGGTATATATATATATACACCGTGTATATATATGGAGGTATATGTGTGTTTTTTAGGGACAGTGTGTGTGCATGTGGCGTGTTTGTGTGTGTGTTGGGATTAGTTTAAAAATAAAAAATAAGTTAAATACGTGAGTACATATGCGTGTGTGTTTAGAAAAAATAAAAAAAATGAATTCTATTACGTAAAGGCCAAAATATTGGCCGTAGCAATCTTTTACAACACGTATAGGTGATCGAAAGAAATACCATTAATTTTCAAACCCAATGGTGAATTTAAAAATACATGCACAAGGGCCAGTTTTTTTATCGTCAGAAATTCATATCTTTCAAACCGTTGCTCAGAAAAATATGCAGAAGGTACCGTTGAATTCGCTGTGTCAAAAAGAATATTTTCATATATAAATATTTTATAAACGATACTATTTTTAACGACGCTAAATTTTGTCCATCGTGTCAATTATGGCCCAAAACACTAGTAAAAATTGTCATTTTATCTTGTGAAGCCCGTATCATACATTTTCCTACAACTACTTACATGTTTTTCAATGAATCGAACTAATCGATTTCAAACCTTAAAAACCATTATTTTTCTTCAGTTTCTCTCAAAAGTTATTTCGATAACTTGTATCATTTTACAAAAAATGAAAGTCGAATCCTAAAGGAAAATGCGTAGTAATAGTAATTCACTATCCACATTATCTAATTCAGTTTAATTGAACTTCGAGCCGAGCTATGTATAAAGTAAAGCTTTTATCACAGTATGAAAATAATAAATAGTGTTCCTATGTATAAACTAGTGAAGTGTCTATTTTGATTGTCCACCCTGTATTAAAATCACATCCAGAGACATCAAATTCAATTTGTACCAAGCCAGTCAAAAATCACACGAAATTATTGTAGGTGATTCTATTTCACCATTAAATTCGAGATTATACATTTGAAATTACTGCATTTTTTATATCACTATGTGATAGCCCCTGATCTCTTGTTCTAATTTATGAACTCTTTTGTGTAGTTTAAATTACCGTGAATATTTATTCAATCTTTATCCAATTAAATTCTACCCATCCAGCCTACGATTTTAGTAAACCCATTGATTTAGGTTAAATTACCCGAATTGCAGTACACCCCTGCATCCTATTAAAACCCTGATTTCAGTTATTTTACCTTGATAGCAGTATACCACTGGATCTTATTACAACTATGATTTCATTATTTTACCCTGACTGCTGTACAACCTTGTAATTTTTAACCATTATCAGTGAAACCCCTAGTAGCATATCTTACAATTCATGAATTAGTATTTGGTATACCACAGATGCCTAATTAGCTTATAGGACTCAGATATTGAGTACCTAGTTTTTATTTGCTACATACATAAGAGTGCCCCTCTAGTTAGTGTGCCTAGGCATTTTATTATTCCCCAATCATTTTGGATTGACTGTCCAAAGGCTTTAGGAGATATTGTAATGGTATTGCTACGTAGAAGCCCCTGTAGTCGATAATATATGGGTCATCTTATTATAGTCTGAACCCTTATCTTTATGATTTGATGGAACCTATATAGTTATAAATTACCATACTGTTCTTTAAATATCACGGGCTCCAGTATACCCCTGTCAGTGCTGTTGATATTTCATTTTTCTTCAGATTACTATAAACTGTATTATATTACAAACATTTTAGGCCTACTTATGCTATTTAAACATACTCTCTCACACACACACACACACACACACACACACACACACACACACACATATATATATATATAGGTACACTCTCTCTCTCTCTTTGCTGGGCTCACCGCCAGGTGACACATGTCCGGTCCGCATTATTAAAATGCGGACTAGTCCGCACAAGAACAGGACTGTATATATATATATATATATATATATATATATATATATATATATATATATATATATATATATCCATATAATAGAGTAGCATTGTTTTTGAATTGGCAAAAATGTAAAAGCACAATGATGGCTCAGATTTTACCACATCTTCCCCTTGCCAAATCAACGGTTCAGATCCAATCCCCTATTTTTTTAGCCCGCCTAATAATTTCACGGATACCGCCCAAAAATTTCAAGCCCATTTTTCTTTTATTTCAAAACCAGTTTCGTCTCTCTCTCACACTATTCCCCAAACAAAATATAACATCTTTCCTTCTCCATTTCTAACCACACCACCATGAATTCCTATCTCACAATCACAAATCCATTTTTCTAAATCATGGTTGTTTTTACAGGTACTTTCTTCATCTCTCTCTAACTTGCAATCATGATTTTGATTTGAAGTTATAACTTTTGCTTTTTGGGTGGTTCTTGAGATGGTAAGAAAAAAAATACCATTTATTATCCCCTTTTGGCTCACCCCATAACATCACTAAATCACCCGTTTATGTATTCTTTCAAAATGTTCCTATACTGAAGCCGATATTTAGGATTTTTTGTTCATTTATCTGAATTAATTAAAGTGTTGTGTGATAAAAATGGGGTTTTTCTCCTTTGGTTTTTTTCTCTTATAGTCTATTTTTCTTCCTTCGTTTTATTTTTATTTTCCAGATCTTACAGTGAAGATTCAATAGAGGTAAATAGATGTTGGTACTAATTTTAGGTTCTCCATTGAATCGTTTTAATATTTCAATAATTTGTTGAATGATTCAATTTCATATGGTTTCTTTGTCGGTTTCAAAATTGTGATTGTTCACATTAAATCCCTTAAAGTTACAGAACTGGAGATGTGAAGCTGAAAGTTGTAGGTGTAAGTAATGAATACTTTATTAGGGTTTGTCGAACTATTTGTTTTGCATCTTCACGGATATAATAATATCTTATTTGCTAGAGTGTCATTATTATTTGCTGGAGTGTCATTCATAATAATGTAAGTTTCTTTGAATTTTCTTTTTTAGCAAGATTTATATTTTTCATTAAAAATTTATTGCAATTGTGGGCTTCTAATATTTTAGTTTACAAACTTGGAACTTTCCTTCCCAACGACTTATGCTAACTCTCATCCTTACTATTTTGTATGTAATAGGTGTTATGATATGTTGACCATTCTACAAGTGTGGTAAGGAATAAGGTGCATTTTTAAATAAGAGGCTTTGATGTGTGGATAAAAATGTGTTTTGGATTTTTTAGAATGCATAGTGCAGTGTGATGTTTATTCCCTTATAAAATTGTTGTTTGTTGAGGTAAGTGATAATTTAACATCAATGACATTTAGAGGTATTAAAAATAGAAGGGGTTGTGAATCTGGATATAATTTTGTTTAAAGCCTCGCTAATTAGTATGAAAACTAGATAATTACATTATTAAAGAACCAACATAATTTTTTTCGGCAAACAGGGTTTGAACACACACGGATTTTGAGGCTATTAAAGAACCAACTAAATTATTTTGTAACTTGAAATTTATATTAGTAAGAAGATTTGTTTAGCCCCCCTATTGTTTCCCCTGTTTTGTCTCCAATTGTTTGTCCTGTTTTATCTCCATTTATGAAATTTAATGCTTATGTGCTCCTTTGTTGTTCATTCATTTTATCTAGATTTAGCTTCATTACTAGCTCCAAAAGTTGGATATCTGATACATGTTTTGTCATTAACATGAGGAGCTAAGACCACAACAATGTTTGAGAGGTGATTTAGAGATTATTTGAGACCATTCCCCTTTTATTGTTTAAGATGCACTGCACTACAATTTGTTTTATATATTTTCTACACCTTTTGATATGTCGTGTGATCGCTGGATTGGTTTTACATATTTTTCATAACAAAAGATACAATAAGGTTTGTGGGATGTCATTTGTTGTTTGTTACAGGCATGATCAAAGATTTCAGTGTGGCAGTCATTTTAATCCCCATTTGAATTATTTTAATACCCCGTCGAAAATGTTTTAATCAGTGGAATTCCCTGATGAAAATGTTTTGTTCCACTATTTAGCGAGACGATCGACTTAGAGTTGTTCATTTGTGATGTTTCATTTGGTATGGTTGTTGATTTAATCGTTTTAGCTCTACATATCCATGGATTTTGGTTGTAATTAATTATAGGGCTAATAATGATTTTTTTGTTGGCTTATACAATGTCCGGGAAGGATTATGTATAGCTAAGTAGTTTTGATTTCTTAAACAGGTGGATAGTCCTATAAATAAAGGAAATGTTATCTGAATTTTCTTAAATCGTGTACACATTGTGTGCTTTATAATAAATTCTATGATTACAAGTCTTAGTTGACGCAGTTTTTTGGATTTGTAATCATTAAAAAAAAACTACTTTGGCACGTGGTGTGCTTATATAATACATGTTGCACAAATGAGTTATTTTTTTTGCGAAGTTTGAACTGTAACAGTTATGCACTTATATATATTGGGGAACGATATATAGATGTTTTGTTTGGAGAACGATATTTTTACCGTTTTGCGATTACGTACTTTAAATTTTTTTTTCGTTTCGTGATTACGTACTTTGAAAATTTTCATCGTGCCTTCAGGCACGGGTATCCGCTAGTATACATATACATATACATATACATATACATATACATATACATATACATATACATATACATATACATATACATATACATATACATATACATATACATATACATATACATATACATATACATATACATATACATATCATTTTATAGATATACTGAAATCACATCGTATATATTAGCATCGTCCATCATTTCCAATCACACATAACGATGGCCAATAACCCCAAAGATTCTCTTCGATATAACATTCAAGTATTCGCATAGTCACGATACTAAACCCAAAAGTATTCCCTCAGTTGATATATAACTTTTACCTTAATCACTATTAAGGAATTATATACTCACTGAATTTACCAATTCATAATAATAAAATAAGTCGACCTTCAACTTATTTCAGCCCCATAAGTTTCTTATTACCTATGTGATAGTCATCCACAGACGTATCGGATAACCGCTCAACCTCTTTAGCCTATACCCCAAATTCCATCCTAATTACGTTCTAGGATTTTCTCAAAGGTCTCTCAATCCAAATCATTCATTAAACCCAAACCCCGGATCGTAATCTAAATTAATCAGTGGTTTTCTCTTACATTTAACGATTTACTTGCCCTCAAAATCGTTATTTAGGAGTCCCGATATCATAACTAGGATCCCTCATATGAGACCCCAAATTGAAATTTGACTCCCCATACTTTTAAGGGAAGAAAACTAACAAATCTATCCAAAGCGAATCGATTCGCCCTTATTGCGAATTGATTCGGGTGGGCGAATCGATTCGTCCCCAAATCCGAATTGATTTGAAAAGTGTTCTGCAAGAAGGTCATCAAAGGCGAATCGATTCGATCTAAATCCGAATCGATTCGGTCTAAGACAGAATTACAGATCCCCTTATGTGAATCGATTCGTCCTGGACCCGAATCGATTCGCCCTATTCAAGGGGAACTGTTTGGGCGATTTTTCAATCTCCAAAATACCCAAATATCAACCCAAATTCCCTTTTTATGGTTTCTAATCTCAACCAATAATCCTATTATCATCCTAACACAGATTTATAACTAACACCTCAATTTATTTATGGTATTAAAACATTTCTCTTAGGTTTAAACCTTAAAACCATAAAAAAACCTTAGTTTAAAATTTCTCCCATTTCAATTCAATTTTACACTCCATTAACTTGGTTTTAACACTAGAAATCTTTTAGAGTTTATAATACATCAATTTGTAAACTCATGCTCAAGTTTTACCAAAATTTACTTTAAGGTTTCTTGCCCAAAATCACATAATTTACCAATTATGATTTGAGATATACACACTAAATGAAATAAAACAAGTAAACACTTGCCTGGAGGATAAAATTCGATGACCTCAAGTCGAATCCCGTTGAGTTTAGCCGGGATCTCCCTTTTTTTCCTCTTTTCTCTCTTTCTTTCCTCTCCTCTCTTTTTTCTCTTTTCTTTCCTTTCTCCCACTCTCTCTTGCCTTATATAGGAGAGAATAAGGGTTTATCCCTTTAAAACCCAAAAGTGACTCGTTTACTCAATTATGAGTTCTTACTGATCCAAAAATTCTCTAAATTCAAACACTACTCCCGGATACTCTATTATGACCATCTCAGCCATTCCGAAACCAACCACATACTCAAAATCTCAATACGAGGTACTTGACCGCAAATCCCTAATTAAACCCAATACATCTCAATGCGGGTTTTACAATTAAAATATTATCCTTTGACGGTTTACCCAACTATAACATGTGATTAAAATGGTCCAACTCAGTTACTTAATCCTGAAAGTAAGTGTAATACCCATAGAAAATCATGTAACCCTCATAAATGCCAAAAATTATTTCTCAGAGAAATTCCTCAAATATCCAAATTATACTCAATTATGAAATTTAAATTATCCATAAAAGTACGAGGTATTACATACTCCCCCCCTTACAATGGAATTTCTCCCACGAAATTCGGATACGACCGGTACTACCATCCTAGGATCGCTAATCACACCTCAACCATACACTCGTTCGGTACCTACCTATGTTAAGGTTTATACTATAACACACTAGCTTACTAAATCCCTATGTGCTATACTACTACCTCGTCATAAGGTGGCTGTAATAAATTCACATCGTACCCATCATTTTCTATCACTACATATAGAGAAAATGAGCCTATAGCCGCCGTTCTAACATCTAAATCTTACCGGAGAATCAAGATTCTAAGCGTCTGCTCATCCATATCAGGATATCTAATTTCCCTTAAAAGGAAATTACTCTAACATTTGACTGTTGCCATCAGTCTCATTGCTTATCTTGGGCATGCTACCTCTTATTGCCCTATACAATTGGATTATTGCGTACCTCCTAGGACATTCCATCCGACATATTCCAATTCCACTTATACGGCCTTGCGGCATAATTTTCAACTTTATATACTACGCCCTTTCTATTTCAGGCGGTATATAAAACCAACTTACCAGGGTGCTCATGCACCTTTAAACCCGTGTTTTTTTGCACAACTATTGTAAACGTCCGACACGTACACTCTCTCTAAACAATGGGCCTTATTTCCTCGGTGTAATACTCACACATTGGTTTTCTTAACCCGTAAAATTCAATTCTTCCTATACTTGGGAATCCAATCCTTCTCAAGGTTAACAACCAATCATCCTATATCGACGCTAATAGTCCTACTAGCCTTACTTCCCAATAATTCTAAGATCGAAGGGTTTCCTACATACGTAAAATAGTACTATTCTAACTATATCCCTAGTGCCCAAGACCTCTCTCATCTTCTGACATTTGCTCAATTTCATGTGTGGGATGTCTCACAAAGCGAAATCCAAACGAGGAACCCTCCCGTTACACTATTCCCTTACATCGTCGGTCATCGAGATATAATGGTCTAAGGCACACCATCGTGACTTACCTACTAACGCTCTTCTACCACTATATCATTCCATCTTAGCGAAATGGAAAGTCTAACTAATCGGGGCGCCTACTCTCTGCAAACGTGTTATGAACATCATACCCAAAACATACTTCCTCCAAAATTTGCCTTTTCATTAAGGCTTGGCTACAATAATTAAATCAATATCCTTTACCTTACCTTACCCACATACCTGTGGTCAGAGAACTATTTCAGTGCTTTTCCATAGCACTTATATTTCCATAAGCCTACCATCATCATACGACTCTCAGTCTATAGTATTTTCTTCACACTAAGTGACTTATCATCAGAACTAACCTCCTCGCATTCTATAACATCTCTCCACTTCCGACGTCGTTAAGGTTAATGCGTGGAGCGTATCATAAGAGAAATCCAAATAAGTACCCCTCCAATACACTACTACTTAATGTTGTCGGTCGTGGAGGTCCGTTAGCTTAACCCTATCCCTTCTCTCAACAAAATGTGGTTTGAACTCCTATTTCTTTCTGGGATTCACACCACCAAGCACTCGTACTAACACTAAGTCCTTGCACAAACAACAATGAGCTTAGACTCACTGCTCAACAATAAACCCTGTATACCTTAAATCATATCTATAAGGTCGCCACACACTCAAATCATGATAATGAAACATTCGCTCACCGAAGTTCCATCTATACATATAATAAAGGCAAACTCAACCTGTATCCAGGTGAGATATCACAACAATAACCGTTCCACCCTGGAACTACGGACACGCTAGTCTTGCAATCATTAGCCTGCTATCGCTCCGATCAACCAAGAATATGTTATACTCAAAATAACACCATACTCTTATAACACATACAAAATGAGCAATACAAACCTGATATAAACTCAAAATAGTAACAGCCGCTTTTCACAGCAAATGAAGTAACATAGATCCCCGCTATCGCGGAAAAACACATAAACATATACTATATAATGTTATCGATACTACTAGTAAAGTCGAATCACACATGAATCTAAGGTTAATAAAATAATGCGACTCAATCTTGTCACACAGAATATACCTCCTTCCTTCGAGATGAAACTCATAACAATAACTTTGCCAATCTCCCTAGTTTCTCCAAATGGTTCTCGGACACAATATACTTGGCCAACCGAAACAAAACTACTTTAATCGAAGCCTCACCTCGACACCCTATTTTTGTCCTTTAACTCCTACCGGGCAAGATTAAAGTGCGTGGTTCTACATTCCATGTTGCAACTTTCCTCACCTGTGGCCACCCTGACCAGGTTAAGGTTATCAATATCTTTGATCCTGATGATTGCCTTCATAGTTCCCTTAACTTCTCCATTAAAAGGAAACTCCGCCACCGGCCTCAATAGCCCTGGTTCAATGAATACCCCCGGTGGATGTCCACCAATGGGGTTTCACGAACACAAACTCTTCATATGTGTTAGGAACACTTTTTAGTGAGCTTTTTATTCTTCTGAAGGACTCTCTATCTTCATTTTACCTACCTTACTTCGGTACAAGGTTCACTTCTCCATCTCTGGACGATCCTTATGTGAATAATTCAAAACTGTATTCTTTTCCTTCATAATCAACCAAAGGAATTTGAAGTTAAAACCGTCCGTGAGATTCCTCTACGAGTAACACATCCTGCTGCCCCGAATATGGTGACCACCGTTCCCACTTTTTCAACATTGCTCCCACGAGTGAAAAATTTTCCTCAAATTTTCACATATGGGTATTTCCACACCCTGCTCTAGGCCAAAACTTATTAGCCTTTCACTTCTGCTGAATCACATTACACTTACTCCGTATAACTTAACTTCAAGGTATGGTCCTTATCGAAGACCTTTCGAACCTTTTTCCTAATTTACTTCACTATGTGATCGAAGTTTAGCACCACTTTCTACTACAGTGATACTTGGATACTTATAACTACTATTATTTAGTAGTCATTGAAACCATCCTTGACAAATACCACAAGGAGAGTGACCTTTACTGCGGTCCTAATCTCCGACTTCAACTAATCGCTCCAAATAAGTCCCGCCTTCTGCTACCCTTGAAATGGCCTTCTGTGGTCGTCCTTCATCGATTAGCACATGAATCTCGAACGAGCGCCTAAAAGATTACTATCATCTTATGAAACGTCAGGAGAATGAAATCTCACAAGAGGAATCAGCAATCCTAATCCTAAGGCTCTATATCAAATCGTAAGCAACGCTGAAAGCGTAGTACGTCTGAACATATTCCTAAGGACACTAGAACCTGATGCTCTGATAACATCTATGACACCACGCCTCATATAATACCGTGCGATCAATCCTGTACCAAATTAAAACAGGAATCTCATATGGTTCATTCTTAGCATCACTATCGAAAACCAAATTAATTACTAATAACCTATAAGGCTGGCGTCATAATTTTAATTAACTAATATTTTTAAACAAACCATTCAAATAAACCATTCACCCAATTTATATATAAGACTGAAAAATGAAATAAAATAACCAAACACTCGGTTTAACAATAATACAACCCAATCGAGTGCCGCATTAAAAGGTGGTAAAAGGATAAATACATGCAGTTGGGTTATCAGCCCGAATATTTATACAGTATCTCCTGTCAAGATTACAAGGATAGAAGTGCCTATAGTAAACCTGCATGCATCCACAGCTATTGCAGCAGACGTCAGACTCGAAGGAATCGTCATCCAGGCATCCCTGTGTCTGGACACCTATATATATATATATATAACAAAATAGAGGAAAATACATAAACGGGTTAGATCCCGAGTTGTGAAAATGTTTTGCAAGTGCATAAATGCTATTTATGAAAACTATGTTTTATTTCATATTTAAGTTGGTATCGCACTCTCATGATATACCCCTCACCTCTCTTCTAATGGTGCACACCTATCCCATCCCCCTTAACAACCTAGTCAAGATACCCAACCTAACTAAACTCGTTCCAACCATTCTAAAATCCTAATTGATTCTAGTACTAAGGGTTAAACTTCTCCCGAGTCTCAACACTGCGCTAAGTCCGTGCTTGGGGTGTCTCGCGAAGTGAAACCCAAATAAGGAACCCCCCGATACACTACTACTTGGCAGTGTCGATCATCGAGATCCATTAGACCCTTAGTACACAACATATATATACATACTCATATAATTATATACATTATCATACTCACTTCCATATACATATCACAATATAAGTCTGGATAAAATCTCCCGGAATGAGAATTAATCTTTATTCATCTTTTCTCTTTACTACAGTTAGAGATATATAATATCTTGTTCGCATACACAAGTAATATAATATACACACAAGTATAATAACCATCCCAACGAGCTATAACTCGAGGATGCGGTCTCTATGCTATCATTTACCAGGGAATCACTCACATACCATCCTGGGCACCAACGGTCGGAATCTCACACCGCTTTAGTAGTAGCCAAATCACAACATATGGGAAGTGGTCATAGTTCCTCCCCAAAAGTAAGTCAAAACATACCCACCATGTCTCACCCCTAATAAAAATCACAATATAAAAATGGACGCTATGACCTGGGGACTATACGCTCCTTACTCCTCAAGCCAAGGCCTCACCCACATCGTGCAACTTCCCATGATAACATAAAGGGAGTATGCTTCACATAAATATATATATATATATATATACCCACCATGTCTCACCCCTAATAAAAATCACAATATAAAAATGGACGCTATGACCTAGGGACTATACGCTCCTTGCTCCTCAAGCCAGGGCCTCACCCACATCGTGCAACTTCCCATGATAACATAAAGGGGGTATGCTTCACATAAATATATATATACCATTAACACACACACACACACACAGATATATATATATATATATATATATATATATATATTCATATCATATTATATATATACTGAAATCACATCGTATACAATCTGCATCGTTCCTCAAATATATAGAAATGACCATCATTGCCAATCACACATAACGATGGCCAATAACCCCAAAGATTATCTTCGATATAATATTCAAGTATTCGCACACTCATAATACTAAACCCAAAAGTATTCCCTCACTTGATATATGACTTGTACCTCAATCACTATTAAGGAATCATATAATCACTGAATTTACCTATTCGTAATAATAAAATAAGTCGACCCTCAACTTATTTTAGCCCCATAAATTTCTTATTACCTATGTGATAGCCTTCCACAGACGTATCGGATAACCGCTCAACCTCTTTAGCCTATACCCCAAATTCCATCCTAATTACGTTCTAGGATTTTCTCAAATGTCTCTCATCACAAATCATTCATTAAACCCATACCCCAGATCATACTCTAAATTAATTAGAGATTTTCTCTTACATTTAACGGTTTACTTATCCTCAAAACAGTCATTTAGGAGTCCCGATATCATAACTAGGATCCCTCATCTGAAACCTTAAATTGAAATTTGACTCCCCATACTCTTAAGGGAAGAAAACTAACAAATCTGTCCATATCGAATCGCCCTTATTGCGAATCAATTCGGGTGGGCGAATCGATTCGGCCCCCAATTCGAATCGATTTGAAAAGTGTTCTGCAAGCAGGTCCTTAAAGGCGAATCGATTCGGTCTAAATCTGAATCGATTCGGCTTAAGGCAGCCTTACATATCCCCTTATGAGAATCGATTCGGCCTGGACCCGAATCGATTCGCCCTGTTCGAGGGGCACTATTTGGGCGATTTTCAATCTCCAAAATACCCAAATATCAACCCAAACTCCATTTTTGTGGTTTCTAATCTCAACCAACAATCCTATTATCATCCCAACATAGATTTATAACTAACAGCTCAATTTATTAATGGTATTAAACCATTTCTTTTAGGTTTAAACCTTAAAACCATAAAAAACCTAGTTTGACATTTCTCTCATTTCAATTTAATTTTACACTCCATTAACATGGTTTTAACACTAGAAATCTTTTAGAGTTTATAATACATCAATTTGTAAACTCATGATCAAGTTTTCCCAAAATTTACTTTAAGGTTTCTATCCCAAAATCACCTAATTTACCAATTATGATATGAGATATACACACTAAATGAAATAAAGCAATTAAACACTTGCCTGGAGGGTAAAATCCGACGACCTCGAGTCGAATCTCGTAGAGTTTGGCTGGAATATCCTTTTTCTTCCCCTTTTCTCTCTTTCTTTCCTCTCCTATCTTTTTTCTCTTTTCTTTCCTCTTCTATCTTTTTTCTCTTTTCTTTCCTTTCTCCCATTCTCTCTTGCCTTATATAGGAGAGAATAAGGGTTTATCGCTTAAAAACCCAAAAGTGACTCGTTTAGTCAATTACGAGTTCCTACTAATTCAAATTCCTGAAATTCAAACACTACTCCCGGATACTCTATTTTGACCATCTAAGCCATTTTGAAACCAACTGCACACTCAAAATCTCCATCCGAGGTACTTGACCGTAAACCCCTAATTAAACCCAATACATCTCAATGCTGGTTTTCCAATTAAAATATTATCCTTTGTCGCTTTACCCAACTGCGACATGCGATTAAAATGGTGTAACTCATTTACTTAATCCAGAAAGTAAGTGTAAAACCCATCGAAAATCATGTAACCCTCATAAATTCCAAAAAATATTTCTCAGAGAAATTCCTCAAATCTCCATATTATACTCAATTATGAAATTTAAAATAATCCATTAAAGTATGGGGTATCACAATGGAATGGACAGATAAAAGCTAAATTTACTTGTGAATTGTGCATGAAAATATATTTCCCCAAATGATTTGTAATTGAGGAGGGTGGAGGTAAGGTTCCATAGTATACATCTCTAGGTATTAAAAAACTTCCCCAATAGAGATTAGCCTGGGTGATTCATGATGATCCCTTAAATTAAGAACCAACCAAAGTGATGGATTTATGGGTTCCAACAAAGGATACAGAAGAGATCTTAGTATATCATTAGATAGACTTATAAACATAATGGTAAGATATTCAAAGATTTTGTTCCCTGTCCTAGTGTGTGGATGAGAATAGAGTCATATTCAATATGACTAATTTCTGGAAAGTGTGCATGTAACCACATTTAAAGGAACCATAATGGCCCATCCCAAAAGGGATAGGAGGGCTCCCTTCCTTTTCTCTTTTTCTGTGCATGCGCGTAGGATTGTGCCCTTTATTGGGGCGCTCGACCGTCATCAATGTGGGGGTAGTATGTAGAGATAGAGTTTTCAGACTATTTTGTACAAAAAAGGCAAAAGAAATGTTACGGCCTCGAGAGAACGACATCAAGGACACTAATGATGCTTGCGAAATCAAGTAGTTCATAGGTCCAGGGGCTAAGTTACAGAATGGGAAGGTGTTAGGCACCCATCCCGACCTTTCGGTCTCTCATGGGCATGTGTTAATCTTCTCCTGTTAGACTCTGTGAAGTGTGTGCTTATGTGCATAATATATATGGAGAATGGAATAGTTCAACTCGTGTTATGGAAAAGGACGGAATGAGTTCATCCTTAGGAATGTTCCTAAAACAATAATTCAAAATATAATGTAAGTTTTTGCCGAGTCACAAGTCATTATAGAAGAACGAATTTACACATTGGACAAGACACACACATATAAGAATAAGACAATCCATTAAGAATATATATTTATATCTATAATAAAAATCATGAAACAAATGTGTATAAGGGGAGGACTCGAGTCTAGGGATTTACCTAAGACGCCTACGTAGCCTAAGGGGAATCAAGTCCACGTAGTTCAGAGATAACATAGGGTGGGGTTTAACCCATAAATCCAAACGGGGGATTTATCTTATACGTGTGCGTAGAGATAAACGTGCTTCTAGTGTGAGAATGTGTAGTGAGAATCCCTCTTTTGGAATTTATAGGTAAACCCTCTTTTTCTTATCTTTGGGTTTTTTATAAAATAAGTTATGTTTAAATACTTATAATAAAGGTTTGATATTAAGGTATGTGATGTAATGAAATAAAGCGCTAACGTAGAGATGAAGCAACTAATGCTAAAACAAGAGAATTTAGAGCAAAGATGGAGAATTGGACTTCTGTATGAAGACTTGAAGTGGATCTTGATTGTATATGTGTTGATCTCACAACGAGGTAATGGTGGTATAAGGAGATGGGGGGAATTTCCAAAATGGAGTATGAAAAGATGGAAGGAATGTGGGAAATTGGTTTTTAAAGAGGAGAACAACTCAAAATTCGATAGAATGTTCTCTAAATTTTTGAGAAGGATGTTTAAGGGTGCTTTTCAAAGTGAGGTCATCGCCTCTATTTATAGGTCCAAGGGGGTGTTGATCGGTAGTGTCCTGGACTTGACTATCGGCATAGAACCCCAGACACACTACTTATAGGCAGGGTCCTAGTGGTGTCATTCTGTAGTCCGAGATAGATTTTTTCGAAAAATGGTCATAAGATAGGAACCGTGCATGGGGTGGAACATTGTAAAGGGTATTCAAATCCCTTTAAGAATCTATGAGCCACTCTCGGGTTCGGGAGTTGACCAAGGTTAAATGTGGCCCAAAAGCACTAGTTGGTCACTGGATAGGAAATTTTCGAATGAAAATGGATCGTTGGTCTGAACTAAAAGGTCGATTCATGCACAACATGTACTGTTGGAAAGGGTATTAAGAGAACTTAGAGATTTCATTTAGCTTCCTACGATTCAAAGTGTTGACAAAGGTCAAATGGGTCCCGAAAGCACCCGATGACCCTTCAAAGTAAAATAGATCATTTGTTCGTACCTTAAGGCTGATTTATGCATGGGTTAGACCGTTGGTAATGGTATTCATAGCCTTTCAAATATTCATTCAACTTCGTTCAAGATGGAGAGTTGACCGGGGTCAAATGAGGCTCAACAGCACCTAGTGGCCTCCAAATTAATTTTTAATAGTAAATGGACCGTTTATCTGAATGGTAAGGTCGATTCATTCACAGGGTGGACCATTGGAAAGAAAATTCCAAGCCTTTGATGATTCTTTATGATTTAGCTCAAACGAGGAAGTTGATCAGAGTCAAACGGGACCAGGGAGCGCCTGGTGGCCTCTAGATCAGTTTTTGATAGTGAAATGGACCATTCGTTTGAGTTGTAAGGCCGATTCATGCATGCGATGGATTTTTGGAAAGGGAAGTCAGAGCCCTATAAAGATTAATTGAGCTTACACTTAGACAAGGAAGTTGACAAGAGTCAAACGGGTCCCGAGAGTGTTAGTGATCTCTAAATCGATACTTGGTGTATGACTTAGGGTTCTCAATGAACGAGTGAGTTCTAGGGACCTAAGGAGGTTCTAGGGGGGTCTATAGAGATCCCCTTGATGGGAGATCTTGAAACAAGTGAAGGCCGTCGAATGAGACACCATATCGATATTGGGAAGGAGGATTTTAAGGTTAATTCTGTGGACCTAGAGTATGAGGTTGATCAATTTAGACGGTTGAGGTCAGTTCTGAGGACCTAAGGAGTGGGGGATGATCGATTCAGCGGGTCGAGGTCAATTCTGAGAACCTAAGAAGATAAGGATGACTGATTCAGTGGGTTGAGGTCAATTATGAGGACCTTAGTAGACGAGGATGATCGGTTTAGTGGGTTGAAGATGTGTTAAGATTAGTTCTAAAGGGCTAGGGAGACCAATTCAGTGGGTTGAGGTCAATTTCATGGACCTAAAGTGATGCTAGGGATAACTGATTCAACAGTCGAGGTCAACTCTGAAGACCTAAAGTGATGACCA
The DNA here is from genome assembly GCA_949130495.1 of Sambucus nigra. NCBI lineage: Eukaryota > Viridiplantae > Streptophyta > Magnoliopsida > Dipsacales > Adoxaceae > Sambucus > Sambucus nigra. The sequence continues at coordinate 380,665,308 of OX422211.1, forward strand.
ATTTTGAGGGTCATGGTTAATTCTAAGGACTTAAAGTTGTGATTACCAATTTTGTGAGCCGAAGACCTGGAGTTGTGATGACCAATTCTGAGGGCCAAGGTTAATTCCGAGGACCTTGAGTTATGACGATCAATTCGGATGGTCGAGGTCAATTATGAGGACCTTGAGATGTGATGACCGATTCTAAGGGCCGAGGTCAATTCTGAGGACCTAAAGTTGTAATGATCGATTTGAGGGCTGAGGTTAATTTTAAAGACCTTGAGTTATGATGACCAATTATAAAGGCCGAGGACCTTGTGTTGTGATGTCTAATTCTATAGGCCAAAAATAATTTTAAGGACCTAAATTTGTGACGGCCAATTATGAGGGTCGGGGTCAATTCTGAGGACCTTAAGTTGTGAAGACCAATTTCGAGGACCTAATGTTGTGACGACCAATTCTACGGGCCGAAATCAATTTTGAGGACTCAGGTTAATTATGAGGACCTAAAGTTATGACGACCAATTCTGCGAGCTAAGGTTAATTCTGAGGACCTAAAGTTATGACGACCGATTCTGTGGGTCAAGGTCAATTTTGAGGACCTAAAGTTTTAACGACCACTTCTGCAGGCCAGGGTTAATTATGAGGACCTAAAGTAGTAATGACTAATTCTGTGGGCCGAGGCGAATTCAGAAGGCCTAAAGTTGGGACAACCAATTTTGTGGGCCGAAGTCAATTATGAGGACCTAAGATTGTGCCGACTAATTTTGAAGGCTGGGGTTAATTATGAGGACGTCAAGTTGTGATGACCAATTCTGATGGTCGAGGCCAATTTAGAGGACCTGAAATTGGGATGACCAATTCTAAGGACTGAGGTCAATTATGAGGACCTTGGGTTATGACAACCAATTCTGAGGGACGAGGTCAATTCTGAGGACCTTGAGTTGCGATGACCAATTCTGCAGGTCGAGGTTAATTCTGAGGACCTATAGTTGTAACGACTAATTTCACGGGCCAAGATAAATTTTGAGGACCTAAATTTATGATGCGGGGAATAACTCTCCTGGGTGAATTTAAATTATCTTGCGGGGGCAAGTGAACTTAGGGTTCCGCTGGGGATTGTGTTGTTTTGAAACTCCATTGGGGGATGCTTAGTTTTTTTTGTTCCGTTTGGGTAATTTTAAGTATACTTGGATGTGGGCGCATCATTCGTTCTACTATATATTATGTTGAGGATATGAGTGTAAGATTAATCAAGCTGGGGATTTGAGAGTTTGTAAGAAGCTTAGTGCTCCAAAAGTGATTTTCTAGGAGAAAATGATGTTCCATATTTTTTATGAATTTTTGGGAATTTTTCAGGCAGTTTCTTGATTTTTTTATAATTTTCTAGCATTAATTTGTACAAAATTTGAAAGGGACTGCCGATAGGTAGGCTTGATGGGGTTCCAATCGATAATGGAACGAAATCTTGGGCTTCCTTAGGAAGAGGAAAGGTCGACTGCCGATCAGTATGGGCAGGGTCTGTCGATCGACAGGCCCTTTAACATTTTATAAAAAAGGGGTGATCCCTCCCCATTTTTCACACCTCTAAGTGTTTATATATTTTTCTTTCTCTCAATAAAAACCTTTCCTAAGTCCTTTTTGCTTCAAGACTTCAAATGACTGGTTCTTTAAACGAGGTTTACAATAATGAGTGGCTGATCGTTGATGACTGTGCCGATTTAGAGTAGTGCTCTAGGGCGCCCCTTGCACTAGGCAATGAAATGACTTAGATTTGTTTGAGCCTATAGCTGATGAGCATGTCCTATTATGTGAGCCTGCATACCACCGTTCACCTAGGGTGAAGAATTCAAGTGGCTACGTAAGTATGGTGACTTTTGGTATTCGAATTGATTTTTCTCTTTGTTCTTTGTGATGAATGATTTTTATTCTTTTTTCTTATTCTAGACTGGTAGAGATCTTTCTAGCCTTCAATCTAAGGGGATAACTAGGATGAATGCTGTTTGGGAGAATCTCCCTGCTATGGTGTGCAATATGGTTTCATATGTTGACTTTGGCCATTTGGCACAGTCTTTGGATGAGACATTGTGTTCTACTTTGTGTGCTTTGGGGGAGAGGTGGTGGGATGCTACCCACACTTTTTATCTTGGCTTCAGGGAGATGACCGTTACTACCATAGACATCCAGCAGCTAACGGGGGTAGATGGGAAGGGGTTCCAGATAGTGGTGGACCACACATTGAGAGTGACACCGGAGGCGGTGCAGGCGGTGTTGGGGGATGTGGGTAGGATCGTATCGGGGGATTCTATCCACAATTCTATTTTGAAGGAAACGCTTTTGAGGAGGAGGGTGGACATGACCGACGGGAGATAGGTGAGACAGATGGCCTGTGTGATTATTTTATGTTGTTGCTTAGTGGCTTCTTGGCGGCGAAGAGCGGCGACGTCGTCTATCTTTAGTTCTTACCATATCCGAGGATGATTTCTGACATCTAACTGTACAATTGGGGGAGCCTGAGTTTGGCATCCCTTTATTCCTCTCTGGATACTTTTATTCGGTGCTACTAATAGACTTTTATTGGGGCCACGTATCTTTTGGAGGTAACTTTGTATTCATTTTTGTTCATGTCCTTGCATTCTTCTTTTGTTCCTTTTTATGTCGATTGTCTTTTGAAGATGTGGTTCTAGAAGGTGATTGGGCACAATGCGGGGGGGGGGGGGGGGGGGGGGGGGGATGGACTTAAAGGATAAGGATTTGGGGACTTCTTCCAGATGTTCAGGTGGTGGAAGTCCAATCGACGATCAAATCAGTCTTTATCTTTGGTGGATGTGCGACAGGTCCTAAATGCCCTGGCCCACGATCAAGTTATTTTCATCTTTTCGGAGTTCTTTCTTGGCATATTAGTTACTTGAGTAGATATTAATTCTCTATTGGGGATTGTAGGTGACCTTTTACCCATAGGGGGTGACTCCATGGGATACGGGGGTGACGGGCCTATATGCGTAGATGTTGTAATTAATTGCCCATGAATTTAGGCACGTCTGGTACCTGGGAGAGAGGGTGGTGAGGCATATTATGGGGGAGGAGGTAGTGGTCCTACCATCAACATACCTATGTATATGAGGTAGGTGAGGGGGATGTCAGACAATGCCTGAGCGAATGCGATGATCGACGATCCCTATATGCACCATACAGATATAGTGGCGAGCTATGATTATCTGAATTTTGTGATGTTATGGTTGATTCCCTCGTGTATCTACGACATGGAGAATATGCCTTCACCTACCACCATTTCGATTAGGGTTACTAGAGCACTGGTTGGATTAGACCATAGCATAGGTGGTGGCATGTTGACGGCGGCATATGAGGCTATGATCATTCAGGTTACTCCCCCTTCCTACAATTTTTGACTGAGTAGCGGGGAGTCACTGAACGTGCCACACCATTCTAATGCGTCGGTGTCTGGGCTGATGGGGCTTACTGATGAGGCCCTTAGGCCTGAGGTATTTCTTTTCTCTTTCTCTTTTTTGTCTATTTTTCTTTGCTCTTTACTAAGTGCTTTGACTTTTGCTATTGCTTCTTTGCTTGCAGTATGTTCGGGGGCCGACCAACTGGCTGAGGGATATCAAGGACTGGATGGCCTTCATGTTTGATTATTTTAAGAAGTCTTCTCCATCTTGCTTTGTGCCACCTGCCACCTCAAATGGGGGTTCTAGTTTAAGGAGTGGAGGATCCACCGCTCGTCGCCGGGGAAAGAGTGTTCGCCGTGGAGGTGGAGGGCCTGAGAGGGAAAGTTGAGGGTTCGAGCGAAGTCCCATTTGTATTTTCTTTGTATCTTTTCTTAATGTAAAATGTAACGGTGTGAAGCAATAATATATATTAAAAAATATGCATTTTCTTTTTTGTAATTTTTTCTTGATTTAGTGACTTATCCTATATGCACTTTTAATTTTCTGCTGAGATTGTAAATGCAAAAATAGAGATGAGTATGGAAATGGTAATGAAAGGAAAAAATGTTTATAAAAGGAGAGTAAAAGTAATTAACTCAGGAAAAATATTTTGAGTAAGAATTTATTTTGAGAATGAAAATGTTTTTTCTGAGGAAAAGATTTATTAAATAAACAGAGAAAATGAGTAATTATAAAAGGAATGACCCGGGGGTAGTTTTTTAAAATAAGGATTTTTTGGAAATTGATTTTGGTAAAGAGAGGAAAGATGGAATTTTCCAAAATAATGGAGTGCCCATTGACATACCCTTTGACCTGCCTATCAACATGGTTGGTCAAGTCAAATCATCCCTTGGTTTTGATTGCCCTTTCCTACACATCAGTGTACTCTTGTAGGCCTAAGAATTAACTTGGTTTTCTAGAGTTTTTATTTTTTTTGCTAAGGATTTTGAGTATAAATGGAGGGGTATGGGATGTTATTTCTCCCCCATTACCCACATTTCTCTTCTTCCTTTTCATTTCTTATTCCCAAATGATCTTTCCATGTATGAAGAATTCTCCTCTTACCTTAACGGTCTGGACGCCATGTGCCTATACAATGTGGACGGTGATGCTTTCAACTTTAGTTGAGTTTTTCTGTGGCGTACTCGAGCCATAGATTAGAACTTGCTAGCAGCAATGGTATAATTCTGGTACCCCGAGGACCATGTGTCCCATTTTGACGGGGACGAGGTCTGTCCTACCTATGAGGAATTCTTGATAATATTAGGTTTTAGCCCTAGTGTGGTGACGATTATGTTCGATTTTTCCCATCCTCCCTGGGGATTTCTGGCAGAGTTGCTCCATATTTCTCCTTTGATGGTTCGATCATTTATTACTAGAGGGATTATTTCCCTTCATGAGGTTATGTATGTCGTGCTCCTAAAGGGTTTTGAAGATGATGGATTTATCGGAGCTATTGCCTTGGGCCTTATTGCGAGGCTTTTACTGGTGACAGGGGACTTGATGGCTGACCCCTAAGTGGTTGCGATAACGGCACGGTTGTCTTACCGCCATAATCCTGCGATGATGATGCTGGATGTGACCTTAAATGGTCTTGATGATTTGAAGGAATCCCATTTTATCTTTCTGAGCGGGAGCCCGATAATATTGTTAATGTGACTTGCAGAGAGGTTTCATCTGGAAGCCCCTCTTGAGTATCCCTTAGTGGGTGTGCCTATTTTCTTTATTCGGCCTTTATTTGTTTTTGGCCCATTTGTAGAGAATTGGGTCAACTGGTTTGATTTTAGCCCGTTGTCTTTGTTGGTTAGTGCCATAGTGGGGAGACTTGCAACCTATTTTGCATCTTGGAGAGTACCGATATGCACGGTTTGTTGGCCTTTGCCAGACTTCCTTTGATTTCCCCTGGTGGTTTCCACGCCAAGTCAGATAGGAATAAATTTTTCCCCCTCGACAAACTTCTTTCATGTGGAGGACCTGTGTGAAACATTACGGATGATGTTGGGCTCCTTGTGGCAGCGTCGTCGACCTTCTACCCGTCCGTCACAATTTGTGGGAGGAGTATGGAATGTGTATAGGGACTACTTTAAGAGGTGTTAGAAGTGGGTACTAGATAAAATCATGTAGGAAAAGAGTGGTCAAAGGTGTTTTGTTGCCTTCGACACCATGGAGGAAGATGTTGTGGTTTTATCCAGGCTTGTCAGGCCGTACCGCTCCATAGAGCACATACAGAGTGTGAACCGCGAGTGAGAGACTTGAGGACCTCTGGGGGCTGGGAATGATGACGAAGTGGGCCGTCGGGAAATTAAAGGCAATGTTTTGTGAATCTTGGGTATTTTTTATGAAACTAGGGTAATTTTAGGTGTTTTTGGTGTTTTGAAATAATTTTTGTATAACTTGGTAAGGGTTAGGTTTGTTTAAAGATGGCTTAGTCAGTCGAAGGGGGTAGTCTGTTTAGCTCCCTTCATTAATACTTCATGTAACAGCGCTGTGTTCCTTAATTAGATATTAAAATTAATTTGATCCTATTTTGTTATGCCTCTTGATGAGTTTTTCATTTGAATTATCTATACCAATCACTAAGGCATACATAATATTTTATTTATGTAAATGATAAAATGAGCCATCCTTCTCGAAGATTAGAAAAGAATAACATTTTATGAAAAAGAAAGGTACCTTTCCCATGTATGGCGTATGGGTTGCCTACTTATATCTAGGGGTTTTGAAAATTTTCATAAGTCTTATTTTGAGGGGTAACAAAGAATTTTTTTCTTTTTTTGAATAGAAGGGGGATGAGAAGAGTCGTAGCGTGCCGAGATTTTAGACTAATGGTAAAATTTCTTGAGATGGTGCAGGTTGAATGGACGTGCCATCTCTTCTCCGTCGAGGTCTGTGAGTATAGCGACGCATTCTGAGAGAATTTTCTTCACAATGTTAGGGTCTCTCCAATTCAGTTTAAATTTCACTCAGGGGTCCCAGACGGGTTCTATGATTTCCTTACGGGAAAGGTCTTCTTCATGGACACTGCGATCCTTGACTTTTCGGTTGAATGATCACTCTATCCGTGGATGGTACCCCTAAATATGGTATAGAGATTTAATTCTCTTTTCATCCAAGAGTGACAGTTTGTCAAAGTGGCTTTTATGCCATTCTTCTTCGCTAACTTTTCTTTCAAGCTTGACGCAGAGGGAATGCATTTTTTGCTCGATGGGTAGGACTGCTTCCATGTCGTAAACCATATAATAAGGGGTAGCCTAGTACTTGTTCTGATTAAAGTGTGGTAGCCCCAAACGGCGTGAGGGATTCGATTGACCCAATCTTGTAAATCTAAGTCATTTTGGTGATAAAGGTTTTGAGGATCTTATTGGCATCTTCGACAACACCATTAGTTTGCGGTCGGTAGGGAGAAGATTTGTATATCTGAATCCCATATTCATCTATTACTTTTGTGACCTTGACTTTGAAGTGGAGTCCATTATCTAATTCTAACTTATGGGGGACCCTATACCTATAGATGATGTTCTTTCTGATGAGCTTGGACACTTTCTTTGCATTCAGAACCACACATGACTCGATCTCGATCCATTTGGTGAAGTAATCATTGGTGATAAGGATAATTCGTGACCATTATAAGCTTTGGGAGTAACTTTCCCTATGATGTCAATTCCCCAATAGGTAACGGCCAAGGAGATGTCATGTTGTATAGTTCTCTGGAAGGTAAGTGTTAGAGATTGTCAAACTATTGGCATTTGAGGCATCTTCGAACATAGGCAGCGTAATCTTGAACCATGGTGGTCTAATAGTACCCTTTTCGGATGATATTCTTAGCAAGAATATGAACGTTCATATGGTCCCCTCATACCTCACTATAAATCTTCTGCATCAGTTTCTCAATATCAACCCCTGATATGCAATGCAAATGGGTTCCATCGATGTTTCACTTAAAAAGCGCCTTGTTGCAGATTATGTAATGGGCTACCAATTTATGAACGGTTGCACGGTCTTTCTTATTTTCCTCTCAGCAAAACCTTCTCGTATTTAATTTTCCATTTTTTGAGGATTTGGGTGATGATGAGGGCAGAGTCTCTATAGATGTTTAGGTGCCAGATTCCTTTCTTGAGGGAGATTTTGAGACCTACAGTGCATGCCTCATACTCGATCATGTTGTTAGTGCAAGGGAAGTTTAGTTTGTTGGTAATGGGGGTGTGAGAGTCATCAGGGGTGATCAAGAGTATTCCAAAGTCGTATCCTTTCCTGTTGGAACCTCCATAAAAGAACATTTGTCATTTAACGTCCTCCTGAGAGGTACAGAGAATATTTTCATCCAGGAATTCAAAGACCCAAACATCAGCTCCTTCCATGGGGTAATAGACAAGGTAGTCGGAGATGTCTCTCTATTTCATAGCTTTTTACATGATGTACACAATATCTAATTCGGTTAGCAACATCAACCAACGGGCCATTCGGTTAGACAAAACTGGCTTTTTTAGGAAGTATTTGATGGGATCCATTTGGGATACTAGTCTGATGAGGAAGGTAAGCATGTAGTGCCATAACTTCCGCATAACTCATACTATGGAGATACATTCTTTCTCCAAAGCTGTATAGTTGAGCTCGTACCCGACCAGTTTTTAATTGGCATAATAAATGGCTATTCCTTATAAGATCCTTTAATGTATTGGGCTAGAAAAGCCCTTGTTGGAGTATCTATGATGGTCAAGCATAAGAGGAGAGGAAGACCTGGTTGCAAAAGAATGAGCACCGTAGGTCGGGTGAGGCATCACTTGATTCGGTTAAAGGTTTCTTAGCAGGTCTCATTCTAGACTTTAGTTGAATCCTTTCAGAGAGTTTTGAAAATGGGTTCGCATATAGAAATAAGTTAGCCGAGGAATCGATTGTTGTACTGTCGTTTATCCAAGAATCTTCAGACTTCCTTATTTATCCGTAGTGGTATCATATCAAGTATATCTTTTATCTTGGCAAGGTCTTCTTCGATTCCCCTCTCACTGACCATGAATCCCAAGAGTTTTCCTTTCGTGATGATGAAAATACATTACTGTGTATTTAATCGCATCTGGTATTGTTGTAGTCATTCGAAGAAATTTTAGAGGGTAGGAATATGACCTTCCCGAGTCTTAGTTGTTTACATAGACTTCGGGTTCCTTATGAATAAGGTCATTCAGGATAGTTATGGCAGCCCTTTGGTAGGTAGCCCCGATGTTCTTGAGTCCGAATGGCATGATATTATATCAGAAGGTTCCCTATGGGGTGATGAATGCCGTTTTCTCCTGATGGTTAGGGTGCATCTTGATCTGGTAATATTCAAAAAATACATCAACAAAGATCTTAAGGGCGTGGTTAGCTGTGTTGTCCATATTCATGTCGATGTTGGGCAATGGGTAATCATCTTTTGGGTATGCTTTTTCACATATCAACAGTCAACGCACATGTGGAATTTTCCTCCCGACTTTGGCATGGGGATGATATTGGCGAGCCATGTTGGGTATTCGACTATGCAAATGAAACCCACACTTAATTAATTGACCACTTATTCTTTGAATTTGAGCTACCATTCGGTACCGAGTTTCCTTATCTTCTGTTTGATAGGCTTGTATTCTGGAAATACCGAGATCTCATGTTGAGCTATTTCTGGGTCAATACCGAGCATGTCATTACAGGATCATGCAAAGAAGTCCACAAATTCTTTTAATCGCTTTTCAAATTGTGCCCGTTCATTCTCATTATGGGTGGACCTTATCCTAGTCTCGCACGGATGGATACTAGAATCGAAATTAATAACAAAGTCTCATCATCATTAATTTAAATGCAGTTGTGTTGTTTGTTATTCTCCTTATTAAGAGCAGTTAGGAGTTGTTCATTTATAAAATCATCATCATCAAAGATTTGATTAGAATCAAGACAATTAATGTAAGGCATAATAAGATACTCAAAACCCTCATTTATTTTATTTTTGGGAAAAATAACATTAAGAACCTCATCAAAAGAGGTATAATTTACATAGATATTAGGAAATGAAAAAAAAATCAGGCGAAGAGACATGGATAAGGTGAATAATAAGGTCAGGTTAAATCTGAGCAGGTTGGATTGGTATGGCATTCGAGTGGAGGAAAGTCATGTCATTAACTTTTATTTGAGCAGACTGGCCCGATGATGCGACATCTGAGTGGATCATCTAGAGACTCAGACCCAGTGTCTGCAGGTCGAATGAGTCTTCAAAATCACTTTCTTCAGAATCCTCGCTAACCATCACGACTTTATCAATGAGGGATCGCACCTTTTTTCGCAGTCTTTGGCCTACGAGTTACTATCTTGAAAGAAGATTTCCAACCCAGGCTTCATCTTCTTGTCAATATGGCCATACCATGACTCAAGGAATCAATAAAAGGGAAATTCTTCACCCTCTTTGGTAAATTTTCCATCCAAAGAGTCTCTTAAAACAGTATTTTCATCTTATGATCTTCCTTTTGATCTCGACAGATGAAATGCTTTGAGTTCATACAGTGAAGATTGGTAACCCGGGACATATGGGGGAAAGGCCTCCTTCAGTACTATAGGCTCAAGGATCCCTTGTTGGCGTCACCCTATCCCCAATTAGGGCATGAAGTTCTTTTTCTTGTATATCTAAATGATATTAACACACCCATGACGGTTGCATTCTCTATAGACTTTATATTTGAAGTTGTCTCCTATCGGGAGAGGAAGTGGATCCTTTTTAAAGCCATAAAGAAACCATGTCATTCACCCCATACTAGATTTTTAGTGTTGTAGTTTTCTAGTGATAGAATTATCTATGCTGTTGACATCCCCCAAAATGGTGATAACCTAACCATTGGCTAAGAACTTTAATTTTGATGAAAGGAGATGTTGTGAAGCTATGGACGACCAAGGAGGAGATTAAAGCATGCATGCATGTCAATGACTTAAAACTCGAGGAAAAAATTTATAGGGCCAACCCCTAGTGTGAGTTTTATGGACTCCATTATTTCTTGGCAGGTATTGTCATAAGCATGTACCACGGCGAAAGTGGGAGTGTGATCACTAAATTTCAGTCCTAAACAGTTGAAGGTCCTTGGAGGAAAAACAATATTGTCAATAAATGAAAGTGGTATTGTCTTTCTTAAGACTTCAACGGAGTTGTTTACGGCACAATTATGATCAGGGCTAAACTTTGGCATCTCCTCTTCAGAAAAGGAGAGGAGTCTAAAAGAGGTCAGGGACCCAACTATATTTACATCTTCTTTAAGAGTAGTGGAAGGAAGGACTGTGGGCTCGATGAATTGTTTTATCAAAGCATTATGGTGCAACTAAGAGGATATGAACAACACAAATAGGGTGGTATTTTCTTGGGTCTTCTTGAGCTGGCCAAGGACTTTGATCTCTTCAATGGTTATTTTTGGCATGGGAAGTTCTTTGATAACTCCCTTTCCTTTATTTGTTTCAGTTTCATGAGGAATCAGATCTTTGTAGTGTCTCCCAAACCTAATCATGTGATTTACTGAGGCATGAAAGAACAAGAACCCCATGACTTCATCTACCTTGAGCTGAATGGACACCTTATTGATTTCCCCCAATAGATCTTTGAAGGATATCATTCCATATAGGGTGGCAACTATACTGAATTCTTCTTGACTTAGTTTGTCATCTGAACTACTAAAATCACCCCCATCTGGTGTCAACTCCGTCCTCTTACCAAGAGTAATCAATACATTCAATAACCTCATTGGCTTTATAGTAAAAATATTCCCACTCAATAGGGAGGTGTAAGAATGAAGGAATCAATTGTCCTTAAAGCTTCATTGCGATTAGTAGCTCAAGAATGTTATAAATTTCACTTGTTTGTCAAAACATACCAACTATGGTGTGTACCACATCATCTAGACTGACTTCCTCAATAGGTACTACCCATTTATTTGATTCTCAATCCCACTTACGTGCTTTCATGAATAAGCCACTGAAATTTTTACAATCAATGGACATTGTAGCAGGGAATTTCATCCCGAACTCTAAGAGTTGGTTCAACACAGCTGGTAAATCCATGTCTATCCCTTCAGATCGAGTGCAGAAGGCAATGTAGGCCCTCACAAGGAGCAATAAATCTTGATTGGTAAAGGATGTAGGGTGTATGAGAAAATATGGGCTAACTTCAAGCGATTTAGGTGATATTATAGGGATGATGGGTGCTTTGTTGGGCATGATTTGAGTAGATGGATCCAATTTTGGGTTAATTTCTAGAAAAATGGCATTTATATGTGCTGGAAGTGGGTTATGAGTAGTATTGGGTTTAGGATTAGTCAGTGGGGAGATGATACCCTGGTCAGTGAGGCCTTGGATCACATTCCTAAGGTGGAAGCATTGGTCAGTCGTATGGCCTTCGATTTGGTGAAAATCACAACGGGCATTAAGCTTAAAGTTTTTAGAGAGTGGATTTGGTAATGGACGGGGGTATAAGGGTTTGATGATATTTCAGCTTAACAGGCCTAGTAGACTTTGGAAAGGGGAGCATGGAGTTCGAAGTACTCTATCTTAGTAGGATTAAGGTGATTATTCTATGCCCAAGAGGTTGAAGGTTGTGAAATGTTATTGATGGTGTAGACTGTAGCACTGATGGGATTATCATACTTTCAAGGAGTAAACTGTCCGGTCACTTTCTTTGGTTCAGATTTGATTTTGGTAATGGATTCCTCAAATTTTACCCCAACCTCTCTAAGGGCTAAAAAATGTGGGTAATACGATCCTCCCATGGACGCTCGAATATGAGGCAATAAGTTATTCTTCACAATACTAACTTGTTCCTCTACGGGGGTTCTGTTGGTAATTTAGTAGCTTTTCTCTCCACCTTCCAATGAAGCTACTGGTTATTTCCCCACTATTTTTCTTAAGAAGCTCTAAATCTCGATGCGTTACCTCTAGCTCGTCATTGTACTTAGACTGAGACATGAATTTTTGGGTAACATCCTCCCAATTATAGATCCTGGATTCTTCGCTGTAAAGAAACCATCGAAGGTCACTTTCTTTTAAGGTCTACTGAAATAGGGCATTATCTGTTCGAAAGAACTAAGGAGGGTCATGGCTCAGAGATAGCTTCTAAGGTGAACAATTGGGGGTCCTCTTCCCTCAAACTTCTCAATGCCTGGCTTCTTAAACTTCTCTGACAGTCTAGCTTTGGGATAGGGAGACATATGGGTGTAGTCCATGTAGTTATCAGATATCTTGACTTGGTCAAAATTCTTTGATAGAAGTTTGAAGTCTTTCTTAACCTTATTTAGCTCCTCCTCTTTGGGATCCACAGGTACCGACAGGTTAGCCCCTGGTTGGGCAAGGTTCAGAATAGGGAGTTGAGCTGGTGGTGACCCATTGGTAGGTGGGGCATGACGAGCATGCTGATACTATTTCAGGACCCAGAGAGTATAGGCAGAGGGTGGACCCATGTCATGAGGAAAGAGAACCTCGGGTTCCTCCAGAATCTGGGCTCGGTGATGCTGCATTTGATTGACCTCAATTTGAAGGTTATCAAACTTGACACTGAGCTAGGCTATGGTGGCCATCAAATCGGGGTGCACATTTGATGCTTGCTTAGTGTTCTCCATAAATAGCCCGTGAGGGTAAATCCCAAACTCGGATGAAGTAGCAGAAGAATCGAAGGAGCTTCGGGGCAGTTTGATGAAAGACCGATTCCAATAGGGTGCCAGGCCAAAATCGGGTATGCGATAGACCTGAGAGGGAAAATGGTTCTAAATTATTTTTGAAAGAAGGAGGGGGAGTTTTTTTGGTATTTTGGAAGGAGGAGAAAAAATGTTTTTGCTATTTTTAGTTTTCGAAAAAGGAGGGAATAAGGAAAGGAATCTTAGCATGATTATTATTATGTTATTATTAGGTTTTCATTTGTATTAGGTTTGCCTAAGTGTAGAAAAAATGCGGGACATGATCCTAGCCTAGGAAAATAGGGTTTGAAAATATGTAAGGCATGGGTTGACTTGTTTCTACGCTCACAGATAGGGTCTTGTTTTGAAAAAATGTGAAATAGCACAAAAATTTGGGCGGTATGCCGACTCAAAATTTGAGTAGAGTTTCGCATGGTAACCGACAAACTTAATATTAGGGCCCTAGGTTTGACATCTATATGAGGTTTATGCACTTATTGGGTTAGTGGAAGGATTCCCCCCTTGGCACGACTTCCACGATATACCTCTTGCTTATAAAGGCAATCATTCATTGGTACGTGTGGACAAGCCATTTAATATACCTTAGTGTATGTGAATTTCCTCACTATATACCTCATGGGGACAATACGTGTGAGATAGAATTCGATATACTTGACGTACATGAAAGAGTTACCTACTATATACCTCTTGTCGTGAGTTCGATATACATCACGAATACGAGGCCAATGAAAGGCGATAGTCATATCCTTTGGGATAAGTGTGACCTGCATGACTAATGCCCATCACAAAGTGACCCCCCAATACAGGACAAAATTTTGGTCAATATCGCCATGCTCTTGGTGATATAGTGTGCAACAATGTCGGAGTCTTAATGATCATATTATGGAGAGAGAGAGTTTTTTTATTTGCATGATAGTAAAGGGAGTACTACACTAATAAGAAAAGCATATACAAGTATTGTGAAAAGTTAATTTAGCATGGAGACTGTACTATGCATGGATATATGTGAGTGAGTAAGTGACATGGTGTAAGGACATATTTTAGATAGTCTGTTTACATTAGAGTATGTTGTATACCTTTACAACCATTGAAGAAAAGTTCAAGTTCAATCTTACATCAAGATGGATCCAAATATCAACATTCTTCAACAGACAAGCCTATGCAAGATAGATTTTGGTAAGGTTGTGTTTAACCCCTTTAATATTTCATATAAAGTGTTGGGATATTTTTTCTAAAATATTTTTAAACATCTGAGGCTTCATTTTTCGTCAAAATAATTTTTTCTAAGTCATGAGGCGGAGTTTCAAAAATAAAATATTTTTCGCTAAGGTCGTTTAAGTGACATTAGGTTTTCGTTCAAATGAAAACTTAAATTCATTCAAACTAGGATTCAAGCGACATTGCATCTTTCATGAAGCAGCCGTGAGAAGCTCGGCTGATGGTTTCATCTAACGAAATGCTACTATTTCTTATTTATCACTGTCGTTAGAAGGCCGCGCAATCTATCGGATCAAACGGCATTTGATGTCATTCAAGCGACATGCCTTTGTCATTCGAGCGACCCCGTTGACTCATTTTTGTTATATATAGCACTGTTTTGATTCCGTTTTCCTTTAGAAAACCCGAGTGTTTCATTCTACGAAAATTATTTTGCAGAATTTTTGTCTTCTCACTTTTTGAAGGTGTTTAACTTTGTTTTGATTCACAAATCATACCAATAGATTTAGTGAATCAATTTGGAACCCAAGATACAATTTTGCTGGAGTTTCTCTTGTAGGAACATTTCTCTACTGCTGATTTGGTACCACAAAGGTGCTGGATGACTACGACTATGGTCATTGGGAGTGATTGAGGGTGCTCCTTACTGAAGATAGAGTTACATGTTCTTGTCAATTCGTTGCGATTGATCCATTGCTGTTACATGTTCTTGTCAATTCGCTGCGATTGATCCATTGCTAATTCTAGACTGATGTCTATGTGAGTGTCTACGAATATTTATTTCACATTTCATTGTGTATGTAAGTAGAGATTTACCTCTTTTAGTGAAATAAAAGGTTTTACTCGAAAGGTTTTTTTTCCTGAAATCCGTGCGTCAACAATTTATATTTATTTTGTGATGGCTTGATTTTACCCACCTAGACACATGTGTTAGGGTTGGATTAATTTGGATAAAAAATTGACAATTAATTAAATAAGTTTAAAATTGGAAATTTGCAAATCCACATGCAATCGATATCACACCGCATACTGAAATTGGTATCAGAGCTTGTTGAACAAAGTTATTGTGTTTGACCTTTTTTTCGCAAAATTTTTGTGATATTGATTTTTTTTTTAAAAATCTAATTTTGAAAAATCTCAATGTTTCATAATGAAAACTAATATAATCGATTGCCAGTTTTTGACGGGTCTAATTATGCCTATTGGAAAATCCGCATGAAATTTCATTTAAAAGCAACCGATAAGCGAGTTTGGGCTGTTTGTGAAAGAGGGTGGACTCCTCCCACTGTCACTGCTAATAATGTCACGAATCTTAAACTTGTGACTGAGGACGAATTTAAATGGAGCATTTTTAATTCTCGTGGGCTAAGTGTAATTTGTGGAGCCGTTACCCCTGACAAGTTTTAACGCATCATGACATGCACCATGTCAAAAGAAGCTTATGATGTTTTACAACTTACCCATGAAGGCACGACTGCATTAAAAGAGTCTAAATTACAAAATTTAACTACTCAATTTGAAACAATTACCATGCTTGAATATAAGTGTTTTGATGACTTTTATGCATGTTTGTCTGATATTGTCAACAGTAGTTTCAATCTTGGTGAGAACATTCCTTATGCGCGAGTGGTTAAAACGATTTTGAGATCGTTGCCTAAACGTTTTATCCCAAAAGTGACTATTTTGAATTCCTTAGGAAATTTGAGCAATATTAAGTGAGAAGAACTTGTAGCAAACCTCCAGACATATGAAATTGACATATTTCCTAACAGTGTTAAGCCTAAGGATAGAGGCATAACACTTAGAGCCCAGTCTAGGAAGAGTGAGGAAGTGTCCAAGAGATAGAAGAAAAAGAAAGTGAGAATTTGTGATTCCGATTCTGAGGGAGAATTTGATTTTGATGATGTGGCCAAGCTTGCCAAAAATTTCAAAAAGTTTCTCAAATTTTCAAAAGCAAATTCGTCCAATAAAAGATTTTTTGAGAAAAATAGAAAGAAAGACGAGGCCAAAGGAAGTAGTGAGAAAGAGAAAGAGAAAGAGAAAGAGAAAGAGAAAGAGGAAGATGAGAGTTGTTTTGGGTACGAGGGCAAGGGGCATATGGCATTTGAGTGTCCCATTAGTCTAAATATAAAGGGCAAGAAGATTTCCATGCCATCCTCTCTTAGCGATGGTGAGGAAGAGGTGAAGGATTCCGAGGATGAATCTTCACATGGGATGTGTGTCGCCTTATTAGCTAGTCACGTGAGCACACCTAGTTTGTCCCACAACGATGAGGAAACTTGTGCATGTGAGAGTCCCAAGGATGATAGCTAAGTGGTTCGTGTGAGAGTGAGGGTGAAAGTGAATGGAAGCGAAGGTCAAAGTGAGCTCCAAATTGCGTTTAGAGATTTGTACACCGAGACCTCAAAGATGAATAAGTTGAATAAGGAGTTAGATCTTAGGGTTCAGAGAGTCAACTCGATAAGGTGAAGGTTACTTTGAGTGAACACAGGAAAGGTCTGAAAGTGAATAATAATCACGTTGTGAAAGCCATCATTTGAAAAGAGCTCAAAAAAATTTAAGGCAATTAAAATAATAATATGCCAAAGGGGCTAAATTTGTTTCGTTTGATATATTAATTCAAAAAAAATAAAAGAAATATTTTGAGGGAGTTTGGATGGAAATATCAACAGGTTTGGACAATGATAATGTATCCTAGCTATAGTTATTTTATCACGATGCTATTGATTTGTAGAATTATTAAAATCCTAGGCTTATGTGCATTGTGTTTGTTTTGTTCATTGAGTTCAACTTTATATGTCAGTAACGGTTAAATCTTACTTTGATAAAGTTTTGCAGTCAACTAGATCTTCTTGAACATATTTAAGTGCGTGGGTTATAATTCTTTTGTTATTAGTTCACACCTATTCATTACATTCTACACATTTGGACACATCGATACTATGCTAGTGTGTAAAGGTTATGTGTTTTTTTGTCGTTTATACCTATATATGTGTGCCATTTTTTGTTGATATATTTTTCATATATTATATATGGTATGTTTGTTGTATTTGTGAAATTTTCATTTTCTGAGAAGATTGAAAATTTTCAAAAATAGTTGGTGTGTTTGCCTTTGAGATAATCATTACACGTACTTGATTTACATATTTTGTGATGATATAGTTTCTTCGTTGTGATGCTTTGCGCTTAATGTTTTTTTGTTTTTACTCCTTTGTCTATTTATCTATTTCTATAAAAACAAAAGGGGATAGCAAATTAAAATGGAGTTTTTGATGAGTTTGAATTATAAGGGAGTATTTGTTTATGAATTATATTTTGTTTCAAACTCGATGCACCACGAGAGTATATGTTTATTGTCTCATGTGTGTAGATAATTAAAGAAGAAATCAAATCCACAAGGATGAAGACAAAGATTAAAGGAAGAAGCACTACACCAAAAACACCAATTTGTCACACTTTGATATTAAAAATCTGGCACAGCTTACAACTGTTCCAAATTTTGGCACAGTTTAATAATAATCTGGCACACTTTTAAGCCGTGCCAAATTTTGGCACTGTCTAAAAGTGTGCCAAAATTGAGAACACTTCACACTAAAATATAAATATCCTAAAAAAATTAAACCCCTCAATCATTTTTTTTCTCCCGCTCTCTCTCTCTCACGCTCTCTTTCTCTCTCTCTTACGCAAATCCCTTATCCTAATCCTAATCCGACTAAGGGGATTGCGACCACGACCGGGAGAAGAAGAGCGGCGGCGTTCGTGTGGTTGCTCAGGTAGCACCAACGGTGGTAGAGCCTAGGGTTTTGGAAATACAGTGATGTTTTAATGTTTTGAGAAAGAGTTTTACTGCTGCTGCTTCGGATGGGCATCAACTGCAATCAATAAAAGGTAGGTGATTTTGGCCACTGAGAAAGGCTCAATTTGAGTTGTCCAATAAAAATAATTTTAGTTTGTTAGTTTGATAGAAATATAATGATGTGCGTGACTTAAATTCAATGCAGGAGATGAGCAGGAGTTATCACCATTTCTATTTGATGAGGAGGCCATTGGTACGAGCAAGTTTAGTGGAAACATAATATTAGTGCGAGCAGGTCCAAAAAAAATTTATGCCTCTGATACCATAATAGTTTTACTGTTAAAGAAACTGACTTGTTATTGTATTGATAATATTCAATTGATTCCAGTCGAGTTGGGTATACATATATACACAATGGAGATAACAACTATACCTAATCTTTAGGAACATATGAGAAGTTTTAAATTTGAATTAAGTTTAACCGTGCTGTGGAAATTTTCAATCTTTGTACTCGATAGCTACTTGTTAAGAGTTGAGTACATTATTATGAGAAAATGTTAATATGCATAACATGCGTGTACAGATCAGAAGCGGAATAGATCGAGACTAGGTTTTTTATTGGCACATTGTAGGCACTAAATTAGTTTTTATTAGCACCCCTTAGTCGTTGCGGCTTATTTTGTACACATCACATTGGTACACCAAGAATAGTTATAAACGTGGCACTGACATAGGTTATATCCAGAGGGTGTTTTGAGAATACACCTTTGTTCGTGTGAACTTGGGGATGAAAACATTCTAGCTCTTAAGTATGAGGATGATGAAATTTGTACTTTGGTAAAAATAATTGTTGGCTTGTGTCTTGAATTCATATGTCTTATTGACTGAGGTGTCAATTTTCTTTATGCAGGTTAGTGCTCTGGAAAATATTATTAAGCAATCTCAGCTTGAGATAGTTGAGCTGCAACATACTGAGGAACTAAGGTACTCTATTGGTTATACAAGTTCTTACTGTTTGGCTATTGTTGTCCATTAGTGAGCTATTAGATTCTAAAGCCTTAATTACCTTTGTACCCAATTGCTTAATCTTTAAGCACTATTTGGTTTGATTACTGAATATATATTTTATATAGTAGTTGATTCACTCAAAATAAGGACTATGTTAATTTGCTAATGTAGGTTGAGAATATTAGGTGGAGAAGATATCTTTTATGATAACTTATTGCTTATTTTTCTTATACATACTGTCACTCACTTGTTTATTTCACTTGTGTTTTGTCTTTCCTAGTTAGCTTAAATTTATGTGATTTCTTCGTTAAGAGTATCTATTTATCTTTATTATATTTTCCTTGTCAGTGATTGATTTATACTTCGAGATGCCCCTCAAAATGGTTCAATATCTCCACCCAATACTACACAAAGAACAAGAGGATTGATTCATTTGATGAGAATTCGAAGAAGTTAGTTGATGATTTCAGAATTTGCAGACATTGTTGGACCAAATGGGATACTTTCGAGAAGTTCTGGTGCTAAGAGTTCACAGGGTGGCTATTAAAAAACAAGTGAAATCTGGTTAGTCTCAAAGTCCCAAATTCTCTTTAAATGTTGCAGCATTAAATAAAAAAATGGCCTGAAATAGAGGCAACAAGTAGCCAAAACGAAAAATGGCTTACTTTATGAGCTTATTTAGTTAAATTGGTGGGAGGGATTTACTGGTGGTTTGGTTTTGGAATTTGGTACTGCTATTGAGTTTATTTTAAATGTTAAAACATGTTGGATTTCACGAATAAAGAAATGAAACTATGTCAAAAAATTTTAAAATTAATAAACGTTCTAAATTGATTAAAAACATACCGTTAGAGGATGAAAATCCAAAAAAAACTCCAAACAATCCCTTAAGAGGCACGAACACCTCTCACGGGACCAATGTAAGTTGTATGAACTGATCGCGTAGTCACGGGTCTCCCGATTTGAGAATATGACGATAATTGGCAAATATAACACTTAGACTTAAAACACAAGCCGTTAAAGGGTGAAAACCTAAACCAGCCCACAAACGGACCCGTAAGAGGCACGAACACCTCGTATGGGACCAATGTAACTGATAAGAACTGACCGTGTAGTCCCGGGTATCCCGATTTGAGAATATGACGATAATTTGCAAAAATCAACACAGACTTAAAAACAGGCCGTTAAAGGGTGAAAACCCAAACCAGCCCCTAAACGATCCCGTAAAAGGCACAAACACTCGCACGGAACCAATGTAACTTGTAGGAACTGACCGCGTAGTCCCGGGTTTCCCGCTTTGAGAATATGACGATAATTTGCAAAATAACACTTATACTTAAAAACAGGTCGTTAAAGGGTGAAAACCCTAACCAGCTCCCAAACAGACCAGTAGGAGGCACAAACACCTCGTACGGGACTAATGTAAGTGGTAGGAACTGACCTCATAGTCTCGGGTCTCCCGGTTTGAGAGTATGATGATAATTTGCGAAAATCACACTTAGATTTAAAAACAAGTCGTTAAATGGTGAAAATCCAAACCAGCCCCCATACGACCACGTAGGAGGCTCGAACACCTCGCACGGGACAAATGTAACTTGTAGGAACTGACCACGTAGTCCCGGGTCTCCCGGTTTAAGAGCATGACGATAATTTGTAAAAATCACAATTAGACTTATAAATAAGCCGTTAAAGGGTGAAAACCCAAACCAGCCCCCATACGACCCAGTAGGAGGCTCGAACACCTCGCACGGGACCAATGTAACTTATAGGAACTGACCGCGAAGTCCCGGGTCTCCCTGTTTGAGAGTATGACAATACTTTTCAAAAATCACACTTAGACTTAAAAATAAGCCGTTAAAGGGTGAAAACCCAAACCAGCGCCCATACGACCCCGTAGGAGTCACGAACACCTCGCACGTGACCAATGTAACTTGTAGGAACAGACCGCGTAGTCTCGGGTTAAAAATCACATTTAGACTTAAAAATAAGCCGTTAAATGGTGAAAACCCAAAACAGCCCCCAAACGGCCCTATAGGAGGCACGAAAACATCGCACGTGAGCAGTGTAACTTTTAGGAACTGACCACGTAGTCCCGGGTCTCTCAGTCTGAGAGTATGATGACAATTTGCAAAAATCACACTTAGACTTAAAAATAAGCCGTTAAAGGGTGAAAACTCAAACCAGCCCCCATACGACCCCGTAGGATGCACGAACACCTCGCACGTGACCAATGTAACTTATAGAAACTAACCGCATAGTCCTGGGTCTCCCGATTTGAGAGTATGACAATAATTTGCAAAAATCACACTTAAACTTAAAAATAAGCCGTTAAAGGGTGAAAACCCAAACCAGCCCCCATACGACCCCGTAGGAGGCACGAACACCTCGCACGGGACCAATGTAATTTGAAGGAACTGACCGCATAGTCTCGAGTCTCCCGGTTTGAGAGTACGACGATAATTTGTAAAAATCACACTTAGACTTAAAAATAAGCCGTTAAAGGGTGAAAACCCAAACAAGCCACCAATCGACCCCGTAGGAGGCACGAACACCTCGTACGTGCCAATATAACTTGTAGGAACAGACCGTGTAGTCCCGGCTCTCCCGATTTGAGAGTATGATGATAATTAGCAAAAATTACACTTAGACTTAAAAACAAGCCGTTAAAGGGTGAAAACCCAAAACAGCCCCCAAACGACCCTGTAGGAGGCACGAACACATCACACGTTACCAATGTAACTTGTTGGAACTGATCGCGTAGTCCCGGGTCTCTCGGTTTGAGAGTATGACGATAATTTGCAAAACTCACACTTAGACTTAAAAACAAGCCGTTAAAGAGTGAAAACTCAAACCAGCCCCCATACGACCCCGTAGGATGCACAACCACCTGGCACGTGACCAATGTAACTTGTAGGAACTGACCGCATAGTCTCGGGTCTCCTAGTTTGAGAGTATGACGATAATTTTTAAGATCAAACATAGACTTAAAAATAAGCTGGTAAAAAGTGAAAACCCAAACTAGCCCCCATACGACCCCGTAGGAGGTACGCACACCTCGCACGGGACCAATGTAACTTGTAGGAACTGACCGCGTAGTCCCGGGTCTCTCGGTTTAGGAGTTTGACGTTAATTTGTAAAAACACACTTAGACTTAAAAACAAGCCGTTAAAGGTTGAAAACCCAAACCAGCCCTCATACGACCCCGTAGAAGGCACGAACACCTCGCACGTAACCAATGTAACTTGTAGGAACTGACCGCGTAGTCCCGAGTCTCTCGATTTGAGAGTATGACGATAATTTGCGAAAATCACACTTAGATTTGAAACACAAGCCGTTAAAGGGTGAAAACCCAAACCAGCCCCCAAACGACCCCATATGAGGCATGAACACCTCGCATGGGACAATTGTAACTTGTAGGAACTGACCGCGTAGTCTCGAGTCTCATGGTTTGAGAGTATGATGGTAATTTGCAAAAATCACTCTTAGACTTAAAAATAAGTCGTTAAAAGGTGAAAATCCAAACCAACCCCCAAACGACCCCGTAGGAGGCACGGACACCTCGCACGAGACCAATATAACTTGTAGCAACTGACCGTGTAGTTTCGGCTCTCCCAATTTGAGAGTATGACGATAATTTGCAAGAATAAAACTTAGACTTAAAAATAAGTCGTTAAAGGGTGAAAACCCAAACCAGCCCCCATACGACCCCGTAGGAGGCACGAACACCTATCACGGGACCAATGTAACTTGTAGGAACTGACCGCGTAGTCACGGCCCTCCCGGTTTGAGAGTATGATGATAATTCGCAAAAATTACACTTAGACTTAAAAATAAACTGTAAAAGGGTGAAAACCCAAACCAGCTCCCATATGATACCGTAGGAGGCACGAACACCTCGCACGGGACCAATGTAACTTGTAGGAACTGACCGCGTAGTCCTGGTTTGAGAGTATGATGATAATTTGCAAAAATTACACTTAAACTTAAAAAATAAACTGTTAAACGTGAAAACCCAACCAGCCCCCGTACGACCCCGTAGGAGGCACGAGCACCTCGCACGGGACAAATGTAACTAGTAGGAACTGACCAAGTAGTCCCGGGTCTCCCGGTTTAAGAGTATGACGATAATTTGTAAAAATCACACTTAGACTTATAAATAAGCCGTTAAAGGGTGAAAACCCAAACCAGCCCCCAAATGACCCCGTAGGAGGCACGAACACCTCGCACGGAACCATTGTAACTTGTAGGAACTGACCGCGTAGTCCCGGGTCTCCCAGTTTGAGATTATGATGATAATTTGTAAAAATCACACTTAGACTTAAAAACAGGCCGTTAAAGGGTGAAAACCCAAACTAGCCCCCAAACGACCCCGTAGGAGGCACGAACACCTCGCACGTGACCAATGTAACTTGTATGAACTGACCGCGTAGTCCCGGCTCTCCCGGTTTGAGAGTATGATGATAATTTGCAAAAATTACACTTAGACTTAAAAATAAGCCGCTAAAGGGAGAAAACCAAAACCAGCCCCCATACGACCCCGTAGGAGGCACGAACACCTCGCACTGGACCAATGTAACTTGTAGGAACTAACTGCGTAGTCCCGGGTCTCTCGGTTTCAGAGTATGACGATAATTTGTAAAAATCACACTTAGACTTATAAATAAGCCGTTAAAGGGTGAAAACCCAAACCAGCCCCCAAACGACCCCGTAGGAGGCACGGACACCTCGTACGTGACCAATGTAACTTGTATGAACTGACCGCGTAGTCCCGGCTCTCCCGGTTTGAGAGTATGATGATAATTTGCAAAAATTACACTAAGACTTAAAAATAAGCCGTTAAAGGGTGAAAACCAATACCAGCCCCCATACGATCCCGTAGGAGGCACGAAACACCTCGCACTGGACCAATGTAACATGTAGGAACTAACCGCGTAGTCCCGAGTCTCTCGATTTGAGAGTATGACGATAATTTGTAAAAATCACACTTAGACTTATAAATAAGCCGTTAAAGAGTGAAAACCCAAATCAACCCCCATACGACCCCGTAGGAGGCACGAAAACCTCGCACGTGACCAATGTAACTTGTAGGAATTGACCGCGTAGTCCCGAGTCTCTCGGTTTGAGAGTATGACGATAATTTGCAAAAATCACACTTAGACTTAAAAACAAGCCCTTAAAGGCTGAAAACCCAAACCAGCCCCCCAACGACCCCATAGGAGGCATGTGCACCTCGCACAGGATAATTGTAACTTGTAGGAACCGACCGCGTAGTCCCAGGTCTCCTGGTTTGAGAGTATGACGATAATTTGCAAAATTCACCCGTGGACTTAAAAATAATCCGTTAAAGGGTGAAAATCCAAACCAACCCCCAAACGACCCTGTAGGAGGCACGAACACCTCTCACGAGACCAATGTAACATTTAGGAACTAACCGCGTAGTTTCGGGTCTTCCAATTTTTGAGTATGACGATAATTTGCAAGAATCAAACTTAGGTTTAAAAATAAGCCGTTAAAGGGTGAAAATCCAAACCAGCCCCCGTACCACCCCGTAGGAGGCACGAACACCTCGCACAGGACCAATGTAACTTGTAGGAATGGACCGCGTAGTCCCGGGTCTCCCAGTTTGAGTGTATGACGATAATTTACAAGAACCACACTTTGACTTTAAAACAAGCCGTTAAAGGGTGAAAACCCAAACCAGCCCCCCTACGACCCCGTAGGAGGCACGAACACCTCACACGTGACCAATGTAACTTGTAGGAACTGACCGCGTAGACCTGGCTCTCTCGATTTGAGAGTATGATTGTAATTTGCAAAAATTACACTTTGACTTAAAAGGGAAGCTGTTAAAGGGTGAAAACCCAAACCAGCTTCCAGACAACCCCGTAAGAGGCACGAACACCTCGCATCGGACCAATGTAACTTTAAGGAACTGACTGCGTAGTCCCGGGTCTCCCGGTTTGAGTGTATGACGATAATTTGTAAAAATCACACTTAGACTTAAAAACAAGCCGTTAATGGGTGAAAACCCAAACCAGTCCCCAAGCGACCCTCTAGGAGGCACGAACACATCGCACGTGACCAATGTAACTTGTAAGAACTAACTGCGTAGTCCCGAGTCTCCCGGTTTGAGAGTATGACGATAATTTGAAAAAATCACACTTAGACTTAAAAACAAGCCGTTAAAGGGTGAAAACCCAAACCAGCCCCCATACGACCCCTTAAGAGGCACGAACACCTCGCACGGGACCAATGTAACTTGTAGGAACTGACCGCCTAGCCCCGAGTCTCCTGGTTTGAGAGTATGACGATATTTTGCAAAAATAACACTTAGACTTAAAAACTGGTCGTTAAAGGGTGAAAACCCCAACCAGTCCCCAAACGGACCCGTAAGAGGCATGAACACCTCGCACGTAAAAAATGTAACTTGTAGGAACTGACCGCATAGTCCCGGGTCTCTCGGTTTGAGAGTATGACGATAATTTTCAAAAATCACACTTATACTTAAAAATAGGCCGTTAAAGGGTGAAAACCCAAACCAGGCACCAAACGACCCCGTAGGAGCCACGGACACCTCGCACGTGACCAATGTAACTTATAGGAACCGACCACGTAGTCCCGGGTCTCCGAGTTTGAGAGTATGATGATAATTTTCAAAAGTCACGTTTAGACTTTAAAACAAGCCGTTAAAGGGTGAAAAAGCCAAACCATCCTCCATACGACCCCGTAGGAGGCACGGACACCTCGCACGTGACCAATGTAACTTGTAGAAACTGACCGCATAGTCCCGAATCTTCTGATTTGAGAGTATGATGATAATTTGTAAAAATCACACTCAGACTTATAAATAAGCCGTTTAAGGGTGAAAAGCCAAACCAGCCCCCAAACGACCCCGTAAAAGGCACGAACACCTCGCATGGGACCAATGTAAGTTGTAGGAACTGACCGCGTAGTCCCAGGTCTCTCGGATTGAGAGTACGATGATAATTTGTAAAAATCACACTTAGACTTAAAAACCAACCGTTAAAGGATGAAAACCCAAACCAACCCCCAAATGACCCTGTAGGAGGCATGAACACATCGCACGGGACCAATGTAAGTGTAGGAACTGACCGCGTAGTCCCGTGTCTCTCTGTTTGAGAGTATGACGATAATTTGTAAAAACCACACTTAGACTTAAAAACAAGTCGTTAGAGGTGAAAACCCAAACCAGCCCCATACGACCCCATAGGAGGCATGAACACCTCGCATGGGACAATTGTAACTTATAGGAAGTGACCGCGTAGTCCCGGGTCTCCTGGTTTGAGAGTATGACGATAATTTGCAAAAATCACTCTTAGACTTAAAAATAAGCCGTTAAAGGGTGAAAATCCAAACCAACCCCCAAATGACCCTGAAGGAGGCACGAACACCTCGCACGAGACCAATGTAACTTGTAGGAACTGACCGCGTAGTCCCGGGCCTCCCAATTCGAGAGTATGACGATAATTTGCAAAAATCACACTTAGACTTAAAAACAAGCCGTTAAAGGGTGAAAACCCAAACCAGCCCCCAAACGACCTTGTAAGAGGCACGGACACATCGCACGTGACCAATGTAACTCGTAGGAGCCGACTGCGTAGTACTGAGTCTCTCGATTTGAGAGTATGACGATAATTTACAAAAATCACACTTAGACTTAAAAATAATCCGTTAAAGGGTGAAAACCCAAACAAGCCCCCATACAATCCCGTAGGAGTCACGAACACCTCGTACGTGACCAATGTAACTTGTAGGAACTGATCGCGTAGTCCCGAGTCTCCCGATTTGAGAGTATGATGATAATTTGCAAAAATCTCACTTAGACGTAAAAACAAGCCATTAAAGGGTGAAAACCAAAACCAGCCCCCATACGACCCCGTAGGCGGCACGAAAACTTGCACGGGACCAATGTAACTTGTAGGAACTGATCGCGTATTCTCGGGTCTCCCGATTTGAGAGTATGAAGATAATTTGCAAATCAAACTTAGACTTAAAAATAAGCCATTAAAGGGTGAAAACCAAAACCAGCCCCCATACGACCCCGTAGGAGGCACGAACACCTCGTACGGGACTAATGTAACTGGTAAGAACTAACTGTGTAGTCCCGAGTCTCTCGGTTTGAGAGTATGACAATAATTTGTAAAAATCACACTTAGACTTATAAATAAGACGTTAAAGGGTGAAAACCCAAACCAACCCCCAAATGAACCCGCAGGAGGCACGAACACCTCGCACGGGACCAATGTAACTAGTAGGAACTGACAGCGTAGTCCCGGGTCTCCCGATTTGAGAGTATGACGATAATTTGTAAAAATCACACTTGGACTTAAAAACAAGCCGTTAAAAGGTGAAAACCCAAACCAGTCCCCAAACGACCCTGTAGGAGGCACAAACACATCGCACGTGACCAATGTAACTTATAGGAACTGACCGCATAGTCTCGGGTCTCCCGGTTTGAGAGTATGACGATAATTTGTAAAAATCACACTTAGACTTATAAAAAAAACCGTTAAAGGTTGAAAACCCAAACCAGCCCCCAAACGACCCCGTAGGAGGCACGGACACCTCGCACGGGACCAATGTAACTTGTAGGAACTGACCGCGTAGTCCCAGGTCTCTCGGATTGAGAGTATGATGATAATTTGTAAAAATCACAATTAGACTTAAAAACAAGCCGTTAAAGGATGAAAACCCAAACAAACCCCCAAACGACCCTATAAGAGGCACGGACACATCGAACGGGACCAATGTTACTTGTAGGAATTGACCGTGTAGTCCCGAGTCTCTCAGTTTGAAAGTATGATGATAATTTGCAAAAATAACACTTAGACTTAAAAATAAGCCGTTAAAGGGTGAAAACCCAAACCAACCCCCAAATGACCCTGAAGGAGGCACGAACACCTCGCACGAGACTAATGTAACTTGTAGGAACTGACCGCGTAGTCTCGGGTCTCCTAGTTTGAGGGTATGACGATAATTTGCAAAAATCACTCTTAGACTTAAAAATAAGCCATTAAAGGGTGAAAGTCCAAACCAACCCCCAAATGACCCTGTACGAGGCACGAACACCTCGCACGAGACCAATGTAACTTGTAGGAACTGACCGCGTAGTCCCGGGTCTCCCAATTTTAGAGTATGACGATAATTTGCAAAAATCACACTTAGACTTAAAAACAAGCCGTTAAAGGTTGAAAACCCAAACAAACCCCCAAACGACCCTGTAAGAGGCACGAACACGTCTCACGTCACCAATGTAACTTGTAGGAACTGACCGCGTAGTCCCGAGTCTCTCGATTTGAGAGTATGATGATAATTTACAAAAATTACACTTAGACTTAAAAACAAGCCGTTAAAGGGTGAAAACCCAAACCAACGCCCATACGACCCCGTAGGAGTCACGAACACCTCGCACGGTACCAATGTAACTTATAGGAACTAACCGCGTAGTCCCAAGTCTACTGGTTTGAGAGTATGAAGACAATTTGCAAAAATAACACTTAGACTTAAAAACTGGTCGTTAAAGGGTGAAAACCCCAACCAGTCCCCAAACGGACCCGTAAGAGGTATGAACACCTCGCACGTGACAATTGTAACTTGTAGGAACTGACAGCATAGTCCCGGGTCTCCCAATTTTAGAGTATGACGATAATTTGCAAAAATCACACTTAGACTTAAAAACAAGCCGTTAAAGGGTGAAAACCCAAACCAGCACCCAAACGACCCTGTAAGAGGCACGATCAAATCGTACGTGACCAATGTAACTTGTAGGAACTGACCGCGTAGTCCTGAGTCTATCGATTTGAGAGTATGATGGTAATTTGCAAAAATTACACTTATACTTACAAACAAGCCGTTAATGGGTGAAAAATCAAACCAGCCCCCAAACGACCCCGCAGGAGGCACGAGCACCTCGCACGGGACCAATGTAACTTGTAGGAACTGACCGCGTAGACCCGGGTCTCCCGATTTGAGAGTATGGCGATAATTTGTAAAAATACACTTAGACTTAAAAACAAGCCTTTAAAGGATGAAAACCCAAACCAGCCACCAAACCACCCTGTAGGAGGCACGAACACATCGCACGTGACCAACGTAACTTATATGAATTGACCGCGTAGTCCCCAGTCTCTCAGTTTTAGAGTATGACGATAATTTGCAAAAATCACACTTAGACTTAAAAATAAGCCGTTAAAGGGTGAAAACCTAAACCAGCCCCATACGACCCCATAGGAGGCATGAACACCTCTCATGGGACAATTGTAACTTGTAGGAACTGACCGCATAGTCCCGAGTCTCCTGGTTTGAGAGCATGACGATAATTTGTAAAAAATCACTCTTAGACTTAAAAATAAGCCGTTAATGGGTCAAAATCCAAACCAACCCCCAAACGATCCCGCAGGAGGCACGAACACCTCGTACGAGACCAATGTAACTTGTAGGAACTGGCCATGTACTCCCGGGTCTCCCAATTTGAGAGTAAGGCGATAATTTGTAAAAATCACACTTAGACTTAAAGATAAGTCGTTAAAGGGTGAAAACCCAAACCAGCCCCCAAACGATCCTGTAAGAAGCACGAACACGTCGCACGTGACCAATGTAACTTGTAGGAACTGACCGCATAGTCCCGAGTCTCTCGATTCGAGAGTATGACGATAATTTCCAAAAATCACACTTAGACTTAAAAACAAGCCAGGCCCCATACGACCCTGTAGGAGTCACGAACACCTCGCACGGGACCAATGTAACCTATAGGAACTGATCGCGTAGTCCTGGGTCTCCTGGTTTGAGATTATGACAATATTTTGCAAAAATAACACTTAGACTTAAAAACTGGTCGATAAAGGGTGAAAACCCCAACTATTCCCGAAACGGACCCGTAAGAGGCATGAACACCTCGCACGTGACAAATGTAACTTGTAGGAAGTGACCGCATAGTCCCGAGTCTCCCGATTAGAGAGTATGAAGATAATTTGCAAAAGTCACACTGACTTAGAAATAGACCGTTAAATTGTGAAAACCCAAACCAGCCCCTAAACGACCCCGTAGGAGGCACGAACACCTCGCACGTGACCAATGTAACTTGTAGGAACTGACCGCGTAGTCCCACGTCTCCCGGTTTGAGAGTATGATGATAATTTGAAAAATAACACTTAGACTTAAAAACAAGTCGTTAAAGGGTGAAAACCCCCCATACGACCCCGTAAGTGGCACGAAAACCTCGCACGGGACCAATGTAACTTGTAGGAACTGACCGCGTAGTTTCGGGTCTCTCGGTTTGAGAGTATGATGATAATTTGCAAAAATCACACTTAGACTTAAAAACAAGTCGTTAAAGGGTGAAAACCAAAACCAGCCCTCATACGACCCCGTAGGAGGCACGAACACCTCGCACGGGGCCAATGTAACTTGTAGGAACTGACCGCATAGTCCCAGGTCTCCCAGTTTGAGAGTATGACGATAATTTGTAAAAATCACACTCAGACATATAAATAAGCCGTTAAAGGGTGAAAACCCAAACCAGCCCCCAAACGACCCCGTAGGAGTCACGAACACCCCGCACGTTACCAATGTAACTTGTAGGAACTGATCGCGTAGTCTCGGGTCTCCCGATTTGAGAGTATGATGATAATTTGTAAAAATCACACTTAGACTTGAAACACAAGCCGTTAAAGGGCGAAAACCCAAACTAGCCCTCAAATGACCCTGTAGGAGGCACAAACACATCGCACGGGACCAATGTAACTTATAGGAACTGACCGCATTGTCCCGGGTCTCCCGGTTGTAGAGTATGACGATAATTTGTAAAAATCACACTTAGACTTATAAATAAGTCGTTAAAGGGTGAAAACCCAAACCAGCCCCCAAACGACCCCGTAGGAGGCACGAGCACCTCGCACGGGACCAATGTAAGTTGTAGGAACTGACCGCGTAGTCCTAGGTCTCTCGGATTGAGAGTATGATGATAATTTGTAAAAATCACACTTAGACTTAAAAATAAGCCGTTAAAGGATGAAAACCCAAACCAACCCCCAAATGACCCTGTAGGAGGCACGAACACATTGCACGGGACCAATGTAGCTTGTAGGAACTGACCGTGTAGTCCCGTGTCTCTCTGTTTGAGAGTATGACGATAATTTGCAAAAATCACACTTAGACTTCAAAACAAGCCGTTAAAGGGTGAAAACCCAAACCAGCCCCATACGACCCCATAGGAGGCATGAACACCTCGCACGTGACAAATGTACCTTGTAGGAACTGACCGCATAGTCCCGGGTCTCTCGGTTTGAGAGTATGACGATAATTTGCAAAAATCACACTTATACTTAAAAATAGGCCGTTAAAGGGTGAAAACCAAAACCAGGCCCCAAACGACCCCTTAGGAGGCATTGACACCTCGCACGTGACCAATGTAACTTGTAGGAACTGACCGCGTAGTCTCGGGTCTCCCAATTTTATAGTATGACGATAATTTGCAAAAATCACACTTAGACTTAAAAATAAGCCGTTAAAGTGTGAAAACCCAAACCAGCCTCCAAACGACCCTGTAAGATGCACGAACACATCGCACGTGACCAATGTAACTTGTAGGAATTGACCGCGTTGTCCTGAGTCTCTCGATTTGAGAGTACGATGATAATTTGCAAAAATTACACTTAGACTTAAAAACAAGCCGTTAAAGGGTGAAAACCCAAACCAACGCCCATACGACCCCGTAGGAGTCACGAACACCTCGCACGGTACCAATGTAACTTATAGGAACTAACCGCGTAGTCCCGGGTCTACTGGTTTGAGAGTATGATGACAATTTGCAAAAATAACACTTAGACTTAACAACTTGTCGTCAAAGGGTGAAAACCCCAACCAGTCCCCAAACGGACCCGAAAGAGGCACGAACACCTCGCACGGGGCCAATGTAACTTGTAGGAACTGACCGCATAGTCCCAGGTCTCCCAGTTTGAGAGTATGACGATAATTTGTAAAAATCACACTCAGACATATAAATATGCCGTTAAAGGGTGAAAACCCAAACCAGGCCCCAAACGACCCCGTAGGAGGCACGGACACCTCACACGTGACCAATGTAACTTATAGGAACTGATCGCGTAGTCTCGGGTCTCCCGATTTGAGAGAATGAAGATAATTTGCAAATCAAACTTAGACTTAAAAATAAGCCATTAAAGGGTGAAAACCCAAACCAGCCCCCATACGACCCCGTAGGAGGTATGAACACCTCGCACGGGACCAATGTAACTTGTAAGAACTGACCGCATAGTCCCGGCTCTTTCGGTTTGAGAGTATGACAATAATTTATAAAAATCGTACATAGACTTATAAATAAGCCGTTAAAGAGTGAAAAACCAAACCAGCCCCCAAACGATCCCGTAGGAGGCACGAACACCTCACACGGGACCAATGTAACTAGTAGGAACTGACCGCGTAGTCCCGGGTCTTCCGATTTGAGAGTATGACGATAATTTGTAAAAATCACACTTAGACTTCAAAATAAGCCGTTAAAGGGCGAAAACCGTAGGTGGCACAAACACATCGCACGTGACCAATGTAACTTATAGGAACTGACCGCATAGTCCCGGGTCTCCCGATTTGAGAGTATGACGATAATTTGTAAATATCACACTTAGATTATAAATAAGCCATTAAAGGGTGGAAACCCAAACCAGCCCTCAAACGACCGCGTAGGAGGCACGAGCACCTCGCACGGGACCAATGTAAGTTTTAGGAACTGACCGCGTAGTCCCAGGTCTCTCGGATTGAGAGTATGATGATAATTTGTAAAAATCACACTTAGACTTAAAAATAAGCCTTTAAAGGATGAAAACCCAAACCAACCCCCGAATGACCCTGTAGGAGGCACGAACACATCGTACGGGACCAATGTAACTTGTAGGAACAAACCGCGTAGTCCCGTGTCTCTCTGCTTGAGAGTATGACGATAATTTGCAAAAATCACACTTAGACTTAAAAACAAGCCGTTAAAGGGTGAAAACCAAAACCAGCCCCATACGACCCCATAGGAGGCATGAACAACTCGCATGGGATAATTGTAACTTGTAGGAAGTGACCGCGTAGTCCCGGGTCTCCTGGTTTGAGAGTATGACGATAATTTGCAAAAATCACTCTTAGACTTAAAAATAAGCCGTTAAAGGGTGAAAATCCAAACTAACCCCCAAATGAACCTGTAGGAGGCACGAACACCTCGCACGAGACCAATGTAACTTGTAGGAACTGACCGCGTAGTCCCGGGTCTCCCAATTTTAGAGTATGATGATAATTTGCAAATATCACACTTAGACTTAAAAACAGGTCGTTAAAGGGTGAAAACCCAAACCAGCCCGCATACGACCCCGTAGGAGTCACGAACACCTCGCACGGGACCAATGTAACTTATAGGAACTAACCCCGTAGTCCCGGGTCTACTAATTTTAGAGTATGAAGACAATTTGCAAAAATAACACTTTGACTTAAAAACTGGTCGTTTAAGGGTGAAAACCCCAACCAGTCCCCAAACGGACCCGTAAGAGGGATGAACACCTCGCACGTGACAAATGTAACTTGTAGGAACTGATAGCATAGTCCCGGGTCTCTCTGTTTGAGAGTATGACGATGATTTTCAAAAATCACACTTATACTTAAAAATATGCCGTTAAAGGGTGAAAACCCAAACCAGGTCCCAAACGACCCCGTAGGAGGCACGAACACCTCGCACGTGACTAATGTAACTTATAGGAACTGACCGCGTAGTCCCGGGTCTTCCGATTTGAGAGTATGATGATAATTAGAAAAAAATCACATTTAGACTTTAAAACAAGCCCTTAAAGGGTGAAAATCCAAACTAGCCCCGATACGACCCCGTAGGAGGCACGAACACTTCGCACGTGACCAATGTAACTTGTAGTAACTGACCGCATAGTCCCGGCTCTCTCGGTTTGAGAGTATGATGATAATTTGCAAAAATTCCACTTAGACTTAAAAACAAGCCGTCAAAGGGTGAAAACCCAAACCAGCCCCCATATGACCCCGTAGAAGGCACGAATACATCGCACAGGACCAATGTAACTTGTAGGAACAGATCGCGTAGTCCCGCGTCTCTCAGTTTGAGAGTATGAGGATAATTTGCAAAAATCACACTTAGACTTAAAAACAAGCCGTTAAAGGGTGAAAACCCAAACCAACCCCCAAATGACCCTGTAGGAGGCACGAACACCTCGCACGAGACCAATGTAACTTGTAGGAACTGACCGCGTAGTCCCGGGTCTCCCAATTTTAGAGTATGACGATAATTTGCAAAAAACACACTTAGACTTAAAAACAAGCCGTTAAAGGGTGAAAACCCAAACCAGCACCCAAACGACCCTGTAAGAGGCACGATCAAATCGTACGTGACCAATGTAACTTGTAGGAACTGACCGCGTAGTCCTGAGTCTATCGATTTGAGAGTATGATGGTAATTTGCAAAAATTACACTTATACTTAAAAACAAGCCGTTAAAGGGTGAAAACCCAAACCAACGCCCATACGACCCCGTAGGAGTCACGAACACCTCGCACGGTACCAATGTAACTTATAGGAACTAACCGCGTAGTCCCGGGTCTACTGGTTTGAGAGTATGAAGACAATTTGCAAAAATAACACTTTGACTTAAAAACTGGTCGTTTAAGGGTGAAAACCCCAACCAGTCCCCAAACGGACCCGTAAGAGGGATGAACACCTCGCACGTGACAAATGTAACTTGTAGGAACTGACAGCATAGTCCCGGGTCTCCCTGTTTGAGAGTATGACGATGATTTTCAAAAATCACACTTATACTTAAAAACAGGCCGTTAAAGGGTGAAAACCCAAACCTGGCCCCAAACGACCCCATAGGAGGCACGAACACCTCGCACGGGACCAATGTAACTTATAGGAACTGACCGCGTAGTCCCGGGTCTTCCGATTTGAGAGTATGATGATAATTAGCAAAAATCACATTTAGACTTAAAAATAAGCCCTTAAAGGGTGAAAACCCAAACTAGCCCCCATACGACCCCGTAGGAGGCACGAACACTTCGCACGTGACCAATGTAACTTGTAGTAACTGACCGCATAGTCCCGGCTCTCTCGGTTTGAGAGTATGATGATAATTTGCAAAAATTGCACTTAGACTTAAAAACAAGCTGTCAAAGGGTGAAAACCCAAACCAGCCCCCATATGACCCCGTAGAAGGCACGAATACATCGCACAGGACCAATGTAACTTGTAGGAACAGATCGCGTAGTCCCGCGTCTCTCAGTTTGAGAGTATGAGGATAATTTGCAAAAATCACACTTAGACTTAAAAACAAGCCGTTAAAGGGTGAAAACCCAAACCAACCCCCAAATGACCCTGTAGGAGGCACGAACACCTCGCACGAGACCAATGTAACTTGTAGGAACTGACCGCGTAGTCCCGGGTCTCCCAATTTTAGAGTATGACGATAATTTGCAAAAAACACACTTAGACTTAAAAACAAGCCGTTAAAGGGTGAAAACCCAAACCAACGCCCATACGACCCCGTAGGAGTCACGAACACCTCGCACGGTACCAATGTAACTTATAGGAACTAACCGCGTAGTCCCGGGTCTACTGGTTTGAGAGTGTGATGACAATTTGCAAAAATAACACTTAGACTTAAAAACTTGTCGTCAAAGGGTGAAAACCCCAACCAGTCCCCAAACGGACCCGAAAGCGGCACGAACACCTCGCACGGGGCCAATGTAACTTGTCGGAACTGACCGCATAGTCCCAGGTCTCCCAGTTTGAGAGTATGACGATAATTTGTAAAAATCACACTCAGACATATAAATATGCCGTTAAAGGGTGAAAACCCAAACCAGGCCCCAAACGACCCCGTAGGAGGCACGGACACCTCACACGTGACCAATGTAACTTATAGGAACTGATCGCGTAGTCTCGGGTCTCCCGATTTGAGAGAATGAAGATAATTTTCAAATCAAACTTAGACTTAAAAATAAGCCATTAAAGGGTGAAAACCCAAACCAGCCCCCATACGACCCCGTAGGAGGCACGAACACCTCGCACGGGACCAATGTAACTTGTAAGAACTGACCGCATAGTCCCGGCTCTTTCGGTTTGAGAGTATGACAATAATTTATAAAAATCGCACATAGACTTATAAATAAGCCGTTAAAGAGTGAAAAACCAAACCAGCCCCCAAACGATCCCGTAGGAGGCACGAACACCTCACACGGGACCAATGTAACTAGTAGGAACTGACCGCGTAGTCCCGGGTCTTTCGATTTGAGAGTATGACGATAATTTGTAAAAATCACACTTAGACTTCAAAATAAGCCGTTAAAGGGCGAAAACCGTAGGTGGCACAAACACATCGCACGTGACCAATGTAACTTATAGGAACTGACCGCATAATCCCGGGTCTCCCGATTTGAGAGTATGACGATAATTTGTAAATATCACACTTAGACTTATAAATAAGCCATTAAAGGGTGGAAACCCAAACCAGCCCTCAAACGACCCCGTAGGAGGCACGAGCACCTCGCACGGGACCAATGTAAGTTTTAGGAACTGACCGCGTAGTCCCAGGTCTCTCGGATTGAGAGTATGATGATAACTTGTAAAAATCACACTTAGACTTAAAAATAAGCCGTTAAAGGATGAAAACCCAAACCAACCCCCGAATGACCCTGTAGGAGGCACGAACACATCGCACGGGACCAATGTAACTTATAGGAACTAACCGCGTAGTCCCGTGTCTCTCTGCTTGAGAGTATGACGATAATTTGCAAAAATCACACTTAGACTTAAAAGCAAGTCGTTAAAGGGTGAAAACCCAAACCAACCCCATACGACCCCATAGGAGGCATGAACAACTCGCATGGGATAATTGTAACTTGTAGGAAGTGACCGCGTAGTCCCGGGTCTCCTGGTTTGAGAGTATGACGATAATTTGCAAAAATCACTCTTAGACTTAAAAATAAGCCGTTAAAGGGTGAAAATCCAAACTAACCCCTAAATGAACCTGTAGGAGGCACGAACACCTCGTACGAGACCAATGTAACTTGTAGGAACTGACCGCGTAGTCCCGGGTCTCCCAATTTTAGAGTATGACGATAATTTGCAAAAATCACACTTAGACTTAAAAACAGGTCGTTAAAGGGTGAAAACCCAAACCAGCCCGCATACGACCCCGTAGGAGTCACGAACACCTCGCACGGGACCAATGTAACTTATAGGAACTAACCGCGTAGTCCCGGGTCTACTAGTTTTAGAGTATGAAGACAATTTTCAAAAATAACACTTTGACTTAAAAACTGGTTGTTTAAGGGTGAAAACCCCAACCAGTCCCCAAACGGACCCGTAAGAGGGATGAACACCTCGCACGTGACAAATGTAACTTGTAGGAACTGACAACATAGTCCCGGGTCTCTCTGTTTGAGAGTATGACGATGATTTTCAAAAATCACACTTATACTTAAAAATAGGCCGTTAAAGGGTGAAAACCCAAACCAAGTCCCAAACGACCCCGTAGGAGGCACGAACACCTCGTACGTGACCAATGTAACTTATAGGAACTGACCGCGTAGTCCCGGGTCTTCCTATTTGAGAGTATGATGATAATTAGCAAAAATCACATTTAGACTTAAAAACAAGCCCTTAAAGGGTGAAAATCCAAACTAGCCCCCATACGACCCCGTAGGAGGCACGAACACTTCGCACGTGACCAATGTAACTTGTAGTAACTGACCGCATAGTCCCGGCTCTCTCGGTTTGAGAGTATGATGATAATTTGCAAAAATTGCACTTAGACTTAAAAACAAGCCGTCAAAGGGTGAAAACCCAAACCAGCCCCCATATGACCCCGTAGAAGGCACGAATACATCGCACAGGACCAATGTAACTTGTAGGAACAGATCGCGTAGTCCCGCGTCTCTCAGTTTGAGAGTATGACGATAATTTGCAAAAATCACACTTAGACTTAAAAACAAGCCGTTAAAGGGTGAAAACCCAAACCAACCCCCAAATGACCCTGTAGGAGGCACGAACACCTCGCACGAGACCAATGTAACTTGTAGGAACTGACCGCGTAGTCCCGGGTCTCCCAATTTTAGAGTATGACGATAATTTGCAAAAAACACACTTAGACTTAAAAACAAGCCGTTAAA
Organism: Sambucus nigra; assembly: GCA_949130495.1. Taxonomy (NCBI): domain Eukaryota; kingdom Viridiplantae; phylum Streptophyta; class Magnoliopsida; order Dipsacales; family Adoxaceae; genus Sambucus; species Sambucus nigra. The sequence goes on from OX422211.1 coordinate 380,703,637, forward strand.
GGGTGAAAACCCAAACCAGCACCCAAACGACCCTGTAAGAGGCACGATCAAATCGTACGTGACCAATGTAACTTGTAGGAACTGACCGCGTAGTCCTGAGTCTATCGATTTGAGAGTATGATGGTAATTTGCAAAAATTACACTTATACTTAAAAACAAGCCGTTAAAGGGTGAAAACCCAAACCAACGCCCATACGACCCCGTAGGAGTCACGAACACCTCGCACGGTACCAATGTAACTTATAGGAACTAACCGCGTAGTCCCGGGTCTACTGGTTTGAGAGTATGAAGACAATTTGCAAAAATACCACTTTGACTTAAAAACTGGTCGTTTAAGGGTGAAAACCCCAACCAGTCCCCAAACGGACCCGTAAGAGGGATGAACACCTCGCACGTGACAAATGTAACTTGTAGGAACTGACATCATAGTCCCGGGTCTCCCTGTTTGAGAGTATGACGATGATTTTCAAAAATCACACTTATACTTAAAAATAGGCCGTTAAAGGGTGAAAACCCAAACCTGGCCCCAAACGACCCCATAGGAGGCACGAACACCTCGCACGGGACCAATGTAACTTATAGGAACTGACCGCGTAGTCCCGGGTCTTCCGATTTGAGAGTATGATGATAATTAGCAAAAATCACATTTAGACTTAAAAACAAGCCCTTAAAGGGTGAAAACCCAAACTAGCCCCCATACGACCCCGTAGGAGGCACGAACACTTCGCACGTGACCAATGTAACTTGTAGTAACTGACCGCATAGTCCCGGCTCTCTCGGTTTGAGAGTATGATGATAATTTGCAAAAATTGCACTTAGACTTAAAAACAAGCCGTCAAAGGGTGAAAACCCAAACCAGCCCCCATATGACCCCGTAGAAGGCATGAATACATCGCACAGGACCAATGTAACTTGTAGGAACTGATCGCGTAGTCCCGAGTCTCTCAGTTTGAGAGTATGACGATAATTTGCAAAAATCACACTTAGACTTAAAAACAAGCTGTTAAAGGGTGAAAACCCAAACCAACCCCCATTCGACCCCGTAGGAGTCATGAACACATCGCGTGGGACAATTGTAACTTGTAGGAACAAACCGCGTAGTCCCGGGTCTCCTGGTTTGAGAGTATGACGATAATTTGCCAAAAATCACTCATAGACTTAAAAATAAGTCGTTAAAGGGTGAAAATCCAAACCAACCCCCAAACGACCTCGTAGGAAGCACGAACACCTCGCACGAGACCAATGTAACTTGTAGGAACTGACCGCGTAGTCCCGGGTCTCCCAATTTGAGAGTATGATAATAATTTGCAAAAATCACACTTAGACTTAAAAATAAGTCGTTAAAGGGTGAAAACCCAAACCAACCCCCAAATGACCCTGTAAGAGGCACGAACACATCGCACGTGACCAATGTAACTGGTAGGAACTGACCGCGTAGTCCCGAGTCTCTCGGTTTGGGAGTATGACGATAATTTGCAAGAATCACAGACTTAAAAACAAGCCGTTAAAGGGTGAAAACCCAAACCAGCCCCCATACGACCCCGTAGGAGTCACAAACACATCTCACGGGACCAATGTAACTTACAGGAACTGAGCGCGTAGTCCTGGGTCTACTGGTTTTAGAGTATGATGATAAGTTGCAAATCAAACTTAGGGTTAAAAACAAGCCATTAAAGGGTGAAAACCCAAACTAGCCCCCATTCGATCCCGTAGGAGGCACGGACACTTCGCACGGGATCAATGTAACTTGTAGGAACTCACCGCATAGTCCCGGGACTCCTGGTTTGAGAGTATGACGATAATTTGCAAAAATAACACTTATACTTTAAAAATAGGCCGTTAAAGGGTGAAAACCCAAACCATGCCCCAAACGTCCCCGTAGGAGGCACGGACACCTCGCACATGACCAATGTAACTTGTAGGAACTGACCGCGTAGTCCCGGATCTCCCAGTTTGAGAGTATGAAAATAATATGCAAAAATCACACTTATACTTAAAAATAGGCCGTTAAAGGGTGAAAACGCAAACCAGGCCCCAAACGACCCCTTAGGAGGCACAAACACCTCGCACGTGACCAATGTAACTTGTAGGAACTGACCGCGTAGTCCCCCGGGTCTCCCGGTTTGGGAGTACGATGATATTTTGCAAAAATCACACTTAGACTTAAAAACTGGTCGTTAAAAGGTAAGAACCCCAACCAGTCCCCAAACGGACCCGTAAGAGGCATGAACACCTCGCACGTGACAAATGTAACTTGTAGGAACTGACCGCATAGTCCCGAGTCTCCCAGTTTGAGAGTATGACGATAATTTGCAAAAATCACACTTATACTTAAAAATAGGGCGTTAAAGGGTGAAAACCCAAATCAGGCCCCAAACGACCCCTAAGGAGGCACGAACACCTTGCACGTGACCAATGTAACTTGTAGGAACTGACCGCGTAGTCCCGGATCTCCTGGTTTGAGAGTATGACGATAATTTGCAAAAATCACACTTAGACTTAAAAATAAGCTGTTAAAGGGTGAAAACCCAAACCATCCCCCATACGACCCCGTTGGAGGCACGAACACCTCGTACGGGACCAATGTAACTTGTAGGAACTGACCGCGTAGTCCCGGGTTTCCCGGTTTGAGAGTATGACGATAATTTGCAAAAATCACACTTATATTTAAAAATAGGCCGTTAAAGGGCGAAAACCGAAACCATCCCCCAAACGACCCCGTAGGAGGCACGGACACCTCACACGTGACCAATGTAACTTGTAGAAACTCACCGCGTAGTCTCGGGTCTCCTGGTTTGAGAGTATGACAATAATTTGGAAAAATCACTCTTAGATTTAAAAATAAGCCGTTAAAGGGTGAAAATTCCAACCCACCCCCAAACGACCCCGTAGGAGGCACAAACACCTCGCACGAGACCAATGTAACTTGTAGGAACTAACTGCGTAGTCCCGGGTCTTTCGGTTTGAGATTACGTCGATAATTTGCAAAAATCACACCTAGACTTAAAAACAAGCCGTTAAATAGTGAAAACCCAAACTAGCCCCCAAACGACCCTGTAGGAGGCACGAACACATCGCACGTGACCAATGTAACTTGTAGGAACTGATCGCGTAGTCCCGAGTCTCTCCGTTTGAGAGTATGATGATAATTTGCAAAAATCACACTTAGACTTAAAAATAAGCCGTTAAAGGGTGAAAACCCAAACGAGCCCCCATACGACCCCGTAGGAGGCAGGAACACCTCGCACGGGACCAATGTAACTTGTAGGAACTGACCGCGTACTCTCGTGTCTTCTGGTTTGAGAGTATCACAATATTTTGCACAAACAACACTTAGACTTAAAAACTGGTCGTAGAAGGGTGAAAATCCCAACCAGTCCCCAAGCAGACCCGTAAGAGGCATGAACACCTCGCACGTGACAAATGTACCTTGTAGGAACTGACCGCATAGTCCCGGGTCTCTCGGTTTGAGAGTATGACGATAATTTGCAAAAATCACACTTATACTTAAAAATAGGCCGTTAAAGGGTGAAAACCAAAACGAGGCCCCAAACGACCCCTTAGGAGGCACTGACACCTCGCACGTGACCAATGTAACTTGTAGGAACTGACCGCGTAGTCCCGGGTCTCCCGGTTTGAGAGTACGATGATAATTTGCAATAATCACATTTAAACTTAAAAACAAGTCGTTAAAGGGTGAAAATCCAAACCAGCCCCCGTACGACCCCGTAGGAGGCACGAACACCTCGCACGTGACTAATGTAACTTGTAGGAACAGACTGCGTAGTCCCGGCTCTCCGGATTTGAGAGTATGATGATAATTTTCAAAAATGGCACTTAGACTTAAAAACAAGCCGTTAAAGGGTGAAAACCCAAACCAACCCCCATACGACCCCGTAAGAGGCATGAACACCTCGCATGCGACGAATGTAACTTGTAGGAACTGACCGCGTAGTCCCGGGTCTCCTGGTTTGAGAGTATGACGATAATTTGCAAAAATCACTCTTAGACTTAAAAATAATCCGTAAAAGGGTGAAAATCCAAACCAACCCCCAAACGATCCCGTAGGAGGCACCAACACTTCGCACGTGACCAATGTAACTTGTAGTAACTAACCACATAGTCCCGGCTCTCCCGGTTTGAGAGTATGATGATAATTTGCAAAAATTGCACTTAGACTTAAAAACAAGCCGTCAAAGGGTGAAAACCCAAACCATCCCCCAAACGACCCTGTAGGAGGCACGAACACATCGCACGTGACCAATGTAACTTGTAGGAAATGACCGCGTAGTCTCGAGTCTCTCGGTTTGAGAGTATGACGATAATTTGTAAAAATCACACTTTGACTTAAAAACAGGCCGTTAAAGGGTGAAAACCCAAACCAGTCCGCATACGACCCCGTAGGAGTCACGAACACCTCGCACGGGACTAATGTAACTTATAGGAACTGATCGCGTAGTACTGGGTCAACTGGTTTGAGAGTATGATGATAATTCGAAAAAATAACACTTAGACATAAAAACTGGTCGTTAAAGGGTGAAAACCGCAACCAGTCACCAAATGAACCCGTAAGAGGCACGAACACCTCGCACGTGACAAATGTAACATGTAGGAACTGACCGCATAGTCCCGGGTCTCCCGATTTGAGAGTATGACGATAATTTGCAAAAATCACACTTATACTTAAAAATAGGCCGTTAAACGGTGAAAACCCAAACCATCCCCCAAACGACCCCGTAGGAGGCACAGACACCTCGCACGTGACCAATGTAACTTGTAGGAACTCACCGCGTAGTCCCGGGTCTCCCGGGTTAAAAGTATGACGATAATTTGCAAAAATAACACTTAGACTTAAAAACAAGCCGTTAAAGGGTGAAAACCCAAACCAGCCCCCATACGACCCCGCAGGAGGCACGAACACCTCGCATGGGACCAATGTAACTTGTAGGAACTGACCGCGTAGTCCCGAGACTCCTGGTTTGAGACTATGACGATAATTTGTAAAAATGATACTTAGACTTAAAAATTGGTCGTTAAAGGGTGAAAACCCCAACCAGTCCCCAAACGGAACCGTAAGAGGCACGAACACCTCGCACGTGACCAATGTAACTTGTAGGAACTGACCGCGTAGTCCCGGATCTCCTGGTTTGAGAGTATGACGATAATTTGCAAAAATCACACTTAGACTTAAAAATAAGCCGTTAAAGGGTGAAAACCCAAACCAGCCCCCAAACGACCCTGTAGGAGGCACGAACACATCGCACGTGACCAATGTAACTTGTATTAAATGACCGCGTTGTCCCGAGTCTCTCGGTTTGAGAGTATGACGATAATTTGCAAAAATCACACTTAGACTTAAAAACAAGCCATTAAAGGGTGAAAAAACAAACCAACCCCCATAGGACCCCGTAGGAGGCATGATCACCTTGCATGGGACGAATGTAACTCGTAGGAACTGACCGCATAGTCCCGGGTCTCCTCGTTTTAGAGTATGACGATAATTTTCAAAAATCTCTCTTAGACTTAAAAATTAGCCGTTGAAGGGTGAAAAACCAAACCAACCCCCAAACGACCCCGTAGGAGGCACGAACACCTCGCACGGGATCAATGTAACTTGTAGGAACTATCCGCGTAGTCCCGGGTCTCTCGATTTGAGAGTATGATGATAATTTACAAAAATCGCACTTAGACTTAAAAACAAGTCGTTAAAGGGTGAAAACCCAAACCATCCCCCAAACGACCCTGTAGGAGGCACGAACACATCGCACGTGACCAATGTAACTTGTAGGAAATGACCGCGTTGTCCCGAGTCTCTCGGTTTGAGAGTATGATGATAATTTGCAATAATCACACTTAGACTTAAAACCAAGCCGTTAAAGGGTGAAAACCCAAACCAGCCCCCATACGACCCCATAAGAGGCATGAACAGCTCGCATGGGACCAATGTAACTTGTAGGAACTGACCGCGTAGTCCTGGGTCTCCTTGTTTGAAAGTATGATGATAATTTAAAAAAATAACACTTAGACTTAAAAATAGGCTGTTAAAGGGTGAAAACCCCAACCAGTCCCCAAACGGACCCGTAAGAGGAACGAACACCTCGCAAGGGACCAGTGTAAGTTATAGGAACTGACCGCGTAGTCTTGGGTCGCCCGGTTTGAGTGTATGCCGATAATTTTTAAAAATCACACTTAGACTTAAAAACAAACTGTTAAAGGGTGAAAACCCAAACCAGCCCCCATACTACCTCGTAGGAGTTACGGGCACCTCGCACGTGACCAATGTAACTTGTAGGAACTGACCGCGTAGTTTCGGGTCTCTTAGTTTGAGAGTATGATGATAATTTGCAAAAATCACACTTAAACTTAAAAATAAACCGTTAAAGAGTGAAAACCTAAACTAGCCCCCATACGACCATGTAGGAGGCACGAACACCTCACATGGGTACAATGTAACTTGTAGGGGTGAAAACCCAAATCCGCCCCCAAACGACCCCGTAGGAGGCACGAACACCTCGCACGGGACCAATGTAACTTGTACCAACTGACCGCGTAGTCCAGGATCTCCCGGTTTGAGAGTATAACGATAACTGCTAAAAATCACACTTTGACTTAAAAACAAGCCTTTAAAGGGTGAAAACCCAAACAAGACCCCAAACGACCCCGTAGGAGGCACGAATACCTCGCACGGGACCAATGTAACGTGTAGGAACTGACCGCGTACTCCCGAGTCTCCCGGTTTGAGAGTATGACGGTAATTTGCAAAAACGACACTTAGACTTAAAAACAAGCCTTAAAGGGTGAAAACCCAAACCAACCCTCAAACGATCCTGTAGGAGGCACGAACACCTCGCACGTGACCAATGTAACTTATAGGAGCTGACCGCGTAGTCGCGAGTCTCTCGGTTTGAGAGTATGACGATAATTTGCAAAAATCACAATTAGACTTAAAAACAAGCCGTTAAAGGGTAAAAACCCAAACCAGCCCCCATACGACCCCGTAGGAGGCATGAACACCTCGAACGGGACCAATGTAACTTATAGGAACAGACCGGGTAGTCCCGGGTCTCCTTGTTTGAGAGTATGACGATAATTTACAAAAATAACAGTTAGACTTAAAAACTGGTCGTTAAAGGGTGAAAACCCAAACCAGCCCCCAAACGACCTTGTAAGAGGCACGAACACATCGCACGTGACCAATGTACCTTGTAGGAACTGACCGCATAGTCCCGGGTCTCCCGGTTTAAGAGTATGACGATAATTTGTAAAAATCACACTTAGACTTAAAAATAAGCCGTTAAAGGGTGAAAACCCAAACCAACCCCCAAACAACCCAGTAGGAGGCACGAACACCTCGCACGGGACCGATGTAATTTGTAGGAAATGACGGCGTAGTCCCGAGTCACCCGGTTTGAAAGTATGATGATAATTTGTAAAAATCACACTTAGACTTAAAAACAAGCCATTAAAGGGTAAAAACCCAAACTACCCCCCAAACGACCCTGTAGGAGGAACGAACACATCGCACGTGACCAATGTAACTTGTAGAAAATGAATGCGTAGTCCCGAGTCTCTCGGTTTGAGAGTATGATGATAATTTGTAAAAATCACACTTAGACTTAAAAACAGGTCGTTAAAGGGTGAAAACCCAAACCAGCCCGCATACGACCCCGTAGGAATCACGAACACCTCGCACGGGACCAATGTAACTTATAGGAACTGACTGCATAGTACCGGATCTACTGGTTTGAGAGTATGATGATAATTTGAAAAAATAACACTTAGACTTAAAAACTAGTCGTTAAAGGGTGAAATCCGGAACCAGTTCCCAAACGAACCCGTAAGATGCACGAACACCTCGCACGTAACAAATGTTACTTGTAGAAACTGGCCGCATAGTCCCGGGTCTCCCGATTTGAGAGTATGACGATAAGTTGCAAAAATCACACTTATACTTAAAAATAGGCCGTTACACGGTGAAAACCCAAACCATCCCCCAAACGACCCCTTAGGAGGCACGGACACCTCGCACGTGACAAATGTAACTTGTAGGAACTGACCGCGTAGTCCCGGGTCTCCCGGTTTGAAAGTATGACGATAATTTGCAAAAATCACACTTAGACTTGAAAACAAGCCGTTAAAGGGTGAAAACCCAAACCAACCCCCATACGACCCCGTAGGAGGCACGAACACCTCGCTTGGGACCAATGTAACTTGTAGGAACTGACCGCATAGTCCTGAGACTCCTTGTTTGAAAGTATCACGATAATTTGCAAAAATAACACTTAGACTTAAAAACTGGTCGTTAAAGGGTGAAAACCCCAACAAGTCCCCAAACGGAACCGTTAGAGGCACGAACACCTCGCACGTGACCAATGTAACTTGTAGGAACTGACCGCATAGTCCCAGGTCTCCGGGTTTGAGAGTATGACGATAATTAGCAAAAATCACACTTAGACTTAAAAACAAGCCATTAAAGGGTGAAAACCCAAACCAGCCCCCAAACGACCCTGTAGGAGGCACGAACACATCGCACGTGACCAAAGTAACTTGTAGGAACTGACCGCCTATTCCCGAGTCTCTCGGTTTTAGAGTATGACGATAATTTGCAAAAATTACACTTAGACTTACAAACAAGCAATTAAAGGGTGAAAAACCAAACCAACCCCCATACAACCCCGTAGGAGGCATGAACACCTCGCATGGGACGAATGTAACTTGTAGGAACTGACCGCGTATTCCCGGGTCTCCTGGTTTGAGAGTATGACGATAATTTGCAAAAATCACTCTTAGACTTAAAAATAAGCCATTAAAGGGTGAAAGTCAAAACCAACCCCCAAACGACCCCGTAGGAGGCATGAACACCTCGCACGAGACGTATGTAACTTGTCGGAACTGACCGCGTAGTCCCGGGTCTCTCGATTTGAGAGTATGACGATAATTTGCAAAAATCACACTTAGACTTAAAAATAAGCGGTTAAAGGGTGAAAACCCAAACCAGTCCTCAAACGACCCTGTAGGAGGCACGAACACATCGCACGTGACCAATGTAACTTGTATTAAATGACCGCGTTGTCCCGAGTCTCTCGGTTTGAGAGTATAACGATAATTTGCAATAATCACACTTAGACTTAAAAATAAACCGTTAAAGGGTGAAAACCCAAACCTGCCCCCATACGACCCCATAGGAGGCATGAACACCTCGCATGGGACCAATGTAACATGTAGAAACTGACCGCGTAGTCCTGGGTCTCCTGGTTTGAAAGTACGATGATAATTTGTAAAAATAACACTTAGACTTAAAAATAGGCCGTTAAAGGGTGAAAACCCCAACCAGTCCCCAAACGGACCCATAAGAGGAACGAACACCTCGCAAGGGACTAGTGTAACTTAGAGGAAGTGACCGCATAGTCTCGGGTCTCCCAATTTGAGAGTATGACGATAATTTGTAAAAATCACACTTAGACTTAAAAACAAACCGTTAAAGGGTGAAAATCAAAACCAGCCTCCATACTACCTCGTAGGAGGCACGGACACCTCGTACGTGACAAATGTAACTTGTAGGAACTGACTGCGTAGTCCCGGGTCTCCCGGTTTGAGAGTATGACGATAATTTGCAAAAATAACACTTAGACTTAATAACTGGTCGTTAAAGGGTGAAAACTCCAACCATCCCCCAAACAGACCCGTAAGAGGCAGGAACACCTCGCACGTGACAATGTAACTTGTAGGAACTGACCACATTGTCCCGAGTTGCCCGGTTTGAGAGTATGATGATAATTTGAAAAAATCACACTTATACCTAAAAATAAGTTGTTAAAGTGTGAAAACCCAAACCAGCCCCCAAACGACCCCGTAGGAGGCACGAATACCTCGCACGTGACCAATGTAACTTGTAGGAACTGACCGCGTAGTCCCGGGTCTCCGGATTTGAGAGTATGACGATAATTTGGAAAAATCACACTTAGACTTAAAAATAAGCCGTTAAAGGGTGAAAACCCAAACCAGACCCCATACGGCCCCGTAGGAGGTACGAACACCTCGCACGGGTACAATGTAACTTGTAGGGGTGAAAACCCAAATCAGCCCCCAAACGACCCTGTAGGAGGCACGGACATCTCGCATGGGACTAATGTAACTTGTGGCAACTGACCGCGTAGTCCAGGGTCTCCCGGTTTGAGAGTATGACGACAAGTTGTAAAAATCACACTTTGACTTAAAAACAAGTCGTTAAAGGGTGAAAATCCAAACCATCCCCCAAACAACCCCGTAGGAGTCACAAACACCTCGCACGGGACCAGTGTAACTTGTAGAAACTGACCGCGTAGTCCCGGGTCTCTCGGTTTGAGAGTATAATGATAATTTGCAAAAATCACACTTAAACTTAAAAATAAACCGTTAAAGAGTGAAAACCCAAACCAGCCCCCATACGACCATGTAGGAGGCACGAACACCTCACACAGGTACAATGTAACTTGTAGGGGTGAAAACCCAAATCAGCCACCAAACGACCCCGTAGGAGGCACGAACACCTCGCACGGGATAAATGTAACTTGTAGCAACTGACCGCGTAGTCCAGGGTCTCCCGGTTTGAGAGTATAATGATAACTTGTAAAAATCACACTCTGACTTAAAAACAAGCCATTAAAGGGTGAAAACCCAAACCAACCCCCAAAAGACCCCGAAGGAGGCACAAACACCTCGCACGGGACCAATGTAACTTGTAGGAACTGACCGCGTAGACCCGAGTCTCCCGGTTTGAGAGTATAACGGTAATTTGCAAAAATGACACTTAGACATAAAAACAAGCCTTAAAGGGTGAAAACCCAACCAGCCCCCAAACTATCCTGTAGGAGGCACGAACACCTCGCACGTGACCAATGTAACTTGTAGGAGATGACCACGTAGTCGCGGGTCTCTCGGTTTGAGAGTATGATAATAATTTGCAAAAATCACAATTAGACTTACAAACAAGCCGTTAAAGGGAGAAAACCCAAACCAGCCCCCATACGCCCCCTTAGGAGGCATGAACACCACGCACGGGACCAATGTAACTTATAGGAACAGACCGGGTAATCCCGGGGCTCCTAGTTTGATAGTATGACGATAATTTACAAAAAAAACACTTAGACTTAAAAACTGGTCGTTAAAAGGTGAAAACCCAAACCAGCCCCAAACAACCTTGTAAGAGGCACAGACACATCGTACGTGACCAATGTAACTTGTAGGAACAGACTGCATAGTCCCGGGTCTCCCGGTTTGAGAGTATGACGATAATTTGTAAAAATCACACTTAGACTTAAAAATTAGCCGTTAAAGGGTGAAAACCCAAACCACCACCCAAACGACCCCGTAGGGGGCACGAATATCTCCCACGGAACCAATGTAACTTGTAGGAACTCATCGCGTAGTCCCGGGTCTCCCGGTTTGAGAGTATGACGATAATATGTAAAAATCACACTTAGACTTAAAAACAAGCCGTTAAAGGATGAAAACCCAAACCAGCCCCCAAACAACCCTATAGGAGGCACGAGCACATCGCACGTAGCCAATGTAACTTGTAGGAATTGACCGCGTAGTCCCCAGTCTCTTAGTTTGAGAGTATGGAGATAATTTGCAAAAATCACGCTTAGACTTATAAATAAGCTGTTAAAGGATGAAAACCTAAACCAGCCCCATACGACCCCACAGGAGGCATGAACACCTCGCATGGGACAATTGTAACTTGTAGGAACTGACCGCGTAGTGCCCGGGTCTCCTGGTTTGAGAGTATTACAATAATTTGCAAAAATCACTCTTAGACTTAAAAATAAGTCGTTAATGGGTGAAAATCCGAACTAACCCCCAAACGACCCCGTAGGAGGCACGAACACCTCGCACGAGACCAATGTAACTGGTAGGAACTGACCGCGTAGTCTCAGGTCTCCCGATTTGAGAGTATGACTATAATTTGCAAAAATCAAACTTAGAATTAAAAACAAGTCGTTAAAGGGTTAAAACCCAAACCAGCCCCCATACGACCCTGTAGGAGGCACAGACACCTCGCACGGGACCAATGTAACTTATAGGAACTGAACGCGAAGTGTCGGGTCTCCCGGTTTGAGAGTATGATGATAATTTAAAAAAATCACACTCAGACTTAAAAACAAGCCGTTAAAGGGTGAAAACCCAAACCATCCCCCACACGACCCCGTAGGAGGCAAGAACACATCGTACGGGACCAATGTAACTTTTAGGAACTGACTGCGTAGTACCGAGTCTCCCGATTTGAGAGTATGACGATAATTTGTAAAAGTCACACCTAGACTTAAAAACAAGCCGTTAGAGCGTGAAAGCCCAAACTATCCCCCGTACGACCCCGTAGGAGGCACGAACTCCTCGCACGGAACCAATGTAACTTGTAGGAACTGATCGCAAAGTCCCGGGTCCCCGGTTTGAGAGTATGACTATAATTTGTAAAAATCACACTTAGACTTAAAAACAAGCCATTAATGGGTGAAAACCCAAACCAGCCCCCAAACGACCCTGTAAGAGGTACGAACACGTCGCACGTGACCAATGTAACTTGTAGGAGCTGACCGCGTAGTCCCTGGTCTCCCAGTTTGAGAGTATGATGATAATTTGCAAAAATCACACTTGGACTTAAAAACAAGACGTTAAAGGGTGAAAACCCAAACCGGCCCCCAAACGACCCCTATAGGAGGCACGAACACCTCGCACGAGACCAATGTAAGTTGTAGGAACTGACCGCGTAGTTCTCCATCTCTCAGTTTGAGAGTATGACGATCATTTGTAAAAATCACACTTAGACTTAAAAATGAGTCATTAAAGGGTGAAAACCCAAACCAGCCTCCATACGACCTCGTAGAAGGCACGAACACCTTTCACGGGACCAATGTAACTTTTAGGAACTGACCGCGTAGTCCTGGGTCTCCCGGTTTGAGAGTATGATGATAATTTGTAAAAATCACACTTAAACTTAAAAACAAGCCGTTCAAGGGTGAAAACCCAAATCAGCCCCCAAACGACCCCGTAGGAGGCACGAACACCTCGCACGGGACCAATGTAACTTGTAGGAACTGACTGCATAGTCCCGAGTCTCCCATTTTGAGAGTATGATGATAATTTGTAAAAGTAACACTTAGACTTAAAAAAGGTCATTAAAGGGTGAAAACCCCAACCAGTCCCCAGACGGACCCGTAAGAGGCACGAACGCCTCGCATGGGACCAATGTAACTTATAGGAACCTACCTTGTAGTCCCGGGTCTCACGATTTGAGAATATGACGATAATTTGCAACAATAACACTTAGACTTAAAAATAGGCCGTTAAAAGATGAAAACCCAAACCAACCCCCAAACGACCCCGTATGAGGCACGAACACATCGCACGTGACCAATGTAACTTGTATTAAATGATCGCGTTATCCCGAGTCTCTCGGTTTGAGAGTATGACGATAATTTGCAATAATCACACTTAGACTTAAAAACAAGCCGTTAAAGGGTGAGAACCCAAACCAGCCCCCATACGAGCCCATAGGAGGCATGAACACCTCGCATGGGACCAATGTAACTTGTAGAAACTGACCGCGAAGTCCTGGGTCTCCTGGTTTGAAAGTATGATGATAATTTGTAAACATAACACTTAGACTTAAAAATAGGCCGTTAAAGGGTGAAAACCCCAACCAGTCCCCAAACGGACCCGTAAGAGGAACGAACACCTCGCAAGGGACCAGTGTAACTTATAGGAAGTGACCGCATAGTCTCGGGTCTCCCGGCATGAGAGTATGATGATAATTTATAAAAATCACACTTAAACTTAAAAATAAACCGTTAAAGGGTGAAAATCCAAACCAGCCTCCATACTACCTCGTAGGAGGGACGGACACCTCGCACGTGACCAATGTAACTTGTAGGAACTGACCGCGTAGTCCCGGGTCTCCCGGTTTGAGAGTATGACGATAATTTGCAGAAATAACACTTAGACTTAAAAACTGGTCGTTAAAGGGTGAAAACTCCAACCAGCCCCCAAACAGACCCGTAAAAGGCACGAACACCTCGCACGTGACAATGTAACTTGTAAGAACTAACCACATTATCCCGAGTCACCCGATTTGAGAGTATGATGATAATTTGCAAAAATCACACTGATACCTAAAAATAAGTTGTTAAAGTGTGAAAACCCAAACCAGCCCCCAAACGACCCCGTAGGAGGCACGAATACCTTGCACGTGACCAATGTAACTTGTAGGAACTGACCGCGTAGTCCCGGGTCTCCTGGTTTGAGAGTATGACGATAATTTGAAAAAATCACACTTAGACTTAAAAATAAGCCGTTAAAGGGTGAAAACCCAAACCAGACCCCATACGGCCCCGTAGGAGGCACGAACACCTCGCACGTGTACAATGTAACTTGTAGGGGTGAAAACCCAAATCAGCCCCCAAACGACCCTATAGGAGGCACGGGCATCTCGCACGGGACCAATGTAACTTGTGGCAACTGACCGCGTAGTCCAGGGTCTCCCGGTTTGAGAGTATGACGACAATTTGTAAAAATCACACTTTGACTTAAAAACAAGCCGTTAAAGGGTGAAAACCCAAACCAGCCGCCAAACGACCCCGTAGGAGGCACGAACACCTCGCACGGGACCAATGTAACTTGTAGAAACTGACCGCGTAGTCCCGGGTCTCTCGGTTTAAGAATATAATGATAATTTGCAAAAATCACACTTAAACTTAAAAATAAATCGTTAAAGAGTGAAAACCCAAACCATCCCCCATACGACCACGTAGGAGGCACGAACACCTCACACGGGTACAATGTAACTTGTAGGGGTGAAAACCTAAATTAGCCACCAAACGACCCCGTATGAGGCTCGAACACCTCTCACGGGACCAATGTAACTTGTAGGAACTGACCGCGAAGTCCCGGGTCTCCCTGTTTGACAGTATGACAATACTTTGCAAAAATCACACTTAGACTTAAAAACAAGCCATTAAAGGGTGAAAACCCAAACCAACCCCCAAACGACCCCGTAGGAAGCACAAACACCTCGCACGGGACCAATGTAACTTGTAGGAACTGACCGCGTAGTCCCGAGTCTCTCGGTTTGAGAGTATAACAGTAATTTGCAAAAATGACACTTAGACATAAAAACAAGCCTTAAAGGGTGAAAACCCAAACCAGCCCAGAAACGATCCTGTAGGAGGCACGAACACCTCGCACGTGACTAATGTAACTTGTAGGAGACGACCGCGTAGTCGCGGGTCTCTCGGTTTGAGAGTATGACGATAATTTGCAAAAATCACAATTAGACTTAAAAACAAGCCGTTAAAGGGTGAAAACCCAAACCAGCCCCCATATGCCCCCTTAGGAGGCATGCACCCCTCGCACGGGACCAATGCAACTTATAGGAACAGACTGGGTAGTCACGGGTCTCCTAGTTTGATAGTATTACGATAATTTACAAAAATAACACTTAGACTTAAAAACTGGTCGTTAAAGGGTGAAAACCCAAACCAGCCCCAAACGACCTTGTAAGAGGCACGAACACATCGCACGTGACCAATGTAACTTATAGGAACTGACCGCATAGTCTCGGTTCTCCCGGTTTGAGAGTATGACGATAATTTGTAAAAATCACACTTAGACTTAAAAATAAGCCGTTAAAGGGTGAAAACCCAAACCACCCCCCAAACGACCCCGTAGGGGGCATGAATACCTCGCACGGAACCAATGTAACTTGTAGGAACTCACCACGTAGTCCCGGGTCTCCCGGTTTGAGAGTATGACGATAATTCGTAAAAATCACACATAGACTTAAAAATAAGCCGTTAAAGGATGAAAACCCAAACCAGCCCCCAAACGACCCTTTAGAAGGCACGAGCACATCGCACGTGGCCAATGTAACTTGTAGGAATTGACCGCGTAGTCCCCAGTCTCTCAGTTTGAGAGTATGACGATAATTTGCAAAAGTCACGCTTAGACTTAAAAATAATCTGTTAAAGGATGAAAACCTAAACCAGCCCCATACGACCCCATAGGAGGCATGAGCACCTCGCATGGGACAATTGTAACTTGTAGGAACTGACCGCGTAGTCCCGGGTCTCCTGGTTTGAGAGTATGACAATAATTTGCAAAAATCACTCTTAGACTTAAAAATAAGTCATTAATGGGGGAAAATCCAAACTAACTCCCAAATGACCCCGTAGGAGGCACGAACACCTCGCACGAGACCAATGTAACTGGTAGGAACTGACCGCGTAGTCCCGGGTCTCCCGATTTGAGAGTATGACTTTAATTTGAAAAAATCAAACTTACACTTAAAAACAAGTCGTTAAAGGGTTAAAACCCAAACCAGCCCCCATACGACCCCGTAGGAGGCACGAACACCTCGCACGGGACCAATGTAACTTATAGGAACTGACCGCGTAGTGCCGGGTCTCCCAGTTTGAGAGTATGATGATAATTTAAAAAAATCACACTCAGACTTAAAAACAAGCCGTTAAAGGGTGAAAACCCAAACCATCCCCCACACGACCCCGTAGGAGGTAAGAACACATCGCACGGGACCAATGTAACTTTTAGGAACTGATCGCGTAGTACCGAGTCTCCCGGTTTGAGAGTATGACGATAATTTGTAAAAGTCACACCTAGACTTAAAACAAGCCGTTAGAGGGTGAAAGCCCAAACTATCCCCCATACGACCCCGTAGGAGGCACGAACTCCTCGCACAGAACCAATCTAACTTGTAGGAACTCACCGCGTAGTCCCGGGTCTCCCGGTTTGAGAGTATGACGATAATTTGTAAAAATCACACTTAGACTTAAAAACAAGCCGTTAAAGGATGAAAACCCAAACCAGCCCCCAAACGACCCTGTAGGAGGAACGTGCACGTCGCACGTGGCCAATGTAACTTGTAGGAATTGACCGCGTAGTCCCCAGGCTCTCAGTTTGAGAGTATGACGATAATTTGCAAAAATCACGCTTAGACTTAAAAATAATCTGTTAAAGGATGAAAACCGAAACCAGCCCCACACGACCCCATAGGAGGCATGAACACCTCGCATGGGACAATAGTAACTTTTAGGAACTGACCGCGTAGTCCCGGGTCTCCTAGTTTGAGTGTATGACAATAATTTGCAAAAATCACTCTTAGGCTTAAAAATAAGTCGTTAATGGGTGAAAATCCAAACTAACCGCCAAACGACCCCGTAGGAGGCACGGACAGCTCGCACGAGACCAATGTAACTGGTAGGAACTGACCACATAGTCTCGGGTCTCCCGATTTGAGAGTATGACTATTATTTGAAAAAATCAAACTTGGACTTAAAAACAAGTCGTTAAAGGGTTAAAACCCAAACCAGCCCCCATACGACCCCGTAGGAGGCACAAATACCTCGCACGGGACCAATGTAACTTATAGGAACTGACCGCGTAGTGTCGGGTCTCTCGGTTTAAGAGTATGATGATAATTTAAAAAAATCACACTCAGACTTAAAAACAAGCCGTTAAAGGGTGAAAACCCAAACCATCCCCCACACGACCCCGTAGGAGGCAAGAACACATCGCATGGGACCAATGTAACTTTTAGGAACTGACCGTGTAGTACCGAGTCTCCCGATTTAAGAGTATGACGATAATTTGTAAAAGTCACACCTAGACTTAAAAACAAACCGTTAGAGGGTGAAAGCCCAAACTATCCCCCATACGACCCCGTAGGAGGCACGAATTCCTCGCACGGGACCAATGTAACTTGTAGGAACTGATCGCATAGTCCCGGTCCACGATTTGAGAGTATGAAGATAATTTGTAAAAATCACACTTAGACTTAAAAACAAGCCATTAATGGGTGAAAACCCAAACCAGCCCCCAAACGACCCCGTAAGAGGTACGAACACGTCGCACGTGACCAATGTAACTTGTAGGAGCTGACCGCGTAGTCCCGGGTCTCCCGATTTGAGAGTATGATGATAATTTGCAAAAATCACACTTGGACTTAAAAACAAGCCGATAAAGGGTGAAAACCCAAACCGGCCCCCAAACGACCCCTATAGGAGGCACGAACACCTCGCACGAGACGAATGTAACTTGTACGAACTGACCGCGTAGTTCTGCATCTCTCGATTTGAGAGTATGACGATAATTTGTAAAAATCACACTTAGACTTAAAAATGAGTCGTTAAAGGGTGAAAACCCAAACCAGCCTCCATATGACCTCGTAGAAGGCACGAACACCTTTCACGGGACCAATGTAACTTGTAGGAACTGACCGCGTAGTCCTGGGTCTCCCGGTTTGAGAGTATGATGATAATTTGTAAAAATCATACTTAAACTTAAAAACAAGCCGTTCAAGGGTGAAAACCCAAATCAGCCCCCAAACGACCCCGTAGGAGGCACGAACACCTCGCACGGGACCAATGTAACTTGTAGGAACTGACTGCATAGTCCCGAGTCTCCCATTTTGAGAGTATGATGATAATTTGTAAAAGTAACACTTAGACTTAAAAAAAGGTCATTAAAGGGTGAAAACCCCAACCAGTCCCCAGACGGACCCGTAAGAGGCACGAACACCTCGCATGGGACCAATGTAACTTGTAGGAACCTACCTCGTAGTCCCGGGTCTCACGATTTGAGAATATGATGATAATTTGCAAAAATAACACTTAGACTTAAAAATAGGCCGTTAAAGGATGAAAACCCAAACCAACCCCCAAACGACCCCGTAGGAGGCACGAACACCTTGCACGGGACCAATGTAACTTGTAGGAACTGACCGCGTAGTCCCGGGTCTCCCGATTTGAGAGTATGACGATAATTTGCAAAAATCATACTTAGACTTAAAAACAAGCCGTTAAAGGGTGAAAACCCTAACCAGCCCCCAAACGACCCCGTAGGAGGCACGAACACTTCGCACGGGACCAATGTAACTTGTAGGAACTATCCGCGTAGTCCCGGGTCTCCTGGTTTGAGAGTATGACGATAATTTCCACTCATATATGTAATTTTTTAGTTTGAGGAATTTTTTTTTTTGTAAATTATGAGGTTACTAATATCCCATCTTTTTTGTATCCTATTTTTTTTTTGCAGGATAACAGTTTATCATTGGCATTTATTCACGTGGAACACACAGAGAACTCAATGGTTTACAACAAGTGGTTTACTCATGATTCCATTTTTTGTGTGATGGCCAGGCGGTCTTTTGTTATTTTATTGTTATCTTTTATGGTCGTGCGGACTTTTGTAAGTTAATTGATATATTTTGTGGCCGTTCGGGCTTTATGTTAGGCAGGTTTTGTATTAACAAGTTTTAGAATGTCCAGAAAATAAGGAAAACTCTGCCCAATTTTTTTGGGCCCGTGAACTGTTAAAGACTTGTAATATTTTGAAGTTTGTACGTACATTATTAATTTGTGAATTTTGTACTTTCAAATAATTATTTTTTTTTATAAAAAAATTGGCACAGTTCAAAACCGTGGAAAAAGTGTATCATACTTTGACACGGTTTTGAATTATGCCAAATTTTTTTAAACTCAACTGAATCTGGCACAGTTAAAAACTGTGCCAGAAATATCAAATTCTGGCACGGTTTAAAAGTGTGCCAGAAGTGTTCATGTTTGGCTGAATTTGGCACAGTTAAAAACTGTGCCAAAAGTGTGCCAGAAATATCAAATTCTGGAACGGTTTAAAAGTGTGCCAGAAGTATTCCTGTTTGGATGAATCTGGCACATTTTTTAGCCGTGCTAGAAAAAATTGCCATTTTGGAACACCTGATTCTGGCACAGTTCTAAATCGTGCCAGATTTAATCTGGCACAGTTTTAAACCGTGCCAGATTCCTATTTTTGGTGTAGTGAAGATGAAGTTTGAAGACAAAGAGACTTATGCCATTCCGTTCTAGGGTTGGAAAGGGTGCTAGTACTTTTTGTAATTTGTAATATGAGATTTTGATTTTAATTTGGTGTTTGATCATTTTGTTTGTTTTTTATCGAAATAGCCAAAGGGGGAGTTTGGCGTATCTTGTTACAAATTATCACGCTCCGAGAAGACGAACCTAACTCAAGCATCTCCAATATTGAAGACTTACCGACATCCCAAAAGGTATAAAATGAATTTATAGTTTAAATTAATGCATGGAATTATATTTGGGATGTTTAATTTTTTATCAAAACTCGAACAGGACATTTTAAGGATTTTAAAAAGATTTTTTTCAAAAAGATTTTTTTTTCAAAACTGTTCATGTCGCTTGAAGCTCGTTTGTAGGCGCTTGAAACAGTTACATAAAATGCCATGCTACTCGAATGCATTTTAAAAAAAGAAAGTTGTTTAATGTCGTTCAAACGATATTGAATGTCGTGCGAAGCACTTTTCAAACGACATCTAATGTCACATAAAGAGGTCGTTCAAACAACATCATATCTCATTCGAGCGATGCACCAACTCAAATTTTGTACAAATACATGTTTCGTGAATGAGTTTTCTAAGATTTTAGACAAAAATGTTACTGCATATCTGGTGCAAAAGTTATTCAAGTTTTGTGTTCCAAAACACTGTTTTAATTAACAAAAAGGCATCCTTGAATATTATTCTTGTGAAGTAGTTTAGAGACCTAGAAAGTTTTGTAACTCTTGCATACACCTTAGTGTAGAGTCACTCCATTGATAACTTGTGATACCATCATGGATTCACTGCTGAAGATGAAGGCTGAGGCTAATTTGGCGGACTATGGTCATGTGACTCTTGCGAGCATCATAGTTGTTCTTTAGAGATTTTTGAAGAAGAGCACGTTATGCTTGTGGGGGATCAAGTCGTCGTAAGTAGACTCTCTTATAAATTTCTAAGTGAATACAGGTTTTTCCCATTGGGGCTATTTCCTGAAACATGGCTTGAGTTATTTGCGTGGTTTGATTTATCTACTTTATCACATAGTTGCATGCTTGGGATAGACAAGATAAAATCGGTTTAAAAGTCGCTTCCGCATATTTAAAATTGGTGTTGCAATTTTTTTGTTAAAATCTACCTTTACGAGTGTTCTCGCACTTACAAGTGGTGTCAGAGTGGTTTACTCTAGTTTATTGTGTTTGATCCTGTTTACCTGTTTTTTGGGTGAATGTGTTTTCATCGGTCCCGTGCTTGTTTTTACTCTCATGGATTCTCATAGTTTTGATGATTTAACTAGTTTGAATTTGACGTTTGCAAAGAAATTTAAAGTTTTGGAAAAAGAAATTTGTCGTTTTAAATCCTCTATGGATCTTTTACAAATGGTTCAAAATCAAAGAAATTTTTATTGTGAGAAATTTGTTGATTTGGACTATGACTATATTGCTTTAAAATTTCCCAAAAAGGAGAGTGAAGATAGAGTCCTATTTTTAGAAAAAGAATTGGAGGACTTTAAAAATTTTAGGATTTGTGTTTGTGCCAAAGAGGATAAAATATTTTAATCGATGATTTTGTGGCACGTGAAAAGACTCTTAGGGAAAAGTTTGCATTTATTGAGGGGGATAGAGATACCCTTTAAGGAATTATTGAAAATCTAAAAAAGGCATACCTAAAATTGAAAGAGTCTAATTATTTACTTGAATTTAAAATTTTAAACTTAAAAAATGATTTAAAAGATTCAAGTAGTGATTGTAGTGGCTTATCTATTTATGATGCGTCTGTTGCTAAAGCTAAGTCCATTGTTTGTTTTGAAGGGTCAACCAAATCTAAGGACGTTAAAAAAGGTCAACCGATAGGTACCATTCCCCATGTCTATACATGTTCACACCATGGCAGGAAAGATCACCTTAGGCATTTTCGTTTTAATCTTGGAAGATGTCCTAGAAAGTTGAAGTCTAGTGTTCCATTGGTTCTTCAAACCCGCAAAGTTAGATACACATTGGTTTGGATTAGGAAATCACTTTTTGTAACACTAGATGGTAGACTAGTTGATTCTTGTTTGCTTGAACATGATTCTTCTCTTTTCATATCATATGAATGATTTCTTGAATCGTTTGTTTGTCATACACTAGTTGTGCTTCATGATATATTTTTGCTAGTGTTATGACATGTGTACCTTTTGTATTATATTTTACCCTATTGAGTCATACTTGAAAAATACAAAACAATTTTTGGTTTTATATAATTTCGAAAAATACAAAAAGTGTTTCTATTTTTTTTTTGAGGAAAAAATTGAAAAAGCCTCAAAGATTTTATTTTGATAATTTAAAAAAAAAAAAAGGATTTTGTATTTTCTTTACACCGTTTATGGATGGACATTTAGGATGACCAAGTCACAACATTATTCCATATCCATGTGACTATTCAATAGGGTTTTGAGACGATACATCATTTCATTCTGTGCTTTATAATGTTTGGAGTCATTAAGATGAGATTTGAAATTACTTTCTACATGTTTAACTCATAGTATCCTTTATTGCCCACTTGCACAAATTTGTTTGCTTATTGTACTTGTCTATGACATGTTGGTCGAAGTGTTTTTATCTCAATCATGTCTTTAAAATGAACCATATGCGATAAAACTTGACAATGGAAGTTGTGCATGTAAAAACCGTTGCTCATAAGGAATTTGTTTAATATGAAAAAATGATGAGTGAAGACGGGAAAAATTGCGAGTGAATAATAATCACATCGTGAAAGCCATCATTTAAAAGAGTACGGGAAAAAAATTAAGGCAATGAAAATAATCATATACTAAAAGAGGGCCAATAGGATTTCTCTAAGTTGAGAAAAAATAGAAACCTCAAAAGAGCTTGAAAAAGAAATATATATTTGAGGGAGTTTGGTTGGATATAAATTAATGGGTTTGCACGTCCTGACAATGTCTTGAAAAAGCATTAAATAGTTTTTGATGATATTGGTGTGGAAATTATTTTAAACTTTGATTTGTTGATTTGATTAAGTCGATGTTACTTGAATTCAATAATTTTTACACCTAAGGATGATTATGAAGTTCATTCGTTAGGAGTATCCATATTCATAGTGCACATTTGTTATGTATGTGTGAGTTGATTTACCTATTGAATATGTTCTCACCCATTCATTCCATTTCCATGATTTTGTTATTTTAGAGTAAATTCATGGTGTGTGATTTTGTTTGCAAATTATTTTTGCATTTCTGAAAGAATAAAAAATAGTTGGTGAATGCTTTCAAGTTTATCCTTGATGATCGTACTTGATTTGCTTTGATTGTCATGACACTCCATGCTTATTTTTATTTATTCTTTTCCTTGTCTATTTCGGATAAAGAAAAAGGGGGAGAACGAATTATGATTTGATGGGGGAGTTTAAATTATGGGAGAGATTTGAAATTAGATATTTGTTTTGATTTATGTGTAATTCATGTCAAACTCGATACGTTAAGAAAGTGTTTGTTTCTTGTCTCATGTGTGTAGGTACAAAAGTTGAAGATCATTATTTTGCACGCCGTGTGATGACAAAGAAACATTAGCAATTTGAAGATTTTGAATATTTTTGAAGAAAGTTTAAGGCTTACATCTTTAGGACCTTTTTAGTTTTGGGTTCATGGGAGGTTATAGAATTATAAAGGACATTTGATTTGATAATTCATATATTTTTAGTTTGTATCGGGATAGACATATAGGGAGATTTGTAAGGACATATATTACATAGTCCATTTATATTAAAGTATGTCGTATACCGCTACACCCGTCAAAGAAAAGTTCATGTTCAATCATGCATCCAGAAGGATCCGAATATCAACATTCTTCAACAGACAAGCCTCTTCCAGATAGATTTTGGTAAGGTTGTGTTTAAGTCTCTTCACATTTCATTTAAAGTGTTGGGATAATTTTTTTACAATATTTTTAAACATGTGAGGCGTTATTTTTTGCCAAAATAATTTTTTCTAAGTCCCGAGGCGGAGTTTTAAAAATAAAATATTTTTCGCTAAGGTCATTCAAGCGACATTAAGTTGTCGTTCAAATGACATCTTCAAGTCGTTCGAAAGGGGATTCAAGTGACATTGCATATCATGTGAAGCAGTTGCGAGAAGCTTGCTTGATGGTTTCATCTAACGACATGCCACTATTTCTCATTTATCATCGTTGTTAGAAGGTCCCGTGATCCCCTAAATAAAACGACATTTGATGTCATTTGAGAGGCCCCGCCGACTCAATTTTGTCATATATAGCATTGTTTTGAGTTCTTTTTTGCTTCAGAATACCTGAGTGTTTAGTTATACGAAAATTGCTTTTGCAGAATTTTTGTCTTCTCACTTTTTGAGGGTAATTAACTTTGTTTTGATTCACAAATCATCACAATAGCTTTAGTGAATTAATTTGGAACCCAAGATACAATTTTGAATGAGTTTCTCTTATAGGGAAGATTTCTCTACTACTTATTTCGTACCATTGAGGTGCTGGCTAACTACGACTGCGATCATTGAGAATGCTTGAGGGTGTTCCTTGCTGAAGATAGAGTTGCATGTTCTTGTGGGTTCGCTGCGGTTGATCCATTGATGATTGTAAACTGAGGTCTATATGAGTGTCTGCTTATATTCATTTCAGATTTTGTTGTGTATGTAAGTTGCGATTTACTTCTTCATAGTGAAATTAAATGTTTACTTAAGAGGGGTTTTTCCCTGAAATCTGTGTGTCAACAATTTATATTTATTTTGTGATGACTTGATTTTACCCACCTAGACGCATGTGTTAGGGTTTAATTAATTTGGACAAAAAATTGAGAATTAATTAAATAAGTGTAAAATTAGAAATTTGTGAACCCACATACAATCGATATCACACCGCATTCTCACATGGGATTATATACAAGTGAGTGTGTGCGATAATGAGACTATACGTGGATCACTATAAGTGATGTGTGATATGTGTGTGTGAGCATGGAGATATCTACATGTTTGGAAAGTGTGGGTGTGTTAGTGAAGCCTAAGCATGAATACTCTAAGTCGTGTGTGAAGCATGTGAGTAGAAATTAAAGCTAAGTGTAAGTGCGTAAATTATACATGGAGAGTATGTACAAGTGTGTAAAGTGGATACGTGAGTGAAAAATGATATATAAATGAAGCAAACATACACAAAAGGTGAATAGAGGAGAAAATGGAACATACATATAGGTGTATACGCACACATGTAGAGAAGAATGTTCTCTAAATTGCTGAGAGGGAAGTTCATGGGTGCTTTTCAAAGTGATGTCATGGCCTCTATTTATAAGCCCAAGGAGATTCCCACTTGGCAGGGTCCTGGACCTGCCTATCGGTATAGAACCTTAGACACAATGGCAATAGGCTGGGTCCTGGGGGTGCCATTCGGCAGTTTGAGACATATTTGTTTAGAAAACGGTCGTAAAATACAAACCGTAAGTCAGAATCATGCACGGGGTGGACTGTTGGAAAGGGTATTTAGATTACTTTAAGAATACCTTGATCCACTCTCGGTTTTGGGAGTTTAATGAGGTTAAATGGGGCCCAAAAGTAGCCGTTGGTCACTAGACAAGAAAACTTCAAAGCAAAACGGATCATTCATCTTAACCGTAAGGCCGTTTCATGCACATAATGGACCTTTAGAAAGGGTATTCGGAGCCCTTTGAGATTTCATTTAGTTTCGTTCAGTTCGGAGAGCTGACTATGGTCAAACGGTCTTAAAAGTGCCAGGTGACAGTTCAAAGCAAAATGGGTCATTCGTCCGTACAGTAAGGCTGATTCGCACACTGGGTGGACCGTAAGAAAAAGGTATTCAGAGCCCTTCAAAGATTCATCTAGATTTGTTCAAGAGGAGTGTTGTTCGGGGTTAAACGGGGCTCAAGAGTGCCCGATGGCTTCCATTTCAATTTTTGATTGTAAAACGGACTGTTCATCCAAATCGTAAGGCCAATTCGCTCACAGGATGGACCCTTGCTTAGGGGATTTAGATTCCTTCAATTATTTATTGAGCTTACACTCAAACGAGGAAATTTTTTGAACTCAAATGGGGACCGAGAGTGCTAGATGACCTCTAGCTCAGTTTTTGATAATAAAACGGACCGTTCGTCCGAACCATAAGGTTGATTTGCACACAAGGTTGACCGTTGGAAAGTGGATTTAGATCCCTTCAAATATTTATTGAGCTTCCACTCAGATGAGGAAGTTGACCCGAGTCAAATAGGGCATGGGAGCTCCCGATGGCCTTTTGATTGGTACTCAGAGTATGACGTAGGGTTTCAGTGAACGAGTGTGTGCTAAAGACCTAAGAAAGTCCGTAGAGGGTGGTCCTAGGATGGGTTGTTTACACTTAGATTCACGACGTCAAAGATGCTGGACTTTTCCATGTCTATACTTCCAAGGGAAACCATCTTATTTACCTACGCAACTAATGTTTTTCCAACGCTATGGGCCAAAACTTAGACCTGAAAGTATGGGTCGTTTCAAGTTCATCATATCTTTAAACAAGAATAGTATTATCACCAAATATTAGGTAATAAGGAGTAACAAGTATTGGATGTTCTTAGGCAAAATAAAGACCAATAGTGATAAGTGGTATCACACCTGATAATTTAATGGGACACATAATTCTCCCAATAAAAATGGAATTATCATTCGTGAGTCGATTGGGAGTTTCGTCCAATAAGATACTCATTGACTTCTGCAAAGCTAGATGCCATTTTAGGTAGAAGGTTGAGAATAAATTGGCAGTATGTTGGAAGATTAAGGGTTTGCTCAGAGAAACATGAACAATGAGAAGAAATAATGAAAATAAATAAGTTTTATTACTTAACACAGTTTAAAATGCAAAATCGAATTCACCGAGCCTCAACACGTGTCTTTGTTAAGGGTTTCCCTCCAAAAAGTAAAGTTATGGGGAAATGGAGAAACATTAAGTATGCTTGGTGACTACATAATCCCAAAATTTTCTTATTACTGTTTTTTTAGTGAAATAATGACTAAAAATAACTCAGAAATCAAATGGTGATTGTCCCAAGACAAGCCAAGTGAATTGCCTAAAGGAAAATCACAAAAGTTATCCATATATTAACTGATTATCGATTTTGGCAACTAAAAATCATCATTTGGGTGATTCTACACATGCTATGAGATTTGGTTGGTCCACTACTAATAAAAAATCATGCATATGAATGAACTTTGAGTCTTAACCAATTTAAGGTTTTTCAAAGTCTCAAACTATGTACCATGTTTGGTTCTTGGTTCGAGGTGGATGAAATTATTATTAGGCCCGAATTAGTTAAAAATTCGTTTAATCCCATAATTATACTAGTCCATAATATGAAATTTAATAACGCAATTGGTTTTATAAAATTGAAACAAAACACAAGCATTTGAAACAACACAAGTTCTTCCATTAATAACGAAAAGAGAAATTTATAAAGGATGGAAGGTCAAAATAGAGAAAGAATTTTACCCACTTCGAAGTGTAAAGTAATAAGAAAATGCATAAGTGACATGCTTGTGAAAGGTATTCCATTGGCAAAGAATTTCTTCTTGATCCGTATCCAAGTACGCAAGATCTCTTGCCACTTTCAGAAAGAAGGGATGGGCTACCCTTATCCTTCGAAATTGTACATCTGCACCCTTATAATGCACATCAAAGAAAATAAATATTCCCCCAAAAGAAATATCATCAAGGTTGTGCTCTTCAGGGGAACTCTCTTGACTAATGTAAACATAAGAGAACTCCTTCCAATCCTCCAAAGCACAACTTTCCTTTGCACAAAAGTCTACTTGGATACCTACCCCGCGATTATGATCTTCAAAATTAGTCTAACCTCATGATAAAAGAGGGAAAAATATTGAGGAAGAAGGAAATTTGATCTTGAGGATGGGGAACACATCTTCTAAGTGTTGGATAGTCATGATGGACCAAAGAAAATAAATAAAACAAGGAATTTTCAACAAAACCTAAGGGGGGAAATGAGAAAAAGATCGAAGTAGGTCTAAAGCTCTACTAGCATCTATTGCAAAAGAAATTGGTGGAAGTGTGTTATAGATAATAAACAGACCATTTTGGACAAGGATATCCAAATCCCCAAAGGGATCTCTTGACGGCGTAGTGGGAACAAATCATTTATGAAGGACAACATTGGAGAACTGAGTTTTTGCAATGCGCCTTTAGAACCCCGATGTGTTAAAATGGGCTCTAGAAAAAACATAGGAATAATGAAGCTCATTAAAAAAGTTATAATGAATTCCATGCATGTAGTATTGATGGGGGCAATGCGATTTCTCAGATGTGGGGGTGGGGGTGGGGGTGGAGTAACCGCAAGCATGTAAAAGGTTCAAATGGGTACTCCTCTCCTTATGAAAAATGTTATAAGGCTGGGCAAACCGTGACCAGGCATAAGCATTGTGAGGATAAGAAGTAAGAGTGGGAAAAACTACATGAGAACGACGATCAAATGGAAAATAGGGATGACCAACAAACAGTATGAAGCCATAAACCGTCCCATTAAATTTTTACTTCATTATTATTCCCATGAATAATTAAAAATGATACTCGAAGAAGAACTACCACAAATTTTGATAGGGAGAGTACAACATTTGTTAGAGGAATGGGGAAGAATATAGTTGAGTTCATACTCAAACCTCTAAATTGGGAAATCGAGGTCAAGATCCATTTTCCCCAGGTATTTTCCCCTTCTCTTCAAGTGGAGTAATTTGATCACCATGTTGGATTATAGAAAACATAAGAACCACCGCAAGTAGAGGGGGAAAAGTATTCATAATGATCCCATCCGAGCATTACCCTAGAAGAAACAAAAATGTCATCGTTGTAATGACCAAGGGCGAATCTATCATTATCGGAGGATCGATAAGAAGGAGCACGAAGACATTTAAAACTATTTTTTTCACTACTTTAAGGATCCATGGATTGAAAAAGTGAAGAAAAATTAAAAAGACAATAGAGTTCAAATCTAGTGGGCGAAATGATAGTTGATCAGAATAATGATAGCCTCTCAACAAAAAGACATATATTTATGCAGAGCCTAATGATGATTAATGTAGGAACATGGTTTGGAAAAACCCAACAGTCCACTAATTAATCTTCTCCAAAAGTCAATTAGTGCAGGGGGTATGTTTACACCATATTAACATAAGCCAATTAAGGGTTGCCACGTGATAATTAAATGAACAAAAGTTGTCAAATTATTATGTAAAAATATAAAATATTGGGAAACATACATGTGTGATACTTGACACTAGTTGGGACGTGTCACTTAAAGTGGGACTTACACCGATTTGAATTGGACATTTGATAACTCGCCTTTTGTGTATACGTCATTGTTTTAAAGACTTGTTAATCAAAACCCCCTTTGGACCTACAAAATACATTAAAACATGTATATGATAAGGGGTATCAATTCAACTTCTTAATATGGAAAAGAGAAAATGAAGACTAGTATAATTTAAAAAAAATCAAGGGTATTTATTTTACAAATGATGTGCTAAATTTTAAACTGCACTAATAAATAATTAAAATGATAAAGTGAGATAAAAATGAGGAGTAAACAATTATGAGATAATTCGGGGGATTAAAATTCACCACTTAGCCTAATTATTTTTATTAATTACTTTATCTATTTGAAATATCCTGAGACATATTTGTAAGGTCAAATATCCAATCAAGTCAATCAGTTTGTAATTGTCTTAATTTCGAACAAAACTGTTTGAGTCATAGGATAGTCTTTGAGTTATGATCCCATAAGGCTTACGACGTTTAGTGTTGAAGAATTTGTGGCAAAGCTTTGAAGATCATATCCATGCCATGTATTATCCCTTCATATTTCTTCACACGTGGTATATACTAGATCACACAGGTATGAATGCTTAATGGATTGTGAGATTTAGGATCTTAATAAAGGATGAGATTTAAAATTAAATTATGTCGGTAGTTTTGAAAAGTATTTTTGAAGCATACCTTTAAAATATTTTCCGAGTTAATCATGTTTTAGAAAATTCGAGGATGTTTTTAAAATAAAAATAATTCTTCCTATCGTTCAAATCAATCTTAGATTCATTCAAACGAGATATGTTTTTCGTTCGAACGAGAGATGTTTATTGTTCGAATGATGCACCGCCTCGGAAATTGTGTTTTCATATTTAAGGACTTATTTTACTTAGAAAAAATGAGAACTTTTGCAAAAAACATTTCTGCATCTGGTTAACAAAAGTTTCCAATTGTTTCCCATCGTCCTTTTTTTTTCAAGACCAAATATGATATTTCTAAAGTTTTGAGATCTTGAGTTTGACACCAAAAATCGTTCCTTCACTTTGAAAAATTATTTTTGTGTGGCGGATTCCGTGCGTGATGATTACGAAGAAGAAGCGATGGATTACGTGTTCAGATTCATAGACGTTACTGAGGCTACATCAGTGGATACCGAGGTATATGTGGACTCATGTATTGTGGACACTTGCATGGGTGGAATCCTATGTGGAACTGTGGAGGAGCAGTAAAAGAGAAGAAGAGGCATCAAGGCTTGTGGGTGATCGAGCCATTGTGTAAGATTAAATTCTCTCTTTGTAATTTTTCGAATCATTGTTATTATCTGGCCTGGCCATCCGAGATTTTTCCCATAGTGGTTTCCTCGTATATCGGCGTGTCTTATGCTTTAATTTATTTACTTTATCTGCTTAATCACGTAGATACATGCTATAGGTTTAACAAGATAAAATTGAAAAATCAAATTTGTTTTCACAAGATAAGTTTGTGGTTACTGAAGATAAAATTTGAAAAATTAAAAAATATTGCATTTGCCTAGAGATAACTGCTTAGGGGCCTTCTCAAATTAGTATCCAATCTAGAACACTATTTTATTATGTATTTTATCCCTAGTCTTTAGGCATGAATCCAGTAGGGTTTGAGGTTTTAGAACACCTATGTTTGATGGAACTAATTACGCTTACTGGAATATGCATATGAAGTCAACTCTTAAGGCTATAGATGAAAGATTGTGGTTAGCCGTAGTTAAGGGGTGGACACCACCAATCACGAGAGATGGAGAGCCCGTACAATTAAAATCTATTGAGTCATGGACTGATGTCGAGCACAAACTTGCATAATATAATTCTAAGGGTTTGAATGCACTTTCTGTGTCCTCAGAGGAATTATGTCGTATTATGACGCGTGAGACGTGTAAAGAGGCTTAGGAAATAATCCAACTTACCCATTAAGGAACCAATGCTATTAAGGCTTCCAAACTCCAAAACCTCACCACCCAGTTTGAGACGATTAAGATGTTAGATATTGACACCTTTAATGAGTTCTGCTCTAGATTATCCGATATAGTTAACTCATTGTTTAACTTAGGTGAGAAGATACCTGATATTCGAGTCGTAAATAAAATTTTAAGGTCGTTGCCTGAGAGATTTAATTCAAAGCTGACTGTTTTTAAACTCTTTGGGTATGCTTTACTCGACGAAAGTTAAAGAGCTTATAAGTGACCTACAATCTTATGAGCTTGACATGTTTACCTCCAAGCAAGTGCCAAATAAAGAAAAGGGCATTTCTTTGAAATTCCTGAAGGATGAAACTAAAGTTTTGAATGATGAGTGTGACAACGAGTTCGAAGATGTTCCCATGTTAGAAAAGAAGTTCAAGAAGTTTCTTAAGTTTCGAAAGAAATCAAAAGATGCAAAAAGACTTGAGAAAAATAAGAACAATAAGGTCGATCGCTTCTCTAAGGACCGAAGTAAGAATATGAAGAGGGATGAGTCAGATAGGTTCTATGGTTTGAGGGTTACGGCCATAGAGTAGCAGAGTGCCCCCCGAGACTTAAGAAGGAGGGAAAGAAATTGATAACATTTAATGCCACCCTTAGTTATAGTGATTCAAAATAGGGAGAAGATTACCATAATGAGCACAACTACACTGTGCTCGTGGTTAGTCATGTGAGCGATGACGAGAAATATTCCCATGAAGACATTCCTTTACATGACACTTCTGAGGTCATAGTGAATGAACTCTAAGTGAGTGAGGGTGATGCGAGTGAGGATGAGCAGAGTGAGTTATAAGTACCCTTACGTGAATTATAAGCGAAAACATTGAAGGTGAAGAAGGTAAGCATAAACTTAGAAGCTAAGTTGAAAGAACGTGCCATAGAAAATAATGATGCATTGATTGAGGATCTTCAGTCACTAGAGAAGACTCTTCGAGATAAACTAAAATACATTGAGGGTGAAAGAGATAGTCTTTGTGGTTTTATGAAGGCTATGAAGAAATAGATTCTAGAGTTTGAGGAGCCTAGGCATTTACTTGAGTCTACGATAGAGTTAAGTTTGATATGAAGGCTATGTCGAAAAAGTTGTATAGGGTGTTAGGTACCGTCCAAATCAAAGATAATAGGTGTGAAATTGGCTTCGATAATCATGTTGCTCCCATTCCCAAAGCCAAGACCATGCATATGAGACCACTGCCTTGGAACGTTAGGAAAGGTCTACCATTACGTAACACTCCCCGCCGTATTTACACTTACACTCATTGCGATAGGAAAGGGTCGACTTAGAAATCATTTCTACGATCTTAATAACGCTCCTAGAAAAATCTAAGAATAGAATCGTTTCGGTTCCCAAAACCCGTATTCGTCGTTACGCACCTACTTGGGTCAGGACATCTGATCTAGAGGCTTTAGGAATTAGACATGGTGATTCTTGTGTGATTGAAAATGGTTTCCCATGTCAAATATTATGGTTGAAATCACCCTTTGCAATTATTTATATTCTCAAATTGGTATCAGAGCAGGTTGCTCCACATTATCGAGTGATCCTAATTTTTCATGAACTTTTTGTTGATACCATTTTCCTCAAATTGGTATAAGAGCAAGTTACTCTAAATTCTCGAGTGATCCTTTTTTTGCAAAATTTTATGATATCGATTTTTTTTAAAAACAATATGATTTTGAAAAAAAATTGAAATTTTTCTGATGGATAACTTATATAATCAGATGCCTATCTTTGATGACACTAATTGCGCCTATTGGAAATCCCACATGAAATATTTATTAAAGGCTATCGATGAATGTGTTTGGGTTTTTTGAGAAAGAGGGTGGGATCCTCCCTCTGTCACCGCCGTAGATAATGTGACAAACCATAAATCGATATCAGATTGGACTGAGGATGAATTTAAATGGAGAAGATATAATTCTCGTAGGCTAAGTGCAATTTCTAAATCCATCACACCTGACGAGTTCTGATGCATCATGACATGTACCACGTCAAAGGAAGCATGGGATATTATTCAACTTACCCATGAAGGCACAAATGCAGTGAAAGAATCTAAATTATAAAATTTAACTACTAAATTTGAAGGAATAACCATTCTTGAATTTGAATGTTTTGATGAGTTTTATGATTTTCTGTCTGATATTGTCAATACTAGTTTCAATATTGGTGAACATAATCCTAATGCACGAGTAGTTAAAAAGATTTTGAGATCATTACCTAAACGTTTTGTTACTAAAATCAATGTGTTGAATTACTTAGTAAATTTGGGCAATATTAAGTTTTAAGAACTGGTAGGAGACCTCTAGACATATGAAATTGACATGTTCTCAAACACTATCAAGCCTCAGGATAGAGGAATACCACTTAAGGCCCAGTATAAAAAAGGTGAGGATGTGCCCAAGAAAGAGAAGAAAGAGAAAGAGAAAGTTTGTGAGTTCGAGTCTGAGGGAGAATTTGATTTTTGATGATATGTCCATGCTTGCTAAAAATTTCAAAAAGTTTCTCAAAATCTTCCAATTAAAAGATTTGTTAGATAAATAAAAAAAAAAAGAGGCCAAAGATAGCGATGAGAAAGAGAAAGAGAAAGAAGAAGATGAGAGATATTTTGAGCGTGAGGGCAAAGGGCATAAGGCATTTGAATGTCCCACCATGATTAAGAGAAAGGGCAAGAAAATTTCCATGCCACCCTCTCTTAGCGATAGTGATGAGGAAGTGAATGATTCTGGGGATGAGTTATCACATAGTATGTGTGTCGCCTTTATGGAAAGTAACGTCAGCACACCTAGTTTGTCCCACGACGACGAGTACACTTGTGTACGTGAGAGCCACGATAATGATTTGAGTGTTTCTAGTGAGTGTGAGAGCGAGGTTGGAAGTGAGGATGAAAGTGAACTCCAAAAAGCGTTTAGAGATTTGTATGTCGAGACCTTGAAGACGAAGAAGTTGAATAAGGAGTTAGGTCTTAAGGTGATAGAGTTGGAGTGAGAGATAGAAGTTTTGAGAGGATTTGAGGTGTCGACGAGTAAACTCGAGAAGGTGAAGGTTTATTTGAGTGAGCAGTTGATCGTTATAGGTCGGGAAAAGAGTGAACTTGAAGCTCGTGTGGTCCAACTAGAGAGACATCTCGAATGAGCCCGAGAGGTAAAGGTCACTATAAAGGATACATCTAAGAAGGTTGGAAAGATGCTCCTTGGTCCCGATTTGTGTAATGTTAAAATATTAGGAATAGGTTATGACGATGCGTCTACTTCTCATGTTGCACCCTAGCCGATTCCCGAGTTAGTGATAGATCCATATGACTTTAAACCTACACCCCCTAGGCGTCCGGTTCCAAATAGGAGAGTGCATCCTAGACATTTTAAGAGAGGTGTTCCTAGGCTCGTGTATGTTTTTTCTCATTGTAAAAAGAGAGGACACCTTAGGAAATTATGTTTTAAGTTGAGTTGTGTGTCATATAGAGTTTTTCCACGTGTTCCCACACATGATACTTTGCCTTCTTTGGGAGATTACACGAGACATTTTGCACATATTCGAGATCAAGTTATGTTTTTAGTCAAAAATTTATATGACTTGATGGATGTTTTTCATAGGATGTCACCACCTTTGGAAAACTCCTTCGCACCTAATGGTTGAGGTTTAGACTTTTTTGCTAGCATATGTTGATTTTCATGATGATATTTTATGCCTATTGCTACTATGTAACACTTTTGTATTTATTCTTTTTCGATTTTGATATATTTTTCCAAAAACCCAAAAAGATTTTGTTTTTGAAAAATTTGAAAAAATTACAAAACGATTTTCTATTTCTTGAGAAAAATTGATAAAGCCAAAAAGATTTTATATTGAAAATTTTTTGGGAATAAGAAAAAAATATTTTTGTATTTGTTTTACATTGTTTATGGATGACATTTAGGATGACGAAGTCATAACATCATTCCCTATCCATGTGACTATTTGAAAGTGTTTTGAGACGATATATCATTTCATCCATGTGCTTTATAATGTTTGGAGTCATTAAGATGAGAATTGAGATTACTTTATACATGTTTGACTCATGATTTACTTTAATGCACACTTGCACGGATTTGTTTGATTATTGTACTTGTCTATCAGATGTTGGTCGAAGTGTTTTCATCTCAACCCTATCTTTAAAACGAACCATTTACAATGAAACTTGACAATGAAAGTAGTGAATGTAAGAACGTTTGGCAGAGAAAAAGTTGTTTAATTTGAAATAATGATACCTGAATACGAGGAAGGGAAACGAAAGGTACACATATCCTTTGCGATTAAGACACAGTTTAAATCGGACCTAGAAAAGTGTGTCATTGTAAAAAGTAGCCGAGGTCCAAAGAGTTTGAAAAGAGACAAAATAGTGTGGTATTGAAAAAAGTAGCCAAGGCCAAATTAGTCGAGTTTGATATGATCATTCAAAAGACAAGAATTGAATATAAAAATTTAATCATTATCTTATATTTGAGGGAGTTTGGTTGGAAATATATCAACGGATTTGCACGTCCTCATAAAGTCTTGAAAAATCATTAAATAGTTTTAGACGTTATTGGAGTGGAAATCATTGTAGACTTTGATTTGTTGATTTGATTGAGTCGATGTCATTTGAATTCAATAATTTTTACTCATAAGGATGATTGTGAAGTTCATTCGTTAGGAGTATCCATATTCATCATGCATATTTGTTATGTATGTTTGAGTTGAATTACCTATTGAATATGTTCACACCCATTCGTTCCATTTCCACGAGTTGGTTATCTTAGTGTAAATTCATGGTGTGTGTTGTGTTTGTAAATTTTATTTACTTGAAAAAATTTGAAAAATCAAAAAGCAATTGTGGATCCTTTTGAGTTTATCCTTGCATGAGCGTAATTATTTTTCTATTTTCTATGCTTGTTATGACACTTCGAGCTTATAGTTTTTTTCCTTTTCATTATCTATTTCAGACAAATAAAAAAGGGGAGAATGAATTATGAATTATGGAGGAATGAGATTTTGAATTATGAGGGAGATTTGACATTTTATTTGATTTTATTTATTCTTTATTTCATTTCAAACTTGATACGTCACAAAGGTATTTGGTTTGTTTATTGTGTGCAGGACGTTGATGATCATTTGGAAAGGACACAAAAGAAGCGCAAGGAAAAAAAGAGATGTGATTGGAAGAAATTTCAAAGTTGAAGATTTTTTGAAGAATTTGAAGACTTGCATTTTAATACCTTTTCTCTTTTGGGTTGCATGGGAGGGTATTAGAATTGTATAGGCATTTTGATTGATAAATCATATATTTTTATTTTGTACCGGTATAAACATAAGGGAAGATTTGTAAGGACATAATTTTCATTGTCGTAGTTTGATAGAGTAGCTACAACGGAAATATTGCGACTTCTCAAACAAAAACCAATTTTAATTAATCCCAAATTTTAGTTAAACCCTAAGACATGCATCTAGATGATTTATCAAATAAAATATAGCATGCAGGATAAAAACAAACAATTTCACGAAAAATCCCCCAAAGGGGCAAAACCTTTTATTTTCATTATAATATTGTAACATACAATTTCGGATTACAATGAAAATACAGTGACTAAGAATTACCCTCAGGTATCGGATTCTGTAGTCGACGGCTGGAAATATCCCTTTCCAGGAGGGCAACAATGAATCCACACGCAGCGAACCCACATGAACCTCAGTCCAATCAACAAAGGAAGAACCGCAACACTCCTCAATGACACGCAGTCATAAAACTTTGTAGAGACTCCCTCAGCAATGACACGCATCCCTCGATTGCAAAGATCTCTCCACAAAGGTTTGAACAAATTATAAAGTTGTGTTCTTGGGTTACCAAAAAGACTCACAAAGGATTGGCAATTGTGTGAATAAAAAACCTAGAGTCTTGGGCTCAATAGGTGAAGACTTAGAGTATTTAGGACTCTGAAATTCGTCTTGAAAAGTCTTAAAAAACAACTCCCCGAAGTTGGCTTTAAATAAGAAAACTTTGAGCCTAAAAAATCTCGAGCAGATCTGGCGAAGTTTATCCCAGGCGGACCGGTCCGGGTCTGAGGCGGATCGGTCCGATTGACTGGATCGGTTCTTTTATTCTGAGGCGGATCGGTCCGTTGATGATCGGATCGGTTCTTTTCCAGGCTTCATCGGTTCGCTTGCGGTCCGGGGTATACTAGATCTGAAGCAAGCGGATAGGTCCGGTTGAGGGGCGGACCGGTCCGTTGGCGGATCGGTCCGGTAGGGAGGCGGACCGGTCCGGCTGTCAGACTTGATTCCTCTTCTTCTTTTGATATTCGGATTCGTTGATGAATGTATGAATCTTGCATTTCTTCAACGGTGTAACGGCGTGCGACATAATAAATTGTTAATGGACAAAAATGTCCTTACAAATCTCCCCCTATGTCTATGCCGGTACATACATAAAAACAAAACATCCGAATTATCAAACAACTAAAAATGCCTATACAAATCTACCCTTCCATGAACCCAAAAATGGAAAGATACAATTGAATAAGACTACAGCGTTTGCTCTTCAATTCTTCAGGAATATCAACACTTTTCTCATCAGGGTGTGCAATCCAATGATAATGCATGTAGTACCTACACACATGAGACAAAGCAAAATACCAAGTGACATATCGAGTTTGAAATGAGATAAAATATACCAATTTATGAGCACACTCAAACTTTCAAATCTCCCCCATAATAAGATAATTCTTTCTCCCCCTTTTTATGATGTCCCCAAATAGACAGATGAGAAGAATGAAGCAAACAAGCACAATCAGGGTGTCACGGTACACAAAACAATACACAAACTATTTTTTTGATTTTTCAAAATTTTCAAACAAAGATAGGATACCAATTTGAATAAATAGGATACAAAAATCACACCATGGATTTAGACTCAATCAACCAAGTCATGGAAACGGAATGAATGGGTGTGAACACATTCGATAGGTAAATCAACTCAATCAATTATATGTGCACGATGCATACGTGTACTACTAATGAATGAACATCAAAGGTATCCTTAGGTGAAAAAGTTTGTTGAATTTAGATGACATCGTCTTATGCAAATCAACAAATCAAAGTCAAATGATTTCCACACCAATAACGTCCAAAACTATCTAGCGCATTTTCAAGAATTTCAAGGACGTGCAAACCCGTTTTAAATCTCCAACCAAACTCCCTCCTATATATTTTCTTTTAGAGGTGATCTAAATTCTCAAACTTTGGAGAATTGGTGCAAAAACATAAATGGCCCCTTTTTGGCATGAATATCTTTTTATTGCCTTTCAATTTTTTCGGGCTCTTTTAACCTCTTTGGACTTCGGATAATAAAATTCCTCAATTTTTAGGTCCTTTTTAACGGTGGCTTTTGCGCAAAGGATAGATAATTACCTTTCGCAGCCCCTCCCCGTTATAAAATAAAGCACACAAATTCACAAAACGGTTTTTATATGCACAATTTCCTTATAAAAATTATCGCGCTTGGTTCGTTTTAAAGACAGGATTGAAGTGAAAACACCCAACCAACATGTGATAAGACAAGCACAATAATCAATCAAATTCGTGCATGTGTGCAATAAAGGAAACATGTGTCAAACATGTAGGAAGAAACACTTAATCACATCTTAATGACTCCAAACATTATAAAGCACATGAATGAATTGACCTATTGTCTTAAAACACTATCAAATAGTCACATGAAAATAATGGAATGATGTTGTGACTTGGTCATCCAAAGTGTTCATCCATAAACGGTGCAAACAAAAAACACAAATCTTTTTGGATTTTTCAAAAATTTTGCCAAAACAAAATCTTTTTGTATTTTTCAAAAAAATTTCAAAACAAAAATATATACAAAAAGTACACATGTCATAACACCAGCAACCAAGTATAAATCATGAAACCACAACTAGTGTATGACAAACATGCAAACACAATCAACCAAAAGATTTCACATGGGGTGAATTACGTGCAAGAAAACGAGAATCGTGGACAAATAAACCATAGGCCTCTAAATCCGATTTCCTGACCCAAATTGATATGTAACGAGGTGAGGGAGTGTGGGGAATCGAATTTATTCTTCTATTAACCTTCCTAGGTTCATTTAAAAGCTTATAACAAAATCTCCTAAGAATGTCTTGCCTACCGCAATGTGTGCAAGTGTAAATCGGGCAGTGTGTGTTACCTAAAGGTGGTCCTCTCCTCAAATTCCTAGGCGGTTCCCTCATCAATTTCCTAGGAGGCGCTTTCTGAATTTGCTTAGGTGGATCTCTCCTAATGATCCTAGGAGGCACTCTCACGATGTTCCTAGGGGGCTCTTTCCTAACACCCTTAGGTGTCTCTTTATTAACAATCCTAGAGGGCTCTCTCACATGTGTGGGAATGGGTGCAACATATTTTTCAAGACCAATCCCACCCCTATCAGTTTTGATCTCGATTGTGCCTAAAATCTAATCAAGTTTTTCAGACCTAGACTCCAAATCAAATTTCACTTGACTTGAATCTTTCAATTTCACCTCAAGTTTACCTATCCTAGATTCAAGTACTCGTTTAGAATCCTCAAACTCTAAAAGCTCCTTTTTCATAGTCTCCATCAACCCTCTAAGACTATCTCTCTCACCCTCGACGTACTCAAGCTTCTCTTTCAAAATTTTCACATGAGCCCTAAGTTCTTCAACTAAAAAATCATTATTTTTTATGGCACACTCTTTCAACTGAGCTTTCAATTTCAAATTTTCTTTCTTTGTTTTCAAAGTTTCAGCATAAAGTTCATTGAAAGCAGTTTGCAAGTCATGCTCATCTACACTTTCCTCCTCACTTTCATCCACACTCCCATCACCTTCACTATCATCATTAATCACATGGATGGGAAACTCTCACCTAGAAGCATAAAAAACTTCTTCTTCCGAATCACAATCACTAAGGGTAGATACATGAGAAATCGATTTATTCAATTTCATCTTTAAATTCGTGGTACACTCATGTAACGTGTGGCCAACACCCTCACAACAAGGACACCTCTCAGATTCGTTTTCAACAGAAGATTTAAAACAAGAGTTCGTATGGATTTTCCAATTAAGTTTTTCAAAAATTTGACATCGAAGATCATCAAAACCATCAAAAGCCATTTTTGTGCAAAATCAGGATCAAAACACAATAACTTAGTACAACAGGCTCTGACACCAATTTGAGAGAGTAGCTACAGCGGAAATATTGCGACATCTCAAATAAAAACTAATTTTAATTAATCCCAAATTGTAGTTAAACTCTAAGACATGCATCTAGATGATTTATCAAATAAAATATAGAATGCAGGATAAAAACAAATAATTTCAGGAAAAATCCCCCAAATGGGCAAAACCTTTTATTTTCATTATAATATTGTAACATACAATTTCGAATCACAATGAAAATACAATGACTAAGAATTACCCTCAGGTATCGGATTCTGTAGTCGGCGGCTGGAAATATCCCTTTCCAGCAGGGCAGCAATGAATCCACACGCAGCGAACCCACATGAACCTCAGTCCAATCAATAAAGGAAGAACCGCAGCACTCCTCAATGACACGCAGTCATAAAACTTTGTAGAGACTCCCTCCGCAATGACACGCATCCCTCGGTTGCAAAGATCTCTCCACAAAGGTTTGAACAAACTAAAAAATTGTATTCTTGGGTTACCAAAAAGATTCACAAAGGATTGGCAATTGTGTGAATAAAAAACCTTGAGTCTTGGGCTCAATAGGTGAAGACTTAGAGTATTTAGGACTCTGAAATTCGTCTTGAAAAGTCTTAAAAAACAACTCCCCGAAGTTGGCTTTAAATAAGAAAACTTTGAGCCTAAAAAATCTCGAGCAGATCTGGCGAAGTTTATCCCAGGTGGACCGGTCTGGATCTGAGGCGGATCGGTCCGTTGATGATCGGATCGGTTCTTTTCCAGGCTTCATCGGTTCGCTTGCGGTCTGGGGTATACTCGATCTGCAGCAAGCGGATCGGTCCGGTTGAGGGGCGGACCGGTCCGTTGGCAGATCGGTCCGGTAGGGAGGCGGACCGGTCCGGCTGTCAGACTTGATTCCTCTTCTTCTTTTGATATTCGGATCCGTTGATGAAGGTATGAATCTTGCATTTCTTCAACGGTGTAACGGCGTGCGACATAATAAATTGTTAATGGACAAAAATGTCCTTACATAGTTTACATAGAATCTATCGTATACCGCTACAACCGTCAAGGGAAGCTCAAGTTATGCTATCAATTTGAGAATGCTGTGCGATATCATTTAATTAATTTGGATAAAAAATTGATATCTAGTTAAATAAGTTTAATGTTTGTAAATTTATGAATTAAATTGATAATCGATATCACACAACATTCTCAGCCAGAGCGAGATTACAGTCTCGTTTGAACGACTTCTTGACATAGTTCGAAAGGAAGGTTCAATGTAGTTTCTCTTGAGAGTTGATGTTTAAACAATGAGGTATCATTTATAGGTTGTTAAAAAGGGTCTTCAGAACGAATGAGGCTCTACTGTTTGAGGTCGTTAGAAATGAGGTATCTTTGGTTCTAACAAGAGGTACATGTTGTTAGAACGACACTTTGTTTAGTTCTAACGATATGCATTTGTATTTTGAACCACCTGGATACCGTATGAACTACGCTTGAAATCACTTTAAGGGTTACATTCACTTTTCACCATTTCACCATTACCATCTTGAACCCTTCGTCTTCTACCTGCTATTACCATCAGCCACGGACATCCATTCCAATCTTGCTAAAACTTCATTCGGTTGGTTTTTTTTATCCCAGATACAGATTTATTCGTCCTTTCATCTCTATTATCAGGAGTTTACCTTTATTTTGTGTTTGTTTAGAGTTTTTGATAGGGTTTTATAAGTTTTGATTTTGAAATCAAATATCAAATTTCTACATACTTCTCACATCTTTATTAGTCTACTTACTTCATAAGTATGTATGAAATATGATTCAACTGATTTTTGGATCAAAATTTGTGTTTTTTAGGGGCTACTTTAGTTTATTTCATCTTTTCTTTATTTATTTTTGGTTTTGAGTGAGTTTGCCCCAGTTTGTTTGTGTGCAAATCTCAAAATATCCGAAAATTTTGATTTTTAAGGAAATTTTGATTTTGATTTTTTTTATATTTGAGACACATACACCGAGTTTGTTGCATATTTTCTTTACGCATGTCAAGCTTATATCTGCTACTGATCATATATTATTTGTTACTGTTGTTGTTGGTTGTTGATTTCTGGTTTTCTTTGGTGGTTCGGTTAAAAGCTTGTGTGTCTGTTGGGCTAGGTTAAGACTTCCTTATACACACTCCCTATTCCTACATCTCTTTCTATTTATGATGGCTCACGGTCGCCGTAGGCGTTCTGTCCATGCTGGACATCTAGATGATCAGCCGACCTTAGCTCGAGCTCAGACCACCCAAGACAATCTCCCATGTTACTCTGTAGACCGGTGGGCTAGTAGGGTTGTGTACGAGCAGTACTGCGTACTTGGTTTACACATTTGTGCCATTGTTAGAGAGAGTTTTTTGGGTAATTCATTTTGGTCAATATCACGTTCCAGACTGGTTGAGTGGTAGAGGCTGGGAGACCATGTTCGAGTTGTACGACACTATTCATCTTCATATTGTCCGTGGCTTTTACTTTCGAGTCGTTAGGGCTGCCACTGTCTCCAATGTTTTATCCGCAACTTTACTATTGTCATCACCACCGATCTTATATCCCAGATTTTACAAATACCCCGAGTCCCCGATGCTATTTTCCTAGGACATGTCCCTGGTAGTCTTGAGGCTGGCAAGATCATCCGTCATTGCTTTCATGAGCTTCCTCATCGTTCTTCCATTATATTTCAACAGAATCTTCATCCAGATAACTGATTGCTTAATTGACTTGTGTCCACTGTGGTCTACCCTAGGACCAATCATACTCAAATTTCTTTTGACAGTGTATATTTTAAGTATGCTGTCAGTCAGGGGTGGCCTATTGAATTACCTTCTATTCTTCTTCAAGTTATGTCATCCGTTCAGCTAGTCCAACCTACACTACTGCACTTTTATATGGTGTGTTGGTCTTGTGTATATGTGAGATTGCTCAGTTACCTCTCGTATACGATGAGGTTAAGCAGTTACAAATTTCATCGATCGAGGCGTATACTGTTTATAGATCTGAGAGTCACCTCAGTGAGGTAGGTATTCTCGTTATGTTCCATCTACTTTCGGATCATCGTCTAGGGGTGGTATCTCTTCATAGCCATCTCGTCCCACTCACATTGAGCCTCCTACTAAGTCTGTAGATGATAAAGATGCTGCCGAGCATAGATTTGAGCAGGAGAGACTTATTATGAAGGCTGAGTTGGCTGAGCACACTGAGCCTATGATGACACATTTTGAGGCTGAGGCGCAGCAAAGGGCCATTCAGCAGTCCTAGCTTTAAGCGCGTATTGATGAGATGCAACGCTCAGAACAAAGTCGAGGTGTAGGGATGTGAAGATGCTGGAGATATGATGGCACTCCTTTGGATGATAAGGATTCTTATGCTTACTGTTAAGATTAATTTGTTTACATTGTATTTTGAAACACTCTACACTTCATGATGTATTAATTTTTGTGTTATTCAAATATAATGTACCTTATGACAATGTTTGATTATTACTTTTTGGACATCTTTATCCGCTATTTGTATATATTTGACATGGAGATGTATTCATATTTTCTTTATGAAATTGTTTCATTCCGATGAAGCATATGATTTATGTTGATGTGCCTTGTTTCACATCCCTCTTTATTATTTTCTTCACATATATGTTCACCGATTGATTTTTATCCATTGCATCTGTCTATATTGTTTGTTGATATTGAGATTTTGTTTTTCTAGTCATGATTTTACTGATCCACTATATTCTTGCTACATATGATGTTCATGTTTATTCCGTCTCATGATTTGTTTATTCCGGGCAAAAAAGAGGAGAGATATATGATGTAGGGGGAGTTAATGAAGTTTTACTGATATTCACTTATTCATGTAGTTATTTTTTATGTACCTATGTACCTCCATACTTCACTTGTGGTATGTTTGTTTGTTTCGTGTGTGTAGTGATTTTGGGAGATTCAGACATTGACTACATCACATTCAGACATTGCTTCGCCAGACTTTATTGAGATATGCCATGTCCTGTATTTTCATTCTTTGGGGTTTATGGGATGAGCATAGATTTTCGACTTGACGGCCAGGCTTAGAATTTC
Organism: Sambucus nigra; assembly: GCA_949130495.1. Taxonomy (NCBI): domain Eukaryota; kingdom Viridiplantae; phylum Streptophyta; class Magnoliopsida; order Dipsacales; family Adoxaceae; genus Sambucus; species Sambucus nigra. Next base: position 380,748,114 of record OX422211.1, read on the forward strand.
ATTATTTTTGGTTTTATCCTGGAATAGCCAAAGGGGGATATTTGTAAGGGAAAATTTTCAATCGAGTCAATTTGTTTGTAATTGTCTTAATTTCAGACAAAACTGTTTGATTCATATGATAGTCTTTGAGTTGTGATCCCACAATGCCTATGATGTTTAGTGTTGAAGAATTTTTGGCCAAGCTTTGAAGATCATATCCGTATCGTGTTTCATGCCTTCATATTTCTTCACATGTGGTATATACTAGATCACACAGGTATGAATGCTTAATGGATTGTGAGATTTAGGATCTTAATAAATGATGACTTTTAAAATTAGATTATGTTGGAAGTTTTGAAAAATATTTTTGGAAACGTACTTTTAAAATATTTTCTGAGTTAATCATGTTTTAGAAAATTCGAGGACTTTTTAAAATAAAAATAAGTCTTCCTATCGTTCAAATGAACCTTAGATTCGTTCAAACGAGATATGTTTCTCGTTCGAACGAGAGTTGTTTATCATTCGAAATGATGCACCATCTCGAAAATTGTGTTTTCATATTTAAGGACTTATTTTACTTAGAAAAAAGGAGAACTTTTGCAAAAAAATATTTTTGCACCTGGTTTACAAAAGATCCCAATTGTTTCCCATCATCCTTTTCTTTCAAGATCAAATCTAATATTTCTAAAGTTTTGTGATCTTGAGTTTGGCACCAAATATTATTCCATCACTTTGAAAAATTATTTTTGTGCGGTGGATTTCCTGCATGATGATTACAAAGAAGAAGCGGTGGATTACGTGTTCAGATTCATAGGCGTTGCTGAGGCTACATCGGTGGATATCAAGTTGCACATGGATTCCTGTGTTGTGGACACTTGCATGGGGGGAGTCCTACGTGATACTGTGGAGGAGCGATAGAAGAGAAGAAGAGACGTCAAGTGTTGTAGGTGGTCGAGTCGTTGAGTAAGACTAAATTCTCTCTTTGTAATTTTTCGTATCATAGTGATTGTGTGGCCAGACCGTTTGAGGTTTTTTTCCCTTAGTGGTTTTCTCGTATATTAACGTGTCTTGTGCTTTGATTTATTTACTTTATATACTTAATCACATAGATGCATGCTATAAGGTTAACATGATAAAATTGATAAATCAAAGTGAGTTTCACAAGATAAGTTTATGGTTGCTAAAGATATAATTTGAAAAATTAAAAAATATTGCATTTGCATTGAGATAACTCCTTAGGGGCCTTCTCAATATTTAAATTCATAAACTCAATAAAAAATAGATTTCAAATATTGTTAGAAGATTAATGTTAAATTTTACAAACTCAATAAGAATGAGATTTAAAATATTTTCTAATAAATCACCCACTAGGGAAAATTTACTAAAAAAATATTCACTAGAAGTATTTTAAAGCTTGAAAAATTAAGATTTAGAGTAGAGAAATTTAAACTACAATATTATTTAAATTGCTTATCTCTAGTCTAATTAATAAATTAAATGTACTCTGAATTTACGATTTTCTCTCGAAAATGATTCACTCTCTTTCGGGGCGTAAAATAAATTGTAAAATTTCAATATTAATATTCAAAGGGGCATAATAAATAAATAAATAAATTAAAAATAAAAATAATTACATTAAGAGTTTCATCGCACCTCTTGAATGGACTATTTAGTCTATTATTTTGGTATCATTATATATCAAATGTAATAATAGCACAACAAAATGTATGAAATAAATAAATAGAAAAGAGAACAAAATAAAAATTAAAGTCTCCTTAAATTTTCATTACACTCCCATGCTTAGACTTGAATAACAACCCAAAAATCTGAGTTTATGAACAACTTTCAAACACTCAAAATTTGTTTCTCACCAAAATATCCTGGCTCACACTCGACTCAACTAAAAAAATTACAAAAGAAGGACTCAAAAAATTCATATAACACTACTCCTAAAACTAAACCACAAAATGAACTAGAAATGAGTTGAGACTCTAGAACTCTTTTTCCCGAATTATTTTTCTTCTCTTCCGCCATTGGATATATATTTGTTTTTGTGCATATGAGTTAGAAGGCAAAAAAGATGTGAGAACATGGGGTGTAATGGGTAGAGTATTAGGAGCTTATGGGTGTGTGGTTTGTGTGTTAGTTACGGAATATTACCACATGTGCACACACGAGCGCGCGCGCGCGCGCACACACACCCACTATATATATATATATATATATATATAGAACATATGTATAAGATATATATTTATGGTTAAATATATAAACACATACATATACACTTATATGATCGGGATCTCCAACAAGACTATTTAGCGGGTCTAAATGACGGGTTTCGCTACTGTCCAAAAAGTCTTGGGACCACTCATAGTTTTTGTCTTGTTCTAAAATTTTTGGAATAAAAATTTCTACCCCAATAATTTCTAGAGTCTTAAGCTTAATTTTAAAGTCTAAATTAATCTGGGAGTCAAAGAGAAGTTTCAAAGCTGGTACTTCTCCGACTTCTTCCATCACTATTGTACTGAAATTCTGAATAGTGGGGATTATCGATGTAAATATTTTTCTCAGGGAGTCTGGAAATTGTAAGCGATTTTGATGGAAAATATTCTAGTCTTAAATACCTTATACGGTATTGTGGTTTTATCAGTCAAGTTTCTTTATATATCTGATTAACAATATCAATTATATCGTTATTTATAAATTCGTCTAAATTATTATCACCATAGGATGATAAAAATCTACGATATGTTCTAGGGGCAGCTGTTTCTACATTTTTAAGGAGAGGATGGATTCCTCCTACTCTAATTAAAATAGTTTTAGTTTCTGCTAACCTTTTTCGTATAATAAATTTTAATACGTCTATATTGTCTTCAAGTATTCTAGTATATTCTTGATATTTTTCAAGTCTTGACATTTTTTTTTGCAAAATCTTCAGTTTTTAATTTTTGTCTAATGAGATTACGGATCCCTGTTCTCATTATTTCGATTCTAAGTACTTCTCTTACTAACCACTCAATAACCTGGTCTATATATTTGAAAGTATCACCTACGTATGTTAAAGAAGATTCTATAAGTTCCTTATGTTTAGGGTTTGTAAGAGTCCAATCTTGGATTTCTCTAGTTAAGTCTAAATTTATTTGATTAAAAAATGCTAAAAAGTCTGTAGTGATCTGTAGGATCATGCAAATTTTTTTTAAAACAATTATAAATAAAATAATTAAGGGTTTGGTTCAAGTTATACCTTCCTTCTGGTTTGAAATATCTTTATCTTCCTTCCTTCTTCTCTCCACCTTTGCTACTATTATTTTCCGGTCTCGTCCTCTTATAACTCTCTCCTTATGTGTCGCACCTCAATCCATTGTACCCGTTTTCTGCCTGTATGCCTTCACGCCTAACGCTCACCTGGATAATGGCTCACGGTAAATCGGCACCTGACGACAGTTTAACAGTATAACACCTTGTGTGATACACCAGAGGTTCCACACAATAGTCCTCTATGAACAGAAAGTTGGAGACAATTTGGAAAATAATAACAACTTAACATAAGAAATTTCTGGAAAAAAAAATACTTTTATTGCATTGCATTATTAATTACAACTCTCACCATTATCCTAACTATATGGGAATTACTCATTCACATACATATTACTCTTTACAAGCTTACTCACTCTCTCTCTCTCTCTAACATCTGATATCTTACACACAACCATGACTGTCCCTTTTATAACACAAGGGAGCTTACATGACGACGGAAACTGGAGGCTAACAGTTAACCGATTGAAAGCATACAATTATTAAAGCACAATACAATAATTAAACGTCTACAACTTGGGCATCTTTTGGTCTTCACATTTTTTCTTTTTCTAAAAGTAGTCTTGGCGTCTTGTGATAGTTGTGGACCAAACGTCTTTATGGCTGTCTCTTTCTTCTTTATGGAAAGAAGTTGTTTGGGGCCCATATGGGTCAGGTATGAGCTTTCTTCGTCTTCACACTGTAAGGGAATCATCAGTCTAAATAATGGAGCCTTCAATCTTTAATAATTCGTTGAGTAAGGCGGGGCCCTTCTCTGTTCTATCTTTGTCTTCTTCTGGCTTATCTTTGTCCTCCTTTCGTAAAGCATTATTGTTGAAAAATTCATTAATGAGGCCTACCACTCTAAGGCTGGCTAGCAATGCGATCTCCACCATTTTCTTAGATTCTTTCTTAAGTCTTCTATTAAATGGCTCATCATCCTGGATAATGAGGTCTTCTTTATGGTATGCAGTATACCATCTGTCTTCACCTGTTAACAGTTCCATGATTTCTATCGTCTCCATAGCTTGGGCAATCTGGAGTTTGAACTTATTAACAATTAAATCTTTAGTCTCATCTTCAGATAGAATCTCAACGCCTTCAAATATATAATTGGAAAATATAACAAGTCTAAATCCTTTAACTCTGATTGCTCTACAGGAACTTGGAGTAATCTGATAGATTCTAGCAAATAGAGGAAGGAAGTCTTCTACCTTTTTAACATACCCATGGACTAATTTTCTAAGAGCAATAGAGTCTTCTATACTATCAATTTGGCTGAGTCCAATGAACCCATAGTCTGCTAAGGTTATCTTGGCAATCTCTTCTTTCCCAGAAAGATAAATCTTTGGAACGTTTTTGAAGAAACCTCTCATCATTAAGGTATCTCCATTAGTCTCAGATAATAACATATTGAAATGTTCAATAATGCTATTAGCATTTTTCTGGTAGTCTTCTGATATTGGAAGATTATTATGACCAAAAGGTATAATAATCTTAGTCTTAAAAGTCTTTTTCTGATAACAAAAATTATCAGTGGGTCTGGTTTTAGAGGATTCTCCATGAATCTGAGCATAAGTCTAAGTCTTCGGTCTAGGCATAGTAGTACCACTAAGTTGGGTAACTGCAAGTCTTTGAGTCCTCATGAATCTGAAAATGGCTACCAAATTTTGTTTGAACTCTATCCACGGTCTATTCTTCACGTTCCACTATATAGCGTCTATAAGAGTATTTTCATCATCTGAAAATTCTCATCTAAATTTTATCAAGTCTGAATATCTTTGATCAGGTCTATATTGGGGGAAGTACATCTTCCCAATGAGTATATTTTGAGAAATAATCTCATGTCTAGATTTTCCAGGAGGAACTAAGATATCATCAAAGTTCTCGAGGATCGATATTTCTTAAGAGTCTTGAATATGAGTCGATCTTTGCATTACACCAGCATTTGGTCTTACGCATCTAAGATAGTTTTTAACGTCTTCTTTGTTCATTTGATTCATTCTAGAGGAACTCATGTTGTCTAGGTCGTCTATTTGCAACATAAAATATGATATCATGTTAGTGTTAACAAACATTGGTTCTCTTGATATAATGTCTGAAATGATATTTTTACTTCCCTTAATATGCATAACAGAGAAGTCATAACCATTAAGCAATTTTTGCCATCTAATGAGTCTATTAGTCATTGATTTGGACAAGTCTAAGTCTCTAAATTTTACTCATAAGAAGAGTCAGTATAAACAGTAAAATGTTTAGGTTTAAGAAAAAGCATATATTTTTCTATTGCCCTTAATATAGCTAATACTTCTTTTTCATGGGCAGTGTCTCTTATTTCTGGATCAGTAAAGGTTCCATAACTATATGTACAAAATTTCTTCTTTTTTATCTGATGGTCAATGGAAAAGTATACTTCTCCCCATTGCTTATCAGATGCGTCTGTTTCTACTATAAATTGGTCTTCAGCGTTAGGTAGTTCAAGCAAAGGAATATTTTTGACTACATCTTTAATTTGTCTTATAACTTCAAAATCATCTTTAGTCTAATAAAAATGGTTAGTCTTGTTTGTTCCTTTTAATTTGGCAGTTAAACTTTGTCTCTTTGAACCAAGTTCTTTAATAAAATCTGCATCACAATTAAGCAATCCTAAAAATGATTGTAATTGTTCTCTATCTTTAAGTTGGTTTGGAAATTCAAGAATCTTCTTAGTTATGTATTCTGCTAAGGATATTTTCCCTTTATTTATGTGCATTCCCACAAAATCTATTTCAGTCTGAAATAATTGCATTTTCCTTTCGAAAATAACAATACCATGTTTATTTAATTCTAAAATAATCTTTTTAAGATGGTCTACATGTTCTGTCTCAGTCTTACTGGCTACAATAATGTCATCTATGTAAACAAGACAAAATTATGAATAAGGTTTAAATATATTATCCATTATTCTTTGAAATACTTGAGGAGTATTCAAGTATCCAAATGGTATTACTAGCCACTCGTATTTTCCTCGGGGCACACTAAAGGCCGTCCAAGGAATACTGTCGAGATGTATCTTAATTTGCCATAAGCCTGATTTTCAATCAAACTTACTGAATATAGTTCTATCTTCAATCATATTGATTAAATTATTCTTATTTGGTATCTTATAAGAATTAAATTCACAGTTCTTATTTAATTGTCTATAATCTATAGCCATACGTCTTTTTCCTCTTTTACTTTCAGATTCATTTTGAACATAGAAGGCAAGGCAATTATATCTACTTTTACTTTCCCTAATAACGTATAACTTAAGCATTTCATGTATGTCTTTTTTGAATTCTTCCCTATCTTCGTATGAATATCCTTTCTTATAGGTTCCACCATTAATAGTGGTGTTTGGGTTAATAGGGATAATTTCATAGTAACTTTGGTCTTTATTCCACTTAGCAATGGAATTTTCTCCTAAAGTAGGCTATGTTAATTTCCTAATCTTTTCCTTTTCTACTTCTATATCCATTTTCTTAGGTTTGGATATAGCTTGAACCTGTAATAAGATGTGCTGGGCTTGATCTAGAATATCTTGTTGTATAAGCATTATTTGCTTATAACACTTTTGGTCTGGACACTTACATTCTTTTTGTAAGGGTTTGGTTATTTCTAAGTCTTTTTGTTGGTTTGTAGGTCTAGGTCTAGGTCCACCATGCTCGGCTAAAGAACTCTGATGTTTTATGGGTCTTTAATTAGGTTTGACGTGCATAGGGTCAAAGGCAGCCTTGTGATCTTTTAGAGGGGCCTTACTATTAGATTCATGTTTATCACTAATTAATATCTTATCGTTATACTGAGTATAAGGATGATATTTGCTAATAAAATCTTGTCCTAAAATAATGTTTCCTGTGAAACTAGGACGGGAATCCATTATCCAAAATCGATGATTAACGATTTTGTTGGTCTAATTTCCTAATTTAAAATAAATAGGAATAGTCAGAAAATGTAAGGTAAATGGATCTCCATTAGCTACCTTACCATAGATTTCTTTCTTACTGTCTAGAAAATAATCTTCAGGAAAAGCATTAGCCTTACAAATTCTCTGAGAGCATTCTGTATCTATAAAAGCTGAAAGTATTTTAGGATAATCTTTATGTTGTATAAACATTTCTAAAAAACAAGTATGCGGTTTAGTAAAAATTCCTAAATTATTCTTTTATAAAATAGATATTCCTTTCTGGGGTTTATCTATAAAATATAGGGATGTTAGGTCTTTTGAACTACTATCAGAGCGGTATCCTTCTAAATCATAAGGAATTCCTTTTCCTTTTAAGTCTTCATTTTCTTGTAATCTTTTGGCTATATTTCTATCAATGTCTTGATAATATGTTTTAATATCTACGTCTATTTGAGTGTCATACTGGCTACTATAAATTGCTATAAATCTAGTTCTCCAACAGTTTTCATGGTAGTGTAATTGACTAATAATACAAATCATAAATATTTCTATTTGTATAGTCTCAAATCATTCTACACATATAAAGTCTTTCTTGCTACATTTCATTTCAAATGTGAAATAATGTTTTTCATCAAAGTAACATCTAGGTATATAGGTTAGTAATTTAGGATTACTAACTATCCATCTTTTCTTTAAAAAGGGGCTTAATATACACTTATACCAAGCTTCTTCAAAGTCTATATATTCATTATCTAAATCGTCTGGATTAGTTTGCATCATATATAAGTCTAGAGTATCCTAAGAGTCTTCATACTTATCAGTATCACTATTATAGTCTTTGGAGTCACTATCTGTATATGCACTATAGATACTAGTATTGTCATCACCTCCTATGTCTGATATTTCTATAGCATATATGATATATAACTCTTTTGAATCTCTATAGTCTAATATTGTATTAACAATCTTAATACCTTCTTTAACTTTCTTATTAGGGAAGTCTTTAGAAAAGTGTCATTCTTTGCCGCAAGTCCAACATTCTTTGATGGCATTCTTAGATTGAGATACTTCTTTTTCTTTCCTATAATTATGAACCTTCTTATATTTACTAGTGTTCTTTTTAAAATATCTTCTTTGGTTAAATCTATTTTTCTTAGTCTTAGTGTTCCTTTCTCTAAAGGTAGTAGATGGTCTAAATCTATACTTCTTTGGAAATCCTAAAGGTCTAGTCTTAAACTTCCTATGTTTTCATTCTAATTTCTTTTTGAATTTCTTAGATTCACTTCCACATCCCCATTGGATTGTAGCGATATCTCTTTTATCTTTGATTGGAGGGATATGTTTCAAAGTCTCTTCTATCAACTTTCCTTGAGCTATATCACGTCTCTTAGATATGATATTGTCTTTGACGAAATTGATTCTTTCACCAAGGGAGTTGTTCTTAACTCTAGCTACTCTTGGACAATTCCTATATTCATTAATTAGGATTTGTCCTATGGCAGGTATCTTTCTAAAGTATTCATCTTTCAAGGTCTCTCTAAATTCTTTAATTTGGTAATATAGTTGCTCATAATTATTGCTATATACATTGATCTTATCTAGTTTGCAAATGCTAAGGAGGGATAACTTAGTTTTTGCTCTTGTTCATTGATATGAACTAAATGCTCAGCTCTAATGAATTTTGACGTGAAGAATTGAATATATTCATCAATTGATCTTTCTTCTAGGTTTTCTTTCATTTTCTCAATCTTAGATAAGGAGTCTTCATCTGTAGCCTTTTTTAAACTATCTAAATAATCTTTTGCAATTCCTCTAATGGATTGCTCAGCGTACTGCTTACATGAACTTGCATCCCATTGTTCATTAGACGCAAAACACATATTCATCTTATTATGCCATTCGTCTAAGGCATTTTTCCTATCTTGGATATTGTCTAAGTTAAGGTATATCCCCACTGTATTTATGGCTTTACTTTCCATGGTCTTAACAGGAGTAAAACTCTTGTCACTAGTTGGAAAGTCTTTTATATAATCAGGTTTAGTTTTAACTAAAGTGATAGAGTATATAGGACTATTTATTCCTATTGGTTTACTAAAAATTCTAGGAGGATCTTATAACCTACTACTACTTCCTATCTCTTATTTATTAGGTTCTACTTGTGTAGCTGACATTAGTCTTTCTTCTCCTTCTTCTATTAGTCTAAGGTTTTTAAGAAGTTCTTTAGTATTCTTAGATTCTTTTAATTTTAATATACGCTCTTGAGCTATCATATTAAATCTTTCTTTTTCTTGAAATCTAACAGAATGACTTTTCTTAATGTGGTCTTTAAATGTCTTCATATCCAATTCCGAGGATTCATGTCCAAAGTTTTGGATCCTAGCCTTTTCTTTAACTGAGTCTTTTTGTTCAAATGATCTCCTAGGTCTAATTACAGGGGCTTGTCTTAGTAAACTAGAACTAGTCTTACTGCTACATTCTCCTTAAGAATGATCATTTATTATGGCTTCTCCCATATTTCTAAATCTAATTTCTTTGGTCTGGATATTCTTATTGACAATCTTAGGAGGACCAAATTGGATAGAAACATTTCCAATGACATTGTTTTGATTAATAAACAAAGGTTTATTTTGTATAGTCTTAGTTTCTTAAAATTCTGGCAATTGCTAAAGGGTCTTAGCTTTTTCTTTCATAAGTCCAGTATTCCTAATACTGTAAGTGTGATTATAGTCTGAGTTATTGGTTAATATTTCTTCATTAAGTCTACCACTTGGAATTCCCGATTGCATTCCTTCATAAGGAAATTGGGAGAACTTCACATAGCTTTGGAATTTTATATTTATATTAGCTTCTGGGATAATATAGTCTTCATATCCACTAGCATATAAGATTAACTTAAACTGTTTGGCTATGTCTATGGTTACTGTAAATGCCAGAATGACATTAAAGTATCCTGTATTATCTGATATTTCTAATTGGTCTATTCCAATAAGGCTTTTCTCAAAATCTTTCCATCTTTTATCTATTAAAAACATAATATGTTAATATTATTTTGAGGTCTATGTAATCCTTGGATTCTTGCTTGAAAGACTCCAAAGGTTGGGAATTGGAACTTCCTATCAGTTCCTCTAGATCTAAGTCATTCTGAGTCAAACAATTGGAGCTCAGTGTCGGATTTGTCTAACACATAATTTTTACAATGATAAGTCATGTTATAATTAGGAGTCTTAGGAGTGGCACCTTCTTTAAACAAGTCTATGTATCTAACAGTTGGAAGTTGTCAATTATGAATGGAATCTTCAATAATCTTCCAGTTAACTTCTCCCCATTCTTTCCATTGGAGATGATTGGTGAAATTTCTTTCCTTCCGCCATGTTCTAACATTGGAGGACGAATCTTTCAGTCTTTGGATCATACAATTACTTTGTCCAATATTTGGGATAGAGCTAACTATCTTATTAGTCTTATTTAATCCATCACTTATGATTCTTCTAGTTATAGTATTTCCTTCCTTAGTTTCTACATAAGGGAATTCTCTAAATTTACAGGTGGTTACCTGTTTTTGTTCAAGTCATTTTTCAATTCTTTCTAAAGCGTCTGAATAATCTTTTGTCTTTTTATCTGGTTAAGGATTTCTTCCTTAAAGGTCTTATTCTCATTTCTTGCATTATTGTTAATATCTTCATTATGTTTAGTAAGAGTATTAATAAGATAATTAGCAAGCTTATTAATATATTCTTTTACCTCATTATCTTTTTCTTATTTTTGCACAAATTTTTTTGCCATTCTAGACTCTATAGTTTCTACAATTTTTTCTATTTTATTTAATCGAGTTAAAATAAATGGAGAGTCTAATTCTTCTTGGGAGGGTTTATTATATATAATTTTAATTCCCTTCATAATTTCTTCATATTTTTCTTCTACTTGGGCCATGTCTAGTCTAAGTTCATTAATAATACTATCCATTTTAGATAGATTATGGTCTTCCATATTATTAAGATAATTTGCTAAATTTTGTTAAAATTTAACAAAGTATGTGTAGAAGGTGGTTAATCATTCTGTCTTATCTTTTAAATCTAAATGTAAGTCTTTAACAAAGCTAATGTTATAGTCTTGAGTAGTGGATATAGAGGTAGAAATTAAATTTAATCTTTCTAATATGAGTCTAATTGCTTTAGCAGCATTGACAATATCATTTTTATTTATCTTATAATAAAATCTATCATCACTTATCTTTTCTAAAGTTCTTTGGTAAAATTCCGATAAGGTCTGAATGGAAAGGTCTCTAGGTATCTCATTCCAGTCTGATCTAACTATTTCCATTAGAAAGATAACTATCTAATCTAGGGATAATCTTAGCTTGTTCTTCAGTGGGTTTAATTAGCTCACTGTCTTGATTTTCCGTCATAGTTTTCATTTCTAAAATGTCTTTGTTAAGGATTTCTATATGATTAGTCTTAATATTTATTTCTTGTAATACTTGTATAAGGTCTATTGGGATTTGACTATCTATTTCTAGCATTCTTTTAGAGATATTTTTTATCTCTGTTTCTAGGATTTGAGTGTCTTTTATTAATTGTCTTAATATAAGGAGTATACCCTTATTTTGATCTATTATGTTATTAATAGCACTAGCAGTAACTTATCTACTATCTGCATGTTTGGATGGGATGTGCTCAGTATGTGATCAACCGTCTATGTGAGAGGTTAAACAATCTTCTAAGTCTAAATCAGTTATGGGTATAGGTTGTTAATCTGGGTTGGTTCTAAAAATAACTTTTTAAATGCGAGGGATAAATCCCAAGGCCATTAAAGTTTTTTTACTAAGTCGAAAAGGAACGTTTTATGGCTCTGATACCACAATTAGGGTTTGGTCGGAATTTTATGAGATCTAAAAACTCTTAAAAATCTTATACCAAATTTGGGTCTAAATTATAAATCTTTTAAAGGTATGATCTTTAAAGGGTTTTCTATAAGATAAGAGGGGACCATAAGGGAGTATGATAATGTTGACTTTGGGACCATACGGGACCACTTTTCGAGAAAAGGATAAAAGTTCGTTGAGAAGTTCGGTTTAGATGTTAATTATACACTTATATACATATATGCGTGCATGGTGTGTGTGTGTGTGTGTGTGTGTGTGTGAGAGAGAGAGAGAGAGAGAGAGAGAGAGAGAGAGAATGGGTAGTGGTTTAGACTCGGGTATGGGAAGATATGGAAGAATCGGTTTGGGCTATGGAGGAGCTGTGTAATGGGTTAAGGTTATAGGTATGGTGCGGTCGGGTTGATGGGTTTGAAATCAGGTTATGGGGAAGTGTAGGTCTGGGTTAAGGTTGGATTGTGGGTGTTATTCATGTTCTGGTGGGTTGATTCACGAGTTGAAGTTGGATGTTTCGACCACTAACTACTGGTGGTCATAGGTGATTGGCAGGAATTGGTAGGGCTAAGGATGGTCAGAGGTCAAGAGGTTTGTGGGTGGGTGGTTTGGTGGTGGCAGTAGGGTGGTTAAGAGGTGTTATACGGATGGTAGGTTGAAGGTTGTGGTGGGTTTTAATGGAAGAAGGAGAGAGAAATGTTAGGTTGGGTATGAAAGATGAAAGAGATGAGAGAAGATAGAAGAGAGAAGAGAGAGAAAAATAAAAATCTTACGGGTGTTTTTGAATATAGGGCGTGAGAGTGTATAAGGTGTGTGTGTAGGTGTATAATAAAAGTATATGAGGTGAGGGAGTTGGTATGGTATATGTGAAGGTATGGACACTAATGTGTATGTGAGTATTAACTATTCAAAACATAAATCTATATATACATATATTTTATAATCACTAAACAAACACATTAATAAAAATATAAAAAATATTTATATATAAAAAATAAACACACACGTATAAAAAAAACACAAACATATATATACAATAATAAATAATATATAAAAAAGTAGCAAATAATACAAAAATAACAAAAATAATAAAAACACATAAATACAATAAAATGACAAAAGAAAATAATAAAAATAATAATATGTTAACTAAAACTCACATAACACATGGGAGATTAGGAAAGGCTAGGGGAAAGGGACCGGGATCGGTTTGAGGTAGGATTGACTGGGATTTGATAAGGACGAGCTAAGAGGAGAATCTGACATGGGTCATATGGTTATTCCTCATTTGATGTACTTGGCGACTTATTTCCCTTAATTGCCTTGAATTAAGTATGTATGAATTTGCAAATGCTCATTGACCTACAAAATAAATAAATACATGCATATGGACAAATTTATCGAGAACTAGCAATTAAAATGAGTCTATTTAGGGCTTTAAATTAACACTTTGGGGTTCTTATCAACGTGAGTGCACTAAAGTGGAAAAACTCAAATAGATGAGTAACCACCCATCAGTTACGTGAGCAGTTATGTTGCATGGACAAAAATCACTATAAATATGTAATGAACCTAATATGGAAGAGAGGACTCCCACAAAAAAAAATTCATTTAGATTACTTTTATCCTCTTTGTCCTTTTTGTTAGTTTTCTTTCTTTATTGACCGCATTTCTATCATTTTCGCAAGTATATTGTAAGGTAGTTATAACTTTTTTCTCTTAATTTTATTTAAAGTTTCTTTCCTTTATATTTTTTGTTCTTTACTTTATGAAAATCTTTTTTTTCTTTACTTTATGAAAATCTTTACTTTATTCGCAATTTACCTTTTTGCAAATCTTTAGTTTAATTGCACTTTTCTTTCTTTTATTTACAAAGCTTTACTATCTTTAATTCATAAAATTTTCTATTTTTATCATAGTTAAATTCCATAACTTAGCACACACATCAAAGTCTTCCCTAATGGAAGCATACGTATTCTTAATTGAGGCATCAAACGCAACAAAATTGCATGATAATTGTCATTAGGATAAACTCTTTGGTTGGCAAGACCAAAAATCTTGTAAGGCACTCTCATAATACTAATTAATTATCAATCTAGTGAAAAATAACCCAAGCAAATGCAGTAATAAAAAAACTAAGGATGGTAATGGGAAGGGTTTTTATGGGTACCTTACCACCCCGCCCCTAATGGGGGGGGGGGGGGGGGGATTTGGGTGTCGTTAAAATGGGTGGGGTAAGGATCGAGTTTGATATAATAAAATCCCATTGAGTTTGGAGTGTCGGCGAGTTTCGTGTGTAAAACCCCTAACCCAACATGTTTATGTGTATTGATATTAAAATACTCCAATATATATTTATACACATGTTGTGGTTTTAGGTTTCCCACTTTCACTTTTAACTCTCCCTCTCCACCTCCATACCCTCCCGCCCGAACCATTCCCTTATGGAACTCAACATAATCCTCACAATCCCTTACCTTAGTTTTCGAAGACAGCACACCCATATTAGCTCTCACCGGTGATGACATGTGCTTCCCTATCTCTTTCACACTCTTAAGCGGATCCGAGTTATTGCATTTTAATTTAGATTTGGTGCTAACTTCTAAGGATGTTAAACTAAACTTTTTATTGGTTTAAATATGGTTATAAGAATGCTAAAATACATCTGAGAGTGCACACGAACTAATGGATCAATTTATTTAGTTAAATGACCCAACGCAAAAATTCAAATTTAAATCAAATTTTAACCTCTAATTAATTATAGTGTGAATGCGAGTTATGTCCCAATTCCAATTTGCAATTATCAAGCCAAACATGCAAAAGCAACTGAGGTGAGAAAAAATCCCTTTGCATGATAAAACCTTTATTCAGCACTATTGACAGTTTTGAATACAATCGACTTACAAAACACTTAGATATACTAAGTTAGACGTGCATAGTCTTCATAATACCAACAGATACAACTCAGCTCCAGAGCCTTCCATGTGTAGCTATCTACCCTCGGTATCCACCGATTTAGCCTTATTCTTCAGTAGTGAAACCTCACTTCACAAAATCAGTCGAAGAGAACAGTCTCTATAAGAGTGTAGCATAAGAAAAATTCTTGATGTAGGTAAACGTGATCTTAATTAATTACAGGGGCGAGGAATATGACATGAGGTGTTTGATCACAAATGAGAACTCAAAAGGTGTTTTTCTTTATAAAAAAGAGTTCTTAAAATATCTAATCCCGTTTAGCCTTTTTATAAGAAGGGAAGATAAAAAGGATAAACACAAAAGATAATGGGAAGATATACATTTAGAAAAAAAATTGCTTTAGTCGTTCGAGTGAAGGAACATGTCGTTTGAACGACATTGCATCTCGTTCAAATGACGCTTCAAACTAAAGCTTCACACGAGATAACGGCGTGAACAAAAGAGTATTTTGTTGGAAATAATGTCAAACTTGTTCGAACACGAACTTATAACGAGGAGTTAGAATGACCCAAAAGAAATCTTGTTCTAATGAGGTTGAACTTTGTTCAAACGAAGTTTCAAAAATTCAAAAAAAAATTCTTAAAAAATTTTGAGTTCCTTTTTAACAAAATATTACCTCAAAAAATAATCAATCCCTAGAAAATACTTAGAAAATTTTTACCACTCCAAACGCAAACTTCTTCTAAGATTATTAAGATGACTAAATCTTACATTCTTTGACGATTTTCAACATAGTCCTCAAGTACCGAGAAGTAGTGATGTAGATGTGTTTAGGTGACGTGTTTGCGTAACGGGATACGCCAAACTAAAAAAAATTAAATTTTAGCAATCATAAATTTTGCGCTTACAAATATTACCGTTTGGCTATTCCGATACAAAACATCATCCTAAACCAAATTGAATCCATCCAAGAGGAATGTCCTACACACATGAGACATACAAAGATACCGTGATGCATATAATTTTAAATAGAGAATAAAATCTCCCCCTCAACTTGTTCTCCCCTTTTTTGTCCATAATAGACAAAGGAGTTGAAACTATGTAAGAAATATAGGCATCACACGAAGAAGTAAAATATCAACACAAGTATAATCAAGTAAGCATAGGTGATGATAATCTCAAAGGCAACCAACTATTTTTAAAAAAAATTATTTTTTGAATTAGTAAGTATGAAAGGAACAAATACACCACACCACGGAATAAGATTAAAATATCCGAACCGTGAAAATGGAATGTAGGGGTGTGAATACTTTCCATGGGTAAATTAACATATATAGTCATAACATGTGAGCGTGAAGTTTTGAGGTACTTCTAACGAAAGAACTCAAAGTCTACCTTAGGTGTAAAATTGGCGAACTCAAGTGAAATTGACTCAATTAAATCAACAAGTCATGAACATAAATGATTCTCACACCAATGACGCCAAACTACATAATGTTTTTCTGAGACATTTTAGTTGTGCAAACCCATTGATCTTCAAATTTAACTCCCTCAAAATATCACATATATGATGATAAAATCTTAATGATTTTTGAAGATATTAATGCTCGTATGTAGCAAAGCATCAATATATAAAAAAAATTGTCCTGGAAGTTCTATTTTTATGTGCATCTAATCTTTTTAGGTTCTTTTGTGAAAATGGAGACTTTTTTTGCAAAGATTTTTTTAAAACTTTTGTAGCCCCTTTCCCTTGCTTAACATATTACGCTATTTTTCAGAAAAAGTATTTAAAGCTGGACAATGGTTCTTACATGAATAACTTTATCTCTTTTTACATTTGGTTCATTATAATGAAAAATTGAGATGAGAACACTGTATTCAACAAGTGACAAGTAAGTGCAATGTTCAAACAATTATGCACGTGTGCATTAAAGGTGACTAGGGGCAAAACATGTAAAAAGTAATCATAAAATATTAGCATAATGACTCCACACATTATTAATCACACCATAGAAATGACGTCATGTCTCAAAATACTACAAAAAAGACACATGAAAATGGAACGAAAGGGTGATCCGGACATCTTAAATGTTCATCCATATAGGGTGAAGGAGAGAATAAAAAACACTATTTGTCTTTTTCAAAAATTTTATCAAAATAAAATCTTTTTGCCTTTTTCACATTTTTCTTAAAAATAGAAAATCTTTTTGTATTTTTCAAAAAAATTCAGAAAAATAAAACTCTTTTTGTTTTTTTTTAAATATCAAAATTAAAAAAAAAACAATTATATCATAATGATAATACAATCTAGCAATAGGAATAAGAAACATAAGCATTATAGTAATCCTACACTAGATAAAATATCCAAACTCACTCCACGGTGCAAATACCTAAAGATTTCCTAAGATCCTCAAATCGTAGTGCATCTAAAGGTTTTATGAATATATCGGCTAACTGGAAATCAGTGCTCACAAATCACAAGGACATGACATTCTCCTCTTCGAAATGACACACCCTAAGGGACAAGTCTTTATTACGCTTTTTCCTTTTTTAAGTTTCGGTGAAAAGATCACTAAAAGATTTTTGGAGTCCACCTTCTTCCTTACTCATATTATCATCCTCACTCTCAATCTCTCCAGAACAAATCGAAACATCGTCAAGATTTTCACGTTTAGATATGTACTCATCAGTTTGGGATAAAATTCAAGTACTAACATGACTAGCCATGAACGCAATGCACGGTTCATCTGGTGATTATCTCTCTGAATCAACTGACTCGACATCACTAGAACTAAGAGTGGAATTATTTGTAGCTTTCTTGTCCTTTCTATTAATCCTAGTGAGACACTCATGTGCCTTTTGCCCTTTTCCCTCACACTCATAACACTTATCTAATCTTTCCCACAAACCTTCTCGCCCTTATTCTTATTTTTATTTTTATCAAAAATCTTTTCTTTGGAAGAATTTTCTTTGAAAAACTTGAGAATTGTTTTGAAATTTTTAGCAAAAAGGGCTAAGTAATCCAAATCAAAATCAAATTCAGACTCGTTCTCACAAACTTTCTTTTTCTTGTTTTTCTTAGTCTAAGTTTTCAAAGCAATCCCTATTTCCTTAAGTTAGACGATTTTGGGAAACATGTTTTTCTCGTACGATTGAAGGTCTCCTATGATTTTTTCTAACTTAAGTTTGTTTAATATTTCCAATGAATTCAAGACAGTGACTTTAAGGATAAAATGGGCTAGCAATAATTGGGATCTCAAAAATTTTCTCGCCTAAATTAAAACTAGAATTAACTATGTCAAATAAAACTTCTTAGGGGTGACGGCTCCAGAAATAGCATTTAAGTCGCGAGAATTTTAAATACTCCATTTAAATTCATCCTCAGTCCATGAAGAAACATGTTTAAGACTTTCGACATTGTCAACAGTCACAGTGGATGGTGTCCACCTTCTTTTACAAACCAACAAAACATGTTCATCAATTGCTTTTAACGCAAACCTCATTCTATCTTTCCAGTAAGCATAATTGGGACCATAAAAAGTGGGCATTTGGTTATACAAATTATTCATTAAATTTCGGCTTTTTAAAGATCAACAATTTTTTAAAAAAAAAATTGATATAAAAAATTGCGAAAAAAGGATGACAAATTATTTGGGTGTAACCTGCTCTGATACCAATTTGATAGTGCGCATGAACTAATGGATCAATTTATTTAATTAAATTTCCCGACATACAAATCCAAATTTTAACCTATAATTAATTTGGTGTGCATAGTAGTTATGTCCAAATTCCAATTTGTAATTATCAAGCCAAACATGAAAAAGCCAATGAGGTGAGGAAAAATCTCTCTGCAGGGAAAAACCTTTATTCAGCACTATTAATAATTTTGAATATAATTGACTTATAAGATAATTAAATACACTAAGTTAGATGCGCAGAGTCTTTAAAATGCCAACAAATACGACTCAACTTAAGAGTCATCCATAGGTAGGTATCTACGCTCGGTATCCACCGATTCAACCTTCTTTTTTAGCAGTGAAACCTCGTTTCACAAAATCAATCGTAGAGAAAATTCTCTACAAGAGTGTATCACAATAAAACTTCTTGATGTTGATATAAGTGATCTTGATTAATTCTCGAGGGTGAGGAATATGATATGAGGTGTTTGATTACAAAAAGAGAACTCAAAAAGTGTTTTTCTTTATGAAAAAAAGTTCTTAGGAGATCTGATCCCGTTTAACCCTTTTATAAGAAGAGAAGATAAAAAGGATAAACACAAAATATAATGGAAAGATATACATTTAAAAGAAAAAATATAATCCGTTCGTTCGTTCGGGCAAAGGGGTAGGTTGTTCGAACGACACTACATCTCGTTCAAACGACGCTTCGAATGAAAGCTTCAAATGAGATAACAACGTGAACCAAAAAGGATTTCGTTTGAAACAACATCAAACTCGCTCGAACATGAACTTCTAATGAGAAGTTAGAATGATCCAAGCTAAATCTCATTCGAACAAGGGTGAACTTCGTACAAATGAAGTATCGAAAATTTGAAAAAAATTTCTTAAAAAATTTCGAGTTCCTTTTAACAAAATATTACCTTATAAAAAAAATCAATCCCCTGAAAATACTCTGAGCCTTTTTACCACTTCAAGCCCAAACTTCTTCTAGGATTGTTGAGATGACCAAATCTTGCATTCTTTGACGGTCTTCAACATAGTCATCAATTACCGATAAGTAGTGACATAGATGTGTTTAAGTGAGGTGTTTGTGTAAAAGGATACCCCAAACTAAAATAAATAAAAATGTGAGCAATCATAAATTTTTCTCTTACAACCTTCCTCAAATTGATTACAAGAATACACAATGTTTGCAAAAATTGCTTTTAACATAATTTTTAATCAATTTGTAGGATGTTTTGTCAAATAATTAGCTTTGTCAGGTTATTGGATTTTTTGTTTTTGTGATGCCTATTTGGGATACATATGTTTTTAGGGGTGAAGATTTTTTTAGTTGCGATGATTTTTTTTATTTCTTTTGTTGTGATTAATTTGTATGGATCTTTTTACAGATTCGGGGTTCTCGTCGATTCTTTAACCGGGCGGTGTAAGCGGAGTGCAAATTGGGGTCAGGTATGGGGCGGGGAGGCCGATTCGGGATTGGGGACGCTACCCCCACCCCAAATCTTCCCCATTTCCATTCCTAACAACAACACATTACCCAAGATAATGTTCTCTACCAGAATTTTTTAAACCTTACTCCTATGCACCATCAATCTTATTACTAGGGTATCATCAATGTGGTGATCTTGATTTTCTTTACGACATCGATTGTCAGATGCCCCGACCAGATTAATTTCATTTTGGCCCTTACCCGCACAAGCCTTTGCCTCTTTCATATATGCCTTTCTTTCTACTTGGGCATCTCTCCCACCAACTGCTCCCCCGATAATGAAATTTACACAAAACGAGACCATATTGATGGTCTGTTTTGGTTACTCTGGCTTCTTGGGAAGATTTTTTGTCATTCATTAATCAGAATCATCATCATCTTGTTAGTGCTTTTCCCTTATATTGTTTCCTCTTACGGGTGATTTGGACCGTCGTGTAACACCCCGTGATTTTTTAGTTGTAAAAATCTTTGTTAATTTAAAAACTTCAGAATTTTTTTATTTATTTGGTATTTCTTTAGTTTTGGTATGTAAACAAATGTTGATTTTTATATATAGAAATAAGTTTTTAAGTGGAATTTAAATCAGGATTAAAATTTTGAAATTAGAACTTTATGTGTAAAAATCGAGGAAGGATCCGACTAAAAAAATAAAGAAAAATATTCGATAGTACGATCGAGCTGAATTTTTTACCAGCTTTGTCTCACCTTTAGCTACAACATATCAAAATTCCAACCAATTCCGACTGTTTGATCATCCATAATATTTTTTTAGAGTTTGTGTTTGATTAGGACTCAAATTCTTTTTGGTATATAAACATAAAGTGACGGGTTTATTACTTTAAGAAAATATTTTAGCCATTTTAAAAATTAGTAGACTCTCATAATTTCATTCTCTCTCATCTACAAGCCCTATCCCCAATTAAAATTAAGATTCAGCCCAAGTTTTGAAGGCTCAAACTGTGTTTTCTCAAGAACGTTCAAGAACGAGTTTTTACAAATTTTTCGAGAGAAACGTAATCATCCAATCAGAATTTTCAATCGACTTTTCTATAGGCATGAATACTTATATTCTTTCTCTTTTGTATTATGTGTTTTAAATATCGCCTAAACATTAATTTGCATGGTTTTCTTAAAATAAACTAGAAACCTAAATTAGAGAAAGAGAAATCGATGTTGGGACTATTTTTATGAATTTTTTTAATATGAATTAAGACTTGTTGAATTTTTTGTTAATATGGATGAAGATTTGCATGTAGAAAATCATAGTAGATGTATTAATTGAAAGTGTCTTGTAATATCACCTAAAATTATGTACATGTGATAAAAGAGAAATTATTATAATGTACACCATAAACTTGTATGATGATGAAATTATATTAGTTGCATAAAGTAGGTTGTTTAATTTTGAAAATTGATTGAACGGATGAAATGAGATTTATTTGCGACCTTATGAGAAATTGGTAGAATTGTTGATAAAATATCTTATGCGACTTTTTTATTTTAATTATATTTGACACCGTGGGAACGATGGGATTTTTGGGTAGTTATGCTCTCACCTAAATTTTAGGAGTGCTTGCTAGATATGGAACTAGTGAGTATAGTGTAGTGGGTATTAACACTTTCTATGTATGGGACTAGTTAGTGTAGATTTCTACGGATGAGATATTTCGGAGTGAGGCTAATTTTTGTGTTGTTCTGTTAATTCGATAGTCTAGGCACGAGACTATAAGGAAATTAATAGTAAAGATCCATCCTCTATAATCGGGTAGGACGTACTTGTATTTGGAGACCTCTAGGTATGGGATTAGGGGTAGGTTTGAGGATTTATGCCATATAATAGGATGAGGCTAATATAAAATAATGAGAAATTGATAATTAATGCCTAAGATAATAACGAGAATTCAAATGGATTGGCGTCGTCAATATGTACAGGGCTAACAATAAGGGGAGAACTCGCTATAGCGAAGTGGATGTGTGTTGACATCACCAATATGTGTAGGGCTAACAGCATACGGTGAACTGGCTATAGTGACGTGTCATGTGTGAAACCTTACCAATATGTGCAGGACTAACGAAATTGGGTGAATTGGCTATAGTGATGGGATTGTGCGTGCTGTAAAACTTTGGGTGTGTCAGCAATATGTGCAGGACCCGGGAGAGGGTGAATTGGCTATACTGGTGTCGTAGAAATAAAATAGCATGGATTATTTAAAATAAATTATAAAGGTTAGTTAAATATTGTCACATGATAATTGTATTTAAATAATGGGGTGGCCTAGTTAAGTGGATAGTGATAGTTATTTTTATTCGCATGTTAATATTTATATCTTGTTTAAATTAAAAAAAATCTATTGTGATGTTTATCATGCATAATTCTAGTGTCTGGGTTCACGGACCCTAATTGGGGAGAGTAGCTAGTATCTGACCCATTGCATTGACTAACATTTCAGGTATAGCGCTAGAGTAGCTGCATAGGAGTGATTGGAGATACTTTTGGAGAAGCAGTTGGAGATTTTTTTTAGATGCCTTGGTAGTTAGGATTTCTTTCTATTTCAATCATTTTTATTATGTGACTTTTAGTTATGGGTTTGGTGGGCCAATCAGTTCCACGATTATTTACGATTTCTATGAGTTATTCATAGTTGGATTATTTCATTGGGAGTTATATTTATTTGGAGCTAATTTTATTTTGGAGATTAGCATGGTGATGGATTTAATATTGCTTGAATGTTTATATTTTATTGGATCAATTTGACACGTGAAATTTTTTATATGTCTCATATACTTGTCATCTGCTGAGAATGATAACCTATTAAGTGACGTCCAACATAGCTTGGCGGCAGCGGCTGGCCACCCTTCTTGTTAGAATGCGCGGGGTGTTACATGTCGTCGCTGCTCTTGGTCACATCTTGACTCAGTGCATCAGCCGAACTAATTTGCATAATTTTTTAGCTCGTTGACGCGACTGAAAATATGTATCTAGTTCCTGCTATTACGGTTCAAGTGCAAACCGATTGCATAAGTAATAAACCTGGTAAGACGGGGTCGAATACTCAGGGAAATAGGACGTGGAATGTAACGACGATAGGAAAGATTACTAACCCTATACTGACGCTAGAAAAAGAACAAAAAGACGATTAATTTGGAGATTTAGTTCTAAAAACTAAATGCAAATTAAATTTAAACTACAAACTAAACTACATAAGCAAAATTAAAACTACTGAAATTGATTAAATATGAATAATGAAGATAGGTTGGAATACACACCCCCGAACCCTAGTATGTTCACCGGATATAAAGCTAGCACTTGAATTAGATAATTGATTAAACCCGATTTTTATTAATATCAAGTATTACATATATGAGGGTACTATCCCGCATCATACATAATCAAGAGCAAGAATAAAGCGGTGTCGAAATAGCTATCACACGCGTCATATTCTTAAAAATCCCGATTACCTAGGGCAAATGAGGTTAAAAGACCTACAACAGTTGTGATCACTACACAACACGATTCAATCATTATTTAATTCAAAGAACTAATTTTTTATTCGTTCAAAACACATCAAGTTGGGTTCATTCATCCTAACCCTTAAAAATCTAGCCTAACATGATGCAATTAATTATAATTATGTTTTCTACTGTGCATGAAATCAAAATCATCGTGATATTAAACTTAGATGAGAAAGTGAAATTAAGAACAATTGAAAATAAATAAACTATACACTTATTAATGGATTCAAACAATAAAGAATAAGAGGAAACAAACTTTAATGCAGAAATCAAAAATTGAAAATCAATAAGTTGTAACTTTGAGCTTTTAGGGTTCTTGATGACTTTATCTCTTTAAAACTATGCTAAAAAAACTCTCTAACAACGTCCTTCAGTCTAGAAATACATTGGAATAAAAAGACTATGTTTTTACAAGAATATGTGATCCATGCACAACTCTAATTTTGGAAGAAAATAATTCTGAATTTGGACAGTCGAACTGATCCGGTTCAGGGATATTGGTTCGGTTTTCCTTTTATAGAAAGTTTTTGCACTACTGGACCAGTTCATTTTTCAACATCATCAGTTCAGTTCGTTATTTATAAAAGATTCACCAAGCACCAGACCGATTCGATTTCATTCATTAATTCGGTTCTATATTTACAGAAATTTTTCCCAGCACCGGACCGGTTCGTTTTCTTCTCCATGGGTTCGATTTGGTTTATGCAGAACATCTTTCTTCCTTGTGATTTTCTCTCAGTATTCGAAGCTTCATAACTTATGATTCAAGATTCAAATTTTGATTTGGTTCTTACTATGTGCTCATAGACTCGAGGTCCTCAACTATTCTTAGGCTTCTCATTCGAATTTTAAACGAAAATTACTATTTTGTCCTTCGACTTTTCTTCTTTTCTCTTTTTTCTTTCTTCCGATTTCTTTCTTTCTTCACATGCACTAAATACTTGCAAAATCGATGAGAAATACATGAAACTCGGCGAACTCGTTAGAAAATATCAGCAACAATGATATGAGGTAAATCAACTCGAATTACATCATACGGAATGTTAAAAGACTCTAAATTACAGGGATAAATACTAAGAATTTATGCCTAATCACTCGTCCTTTCTTATTAGAGCCTCAATTTCATCCTTCAATGTTATCCACTTTTTTAGTGGTATGTCCATGGTCATTGTGAAACTCGCACCATTTGTTTCCTTTCATCCTTTTGACTAGTATCTTAATATTCTTCTACCATCTTAGGTTTTCTTCATGTCAGATTTCCTCCAGAATGTGGTGGACCCCTATAGTGTGTGGAGAGTATTCATCAAACCCTTTATCATACTTTTCCTGGGAGTGATTTTTAGGCATATCTTTCTTATTCGAGTTGGTTACAACTTTATCCTTGTCCTAGCATGTTTACTTAGTCACCTTGGATTCTTCCGTGTTCATGATTTTACTAGCCTTTTCCAAGAGTTCAAATATTGTGGTTGAGTTTTTTTTTTGTTATAGAAAAATATAATTTTTCAGGATGTAAGCCATTCATTATGGCTATGATATTGATCTTCTCATAATAATCAATGACCTTTAGCTTCTCATTGTTGAAGCTTGTGATATAGTCCCCGGTTATAACTTTTTCCATCTCTCTGATGCTCAGGAGGTGATCCACCGTCTTGGCCAATATTGTGCTAAAACAAAAATTGCTTATGAACAGATCATCCAACTGTCTGAATGTTGAAATCTACCTCATGGGAGCCCCTATACCATATATGAGTTGACCTAATCAAAGTACTCTATATTTCTCTATATTACCTCTCATCTGGAATGGAAAAAATATTTAAAGATTCTTGATACTTTCAATATGATGCATGGGATCTATCTTCCCATCATATTTTAGCGAGATGAATGACGACTTAAATTTCGTAGGATTGGGTCGGCACATTATTCATGCAACTTTGAAGAGGGTTTTTGTTATTTATGAGGTCCCCTAGCTTATCCTCAATCCTATGAATAGAACCATTACATGGTTGGTCGGATCGTATTTAACTATCTCTTGAACTCTTATCACGCCCGTGTTGATGCTCGACTTTGTCACTGGCCATAAGGATTCCTTTAGATGCCCCCCTCTCAACTGTCCCCTTAAGACCCATGGTTTAGGACCCAATGCGACACCCCACAAAATATATAAACAGATTGATCAAGTCTAATAAAAAAATCACGGGAATATAAAATATTTGGTAACATTCTCTGTATAATAAAATAACTTAAACTAAGTAAGTAATAAAATGAGATAATGTAAAATCGAAATAATACACAACCAACTCTGATACCAATTGTACAAGCAAGCATTCTCAAAACCCACGAGAGTAAAAAACCAATTAAATCCCTTAACATTGAAATCCGTATGAACAAGAGTGAAAATATAATTAGTACACAGGACAATGACACATACATCCTAAGAATCAGTAGCGAGGATGAGAGGAAAATCAATAATATCAGTTAAGAAGATGACACTAGCAGCCTAAGTCATGACATGTTAAAATACATAACTTTAACATCAAGTCTAAATAAAATAAAAGTATAGCTGGAGTTGGAATAAATCTTGACTATACACTTGCCTATCGCATTTCAATGTCTTTTAGAATTATATCACCTAAAAATTCAAAATATCACATGTGTCCAACATCCTAATCCCAAGTGAACCTATGATTAAGTTTTATTCTACACAATTGAATATAACTTAAGGATTCAGAGTAATCATTACACTAAACAATTTCAAGCGTAATAAGCAACTAAGGCAGTCTCAAGTCTAATGTCCATAATCACAGTCTTTAGTATATTTAACCCACAAATACTGAATCATAAGTATATAGGTGTACATCCCTATAATATATATATATATATATATATATCAAGTAAAGTATGTAAATTGGTACAACTATATCTAATATAACAACAAAGAATCACATAAGGTAAGATTAATACAATCTTTACATCTAGCATCCATACATAGGTATTCCCTCGGCATAAACAAATAAATGGTCTTCTTATATGCCCAGACATAACAAAGGCCTATCCCTATTGCATTAGTGGATTACTCACACATACTAGGTATAGTCTTAGGCCGTCCCAATCTTAAGATCTCACCATAATTAATTGATGAATCCCTGCATCTACATGTCATCCATATGGCGTACCATACCAAAGACCATATGATGAAATATCTCTGTTAACCCCCTCAACACACATATACCTAGATGTTTGACCCGGGGTAAAATGACCAAGGCAAACTCGTCCACTCACCGAGGCTCCATTGCGATCCGCATCACATGTTCCCCATAATGAAATCCCTTTTAGTATGTTACCATGAGCATTCATATATAGTATGTATATCACGTAAAGCATCTAATTAACTAAAACCCTCGTTAACGGGTTGAATCAAATAAACATATTTTCATACCAAACTAACGCTAACATATCACATTTACAACCCTCATAAGTGAGTTAAATCAGCATAAACATGCATACACATGTGCACACACACGCGCGCACACACTACACCAAAAAGGATAGATTGTCACCTTTCAGTTAGCCAGACTTGTAACGGTTATTGACCGTGACAAAAAAATAAGCATTTTTTGTCACTGTCAATGATCGTGATAAGTCCATGACAAAGGCTTATCACGGTCATTGACCGTGACAATCTCATGACAAGTACAACTGTCACGGACTTGGCACGATTGTAAGTTATAAATGTTTAATTTTTGTTAATTACGTTATAATGTTTTTATTTACTGAAAAACAAATCGTGTGCATTTTTTCATTTCAGGCAAAGCTTAGGAAAGTGCATGAGTCATAGTCTGATGCCGACAAGGCATCTTTGGATACGGACGCACTCAGTGTAGGGGATGTACCCACCAAAGGGTGGTTAACTTAATCACGAAGATTGATTAGTTCACGAAGAAAGAGAAGGAATGTCTCCCTATGGATCCACCTCGAAGATCCTTCACATAAGTGGCTCGAAAGACCCACCTCGAAGATTCTCCACAGAAGTGGCTCGAAGGACCCAACTCGAAGATTCTCCAATTTACCCAGTTAAAAGGATCCAACTCGTAGATCAAGGTCACTTGGATGACAATAGTTTGTAATAAGTAATAGAATACTGTATCATTTACTTTATCTTATAAATGTATGATGAGTGAGGTTATTTGGTACCCATGAGGGACCATGCCTGGCATGGCATGGGAGAGCTAACATGCTCTATCGAGTAACTTCCTCTTGGAAACCTTATAGGGACACGGTTTGGAGGATTGGGAATAAGGAAACGCTGGGAATGCAGTTACCAACCCTCTTGGAACACTTGGGAAAAACTTCATCCAGAACAAATTGTCACTCTAGCCACAATAGCCGAGCCACCTTAATGCTTACCTGTTCGAAGGAACCTCCTTAAGGTAATTCTGTCTTGGCCCCAAAATAACACTCTGCCAACAAATAGATGACAATGCACTCGAGCCACCTACTAGCCGAGCCGCCTCTAAACAAATACTAGCCAGCCTGATTAACATGACCAAATATCTGACAGAGTCACTGTTTAAATCACTTTCTGATGTCATAACGTCTGGCATTTTGGGACTAAAAAATGTAGTACATAAGTGAGTTTATCCTTTGGATGGCAGGCCTAGTTAACCTAACTTGACCATTTATCCATCCTCAAGTATGCCTCAAGCTGACAAGTCACGTTCCTCATTAATGCCCATAATGCTTCCAGCTAGTAGAATGGTTTCCCGTAAAAATCATGAGATCCCATGCATTTAATGAACCCGATAAATTCGATCGCATGAAAGCATAATCGAGCAGCCTTTCTCCCCCATATATATACACCAGATGAAAAAGTTAGAGGGGGAGCATTCAGAGCCAAGAATTGCTGCCCAAATTCCTCCACAGTCGGGAATCACTGAGAAAAATATTAACTCCCCACACCCATCTAATATAATCATTATTGACCATTAACTGAGCTTAAAGTTCCTGCCTTGCCCTCACTGTGTCTAGAGTGCTTGTTATTTCTCCCTCGGACCATTCTTCCTGCTGGCCTCATCTATTTATTGTGCTTGTCATGCATCTTTTATGCCAATAGGCCATTTAATATAAGTCTGAACATTGGTCTCTCTTGTCTCTGGCTCACCTATGGCCATCGCCAGCATTTAATATTTAACGGTGTTAATCTTGGTCTTGATAAGGGGTTACGCCTCACTTAATACTAAATATATTTGAAGAACCCATATCTTATATTTGGCGACTCTACTGGGGACTAGGGTATACCCTCAACAACTCTCACCTCAGGAACACCTTTCTCAAGACCAGCCTGCTAGCGCAAAAAAGAGGGATCAGAGGAATAGCTGCTACTAGACATAGACGAAGAATCATATATAACTGCCCCTAGGGGAAATGGGAGATTACTTGGAAGTAGTAGGGGAGGCTGTGACACCCCGCCTAATTAAATACCGGGCGATCACTCCTTTATTAAATTAAATCAAGGTGAACAGTTGGTCCATTCTTAGCATCACTATCGAAAAATAAATTATTCCAATTTAACACCCTAATTAATTAAGCTAAGTGTCAAAACCATTTTCATACATACTTTCCAAATTTTATTTAAAGAAAAGTCATTTATTTTATTAACAACATTCAATAAGTAGGAATCACACCACATTAAATTCTGCAACATAATCCAATTAATTTAATACATTCGTCTATCGAATGTCAACATACGAAATCTAAAGTCACACATCCAAACTGAATAAATCCTATAGTAACAATACTGGAAATAACTGAAATACAAAAGTCCAATAACAACGGAATAATGGAAAGAGCTACACATGCCCAACTAGATGAAAGTACTAAGAGTGGATCCGAATGAACGAAGTCGTCTAATCAAGAGACCTGCAACTCCCACCTAAGCTGCAGCGCGTTCCTTCCAAGAGATCCTAAGCAAGACGCCCCTGTGGCTGGGCACCTGTGATACATACATATATATATACAAGAGAGAGAGAGAAAAAGAAACGGGTCAGAGCCCGATAGTGTGTATGATTTAAAAATTCATTTAGCAAGTATTTAAGTTGATACAGGCCAATGCAACAACATATTAGTTCGACACTCTCTTGAGAAATTCTCACCTCTCTTCTAATGTGCATGCCTATTGTACTAACCTTCCCAACGGATTATTTCATCATATAACACCCTATCTCTCCCCAATGATTTAACTTATCTTAAGTTGTTCGAAAGATTTAAAACTGAACAATACTATTGTTTAAAAAGGTTTCACTAGTATCCAAAATTCTCAATTTAACTTGATTAATTTATAAAGTTTCCAGTGTCATATTATACTTTCTCAACGCAAGTATTTCAATTTGAGTCATCAGCCATGTCCTACATATCAAATCACAGTAGGCAGTTCCAGATTTCAGTATTTTATATATATATATATATATATACACTACTCGTATAATATATATATCATAACAGCACCCCAAATAAAACTATGGTGCGGGCATACTCTGCTATCCAATCCCCGTATCGCTCACACTAAAGGAAGTACAAGTTCGGAATCACTCTCGAACTGTACAAACATATAAACACAAACAAGATTAAGGCGAAGCATAGATTCCAAGTCTCTAAGAGGTCAGTACATACCCCACGCCTCTTAGGACCGTCTGAACTATCGATTCGATAGCCTGTACCAAGGATATCTATCTTCTAGGGTACAAGTCAATATCCCCCATAAAGGTCCCATCGAGATAAGACTGTCCCAGCGCGACAACCTCAGGGATAGCAAGTAGCGCGGGCATGGTTTTCACATGTATATAATATATGCATACACAATCATATAAATATACCCATTTTATCATATTAATATAGGTTTCTCTCATCACCCATAATTACAACATTTATCCTTATTTTTCACATTAAGTATTTCTTATAAGGGTTAGTCGCTAACCTTAACTCGAAGGGTTTCTCCAACCCATTACGTGACACTTGTGGACCCTATCCTCCCAAGTATAAAATTCAGTAGGTGTCATTATTATGTTCCAACGTAACTCTCTTGCGCGCCTCACCCTTTAATACATAAATTTACCAACACTAAAGTAAATACCCCATAAATACCATTCTAGTCGAATATTAAAGATCCCAACATTTATTCATATGCCCTACTGGTCCTCAATATCTCCCAAATCATTTTATTAAGAATGCCCAAGAATTATATCACGACAATTTGAATTTAACTCATTTAAAAAGAGAAATAGGAGTCTACCAGGAGGGGTCGATCGATCGAGGTTTGGGGCTCGATCAATCGAACCTTCGATCGATCGAAGCTCTAGGCTTGATCGATTGATCAAGCAGGTCTACGAAAATTAAATTTCTGCAGTTGCGGGTTTCATCTCCAAACACCAACAATTTCCATATTTTCTAATCCCAATCGTCCTAGAATTGATGCTACTAACCTTATATCATCATATTAGGTATTTTCAACGTAAAGCATGTGAATTTCTGTGATTTAATCATGAATTAACAGCCCCAACTTTATACAAAATCTCAAGAACCCTAAAATTCTCTTAAACATGGTTCTAACAATTATTTCCAGAATTCTCTTCTTGTACACATCATAATTTCTTGGTTCAAATTCCTCTACATGGCAAGGGTTTCCAGAATAATCAATTTGACCAATACTACATGGAATTTCCTATCATAAATCGGGTTTTCTTCCATTAAAACTCATCTTAATTACTCCTAAACTAATATGAAAGTTGCATCAATGAAATAAGCAAGATAAACACTTGCCTGGGATTTTTAGAGGTCTGGTTTGGTGCCGAATTCGGTGTGGTTGCGTTCCCCGTCTCGCGATCTACGCGTTGGTGGCGGCGGCGGTTCAAACCGTTGAGTTTTTGGCCTTGAATTTGCTTGAGAGCTCTCTCCTCTCTTCTCCAATGGCCGTTCTAGGTTTTGGGAATTCTAACCCTAGGTGACAACCTCAATATCAGATATAGCCCCTCTAATTTTCGTGGGTTTAATTACCCAAAAATGTAAAATGACTAAAATGCCATCCCGGGTTACTAATTAGGCCTAAAAACGCCCCGAGACCCAAACTACACCCCCGGGTACACTTTTTTGACTATCTCGACCCTTCCGTATGCGTTGGCGCACTCAAAACGACCATACGAACAACTTATAAAATATTCATTTTTTTATTTATCAATATTTAGTCCTGACGCGACACGGGCGCGTCCCGACTCAAATTTCCAAAATTGTCATTTTATTCTCTCATGACATTCAACATAACCAATATAATATATTACTTTGCTCATCAGTAATATTCAACAAATTTCCCATAATTACTAACTCTCGTCACGTTAATAATTATAACATAATAAATTTCCGAATTTTTATTAAATAATTTACTCACATTAAATTTAATAAATCCCCAAATTAATATAGCATAAAAATCCGGGGTATTACAGCGGCTCTCTCGTAATGATAATCCTCTCCAACATCATCGTGCGTATCACCTCGCACATCAACCTGAAAAAGAGACAAAGGCATGTTAAGAGCAGAATAAAGTTATTAGAATGAAAAGAAAATAAGAATAGAAACATTCAGAGCAAGAGGGATCGAGGGGCTTACTTTATTCTCCAACACGTCTTCCAGAACCTCATAATCTTGGGGAGGCGATGAGGGTTTAGAAGGAGAAACCATTCTACTCAATCTACGTCTTCGAACCAACAAAGTTTCCTCTTCCTCTTCCTCTTCTTCCACTACCTTCTCTCTCTCCTCATCCTCATCATATTCATCATCATCAACACTAGCATTAACAGTAGCATATTCCTTGAACAGTTCTTCCTTACCAGATTCAAACAATTACTCCATCACGAGCTTAAGAGGACCGACCGCCTTTTTTTCTTACCACTACCAGTAGTGCAAGGAGCATATGAGAAACCCTAAGCCATCTGGGCAGACATAAATGCCCTATCTTCTTCACTAAAATTCTCCCAAGTTTGGAGAATCTAATCAAACATTTATCTCACCTCTTGGGCGACATTGGGGTCGGGGTATGGTCAGTTAGAGACTAGGGGATGGTTTTGATTTTCTTCAAAAGAACCTTTTAGGTGTCCCTAACCGCTACCCTAGACGAGGCAACGTGTGGGGATTTAGTTATCTTAACTGGCCTCGAGGGACCAGGGGCAATGGCAATAACCTCGACTAGAAGGGAGACTTTCTTCCTTTTCACAATTGTCTGGTCCACAGGCGCTACTGGGGGCAGTTCGGAGGGAACATTAGTGTTAACAGTACTAAGAGAAAAAATAGATGATGAGGTGGTGCAATTTCTTAAACCCAACTCTGTGGGTGGGAATCTCTCAACTTTAGGGTACCGGGGTTCCTTCAAAATACTGGTTTAAAAACGGACCAGTTGGTTTTGCCAAAAAATGTTCAGGTACATAGCCGACCTCTTCCCTTGATCCTCTTTGCTCGGGACCATGAGATTGACTGGATAACTGGAACACATACTTGCGGATGATGAAGTCAGATTGTTAACACAGGCAAAAGAAAAGTTCATAGATTTTTTACGGGTGAAATGACTCAATAGAGGAGCTCCTTGGTCATAGCTGAATTGAATGGCTACACGGTGGGGGCCGTAAACATAATAAAAGGAAGACCACTTTGTGTATAAGGGCAGGTAAGAAGGGATTATCAAAAGGAGGACATTGTTCTCAGGAAAATTCCTAGCAAGAGCTTCATCAATAGGGGTAATGGGGCATTCCTCCTAAAAAAAGTCATTTGTAAAAAATTAATCCACCCCAATATAGGGGCAAGGTTAGAATCTTTCTTCTCGATCGATCAAAGAAACCAGGGGCTTCTTAACACTTTTATTCTTTTAGCCACAAATACGTGGGATCTTTATATACTAGCCCGCTGGACTGACGTGACCAAATATCTAACAGTCACTGTTTAAATCACTTTCTAACATCATAACGTCTGGCATTTAGGGACTCAAAAATGTATCACTTAAGTGGGTTTATCCTTTGGATGGAAGGCCTAGTTCACCAAACCTGGACGTTTAGCCATCCTTAAGTATGCCTCAAGATGACATGTCACGTCCCTCATTAATGCCCATAATGCTTCCAGCCAGTAGAATCGTTTCCCGCCAAAATCATGAGATCCCATGCATTTAATGCAATATCTTGTGCATTTAATGCACCCGATCAAACTGATCGCAAGCAAGCTTACTCGAGTTGCCTTACTCCCTATATATATATACCAGATGAACAAGTTAGAGGGGGGAGCATTCTAATCCTAGAATTTCTTCCCAAATTCCTCCACAGTGAGGAACCACGAGAAAAACATTAACTCCCCACACCCATCTAATATAATTATCATTGAGCATTAACTGAGTTTGAAGTTCCTACCTTGCCCTCATTGTGTCCAGAGTGCTTGTTCTTTCTCCCTCTAACCATGCTTCCTGCTGGTACCATCTATTTATTGTGCTTGTCATGCACATTTTTTGCCAATTCGCTATTTAATATACGTCTTAACATTGGGCTCTCTTGTCTCTCACTCACGTGTTTCCATCACCATCATTTAATATTTAACGGTGTTAACATCGCTCTTGATAATGGGTTATGCCTCACTTAATATTAACTGTATCTGAAGAACCCAGATCTTACACTCAGCCAAGTACTCAGTGTTGATCGCAAGGGGAGGAATAGGGGTTGAGCTCGCGGGTGGGAAAGTTTAGGATCATCGGAATAGAGATGAGCAATACCAGGTTGGTTCGCTAGGTGGACGTGCATGATGAGAAACTATCAAGGTTGGACGTGACAGTCCTAGATATGTCTGTCTTCATGAAGTGTCAATTGGGTAAGGGAAAGGTGATGGAAAAAACGATGGAGGTGAATGAGGATGAGGAGGTGGACGTCATTTCTTCATTGGCAATATGTGCAGACTCACCGCTATATGATCCAGTTACTATCTTGACTCCCATAGAGTGGCCTATGTTAACAATCGATTGGCCGAGCGTGCTTTTACTTGACATATATGATTGCCAACTGATAGCGAGGGGGTTGAGGGACCCGATATTCCTCCTAGGTATGTCAGTTCATGGACGTCCCCTTCAATACATTGAAGCTAGGGTTATCTTCGCGCATGTGATGCCCCAAAAGGAGAACTCCGCATTGTGGTTGCATGAACAGTGCGGTGTGACGCATATTGAGGTGTGTCTCAATGCGCATATCGTTTGGCCTTCCTTCCTCCTCCGACCTTCTGATGATTCTATGCATTGATATTATTTGTATCTATTTTATTTGGACAGTTGGATTATATTTGTATTGTTTTGATTTATTACATTTTGGTTTGGATATGGATTGTATTTCTATTTTATTCGGATATGGAATTATATATGCAATGATTTGGTGCATTATTTCTATTTTATTTGGATATATGCTATTTGAAGAGGTACAAATACACTACTGGACAGTGGCAGTGGCCATACTGCCTAGTAGATTTTTTTTAAAACTCTGCCCAGAATTGTCATGGTCAAAGACCCTGATAAGTTCGTAACAAAAAAAACTTCTCATGGACTTGTCACGGTGTCAAAGACCGTGACAAAATAAGTTCTCACCCCCAAACTTGTCACGATCAATGACTGTGACAAGTCAACAATTTTGGCGTAGTGTATATATATCCATCGCTAGTGGGTCATCCATACTAAACCCAACTATGAAAAGGTAATACACCTATTACCCCTATCTGATTCTACAAGTTACTAGCCCCACTTCCCATGGTTTTTGAAATTCTAGTTATAGTCTCACACCCAACTTATACTATAATTAAGATAAATAAATATATTACATCTCAAAATCCTAGCCCAAATCTCTTGAGGCTACATTTCTTGGTATCTACCCACGCCTTGTTACATATACATATTTAATATACTAATTACCCCCTACTATAGGGTTTTGAGAAGAATCCTATTATCACTCGAAAGATATACAGCCTAACTAGTCCACTATAAGGACTCAACTAAATCCGGATCAACCAATACAATCCTCTAACTTATAAATTCCAAATCAAAAAATCCGTCCTATACTGGGGTTTACCGTCAAATGCCAATTCATTGAATTTAAATCAACAATTTTCCATAATATCCAAATACCCCAAATACCCATGTCCAACAATTCAATCTATATGAATTTATCTCTATTCTATGAGTCCATGAAAGATGCAGGCTGACAAATCCTTTCCCTATGCTCAAAAACCAAAATTTCTAACCAATTAGACAAAAGACCAAACTAGACCAAACCTAATACTATCGATCAATAATACTCCCAAAAAAATGAGAGTACCTTGTTACGGGATTCATCATCTTAAAACCCCATTTCACCTCTTAAAACTCCATTAATGAACCCAAAATCTTCATCGAAACTCCCAACCATCATCCAAATAATAAAATAATATCATATGACCAATTATAACCTCTTTCTAACATCAAATCCATAGTTTTATTACAAGATTTACATAAAACCCAACTTCTTACTCAAGAACCCTAGGTTTTCTAATTTCTTCAATTAGTAAATGCTTTCTTCAAAATTTTACATGAAATTATAGGGCGTTTACATATTTTCAGATATAAATCAACTACTAGTCATTATCTAATCAAGCCAAGTCAAATTTATAATGAAATTCATCAAATTAAGGGGATAAACGACCTAATTACTACTAATTTAGATTAATTACGAAATATTTCTATTTTAATCATAAAAATCATATTTATAACACAACTAAGTTTAGATTTATATGAATAGGCATAACTTAAACCAATAAAATGTCATACAATAATTATAAATAAACTTTCCTCGTGCATTGATTGAGAAATCAATCCCTAAAATCGCCCCACATTCTTTTATTCTCTTAATGTCTCCTCTCTCTAGACTTAGGATTTCCCGAATTTGTGTTTTATGAATAATGAGCTCCAAATGGTTCATCTAGTCTTTTTATTTACAATATTGGCTTGGGCCTAAAATGGCTCCCTATGTAAAAGGTCCAAAATATACTCTAAATGCTCTAAAAACCCACATAGGTCCTATACTAACCCAATAGGACTAAATTACATCATTTTAAAGTAGAAAGAGACTTTATGCATGTCCCACTTACCCGATATAAAATATAATAAATTAATTAATTAACAACCCAATTATTTTACTAATCATCCAGTACAAGTCCAATAATCGAATATTTAATTAATGAATTTATGTGTCTTATGTTCGTTTTCACATCCCAATTAAATAACACATAAAAATAAATAGTGATATATGTAGTCATGATAAGTACACATAGTTACTCTTTGTTCAATTTAGTAATTCACCAAAAAATACGGGGTACTACACCCAGGCGACCGAATGCGCTTCCTCTTCTAAGCCTTTCAAAGGCTCTAGGATGCAGTGGTTTAATTGGGTAGCTTCTTGCCTCGATTGTTCTAATTATAGACGTTCTTCCTTTCTTATATGACCCGTCTCTATGGTCAGACATGTTCTTCCTTTCTGCAGAGCCAAGCTTCAACCATGTCGGATTCTCCACAACTAACGGAGTCATCATTTTGTCACCTCAAGGCCTAGTCTGATCATATATGAGTCGATCTCCTTAAAGGACCTCAGCTAATTATGTATATGGAGTCACTTAGCTCAATTAGTCCTTATGATAGGTCTCACCATCTCACTAGATCATGGAGCACACTATATTTAAGATATAATAAGACCCATCAATACATTCATAAGGCATGTTTTTGGATTCTTTCACATTCTCCTTATCACTTGACTTAATAGTTAATGCTAATACTTTCTTGGGTTTTGTGCTCGGAGAATTCTCTTTCTCGCATATTTAAAGGGAGCCTACAAGTTCTTCCAGGCTACGAGTGTAGGTATCCTCAATATTATTCAAAATGGCAAACTTTGTCTTGAAATGACTAGCTAAGGTCCTCAATAACTTCCTAACAACCTTGTTTTCCATAATCTTATACTTAGGATTATATGAAGTAGTAACAACTTCAGTTAATCGAGTGTATTACTCATAAAAACTTATTCCTCACTCATCCTCATCACTTCAAAAATGGTCGAAATTTATGTCAACTTGGATCTCTACACACTTGAAGTACTTTCATTTGTGATTTTGTTTATTTCTTATGCTTCTTTACTATCACATAATTGAGTATCCGATTGTACTCTTATGTGATAATTGAGGCAAACAATGAATTTGAAGCAATCGAATTAAAATGTCAATAACTAAATTTAGCTTTAGACTAATTGAACCTTAGTTTGTGCAATCTAACTCCTCCATTGTTAATCGTAGAACAAGACCATCCATCATCAAAGCTCATTAAAACTCTCTTGCGTTTCAATTTTAAGTGATCTTTAATCTTAACTTTTGAATGGCCATAATTGGTTCCATTAAAATGAGGTGGTTTATTAGATTACCCTCCATCTCCTCAAATAAGATCTAACCACCAACAAATAGATCTAGGAGCAAAAATACAATAGAAAAAAAAAACAAATCTACTCAAGCACGTGAATTCTTTTAAAAGTATAATTATTTTGATAACAATTGAAATAGGAGTTATTGTGAAAGTTCACAATCAAATAAACCTAAGCGGGTGAATACGTTTCTCTTAATAAAATTTTGAATTTTAAATTTCCTTTTCAGTTTTAGCAATCCTAGTTAAACATGCAACTAGATGAGATGGTGAAAGCTTTAAATCTACAATTAACACTTCAATTAAATGATCTAAGTTAATTACCTAAAAAAATAACTAAATGAAAATCCTAAGTTCAATTTCAATTGATCTTCATAGATCCAAAATAGATTTAAGTGTTGTGAGTAGTATTAAGGTGAGAATTAATGTAAAAATACACCAACAATCCATAATGCATATTTATGAGGAAAAGCCCCAACCTAGGGGTAAACAATTTTGATGCATCCTAATATCTCATTTGAGAAAATTTTATGCAATATATGAAAATACCCCTATTTTATTCTCTAGTAAGAAGTTATCTTATGAACATTGAACTCTTACCCATTGACAATGATCAATCCACTAGAAACTCCATCGAGTGAATGAAAAAGTCAATTCCTTATCTTAGAAAACACCATATTTGAACTCCTAAATATCTCAAACACCTCATTTAGACATGAGTATCAATCTTCAATCTAATTTTATTTAGTTAGAATATATATAGGTTATGTGGATTTGATCACAAAATACTCTCAATTCCTCACATGAAGTAGATCAAGTATAGATCTAGGTTTTCTAACAGTTGTGAATGGAACAAATAAATTTACTTAAAGAGAAGAAATTAGGATTCTTTCGACATTGGAAATATTCTCTCAGTACAGGAGAAGTAAAGAGGAATATGTGTCATTTAAAATGGGAGGTAAAAGTCTCCATTTATGAAATAAATCCAAATCTGATAGCGCAATGTTCACGATTAAAAAGGCCTCCATGGCCACAATTTTTGGTAGTAAACAAAACATGCCAAAAATGAAATTTTCGTGCACGCGAGTATAAAACCCATATATTCACACAGTGTTAAAATACTTTCATGAAAATGGATATAAGCATAAAGTACTTTTACCCACACACGCTGTATTTTCAAAGCCATACCTTTCCTTTGAGTTAAACACAACATTCTCATTAATAGAAGATCACTCGTTTCATTTTCAAAATGATTTAAACATGAAATCAAAACGTGTGTGCATATCCTTTAGATGTTTAAACCGATAAACTGTAAAAGGATATTCTTTAATATAGCTTTATGAAAATCTTTGTTGTATATGAGCCATATTTGATCTTTAATGTTCAATATTCATCAATGTATAATGTACAATATGTTTTACCAAAAAATGCCTATATGAAACAATCATTTTAGATTAACAATGCATGACTTGAATGCTTTGACATAAAAAAATAAGTCAACCAAACTAATATAAATGGATTCATACATTTTAAGTTAGGCTTGCATTCTTGGACCTCATCCACCACCTCGTGTGCATCTAAACCTATTGACATGGAACTAGATATTACTGAGGGCTACAAAGTGCATGCTCCAACTGCCAATCCACTATTTATTTTTTGAACTTAAGATGCTAAGTTTGACCACACTTCCATAATTTTTGGATTATTTTATGTCAAAGAAGTTGTGATTGATGACTCCCCTGATTATTATTTTTACTCAACTGAATAAATAACTGTGTCATAAGAAAAATTCTTGAGGGGATCACCAATACTTCTCCTTATTGGTAATATCATAATATGAAGGAACCAAATACTTCCCCCAATAAACATCGATTATTATCCCCAAAGAGGAGGAAGCATGAGACACAAGTCTAAAACAAGTCCAACTCCTCTCAGGGAGAGCCCCCCTCGCCTAAAAGAATTGGAAAGGTAACCTCTAAAATCAAGGTCATTGTTGATACCAAATTTAGTCTGCTGACATGGCTCAATTGGGTGAATACACGTGGTAATCTACGTGGCAACGACAAACACTTACGAACAACACCTCGAATCAGAGGAACCATAATGCAACGAGGAACTATGCTTCCCCGATCAACTCAGACGCTCCGACCTATAAGAAATCTCCGAGGAACTTTTGAGTACCGAGGAGCTTTTGAGTACCGAGGACCTTAGGCGGTCCGAGCAGCTTAGGCAGTCTGAGCTGCACCTCGAACAAAGCATTAATAGCAGGATAACCTAACAGTTTGACTGCGCATTAAATGCTTATTATCATACAGATGTATACGCTTAAGGGGCATTTAATATATTACCCTTTCACATTACAGCCTTAGGGCTATAAATACATTGTATTATCCTCATTGTAAGGGGACCGGAATTTCTTAAGAAAACTTGTAATCGAGAATTCCCAAACAGTCAGCAATAACAGAAACAGTGGACGTAGGCCATTCTTATAAGGCTGAACCACTTTAAAAGTTCTTTGTCTCATTTTATTTATCTATGATTAAATAATTAGATATAATCTAATTTTTTACATCAACAGATTGGCGCCGTCTGTGGGAAACGACTGGTAATATCGTTTTTCATCAAAAATAATTCATCACAAATGGCTGATATTCCAGAACCTAGCAATCGAAACGCTAGAAGCCCTCCAAATCCATCTGCTCCGCCAAATATTCCAGATCTGGCTGGAATAATGACAAATCTGGCCCAGGGCCAAACAGTCATGCAAGAAACTATGCGATAACTCATGCAACCCTCCATGGCGGTGCACCAACCCACTCAGAATCTCGAAGTATTCAAAGAAATACCCGTTTACCTTCTTCGTGTACTAGGCGTACCGATTCATATCGTACTGAGGAGTCTGGAGATTTTTCTTATCAACCTGGACGAACATCGTCGGTACGAGCCACAGATACTGAACAACGTATCACTCTCTCTCCAGAAAGGACCAGTGCACTAGAAAGATTAAGCAGAGTATCTCCTTTTGATCGATTAGGTCCTAGGAGGAGCAAAAGTCCTCCTAGAGCTGCATCGAGGAGTTTTCGACGACCATCAGATTTAAGGAAAGGATCTGCCCAGTCGCGACCAGCTTCTCGTCAAGATAGATCCCAGGAAGCCACATCAATGCGATCAGTTGCTCAAACCAACAGGCCCGAGGAAGGAAACGATGCATGGAAAGGCTCTATTCAGAGGCTGGAGGATAGATTAGGGGAAATGGCTAAAGCCAAGAACCCTCTACAATGAACTTTTATTCAAGGAACACCTTTTGTCCCAGCCATTGTAGATTTTCTAACACCATCAAAGTTCAAAGCACCTGTTGTGACCCCTAAATATGATGGAAAGACATACCATGTCCTTCATATAGAACAATACCAAGCTGCAGCCGACATCTATGCTGTTCCAGATGAGATGAGATGCAGAGCATTCTCGGGAACTCTTACTGGATCTGCTCAAATATGGTATAATAATCTTCCTCGGGGTAAGATCTCAACTTTCTTTCAACTGGCCGAGTTATTCATTGGGAATTTCTATTTTGGGGCAAAGCCAGTTAAACGAGTAGCACAATTGTTAAGTGTTAGACAAAAAGATGGTGAAAGTACCAGAGATTATATAACTCGTTTTAATAACGAAAAGCTCGAAGTCATTGATTATGAGGAAAAGACAGCGATTACCGCCTTGATGAGTGGACTACTGCCCAACAAGTTGTACTACACTTTGGCCAAAGATCCACCTAGAACCATGTCAGATCTGATGGCAAAAGTGGCCAAGATCATGAATGCCGAGGAGGCTATGGCTGCGAAGAAGAATATGGATGCCAAGGAAACCAAGGTGGAAGGTGATAAAGCTAAGAAGAAAGAGCATAAGAACAATGGTAGTGACAAACACTCAAGAACAAGGTCGTCATAGGAAGTATTAAAGAAATTTGATAATTATACTCCTTTAAAGAAAGACATCAACCACGTTCTAGAAGAAATCAAGAACAACGAGGAATTAAATTGGCCAGAGAAAATGAAGGCAGACCCTGAAAGGAGAAATAAAGCAAAATATTACGAGTTTCACAAAGATCATGGCCATATGACCAAAAATTGCATAGCTCTTCATAATGAGATTGAAACACTCATCAGACGAGGAAAATTGGAAAAGTATGTTGATCGGAGGAATGATAGAAGAAACAACGACCGAACAAGAGAGAGGTCTAGATCTCCTCATCGAGCAGAGGAGAACAAGAAAAGAGACCATGAAGTTGATCCAGAAGATGACCCCGATCTTCCCAAGAGACCAAGGCAGCCAGAACGTGAGGTATTTTCAATACGCTTTGGGTCATTTGACTGTAATGTTATTACTGGTGGAGATGCAGGAGGAGGAGACCTTACTGCCGAGAGAAAAGCTTACCTCTGCGAGGCTCAAGCTTGCTCATACATTCAACGAATAAATCTAGCTGAGGAAGATCGCTCGAGAAAGGTGAACAAAGAGAAATTGGTCATTAGTTTCTCAAATAACGACCTCGCAGGTGTTCTATATCCTCATGATGACCCATTGGTGATCGAAATGAGGATGAAGGAGGTAATGATTTTAAGAGTACTGGTAGATAATGGTAGCTCGGCAGACATTATGTTCTACTCGTGCTTCGACAGTTTAAATCTAAAGCTATCTCAACTGGAGCCTTATCATAGACCCTTCCTCGGTTTTGCTGGCGAGAAAGTATTTCCACTTGGGACGATCAAGTTGGATATATTCATTGGTACATGGCCTGCTTGTCTAATAGAAAGAATACGCTTCTTCATGATGGATAAGAATGTTCAATCATCATACAATATAATCATGGGAAGAGTAGGATTGAAGAAGTTTGAGGCTGTACCATCTACGGTACATCAATGCCTAAAATTTCCAACAAATTTTGGAGTAGGAGTTGTGAAAGGTAATCAGAAAGTAGCTCGGGAATGCTATTATTCATCCGCCGAGCAAGATGAAATGTAAGAATCATGGAAAAATACCATCACCTATCAAGTGGATGAAGGTGCAGAAATTGAAACATTAGATCCTAGAGATGAGTCGCAACTCGTGAAGGGTCAAGTGGTGGAAGCTACTAAAAACATCATCCTGGACGACGAGCATCCTGAACGAACTAATCAATTAGGTTCATCGTTAGAAGCCTCACTAAAACAGGAATTGATAACTTTCCTAAGAAGCAGAAAGCAAACTTTTGTGTGGAGTCGTGAGGATATGCCTGGGATAGACCCAAATTTCTTATGTCACGAACTCAATGTGAATAAGGAGATCAAGCCTGTGAAGAAAAGAAGAAGAGTATTCAGTCCCGAGAAGAATCAAGCTATACAGGAGGAAGTCGAGAAGCTCCAGAAATCTTGCTTTATTGAAGATGTTAAATATCCAGACTGGTTAACAAATGTGGTGATGGTGAAGAAGAAGAACAACAAATGGAGGATATGTGTAGACTTCACCGACCTCAATAAAGCATGGACAAAGGATCATTTTCCGTTGCCCCGAATCGATAAACTAGTGGATGCCACCTCGGGACACGAGCTGCTGAGCTTCATGGATGCTTATTCTGGTTACAATCAGATTAAAATGAAACCTGAAGACAGGGAGAGTACTTCTTTTATTACCCTTAGGGGAACTTATTGTTACAATGTTTTGCCTTTTGGTTTGAAAAATGCAGGTGAAACATATCAGAGGCTGATGAACAAAGTGTTTGCGAACAAATCAGTTGCAATATGGAAGTCTATGTTGACGATATGCTGACAAAGAGCAAGAAAGTTACTGATCATCTAGTTGACTTAAGCCAGACCTTTGATCAACTAGATAAATACCAAATGAAGTTGAACCCGATGAAGTGCATATTTGGAGTACGAGAAGGCATGTTTCTGGGGTACATTTATAATCAGCGAGGCATTGAAGCTAACCCTGAAAATATTAAAGATCTGTTAGGGCTGCGATCCCCAACGACGAAGAAAGAGGTGCAAAGTCTTACAGTACGAGTAGCAGCACTCAACAGATTTTTATCACGAGCAACTGATCGATGTCTCCCATTCTTCAAGATGCTCCGAAAAACTTTTGAGTGAAATGATGAATGTGAGAAGGATTTCCAAGACTTGAAGAAATATTTAGGAACACCTCCACTATTATCCAGGCCAGTGATGGGAGAAAAATTATACTTGTATCTGGATGTATTTGAGAATGCAGTTAGTTCGGCATTGATAAGAATAAAGAATGGAGTACAAAAATCAATCTACTACACAAGTAAGGCCTTCCGAGGAGCAGAGATCAGATATCCAAGGATGGAAAAATTGGCACTAGCATTGATCGAGGCAAGTAGAAGAATGAAGCCATACTTCCAGGCTCTTACCATAGTAGTATATACTGATATGCCATTGAGGAAAGCCCTTCATAAACCAG
Organism: Sambucus nigra; assembly: GCA_949130495.1. Classification (NCBI taxonomy): domain Eukaryota; kingdom Viridiplantae; phylum Streptophyta; class Magnoliopsida; order Dipsacales; family Adoxaceae; genus Sambucus; species Sambucus nigra. The sequence continues at coordinate 380,792,730 of OX422211.1, forward strand.
AGAAGTCAGGAAGATTGATGTGCTGGGCAATAGAACTCGGTGAATATGATATAGTTTATGAACCCAGATCATCGCTAAAAGGGCAAGCGGTAGCAGATTTTATAGCAGAGTTCACCTATCCTGATACCCCCGAGGAGCAAAAGTTTCTCGCTGATCAACCTGTGGATGTTACAGGATCATCAAATGCAAGCCCAAACCAACTTAGCTTGGTAAAAGGGAAAGTAGATATTACAGGATCATCAAATTCAAGCCCAGAACAGCTTAGGTTGGTAAAAGGGAAAGAAAAGATGATCGACGAACAACAAGAAATATCAGGAGATGGTGAAAGGAAGCAGCAAATTTTCCACCAAGGAACTCTGTCAGATCAGTAATTTGAAGACGAGTTGCCTATATGGAGTCTGTATGTGGATGGTTTATCCTGCACTACAGGTTGTGGCGCAGGGATAGTTTTGAACAGTTCGAACGAGGTCATCATGGAATACGCCCTACGCTTCCAATTCAAAGCTTCCAATAATGAGGCTGAATATGAAGCCATGATTGCAGGTCTTAGTTTGGAGAAAACCATGGGGGCAGAACAAGTTATTATTTTCAGTGACTCGCAATTGATCATAAATCAAATGATGGGAGTATATGCATCCAAAGGAGAATTAATGATCAGATATCATGCAAAGGCGAAGGAATTGGTGTCGGAATTTTCTGCCATTCAGCTGGTCAGAATACCAAGAATGGAGAATGCAAGAGCAGACGCCTTAACTTGATTAGCATCAGCTACTCGTACCGAGCTGGGAAGAATAATCCCAATTGAAGTTTCATCTGGTCGGAGTATAGATGAAGATCTGACGATAAACTTTAATACCCTCGATTTAGGGTCATCATGGATGGATCCCATCAAGGCATATATTGAGAAAGGGGAGTTACCAACTGACAAACTTGCAGCCAAGAAACTGAAGTTTAAAGCTGCTCATTATGTACTGACTAATGGTATTCTATACAGATGAGGAATTATAGCAGGTTTGCAAAGATGTGTGCATCCCACCGAGGTGAAAGATTTGATTGAAGAGGTCTATGAAGGATCATGTGGAGCCCATGTAGCAGGTCGGACTCTTTTACAAAGAATGATGACTCAAGGATACTACTGGCTGACGATGAGGGTTGATTGCATAGCCTATGCTAAGAAATGTGACAAGTGTCAGCGCTTCTCCTCCATCCGAAGAACTCCCCAAGCGTTATTAACACCCATTACTTCCCCTTGGCCATTTGCCATATGGGGAATAGATTTGGTTGGACCACTGCCGATGACCAGGGGAAGATTTAAGTATCTCGTGGTCGCTGTAGATTATTTTACTAAATGGATTGAGGCTGAGCCTCTCATCGATATGATGTACGACAAGGTGTACAAATTTATTTAGAAAAACATCATTTGTCGATATGGTCTTCCTCATGCCTTCATCACAGACCATGAAACAAAATTTGACAACGAGGAGTTCGCTGCCTATTATCATCAGTCAAATATCTTGAAGATCCACTCGGCATCAGGCCATCCTCAAAGTAATGGACAAACTGAAGTTACAAACATAACGTTGCTGAATGGTTTGAAAAAGAGACTGAATGACGCAAAAGCAAACTGGATCAACGAGCTACAATCAGTGATATGGGCTTACTAAACTACTCCTCGAGCAGCAATAGGGGAATCTCTATATATGCTGGCATTTAGAAATGAAGATGTTATACCCGCCGAATTGGGTCTCCCAACACACAGAATACTGAATTTCAATTCCCCTATCAGCGATTTAATGAGAAGGTTAGACTTAGACATGCTCGAGGAGGTTAGGGAAGAAGCAACCATTAGAAATGCTGCTTACCAGAAACGAACATCTTTGTTCTACAACAGGAGAGTGAAGAAGTGCGAGGAGACTATGAGCTAAAGAAGGTAATTCAAAAGCACAACAAACTGGAAGACAACTGGCATGGACCTTACTGAGTTAAGGAAGTTGTTCGACCACGGACATACAAAATAGAAACTTTATAGGGGGAGGAGTTTAAGAATGCATGGAATGCAGAGCACATGCGCATATATTATCAGTAATGTAAACTCTCATGTAATACATTTACATCAGTATGAATAAAGTGACGATGTTCTGCCCAGTTTCTTTCCTTTTATTGAAATTTTTTTGCGGAATACTAGTGCTACACACTACTCAGCAGATCTCGAACTACTCAAAACTATTCCTAAAAATGCCAACTTGGTTGGTTGGGAAGTAAATATATTCTCGAAAACTCCAGCTAAGGTTGGTCGGGAAGTAAAACTATTCCTAAAAATTCCAACTTGGCTGGTTAGGAAGTAAATATATTCTCGAAAACGCCAGCTAAGGTTGGTCGGAAAGTAAAACTATTCCTAAAAATGCCAACTTGGTTGGTTAGGAAGTAAATATATTCTCGAAAACGCCAGCTAAGGTTGGTCGGGAAGTAAAACTATTCCTAAAAATGCCAACTTGGTTGGTTAGGAAGTAAATATATTCTCGAAAATGCCAGCTAAGGTTGGTCGGGAAGTAAAACTATTCCTATAAATGCCAACTTGGTTGGTTAGGAAGTAAATATATTCTCGAAAATGCCAGGTAAGGTTGGTCGGGAAGTAAAACTATTCCAAAAAGTGCCAAATATTGGTTGGTAAGAAAAACCCACTAACTATAGTTGGTCGAGAAAGTGATCGAGAAAAATTTTATGAGTACGAGAAAGTGATCGAGCAAAATTTTGATACTCGTGACTTTTTAAATTACTACCAAGTTGGTCGAGAAACAAAATATCATCAATTTTGGTTAGTCATCAAATGATTACCACAAATTCAAGATAGTCGACAATAAGTTTTAGCAAACTCCAGTTGATCGACAAATAACACAATGTTGTTATCTTTTAAACAGATATACATGCACAAATGTAAAGTGTTTTATAATTACAAGACAATGGCAGTCAAGATTTGTAAATAAAATTATTTCATTAAATGTAGAACAAAATACATCAAGAATGAAATATAAATTTATTACATTAAGATTCCTATTCTATTGGTTTCTTCCCCTCTGCTTTTGAAACAGGTTCCTCGCCAGCAGGTGGATCATTTAAAGCATGAGGGGAATTTATGAAGTTAAGATCTTCAAGCATCCTGATATTCATCACAGATGGTCGATCTAGTAGGTTCTCGAAATGAGATATCTCGACATTAGAATGGAGATTGTAATCACCGAGGTATTTGGAAATAAGACACCGAGGGATGGCCCGAGCAGGGATCCAACTCATATCAAGCTTGAATGGTGGCACTGGTAGGTCGAGCAGCCCAGGATTATGGTAATCCCACAGGTAATGACCCTGTTCGAGTTGCAGCACACCTAAGGCATTCAACCATCCCTGTTTATAACCCTCATTATTGGCATTTTGGATACGATCATCCAAATGGTAGAGAGCCTCATTGTATCCAGCCATCCAGAATTCTCTGGGCTGCTTGTGGAATTGATATGTCAATCTTTCTAGCTGCTCGTGGAGATTTTTGATAAAAAGTTCTTTATTCTCCAGACAGATTTCTGCACAGAAAGCTTCTCTTCCAGGTCCCTGATTTTCTTAGACATCTCAGCCAATGCCTGGTTCTTCGCCATCAGTTGGAAGGCCTAGTTCTCTAGAGCAGATTGAGTCCTCTGTTCCTCGACAGGAATCCGAGCAGCTCTTGCTCGTCCACGAGTAGAAGTAGAGGGGCCAGACCTTTTCAAAGTTTCCAACTCATCCCTCAGGTTGGCATTTTCGACCTCCAAGAAAGAGAATCCCTCGTCAGTCACTGGGATCAAATCATTTGAGGTGGAAGCTGCAGACTTCAACTGAGACACCTCTCTTTGCAGGATATTATTTTCTTGCTCTAATAACTCAGCTATCTGTCAGTGCTCTTCGACCTCAGCTTTCAACGTTCTCTCCCGCACATCATAAGCAGCAAACTGTTTATCATATCCCTTATTGGCACAGATTTGCTGATACTTCTTCTCGTACCCCTCGTGCAAAAGGGCAGTGGATTCCTTATATTGTTGCTGAAGTTCTTCAAGAGTGCCTTAGAGATCCTCAATCATATCATAATATGCTACGTTGTTAGCCACTGCACGGTCGAGTAGGCTCTTCAAATATTGATAGGCTTCAATTGCTTGCTTTGAAGCACCCTGACCGAGGATGTCAGTAATTTGAGCTGCACTCATGTCTGTATGACCGGATTTAAAATATTCATTGCATTGCCTTAACAGCTTTGTATCATGAGCAGACAATAATTCCATCCTGGCCAGAAACTAGTAGAGGAAGAAAAAGTAATAATCAATAAGAGTATAAATAGAGCATAAAGAAGAGAATCAATAGAATGCATAAGCAAAAGTTTAAATTTTATTACATCACAAAGTTCAGAGGTACAGAGTTCAGAGTTCAGAGTTACATGTTCAGAAATTACATTTGACAAAGAAAAATAAAATATAGAGAGAAATCCGAACAACTCTACACCTTTTCCTTGTCTCCCAAAACTTTCTCGCGAGGCTGGGATGAGGAGGTAGGTGCTCGGATGGAGCAGAGGGTTGTTCGGGAATTGCTGGAGGTTTCTCGGAGGAAGTAACTAGTTGCTGAAGTTCCTCGTTAGTGGGCTGGATGGATGGGGGATGAGAAACTTGATCTCCCATCACCATGGAAGACTCCTCAGAGGCAGCTTCGTCTTCAGGAGTTGGAGGGGGGGCAGGGATGTGTCGCTGAAATAATTCAGAAGCTTCATCAACTTTCATTTCTTGTAAAGCAGCGACCCATCCATCTCTAAAGTATTTGAAGCTGCCATATTCGACTTGTGACATCATGGCAGCCAATCCTTTGTTCCACCCTTTATCCTAGCCAGCACTGAAAGATTTCTTCACAACCAATTTCCTCTTTGTCTTCTCCGAGGAAAGCTTCTCGGAATTAAGATTGTCAGAAGCCTTCAGTTTATTCTCAACTTCCTCCTTCTGACGACATACTTCCCGAAGTCGACCTAACTCCTCCTCAGCAGCCTTGAGCTTATCTTCAAACTCCTCAGCATTTTTGAGCTTCCCTTCGAGCTCTTTATTCTTCTTCTCCAAATCATTCATTTTTTTCTCCAACCCCTTGGAGACCTCAATAACCTGAGCCTTCTCCTGCTCAGTCGAAGTAAGATTTTTCTCCCAGACTGCCTTACCATCATCATATTTCTGACGAGAATCTTTCAGAGATTGCGCCAGGCCTACCAAAGCTTCCTCTACACCAGACGAGGAGCTTGAAGCTTTAATAGCTTCATCTTTCTTCAAAATTGTATTAAAACAGCACACCAACTATGAAAAGAAAATGAAAGCAAGTTAATGCACAGATACAAAAAGGAAAGAATGAAAATTTAAGACTATAAGACTTACAGAAGCAATGTGACGAGCTACTAATGTGGTAACAGTGTCCGGAGAAAGGTTTTCTTCAATACCTTGGATCTCGGGAATGATCCAAGTCTTCACCGAGCTCATAGCAGAGCTCGGGGGAACAAAAGTGGGAACACCACTAGTCAGAGGCTGAGAGATGGATTCAGCCAAATTGATAGAGGAGCTTTTCTTCAGCCTCCTCAGAGGAGCATCTACTTTCTTGACTAACGAGGTAGTCTTAGTCGGAGAAATGACAATCGCCTCGCTAGGAGCATCATCCTTGCTCAGGGCCACTGGGGGCTTCTCGACTACCTTCACAGGAGCAGGCGAGGGAAGTGCATCAATTTTCTTTGTCCATTCTCCTGGGACATCAAGCTTACTTCTTTTTGCCTCTCTAGCACCAGAGGCAGGTTTTTCAAAAAGGGTAGGAGGCCTTCTTTTCTTCATCCTTTCACTCAAAGGTATATGTGATTCAGGTGAAGAACTTATAGAGGCTGGTATGGGTTCTACGTCGCTTATCACCGGACGAGCAGTAAAAGAGGATGTGTAACTCTTGTACTGAAGCAGATATGAAGCTGACCTAATATGCTCGTCGGCAACAGTCTGATGCAAACTCCAGATAAGTTTTAAGTGCCTTATATTAACGTCTGCCTCTTTTGGATATTTTCTTTTGCTGTCAACTGCAAATAAATCAAAATTAAAATATCAGTGGCGCATTTTATCAAACACAAAGGAAGCATAATTTTGAAAATAATATAAAAACAACCTATCCCATTGCCATAGGGAGGACATCTGGGACCCTGGTAAACATCATCTCCAGTCAATGGAGGGTGTTGCCAATTTTTCATAACAACCCCATGCTCAAAGTAGTCCCTATTGGCATCTGGGAGATTGACCACTAAAGCTCTATTTAAAAACCTAGTTTTTAAATAAAAAGTATTATCGCCTACAGCCCATCTATAACAAAACATGATTTCAGGAATTCCTATACGAGTTCCATGAATTTGATTTAATCTATAAACACCATTAACTATTCTCCACGTATTAGGAGCTATTCTTGCAGGAACTACGTCAAAGTATTGACAGAATTCCAGACATAGAGGGTTTGGGGGAAAAGAAAAGCCACACTCAGCAACAAAGAGACTGGGTAACCAATGTCCCTCAGCCAAACGAAAATAGTCTGAAGGCTCAGAAAGCTCTTCCAAAATAACCCAGGAGGGAATAGAAAAATCAGAGCGAAATTTATCAATCGATTCTACAGGATAAACCATGATGAAAGAAGGAAATCAAAGAGAAAGAAGAAAATCTTACAGGAAAGATATGAGTCTGTTGACAACAAAAGATGGAAAAGATGAACGCACAGGAGAGAGAGAGACGATGGAAAATTCAAAGAGACAAATTTGAAAAAGTAGAAAACGATGGGATTTTCTGCAACGTTTAAATACTTTGCCTTGGGAAAGGGTAAAAGTAATGATTAAAAAAAGAGACGGTTACGTTACCGACGGCTAAATAGACAAAAGAGGCTCGGGAATCGAAGCGATTAGAAAAATTCAAAAAAGGCCGATTCTACGAATTTGGAAGGAGAAATAAATTCAAAAGAAAATACTCCTAAATTTCAAGATGACCATTTAAAACCGCCATATATGGAGAAAGAATGTTCCACACTCCTCAAATTTCGAACTATGAAACATTGGGGGCTTCTGTTGATACCAAATTTAGTCTGCTGACATAGCTCAATTGGGTGAATACACGTGACAATCTACGTGGCAACGAAAAACACTTACGAACAACACCTCGACTCAGAGGAACCATACTGCAACGAGGAACTTTGCTTCCCCGATCAACTCAGACGCTCCGACCTACAAGAACTCTCCGAGGAACTTTTAAGTACCGAGGAACTTTTGAGTACCGAGGACCTTAGGCGGTCCGAGCAGCTTAGGCGGTCCGGGCTGCACCTCGAACAAAGCATTAATAGCAGGATAACCCAATAGTTTAACTGCGCATTAAATGCTTATTATCATACAGATGTATACGCTTAAGGGGCATTTAATATATTACCCTTTCACATTATAGCCTTAGGGCTATAAATACATTGTATTATCCTCATTGTAAGGGGACCGGAATTTCTTGAGAAAACTTGTAATCGAGAATTCCCAAACAGTCAGCAATAACAGAAACAGTGGACTTAGGCCATTCTTATAAGGCTGAACCACTTTAAAAGTTCGTTGTCTCATTTTATTTATCTGTGATTAAATAATTAGATATAATCTAATTTTTTACATCAACAGTCATTGCAAAGGATGACTTAGTGGCCTCGTAGTGTAATACCTCATATATTTAATAAATAGATAAATTAGAGAAATTAATTAAAGAAATAAAGAAATTTGACCAGTTAAACAATTTAATTATTTTAGCGTGTTAAAAATTAAAGATATAAACTAGATATATAAATTCAGTGGATATTTTGTCAATTAGATATTTTATTTGTTGACTAGTTAAATTAATAGTTTTTCATAGACCATTGACTTAATAAATTTCTAATAAAAATAATAACATGTTAGTTGGACCTAAAAATATTAGTGTGATTTTTACTCTGTTTGGGGGCTTAATTAGGAGGCCAAATGCGATCCAAATATTAGGAAGTGCACCCATGGGTTGGATAACCCATTAGGGCAAGTGGAAGGGTTATGGTTAGATTTAGAGACTCGCAAGTATGTCTTATTTTAGCATAATTAAAAATGAAATTTAGTTTAATATTTAAGTAACCTATTAGTCTAAACCTAACCACTTATCTCAATTTTCTAACCCTAAACACTCCCATTACATCATCATCTCTATAAACCCTATACTAATCTATAAACCTATAAGAGGAGATCTTAAAGGGGAGATAATTCAAAAAATATAAAGGAGGTTGATTATCTTCACAAAGAATTCATCTCAAATCCATCACAATTTAATTGTCAGATTAATGCAAAACGTTTGTCCTACCTTTACCCTTTTTGTATATATTATAGTAGTGGAATTTTTTTAGACGAGATTGGTAATACTATTTAACCGACATAAATTAAAACATGGAATTGAATAGCATAATTGTTTAATTTATATGTATGATGCAATTGGACATTTGAATTAGAAATTTATCCAGATTATGTGTTAATTAAAGAATTTGATTTAAATTCACATATCATATTATGAAAAACATGAATTAATAAGAAAAAAATTAAAATTTATTTCAATTGTAAATGGGATTATGAAAGTGAATAATGTCACATTTAGAAAACATGATTTAATTATTATGTATTTACCCTAATTTCATTTATTTTAGATTAGAATTCATTTTTAAATATTTTCTTGTTTATGTTGAATTGACCCTTAAAATGTTAGATTTGGTAGAAAATTTCAAACTAACGAATTTAATCATAAACACAATGTAATATACCCCTAGTTAATATTTAAAATGCTAGAGATATATTGGGTTTGGTATAAAACTATTTGGATGTGATCCAAAGTTTGGGAGAACAGAAAATAGAGGTTTGGCAATTTTGCAAGGGCCGATAGATTAGGTCCCAAGAGGTGGTCAATTGGGTCAGTTAAGGGGACCGTGATGATATTTTTTTAATTGGTAAATCATGATTATTTTGGGTTGTTCTACAATAATAATAGACTTAAAACAATAGAGAATACATTCTAGTAGGTGGGAATATGAGATAAGTGAAGCATAAAAACATGAGGATTCCTAGTAGTTTAAAATAATGAATGTTGGGAATTCACTTTCACTATTCTTCATAAATTAATAATATCAAAATGGGAAGATGTTTTAAAAGATGATTCAGAATTATTGAAGTAATGTGCATCTAGAGAGGGACGATGCAAATTAAATTTTTTTACCAAAATGAAGTTAATGTTTTCTTTAATTCAAATTTGGACAAAAGTTAATCCTAATGTCTAAGTGATAAAATAATGATTTACAAGTTATTTTAACTTAACAACATATGTTATTGAATCATATAAGATATAGTAAAATGTGAAAAAGAAAATCTTGCACTTGAAATGAGAATTTTTATGAGGAAAAAATCCTTACATGAGAAACCTCAAGCCAAATCGAAACCTTCCACTATATAGGTAAAGATTTACAAAAGGGAGAAATGACTTACACAATTGAACCTCTCCTAGAATCAGTAATACAAAACCGACACCAAATCATTTTTCCACCTTCTAGCTGGAATAACAAATTTGGATCGCTCTCTGACCACTCGCCACATCATAAGTGTCAACTTCTATTTTTAATGTCGCGTTTCCACCAAAACAATTTTTTTCTTTTAAAGATAAATGAAAATTTTGTTTTCCGAAAGTAACAATTGAAAATCCACTATTTATAGATCTAACTTCCTAGAATGTGAGAGTCCTAAAGGTTGAGGAAAGTTTTAAAAAGTGCGTGGCTAATAAAAATAAACTCACAAAGTATTTTTGATATACAAAAATATTTAAAGTTTCTCAAGAACAAATTTTACAAAATATTTTTGTCAAGTCTTGAGAAAAGTAATAAAACCTCAAATAAATTTAAATCATAACGATAATAATAGATATCTAAAAAATACAAAGAAGGCTTTTTCCCTTAAGAAAATCTGATTTCTTTAGTTTGATAAAATAATGAAAACCTTTAAAATTCTTGATTTTATTTTGTGAGGAAGAATAAGATGAGTTAAATAAGTGTTTTTAAATTTGTAAATACAATATATAAATCCCTATAACTCATTATTAACCACACGAAGTAGATTTCTTCCTCAACACGCCAAAAGATATGACAGAAAAAAGAATTTCCACATTTTTCAATGTAATATTTTAGACATATTTTCCTATTACGCTAGATTTGGTGTTGTTGTTGCAGTGAGGCAATGCATCGTTGGAGCAAACCTAAAGCTATCTAGGTCATGAAAAGTTCCAGAAAATTTGGATTTTTTTAAAGGTATCGGCGATAGACTTTTGTTACAGTGAGGAAAACCATTGCTGCGGCGAGGTAGGTCGCGCCTTTTTCTAGAATATCCGAACGAGTATTTGCCATCCAAGAGTTTGAAAATATTTTGGTACAAAACTCTAATTATGTTTGTTCTCAATTAGGAATACTCATACTTAATACACACGAATAAAGATGCAATTTTGATGAACCTTGTTTTCTATTAAAAAAAAGTATATCGAATTGTGTATTTGTTAAAATTTTCAAAACCAACTTACACACAAGTTTAACACATTTTCCAATTTAAAAAATAATAATATAAGTTATGTCAAAACAAGGGTGGTAAAACTAAGTCATTCTAAGTCCTTTGCCTGTATCCTAAATCGAAAATCTCAATGTTCATGGCACGAGGATGCTTTTTGAATGAAGATAAAGATGTCCGATCTTGATGTCTTGAACATGAAGCATTCTAGGACAATTTAGACTATGAATCAAATATGTTGTATAATGGGATAATACAATCTAATTCTATGAAAATTTTGATCATACTTGTGCTCTTACAATTATAGTATAACTTATTTAACTATGCTAGTATACTTTTAATAGGTTAAATTAAATTTAAAATATTCATGTTGAATGGTTGTGCATGTGAGGTTACACTGTTTGGAACTGTCTAGATGTCCCAACTATATTATATATTGAGCTGAATAAGCCTTGTATAATACACGTGAGTTATGAGGATGCTCTATTCATTCTAGGATTGTGAAATGTCCTATGTATATTATATATGTTGGGGTTTTATTCTTAAAACATTTATGATGTCTATTTTTCGATAAAGGCAAGTTAGGTCCTTTTGAATTAAGAATCATGTTTGTGAAAATGCCTTATATTTTGTCTTAAATATATTAGATATATCTATGTATGTTGGTATTATGATAAATTAGGTACGACATGATCTTAGAAGATCAGAATTCCAGATCTACATCGATTGAACAGTTCTTAACCTAGATAGAGAGTTAGCATCCTATCCATAAAGTTACGAGTGAAATGTTTGTAGTTTATTTTTACTATGGGACTTTTTGATGGTTCATGAACATTTTTTATAGTTCAAAGAAATTCATATCATGATTGTATTGAACAAGATCACGAGTGAGGTTTCAAGTAGATAGTGCTGACTAGATTAGACTTGTAAAACACACAGAATAAATTAGGGTGCATAGATTATTAATTCCGAAGAATGTGAGGATTATAATGTTTGCTTTTATTATTAGGGGTGTGATCTAATTTATACGGTCTAAATATCCAAAAGTTGGGCAATCATTATGTGCACATGTCTGAGATCATATTTTGGAGGATTTCACACTAGGGAAATATCCTGGATTGTGAAACACCCTTAATAAACTTTTAAGTTTTGATTCTACCAGTAAACAAATCGGTGGATTTTATAATTGGATAAAATATCAAATATGTTAATCTTGAGACCAAGGAATACATAAGACGAGGGTGAAAATTGATTATTAGCGAACTAAATTTCATCAAGTCGGTATTGTATGCTTTACGTAGGGAATAATATAATTCACTATCAAACTTTGCAAACAAGACCTCATTATTCGAGTATTTATGATATAATTGAACAAGAATTCAATTGTAATTATTTAGCGAAATTAATTATAATTAAATGATAAAGATAATAAATTACGGTTGTAATATGGGATTTTTATATTTATATTTGGAATCCAATTTAATTATTAGTATTGGGTCCCTAATATAGTCAATTACCCAAGTATTAGTCTCAAACTCTCTAGAAACCTTAATTGGCCCAAGATAACTTCATGTACCTATTTAAATAGGTTAGGGTAAGGGGTTTTAAGATGCCCGTGATATTCACTAAGGTTAAAGAGGGATGCGAAAAACACTATTTACATTTTGGTGAAGGGGTAGCATGTGAGAAAGTGATTTCTCTTAAATTTTGCTAAGATTTAATATTCGGGAGCGAACACACACAAGGCTTTCTTTAGGGGGATAATGAAATATAATATTCATAACATTCATATAATTGTAGCAAGAATTTGGATGAGGAATAAAAGCAGCCCCTTCATCTTCTCCATCAAATATTTCTCGTCATTCAGATCACCTACAAGATCAATAAAGTTATCGTGATCCGAACCCTAGATTCATTATTTGATTCTGATTATTTTGTTTACTTTATGAATCACGATCAATCAAAGTTATTAAGGTATTACAAATTTTTATTATGTCAGTCCCCAACAATGAGTATTAGAGTCGCGGTTATAGATTAATCATCTTTTAAGAAGGTCTATGTTGTCCATCATGAAATTATATTTATTTTATATTCTAGGAATATAAATATTTTTATATGGTATCATATTAACATGGTTTTGTAGGGTTCTAGAGATTATATTACTTCCATTATCATCACTTGAATGGATCTTACGGTGGTTTATCCCTAGTTAACATCTTCATAGATTCGATTTGGTTGTAATAATCAGGTCGATTTTAATTATTGCATTGATTTATGTATATGGAATAGTTTGTGAGGTTATGAAATAGTTTTTACTAGTTGAAATACTTTATTTGCACGACGCTTGGTTATACGTAAAACTCCATGGAGTTTGGTGATGTTTTGATAAAGTTTAGTACATTTTTGCACGACTTTTGTGAACCCAAGACGAATCTATCAAGCTTTAGATTCATATCATTTGGTCCTTGTGGTGGATCGATTTAGACTTAGTAGTTGGTTCGGTGTAAGTCATTTTTTATGCCGTTTTGACCATTCTTGCTTCGGATCTTTGTTCCGTTCTTTTCCAAATTACAGAGGGTACTTCAAAATGCAGAATACATAAATAATTCAAATTTATGAGGAAGATTAATTTAAAGTGGACTATTTTCATTGGGAAATCTACTTCAAAGATGACTCTTTTTCATGGGAAAGTCTAGTTCAAGGATGATACTAGCTCATTAGAAGTCTATTTCAAATGGAATTCTTGATCGTGAAGAGTTATACTTCTAGAAGAACTCAAGGCCATGGTGAAAAGGTGAATTCGTTTCCTATTTAAATTATAATTGCATTTGATCATATTTTATTATGATTCTGCCATCTTACTCATATTGATAATTATCGTGTGCTAATTAATTATTTAATGAGAAACCCACGTCATTATGGACAACATCGATTATTAATATGACTGATAGAGATCACGATTTTCTTAGAAAATAAGAGTTTGTTTATCCTTTTTCTAAAATTGAATTTAATCAGGTAATAAATTTAAGGTATAGTTGATTTTTTTTCTTTGACTTTTATTTAAATTAAAAATGGTTTTAGTTTGGGAAAAGTATAATAGTGAGACCGGGTTATTTAATTTATACAAGAAAATGGGAACTTATGGTTGATTTAATTCAGGGTTTGAATAAATATGTTTCAAAATTACCCTCAAGTTTAAACATTAACTAGGAGAGGAGTTTCAACATAAACTTCATGGTCTCCATAAGAATTTAAATATATGACGTGATTAATTTCTTGTTTTCTTATTTGTCTTTCCTCCCCATTAAAGGGAACTGATCATGGCGTCGTGATATTTTTAAAATTCTTAAAGTGATAATTCTTTGGAATTAAGTGCGAGTGAGTTTGGTCCCCCATCAGGTAATGTCTAAACGAACGAAGTTAACTTCAAAGAATGAATTAATGGTACACACTTAAACACAACTAATGATATCATCCCCATCAGAGTCACTGTCATTAATAGTGAGACCAAAAGATGTCGATTATTCGATTATGTTGGATAGAAGTTTCCTGAACTACCCGAATAACATAATTGAAAGATTAAAAGTTTGTCTAGTTCAGTTTGAGGTGATTTAAGCTCTCATCGATAAATCTCACTTCACAGGGGACTAGGATGCTCGATGGGATTAATTGTAATTGAAGGTAGAGGGATGAAAATCAAAATTTAATTAAAATTTAGTTCTCACATATTTAATTGGAGGTTAATTTTTTGAATGATGATTTTAAGATTTCAATAATGATCTCAACTTTTCACCCATTAGCTTTAGTCTTCAAAGTGAATGGTTTTAATGGGAATAAATTTGAAGGACTGGAAACGTAATTGGACATTGTTATAACTAATGGGGATCACAAACTTATTTAATCCATAATTTCCATTAATTCCTCGTGTTAGTATTTGTATTTCCTCTCCATCGAAGGGAATTAATCATAGAATCGTGATATTTTAAAAATTTATGATAATTATTTTTAATTAAGTGTAAATATATTTGGTACCCCCTCGAGGAAGTTCGATATAAACATTTAAATGATAAAGATTTGACCAAATGGAATTTGTAAACATTGATGTTGGCTTATGATGTTAAAGTATTAATCATGTTAGTAAAATGATTTTTATCATTATGTGAACAAGGGATTCTTTAGAGTAGAAATAGATGGGGAAACTCGTATCCATTTCGTAATCCAAAATTGTGCATCATCGGAAACTAAGGCATGGTGTTAGTTATTGAGAAGAGCTTGATCTGTGGGGGGGGGGGGGGGGGGGGGGGGGGATAAGGCTAAGTCTCAAGTGCAATAGTATGGGATTATCAAAGTTCATAATACTCGACTACTCATGAAAATCCATCAGGTAAGTGTTTTCACTACAAGTAATTAGAATATTGATAGTAATGTGTCCGGATTTTTCTAGAACTATCAAGACAAAAGGATAAGGTAATGATTTTTCTCTTAAAAGTAGAAGTATGATTTGTAGTCTGGTCTACATATCCCGGTATGTAGAATCGGGAGCCATGAATAAAGTCAACAACTCTTTGTAGAGGCTCCAAGTTATCGAAAAACTACTTAAAGGAGAGGTGTTCTCAATAATGAAAAATAAGAATAATGCAACATTAGCAGTAACGTATCTATGTCACATTTTTATGGAGGCATATAAATAGTGTTATGAAATTATTTTTCTGTAACTGGTTTTAAAATAAAATCTTCTTTAAGTTTTGAAAATGGTGTTGAATATAGATTTGACTAATTTTATGAAAAATGCTTTATCAAAATTGGGACGTCTTTTATCTATTCTAGTACAATTGAAAGTAATTTATACATTATAGGGTTTTTTTCAACAATTCTTCTAAACACTGAAATGAATAACATTAATGGAGAAGTCATTAAATAAAATGGTTTTCTTCTTAGATGATCCAACCATAATTTTAGCACTTATGCTTAGGTCATTTAAATCTAAAAGAGATATTGAGTTCATGGGAAGTGGAGGCACTTCCAGTTTTTGAATCCCATTTAGAAGGTAAAATAACCAAGAGTCCATTAACGACTAAATTCTATAAAGCCAAAGATGAGTTGAAAATAGTTCATTTCGATTTGCGTAATCTTATGAATATCCGAACAAGAGGTAGTTTTGTGTACTTCATCGATTTAATTAATGGTTACTCAAGGTATAAATATGTTTATCTTATACACTATAAATATGAAGTCTTTGAATAGTTCAAAGTGTACAAGACTAATATGGTGCATTGCTGAGGTAAACCAATTCAAACCTTACAATTTGATTATGGGTGTGTATACCTCTTAGGAGAGTTTACAAATCATTTATCGGAGGTGGATACTAAGTCCCAAAGACTAGTTATTCAGAACTGTGACACTCTTGTTGGAATATTTTTTATTTCAACACACACACACGAACATTATGAATTTAGTTTTATCTAAATCAGTCTCTTTAACTCCCATAGAACTGTATAGTGGGACCAAGCTCATTTTAGGACATGTACGGATCTAGGACTGCTCGACATTAGAGTTGTTGAAGGAGGTAAGGTAGTGGGAATCAAAAATAGAAGTATGTATATTTGTTGGTTATCCTAAAAGTTATAAAGGTGGTTTACATCATAATCATAAACTGAAGAAGGTCTTTTATTATATGAATGTACGGTTCTTAAAAGAGTATTATGTAATAATCCAAGAGCCTAGGAATAAGCTTGAATTACAAGATATTAAAAGAAACATCATATTAGCGATGTTTCTAAACTACTCATATAGGACGAAATACAACATAATATCAACAATGCATTATCTAACGGTAATGCTCGCATTACCGATGACTAGGTAACTCAGGTCACTTGTTAGGATTTTATTCTTAAAACCATGTAAAGACATTTTTTTATTTATTAACAAAAAAGTTTTGTCTAGTTCATTTTGAAACAAGAATCATGTTTGTGAGAATGAGTTATATTTATATTTATTAAATATATTGTTTTGTATATATCGGTCAATCATACTTAGTAAGAGTTTGATTGAGTTGCATTCGACTTGATCACAGGAGATCGAAATTATGGTTCTTTTACTATTAAAAAAATTCACAACCTAGATGGGGAGTTGACATCCTATCAAAATCCTAGCGATTTATCTCAAACTATGGGAACCTCGTTAGATGTTCGAGAAATTACTTTATAGCTTGAAGGAGGATTGTGACCGGTGCATCCAGAAATGCATTAAACATGAACAATAGTGATATTTTAAGTCTAAAATTTGTATTGATTATACTTATTTAATCTCACACCATTTGTAAAAGGTGTTATTCAATTTTATATCGGGTCAATAGATCCCCGCACATTGGGCAACAGTTGTGTAGTGATTAGGCATAAATTCTTCACATTTATCCCCTTAATTTCGGTATTTTTATGATCCCGTGCGGTGTAAATAGCTTGGATTTGTCTCATATTTATGCTAATAACCCTTTTTGGAAATTATTTTGTATTTTGTATAACTCTTATGTGTTTTACAGGTATTTCATACAAGTTAGTGCCAAAGACAACTCAAAACAGTGAAAGAAAACCAAGAAATGAGGAGTTAAAGGGAATTTTCATAATTTTGCAACCTTATTCCGGAGGTGGGGCCAACTGGAAAGTTGAAGAGATTTTAATTATAAGAACACGGGAAAAAATGGCACCTCAATCCGAGCTACAGTGAAGAAGTTATGCCTATTTGAAGTTGAGAAGAAATCCAAGAAAAAAAGCTGTCAGACCCAAACCGAACCGAAGCTGAGGAAAAAGAACCGGCCCGCCCATTAGTCATGCACCAGATCCGTTATGAAATTAGTCATGCTTCAGATCCGTTACAAAATTAGCCACGCTTTCTAAGTGTGACAAATTGTCAGATACGGGATTTTTTATTTTGTGCTTATCTTTTCGCCAAAAGAGTTTTATGTTTTGGGGACACTTCTAAACGACCTCTAACCTATATATTTAGTCATTAGGACTCTTTTTATTAAGATTTCATTGATGTAAAAGCTCCATAACAAGTAGGAACATCTAGGAGAAGAATTTACATACTTTGCATCATTACTTCAATCTTGGTAACTTTTATTTTCAGCACTTTTATTATTATTTCACCATGTTAGGCTAGGTTTTTAAAGGTTGGGATGCATGAACTCAACCTGATGTGGTAGTTGCATGTCTATAAAATTAATCCTCTAAATTTAATGGTTTATTACGACCGTATTGTGTAGAAACGCGACAATTGTAGATCTTTGGATCTCGTTTGCTTCAGGGTAATCGGGATGCTTCAGAATGCAATTCGAGTGTCACTATCACAATACCGATTTAGTCGTCCTCTGATTAAGTATGGTACGGGCTTGAACCTCATATACGTAATGCTTGGGAGTACTAAATTCTGGGTCTAATTAATCATTTAAATTTACTATTAGTTTTATACCATCAATACTCTAGGGTTGGGGAATTGTGTCTCTACCTTAATTTTCCAATTAGTTTTAGTTAACTTCTTTACTTTTCCCTTTTTCCTTTCACACTCAATCATCATCTTTTACACTTTATTTTTTGAAGTAATAAATCAATTAAAATCTATCAAACATTCCCTGTGGATTCGATACCCAGACTCGCCGTCATACTCCACAAAAGTGTAGTTAAAGTTTAGATTTTTTTGTATTGTGGTCGGAAGCCAATAACAACGACTAGCGTATTTACACGGACGCTCGATTTCCAACACGATCAAATGGAGCCGTTGTCGGGGAGTGTTTTGTTATAGAATATAATTGATTTACTATTTCATAAGATATTTTTCATTTTTGTTTTTGTTTTTGTTTTAACCTGTTTGCAGGGTTGCACTATTGAGCCCCAAGAAACATTGAATCCTCAACTGCACACCTCCTTATGTGGATTGTCCATTTACAAATCATTTGGTAATCCTGTCTTTTCATAGTGAGTTCGGTAATTATAATGGGTTATATAGGAATAGTTCTCAAACTTTTTATTTTCAAGAATTCGTGCCTCGAACTATTACCATTGGTGAGGGCCTTCGAATTCTTGAGAATGAAAGGCTTGAGAATATATATCGGGAAGAAAATCATTTTCGAGATTTTTATTTTCAAAAACCTTAGCCTCAACCTATTACCATTGGTGAGGCCTATCTATGTATTGAGTATGAAGGGCTTGAAAACAAATATCGGGAAAAAAATCATTTTGGGGAGCAAGATTTGGATGCATTATTCGAATCCAATGACGACTTTTCTCCCGAGGTTATAGACCCAAGGAATCCTACTTGGGAAGAAAGAATATTTTTTCTAATCAAACAAATACTCAATTTTCTTTCCACCCAAAGCACGATGAATATCGATATTGGTTTTATTAAGGAAATTCTCGCACTTTGCGATGAGATGCGTTGTGATTGGAAAAACAAAGAGGAGGTTGAGACTTGCGTGTCACCTCAAATTTTCGAAGAACATCTCATTGAAAGTGAGTCTTTTACCCTTGAAATTCAATCTCCAAGTGATGATGAATCACTTGAAAATGAGTTTATCTCATCACCATTCCCATTCACCGTTATTGAACCATTAGAAGTACCGCTAGATTCCTATGAGTCGGTTGAAAATTCTGAAACATTTACACTTTTTACCGACAAAGACACTTTGCTAGAATTGTTTTCTAATATGGACTTTTCCTTTTTGCATGCCCCTCTCCCCATACTACTTGAAAAATATTTGGGAGGTGATTATATTTTTCTTGGATCTCAATTGTACTTATCCCACCTAGCATCCAAACCACCCATCACCCCGTTAAAATTTTTAATTGGTGATGGTTCATTTTTTCCATCTCACATATCCCTTCTATTGTTCAAATGTAATCCTTATATTTCGGGAGGCATGCATCCTAGTGAGGGTACACCATTAATCCCTCAAAGTCATATAGTATTTTGGGTGGACCCTCAAATTTTTCGACTTCTAGTGTATAACTTATTAGAATTTGAAAATCGTAGATTGTACAATAGTTAGCTTATTTTTTTTTAGTTTAGAGTTTTTGTTATTCTTTTTGCTATGCTTGGTTCTAACATGTTTTGTAGATTCAATGGACTCGTACTTTTTGGGGAACGCTCCAGTTTGGGTAATATCTTTATTTTCCTCTCTTTATGTTGTGTTCTTGATTCGCATTGAGGACAATGCAACATTTAAGTTAGGGGGTGTGGGATATTCTTCCTGTTTATTATTTAGATTCATTGATTCGATCACATGTTCTTTCCAAGAGTGTTTTTTTTTAGAAAATAAAAATAAAATTGAAAAAAGCCAAAAATATTTTTCTTCAAAATAAATAAAGATTGGAATTTAAAAGCTTCAAAAATGTCACAAATATTTTGTCTCAAGTTGTAAAAATCAAATGCACAAAGCCGAAATTGACCAAAGATGAAAATTGTGCGAAAATTGATGACTTAACGAATAACTGTGGAGATTAACAAAACCCGTTGAGATTTCGAGCCTATCGATCTTTTTGAGTTTTTAAATCAATCCGAGTTAATGGTTAACTCATAGTTCTAATTCAGTGTTTTACAAAAGTCGTTGATGATCTCTATTTTATTGTTTTGATCGGTTATGGAAAAGGGAATGTTATCTCGAAATGCGCGGTATAAATCTGTAAATTAAATTAATCTCGAGATGCATATGGCAAATTAATTAGTAATTCGGACAATGAAGTGGGCCATCGTTTGTTACCCAAAAATATTAGCCATAAAAAGATGTGAAAAATTATCCCTTTGATAACCCAATTGAGCCGAATAAAATTTATCCTTTTCGTTTAGTAACCCGAAAAACCCAAGTAGCCCGGAATTACGAAAATGGAATATTCATTAAAGTCTGAGAAGTGCATAAGAAGGTGCAAGAAAAAGAATAGAAATGCTCAACAAAAATAGCAAGAAAAGAAAAGAAGTGAAAAACAGAAAAAATGAGCAAAAGCCCGAAAAAGCACTAACGGACATCATAAGAAAGTTTTTCAATTCCGAAATTCTTATCCTTTCCCAATACACCTTCAACCCGTAAAAGTCCTAACCGAGTCCAAAATTACGAAATTGGTTACCGCGTGGAGAGCTAAAACACAAAAAGATAATAAAAGAGATTAAAGGTTTGAATTAGAGGCAATGTTTCTATTTTCTTATATCCGTATTTTGATGATGAGATCTATTCACCATATATTTTCGTCTTTCAATTTGTGTGC
The DNA here is from genome assembly GCA_949130495.1 of Sambucus nigra. Classification (NCBI taxonomy): domain Eukaryota; kingdom Viridiplantae; phylum Streptophyta; class Magnoliopsida; order Dipsacales; family Adoxaceae; genus Sambucus; species Sambucus nigra. Next base: position 380,813,616 of record OX422211.1, read on the forward strand.
GTGACTTTGTGTCCATTATATTTACTCTTTATATCACGTATACCGAGAGAATAGCCACAATCCGAGAGATTCGTTTGAGAGAGCATCCCGTGAGAATTTGAATCAAAACGAATTTTTGAAAAGTAACGTAATGATCAATCGGTGGAAGATAGCGGTTCGATTTTTGACTTCGCACACACACACACTATTTCTTGAGACTTGTAAATATGACTTTAAGGTGACCATTTTTGGGGAGTTTAAATTGTACAATTTTTAAGTATTTTGATTTTTTCTTTGAGTCAATAAAGAATTTTGTGGGTATATTCACTGCAAACCCTCACGAGACAACACTCGTCCTACTAGGGTAACCTAGGGCTTTAACGGTTTGTTGCATACGCTAAATGCAATTGCTTTCCCGCGAAAGCGGTATTCTATCCCATGTAAGTTTTTGAAGAGTATTTAACTCATACTCTCATTCTTTTACATTGCTCGGGACACACAAAGTTCTAAGTTATGGGGGTTTGATTAGGCATAAATTCTTCACATTTATACCCTTAATTTCGGTATTTTTATGATCCCGTGCGGTGTAAATAGCTTGGATTTGTCTCATATTTATGCTACTAACCCTTTTTGACAATTATTTCATATTTTTCGTATCTCTTATGTGTTTTACAGGTATTTCATACAAGTTAGTGCCAAAGAGAACTCAAAACAGTGAAAGAAAACCAAGAAATGGGGAGTTAAAGGGAATTTCATAATTTTGCAAACTTATTCCGAAGGTGGGGCCAACTGGAAAGTTGATGAGCTTTCAATTACAAGAACACTGGAAAAACCCGCACCTCAATCCGAGCTACGGTGAAGAAGTTATGCCCATTTGAAGTTGAGAAGAAATCTAAGAAAAAAAGCTGTCAGACCCAAACCGAACCGAATCTGAGGAAAAAGAACAGGCCCACCCATTTGTCACGCATCAGATCCGTTACTAAATTAGGCATGCTCCGGATCCGTTACTAAATTAGTCATGCTTTCTAAGTGTGACAAATTGTCTGATACGGGATTTTTTATTTTGTGCTTATCTTTTAGCCAAAAGAGTTTTATATTTTTAGGACTCTTCTAAACGACCTCTAACCTATATATTTAGTCATTAGGACTCTTTTTATTATGATTTCATTAATTTAAAAGATCCATAACAAGTAGTAACATCGAGGAGAAGAATTTACATACTTTGCATCATTAATTCAAGAACTTTTCCGGTTTTTCTTCAATCTTTGATTTCTTCTTGCAAGTTCTTGTTCTTCAATCTTGGTAACTTTTATTTTTAGCACTTTTATTATTATTTCACCATGTTAGGCTAGGTTTTTAAAGGTTGGGATGCATGAACTCAACCTGATGTGGTAGTTGCATGTGCATAAAATTAATCCTCTAAATTTAATGGTTTATTACGACCGTATTGCGTAGAAACGCGACAATTATAGATCTTTAGATCTTGTTTGATTCAGGATAATCGAGATGCTTCAGAATGCAATTCGAGTGTCACTATCACAATACCGATTTACTCATCCTCTGATTATGTATGGTGCGGGCTTAAACCTCATATACGTAATGCTTGGGAGTACTAAATTCTGGGTCTAATTAATCACTTAAATTTACGATTAGTTTTATACCATCAATACTCTAGGGTTGGGGGATTGTGTCTCTACCTTAATTTTCCAAATAGTTTTAGTTAACTTCTTTATTTTTTCCTTTTTCCTTTCTCACTCAATCATCATCTGTTACACTTTATTTTTTGAAGTAATAAATCAATTAAAATCTATCAAACATTCCCTGTGGATTCGATACCCAGACTCGCCGCTATACTCCACAAGAGTGTAGTTAAGGTTTAGGTTTTTTTGTATTGTGGTCGGAAGCCGATAACAACGACTAGCATATTTACACGGACGCTCGGTTTCCAGCACGATCATGTAGGTAGGTTTGAGATCATAGTTCGGAGGAATCCATGTCCCTAGGTTACCTTGGATTATGATACCCCCTCAATAGACTTATAAGGTTTGTTCAACCAGTTAAACCTGATCTGTGGAATATTTTATAATCCGGTGGAATAGAAATTAAGTTAAGTCAAAAAATTGAGGAATTGATTAGATATTGGTCAAAATAACATCATATTGATTTGACCAAGAAAGTATTGAAAGTTTATTATGGGGAATCACGTTGTGCACCACTATCAACTTTGCAAATAGTATCTCATTATATTCGAGTGATTTTTGAGATATTTACATTGGAGTGTAATCATAATTATTTAGTGAAATTAATTATGATTAAATAAAGCAAGAAAATAAATCACGGGTTTGTAATTTGGAATTTTTGAGTATTTATTTGTTATAAAATTTAATTATTTATCTTGGATCCCTATTATAGTCACTATACCCAACTAGTTAGGACCAAATTCTTAAGAAAACCAGTTTGGCCCATGTCCACCACTTGCAATAAAATATATTGTTTTAAGTTAGGGTTTCAAGTTGCATAATTAATTATTAGGGTTTGAGAAGGAGGAAACCATATACTATTCACATTTTTGGGAAGTGGCCAGGAGCAAGAGGAACATATCTCATTCATAAGTTATAGTTTTCATCTCAAGAGGTGACCACACACCTACTTAACTTTAGGTGGATCTTACACTTGGAGATCTAAGCATTTTGAAGTGTTATAGTAAGATTTTAAAGGACCATAATTAGGCATCCCCTCATCTTCTTCAAATACCTTTCTCCATATCAGATTGCAACCGAATCCAAAAATGTATTGTATTCGAAACCCTATGTTTGGTTTTCAAAACTAGTTTTCGAACTTTCTATCGTATTATTAATCAAAGATTCAAAGTTTGAAATTTTTATTCTGCGTATATAGATCCCCAATAATTGGTATCAGATCCTTTTGTTTGGATTAATCATACTTTGTATAGTTTCGTGTTGTCCAACCTTGAAAACCCTAGTTTTGCACGTTGGAGGGTTGTACATGTTTGTGTATGGAATCGTACTAACATGATTTTGTAGAGATTTCATGCCTGATTACCTTACATTATGGTCAAATATGTATTTTTCTATGTGAATGGATCCTACGATGGTCTATCTATAGTTATTTTTCGCTCATAGATTCGATATGATTGTAATAATTATTTTTTTAATTATCTCATTATCGATGTATTTGGAGGTGATTGTGATGGGATGTAATGTTTAATTACATTTACAATCATGTATACATATTGGATAACATTGAATAATCAAGCAATCTTGAGGTGTAAATTACGATAAAATATCAATTAGAAAAGTAAAATTACGATAAAATTGAATAATCAAGCAATCTTGAATGGTGTAAATTACGATAACATTTAAGAGGACTATATTAATGGATAACATTGATATTTTTGTGACCGACCTTGATCACCATTTTTATGGAAAATTTGTTTTAATTTATATCTGAATTAAAATTAATCGGGTAATTAATTTTGAGGTGTAAATTAAATTGAGATCTCCGATTTTTATTTTTATTTTAAATGTTTCATTTTTTGGAAAATTAAAATTATGAGTTCTGGAAACTTAATTTATGCAAGTAAGTTGGAAAATTCAGACTTTTAGAATTCAGTAAATTGGTTTTTATTAAACCCTCAAGTTTTTTCAATACTAAGTGGGGGATGGGTTTCAACATAACCGTCGTGCTCTACATTGATATTTTATGAACGTGATGTGATTAATTCCTCATATCATCTAATCTGGCCCCTAACAGATATAATTAATCAGGATTGGTATTCTTAAAAATCATAAGTGGAAATTCCTAGAATTGGAATGTGTATGAGTTGGGTCCCCTCAACGGGAAAATCCTTTATAAGCGATATCTAATTCAAGGAATGAATCTATGGTATACACATAAACATAATTAATGATATCCTCCCTAATGGAGTCACAGCTATTAATTATGGGACCAAAAGACTTTGATTATTCAATTATGTTGGACTGAGGTTTCTGAATAATTTGGAGTACATAATTGAAAGATGAAATTATGTCAAGTTCATGGTGGGGTGATTTAATCTCCTAACGATAAATTTCACTCCATAAGGGAACTAGTATGTTCAACGAGATTCTATTTTAAGTGGAAGTGAATGTTTTCGATTTAAAATTAAATAAAAATTAATTCTCACATGTATATTTAGATATTAATCCTATTTTTATGATTCTTAGATTTCAAAATGGGATCTTCTTTCAACCCATTTGTTTTAACATTAAAGGATAATAAACTTACTCGCATGAATTCGATAGACTTGAAAAGAAACCTAAAGATTTTCGTAACTACTGAGGACTATAAGTTTGTTTTAATTGAAACCTTCTCTTTCAACTAAATAAGGGGCACCCAAAAGGGATGTCTAAGCCTATTAGAGTTGTCATAAGGATGATTAGATGGATCATTTCAACATATTGGCCTCTATGACCAATGTGTTGCAACATGAGAATTAACACATATAAATAACTTACGACATGATTGTAAATATTACGAAAAAGTTTGAGGATTAAAATCGTGTCATAAGGGCAATTCTTATAGCAAGGTTGGTTAACACCAAGATGCTAGATGGTACTCTCGTATGCAAGCACATTCTTGAGATGCTGTCCACATTGAGAGAAGTTGAGGTGGTTGGATCTAAATTGATAGGAAAACCCATGTTGATTTTGTGCTCCAATTACTACCGGAGTCCTTTAAACAGTATCGCATGAACTATTCTATGAATGCGTTTGATTATTATTCGGTGCAACTGCTTAAAGAAGTCCAATAAGCGGAGAGTTTCAATAATCATAATGGCATGGTTCACATGTGACACCCCGACTAATTAAATACCGGGTAGCTACTCCTTTATTAAATTAATTCAAAATGCCAAGTTGGCTCAGTTAATAGCATCACTGTCGAAAACATTTTATTATTACTAACCACCTAGTATTTAAAAAGTAAGTTGCCAAATTTTAATATAAGTCTGATTAACATGCAACAAGTGTAATAAAGAATAACAACACCATTCACCATACTGAAGTAAAACGAATAACCATCACATAGTGTAAATAAAGTCTGGAGGAAAACTCCTCACTACAATCCCATACTGAAATAAATAACCGAATGCTAAAACAATACAAATCAAAGTCTGAAAACTGTAATGTAAAAGATGTCTCTAATAGAAATGGGCAACATGCCCTACAACTGATAGATAGTGACTCTGGAATCCAAAAGATAGAAGCGTCTACAAGCAAATCCCTGTAGCTTCCACAAACAGCTACAACTCGTCACCTGAATGAGAATCCTATGCTTGGTGTCCCTGTGGCTGGGCACCTAAAATGGTTTTACAAGAAAAAATTTGAAAAGCAAACGGGTCAGAGCCCGAATGTGGAGTTATATTTTAAAAACCTACAAGTGCTTTAAAAACATTTAAAACATTGAATGCAAAGTACATGTTAGGACGTGCACTCACATGATATTCTCACCTCTCGTCTAACTGTGCACTCCTAACGTAAGTACCCATCTAGAGTGACACAGACTACTAGCTACGTGACAACATATCTAGCTAGACTATCATAGGTCCTACCCTTAATACTCGGTCCTCTTAACATAATAACGCTCGTAATTAAGTAGGGGTTTAACATAACTCAGATGTTCAATATGCAATATATATAACTATCAGTTAACTCGTTATATTTCTCGAAACAATACCGTAATTATATTCACATCATTAACATGAAGGTTCTCATTAATTAAGTGTATATTATTCACATCATAAATATACAGTATAAGCACCCCGAGAACTAAGCTGCGGTGCACACATACTCTGCTATCCATCCCGGTACATCACGTACATAAGGATTACATATTCCGAATCTCTCAGGAATAGTTCACAGATAACAACATCACAAATAATGGAGGCGAACACAGTCACATCACATGGGTCACGCACATACCTACGCTCCCACGATCAGCGGACTTATTAATATCCCAATAAGTCGTTCTATGACCTATGTTCATCAAGGTAACTAGTCTAAATCTGGGCAACACAAGGATTAGAGGGCCCTGATTCGTATCGAATATTGCATATTTCGGCCCGTTATCCTTATGCATTCTAGCGCTTTTACGGTCCTAAATGCCTATAATTATGCTCATTAACCAGACAACCTTGGATTTGGATATATACATGCTTTGCAGGGGTTATTTGTGCTTTTGTAGGTATTGGAACGCTAAAAGTGAGGATCCGTTGCATTTCGGAGAAGTTTCGTCGCTGGACGCTACTTCAAGGGCTTTTTAGTCAATTCACATTTCTTATTCGGCTCTTGGAAATTCCACGGATGCGTAGTTCATTGAGTTAGCATCGCGTGGCCGCAAACGGTGCGTCGTTTGGAGTTCGGACGAAGAAGCTAGGCTCGTTTCCGTAATGGACCTTTTCCCCCTCATCATGGACCAAATGCAGCCTGAAAACAGAGTACCGGTCGACCGCGTACAAGGGACCGGTCGACCGCGGTTTCAACTTTTGCCGTGGGAAGGAGACAGTATACTTTGGCTTAAGGGACCGGTCGACCGCGCCCCTGCGACCGGTCGACCGGTAGTGCCAGATATTTTGGGCTCTTTCCTCTTTCTTTCCTTTTTCCCTTATTTTTTCCCACTCACTATATAAACCCATTTTTGGTTTTAATATTACACACACACGATTTTAGGTTATTTTAGCTTAGGGTTTGGGTGATTTGCTTGGTTCTTCTTCATTTCCTCTTGGATTGACACACTTTTGGGCTTGAATGTTGACTATTCATCATCCTCTCCATTAATATAGTTTGTATTTCTTCATTTCTTGCTTTCTAGTTAATTTACAAGCTTTCTAAATTAGTTTTTCTTGCTTTAATTACATGCTTTGATTTACTTGCTTTGTAGTGTAATTTTATCGCATTTATTTACCGCTTTCCATTTATCGCGTTTTTAACATGCTTTCTAGGTAACTTAAATTAGGTTGTGTTTGAATTGAACTCACTCGGGTAGACGCGTTGCTTTGCTTTGGTGATGGAGTTTACGGGTCTATTTCGGATGCGTTGTCCTAGTTATTACGCCTAGGAGATTTGACGGGGCATATCATGTATGTCCCGTGCTTACGACCTTTCGTGCGTAATTTCCGGGATATTTGTTGACGCCAAAATCTTATTAGGCTTTTATGACGATTTAGGGCGTAACAACCCTTGATTTAATTAACTGTCGAAACGAGATGCATTCGACCCATGTGACCATTTTATACTAATTAACTCGGGTGAGGGATATTTGACGCAACCTATAGTTTTACTCGCTTTCATAATCTAGTTTCAACATATTGCCTAGATTAACTTTTCCTTTTAGTTTGTAATCATCTTTTACACTTTTATTTCAGAGTATTAAATCACTTAAATTCTAACATCTCGTCTCTGTGGATTTTCGATACCCGACTTACCACTGTGCTTGCCTCGCAAGTGTAGTAGTAACTTAGGTTTTTGTATTGAGTTGGCGAAACGAAAACAACGACTGTGCACTTTACACGCGCACACTTTTCGTACTTAATCAAAATGGCGCCGTTGCCGGGGACTAGTTTGTTTTAGACTTTATTTGATTTAATATTTCATAGTATTTTCTTTCTATTTGTATTATTTGCTAATATTTTGCAGGACTTCCACATTTGAGCACTTAGAAACGCTCGAATTTCCCGCGCGCACCTATTTTGTGGAATTCGCCACTTGAGCCATTTTTGGGGTAAGCATGTCTTATTCCAATTCTTTCGGTAATCCTTGTTATAATTCTCAAAATTCTAGGCCTATGACTTTCGGTGAATACTTAGCATCCCAAAAATTTGCAAATTCAAATATTACTTTGGGCGAGTATAACGAAAGTCAAAATTTAGGTTATTGGAATTTTGATGATGATGACAATGATTTTGGGCCTTTACCTCCTTATAATAGGAATTTTGAAACGAATTCGAATAGTTTTCAAAATTCCTATAATAATGAGTTTTTGTTTAAGTCTGATGGTAATTTTCAAAGTTCCCATTCTAATGCATCCGCACCTCGACCTATGACATTCGGTGAGGGCTTGCGTATGTATGAGAATGAGAAAATTGAAAATCGTTATCGGGAAGAAAATCGGTCATGGGAACATGAGTTGGATTTATTATTTGAGTCCGACGACGATTTTGCTTCCGAGACTTTTGAAGTCGAGGAATGTTTTGAACCAAATGAGGTACTTGTACCTACTTTGGAACAAGCCATTCTAGACTTTGCCCATCTCGTATTAGATATTGAAAGTGAGGATGAAAATGACGTAATATCTATTTGCAATGAAATGATTTCTTCTTTGGCCCCCAAAGAAGAACATTTCATTGAAAATGATATTATTTCCTTTGAAATTCCAACTTCATGCGATGATGATTCATCTCATGAGTTTGAATTTCTTTCATCCCCATTTTCATTGTCTATTACCCCACCGGAACAAGTACCCGATGATTCGGTTTCGAACTTTAATGTTTTAAACCCTATCGCCGATGAGGAGTACTTGCTCGAGTCGCCCTCCACAATCGCATCTTTGCCTTTGTGTGCGCCGCCGCCCATTCCAACTTCAAAATTCTTGGGGGGATATTCGGCTTTTCTCGGTCCCCACTTGTTTTTGTTACCCGTTCAATCCAAACCCCCCATCGTCCCTCCAAAACTTTTAATTGGCGATGGTTCATTTCTTCCGCCTTACACATGCCTTCCGTTATTAAAACGGAATTCATATTTGTCGGAAGGCATGCTTGTATGTGAGGGTACACCAGTTATCCTCCAAAGTCAAATCATTCTTGTGGTGGACCCTCAGCTATTTAGACTTCTAGTGTACAGTTAGTGTGAAGTCTAAATAGTAGATTGTATATAGTTAGCTTTCTTTCTTTTTATTTTTTTTCTTTCCTTGTTAATTTAGTCTAGTGTAATTTGTTAACTTTTTGTTATTTGTTTTTGCTATGCTCGGTACTAACTTGTTTTGTAGATTCTTTGGACTTGTTCTCATGGGGATCGCTCCACTTTTGGGTAATATCGCTATTTTCCTCTTTTTGACTTGGTTCTTAATTAACATTGAGGATAATGTCAAGTTTTAAGTTAGGGGGTGTGGGATATTCTATCCATTTCTTTATTTAGTCCATGTTTTTGCTCACATGTTAGTTACTTAGTATGCTTTTCTTATAAAATTTCAAAATTTTCAAAAAGATTTTCTTTATTTTTTCTCCTTTTTTGGGCATTTTGCCTTTGTTTCCGATGATAAATTTCAATAACTGCCCGATCCAATTGACAACCCAATGATGCATGTTCTCGATTTTAGAAGTTATTAGACTTTAGTCTCGATTATTGATATTGTGAATAACTTCAAGAGTTAAACTTTAATCCCATGAGCACATGCACTTTTATGGTTATATTGATTTGGTTTAAGATTTTTATAACTCGGTAATCTTTTGTTGCATTGTATATACTTACACCGAGTAAGCTTTGTACCTTTCGTCGTTTGTGAGTGTTATACACTATTCTTTTCTCATTGAAAAAGTTGAATTCGTCGGTAATCTCACTATTCTTTCATTTGACCGTTCATTAATTGAGTTCATACTTGAAATGTGTTACTTGAGCATGATTTTCATTTATTATTTTGACTCGAGAATTGCGTAAACTTTGTGAAATGATCATAGGCCCTCTTTGTTATATCACCCATATGAGCCGTGACCTCACCCTTATATGTTTACCCTCGTTAACCCTTTTGAGCCTAAATATAGCCTTTCATTTCATACCCCATTCCCATAACCAACTCTACATTGGAGTTATAAACCATACATACACTTTCCATACCTTTGTTTGGAATGTTACTTGGGATTGAATGATGTTGTTATGATGCCGGTTGTAATTTAGGCATATGAGAGTTTGATAAGTAAAGAAAAGAAAGTAGTGAAAAAAGTGAAGAAAAAGAGAAAGCAAAAAAACAAAAGAAAACAAAAGAGAAAATGAGAAAAAGAAGAAAAGAAAAAGAAAGAGAAGTTTGTATATGTGTATAGTGTTCAATAAGCTTTGATTACTCTCCCCGATGATATATCTAATGCCTTTTTGGAACTTGTTTTCCGATTTTGATATTGCCCGCGTCGTCATATTATCCACAGTTTTCATTCCGAACACTTTGAATCCGTACATACATTCCCTCATTTCGTACTCTAAGCCTAGCCTACATTATAACCCTATACAAGTCCTATGTGATCTTAGGTTGATGTAATTTAAAAGTCATAATAGTTGTGATAATCTGTGAAAATGCATTTCGCCTCTTTTAGTGTGCGGTATCCTTTCACTGAGATTACATTTTTCAGTTTATATATAGCGTTCTTCATTTGTGACATGTGCGCGGCCTAGTTTCCATTTACAATTACTCTTTAGCCCGCATGTTCCGTGTGTTACCTCCCTGTTTCGAGTGAATTCGCTTGATGAGCGTAATGCCCGTGAGGATTGAATATATGCTTGCTTTAATGTTTATCCGGTTTATATAAGTTTTTTCCAAATTTCACTTTGCATGTGCTCGCTCCCCTCCCACATTTTAAGGTTTCAATTCTATGAGGTTCATTCTATAATGTTAATGATTCGAACTTTTGTGTGAATTCATTCACTTTGCTAATAATGCATATGAAATCTTTTTCGCTTTTGTTGGGCTTGTCGCATGTTGGGTTGGGTATATTTTGAGGAAACCATGTGATGTTTGTGGGTATCATCCCTGAAAACCCTCACGAGACGACACTCGTCCACTAGGGTAACCTAGGGGTTTAACGGCTTATTGCATATGCTAAATGCAATCGTGTTCCCTACGAAAGTGGCAATTATATTTCGATGCATATATACATTTTGTACCGCCCTCTGTGGTTTGGTTTTCTTTGTTTCATTACTAGGGACTAGCAATGTGTAAGTTAGGGGGTGTGATTCGTATCGAATATTGCATATTTCCGCCCGTTATCCTTATGCATTCTAGCGCTTTTACGGTCCTAAATTCCTATAATTATGCTCATTAACCAGACAACCTTGGATTTGGATATATACATGCTTTGCAGGGGTTATTTGTGCTTTTGTAGGTATTGGAACGCTAAAAGTGAGGATCCGTTGCATTTCGGAGAACTTTCATCGTTGGACGCTACTTCAAGGGCTTTTTAGTCAATTCACATTTCTTATTCGGCTCTTGGAAATTCCACGGATGCGTAGTTCATTGAGTTAGCATCGCGTGGCCGCAAACGGTGTGTCGTTTGGAGTTCGGACGAAGAAGCTAGGCTCGTTTCCGTAATGGATTTTTTCCCCCTCATCATGGACCAAATGCAGCCTGAAAACAGAGTACCGGTCGACCGCGTACAAGGGACCGGTCGACCGCGGTTTCAACTTTTGCCGTGGGAAGGAGACAGTATGCTTTGGCTTAAGGGACCGGTCGACCGCGCCCCTGCGACCGGTCGACCGGTAGTGCCAGATATTTTGGGCTCTTTCCTCTTTCTTTCCTTTTTCCCTTATTTTTTCCCACTCACTATATAAACCCATTTTTGGTTTTAATATTAGACACACACGATTTTAGGTTAGTTTAGCTTAGGGTTTGGGTGATTTGCTTGGTTCTTCTTCATTTCCTCTTGGATTGACACACTTTTGGGCTTGAATGTTGACTATTCATCATCCTCTCCATTAATATAGTTTGTATTTCTTCATTTCTTGCTTTCTAATTAATTTACAAGCTTTCTAAATTAGGTTTTCTTGCTTTATTTACATGCTTTGATTTACTTGCTTTGTAGTGTAATTTTATCGCATTTATTTACCGCTTTCCATTTATCGCGTTTTTAACATGCTTTCTAGGTAACTTAGATTAGGTTGTGTTTGAATTGAACTCACTCGGGTTGACGCGTTGCTTTGCTTTGGTGATGGAGTTTACGGGTCTATTTCGGGTGCGTTGTCCTAGTTATTACGCCTAGGAGATTTGACGGGGCATATCATGTATGTCCCGTGCTTACGACCTTTCGTGCGTAATTTCCGGGATATTTGTTGACGCCAAAATCTTATTAGGCTTTTATGACGATTTAGGGCGTAACAACCCTTGATTTAATTAACTGTCGAAACGAGATGCATTTGTAATAACTCGTCGACCCATGTGACCATTTTATACTAATTAACTCGGGTGAGGGAAATTCGACGCAACCTATAGTTTTTAATCGCTTTCATAATCTAGTTTCAATACCATTGCCTAGAATAATCTTTTCCTTTATGTATCTTTTCTTTTAGTTTGTAATCATCTTTTACACTTTTATTTCGGAATATTAAACCTTATAAATTCTAACAACTTGTCCCTGTGGATTCTCGATACCCGACTTACCGCTGTGCTTGCCTCGCAAGTGTAGTAGTAACTTAGGTTTTTGTATTGAGTTGGCGAAACGAAAACAACGACTGTGCACTTTACACGCGCACACTTTTCGCACTCAATCAAAATGGCGCCGTACCGCCCTCTGTGGTTTGGTCTTCTTTGTTTCATTACTAGGGACTAGCAATGTGTAAGTTAGGGGGTGTGATTCGTATCGAATATTGCATATTTCCGCCCGTTATCCTTATGCATTCTAGCGCTTTTACGATCCTAAATGCCTATAATTATGCTCATTAACCAGACAACCTTGGATTTGGATATATACATGGTTTGCAGGGGTTATTTGTGCTTTTGTAGGTATTGGAACGCTAAAAGTGAGGATCCGTTGCATTTCGGAGAAGTTTCGTCGCTGGACGCTACTTCAAGGGCTTTTTAGTCAATTCACATTTCTTATTCGGCTCTTGGAAATTCCACGGATGCGTAGTTCATTGAGTTAGCATCGCGTGGCCGCAAACGGTGCGTCGTTTGGAGTTCGGACGAAGAATCTAGGCTCGTTTCCGTAATGGACCTTTTCCCCCTCATCATGGACCAAATGCAGCCTGAAAACAGAGTACCGGTCGACCGCGTACAAGGGACCGGTCGACCGCGGTTTCAACTTTTGCCGTGGGAAGGAGACAGTATGCTTTGGCTTAAGGGACCGGTCGACCGCGCCCCTGCGACCGGTCGACCGGTAGTGCCAGATATTTTGGGCTCTTTCCTCTTTCTTTCCTTTTTCCCTTATTTTTTCCCACTCACCATATAAACCCATTTTTGGTTTTAATATTACACACACACGATTTTAGGTTAGTTTAGCTTAGGGTTTGGGTGATTTGCTTGGTTCTTCTTCATTTCCTCTTGGATTGACACACTTTTGGGCTTGAATGTTGACTATTCATCATCCTCTCCATTAATATAGTTTGTATTTCTTCATTTCTTGCTTTCTAGTTAATTTACAAGCTTTCTAAATTAGGTTTTCTTGCTTTATTTACATGCTTTGATTTACTTGCTTTGTAGTGTAATTTTATCGCATTTATTTACCGCTTTCCATTTATCGCGTTTTTAACATGCTTTCCAGGTAACTTAAATTAGGTTGTGTTTGAATTGAACTCACTCGGGTTGACGCGTTGCTTTGCTTTGGTGATGGAGTTTACGGGTCTATTTCGGGTGCATTGTCCTAGTTATTACGCCTAGGAGATTTGACGGGGCATATCATGTATGTCCCGTGCTTACGACCTTTCGTGCGTAATTTCCGGGATATTTGTTGACGCCAAAATCTTATTAGGCTTTTATGACGATTTAGGGCGTAACAACCCTTGATTTAATTAACTGTCGAAACGAGATGCATTTGTAATAACTCGTCGACCCATGTGACCATTTTATACTAATTAACTCGGGTGAGGGAAATTCGACGCAACCTATAGTTTTTACTCGCTTTCATAATCTAGTTTCAATACCATTGCCTAGAATAATCTTTTCCTTTATGTATCTTTTCTTTTAGTTTGTAATCATCTTTTACACTTTTATTTCGGAATATTAAACCTTATAAATTCTAACAACTTGTCCCTGTGGATTCTCGATACCCGACTTACCGCTGTGCTTGCCTCGCAAGTGTAGTAGTAACTTAGGTTTTTGTATTGAGTTGGCGAAACGAAAACAACGACTGTGCACTTTACACGCGCACACTTTTCGCACTCAATCAAAATGGCGCCGTTGCCGGGGACTAGTTTGTTTTAGACTTTATTTGATTTAATATTTCATATTATTTTCTTTCTATTTGTATTATTTGCTAATATTTTGTAGGACTTCCACATTTGAGCACTTAGAAACGCTCGAATTCTTCCCGCGCGCACCTATTTTGTGGAATTCTCCACTTGAGCCATTTTTGGGGTAAGTATGTCTTATTCCAATTCTTTCGGTAATCCTTGTTATAATTCTCAAAATTCTAGGCCTATGACTTTTGGTGAATACTTAGAATCCCAAAGTATAACAAATTCAAATATGACTTTGGGCGAGTATAACGAAAGTCAAAATTTAGGTTATTGGAATTTTGATGATGATGATAATGATTTTGGGCCTTTACCTCCTTATAATAGGAATTTTGAAACAAATTCGAATAGGTTTCAAAATTCCAATAATAATGAGTTTTCGTTTAAGTCCGATGGTAATTTTCAAAGTTCCCATTCTAATGCATCCGCACCTCGACCTATGACATTCGGTGAGGGTTTGCGTATGTATGAAAATGAGAAAATTGAAAATCGTTATCGGGAAGAAAATCGGTCGTGGGAACATGAGTTGGATTTATTATTTGAGTCCGACGACGATTTTGCTTCCGAGACTTTCGAAGTCGAGGAATGTTTTGAACCAAATGAGGTACTTGTACCTACTTTGGAACAAACCATTCTAGACTTTGCCCATTGCGTAATAGATATTGAAAGTGAGGATGAAAATGACGTAATATCTATTTGCAATGAAATGATTTCTTCTTTGGCCCCCAAAGAAGAACATTTCATTGAAAATAATATTATTTCCTTTGAAACTCAAACTTCATGCGATGATGATTCATCTCATGAGTTTGAATTTCTTTCATCCCCATTTTCATTCTCTATTACCCCACCGGAACAAGTACCCGATGATTCGGTTCCGAACTTTAATGTTTTAAACCCTATCGCCGATGAGGAGTACTTGCTCGAGTCGCCCTCCACAATCGCATCTTTGCCTTTGTGTGCGCCGCCTCCCATTCCAACTTCAAAATTCTTGGGGGGATATTCGGCTTTTCTCGATCCCCACTTGTTTTTGTCACCCGTTCAATCCAAACCCCCCATCGTCCCACCAAAACTTTTAATTGGCGATGGTTCATTTCTTCCGCCTTACACATGCCTTCCGTTGTTAAAACGGAATTCATATTTTTCGGAAGGCATGCTTGTATGTGAGGGTACACCGGTTATCCTCCAAAGTCAAATCGTTTTCACGGTGGACCCTCACCTATTTAGACTTCTAGTGTACAGTTAGTGTGAAGTCTAAATAGTAGATTGTATATAGTTAGCTTTTTATTTTTTCCTTCCTTTTTAATCTAGTTTAGTGTAATTAGTTAACTTTTTGTTATTTGTTTTTGCTATGCTCGGTACTAACTTGTTTTGTAGATTCTTTGGACTTGTTCTTATGGGGATCGCTCCAATTTTGGGTAATATCGCTCTTTTCCTCTCTTTGACTTGGTTCTTAATTCACATTGAGGACAATGTCAAGTTTTAAGTTAGGGGGTGTGGGATATTCTATCCATTTCTTTATTTAGTCCATGTTTTTGCTCACATGTTAGCTACTTAGTATGCTTTTTTTAGAAAAATTAAAAATTTCAAAAAGATTTTCTTTCTTTTTTCTCCTTTTTGGGCATTTTGCCTTTGTTTCCGATGATAAATTTCAATAATTGCCCGATCCAATTGACAACTCAATGATGCATGTTCTCGATTTTAGAAGTTATTAGACTTTAGTCTCGATTATTGATATTGTGAATAACTTCATGAATTAAACTTTAATCCCATGAGCACATGCACTTTTATTGTTATTTTGATTTGGTTTAAGATTTTTATAACTCGATAATCTTTTATTGCATTGTATATTCTTACACCGAGTAAGCTTTGTACCTTTCGTCGTTTGTGAGTGTATGCAATATTCTTTTCTCATTGAAAACGTTGAATTCGTTGGTAATCTCTCTATTCTTTCATTTCACCGTTCATTAATTGAGTTCATACTTGAAATGTGTTACTTGATCATGATTTTCATATACTATTTTGATTCGAGAATTGCGTAAACTTTGTGAAATGATCATAGGCCCTCTTTGTTATATCACCCATATGAGCCGTGACCTCACCCTTATATGTTTACCTTCGTTAACCCTTTTGAGCCTAAATATAGCCTTTCATTGCATACCCCATTACCATAACCAACTCTACATTGGAGTTATAAACCATACATACACTTTCCATACCTTTGTTTGGAATGTTACTTGGGATTGAATGATGTTGTTATGATGCCGGTTGCAATTTAGGCATATGAGAGTTTGATAAGTAAAGAAAAGAAAGTAGTGAAAAAAGTGAAGAAAAAGAGAAAGCAAAAAGCAAAAGAAAAGAAAAGAAAAATGAGAAAAAGAAGAAAAGAAAAGAAAGAGAAAGTTGTAAATATTGTGTATATAGTTCAATAAGCTTTGATTACTCTCCCTGATGATATATCTAATGCCGTTTTGGAACTACTTTCCATTTTTGATATTGCCCGCATCCTTCCCATTATTCCAAGTTTTCATCTCCGAACACTTTGAATCCGTACATATACCATTCATTTCGTACCTTAACCCCAAACCTACATTACAACCCTATAAAGTCCTATGTGATCTTAGGTTGATGTAATTTAAAAGTCATAATAGTTGTGATAATCTGTGAAAATGCATTTCGCCTCTTTAAGTGTGCGGTATCCTTTCATTGAGATTACATTTTTCAGTTTATATATAGCGTTCTTCATTTGTGACATGTGCGCGGCCTAGTTTCCATTTACAATTACTCTTTAGCCCGCATGTTCCGTGTGTTACCTCCCTGTTTCGAGTGAATTCGCTTGATGAGCGTAATGCCCGTGAGGATTGAATATATGCTTGCTTTAATGTTTATCCGGTTTATATAAGTTTTTTCCAAATCACACTTTGCATGTGCTCGCTCCCCTACCACATTTTAAGGTTTCAATTCTATGAGGTGCATTCTATAATGTTAGTGATTCGAACTTTTGTGTGAATTCATTCACTTTGCTAATAATGCGTATGAAATCGTTTTCGCCATTATTGGGCTTGTTGCATGTTGGGTTGGGCATATTTTGAGGAAACCATGTGATGTTTGTGGGTATCATCCCTGAAAACCCTCACGAGACGACACTCGTCCACTAGGGTAACCTAGGGGTTTAACGGCTTATTGCATATGCTAAATGCAATCGTGTTCCCTACGAAAGTGGCAATTATATTTCGATGCATATATACATTTTGTACCGCGCTCTGTGGTTTGGTTTTCTTTGTTTCATTACTAGGGACTAGCAATGTGTAAGTTAGGGGGTGTGATTCGTATCGAATATTGCATATTTCCGCCCGTTATCCTTATGCATTCTAGCGCTTTTACGGTCCTAAATGCCTATAATTATGCTCATTAACCAGACAACCTTGGATTTGGATATATACATGCTTTGCAGGGGTTATTTGTGCTTTTGTAGGTATTGGAACGCTAAAAGTGAGGATCCGTTGCATTTCGGAGAAGTTTCGTCGCTGGACGCTACTTCAAGGGCTTTTTAGTCAATTCACATTTCTTATTCGGCTCTTGGAAATTCCACGGATACGTAGTTCATTGATTTAGCATCGCGTGGCCGCAAACGGTGCGTCGTTTGGAGTTCGGACGAAGAATCTAGGCTCGTTTCCGTAATGGACCTTTTCCCCCTCATCATGGACCAAATGCAGCCTGAAAACAGAGTACCGGTCGACCGCGTACAAGGGACCGGTCGACCGCGGTTTCAACTTTTTCCGTGGGAAGGAGAAAGTATGCTTTGGCTTAAGGGACCGGTCGACCGCGCCCCTACGACCGGTCGACCGGTAGTGCCAGATATTTTGGGCTCTTTCCTCTTTCTTTCCTTTTTCCCTTATTTTTTCCCACTCACTATATAAACCCATTTTTTGTTTTAATATTAGACACACACGATTTTAGGTTAGTTTAGCTTAGGGTTTGGGTGATTTGCTTGGTTCTTCTTCATTTCCTCTTGGATTGACACACTTTTGGGCTTGAATGTTGACTATTCATCATCCTCTCCATTAATATAGTTTGTATTTCTTCATTTCTTGCTTTCTAGTTAATTTACAAGCTTTCTAAATTAGTTTTTCTTGCTTTAATTACATGCTTTGATTTACTTGCTTTGTAGTGTAATTTTATCGCATTTATTTACCGCTTTCCATTTATCGCGTTTTTAACATGCTTTCTAGGTAACTTAAATTAGGTTGTGTTTGAATTGAACTCACTCGGGTTGACGCGTTGCTTTGCTTTGGTGATGGAGTTTACGGGTCTATTTCGGATGCGTTGTCCTAGTTATTACGCCTAGGAGATTTGACGGGGCATATCATGTATGTCCCGTGCTTACGACCTTTCGTGCGTAATTTCCGGGATATTTGTTGACGCCAAAATCTTATTAGGCTTTTATGACGATTTAGGGCGTAACAACCCTTGATTTAATTAACTGTCGAAACGAGATGCATTTGTAATAACTCGTCGACCCATGTGACCATTTTATACTAATTAACTCGGGTGAGGGATATTTGACGCAACCTATAGTTTTACTCGCTTTCATAATCTAGTTTCAACATATTGCCTAGATTAACTTTTCCTTCTAGTTTGTAATCATCTTTTACACTTTTATTTCGGAGTATTAAATCACTTAAATTCTAACATCTCGTCTCTGTGGATTTTCGATACCCGACTTACCGCTGTGCTTGCCTCGCAAGTGTAGTAGTAACTTAGGTTTTTGTATTGAGTTGGCGAAACGAAAACAACGACTGTGCACTTTACACGCGCACACTTTTCGCACTTAATCAGGCCCTAAGCGAACGCAAACCTCCCGTGATAGCAAGTATGGTAGGTATGTCATACACACAATTCATGTACCAATACTAAGTTAACACACGTCTTAGTAATCCCATAGTTTAATCGTAGTACATATCGCATTCTCATACTAACTTATAATTATCACAATTTATACTATTCCGGTTTGTAATTATACGCGCCATAATTCATCCTCACGTCGTAGTAAACACTCACGTATCAACCCAAATGGTTCATTGAATTAAATCTCTCGTATATAAATTTACTCCTCGTAATAACCCAAAGGTCACAAATCTATCCTTACATCATCAAAGGAAGGTTATCTATCTCCTCGAACAAGTTTACGGAACTCCAAAAATCAAAACAGTCCAAAAAGGACCAAACTGTCAACTCGTTAGAAGTCTCGTTCGAATGAGACTGTTCGAACGAGATTCCTCTGTCAACTCGTTAGAAGTCTCGTTCGAATGAGGCTGTTCGAACGAGATTCCAGTTCGTTCGAACGAACTGTACCTTCTAACGATATCTCGTTCGAACGAGATATCGAACGAAATCCCTTCTCGTTAGCAGCGACTGGTCAACTCGTTAGAAGCTCGTTCGAACGAGTTCGTTCTAACGACCTGGGGATTGCTTCTAACGACTGACCAGTTTCGGCCCAGATTTTTCCCCAATTCGTTTTCATCCATTTTTATCACTTCTAATCTCTTCCAAAGTTCATCCCAACAACGTTTTAGGGTCTCTAATTCATCCTAAACATATTCAAGTCATCTCCTAACATGTTTTCAAGGATTAAATCTCTCTAACATCAATCAAAATATAATTCTCTACACTTTTTCCCCCAATTATTTTAAGAACATGAACCCTAACTTTTTGAATCATGAATTAACCCAATAAAATCCGTTTTAAATTTCACCCAATCATAAATATCATCAGTAGGAACATCTACCTATCATTATACATGCAAATCCTCCTCAAGATTTCAAGTTCTAAGTTCAATTAACATGGGTTTTCATTATCTTTCAAGAACAATTGATATTCTTCAATTTCTAACATGGAAAAGACATTCTCTGAAATTAAATGGAATAAAGTCACTTGCCTTGGTTCGATTTTTGATTTTGGTGTAGGTTTGATGGAGTTTTTTCTGCAGAATTTCCTCTCTTCCAAGCTCCTTCTTCAATGGTGGCTTAAGGTGGCTAGGGTATGTTTTGGGGAACTTGGAAACCTAATTGATACCTCCGTAGCTTAAAGGGTTAAAGTGGGTTGGATAGTGGGTTTAGTGGGTCAATAATCAATCAGATTAAGACTCCTAATTTTCGTCACTTTTAATTCCTCAAAATGTAAAATTACCAAAATACCCTTTAAGTTGCCGGTATGGCCTAAAATTACCCCTGAATCCAAACTACACCCCCGGGTAGTGTTTTCTGACTATCTCGACCCTTACGAACGCGTTGGCGCACTCAAAACGACCATACGGTTTATATATTTTAAATTCACTTTTTATAAGTAAAATATTACACCGTGACGCGGCGGTCCCATACGTCTCAACAAAATTTCTAAAATGCCGTATATAAATCTCACGACAACTTTTATAATACCAAATACATATATCAAAACATGTATGCACATAATCAAATACCAACTCGCATCTCATTAGTATTTATAACCCGAATTAATTCCCAATTAATACGCATTTAATTAATTAATCCCAAAAATAAATATAGCCAAAAGTACGGGGTATTACATACTTCCCCTCTAATAACTGAATTTCGTCCCGAAATTCAAAACTAGAAAGTACCTGCTAAAAACAACTCTGGATAACGTTCCCGTATCTCATCCTCGCGCTCCCATGTGGACTCCTCGACATTGTGATGTCGCCACTGAACACGCACTAACGGAACTAGCTTTGACCGCAGTTTCCTCTCGCTTCGGTCCAAAATAGCAATCGGCCCCTCCTCGTAGGAGCTATCAGGCTGGAGATCGATGTCCTCCACAACAATGTGAGAATGAGTCAAATTATCTCTAAGGTATTTCCTTAGCGAGGAAATATGAAACACATCGTGAATCCGATGCAAATGCTCCGGTAATCCGAGTCTATACGCAACCGGTCTGATTCGATCAATAATAGGAAACGGCCCCACATACCTCGGTGCCAACTTCCCCTTCTTCCCGAAACGCATAATCCCCTTCATAGGAGATACCCTGAGCAAAACCTGGTCCCCTACTTGGAACTCCCTGAAAAATCTCTTCGCATCAGCATAACTCTTCTGCCTGTCTTGAGCTACCCGAATGCGACTCCGAATCAACTCAATCCTTGCCGAAGTATCCTGAATCACTTCCGGTCCAAGCAGTTTGTTGTCCCCCACCTCTAACCAACATGCTGGGGAACGACAAGGCCTACCGTACAATGCTTCAAACGGAGCCATGCCAATAGTGAACTGATAGGAGTTGTTGTAAGCAAACTCCACCAGTGGAAGGTACTGCTCCCATCCACCCCCAAAGTCAATAATGCACATGCGTAGCATGTCCTCCAACATCTGATTTGTGCGCTCAGTCTGCGGATGATTAGCCGTACTCAACCGCAATTCCATGCCCATGGCCTCCTGGAAACTCTCCCAAAACCGCGAAACAAATATCTTGTCTCTGTCAGACACGATATTTAGGGGCACACCGTGAAGTCTCACAATCTCTGAAATGAAGAGCTGGGCATACTGTCCCATAGTGTAATCAGTCCTTATGGGTAAAAAGTGAGCGACCTTGGACAACCTGTCCACAATTACCCAAACAGAGTCGTGGCCCCTCTGCGACATAGGTAACCCCGTAATAAAGTCCATGGATATGCTCTCCCACATCCACACCGGGACTTCCAATGGCTGTAGCAATCCTGCCGGTCTCTGATGATCCACTTTTACAAGCTGACAAGTGGCGCATTTCGAAACAAACTCAGCGATATCTCTCTTCATACCGCTCCACCAATACTGCCGTCTCATGTCTTGGTACATTTTGTCCCCTCCGGGATGTACCGCGAACCGTGAGCCGTGCGACTCTGCCATCACCTCGTGTCACAATTTCTCTCCTTCCGGAACTATCAATCTCCCATTGAAGCGTAATCCCCCGTCTGAGCTAACGGTATAGGACTCGGCTCCCTCTGCTAGTAATCGAACTATCTGCTCCTGACAGAACGAGTCATTAGCCGGTGCCCGTACTACCTTCGTGACAATTCGCGGTGTAACGGTCATCACAGACATGAAAGATCGGGCCACTGCATCCTGGTGTCCCAATTCCTTCCACTTAGCCCTCCACACCTCTGCCACCTCATCTGCTGGCCTACGGCTCAACGCGTCTGCTACCACGTTAGCCTTACCCGGGTGATACTGGATGTCGAAACTGGTAATCTTTCACAAACTCAAGCCACCTACGCTGTCGCATATTCAACTCCTTCTGCGTGAATAGGTACTATAGGGACTTGTGGTTCGTGAACAGTTGGAACTTCTCCCCCAGAAGATAGTGCCTCCAAATCCGTAGGGCAAATACCACTGCCGCCAACTCCAAATCATGCGTGGGGTAATTCTTCTCATGAGGCTTAAGCTTACGGGAAGCATAAGCTATGGCCTGTCTCTCCTGCTGCAATACACATCCCAGTCCTTGCAAAGACGCATCGGTGTAAACCAAATACTCAACTCCCGGTCTCGGCAATGCTAACACAGGTGCTGAGGTCAATTTGTCCTTCAATTCATCGAATGCCAACTGACACGCATCACTCCAGATGTAGGGCACACCCTTACGAGTCAGATGTGTCAAAGGACCTGCTATCTCCGAGAAACCCCGAATAAACCTCCTGTAGTATCCTGCTAAACCCAAGAAACTACGAATATCAGTCGGTGTCGTGGGTTGTCCCCACTCCCTCACCGCGGATACTTTCCCCGGATCAACAGATATTCCCCGGTAGGAAATAATATGCCCCAAAAACTGGACTTCCTTCAGCCAAAACCTGCACTTCTCATATTTTGCATACAACTCATTCTGACGAAGTGTCTGGAAAACCTGCCTCAAATGCTCGGCGTGCTCCTCCTCTGTCTGAGAGTAAACCAGAATGTCATCAATGAAGACAATGACAAACTGATCCAGGAAATCCCTGAACACTCTGTTCATCAAGTCCATAAACACTGCTGGAGCGTTGGTCAAACCAAAAGGCATAACCCGAAACTCGTAAGAACCATATCTCGACAAGAACGCGGTCTTCGAGACATCCTCCTCCCTGATACGCAACTGATGGTATCCCGATCTCAAATCAATCTTCAAGAAGAAAGAAGCTCCCCTAAACTGGTCGAATAAGTCATCGATTCGAGGCAACGGATACTTATTCCGTATCGTGACCTTATTCAACTCTCGGTAGTCCACACACAATCTCAGTGAACCGTCCCTCTTCTTCACAAACAAAACCGGAGCGCCCCAAGGTGAGGTACTCCTGCGAATAAAGCCCTGACCTAACAGCTGCTCTATCTGATCCCGTAACTCCCTCATCTCAGCTGGAGCCATACGGTACGGTGCGCGTGCTATAGGTCTTGTACCCGGTAGCAAATCTATAACAAAATCTATCTCTCGACTGGGTGGTAAGCCTGGTATCTCCTGAAACACATCTGAATACTCCCTGACAACCGGGATCGAATCTAAAGGAATCACAACCTCCTTAGAGGTATCCTCCTCTATGTAATACAGATGAGCGGTCGATCCTCCCTCTGGGCGAGGCATCGCCACCACAAACATCTCTTGCCCCGGAATGGCAAAAATAATGCTCCCGCTGAAGCAATCAATCATGGCCCTATATGCTACGAGCCAATCCATACCGATGATCACATCGTGAACATGCATATCTAATACTAACATGTCTGCAGGTAATACCAAACCACCAATCTCTACCCCCACTCCCCGGCATATAAAGAAAATAAGTGACCCACTCCCCAATGGTGAGTCGACACACGTCACTGTGCTCTCTGCCGTAGCTAACAATCCTAAAGCTTTCGCGAAGTGTGTAGCTATAAAACAGTGTGTAGCACCCGTATCAAATAATACCCGACCCATAGTGCCATGGATAGAAAACATACCCTTGATCGCAGGCGGTGCCTGTGGAACTGCAGCCTGGTGGACGTTGTAGACACGTCCATACTGTAGCTGCCCCTGCTGAACTGGGACTGCTGGAATGGGTGGCAATGCTGCCATCTGTGGCGGTGAGGGAAGAGCGGCGGGAAACATAGGTCTCTATGGCTCCTGGCGAGCACCCTGCTGCTGCTGTTGTGGGGCCCTGCCCCTATCAGGACAATCCTGTCGCTTATGGACAGTCTTGCCACAAATGAAACACTTCCCTGGGAAGTTCCCTCCTCTCTGCCCCTGCTGTCCCCGGCCCTGGTGGCCGTTACCATTCCTCCCTTGGCCCTGCTGGCCCTGGTGAAACTGCTGCCCATTCTGCCCCTGTTGGCCCTGATGGCCGTTTGGACCCTGATGGCCCTGACGGAAACCTCCCTGTCCCTGCCTGTAGTTCCCTGATCGGAACCTCTTGTTATCCCCCTGCTGGAAACCCTGCTCATTCTGTCTCTGCCCCTGACCAGATTGTGCCCCGCTGGCACCATGTCCTCCAGTCCTGCCCTGATGGTTAGACTCCCCCGACCGCTTGCCCTCGGCCATATGAAAATGGTGGTCCTGGCAGTGCAACAATGCAGCGTTAACCACATCAGAATAAGTGGCCAACGATAGGTTCCCGAGCAGATGCTGATGGATCCTCCAAGTCAACCCGTCGGTGAACTTCTCAATTTTTTTCTTCTCTGTTGGTATCTCGTCTGGAACGATGTTCAACAGATTAGTGAACTCGGCCTCATACTCGGCCACTGTCTTACCTTCCTGCTTCAAACTCATCAATCTCCTCCTCATTTCCGTATAAACAGCTGACGGAAAGTACTTGAGGTCGAACCGCACCCAGAACTCCTGAATCGTGAGAGTATCCCTCTCCTCCATGGTGGTAATAGACTCCCACCACTGTAGTGCAGATCCGACTAGATTGAAAGTAGCTAGAACCTGCTTCTGAACATCCGTGCACTCATACATCCTTAAGTGCCTCTGTATATCCTTCCACCATTGGCTCGAGACTACCACATCTGAGCTACCTGCAAACTCTGGCGGATGCGCTTTCTGAAAAGCATCACGTACACGCTCCAAAGCAGACGGGAATGCATTAGCCTGTACTGGCGCGGCAACCGGCGCCTGAGGTGGTGCTTGCTGAACAACGGCAATGGCGGCATT
Source organism: Sambucus nigra (assembly GCA_949130495.1). Taxonomy (NCBI): domain Eukaryota; kingdom Viridiplantae; phylum Streptophyta; class Magnoliopsida; order Dipsacales; family Adoxaceae; genus Sambucus; species Sambucus nigra. Next base: position 380,838,929 of record OX422211.1, read on the forward strand.
TACCGCTTGGGCTACTATAGCTGTAACCTCAGCGGCGTTCATCATGCCCTGAACTGGAGCGGGCTGGGGTTCGGGCGTTTCATCCCTGGGAACTCGTCGTGCACGTCGTGGAGGCATATGAAATAAGAACAAAGTTTATAAGTTCGCTGTTTATAAACTTTTAAAATAGCTGAAGAACGGAACATACACAAAAAGAATACAACAGACCTAAAATATAGGGCTCTATATCAAAAAAACGTAGCGGAAACATAATAGCCGTACAACTCCTAAAGGACACTAGAACCTGATGCTCTGATACCACCTGTGACACCCCGACTAATTAAATACCGGGTAGCTACACCTTTATTAAATTAATTCAAAATGCCAAGTTGGCTCAGTTAATAGCATCACTGTCGAAAACATTTTATTATTACTAACCACCTAGTATTTAAAAAGTAAGTTGCCAAATTTTAATATAAGTCTGATTAACATGCAACAAGTGTAATAAAGAATAACAACACCATTCACCATACTGAAGTAAAACGAATAACCATCACATAGTGTAAATAAAGTCTGGAGGAAAACTCCTCACTACAATCCCATACTGAAATAAATAACCGAATGCTAAAACAATACAAATCAAAGTCTGAAAATTGTAATGTAAAAGATGTCTCTAATAGAAATGGGCAACATGCCCTACAACTGATAGATAGTGACTCTGGAATCCAAAAGATAGAAGCGTCTACAAGCAAATCCCTATAGCTTCCACAAACAGCTACAACTCGTCACCTGAATGAGAATCCTATGCTTGGTGTCCCTGTGGCTGGGCACCTAAAATGGTTTTACAAGAAAAAATTTGAAAAGAAAACGGGTCAGAGCCCGAATGTGGAGTTATATTTTAAAAACCTGCAAGTGCTTTAAAAACATTTAAAACATTAAATGCAAAGTACATGTTAGGACGTGCACTCACATGATATTCTCACCTCTCGTCTAACTGTGCACTCCTAACGTAAGTACCCATCTAGAGTGATACAGACTACTGGCTACGTGACAACATATCTAGCTAGACTATCGTAGGTCCTACCCTTAATACTCGGTTCTCTTAACATAATAACGCTCATAATTAAGTAGGGTTTAATGTAACTCAGATGTTCAATATGCAATATATATAACTATCAGTTAACTCGTTATATTTCTCGAAACAATACCGTAATTATATTCACATCATTAACATGAAGGTTCTCATTAATTAAGTGTATATTATTCACATCATAAATATACAGTATAAGCACCCCGAGAACTAAGATGCGGTGCACACATACTCTGCTATCCATCCCGGTACATCACGTACATAAGGATTACATATTCCGAATCTCTCAGGAATAGTTCACAGATAACAACATCACAAATAATGGAGGCGAACACAGTCACATCACATGGGTCACGCACATACCTACGCTCCCACGATCAGCGGACTTATTAATATCCCAATAAGTCGTTCTATGACCTATGTTCATCAAGGTAACCAGTCTAAATCCGGGCAACACAAGGATTAGAGGGCCCTAAGCGAACGCAAACCTCTCGTGATAGCAAGTATGGTAGGTATGTCATACACACAATTCATGTACCAATACTAAGTTAACACACGTCTTAGTAATCCCGTAGTTTAATCGTAGTACATATCGCATTCTCGTACTAACTTATAATTATCACAATTTATACTATTCCGGTTTGTAATTATACGCGCCATAATTCATCCTCACGTCGTAGTAAACACTCACGTATCAACCCAAATGGTTCATTGAATTAAATCTCTCGTATATAAATTTACTCCTCGTAATAACCCAAAGGTCACAAATCTATCCTTACATCATCAAAGGAAGGTTATCTATCTCCTCGAACAAGTTTACGGAACTCCAAAAATCAAAACAGTCCAAAAAGGACCAAACTGTCAACTCGTTAGAAGTCTCGTTCAAACGAGACTGTTCGAACGAGATTCCTCTGTCAACTCGTTAGAAGTCTCGTTCGAACGAGATTCCAGTTCGTTCGAACGAACTGTACCTTCTAACAATATCCCATTCGAACGAGATATCGAACGAAATCCCTTCTCGTTAGCAGCGACTAGTCAACTCGTTAGAAGCTCGTTCGAACGAGTTCGTTCTAACGACCTGGGGATTGCTTCTAACGACTGACCAGTTTCGGCCCAGATTTTTCCCCAATTCGTTTTCATCCATTTTTATCACTTCTAATCTCTTCCAAAGTTCATCCCAACAACGTTTTAGGGTCTCTAATTCATCCTAAACATATTCAAGTCATCTCCTAACATGTTTTCAAGGATTAAATCTCTCTAACATCAATCAAAATATAATTCTCTACACTTTTTCCCCCAATTATTTCAAGAACATGAACCCTAACTTTTTGAATCATGAATTAACCCAATAAAATCCGTTTTAAATTTCACCCAATCATAAATATCATCAGTAGGAACATCTACCTATCATTCTACATGCAAATCCTCCTCAAGATTTCAAGTTCTAAGTTCAATTAACATGGGTTTTCATTATCTTTCAAGAACAATTGATATTCTTCAATTTCTAACATGGAAAAGACATTCTCTGAAATTAAATGGAATAAAGTCACTTGCCTTGGTTCGATTTCTGATTTTGGTGTAGGTTTGATGGAGTTTTTTCTGCAGAATTTCCTCTCTTCCAAGGTCCTTCTTCAATGGTGGCTTAAGGTGGCTAGGGTTTGTTTTGGGGAACTTGGAAACCTAATTGATACCTCCGTAGCTTAAAGGGTTAAAGTGGGTTGGATAGTGGGTTTAGTGGGTCAATAATCAATCAGATTAAGACTCCTAATTTTCGTCACTTTTAATTCCTCAAAATGTAAAATTACCAAAATACCCTTTAAGTTGCCGGTATGGCCTAAAATTACCCCTGAATCCAAACTACACCCCCGGGTAGTGTTTTCTGACTATCTCGACCCTTCCGAACGCGTTGGTGCACTCAAAATGACCATACGGTTTATAAATTTTAAATTCACTTTTTATAAGTAAAATATTACACCGTGACGCGGCGGTCCCACGCGTCTCAACAAAATTTCTAAAATGCCGTATATAAATCTCACGACAACTTTTATAATACCAAATACATATATCAAAACATGTATGCACATAATAAAATACCAACTCGCATCTCGTTAGCATTTATAACCCATATTAATTCCCAATTAATACGCATTTAATTAATTAATCCAAAAAATAAATATAGCCAAAAGTACGGGGTATTACATCACATGGCAAAGAAAGGCATATCTTCTTTTATCTCATAAGGTTAGAATAAGAGGTGAAAGTCTCATATACAACTGATGAAGGTCAAAACTACTTTTAAGCCGTAAGGAATGGGTAAGAAGCCTAATAGAAAGTTCTATATATGCAAACGTCTAGGATATCAGAATAAATAGTTCCATGTATTCTTAGTAAGGAAGAATAGAAACGGGATTCCAAGTAACTAGTGAGCTTAAAGATGGAGAAATGTTTATGTTCATGGGCTATCACAGAAGGCAACAATAGTATCTGATGGGAAATTTTGTTGATAATAATAAGGTAATATCGATTTATTGTTTCTATGTTCATAGCATTATAAGAAATTTGATTTATGTTTCTAACTAGTTTTGAATAGATATTTGGTTTATTTTAATGTTGGTGTTTTTATAAAAAAAATGGCAAATTTGTTCTCTGTTTTTGTTTATTGAAAAAAGATCTTTATATTATAAGACATGTCTCATTGGTGCTACAACATACCTAATTGAATGACTTAATAGTATATAACCTAATGAGAAAAGAACCTTATAAATTGAAACAAAATATCTTTGGCACTTACGCTCAGGTCATACCAATAAAAAAGAATTCAAATACTGGTTTCAAATGGACAATTAAGCTCATTAGAAGTGCAGGTACTTCCTTTATTCGTATATTTCTTAGAGGGTGAGGACATATAGGATTAAGAGATATATAGCCAAAGATGTGTTGGAACTGGTTCATTCTGATTTTTGTGTCCCTATGATTATCTCGGAAATAGGTCATTACAAGTACTTCATTACTTTCATTACTTTCATTCATGACTACTCCAGGTTTTGGTATGTTTACCTTATGCATCACAATTCTGAAGACTTTGATAAGTTCAAAGTCTATAAGTTTGAGGTAGATCATAGGCATCATAAATGAATTCAAACTCTATGGACTGATCACGAAGGAGAGTAACTTTTGGGAGAGTTTAAGAATCACTTATCAGAGATTGGGATTATATCCCAGTTGTCTGAACTGGGAACTCCTAAGTAAAATAATTAAGTAAAAAGGAGGAACATGAGTATTTTAGACATGGTTAGATCGATGATGAGTTAATCACATCTTCCAAATTTTGTTTGGGGTTTATCACTAGACACAACCACATATTTGCTAAACTTATTTACTTCTAAATCAGTCTCAATGACCCCTAAAAACTATGGACTGGGCGCAAGCCTAGTCTAAGACATGTTCGAATTTTAGATTGCCCAGCACACACGTTTAGAAAGGATCCAAGAAAGATGGAATAAAATACGATTATGTGAATCTTGTAAGTTATTCAAAAGGAACCAGTAGTGGCTAATTTTATGATCCTAAGGACTTGAAAGTATTTATTGGCATAAATTCTTGGTACTCAGAGGAAGTTTATATGATAGACACAAGCCCAAGATCAAGATTATCTTATAAGATCTAAGAGGTAATGACCAAGTAATTACTTCTGAACCACTCGTACAAGATAAAATACAACCTGCTATCGATAATATACTACCTAATAATAGTGGGATTATTACTGACTGGACCTCAAGTAGAGCCACGTCGTAGTGGGAGAATCAGGCATCAACCTGACAAGTTAGTATTTATGGGTGAACACTATAGTGAGATCCTATGGGAATTAAAATTGGATTTCGGTAACTAAAATGAGGCACTCCAAGACAACTCCAAGATTTTGATAAAGGATATAAACACCGAGATGGATTTTATGTATTCGAATCAAGTTTGGGAACTTATATACTTTATAGATGGGATAAAAACCAATGAAGGCACGAATGCCAAGGGATATTAAGGGGGACCGCCAAACAAAATCCCCCAGCCAGCTATATGAACACCATAATATAACTTCCTCTGAGAAAATAAGATCGACCTTCGCACCAACCATCTAGACCGTTCAGGGCTTCCGTCAGTTTCACAACTGCATGATTGTGATGATATGATATTCACGCTATAATGGTAGCCAACTGAGGATCCACCATTAGGTCCCCCGTCACCAGTAAGAGCCTAGAAGTTAGGCCCAAAGCAATAGCTCCAGCAAAGTCAACATCACCAAAACCCTTCACCATTAATCCCTAGAAGCTGCTGAATGTCTATGGGAGTGACAGTCACCTCCCTTAAGACAAGATGAGAAGTATGGGTAGTGTCCCACCTCTTCTCTCCCAAAGCACACAACACCACAGTATAACGCGATGTCTCAAACAAAGTAACAGTTCCAGCAAAACTAACATCATTATGGTTTGTTCAACACACTAGATTTAGCACAATCTAATGAAGGCGATAAAATCCACTTTACATCAAGATTTCATCTCATCTTCCATATACCAACCAAGACACCAATGCCTTCCTCTATACTGAAAATTCCAAAAAAAACTCGTCTCTCATACTTTTTCTCAAAATAAATCCCTTAAAAAAGAAAGATCTTTTTTTAACCAAGCCTTTGAGGCCATATAGATTCTTTTACTCAGTAAGAGGGGATCGATTATGAGGAAACCTTCTCGTCAATAACTAATATTAACTCCATATAGATTCTCTTATCCATTGTGGATCACCTAAATCTCGAGATATGACAAATGGACATTAAAACTACATTCGTGAAAAGTAGTCTTAACGAATGCATCTACAAGATACAACCCGAGGGATTCATAGCAAATGGCCAGGAAAGCGAGGTATGCAAGAATAAGAGATCCATTATGAACATAAGAAAGTGTTAATGTATTGGAACATTCGTTTTGATTAGTTAATAAATATTTTTGGTTTTGATCAATGTTTAGATGAAACTTGTGTATATAAGAAGCATGAAAAAAAACTTGGTGGTATCTCGAGTGCTTTATGTCGATGATATTATCCTAATCGGGAATGATGTAAGTGTATATTCTAGTATAAGAGTATGTTTTTCAAGTCAATTAAAAAAGAAAAAATTAGGATAAACCAGTCACATCCTCAGGATCAAGCTTATTCGTGATCGAAAAATAGGATGTTGGTCTTATCCTAAGCCACTTACATTGATGCTAGCAAGATTGGCAAGAAAGATTACAAGAAATGGTTTATCCCTTTCAGTAATGTAATATATTTATCTCGGGATCAATGGCCTAAGACACCTGGTAAAATAGAGAGGATGAAGAATATACCTTATTCTTCGTCAGTAAGTGGCCTCATGTATGCTATATTGTGTACAAGAGTGAATATCTATTTTTCATTTGCATGAAGATTTCAATCTAACCAAGGAGAGGAGAACGGGATCTATGTTAAGAACATTCTCAAGTATCTAAAAAGGACTAGAGATTTTATGGTTGTTTACTCAGAGGATAGTATAGTACCCAATGGGTACACATACTCAAATTTTCATTTGGATAGGGATTTCAGAAGATCGAACTTGTGATATATTTTTAGTGTCAAAGGAGTATTCATAAGTTGGAGTAGTATAAAAAAATCATGAATTTCTAATTTGACCATGGAAGATGAATTTGTTGCCTGTTCGGAGGTAGAGAGGAGTTTGTTAGGCACCAAAACTTCCTAAGTGACTTGGGTGTGGTTTCCTCAGTGAGGTCGGCTATTACACTTTAATATAATAATAGCGGGGCAATTGAACTTTCTATCGTATTATTAATCAAAGATTTAAGGTTTTAAATTTTTATTCTGCATAAATCGATTCCCAATAATTGATATTAGAGAGATTTTAGTTTATATTAATCATGATTTGGAGCATTTTATGTTGTCCAACCTTGAAAAGTCGAGTTTTTCATGTTATCAGATTGTATATTTTTGTGTATGGCATTGTACTAACATGATTTTACAGATATTATATGTCTGAATACCTTTCATCATGGTCACATATGTTTTTTTCTATGTGAATGGATCCTACAATGGCTTATTCATAGTTTTTTTCCTCATAGATTCGATATGGTTGTAATAATTAGTTTTTTGTAATTGTATCATTATCGACGTAATTGGAGGTGACAGTGAAGGGATCTAATGTTTATTTACATTTAAAATCATGTATTTATATGGGTTGCGTTCTGGATAAAGTTTTTTGAAGTTTCATGAAGATTCAGATGAGTTTTGGACATTTTTGCACGCAATTTCTGTAAAATAAAAAAGATGAAATTGTTGTGCTACATGGCCGGATCGATCCAGAGGGGTGTCAGATCAATTCGGTGCCAAGTCAAATCGATTTGATGATGTCAGTATGTGGAAAGTTATATTTCTTTGTATTGTTTTTCAATTGGTTTGCATGATGGTTCTTCTTCCTTCTTCTTTTCAGACAAGAATTTATTATTTACATACGAAAAGGGCATCAAGAACTCCTATTTTTAATCGAAGTCGACTTCGAGGGGGACTCTATGTCAAAAATAATCCTTCTCCAACAAGGATTCTTATTCTTGAAGCGTTTTACTTCAAAAAAAATTCTAGGCCACGATGGAAAGGGAAATGCTTTTCTGTTTGGATTATGATTGCTTGATTATTTAATTTTATCATAATTATACTAACTTGCATATTGATATTTTTGTGTGTTATTTAATTGATAAATTAGGAACATCCTATTTAAGAGACAACATGGGTATTTTTGTGACCGGACTAGATCGCCATTTTTTTTTATTGAAAAATAGTTTTAATTTATTATTTTCTAAATTAAAATTAGTCGGGTAATTAATTTTAAGGTCTAAATTAAATTGAGATCTCCAGATTTTATTTTAATTAAAAGTTGTTTCATCTTATAAAAATTAAAATTGTGAGATCTAGAAATTTAATTTATTCAAGTAAATTAGAAAATTATCAAGGATTTAATTAGGGCTTTAAAATTGAATAAATTGATTTTTATTGAATCCTCAAGTTTTTTCAATACTAAGTGGGGGGGGGGGGGCTTTCAACATACTCCTCGTGGCCCCCACTGGTGTTTTATGAATGTGACGTGATTAATTCCTCCCCTAAACTAATCTGGCCCTTCAACATATATAATTAATCAGGTCTGATATTCTTAAAACTTTTAAGTGATAATTCCTAAAATTGGAATTTGAGTGAGTTCGATCCCCATCGGGAAATTCTTAACAAGTGGTATCTAATTCAAGGAATGAATCAATAGTAAACACTTAGACATAATTAATGATATCCTTCCTAATGGAGCCACTATTAATACTTGGGGGACCAAAAGATGCCAACTTTTCAATTATGTTGGACTGAGGTTCCTGAATTATCTGGAGTATATAATTGAAAGACTAAAGTCTATCTAATTCAAGGTGGGGTGATTTAATCTCCCAATGAAAAATTTCACTACATAAGGGAACTGAGATTTTCAACAAGATTTTATTTTAAATGGCAGTGAAGGATGCCATTGTAAAATTAAATCAAAATTAATTCTCATATGTATATTTTGCAATTAATTCCATTTTCAATATTTATGATTCTCGAATTTCAAAATAGGATCTTATTTCAATCCACTTGCTTGAATCTTAAAGGAAAATAAACTTAATCGCATGAACTAGATAGACTCGAAAACAGACCTAGAGATTGTGAAAATTACTGAGGACTATAAGTTTGTTTTGATTGAAACCTTCCATTCTAAGCTTAAGTAAGGGCACCCAAAAAGGATGTCCAAGCCTATTAGATTTGGCAAAAGGCTGATCAGATGGCTCATTGCTACATATTGTCCTATATGACTAATATGTTGTAACACTAGCATCAACACATATAAAAAACTTAAGACATGATTGTAAATCTCTTGGACATATTTGAGGATCATAATCATGAAGCAAGGTGGAATCTTTTGACAAAGTCTATTAACACTAAGATGTTAGATGGTACTCCTTCACGGGAGCATGTTCTTAAGAAAATGTCCATCTTGGGAGAAATAGAGGTGCTTAGATCTAAAATTTATGAGGAAATCGAAGTTGATTTTGTGCTCGAATCACTATCGAAGTGCTTTATACAATTTCTCCTAAACTATAATATGAATGAGTTTGATTACTCTTTGGCGCAACTGTGTAAAAGACTCCAAGTTGCGGTAAATAAACAAGCATAAGGGCTTGGTTCATGTTTTTCTAAAAGGAACATCTCCTTCTATTCTTAAGATATCTATTTATTGATTTAAGAAAGCATTAAGGTCTTAGAACATTCATTTTGGTTAGGTAATAATTTTTTGGGGTTTTGATCAATGTTCGGATGAAACTTATGTATATAAGAAGCATGATGAAAATGTGGTGGTATTTTAAGTGATTTATGTGGATGATATTCTCCTAATAGGGAATGACGTGGGTGTATTATCTAGTATAAGAGTGTGATTGTCTAGTCAATTCAATATGAAGGACTTAGGATAAGCTAGTCACATCCTTAGGTTTAAGTTTATGCATGATCGGAAAAATAGGATGTTGGTCTTATCCTAATCCACTTACATTAATGATGTGCTAACAAGATTTGGCATTCAAGATTACAAGAAAAGGATTCTTTCTTTTAGGAATGTAATATATTTGTCTGGGATTCATTGTCCTAAGACACATGATCAAATAGAGAGGATGGAGGATATACCTTATGCGTTGATAATATATAGTCTCATGTATGTTATGTTGTGTACAAGACTGGATGTTTGTCTGGCCTTTAGCATGGTTATCTTATTCTAGTCTAACTCGGGAGAGGACAACTAGGTCTATGCTAAGCACATTCTCAATTATTTGAAAAGAAATAAAGATCTTATGCTGCTTTACTCAGAGGATAGTATAGTCTCTGTCGGGTACACAAACTTATATTTTTAATCGAATAGTGATTCCAGGACATCGACCTCTTGATATGTTTTTACCCTCGGAGGTGAATCCATAAGTTAGAGAAGAATCAAGAAATCATGCATTGCTAATTCAACTATGGAAAACGAATACGTTACCTCTTTGAAGGTAGGAAATGAGGTTGTTTGACTCTGAAACTTCATAAATGACTTGGGTGTAGTTCATTCAGTGCAGTCGGCTATTGAAATTTATTGTGATAATAATGGGGTGGTTGAAAATTCTAAAGAATCTAAGGACTCATAAGAGGGCGAAGCACATCGAGTGCAAGTATCATTTCATTGCGTAAATCGTGTAGAGATGAGACATCATTCTGACCAAGATTGCATCTCAGGACAACATATCATAGACACATGTCTTTAAGAAAAAGTGGGAGATTATAGAGGTTTTATTCTTAAAGCCATGCAATGACAATTTTTATTTATTAATAAAAGGCTTTGTTAGTTCATTTTAAAATGAAAATCATGTTTGGGAGAATGATTTATAATTATGTCCATTTAAATATATTTTTTTGTATATATTGGTTAATTGTACTTTGTAGGAATTTTGGTGAGTTGGGTTTAGTTTGATCATTGGAGATCAGAATTTTGATTCTAATACTATTGAACAATTCATAACATAGATGGGGAGTTGACATTCAACAGAATGGCCACAGTAAAATCCTATTTGTCTATGTCAAACTATAGGAGCCTGGTTATAGGTTTGAGAATTTGTTTGATATTTGAAAGGAGGATTGTGACCGATGCATCAAAGAATGCATTAAACATAACCACCTGTGAGATTTTATGTCTAAGAACTATCTTGATAAGACTAAGGTAATCTCACACCATTTCAAAAGGATGCGTAGATTATTAGTCCCAAGAATTATGAAAATTGGAATAATTGCACAATTATTGATTTCATTTCAATGGGTGAGATTCGATTTTATATCGAGTTAATAGATCCCCGAACATTGGGTAACAGTTGTGTAGGCAGGTCTGAGATTATATTTTGGAGATCTCGAGGGTACCTTGGATTGCTATACACCATCGATCGACATATAAGGTTTGTTTCCACCAATTAAAACCTCATCAGTGGATTATTTTATAATCTGGTGGAGTAAGAAATAAGTTAAGTCTAAGAATCGAGAATTGATTAGATATTAGTTAAAATCCATTAATAGCAAATTGATTTGACCAAGAGGCTATCAGAAGCTTAACGCGGGGAATCACATTATGGACCACTATCAACTTTACAAATAAGACCTCAATATATTTAAGTGATTTTTTATATCATTAAATTGGAGTGCAGTCGTAATTATTTAGTGTATATCATTATGACTAAATGAAGAAAAAAACTAAATTACGGGTTGTAATTTGGGATTTTTGAGTATATATTTGAAAGCCAATTTAATAATTTATCTTGAGTCCCCTGTATAATCCATATACCCATGGCCTAGATTCTCAAGAAACCGGATTTGTCCCATGGCCATCACTTATACTAATATATATTGGTTTAGATTAGGGTTTTAAGCTGTATAATTCATTATTCAGATTTGACAGGGAGGAGAAAAAAATACTATGTACATTTTTGTGAATAGACCAAAATAGAGAGGATCATATTTCACTCATAAGAAAAAGTTTTCATCTTAAGAGGTTCCCACACACCTACTAAACTTTGAGTAGATTATATACTAGAAGATCCAAGCACTTGGAAGTGTTCTAGCAAGCTTTTTGAGGACCAAAAGAAGACAACGCCTCATCTTCTCCCAAAACTAGTTTTTGTTTTTTCACTTTCTATGGTAAGATTAATCGAATATTCAAGGGGTGAAATTTTGTCCAACGTATATCGATTCCCAACATCACCTATACTGAATTACAAGTGGTAGCACATCGTAGTGGGAACATCATGAGAGATCTTGACAATTTTGTGGTTTTGAGTAAACACCTCAGTGAAATCCAAAGGAAGCACTCGCTAGGTCCCAAGAACTACATCGAGGCATTTCGAGATAAGGAATTTTATCTATGACTTAAAACTATGAATACAAAGATGGATTCAAAGTATTCAAATTAGGTTTTGGGAGCTTTTAGGCTTGTTGGTGGGATATAACACATCATTTGCAAGTGGATCTACAAGAAGATTATGACATTTTAATTTGCACCACTTTTTAGAGACATTTCGGATGCGCCATTATTGGTGACACTTCGAGTTTGCACTATTATTGGTGACACTTTGGCATTCTAGACAAATATAAAATTAATATATTAAATAATAGAAATTGTCCCAGGCCCAACCATGCGTCATATATGTCCTCTCCCCTTTAAAAACTCGAGATACCCCAAGGGCCTCCAAGACCAAGTACATCCAATGGGTTAGATATAATGACATTTGAGGTGATATTCCTATGTGGAACAAAGAAATTGCATCAACATTCAACAAAATTGCATCATTTCATGTAGATAACTTTAAAGCCAATTTCCCACTTAACTGTTAATGGTTTTGACTATATGAATATATACGTTCATCTCCCCGTGGAGGGAAACACATTCTAATGAGGACCCATCCCAACGGATGAGTGTGACCCACATTTTATTTGGCTTAAAGTTTACCAAAACTTGTTGATGAAAACTCATTTTCCAATAAGTCCTTCCATAACTCCCCCCGAGGAAAGATTCTCTACAACTTATACACTAGTTATAAATATGGAAAAGAACTCCATAATTCAATAACTTTCCATGAATTTTTTTTCTTATTCTGTTAATGGTTTTTATTTGATTGTATGAATATATATGTTCATCTCCCCGTAGAGGAAACCAAGTTCTAATGCGAACCCATCCTAATAGATGAATGGGACTTACATTTTATTCGGGATAAAATTTACCAAAACTGGTTAATCAAAACCCATTTTCCAAAAAGTCCTTCCATAACTCCCTTCGGGGATAGATTCCCTACAACTTATACATCTATATTATACCTCTAATACAATAGTATTAGACATATTAATGAAGTTTTAATATATTATCTTCTCATTTGCTCTCTCTTTTAACTTAAATGGACTCAAAACTTTAACTTTTTAGTTCCCAAAAAAATCATTCGTTTTTATCTATCTTTAATGAACACACCTCTCGATTTTCCATTTCCTCTTATTCTCTAATTGTCTATATATAATAACATCAAAAACATTTCACATACATTCTTTTCGCATTCATTTCCATCATTTTAAACCAACATAAAAAACATCTCAAACACATTTTGTTTTCATTATCTCCAACATTTTGGTTTAAATTCGTTTTTGAAATTGAATCGACCTGAATACTTACCAAAATTGCAACTTGAATTGAAGATTCGCCGAAAAGATCCGCAACTAGTCAGAATCTTTGATGAGGGTGAAATCATCGCTGATAGTGTGTTTATGGATTCAAATAAAAAAAACCACCATAAGATTAGTAGAAACACATATCATTATCACAAATGTTAGTCTCTCTCTTTAATGTATTTTATTAGAGACCCATTTAGAATGAAATCAAAGGAAGAAATTTGTGTCCATTTTTATTGTAACACACACACAATCATCAAAAAAGAAAATTATTGAAATCAATCCATGTATGCTTCGGACCATGGCAGGAGGAGCTGTTGACTGCCAGTTCTGGCACAAAAAGCTGGGCATCAAGTGTCGTTTTTTTCTCTATGAATGGCCTCAAAGCCCCTGGTCCGGACGGAATCCAACCTATCTTTTATCATACCTTCTAGGAAACTACCAAGACTAGCCTTTTTAAATTCATCAACAAATGTTTCTCCTCCCTCTCTTTCCCAAAGGAGGTCAATACGAGTCATATAAGCCTGATTCCGAAGATTGACAATCCCGAAAACATCTCCCTATTTAGGCCTATCACCCTCTGCAATGTCCCCTACAAAATTTTGACCAAAGTCATTGTTAACAGGCTCCGTCCCATACTCTACCGCATCATTATCCCTAACCAAGCCAGTTTTCTCCCGGGTCGCCAGACCTCGGATAATATATTTTTCTCCCGGGTCCACACCCTTAATAACAAAAAAGGAAAATGGGGGGGGGGGGGGGATTTTTAAAATCGACCTTGAAAAATCCTATAACAAGATCAGTTGGGAATTTATGGAGTGAGTCCTTACCTAGTTTAATGTCAGTCCTACAATCATATAAATTATTCAAAGTTATTTCTCGAGTGCCTCCACCTCCATCCTTTGGAACGAGGCCCCCCTCCCTATTTTCAAACCTTACAGGGGCCTTAGACAGGGTGATCCCCTCTCCCCATACTTTTTCGTCATGTGTGTGGATTACTTGGGAGCTGCTATTGACCATCAGGTCAACCTTGGAAGTTGGAAAGTCCCAAGGGCATACCCAAACGGCCACATCATCTCAAATATTTTCTTTGCTAACGACCTCATGCTTTTCTCTGAAGCCTCCCAAGATTGCTGTGACGTTGTCATAAACATCCTGAACTTGTTCTGTAACATCTCGGGACGATCTATAAGCCTCTCAAAATCCAAAATCTTCTTCTCCCCTAACACCCCTAGACACATGGCCCGCGAGCTAAGTAGAAGTTGTGAGATAAATATCACCACGAACCTGGGTACCTACCTTGGCACCACCCTCATTCATGGGTGAATAAGCACTAATCACTACTCCTCTATTGTGGAGGAAGTCCAAAAGAAACTATCGGGTTGGAAGGCCAAACTTCTCTCCCTCGCGGGGAGGACCACTCTTATCCAGGCTGTCACATCCTCCATCCATGTCTATAACATGCAAATGAACCCGCTCCCTAAAAATATCAATGAGAAACTTGGCAAACTCAATAGGAATTTTCTTTGGGGTGACTCGTATGAAAAGAAGAAAGTGCACCTTGTCAACTGGAATACCGTCTGTTGCCCCAAAGAACTTGGTGGTTTGGGGATCAGAACCAGTGAAGAAAATAATCGTACGATTGTCTCCAAGATTGGTTGGAAGATCATGAATGATAAGAACTCCCTATGGGTTCGTGTCCTTAGTGAAAAATATAAAACGCAGGAGAACCCTAATAATTTGACACGGAAAGCTAAAGCTTCCCACATCTGGCGTGGCATCCTCAAAAGTAAAGACGACCTTATAAAAAACACCAAATGGGTTATTGACAATGGCAACTTGATCAACATCTACAAGGACTGGTGGACTGGAAATGGTATCATACCTACCCCTGGAGTTTTAACCACCAATCACCCCATCCTCGTTAGCGATCTCATCAAGGATGGGGTTTGGCATGAATAACTTATAAAGGATAACTTTGAGAAAAACACTGCCGATAGTATAATGAACACTCCCCTCCCCCACATCTCGAGAAATGCTGACAGACCTAGCTAGGGACCGACTACTAATGGCAAGTTTTCCATTAAATCCTGCTATGATGCTAATATCAAGATTGACCTCAACACATCCTCCCTTATAAATTGGAAACACATCTGGAAAATTGAAATCCCTCCTAAATTGAAAACCTTCATCTGGCTCGTCTTTCATAATAAACTCCTCACAAACTGTTAAAGATTTAATCGACGCTTTACGGAATCAAAAACTGTAATGTTTGTGGTTTTAATGAAGATATCGAACATGTCCTTAGGAGTTGTCACCTCGCTTCTGCAACCTGGAAATCCATTCTCACCCCGGCCAAATGGTCCACAATAAATAATCTTAACTTCATTAAATGGTTTCAAGATAATATATGGGGTAACCACACACCTAATGATGTCCTTCTATTCATTTATACTCTATAGCATATATGGATTTCTACAAATAAACACATTTTTATGAATTATAATATCACCCTGGACATAATTTGTTCTTCCTCAAATGCCTTGGCTTTGGAATTATCTCTTATTACTAAAACCAAGGTTTCTTTGAACCACATCCGGGGTAGCATTACTGACACTTCCCCGAGTTTTGTTTCCGCTGCAGGACTTGAAATATTCAGAGATGGCAGCGAAGATCCGTTTAGCAAACTGGGAGGATTTGGAGGCATGGTGAACAGGAATGACGAGCACTGGATTATCGGATTTAATGGCAAGATCAGGGGGACTGTAGCCCACTTAAGGCCGATCTCATTGGTATTCTCCATGGACTAAATCTTGTCAAAATCAAAGGATGGGTTGGTATCACTATTCGTAGTGACTGCCTTGATGCGGTGCAGGTTCTTAGTGGCTAGGGACATCGCAACCACCCACTTACTAACATCATTGAGGAATGTATGGATATTGTGCGAAAGATGGATATCAAGGCCAAGCATATAAGGCTCACGAATAACATATGGGTCGATGGCTTCGCATGCCTCAAACGTCTTCATGAGCATGACTATACGGAGTACGAAGAGATTCCGGATGCCATCACCTTCCTCCTTGAGCGTGGGGACCAGAAAAACACGTTAACTTCTATTCAAGCAAACATTGACCCCAACTACCAAATTTCCACCTTTGGTGCTTATGTCCTCGACGATATGGGAAAATGGAAGTGTGGCTTTTACGTCCGCTCTCGGGGGGACCCCTTCTCTTTTGCGTGCTCTTATGGAGGACCTTTTCCATTGTATCCACATGGCAAAAATGCATGGTTGGAAGGATTTCATGATTGAGACAGACTCGCACGAACTTATAGAGATCTTTAAGGGGGTCCAATATCACGAGACCAACTTTGAAAATATCAGGATGGACTGCTACGAACTTATGAGAACTGTGGGTGCTAACTTTATCTATGTCCACCCTGGTAAGATATGTGGAGCTGACTGGTTGGCACATGAGGTGAAGCTGCAGGAAGATCTAATTGTTGAGATTGTGGACATCCCTGCTGCGATGTGCTGGATCCTGGATAACCCTATGATGTAGCTGCTCTCCCTGTTGTTGTTTTTTGCTACCCTTGGCTTCTGTGCTCTTTAGTTTTGCCTTTATGGTTTATGCTTTATTATATGTAAACCCTCCATAAATATTCCCTTCCCTACCTACCCAAAAAAAATAAGAGGATAATTTTAGTAACTGGAGCTTCAAGGATGCTGAACAACATTCTATATTCTTATCGTGGAATGGGTTTATCTATTGGGACAATGATTGCTGGATGGGATGTTGACAGTGAAGACGACTAAAAGGAAATAAATTTTCTGTTCGATCTGGTTCACCATATGCTGAGGTGTGTTGGATAGTGGGTACCGTTATGATATGACAGTGGAAGAGGCTGTTAAGTTGCCTAGACGATCCATTTATCACACGACATTCTGTGGTGGAGCTAGTGGTGGTGTTGTTAGCGTTTATCATGTGGAGACAAATGGATGGAAGAAGCTAACGAGCGATGACAATGGACAACTTCACTATATTTACGAGCGTAATTATCGAATAAGAAATGACCAAAGTGTTCGTGGCTTGAGAGACAGAATGTTCCTATATTCCAAGTACTGCCCGTGTCATTTGTTTTCAACTACTAACAATGCATGGATCATTTTTTTACCTTTCTAAAAAATATAACAAAATGTACCTTTTTAGATTAAACATATAAATAAATAAATAAACTGAAAAAATTTAATGTAGACATTGGCCTCCACCTACCAGCGAAACAAATAAGGAAATCAACGCAATTAATGATGCCATTGGAAAGGGAGAGATGTTGGAAATCAAATTGGGCAGATAATCTCAAACCGGTTGGTTGCTCAATTTCAAGAATTTTTTTTTTACATGGGGTATTAAGCTTGATCCACAAATTCACTTGCTTAATAGTATATTGTTTAATGTTCATCTCTGTATATGAGACAGATTACAAATGCTGATTGAAAGAATAGCTCAATTTGCTCTAAACATTATTTTTGAAAGGAAATAGAGAAAGGGGTATAGCATAAAATGGGTTTTCTTTGAAAATGGTAAGACACATTAGATATTTTTTCCTTTTAAAGTGGTAATCTATATATTCAAAGGAAAATGGGTTAGCATCGTGACGCGACTCTAAATGTGTCTTTACTGCGTGCGTGTAAATATGGCTCAAGTGTAAGTCGGTCACGTAATTAATAATCCGAGCAAGTTGGGTATCAAAATCAGGGACTAAGATGAAGAATTGTGATGATAATTATGGAAGATGATTAACCTCGAATTCACTCTAGAAAAGAGGAAAAAATGATTGATTTGTGACTTTACCTATCAATCAATGCAATTTGAATTAAATTAATAACTAAACTATGTATGCAAGAAGAATTGAATTAAACTTTAAATGTATGAGAGAAAATGGATTTAGGGTACACTCCCTCGAACCGTCGGTAAAGTCATAGGATATAAAAGGTTAAAAAATTATATCAATAATTCAAAGAAAACACTAAATCTTCTCAAAGCTCTAACTATATGAAGATTTAACTCCGCATGATAATTAATCAATAATAAATCTAACGTAATGGCTACATTGTCGATACACATATCATATTACTCTAAAATACCTCAGTTACCTAGAAAAAATGGGGTTAAGATATCTATAATACGTGGTTCGACAAAATATCAAACCTTCAAATTATCTCAATAATTTTATTCACTTTTATACTCAACTCATTATTTAGGATGGGTTCATGTACCCCAACCCTTCAGAAATCTAGTCTGACATTGTGTAACTACAACTAAACATGATATTTATGTTGCATGAGATCATTCTTAAGTGAAAAGAGTAATCAAACATGTGGAAAAGACTTCTAGCAAGGAAATAATGAATCATAAACCAAAAAGAAGAGAGAAATTGAAAGCAACAATGAAACTATACTTGGATTGATGAAAAACCCTTTAAATCAATGTAAAAGATGAAGAATTGTTAAAGAAGATTAATCCTAGGGTTCTTGTCTTTAAGATCCTCTAAAAAAATATGTAAAAGCAAAGTTAGATATGACTAATGTTAGTTTACAAATTAATGAACCCGTTTTTACAAGAGTCCTAATTTCATGTAGGGAAATAAAAATATCGCTTTTGATAATTTGTCAAGGTTTTTAAGCTTGACTAACATTTTTTCAGGGTTTCTGGAGCGTGACTAAAGGCGAACCGGTTTGCCTAGGACCGGAGCCGGTTCAATTTTCTAGTGTTGCCTATGTAATTCTGCCACTAGATTTTCTTCTCAACTTTAAACGCGCATAACTTCTTCACCATATCTCGAATTGGGGTATTGTTTTTTCCAGTATTCTTATGATTTCAAGATCTTTAGTTGACCCCACCTTCAAAATAAGGCTGCAAATTACGAAAATGCCCCTCAACTCTCCGTTTCTTAGTTTTTTTCAATGTTTTGAGTTCTCTTTCGCACTAACTTGCATGAAATACCTGTAAAACATATGAGAAATACATAAAACAAGAAATACTCTCCAAAAAAAGGTTATTAGCACAAATATGAGATAAATCTAAGTTAATTACAATGCATGAGATCATAAAAATACTGAAATTAAGGGGATAAATATGAAATATTTATGCCTCATCACATCGTTACAGCAATTTATATTCAAAAAAAATGTCATTTTTTGCATTTTATTTTCCTTTTTGGTTACATTATTTTATAACTCAAATGTTTTGCTTTAATTTTTGGTTTGTTGTGTCTCAATATTATCAATATGAACCCTTTAGTAAGCACAATATGTTGACTTGTATTGTTATTGATATTTACTGTTTTTAAAACAGAAAAGTATGACATTGTAAGGTCCAATTCAGAAGGTTGGCAGGGATAGAATGTGTGATGTGTTTAGAGTCTAAGTTAGTTTTCATAGACTAAATTATATGATTTACTTAGAATGTAAAATAATTTTGGAATAACAAGCTTTTATTACTTCTTGTAATTAATTATAATTTGAAATAAATTATCTTAGTATTACGTTATCCTCTCTTGAATTATGAAAAGAAATAATAGTATGAATTTATAAAATTTAAACAAAATGAATTTTAATAGTAAAACAGTTTTCCCCTCAATTTTTTTTTAGAAAACTATCACTATTAAGGTTAGTTATTGTTTTAATGCCACGAAATTTCCTAACTATACTCTCGGTCATACAAATGAATATTGAGATTTCAATTACGACTTTTGTGTTGTAGAAAACAGAGAGCATGGCTTAAATGCCCGAGGTGATGTTTATATGATGCGTATTTTCTTATACCGAAATCTAAATAGTAACTGAATCACCATTTAACTGAATCTCCATCACGATGCAATTTTTTGTGTGTGGTAATTTAGGTAGGTCTATTATTGTAGATTTTGTATTTGGTTCAGGTGCATTGTAGTAATATGAAATTTCATGGATTTCATAACCAGAGCCACGTGTAACGATATCAGATTTAACCGACTAGGTGTCATACTTGGGATTTCATTTAAGAAAATTCATGCACAATCGTTATTCATTCAAACATGTTGTTGGTTTCTGATCCAGATTCGTGGTTCCTTAAAAATATGGATTTTTCCTATTTAGGTCTTTACTACTATGTAATACCCATATATATACAGAAAGTCACATGTAAGGACTCCTTATGGTGCAGACCCTGGTACATACCATTTTTTTAAATAGTAAAAAAATATTTTTTTGATAAAACTTCATGAATATGATTTTCACGTTGAGAAGATCATCTCCAAATGTTTTCATCAAAAAACTCAACAATAAAATTATTGAGATGAGGTGATATGTAAAAGAAAGGTATAAATATGCATTTTCGATTGTTGAAATGTTGGGTCGGCGCCAGTCACTATATTGATTGAATTTTTTGATGAAACTTCATGGAAATGATCTTCTCACTGTCGAAATCATATCCATGATGTTTCATAAAAAAATTAATCAAAAAGTGGGTGAGATGATCGTCAATATTTCAATGATTGAAAATGCATATTTATATCAAGTTTTTACATATCACTTCATCTCGACGGTTTTTTTATTGAATTTTTTTATGAAAAAAAATGGAGATGATCTACTCGCCATAGAAATCATATCCTTGAAGTTTCATCAAAAGATTCATTTTTTTACTATTTTAAAAAAATGGGTATATATCGAGGTCTGCATCATAACGAGTCCTTACAGAAGGGGGACTCTCTCTCTCTCTCTCTCTCTCTCTCTATATATATATATATATATATATATATATATATATATATATATATATATATATATATATATATATATATATATATAGGGTTTGCCCGTGCTTGAAGGCACGATGTTATTTTCCAAAGTATTAAGTAGTGTATAATTTTATTCGAATTTTTTTATATATAACATAAATAACTAAAAATAAATAAAAAACATTTAGGATATATTTCCTTTGTTTATAGGACTATCAACCCTTTTTAATAAAAAAAAAATACTCCAACAACACTAATATTCTATCTTGGACCTACATTAATGTCTTTAACATATAAACACATTTGTTGTTCAAGAGGTCGAACAAAAAATATACCTAACAATTTTAGCTGCGAAAGATTCATCTAGAATTTTGTAAAGTCAATATAAGTCGTGTGATTGTCATAATACTATGTACAGTAGTATAATGCAGCCAAATAGATTTCACCTACAAATTTAACTAATGCATCCAGATTTTAATAAGTGGGGTGAACAGAAATTATGGATCAAAATGCAGGGAACAAAGTCACATTTCCCTAAAACCTCGACATAAACTTCATAAATGGATGTCAAAAGTCTCATACAAAAATCTTGCTCCAGCTCACTCTTTATAATAAAATTAAAAAATAAGAAAATAAAATCACATACAGTCAGCAGTAGATTCTTCAGAAGGTCTAGAGCCCACAACCTCAGAAGCAACTTCCAATTCTGGCTCATTATCTTGCTCAGATCTGATAAATGTATAAACAACAGATTCAAGTTATGTGAGGCTACACTTCTCCTCAGGAAGAACACATGCCTCTAATTTATGAAGCCAAATATGCTAGATTAGTATACTTACATTTGTATAAGTCACCCAAAGCCCTACATCCAGTTGAAACTCCAAGCTGATAACCACGGCTTTGATGATAATACATGTCGATATCACTGAAGTAATCCTTAAAGTTGAACAATCCTTTTATATGATATAACTCAGCATTGTCAATGACTTCCCTCAATACATCAGGTCCCGTCAACATAACTACCTACAATTACAAATTTACAACATCATTATAATGGACATTAATCTCTACATAAGTATATAACAATCAACAACCAGTTGATATTAATAATCAAAGTTAGAGAACAACCAAAAACAGATGTATAAAAGGATGAGCATATAACTTCAAAAAATCGCTCTAAATCGACTCTAAGATATATACCTGTTTGAAATATACTCCAAAAAATTGCTCAAAATGCTCAATAGAGTATATACCTATTTGAAATGGAAGTATATAACTGTTTGAAACAAGTATATACTCCTGTTTATGTATCTGTTTGAAAAAACGCTCATCCTTTGTATGAAACGGGTATATACTCCCTTCTTCTGACGCGATTGATTTGAAAAAAAGCTCATCCCATGATCAGGTATAGAGACTTGATCAGTGCAATTGTTGTGTATAGCATGTGCATAAATACAAAATCAAATAAGAGAAAAATTCAGAATTAGAATATATAGATCATGAGATAATAAGAACTTAGTAATCAATGGTGACAAAAATATGTGAAAATGATTGAAGCATGTACAAAACAGAGAGTTCATAAAAGTGATGTCCACATCTTCCTCTTGTTGTGTTATATCAAGAATTTTGTAACTGGCTCTTTAAATATAATGAGTAGTTCATCCAGGAAATCAATTGGAATTCCGGGTGGGGATTTATAATATGACACTCAGATTTTAGTGACCCCTTGTTTGGTGGCAACATTCAGAATGGGTGCCATGTCATTCTCTATAAATAGTTTAGATAGATTAGTTACTGAATCACCTATAACCAAAAATATATTAGGGCCTAGATGAAACAACATATAGTGTGCCTATAACCTACTTAGGTAGGTAGCCCTAGGCGGAGATAATTAGGACACTGCTTATGAATTATGATTTAAAATGTAAACCTTAAAAACATAATAACTTGTCAATAGAAAATATAGAAATTCATTCGATCTATTTCTAGCTTGGTCTCACTCATATCATCAGAGAACAAACTCATATTTCCTCCGGAGCTAGAGAAACCCTTAACTAAAGAAATAAGCAGTGCACTTAAAAACCTCCCCACCCCAAAAACACTTGTATAAGGAGCTATCCCCATTGTTCTCATGCTTGTCGGAACTTTAGTATAAAAAAACTCTGGCATCCCAATAACAGTAAAAATGTTTGAAATGCCAAAAAGAATATATTGAGGCAGCAACCAAAATATACTAAATTATACCTTTTTCTGGTTCTAACCCTAAAATTTTGATGTATTTGCTAATCTCAAGTCTCTTAGTTTCAATAACAGCTACAAATACCATTGAAAATCAATCCCAAATGATTTGTACTCCTACTGTTGAAGGCACTTTTTCATTTAAGACTGCTTTTGGTGTTTGCAGATCTCATTCATCTGGTCATAATCACCTACTGAAAATTGCAAAAGCACCTAATGATCATCTTATTTGCAGATTGAATCACACTTCTCTCTAGTAAGAGGGGGATAATATAGATAGGGAACCTACTAATCTTTTTCTTGGGAGGAAATAGGTAGACCAACAACAGTAAAAACTGAAATTCTGTATCTTATAATGCTGATAAGCTGAAACAAAAGAACATATTTCAAGTCAATATAAACTAACAAATAAATGGAGATACAACAAAATCATAAAAATATGCGAAAAATTCAGACCCCTAAAGTTGAATATAAGATTAAAAAATTCAAGCCCCCAAATAATTCAGGACATAGTGTGCCACAAATGACTATGGATGTGACTCAAATGTAAGATTCAAAATAATATTACAAATGACATTAAGGGAGCACGTTGGATGTCGCATGTTGATGAATGCCTCAGAAGACTTTGGATTTGCACGCTAATGAATGAGTCAAGCTTAGTCTGTCATTTGAATTCAACCCGAACATTTGAACAAACATCATATATGCATACAGTTTCACGCTTGAAAACTTGGAAACCATATTTATACATAAACATGAACTCTAATAAACATTTGAACAAACATTTATTTAGGAAAGAATGAATGATAATGTTACATATCCAGTCAATTTGATATTTTCATAAATAAGTAAGGAAAAACAAAAGGAAATCAGAATATCTACAGAAAATTCAGTATACGACTATGGTTTTCTTTTTATCTATTAGTAGATGAACTAAACAGTTGCAAACCTTTATTGGTTCAAGCTCTAAATTTTGCCAAAAATCCTATATTCATTCACCATCTGCAGTCATAACATAATAAAGACCCAAAGCTCAACAACTTTATATCTTAGAACAACTTCAACCCATAACTCAATTGGAGAGACAATCAAAATAAATAAATATGCGAATCAATGGTAGTCAAAACAGTTGATCACATAAATATTTTGAATCAACTATTAATGATAGTTTATCCATAAACCTAAACCGAAAAAGGAAACAAAAAATTTCTACTTAAAAACATAATTAATAGCCCTGCACAATCAATTAAAGGCACTCCCTAACTAAATTTCACGATAAGTACCCAACTTATAAAGTAAATCGTGGTTAAAGCATTTCATCAAATAATTACCTTGCAACATTGATAACGTAAACCACCGTGTACCTACAATAATGAAATATAGAATCAGACACGGAAAAATCTGAAATGAAAATATCTATCAACTCGATTTAGAATAAAGTGAACAAAAAATAGATTTCAAACGAAGAATCGATAGATCTGCTGAAAAAAATTAAACCAAATCGAAAGGAGATTACCTATAGGTTTGTGCGAGAGATAGAGAAGCGGGTGGCGGAAAGGAGGAAGGTGGGCGGAGCGGATGAGTGAGAGAGGGAGAGAATTAAGAGGGTTTGTCTTTGGGAGCGAGAAACGAATGACTACGGTAGGGTTGAGGGAGAATGAGAGGCAGAAAATGATAGTACGGTAGGGTTGAGGGAGTATGATTGAGCAAAGTTTACAAAAATAGCCTTATTTTTGAATTTTTGAGTGTGAGAAAAAGAGGGGGAACTCAAATGCTTAGAGGGCAAAAGAGGTAGTCCATGAAAAACTCATATAGATGACATCATGAGCCAAACTTGTGACATACATAAGTTATATATATATATATATATATATATATATATATATATATATATATAGTGCTCTTATATAGAACAGTCTGCATTTTAAGAGTGCAGACCGGATATGTGTCACCTGACAGTGAGACTATAAATTATTAGCTAAATTATAGGCACACTCTATCTCTTTTCTGAACTCACCGTCAGGTGATACATGTCTGGTCCGCACTCTTAAAATGCGGACTGATCCACACAAGAGCAGTACTATATATATATATATATATATATATATATATATATATATATATTCTATTAATCAAATAAGTTTTATGCATTCGATTTGCGAAACAATAATTTATAAAACTTATATTATTTTTACTATTATTTTGGCGTCCGCACATTGCGCGGGTTACATGCTGGTTAGTTATAAAATGGAAAAGAACTCCATAATTTTATAATTTCCTTGAAAAAAAAATTCTTATCCACACCACGAAACCACTTTCTATCTTTTTTCCACACATTTTCAACTAATAAAAATGAACTATTTTAAATTATTTTTCAACTTTCTAATCAAACGCACCCTTAGAAAATGAAGTTTATTTTGTGACCTTATCAAAAATTGGTTGAAAGATTAATTGAGCAAGTCCCTTTCTTGGTACAATTAGCCATGACCCTTACTTATTTCCAATGCCAAATTTGGCCCAAATTATATAAAGAAACCAAAGCCCAACATATAATAAATTGAGTCAAGCCCATTTCAATGCATGGTCACAAACAATACAAGTGTTATTGCTTAACAAGTTCCAATCAGACTTTTACTTGCTCATCAAGTCATATCATTTTCTATAAAATAAAAAGGGTTAATTATTAAATAGTCCCTACTATAAATATATATTTTTTAAAAAGGACACATATTTTTAGTTTAACCCATTTAGTCCCTCAAGCACTCAATATCCTCTTATTTTTAGAGGTCCGCGCCAGCGGCACTCCCTCTCCAAAATATGTGGCAAAGGACTTTTTGAGGCAAAATAAAAAAATTTGGACTAAATGGGTATTAAAAAATATCCGAGGGAGTATTTGGTATATGTCCCAAATTAAAAAATGAAAAAAACAAAAGATTGACCTTTGACCCAGTTTAACAGTCAATATCATTTTCCTTTGTGAGCACTCAAACATTAAGATTTATGTTACATCCATAGATTTTCTGGCCTAACGAATTTTATACGTATGCAATACTGTGGTCTCTTGTTAAAAAAAGTCACCTTCTACACCTGTAATATACATAGCCCGTGCATATCTTCAACCCTAGTGTCTCAAGAGTCTATGGTAGTTGAACGGATATATAGATATACATATGTATATTATATATTTATATAGATATACATATGTACATACATATAGATAATTTGTAATCATTAATCTAGTTAGTGATTAATTACCAAAATATGTTTGTGTGAGAATTATTGAAGATATTAACTAACCCCTTGAAAACCGAGTTGCAATGAAAGCTTTTCAGTCAACATAATACAAATGAAATTCAAAATTTTTGATATTTGAAGGGTTTGGTAAAATTCCACTGAGAAGGTATGGTAGTTGTAGTTTGATAAATTTGTTCATCCAATTCTTTGGACCTCTGAAAAAATGGTAGATTTTTAATAGACTATATTCGTTTTGGATAAGCCATACAAATTTTGGTCATGTGTTTGCAAAATATCACTCCACCCAAATATTTTAAGGATCATTTGCATATTAGGGTTGTGGGTATTTGTAACTTAGATCCAAAGTTTTACATATTTGCATTGTAGGCGATATTTTCACTTTCTTTGACGGTTTTAATAAAAAAAAGTGTCGGAAAAAATTAAACGGCGTTTGCAAAAAATGAAGATGTCACCGAAAGTGGAAATATGCAAAACATTAGAGCCAAATTACAAATACGCATAACTGTTAGACACCAAAATGCAAATAAACATTCCATGAACTTTTCCTCACTTGTACTATCTAGCAAAATGATTATAATAACATTTTATTTCAATTTCTTGAAAATGTAAATAAAATTAAAAATCAAACACCAATTTATTATGATTAGTAAGAGAATTTGTTTTATTAAATTTATTAAAAGAAGTATTCTTATCCAAACATGGCGATAAATCCTTAGACTCTTTGCAAATTAACGATAAAGTCAACCTAAAAATAAGTTTTTCAATAAATCCACTTATGTTATGCAGATACATGAATATTGATACAATTATACTTATTAATGTAAGAATAATGATATGACTCCCGAGTATATCCCCCAAAACCTTCTCTAACGGCATTAAGTGTTTGTACATTGGGGTGAATCCCACATATGATACAAGCACTTAATGCATTTTGAAGAATGTGTTGGAGGATGTTTTGAGACGTGTAGGATTACTCTTAATGTAAATACAGTTACACTTATTAATGTATATAGAGTTACAATTGCAATTGTATCTATATTAATAAATGTAATTCTGTCTATATTAATAGGTATAATTATATCATTTGAACTTATCGTTAATTAATTTAAAAGTTTATGAGTTTAAGATACCAACATGATTATCTCTTGGACATTGTATATAAATAGATTTTTAAGGCATTTATTAGCTAATGCCCCTTATATATATTATTGACAGTTTCATAAAATAATTAGATATCGACTAACGGTTGAACAATTGCAATATTCAAATAAGGGAGGTTTTTGCCCAAGTATCGAAGGCAAGCCTGACCAAGTGCAAAGTGCACGATCGCAAAGACCCGATTGGCTTAGTTATTATAAGTATTATGTTTGTGCTTTTTTTTTATGTTAATACATATAAGAGGCTTTTTTTTCGCACTTCCAAGGCAGCATCCTACAACTTTTTACAAATCCAAGGATACACCACAGGGGTATATAAAGTTCAAGGAAAACGTATGATATTTCTTTTTTGGCATAGATTAAGATATACTCAATCGGCGCCTAATATCAATATTTATTTATTATTGTAAAATTTAATTCATTGATTATATAAAAAAAATTATTTATTTGAAATGAACTCTTAATTCGAAACACACGAGAAGTATTACATCAATGTAAATTATTAGGGAGTGGATTAGAAGATTGGTATGATTAGTTCTGATATAGTTGATGATATTTTATAACTAAAATTTTGTAATTGGATAGGCAAGGCTCACAAAGGAGAGTATGACAGTGGCGTGGGAATTGTTTGCCCAACTAGTGGCCAAGTGGGTAATAATTTATCATAAAGTGATGGCTGAAAGTGAAGCTACAAGCATGCCCTAAAATAGTCGGACATGGTGATCATATCATCATAACCAGGAACTAATGGAACCCTTTTGCACATAAACTAGCATATCTCTCTCTACAAAACTTCTTTATATTCTATAAAATATAATTCTATACCAACATACAAATTTAATAAATTTAATATAACACACTAACGTATCACACACCTATTAACTTATATCTAGACTTCACAAGTGTAAAGTTCAGACGCGAGCTAACACGAATGCGACACGTCAGTGTATCACATCAAATATATCAAATTCATATGTCAAAGCGGGAACAATCTGCTATAAAAGGTGACACTAGCAATAGGGATGTAAATCGGGCCGGATGAGCAGGACTTCAGGTTGCTCAGGCTCGGCCCCAATTACCTTACCCAGGCTCAAGTCCGAGATCGATCCGAACTTTCTACCCAAGCCCGAACTCGACTCATAAATATTTCGGGCCTGATTTTGGACAAGCCCGATTTCATTTTTTTTTGGTTAAAAAAGGTTTGAATTCTTTTATTTTCTTGTGTTTCCATCTTGGAGAAAATATATATATCAAAATCTAATTGATATTTCAAAAAATAAAGTATAAAATTATCTGATGTATTAAACTAAAATAGGGGAATTAAGAATGAAAACCTACAAAGACTAATTATATTTCATACATATAAAATTAGTTAACATAAATATGTTGTATTTTTGATAAAATTATTTATTTATTAATTTATATATTTAAAGTCCGGGCTTCGGGCCCAATTCGGGCTTGGCAAAGTGTGGCTCGAAATTCATTTCGATTTTAAATTTTGGCTCAGGCTCGACTCGGTTCAGCTCAAACTCAAATAAAGCTCACTCTGAAAATAACGGGCCAAACGAACGGGCTTCGGGCTTGTTTGACTCAATTTACAGGCCTAACTAGCAATAGTAATAATTTGGGTCATTACAATTACATATGGTTTTTTATGTTGATAATTTGTGGTTTTACTTTTAGTTTTCAGTTTTTTCCTAGTGGTTATTGTCTAACTTGTACAAGAAACTATGAAATCTAATTGAATTAATTTCGGTTTGTTTTATAACAAAGATGAAAAGTAATGAAATAAAATAGTTCATTCTTATAAAACGTTGAAAAATGAGTGTAAAAAGATATTATTGTTTGGTTTTAATATCAGGTTTTTTCATGAAAATTAATTTAATTGTGAGGTGTTTTCCTTGAAATAAGATAAAAGTATGAAGCACAAAAGTAAAAATAAACTAACATGAGTATTTTTCATAAAAAAACATATCAACGTCAATCAAATAGACTTATAAATATGCATAAAAGGTAGTTAAGCCCTGGAGTGATAAGGAGCGGACTTGATAAACTCGTATAATAATCGTTGGTCTGAGGTTCGAAACTCTCCAACAGATATCTGATAGTAAGCGAGGGGTGTGTTATGATAACTTTGGCACAATGTCCCCCTGTTTAGTTCGCATGGAGGAGTTTAAAGGTGAAAACGTGCCCGAGGGGCCTCCGATTTTAAAATAAACTAAGTCTTTATACTTTAAAATCAATTTCCTTATTGAGATGCGGAAGCGTAAAAGGTGATGATTCAACTTAAATACCAAATTTTAATTTCTATCTAAATTAAAATTAAACACAAGTGAAATATGATGAACACACACTAATTTAAATTTCACTTAAAACGCCATTAATCCAAGTCCTAGAATTTTTCTAATTCATATTTATCAATATTATCAAATTAGGCCAAACCAATTTGAACACATTAAATTAGTGACTTGAATTAACTACATTTACCCTCACATAATTATGTAGCACCAAATTAAACATGAGTAGTGATTAAAACCCAATTTTATCTTGAATTACCTAAGCATGCATTTTAGGTGAGTATAGCAAGATAAAATACACAATGAAATCATTACGCCATGATGTACAAGGAAAAACCCACAACGGGAAACAACCTCGGACGGCCCTAGCCTCAAATCCACTAAGTATGGAATTTACAATTACAAGACAAAAGACTTACATCACACGATTCGATCCCTCTCAAGCCTCGACGCTCCTTCTTGCAAACACCTCCACTTAGTAAATAACCTCGGAGCTCCACCGCGGTCTCAGAATCCACCGATCGGACTTTATGTGGTCACCGTCACCCGAACTAGGAGCCTTTCTCCAAGTGGGTAAATCACGAAAACGTCTTCTTCTTTGTCGGATTTATAATCAAACTCAAACTTCTCTTCAAACTAATGTAGAGATAAAACACGGTGCCAAGCTCCAAGCAAGATGTATATATATGAACTTGGATAAATAAAACAATGGGTGTAAACTAAAGTGATAAATGATTTTATCCTTGAAAATTAACACTCAAAACCAATGAACTTTTTCTAAAACACTTTTGCTCTCAAACACTCTCTAGAGGTTGGTAGGATATGAAAAAGTTAGATTAGAAAAATAGTTTCCCGCACATTGATATTCAGCAAAAAGTAGTGGGGTAAAACCAAGTGGGAAAGTGGGCAAAACTACTTAAAACTGCCAAAAAACTGTTCCCGCCAAATCTTGTTCGAACAACATTTCGTTCGAATGACATTCTCGTTCGAACGAGTCTTCTAACGAAGTTATAGTATGAACTCGTTAGAATCTCGTTAGAAATCTCATTAGAATGACCATATCGTTCGAACGACATTTCGAACGAAGTTCCAGTATGCCGTAATGGAAAGTCGTTGGCAATCTCGTTCGAATGACTTATGGTTCGAACGATAATCTCGTTCGAACGACACTTCGAACGAACTCACAAAATGTTCAAAAATTCTTTTTAAGCCCATCAACATTATATACTTTATATATAAGTTTTAATAGAGAACATCTGAAAACAAACACAGTTTTGAAAACCTAACACCCAATATAAACTTGTTCCAAGCTCCTATATATATATATATATATGTAATGCATTCATACCTTGGGAGCATGGAACCACTGTTGATGACGTTGAAACGAGGCACATAAACCACGGCATTTTGATGAAGCTTTGTACACTTGGCCGCTACGTCTTCAACAAACACGTCATAGGCTTAAAAGATGATCAATATACTTTATCCTACGACTCAAACGTTTTTGTACGGAATTGAGCCAAAACTACAAAGGACTCAATTGGAAATTTGTGTCCTTACAAATCTCCCCCTTTGGATATTTCGGGACAAAAACCAAACAAAAATCCTAAAGGGTCGTCAAGCTCTACTAGACTAATAAAAAGTCCCACCCAAAATAAAAATACAATGCTTGACTTAAACAACCCAAAAGGATCACAATCTTTGCCGGTTAAAGTTGCCGCTATATAATATAATTCCTGCACACTTAAGAAAACACATTACACGCATAGGGAATATCAAAATATTTAATGTAAGTGAAGTAAGTACTCCCCCTAAATGAATTCTCTCCCTTTATCAACTATGATCGACTTAGAAAGACGCCTCTCCCTAAGATAAATCTCCTTTAAACTAAGATACGATAATAATAGGATTAGATACCATTTCTCTCCCTATCATTCTCTCCCTTTTTGTTCAGGAATAGACAAAGGTAAAAAAAATTAAACATTAACTTATCATTAACATATACACCCTCTAAAATAAGCAAGGGATAAATCGAATGGGTTAACAA
Organism: Sambucus nigra; assembly: GCA_949130495.1. Taxonomy (NCBI): domain Eukaryota; kingdom Viridiplantae; phylum Streptophyta; class Magnoliopsida; order Dipsacales; family Adoxaceae; genus Sambucus; species Sambucus nigra. The sequence continues at coordinate 380,871,071 of OX422211.1, forward strand.
GCTAAAAACATGTAATTTTGCATATAGTGATGAGAACGTTAAAGCACTTGGGAAACAAAGATTCAACTAATCCAAGAAAGAACACTGGATACCAACTAGGATGCAATAAAATGATACAAATATGATATATAAGTTGGTAAGCATGTGATATCAACAGAGAATGCAATAAGATGGATTCCAAGTATGAATTATAGCATATATGGATTAGAAATCAAAGCAAAGACTAAACAAAAATATCAAATATATGTATACATAATATATAACAAAGAAACTCAAGTACACATATATAGATATAAACACACAAATGACACACAAAATACAATAGGAGTCTTTCACACTCGTATGTCAAAAATGTGTCATATGGAAACGGAAGTGTTGGGGTGTGAACTAGTAACGATTAAATTTAGACCCAATCACTTAAAACATGTTCACGGAGTTCTCAATTGATTGCAAACGTCATCACATTTGAATGTAACCTCTTGTGACAATATAGAATGAACTCAATGAACAAACATACACAATGCATACAAGCCTAGCATATTGATGATTCTACAAACCAATAGAGTCATGACATGAAATACGCAACTAGGATAAACGAACATTGTGCAAATCGTTGATACACCATCCAATCTCCCTCAATAAGCATATATTAATTTTGAATGAATATATCAATCAAACATAGGCCTTGGCAAATTATTTCTCTTTTTAATGCCATATTTCTGTTTTTAGACCTCTGGACCACGTATTTCTTTTAGGTCCAATTCAAACGGTGGCTTACAATTGCAAAGGATCACTAAGTCCTTTCGGAGCCCTTCCCCGTGCACTTTTATATATTATTTTGATATCTCACAAACTCACGTGCAACGAATTTTGATATGCACTAGTCCTCCTAAGTCACAAATATGTAGATGACAAGATTGGTAGGAGAACACCTCACAAAGCTCAAATATAACATGTGACATTAAAATTTCAAAGGAGCTCTTGCATGTGTGAATAGAGTCATATAAAAATAGAATCAATTTAAACAACACAAAATCCAACTACTCCATGTAAGCATGGTAAAGAACATAATAAGGATTGATAATCTAAACCAAAAGTTCTAGCAACATGAGAGTGTTAAAGGAGGGATTCAAACACAAGTATATGCCACTTAAAGTGTGTCAAACCAAAATACACACAAAATAAAATCTTTTTGAGTTTTTTTTTAACATTTATAACTAAAAATAAAGATATATACTCAAAAGACAAACAAAAATCATTTGAATTTTTTATTAACCTTAAATTTCAATAGATAAAAACCCAAATGATAAACAAAAATCTTTTTGTAATTTTCATTTAATGCAAACAAAATGAAGAAATAAAATACAAAAGATAAACAAAAATCATTATTCTAGCATGTGATTAAGCATGGGGAATAAACTAGAAAATGATTAAACAAGCATACATTTAGCATGATAATATAGCATGAAGCACAAAAGCTAAAGTATGCAAGCACTAACACATTCATCCTTTAGATTTAGCAAGGGAGGAAGCATGTGAAAGTAAATGAGAATCAAAAATCCTATTTTGCATGGCAACCAAGTCGGATTTCCTAACCCAAATTAATGAAGAATGACTATTTTGGGGTGTAGGAATTTTAAATACCTTGGTTGCTTTACGTTGGGATTTTCTAGGAATTCGTTTAAGATCAAAACATAATTTCTTAAGATGACCTTTTCGACCACAATGTGTACAAGTAAAAACACGTTGAAAAGATTTACCTAAGGAGTGATCTCTAAATGCTTTCCTAGTAGATTCTCCTAAAACGTTGGTTTTGGCGTTATGAGTAAATTCATTACAATTATTAAAGCCTAAACCACAAGTGTCATTTTTAATTTTGACCGTTCCTAATATTTTATCCATTTTTTCCGAACGACACTCCAAATCAAATTTGACATTACTAGAGTCTTTTAATTTATTTTGCAATTCTAAAATGTTAGACTCTAATAAAACATTTCGCTCTTCAAAAGCAAGAAGCTCCTTTTTCAAGGATTCCATTAAAGCCCTAAGGTTATCTCTCTCGCCTTCTATATATTCAAGCTTCTCTAGAAGAGCCTTCTCTCGTGTCCTAAGGTCTTCAACCAACATACTATTATCAACGACCTTGACACATTCTTTCAAACTAGCTTCTAACTTCAAATTGTCTCTTTTTAACTTAATTGATTCTTTATATAATTCTTGAAAAGCATTTTGAAGTTCACTCACATTAACCTCTTCTTCATTTTCACTCTCTCTTTCTTATCCACTCTCACTATCATAAAAAATAAGAGAATCATAAACTATGACCTTGGAAGTGTCATGTGTTAACGTTTCATCAATCGATGAGTTCTCAGTATCACTCACATGACTAGCCATAAAAGCCACAAAATTAGGCTTAGTGGGGGAATCGGGTCCCTCTTCCTTATCACTATCACTAAGGGTCGCATTATATGCAATGGGTCGTTTACTCTCTTTCCTTAGTTTAGTGGGGCACTCAGAGGCCCTATGTCCATAATCCTCACAACCAAAACACCTATTAGACTCGTCCCTATTTAGTTGTTCATTAATAGGTTTAGTGATCTTCTCGACTTTATCATGCTTAGAAGTTTCAAATTTCTTAAAATCATTTTTAAATTTATCTTTGTTAAATTTAAGAAATTTTCTAAATTTTCGAGCAAACAAAGCCATGTCTTCCGAGTCACTATCACTCTCGCTCTCTACTACTTGTTTGACCCTTTCCGGGCTTTTAAAGCAACTCCCTTTTCTATTTTCTTTTCAGTTTTAGAGGGAAACATGTCTAGTTCATAGGATTGTAAATCACCTACAAGCTCTTCTAATTTCGTAGAGGTTAAAGTTGGTAAAGAATTTAAAACGGTCATTTTTGGAATAAATCTATCAGGAAGGGACCTTAAAATTTTCCTTACAACTCGGTTGTCGGGTATTTTCTCTCCTAAGTTAAAAGATGAATTGACAATATCAGAAAGTCTAGCATAAAATTCATCAAAATTTTTATTATCGTTCATTTTGATAGTTTCAAATTGAGTGGTGAGGTTTTGGAGTTTCGAAGCTTTAACGACACTAGTTCTTTCATGAGTTAGTTATAAAATATCCCAAGCTTCTTTAGCGATTTCACATGTCATAATACGTCGAAATTCATCCGGTGTGACAGCGCTAAACAAGGCATTCAAACCACGGGAATTAAAATTAAAAAGTTTAAACTCATTCTCAGTCCATCTATCGGTCGGTTTGGGAACACGTTCATTTTCAACTAAGTGAGTTGGTGGGGACCACCCGTTAGCAACAGACATCCAAACTCTCTCGTCGATAGATTTGAATGTCGATTTCATTCACGCTTTCCAATACGCATAGTTAGAACATCAAACATAGGAAATTTAGAAAATGGAGAAAATTCCATTTTAGCCAAAAAAATATTTAAAGGATCTTAACCAAATAATTTATCGCTTTGGCTCTGATACAAATTTGAAAACGCGCCCGAGGGGCCTCCGATTTTAAAATAAACTAAGTCTTTATACTTTAAAATCAATTTCCTTGTTGAGATGCGGAAGCGTAAAAGGTGATGATTCAACTTAAATACCAAATTTTAATTTCTATCTAAATTAAAATTAAACACAAGTGAAATATGATGAACACTCACTAATTTAAATTTCACTTAAAATGCCATTAATCCAAGTCCTAGAATTTTCCTAATTCATATTTATCAATATTATCAAATTAGGCCAAACTAATTTTAACACATTAAATTAGTGAGTTGAATTAACTACATTTACGCTCACATAATTATGTAGCACCAAATTAAACATGAGTAGTGATTAAAACCCAATTTTATCTTGAATTACCTAAGCATGCATTCTAAGTGAGTATAGCAAGATAAAATAAACAATGAAATCACTACGCCGCGATGTACGAGGAAAAACCCACAACGGGAAACAACCTCGGACGGCCCTAACCTCAAATCCACTAAGTATTGAATTTACAATAACAAGACAAAAGACTTACATCACACGACTCGATCCCTCTCAAGCCTCGACGCTCCTTCTTGCAAACACCTCCACTTAGTAAATAACCCCGGAGCTCCACCACGGTCTCAGAATCCACCGATCGGACTTTATGTGATCACCGTCACCTGAACTAGGAGCCTTTCTCCAAGTGGGTAAATCACGAAAACGACTTCTTCTTTGTGGGATTTATAAGCAAATCCAAACTTCTCTTCAAACTAATGTAGAGATAAAACACGGTGCTAAACTCCAAGCAAGATGTATATATATGAACTTGGATAAACAAAACAATGGGTGTAAACTAGAGTGATAAATGATTTTCTCCTTGAAAATTAACATTCAAAACCAATGAACTTTTTCTAAAACACTTTTGCTCTCAAACACTCTCTAGAGGTTGGTAGGATATGAAAAAGTTAGATTAGAAAAATGGTTTCCCGCACATTGATATTCAGCAAAAAGTAGTGGGGTAAAACCAAGTGGGAAAGTGGGCAAAACTACTTAAAACTGCCAAAAACCTGTTCCCGCCAAATCTCGTTCGAACGACATTTCGTTCGAACGACATTCTCGTTCGAACGAGTCTTCTAACGAAGTTCCAGTATGAACTGGTTAGAAGCTCGTTAGAAATCTCCTTAGAATGACCATATCGTTCGAACGATATTTCGAACGAAGTTCCAGTATGCCATAATGGGAAGTCGTTGGCAATCTCATTCGAACGACTTGTGGTTCGAACGACAATCTCGTCCGAACGACACTTCGAACGAACTCACAGAATGTTGAAAAATTCTTTTTAAGCCCAGCAACATTTTATACTTTATATATAAGTTTTAATAGAGAACATCTGAAAACAAACACAGTTTTGAAAACCTAACACCCAATATAAACTTGTCCCAGGCTCCTATATATATATGTAATGCATTCATACCTTGGGAGCATGGAACCACTGTTGATGACGTTGAAACAAGGCACATAAACCATGGCATTTTGATGAAGCTTTGTACACTTGGCCGCTACGTCTTCAACAAACACGTCATAGGCTTGAAAGATGATCAGTATACTCTATCCTACGACTCAAACGTTTTTTTCCAGAATTGAGCCAAAACTACAAAGGACTCAATTGGAAATTTGTGTCCTTACAAAAGGGCTCGTTCGTATGGAGGTTTAAGGCGTGTCCATTTTCGATATAACTTTGTGCCATATTTGCTAGAAAATGAGACGTATTGGATGGGGGTAATAGAGTTATTCTCGCAATTTGGGGGATAAAGAATGTAAATTTAGCATAGAGAAAGCAGAGAGCACATTCATATTTTCTGGACTCAAACTTAGGTGATACTAGGTGTCTTAGGCGACACATTATGTGTATCCTAACTATAATTGTAATGTAATATTTATAAGGGTCTTGATAATATGTGCGTTAAGGGCACACACTTAGAATTGAAAATAATAAGGACAGCGTTCTGATATACAATTAATAGGGTACAAATGCTCATGTGAACCATTCATACTTACTAGTTTGAGGCTCATAACATGTGCCCTAAGGGAACGTGCTATCAGATTCCTATTTATAAAAGGATTATGATAACATGTGTCCTAAGGGCACACACTAAGAAGTCAAAAATAGTAGGAACAAAATTCCAACATATATTTAATAAGACACAAATATTTATATTGGGCGATAATACTTACTATTTTAACGCTCAAAATATCTACTTCAAAGGTACATATTATTATTTTCGTTTATAAAATTAAAAAATGGTTTCATGGAATACATGAGGTGGTGGACTATTATTTGAACTTTGAAGTTTGAACCCATTTTCTAGAAATAGTGGCTAGGGCTGTAAACGGATATTCGAAAATTCGCATCCGTCCGATATTCGAATCCGAATTTGCAGATATTTATCCGAAAAAATGGAAATGGATGCGAATATGGATAATCTACAAAAATATCCGAGAAAACGGATACGGATACGGATAGTAGTAGTATCCGACACGGATAATTCGTATCCGACGCGGAGTATCCATTTTACCGGATATCCGTTTTACAGGATATCCGTATCCGTTTAACATACGTTTAAAATATTAGTTATATAATATTTTAAATCTAAACTAAAACTTAAAATAAAAGTTGGGCATAAGTATAATTATGAAAACTTTAAAAATCTAACCTATAATCCTAACCTAATAAACAAAACACACGGTAAATGAGTTTTCCCCCATTTCCCCAAAGCCCTTAGGCTCTTCCCCGCTCTGCGCCTCTACGCTGCCCCTCCGATCAGTTGGTCCGATGTTGCCCCTCTGCGGCGCTGTCCTTCTAACCCCTCCGATCAGTTGGTCCGGTGTTGCCTGCCTGACGCCTCTTCCAGCCAAAAACAAGTATGTGAACGATTTCTGAATCTGAATCAGTTGGTCCGGTGAATAACGGGGACCTGCTATTTTGGCCAACAATAGTTTCTAAATCTTTTGTATTGTGACCTGCTTTTGTATAGTTTCACATTCACGTAATTTCTTTTATATGGTGACCTGCTTTTATAATTTCTTGGTGACCTACTTTTATAATTTCTTTTGTATAGTTTCACATTCATAATCTCTGCTTTTGTATTCATAATCTCTGCTATTTTTTTATGTACAATTTTTGTCCGAACCTGTATAGTTTCATTTTTGTCCGGTGGCTACATTTTTGTACGATTTCATAGTCTCTGAATCACCTGCTATTTTTTTATGGTGAAATAGAATGATGCCAAATAAATGAATGAACAAAGCCAAAGTCCATCTCAACTAGTATGTTATGAGATTTTGTATGGTAACCTACTATTTTTGTAAATGAATGAATGTATGGTGACCTGCTATGAGATTTTGTAAATGAATGAATGTATGGTGATGCCAAATAAAATTATGTATGGTGATGCCAAATAAAATTATGGTGAAACTTTTATGTATAAGAAAAACTTATGTTACATGTATTATTAAACTCATGGATTTCTTTTTTTAGTACAATATATTGGTGAAGTTTTATTTGGGTGAATTAGTATGTTCAAACAATTAATGTCTTAATTTATCTTTATGCATTACTACTAACTTGCGAGTTGTGATTACCTTAATGCTTAATTAGACAAGGATACAAAGGAAAGGAGATGAGAATGACACACTTCGGGAACTTAAGGGGTAAAAAATAAAGTTCCTTATTTATTGTAATATATTCTTTATTTTCTCCGTTAATATTTTAATTGAGTTATACTTTTCAGGTAAGATGACGCTTCACTTCATTTTTGTTCAAACATTGGAGAAACTGAAGCGGATATAAATTTCAATGGCTCGCAATTGAATAAAAAATCCACATTAAAGGTTAGTACCTGTGCTCGTGCCTTCTTTTATAGTTTAATTTGATGTTTTACACATTCTCTATATATTACATGGAATGAAAAATTATATATTTAATTCATTGATTAAATTAGTCTTTATTACGCTATGTGTATCTTAATGTATCTTAAACAATAAAAACGGATAAGGATATTATTCGAATCCGAAAAATTCGAGAGGATACGGATATGGATAGCTGAAATTATTAGCCGGGCGGATACGGATATGGATAGTGTGGCGACTTGGCGGATACGGATGTGGATACTATGGTATCCACTCCGTATCCGTCCGTTTTACACCCCTAATAGTGGCCATTCATACTCCAAACACTCAATTCCTTCACATCATGAAAAAGACTAACTTGTTCAGATGCATCTCAACCAATAATTTTAGTTTAACAAAAAATTCATTTTTTATTTATAAATATACGATAGCGTGTGGTTTAAGCATGAGGATAATCAATAGGTTACGAGATATATATTTTTAAGACTAAAACAACATATACCTACAAAAAAAAAACTCACAAAGTGTACCCGCTTAATTGGATAAAAATGGGTACAAACTTTCTATGCAGTGGATGAGATTCATTTCTATACCCTGACAGGACCCACAATAATAAAATATAAACTTTTAATGCATTGGGTATGAGTTTTGGATTTTTTTGTGGGTCTACATAGTTTTATTCCATTCTTAATACTAAAACAGTTATCCTCCGAGATGCATAGGCGTTGTATATTTTTTTAAAAGTTTCATTTAATATTATAATAATAAATATATAGTAAAGATAATTCAAGAAATTAAAATACTCTTGAGTCAAAAATATATAAGCTAAGTATAAGCATATAATTTTTTTTATGAATGGAGGAAAATGATTTAAAAGAAAAAAATCATAGGTTCTCAAAGTTCATAAGAAAAATAAACGACAACCATCAATTTTAATGTAAAAAACAGATATATGAAAATATATTTCTCTCTTCTAATACACCAAATCAAAATCATAGAAAAACAGGTACATTTCAAATTTATTTTAATTGAATAAAAATTTAAAAATGGATTATATTAGACTTTTGATTTATTCAACTACATAAAGAACAAGACATGTATATGATTTGCATATTTCTTACAAACAAAATATACTTATGATATACTAAATTTTACCAACAAATTTATTTAATTACTACTAATATTAAGTCAAAATCTCTCACTACATCATCAATATTCCTCACTATATAAATATTAGAAACAACTCAATAGCATTTGTAATAGACACAATTAAAATTTAATTTAATTGTATTGAATTAAAAAAATAGATTATAATAGATTTTTTTATATCAACTACATAAAGATTAAAGTATGGATATAAGTGTGCATATTTGTTACAGATAACCAACACATTTATTTAATTACTAACAATATTGAGTATGCTATTGTGCCTTAAGTACATGTGCTTATATATATATATATATATATATATATATATATATATATATATATAGAGAGAGAGAGAGAGAGAGAGAGAGAGAGAGAGTCAAACCTTGGGATTCAATGTTTGAGTAAATGAGAATTTTTTTTTCTTGTTCTTGCTAATATATTTTTTGATGTTTTGGGTTGTGTACTTTAGCTACTTGAAATTTGGGAGGGACAATAAAACAAAAATGGAACATTGAACATATGGGAATTTATTTAACTTTCTTACAAAACAATTTCTTTTGTAAATTGATCTCTTTTTTATTATCATATAAAACAAAAACACTTTTTATTTAAAAAAACCTTTTTAAGAAACCTTGTTTATAACTCCTTTTTTACGACATATGTTTATTTTATTTTTTACAAATTTGTTATTCAACTTTTATAAAACCTTGTTTTATAAGAATACAATTTTTAAAAAAAGGTTATGTCCAACTATTTTTTTTTAAATAACGAAAACACAACATATTTTTATAAAGGGATCTTTTTAATTATTATATATAACAGCAATAGTTTTTCTAATTTTTTCACAAAAATAATTATTTTGTATCATTTAAAAAAAATTATAAACACTGTCCGTTTATTTAATTTTATTAAGTGTTATAAACTTTTTTATAAAATAGTTTTTTCAAACTTTTTCACCAAACAGTTTTTTGTAACAATTTCATAAAAAAATAATAAAATATCATTTTTTTTATAAAGACAGTTTTTCTAACTTTTTTAGAAATTTTTTTTTTTATATATAAAAAGCTTCATTTGACTATTTTTTTCAATGTGGAATTTTTTTTTATTCTTCCACAATACAGTTGTTAATAACATTTTTTTTATAAATTTTATAAGCAATGTCCATTTAATTTTTTTTTTAATAAAAGTTTGGAGTTATCTCCCAAGACCACAAAAGAACTTTTGGTTACCCAAAACTATCATTACAATTGCAGAGAGTTAGGTATTAATTTACATTTACACCTCAAATACTATCGTATCAGAAGTATAATATAGTTATAAATATAAATAATGATATTTTGTATTAAATATAAAATATTATTTTGAAATTAAACATGAATTAACCCTTATAGAAACCCAATTTTGTTAAAGTGTGCAGAAATAAACTTAAAAGCGAAACTAAAAATGGAATTCATAGCAATTATGATCAAGGAACATGTGGTATATTAATGAGCTGTTCACAAATCCTTAATTTCAATGAAAGAAAGAATGAAGAAGAAACCGAATCAAATTTTGAAAATCATACATAAATATGATTATAAGCTATGATTTATGGAAAACAATCAGGAGTACCAATTGAATATGGTATTCTATCCTATATTCATCTCCAAACTTCACTACCAAAAAATTTATCACTTATATAACATTAGACCTGCATCCGTAAAAGACACGACGACCCTTTGTCATTGGATACCAAACTCTCAAAGCAGTTCAGTCCATCCAACTCTTGCGCGTACCGTACAGCCATCGATTTTTACTGCTGCTGCTGCTTACTAACGTACGCCGGTTGTAACGGGTTTTCCATTTTCTTAGTTGTGATGCCACTGTGTAAAAGAAAGAATAGATGGCTTCGGCATCGAATGGGCTGAACATTGAATTCATGATTATATATCAAAGGCTAAATTAATCTTGTTAGTTACAATATAATTCTATGAAATGAACTTTGTGTTGCAGATAAAATTAACAGGTTTGATATGATGTGAAAATTTGTGAGGAAGATATATAGACAGGCATGTGTTTTTTATTGTGGGATATAAAACGGCAATGGAAGAGAAAGAGAGCATTAAACCCTCATTTAATCTCTAATATTATTGTATTACAACTATAATAAGGATATTGTCCTTTGGATGCAATTGCTAAATAATTCTAATCATCCCCTGGAATCACCCAACCCCATATGGGGCCGAGTCTACATATTCAGATCAACAACAAACAAACAAACAAACAAAAAAAAAAAAAGAAGTTACGTTATGTTGTTTCAAAGTGGGTGTGCAAAAAAAAAATGGTTGAGTAGTTATGGATGATAATTCTAATTATACTCGTGGCTAAATTTGTTTCGTATTTTCAATAAATAGTGGTTTGAGTTTTAAAAAAAATATCTTTACGCATCTCTCAAACAGTAATAAAATGTTACGTTATGGAGTGACTCATAACACAACATATGACGCTTAATATTATTTGAGGGATGAGTTGGAGTTTTTTGGGTGAATCGGACCATTTTCATTCTTAATATATTTTGATGTCATCATGTAAGTAATTATGTCTTAAGAATATTAAGAAAATAAAAAAATAAAAAGGGTAGGGTTTTTATCCTTGGCACGAGTTATTAAATGTTATAAATGTTGTTTATCGGATTACAAAAAATGAATATATATATCACTAAATAAATATAAACAGTAATTAAAATTAATTACCTAAAAAAAACAGAACAATAAAAGGAGATAAGAAGAGCATACAGTTTGTGACTGAAACAATCACTTGTATAATTTTGACCGAGTCGAAAGTTGAACTATCTCTCCTTAAGACAGAATACGCCCCCGCTACGGTGCTGACGGCAGGTTCAATGGGCGTCTGTCTCCCAGGATGAAACGGTCAACGACTGTTGCAAGAAGCACTTCAGTGCAACAGTCCCACGAACCAACAATGACGAATTTCTCTCAAACAGTAGGAAGGGAACAAGGACAATAGTAGGGAATTCGGGTAGATTTTCTAATCTCTTAAATGGACTGCATAAGGTCCCTTTTATAAGTGGTGAAGGGCTGCAACTCATGGCTTTTTCCAGAACAGACATGACTGTTTGTACAGTTGCATCTCTCTAATAAAGCAACTTAACGTTTTAATTAATTAATTAAAAACGACAACGTTTTTTTTAAATAATTAAAAAAAACGACAGTATTTTTAAGTAATTAATTAATTTGAAAAAGAATTAAGCCGTAATTAATTCATATTTTTTGGTTCAGAAAATAAATTTTAAAACCCAAAGGTCAATTAAAATTTAATAGTTTCTCAAGAACGACCCACGACCCGGGCACGGGCCGGACGGCGGCGGCGACGCGCGTGGGATTTTGGGCCAAGCCCAACACATGCATAGTGTAGGCCATCTCCCCTTCAAAGAGTTTGGATAGCCCAAGGCATCCAAGCCTTAGTCCCATAACTTGTGTATATTAACACCAAGTTTTTCTACCACTTTTCCAATGTGGGACAAACCCACTTAACTATGTTACACCATCTAGCTTAAACTCAAATGGGTCACTTTAAGTCCAAATTTTTCATTCATTACTTCACTATTTTGAACAAGTGAGTATACCAAATTAATCTCCTTGCTACAAGGGACACATTGGTACTAAGACACGTCACTTTTAACATATGTGTCTTAATTAAAATTGACTCTAAAGATTGACCAAATAAGCTGGCATTTTATACAATATACAACAATAAAGCCTTTGTAAATTTCAAATGTATCAAACCGTTCTAGACTCACCCTCATTTTATTTCAACGTCCCACCTTCAAATGGAATGGATAACCATACAAGTACTAACAACGAGACTCCATTAGACGAGATAGGGATTGACACCAAAAACTTCATACGAGGTTAGTGTGGATGAAAGAAATGAAGATAAAAAAGGGAATGAATTCGACACCACTAAACCGAAGGTAATAATTTTCTCACTTTTACGAGAAGGGTTTTACGCGATCTAACACCGTGAAAAAAAAACACATTTTATGTTACGGTCTTTGACCGTAACAAGTCTTTAACAAAGTTTATCATGGTCATTGATCGTTATAAGATCGTGAAAAGGATTTTGTCACAGTCGTTATCACCGTCAAGGACCATGACAAGCCATCACATTTTTTTCTGAATGAGAAACGATAGTGCTAGGGTTATACCAAATTTTAATTCTGATTTAATTAACTAAGTAGAAATTAACCAATTTTAATTATGCACCAATTAAACCAAATTTTTGTAAACAATTAGTCTAATTTTATCTTGTCATAGACATTCATCTTGGTGATATAACAAGAATAAAATAGACAGTCACACAACGTCGCAATGTACGAGAAAAATCCATAACAAAAAAAAATCTCGAACGATCTAGACTACCCAAATCCTCTATGATGTATGTATCATAGAAGGATAAAATTAGGCTTACTCACAGACTCAACATCTTCAAGCCTTGATGCATATTTGCTCATTGAACCTTCTTCACGGCTGTAGGCACCTCCCGAGTCTCAGTATCCACCGATCTTTTACTTTGTCTAGTCTACCGTCACCGCGACAAACACATAATTTACCCCATTGAAACAGACTCAACAATGATGTGGAGTGAAAAATCTTGGTGCTTAAACGTTATATCTCAAAACAAGTATATTATGTAGAAACTTGGATATTAAAACATAATATGCTCTTGAATATATATTTTTTCAAAACCCTTACATATAAAACTATTGTGCCAACACCTTAATTTATAGTTTTTTACAAAAAAGACGGTGGCACGCATTACAATGCATCTCACTTAGATGAAACTCAAGATCGTTCAAATGCGATTGTCGAACTCGTTGGAATAGACCTCAAGCTTATTCAAACGAGACCACGCATATCATTTGAACGGACATCAAGCGACCTATGAGTGAGAACTTTATGCCAAGCAAAAACATTTCGCTTAAAGCTCGCTATAACGAAACCCTTATAGTCATTTGAATGAGATCATAAGTCATTTGAACGAAATGTGTAGACTCGTTTGAAAGACATCATAAATTCGTTCGAACGAAACAAACTCTAATAATATTTTTCTTTGAAAAAATCCTTTTCGAAAAATAAGCCCCTAATGTTTAAAAACATTAAGCACTTAAAATGATCCACAGATAAATATAATACACTATTCATATTTTATCGAGATCCCTTTGATGAAGACAAATCTTGTCACTAATCTCGACATAATATTGATGTCACTTTACTTGGCGATACGATCTTCAAAATGTATCATAGTCTTGAAGGACAATTTGAAGTCAAATCATAACCTATGACCCAAACAGTTTTGTTGAAATGGAAGAAATCCATTCTTACAAGTTTTACAATAAATTTTACAAATTAACTCGGTATGAAATTTGTCCTTACAAATCTCCTCTTTTGACTATCCAAAAGGAAAACTTACAAACGGGCATTTGATCGACATAAATTCTTGAGTAGGTTTGCACTTGTGAAACTTTACCGCATCATTGCTAAAACCTGCACACTTAACACGAGTTTCAAATTCAAAGATAATATGAAATATATATAAACCGTAATGAAAAACAAACCCCACCTTTATTAAACATCTCTCCCTTAGAGAATATGACTCCCTTTTAAGTTATATTTCTCCCCCTTTTTGTTCGGGAATATACAAAGGTAAAATACATAATATGAAAAAACTTATCCCCCTAAATGTGACACTTATGAACATAAAGTAAACAAGCATGTCATGAGATATGAAGGGAAATAACAACGCATGCAAACTCGGCAACACAAGCACAAATTATTCAAACGATGAAGCGTATGATATTAATTTAATAAAAATGAGAAGCATACAACACTAATGTAAACATATATGACAAATATGGACTAAATGCAACATAATGACTCAAAACAAACATAATATATATGTATATAAATTCTCTTATAATAAGATTGCACATGAATATATAGGTATAACACCACAAAAGATACAAAAATATAGCTTTCCACACTCCTATAATATAAATGTGTCTAAATCAAATGTGGTACGGAGTGAAGGGGCATGAACTAGAAAAATAAAATAAGTATGTCCCAACCACTCAAAATAGGCCAAGGAAATATATTTGATAATATTAATTTATTAAAGTTAGATTTAGCCTCATGTGATAAATAATGTGAACACATAATGGAAAAAATAAAAAATGCACACTAGCCTAGAAAATATTGATGATTCTCAAATCAATAGCATCAAAATTTAATGATTCGATAGAACTCATTGTGCAAACTCATTGATCTTCAACTTATAACACCCTCAAAATAAATATATTCAATTTTTTTTATCTTTTTTGGTGAAGATATCATACTATTGAAGATCACGTTATAAACTATGGCCCAAAATTTTACTTTTCTTTTGCATATCTTTTTCTTTTTCAAAGGCTCTTGCCAATGGTGTCCTTTCATGCAATGGAGATTTACTCCTTTCATAACCTTTTCCATTGCACTCTTATATTTTTAAAATTAAACATACTCACGGGAAATGGTTCTTACATGCGCAAATCTCCCAAATATAAAGATATGTATATGACAATATTGATAGGATAACACCTCACTTAGCTTTGCAATACAAGTAGTTAAAATCTAAAAGAGCTCGTGAAAGTGTGTGCAGAGGCATATTCTTAGATCAATCCATTAAGCAAACCAAATTCGAACAACTCCATGCAAGCATGATTTTAAAACAATTTAAATCATTGTAAACCATACTATAATGTTCTATCCACATGAAAAACATGGAAAGAATGGGATTCAAACATATTGATATGACACACAACATGTGTAAAACCAATTACACACACAAAATAAATTATTTTTAAGTTTTTAAATATTTTTCAAAGCGACTCAAAAGACAGAAAAATCTTTATATATTTATACATATAGATTCAAAAAATGAAGAATCAAAATACAAAATACATAAACATTATACAACTAGTTAACACATGTCAAATAAAGCACAAAAACTACTGTATGAAAAATATGCAAACACAATTAGTCATAAGATATAACATGTGAAGAATCATGTGAAAACATGTGAGAACTAACAATTATAATGCTTTATGCCTCCAAATCAAGTTTCTTAACCTATATAGGTGTAATGTGGAGAATTTAGGTTTTGAGAACCCATGTGACACTATACTTAAACTTACTAGGATATTTTCAAAGATCATAAAATACTTCCAAAGATAATATCTCCTACAACATTGTGTGCATGTGTAAACATGAGAAAAATGACCTTTTGATTGACATTTTCTAACATCCTTGGCAACGATTGGCTCTCTTAAAATTTTGGTCTTGGTTTTAGGTGAGGAAGCATTGTGATCAATGAAACCGAATTCCACCTTTGTCATTTTTTATTTGGACAATGCCTAAAATCTTATCCAACTTCTTCGACCTAGATTTCAAATCAAATTTGACATGACTTGACTTTTTTTATTTTTCTCTTAACTCCATAGCCCTAGACTTAAGAAAACTCTTAGACTCATCAAACATTATAGACTCCTTCTTCACATGATCAATCACTCCTAGCAGGTTATCTCCATCCCCTCAATAAATATGAGCTTCTCTTAAAGAGTCTTCTTACTTTACCTCAAATTCTTAATCAATTTATCACCATTATTTCCTATGTCATACTCTACAACTTAGCCTCCAACTTCAAGCTTGCCTTTTTCAACTTCAATAATTTGGTATTCAACTCACGAAAGGTAAATTAAAGCTCATTCTCTTATTCACAACTCTCTTCTTGTTCCTCTTCATTACTCGCTTGGAAAGTGTAAGACCAGACCTTGGAATTATCATGCATATGATTATCTTTAATGGATTATTTTTCATTAAGGCTCACATGATTAGACGTAAAAGCGATGAAATTACACTCCTCTTCTGACTCAATATCACTAAGGGCAGCATTGCACGCCTTAGGATTCTTACCTTATTTCTTTAGTCTAGGGGGACACTCAAGCGTAAGATGCCCAAACTCTTTCATTTGAAACACTTGTCATGGTTACCCACTTTCTTAGGGTTATCCATCTTCTTCCTATAACGGTCATTAGCAAAGTTCTTTAGTTTTATAACTAAAACTCTTATCCTCTCTATAAGATTAAGAAACTTATTGAACTTACTAGAAAACCTAGCAATCTCTTCGGGGATCTAAATCACCCTCACTCTTGGAATCCAACACATCCTTCTTTATCGTTTTTAAAGCTAAACTATTTTATTTATTTGCATCTTTCTTTTTAGGAGAGCACATGTTCATCTCATAGGTTTCGAGATCACATACAAGTTCTTGGACCTACATAGTATGGACACCACTAATAGAATATAGGACCGTGATCTTGGTGTTAAATATTCCAGGTAAGGATCTTAAGATTTTTCTAACCAATCTGAACTTAGGCTAAGTTAAATGAGGAATTAACAATTTTTGACAACTTAACATATAACTCATTAAAAGACTAATTCTTTAACATATATATAATTTCCAATTTAGTTGTAAAATTGTGTAACTTAGAAGTCCTAACCGTGTCAGCGCCCTCATGTGTGGATGCCTTTACAATGTAGACGCCTCCCGAATCTCGGTATCCACCGATCTTCTTACTTTGGCTGGTCTATAGTCACTATAAAAAAAACATGTAATTTACCGTATAAAAAAAACTCAATAAAGATATAGAGTGAAAAATCTTAGTGCTAAAACGTGAGATCTCAAAGCAAGCATATTATGTAGAAACTTGGATCTCAAAATATAGGGCGTAAACTTGGTTTTTGTAGGATTTATATATGCTCTTGACGATATGTTTTTTGAAACCCTCACTTATAAAACTCTTGTGCCAACACTTGAATTTATAGTTTTCCATACGAAGACAGTGGCATGCATTATGAGGCATATCGTTCAAATGAAACTCTAGGTCGTTCGAACGTGATTGAATAACTCGTTGAAACAAACCTCAAGGTCATTCAAACGAGGTCACACATATCGCTTTAATGGACATTAAACGAGCTTTATGCGGGAACTTTATGCCGAGAAGAAATATCCCGCTCGAAGCTCATTAGAACGAAATCCTCGTACTCTTTTGAATGAAATCATATGTCATTTGAACGAAGTGCATAAACTCATTTGGACGACATCATATATTCATTCGAATGAAACTAACTCAAAAATATTCCCAAAACAATCCGGGATATAATACGCTACTCATACCTTTATCAATATCCCCTAGATAAAGATGAAACTCGCCATACCTTTATCATAGGCTTGAAGTAAAATTGAACTCAAATCCTAACTAATAACTCAAATAGTTTTGTCCAAATAGAATAAAGTCATTATTAGAAATTTTACAATAAGGGTTACAAATCGACTCAATGTGAAATTTTTCTTTACACTCACTGAAACCCCAAAATTAAAAATCTTTATTCCCTCTTTTCTCTTTTACATCTCTTGTCTATTCAACCCCGCTCTCTCCCTCTCTCATAGGTAAAAAATAATCTCCATTTTCTCACACCCTAAGGTATGGTTTATAGTAAAAAAATTATTTTTGAATAGATTTTTTGTGGGGTATTCAAACATTTCAGGGAAGCCCCATAAAAAAATATCTCAAAATAATTCTTTTTTCTTTATAAAGAAATAGGTCAAAATATTTTCATTTTAAGTTGCTTAATAGCAAACATATTTTTACCAATTTTTTTAAACTAAAAAAAGGATTTTTTGATGATTTTTTTTGGCTTCCCTGAAATGTTTGAATACCCCATAAAAATCAACTCAAAAATAAACGGTGGAATGTAATACTATGTACATGACCTTATCTCCCCCCCCCCTCTCTCTCTCTGTCTCTCTGCCTCTCTCTCTCTCTATATATATATATATTTATATATATATATATATAGGGAGAGGTTCAAAAGCGAACATAAAAAATAAACATTTTAATGAACCTTAACAAGAAACACATAACATTTAATCAATTTTAATTCATATGTTGTAATTGGTCCTCGCCAGCGATAATACACATGTGACACGCATGTTTTTTAATACACTCAAATGCATGTCACACGCGTGTCCGTTGTCGCTGGCGCGGACCAATTACAACATAAGAATTAAAATTGATTGGGTGTTAGGTTTTTTTGTTAATATTCATTAAAATGTTCATTTTTTATGTTCGCTTCTGAACCGCTCCCTATATATATATATATATATATGTGTGTGTGTGTGTGTGTGTGTGTGTGTGTGTGTGTGTGTGTGTGTGTGTGTAATCCTTCAATATGGGTTGTAATCTAGTTGTATACACATGCAAAAACAAGGTTTTATTAACAAAAAACATTCTTCATTAAAATGTGAATATTTAATCTTGATATTGGTTTAACCTTTAATATTATGTATTTTTTTGTTATAAATTAGTTGTATATACATGTATACCTTGATATTGGCTAGAAATAATTTTTGCAAAACCTAAGTTTGAACACATAAATCATTCTTTATTCCAATATGAATATTCGACTTTGATATTTATTTGGCCTTTATTATAATGTGATTAACTGTTGTAAATATCATTATTTTTGTTCATAAATATAATTTGTGGGTTCATTTAAAAATGTGAAGGACTTTAGGATTTTTGGTGA
Organism: Sambucus nigra; assembly: GCA_949130495.1. Taxonomy (NCBI): domain Eukaryota; kingdom Viridiplantae; phylum Streptophyta; class Magnoliopsida; order Dipsacales; family Adoxaceae; genus Sambucus; species Sambucus nigra. The sequence continues at coordinate 380,890,296 of OX422211.1, forward strand.
AAATGAAAAATAACATAATTAACGTTCTTCGATATTGTTTTACCATCGTTCAAATGACCATTGGTTCTGAAAGTTGGATTCAATTAGGTTATAAAATATAATTAACACCAATTTGGTATATATATATGCTGCTTAGGATTTCAACCCGACAGTGTCATGGGCCTCACTAAACACATTATTATTAACCCATACTTGTTAGGACTTAACCTTTTATTATTATTAACCCATACATGTTGTTGGGTTATTGCGGTATTTTTTTGGGTTGTTGTTGGATTCTCTTTAATTAATTTTTTAGTTAGATTGTGAAATAAGTTTTTACTGGTTTATGTTTGTTAGGTTAGGCTTGTGTATGATTTGTCTACGATTTAACTACCCCGTTTATGCACACATGGTAGGTAAAAATTTCTATAAATTATTTTTGGGAATCCTCAAGACAAATAGTGAACGAGTAAAACAAACATAGTCGGGGATGTGTACTATATAGATGCTAACGAGTTTTTAAAATTTGTAAAGAGGTGTCTCAATAATGAAAAGTTTTCTCATCCTTGTGCATGCTGTAAAAATGGTAAACTATTTGAGTGGAAAATAATTGAATTATATTTTCTTAAATGGGGTATGCCAGATGATTATCGGGAGTGGGTTTTCCATAGGGAAACACATTATCCTTTTACTACCGAACAATGTTCCGCACAACCATAAAGTAGGATAGAGGTGGAATTACAGGAAGATATCATAGAGCATAATATGTTAGATGATATAATAGAAGATTATTATGAACTTCATGCAGTGAAAGACAATGAGGATTCTTGTATGGAAGGCGAGGAATATTTTGGTGGAGGTTCTAGTGCTCATGGCGGTGTTGGGATAAACCTTGACAATGATTGCCTAAGTTTGTAAGTCAAATCGACACAACTATCGTACCCTAATTGTGACAAATATCACACAACTTTATATGCCATAGTCTGTTTTCATAGTTTGAAGAGCCATTTTTGTTTATTTCATAATAGCTTGACTAGAATTTTGAATTGGGTGAAAGATTTCCTTTCCAAATAGAACACGCTACCAAATAACTATCAGAGTATGAAGACTAGTTTAAAAGGTTTGGAAATGAAGTATAAATTAATTCATCCTTGCAAGTATGATTTTCTACTATACTAAAAGGACTACAAAAATCATAATCATTGTCTAACATGCAAGGAACTTAGATATGTTGTAGAACATAGTTTTAATAATAAGAGAGAATGACTCTCAAAAGTGCCTAAAAAAGTATTAACATATTTCCTCATTGGTTTCAGGTTAAAGAGATTTTTTACAGTACCATCGCTCGTAGAGGCAGTGACTTGGCACACTAGATTAGAAGTATGAGATAATGTCAGGAGTCATCCTATTGAATCAACCATTTTTCATAAGTCCCTGATATTTTTTTATAGGGTTTGTTACGGTTAAGGCTCGTGACAGTAATATTACATGGTGTTGATTCTTTCCACAGTCATTGACAATAACAACTCCTATGTTGCCATGATCATGGACCGTGACAAGAAGTAGGTCACCCCTTAGTTTGACCAAAAATCTAGGATTTTAAGAACCAGAATCATGACAAGTCGGTTGTATTGGTGTAGTGCACCCATTTGTAAACTGAAATATTTGATAATGTTTAAGATCTGATAACATTTTTTAAAGTCATGTGACACCAATTATTTGTTTGATGAACAAATGAGTAAGGGCGAACCTATAATACCACATATTTTCTATGAATTAATGAATTGAATCAAATTAATTATGTCTGCTCATTGTTATTGGTGATGTCACTATTTATATCTTTATGTGCTATTTAATTAGAATTTGAAATTGGATGAAAAATACGGTAATTAATTTTATTAGTTTTCGGTATATTTGGTCATTGACTCTTGGAATACATGGAATGTCCATTTTTAGTTGAAAATGGTGATTTATAGGCCTGTGTGGTTAGTATAGGGATTGGGAAAGGTTTTATGTCCTTTGTAGTTATTTTTGAACTCTTTTAGATGAGACCCATTAGGGGCTCAACCCCAATTTCGAGAATACACGGTTTAAAGGGCTATTAAAGATCTCATTTATCACAAAATACAATGGGGAAACACTGAAGAGGCTAGAGAGAGAAATCAAATAAAGTAAAAGAGGAATTGATGGATTTAGGGATTGATTTCCCAATCAATACATAAGGCATGTTTATGTAAAATATGATTATGATTCTATGTGTGTCAATAGTGTTTGTATTCATTGAAAATTTAAATTAAATCATGTTGTAAATCTTATTTTAGTTAATTTACACAATTAACCTAATCTACATGTTAATAAGGTTGATTTTTCCTCTATATTGATTCATTTATTGATGAACTTGGATTAAAACTAATAGATTACCCCTATGTTTAATTGAATAAGTCCGTGAAAATTTATAAAATTGGATATATCTAGGGTTCTTAAATTAATATTTGGTTTTACTTTAAATCTTATGGTAGATTTCTGATTTGATGATGGAAGTAGCATCTGATTGTGTTAAGGATATGCTTTTATCATTTGAATATTGGTTAGGAGCTTGGATGAAGTTTTTTGGTTCATTAATGGAGGATGGATAGAGAAAAATGTGGATTAGGACTGTGAATCCCATAACAAAGAGGAATTTGGGAGGATCTGTACATATCGATCAACTGGTCCTATACTACCGGTCGATCGGTTGTAATAGGTATAGTCTAGTTTGGGTTTTGGTGTATTTTGTTAGAAATTTTGGTTCCAAGGCCTAAGGATAGGATGTTTAGCCTATAGTTTTCATCCACTCATATAATAAAGATATATTCTTAGGAATTGAATTATTGAAGATGGATATTTGGGTATTTGGATAGTAGGAAAATTGTTGATTTAAAAGGCTTAGATTGAGAATTTGACATTCGATGATAAACCCCAGTATAGAATGGGTTTGTTGATTGGGAAATTTTAAATTACAGGATTGGGCTGGTTGAACGGGTTTGATTTAAATCTTTGTGATGCATGAGTGGTGTGATATCCTTTAGGTGAGATTAGTTTGGGGTTATAACTTTCCCAAGTGAGATATTTATTATGTCCGGTGGTTTCATTTTAATTAGGTGTAAGATTATACCTAGACGCGATGCCTTAGGAGAATAGACTGGTGCTAATTGTGATATAATATAGTGGTGAATGTGTTTTAATGTATGGTAAGGTGAGACTACACCTAGATTTGGGAACCCAGAGTGTCAGGGTTATTATATTACGAGATGAATATAAGCTTATAGATATGATATACCTTTCTATTATAATGATGCTAGTATGACCCAGTAGCATTAAGGTCGATATGTGTATGTGACTTACATTAACCCTTTAATAAGATTTATGTTTGTGTTTGCTTTATCTTGTTAGTGAGGGTTGTTATCACTTGCGTGTTTATGTTCAATGCATACAATGTGTGAGTTATTTTTAGCAGGTGTACTAGGAGGTATTTCATAAGGGGCACATGTAATGTGGATCGATCTCGTACCCTGATCAGTAGACGGGATCTTTTTTGTTATATTTACCCTTAGGTTATACGTCTAGGTATGCTCGATGAAGATATTTTACGGAGATCTTTTTTCAAAAGTCTTGGGTATGGTAGGGTTTATGACTGATGGGTAGATGTTGTGATTTATCCCTTACTGTGATGAGGTCTTAGATTTAAATGACCTAAGACTATAGTAGTATGTGCGAGAGATCCCAGAAGGTAATAAGAGTAGGACTTTATTATGTGTGGGTGTGAGAGATGCTTATTTATTTGTACATGTTGGGGGCTATGCCTTTATATGGATTTTAGACGTGAGTAGAGTCTTTCCCTTAACCTATTTGATTATGGTGTGGTGGAAGTAGAGATAATTGTACTGATTTATGTGCTATATTAGACGTTTATGACTTGTAGTAGGGATGTCTGCCTACATACTTATGATGCGTGTTTGTGTATTTCATATACTACAGATGTGCATGTCATATTATCGGCATGCGATAGTTAAATGTATATAGATTTAAGATATGAGCTTGTTAGTGCTATTGTGGTTATTTTATAATAAGTACCTTAGGGTTTGAGACCCTAGTACATTATGTTACTTCTATTGAAATAGATTAACCTATAATATTTAACGGTGAAGATTAAATAATGATGTTTTAAGACTTTAATCACATATGTTACGTATGGGTCGGGATTTAGAACCATATGATGTTTTAACTTGTTGGGTTACGTAACTAATAATTTAAAATATGATAAAACACGAGAGGAATATATGTAGTTATAAATGGCCCAGATTCAATTATAATCGTATTATTCGTAGTCTTATTGTTTATGTTTTCTTATAAAAAATAGTTTTACAGGTCCCTGTTGTTGTAGTTCCTGTAGATGCAGGTTCATTGGAGGAGAATATTTAGCGACATCCCATTATTTACTCCTAGGATTATAGGAGTCGACAAAGTGCAGCTTATTCTTTTATTGTACGCTTTTATTTTTATTTTGGTAGTACATGTGTACTTTTATTCAGAGTTGGAATTTTGTAGGGACACATTTTATATTCAAAATTTTCTTATGCTGTATTAATAGTGATTGGTATTAGAGTTACTTTTTTGTTGATCCATATTTCATTAACTTGTCATTGTTTATTTGGTTTTGATTATTTTCTTATACTAAGAATGTTACCAAAATTTCTTGATTCCCCTGATTTTTGGATTAGACTTAATCGACCTATTTATGGATTTTGAAGGGTGTCACATTTAGTACTAGAGCATTCCAATTTCTAGTGTCACGGGGATCTTAAGTTTGTTCATCTCTTTTTCTCATTATGTTCTTTGAATACTTTAGAGCTTTGCCATTTAAGGTTTTTATTCTCTATAAAGTCGACTATTTAGGAGGTTTTGCGCCATTGTTTCCTGATGAACGACTTAATTAAATCAAGTGTATAGGAAGGATTCCTTGTTAGGATTTCTCTTACGAGACGTCCCATGCATAATGTCAACTTCAGTCCAAAGTTAAGAGATTTTAGATGTGATACATTTATGAAATGATTAGCGTATGGTTCTAGGGTAAATGTTTTCACCCATCCATAATGACATTAGAAATAAGTTTTGAAAACCTAATCTCTACAACCATGTGGTGGTTAGTATGAGGAGGAGTTAATTATCTTTCTTTCTATGCAATGGGGGATATTGATATAGAATAAAAGTAGGTTGTTCGTGTCATCATCTAGTACGAGAAATGGTTTTTGAGTTGGTAAAAACCTTATGTAAAGGGTTTGACAGGTTTTACTAGGTAACTTAGTGTAGACACCCCATTCTGCTACCCCCTAACTCTCCTTAGGTCCCTAGTACCTCCCTTCATCACTACAAACCTAGGTCATACCTCGAGTACTGACCTTGAAGCCATCCCAGGCTCCGTTTAACCAAAAAAGTCAAACTCTTCAGCTCGATCGAGGCTGAATGAATCTTCAAAGGGCACTAAAATCCATTTCCAACGGTTCGTCCCGTGTGTAATTCTAACTTACCATGCGGACGAACGATCCGTTTGCGTCCGAAACTTGATCTAGAGGCCATCCGGCGCTCTCGGGCTCTGTTTGACCTAAGTCAACTCTTCAGCTCGACCGAGTCTGAATGAATCTTTGAAGGGAACTGAAACCCCTTTCCAATGGTCCGCTACATGCGCTATTTCGACTTACCATGCGGACGAAAGATCTGTTTGACTCCAAGAGGTCACCGAATGCTTCCAGGGCCCGATTGACCAAAGTTAACTCCCCAAACCGGGTCAAACTCTTTGGAATTATAAGTAGATATCTTAACCTTTCCAACGGTCTGCCTCGTGCACAATTCGGACTTACCAGGCAGACGAACGATCCGTTTGTGTCCGAACGATTCCTCGTCTAATGGACCGACAAATGCTTCCGAGCCATATTTAACCCAAAGTCAACTCCCAAAATCGGAAGCGATCCAAAGGACTTTCAAAGGTCTCTGAATTATCTTTTCAATGGTCTATACCGGGCATGATTCTAACCAAGTATTTGCCCTCGGCAGCTAATTTTCTGAAAAGTCCTGAAACACACTACCAAATGGCAGGTTCCAGATCCTGCCTATCGGCAGGTGCCGATAGGCAGGACCAGATCTATGCCGATCGGCAATGACCTGGGCCTATAAAAGGAGGCCTTCACCTCATTTTCAAGGGAGCCTAGATCTGATAACAATCGCTCTCAGCCAATCCCAAAAACCTATCTCGAAGACAGCACGATTTCAACATCAAAATCCCTTTCTAACTTCCACTTTCCATCATCCTTTTCATCTAATTTGGTGAATTAGCCACTCTCCATCATCATCCAAGTACAAGGGATGCTCTCCAACATTGAAGATCAAGCTCAAGATCTTCAAGAAGGTCCAACTTTCTCAACTTTCTCTTAAATTCTCTTAAATTCTCAATAACTTGTTTTATTAATTAGCATTTTTATCATCCCATCTCACACATTCTAATATACTTTTTATTTAGTATTATAGAAAATCTCTTATTTTCATATAAATAAAAAACCAAAAAAATAAGAAAAAGAGGGTTTGCTCATAAAATCCAAATAGGGATTCTCATACTTTTCTCACAACTAAAACACTTTTTTCTACACACACACACACACACACACACACACACTCACATATAAGAGATCCCCTATTTGGATTTATGGGATAAACCCCACCCCTCGTTTTGTATGCAAACTATGTGGACTTTGATGCCTTTATAGGCTACGTAGGCGTCTCGGGGTAAAACCCGAGATTCGAGTCCTATTCTCACTTTCTCTCTCATTTTCCATCTTCTCTAAATCCAATTTTCTTATAATTCTACATATTTATTCTTAGTGACGTATTACCCCATATGCGTTATCGTTCCATTATAATGATCAGCGTAAGGGTAATCACGTAAATCTTATTTTCTAATATTATTTTTATTCCTTCCTACGGATGACTCGCTTTATCTCTCCTATGATACAAGTCGAGGATTCCTATCTCCACTATATATATACACATGCACACATATCACGGGGAAATTAAAAAAGGAAAATAGCAAACATCCATGAGAGACCGAAAGGGCGGAATGGGTGCCTAGCACCTTCCCATTTCGTAACTTAGCCTCCGAACCCTTCTCGAATCATTTTGGTTTCGTATGCACCAGTATGTCTTTGGAGGCCATCCTTCGGGATGGCTTCCTCTTTTTTCTTTTATCTGTTTTGAGTAAAATAGACTGGCGACTCTAAATCTCTCTACATTTTTACACCTCATCTCAAACGACGCCGGCCGAAGCACTCTCGAGAGGGACGTACGGGACCCGAGGATCCTCCCTTCACGCGCCTGCCCTCAGGCGAGGATCGGGGATGGCCACAGTGGCAACTCTACTGGGGAATTTTATATTTTGAGAACTTGAATCAATTTACATGGATGTTATATTTGTTTATGTTAATATCTGCATGTTCCCCCTTTTTCCATGTGTATCCCATGCTTATGCTTATGTTCACACACTTGTAGAAAATTCTCCATGTACACTTCGCACCACATGCACCTAGGATCACATATATCTACATATTACACGCACCACCCATCCATACTTGGTGTACCTTTGGTACTTGTACTTTGCTCCCTGTTTGGCATAATCAAGAAAAGCATTCTCATTGTGGTGATAATTATTATGCAACACAAATAGATAAGAGAAAAGAAATCACCAAGCAGAAATAAGGAAGGTAAAATGGCAGTCACACAACAAAGGATGTACGTGGTTCAGCAAAGATGTGCCTACGTCCACGGTGGTGCAGTCAGTGTTATTTCTATATACTCCGGAGAGTAGTTACAGAGAATACAACTTGTCCTTTGCCCCGGACCTAGGGTTCAATATATACATGTTCATTTTAGTAAGTGGGGGTGTTGGACTCCCCCACGTTTTCCATCTCTCCCTAGAACCTCTCTTAAAGGGAACGTGCGAAGATACTGGATCATGACCAGTTAAGAGACAAGGGGTCTGGACTTTAGGCTGTCAACATTGGGCTACTCGTCCAGGCCCATCATTCTAATTTCGGGTACCCACAATTGCCCCTAAGCTTGTTGTGCCATACTTTGGGCTCAATAAATTTAAATGATTTGCCATAATGGTTTTTTCGTACATTGTGCAACTCTTCAAAAATTGGGAAACTGATTCTGGCGGCACCCGCTTTATGGTTTGTGCACCATAATTAGCAATACTTAAAGGTTTTCTAGAGTAGTCACTTTTTGACCGTCGTTTCAACCTTCTCATCATTCTTCCATTTCCTGTGAGCTCTAGCGATTCACAGTTTCTTCTCTCAGTCTCCATTCTCATTGCTTCCTTGTTATTTGGGCTCGTGATTCTTCATCGTTCGAGTCGAACTTCCATCTTGTAAGTCTCCTGTGCTTTCTCTTTGCACTAGTTCTTTGAATTTGTAGTTTTCTAGGGTTTTCTAATGGCAAAGATTGGGAATAGGTCGGTCCCCGAGTTTAGGAAGTTTTATAACATCCCAGAGTGGGTAGAGATTGAGTGTTGTGCCTCCCCCTAGAAACGTTAGAGAGATAAAAGATGCCCATTGGATTCATGTTTGTTTCTCTCCCAGGGGGGACTCACTTTTCCTCCCAATAATCTATTCTTGTATTTCTTTGGTTATTTCAATATTGTTCCTGCACAGTGTTCGCCCAATGTGTGGAAGATAATTAATGGCATCCATAGAATAAATTAGTTGTATGGTACCAAGTTAGGGCTTGTCGAGGTCTATTTTTGATACTCTTTCTCTCGAACTAGCTCCGATGTCCTCTATCTCAAAGCTAGGATCCTTGACAGGGTATTGGTAGTAAACCTACCTGATTCCCATAAGGACTATTGGCAAGAAGGTTTCCTTGTTAGAAACTGGCAATTTTCTCCCCAATTTGAAGGGTCGAGGTCTGATAGGTTCTCTGTTCCCTTTTATAGGGAAGAATACATAGGTAGACTTTGCTGTGCTCTTTTAATTTTTGTTGATTTGTGATCTTTCTGATTTTTCTCTATTTTTTCTTCAGCGAGGTCGAAGAACTTGGAACCTGCTCTCTGCGAGGTTCGTCTCTCTGAATTGGTTAAGACCTGGAATATCAGGGAGCCTTTAGCTGACGACGAGCATCCACGGTCTGCTACTTTTCTACTTGAATACAAGAACGTTGGCTCCAGTTTTATAGCAAGGTCGGTGGAAAGTATACCTGAGTTTGATACTTCTGAAGAGATTGTTGTGGATCCTATCCAGTTGGACGAGGAGGAGAGCAACTCTGAAAACGATATCGCAGGTCATGCTGGTGGCAATTTGGGTGAAGGGAGCTCCAATGGTAGCAGTTCCTATGATCGTGGGGAAGTTTTGAAATCTCGAGAGTCGCCGAGCACATCTAGCAGTTCGAGCGAGGAGATGTTTCCTCTAAGAAATAATTTAATTCGGGACGATGATGATGAAGATCACGTTCTCCTCACTCAGAGGTCGAAGAAGCAGAAGTCTAGCTCTGGGTCCGTGGCTACTGGTTCTCGGTCTTCTGTTCAGGAGCAGGAGAAGAAGAGGAGAGAGGAAGAGCAGGTGAGAGAGAGGGAGAAAAAAAAGGAAGAGGAGAGAAAGAAGATGAAGGAGAAAAAAAGTGGAGGAGAAGAAGAGGATAGAGGAGAGGAAGAAGATAGAGAATGAGAAAGAGGAGGAGAGGAGGAGGATGGAATCGAGGACCAAGGCTGGGCAGGCCTTAATCCCGGTGTCTGCACTGCCCGAGGGGTCTTCTATTACAATTTATCCTCAGTTGGCACCTCGCACTGCTCGAGTGAGCACTTCTTCCTGCTGATCGCCAAAGGGCGCTGGGGTCTGATCAACTGGCCCTACAGGCTAGCCAGAGGCTAGCTTTGGTAAGACTATTTCTTTTCTCCAATGTTTTAATGAATTCCATCATTTCCTTCTTCTAATGTCATCTTCTTCCTGCAGTTTGTGACCGACTTCCCCGTGCTCTATCATTCTCGCGATGAGCTGGTGAAGAGAAATGGTGAGCTGGAGCAGCAAAATAAAGCCTTGAGGTTGAAGGGTACAGAGCTCGAGGTTGGTTTTAAAGCCATTGATGCTGCTCGGATATCATCCGATCTGGCTCTTGTTACTGCTAACCGGGAGAAGGACGCGGAAATTAAAGAGTTGAAAGAGCTATGACAAGCCTACGACCTGGTTTGTTCGAGCAAGCTGGCTATCGTGGAAGAGAACAAATTGCTATCCGAGGAGCTGAAGAAAAAGGAGTCTGAGGCGGTCACTGCCAAGGAAGACTCATATAACTCTGGTTGGGCTGCATCATATGAGGATGCTGAGGTTCAGATAGGCTATATTAGTCGTCTAAACTTCAAGAAGGGCTGGAACAAGGCCCTTTTAGCTGCTGGTGTTGATATAGACTCTCCTCTGTTCGACGAGCATGACCCGAGTTCGAAGCCGACTGTGGAAGAAGTCCTTGCCCCAGCTATCGTAGTCGCTGACCCTGTCTTCCAGACAATCTCTGCTGACGTTCCCCTTGCTGTGGCGACAGAGGTTACCCTTACTGAGGGCGATGCCACTGCTGATGCTGATAAAGGGAAGCATCCATTGACTTCTGGGCAACCTGAGGTTGCTAGTTAGTTTGTACTTCTAGGACTACCTTGTATTTTTTCTTTCGCTATTTTTAAATTTTCTTTTTGCTGCTCGATGTACTTTTAACCCTTATCAATGAAAAGGTTTCTTTTTCCCAGTGCACTGATTGATTTTTCTTTCCATTACCCTTTTATGTCTTGTAGTTGACTGATGTAGAAGAGTATATTCCTGCCACATCTCATTTGAGCAGGACTCTTGGTCCCAATGCCAGTCCTCAGGTTCTCCAGGCCTTTATTAGGCTTTGCAAATCTCTTAGGTCAAGGAATCAAAAGTATAAGGATTAGTCTGAGCTTGTGGCCAAGTCGAAGGACAGGCTCCAGGAGATGGAAGAGGTTGGTGCTTCAGTGCAAGAAGAGGTTAATGCATTGAGGACAAAGCTTCTCGATGCTTCTGAGATCAACCAGGTTGGTGAGATGCTTCAGCAAGAAAATGAAGCTTTAAGGAAAGAGGTATCGCCTCTCAGGGAGCACGCACCGAGCACCGCTCCTGTAGTGTTGCGAGGCTCTTCATCAATGCAAGCTAGGACTGGCTCGAGCGATGTTCCCCCTGTGCTGCGAGGTTCTTCATCAACGCGAGCTAGGGCTGGCTCGAGCGACGTTCCCCCTGTGCTACGAGGTTCCACTGGTCCATTAGTTTCGCGAGCTGGCTGGAGCACCAGGCGTTCAGATAGTGAAATGGAAGAGCTCTGCGGTGACGTCCAACGAGCATATGTGATTGCTGCTGGGATCTAAAAGGACGTTACTCGGCTGCAGCATCTGTTTAAAAAAGGACCTCGGCGAGTATGGGCCGATGGTTATGACCAGGTTTGGTTGGATGCTCCGACGAGGCTGATAGAATTTGAGGATCTCGCCTTCATCAGGGGGTGGTTGAGTGATTTGAGGGAGATGCAGGTTCCAAGGAACTCTATGCTCTGGTATTGCCATAAAATATCTCCTTCCACTCAGATTCCCAATCCCTTTCGGAGATATGATTAGTGGATACCCATCGATGCTATCCCTCGGTAGCTATTGGAGTCAGATGCTAACGAAGCCGAGGAAGAGTTAGTTCCTGCTCCTGATGATGGTCGAAGGGCTCAAGTGGCTGATTATCTCGTTCAGAGGCCTCATCCCCACTGAGATTTGGCCAGTAGCTACTCTATGTATTTTGTGTTGAAGTAATGTTGTGTCAATGTTTTGGGCGAGCTCGCCGACTAAAACATGTATTGTATTTGTTGTAACTATAGTGGATTAATAAAATTTATGTTTTAGGCCAATTTAGCCGACTAAATAAGTGTAGATTATCTCCATATTCTTGCTCTTTTATGATCTTCTAAGTTTGTATTATCACGCAAGTGTCCTCCCAGTCCAGTATAACATTGAGATACCATTGAGCACCACTTTACCTTTTAGGTCGTGTCGTCACACTCCCTTAGGCCTAAGTGTGGCAATTGGCGAGGACACACCTAGTGTTGGATGTTCTATCCGATCAGGATTTTATTCAACCCAATAAGGTTTGGTGACCAGTTTAAATTTGGCCATATTGCCTAAAGATCTCCTGTAGGGCTTCATATATTGCCAGGGGCAATGTCAAGAGGCTTTTCGTGTTTCATAACGACAACCTGGGGAGGGACAATTCCCTGCTATGGCGTAATGATCAATGTGCCTGTCATTTGGAAAAGATGTGTGATAAAGCTTATATAGTTGTTACTTATCAGAATGCAACCGTTAAATAACTTTCATTAATGACAAGGAAAATGAACTTTTAGCTCCATAACAAAAGAATAAAAGAAAGATCTAAAAATAGAATCTCTTGAGATTGGTTGCGTTCCATGATCGGGGTATTTCTCTTCCTTCCATCGTTTCCAAGTGATAGGTGCCTTACAGATTGTCTCTTGTTATCTTGAAGGGTCCTTCCCAGTTTGGCCCTAGCTTACCGTCTGATGGTTTTACTGTGTTGCCCAGGACTTTCCTTAGGACATAGTCCCTAACTCGGAATGTCCTTAGGTTGACCCTCTTATTGTAATGCCTCCCGAGTTATTGCTGATAGCTCGCTAGTTTTACTAGGGCTAGCTCTCGACGCTCGTCGTCCAGGTCGAGCTCAGCGAGTAATGCTGCATCATTATGGCCCTGGTCGACAAGGTTGGATCTCATTATTGGCAAACTTGCTTCTAGTGGGATGACTTCTTCCATTCCATATGTCAGCGAAAATTGGGTTTCTCCTGTTGCTCGTCGTGGAGTGGTTCAGTAAGCCCATAGAATATGTGGTAGTTCATTTACCCATGGGCCTTTGGCTCGCTCTAATCACTTTATTAATTTGTCGATCACAGTTTTTTTGGAAGCCTCAGCTTGGCCATTTCTCTGAGGGTAGGCCACCGAACTGAAATGGTGTCTGATTCCGTGTTCGTTACAGAAACTCTGAAAAGAGCCGCTTTTGAACTGCATTCTATTATCGGTGATGATGTTTCTGAGGATGCCAAAATGGGTGATTATATTTCTCCATATGAACCTTATCATATCTGCATCTCGGATGTTCGCTAGGGGTTCTGACTCGATCCATTTGGTGAAGTAGTCAATCGCGACCAGCAGATAATTGCGACTGCCGGTGGCGGTAGGAAGTGGTCCTACGATGTCCATCCCCTATTAGACGAACGACCATGGGATGGACAATGATTTTAGGTCGCTAGCAGGTTGGCGGACCATAAGAGCGTGAAGTTGGCATTTCAGGCACTTGCGGACATACACCGCAGAGTCCATTTGTATATATGGCCACCAATAACCTTCCTTCATTGCTCGAAAAGACATAGATCTTCCTCTAATATGGCTTCCACAAATTCCTTCGTGAAGCTCATGTAGAACCTGCTTGACATCCTTTGGGTGAATACATTGAAGGTAGGGACCGAAAAATGATCTCTTATATAGCTTGCCCTCAGGAGACAAGTGAAAGCGAGCAACTTTGACTCTTATCCGGTGAGCAGTCTTCTTGTCATCTGGAAGCGTGCCATCCTTCAAATAATCCTTCAGTGGGTCCATCCAACTGGGTGCTGACTCAATATGGAGCACCTGCTCCACGGTTTGTGACTCGACATTACAGTTGATGTTTGGATGAGCGAGGAAATCGATGGGGATTGTTATGTTTAAGTCAGAATCGATTGTTGAGCTTAGGGCTGCTAGGGCGTCAGCATGGCTATTCTGTCCCCTGGGGAACTGCTGGACATTGACTTCCTCAAAGTCAGCCAATAGCCTCTTTGCCAAGGTGAGGTAGGCTACCATCCTTTTATCTTTCGTATTGTAGTCCCCGATGATCTGATTGGAGACTAAGTGTGAGTCGCCAAACACCTGTAATTTCTTTGCTCCCAAAGCGTGTGCCTTTTGGAGGCCGGCTATCAGGGCCTCGTATTCTGCTTCATTGTTGGAGGCTTCAAATCAAAGCCTGATTCCTTGCTCGAGGATCGTATTTTTTGAAGTGATAAGAACGATGCCCACGCCTGCCCCCTTTGAATTGGAGGCTCCATCAAAAAATAATTTCCAGATTCCCTCCGTCGTGTGGCTCCCTTTTGTTTGGTTGGCTGTGGTTGGTTGTAAGGTTGCTCGCCTGTGAATTCGGCTATGAAATCAGCAAGGACCTGCCCCTTAATTGCGCTCCTCGGTTGAAATTGGATATCAAATCATCCGAGCTTGACTGACCATTTAGACAGCCTTCCTAACGAATTCGCCTTCTCTAGGATTACTTTAAGAGGGTGCGATGTAAGGACGATTATGGTGTGGGCTTCGAAATAGTGCTTCAGCTTCCTTGAAGCCACTACTAGTGCAAATACGAGCTTCTCCAGAGGTAGGTACCTCTGCTCGGCCTCAAGCAGGGTTTTGCTCGTGTAGTAAACGGGGTGCTGGATTCCTGCAACTTCGCTCATTAATGCAGAACTAACAGTGTGGTTGGAAACGGAGAGGTACAGGTACAAAGAAATTATTTGCTGTGGTATGACGAGTAGTGGTGGAGAGCTTAGGTAAGCTTTGAGCTCAACCAATACCTGCGAGAAATCTGGGTTCCACTCTACCATTTTGTTCCCCTTTAGAAGCAGGAAGAATGGCTTGCACTTTTCGGAGGATTTAGCGATAAAGAGATTTAAGGCAGCGAGCATACCAGTGAGCTTTTGTATGTCTCAAATTGTTCGAGGAGGTTATACCCTGTTAATTCATTGATCTGGTATGGGTTAGCCTCTATGCCTCTTTTACTGACCAAGTACCCAAAAAAATTTCCTCACTAGACACCAAAAGAACACTTGCTCGCGTTAAGTTTCATTCGGTATTTCCTGAGGATTTTGAAGGTGTTTGATAGGTCTGAGAGGTGGTATTCTTTCTTCTTGCTTTTAACGAGCATGTCGTCGATGTAGACCTCCATAGTATCTCCCATCTGGTCCTTGAACATCTTGGTGACCAGCTGCTGGTAGGTTGCCCCTGCATTTTTGAGCCCAAAAGGCATGACCTTGTAGCAGTATAACCCAACTATGGTGATAAATGTTGTTTTGTCTTGGTCTGGGGTGTATAAAGGGATCTGATGATACCCTGAGTACGCGTCCAGGATACTCATTCGCTCGTGAACTGCAGTGGCGTCCACTAGTTAGTCAATTCTTGGGAGGGGGAAACTGTCTTTAGGGCACGCTCTGTTGAGGTCCGTGAAGTCGATGCAAACTCTCCACTTCCCGTTGCTTTTGGAACTACTACTGGGTTGGATAACCACTCGGGGAATTGTACCTCCCGTATGGATCCTGCATCCAGTAGTTTTTCTACTTCTTTCTCCACGGTTTTTGCCTTCTCGGGCGCAGTTCGTCGTGCTTTCTGCGTGATTGGTTTGAAGGTGGGATTGAAGTGCAACTGGTGACAAACCATACTGGGATCAATTCCAGGCAGTTCGTATGGTTCCCACGTGAAAACATCTACGTTGCGTCTCAGTAGAGTTGCCAATTCCTTCTGTTCTTGGTCTGTGAGAGATGCTCCAATCAAGAAAACTCTGTTACTGTCGCTATCTCCAGCCATATCCTCCACCAGGTCTTCGACGACCCGTTCAGAGGGGAGGAGCCTGGTCTCCTCTACTCCAGGTCTTCCGTACTTTAATTGCTATTTAGAGGGTGTCAGACCTTCTTATTCTTTAACTTTCTCCCTGGGCTGATCGGCCTTCTTCTCTGGCCTTGGTCGGATGGATGCTATGAAGCACCTTCTTGCCATTTCTTGATCGCCCTGGATCTCCATTATCACTCGCTCGGTTACATACTTGAGTTTCTGATGGTAGGTCGAGGAGAATGCCTTCATCGCATGTAGCCATCCTCTGCCGAGGATGGCTTGGTATGGTGAGTCGATGTCCACCACCAAAAACTCGATCATCTTGGAAACGTTTCCCGCGCGTACTGGCAGTACGATCTTTTCCAGGGGCATAGTTATTTTTCCAGCAAAGCCAACTAAAGGGACATTGGTCTCTTTTAGGTCGGCGATGCTTAACTTTAATCTTCTGAATAGTTCGAGATACATTACCTCGGATGAGATTCCTTGGTCGACGAGCAACTTATCAACGTCAAAGTTAGCTATCCTGAGGGTAATGATCAACGCGTCGTGATGTGGGGTTCTCACTCCCACCAGATCTTCATCTGTGGAAACAATATGCTTATTATAGTTGACGTCATCTGCTCGTCGAAGCTTTCCTGACTGTGACTTTGCTGGATTGATCTAAAAAGCTTGCATCACAGCTGTAAGTTTCTTTATCTCCATTCGAGCTGAATTTCCTTGGATCTGCTTGTCATCAGATGCCCTATGAATTATCGCGAACTCATATCCAGCATCATCGTCGAGCACATTATCGGGTCCCGCCTCTCTATTGGCAGCTGCTTTCTCTACCTTCTTCTCTATGAATTCGTTCAAATTCCCGGATTGGGCTAGCTCTTCGAGGTGGGACTTAAGAGCTTTGCAATGCTCAGTCTTATGTCCTCCCTCTTTGTGAAAGGCGCATCTCAGGGCATTGTTCCTCTTCGAGGGATCTCCTCCCATCTTCCTAGGCCACTTGATGAATTGCTCGTCTTTGATTTTTGCGAGAATTTTGTATATTAGTTCTTTGAAGATGGTGTTGACCGCCTGAAATGATTTCGATGAGTCGTTGTTGCCTCTGTTTTTGGAGCCATTTTTGCCCCCATTCTTTACTCATTTCTTCTATTTCTCAGTTTTGTCACTGCCCTTGGTAGTGAGTTTACCTCGACCGTCTTCCCCTGTACTGAGGCGGGTGACATCTTCCACCTTACCGTACTTCTGGATGCAAGCCATTAGGTCGTCAATGGTCATAGCCTCCTTCTTTGTCAGGGACTGGTATAGAAGGGAAGAGTTGGGTAGCCCAATTTTGAAAGAGGCCACTGCCACTTGCTCCGAGAAATCCTCGACCTCATTGAATAACTCCCAGTACCTCTTCGTGTAGTCTCGGAGGGTCTCTTGAGGTGTCTTCTTCATTGTCAGCAAAGTATCCATCCTTTTGGGATGGGAGCTACTAGTAATGAATCGGGTCGTAAAGAGCTCGGCTAGGGATTTGAAACTCCTGATGGACCGGTGGGGGAGCTTTTGAACCATTTCTGTGCCACGTCATGCAGGCTCGAGGGGAATATTCGACACATTAGTGCATCTCGGTGGTTCCATAGGGTCATGTCCTGTCAGTCGTGCCTGACGTGATCAATGGGATCAGTCTTTCCATCATAAATTTTGAACCTTGGAATGGCAAACTTCTTAGGGGCTTCTTTGTCTTCAATTTCCCTCGAGAAAGGTGACTTCATTTGGGTTTTAAGAGCTCGCCTAGCGAGTTCCCGGGTCGATCTAGTACTGTAATGGGCAGGATGCTGGTCCATCTCCCTACGGACCAAACTTCGTATGTTCTCGTTGCTATGAGTAGGGCTCTGATAACGGCGAGCTTTTCGCAGCTGCTCGCATAGGTTGTCCTCTGACTCGTCTCCCTCAATCTTTTGGGATCCTCACCTGGGGCTCCTTCCTCGGCTACGAGACTTGCTCACCTAAGGGCTAGGAGTGCGGTACGAATGTCTCCTGGTATCATGATGGAGATCTTTCTCCATTCTCTCTAGTCTTCTTTTCAGGCGAGAATTCTCAGCCTTGTGTCTGCGAGAAGACTCCCTCTGCTCGTGGAGTCTTGCCTCATACGCATCAATCAGTCTAGATATCTGCATGGATCTTACTGGTCCTTGGCTTTCTTTTGAGGCCGGCCTCTCTAAGCGAGCCCTCTGATCTGAATGTTGAATTTCAGATCTTATCCTGTGAGGAACAGGTGGTTCTTTAATATCCCCTGCCTGGGGAGCATTGCTACTGTGACCGGACATTTTAAACTCCTTTTTTGGTGTGGACTTTCTCAGGGAAGATAAACGTTCCCACAGACGGCGCCAATTATGGTGACAATTATTATGCAACACAAATAAATAAGAGAAAAGCAATCACCAAGCAGGAATAAGGAAGGTAAAATGGTAGTCACACAACAAAGGATGTACGTGGTTCAACAAAGATGTGCCTACGTCCACGGTGGTGCAGTCAGTGTTATTTCTATATACTCCGGAGAGTGGTTACATAGAATACAACTTGTCCTTTACCCTGGACCTAGGGTTCAATATATACATGTTCATTTTAGTAAGTGGGGGTGTTGGAGTCCCCCACGTTTTCCATCTCTCCCTATAACCTCTCTAAAGGGGAACGTGGGAGGAGACTGGATTATGACCAGTTAAGAGATGGGGGGTCTGGACTTTGGGCCGTCAATATTGGGCTACTCGTCTAGGCCCATCATTCTAATTTTGGGTACCCACACTCATCATAAGATACTAATAAGAGAATCTTGCATGATTCACATGACATCACCAAAGAGCATTATTATTGACCAAATTTTACCCAGTAACTGGAGGGTCACTTCGTAATGGGCGCTGGTCCGAAAGGGAGCAGTTAGCCTAAGCGATATGACTCTCACCTTTCATTGGCCAAGTACCTTCGACGTATATCGAACGGTTCCCCCGCATCGTACCGCTTGATCGAAGTCATGACGAGAGGTATATCGCAGGGAATTCGTTCACGTACATCGAGTATATCGAATTCGCTCTCACACGTACCGTCCCTACGAGTTATATAGTGAGGCAATTCACGTACACTCAGGTATATCAAATGGCTTGTCCACACGTATCGATTGCCCGCAAGAGCAAGACGTATATCATGGAAGTCACGCCAAAGGGGGAACCCATTCCGATTCACCCAACCAACTGCATACCTGCATATAGGTGTCAAACCTAGGACACGCACTTTAGATCGTCGGTTTCAATCCTAAACTCTGTCAAAATTCTGGGTCGACCTGCCGCCTAATTTTTTGCGCATTTTTAAAATGGGACCCTGTCCGTGAGCCTGGTTACAAGTCCAGCCATAGCTTTGCATATATTAAAAACCCCACTTTTCTAGGCTTGGGTCCCGTCCGGTATTACATTTAGGAGAATTAAATACAAATGAGAACATAATAATCGTAATAATCATGCTGAGTTCCATCTCCAAAAATGTTTCTCCCTTCTTTATCAAAAATCCAAAAATAGTTTCTTCCCTTTTTTGCAAAAAAAAAATAAATCCCATTCTACGCCTTCTCAGGTCAATCGCAAGCCCTTGGCCTGGCTCCCTATTGGCTTCGGTCTCCAGTCAAATCACCCAGGAGTTTCCTCCGTTCCTCTACTACTTCTTTCGAGTCCAGAATCCATCCACTTTCCATGGAGAATACATATCAAGTACCAGTCGTACAGTCGGATCTGACGACAGTCCTAGCTCAACTCGTGTCCAAGATTGACAACCTCCAAACTGAGGTTCAAGAGATGCAACGAAACTAGGTTACTATTCCTCAAGAGCTTGAGGCCCTATTCCCTCGTGCTATGGGTCCGCCCGAGCCTATATGGGTTCTCGAAGAATATCATCACGCTCCACATGCCCCTCGTGTCAATGGGCCGCTGCCTGCCCAGCTTCCGATGCCAAACATTGCCCACCTGTGTCTAACCTGCCTATGGTCGCTGATCCAAAAGAGGAAGAGTTGAATAAAGTCAAAGAGGATCTCAAGATGCTCACCAAGAAGTTCGACCAAGTTAGAATCTCTGGAAATTACATAGACTACACCCACATGTCGCCTTCTCCTAAAGCGAGATTACCCGAGAAGTTCAAGATGCCAAATATCGAGAAGTTTGAAGGGAGTGGACCCCCGATTGTTCATCTTCGCAGTTATCATCGTTCCATGACTCTACTAGGGGTTTCTGAAGAAGTGATGGCCCAATTATTTCAACAAACTTTGAAGGATAGTGCCCTCTGATGATTTTTATCTCTCGAGGAATCCAGAATCCGTAGCTGGGAGGATGTAGCCCGAGAATTCATGTCGCAGTACAAATACAACGAAGAGCTTGAGGTCACCCATCGTGATTTGGAGCTGCTAAAATAGAACCCTGGGAAATTAGTCAGTAACTTTATAACCCGGTGGAGAGGGCAAGCAACTACCTGTAATACCCCGTATTTTTATGACTTTTGGGATTTATTAAATTTAATTAGAGATATTAATTTAATATTAATCCGGAAAATTATTTAAATATTTACTAGCGTGATGAGAGTTAGTAATTATTGGAATTGAGTTGTAAGCTACTTTATGGGTAAAGTAAGTTGTATAATTAAATTTAGTTAACAATTACCGCAAGAATCTAAATTGATGACCTTAGAAATTTATTGGGACGCGCCTGTGTCGTGTCGGGATTAAATTTATATTATTAAAAGTGAATAAATTATAAGTCACCGTATGGTCATTTTGAGTGCGTCAATGCGTCCGAAAGGGTCGAGATAGTCAAAATAATGTTCCCGGGGGTTTAGTTTGGGTCTCAGGGAATTTTTAGGCCTAATAAGCATCCCGGGAGGGAGTTTTGGACATTTCATATTTTTGGGTAATTAAACCCACGAATTTACAAAGGATAAATTAGATGTTAAGGGTTGTCATCTAGGGTTTACACTACCAAAAACAAAAGACGGACATTGGAGAAGCTCTTCAAGGAGTTCTAGGCCAAAAACTTTGCCGTTCGCACCGCCGTCACCGCCAAACCGTAGATCACGCGACGAGGAACACAACCACACCACCTTCTTTCATAAATCAGGAACTAAGTTTCCAGGCAAGTATCTATCTTGCTGAATTCTAGTTAATGTTCCTCTCATGTTAGTCTAGGAATAAAAATTTTTCATATTTTGATTGAAAAATTATATATTTTAGAAGAAGAAATCGCATTTGTTGTAAGGAGAATCTGTGTAGCCTGAACTTTCATCATATGTAGAGGTTGTATCATGATATTTGGAATTAATATGGATGAACGAATTGATGTTGATTAGGTTCTTTAATTGAAAATTTGGGAATTAGGGTTCTTACGAATTAATTTGGGGAGTTCATGTAATCTAAATGATTTTTGATGAATTAATGATTCTAGGAAGCCATTACTGTTATGTAATCATGATATTATTGATTGGGATTGAAGAGGAGACGTTTGGGATTAAACTATAGAGGTTTTTAGGCTTAAAAATGGTGAAAAACGAATTTGTCAAAGGTTGAAGACGAAACAGTGCAGTTCGCGCGATGTCGCGCGAAGTCGTTCGAGCGAGATGTCAATGTCGCGCGAAGTCATTCGAGCGAGATGGACAAGTCACGGAAGACGTTCGAGCGACACGTGAAAGTCGTTCGAGCGAGAACCATTCTGTTTGGAGCGAGAATTTAATTTTTAGTAAAATTCCCTTTTTACCCCTAATTTAGATATCGGTTAAATTTTTTTTTATAAGGAAAACCAGTATTCTAGGAATTTAGATTATAACAAAATTATTGGGGTTGTTTAGATTTAATTATTTAAGTATTTGGGACGGTGAGGTTACTTTGAAGATTACGAGAGTGAGATAACCGTAATAAACAATATGAGTCCGTTATACGGGATAAGCGAGTAAAATGTCTTCAGAACAAGGAATTATAATTATGGGTTGTGGGTACACCAACTTGAGAAATGTGAATAAGTTTTGTATATATATATGACTATGTGATTGTGCATATATTATAAATGTGTAAAAATCGTACCCGAGCTACTTACTATCACAGGGGGGGTTTCCGCGCCGGGACAGTCTTATCTCAATTGGACCTTTACGGGGGATAATGACTTGTACCTTAGAACATAGGATTCCTTGGTACAGGCTATCAGATCGATAGTCAGATGGTCATAAGAGACATGAGGGTATGTGCTGACCTCTTAGTGACTTGGAACTATGCTTCGCCTCCATTTGTGTATGTTTTGTGTTAATACAGTTCGAGAGTGATTCTGAACTAGTATTTCCCTTAGTACGAATGATACGGGGACTTGATAGCAGAGTATGCTAGCACCATAAATTTATGTGGGGTGCTAATAGTATATATTATATGAGTGATTAATATATATAGACATGAGATTTTGGAAATTTTTATTGTGTAGATAAGTAGTTAAATAACGATTTAATTACTCCGACTTTATTATAAGTGTTTGAGAATTTTGTAACAACACTAAAATATCTTAAGGATAAAATGAGATAAATGTGAGAATTTTATCTTCAGTAATTTATTACCTTAGCCATAGAAATTGTCGGCATGAAACCTTATAAGAGATTGAGTTAAAATAAACTTTTGGAGTTAATAGTACGGTAGGTGTGCACACTAGTTGAGAGGTGAGAATTTCTCAAGAGAGTGTCGCATACTAACATGATTGTTGCATTCGCCAGTATGCATTTTAAATACTTGCTAAATTAAATTTAAACTGTTTTACAATCGGGCTCTGACCCGTTTCTTGTTATCTCTCCTCTCTTGTATATATATGTATATATTATAGGTGCCCAGCCACAGGGGCGTCTTGCATAGGATTCTCCAGAAGGAACGCGCTGCAGCATAGGTGGGAGTTGCAGGCCTTTTGCTTTGACGACTTCATTGTGGATTCCACTTCTAGAACTATTTATTCAGTTGGGCATGTGTCGCCCTCTTCATTATTCAGTTGATTTATTAGATATTACGATTAGTTCATTGCCAGTATTTATACTTTGGAATTTATTCATGCCAGGATGTTTTCCTTTAAGTTTTCATGTTGGAATCATTTATTTGGATGTTTAATTATTTGGATTGTTTGTTCCAGTATAGTTGTTGGGTAATTCTAAATTTATGAATTGTATAAAACTTTTAAATATTGGATTTAATTGAAATTTGGAATTAAAGTCTAAAAAGAAAATGGTTTTCGTCACTTAGCTTAATTAATTAGGGTGTTTAATTAGAAAAAGTTATTTTCATGACAGTGATGCTAAGAATGAACCAACCGTTCACCTTGATTATAATTTAATAAAGGACTGATCACCCGGTATTTAATTAGGAAGGGTGTCACAGGTGGTATCAGAGCATCAGGTTCTAGTGTCCTTAGGATCTGTACGGCTTACTTCGCTTTGAACTTAGCGTTCTTGTTATAGAGCCCTATTTTAGGATTGTTGTATTCTTGCTTTTACGATTACGTCTTCAGCTATTTGAGATTTGATAATAACTGTAGACTAATAAATTTCTTCACATTTCAGATGCCTCCGAGACGTGCACCAAAGGATAGGCGTGCCCAAGCCAAGCAGCCAGTAGCTCCGGCTCAGGGAACAATGAATGCAAATGAGGTAGTCGCTATAGTTGCTCAGCCGGTGAACACCGCGATAGCAGTACTACAGCAGGCTCCACCCCAAGTTCAGGCGGTGGCGCCAGTACCTGCACAGCTTCCATCTGCGTGGGATCGGGTTAGGGATGCCTTTCAGAAGGCGTATCCCCCTGAGTTCTCGGGTAGTTCAGATATCATCATTGTCAGCCAGTGGAAGAAGGATATTCAGAGGCATCTGCGTATGTATGAGTGCACAGACGTGCAGAAATAGTTGTTGGCTTCCTTTAAGCTAGTGGGGGCTGCTTTGCAGTGGTGGGAGTCCACCACCACCTTGGAGGAGAGGGATATTATCCCTATTCAGTCATTCTGGGAGCGATTTGACTGCAAATATTTTCCATCCACCGTGCACACTGAGATAAGGAGGAAGTTACTGAGTCTGAAGCAGGAGAATTCTACTGTTGCTGAGTATGAGGAGGAGTTCACGAGACTTCTCACTATAGTGCCAGATGAGGCACCCACTGAGGGGAAGAAGATACTGCTATTTGTTGATGGATTAGCCTGGAGGATCCGTCAGCACCTCATAGGAAATATATCCTTGAGTACCTACTCTGACGTACTCAATGCTGCCTTATTACATTTCCAGGATCACCGCTTCCATCTGCAGGGAAGCAAGCGAGCAGGAGAGTCTGGCCAGTAGGGTAGGACAGGGGGTAATGGTGCTAGTGGAGCACCGACATCTCAGGGGCAGACTCGTCAGCATGAGCAGAGTTCCCATCAGGGGGACCCTGCCAAGAGGTTCCGATCAGGTGATTTCAGGCAGGGATTTGGGGGATTTAGGCAGGGTCAGCAGGGCTAACCTAATCAACAGGGCCAGTAGGGCCAACATCGTCAGCCGCAGGGGCAGCAGGGCCAACAGCGTTTTCAGTAGGGCCAGCAGGGCCAATGGCGGGGTCGTAATGGCCAGCAGGGCCGTAATCAGCAGGGACAGAGGGGAGGAAATTTCAGGGGCCGATGCTTCGGGTGTGGTAAAAATGGCCACAGGCGCCAGGATTGTCCAGAGGGTGATAGGGCCCCACAGCAGCAGTGTACCCGTAATGAGCCACAGAGGCCACTTTTTTTAGCTACCCTCCCAGCACCAGCTCAGGTACCAGCCCTACCCGCCATTCCAGCCGCTCCAGTACACCAGGGGCAGTTACAGTACGGACGTGTCTATAACGTCCACTAGGCAGCAGCTCCACAGGCACCACCCGCGATCGAGGGTATGTTTCTTATCCATGGTACTATGGGTCGAGTTTTATTTGATACTGGGGCGACACACTGTTTTATAGCTACCCATTTTGCGAAGGCCTTAAGGTTATTAGCCACAACAGAGAGCACTGTAACGTGTGTAGACTCACCACTGGGAAATGGATCGTTAA
This sequence comes from Sambucus nigra, assembly GCA_949130495.1. Lineage (NCBI taxonomy): Eukaryota > Viridiplantae > Streptophyta > Magnoliopsida > Dipsacales > Adoxaceae > Sambucus > Sambucus nigra. The sequence continues at coordinate 380,915,078 of OX422211.1, forward strand.
TTTTCTTTATATGCCGGGGCATAGGAGTAGAGATTGGTAGCTTGGTATTACCAGCAGACATGTTAGTCTTAGATATGCATGAGCACGATGTTATTATTGGTATGGATTGGCTCTCAGCTTACAGAGCCATGATAGATTGTTTTGGTGGAAGTATTGTCTTTGCCATTCCGGGGCAAGAGATGTTTGTAGTGGCAATGCCTCGCCCAGAGGGAGGCTCGACCGCTCATTTGTATTACATAGAGGAGGATACCTCTAAGGAGGTCGTGATTCCCTTAGACTCGATCACAGTTGTTCGTGAGTATTCTGATGAATTTCAGGAGATACCGGGCTTACCCCCAGTGGAGAGATAGATTTTGTCATAGATTTATTATTTGATACTCGACCTATAGCACGCGCTCCATACCGTATGGCTCCGACAGAGATGCGAGAGCTACGAGATCAGATTGAGCAGCTTTTAGGTCAAGGCTTCATTCGCAGGAGTACCTCACCTTGGAGCGCTCCAGTTCTGTTTATGAAAAATAGAGATGGTTCACTGAGGCTATGTGTGGACTACCAGGAGCTGAACAAGGTCACGATATGGAACACGTATCCGTTGCCTCGAATCGATGATCTGTTCGACTAGCTGAGGTGAGCAACTTTCTTTTCGAAGATAGATTTGAGGTCAGGATACCATTAGCGACGTATTAGGGAGCAGGATGTTTCGAAGACTGCTTTCTTGACAAGATATGGGTCCTATAAGTTCAGAGTGATGCCGTTTGGACTCACAAATGCTCCAGCCGTATTCATGGATTTGATGAACTGAATGTTCAGAGAGTTTTTGGATCAGTTTGTCACCGTCTTCATAGATGACATCCTGATATATTCACACATGGAGAAAGAGCATTCTGAGCACTTGAGGCAGGTTCTTCAGACTCTACGAGAACATCAACTGTATGCTAAGTACGAGAAGTGCAGATTCTGGTTACGGGAAGTGCAGTTCTTGGGGCATGTTGTTTCTGAATAAGGGATAGCAGTTGACCCGAGTAAAGTGTCAGCAGTGAGGGAGTGGGGACAGCCCACGACACCGACGGAAGTGCGTAGTGTCTTGGGATTAGCCGGATACTACGGGAGATTCATTCGAGGGTTCTCCAAAATTGCGGGTCCATTGACGAACCTGACTCGCAAGGGGGTACCATACGTTTGGGATGATGCTTGTCAATTGGCTTTCGACGAGCTGAAAGATGCTTACTTCAGCACCGGTCCTTGCTTTACCTAAGCTGAGCATGGAGTATCTGGTTTACACCGACGCATCTTTACGAGGACTTGGGGGAGTACTTCAGTAGGAGGATAAGGCTATAGCTTTTGCCTCCCGCAAGCTTAAGACACACGAGAGAAATTACCCCACTCACGACCTAGAGTTAGCAGCGGTCGTCTTTGCATTGAGGATATGGAGACATTATTTATTGGGGAAGAAGTTCCGTTTGTTCACAGATCATAAGTCACTGTAGTACCTGTTCACTCAGCGAGAGCTGAATATGCATCAGCGCAGGTGGTTAGAGTTTGTGAAAGACTATCAGTTCGACATACAGTACCATCCGGGGAAGGCCAACGTAATTGCTGATGCGTTGAGCCATATACCGGTAGACGACGTAGCGGACGTTTGGAGAGCAAAGTGGAAAGAGTTGGGTCACCAGGACACGGTAGCTCGTTCCTTCATATCTGTCATGACAGTGACACTCGAGATTATTACGAGGGTAATACAGGTATAGGCAGCGGACTCATTCTGCCAGGAGCAGATCGTACGACTTTTAGCTGAGGGTTCTGAGTCCTATTCTGTTAGTTCCGATGGAGGTTTGAGGTTTAATGGGAGATTGGTGGTTCCCAAAGGATCAGATTTACATCATGCAGTGATGACCCACTCTCACGGGTCCCGATTTACAGTGCATCCTGGGGGAGACAAGATTTACTAGGATGTGAGGCGACAATACTAGTGGAGTGGGATGAAAAAGGAAATTGCTAAGTTTGTGTCTAAGTGTTCTACCGGCCAGCTAGTAAAGGTGGACCACCAGAAACCGTCAGGGTTGCTTCAGCCATTGGAAATACCCGCGTGGAAGTGGGAGAGTATTTATATGGATTTTATTACTGGGTTGCCTACATCACAGCGGGGCCACGACTCCATCTGGGTGATTGTGGACCGTTTGACCAAGGTGGCTCATTTTCTGCCAGTGCGGATAGACTATACCACGGGCCAGTATGCTCAGTTGTTTATTGCTGAGATTGTTAGATTACATGGGGTGCCCCTGAATATTGTGTTAGACCGAGATAAGATCTCCGTGTCACGTTTCTGGGAGAGCTTTCAGGAAGCCATGGGTACAGAGTTGAGGTTGAGTTTAGCTTACCACCCACAGACAGATGGACAGACAGAGCGTACCAATCAGATGTTGGAAGATATGCTACGCATGTGCGTTCTTGATTTTGGGGGAGGTTGGGAACCACATCTCCCACTGGTAGAGTTTACTTATAATAACTCTTATCAGTTCACGATTGGAATGGCTCCATTTGAGGCATTGTATGGAAGACCTTGTCGTTCTCCAACTTGTTGGTTAGAGGTGGGAGACAACAAATTGCTCGGACCAGAGGTAATTCAGGAAACCTCCTCTAGGATTGATCTTACCAGGAGTCGCATTCGGGTAGCCCAGGACAGGCAAAAAATCTACGCCGATGCAAAACGGTTTTTCCGAGAATTTAATGTAGGGTACCAAGTATTACTACGTGTATCTCCTATGAAAGGAGTAATGAGGTTTGGGAAAAAGGGGAAACTGGCCCCGAGGTACGTGGGACCATTTCCCATTATCGAGAGGATTGGGTCAGTAGCATACAAATTAGGGCTTCCAGAGCACCTACACCGTATTCACGATGTATTCCACATTTCGTCGTTGAGACGATACCTTCGGGATGATATGGCCCACACCCACATCGCGATAAAGGAGATTGACTTACAGCCCGACAACTCTTACAAGGAGAGGCCACTGGCTATCCTAGACCATAGCGAAAGGAGATTGAGTTCGAAAATAGTCCCACCCGTCCGGGTCCAGTGGGAGCATCATAATGTGAAGGAATCCACTTGGGAGCGTGAGGCCGACATGTGCGAGAAATACCCAGAGTTATTCTTACCAGGTATACTTTACTTTTCAAATTTTGGGATGAAATTTCGTTATTAGGGTGGAAGTATGTAATACCCCGTATTTTTATAACTTTTGAATTTTGGGATTTATTAAATTTAATTAGAGATATTAATTTAATATTAATCCAGAAAATCATTTAAATATTTACTAGCATGATGAGAGTTATTAATTATTGGAATTGAGTTGTAAGCTACTTTATGGGTAAAGTAAGTTGTGTAATTAAATTTAGTTAACAATTACCGCAAGAATCTAAATTCATGACCTTAGAAATTTATGGGGACGCGCCTGTGTCGTGTCGGGATTAAATTCGTATTATTAAAAATGAATAAATTATAAGTCACCCGTATGGTCATTTTGAGCGCGTCAATGCATCCGAAAGGGTCGAGATAGTCAAAATAATGTACCCGGGGGTTTAGTTTGGGTCTCGGGGCATTTTTAGGCCTAATAAGCATCCCGGGAGGGCGTTTCGGACATTTCATATTTTTGGGTAATTAAACCCACGAATTTACAAAAGATAAATCAGATGTTAAGGGTCGTCATCTAGGGTTAACACTACCAAAAACAAAAGACGTCCATTGGAGAAGAAGTGGAGAAGCTCTTCAAGGAGTTCTAGGCTAAAAACTTTGCCGTTCGCACCGCCGTCACCGCCAAACCGTAGATCACGTGACGAGGAACACAACCACACCACCTTCTTTCACAAATCAGGAACTAAGTTTCCAGGCAAGTATCTATCTTGCTGAATTCTAGTTAATGTTCCTCTCATGTTAGTCTAGGAATAAAAAAATTTCATATTTTGATTGAAAAATTATATGTTTTGGAAGAAGAAATCGCATATGTTGTAAGGAGAATCTGTGTAGCCTGAACTTTGATCATATGTAGAGGTTATATCATGAAATTTGGAATTAATATGGATGAATGAATTGATATTGATTAGATTCTTTAATTGATAATTTGGGAATTAGGGTTCTTACGAATTAATTTGAGGAGTTCATGTAACCTAAATGATTTTTTATGAATTAATGATTCTAGGAAGCCACTAATATTATATAATCATGATATTATTGATTGGTATTGAAGAGGAGACATTTTGGATTAAACTATAGAGGTTTTTAGGCTTTAAAATGGTGAAAAACGAATCTGTCAAAGGTTGAAGACGAACCAGTGCAGTTCGCGCGATGTCGCGCGATGTCGTTCGAGCGAGATGTCAATGTTGCGCGAAGTCGTTCGAGCGAGATGGACCAGTCGCGCGAAGACGTTCGAGCGACACATGAAAGAAGTTCGAGCAAGAACCATTCTGGTTCGAGCGAGATTTTTAATTTTTAGTGAAATTCCCTTTTTACCCCTAATTTAGATATCGGTTATTATTTTTTGTGAGGAAAACTAGTATTCTAGGAATTTAGATTAGAACAAAATTATTGGGGTTGTTTATATGTAATGATTTAATTATTTGGGATGGTGAGGTTCTTTGAAGATTACGAGAGTGAGATAACCGTAATAAACGATATGAGTCCGTTATACGGGATAAGCGAGTAAAATGTCTTCAGAACAAGGAATTATAATTATGGGTTGTGGGTACACCAAATTGAAAAATGTGAATAAGTGTTGTATATATATATATGACTATGTGATTGTGCATATATTATAAATGTGTAAAAATCGTACCCGAGGTACTTGCTATCACGGGGGGTTTTTCGAGCCGGGACAGTCTTATCTCGATTGGACCTTTACGGGGGATAATGACTTGTACCTTAGAACATAGGATTCCTTGGTACAGGCTATCAGATCGATAGTCAGACGGTCATAAGAGACGTGAGGGTATGTGCTGACCTCTTAGCGACTTGGAACTATGATTTGGCTCCATTTGTTTATGTTTTGTGTTAATACAGTGCGAGAGTGATTCCGAACTAGTATTTCCCTTAGTACGAGTGATACGGGGGCTTGATAGCAGAGTATGCCAGCACCATACATTTATGTGGGTTGCTAATAGTATATATTATATGAGTGATTAATATATATAGACATGAGATTTTGGAAATTTTTATTGTGTAGATAAGTAGTTAAATAACGATTTAATTACTCCGACTTTATTATAAGTGTTTGAGAATTTTGTAACAACACTAAAATATCTTAAGGATAAAATGAGATAAATGTGAGAATTTTATCTTCAGTAATTTATTACCTTAGCCATAGAAATTGTCGGCATGAAACCTTATAAGAGATTGAGTTAAAATAAACTTTTGGAGTTAATAGTGCGGTAGGTGTGCACACTAGTTGAGAGGTGAGAATTTCTCAAGAGAGTGTCGCATACTAACATGATTGTTGCATTCGCCAGTATGCATTTTAAATACTTGATAAATTAAATTTAAACTATTTTACAATCGGGCTCTGACCCGTTTCTTGTTATCTCTCCTCTCTTGTATATATATGTATATATTATAGGTGCCCAGCCACAAGGGCGTCTTGCATAGGATTCTCCGGAAAGAACGCGCTGTAGCTTAGGTGGGAGTTGCAGGCCTTTTGCTTAGACGACTTCATTGTGGATTCCACTTCTAGCACTATTTATTCAGTTGGGCATGTGTCGCCCTCCCCATTATTCAGTTGATTTATCAGATATTGCGATTAGTTCATTGCCAGTATTTATACTTTGGAATTTATTCATGCCAGGATGTTTTCCTTTAAGTTTTCATGTTGGAATCATTTAGTTGGATGTTTAATTATTTGGATTATTTGTTTCAGTATAGTTGTTGGGTAATTCTAAATGTATGAATTGTGTAAAACTTTTAAATATTGGATTTAATTGAAATTTGGAATTAAAGTCTAAAAAGAAAATGGTTTTTGTCACTTAGCTTAATTAATTAGGGTGTTTAATTGGAAAAAGTTATTTTTACCACAGTGATGCTAATAATGAACCAACCATTCACCTTGATTATAATTTAATAATGGACTGATCACCCGGTATTTAATTAGGCGGGGTGTCACACTACCATGACCAATTGGCCATCTGAGGAGGAACAGGTCAACATAGTGAAGGAGAACTTTTTACCCCATATCCGAGCGACGATGGGAGGATAATACTCTTCCGAGATCTTAGAGAATCAGGAGTAGAAATTTAGGAAAGCCTTGTTAAAACAGAGGTTGAACCGAAGAAGGTGTCCGGACAGTTCACCCCTAAAAAGTATGACAAGCCGGGCAGTGCTACAATCTCAACCATCAACAACATCTCTCAACCAACCATATCATGGGCACCAGAAAGCCGCCCTGTCCCCATCCGAAGGGAATACACTGAGCTCCATGCTCCCCTCTCCAAAGTTTACCAAGCCCTGTTAAGCCGAAACCTCATCAAACCTTTAGATCCCCGTCCATTGTCAAATCCACTCCCAAGAAACTTCAAGGCCGATGCTCATTGCGCCTTTTACCAAACTGCTGGCCATACCGCCGACCAATGCTTTCACCTTCGAAACATAATCCAAGATCTCATTAACCGGGGTACCATCGCCCCACCAGCCAATCCTAAGCTAAACACTACTCACAATCCACTCCCCAATAGTATGGAATTATCAGAGGTGTTAAACCAACTCCTAGAGTTCGGGCTGAAATTGCCCTCACAGATGGTCATCAATTGCTAAAGGTTCAGTACACTGTTCTTGGCAGCAAGGAAATGGGCTCGAGATTCAGACAAGTGGGTGGTACCAACCGATGAAGTCAGCCTAGATGATGTTGTCCAGATTATGGCAGAATTATTCAGGCAAACCAACATCATTTGTAGTATCACCGTGTTACTTGATACTTTGAAGCTGCAAGGGCGCTTGGTCCCTTCAACCATATATATCCCCACACAATGGGAAGACATATATGAAGAAGCCGTTGAAGTTGTGGAATGCATTGACTTTACATGGAAAGACAGAATTATTGCCACCGGATGGGGGGAAGAATTCGAAGATTCGAGTGAAGAACAAGCTTCAGGAAGAACTGGCCCAATAGCCGACATATGTGGGATGATATCATTTGAAGAACTCCTCGAAGAAATAAACAGGGTGACAGAACAACCCGAGATCGACAAGGAAACATGATTCATATTCTTCCCTTCTTTAGTAAATCACATGACCAGATCAGGGAGACATTACCAGGTTCCAAGCTTAGTACCAGTAAATGACAAAGCGAAGGGCATTGAAAACCTTCCTATGCCAGAGATGACCATCGAGGAGAGAAAGATCCTCGATTAACTAAAGAAAACTCAAGCTAACATAACTCTATGGGGGCTTTTCATGTCTTCCCAGCTGCACATAAATTCTTTAATCAAGATGCTCACTGGACCCATAGTTCCTCCTTCTACCACACCAGAAGAAGCGGTAAATCTGGTTGGATCCTTGACCTTTACTCGAATGCTGTCATTTTCTGAAGAAGAAATCCCCAGAATTGGGCCAAATCACAATCATGCACTCAACATCTCCGTCGAAGTTATGGGGAAGGTTGTGCCACTCTCTCGTCGATAACGTATCCACCTTGAATGTATGCCCACTAAGAACTTTCAAGTGCTTAGCCCTGAAAGAAAGCGACCTCGCTCCAACCTCCGTCGATGTACGTGCCTACGATAATACCCGACGGGAGGTGATGAGATCCATAAAACTTGTAATAGGGGTTGGCCCTATAAACCCTGTTGTTGAATTTTAAATCATAGACATCCTAGCTTGTTTCAACATGTTGCTCGGGTGACCCTCGCTCCATGGTATCAAGGGTGTGTCTTCCTCACTCCATCAGAAATTAAAGTTCTTCTCCGACAGGCGAGTCATCACCATTTTGGGCGATGACGAAAAGATTGAGGGTGAAAGCACTATCAGTCCAATCCTTGAGATACAGCACGGGTCAAATGATATGATCCTATCGGGATTCCGAGTTGAGCCACTCCTACTCCCGGCAGGGGACAGTTTTAAAGAAAGGGTTTGTCCAGAATATGATCCTCATGGAAATGTCAATGTGATTCAGATGTTCAGAAACTTGCACTTCATGCCCGGACTGGGGCTAGGGCAAAGGCAGCAAGGGATACTTGAACCCATCAAACTAAAGAAAGCTTTCCCTCCTTGTGGCTTGGGGTATCAACCATCAGAACAAGAACTCAGAATGATCCACCAAGCTCGACCAAAGAGAAGATTAGACTGCATCCAAACTATCCCAGAAGACTCCTTAAATGGATGATTCATCAAAGAAGGCGAAGACATCCCCTTTTGCAGTTTTCTAGAACCATGGTATGACCACACAGATAAGAAGATGAAGTCTGGAATGGAGATCTTTTTCCAATATAGCTACCCATGGGCCGAAATTTTCTAACACCGAGTATAACCGCTCATCAAAGATATCGAAGACACTGAGGAAAGCGATTCCGAAGATTCCTCAACTTATAAACGCTGGGGCTGGCACTCTGCATGGTTCATTTAGGCACTACATCAATGGATCCATCCCATCTGATTAAAGTTGCTGATACACCCATCATCAACTGGCAGACTGCACCAGTTCTACCTCTTAAATCTCCTCTAACCCCAATGTTTACCCTATTTCTTCTTATGTTGTTTATCCTTGTTCAAATGTAATCGACACCTCTTTTGATAAGGTTCTCAATGTTGTTTTTCCTATCAATGAAATAAACGAAGATTTTAAGTATCTTTCTGTGCCTTACATTAATTGTTTGGATTCTAATCGAACTTTTGATGATGATGATTTTGCAAATGAACAATTCTTAACTAATCTAAATAAGGTTAATAATAAACAACATAACCACGTTCAAGTTAATGAAGAAGAGACTGTTGTTATTAATCTGGGTTCTAGTAGCCAACTGCGCGAGATTAGGACAGGGGCCACCTTTGACAAGCATGAGCGTGCACAACTCGAAGAATTGCTAAAGGAATTTGTGGATGTCTTCGCATGGTCCTATGATGATATGCCCGACATTGATCCTAAAATAGCTTAGCACGAGATCCCCTCTCTCCCAGATTACAAGCCGGTCAAACAAAAATTGAGATAGCTCCGCACCGAATGGTCTCTTAAGGTCAAAGAAGAGGTGGTCAAATAGTTCAACGTGGGCTTCATTTGTGTGATCGAATATCCCATATGGCTAGCCAACATAGTAACTGTGCCGAAATTAGGAGGGAAGGTTCGAATGTGTGTGGACTACCGAGATTTAAACAAAACTTCTCCAAAGTATGATTATCCTCTACCCAATATCGACATGATCGTGGACAACACTGCCAGTCATGCTCTCAAGTCATTCTTTGACGGGTTTGCCGGATACAACCAAATCAAGATGCACCCAGAACACCAAGAAAAAACAACATTCATCACCCCATGGGGAACCTTTTGCTACACCGTTATGCCATTTGGTCTCAAGAATGCTGGGGCTACCTACCAAAGGGCTTCCATAACCATCCTACATAATCTGATTCACAAAGAAGTCGAGGTTTTCGTAGATGATATGATTATCAAGTCCAAAACTAGAGAAGGTCATGTTCCCTCTCTCAAGAAGTTCTTCGAACGACTACGATGGTATCAGATGAGACTCAATCCATAAAAATGTGCCTTCGGCGTTATAAAAGGAAAACTCTTGGGATTCATGGTCAGTGAGAAGGGGATAGAGGCAGATCTCGTAAAGCTGAAGGCCATACTTGAGATGCCACCGCCCCGAACAGAGAAAGAAGTCTGAGGTTTTCTTCGGAAATTACAATACAACAGCCGGTTCATCAACCAGCTAACCTTCATCTGTGAATAGATCTTTAAACTCCTATAAAAGGATTCAACCAAGGTTTGGAATGAGGCCTGCCAAGAAGCTTTTGACCGAATCAAACAATATTTGACCCAACCTCTAGTGCTCATGCCACCACAGCCTGGTCTCCCTTTACTCCTATACCTAAACATAACCGACACTGCAATTGGGGATTTGCTAGCCCAATACCTTGAAGACTCCTGCAAAGAAAGATCCATCTATTACGACAGTCGCAAATTAGCTGGGTACGAGGTCAACTACACTGACTTGTCTGGGTCACCCAAAAGTTACGACACTACATACTCGCCTTCCCCATCAAACTTATATCCCGAATGGATACCATCAAATACCTACTTGAGAAACCCACCTTATCCAGTCGAATGGCCCGATGGTTAATGCTCGTAACCGAGTTCGATATCGTGTACATCACGCAGAAAGCCATTAAAGGAAGAGCCATCTCTGACTACCTCGCTGAATACCCCGTAGAAGAAGCAGATGTTTGGATCTCCGAATTCCCAGATGAAAATATTCTCCGCACCGCTCAAGACCACCTTCGATGGAAAATATTCTTTAACGACGCTTCCAATAAAAAGGGATATGGCGTTGGGATACTTCTGATCGCCCCTGGTGACTCCCACACTCCCATCGCCATCAAATTGGATTTCCCTTGCACCAACAACATGACAGAATACGAGGCATGCACAGTAGGCCTTAAAGTTGCTCTCAAGAAAGGTATTCAATACCTTGATGTCCACGGGGATTCTGCCCTCATCATCGGTCAAGTGCTCAGAAAGTGGAAAGTCAAGGATGAAAAACTCCAACCCTTTCATGCCCACTTAGAAGAGTTAGCCTCAAGATTTCGAGATATCACCTTCCATTACCTACCTTGAGAAAAGAATAACCTAGACAATGATCTCGCTACCTTGGCCTCCATGGTCGACATGCCCGAAGGAATAACAATGACCCACTTCCTAGTTCAAAAGCAAGACAAACCAACCCACTGCTACCATATTGAGCTTGTCTCTATCGAAGACCCTGAACTAGACGATTGATGGTACTATGATATCTGGTGCCTCCTCAAACATAGTAGGTATTCCGAGGGTTCTAATAAGAAAGACCAAATAACCCTCCGAAGACTGGCCGCCCAGTACATCATTTGTCATAAAGCTCTACTCAAGAGGAACTTTGATGGAACTCATCTACATTGTATCGCAGGGGCTGAGATTGAGAAGATAATGCAGAAGATCCACAGCGGGGAATGCGAGCCCCACATGAACGGTCACATTATTTCCAAAAAGATCATCCGAAAGGGTTACTACTGGACCACCATTGCCCAAGATTACACCGCCTATGTCCGGAGGTGCCTCGAATGCCAATAGTTCTCCAATCTTCAACACCTGCCTCCGTGAGAATTATACAACATGACCTCTCCCTGGCCGTTCTCCACCTGGGGTATCGACATCATAGGGAAGGTTACACCTAAGGCTTTAAACGAAAATGAGTTCATCCTAGTTGCCATTGATTACTTCACCAAATGGGTCGAAGCTGAGTCATACGTAGTATTGAACGCTAAGAAAGTGGCCAAATTCCTCAAGGAAAATATCATCTGTCGATATGGGTTATCGCACAAGTTAGTGTCAGATAATGGGTTGCACTTCAAAGAAGAAGTCACAGAAGTAGTCAACGAGAACGGGATTCAGAGACACAAATCTTCTCCCTAACGAGTGCAGTTGAAGCCGCCAACAAGAACCTCAAAGATATCATCAGCAAGATGACCGAAAGCTGTAGGGATTGGGACGACCAGATATTGTACGCCCTCTGGGGCTATCAAACCTCAATCCGAACCTCTACTGGGGCTACCCCTTACTCTCTGGTCTACGGCATGGAGGCAATCCTACCTGTGGAGCTGGAAGTACCTTCGCTACCTGTCATGCTCGAAAGCAAAGTTAATTAAGAAGACTGGTGCCAAAGCCATCTCGACGAGCTGACCCTCCTAGATGAAAGGAGATTGAAAGCTCTTTACCACATAAAGGGGTACCATCACCAAATAGCGCGATCATTCAACAAAAGAGTCAAGGACCGCGGTGTCCGGGAAAGGGATTTAGCCCTTAAGGAGATAATAGAATCTATTTGGGACCCAGAGGGAAATTCAAGCCCAATTGGAGCGGCCCCTACATTGTAAAGAAAATCTTATTTGGTGGTGCCTCCATACTCACTGACCTAGATGGGGAAGAGATGGCTCATCCAGCCAACCTGTACCGTCTCAATAAATTCTACCCCTAATCCGAAATCTCGGCACGCTATGACTCTTCTCATATCCATTCTATTTAAAAAAAACTCTCTTCATTTCCCTCTACCCAGAACTACGTGGGCCTGATCCTCTACAAAAAAATCATTTTTCAAGAAAAACATAAAAAATTCAAAATCCCCAGAGGTACATAGGCAGCTCATACATCTTACAGGAGCACGACCCTTTCTTTTTCACAAAATACTATTCTTTTCTTATCTCCGAGAATGGCAGTTCATTCTAAGATATACTTGAACAAAAGGATTATGTATGCCTTAGCGGTCGGTATAGATAATTCAAAATTACAAAATTCATCGCAAGGCATAGTTGGATGATTAGAAACTTGCTTATTTTATTAATAAGAAATTACAGCACAGACTACATAAGAAAAGGAACAGATAACTCCCTTCCCCCTACTGCCATAAAAAGTCAAATAAAATCCCCATATCTATTCCCTATTACAACAAATAAACTCTCCAAGATTCCTACCCACAGCTACCAGAGGAGCGTGCACCCTCATCATCTACATCCCGGGGCCCCCAAATTTCCCCTGCCTGAGTAGAGTGCCGTAAACACTCCATAGATCGATATGCCCGAACCAGCTTCAAAAAAACCACAACACCCCCTTCCATGGTGTTAAATAAAACAAACCACCTTTGTCCAGTATCCACTGCCAACATCTTGCTGACTACCCTCCTCTATAACCACTTCATATAATCACTAGGGAAATGCCAAACTCTCCCGACAGACTGAGAGGGACGGGTCGACGGACGCCGATTCTCCCATAGAGATCCAAGAAATAGACACAGGCGCTCGGTTAAAACGTCTACCGGAAAGAAATTTAGTGCCCGAGGTGGCACGACCTATGCCCAGCCAAATTGGCGCAGAAGCCGCCAAGGGAAATAAAAATAGGTCTGTTTGAGGCCAACCAGCCACAAATATGAGTACTCTCCTAGCTCTAGAACAGGCAGCAACTGCCCCCACCAAGTCACTGCCCAATACAAATTCCGAGCCCCATGCTCCACAAACCAATTCTCCCAGCTTGCAATATCCAGGACGACACGGATGAAGTAACGTAAAAAGAAATTGGGTACAACCGACAAAGGATACTCGGGAGGGACCACCAAGCGGAGTCTTTCAGATAACCACATGAACATCATCACGGGGCTACCCCTCAGAAAGTCAGAACGACCTTCTCGCTAGGCATCCAGACCATTCAGCGTCTCCGCCAGTATCACCGCCATAGGATTGCAACGATATGACATCCACGAAGTAATGGCTGCAAGTTACGGGTCCACCAGTACTTTCCCAGTCACCAGCAACAATTTTGAAACCAGGCCCAGAGCAATGGCTCCAGCATAGGCAGCAACGCCTACTTCTCGCAAATGCACGGACTGCAGCACCGCCGGGAGGGAGATCATTCCTCCAGCAACCAATGATCTGGATGCCGAAGGCAAAATATGAAGAAGCCTGTCCAACAAATCCCTGGGAGAACGGGCAAAGCCGCAGAAACACTGGGATTTACACCCAGCATGGCAGAAAATTCCTCGTAGGTAGGACAAACTTCATCCAACCCAAAGCGGAATACATGGTCTTCGGGGTACCAGAATTGTACCACCGCCATCAGCATGTTCCATTTAATAGGCCGATTGCGCTACAAGGAGACTCGACGCATGTTGAAAGCATCATAGTCGATATTATAAGAGCACATTGCTTCCAAGGCTTCGAGGTAGTTAACAAACTCAATGCTACCTGGGAGAGCCATCTTGCAAGGCTAAGAGATAGTGGGCAAGTAAGTAAGAGTGCGAAGGTGTGATGAAAATACTCCACCCTCACCCCTTTTTATACTTGAGAACCCTCACAAGAAACATAATCCCTGCAGAAATCGAGGGGAATCCTACCCCACAAAATACAAAAGGCTGAAGAGGGTACCATTCAAAGCTTTGAATTGATGGGACTGGACTGAACTGTCGATAGGCATGACAGGGTGCTTGCCGATCGACAACCTCCCATTTTTAGAAATTTCCCTTTTTTCCTCTTTTGTCAAATCAGAATACTCAATAAAAATAAATTGATATTCTCAACAAAATTTCAAAATCCATTTTCCTCCTTATATAATTTCCCCTTTTAATTTAAAACTTTCCTTCAAAAAATTTCAAACTACTCCTTTTTACGGTCTCAGCAGCAAAATAAAAAGCGCATGTGCATGCATTCATTCATCATTAATAAAAAATTCCATTGCATTGGATATATATGTTTATGTGTTACATCAATTTTGTAGGAAATAAAAAGAAAAAGGAAAAAAAATCTGGACTCAGCCCGAACCCGCATTCTCTATCTCTCTCTCTCACCCACCTTTCTCTTTAAGAGCTTCCACCACTACGACGTGCTCTCTTTCCCCTACGGCGAGACGATGCACCACCACTACCCAAGCTAGAGTCCTCTCCGGACGTAGCTGATGGCACCAAGCAAGAAGGAACAGGAACCGCATCCCGAATATGGGTAGTCGCCGAAGATATCTAGTCTCTGATGTACCCAACTCCTCCGAATCCATCGCATGAGGATGATGCAGCATAGGCACCATCCATCCATCAGCCCTCCGAATGTTGTATAAAGGAATGTGCAACCGCACAAAAGGAACCTCTGTAGTCGCCGCCGCAGATGCCGATGGACCGCCGCCACTGTGGGAAGATCCCACCGCCCGACTCGAACCCGTAAGAGGGAAAGTCAAGGCATCATATATGCTGGGTGCCATCAACCAGCTCGTCACAAAGTCCATATAGTCATACGACATAGCCGTATCGGTGTACAACAAGTAGGACTCGCCGATCATCGCCGCAATCCTCGTATCCTCCGACAGCAGTCGCTCTCACCTCATAGACGTAGGAGGCTGTGCAGGTTGCACCACCACCTCCTCCTCAGCAATCTAGCGAACCACCCTCTCCCCGAGATACCAGGAATGGCCGAACTCATACGCTAGCAAATGCCTCATCTGCGCGTTCACCCCAGTCATCCCCACATCCTGAATGGCTGTCCCCCAGGGATAAAAGGTCACCTGAAAATCTCCAAGAAGGCATAAATCAATACAAGATTAAAAGGTGCAAAAACCAAGACTGAAATGGAAAGAGTCTTACCCTACCACTGGTCAGGTCATTCAAGACCTGACGCACCGCCTCTAGAGAGAGAGATCCCTTCGACTGCCGATTGGCCTTACGCCATCGATACAATCGACAAAGTCCCCAACAGTGTCGTCCTTCAGAGTGATCAGCGGGGTATTGCACCCAATAACCTCATAAAACCACGTCTGTCAAAGATAAGAATTCACAAACAAAAAGAGACGCATAAGGAAAATGCGAATGCATGAAAGGAAAATGCGAATGCATGAAAAGAAATGCACAAACTGAAGAATACCTCAAGAAGGTACGTGGCCCTAGTAAAATTTTGTCGGCAGCACCGACTAAATGCATCCAGAGAAGAGTAAAGGGTCGCCAAAGTCAGACTCCCCCAATCATAGAAAGGGGTGTTCGAAAACATCCTCAAGTACGGCAAGAACTACAAATGTACGACGTCGCCTCTCGACGCCACTATGAAACCTCCCAACTCCAGTAAAATAAATAACCGGGCCATCTGCCTCACTTGCAGCCCGCCCTCCACATTAATCACCATGTCCAACAGAACATCCTTCAGTAGGGACAACCAGATAGAATCCCGAGAAACTAACTTCCCTACATCACCAAGTGCCGCACGCAATGCCTCCGGTCTCATCCGTAAAGAGCGATCCATCTCTATCCGCTCTCCATCACAATCCAGCCCCAACAGCTGCTGCACATCTATGGGAGTCACAGTTATCTCCCCGAAGCCAAAATGGAAGGTGTGAGTAGTATCCCACCACCTCTCCACCAAAGCGCACAGGACCGTTGTCGAATGAGGCGTCTCATCCAGCGCAGATGCCAACCTCCCAAAACCCGCTGATGATACCACCCAATGCACCACAAGTGGGAGATGATCCAAGACATCCTTGAGCCCTGTAGTCCCGCGGGCGCGCATGTTCTTCAAAGAAATATCGAACTGGCAAAAAGAAAAAAAATCTCATCTGAAGTCAAGAAAGAAAGAAAAATCACCAAAAAGAAAGGAATGCCAAAGGTCAGGTCACTTACATAACCGCCAGGATTCACTTTCGAAGAGCGATGACACGACGGCTCCCGCAACAAGGTCTGCTCATTCGCAACAGGCTCCAATGCATCAAAGGAGTTCTCACTCCCCAAAGCAAGAGGCGCCATGACCCTCCACTCCACATTTTCCCAGTCATTAATGGTCAACCACTCCCTGTGGACTGCAGTGCTCATAAGAGCGGCCATTTCTTGAAGATCGGAATGCTAGAACGATTTACAAAGGAATCGCACAAAGAGAGAAAGCAAAGAAGCTGTGAAAAATGAAGGGATTCGCCCCATTAATATAGGATGCCAAACGCCATACCGATCGGCACTGACCCCACCATACCGATCGGCACAGACTCCTTACCTTCCCGAGGCAGTCCAAAAGTCTTGCCACTATCTAATGGCACCCCTCATACCATGCCGACCGGCACCCCCTTAAATTTTGTATAGAAATTCCCAAAAAATACCAGAAATCCCCGAAAAATACTCAAAAAATTCCAAAAAATCCTAGGAAAGATTTAGAGTATTGTCACCAGGAAAATTTTGCATTCCCTCAGCGAAATGCTCAAAGACCAAGTGAATCTCTTCCCGGCAAAGTCCCGGATGATCTCTAAGGATCGCCTGATCACTTCCCCAGTAAAATTTTTATAGCACCGAAATTTCCCCCAGCTATCAGCTCCCCAGCTTAGATCAAAATCACAAAGCATTATCTCCAGCAGAATCAAAATCCAATCTTTATCTACTCTTAGGTCCTCGGTCTTGGATCGTCACCCGAGTTAGGTCAGAATTGACCTCGGTCCTCGATCGTCACCACTCTTAGGTCAAAATTGATCTCGATCTTGGATCGTCACCTGAGTTAGGTCAGAATTTACCTCGGTCCTCGATCGTCACCACTCTTAGGTCAAAATCGACCTCGATCTTGGATCGTCACCTGAGTTAGGTCAGAATCGACCTCGGTCCTCACCACTCTTAGGTCAGAATTGACCTCGGTCATGGATCATCACCTGAGTTAGGTCACAAATGACCTCGTTCCTCGATCGTCACCAGTCTTAGGTCAGAATTGACCTCGGTCTTGGATCGACACCTGAGTTAGGTAAGAATTGACCTCAGTCCTCGGCTGTCACCACTTTTAGATCAGAATTGACCTCGGTCTGGATTGTCACCTGAGTTAGGTCAGAATTAACCTTGGTCCTTGATCGTCACCACTCTTAGGTCAGAATTGACCTCGGTCTTGATCGTCACCTGAGTTAGGTCAGAATTGACCTCCACTACAAGAAAAATGAATATTAGGGACGGGAGTATTAGGGACGGTCGTGTCCTTTTGTCCCTAATACTATACCAAAAGGGATGGTTTTAATTACCGTCCTTTTTTATAGTAACAAAAGGGACGGTTTTTTAAAAACCGTCCCTTTTGATATTTCTCAAAAAGGACGCTAATTAAAACCGTCCCTTAAAACATATACGGATTTTTAGCGCTGATTTTTCCCGGGTTATTTTAAGGGACGGAATTTAAAACCGTCCCTTTTGCTATATCAAAAGGGACGGTTTGTAAAATCCGTCCCTTTTGATATAGCAAAAGGGACGGTTTTAAATTCCGTCCCAGTTAATAAAAAATAATTTTTTATTTTTTCAAAATGAGTATTTGGGACGGATTATTTTAACCGTCCCTTTTAAGATACCAAAAAAGACGGTTTTAAACTCCGTCCCTTTTGATAAAAATTATTTTTTATTTTTCCCCGACTTTTTTAGGCAAAAGGGACGGTTACATCCGACCCTTTTAATGGTTTCCCTAATTTTTTCCCCACTTACTCCAAAAATTGGCACTTACGTTTTGGACTCCCGCTCACTCCCTCTCTCTGCTCTCGCGCTCTCTCCGCTGCTTCTCTCCCCTGCCCTAGCGCCGCTCCGCCTCTCCCGTGCCCTAGCCCCGCTCCACCTCTCCGCCCTCTCCCCTGCCCTAGCGCCGCTCCACTCCCCTGCCCTAGCCCCGCTACACCCCTCCGCCTCTCCCGTGCCCTAGCCCCGCTCCACCTCTCCGCCTCTCCCCTGCCCTACCCCAGCTCCACCCCTCCGCCTCCTCCTCTCCCCCTTTGCCTCCACCTCTCCCCTGCACACAAGTATTAATCCTTTCTGCAATATATATATATATATATATATATATATATATATATATATATATATATACACATATATATAGACACACACAGATATACATTATCTGTATTGATTTGTATTGATTTGTTTAGACATTTGTTAGGGATTTGTTTAGATTGTTATCATAGTAGTTTAGGCATTTTTTACAGTTTTATTTAGTGATCTGTTTACATATTTTAACATACTAGTTAGGGCTTTTTATGCATTTAACATCAATAAGTGTAAAACAGATTTTTAATTATTTATAGCAAACCAGATTTAAAAAATAAAAAACAAAAATCAGATTGGATTACCGGATCGGACTACCGGATTGTTAACAAATTCGGATTCGGTTGCCAATGTACTGATCCGTGTCTGACTATCGGATCCCGTCCGAATCCGAAAATGTCAAACGGATTCTAGCTACAAAATTTATAGTTTTTATAATTTTCTAAATCCCATGTGCCAAATGAGAACGAAGGATTTCATTTTTTTCCAGTTTATTGTTGCTTTGTACTCCATCCATGTTTAATTAGGAATTCATGTTTATAACATTGATACGGACACTTTTAGAACATTGACACAAACAAATGATATTCAAATGCAATTTTGTATATATTTATAAATCTTTTTTTCAATTTGTAATAGGGGTTCAATAATATCAATTTGGATAAGAGTTGGATCGGAGGAGATAGGACCACAAAGGCGTACGCCGATGGAGTTCAAATCTTTATTGATTTTGCATATAGAAATAAGGATATTCTTACTTCTAGCATCAAATGCCCATGTAGTACTTGTGTTAATCGTGTCTACTATAACTCACAAACTGTGAGGAATCACATAGAGATGTATGGTTTTGAAAAGAGTTACAAGAATTGGATTTATCATGGGGAATCATTGGGTGATTTTAATATCAACGTAAATAGTTGGAGCGATGGTATGGTTGTTGATGATATATTAGCTGATTTGAACTCGGGGGCAAGCATGATTGCAATGGTTCAAGAAGGAAGGGGGATTCCATGTAGAGAGGAAAATATGGGCAATGATGAAGAACCTAACATCGAAGATCATGACGTGCCCGACGCAGACCTCCCAGAATATTTTAGACTTTTAAAAGAGGCACAAAGTGAGTTGTATGAGAATTTTCCTAAGGACATTACCGAGTTGTCATTTGTTGTTGAATTATTGCACTTGAAACAACTAAATGGATGGACAAATCGTTCTTTTACGATGTTGATGTTATTCTTCCAGAAGGTGTTCCCGAAAGCCAAGATTCCAAAATCCTTTTATCAAGCTAATAAATTGACAAAAGATTTAGGATTTAAGTATGAAACGTGGGATGCATGTCCTAAGAGTTGTATGTTGTTTCGAAATGAGAGCGAGAATCTTGAGAAATGCAAAATTTGTGGGGAACCTAGGTTCAAAAATGAATTTGATAGTGGTGAGGGTACAAAAGTAGCAGCGAAAAAGGTAAGGTATTTTCCTTTGAAACCGAGATTACAACGATTGTATTGGTCATCGCATACTGCTTCACTAATGAAATGGAATGCTGATGAACGAATCGATGATGGCGTGTTGAGGCATCCTGCTGACTCCCTTGCATGGAAGACATTTGATGAGCGAAATCCATCTTTTGCGAGTGATTGTCGCAATGTTAGACTTGCACTAGCAACTGATGGATTCAATCCGTTTGGTAATATGAGCATTGCTCACAGTACTTGGCCTATTGTGCTAATGATATTAAACTTGCCCCCATGGTTGTGTATGAAACAACCCCACTTAATTTTGTCTGTTCTTATTGACGGACCAAAAGGGCCCGGTGATAAAATTGATGTATATTTACAACCACTAATTGATGAGTTGAAAGAGTTATGGCTTTTTCCTGGTTATGCCATGTTATCAGGATGGAGCACAAAAGGTGAATTTGCTTGTCCTTGTTTCAATAAGGACCATCAAGCTATACGATTGAATAACGGTCGTAAGTACTGTTATTGGGGTCATCGTCGATTCTTACCAATGCGACATAAATTTTGGAAAGAAAAAGTTACATTTAATGGCAAGGTTGATATGAGGCCACCACCATTGAAACTAACTGGATCACAAGTTCTGCAACAATTAAATGAGCTTGACGTTGTAACTGAATATACGAAAGAAGACGTGCTGAAAAGAATGATAAGAGACCAAAAGGAAATTGAGCTTGCAAAAAAAACTAAAGGTAATATTCCGAAAAAAAGACTGAATTGGAAGAAGAAAAGTATCTTTTTTGAATTGCAATATTGGGAGCATAATTTGATTCGCCATAATCTTGATGTCATGCATATTGAGAAGAATTTTTGTGACAATATTCTTTTTACATTGTTGGGCATCAAAGGGAAAACAAAGGATAATTTAAATGCTCGCAAAGACCTCAAAGAGATGAGTATTAGGCGCGTGCTACATCCTCAACCGCGAGGAGCAAATCAACAGTATGTGGCCCCAGCAGATTTTACAATGAGCAACAAAGAGAAAGATATATTCTTGAAAGTGTTGTTGAATCTCAAAGTTCCAGATGGTTATTCTTCGAATATTTCACAATGTGTGCACCCTCAAGAGAGAAGCATTTGGGGACTTAAGAGTCATGAAAATCACATTCTAATGCAACAACTACTCCCGATAGCTGTACGTAGGGTATTGCCAAAGCATGTTGTCAAAGCTTTAATTGAATTAAGTAATTGCTTTGCGATACTATGCTCAAGTGTAAATACTTTAGCTGACTTGGAGAAATTTGAAGACCGTATGGCTCTTACTTTATGCAGTCTAGAGAAGATATTCCCTCCAGGATTTTTTGATGTGATGGAACATTTGCCCATGCATTTGACTGATGAACTATTAATTGCCGGGTCAGTGCTTTATCGTTGGATGTATCCAATGGAAAGGTATCTACACACATTGAAACTCTATGTGCGAAATCGTGCTCATCCTGAGGCCTCAATTGCTAAGTCTGTCCTTTTAGAAGAGTGCATGACCTTTTGCTCGAGGTATTTGGGTGATAACGTGGAAACCAAGTCTAGTCGACCTATTAGAACAGATGACAAAGGTAATGACTCTGGTCGCGCTGTTGGGAAAAAGTTCAAATTCAGCTTGATGAAGAAACATTGGTTCAAGCTCATCGTTATGTGCTTTTCAACACTGATTCAGTGGCACCGTTCATCGAGTAAGTTAGGTTTTTGCCTTAACAACTTGCACAACTTTGTTACTTGTAGGTTTCGATACATTCATTACGAAATTGACATGTATGCATTTTTATAGAAAACATCTTGTGGAACTTTCAAAAGAGTATCCTCAACTTTCACAGCACCATATTCAACGCCTTCATAACGAAAAATTCAGCACATGGTTTAAGAATCATGTAAGTCGGTTTATTCCTTGTTAATCTTAATAGTGCTCTAGTATATTTGCTATATAAAATTTTGATTACCTTTTTTGTTGGGCAAATATCAGGTGCGCAGTTTGACAAATAACGCTCAACTACCTGATGAAATTAGGAGCTTGTCTTTAGGCCCTCTAAAGGATGCTTTTAGATTCCACTCTTATATTGTTCGTGGTTTTCGATTTCGGACAAAGGCAGTTGATCAACGTAGAAAAACTCAAAATAGTGGGGTGGTTCTAAAAGCTGCACAAATGAGTTATTCTAGCCGTAGAGACAAAAATCCTCTTTTAGGGGATGTTACTTTCTATGGACAGGTTACAAACATCATTAAGATTCGTTACCTTAACGGCATGAAATTTGTCTTATTCAAATGCGATTGGATCGATAACCGTATGGGTAAAAAATTAGATGAATTTAACTTTACGCTCGTTAACTTCAACTATTTGTTATACAAAGATAACCGAGTTGGTGATGAACCTTTTATCCTAGCATCTCAAGCAGAACAAGTTTGGTATGTGGAAGACCCGTTAGAATCAGACTGGCATGTTGTTGTTTCGATGACACCAAGAGACAAATTTGATGGATATTTAGCCAATGAAGACTTAGATGTCCATGAAGTTGAGCCATTTAGCATGCAACAACTAGATCAAGATCAAAATGTATCTTGGACGAGGCAAGGGATAGATGGCTCCATAATTGACACAACCGTTCTTGATGATGACGATGGCACGGAGGAAGAAAGGGATGAAGTTTTTGAGGAATGAAGGGATGGTGGTTGAAATGCTTGAACTTTTTTACCCCTGTATTACGTTAGTGAGAACATATCAGAATTACAAAATGATGATTGAAATGGATGTTTTATTAAATCTTTGTTCTCGTATTCACGTGTTGCCTTTTATTTTTTAATATTAACGGTTATGTTATAAATGATGTGCTTAAATGTTTTTTGATATTGTGACAGGAAACAATGCGGTCTTCTGTAAATTTTAATGATAATATTAAGAATGCATTAGAAGAATTTGAACATTCATCTTTTAAAGAGGGCACTCCAATTACTTTGTATGGATTCTGTAAAATTGAATTATGTCGTTACTTGCAAAAATGTGGGAAACAAATATCAAAACAATATTTGTTTGAAAAAATACTCCAGACGCTACCACCATGTTGGGATCAAGCAAAAGAAAAGATATTTCAAAAGCATAATCCAACGCGTGGAGAGAAATTAGTAGAGCTACTAGAGGAGGAAGAACGAGAGTTTCATCCTTTATGGATAGAATTTGAGCAACATAAAATGAGCCCAAATTTAAATGTGCGAGATCATATGCATAACAAAGAAAGAGTATACAACATTTTAAAGAGGAGAGGCTTTTGTCCTAACATAATTGTTCTCGTGCATGCGATTGTGAGTACTCTTCCACCCACATGGACAATTTCATCTATTATTAAAAGGATAAAATGTGGTTAGCTCAATATGAGGGATTTGGCTGATTTTTTGGAAGAAATAGAAAGGTATTGAAAATGCATACTATCAAAGGAAATACGATGTATTATAAGTTTTCATTTTGTGTTTCATGTATAACGTTTATTCATATTTATTTTTACATATATGTTTTTTTATACAGATCTATCATGCCAAAAAACCCTTATCATTCCGTGGGAGTAGGAGGGTCATCGGATTCTCAAGCAGAAATGACCCCCCCATGTGCTCAGACGTCTATAGGATCACATCGGTCTCAACCAGAGTCATCTCAGCCAATGATATGCCAACCCTCAGATAATATGGGTGGAGGTATGTGTCTACCTATATAGTAGATAATTGTAAAATTCTGCTACAAATATTTTACTTTTATAATTATTCATGTCATATTTTCTTTTGAATTTTTATCAGGTAGTGCTGAGGGTACACCATTACCAACTCAAAATGGTCCCGCTACTAGTGTGAAACGTAGAGGGTTTTCGAAACCATGGAAAGAATGGGATAGTGGTCAAAAGTTGATAATTGGGTGGAATAACGACTATCAGCCAATCGAACCCAACGGGAAGAAGCTTGCGAGTCAGTTGGGATATTTCGCTAGACAAGGATCGTTATTTCCTTTGGATGTGGACGATTGGAGAAGAGTATTGGAGAAAAATCTCGATATAGTTTGGGATAGTGTGAAGGTACTTGTTTATCATTGCGAATATAAATTTGAATATTTTAAAATGCTCAGTTAGTACGTCAATCAAATGATCTATTTATAATTTATTTATATTCTTTTGTTTGTAGCGCAATACAAATGCCCCTGAAGGATTTAAGCCAATTTGTTTTCAAATGCTGGACAATGCTTGGAGGCGCTTTAAGTATCGTATAAAAAAGGACTATTATGAGGCATATGACAATGACACAGATCGACTTGAAAATGTACCTCTCCAAGTTGATCCCGATATATGGCCTAAATTAGTGTCTTATTGGGGTGAAAAAGAAACCGTGGTATGAAATATGTAGAATTACTTTCTATTTATTTTTGTTGATTGTTTATATGTATCAAAATTGTAACATGATTTAACTCTTTATATAGCAAGTGGCGGCCAAAAACGCCGAAAATAGGGCAAACCTTTGTGCCCACCCTAGGATTGGGAGGACGTCAATTCCTCAAGTTGTAGAAAAGGTTAACATCATATTTTATATTCCTTACATATTCTTTTATGCTTTTAGTTTGAGGACGATAATGTTGAATTTCATCATTACTATTATGAACGTAATATGTTTTTTTTCTTATCTTACTTAAAAAATAATAGATGAAAAAAGCCGACTTGCCTATCGACAAGCTTAGTGTGTATAGAGAGACTCGAAGGGTGAAAGATAAGACGTATAATATGGAGGATGGAGCAGCTGGTACAGAGGTATTATATTTTAGTGTCCATCCTTGTTACCTAATGTAAAAAATATTGCAATAAATGTTTTATGGTATTGCAGACTGTTTAAAACTCTTTTTTTAATTTGTAGGAAAGTATACAAAGACAGTTGAATGCGATAGAAGAAGAACAACAGAATGACCCGAAAGTGAGAGATAAAATCTTTGAGGATGTCATTGGTCGTGACGGACATGGACGTGTATTATGTAGGGGAGTTGGTATTCGACCGCCATCTGTAAGGTCCATGCCTTCTCACTTTTACGAGAGCGAGATCGAAAGGTTGCAAAAGAGGATTGAGGAGGGAGAGACTCGTCATCATGAAGAGATTCAAGAGTTGAAAGAGACCACCAACAAATTGTTTCGTATGATACAAAATGCTGGATTCCCAATACCACCAGATGATTCCCCGAGTACTTCCGATGTTCAGCTGTAGGGAACAGGTATCCTCATTTCTCATCGTTATCCAATTATCAGAAAGAAATTATTTTGGATAGGAATACTAAATTGTACAAAGACAATTGGCGCAATTGTTTCTTGTTACTTCCCGTGTGTGTGTGTGTGGTGGTGGGGGGGGGGGGGGGGGGGAGTACATAAGTATAATATATAGTATATTACTGCATATATATACTATATATACAGTATATATACTGGTATATATATGCATATATATGCATGTATATAACTGCATATATATGCATATATATACTGTTATATATGCATATATATATGCAACATATATATGCAGTATATATATGCATATATACCAGTATATATATATGCATATATAGTACTTATTACGATTGGTTTGCACTTGAAACAAACATATATTTTAGCACACGTCATCGAAGGGTTAAAACGTAAAACAAACCCAAAACGGTCCCGTAAGAGTCACGAACACCTCGCACGGGACCAATGTGACTCGTAGGAACCGATCGCGTAGGCACGGGACTCCCGGTTGGAGTGTACGACATAAATTTGCAAAAAAATAAACTTAAGCATAAAAACATGCCATCGAAGGGTGAAAACGTAAAACAGCCTTAAAACGGTTCCGTAAGAGTCACGAACACCTTGTACGGGACCAATGTGACTCGTAGGAACAGACGGCGTAGTCCCGGGGCTCCCGGTTGGAGTGTACGACGTAAAGTTGCAAAAAATTAGCCTTAAGCATAAAAACATGCCATCGAATGGTGAAAACGTAAAAGAGCCTTAAAACGATCCCGTAAGAGTCACGAACACCTCGCACGAGACCAATGTGACTTGTAGGAACCGATCGCGTAGGCACGGGACTCCCGGTTTGAGTGTACAACGTAAATTTACAAAAAATTAGCCTTAAGCATAAAAACATGTCATCGAATGGTGAAAACGTAAAACAGCCTTAAAACGGTCCCGTAAGAGTCACGAACACCTCGCACGGGACCAATGTGACTCGTAGGAACCGATCGCGTAGGCACGGAACTCCCGGTTGGAGTGTACGACGTAAACTTGCAAAAAATTAGCCTTAAGCATAAAAACATGCCATCGAATGGTGAAAATGTAAAACAGCCTTAAAACGGTCTCGTAAGAGCCACGAACACCTCGCACGGGACCAATGTGACTCGTAAGAACAGACGGCGTAGTCCCAAGGCTCCCGGTGGGAGTGTACGATGCAAATTTGCAAAAAAATAAACTTAATCATAAAAACATGCCATCGAAGGGTGAAAACGTAAAACAGCCTTAAAACGGTTCCGTAAGAGTCACGAACACCTCGTACGGGACCAATGTGACTCGTAGGAACAGACGGCGTAGTCCCGGGGCTCCCGGTTGGAGTGTACGATGTAAAGTTGCAAAAAATTAGCCTTAAGCATAAAAACATGCCATCGAATGGTCAAAACGTAAAACAGCCTTAAAACGGTCCCGTAAGAGTCACGAACACCTCGCACGAGACCAATGTGACTCGTAGGAACCGATCGCGTAGGCACGGGACTCCCGGTTTGAGTGTACGACGTAAATTTGCAAAAAATTAGCCTTAAGCATAAAAACATGCCATCGAATGGTGAAAATGTAAAACAGCCTTAAAACGGTCCCGTAAGAGTCACGAACACCTCGCACGGGACCAATGTGACTCGTAGGAACCGATCGCGTAGGCACGGAACTCCCGGTTGGAGTGTACGGCGTAAATTTGCAAAAAATTAGCCTTAAGCATAAAAACATGCCATCGAATGGTGAAAACGTAAAACAGCCTTAAAACGGTCTCGTAAGAGCCACGAACACCTCGCACGGGACCAATGTGACTCGTAAGAACAGACGGCGTAGTCCCAAGGCTCCCGGTTGGAGTATACGAT
The DNA here is from genome assembly GCA_949130495.1 of Sambucus nigra. NCBI lineage: Eukaryota > Viridiplantae > Streptophyta > Magnoliopsida > Dipsacales > Adoxaceae > Sambucus > Sambucus nigra. The sequence goes on from OX422211.1 coordinate 380,942,195, forward strand.
GTAAATTTGCAAAAAAATAAACTTAAGCATAAAAACATGCCATCGAAGGGTGAAAATGTAAAACAGCCTTAAAACGGTACCGTAAGAGTCACGAACACCTCGTACGGGACCAAAGTGACTCGTAGGAACAGACGGTGTAGTCCCGGGGCTCCCGGTTGGAGTGTACGATGTAAAGTTGCAAAAAATTAGCCTTAAGCATAAAAACATGCCATCGAATGGTGAAAACGTAAAACAGCCTTAAAACGGTCCCGTAAGAGTCACGAACACCTCGCACGGGACCAATGTGACTCGTAGGAACCGATCGCGTAGGCACGGGACTCCCGGTTTGAGTGTACGACGTAAATTTTCAAAAAATTAGCCTTGAGCATAAAAACATGCCATCGAATGGTGAAAACGTAAAACAACCTTAAAACGGTCCCGTAAGAGCCACGAACACCTCGCACGGGACCAATGTGACTCGAAAGAACAGACGGCGTAGTCCCGAGGCTCCCGGTTGGAGTGTACGATGTTAATTTGTAAAAAAATAAACTTAAGCATAAAAACATGCCATCAAATGGTGAAAACGTAAAACAGCCTTATAACGGTCCCGTAAGAGTCACTAACACCTCGCACGGGACCAGTGTGACTCGTAAGAACAGACTGCGTAGTCCCGAGGCTCCCGGTTTGAGTGTACGATGTAAATTTTCAAAAAATTAGCCTTGAGCATAAAAAATGCCATCGATGGCTGAAAACGTAAAACAGCCTTAAAACGGTTCCGTAAGAGCAACGAACACCTCGCACTGGACCAATGTGACTCGTAGGAACAGACGGCGTAGTCCCGGGGCTCCCGGTTGGAGTGTACGACGTAAACTTGCAAAAAATTAGCCTTAAGCATAAAAACATGCCATCGAATGGTGAAAACGTAAAACAGCCTTAAAACAGTCCCGTAAGAGTCACGAACACCTCGCACGGGACCAATGTGACTCGTTGGAATCGATCGCGTAGGCACGGGACTCCCGGTTTGAGTGTACGACGTAAAGTTTCAAAAAATTAGCCTTAAGCATAAAAACATGCCATCGAATTGTGAAAACGTAAAACAGCCATAAAACGGTCCCGTAAGAGTCACGAACACCTCGCACGGGACCAATGTGACTCGTAAGAACAGGCGGCGTAGTCCCGAGGCTCCCGGTTGGAGTGTACGATGTAAATTTGCAAAAAAATAAACTTAAGCATAAAAACATGCCATCGAAGGGTGAAAATGTAAAACAGCCTTAAAACGGTTCCGTAAGAGTCATGAACACCTCGCACGGGACCAATGTGACTCGTAGGAACAGACGGCGTAGTCCCGGGGCTCCCGGTTGGAGTGTACGACGTAAACTTGCAAAAAATTAGCCTTAAGCATAAAAACATGCCATCGAATGGTGAAAACGTAAAACAGCCTTAAAACGGTCCCGTAAGAGTCACGAACACCTCGCACGGGACCAATGTGACTCGTAGGAACAGGCGGCGTAGTCTCGAGGCTCCCGGTTGGAGTGTACGATGTAAATTTGCAAAAAAATAAACTTAAGCATAAAAACATGCCATCGAAGGGTGAAAATGTAAAACAGCCTTAAAACGGTTCCGTAAGAGTCATGAACACCTCGCACGGGACCAATGTGACTCGTAGGAACAGACGGCGTAGTCCCGGGGCTCCCGGTTGGAGTGTACGACGTAAACTTGCAAAAAATTAGCCTTAAGCATAAAAACATGCCATCGAATGGTGAAAACGTAAAACAGCCTTAAAACGGTCCCGTAAGAGTCACGAACACCTCGCACGGGACCAATGTGACTCGTAGGAACAGGCGGCGTAGTCTCGAGGCTCCCGGTTGGAGTGTACGATGTAAATTTGCAAAAAAATAAACTTAAGCATAAAAACATGCCATCGAAGGGTGAAAACGTAAAACAGCCTTAAAACGGTTCCGTAAGAGTCACGAACACCTCACACGGGACCAATGTGACTCGTAGGAACAGACGGCGTAGTCCCGGGGCTCCCGGTTGGAGTGTACGACGTAAACTTGTAAAAAATTAGCCTGAAGCATAAAAACATGCCATCGAATGGTGAAAACGTAAAACAGCCTTAAAACGGTCCCGTAAGAGTCACGAACACCTCGCACGGGACCAATGTGACTCGTACGAACCGATCGCGTAGGCACGGGACTCCCGGTTTGAGTGTACGACGTAAATTTGCAAAAAATTAGCCTTAAGCATAAAAATAAGCCATCGAATGGTGAAAACGTAAAACAGCCATAAAACGGTCCCGTAAGAGCCACGAACACCTCGCACGGGACCAATGTGACTCGTAAGAACAGGCGGCGTAGTCCCGTGGCTACCGGTTGGAGTGTACGACGTAAAGTTGAAAAAAATTAACCTTAAGCATAAAAACATGCCATCAAATGGTGAAAACGTAAAACAGCCTTAAAACGGTCCCGTAAGAGTCACGAACACCTCGCACGGGACCAATGTGACTCGTAAGAACAGACGGCGTAGTCCCAAGGCTCCCGGTTGGAGTGTACGACGTAAAGTTGCAAAAAAATAAACTTAATCATAAAAACATGCCATCGAAAGGTGAAAACATAAAACAAACCCAAAACGGTCCTGTAAGAGTCACGAACACATCCCACGGGACCAATGCGACTCGTATGAACCGATCGCGTAGGCACGGGACTCCCGGTTTGAGTGTACGACATAAAGTTGCAAACAATTAGCGTTAAGCATAAAAACATGCCATCAATGGTGAAAACCTAAAACAGCCTTAAAATGGTCCCGTAAGAGCCACGAACACCTCGCACGGGACCAATGTGACTCGTAAGTACTGGCGGCGTAGTCCCGAGGCTCCCGGTTGGAGTGTACGACGTAAATTTGCAGAAAAATAAACTTAAGTGTAAAAACATGCCATCGAAGGGTGAAAACGTAAAACAAACCCAAAACGGTCCCGTAAGAGTCACGAACACCTCGTACGGGACCAATGTGACTCGTAGGAACAGACGGCGTAGTCCCGGGGCTCCCGGTTGGAGTGTACGACGTAAAGTTGCAAAAAATTAGCCTTAAGCATAAAAACATGCCATCGAAAGGTGAAAACATAAAACAGCCTTAAAACGGTCCCGTAAGAGTCACGAACACCTCGCATGGGACCAATGTGACTCGTAGGAACCGATCGCGTAGGCACGGGACTCCCGGTTTGAGTGTACGACGTAAATTTTCACAAAATTAGACTTGAGCATAAAAACATGCCTTTGAATGGTGAAAACGTAAAACAGCCTTAAAACGGTCCCGTAAGAGCCACGAACACCTCGCACGGGACCAATGTGACTCGTAAGAACAGACGACGTAGTTCCGAGGCTCCCGGTTGGAGTGTACGATGTAAATTTGCAAAAAAATAAACTTAAGCATAAAAACATGCCATTAAATGGTGAAAACGTAAAACAGCCTTAAAACGGTCCCGTAAGAGTCACGAACACCTCGCACGGGACCAGTGTGACTCGTAAGAACAGACGGCGTAGTCCCGAGGCTCCCGGTTTTAGTGTACGATGTAAATTTTCAAAAGATTAGCCTTGAGCATAAAAAATGCCATCGATGGCTGAAAACGTAAAATAGCCTTAAAACGGTTCCGTAAGAGCAACGAAACCTCGCACGGGACCAATGTGACTCGTAGGAACAGACGGCGTAGTCCCGGGGCTCCCGGTTGGAGTGTACGACGTAAAGTTGCAAAAAATTAGCCTTAAGCATAAAAACATGCCATCGAATGGTGAAAACGTAAAACATCCTTAAAACGGTCCCGTAAGAGTCACGAACACCTCTCACGGGACCAATGTGACTCGTTGGAACCGATCGCGTAGGCACGGGACTCCCGGTTTGAGTGTACGACGTAAAGTTGCAAAAAATTAGCCTTGAGCATAAAAACATGCCATCGAATGGTGAAAACGTAAAACAGCCTTAAAACGGTCCCGTAAGAGCCACGAACACCTCGCACGGGACCAATGTGACTCGTAAGAACAGACGGCGTAGTCCCGAGGCTCCCGGTTGGAGTGTACGACGTAAATTTGCAAAAAACTAAACTTAAGCATAAAAACATGCCATCAAATGGTAAAAACGTAAAATAGCCTTAAAACGATCCCGTAAGAGTCGCGAACACCTCGCAGGGGACCAGTGTGACTCGTAAGAACAGACGGCGTAGTCCCGAGGCTCCCGGTTTGGGTGTACGACGTAAATTTTTAAAAAATTAGCCTTGAGCATAAAAACATGCCATCGAATGGTGAAAACGTAAAACAACCTTAAAACGGTTCCGTAAGAGCCACGAACACCTCGCCCGGGACCAATGTGACTCGTAGGAACAGACGGCGTAGTTCCGAGGCTCCCGGTTGGAGTGTACGACGTAAACTTGCAAAAAATTAGCCTTAAGCATAAAAACATGCCATCGAATGGTGAAAACGTAAAACAGCCTTAAAACGGTCCCGTAAGAGTCACGAACACCTCGCACGGCACCAATGTGACTCGTTGGAACCGATCGCGTAGTCCCGAGGCTCCCGGTTGGAGTGTACGATGTAAATTTGCAAAAAAATAAACTTAAGCATAAAAACATGCCATCGAAGGGTGAAAACGTAAAACAGCCTTAAAACGGTTCCGTAAGAGTCACGAACACCTCGCACGGGACCAATGTGACTCGTAGGAACAGACGGCGTAGTCCTGGGGCTCCCGGTTGGAGTGTACGACGTAAACTTGCAAAAAATTAGCCTTAAGCATAAAAACATGCCATCGAATGGTGAAAACGTAAAACAGCCTTAAAACGGTCCCGTAAGAGTCACGAACACCTCGCACGGGACCAATGTGACTCGTAGGAACCGATCGCGTAGGCACGGGACTCCCGGTTTGAGTGTACGACGTAAATTTGCAAAAAATTAGCCTTAAGCATAAAAACATGCCATCGAATGGTGAAAACATAAAACAACCTTAAAACGGTCCCGTAAGAGTCACGAACACCTCGCACGGGATCAATGTGACTCGTAGGAACCGATCGCGTAGGCACGGGACTCCCGGTTTGAGTGTACGACGTAAAGTTGCAAAAAATTAGCCTTAAGCATAAAAACATGCCATCGAATGGTGAAAACGTAAAACATCCTTAAAACGGTCCCGTAAGAGCCACGAACACCTCGCACGGGACCAATGTGACTCATAAGAACAGATGGCGTAGTCCCGAGGCGCCCGGTTGGAGTGTACGACGTAAATTTGCAAAAAAATAAACTTAAGCATAAAAACATACCATGTTGCTGAAATTTGTATTAAACTTTAATTTTAATTATTAGTTGTTAAAAAATGTTGATTTGTTGCGTAGGAACTAAAAATGAGTGAATATTGATCACAAGTTTTTATGGGTTAAAAATTGCAAAACAAGTAAAACTGACTTTTTTGTTTTGTTTCTTATATTTTTTTGCAGGATAACATTTTAGGGGTATATTTTATTCGCGTGAAACACATGAACGAAAGAATGGTTTGCGACAGGTAAATTGTTTATTTTTGTTGTTGACATGCGAGATTTTTTTTTTTACTGGCCGTGCGGGCTTTTGTGTTGATTAAACAGGTTCGTTTTCTTGTATAAACAAAGGATACTCTGCCAAAATTTTTTAAAAATTGTAATGAATTGTTGATTTGGGAGGTTTTTCAATTTTTTTATGGCCGTGCGGGCCTTTGTGTTCATTTAACAGGTTGGTTTTCATGTATAAACAAAGGAGACTCTGCCGAATTTTTTTAAAAATTGTAATGAATTGTTGATTTGGGAGATTTTTCAATTTTTTTATGGCCGTGCGGGCCTTTGTGTTCATTAAACAGGTTGGTTTTCATGTATAAACAAAGGAAACTCTGCCGAATTTTTTTAAAAATTGTAATGAATTGTTGATTTGGGAGATTTTTCAATTTTTTTATGGCCGTGCGGGACTTTGTGTTCATTAAACAGGTTGGTTTTCATGTATAAACAAAGGAGATTTTGTTGAATTTTTTTAAAAATTGTAAAGAATCGTTGATATGCGATATTCTTATAGCTGTGCGGGTTTTTTTATTGATTAAAAAGGTTGGTTTTCATGTATAACAATGGAGATTTTGTCAATTTTTTTTAAAATTTGTAAAAAGTTGGTGGTACGATTAACTAATATATTTGGATATTTTATTTTACTATAATATTATTTTGATAAAATGATTACTTATTGATTGCAGGTTGTGCACAAGAAGTTGAAGAGACGGGATTTTGAGTGTCTACTATATGCGACACTAAGAGAAGTTTTCAAAGCGTGACAACCATATTTATCATCTTAATTTAGGAAGATATTTTATTGACAGTTGTATATCTTATTAATTAGTATGATTTTGTACTCATTTAAATATTTCGACTTGAATGTTGTTTAATGGAAGAAATTGTTATTAGATACGTGCTTCAATGAATGTGGTCGATATATTGTGTTTTTGATCGGATGATTTGATTTATAATGCATATTAGACGTCAATTATTATTGCAACATAAAACATATAATAATATAACTATTTATGATAATTTTTTATTTATTAATTGGGACAGTTCTAAACCGTCCCTAATACTTATTTGTATTAATTGAGAATACCTTTTGGGACGGTTTTTACCGTCCCTAATACTCATTTTTGCATCAACTGAAATTACCTTTAGGGACGGTTTTTACCGTCCCTAATTGGGTTGCCAGAATCTCAGTAGTATTAGGGACGGTTTATCCGTCCCTAATACTATTGGCGGGAGCGGGGATTTTTTCGCGGGAACACTATTTGGGACGGTAAAAACCGTCCCTAATGTCAAATGCAGAGTGTTTATGAATTAAAATTTAGGACGGTAAAATCCGTCCCTAAAATATTTTGGACGCCTAGTATAAGGGACGGATTTTTGCCGTTGCAAAAACTGTCCCTAATACTCTTTAGGGACGGTTTTTGTACTTTTAGGGACGGTTTTTTACAGTCCCAAATACTCATTTTTCTTGTAGTGCTCGGTCCTCGGTCGCCACCACTCTAAGGTCAGAATTGACCTCGATCTTGGATCGTCACCTGAGTTAGGTCAGAATTGACCTCGGTCGTCACCACTCTTAGGTCAGAATTGACCTCGGTCTTGGATCGTCACCTGAGTTAGGTCAGAATTGACCTCGGTCCTCGGTCATCACCACTCTTAGGTTAGAATTGACCTCGATCTTGGATTGCCACCTGAGTTAGGTCAGAATTGACCTCAGTCCTCGATCGTCACCACTTGTAGGTCAGAATTGATCTCGGTCTTGGATTGTCACCTGAGTTTGGTCAGAAATGGCCTCGGTCATCGGTAGTCACCACTCTTAGGTCAGAATTGACCTTGCTCTTGGATCGTCACCTGAGTTAGGTCAGAATTGACCTCGGTCCTCGTTCGTCACCACTCTTAGGTCAGAGTTGACCTTGATCATGGATAATCACCTGAGTTAGGTCAGAATTGACCTCGGTCCTCGGTCGTCACCACTCTTAGGTCAGAATTGACGTCGATCTTGGATCGTCACCTGAGTTAGGTCAGAATTGACCTCGATCCTCGGTCGTCACCACTCTTAGGTAAAAATTGACCTCGGTCTTAAATCGTCACCTGAGTTAGGTCAGAATTGACCTCGGTCCTCGGTCATCGTCACTCTTAGTTCAGAATTAACCTCGGTCTTAGATCGTCACCTGAGTTAGGTCAGAATTGACCTTGGTCTTATATCGTCACCTGAGTTAGGTCAGAATTGACCTTGGTCCTCGATCGTCACCACTCTTAGGTCAAAATTGATCTCGGTCTTTGATCGTCACCTGAGTTAGGTCAAAATTAACCTCGGCCCTCGATCGTCACCACACTTAGGTTAGAATTGACCTTGGTCTTGGATCGTCACCTTAGTTAGGTCAGAATTGATCTCGATCCTCGATCGTCACCACTCTTAGGTCAGAATTGACCTCGGTCTTAGATGATCACCTGAGTTAGGTTAGAATTGACCTCGGTCCTCGATTGTCACCACTCTTAGGTTATAATTGACCTCGGTCTTGGATCATCACCGGAGTTAGGTTAGAATTAACCTTGATTCACGGTCGTCACCACTCTTAGGTCAGAATTGACCTCGGTCTTGGATCGTCACCTGAGTTAGGTCAGAAATGGCCTCGGTCCAAAGTCATCACCACTCTTAGGTAAGAATTGACCTCGGTCTTGGATCGTCACTTGAGTTTGGTCAAAATTAACATCGTTCCTCGGTCGTCACCACTCTTAGGTCAGAATTGATCTCGGTCTTGGATCGTCACCTGAGTTATGTCAGAAATGGCCTCGGTACTCGGTAGTCATAACTCTTAGGTCAGAATTGACCTCGGTCTTGGATCGTCCCCTGAGTTAGGTCAGAATTGACCTCGATCCTCGGTTGTCACCACTCTTAGGTCAGAATTGAACTTGGTCTTTGATCGTCACCTAAGTTAGGTCATAATTGACCTCGGTCCTCGGTCATCACTACTCTTAGGTCAGAATTGACCTCGATCTTGGATCATCACCTGAGTTTGGTCAGAATTGACCTCGATCCTCGATCGTCACCACTCTTAGGTCATAATTGACCTCGATCTTAGATCGTCACCTGAGTTTTGTCAGAATTGACCTCGGTCCTCGATCGTCACCACTCTTAGGTCATAATTGACCTCGGTCTTGGATCGCCACCTGAGTTAGGTCAGAATTGACCTCAATCCTCGTTCGTCACCACTCTTAGGTCAGAATTGACCTCGGTCTTGGATGGTCACCTGAGTTTGGTCAGAATTGATTTCTGTCCTCGATCGTCATCACTATTTGGTTAGGATTGACCTCGGTCTTGGATCGTCACCTGAGTTAGGTCAGAATTCACCTCTGTCCTCGGTCATCACCATTCTTAGGTTATAATTGACGTCAGTCTTGGATCGTCACCTGAGTTTGGTCAGAATTGACCTCGGTCCTCGGTCGTCACCACTCTTAGGTCAGAATTGATCTCGGTCTTAGATCGTCACCTGAGTTAGGTCAGAATTGACCTCGGTGCTCGATCGTCATCACTCTTAGGTCAGAATTGACCTCGGTCTTGGACTGTTACCTAAGTAAGGTCAGAATTGACCTCGGTCCTCAGTCGTCACACTTTTAGGTCAGAATAGACCTCAGTCTTAAATCGTCACCTGAGTTAGGTCAGAATTAACCTCGGTTCTCGGTCATCATCACTATTAGGGAAGAATTGACCTCGATTTAGGAAGGTCACCTGAGTTAGATCAGAATTGACCTCGGTCCTCGATCGTCACCACTCTAAGGTCAGAATTGATCTCGGTCTTAGATCGTCACCTGAGTTAGGTCAGAAATGGCCTCGGTCCTGGGTCGTCACCAGTCTTAGGTCAGAATTGATCTCGGTCTTAGATTATCGCCTGAGTTAGGTCAGAATTGACCTCGGTCCTCAGTCGTCACCACTCTTAGGTCAGAATTGACCTCGGTCTTGGATCGTCACCTAAGTTAGGTCAGAATTGACCTCGGTTGTCACCACTCTTAGGTCAGAATCGACCTTGGTCTTGGATCGTAACCTGAGTTAGGTCAGAATTGACCTCGGTCCTCGATCATCACCACTCTTAGGTCAGAATTGACCTCGGTCTTGGATTGTCACCTGAGTTAGGCCAGAATTGACCTCTGTCCTCGATCGTCACCACTCTTAGGTCAGAATTGATCTCGGTATTGGATTGTCACCTGAGTTTGGTCAGAAATGGCCTCGATCCTCGGTAGTCACCACTCTTAGTTCAGAATTGACCTTTCTCTTGGATCGTCACCTGAGTTAGGTCAGAATTGACCTCGGTCCTCGTTCGTCACCACTCTTAGGTTAGAATTGACCTCGGTCTTGGATCATCACCTGAGTTAGGTCAGAATTGACCTCGGCCTTCGGTCGTCACCACTCTTAGATCAGAATTGACCTCGATCTTAGATCGTTACCTAGGTTAGGTCAGAATTAACCTCGATCCTCGGTCATCACCACTCTTAGGTCAGAATTGACCTCGGTCTTATATCGTCAACTGAGTTAGGTCAGAATTGACCTCGGTCCTCGGTTGTCATCACTCTTAGGTCAGAATTAACCTCGGTCTTGGATCATCACCCGAGTTAGGTCAGAATTGACCTTGGTCTTGTATCGTCGCCTGAGTTAGGTCACAATTGACCTTGGTCCTTGATCGTCACCACTCTTAGGTCCAAATTGATCTCGGTCTTTGATCGTCACCTGAGTTAGGTGAAAATTAACCTCGGTCCTCGATCGTCACCACACTTAGGTTAGAATTGACCTCGGTCTTGGATCGTCACCTGAGTTAGCAGAATTGACCTTGGTCCTCGATCGTCACCACTCTTAGGTCAGAATTGACCTCGGTCTTAAGTCATCACCTGATGTAGGTTAGAATTGACCTCGGTCCTCGGTCGTCACCACTCTTAGGTCAGAATTGACCTCGGTCTTGGATCGTCACCTGCGTTAGGTCAGAATTGACGTCGGTCCAAAGTCATCACCCCTCTTAGGTAAGAATTGACCTCAATCTTGGATCGTCACCCGAGTTTGGTCAAAATTATCATCAGTCCTCGGTCGTCACCACTCTTAGGTCAGAATTGATCTCGGTCTTGGATCGTCACCTGAGTTATGTCAGAAATGGCCTCGGTCCTCGGTAGTCACAACTCTTAGGTCAAAATTGACCTCGGTCTTAGATCGTCCCCTGAGTTAGGTAAGAATTGACCTCGATCCTCGGTTGTCACCACTCTTAGGTTATAATTGACCTTGGTCTTGGATCGTCACCTAAGTTAGGTCAGAATTGACCTCGGTCCTCGTCGTCACCACTCTTAGGTCAGAATTGACCTCGATCTTGGATCGTTACCTGAGTTAGGTCAGAATTGACCTTGATCCTCGATCGTCACCACTCTTAGGTCATAATTGACCTCGGTCTTAGATCGTCACCTAATTTTGGTCAGAATTGACCTCTGTCCTTGGTCGTCACCACTCATAGGTCATAATTGACCTCGGTCTTGGATCGCCACCTGAGTTAGGTCAGAATTGACCTCAATCCTCGTTCGTCACCACTCTTAGGTCAGAATTGACCTCGGTCTTGGATGGTCACCTGAGTTAGGTCAGAATTGACCTCGGTCCTCGATCGTCACCACTTTTTGGTTAGAATTGACCTCGGTCTTAGATCGTCACCTGAGTTAGGTCAGAATTCACCTCGGTCCCCGGTCAGCACCATTCTTAGGTCATAATTGACCTCAGTCTTGGATCGTCACCTGAGTTAGGTCAGAATTGACCTCGGTCCTCGGTCGTCACCATTCTTAGGTCAGAATTGATCTCGGTCTTAGATCGTCACCTGAGTTAGGTCAGAATTGACCTCAGTCCTCGGTCTTCACCACTCTTAGGTCAGAATTGACCTCGGTCTTGGATCATCACCTGAGTTAGGTCAGAATTGACCTCAATCCACGGTCGTCACCACTCTTAGGTAAGAATTGACCTTGGTCTTGGATCATCACCTGAGTTAGGTCAGAATTAACATCGGTCCTCGATCATCACCACTCTTAGATCAAAATTTATCTCTTTCCAATGGTCCATCCCTGCGCAATTCCAACTTACCATGCGGACGAACGGTTCGTTTGCATCCAAAACTTGATCTAGAGGCCACCGGGTGCTCTCGGGGTCTGTTTGACCTAAGTCGACTCTTTAGCTCGACTGAGGCTAAATGAATCTTTGAAGTTCACTGAAACCCCTTTCCAATGGTCCACTCCGTGCGCGATTCTGACTTACCATGCGGACGAACGATCCATTTGACTCCAAGAGGTCACCGAATGCTTCCAGGGCCTAGTTGACCAAATTGAACTCCCCAAACCAAGCCAAACTCTTTGGAATGTAAAAGTACATCTCCTAACCTTTCCAATGGTCTACCTCGTGCGTGATTCGGACGTACCAGGCGGATGAACAATCCGTTTGCGTCCGAACGATTCCCCATCCAATGGACCGACAAATGCTTCCGAGTTATATTTGACCCAAAGTCAACTCCCGAACCCGGGATCAGTTCAAGTACTTTAAAAGGTCTCTGAATTACCTTTCCAACGATCTACCCCGTGTGCGATTCTGACCAACAGTTTGCCCTCGACAGCCAATTTTTCGAAAAGGCCTGAAACACACTACCAAATGGCAGGTTCCAGATCCTGCCTATCGACATGTGCTGATAGGCAGAACCAGGTCTATGACGATCGGTAGTGACTTGGGCCTACAAAAGGAGGCCTTCACCTTATTTTCAAGGGATTCCAGATCTGATAACAATCTCTCTCAGGGAATTCGAAAAACCGCTCTCGAAGATAGCGCGATTTCAACATCAAAATCCCTTTCTAACTTCCACTTTTCATCATCCTTTTCATCAAACTTGGTGAGTTAGGCACTCTCCATTATCATCCAAGTGCAAGGTATGCTCTCCAACATTCAAGATCAAGCTCAATATCTTCAAGAAGGTCCAACTTTCTCAACTTTCTCTTAAATTCTCTTAAATTCTCAGTAACTTGTTTTATTACTTAGCATTTTTATTATCCCATCTCACACATCCTAATATACTTTTTATTTAGTATTATTGCACATCTCTTATTTTCATATAAATAAAAAACCCCAAAAATAAGAAAAAGATGGTATGCTCATAAATTCCAAATGGGATTCTCATACTTTTCTCACACTTTTCTCACAACTAAAACACTTTTTTCTACACACACACACTCACAAATAAGAGATCCCCCATTTGGATTTATGGGATAAAACTCACCCCTCGTTTTGTATGCGAACTATGTGGACTTTGATGCCTTTATAGGCTACGTAGGCATCTCGGGGTAAAACTCGAGATTCGAGTCCTTTTCTCACTTTCTCTCTCGTTTTCCATCTTCTCTAAATCCAATTTTCTTATAATTCTACATAATTGTTCTTAGTGACGTATTACCCCATATGCGTTATCGTTCCATTATAACGATCAACGTAAGGGTAATCGCGTAAATCTTATTTTCTAATATTATTTTTATACCTTCCTACGGATGACTCGCTTTATCTCTCCCATGATACAAGTCGAGGATTCCTATCTCCACTATATATATACACATGCACACATATCACAGGGAAATTAAAAAAGGAAAATAACAAACATCCATGAGAGACCGAAAGGGCGGCATGGGTGCTTAACACCTTCCCATTTCGTAACTTAGCCTCTGACCCTTCTCGAATCATTTTGGTTTCGTATGCACCAGTATGTCTTTGGATGCCATCCTTCGGGATGGCTTCCCCTTTTTTCTTTTGTCTGTTTTGAGTAAAATAGACTGGCGACTCTAAATCTCTCTACATTTTTAAACCTCATCTCAAACGACGCCGGTCGAAGCGTTCCTAAGACCTAAGGATCCTCCCTTCATGCGTCCTCCCGTAGGCAAGGATCGGGGATGGCCACACTTAGTGTTCACCACTTGTGCTCGAGTGGTTTAAGTTTCCCTTCTACATTAGTAGGAGAATCATAACTATTATGGGGATAGCGTGCCTAAGATTTAAAAGACCGAGGCCAAAGAAGGTCCAATTAATAAATACGATATAGCTTGGCCTGAAGTAGGAGGACCTCACCAGTGGGAGGAATTACATTGGGAGTATTAATCCTAAGAGATTTACAAGAGTGGACGACGTGATCTATTTTGTCCACTAGGTTAGGGGAATTATGAACAACGGAGCCACGGACTATAAGAGTAGGGAAAACAATGAAAATGTTAGGAGAAATGAAAAAAAAAAGAAAGGTCAACAAGGATGCCATTTTGACAGATCCTTTAAAAGGAAGATATTATGCTCGTGGCAAGTGAGGCCACCTGGTTGTTAGATGCCTTAGTGGAAACCAAAATTTTGAGGTATACGTACATGGATTGTACGTATGAGTCTAGCTTAGACATCGAGGATTTGTTATTCTTTATTAGTACTATGTTTACTACGATTATGACGTATATAGATTCCCTTTTAGATTTATGTATTTATGGTTACCCCTAGTAGGGAGGGGTATAATTTACATCATGATTTTAGAGATGTGAAAATTTATTTGGTTATCTTGGTTTTAATCACTTTGTTGACTTTTAGATGTGATATCATCATGTTATTAGTAAGTTTGTGTGCATAGATAGGTTTTACTCTTATATCGACTACCGTGGATAGGCTTTCATATGCCATGTTTGGGGAAAATTCTTATTATAGGTTGTTGGGTTTTTGCTTGGGAGGAGGTTGGGCCCTTTTGTTTATGTATTAATGTGATTACATTATAGGGGATTACAGTGGCGTAGTGGTGTCATCGATAGTCTGAGGTTATTTAATTTTTATTTAGATATGTGTTGCATTATCACCTACGTGACAAATAATTTTTTCCTCAGAGATTGGAAGTAGTTTTGGGTTAGCGTGAGGGCATTTATATGGGATTGACCATGTAAAATATATTTGAGGGTTATGGGAGTAGACAATATAATTTTTTGATTGAGCATTTGGGGACGACGTTACTTTAAGGGAGCTCCAAAAGAAGGATGGTTCAGTAAGTTGATGTGTGAACCACCAGGAGAATGTTAAGGTCAAGATATAAGATGGGATTTTTTTTATTACATATCAACAACTGACTAGACCAGTCAAGGAGAGTGTCCTCTCCTGATAATTGAAATAGGGGAATGTTATAGCCAATGACAAAATTGGGAGGGGAATATCCTGAAGGCAGCTTTCTAGCTCTATATAGTACTGGCGCGTCATTTGTAAATTTTTACTGCACGGAGGGGTGGTTCACTATGATTTATAATTAAATCTTATTGTAGAGGAGATGGTGCAGTAGTGGTCTTCGCTACACCCAATTTGTGTTTGAGGAGGTTTATATCCCAACATTGAAGTTTACCAAGAGTGGGTATATGATTGGCAACGCGAATAGGTCCTTTCTTCAATTGATGACAGGAGAGAGGTACATTTTTCAAAGAAATTTTTTTTCCAGAGGGGGGTTCCAAACTACGAGAAGTAATTTTAAGCAAGGAGTGTTTTTTGAGGTTTTATATACATTCCAAAAGTGATTTGGAGTATAGTATTTTGGAAAGTTCGTACAATTGATTCGATGAAGTAATTTTGATATGGATTTGGTTAAGAAGGTGTTCCTTCTAGTCAAGATGGTATATCACAAGAGAATTTTGAGGTAGTGGAGTGTTTGGAATTGCAACCTAGTAGTGGGGTGATTAAACCAAGTAATTTTGATAGGATTCAGGAGTTCCAAAAAGTATATGGTACCATATGGGGTCATGAGATTTAAATTGACCAAGTTAATTATCGTTACGAGTTTTGTAACCCATTCATTTTAGGTGGTGGTTAGGACACCATGGAGGATAGTATGTCTATAATTCAGATTTGGAAGTTTTGACGACCAATCAAGGGAAGTGGAGGACGAGAAGAGGTTTGAATAATAGGTATAAGAGAGAGGTCGTGCGTTGTTAGTGAACTCCAACATGCGAACGGTGGAATACAGTCTCCCCAAAAGGGGTAGGCAACTAGACGAGAATCTCTTTTAGAAGGTATAGGTAGGTAGAGGTCTATGTCATTTAACCTCACCTTGCCACATTTAGTGGACGTGATACATTTCTACGGAGACATGACAAATGGAGTCCTTGAGTGAAAAGTTGGTGTTTTAGTGGTTAGAATATTTTGGTTTTGAGTATAAATGAATGCGATTTGTGATAAGACCTAGGTGTATATTAGGTTGTTGTGGATAGATTCATTTATAGCAGTGGGTGGATGCTACGAGTGAGATATTCTTAGATTTTTAATTAGGAATATAATTAATTCAAATTTTGTGGACAAAATTCCCTGTCTAGGGGGAATGTAATACCCCATATATTCTATGAATTAATGAATTGAATAAAATTAAGTTTTTTTTCTCGTTGTGACTGGTGAAGTCACCATTTATATCTTTATGTTCTATTTAATTTGGATTGGAAATTGGATAAAGGATGCGGTGATTAATTAATGGTGTGGTAGTGGTGTTCACTACACCCAATTGGGCTTGTCGGTTGGGATTGATTTGAACCGTTGTGATGCATGAGTGGGGTGAATATCCTTTGGGTGAGATTAGGTTTAGGTTATAACTTCCCCGAGTGAGGTAGTTATTATATCCCATTGTTTGATTTAAATTAGGTGTGAGATTATAGCTAGACATGATGCCTTAGGAGAATAAACTATAGTTAATTGAGCTTTAATATACTAATGTGTGTGTTGTAATGTATAACAAGGTGAGACTACACATAGATTTGAAAACCAAGAGTGTTAGGGTTATTTTATTATGGGATAAATATAAAGTTATAGATGTGAAATACATGTTATCATCTAAAACTGGTATACTAATTTAATCTTAGCTGAAGTATATATGGTCAAACGATAATAGATAAAAAGATGGAATTTGACCCAATACTAGTCTAGAACTAGATATATAGAGAGAGATGAGAGTAAAGGAGATGATATTGGATATGTGGTTCAGTTTAATAACGTGCCTACGTTAAAAAGTGCTAGTTTAGATTATATTACTTTGGCAGAATGAGAGTTTATAGTCTCAATCATCCTATCCTTTTAGGTTATTCCCCGCCTCCTTAAATATAGGCGTGGGAATGTTCATTTGAGGAATGATACAGTTGATCCGTTGGGTATTTTTGGATATTTATCTTTCTAGAATATAAAAATATCCACTTTATAAGATAGTGGGGAATAATTATAAAGTTAGCATAGGAAAACATGGGTGGAAGAACGTTCTTATGTTTTTAGGGCGTGATCAATGACGTCATTTCACTATCCGACCCATACTTAGTGGGCACCTAACTGCACATGTATTGTCTAATATGTCCAGGTCAACTAGAATACTTAAGGCCGATATGTCTCATACCTGAGCCAATCTCATCATCTATTAAGGCCAAACACTTTATGCTGAAAAATTTGTCTAGATATCTTATATTGATTAGTTCACAGGCCATACAATATTTGTGGTACAACAGAAGCCCTGAAGAATTTGCTCGTGAATGCGGCATATAGTTGATTTACTGAAGTATTACTTCTTCTGAGTGTGTGTTGAGAAGATTTATCTAGTGGAGTGTTTATCCAGTGGGAAGGTTATCAACTTTTATAAATTTGATCGTCTTGGATTCTTCTCGATGCGCGCTGAGCAAAAAGACAAGTTCACTTAGGATTGAACTTTCCATGCGTCTGTCGCAGGGTTTTGACATTTGACATAATAATCACACATGTGCCTGGGGAAAAATGTGTCAGACTGTGCCATGTCAGTTTGCTTCTCCATGCCTCACGTCATGTTCTATATTAAATGTGTAAATATGTCTTCCATAAAAGTATAAAACCCAATTTTGAGCCACTCCCAACTTTTCCAATCGTCTTTTTTCCATGCTTCTGTTTGAGAGAGAAAGCCATCATTTTGCCCAAAATCTTTCTTTTTAAGTTCGAAATATCTATTTTTACGCCATTATTTACAAGAGTCCTGCATCTAGGTCATTTTTCGTCAAGTTCCATCGACTTCCTTCCGTTTCCAGAGTTTTTTTGAGTTTCAAGTATGCGTTTTCACCTTTGTATCTACTTAAGGTTTTGAGTTTTTTTGTACATTCATCTAGTTTGTGATTCCATGCCATGGTAGGCATTTTTTTGTTCGGCTGAACTTTGATTGGGTCTTGGAACGTCCTAGGTGGACATTGATCTGGTTAGCCTAGAATTTCTCTTTCAGTTTTTTTTACTATTCTTCCCCCAAATACTCTTTGTCTTACCAAGAAATTCATCTTTAATATTTTTTTATCCTTTAATGAGCTATGAACCATGGGCTTAGAGGTTGTTGAAGCAGTTAATTGAATTACAACAGTCTTGTCCTCGCATTATTGCTAGGAGGTTCCCTAACCCACTCTAAGTCGTGCGTCCGGAGGACAAACCTGGTCATCCAAGGTACACTCCTCAGGTTGTTTTTTTTTCCAGTTCTTCTGAGGTGCATATTTCTTCTGTGCTACTAGATCCTCTAGATATTGGTGTCATGAATCCGCCTCTAGATGGTAAGAATTTGGTAAACATGGTATCATAAATGTCCGTTATCTACTTGGACCCCTCGCCTGCGAAAGTGATGCATGAAGAGCCTATGGTAATCCCCAGTAGTTGTCCCTCTTATGAGGAGAGTATATATTAGGGGTTAAACTTATTAGCGTCTATCCCGAGATATGGTATCCTCTTCTCTATAAGATTCCTTAAAGCTTGTGTTTATAACCGTGATCGTCTTATCCCTTTGAAGAAACTAAAATGGATCCCAATTTAATTTTCTGCCACATTAATAATGCTACTGAGGTTTTTGGCTACCATGGGTATGACCTTGATTTTAAATAACTTAAGTCATTTGAGATTGATGAACTATGGAACTTTATTCAACATAGGATATATGGGATAAGTTCTCTATGGCATCTACCTCCCATTTATCCTGTTGTTAATTTTATATTTTTAACCGATCTTCTCATCATCCACGATCCTACAAGAGAAGGCTATGAGTATCCAAGAGGCTTTCCAATCTGAGAAGAAGATAAATAATGAGATCTTTTCTCAAAATGACACCGCTAAGTTGAAAATATAAAAGTTCGACAATGATAAAGTCTATTCTGAGCTTTAAGAGAAGGATGACAACTTATAACCAACGTCAAAGGTCTGTGCAACATTTAGAATAAGAAAAGGAAACTAAAGAAACAGGTTTCCACTGATGCTACTAATATTACTAGCTTAGAGGAAGATTTGAAGAAGGTCACTGAGGTTCTTTATCAAGTTGAAGAGGCACTTTCTCGAGTTGAATAGACATGTATAAAGAATTATAAGGCTTCTATCGATCATAACTTTGACTTGGTGATCATTTTAATGGATGGTTATAACGAAATGAAGAAGTGGTTCCTAAGAACTATCCAGAGATCATGAAGGTAGTTCAAGATTGGGAAGGGGATGATGATGAGGCAAAAGACTTAGTAGCTGAGCAGGCGATGGAGGTAGATGGGTCAATTACTGCTGTAGAGACTATCCTCCTTGTTGTTCTAAATGCCATTCTGGACTCTGATGTAGAAGGTGATATTTCTACTGTTCTGGTTCCCCAGTTCAACCAACATAATGAGATAACTTCTCAGATCATCCTAATAGTTAAAAATGTCTCTTCAATTTAGCACTTGGTAACTTATGGTCTTGTGGCTCTTTTTGTATCCTGATCTCGATAACTTGTGATGAAAATTTATCGTTATGACTACTTTTGAGATTTGAATATAAATTAGTTCCTAGTATACATGCAGATGTTTTTATTTTGTGTCAAAGTATATTTGCTCGGATAAATTATTAATCCTCATTTTAATGTAAATATGATCATATTGGGCCGACCTCCTAAATGTTAATTCTGATCAAACTTGAGTTATCCCAAATTAGTATCTACAAATGCTTATACAAGCTTACTGGTCATATTGATGAATCTTGTCTTCTTAACCATGTGTCCGCACTGCTTATAACTATTAACCAAATGTTTTAGGATTTATCCTTATGTTAGTCATTTATATCCAAATCATGTCATACATAAATACTCAACAAGATTTTATAGATTTGGTTAATACATATTGATCGTGACCTGCCCATAAACAAGGTTATATATGAAGTGTCAGAGTAGACATGTTAGTAGTTTAGTCTTACGATCATGTTATCGGATCTTATCTTGATCTGTCTTACTAGCTATCAATTTTGGATGAATTTTAGCTATCATGACTTAGGATTTTCTAATGCTTGTGCCAACTCACTGGTTGTATGGATAGATCTTATCGTCCTGGCCAAGTATCAACATTGGATTCAAGTGTCGATCAAATATACTAGGATCTATTCTTGTTTTAGCCATTTATAGTCGGATTGTGTCATCCATAAAACTACATAGGATTTACCAAATTTGGTTAATACTTCATACATGAAATGTTAGGGTAGACCTGCTAGTGGTTCAGGCTTATTATTGCATTTTTGAGTTTTGTCAACTTGATATGCCTTACTAGCTATCAGTTTTGAACCTGAGTTGACCTGACTTAGAATATTATGTTACTTGTTCTAGCTTACTGGTCGTATGGATGGATCTTGTCATCCTGACCAAGTGTCGACATTAGTTTCTAGTGTCGAAAAAATGTACTAGGATCTATCCTTGAGTTAGTTATTTATGGTCGGATTGTATCTTCCATAAGACTGCACAGGATTTCATAAACCTGGTCAATACTTATAGATCACAACTTCTTCACAGACGAGGTCATACTTGAGTATTAGGGTCAACCTATTAGTTGTTTAGGCTTACGATCCCATTATCAGATCTTGTCGACCTAATATGCCTTACTAGCTATCGATTTTAGATGAGGCTGAGTTATCCTGACTTAGTATCTACCAACCCTTATACTACCTTACTGGTCGTATAGACATATCTTATTGTCTCAACAAAGTTTTAGTATTGGTTTCATATGTCGACCAAATACACTAGGGTCTATCCTTGTGTTAGTCATTTATAGTAGGATCTTATCATCTATACGACTGCACAAGATTTACCAGAATACTTATTTATCATAAATAGCCTACATACGAGGTCATACATTATGTGTTAGGGTAGACCTTCTAGTGGTTTAGGCTTATGATCACGTTATCGAATCTTGTCGACCTGGTCTGCCTTACTAGCTTTTAGTTTTCAACAAACCTGAGTTGTCTTGTCTTAGAATCTACCAATGCTCATGCTATCTTTATGGTCGTATGAAAGGATCTTGTCATCTGGACCAAATGTGAACATTGGTTTCCAGTGTCGACCAAATATACTGGATTTATCCTTGTGTTAGTCATTTATGGTTAGATCTTATCATCCATGAGACTGCAAAGGGTTTCTTATATTTGGATTATACATGTTGATCATGACATATCCAAAGACGAGGTTATACATGAAGTGTTAGGGTAGATCTGCCAGTGGTTTAGGCTTATGATCACATTGTTGGATCTTGTCAACCTGATGTGCTTTACTAGTTTTCAGTTTTAGATAAACATGAGTTGTCCTAACTTAGAATCTACTAATTCTTGTTCTAGCTTAATGGTCGTATTAACATATCTTATTGTCCTGAAAAATTATTAGCATTAGTTTCTAATGTCGACCAAATGTACTAAGATCTATCTCTGCGTTAGTCATCTATGATAGGATCTTGTCTTCCATAAGATTTTACAGGATTTCCCGAATTTGGTTAATACTTCAAAATAGCGACCTTTCCACAAACGAGGTCATAACAAAGTGATAAGGTAGACCTGCTATGGGTTTAGGCTTATAATCACATTATCATATCGTGTCGACCTGATATGCCTTACTAATAATAAGTTTTGGATGAAAGCAATACTTGTGTCGTCTTACTAGTCGTATAGACAAATCTTATTATCTTGACTAAGCGTCAGCATAAGTTTTCAGTATTGACCAAATTTACTAGGATTTATACTTGCATTAGTCATTTATGATCAAATCTTATCATCCATAAAACTGCACATGATTTCCCAAATTTGGTTAATACTTATTGATCATCACCTATCCACAAATAAGGTTGTAGATGAAGTGTTAGGATATACATGTTAGTTATTTATGCTTACAATCGCATTGTCGGATCTTATTGACCTGATCTGCCTTACTAGCTATTAATTTTGGACGAAATTGAGTTGTCCTGACTTAAATATACCCACGTTGGGGCAAACTTACTGGTCATGTGGACGGATCTTGCCATCCTAACCAAGTATCAACATTGGTTTCCAGTGTCAAACAAATATACTAGGATCTATCCTTTCTTTAATCATTTATGGTCGGATCTTGTCATTTATAAGACTGCACTTAAATTTCTAGATTTGGTTAATTATTCTTAATCTTGACCTATACACAGAGGAGGTCATACACAAAGTGAGGTTTTAAAGCAACTGTGTTGTTATGTCCAGTTTTGAACAACTGTCTCCAATTCTGAATAATGTATAAAACTTTGAAATGACATCATACGTACATGATGAAGTTTTGGTTATCATTGATCAAGTATTCTTATATATTTTATTTTATTGGTAGTCATTACGGGTAATATTTCCTGGACATTTGGAGTTCCATTTCCATGGATTTTTGAATTGCTCACCTTACGGAGTTTCAACACTGTAGTCTCAGGTCGTATGACCATAAATACTATATATGGTCCATGCCAATTAGGTTCTAACTCGTTTCCTTTATGAATGACCTTGTTGAGCACGTATTCGCCTTCCTTTAAAGTACTATAATTTACCCCCTTATTATAAAATCGAGTAGGCCTTTTTTGGTAGGTTATTACCCATAGTGTTGCGATTTCTCTGAATTCTTCTATAAGATCCAGACCGAGTCTTATCATCGAATCTCCCCTTGGTAAATCAAAGTTGAGTAGGCAATGGCTGGGAAATTCAATCTCAGTGGGAACCACAAATTTAGTTTCGAATGCTAACATGAATAGGGTTTCATTATTATCATTTTTGGTGTTATCCTATATGTCCAAAGTATGATCTATAACTCATTAATCCAGTTTCACTTGGATTCATCTAGCCTTTTTTTCATTCCATTTAGTAGACTTACGCTCATCACTTATGTCTATCCGTTGCACCGCGGGTGACCAGATACTGAGTGTAGTTTCTGGATCTTCGAACTTATACACTAACCTTTAAATTATTTATTATTGAACTGAGTATAGTGATATACAATAAAGGCATATGACATTATATAACAGAAAATAATGTTATTTTATATAAAGTAAAATACTTTCTCATATCGCATTTCGACTAGGGGCTCAGTTTTAACCATTTAGTGAAGCAATCCACTACTATGACTAGATATTTGAACCTTCCCTTTGTCTTTGGCAGGGGACCGACCAGATCAAATTCCCACATGGAAAAGGGACAATGTGATGTGATCAGTTTTAATGAATCTCGTGGACTTTTATGAATCACAACATACTTTTGGCACTTATCACATTTCTTTGCATAGTTTACTCAGTCCTCTTATATGGTGGGATAGTAATACCCTTGATTGGTGGCTCATTTTACTCATGATCATCCCGTTGAATGGGCCCTATATGATCCTTAATGTATTTTTTTATTAGGTTATTGACCTTAGTGGGGTGGACGCATCTGAGTAGTGATATAATGAATCCCCTCCTGAATAGGACCCCTCTTTCAAGCACATACCTTATATCTTTGTAACCTATCCTCCTTATTTCCTTTATATCTGTTGATATGGTGCCAGTATCCAAGTATTTACGGATATGATCCATCCACGATGGCCCCACATTTAGTTCCAGGATGTTGACGCATTCTTCTTATGTGCTTTGTTGTGATAGGATTTCTACCGAGATTGTTCTCCTTAGTTTAGATCTTATTGCTGATGTCAAGCTAGAAACTGAGTCTCCACGAGCATTTTTGTCCCTTATTTTTCTTATTATCTACATAGATGATAAACTTGATAGAAATGTTTTTACCTTTTCCAAGTAAAAACATTTAGTTTTGATAACTTAATTCATCCATGATAGCCCTACATTTAGTTTCGAGAACTTGACTTATGACCAGTTAAGAGTCGTTATGTATCATTAATTTCTTGACACCTAATGGTAATGTCAATCTTAATCCTTCTTTGAGGGCTTTATATTCTGCCTCATTGTTAGAGGCCTTAAAGTGGAGTCTGAGGGAATATTTGACATTTATACCATCCAACGTGTTGATGATCAGACATGCTCTGTTGCTACTAGCACATGACCAACCATATACAAATAACTGCCATATAGGGGGTTCATCATCGAAATCTTCTTTAATTAGAGCCCTATTTTTGAATAATTATTTCATCTGCTCTGTTTCATGGGCTTTTATGTTTGGTTGAGCCAATTTTACCGTTGATCTATCTTCTTGAGAGGTCTACTTAGTTATCCTTATGGTTGATATTTCTTCCTTAGAAATCCACTCAGTTGTTCCTGTGGTTGATCTTTCTTTTTAAAAAGTATGCTCGATTATTGTTCTAACTGGTCTTTATTCCTTAGAAGTTTGCCCGGCTGTTTCTGTGGCTGAACTTTTCCTGAGAAGTCTTCTGGGCCCCTTTCTCCTTGTATGTGAACTCTATAATGAATCTTCTATCCATGACCCTTGATTGTCGTTCGAGGCTCGTACATGATATTGTACTCTCTAGGATCTACTTCCTATGCCATTAGTCAACCCGAATTCTCAGGCCCATGGACGTCTTGGTACCGAGGAAGATTTGTGTTTACCATGGTTGTATGAGCTTGAAAGTAATATTTCAGCCTTTAGGAAGCTTCAATTAAATCTAGTGATGACTTCTCCATATTAGGATACTAGATTTTGTCTCATCGATATGCCTTATTGGTGTAGTATATGGATTTTTGTATTCCTTCTTCTTGTCAGACCACTGTCGAGCAAAATGCGGATTCTGATACCGCCAAGTATAAATAAATTTTTCTTTGGATTGGCGTCGATAAAAGAGGTGTTGATCCCATGTATTTCTTTAACTCCAAAAAGGATTTATCACATTCCTCGATCCACTCAAACGAGCTTCTAATTATTTTAAAGAACAAGAGGGATATATTGGTAGCCCTTGACATAAAACGATTTAAATCGGATATTCATCATGTTATTCTCTTGATTTTTTTTACTTGTAGGAGGTTTCATGTTGATCAGGGCTTGGATCTTATCCATGTTGGCATCTATGCCTCTATGATTGACTGTAAAATCAAGGAGCCTTCCTTCCTTCACCCCGAAGATGCATTTGGCTAGAGTTAAATTCATTTAGTATTTCTCTAATTAATCGAATGTTTCTCCAAGATCGTTGATGTGATCAATTGATTTTTTTACTCTTCATCAGTATGTCATCCATAAACTTCTATAGTTTTCGCAATATGTTCCTAAAAAAAATTATTCACCAGTCATTAGTAGGTGGCCCCTGTGTTCTTAAACCCGAACGGTATTATGTTGTATCAGTATGTTCCTCGGTTGCTGATGAATGAAGTTTTTTTTTCCTATTCTCTGGCTTCATCTTAATTTAGTTATATCTTGAATAAGCATCCATGAAAGTTGAGTAACTCATGTCCTATAGTGGCATCAACTAGCTGGTCAATCCTGGGTAGTGGATAGTGTTCCTTGGGACAAGCTTTATTAGGGTTAGTAAAGTCGACACACATGCACCACTTGTCATTTTTATTTTTTTACCATGACTACATTTGAGAGCCACTCCACATATTTGATAACCTTAATGAATCTTAATTTTCCAACTTTTTCTAAATTGACAAATTCTTCTCCAGACTGAATACTCGTCACCTTTTTCTAACGAGTTTAACATCTTTCAAAATCTTGAGCTCATGGCATAGGAATGTTGGGTCTATTCTTAGCATATCTTCGTGGCTCCAGGTGAATACACTTTTTCTCTGTCTTAGGAAGTGTGTCAATTCTTTCTTTAAGGCGGGATCTAGCGACGAGATGATCTGCGATGTTCTTTGATGATGTTCGTCATCTAGGATCACATGTTTTACTTGCTCAATGACCTCTTCCATGACCATCTTATCTTTATCTCGAGGATCTATCTCTGTCTAATAATTGTTGATTAATTTCTTATTCTCCTCTTGATTGGACGAGGTGTAATAGCATTCCCCATCTTCTTCTTGGTTTACCTTTACCACCCAACCCCAAAGTTCATTGGGAATTTTAGGCATTAGTGAATAGGGGAAGGTAAGACCTAGAATTTTTTCAATACAACCCTACCAAAGATAATTTTGTAATTTGAGTGGACATTATCATCAAGCACGAATAATAGTATCATCTCTGATCGGAATTTTAGTCATGTGTTGACCACAACTTTGAGCACGAGTGTTCCTAAAAAGAAAACTTTCTCCCCTAAAAAATCGATAAGAGTCATGTGATATGCCTATAATTTATTATCTCGCAACGTCAAATTCTTGAAGTAGCTGTAGGAAAGGACACCGACTAAACTGCCATTGTCGACCAAGATCCTTGCTACTCTGATCTCATGCACCATCATCATAATGACTAGAGGATCGTTATGCTGGTAAAGTACTCCAGGCGGGTCATCTTTAGAGAAATAAATAATAAGACGATCTTTGTCTGCCTTCCTAGGATGAGTTTATAAAGTTTCAACTAGATTGATTTATTTAACATGTGTGCATGCCTTCGCATTATTAAGGTAAAACTTCCTTTTTATCGATATATCTCGGCCAACAGCGTCACCTCCTGATATGAAATTACACCTAAGTTAGATCATATTTACTTCATGCACGGGTTCCATGGGTTTTTAGGTAGATCTAGATCATCCTCTGAATCACTATCTCCCCCCTTTTCTTCTTGTCCCCCCTTTTGCAAGGGTATTCTACACTCCATTTAGGTTTTTATTCGTCATCTCGTCCATATTTATCAAAAAAACTCTTCCATCTTTCCCCACATGATGAGATTTTCAATGTTGTTCTTTAGAGCAAGGTACTTATTTATGTTGTGACCATGATCTGGGTGGAACTCACATACTTATCCTTATCTCTTTGATTAGGCAAGGACTTTATTTTACCCGGCCATTAAAGCTCATTATTTTCTCGAATCTCATCGAAGATGTGGTGTACACCTACAATCAGCAGGATGTATTCATCATGCCTTTTTGCCTTTTTAACTTTCCTCTCTTGCGGCTTCTCCTTCTTACTAGAGTTCTTTTTGTTCTCGAATCTTTCATGATTGGATTCTTTTACTTCCATTACCTTCTCAGCATTCAAAAAATGTCCTGCCTTAATAAGGAGCTCATCCATTATGCTCATAGGTTCTTTGACCATTGTCTCGTATTGATATCCCGATACCAAACTGCTCATGATGGCAGGGATGGAAATGTTCCGATCATAATTTATTACCTCAAGATTCTTTGTATCGAATTACTTGATGAATTTCCTTGTTATTTCTCCTATTTTCTCCCAATCATTTAGCAGGTGGGACACTTTTTTCCTTGGCCTTATGCCCAAGAGAAATTATTGATGAAAAGACCATCCAACTACTAGAAAGTTCATATTTACCTGGTTGAAAAGCTATTATACCATACTTGAGCTGATCCAGTGATGGTTCTCGAAAAGACACTACAGATCATCTCATCAGATGCTACATATATATCTGAGGCAACTTGGTATTGTTCCACTTGTAGAATTAGATAATATTCCCATATCATACTTGGGAATTATGAAGGGTGACTCAAATTTTGTAGGGTTTGGGTAACTCACTACCGCGACAGTGAATTGAGATCCTTGAATGAAACCCGCCTTCAAAAGATTTTCGATTTTGATAATTTCTCCTAAACGATTTTCCAGGCGTTGGATGGACCCTTTTCAGGGTTCTTCTTCTTTCTTGTCCTTTGCTATAACGTTCCTACTTTAATGGCCTAGATTTTCGCTTGAGATCTTTTCTTATTTTACATTTGTTCTTAACCTCGTTGGATGTTCCACCCTTCTGGTCCCAGGTTTTCTTGGCTCCTCTCTTCTTTCTCTATATTGGTGCACTTTTATTACTCTTGATCCCAATCAATCAAAGGTAAAGTGTCTTCTCAATTTTTCTAACATGCTTGGGCATTGTATGGATTAGGTTTATTCGTCTTTGTATCCCTCTAATTTGATGGTGGAGGTTTCTTCAAACAATATTATTCATCCCTTAACTTAAATCAAAATTTTTGGATATGATACCTTCACTTCGTAATTCTCAATTCAATCTTCTAGTACTTTCAGCTGCTCTGCCTCGACGAACTTTCCGTCGATCCTTGTAGGGTGATGCATATGGCATGTCTTATCTACCTTCAGGGTTTCCATCCCTTATTTGGGAAACCAGGTTTACTTCTGGATTATTTTTCACATTCAGAAAGCTCTGTGTCAGCTTTTTCACACTTTCCTCATTAAGATTCTTATAGATCTCCCATTCCTATAGGTGTTGAGGGAGAAATACTTCAATGGTTTGATCGCTTTCTAGTTTTTCAGTCATGTTCTAAGAATTTCTAAAAGAACAGAGGATTGGAACCAATAGCAGAGTATAACAACTGTTTAGCGAAAATTTATCGAAAAGAAGATTTCCAAGAATGGAAAGGATAAATGCGATGACAAATTTTTTAGGGGATAAATGTAACTGAATGATGATTGACTGAAAAATTATTCTAGCCCATGAATGTCAGGGTGAATTGAAATGTAATCCAATGATTTTATGGTGAGGGTGTTTTTGAGTTTAAGAGAGAAACAATGGTAGGATATAATGAAATACTTGTTGTGTGTCCCGTAGATGTCGCCAATCTGTTATCGCCTAAAATTGATGTACTGATTTGATCTTAGGTTAAGTAGATAAGCTCAAACGATATTAGGTTAAAAGATGAAAGCTGACTAAATAGTAGTCTCGAACTAGCAATAGAGAGAGAGATAAGAGTAAATGAGATGATACTGGATTTAAATGGTTCAACCCAATGAGGTGCCTACGTCCATAAGTGCTAGTGTAGATAGTATTAGTTTCGCATAATTAGAGCTTGTAGTCTAAATTAGCCTGTTTTATTAGGTTATTCCTTGCCTCCTTAAATATGGTCATGGGAATGTCCGTTTGGGAAATAATACAACTGATCCAATCTGATATGGAACTGTGGCCATCCCCGATCCTGATCCTCACAGCGGGCGGGCGGAGCGATGGAGGATCCTAGGTCCCGTGCGTCCCCCTTGGGAGCGCTTCGACCGGCGTCATTTGGGTGAGGTGAAAGATGTAGAGATATTAGAGTCGCCAGTCTATTTTACTCAAAATAGACAAAAGAAAGGGATCCATCCCGAAGGACAGCATCCCTCATATTGATGCATACGAAACCAAAATGATTCGAAAAAGGTTCAGAAGCTAGGTTACGAAATGGAAAGGTGTTAGGCACCCATTACGCCCTTTCGATCTCTCATGGATTTTTGTTATTTTTCTTTATTTTCCCCGTGATATGTGTCCATGTGAATATATAGTGGAGATAGGAATCCTCGACTTGTATCATGGAAGAGATAAAGCGAGTTATCCATAGGAAGGTATAAAAATAATATTAAAAAATAGGATTTACGCGATTATCCTTGTGTTGACCGTTATGATGGAACGATAATGCATGCAGAATAATATGCCACTAAGAACAAATATATGTATATATATAATATAAGAGAGTGGAGTTTAGAGAAAATAGAAAATGAGAGAAAAAGTAAAAATAGGACTCGAGTTTCGAGTTTTACCCCGAGGAGCCTACGTAGTCTATAGAGGCATCAAAGTTCACGTAGTTCGTATGCAAAATGAGGGGTGGGGTTTATCCCATAAATTCAACCGAGAGATTCTCTTATTTTTGTGTGTGTGTGTAGAAAAAGTATTTAAGTTGTGAGAAAAGTGTAAGAAAAGTATGAGAATTACCGTTTGGAATTTATGAGCAAACCCTCTTTTTCTTGTTTTTTGGGTTTTTATTTATATGAAAATAAAAGATGTGCAATCATACTAAATAAAAAGTATATTAGGATGTGTGAGATGAGATAAAAGTGCTAAGTAATAAAACAAGTTATTGTGAATTTATGAGAATTTAAGGAGAGAGTTGAGAAAATTGGACCTTCTTGAAGATCTTGAGCTTGATCTTGAATGTTGGAGAGCATCCCTTAGACTTGGATGATGATAGTGGGTAGTGAATTCACCAAGTTTGATGAAAAGGATGATGAAAAGTGAAGGTTGGAAAGGGATTTGGGTGTGGAAATCACGCTGACTTCGAGAGAGGTTTTCTGGATTTTCTGAGAGTGATATCTATCAGATCTCGGATCCCCTATGCAAGTGAGCTCAGGCCTCCTTTTTATAGGCCCAAGGCATTGCCAATCGGCATATCCCTATTCCTTCCAATCGGCAGGTGCGTTTAGGCACACTGTCGATAGGCAGGGTCTGGAACCTGCCGTGTCTTTCAAGCCTTTTCGGAAAATCGGCCGCAGAATGCAAACTGTTGACCAGAATTATGCACGGGGAAGACCATTCAAAAGGTAATTCAGAGACCTTAGAAAGTCCTTGGGACTGCTCCCGAGTTTGGGATTTGACTTTGGGTCAAATATGGCTCAGAAGCATTTGTCGGTCCATTGGACGGAGAATCGTCGGACGCAAATGGATCGTTCGTCCGCATGGTAAGTCTGAATCGTGCACAGATAGGACCATTTGAAAGGTTAAGAGATGTACTTAGACATTCCAAGGAGTTTGATCGATTTTGGGGAGTTAACTATGGTCAACCGGGCCCTAGAATCATTCGGTGACCTCTCGGAGTAAAACGGATGGTTCGTCCGTACCGTAAGTCAGAATCGTGCACGGGATGGACCGTTGGAAAGGGGTTTCAATGCCCTTCGAAGATTCATTCAATCTTGGTCAAGTTGAAGAGTTAAATTTGGTCAAATGGAGCCCGAGAGCACTCGATGGCCTCCTAATTGAGTTTCGAGAGTAAACAAGTCGTTCGTCCACATGGTAAGTCAGAATCGTGAATGGGATGGACCGTTGGAAAGGGGTTTCAGTGCCCTTTAAAGATTCATCCAGTCTCGGTTGAGCTTAAGACTTTAACTTTTGGTCAAACAGAGCCTAGGAGTGGCCGATAGTTTCTAGGTCAGTACTCGGGGTACGACTTGGGTTTGTAGTGATGAAGGGAGGTGTTAGGGACCTAAGGAGAGTTTAGGGG
Organism: Sambucus nigra; assembly: GCA_949130495.1. Taxonomy (NCBI): domain Eukaryota; kingdom Viridiplantae; phylum Streptophyta; class Magnoliopsida; order Dipsacales; family Adoxaceae; genus Sambucus; species Sambucus nigra. The sequence goes on from OX422211.1 coordinate 380,973,023, forward strand.
GTAACATAATGGAGTGTCTACAGAGCCCCTCGATGGGTGAGTTTGGAACGAACGATAGCCGTCGAATAGACACCGCATCCTGCTTTTGAGGGAGGATGACCAATTCTAAGGGTCGAGGCTGATTCTAAGAAGCTAAAGGAGCGAGGATGACCAATTCAGAGGATCAAGGTCGATTCTGAGGACCTAAGGTATGGTTTGGAGGAAAGATTTAGGCCAATTCCTGAGGAGGTGCTGGGGATGGCCGATTTTGAGAGTCGGAGCCAATTCTGAGGGCTTAAAGATAAGGGTGACCGATTCTGCAGGTCGAAGCTAATTCTGAGGGCTTGAAGATAAGGGTGACCGATTCTGCGGGTCAAAGCCCATTCTGAGGGCTTAAGGTGGGATGACTAATTCTGCGGGTCGAAGCTAATTTTGCGGGATTATGTAGAGATGAACAATTCTACAGGTCGAATCCAATTCTGCGGGCTTAAGTTGAGATGACCAATTATGCGGGTCGAAGCCAATTCTACAGGCTTAAGTAGAGATGACCAATTCTGCGAGTCGAAGAAAATTCTGCGGGCTTAAGTATGAGATGACCAATTCTGCGGGTCGGAGATAATTCGGCGAGCTTAAGGTGACGATCTAAGACCGAGGTCAATTCTGACCTAAGAGAGGTGACGACTGAGGATTGAGGTTAATTTTTACCTAAGAGAGGTGACGACCAAGGACAAAGGTCAATTATGACCTAACTAAGGTGACAATCCAAGACCGAGGTCAATTTTGACATAAGAGAGGTAACGACTGAGGATCGAGGCAAATTCTGACCTAACTAAGGTGATGATCCAAGACTGAGGTCAATTCTGACCTAAGAGAGGTGACGACCAAGGACTGAGATCAATTCTGACCTAACTAAGGTGATGATCTAATACCGAGGTCAATTCTGACCTAAGAGATGTGACGACCGAGGACCGAGGTCAATTCTGACCTAACTAAGGTGACGATTCAAGACCGAGCTCAATTCTAACCTAAAAGAGGTGACGACCAAGGACCGAGGTCAATTCTAACCTTAAAGAGGTGGCGATCCAAGACCGAGGTCAATTTTGACCTAAGATAGGTGAGGACCGAGGACCGAGGTCAATTCTGACCTAACTAAGGTGATGATCCATGACAGAGGTCAATTCTAACCTAAGAGAGGTGATGACCGAGGATCGAGGTCAATTCTGACCTAACTAAGGTGACGATCCAAGGCCAAGGTTAATTCTGACCTACATTTCCTTTAGGGCAATCAGGAATTCTATTGGGGGTAAAGATTAGACTTTGGATTCTTCTGGAGAATAACGAATGAGATGGGGAAAAATGCAGTGTCCCCCGGAGTTCCACTGGGGAAATCCTTGTGATTTTGGGGATTTTGCGGAGGAAAGGTAAGTTTGATGCTATAAACTCCATTGGGGAAGTGATTAGGTGGTCCAGGGTTTGGATATATTGCTTGAGACCTTTGGGGCATAGGGAGTGATCTTTAGAGATCTTCCGGGGACATTGTCGGGAGGAGTTTTACTTTGTTTTTGAGAGTTTCGCTGGGAAAATGAGGGTTCTGCTTAAGGGAGTGTGAAATTTTCTTGGTGAAAATGTTTTAAATCCTTCCTGGGATTTTTATGAATTTTTTGAGAATATTTTAGGGGTTTCTGGTATTTTCTGGGAATTTTTGTACGAAATTTTAAGGGGGGTGCCGGTCGGCATGGTGTAGAGGGTGCCATTCAGAAGTGGCATGGACTTTTGGACTGCCTCGGGAAGGTGAAAGGTTAGTGCCAATCGGTAGGTGGGGGGTCAATGCCGATCGGCATGACCCTTGGCATCCTATATAAGGGGGTGAATTCCCCCATTTTCACAGCTTCTTGCTTTCTTTCTTTCTGCGATTTTCATTCTGCAAATTGTTCTAGCATTTCGATCTCTAAGAAATGGCTACCTTTGTGAGCACTGCAGCGCATTAGGAATGGTTGACTGTTGATGATTGGGCGAAAGTGGAGTGGAGGGCCAGGGCGCCTCTTGCTTTGGGGAGTGAGAACTCTTTTGATGCATTTGAGCCAGTTACGGATGAACGGACTTTGCTACGGGACCCATCGCGTTATCGATCTTTGAGGATGGTGAACCCTGGTGGTTATATAAGTAAAATGACTTTTGGCATTCTTCTCTTTTTGATAATTTTTCCTTCCTTCTTAAATTTTGATAAGGTTTTTTCTTTTGACAGTCTGATATCTCTTTGAAAAACATGAGTGCCCGTGGGACGATGGGGCTTAAGGACGTCTGGGAGCATCTTCCACCTGTGGTGCATTGGGTGGTATCATCAGCGGGTTTTGGGAGGTTGGCATCTACGCTAGTTAAGACACCTCGTTCGACAGCGGTCTTATACGCTCTGGGGGAGATATGGTGGGATACTACCCACATCTTCCATTTTGGCTTTGGGGAGATGATCGTCCATAGATGTGCAGCACCTGCTGGGGCTAGATTACGATGGGGAGAAGATAGAGGTGGATCGTTCTCTACGGGTGAGGCCGGAGGCGGTGCGGGCGACGCTCGGCGATGTAGGGAGGATAGTCTCTGGGGATTCCATCCGGCTGTCCTTGCTGAAAGATGTTTTGCTGAGTAGGGTGGTTAATATGGAGGACGGGCTGCAGGTGAGGCAGATGGCCCAATTGTTCATTTTGCTGGTGCTGGGAGTTTTCATAGTCGCGGTGACGTCATCCATTTGTGGTTCTTGCCATACTTGAGGATGTTTTCGAGCATCCCTCTCTATGATTGGGGGAGATTGACTTTGGCGACCCTCTATTTTTCTTTGGAAGCATTCAGTCGGTCTACCGGTAAACGTTTATTGGAGCCACGTATCTCCTTGAGGTATTATTTAATTTTGCGCATTTTTCCTTTCATGCATTCATATTTTCCTTATGCATCTCTTTTTTATTGTGAATTCCTCTCTTTGGCAGACGTGGTTCTATGAGGTTATTGGGTGCAATACCCCACTGATTGCCCTAAAGGTTGAGACTATTGGGGACTTCTACCGATTGTATCGATGGAGCAAGGGCAATCGACAATTGAAGGGATCTCTTTCTCTGGAGGCGGTGCGTCAGGTCTTGAATGGCCTGACCAGTGGTAAGGTAAGACTCTTTCCTTTTTAGTCTTGGTTTTTTGGCATTTTCTGATTTTGTATTGACTTATGCCTGCTGGGGATTTTCAAGTGACTTTTTATCATTGGGGGACAACTATTCAGGATACGGGGGCGACCAGGGTGAATGCCCAGATGAGGCGTTTGCTGGCGCATGAGTTCGGCCATTCCTAGTATCTGGGATAGCGGGTGGTTCGGCACATTGTTAAAGAGGAGGTGGTGGTGCCACCTGTGCAGCCTCCTATATCTATGATTGGCGAGTCCTACCTTTTGTTCACTGATACAGTTGCGCCGTATGACTATATGGACTTTGTGACGAGCTAGTTGATGGCACCCAGTATATATGATGCCTTGCCTTTCCCTTCTGCGGGTTCGAGTCGGGCGGTGGAGTCCTCTCACAGCGGCGGTGGTCCGTTGACATCTGCGGCGACGACGACTTCAGAGGTTCCCTTTGTCTGATTGCATACCCCTTCATACAACATTCAGTGGGCTGATGGAGGGATGGTGCCTATGTTACACCATCCTCATGCGATGGATCCAGGGGAGTTGGGTTTGACAGATGAGGTTCTTCATCCTGCAGTATACCTTTCTATTATTTTCCTCTTTATGGTTCCCTTTCTATTTTGATCCTTCTTTGATACTGATTTTTCCTTCTTCTTGCAGTAAGTCCGGGTGTCGACCACTTGGCTGAGGGATATTAGAGACTGGATCTCTTCAGCGACCGCCCATATTCAGGACGTGGTGTCGGTTCCTTCTTGTTGGTGTCGTCTGCTTCACCCATGGAGGACTCTGGCTCGGGTAGCGGTGGTGCGTCATCTCTCCGTAGGGTAAAGAGAGCATGTCGCAGGGGTGGAAGCTCTTAGAGAGGGGAAGGGTAGGTGAGAGAGAATATGGGTTCGGGCTGAGTCCCGTTGTTTTTTTCTTTTCTTTTATTTCCTGAAAAATTTGATGTAACACATAAGAATATATATATTCAATGTAATGGGATTTTTTATTATCCTTTGTTAATGATGAATGAGTGAATGCATGCACATGCGCTTTTTACTTTGCTGCTGAGACCGTAAAGAGATTTTTTGGGAATTGGGGGAAAGTTTTAAGAACGGGAAATTATATAGGGGTGGAAAAGGATTTTTGAAATTCCATTGAGAATATTAATTTATTTTTTATTGAGCTTCTGATTTTGACAAAAGAGGAAAAAGGAAAACTTCCAAAAATAGGGGGTTGCCGATTGGCAAGCCCCTTATCCTGCCTATCGGTAGTCAAGTCCAGTCCCATCAATTCAAAGCATTGATTAGTGCCCTCTTCAACCTTTTGGAGTTTTGCGGGGTAGAATTCCCTCCGATTTCTGCAGGGATTATGTCTTTTGTGAGTGTTCTCAAGTATAAAAAGGGGTAGGGGTGGAGTGTTTTCATCACACCTTCACATTCTTACTTACTTGCCTACTATCTCTTAGTCCTGCAAGATGGCTCTCCCTGGTAGCATTGAGTTTGCTAACTACCTCGAAACCTTGGAAGCGATGTGCTCTTATAATGTTGACTACGATGCTTTCAACATGCGTCAAGTCTCTTTGTGGCGTAATCGGTCCTTTGAGTGGAACATGCTGATGGTGGCGGTACAATTTTGGTACCTCGCAGACCATGTATTCCGTTTTGGGTTGGATGAAGTTTGTCCTACCTAAGAGAAGTTTTCTGCCATGCTCAGGATAAATCCCAGTGTTGCTGCGGCTTTACCCAAATTTTCCCATTCTCCCAGGGATCTGTTGGCTGGGCTTCTTCGTATTTCTCCTTCGGTGACTGGATCACTAGTTGCTGGAGGAATGATCTCCCTCCCGATGGTGTTGCAGTCCATGCAATTACGGGAAGTAGGTGATGCTAGTTATGCTGGAGCCGTTACTCTGAGTCTAGTTTCAAAATTGCTCCCGGTGACTAGGGAACTGCTGTTGGATCCGCAACTTACAGCCATTACTTCATGGATATCATATCGTCGTAATCATGCGGCGGTGATACTGGTGGAGACCCTGAACGGTCTGGATGCCTAGCGAGAAGGTCATTCTGACTTTCTGTGGGGTAGCCCCGTGATGTTGTTCATGTGGTTGTCTGAAAGACTTTGCCTGGTGAATCTTCCAGAATATCCTTTGTCGGTTGTACCCAACTTCTTTTCACATCACTTCTTCAGTGTTGGCCTAGATATTGAGAGCTGGGAGAATTGTCTTATGGATCATGGGGCTCGAAATCTGTACTAGTCAGTGCCTAGGTGGGGACAGTTGCTTCCTGTTCTAGATCTAGGAGAATACCCGTATGTGCAGCTGGTTGGTCTCAGCCAGACCTCTTTTTATTTCCCTTGGCGGATTATGTGCCAATTTGGTTGGGTACAGGTCGTGCCACCTTGGACACTAAATTTCTTTCCGATAGAGCATTTGACTGAGTGTCTGTGCCTGCAGCTTGGCTCTTTGTGGGAGAGTCGACGTCCGTCGACCCGTCCCTCTCATTATATTGGGAGAGTTTGTCATATCCCTGGGGATTATATGAAGTGGTTGTGGAGGAGAGTAGTTAGAAAGATATTAGCAGTGGAGACTAGACAAAAGTGGCTTGTCTCTTTTGACACCATGGAAGGAGGTGTTGTGGTTTTTTCGAAGTTGGTTCGAGCTTATCGGTCCATGGAGTGTCTGCGACACTCTATTCAGGTAGGGGAAACTTGGGGACCCCAGGATGCAGATGATGATGACGGAGGGGGCTCCTTTAGTAGCTGTGGGTAGGACTCTTGGAGAGTTTATTGTATAATGGGGGATAAATGTGGTGATTTTATTTTGTCTTTTTAGGAAAGTAAGGGGGAAGGGATTTATCCATTCCTTTTATTATGTAATCTGTGCCGTAATTTCTTATTAGTGAAATAAACAAGTTTCTGATCATCCAGCTGTGCCTTTCGATGAATTTTATATGTGTGAATTATCTATACCGATCGCTAAGGCATACATAATCCTTTGTTCAAGTATATGTTGGAATCGACTCTTGTTCTCGGAGGTAGGAAAAGAATAGTATTTTGTGAAAAAGAAAGGGTTGTGGTCATGTAAGGTGTATGAGCTACCTACATACCTCTGGGATTTTTTGGAAAGTTTTAATTTTGTTTGAAAATAGATTTTTTGCAGAGGATCGGGCCCACGTAGTTTTGGGGAGAAGGAAATGAAGAGATTTTTTTTAAAGTATAAGGGAGACAAGAAGAGTCGTAGCGCGTCGAGATTTCGAACTAGGGGTAGAACTTCTTGAGATGGTCCAGGTTGATTGGATGAGCCATATCTTCCCCATCTAAGTCGATGAGCATGGCGGCACCGCCGGATAAGATTTTCTTCACAATGTAGGGGTCGTTCCAATTGGTCTTGAATTTCCCTCTGGGGTCCCAGATAGGTTCTATTATCTCCTAGACGGCTAAATCTCCTTCTCGGACACCGGGGTTTTTGACTCTCTTGTTTAATGATCGCGTTATTCGGTGATGGTACCCCTGTATGTGGTAAAGAGCTTTCAATCTCCTTTCATCTAGGAGGGTTATCTCGTCTAGACGACTTTGGCACCAGTCTTCTTCATTAACTTTGCTTTCAAGCATGACTCGTAGTGAAGGTACTTCCAGCGCCACAGGTAGGACTGCCTCTATGCCCTAGACCAGAGAGTAAGGGGTATTCGTAGTAGAGGTTCGAATTGAGGTTCGATAGCCCCAGAGGGCGTACGGGATCCGATCGGCCCAATGCCTATAGCTTTCGGTCATCTTGTTGATGATGGCTTTGAGGTTGTTATTGGCGGCTTCAACTGCACCATTAGTCTGAGGTCGGTAGGGAGAAGATTTGTGTCTCTGAATCCCGTACTCGTTGACTACTTCTGTGACTTCTGCTTTGAAGTGCAACCCGTTATCTGATACTAACTCGTGCGTGACCCCATATCGCCAGATGATATTTTTCTTAAGGAACTTGGCGTTCAACACTGCATATGACTCGGCTTCGACCCATTTTGTGAAGTAATTAATGGCAACTAGGATGAACTCATGCCCATTGGAAGCCTTCGGTGTAACCTTCCCTATGATGTCGATGCCCTAGGTGGAGAATGGCTAGGGAGAGGTCATGTTGTATAATTCACGTGGAGGCAAATGCTGAAGGTTGGAGAATTGTTGGCATTTTAGGCATCTTTGGACATAGGCGGAGCAATCTTGGATCAAGGTGGTCCAGTAATAGCCTTGTCGTAGGATCTTCTTAGCAAGCATGTGACCATCCATGTGGGGTCTGCATTCCCCGCTGTGGATTCTCTGTATTACCTCTTCAATGTAAGCACCTGCGATGCAGTGTAGATGGGTTCCATTGAAGTTCCTTTTGAACAGTGCTTTGTGACAGATGATGTACTAAGCGACCTGTCTTTGGAGGGTTGCTCAGTTTTTCGTGTTGGAACCCTTGGGATACCTAACATGCTTGAGGAGGCGCCAGATATTATAGTATCAACAATTGGATATCTCGGGATCTTCTATGATGACGATCTTAATGTGGTGACAGTGGGTTGGTTTGTCTTGCTTTTGAATCTGGAAGGGGGTCATTGATATTCCTCCGGGAATGTCGACCATGGAGGCTAAAGTAGCAAGGGCATCGGCTCGATTATTTTTTACTCGAGGTAGGTAATGGAAGGTGATGTCTTGGAATTGGGAGGCTAGTTCTTTTAAGTGGGGATGGAAGGATTGGAGTTTCTCGTCATTGACTCTCCATTTTTTGAGCACTTGACCGATGATTAGGGCGAAATCCCCGTAGACTTCTAGGCATTGAATACCTTTCTTGAGAGCAACATTGAGGCCTACGGTGCATTCCTCGTACTCAATCATGTTGTTGGGGTAAGGGAACTCCAACTTGATGACGATTGGAGTGTAGGAGTCATCTGGGGCGATCAGGAGTATCCCAATGCCATATCTCTTCTTGTTGGCAGCACCGTCAAAGAATATTTGCCATCTAAGGTTGTCCTGAGCGGTGCAAAGGATGTTTTCATCTGGGAATTCGGAGATCCAAACATCAGCTTCTTCTACAGGGTAATCAGCGAGGTAGTCTGAGATGGCTCTTCCTTTCATGGATTTCTGCATGACGTACATGATATCGAACTCGACTAGGAGCATCAACCATCGGGCCATTTGGCTGGACAACGCAGGTTTCTTAAGCATGTATTTGATGGGTTCCATTCGGGATATAAGTTTGATGGGGAAGGCGAGCATGTAGTGCCGCAGCTTTTGGGTGACCTAGACAAGTGCGACACATGCCTTTTCCAAAGCAGTGTAGTTGACCTCGTACCCGACCAATTTGTAACTGGCATAATAGATGGCTCTTTATTTACGAAAATCTTCAAGGTATTGGGATAGCAAAGCCCCAGCTGTAGTGTCGGTTATGATTAGGTATAGGAGCAAGGGGAGGCCAAGCTGTGGTGGCATGAGTACCGGGGGTTGGGACAGATATTATTTGATTCGATTAAAAATATTCTTGGCATGCCTCGTTCTAAATCTTGGTTGAATCTTTTTAGAGGAGTTTGAAGGTCGGTTCGCAAATGGAGGTTAGCTGGCTAATGAACGGGCTGATGTATTATAATTTCCCAAGGAAACCTCAGACTTCTTTCTATATTCGTTGAGGTGGCATCTCAAGTATGGCTTTCATCTTGGAAGGATCTGCTTCTATCCCTTTCTCGCTGACCATGAATCCCAAGATTTTCCCTTTGTAACACCGAAGATGCATTTCTACGGATTGAGTCTCATCTGATACTGTCGCAGTCGTTCGAAGAACTTTCGGAGAGTAGTAACATGACCCTCTCTAGTTTTGGATTTGATAACCATATCATCCACATAGACCTCAACTTCTTTGTGAATCAGATCATGCAAGATGGTTATAGCAGCCCTCTGGTAGGTAGCCCCAGCGTTCTTGAGACCAAATGGCATGACAGTGTAGCAAACGGTTCCCCATGGGGTGATGAATGTAGTTTTTTCTTAGTGGTCTCGATGCATTTTGATTTGGTTGTATCCGGCAAACCCGTTGACGAATGACTTGAGAGCATGACTGGCTGTGTTATCCACGATCATGTTGACCTTGGGTAGCGGATAATCATCCTTTGGAGAGGCTTTGTTCAAATCTCGATAGTCTACACACATCCGAACTTTTCCTCCTGATTTCGATATAGGCACTATGTTGGTTAGCCATGTGGGTTATTCAATCACACGAATGAAGCCTACGTTCAATTTTTTGGCCACCTCTTCTTTGACTTTGAGCGACCATTCGGTGTAGAGTTTTCTCAACTTTTGTTTAACCACCTTGTAATCTTGGAGAGTGGGAATCTCATGCTGAGCTATTTCGGGATCAATGCCGAGCATATCGCCATAGGACCATGCGAAGAAATCCACGAATTCCTTTAGTAATTCTTCAAGTTGTGCACGCTCATGCTCGTCGAGGGTTGCCCCTATCCTAATCTCACGCAGTTGGCTACTAGAACCGAGGTTAATAACAACAGTCTCTTCTTCATTAACTTGAACGCGGTTATGGTGTTTATTATTAACCTTATTTAGATCAGTTAAGAATTGTTCATTTGCAAATTCATCATCATCAAAAGTTTGATTAGAATCCAAATAGTTAATGTAAGGCACAACAAGATACTCAAAATCTTCGTTTATTTTATTTATAGGAAAAACAGCATTGAGAACCTCGTCAAAAGAGGACTCGATTAAATTTGAACAAGGATAGACAACATAAGAAGAAAAGGGGTAAACATTAAGATTAGGGGAGGTTTTAGAAGGTAAAACTGGCACAACATACCAGTTGAGGAGAGGTGTATCAGCACCTTTAATCAGTTGGGACGAATCTGATGATGTAGTGCCTGAGTGAACCATACAGAGTGTCAGCCCCAATGTCTGTAAGTTAAAGGAATCTTCAGAGTCATTTTCCCCAGTCTCTTCGGTATCTTTGATGAGCGATTGTACTAGGTGTTGGGAATTTTTAGCCCATGGGTAGCTGTCTTGGAAAAAGATCTCCATTCCAGGCTTCATCTTCTTGTTTGTATGGTCATATCATGGTTCCAAAAAGCCACAAAAGGGAAGTCCCCACCCTCTTTGATGAATTATTCGTTCAAAGAGTCACCTGGTATAGTCTAGATGTGGTCTAGTCTTCTCCTTGGTCGAGACTGGTGGATCTTTCTGAGCTCTTGTTCTGACGGTTGATACCCCAAACCACAAGGAGGGAAAGCCTTCTTTAGTTCAATGGGATCAAGTATCCCTTGCTGTCTTTGCCTTAGCCCCAGTCCGGGCATGAAGTGCATGTTTATGAACATCTGAATCACATTGACTTTCCCATGAGGGTCGTATTCTAGACAAACCCTTTCTTTGAAGTTGTCCCTACCGAGAGTAGAAGTGGTTCAACTCGAAATCCTGATAGGATCATATCATTTGTCCCGTGTTGTATCTCAAGGATTGGACTGCTGGTACTTGCACCATCGACATTTTTATCGTCACCCAAGATGGTAATGACCCGTCCGTAGGCGAAGAACTTTAATTTATGATGGAGTGAGGAAGACACGCCCTTGATACTGTGGAGCTAAGGTTATCCTAGCAATAGGTTGAAACAGGCTGGGATGTCAATAACTTGGAATTCGACGACAGGGTTTATAGGGCCAGCACCTATTACAAGCTTTATGGATCCCATCACCTACCGACGGGTATTATCATAGGCATGCACAGCAACGGAGGTTGGAACGAGGTCGATTTCTTTTAGGCCTAAACATTTAAAGGTTCTCAGTGGGAATACATTCAAGGCGGATCCATTATCGACAAGAGAGAGTGGTACAACCTTCCCCTTCGACGGAGATATTGAGTGCATGATTATGATTTGGCCCAATCTTAGGGATTTCTTCTTCGAAAAAGGATAGCATTTGGGTAGAGGTCAAGGATCTGACAAAATTTATCGCTTCTTCTGGTGTAGTAGACGGAATAACTGTGGGTCCAGTGAGTAACTTGATCAAAGTGTTTCTGTGCAGCTGAGAAGACATGAAAAGCCCCCATAGAGTGATGTTAGCTTGAGTTTTATTTAGTTGGTCTAGGATCTTACTCTCCTCGAGGGTCATCTCTGTCATAAGAAGGTTTTCCACGCCCTTCCCCTTATCATTGGCTGGTAGTGAGCTTGGGATCTGGTAATGCCTCCCTGATCTGGTTATGTGATTTACTGAAGAAGGGAAGAATATGAATCCCATTTCCTTATCAACCTCGAGTTGTTCCTCCACCTTCTTTATTTCTCTGAGAAGTTCTTCAAATGATATCATTCCACACATGTCGGCTACCAGACCAGTTTTCTCTAAAGCTTGCCCTTCATTCGAATCCCCGAATTCTTCCCCCCATCTAGTGGCAACAATTCTGTCTTTCCATGTAAAGTTGATGCATTACACAACTTCAACATCTTCTTCATATAGGTCATCCCATTCTATAAGGATGTGTAAGGGTGAAGGGACCAGGCGCCCCAGTAGCTTCAAAGCATCGAATAATTCAGTGATACTATAAATGTTGTTGGTTTGCCTGAATAATTCTACCATAATCTGGACGACATCATCTAGGCTAACTTCATCGATTGATATTACCCAACTATCTGACTCTCGGTCCCATTTCGTGCCTCCAAGAACAGTGTACTAAACCTCTGGAAATCAATGACCATCTGTGAGGGCAATTTCATCCCGAACTCTAGGAGTTGGTTTAAGACTTCTAATAATTCCATGCCTCCATTTTCAGAACGGGTAAGGACAGCGATGCATGCTCTGGTAAGGAGTGACAGTGCCTGATCAGCGAGGCTAGTATAGGAGGGAATATGGGCAAATTTGAAGAGGTTTAGGAAAGTACATGGGTGTGATTTGATTTGAGGGATCGAATTATGGGTTCTCTTCTAGAAAGATGGCATTGGCGTGATTTGAAAGTGGGTTTTGAGTAGTGTTTGGCTTAGAATTGGCTGGTGAGGTGATGGTACCCCGGTCAATTAGACCTTGGATTATGTTTCGGAGGTGAAGGCATTGGTCAGTGGTATGGCCAGCAGTTTGGTGAAAGGCGCAATGGGAATCTGCCTTGAAGTTTCTTGGGAGTGGATTTGGCAATGGACGGGGATCCAAAGGTTTGATAATATTTCGGCTTACCAAGGCTTGATAAACTTTAGAGAGGGGAACATAAAGCTCGATGTATTCCTTTTGGACAGGGACATGGCTGCTTTTTGGTGCCCAGGATGTGGTTGGTTGAGAGATATTATTGATGGTTAAGACTATAGCACTGGTAGGCTTGTTATATTTTCTGGGGGTGAACTGTCCAGACACCTTCTTTGGGTTAATTTCTATTTTGGTAAGACCTTCCTCGATTTCTACTCCTGCTTCTCTGAGAGCTCGTAAGTGGGGATAGTATTGTCCTCCCATCATTGCTGGGACATGGGGTAAGAAGTTCTTCTTCACTATGCTAACTTATTTTTCCTCGGAAGGCCGATTGGTCATGGTTGTTTCTTTTTCCCTCCATCGGGAGATGAAGTTAGTAATTGATTCTCCAAGGTTGTATTTGAGCAGATCTAAATCACGACGGGTGACCTCAAGCTCTTTATTGTATTTGTACTGTGATATAAATTCTCGGGCTACAACCTCCTAGCTACGAATTCTGGACTCTTCGAGAGACAAAAACCATCGGAGGGCGCTATCCTTCAAAATTTGCTGAAACAATTGGGCCATCGCTTCTTCAAAAGCCCCTAGTAGAGTCATGTAACAGTGATAACTTCGGAGATGAACAATCGGGTGTCCACTTCCTTCGAATTTCTCGATATTTGGCATCTTGAACTTCTTGGGTAACCTCACTTTAGGATAAGGAAACATGTGGGTGTAACCCATGTAATTTCTTGAGATTCTAACTTGGTCAAACTTCTTGGTGAGAATCTTGAGATCCTCTTTGACTTTGTTCATCTCTTCTTCCTTCGGATAAATGATCATAGGTAAATTATCCCCATGCTGGGAAGGTTCAGCATAGGAAGTTAGGCAGGCGGCGACTCATTAATTGGAGGGACACGTGGAGTATTCTGATATTCTTCGGGAACCCATATGGGCTCGAGTGAATCCATAGCACGAGGGAATAGGGCCTCGGGTTCTTAAGAAATGGGAACCTGGTTTTGTTGCATCTCTCGGACCTCAGTTTGGAGGTTATCAATTTTGGACAGAAGCTGAGCTAGGACTGCTGTCAGATCCGGCTGTACAAAGGGTACTTGGTCTGTGTTCTCCATGGAAGGCAGATGGATTCTAAACTCGGAAGAAGAAATAGGGGAATGGACGGAACTCCAGGGTGATTTGACTGAAGACCGAAGCCAATAGGGATCCAGGCCAATGGTTTGCGATTGACCTGGGAAGGCGCAAAATGGGATTTATTTTGGGAAAAAAGGATGAAAATATTTTTAACATTTTATTCTTTTTTCTTTTTGAGATTGGAAAAATATTTTTGGCTTTTTGATAAAGAGAGGAGAAATTGTTTTTAGATTTTTTGATAAAGAAAGGAGAGGTGGTCTCAGCATTATTATTACAATTATTATATTTTCACTTGTATTAATTCTCTTAAATGCAAAATGAAATGCTGGACGAGACCCGAGCCTGGAAAAATTGGGTTTGTAATATATGCAAAGCTATGGCTGGACTTGTGACCAGGCTCTCAGGTAGGGTCCCATTTTAAAAATGCGCGAGAATTTGGGGGGTAGGCCGACCCAGAATTTCGGCAGAGATTCGAGTTGAAACCGATAATCTTATATGTGTGTCCTAGCCTTGACACCTATATGTGGGTATGCAGTTGGTTGGGTGAATCGAAAATGGTTCCCCCCTTTGGCGTGACTTCCACGATATACGTCTTTCTCTTACGGGCAATCGGTATGTGTGGACAAGCCATTTGATATACCTGAGTGTACGCGAATTTCCTCATAATATACCTCGTGGGGACGGTACGTGTGAGAGTAAATTCGATATACTCGGCGTACGTGAACGAGTTCCCTGCAATATACCTCCCGCCATGACTTTGGTCAAGCGATAAAATGTGGGGGAACAGTTCGATATACGTCAAAGGTACTTGGCCAGTGGAAGGTGAGAGTCATATCGATTAGGCTAACTGCGCCCTACTGGACCAGCGCCCATCACAAAGTGACCCTCCAATTACTGGGTAAAATTTGGTCAATCACCATGCTCTTTGGTCATGTCATGTGAATTATGCATGATTCTCTTATTAGTATCTTATGATAATGTCTTTCTTGATTATGCCAAACAGGTAGCAAAGTACAAGTACCAATGGTACAACAAGTATGGATGGGTGATACGTGCAATATGTGGATATATGTGACTTTAGGTGCACGTGGTGAGAAGTGTACATAGAGAATTTTCTACAAGTGTATGAATAGGAGCATAAGCATGGGGTACACATGAGTAATAAAGGGGGAACATGAAAATAGTGGAAAATATAAACAAACATAACACCCATGTAAATAGAACTACACCAAATCTGCCTAATTGTCACGTTCATTGACCTTGACAAGTTCAACTTGTCAAAGTCAATGACCGTGACAATTCGGGGCGAGACAACTTTTTTTATCACAGACTTGTCACGGTCATTGACCGTGACAAGTTCGTTAGAATTTTCACGATCGTGTCACGGTCACTGAGCGTGACAAGTTTAGTCACGGTTAATAATCGTGACAAAGCCTTGACCCTTTTTAAAAACATTATCACGGTCAATGACCGTGACAATTTCGGGCAGAATTTAAAAAAAAAAAATCTGCTGGGCAGTATGGCCACTGCCACTTCCCAGCAGTATATTTATACCTATTATAGCAACGTTGTACCTGTTCAACATCATATATCAAAATAAACTAAATATAGTGAAAATATATATTCAAAATAGAAACAATATACATGACGATATAATCCAAATATAATTCAAATGTACTAACTTAAAAATAATATCACTACATGTCTGGGGTAAATGTGAGCAGGTGAGTAGGACACACGATATAAGAATTGACAGACCCACTAATACACATCGTGCCACATTGTTTGCGAAACCACAATAGGGGGTTCTCCTTCCCGGGTATCACATGATTGACGAGCACTTTGGACTCGATCTCTTGAAGCTCACGTCCATGAACTATTCCACCCTGGACGATATTCGGGTCCCTCAACCCCCGCCCTATCCGCTGGCCATCAAATACGTCTAATATGAACATGCTCGGCCAACCAAGTGTCAACATCGGTCTGTTAAAGGGATCCAAATAGGGAAGTGGATCATCGAAGTATGCACGTGTCGGTGATGAAGCATCGAGGTTCACATCCTCGTCATCCTGCGCCTCGTCCTCCCGTACCTCCTCCTCCACCATCTTCTCCTTCCCTTTCCCCTTACAGTCTTCGCCCAACGTACGCTTCATGAATGAGTACATATCTTGGACCGTCGCCTCCAAACGGGACAACTTTGCGTCATGTGAATCCATCATTCGAGTCAACCCAGTGTCGCTCGTCTCCAATCCGATGATCCTAGATTTGGCCACCCACGAGCTCACCCCTCTTGTCTTCCCCTTGCGATCAGAGCCAAGCACTTGGTTGAGTGTGTCTGTGGACAAAGATGCCTTGTCGTCATCAGACTGCAACTCATGCACTTCCTTAAGCTTTGCCTAAAACGACAAAAAGCACCTGATTAGTAAAATAAGTAAACTAAAAAATTATAACGTAATTAACAAAAAGTAAACTATCGTATTACTTACAATCGTGGCCACGACGCTCAGGGACACCTCCTTGTCCTTCCCTTTCTTCGTCCGAAGAGCCACATAAGTATCGAGCCTATGTGGCTTAACCCCAGGGCCACTCCCTATCCCCTGAAATAAAATAAAATAAAGTAAAATTAATATCGACCCCGCAAAGTAAAATAATGTAGAATAATATATTTCTGTAGTTATAGAAATATTAAATCTTACCATCATCCTATTCTCTACCTCGGCGTAAGACGTCCGGACGGAGTAGTGTACGTTCATCTTTTTTGCCCGATTTTCCCTCCCCGATTGGCGAGATGCCATCTCATTGTCAATGAACTTTTGCCATTGTGCCAATGAGATCGGCTCCTTCGACGGGACGGATTCACGCCTTTGGATAATTGACTCTCGTGTTTTCCCAAAGTACCGTGTTCGCATATTTTTCTTCCACGCCTTGTGTTGCTCCCTCAACTGCTCCATGACGGAATCGCATAGCTTTGGATTCAAGTGGAATTGTTCCTGTCCAAGAAATACAATGTTAGTTGCGAATAAATATAAATATAAATATAAAATGAAATTGAAATTAAAATATTCATATAAATATAAATATATTACCTGTAGTGCCGCCCAAATAGCTAACTTGAGCTCATATGGCACCTCCTTCCAACTCATAAACCCCGGGCCGATGACCGTCTTTACCAGCTCGAGGGATCTCGCTAATAGCTCCAACTTGTTCTCGATGGTAATCCCAAATTTTCCATATTTGGGGCGGCTAGGGGCCGAGGAGCCCTCGTCGCCTCCGCTACCACTGAGCCCAGATGACATCATCATAACCATCATCATCATCCTCGTCTTAATACCTGAAGGAGACATTTGACGTTAAAAAATGTTATTAGCACAGATAAAAAAAAATTAGAAGAAGACATGCAAATATGTACAATTACTACAAATAAAAATGAGCATTAATTATTAATTTACTTTCATACACCCCCTCCCCCACCACACACACGCACACGTACACCCACACACACCACCCCCTGCCCCCATCACACACACAATAATTATTTTCATCAATGAAACTAACAATTAAAGTATACAATTATTAATTTACTAATTTACAATGAGGGGCAATCCTACTTTCATAATTAATCATATATTAATTTACTAATTTACAATAAGGGGCAATCATATATTAATTTACTAAAAAAATTAATAATCAATCAATTCTTTTACAAGGGACACTACGCACATACACACACATAGACACGCATACATCCCTCCATCCCTACCCCACCACCCACCCTGCCCCATCCCCCCACCTTGCCCCACCCCCTTCCCCCACCCCGCCCCACCCCCTCCCCCACCACACACACGCACACGTACACACACACACACACCACCCCATGCCCCCCACCACACACACAATAATTATTAATAATATAGCCATTTTCAGCCATACCAAAAGATCCCTACTTATCTTTATTAATAATATCTAGAATTAACCACTAAACAATACCCACCAGATACACCTAAAACCCCACATTGGCCAACCCCCATATGGACAATAATCCAATAATTATTAATAATTATATATTGTTTGATATACAAAGTAATTTAAAAAAAGTTAAAAAATCCCATCCCCATATGGACAATAATCTAGTGGTAATGCCACTTTTACTGTTAACCAACACAATATCGATCCACTATATTCCAACAGCAATACCAACAACAAATGTGTATCCACTACTCCTTCTAATTCATCTACTCAATTAATCCATTTCATCAATTAAACTAACAATTAAAGTATACAATTATTAATTTACTAATTTACAATGAGGGCCAATCCTACTTTCATATGAAATGGGCACTAATAATTAATTTACTTTCATCTAAAACTATACAATTAAAATTACAATTAAAGTTATACATTAAGTAAAATATAAAATAATTTTTTTCTTCTCTCTTAACCAATCATACCACTTATAGGCCTATAATAACTTAAATTTAATTAATTTCAACTTCTTGCAACACATAAATAATTTATCATCCAATTCTCCATGAGTTTTATAGAATGTCTATTAAGATATATAAATTATCTAATATATTCTCCATAAAATACGGGATAAACGGGTCTATCGTGTCATTTTTTAGTTATAAATATTTGACACTAACCCAACCCATTTATTATTCGTGTTGGCGGGTGGTGTCATATTCGGGTTCGTGTCAAGAAATCGTCAATCCTAACCCGCTAACTTCGTGTCGAGTTCGTGTCGGGTTATCGTGTTGTGTCAAAAATTGTCACCCCTACACACACCTGCACACACACACACCCCACCACACCCCCACCACCGCACCTGCACACACGCACACGTACACACACACCCCAACACACCCCCTGCCCCCCTCACCACACCCCCACCACACCTGCACACACACACACGTACACACACAGCCCACCCCACCCCCTCCCCCACCACACACACATATACACATACATATACACACATATATACACACATACACACACATATAGAAATGAAAGAGAAAGAGAGGAAAAAACATACCTTAGAGAGAGAGAGAGAGAGAGAGAGAGAGAGAGAGAGAGAGAGAGAGAGAGAGACCTCCAAATCTCTTAGAGAGAGATAAAGAGGGAAAAACCAAAAACGGTGGGAAAAAAAACCTAGGGCTTTTTTTGCTGAAGACATTGTCACGGTCGTGTCAAGGTCCTTGACCGTGACAATTATTTTAAGTATTGTCACGGTCATGTACTATGACACGATCGTGACAAATGTTCTTGTCGCGGACTTGTCACGGTCCATGACCGTGACAATACTCTGTCACGGTCTTGTCACGGTCAACGACCGTGACACAAAACGCGTGTTTGTTGTCACGGTCATTGACCGTGACAAGGGTGGTCGGCTGAAAGGTGATAATTTGGCCATTTTGGTGTAGTGTAGAGTCTAGCCCTCATGAAAAATATTCTCCAGCGGAATCGCCACTGTGGCCATCCCCAATCTTGATCCTCGCGGCGGGCGGGCAGCACGATGGAGGATCCTAGGACCCGCGCGTCCCACTCTGGAGAGCTTCGGTTGGCGTCATTTGGGTGAGGGGAAAGATGTAGAGAGATTAGAGTCGCCAGTTTATTTTACTCAAAATAGACAAAAGAAAGGGAGCCATCCCAAAGGACAGCACCTAAGGACATACTGATGCATACGAAACCAAAATGATTCGAAAAGGGTCCGGAGGCTAAGTTACGAAATGGGAAGGTGTTAGGCACCCATTCCACCCTTTTGGTCTCTCATGGATTTTGGTTATTTTCCCCATGATATGTGTGCATGTGTTTATATAGCGGAGATAGTAATCCTTGACTTGTATCATGGAAGAGATAAAGCGAGTTATCCGTAGGAAGGTATAAAAATAATATTAGAAAATAGGATTTATGCGATTATCCTTACATTGACCGTTATGATGAAACAATAACGCATGTGGAATAATACGCCACTAAGAACAAATATATGTATATATATAATATAAGAGAGTGGAGTTTAGAGAAAATAGAAAATGAGAGAAAAGTAAAAATAGGACTCGAGTCTTGGGTTATACCCCGAGATGCCTACGTAGCCTATAGAGGCATCAAAGTCCACGTAGTTCGCATGCAAAATGAGGGGTGGGGTTTATCCCATAAATCCAACTGGGGAATTCTCTTATTTGTGTGTGTGCATGTGTGTGTAGAAAAAGTGTTTGAGTTGTGAGAAAAGTGTAAGAAAAGTATGAGAATTCCCGTTTGGAATTTATGAGCAAACCCTCTTTTTCTTATTTTTCTGGTTTTTATTTATATGAAAATAAAAGATGTGCAATAATACTAAATAAAAAGTATATTAGGATGTGTGAGATGAGATAAAAGTGCTAAGTAATAAAACTAGTTATTTAGAATTTATGAGAATTTAAGGAGAGAGTTGAGAAAATTGGACCTTCTTGAATGTTAGAGAGCAGCCCTTAGACTTGGATGATGATGGAGGGTAGTGAATTCACCAAGTTTGATGAAAACGATGATGAAAAGTGAAGGTTGTAAAGGGATTTGGGAGTGGAAATCACGCTGACTTCGAGAGAGGTTTTCTGGATTTTCTGAAAGTGATATCTATCAGATCTGGGATCCCCTTTGCAAGTGAGGTCAGGCCTCCTTTTTATAGGCCCAGGTAATTGCTGATCGGCATAGCCCTGTTCCTGCCAATCGGCAGGTGCGTTTAGGCACACTACCGATAGGTAGGGTCTGGGACCTGCCGTTTGGCACTGTCTTTCAGGCCTTTTCGGAAAATTGGCCACATAACGCAAACCATTGATCAGAATCGTACACGAGGTGGACCATTGGAAAGGTAATTTAGAGGCCTTCTTCCTTTGGACTTCTCATGGGTTTGGGAGATGACTTTAGGTCAAATATGGCTCTGAAGCAATTGTCGGTCCATTGGACGGGGAATCGTCGGACGCAAATGGATCGTTCATCCGCATGGTAAGTCCAAATCGCGCACGGAGTGGACCGTTAGAAAGGTTAGGATATGTACTTAGACAGTCCAAAGAGTTTGATCCGGTTCGGGGAGTTGACTTTGGTCAACCTTGGAGCATTCGATGACCTCTCAGAGTAAAATAGATCGTTTGTCTGTACCGTAAGTCAGAATCGAGCATGGGATGGACCGTTGGAAAGGGGTTTTAGTTCCCTTTGAAGATTCATCCAGTATCGATCAATTTTAAGAGTTAACTTTGGTCAAATGGAGCCCGGGAATGCCCGGTGGCCTCCTGATTGAGTTTCGGGGGAAAACAGGTCGTTCGTCCACATGGTAGGTCAGAATCGCGCACGGGATGGACCGTTGGAAAGGTGTTTTAGTGCCCTTCAAAGATTCATCCAGTCTCGGTCGAACTGAAGACTTTTACTTTTGGTCATACGGAGCCTGGGAGTGCCCGATGGTTTCTAGGTCAGTACTCGGGGTATGACCTGGGTTTGTAGTGATGAAGGGAGGTGTTAGGGACCTAAGGAGAGTTTAGGGAGTAACAGAATGGGGTGTCTATAAGCATGATATTTGTTTTTATAGAATAAACTAATACCCACTTTAACAATTGTGGAAAATAATTACAAAGTTTGGATGGGAAAACATGGTCATAAGAACATTCATATGTTCCTAGCACGTGAGTGCTTTGATAACATTATTCCATTGTTTGACCCATACTTAGTGGGCACCTAACTGCACACGTGTTATTTTTCAGGATGGCCAGGCTGAGCAGAATACATAAGGCCGATCGATCTCATTCTTGAGACAATCTCATCATCTACAAAGGTCGACCACTATCTGACCAATAATGAGTCTATATGTCTTTTATTGATTTGTTCACGAGCTATACAATATTTGTGATAAAATAATACCTTTCTATTATAGTGATGTTAGTATGATCCGGTTGCATTAGGGTCACTATTTATATGTGATTTATGCTAACCCGTTAATGAGGGTTATTTATATGTTTACTTTAAATCGTTATTGAGGGTAATGATTACTTTCGTGTTTTATATGCAATGCATACAATGTGTGAGTTCTCGTTAGCAGGTGTACAAGGAGGGATTCCATGAGGAGGCACGTGCGACATGAACCTCCTTGGTAGCTCGATGAGTAGATGGTCTCTTCCTTAGTCATATTTAACCCTAGGTCACACTTCTACGTACCCACGGCCAAAATGGTTTAGAGGGATATTTCTTTTATAAGTCTTGGATTTGATAGTTTTTATGGCTGATGGGTAGTTGTTGTGATTTATCCCTTGACGTGATGAGGTCTTAGGTATGGAATGACCTAACACTATACTAGTATGTACAAGATATCCATAAAGGAAATAAGAGTAGGCCTTCCTTACGTGTGGTAATGAGAGAAGCTCATTTATTTGTACATATCTGTAGATGCACCTTTGTGTGGATGTTATACGTGAGTCTTTCTCCAAACCTATGTGATTGTGCTGTCGTGGTACTAGAGATAATTTTACTAGTTTCTTTCTTATACGAGACGTATTTGACCTATAGTATAGATGTCAACCTACATACTTATGATGCATATTTGTGTATTAAATATACAAGAGGTGTGCATAATATTATTAGCATGAGATAGTCAAACGTGTATAGATTTGAGATATGAGTCGGTTAGTGGTATCGTGTCCATTTTATGAGAAGAACCTTGGAGTTTGAGACCTTATTAAATTAGTGACTTCTATTGAAATAGATTAACCTATTAGTTTCAACGGTGAAGATTAAAGAATGGTGTTGTAAGACTTTAATTTAATGGGTTACATATGGGTTTGGGATTTAGAACCGCATAATATATTAGGCTTTTGGGTTGGGTAACTAATACCTTAAAATATGTTAAAAGGCGACTGGAAGATGTGTAGTTATAATATGGTCCTTCTACACAGGCTTAATGTTTACATTTTCTTTTAAAAATTATTTTTTGACAGGTCCTTATTGTGCTAACTCCTATAGATGCAGGTTCATTGGAAGAGCATCTCTAGTCACATCCCATTCATTACTCCTAGAACGATAGGATCGATCAAGTGTAGCTCATTCTTTTATTGTTCACTTTTATTTTCAGTTTAGTCGTACATGTGTACGTTTATTTAGAGTTTTACTTTTATATGGACACATTTTATATTAAAAGTGGCTTATGTTGTATTGGTAGTGATTGGTATTATAGTTGGTTTTGTGTTGATCCGTATTATATCATCTTATCATTGTTCATTAGGTTTTAATTATTTTCTTATGCTAAGAATGTTACCAAAAAAATTTATTCCCGTGATTTTTGTATTAGCTTGATTAGTCTACTTATGGATTTTTTGGGGTGTCATGGAACCAAGTATTAAAGTTGATAGAGCAGGTTAAAATGTTTTAACACAAACAATTATCTCATGAGAACAAAGATCTATGGAATGAACTAAAATAAGATCGATCACTGAACAAAACCAAGACTCAATGCCAAAAGGATTTCCCTAAATATCTAGTGAAAATATTCTTAACAATGACTAGGAGTAGAAAACCCCTTTTATATACCAACATGAAATTATTGAAATTATTTATACTCTACTAGATACTTTGTTTATTAAATAGTTCTAGTGCAATTAAAATGTATATTTGATATCCTTGTATTATCTAGATCATCAGGGAATTCTATATCTCTCAACAAGCTTGTATTTTGAGGGAGTTATACAAGCTTGAGCTTCTCATACTTTTCTTTCAAGCAAGGGAAATTTATAATCTCTTCTTGCTACAAGAACACACGTGTTTTGTCAATTTTCTTAAGTATGGTGTACAACCAATACATTAAAGTGTGTATTTTGACTTAAGTTTCAAAAATGATTATATAATTATTATGTTATGTCTCATTTAAAACATGTAGTTTCATGTTAGTTTTGTCATGAGATACCATTATGACTGGGTGATTTTCTATTAAATAAGGAACTTCGTTTATATTGTCAATAAATTTTCATTTAACCTTGTTCATGACTAGTTGTGAAACTAAATTTGCTGGAAATGTAGAAAACATGTTATCACTATGCATGTTACACACACACAAAAAAAAGAGAATATTTATTTTGCTTAGTGTTGTTGGCTTAAATTTAAATTTAGAAACATATGTAGGGTGTGGATGGTTATGTTGTCCCGAAAAATCTGCACGAGGGAGAGTGAGTTTGGTTTTTAAAAATTAATAACAATTTAAAAATTACTTGTAAAGTGAATTTAGTGTGTGTGTGTGTGCGCGCATGTGTGTGAGGAAGTTAAACAACAATAAAAATAAGAAAGAGAAGCCAAAAGGAACTTTGCAACCTAATATTTTTTACATAATGCGTCCTCCGCCTACATTCATGCTTGATACACCCATGATAATTTCATTTTCTTTTGATTCTTAATGGTGTAATCAACACATTATAAAGAATAATAACACCTTGTAATCGTTACTAATAAGGTCACTACCTCATTCCTTGAGTCATCACAACCACCATAATATAAGATGGGATGATACAATTAAGTTTTACATTGTACAAGAACTTTAATATGAAGGTTAAAGCAAAATAATTAAGGAAGACTTTTGTTGAATTAAATACCTTTCCCTAAATGTAGTGAAAGTGAACTTTTCATAAACTTTGTATCTTTAATTTCTTTCTTTTGAAATCTCAATGAAACTTTGTGTTAAATGTTTTGAACATGTTCGGTCATTATTTATGACATCTTGTGTGTGTAAAATGTTGTTCATAAAGGTATATCTTCTCTTGAAATAAATATAATCATTGGACAAAAGTGGTAAAATTTTACTTTTTTGTACTTTTCAAAAACTAGTTGTTATTTTCTCAGAAAATCCTAGCATAGTCGACTCTATATTAAAGAATTTGACATTTTTATTCATATTCGAATATTTTGAGTTAAAATTTACTCTAACTCCCATATTTTAAACTAAAAGTAATTCATTTCCATATATGATTACATAATCGACTTTATTAACTTAGAGTTAACTCTTTTCAGTAAAAAAACAATTCCCTTGACAACTTGTTTTAAATACTGAAATAATGTATTTGTGTGTTTGAGACAATAATTTGATCATTTGTAATAAGTGTTATTACTTAAATCGGTCCTAATGATTTCAAGCCTATCCTAACTCTTTGTGGCTTGATCATTTGAATACATTTTTTTTATGTAGCTTTGTCATTTCTTGGAGCACTGGTTGATAATTGCATTTTCTTGTTAAATTTGTCTTCCTTTGATGAGTCTAGCTATCATGGCTTAAACTTGAGATTTCTTGATTGATCTTACTTCTTTGTGTTCGACTCGATAATTGATGTAGTCTTGAATCACTTTTGTCTGATGTTGATAAATTTTTCCGTAATGCCATCCTTTGTGAAATTTAGAGTCTTCTTGATGATGTTTTGATACAGTTCTTTTATTGAATAGATTTGGTTACACGAGTGTTTCATATTCTCCTTGGACTAAGATAATTTCCATCACGTCTTTGAAATTTTATTCTAAGATCAATGAAACGAGAGTGAAAATAGTTAATTATATGATTAATAATTAAAAAATCCATCGATAATCACTTATTTATTATTTTTTCATAATTTTGAACTCATAATCTTCCATTTTTTAAGACAATTCAGTTGATATGTTCAAAAAAAAATTTAGAAATATCCCTTTCTTGGAGCTTTGTTGATTTAACTAGGTCTTCTCTCCTTTATTTTCTAATTGATGAATCATCTCGTATGCAATTATTATTTTTTATATTCTCTTTCCATTTACATTATCAAATAGAAATGGTTAGTTATCGAGGAAACTTTTCGATGAAAAATCCAGTAATCTTAGATAATATGAGATATCATCAAGAATACACTACACCAAAAACAGGAAACTGGCACGGTTTAAAACCGTGCCAGACGCAATCTGGCACGCTTTTAAACTATGCCAGTTTTTTAATCTGGTACGCTTTTGTCACGCTTTTAAACCGTGCCAGATGTTAAATCTGTCATGCTTTTGGCACACGCCAAAACCATGCCAAATTATCTATTTTCTGGCACGCTTTTGGCACGATTATAAAGCGTGCCAGATTGTTTTATAAGCGTTCTCATTTTTTATGCATTGGCACGGTTTTGGCACGGTTTAAAACCGTGCCAGATTTTTCAGTTGATTAAAAAAAAAATAATAGGAACCAAATCTGGAAAATCTGCAAATTCCAAATTCAGTAGGAAAAATATTTATTATTTGCAAAAACAAAATCAAGAAAATTCACAAATTATGAATATCGCAGGTTGTTGTTAAACTAATGTGCATACAAACTTCAAAAAATTACAAGAGATAATACCAATATAAAGAAACACATGACCATAAAAGTCGACAATAACTTCAAAAAATTACAAGAGTTAATAGTTCCCAAATAAATAAAAAAATTGGGCAGAGTTTCCTCTATTTTTTTAGCATTCCAAAACCTGCTAACATAAAATCTGCCCATATAAAGGCCCGCATGGCCATAAAAGTCAACAATAAAACTACTATTGTCAGCACGACCATAAAAATAAACCATAAAACTACTGAAGCCTGCTCGGCCATAACACAAAAAATAGAATCCTGAATATTAACGACACTAAATACACAATCCCCCTGTTGTAAAGCATTGACTTCTTCGTGCGTTCCAAGTGGATAAAAGCTAACGATTGAATGTCATCCTACAAAAAAAACAAGACACAAAAAAGATACAATATTAGTAACCAAGTCATTTTTAAAAAAATCATATTCAAGCAAAAAAATTGCATATACAAGAAGAAAAATTGCATATACGACTACGCGGGACTACGTGTGATTTTTGCAAATTATCGTCATACTCTCAAACCGAGAGACCCGGGACTACGCGGTCAGTTCTTACAAGTTACATTGGTCCCGTGCGAGGTGTTCGTGCCTCCTACGGGGACGTTTGAGGGCTGGTTTGGGTTTTCACCCTTTAACGGTCTATTTTCCACTCTAAGTGTTATTTTTGCAAATTATCTTCATACACTCTAACCGGGAGACCCGGGATGATGCACTTATTTCCTACAAGTTACATTGGTCCCGTGCGAGGTGTTCGTGCCTCCTACGGGGTCGTTTGGGTGTTGGTTTGGGTTTTCACCCTTTAACGGCCTGTTTTCAAGTCTAAGTCTGATTTTTGCAAACTATCGTCATACTCTCTAACTGGGAGACCCGGGACTACGCGGTCAGTTCCTACAAGTTACAATGGTCCCGTGCGAGGTGTTCGTGCCTCCTACGGGGTCGTTTGAGGGTTGGTTTGGGTTTTCACATTTTAACGGCCTGTTTTCAAGTCTAAGTGTTATTTTTACAAATTATCGTCATACTCTCAAACCGGAAGGCCCGGGACTACGCGGTCAGTTCCTACAAGTTACATTGCTCCCGTGCGAGGTGTTCGTGCCTCCTACGGGATCGTTTGGGGGTTGGTTTGGGTTTTCACCCATTAACGGCCTGTTTTCAAGTCTAAGTGTGACTTTTGCAAATTATCGTCATACTCTCTAACCGGGAGACCCGGGACTACACGATCAGTTCCTACAAGTTACATTGGTCCCGTGCGAGGTGTTCGTACCTCCTACGGGGTCGTTTGAGGGCTGGTTTGGGTTTTCACCCTTTAACGGTCTGTTTTCAAGTCTAAGTGTTATGTTTACAAATTATCGTCATACTCTCAAACCGAAAGACCCGGGACTACGCGGTTAGTTCCTACAAGTTACACTGGTCCCGTGCGAGGTGTTCGTGCCTCCTACGGGGTCGTTTGGGGGCTGGTTTGGGTTTTCACCCTTTAACGGCTTGTTTTCAAGTCTAAGTGTGATTATTACAAATTATCGTCATACTCTCAAACCGGGAGAATCGGGATGACGCGATCAGTTCCTATAAGTTACATTGGTCCCGTGCGAGGTGTTCATGCCTCCTACGGGGACGTTTGGGGGCTGGTTTGGGTTTACACCCTTTAACGGCTTGGTTTCAAGTCCAAGTGTATTTTTGCAAATTATCATCATACTCTCTAATCGGGAGACCCGGGATTACGCGGTCAGTTCCTACAAGTTACAATGGTCCCGTGCGAGGCGTTCGTGCCTCCCACGGGGTCGTTTGGGTGCTGGTTTGCGTTTTCACCCTTTAACGGACCGTTTTCAAGTCTAAGTGTGATTTTTGCAAATTATCATCATACTCTCAAACCGAGAGACCCGGGACTACGCAGTCAGTTCCTACAAGTTACATTGGTCCCGTGCGAGGTGTTCGTGCATCCTACGGGGACGTTTGAGGGCTGGTTTGGGTTTTCACCCTTTAACGGCCTGTTTTCAACTCTAAGTGTTATTTTTGCAAACTATCGTCATACTCTCAAACCGGAAGACCCGACACTACGAGGTCAGTTCCTACAAGTTACAATGGTCCCGTGCGAGGTGTTTGTGATCGTTTGGGGGTTGGTTCGGGTTTTCACCCATTAACGATCTATTTTCAAGTCTAAGTGTGATTTTCACAAATTATCGTCATACTCTAAAACCGGGAGACCCGGGACGACACGATCAGTTCCTACAAGTTACATTGGTCCCATGCGAGGTGTTCGTGCCTCCTACGGGGTCATTTGGGTGCTGGTTTGGGTTTTCACCCTTTAACGGCCTGTTTTCAAGTCTAAGTCTGATTTTTGCAAATTATCGTCATACTCTCTAACCGGGAGACCCGGGACTACGCGATCAGTTCCTACAAGTTACAATGGTTCCGTGCGAGGTGTTCGTGCCTCCTACGGGGTCGTTTGAGGGCTGGTTTGGGTTTTCACCCTTTAACGGCCTATTTTCAAGTCTAAGTGTTATGTTTACAAATTATCGTCATACTCTCAAACCGGAAGACCCGGGGACTACGCGGTCAGTTCCTACAAGTTACATTGGTCCCGTGCGAGGTGTTCGTGCCTCCTACGGGTATGTTTGGGGGCTGGTTTGGGTTTACCCCCTTTAATGGCCTGTTTTCAAGTCTAAGTGTGATTTTTGCAAATTATCGTCATACTCTCTAACCGGGAGACCCGGGATTACGCGGTCAGTTTCTACAAGTTACAATGGTCCCGTGCGAGGCGTTCGTGCATCCCACGGGGATGTTACGGGCCTGGTTTACGTTTTTACCCTTTAACGACCCGTTTCCAAGTCTAAGTGTGATTTTCTCAAATTATCGGCATACTCTCAAACGAGAGACCCAGGACTACGCGGTCAGTTCCTACAAGTTACATTGGTCCCGTGCGAGGTGTTCGTGCCTCCTACGGGGTCGTTTGGGGGTTGGTTCGGGTTTTCACCCATTAGAGCCTGTTTTCAAGTCTATGTGTGATTTTCGCAAATTATCGTCATACTCTGAAACCGGGAGACCCGGGACAACGCGATCAGTTCCTACAAGTTACATTGGTCCCATGCGAGGTGTTCGTGCCTCCTACGGGGTCGTTTGGGTGCTGGTTTGGGTTTTCACCCTTTAACGGCCTTTTTTCAAGTCTTTGTCTGATTTTTGCAAATTATCGTCATACTCTCAAACGAGAGACCCAGGACTACGCGGTCAGTTCCTACAAGTTACATTGGTCCCGTGCGAGGTGTTCGTGCCTCCTACGGGGTCGTTTGGGGGTTGGTTCGGGTTTTCACCCTTTAACGGCCTGTTTTCAAGTCTAAGTGTTATGTTTATAAATTATCGTCATACTCTCAAACCGAAAGACCCGGGACTACGCGGTCAGTTCCTACAAGTTACATTGGTCCCGTGCGTGGTTTTTGTGCCTCCTATGGGGTCGTTTGGGGGCTGGTTTGGGTTTTCACCCTTTAACGGCCTGTTTTCAAGTCTAAGTGTGATTTTTACAAATTATCGTCATACTCTCAAACCGGGAGACCCGGGACTACGCGGTCAGTTCCTACAAGTTACAATGGTCCCGTGCGAGGTGTTCGTGCCTCCTACGGGGTCGTTTGAGGGCTGGTTTGGGTTTTTACCCTTTAACGGCCTGTTTTCAAGTCTAAGTGTTATGTTTACAAATTATCGTCATACTCTCAAACCGAAAGACCCGGGACTACGCGGTCAGTTCCTACAAGTTACATTGGTCCCCTGCGTGGTGTTCGTGCCTCCTACGGGGTCGTTTGGGGGCTGGTTTAGGTTTTCACCCTTTAACGGCCTGTTTTCAAGTCTAAGTGTGATTTTTACAAATTATCGTCATACTCTCAAATCGGGAGACTCGGGACGACGCGATCAGTTCCTACAAGTTACATTGGTCCCGTGTGAGGTGTTCGTGCCTCCTACGGGGACGTTTGGGGGCTGGTTTGGGTTGATAACCTTTAATGGCCTGTTTTCAGGTCTAAGTGTGATTTTTGCAAATTATCGTCATACTCTCTAATCGGGAGACCCGGGACTACGCGGTCAGTTCCTACAAGTTACAATGGTCCCGTGTGAGGCGTTCGTGCCTCCCACGGGGATGTTTCGAGCCTGGTTTGCGTTTTCACCCTTTAACGACCCGTTTTCAAGTCTACGTGTGATTTTTACAAATTATCGTCATACTCTCAAACCGGGAGCCCCGGGACGATGCGGTTAGTTCCTACAAGTTACATTGGTCCCGTGCAAGGTGTTCGTACCTCTTACGGGGTCGTTTGGGGGCTGATTTGGATTTTCACCCTTTAACGGGCTGATTTCAAGAAAGTGTATTTTTGCAAATTATCGTCATACTCTCAAACCGGGAGACCCGGGACTACGCGGTCAGTTCCTATAAGTTACATTGGTCCCGTGCGAGGTGTTCGTGCCTCCTACGGGATCGTTTGGGGGCTGGTTGGGTTTTCACCCTTTAACGGCCTGTTTTCAAGTCTAAGTGTTATTTTTACAAATTATCGTCATACTCTCAAACCGGAAGACCCGGGACTACGCGGTTAGTTCCTATAAGTTACATTCGTCCCTTGCGAGGTATTCGTGCCTCCTACGCGGTCAGTTCCTACAATTATGTTTTATCATCCAATGTCATCTTTGGAAAAAAACTATTACTTGCTGATATATACCACTGACTTATTTTTTCTAATCAATCTTTACTCTGGGGTTGTTATCAGTAACAGGTAACATGTTAAATTCATTCAATATTTAGTCATGAGGCTGGTAATACTTTCTTTTTCTTGCTTTTGAAATGTTCCAAATGAAATAAATAAGACAACATACCATTTACACATTTACATCACTGTGCTTTCCCCATAAGTTGTCTACAGAACGCCCAAATAAACATGGCCTTATTGCAGTCCCTAATGCAGACAACAGAAAATGTGAGGTCTTTAATGCATAAACTCGCATAACCAAACATGGGGTGAGATGAAAAAACTCGCATAAATTAAACATGCCCCCTGTAAAAAAATGAATTTAAAATGAATAACCAATGTCAACATTATTTGAAAATTCAAAGAATACAACATTAACATATAAATTACTTTAAAAATGAATTTAAAGTACTACTAAAGGAAAATACTTTAAAAATGAATTACAACATTAACATACAAAGAATACAACAACTTATAAGGAATGAAAAGTTTGCATGTCAACTTACAAAAAAAATTCCCATCGCTTCCAGGTTCCAATTTTTGTAGCCCGATTTAGAACAATTATAACCACATGCACTCATCCCCTGCATAAGAAAGAAAGTGATATCATATCAACAGTTTCATTGCAGCTTCTCGATGTTAATATCATATCAACAGCATTATGTCAAACCAAGAAAAGAAATTAGTGCTTCACAAAATGACCGTTTTCTTGTTGGCAGATCCAGTATCACGGTATGTCAAGCTCAAATTTCTTTCCAACAACATGGTGTTTGCTGACAGATCCAACTGATCATCAAAACATAATTATTCTGCTTCTTCTCAACAACATGACAGATAGATACAATGAGATGTGACCAACAGGACAAATAGATATTTGATGTACAACCATTATAGCGTCTTCATCACAACAGCATGACAGAGAGAAATTTGAGCATAACAGATCCATTTGAGCATCACAACAGCATTATCCAACTTTGTCTCTTTCTAAACTAAAAGCACAAACATATTTCATGATAAAGTGAACAAATAGATACAATGTCATATCTGATTTAACAATCTGCTAAATAACTTGTTATATTATCATAACCTGTTATATTATATTATCGTGCCTACAACAAATTATCATGAAAAATGAACCATTATAACACGACAAATTTAACTAAGGAAATTCATTACACAATAATAGTTAATACAATTGGATAGTGACATTATAACATGCATATCCGGGTTTAAAAACTCTAGAACAATAGAAGTTGAGTGAGGCCATATGAATAATTCACTGGGTTATTCATTTACAACACATGTTTAGCAGGCCATATGCCATGGTAATAAGTTACTCATTCACTGGGAATATGAATCACACAAATATAGTGGCATTGTAAGCTTATTTGAATCTCACAACACTCAGTGGCACTTGCATAGTTATGTTAACTACACACCAGTTGTCCACTACACACTATATATACTACATGAATTAGTGTTGGTAGCTACTTAGTTGCTAATACCAGATACATATAAACTTCTATACTGTAGCGTAATATGTAATGTACGACTTTATATGTAATATACTGTTTAGAATTTAGTGTAATATGCTTGAAGATAATGTAATATACTATTGTTTGTGTGTCATTTATTTCACACAAATATATCGGCTATTTGTGTGAAATATACTACTGTTTATATGTAATGTACATAAACAGTATGTGAAATGAGTGGCACATAAACAGTAGTATATTACATTATCTTCAAGCATATTACACTAAATTCTAAATAGTATATTACATAAATAGTCGTACATTACATATAAAAGAAATATTTACAGTAGTATAACTTGTATGTATCATGGTCAGTAACACACAAATATATCAACTTGTGATTAACTTGTTTATCAACTCTCATTTTCCGATATGTATCAACTTGTTTATCTCCTTTTGGACCCTAAAACATAAATTTTATTAAAGCTAGGTAGAAGAGTCCTACCTAGATGGCTTGAAACAAAGTTATAGAATGCCTTTATAAAGAGGCACATTTACAAAATTACTACACGGCTAGCTAAACAAAGGACTACTTCTTAGTTCTAATGTAATGAAGTCTACGAAGAATTTGGATAATACCATTTCAAGGGATTGAGGATTATCAGTTATACCTGTGCAAGAGGAAGAGATGAGATGGCATACATTGTTGATGATCATTAATAAAATTTTAGCATGATAAACCTTATTGGACCTAATCATTAACAAAATTAGGATAAATCAAAATTAACGTAAATTTCAGCATTACCTTGTTCAAGGAACAAATAAAAAATAGTGAACAGGGTATACCAAAACACATAAATTTATATTCCAATATTGAAACAATACCAAGATAAATCAATGTAGCTCGAACTGTTTCAAGTAACAAATGACAAAGAAAAACAATTTAAGTGGGTGTTGCATATCTTCCCGTGACTTAAACCCTCTGTATCCTAAATGGTTTCAATACGTGTGATTAATCTGAGACCCTTTATGTTAATGTAAGTGGTACACTTTTGTGCTTGTGGCAGAAAAAAAAATATCACAATCAATTCTCTGTATTTTTTGCATCCTTATGCTTCTGCTCTAAACTTGTTCAAATGGTTCATTTTTAAATAGTCAAGCATGTTCTCGTGAGGCGTACATATGAAATTTCTAATTTATGAAGCATTGTAATACCTGAGATCTAATGCCTGATTTAGGAACAAACTTCTTCATAAGCTTTTGTGCATATTCAAGGTTTTGTTTTTGTCAAATATATATATATATATATATATATATATATATATATATATATATATATATATAAACATCCCAACAGTAAAGTAATAGATTTCGGAGGTCATTTTCATTGAGAAGATCAAACTCGGAGCTCATTTTCCACATAATCAAACAAATCCCAATTGTAAAATAATAGGTTCCGGAGGTAATAGATATCAAAGAACCAATATACGAACATAAACAACAAATCATCAACATTAGAAAATAAAACAGAGCAAAATGAAATGCCCCAACATAGATTTTACCTGATATTAAAAATGAAAAAAATCCCTATATATCTGTAAAAGCAAAAGTAATTTCAGCAAAAAAATATTAAAGAAACAAAATCTCTAATTTTAGAACCCATAACCGTATTTTGATGAGCCGCTTAAAAAACGCGGATTATAAATCAAAGGGATTGATATATATATATATATATATATATATATATATATATATATATGTATATCCAGTTGCGAGTGAGAGAGAGAGAGAGAGAAATCGCAGGTCAGAAATCGCAAATTGCAGGTCAGAAATCGCAACTGACCTGATCTGCGAATCGCAGGTCAGAAATCGCAAATTGCAGGTCAGAAATCGCAACTGACCTGATCTGCGATATCCATATGATATATATATATATATATATATATATATATATATATATATATATATATATATATATATATCAGCACCCCTAAATCGGGTACCCGAAATCGGTAACCCTAAATCGCAATCCCTAAATCGCAAATCGGTAACCCTGAATCGCAATCCCTACGATGATGAGCAGTAGCAGCGACGAGGACCAGTAGAAGAGACGAGGAGGGAGAGGGAGCCGGGAAGGAGATGAGCAGTAGCATCGATGAGGAGGGAGAGCGAGCCGGGAAGGAGAGCGATGAGGAAGCCGGGAGGGAGAGCGAGCGGGAGAGAGAGAGGGGGGGATTGGAATGTCTTGAAAATTTGGTCCCCACTCCAAATTTTGGGGGGTTATTTTTTTAACAAAGCGTACCCATATTTGGCACAGTTAAAAACCGTGCCAAATTTTGGCACTATTTCAAACCGTGCCAGATTATGATAAAACCGTGCCAGAATCTGGAACGGTTTTAAACAGTGCCAGAATCTCCTTGCCTAAGCGTGCCAGATTGGCATTTTTGGTGTAGTGATATTATGAGGAAAAATCATGATTTAGTGAGAGGGACTAAAGTGAGTGGTTGTCTTTATAATAAGTTCTTTATGGAGGTTGTGGCGTGAGGGTGTATAGTGATAAAGTATTTATGTATTGTCATGAAGTCTTGCATTCACGTTCTCTCCTTGTTGAAAAAATTATTTGTTTGGGAAATGGTTTTTTAAAAGTATCAGTAAGTTATTTGTTGGTTAAAATGAGTTTGAGCTTCATCTCCCCCACCCCTCTTAAAACACAATCATGTAGAATATTGTGTCGAATTTCAGTATAGTTTATTCTAGAATGTTGCACTGGATTTTTGGTCATATAAATTACACTAGTATTGTCATGTGAAATTGATGTCTTAGTAAAACTCATTTGAAATTCCCCAAATTTTTGTTTGATATATGATGTTTGAGCACAATAATTTCCAGCATCTATGCATTTGACCTTCTTCACGAAACTATAATCAAGTTATTTTCTATTTTCTCATGATACATATGAATGTGCAAGAGAGTGACGTCACCTAGTATCACTTTTTTGCAATTAATTCGTACACGAGTATCTGATAAATTCAAAAATTTTGGGTTTTAGGATACCATATCCCTAAATCAATGGTCCTATCAAATATTGGAAAATTCTTTTAATGTCAAATGAGATCATTTTGGTTCATATTGAAAACAAGCATGCAGACATACATAAACATAATATCGGACCTACTTCTAGTTAAATATAACTAAGAGTGAATGGATTTATTTCAATGGTAGCTACGCAAATTAAAACTTTTCGGAGTTAAAATGAATATTTTCTTTTAATCCAGATCTAGGTAAAAGAGTATCCAAGCATCTAAATGAAAAAATGTGATTTAAAAAACTAATTTAATTTCTTAAAATATGTTGTTTAAGAAAATCAACTGAATCAAGATGCGAAAAATTAAATTATGCACTCAAGATGAATATTTATAGGGGGGAAATTGTTAAGCGTAAAGATTTCGTACCAAACTGATACTTTGCACTATATAGGTAATGTATTACACAAAAGGAGAAATGTCTTACAAACCTGAACCTCTCTTTAAACGCAATAATACATATCCGCCATAATCAACTTCTTCAAAATGGTAGTAGCAAGAGCGTAGCATCAACCCACCTACCATGTCGTAACATGTCAATCTCATTAATAATGTCACATATAAATCACTTATCCGATCTTGTTTAAACTTGAAGAAATCTTTGTTCCAATAATTAAACATCTTCAATTTTCTTGAAAAATAGATTTTCAAAACTGTCCATTTTTTTAGATCCCCGAAGTTCTATTTCTAAAAACTCAGTTTCATAGTCTGAAATTAGTTTGTGTATAGATAAGGTATTTGAAACTTTTGATCTAATTTTTGAAAGAGACTCTTCACATATAAAATATTTCTTCTGTACAAAAGTCTTATTTTTAGGAAAATTGAATCTATGCATTACATATAGACTTTTGTAATTCATTAGGAAGCGTTCGTATAATTCTATTGAGAGAACGTGTGTAGCATATTGCTTGTGTTATTGCACTTCATAGTAAAAACACTCACATGAATACCTAGTTAAAGTGTGTTTCATTAGAGAGATTTTGTATTGACTGAGTCCGTCAAAGCAAGGAGCAAAGAGTAACGCAAAGGAACTGCTAGGGAGATCAAAGGCAGAACAAAATTATCGTGGAGAAGATTTCACTCAATAGGTATATTTTTTTTCTTTTGCTTAGGATCTCATGTACATGTTTAAGTTCCTGTAAATCTTGTATACTTGTTTATAGTGGATTTTTTTTTACTCCTTAGAGGGTGTCGTGGATGTTTTCCCTAATTTTTGGATTTTACCACGTTAAAGAATGCCGTGTCAAACTAAATTTTCATGTTCATACTTCTTATATGGTGTGGTTCCTAATCAATGAATTAGTATAGGATTTTATTTCTAAAACTAAAAGATAATCTATCTACCAAATCTAACATCTAACTCCGAACAATTTTTACACATCTTGTGTAGTGATTTAAAAAGGAGTTTCATCAAATGATTTTATTTCGGAGTTTACTTAATATTTAACTTTTAGTTAAAGACTTAGTGAATGATTTTCTAGTGGTATCAAAGTGGGTTTATCAAAACATTTTTAATCCTGGAAATGTAAAAACTGCTTTTGAAATCTATTTCTAAAAATGGATGAAAGATTTGAGAAGTTAGGTAACATGTCTTGTCCACCCCTCTTTGATGGACAGAACTTCCGTTACTAGAAAGTAAGGATAGTTTCTTTCATCCAAGGGACACTGGGTGATGACGTATGTGATATGATTGAAAATTGTTACGTATACCTAATTAAGCCTTTCTCTGAAACCAACCCTACAGAAATTAAGAAAAAACTTAGTGAGTTTACCAAAGAAGAAAAAAATATGTCACTAGCTAATAATAAGGGAAAGAATTGAATTTTTTATGTCTAGTAATAATCATGAATTTAAATGTATATCTATTTTCTCTACTTCCAAGAAAGTATGGGATACACTAGTCACCACCCATGAGGGTAATGAATGCATTAAGGCTGGAAAAACCCAAATGTTAGTATAGCAATACAATACACTTATTATGGATGATAATGAATCATTTGATGACTTTTAAATACAGTTCAACGACTTTCTCACAAAATTGTATGCAAATGGAATAACCTATGACATAAAGGAAATCGTTCTTAAAATCCTTAGATCTTTGCCTGCTGAATTTGATAATAAATGCTATGCCATAGAAGAGATGGATGACCCAAACATAACTCCTGAATTACTAAGGTGCAAACCAAGAACTGTAAAGATGGAGTTAGAGTATAAAAAGAAATTGACTACCTAAAACAGAAAATTCTTTGGATCTAATGTCGTCTTTTCATCCCAAGTGACTATCCCTAAAATGAACCCACTGGACTTTAACCTTGACCTTAGTGAGGATTGTTATTTGGATACCTTGGATAACAGATAGCTCTTATGAGCAAATATTTTAAGAAAATCATCAAGTTTAGAAATTTATGGCTTCTAAACAAGGAAGACCTAGTTATCAAAGTCATCAAAATCACATACCTCATGAAAGAAATGATGGAAAATAGACCAGTGACAATAATATACCCAATACTGACATTCAGAATGTCAAATGTCATCGTTGTGGTAAAATGGGACATTTTGCCAATAAGTGGGGAGTCAAACTTAACGATAACAATGCTAAGGCTAATCTGTGTAAGACTTGGAACGACTCAAGTGATTTTGATGAAGATAAAATTGCGCCAACCGAGTTGCTGAGTCATGCATGTCATTTTATGCCAAGATCATATATTCTGATGATAACTCTTGCCTACCTGTTGATGAATGTATTATGCGTGTTGTTATTGGTGTCATACCTTCTAGGGATATTACTTTGCCTCCTCTTGTTGAAATAATGTAGATGATCCTAGTTTATGAGTGAGTCAAAGTGTAAATATTGTTGAGGAAGAGAACGTGTGTGTGAGTCCCACTGCACAAAATGAATCGATAGGTGACACTGCACAAAATGCACTTAACGAGTCTGTTGATGACCTCCTAGATATTCAGAAGTTGTACACCAAAACTCTTAAAAACAGTGCCAAACTTGATAAAATAGTTAATCAATTGACTGAATGTGTTCAATAACTTAATAAAACTATTAGGAAGAGTGCATAAGATTACATTGCACAGTGCGTTGCTCATGAGACATAGACAAAATAGTTTTCATTAAAATTGAAAGACTTATCTGAGAAAAACATTGTTTTAGAGGAATGATATAAGGTTGCTTTAATTGAATTGGAAGAATACAAACAAAAGATTTTAAATGTTTTCAAAAATCATTTACGTTTTAAAACTCTAGCGTAATTCAAATGTGCTTTAAGGATGTTAAAAACAATTTTTCTTTTAAAAAGATTTTCCCAAATTTAACACGCACCAAGTTTGTGAACCAATATCAATTAAGTCCAATTTTATCTTGTTTAATACTAAACATGTATCTAGGTGATGAAATCAAGTAAAATAAATAAGTTCACAATGCCGGATGTACGAGGAAACCACAAAGGGAAAAAACCTCGGACGGACCAAGCCAGACAATCACTATAATACGATTTTACAAAAGAAGACAGAAAGATTTACACAATGACTCAATGCCCACAAGACTTTACGCTCTTCTTATCTTTAGCCACTCCTCCACTATACCCAAGCAAAAGTCCTTCTACGATACCTGTCCACAACACACGCGTCCACGAATGGCTCGGTGTCCACCGATGTAGCTTTGGCA
Organism: Sambucus nigra; assembly: GCA_949130495.1. Taxonomy (NCBI): domain Eukaryota; kingdom Viridiplantae; phylum Streptophyta; class Magnoliopsida; order Dipsacales; family Adoxaceae; genus Sambucus; species Sambucus nigra. The sequence continues at coordinate 381,011,733 of OX422211.1, forward strand.
ATCGTCTAAGATTTCGAACATGGACTCCTTTGTTTCCTCATCGAAAACCCAAAGAAACCTTTTGTTCAATGGATGAACAAACCCAGATGGTGAAAACAAGATCTCTGTTGCAATAGAATATGAAAGCTCGAATCTTTTTGAACTCTGAGGATGGTTTTTATCAATGAAAACCTTTAAAACTTTTGTGCAGAAAAATGAAACTGTTAAACTGTATTATGGTTCTGCACCCCTATGAAATTCTGAGACAAAAGTTCTTTAAATAAAAATTCTAAGTCGTCATGTTGTTATAACTACTTGCACATGTCGTTCTAACGACAATGGCATGTCGTTTAAACCACCAAACTTCAAGGCAGTGTTTTGCATGACTCTAAATAGTAATTATCTCAGAATAAATGAAAATAAACCCTTTTAAAATGCTTTTAAACATTTTAAAAGATTTATAAGCAAAATATCCATGCTTTAAAACATTTCCCTATTCTTATAAAAATTTCGTATTCATACCTAAGAGATTGAAATGTAATTACGTGAAATGTGCACCAATAAAACTTGGCATGATCTATCTTTGAAGCTTGGCCGCTACATCTTCAACACAAACATGTTATAGGCTTTATGGTAATTGTGAAAGTACTAAATCTATCTACGACTTAAACATGTTTTGTTTCTAGAATAAGTCAAATACATATAAATGGACTCACTTGGAAATTTTGTCCTTACAAATCTACCCCTTTGACTATTCTGGGACAAAACCCAAATAGTGAAATGCCTAAGCCGGGTCGTCAATCCATATAACACCTAAATTCAATCCCATAAAACCCAAAATCCACAATATAAGACAAGGAATAGTATATGCAGGTCCGATAAGCATGAGTTGTTTGAATGTGATGAAGTCTTAAAATCTTGCATCACTGAAGAATACATACACATATGAAACATATAAATACCGAGTGAAGTATGGAGGAACAAATGATATAAAAATACCAATATGAAAAACAAATCAGTTGTTAAACATGTGAGCAATACAAATATGTGTAATATAACATGACACCATACTAATAAAGTATGAACATATGATCATGATACCAATATATAAAGCCAAAGGAAATGTACTCAATACCCCCCTACATCACATACATGTCTCCCATGTTTGTCTCGAATTTATAATAAGTAAAACAGATAAACAAATCATCAAATATCTAGAATGAAATAATCAATCGAATCATATTTAGATAAACATAAAACGCTAGCTAAAATATCATAAAATACCAAATCGTAGCTAGCAAACCGTCATAAAGAATAAAACATTAATTTAGGCAAAGATGTGACTAAACGAATCAATGTAGTATAAGAATAAACATATGAATAATCAATATCTACTTCATGCAAACTGCCCAAGTGAACCCAGAAGTACCAAAATTGAATGATATATGCAAATATACGAAGCAGGTACTAAAATAGAAAATAAGGCTCAAAAACCAAAATAGGTAGTTCGAACGACATTGGAAAGTCATTTGAACGAGGTTAGAAATGACCATCTAACGACCTGAAATAGTAGGCTATCGTTTGAAGCATCCTTCTAATGACCCTAAAAACGACTATCTAACGATCATATAATAGATTATCGCCTCGAAAAGTGTGTTGTTTGAAGCAGACTTAGAACGACTTGTTCATGTCATTCAAATGAAGTCCATATGTCATTTAAACGACATTAGCAAACTTTGTATTCCATACCAAAAATGTTAAAGTTTTGCCTAGTGAAAATTTTTCATGAAAACAAGTACTGGAGATATGAAACAGTAGCAAAATAGACTCAAAATAAAAATATAAAATAAGAAAAAATAATGAAAGTTTCATGCCAACATAGTTTCAATGTGCTCAAACATGGTTCAAGTGAATGGTCGTGAACTACAAAAAATGAGTCACAACATGAACACATCGAAACGATCAAGAAGCTCTAATTGATAGCTAAATGTCATCAAACATAGTTTTAGCCATATGTGACAATTAATATAATGAGCTAAATGAACTAAACGAACAAGATGCACACAAATTCGAAATTTTCACGATTCTACAAATAATAGCGTCATGACACGATTTTTCAACATAAGGATTCGTGGTGCAAACCTATTATTATATTCCATCCAAACTGGCTCATATATACATATTTTATTTTTGTAGCCTTTTTTTTAGGTTTCTATTTTTCTCAACTTACAGAAATCCTAATGGCCCCATATTTGGCATATGATTATTTTAATTGCCCTAATTTTTACTTAGGCTCTTTTGAACGGTGACTTTCACGACGATATTTTTATTCTCTCCCAGCCTTTTCCCTTGAACACTCATTACATTTTAATTTAAGCTACCTAAATCCTCACAGTAAATGGTTCTTATATGAACACCTCATCCTAAGTTTAATTACGAATAGATGATAAAATTGAGATAAGAACGTCTCAACAAACTCAAATACATATAAGAAGTCAAACATTCGTATAAACTCGTGCATGTATACAACGATGGCATATATACAAAGTTGAATCCCAATGCAAATCAACTTTGAAACAACCCATTAATCAATGCTTAATATCATTTTAAACATATATAATTTTGAGCAAATATCATAGCCACATGGATAATGAAATGATGGGGGTACAAGCACACTAATATTCCATACCAAACATGAAAACTCATGACACAAAAATAAATCATAAATCTTTTTGTGTTTTTCAAAAATTATTTTAACTCAAAAAATAAAATCTTTTTATATTTTCTAAAAATTATAAGAAACCAAAAGTCTTTTTGTATTTTCAATTTTTTTATCAAAATAAAATTATTTTGTATTTTTCAAATAAGACTCAAATATATGAAAAATATAATACAAAGACATACACATATCATAATACTAGCAAGATATGAGTCATGATGCAAAGACTTGCGTATGAAAAACCTGACTAACACAATCACCCATAAGAAATAGCATGTGAAGCATCATGTGATAGCATGTGATAATCAACCAAAGAAGCATTTAGCATCTCCAAAATAGATTTTCTAACCCAAACATGTGTAAACCTAACAAAACTAGTTTTGGGAATCGACGAGACACTACGTTTAAACTTCCTAGGGTCATGTCTAAGATCATAGCCAAAATGCCTAAGGTGGCCTTTCCTACCATAATGTGAACATGTGTAAACACGATACATAATGGAACCTTTAGGTTGACCTTTTCTACTACCCTAGGATGTGGTTGATGTTCTAAAATAAACTATGGTTTTGGATTTGACATTCGAAGCACTGGAACAAGATAAGTCACTACCATCACTACTCACACTATTCGAGTCTTTTAAATGAACTTTTAACTTCAAAATTTTAGACTCAAGCAAAGAATTAGACTCCTTAAATTTTAAGGACTCCTTCTTCAAATTTTCAATTACCCCTAGAAGGTTATCTCTCTCCCCCTCAATATGAGCAAACTTATCCCTAAAAATCTTCTCAGTTGCCTTATATTAATTGATCAAAACACTTTCTTAAACGACACAAACTCTAGACTTTTTAAAGTCCTCTAACTCTTTCTATAATACAAGGACTTTATTCTCACTCTCTTCCTTGGACAATTTCAAAGAATTAAATTTATTATACAAAGATACAAACTTATCATGAATGATATCACTTTGAGTTTGAAATGTTTGTAAATATACAATCATATGTTTAAAATGAGAATTTTCTTCTTCAGGAATTTCAATACGTAAACTTCAAATTTAAAAGATTTAATTCGTCAAAACTTTGAGAATTCATTGAGAGAAAAAGCATACCAAGAGTGAGAAACAATTAATCACCAAATAATCACAAAACAATGATCTACACAATGAAGAAGTGTTTCTAGATCTTATACCAATTTATAGGCCTCTTTTTAATTCAAATGTGCTTTAAGGATGTCAAAAATAATTTTTCTTTCATTTTTTTTCCAAATTTAACACTCACCAAGTTTGTGAACCAATATCAATTAAGTCCAATTTTATCTTGTTTAATCCTAAATATGTATGTATGTGATTAAATCAAGTAAAATAAATAAGTTTGCAATACCGTAAGTACGAGGAAACTACAAAGGGAAAAAACATCGGACGGCCTAAGCCAGACAATCACTCTGATATGGTTTTACAAAGGAATGCAGACAAACTTACACAACGAATCGATCCCCACAAGCCTTGACGCTCTTCTTCACTTTAACCTCCCCTCCATAATGTTAATGAAGAAGTCCTTCTATGATACCTTTCCACATCACACGCATCCACAAATGCCTCAGTGTCCACCGATGTAGCTTTGGAAACCATCTATGATTACGAACACGGACTCCTCCGTTTCTTCACCACAAAACCCAACAACACCTTTTGTTCATAAGGATGAACAAACCCAGATGGTGTAAACAAGATATCTATAGAAATAGAATATGAAAGCTCGGATCTTTTTAAACTTCGATGATGGTTTTTATCAATGAAAACTTTCAAAAACTTTTTGTGTAGAAAAACGAAACTGTTAAATTATATTATAGTTCAAAACTCCTTTGAAATTCTGAGATAAAAATTCTTTAAATAAGAATTCTAAGTCGACATGTCGTTCTAATGACAATGCATGTCGTTCGAGCCACATCTAAGGTCGTTTGAACCACCAAACTTCAAGGAAGTGTTTTACACAACTCTAAAAATTAATTATCTCAGAATAAATGAAAATAAGCCATTTTAAAACATTCATAAACAAAATATCCATACTTTCATACATTTTTTTAGTCTCATAAACATTTCAAATTTCATTCCTGAGAGATCAGAATGTAATTGACTAGAGATGTGAAACTTGCACCAATAAAACTCGACATGATCTATCTTTGAAGCTTGGTCGCTATGTCTTCAACACAAACACATCATAGACATTTGGGAATCGTGATAATACTATATCTATCTAAAACTCAAACATGTTTTATTCCGGGAATAAGTCAAATAAATATAAATGGACTCAATTGGAAGTTTTGTCCTTATAAAAACCTATGAAGAGATAGTTGTAGGAAGTAAGATGAATTTTGAAGATAAATATGGCTCAGGTTTTGGAGAAAAAATAGTGACTAACAAAAAAAATTTATCTCTTGGAAATGTCATTTTTGTAAAAAAAAAAAGGCCAGAATTTTAAAAAATCTTAGAAAGGAATTTACAATGACTGTATCTAAGGCAATGCAAAATCAGTGTAATCAATAGCCAAAACCTAATGGAAAAGATAAGTATGTTTGTCCGCCTGTAAGAGATCTATGACAAAACACTAAGACTTATGGTAATTAGACAATAGTGTCTTGCAAGACAAAACCTATTTTTAAGGACTTTAGTGATAAAGTCAAGCCTACGTCGCATCAGCATTGATCTTATTACGATGTTTGTAGGCACACCATTACCGAGTGTTTTCAAAAGAGACTAAATACACCTACTTATCAAAACTTTAAATATTCGGGAAAGAGTTAAAATACGTATTTTCTCCCAAAGCATACCACACATAACTCTAACTATAAAAAGAAGAAATGGGTCCTTAAGACTAAGAAGAAAGCATTTAAAAAGACCACTCAGTCCTTTTCCAAATCCAAGGGAAATAAAGTTTTTAAGACAAGGCCCATTTGGATAAGAAAAGATGACTTGTTACCCCAGCGCAAGTGCAATGTGGTGATAACAGCTTTTAAGGCATAACGCACCTCAGTCGGTTAGTACTTGGATTCGGCGTGTTCCAAACATATGACCAGAGATGAAACAAAATTGAAGAACAAGACAGACTTCAATGGAGGTAGTGCCTTTTTTGGAGATGGAGTTTTATCTCAGATCATAGGTAAGGGAACACTATCTGAAGAAGGGATCCCTGCTTTAGATGAAGTCTTACTAGTTAAAGGTCTTAAGGATAACCTATTAAGCATATCTCAATTTTGGGATTCTAATCATACCATTACATTTTCAAAGACCAACTGTAAACTTTTGAATAAAAAGGGTAACTGTATCCTTTCGGGAAAGAAGACTGCGAATAATTGTTACACAGTGATTCCAAAGACTGAATCTTATAAGATTACCAGATTAAAGGATTATGATTTATGGCATAACACATTCGAACACACAAATTTTGATAATATTTGATGGTTAAGATCCCAAGAAATAGTTAGAGATTTACCTAGAATAAAAAATGACTTTAACTCTGTTTGTGGTCCCTGCCAAGTGGGGAAGATAAGTAAATATGCTCATAAGAAAGTTAAAGATATTTTAATCTCGAAATCTCTTGAACTTATCCACATAGACCATATGGGTCCCTCTAGAATTGTCAGCCTATGTGGTAACAATTATATTTTAGTTATGGTGGATGACTACACACTATTTACCTCGGTTGAATTTATCAAAAATAAATCTGACACTTCCGTGAGTTCTTAAAAATTCTTTTAAAAATTAAGAACAAGAAGGATACCCAGGCATGTCGTATTAGAAGTGATAAAGGGGGAGAGTTTAAAGACTCAAGTGTTATAGAATATTGTGTAGGTAATGGGTATAAACATGAGTTTAGTGCACTTAAGACACCTTAGTAGAATAACATTGTTGAACGTAAAAATGTGGCCATACAAGAGATGGATAGGGTGATGTTGGATGCAAAAAGTCAGCGAAAATACTTTTGGGTTAAGGTTATACAGACTGCGTGCCACATTATTTATTGTGTATACCTTAGGAAAAATATAAAAGAGACGTCATATGAACTATGGTACAATCAAAAGCCTTGCTTAAAATATTTTTGAACCTTGGGGAGTGTTTATTATGTCTTCAAAGACAGAGAACATCTTTCAAAATTCGATACCCAAGGTGATAAAGTATTTTTTTGGGTTATTCCTAAACAATTTGGTCTTATCGAGTTTATAACATTCATACCAAGGTCATTATGGATTCTATTAATGTAATTGTAAATGACACTAGCATAGAGAGTTGTGATAGTCAAAAAGTGGTCCTGGATGAGTCTCAAAATACTTTTACCATTGACTCTCCTGAGATAGCTGATTCACTTCCACCTGAGGTGAGGTCACTGTGATACCAACCCGTGTTTCTAAAAACCACCCTCTTAAAAAGGTTTTTGGTAACTCGTCTAAGCCAGTGAGAATGAGATCTCAACTTTAACATGTGGCTACTTTTGCATGTTTTGGTTCTCTAGCAGAACCCAAAACTATAAACAATTCCCTATCTAACTCATTCTAAATTAATTCTTTACAAGATGAGCTTGTCAATTTTCAAAGTCATGATGTTAGGTATCTCATCCCATGACCTCAAGACAAGAAGGTTATAGGCACCCGCTGGATTTTTAAAAACAAAACTGACGAGACTGGGGAGGTAATTAGAAATAAATCTAGGTTAGTAGAGAAAGGATATTCTCAGATAAAGGGAATAGACATTGATGAGACTTTTTGCCCCTATCACAAGAATCGAGTCTATTCATCTGATCCTTTTTATATCTTATCATTTATAATTCAAGCTTTTTCAAATGGATGTTAAGTCCGCATTTTTGAATTGTATTCTGATATAGGAAGTATACGTAGAACAACCGAATGGATTTGTATATCCCTCATTACCTAACCATGTCTTTAGACTTAAGAAGGATATATATGGCTTAAACCAAGCTCCTAGAGCCTGGTATGAGTTCCTTTCTACCTTTTTAATTAATAGCGCGTTTAAGAGAGGTGGGAATGACCATACATTATCTGTTAGGAATGTAGAATACGGTGTCTTAATTGCACAAGTTTACATAGACGACATCATATTTGGTTCCACCTCCCCTCATCAAGTAAAGGATTTTTCTGATATAATGTATACTGGATTTCAAATGTCTTTAATAGTGGAATTACCGTATTTCTTAGGATTATAAATAAAATAGTGTCTTGATGGTTTATTCATAACTCAATCTAAGTATGCTACTGATCTTGTTAAAAAGTTTGGGCTTAGTAATTCTAAACCAATACGTACACCCATGAGCACGTCCATGAAAATATATAAGGAAGATAATGGGAAATACATTGACCCGACTTTATATAGAAGTATGATAGGGAGTCTGTTATACCTTACTCTCTCTAGACCGGACATTTCCTTTGCTATATGCGTCAATGCTCGATACCATTGCTCACCTAAAGAAGCTCATATGTTATGTGTTAAACGAATAATTAAATATGTTAAAGGCAAATTAAATTTTGGTATTTGGTAAACAAAGGACACAACTATATCCATAGTTAGCTACACTGATTCTGACTTGGCAGGCTATCAGACGATAGTAAAAGCACGTCTGGAGCCTATTCTTATGTAGGAAATAATCTAGTAGGTTGGAATAGTAAAAAATAAAACTACATATCCCTTTCAAATGCTGAAGCTAAATACATAGCTACAGGTAGTTTTTATGCCCATCTTTCATGGATCAAGCAAATGATTAATGATTATGGAATCATTAAAAAAAATTGATTATGTATTGTGATAACCAGAGTACGATAAATATATCTAAAAATTTGGTACAACACTCACGAACTAAACACATTAATATTAGACATCATTTTATTCATGATCTTGTAGAATCCAAAGAACTTGATATTGAGTATTTAAACACTAAAAAGAAATTAGTTGACCCATTCAGAAAACCTTTGGACAATATTAGGTTTGAATTCCTTAGAAAATCCATAGGGATGATCGTCCTTACTTAATCAATTCTACATAACACATTAACCTCGGTGTTTTCACGCTAATAACTAGTTTTTGAGGATTTAGGTCACGGATGTTTCACAAATGACTAAAGATGATTCCTTAATCTGTTTAATGCAAGAGACCCTTGAATCTTCCCTTGTTTATGACTTAACTTGTGTTGAATAAATTCATTGTATATCCCTGTTTTATATATCTCTTTTACCCTGTTGTATATTTGAGAAACATTAGGGCAGAAGTACTTGAGTAACCGATTTTATCTTTACATATCTTAACTCAACTAATATGCCCAATGAGTGTTTATATCTCATTCATTTTGGACCAGATTGTACAACTTTCCGTATTTTGGGTAGTTGACTGTATAATAGTTGAGTTATGTATTTTTTTTCCTCTTATTTTCGGTTCTAGGATAGGAATAGGTAGATAGATCTTTTGTATAGGAAACCTAGGGTTTTTATTATTTTACCCACGAGTACAGATTACTTAAGGGAATTTTGTATCCAATATCTAAAGTGGGAGATTGAGAACACACTATATGGTTGACTTACTTGAATCTATACCATATAGGATTTCCAACTAGTTTGAATATGGTGACAAAATATGTAAGATTTCTTTTGAGAAAAATTCTCCATAGTTTGCAAACCCTCAACAACATTGATCATGTCCAAGACATCCTCACTACCTAAAAGGGAAGTTATATATTGCACTAAACATACTATAGGACACAAATCAAGCATAATTGAGTGTGAGTCGATGTACATGTGTTTAAATATTTTTGGGAATTTTTTAAACATTTAAGATGATTTTTTAAACATTTAAAATTAAGGTTTTAAAAATTTTGTGGGCTAAAACTAAATTCTTTTACTCCTTAAAAACTTCCCAGGGTAGAATATAAAATCGATAGAGACTTTTGGGGTAGAAACTTGTATTGTTTAAAAACCTAAACCTCACGTTTTATATTCAATATCAACCCTACACATCTTTGTCCCTGATTGGCCTGTGACACCCTGCCTAATTAAACATCGGGTGATCAGGCCTTTATTAAATTAAAACAGGTTTCTCATATGGTCCATTTTTAGCATCATTGTCGAAAACTTTTTAATTACTAACCACCTAAGTGAAATTAGACCGATGCCAAATTGTATCTTTCGTTAACACAATAAAATGTACCATGCGGAAAAACTAAATAAAACATTCACAGTATACTAGAGTTCAATCCAACACAATATATATGAATGAAAGACTTGTCGATAAACCATCGACTAAAAGTTCAAAACCACAATCCATAATACTTAAAAGAACTGAATAACTATAACTCGTCAACGGACAACATGTCCATACATGGAATATAAAATAAGATCCTACACTAGATCAGAAAGGTAGAATAGTCTAATCAAGATCCTGTCAGCATCCACAATGCTACAACTCCGAGTCCCTAGAATGAAATCCTCAAGTCTGGCATCCCTGTGGCTGGACACCTAAAAGGTTTTCAAAATATTTTATAGCAAGAGTTAGTACTGAAAACATTTTGAAAATATTTAGCAAGCATTTATCACAATAAAATCCAGTTATTGATTACACATGTTCGCGTACACTCTCTCTTGAGTGCTCCTCACCTCTCATCTATAGTGCACGCCTAACATTCTATACTTAGCCCACCTAGCTATACTACCCAAGCTAATTAAACTAGAGTATTCAGCCGAACTTATTTACACGTCTAAGTTCCCGTACTGCCTATACAGTACATACATTTATTAAGATCCCTCATCTTGTTAATAAATTTTCAAGTAACATTTCACATATGTGAGTTTCTGATTTGAAAGTTAAGTCTGACCACTTAATCTTATTCATTAGATGCTCACTATCTAATATTATGTTTTTCCCATTAAGCTTTCTTCGCTTAAGTTAATAGTTAGATGTATACACGTCATCTAATTATCTACTACTTCATCCTAGTAGATTATTCATGTAGTATATATTTCACACACAATATAGACTATAAGGATAATTAGCCCGCCCTAATCATCGACTCCAATTATCGCAATTTATTTATCTTTTAGATGTATGCACATCATATAATCATCTATCATTCTACCCAATTTACATTATTTATATAGTATATATTTCACATACAATATATACTATAAGGATTATTTGCCCGGTCTAATCGTCGACTCCAATTGTCCTATCATTTACATTGGCCCGGTCTAATCCTCGACTTCAAATGTAAATGAAATAATAGAATATTGGCTCGGTCTAATCCTTGACTCCAATATCATATAGGCACCGTAGGTATTCACCCAACCTAAGTACAAAATTCATAAGTATTCACACAACCAAATTATTCATACTTGTACGTAATATATTTCTCTCTAATATTCACGGTACTTGTTTGCTTTACGAATTTATTTCACTTTCATATTTATTCGAGTATTCTCTCTACTCTTTATTGTCTCAGACTCATACTTCGATCACCAATATTTATTTAGTATACTATAGGTATTCACACAACCTATATATTACTATGCATCAATAGGTGTTCACTCAACCCGATAATACGCATTAGTATGTAGTATATCTCTCTCATATATTTGTCGAACTGAAATTGAAATTGAAGCTTTATACACAGGTACTAAATTTTGTTTTGATAGATGTTTGTCCAATATCCAAGTTGAAAGTGACTCAAGAGCAGTGGTAAACATGGTAAACAAATTTTGGAAGCCTCCATGGAAATATAAGGAGCAAATTGAAAATATTTAGTCCATCCTTGTGCTTGGCAATCAATCTCTATCTTATATCTCGAGGGAATCAAATTGTGTAGCTGACGGCCTAGCCAATTGTGCAACTTCTTTAAAAAAATTGATGGTCTTCACCCATTTTGAAAGTCTCCCAAACATCATCAAAGGTCTGCTCAAAATGGATAAATGGGGTGTTCCTTCAATTAGGCATAATATGGTTATGTAATGGGGGTAATATAAACCCCCAAATTTATATTGATGCTTTAATTTGTAAATGGGAATTCTTATAAATTCCCATATTTAAATTCCAAATGTTGATCTAATGGGTTCATCGATCAACATTTATTCACTTTTATAAGGTGTCAGATCTTGTAAGTGCCACTGGAGATGCTCTTTCTCCATTTTATTTCTAATAAAATTTGTGGGGGTTCCGTCCCTCTTCCCAAAAAAAAACATATTTGTCCTACTATTTACCTTATGATTTATCTCACTATCATATATATATGAGTGTTCACACAACTCTAAGGGTCCTAGTTGACCCATGATAGATAAATTTAGTAGTTACCATCTTTCACCTACTGGTTTACAAGTGGAATTGATGTCTACTCTCTCTCCATAGCTCAATTCTCAATTTCCTCAAACTATCTCTCCCTCGGTTATGCCGGTCAATTCATGCTTTAAGTCCTACACTCAATGACCTTAATGGATCCTAACTACACACCTATTGGTCTTTATCAAGTCCCCACATAGGTAATAAATTATCCCCAAGGTTCCCCTCCATTAATGGTAATCCCAGGAAATTCAACTAAGAAAAGAATCCAAAAATCAGCTTTGGTCGATCGATTGACTAGTCGATCTATCGACCCCTGGCTTGACAGCTTCATCCCAACTTTGTTTTTCACCACTGTTAACCCATCAAACTCTCATGAAATCTTTAAGAAATCTCTCCCAACATAACGAAACATCAAATATATGTATAGAGACTATTTATAATACAAAAACGTTATCAAATCTTTAGAGAATTAACCCGAGAATCATCAAAATCTAAATATCATCTTCAACTTTAGGTTTTCATGTTCTTCATGTTTGGTTATCACAAACTCAGATTTTAATCCGTAGAAACAATCATATTACTTCTGATTTTTAATCCTCTACAGATGTAATAATAAACTACATTTAATTATACCCAAACATGTAATTAATTGATACTTTTCATCAAAGATTTTTCAATAAAATTACTCAAATCATGAAATTCCTACACATGGGTATTATAACATTAATTTGATTTGTAATTAACACTTGCCTCATAGTTTTTAGGGTCTAATTTTATGTTGTTGATGGTGTATTGATGTTCTTCTCCCTCCATCCTTCTTCCTTGGATGATTTGGGTGCAAGATTCAAGTCCAATTCTTCAAGAATCCTTTCTTAAGCTTTGGAATTGGTTTCCCCCTTCTCTTTAATGGACTATCTAAGTTTTGTGAGTTATCAGGCCTAACCCCCAATTCTAATTACCAGATATGGGGTGCTATTTTTCGTAGGTCTTTTAACCCTTATTTTTAAAATGACCAAATTACCCTCAAAAGTTGCCGATTTGGTCTAAAATTGACCCGGGACCCAAACTATACCCCCGGGTACATTATTCCAACTATTTCAACCCATTCGGAATTATTCGTGACATCGGAATCGTTATACGAGTCACTAAAAATAAAATTCCTATCTGGACCTCGATTCTTGTCTACACGCGACTCTCAGTTGAGATGAAATAAAATATGCACATATCACTCACTCTGTTGTATATAAAAAATCCACCATTATTTACTACTCATGCACATAGTAAATCTCATAACATAATATTAAGCAGTCTCTCTCTCTCGATTAATATTTAATAATCACTTTTATTATTTAATCACATTAAATTACGTCACACGTGTAATTTAACTAAAACGTATTTATCCAATTGATTTTCGAATTAATTAAATCATAAATACATAGAAATACGCGGTATTAAATGGCCCTAGTGGTGCGTTCTTTGCCTCTCATATTCTAGACATTATCTCAACCCCTGGATCATATCTTATCAACGATATGCATGTAGTATGATCGAATCTGAGTGAGGCGGGAATGGACCAATAGAATTGAGTGGTTATGAGATGCATTTGTGACCGTTAGATTTGAATTCAAATAGTTGAATTAATCTTGCCCATCCATTTTCCTTCAACCATCTAGAATCTTCTTCATCTAGTATAAATAGGACCACATGTTGAGGCATTTAGAGATTTTGAGAGTTCGTCATTTTAGAGAAAAAAAAAAGACGAGAGAAAAAAGAAAGGTTAGAGAGCGAGAGAAAGAGAAAACCAGAGATCAGTGATTACAAATCCATACATTCGTCTCCCAAACACTAAACCAAACATATAAATAGTTATATCAAAATAGAAAACCTTTGATTGAGTGTTATATCTTTAGATTTTTTTCGTGGGTTTGGGTGTTTGCAAAGTCTGAAGAAAACTCTTCATACTTAATCTCTCTTAAGAACCCAATCTCACTATAGATCTCACTTTTCTTCTTAGAAATTCTGAGAGATACCCAGAGATACATTGCACGTATTTCATAGGGTTTCTTTTACCTTTTTTTGTTGGATCTATTTTTGTAGGTGTATATTCCTTTGAAATCCAATTCTCGTTTTCAATTTTCTTGAAAAAGAGATTTCCAAAACTGTAAATTTTTTAAATCGGAAGTTCTGTTACAATAAACTCAGTGTCACTGTTTGTGAAATTAGTTTTTATATAAATAAGGTGTTTGAAACTTTTGATCTAATTTTCGAAAGAGACTCTTCATATTAAAATTATTCCTTTTGTACAGCAGTCTTATTTTTAGGAAAATTGAATTTTTGCATTACATATAGACTTTTTTAATTCATTATGAACTTTTGTATAATTCTATTGAGAGAATGTGTCTAGCACATTACATGTGTTATTGCACTTCATAGTCACAAAAATCTCACACGAACACCTAGTTAAAGTGTGTTTTATTAAAGAGATTTTTTGTTGACTGAGTCCATCAAAGCAAGGAGCAAGGATTAATGCAAAGGAATTTCCAGGGGGATCAAAGCCAAAACAAAATTATCGTGGAGGAGATTTTCACTCAATAGGTATATTTTTGTTCTTTTCCTTAGGATCTCATGTGCGTGTTTAAGTTCCTGTAAATCTTGTATACTTGTGTATAATGGATTTTTTATTTTACTCCGTAGAGGGTGTCGTGGATGTTTTCCCTGATTTTGGAATTTTACCGCGTTAAAAAATATCGTGTTAAACCAACTTTTCTTGTTCATATTGCTTATATGGAGTGGTTTATAATCAATGAATTAGTATTGGATTTTATTTCTAAAACTACAAGGTAATCGATCAACCAAATCTAATATCCAACTCAAAACAAATTTTACACATCTTGTGTAGTGATTGAAAAAGGTGTTTCAGCAAACGATTTTATTTCGGAGTTTACTTAATATTTAACTTTTAGTTAAAGACTTAGTGAACTGTTTTCAAGTGGTATCAAAGTGGGTTTATAAAAAAAAATTGATCCTAGAAATGCAGAAACTGCTTTTGAAATCTATTTCTAAAAATGGATGAGATATTTGAGAAGTTTGGTAACTTGTCTCGTCCACCCCTCTTTGATGGACACAACTTTCGTTACTAGAAAGAAAGGATAGTTTATTTCATCCAAAGGACACTGGGTGATTACGTATGGGATATGATTGAAAATTGTTACGCATACCCAAGAATTAAGAAAAACCTTAGTGAGTTTACTAAAGAAGAAAAAATGTTGTCACTAGATAATATTAAAGGAAAGAATTTAATTTTTTATGTCCATTAATAATCATGAATTTAAATATATATCTATCTTCTCTACTTCCAAGGAAATCTGGGACACACTATTCACCGCCCATGAGGGTTATGAACGTGTTAAGGATGGAAAATCCCAAATGTTAGTCTAGCAATACAGTACCCTTATTATGGATGATAATGAGTCATTTGATGACTGTTATATAAATTTAACTCACATTGTCACAAAATTGCATGCAAATGGAATAACCTATGACATAAAGGAAATTGTTCTTAAAATCCTTAGATCTTTGCCTGCTGAATTTGATAATAAACGCTATGCCATAGAAGAGATGGATGACCCAAACATGACTCCTAGATTACTAAGTATTAAACTAAGAACTGTAAAGATGGAGTTGGAGTATAAAAAGAAATTGACTACCCAAAACAAAAAATTCTCTGGATCTAATGAACCCACTGGACTTAACCTTGACCTTAGTGAGGACTGTGATTTGGATACCTTGGATGACAGATATCTCTTATGAGAAAATATTTGAATTATTTAGCTTAGGATCTTGTGTGCATGTTTAAGTGTCTGTAAATCTTGTATACTTGTTTATAGTGGATTTTTTATTTTTCTCCGTAAAGGGAGTCGGGATGTTTTCCCTAATTTTAGGATTTTACCATGTTAAAAAATATAGTGTCAAACTTACTATTCTTGTTCTTATTGCTTATATGGTGTGGTTTATAATCAAGTAATTAGTATAGGTTTTTATTTCAAAAAACTTAAGGTAATCTATCTACCAAATATAACATCCAACTTAAAATAGTTTTTACATATCTTGTGTAGTGATTTAAAAAGGAGTTTCATCAAACAAGTTAATTTCAGAGTTTACTTTATATTTTACTTTTATTTAAATACTTAGTGACTGTTTTTCAGCCTGTGACCTTTGTTCCTTAGCTGAGGATCACTGGTTACCCTCCATTTTCATAGTAGAGGGCGGGATTACTTTTTCCCCAACCGCCATTTTTTGGAGTCATGTCAGTATTTAGATGCCGTTCCAGCCCAAGGTGTCCCCAAATACTTGGAGGAATGTTAATGGGGAACAATACATTAATGAACTATACGGGACCCATATTGGAATTACTGAAATTATGTAATGTTACAAGTGGGTTTAAACTTCTGACAACATCAATTACATGAAGATGAGGTTTTCAAATAGAGCATTAGTAGTAAATCTTCCTGATTCCAATCAAGATTATTAGTATCGTGGTCTGATAATGAAGAATTTGCAATTTTCCCCTTTAGATGAGGGCGTAGCATACGAGGGGCCAAGTTTCCCTCAGGAGGAAAGAGGAATATGTTAGAAAATAATTTTTCTAATTGAGCTTGTCATTTATATGATTGGTACTAATTATATGCTCCTACCTTTTATTTTATAATGAAGAACAAGAAAAAAAACTTCCCTTTAATGTTCATGCCAATTTTACCAATTTCAAGATTGTTTGGTCCATACAACAGAGAGTAAGTACCAACAACCATCCAAGGTCGGTCGTATTTCTACTCGGATACAAGAGCACAATAGTTTCTTTCATTACAAAACCTACTAATGAGAGGCCAGCTGTTTCAATTTCATTGGACGATCTGAAGGCCTCAACTCCTGGTTCAGAGCTTAGTTCAGAGTCTTCTCCTATGGAATTTTTTGATGGATACGACTTTACTGAGAATGAAACTCATCTTCCCTTGAGCCTTTGGACGTTTTTCAATTTATTCTAGCATTTTTTGGAGAAACATGGTTAATCATAAGGTTATTAATCTCATTTCTCTCATGATAGCGCTAGGTTAACTCCATTTGCTCGACCAGCAAGTAAGAATCCTAAAGCTACGGGTTTCTCCAACCCCCTTGACCTGGATAGCTCTCCTATGAAGGAGCATGAGCCTCTTTCTAAGAGGCCTGGAAGGGAACAATCTCCCTAAATAGAAATTATGGGGAAGAAAGATGCTAACAAGGATAAGGGTTTTACCCAGTACATGGATGCTAGCCCAGATCTTGATTGAAGTTTGATCAATTTTGGCATGCTTCTTGCTAATAAGCAGCTGCATCTTCTATTTCCTACTCGATGTTATTGGAGTGCGTGAATCAAAATCTGTCTTTATAAGTTATTTACTTTTTTCATTCATGATTTTTAAATTCACACTTATAAATTACTTTCTGCTCAATTGTCTGCAGTTCTTGGTCGACAATGACTAACTCCTGGAGTGGAAGGATAGGATACATGAGTCATCCTATGATGCTGAAATTACTTTCAGTGATTTGTGAAAGATGAATCTTAGGTGAATGAGATGAAGAGGCTATATGAGAGGGTCCTAAAGTTAGAGGATGAGAAGGATGCGCCAGCTTTTACTGTGGTTGTTGTCGAGAAGTCCAATATGGAGGATGATAATGCCAAGGCTACAATTGAGTTCGACAAAACTCACGTGGCTGAGGAAAAGACCAAGGCCAAGGAAGATTTGGCTTCTATTTATGATGCTAAAGAGGATGACTTTACTAAAGGTGGGTACAGATCCTTCACCAATGCCTAAATACAGATTGATTATTAATAGAAAGTGTTATTCAAAAATAGTTGGGACAAGGCCCTTGTTAAGTTAAAAAATGCCTAAGGGTTTGACCTTTTCCAACTACATCATCCTAGTTCTCATCATCAAATCAAGGAGGAAGTTGATGATAAAGATGATATCATTACTTAAGGACAAGTCCCCAATCAAGTTTCGGATGTTATTGAGCCAGTTGAGGGCCCTGATACTGCTGACAAGGAAAATGTGGGGAAAAAGGTCCTGCTGAAAAGGGGATGAGATGACTTCGAAATTAACACAAACCAAATTAAAAAAATCTTCAAGTTAATTTATATACTTAAATAATATTAACTCAAAATGAATTTCAAATAAACAAAACTACCTAAATTAATTAAGACAATTTTGCGATTAAACCAATTTTATCTTGTTAACCTAAAAATGCATCTTGGTGTGAAATTTCAATATAAAATAAACAACCACAATGCTCGATGTATAAGGAAAATTCAAACGGGAAAAACCATTACGTATGAAATTACAAAAAGGATATGATAGAAGACTTACACAATGACTCGATGCCCTCGCAAGCCTTGACACTATTCGTTCCATCAACCTCTGCTTAGTGACAATACAGGAGTTCAGCTACCCCTCGGAGTCCAAAGATAGGGAACAACAACTGTCACGTATACGGAGTCCACCGTATGTAAACCAACGAGCTCGAAATCCTTTGCAAGAAATAATTCTCAATAACGTAGAGAATAAACACAGTGCCAAAGCTCGATCTAAAAACATATATAATGTAAAATTTTGGATCAAAATTGATTGGGTGTAAACATGGTTTTTGTTTTAAAAAATA
The DNA here is from genome assembly GCA_949130495.1 of Sambucus nigra. NCBI lineage: Eukaryota > Viridiplantae > Streptophyta > Magnoliopsida > Dipsacales > Adoxaceae > Sambucus > Sambucus nigra. The sequence continues at coordinate 381,030,440 of OX422211.1, forward strand.
AATCATGAATCCTAAAAAAAAAACTCTCACGAAAATTTGTAAAGATATTTCTCACTAAAAGGATGAAAAAGTCTCTACAAAATTGCTCTCCCACAGTACTAAAAATGGATGGAAATAAGTAGTTGGGAGTTTAGGAAAAAACTGCTAAGAAAAACAGAATTTTTGAAAAACTCTCCCGATCGTTCGAACGACGTTCAATCTTTTTCGAATGACATAGTCTTTCAAGATCAAACGAGTTCAAATGAGACTTCTAACAAGATGTTAGTGTAGATGAAAATTGAACATAGTTAGAAGTCTTTCGAATGAGGATCCAAATCTGGTTCGAATGACCTTATAAAGTTATTCTAATGACATCCAAAAATTAAAACATTTTTCCTAAAAAATGTAATGTGATTTTAAATCCAGCTTAAAAAATTCTAACACCCAATAATTAAATATTCAACTCTTAACATAAAATTTGCATTCATACCTAAAAGATACTTGAAACATTGATTACCAAACATGGAAAGAAACATGTCATGCTGATGTATTATCTTTTATTTGGCCGCTACATATTCAAAAAAGGTTATAGGCTTAAAAGGTCACCAACTCAAGTTCTATCTTATGACTCAAAGTGTTTTGTTCGGAATTAAACCAATACAAACAAATTGACTCAATTGGAAATTTGTTCTTACAAATACCCCCCTTCGGCTATTTTGGGACAAAACCAAAAATAAAAAACACCTATGGGTCGTCAAACTCATCTAAAAGACTCAATACCAATCTAAAAGGAAAAAGTATAAACTCTTAACCGACACATACTCTGGGTAGCTTTGATTGCAATAAAACTTTATCGCATGATTGCAAACCTGCACACTTAAACACGCCATAAACGCATAGAGAATATAATAATATAAATTTCATATGAAAATCCACCCCTTTCTTCTAACACTATCTACATAAGAATGGACTTCTCTCCCTAAGTAATGGATCTCCCCCATATGAAAAGAGTTGGATACTATTTCTCCCCCTTTTTGTTCAGGAATAGATAAAGATTAAGGTGCATAAAATAGATAATTTCTCCCCAGTTAAACCAATTTCTCCCCCTAAATGAAACGATGGATAAGCATAAAGGAAAAACAAGTATATTATGCAATGGTGTTTAGTGATACAAGAAACAACAAATAAACTTGTCAATACAAGAATAACTAATCCAAACAAAGAGAAATAGACACCGACTATGATGCAATAGGAAAATGATACCAACTAAAATATACTAAGATAAGCATGGGATACCAATAAAAAGTCGCAACAAGATAGATATCGATATGAACAAATAGCACACAAGGACTAAATGTAAAAGAAAGATTAAAAACAAATGATACCATATATGTAAGTATGAAAAAGATACCAATAAAGCATAAACACATATATATAGGTAGAAACACCACAAAAGACACTAAACACGATAAGATTTCCACACTCATGTGGCATAAATATGTCTAAATAAACATGTGGCAAACGGAGGGAAATGGTGTCAACTAGATACAAAAGGATAATAATCCAATCACTTAAGCATGTTCAAGGAGTTTGATATGATCAAACACTTTATCAAACTTAGATTTAGCCTCATATGATAAGATAAAGTGAACTCAAATAACAAACATGAATATTGTACATAATCCTAGAATTTTGATGATTCTACAAATTAATAGCACCATGACAAAATAAGCATAACTAGGATTCATTATGCAAACCCGTTAATATTTAACTAAGCACTCTCAAAAGATAAACATATTACATATTTTATTTTCTTTTATCAATTCTTTTATAGCTATTTCTTTTAAAATATCAAACAAATTAAACTGTATTGGCTTTTGTTAATTTTGCTGTTTCTTTTGCCTTTAATCTTTTCATTACTGTTGCCAACTGTGGCTTTTCCGTGAAGGAGATTCTCTCCTTTCATAGCCCTTTAACATGCACCCTCATCTATATTCAATACAATTCAAATAAGGCTCACGTGCAATGGTTCTTACATGCAAAAATCCCCCATAGTCACAAAACATGTAAATAGAAAAATTAATGGGATAACATCTTACTGAGGGCGAAAAGTAACGCGTGTCAAGATGCTTATCATTGTTTTCTATTCACCTCCTTAAAAAAAATCTAAACTATGACTACACTCTTTTAAGGGGGTATAGCGGCCAGTCCAGGTGCCAAAAATCCACAGAGATGAGTGCTAGAATTTAATTAATTTAATACTTCTAAAATAAAAGTGTAAAAGGTATTTTTTACTAACTAAAAAGAAAGGATAAAAAAGAAAAATATTATTCTAGGCGTGGGTAAATTAAACTAGTTAAAAAGAGAATAAAAACTATTAGTTGCATCGGATATCCCTCACCCCGAGTTAATTGGTATAAATGGTTACATGGGCTCATGAGTTATTAAGAGTGAATCTTGTTTCGACAGTTAATTAAACCCAGAGTTATCACACCCCTAAATTCACATAAAAATCTACTAAGATTTTTGCGTCAAAAAATACCCCAAAAATTACGCACACAAGGTCGTAAATATTGGGCATATATGATATACCTCATTAAATCTCCTAGGCATAATAACTAGGACAACACAATCGAAATAAACCCGTAAAAACTCCATCACCAAATCAAAGCAACCATTCAACCCTAGGTAAGTTCAATCAAACAAAACCTAGAATAAATTAGCTAGAAAGAATGGTAAATGACATGAATTAAATGCAAGAAAGTAAACATAATTAACAAAGCAAGATAAAGAAAGCATGTAAATAAAGCAATGAATGAAGAAATACCAAAAATGGAAACTTGGATTGATAGAGAAGATGATGAATAGTGTTCTACACAACCACGATGGGAAAACCCCTTTATACGAGCAAACCCTCAGAGGGAGAAAATGGCACACCCACAAAACTCTCTAAAACCTGGCTCCCAAAGAGAAAACCAACAAAAATCTATCTAAAACTAATTATCTCTACAAAAGAAAACAAAGGCTCACTTATATAGTAAGTTGGGAAAAAATAAAGAAGAAATAAATGAAGAGAAAAAAGTGCCAAAAATCAGCCAGGGTCGATCGATCGACTAAACAGGCAAAAGCCTACTGTCTCTCCCCTGTTTTGGTTGGTTTGAAATCCTCTTTCGTGAAAACTCCTATAACTTATTCACTCTAGCTCCGATTCACGCACCATTTATGTCCACACGAATCTTGCTCAGAGGACTACAACTTCCTTGAGATGTTGGACTAGTTGCCCAAATTATTAGATGACCAAAATGCCCTTGCGCGTGCAATTGTGTACGAAACTTCACCAGAATGCATCCGAACTTCACACTTAGTACCTAAATACCTAAAAAATCCCAATTATAACTCATATAGCATTTTAAAAATGTAAAAAAGAGGTTGTCTGGTTAACGGGCATAAATATAGAGATTAAAGCACCCGAGGGGGCTACAAATGTATAGGTTCGAGGGTATAAATATGCAATATTTGATACGAAAAAACATCTCACTCACCTTAAATATAACATGTTAAGTTAAAGTTAAAAAGAGGTCGTGCATGTGTGTAAGGAGGAATAAACAAAGAGAATCCATTAAGCAAATCAAAGTCAAACTTCTCCATGCAAGGGTGATAAAGAAAAATTTAAGCATTGGACTTCATAACCAAAAGCTCTAGCCACAGGGATACGGGGAACGATATAAGACTCAAACATAAGGATATGCCATAAAAATGTGTAAAACTAAATATAGAAACGAAAGAAATCTTTTTGAGTTTTTAATTTTTTTAAAAATAATTTTAAGACAAGGACAACTCAAAAGACAAACAAAATCTTTTTGTATTTTTAATAAGACCCAATAAATGAAAAATCAAAATATAAAAGACTCAAAACACATAGAACTAGCAAACACATATATCATGAAGCAAAAAACTAGTGTATGAAGACATGCAAACACATTCGATCACTAGATTTAACATGGAATGTATTATGTGAATGCATTAGAGAATAATGAAGTCTATCATGAAAAGTCTCTAAATCGAATATACAAACCCACATAAGTGAAACGTGATGTTATCCAGCTTTGAAAACCTTGGTGACTCTACATTTAGACTCTTTAAGATAAAAAAAAGGCCTAAGGTGACCAATCCTACGAAAATGTGTGTAAGAAAAGACACATGGAATGTTATCTAAGTGTTGACCTCTTTTAATGTTCTTATAAATGGCTGACTCTTTTAAAAGAATGGTTTTGGCTTTATTAACAGAAGCATTTTGAGTATCAAATCCAATACCACACTTTCTATTTTTTATTTAGACGATGCTAAGCATCTTATCCAATTTTTCGAACCGAGACTCCATATCAAACTTGGCACGACTTGAGTCTCTAAAATTACCTTCAAGCTCCACTATCGTAGACTTAAGTAAACTTCTAGTCTCTTCAAACTCAAGAATCTCATTCTTCATAACCTCCATTAAATATCAAAGATTATCTCTCTCACCTTCAACATAATCTAGCTTCTTTCAAAGAGTCTTCATGTGCCTCAAGATCTTCAATTAAAACACTTTCATCATTACCTACTACACGTATCCTAGCTTCTAACTTCAGGTTTGACTTTTTCAAATTTAATGATTCCTCATACAACTCATGAAAGGAAACTTGGAGTTCACTCTCCTCGTCCTCTTATTCATTCTCACTCTCTTCCCCATTCTCCCTACCATCAAACACTTGGGATTCATGAAAAATGGCATTGGAAGTTTCACGTAAATAACTATCTTCATAGGAAGATTTATTACCAAAACTAGCACGACTAGACATGAACGAGATGAAGTTGCACTCAGTAGGGGAACTGGGTCCCTCTTCTGGTTCACTATCACTAAGAATGTCATTATAAGTAATATATTTTATGCCCTCCTTCCTTAGTGTAGTAGGACACTCAGCTGCCCTCTGGACATACCCTTCGCGCCCAAAATATCTATTCAACTAGTCCCTCTTAAGATTATCATTACAATTTTTAGGGAGTTTATCGTCCTTTTTATAACTTGACTTCTCAAATTTCTTAAGATCATTCTTAGATTTTTCTTTATTGAACTTAAGAAATTATTTGAACTTCTTAGCAAAAATAGACATATCATCGAAGTCAATGCCAGACTCATCATATGAGACTTGTGTTTGCTACTTTTGGGCTTTCAAAGCAATGCCCTTTATCTTTCATAGGCTTTTGGAGATAAACATGTCGAATTCATAAGTTTGAAATATGAATTTAAATTGTATAAGTATACAGTTTATACAAAATTGCAATAACAGAAAAACTATATCATAAGCACGTAAATAATAAACAGTAGTCCTAATAATAGGGCTCTATAACTAAATGACGATGTGTTGAATCCGTAGTAAGCCGAACAGATCCTAAGGACACTAGAACCTAATGCTCTGATGCCATTGTGACACCCCATCTAATTAAACATCGGTTGATCAGGCCTTTATTAAATTAAAACAAGTTTCTCATGTGGTTCATTCTTAGCATCATTGTCGAAAACTTTTCAATTACTAACCACCTAAGTGACATTTGACCGGTGCCAAATTTTATCTTTCTTCAATAACAAATAAAATTACTATACTGAATTTAAATGGACTATTCACAAAATAATAGAATCCAACCATCACAGTATATAAATGAATAAAGGTTTTCCGAATAAACCATAAGCCAAAATCCAAAACAATTACTCCAAAATGATAATAAATCTGAATAACTGAACTATCGCTGGACAACATGTCCGTACATGAAAGATGGAATTGAAATCCTACACTAGATTAGAATGAGGAAAACGTCTAATCAAATAAGTCCCGTCAGCAATCCACACTGCTACAGCTCCAAGTCCCTGCAATCCGTGTAGTTGGACACCTAAAAGGTTTTCAAAATATTTTATAGCAAGTGTTAGAACACAAAAACGTTTTGAAAATATTTAGCAACATTTTATCACAATAAAAATCCGTTATTAATTACACATGTTCACGTACAATCTCTCTTGAGTTCTCCTCACCTCTAATCTATAGTGCATGCCTAACGTTCTTTACTTAGCCCACCTAGCTCTGCTACCCAAGCTAACTAGACTAAGGTATTCAATCGAATTCATCTATACGTTTAAGTTCACGTACCGCCCATACAGTACATTAATTTTATTAACATCTCTCATGTTTTAATTTCCAACATACATAACATTCCTCACATGTTATGCTTTAAATAACTACATTAAATTTCTCCACTTAATTTATCATTCCGATATACATAATTTTAAATAGCGTTCACATCTGTTATTAGCTGAATCATAATATTATGTTTCTCGACTTAATTCATTCTTTTTAAATATACAATATCTAACTGCCTACTATCTCACATAAGTTAGGACTATTTCTAACGTGATTTTATCATCAAATCATAACAAATCCTTACCAAGATTCAATTAAATCATTTAATCATCAAGAACCCTAGGTTTTATGTTCTTCCCACGTATTTAACCATTTTAATTCTGTAAAAGCAATCATAATATCATCTCATTCAAAGATCTCTACAGACATAATCTCATCTACATGCAATCCTTTCCCACATGCATAAGTTTCATTGTTTTCTCCCAAGAATTTATTCAAAGATCAAGTTATCTATCAATTCCTACACATGGGTATTATAACTTCAAAATAATTGTAATAAATAACTTGCCTTGATAACTGTAGAGTCTGATTTCGTGAAGAAGGTAATGAATATGTATGTTTATTCTTAAATCTCCACTCCTTAGGTGCTTAGGGTGCAAGAATGCCTTCCAAACTCCAAGAAGTCTCCTTAAGCCTTTTGGGAATGATTCTTCTCTTCTCTTTAATGGCCTCGATAGGTTTTGTGAGTTATGAACCCTAACCCACAATCCCAAGTATCAGATATAGGCTTTAATTTTCGTAGTTCATTTATCTTCTATTTTTAAAATGACCAAAATGCCGCTAACAAATGCCGGTTTGGTCCAAAATCAACCCGGGACCCAAACTAAACCCCTGGGTATACTATTATGACTATTTCGACCCTATCAGAGTCTTCCGTGACCTCTAAATCATCATACGAGATACTAAAAATATATTTCTCACCTCGAACTAGTCTACACTCACCTTCCGGTGAGATAAATTAAAACATGCACATATCACTCGCTATGTTGTATAATAATAACCATTTATTATATACTATTCACACTCAGTAAATTTCATCAAAATATTAATCAGTATCTATCTCTCGATTAATATTTAATTATCACATTTATTTAATAAATGACATTAAATTTTATAATTTAAATAAAACTTATTTTCCTAATTATTTTTGAATTAATTAAATAAAAATATACGCAGAAATACGGGGTATTACATACTTCCCCCCTTACAAAGGAATTTCCTCCGCGAAATTAGGACATACCTACGGTGAATAACTCTGGATGCTGCTCTCGCATGTCATCCTCCTGCTCCCAAGTCGACTAATCAATATTGTGGTGTCTTCACTGAAATCGCACTAGTGGTACCACCTTGGATCATAATTTACGCTCACCGCGATGTAAAATAGCCACGACCCTATCCTCATATAAGACATCCGGCTATAAGTTTATCTTCTCAAGTGGAACGTGCCAGAAATCCCTCTCGCTCCTCTTGTATTTCTTTAATGATGACACATGGAACACATCGTGTATCCGCTAAAGATTCTCTGTAAGTTCCAGTCTGTAAGTTACCGGTCCCACCCTCTCTCGGTGCTAACTTCCCCTTTTTGCCAAATCGCATAATCCCCTTCATAGGAGATACTCAGACTAACACTTGGTCGCCAACCTCTTACCCCACATGTCTCCTGTCGGCGTCTACATATCTCTTCTTCCAATCCTGAGCTATCTGAATGCGTCCTCAAATCAACTTAATCTTGGCAGTAGTCTCTTAAATTATCTTGGACGCTAATAACTTATTGTCCCACACCTTTAACCAACATGCGGGTGAATGACACGGCCTCTCATAAAATTCCTCAAACGGTGCCATACTGATAGTAAATTGGTAAGAGTTATTATATGCAAACTCTACTGATGGAAGCCATCTCTCCCATCCTCCCTCAAAATCTAGGATGCACATCCTCAAGCATCAGATTCACCCTCTCAGTCTGCCCGTCAGTCTGCTGGTGGTACGTCGTACTCAACCGTAAGTCTATACCCAAGACCTCCTGAAAGTTCTGCCAAAAATGTGACATAAAAACTTTGTCTCTATCAAACACAATATTAATTGGGACTCCTTGCAGCTTAAAAATCTTTGAAGTGAATAGTTATGCGTACTGCATCGTGTCATAGTCGATGAGAACTAGCAAGAAGTGATCCAACTTGGTCAACTGATCTACTATCACCCATATCGAATCGTGACCCCGTTGCGAATTAGGTATCCCAGTAATAAAATCCATCGAGATACTCTCCCACTTCCACGAGGGAATCTCAAGTGGCTGTAACATCCCCAAAAGTCTCTGATGGTTAACTTTCACCAGATGATAAGTAGCACACTTTAATACAAGATCTTCTATGTCTCTCTTCATGTCGGCCCACCAGTATTGTCTCCTCATGTCCTGATACATCTTATCTCCACTAGGATATACTGCAAACCTAGAATCGAGATACTCGATCATCACTCCCTGCCTCAACTCTTCATCCACGGGCAATACCAATCTCCTATTAAAGAGAAGGCCTACCTCTGAGCTGACTATGTAAGACTTTGCACCCTCAGCTAGTAACTGTCGCACCCTGTCCTGATTGAACTGGTCCTCTTCCTAAGCCTTCACCATCTGTGTAACGCTCTCGGGAGTGATAATCATAACAGCCCTATACGCCCTGGACACCTCATCCTCCTACTGGAGCTCACTCCACTTTGCTTTCCATACCTCAACTAAATCCCTAGTAAGTCGTCGACTCAAAGCGACTGCCACCACGTTAGCTTTACCAGGATAATATTGTATCAAACTGGTAATCCTTCATGAATTCTAGCCACTGCCTCTACCTCATATTCAGATCCTTCTATGTGAAAAGATACTGACGTGACTCATGATCCATGAATAAAGTGAACTACTCTCCCAATAAGTAGTGTCTCCATATCCTCAACGCAAAAATGATCGATGCCAACTCTAGGTCATGGCTGGGATAATTCTTTTTGTGGGGATTTAGATTTTGAGACAGATAAGCTATTGCCCTCTCCTCCTGTTGCAACACACCCCCAAGTACCTGTAAGGATGCATTTGTGAAGACCCGATACTCCACCCCACTCCTAGGCAATACAAGTACTGGTGTTGATGTTAATCTATCCTTCAGTTCGTCAAATGACAACTGACACTGGTCGCTCCACATAAATGGTACTCCCTTACGATTCAGGTTTTTCAAAAGCCCAGAAATCTTTTAGAACCCCTTGATGAAATGACGGTAATATTCAGTCAATCCAAAGAAGCTACGAATCTCGGTCGATGTCGTGGGCAGACCCTACTCCCTCACTGCCGATACCTTACTCGAATCAACAGCTATGCCCCCGTCGAACATAATGTGGCCAAGAAACTGTACCTCTCGAAGCTAAAACCCAAACTTACTAAATTTAGCGTACATTGGTTGTCCCATAATGTCTACAAAACCATCCACAAATGTTAGACATGCTCCTCCTCCGTCTGTGAGTAAACCAAGATGTCATCGATGAATACTATCACAAACTGATCCAGAAACTCCCGGAATACTCTGTTCATGAGATCCATGAATACTGCAGGCGCATTTTTGAGCTCGAATTGCATCACCCTGAACTCATAGGATCCATATCGCGACAGGAAAGCGATCTTAGGAACATCATCCTCCCCAATACGTAACTGGTGATAGCCTGACCTCAAGTATACCTTAGAGAAGTACACAACCCCTCTTAACTGATCAAATAGGTCGTTAATCCTAGGTAGGGGTGTTCGTGGTATGGTAAAAACCTGTACTGTACCATTTTGTACCGAAACAAATTGGTAATGGTTTACTTTTTTTACTTATCGAAAACCGAAACTACCGATACCGAAATTACCGATTTTTTTATGGTTGGTTTTGGTTTACACATCTGAAAAATCGATTTACCGAAATTACCGTTTTTAAAATACCAAAACATAAAATATTAAGTTTATTGTAATAATGCACCTAAATTATAACATAGATATACTAAATATATTTTGATATAATATACCTAATAAAATAAATAAGCGTTAATTGAGAGTTGTGGGTGTTTGTATTAGGAACCCACTTCCTCTTTAATCCAAGCCATTAAATTTCTGCCACTTGTCACTATCTAAACACCCATTACACTTCAAACACCTAAAGCCTTTTCTTCCCCTCATTTCATTTCCTTCAGTCGTTTTCTTTTTCTTCCTTCATCTCATCTTTCTCTCCATCTTCCATCCCCTCCACCAACGCCATCTCCATTCTTCCCACCATTTCTCGTCCAACCAAAAAAATCAGAAGGTTTGGTTGAAAAAAAAAACCCCGGTAACATTGTCATAGTACAAAAACGGTTCGGTTGAATAAAAACAAGGGGTCTCAACACCATGAATGTGAAGAGGAAAGATAAAGTCACATCTAACACAACAAAACTTGGTGAAATGGAAGCCGATCTGGACGAAAATGATGAGGTAACAGACTTGACCACTTTTTTTTCCAAGTATTTAATCTTTTATGATTTTTTTCAGTATTTACCGTTTTATGAATTTTTTTTAAGTATTTAAAATGATTAAGAAAAAAGAAATTCAGTTTTACCGATTTTACCGCGATTTACCGCAAAATGTGCGGTACGGTTTTGGGTTGAGTAAGGTTGTACCGAGTGGTACAAATGGTAAATTCGTTTTTATCTTAATAGAATCGATTTGGTATTGGTATTCCCTATTTACCAACCAAACCTACCAATACCCAGCCCTAATCCTAGGTAATGGATATTTGTTTCGTATCGTTACGTTGTTCATCTCTTTGTAATCTAAGCACAGGCAAAGTGAACCATCCCTTTTTCTTCATAAATAACACTGGAGCACCCTGGGTGAAGTACTCGACCGAATGAAACCTGTCCCAAGAGCTGCTGAATTTTCTCTCTCAGCTCTCACATCTCTAAAGGGGCTATGCGATACGGTGATCTGGTAATCGGTCTCATCCCCAGTGTTAAGTCAAAGATAAACTCTATTTTTCGGCTCGATGGTAACCCAAGTACCTCCTAGAACATATCCTTGAAATCCCTCACTATAGGAATCAAATTTAAGGGAATAACTACCTCCTGCGAGGTCTCCTCCTTGATATAGTATAAATGAGTGTGCATACTCCATCGGGAAGAGGCATTGACACTAGGAACATCTCATGCCCTGAAATAGAAAACACAATAGTCCTATCATAGCAGTCTACCATCTCTTTGTAGCCTGCTAACCACTCCATACCTAGAATCATGTCATATCCCTCCATGTCTAACACCATGAGGTCTGCCGCTAGACTCAGTCGTCCAATTAATATATCGAATCCTCTACAAATCGACTGTATCAAATACCCAGTACCCATAGGTGACTCAGCATACATAAGAAGACTACCGACCGTCTCTAATAATCCAACGGCTCGTGCAAATCTAGTCTTAATAAATGAATGAGACGTCTAAGTATTAAATAGAATCCTACCCTCAAGCTCATGAACAGGAAACGTATCATCGACTGTAGGCAGATTTGGAGGTATTAGAGGTACGGTTACATCTCGAGCATTGTACACACGTTTGTACTTGATCTGACCCTGCTGCTTTGGTGGGACTGGTTCAGGTGCTGAAGCTTGGAGCTAAAGGAGCCTGCTGCCCCTCGTGACCACCCTATCGCTGAGGCATATCTCTCTGTGGGCCCTCTCGACTCTTGTGACCGTGATGGCCATAAGTAAAACACTGTCCCTGGAACTGTCTATGTCCCTGGCCCTAACATTGGCCTTGATGGACTTGGACCTGTTGGCCTCCCCCCGGTTCCCTTGACCTTAATAGCCCTGAGGAAACTGTTTCTACTGAGGACCCTACTGGCCCTGCCTATCAGACCTAAACCCACCATGTCTAAATTTCTTGGTGGAGTTCCCCTGTCGGGAGATCTTCCCCTGCTGCTGCTATGGTGGTGCCCTGTTACCACCACTCCCCCCCCCCCCCCCCCCCGTATGACCCGGATGGCTAGTCTCTACTCCTCTCTTGCTCCCTTTAGCATGGAAGAGATTGTCCTGACAGTGTACCAGTGAGGCATTGACAACATTAGTGTAAGTCATCAATGCAGGATTCCCGATCAAATATTGCCTGATCCTCCAGGCCAAACCGTCCATAAACCGAGCTTTCTTTATCTCCTCGCTGCTCACCTCGCCCGGCATAAAATTAGCCAGGCGAGTGAACTCCTCGTCATAGTCAGCTACTAATCGGTAACCCTGACATACCCCCTAAATATGCTCCTCATCTCTGACTCAACTGCAGTTGGGAAGTAACTGCCATCAAACCGCACCCAGAACTCTGAAATAGTCATCGAGGCTTTGTCCTTAGAAGTGGTCACTGATTCCCACGACTGATGGGCTGCTCCCGCTAACCTGAAGGTAGCCAGCATCTGTTTCTGGACCTCGCTACAATCTAACATGCGCAGATGGCGCTGAATGTTCTTCTTCTATTGGCATGCCGTCACTACATCTGTCCCGCCTTGAAACTCGTGTGGGTGGCCCTTCTGTAAGGTCGCCTTGATGTTGTTCCAAGTGGTTGCCCTAGATGGGCCTGAACAGGTGGTTCTACGGGCTGCTGTGCCTGAGGCTGAGGAAAGTGGGCCGCCATGGCCCTCATAGCTGTCTCAACGGCCTTCAACACTATCACCGCCACTTGAGTAGAAGAAATCATCTCCAGTGGTGGGGGTCCCTACTGGTCCTGAGGGTCCTCCCTAACCTCATCTCGGGTTGCTTCTCTTTCGAATCGCTCTCTCCTCAGCGGCATCCTGAAATAAGAATTTAAATTGTATAAGTATATAGTTTATACAAAATTGCAATAACAAAAGAACTATATCATAAATACGTAAAGAATAAACAGTAGTCCTAACAATAGGTATCTATAACAAAATGATGATGCGTCGAATCTGTAGTAAGCTGTACAGATCCTAAGGACGCTAGAACCATGTGCTCTGATACCACTGTGCACCCCATCTAATTAAACATCGGTTGATCAGGCCTTAGCATCACTGTTGAAAACTTTTCAATTACTAACCACCTAAGTGACATTAGAGCGGTGCCAAATTTTATCTTTCTTCAATAACAAATAAAATTACTATACTGAATTTAAATTGACTATTCACAAAATAATAGAATCCAACCATCACAATATATAAATGAATAAAGGTTTGACGAATAAACCATCAGCCAAAATCCAAAACAATTACTCCAAAATGATAACAAATCTAAATAACTGAACTGTCACTGGACAATATGTCCGTACATGAAAGATGGAAATGAAATCCTATACTAGATCATAATGAGGGAATAGTCTAATCAAATAAGTCCTATCAGTAATCCACACTGCTACCGCTCCGAGACCCTAGAAGAAGTCACGCCTGACGTCCCTGTGGCTGGACACCTAAAAGGTTTTTAAAATATTTTATAGCAAGTATTAGTACACAAAATATTTTGAAAGTATTTAGCAAGATTTTATCAAAATAAAAATCAGTTATTGATTACATATGTTCACGTACACTCTCTCTTGAGTTCTCCTCACCTCTCATCTATAGTGCACGCCTAACGTTCTATACTTAGCCCACCTAGCTATGCTACCCAAGCTATTCAATCGAACTTATCTATACGTTTAAGTTCTCGTACCGGCCATACAGTACATTAATTTTATTAACATCTCTCATGTGTTAATTTCCAACATACGTAACATTCCTCACATGTTATTCTTTAAATGATTACATTAAGTTTCTCCAATCAATTTATCATTCCGATATAGACAACTTTAAATAACGTTCACATATATTATTAGCTGAATCATAATATTAAGTTTCTCGACTTAATTCATTATTTTTTATATACACTATCTAACTGTCTACTGTCTCACATAAGTAAATACAACGCACGGTATATATTTTCCACAAAATATATACAAGTAGGTATATATTTCACAATAATATCCTCGTATCACACCTTAAGGATTCATTGGTTCGGATGTTCCTTAGGCCCCAATTTATTTATGTTCGATATTGGTTCGGATAGACATCGACCCCAAATAGAACTCTCATATACTGGTCCAGAGATTCCATCGACCCCAATACATTCAGTATACTTTAGGTATTCATACAACCTATGCGTGTACTTTTCCGAACATTCCATCGACCCGAATACAATTAGTATACTTTAGGTATTCACACAACCTATGTATTTATATCCATCAATAGGTGTCCACACAACCCGATTATATATGTTAGTACGTAGTATATTTCTCTCGCATACTTATCGTACTATTTACTTTACGATTTATCTCACTATCACATTCATTTAGTATTCACATAACTCTAAGGGTACGAGTTACCCCTTTGTAAATTTCAGTAGTTAAGCCTAACTTACCCTACTGGTTTACTAATTTATTCATTCAAAATTATCGTAATTCGTTATCTTTCTCTCCAATAAAATTATGACACAATTCATCCCAATTCACTCTCGTCTTAATTCCCATCAATCAGACTCAACTACTAATCCCATATAGGCCTAGTGTAGTATAAGTAACCCCTCATTATATCCTAACAAGGTTCCAAAATTTTTCCACGATAACTGTTTAGAGGAACTAGGCCAAAAAGGGAAATTTCAAGTATTCTAGGAGACCGAACCGGTTCGCCACTTGAACCGAACCGGTTCACCGGTCTGTAATTCGTCTTCTCCAATTTGCTGGTGCATTTTTCCACCATTAACACACCTATAACCCCCATGATACTTCACCAAAATTCATAACAATTGGTCCTAATAATTTCTACATTCGTTAGGACTATTTCTAACATGATTTTATCATCAAATCGTAACAAATCCTTACCAAGATTGAATTGAATCATTTAATCGTCAAGAACCCTACGTTTTTTGTTCTTCCTATATATTTAACCATTTTAATTTCTTAAAAGAAATCATAATATCATCTGATTTAAGGTTCTCTACAGACATAACCTCATATATATACAATCCTATCCTACATGCATAAATTTTTTTGTTTTGCTCCCAATAATTTATTCAAAGATCAAGTTATCTATCAATTCCTATACATGGGTATTATAACTTCAAAATAATTACAATAAACAACTTGCCTTGATTGCGGTAGAGTCTGATTTCGTGAAAAAGGTAATGAATCTATATGTTTCTTCTTTAAATCTCCACTCCTTAGGTGCTTAGGGTGCAAGAATGCCTTCCAAACTCCAAGAATTCTCCTTAAGCCTTTTGGGAATGGTTCTTCTCTTCTCTCTAATGGACTCTATAGGTTTTATGAGTTATGAACCCTAAACCATGATCCCAACTATCAGATATAGGCTTTAATTTTCGTAGGTCATTTATCTTCTATTTTTAAAATGACCAAAATGCCACTAATAAATGCCGGTTCAGTCCAAAATTGACCCGGGACCCAAACTAAACCCCTGGGTACACTATTCTGACTATTTTGACGCTATCGGAGTCATCCATGACCTCTTGATCATCATACGAGTTACTAAGAATATATTTCTCATTTCTCACCTCAAACTAATCAACACTCGACTTCCAGTGAGATAAATTAAAATACGCACATATCACTCGCTATGTCGTATAATAAGAACCATTTATTATTTACTATTCACACTCAGAAAATTTCATCAAAATATTAATCAGTATCTAACTCTCGATTAATGCTTAATTATCACCTTTATTTAATAAATGACATTAAATTACTTTACTCTTGTAATTTAAATAAAACGTATTTTCCTAATTAATTTTTAAATTAATTAAATAAAAATATACGCAGAAATACGGGGTGTTACAGTTTGAGGGTATAAATATGCAATATTTGATACGAATCACACCCCCTAACTTACACATTGCTAATCCATATTAATGAAACAGGAAACAACAAGAACTACATGTAAATCAAAACAGGAGGCAAGTACAAAATGGGATAAAAAAAACATAAAAGCCACTTTCGCGGGTGAGTCGATTGCATTTAGCATGTGCAATAAGCCGTTAAACCCCTAGTTTACCCTAGTGGACAAGTGTCGTCTCGTGAGGGTTTTCAGGGATGAAACCCACAAACATCAAACAGTTTCCTCAAAATATGCCGAACCTAACATGAGACAAGCCCAACAATATCGAAAATGATTTCATACACATTATTAGGATAATGAACGAATTAAAATGAAAGTGAAATTCATTAAACATTATATAATGAACCTCATTGAATTAAAACCCTAAAATGTGGGAGGGAAGCGAGCACATGCAAAGTATGATTTGATAAAAACTTAAAATAAATCGGATAAGCATTAAAGCATGCATATATGTCAATCCTCACTGGGCATTACACTCAGCAAATGAATTCACTATGAAAAGGGAGGGAATACATGGGACATGCGGGCATAATGAGTTAATGAAAATGGAAAAGAGGTCGCACACATATCACAAATGAAGAACTCTATATAGGAAATAAAAAACTGTAATCCCAATGAAAGATACCACTCAATAAAAGAGGCGAAATGCATTTTCACAGATTATCAAACTATTTATATTTTTAAATTACATCTTCCTAAGATGACATAGGATTTGAATAGGGTTATAATGTAGGCAAGGCTGGGGTACGAAATGAAAGGAATGTATGTACGGATTCAAAGTATTCGGGGATGAAAACTCGGGATAGTAGGAAATTGCGAGCAATATCAAAATTGGAAAATAAGTTACAAACAAGCATTAGATATAACAATTGGAGAGTAATCCAAGATTATTGAACTATATACATCATATAAAAACTTTCTCTTTCTTTTCTTCATTTTTTTTGCTTTTTCTTTTGTTTTTGCTTTTGCTTTTCTTTTTCACTACTTTCTTTTCTTTTCTCATTCTTTTCATATGATAAAATTGCAACCACAAGACAAGAACATCACTCGATCACAGGTAACATTTGGAAGGTAATAAGTATGGTATATAAATCCAATTTGGAGTTGGTTATGGGATTTGGGGTAATGAAATGAAAGGCTAATATTTAGGCTTAAAGGGGTTGACAATGGCAAACATATAAGGTGAGTTCGAGGCTAATATGGGTGATATAACAAAGATGTCCTATGATCATTTCATAAAGCTTACGCAATTCTCGAGTCGAAACAATAAATGAAAATCATGCTCAAGTAACACATTTCAAGATATAACTCAATTAATGAACAATCAATGAAAGAATAGAGAGATTACCGATGAATTCTACATTTTCAAAATGGAAAGAATAGTGTATAACACTCACAAACGATGGAAGGTACAAAGATTACTCGGCGTAAGTATATACCATGAAACAAAAGATTATTGAGTTATAAATATCTTAAACTAAATCAATAAAGCAAGAAAAGTGCATGTGCTCATGGGATAAAGTTTAATTCATGAAGTTCTTTATAATATCAATGATTTGAGGACTAAAGTCTAATAACTTCTAAAATTGAGAATATGTATCGTTGAGTTGTTTATTGGATCGGGCAATTATTAAAATTTATCAGCGAAAACAAAGACAAAATGCCCAACAAAGGAGAGAAAAAAACATCTTTTTAAAAATTTTAAGTTTTTCAAGAAAATCATGCTTGGAAATAACATATAATCAAAATCATGGACACTACCAATGAATGGATTGAAATCCCACACCCCCCCATTGTCCTCAATGTAAATTAAGAACTAGGTTAAAGAGATTAAAAGAGTGATATTACCCAAAATGGAGCGATCTCGTGAAAGTACAAGTCCAATGATTCTACAAAAGATGTTAGTACAAAGCATAACAAAAAAAAGAATAAAACTTTATCTAATTACACTAGACTAAAAGTAAGAAAAATAAAACTAAATATTTACAACCTACAATTTTAACTTATAACTAACTATACACTAGAAGTTGAAATTTTTGAGGGTCCACCAAAAATATGATTTGGCTTTGAAAGATCCATAGTGGACCCTCCCTCTTATGCATGCCTCTTGAAAAATAGGAATAACGTTTGAACAACGGAAGCCATATGTAAGGCATAAGACACAAACCATCCCCAATTAAAAAATTTGGTGGTAGGATGGGGGGTTTGGATAAGACGGGTGACAAATAAACATGGGGTCTAAGATTAATTGATTCATCTCCCAAAGATTTAGCAAGACTAATGGGAGGTGGTGCACAAGGAGGCAAAGATGCCTTAAAGGAAGGCAACTCGAGCAAGTACTCCTCATCAGTGAAAAGCTTTAAGACTTTAAAGTTTGAAATCGATTCATCGAGTACTAGCGTAGGTTCAATAATGAATAATGAAAAGGGGGAGGAAAGAAATTCAAGCTCAAGAAATGAGTCATCATCGCTTGAAGATTGGGTTTCAAAGGAAATAAGATCATTTTCAATGAAATGTTTTTCTTTGGGGGTCAAACAAGAAATCATTTCATTGCAAATGGATATTATGTCCATTTTATCCTCATTTTCATGCTCTACTATACCATGGGCCAAGTCAAAAATGGTTTGTTCCAAACTAGGCAAAAATTCCTCATTTGGTTCAAAGCATTCCTCGGCTTCAAAAGTCTCGAAAGAAAAATTGTCATTGGATTCAAATAATAAATCCAACTCATGTTCCCAACAAAGATTTTCTTCTTGATAATGGTTTGCAATTTTTTCATTTTCAAGCATGCCCAAGCCCTCACCGAAAGTCTTAGGGCAAGGAGCGGATTCTAGCAAATGAGAACTTTGAAAATTATCATCGAAACTATACTCAAACTCATTATTATAAGAATTTTGAAAACTATTGCAATTCGTTTCAAATTTCTTATTATAGGGTATTAGAGGACCAAAATCATTATCATCATCCTCAAAATACACTCACTACAAAGCTCGACTTTTGTAATACTCACCCAAAGTCACTTTAGATTTTTTAATTTTTTAGGTCTCTAAGTATTGACCAAAAGTCATAGGTGTACGGGGATTTTGAGAATTATCATAATTATTACCTAAAGGATTGGAATAAGAGATGCTTACCCCAAATATGGCTCAAACTGGCAAATTCCATAAAGATATGCGAGGCCCAAAAAATTTAAGCGGATCTTGGCGATCAAATGTAGAAGTCCTGCAAAAATGTTAGCAAAAAAATATAAATAGAAAGAAAATACTACGAAATACTAAATCAAATAAATTCTAAAACAAACTCATCCCCGGCAACGACGCTATTTTGATTGAGGGTGAAAACGTAGCGCATATCAAGACGTTTATTGTTGTTTTCTGTTCACCTCCTCAATAGAAAAATCTAAACTATGACTACACTCTTTTAATGGAATATAGCGGTCAGTCCGGGTATCGAAACCCACAGAGGTGAGTGCTAGAATTTAATTAATTTAAAACTTCTAAAATAAAAGTGTAAAAGTTATTTTTGCTAACTAAAAAGAAAAGATAACAAAAGGAAAAGGTTATTCTAGGCATGGGTAAATTAAACTAGTTAACTAAGTGAATAAAAACTATAGGTTGCATTGGATATCCCTCACCCACAGTTAGTTGGTATAAATGGTTACATGGGTTCATGAGTTATTTAGATTGTGTCTCATTCGACAGTTAATTAAACCCAGAGTTGACACACCCCTAAATTCGCATAAAAATGTACTAAGATTTTGGGGTCAACAAATACCTCAGAAACTACGCACACAAGGTCATAAATACGGGGCATACATGATATACCCCGCTAAATCTCCTAGGCGTAATAATTAGGACAACACAAACAAAATAAACCCGTAAAGCTCCATCACCAAAGCAAAGCAACCATTCAACCCTAGGTGAGTTTAATCCAACACAAACTAGACTAAATTAGCTAGAAATCATGGTAAATGACATGAATTAAATGCAAGAAAGTAAACCTAATTAACAAAATAATAAATGAACGCAAGATAAAGAAATAATGTAAATAAAGCAATAAATGAAGAAAAACCAAAAATAAAAACTTGGATTGATAGATAAGATGATGAATAGTGTTCTACACAACCTCGACGGGCAAACGCCTCTATACGAACAAGCCCTCAGAGGGAGAAAATGGCACACCCACAAAAATCTCCAAACCCTATCTCGCAAAGAGAAAAACCAAAAAAATCTATCTAAAACTAATTATCTCTACAAAGGAAAACAAAGGCTCACTTATATAGTAAGTTGGGAGAAAAATAAAGAATACAGAAATGAAAAGGAAAAAGTACCAAAAATCAGACAGGGTCGATCTATCGACCCCAACAGTTGATCTATCGAATAAACAGGTAAAAGCCTACTGTCTCTCCCCTGTTTTAGTTGGTTTAAAATCCTCTTCTGCAAAAACTCTCGTAAATTCTTCGTTCTAGATCCGATTTGCACACCATTTGTGTCCATGTGAAGCTTGCTCAGAGGTCTACAACTTTTGTGCAGATATTGGACTAGTTGCCCAAACTATCAAATGATCGAAATGCCCTTACGCGTGCGATTGTGTACGGAACTTCACCAGAATGCATCCGAACTTCACACTTAGTACCTAAATACCTACAAAAGCCCAATTATACCTCATATAGTATGTTAATAATATAAAATAGAGGTTTTCAGGTTAACGGGGATAAATATAGAGATTAAGCCACTCGAGGGGCTAAAAATGCATAAGTTTGAGGGTATAAATATGGAATATTTGATACGAATCAACATCTCACTGAGCTTAAATATAATATGTTAAGTTAATGTTCAAAAGATTTCACGCATGTGTGTAATGAGGTATATACAAAGAGAATCCATTAGCAAATCAAAGTCAAACTACTCCATGCAAACATGATAAAGAAAAATTTAAGCATTGGAATTCATAACCAAAATTTCTAGCCACATGGATACAGGGAACGATATAGGATTCAAACATAAGGATATGCTCTACAAAATGTGTAAAACTAAATACAGTAACGAAATAAATCTTTTTGAGTTTTTAAATTTTTAAAAAATAATTTTAAGATAAGGACAACTTAGAAGACAACAAAATCTTTTTGTACTTTTAATAAGACCCAATAAATGAAAAATAAAAATATAAAGACTCAAAACACGTACAACTAGAAAACACATATATATCATAAAGAAAAAAAACTAGTGTATGAAGACATCCAAACACACTCGAGCACTAGATTTAGCGTGGAATGTATTATGAGAATGCATTCGAGAATCATGAAGTCTATCATAACAAGTGTCTAACTCGAATTTGAAACCCCACATAAGTGAAACGTGATGTTCTCAGACTTTGAAAACCTTGGTGACTCGACATTTAGACTCCTTGAGACCGTTTAAGATCAAAATCTAAATGCATAAGGTGACCAATGCTATGAAAATGTGTGTAAGAAAAGAAACGTGGAATGTTATCCAAGTGTTGAGCTCTTTTAATGTTCTTATAAATTTTTTAATCTTTCAAAAACATGGTTTTGTCTTTATTAACATAAGCAATTTGAGTATCGAAGCCAATACCACAATTGTTATTTTTTATTTGGACAGCGCCTAACATCTTATCCAATTTTTCGAACCTAAACTCCATATCAAACTTGGCACGACTTAAGTCTCTAAAATTACCGTAAAGCTCCACTATTCTAAACTTAAGTAAACTTCCAGTCTCTTCAAACTGAAGAATTTTTTTCTTCATAGCCTCCATTAAACATCGAAGATTATCTCTCTCACCTTCAACATACTCTAGCTTATCTCGAAGAGTCCTCTCACATGCCTTAAGTTCTTCAATTAAAACACTTTTATCATTACCTACTACACGTTCTTTCATCCTATCTTCTAACTTGAAGTTTGAATTTTTCAATTTTAATTATTCCTCATACAACTCACGAAAGGAAACTTTGAGTTCACTCTCCTCATACTCTTATTCATTCTCACTCTCTTCCCTATTCTCTCTATCATCAAACACTTGGGATTCATGAACAAAGGCTTTGGAAGTTTCATGCAAAGAACTATATTCGTGGGAATATTTATCATCAAAACTAGCATGACTAGCCATGAACGCGATGAAGTTGCACTCGGTAAGGGAATTAGGTCCCTCTTCTTATTCATTATCACTAAGGACAACATTATAAGTAATATATTTGATGCCCTCCTTTTTAAGTTTAATAGGACACTCAACTGCCATATGGCCATACCCTTTATGCCCAAAATATCGATTCGACTAGTCCCTCTTAAGATTATCATTATAATTTTTAGGGATTTTATCGTCCTTGTTATAATTTGACTTCTCAAATTTCTTATGATCATTCTTAGATTTTTCTTTATTGAACTTAAGAATTTTTTTGAACTTCTTAGCAAAAATAAACATATCATCAAAGTTGATGTCAGACTCATCACATGAAACTTGTGTTCCTACTAATGCGATTTCAAAGCAATGCCCTTGTCTTTCATAGGCTTTTGGAGATAAACATGTCGAGTTCATAAGTTTGAAGATCACCTGCAAGTTTCGTAGAGTCTAAGGTGCCTAAGGAGTTTAACACCATTACTTTTTTTTATTAAATCTTTCAAGTAATGACCTTTAGATTTTCACTATTACACGGTTGTTGGGTATATTCTCTCCCAAGTTAAAGGATGAGTTAATTATGTCGGATAATCTAAAGTAAAACTCATTAAATAACTCACTTTCCAACAACTTAATAGTTTCAAACTGAGTGGCGAGGTTTTGATGTTTGCAAAACTTAACAACACTTCTACCTTCGTGGGTGAGTTAGAGTATGTCCCATGCCTTTTTAAATGTTTCACAGGTCATAATACGACGAAACTCCTTCGGTGTGACCACACTAAAAAGAGCATTTAAACCACATTAATCGTAATTTTTTATCTTATTCTCATCCTCACACCATTTCTCTATGGGTTTAGAAACACGAAATTATCCTACTAAACAAGTTGGTGGGGAACACCCTCCAATAACTGCTTTCCAAACCTTCTCATCTAACGACTTAAGTGATGACCTCATATGCATTTTTCAGTACACGTAGTTAGAACCATAAAAAATAGGATACCTCAAAACTGATAAATTTTCCATATTCAAGCCTAAAAGGATCTAACGATAATTTAGTGCACCTACTCTGATACCACTTGAAAAGGGGATGAGATGGTTTAGAAATTTACACAAGACAAATTTAAAAAAAAATCTTAACATTAATTTATCTACTTAAAAAAGATTAGTTCAAAATGAATTTCAAATAAACAGGACTACTCGAATTAATTAAGCACCAATTAAGATAATTTCGTGATTAAATCAATTTTATCTTGTTAACCTAAGCATCCATCTAGGTGTGAAATTGCAAGATAAAATAAACAACCACAACGCCCAATGTACGAGAAAAACCTAAATGGGAAAAACCTCGGACGGCTCAGCCACAAAGTCCACTAAGTTGGGAATTACAAAAAAGAAAATGATAGAAGACTTATACAATGATTCGACTCCCTCATAAGCCTTGACTCTCTCCGTTACTTCAACCTCTGCTGAAGTCCACCGAAAGGGCAGGGCAACAATCACGTATACAGAGTCCACCATATGTAAATCAAAGAGCTAAGAATCCTTCGCAAGAAACCATTCTGAATAATGTAGTGAATAAACACGATTCCAAAACTCGATCTCAAAACATATATAATGTAGAATCTTGGATCTAAACTGATTGGGTGTAAACATGGTTTTTATTTTAATTAATCAAATCATGAATCCTTAGTGAAAATTCTCATGGCCTTTCGTAAAGATATCACTTTCTAAAAGGATGAAAAATTCTCTACAAAAACTACTTTCTCTCAATACTTAAAATGGATGGAAAGAAATAGTGGGGAGTTGAGGAAAAAACTTCGAAGAAAGACTGAATTTTTGAAAATTTCTCATGGTCGTTCGAACAACATAGTCTTT
This sequence comes from Sambucus nigra, assembly GCA_949130495.1. Lineage (NCBI taxonomy): Eukaryota > Viridiplantae > Streptophyta > Magnoliopsida > Dipsacales > Adoxaceae > Sambucus > Sambucus nigra. Next base: position 381,054,566 of record OX422211.1, read on the forward strand.
CTCGATCAAACAAGTTCAAATGAGACTTCTAACGAGATGTCAATGCAAAATAAAAATGAACATCATTAGAAGTAGTTCGAATGAGGCTCCAAATATCATTCGAACGACCTTATAAAGTTGTTCTAACGAGAACTAAAAATTAAAACATTTTTCCTAATAAATTGTAAAGTGATTTTAAAACCTGTTTAAATAATCCTAACACCCAATAATTAAATATTGAAGGCTCAATACAAATATACATTCATACCGGAGAGATCTTTTGAACATTGATGATGAAGCTGTGACACCCCGCCTAATAAAATACCGGGTGATCAGTCCTATACCAAATTAAAACAGGAATCCTAGTTGGTTCATCCTTAGCATCACTGTCGAAAACTTTTTGAAACTTACTATCCACCTAGTATTCCAAAAGCTGGTGCCAAATTTTAACTTTTTTATTTAACAAAACAGTACATGCGTAAACATATATGAATCATCCACACAACTAAATAAAAAGTCAACTGAAATATTAATTACACAACTTGCCGAATAAATCGTCGGCCACCAAGGTAAAATAATCAAATACAAACATCCAAGACCTGAAATAATTACATCTGGAAACCGTACTGAGAAGTCTGGGCAACAAGCCCTAAATGAAACTGAGCTGAGAAATGATTCCTACTCTAGGAATGAATAAATGATGCGTCTAATCCAAACTCCTGCTAGCATCCACATATGCAGCCGCTCCGTGTCCCTGGAATAGAATATCAATCCTGGCGTCCCTGTGGCTGGACACCTAAAAGGTTTTGAAAATAGTTTTATAGCAAGGGGTTAGAACCCAAAACATTTTGAAAATATTTAGCAAGTGAATTAACTGCAGTAATTTAAAATGCATGAATGCGCTTCATATTAAAGTTAGTGTTGCACTCCCTTGTGGACATTCTCACCCCTCCACTATTGTGCACACCTAACGGTTATCTTAACCCCACCTAGTTGTACTATCCCATCCAACTAGTCCTGGTATAACCTCCCCTTTGCCATACTAATCTAACCCGAGTAAAATTATTCCTGAAATATAAGTTATCTCACTAATTAACTTATTTAATTCCTTCTTACTTAAAAGCATATAACCGTAACATAAGTTATATAAATTAAATACATCACGCACTGTAACCCATATATGATTAACTTAATTAATTTCTCATTAATTAACAGCATATAACTGTAACCCAAGTTATATAAAGTAAATACATCACACACTGTATTATCATCTACATATAATATTCACTACTACATTATACGTACCTTTACCAATAACCACACATATCACACGTGTACTCATCCTTCCGAGTATGTCCTCACCGGATGATTTTCTCTAAAGTGCCATCTCACTAGGTGTGCTCACATAACCTAGTTACCCAAGTTGGATTCGCTCACCAACCGGGTTCAAAACCAAACGAAGTGGAGGCGGTCATATTCCTTCCCTGGAAGTGAGATGCCCCTCATTCCATATAACGGACGCTATGACCTGGGGATATACTCGCCCTACTCCTCGAGCTAGGGGATTCACCCACATCGCGCAACCTCCCATGATAGCACTAGAGTATAACTAAAATAAATATCTAATCATTGATACTTAATAGCACAGACATTATATACACACACACATATATATATATATATATACTATCACTACACCGTATATATATATATAACATAAACCCCGGCTCCTCCGTGCACTCATAACCTGTAACACTAGCCTATAATGTCCTGAGTCTCTCGCCCGACTCAACTAAATAAGTTTTCTCACTTATTAGATTATCATTATCCCAAGCCTATGGTCCGACTCTAATTTAATTAATTCACACATTAATTAATTTATACCGATCCGAGTTTGTAGTCCGACTCTCTTTTAATTAATCTCATGTTAATTATTTTAACACTTTTCCGAGTCTACAATTCAACTCCCATTTAAATTAATTAACCCACCTATTAATTTAAATACCTTCCCGAGTCTACAGCCCGACTCTAGCTAATTAATTATACATTAATTAATTTAACCCTTGGTATCGCCCAACCATTACCCGGACTCACTCACTTGGCCCATAACTTGACCCTTCCCGAGTTTAAATTCCAACTCCAAATTTACTTATTTTCTCAATAATTAATTAAATACCTTGGTGTCACTTAACCAACATGCCCGGACTCGCTCACGTGGCCCGAAATTAAATATCACCCGAGTCTAGTCCCCGACTCCAAATTAATTAATTTAAATGAGTAGCGTTACCCTACTATTATACCCGAACTTATTCACCGATTTCGTTATCTTATATTCTCAGAATTTATTCGCCAAAATTCATTTGCAAAGTGTCACATATAATTCCCCCACTACCCTCAATTATACTCCCTTATAATTGTTAAGAATTAACTCCCATAATAAATTTTTCTCTCTTAATTATGCTAGGGGAAATTTACAACTAAAATTTTAACCCATAAAAATCCATAAGGCAAACTGCCGAAATAACTGAAGGGTCGATCGATCGATCCCCAACCGTCGATCGATCGATCGAACAGGTGGTCGTCTTCTCCACCGATCTGTTTCTGCCATAGTCGAATTTCCAAGGTCTTATCTCTCTGATTTTCAACCTTAACTCATTATTTTTAACCAATCAATTACTCCCAAAACAAGTCCCAATCATCTACAACTGTTTTAGCATGCTCTATTCATACCATAACTCACTATTTCTAAAATGGGTTTTCTCCAGTTAATTTCCATCAATTCATCTCAATTTTGTTCATAACTCCTACTGGATTTCACATTCCAATCAGACATTCATTTTCAGAATTATAAAACACAACTAATTCTCACTTTGAATCTCATTCAATTATTCTATTACCCAAAATCCCATTTTTGTACCCATTTATCCCCAAAACGAATTTTAGTATACACATCACTAAAATATGAATTGGATATCACAGTTTAGGAGTAAAAATAGTTAACCACTTGCCTGGAATTTCTCGTAGGGTCTGATCTGTTGTCGACATCCCTTAATTTGGCTCCAAAATCCCCAAATTAGCTTTTGATTGTTTTCCCCCAATCTTCCTTTCAAACCCTAGGTTAGAATAATGTTGGCTGCTCCTTTTCCTTTTCTTAGGTTTAGGTTTAAGAACACAAATCCCGTTTTTAGCCTAATGGGCTAAATTAAAATAGCCCAAATCACCCCGTGCGGGCCCGGCTATGCCCAAAAATATCCCGAGACCCAATCGCTACCCCCGGGTACTCTTTTCTGACTATCTCGACCCATCCGGACTCAACCGCGCACTCAGAATCGCCATCCGAATTAATTTATAAAAATCCTTACCTCACCCCCAATTTAGTCTATACCGACTCCCGGCTAAGATAATCGCATACCCCGTCATTACTACCCGAAATGACGCAATTAGATTATTACTATTCACTTAGTAAATAAATTTACCTAAATATTGACCATTCACTCCCCGATTAATATTTAAACATATATTGACATAATTAATTCAATTAAAATTATAACCCACAAGTAATTTAAAATTCTCGAATTAATTAAATATTAAATGCACAAAATACGGGGTGTTACAGAAGCATGGCACGAAACTAGGCATGATGATGTATTATCTTTGACTTGGCCGCTACGTCTTCAACAAAATTATCTTAGGATTGAAATGCCACTAACTTAAGTTTTATCCTATGACTCAAAGTGTTTTGTCCAAAATTAAGCCAATACAAACAAATTGACTCAATTGGAAATTTGTTGTTACACCCTCTAGTCGTGTTAGGAATGCTCGTCATTCACTTATATTTTTTCATGCTTATTTATGCTTTCACCAACGTAAGGGGTTTCCCCTTTATAGATTTTTGAATGAAATGAAATTTATATTATATTCAATATTGTTCAAGTTACATTTTTGTAAATATGTTGTAAGTTCTTTTACTCAGTGAATTCTTATGTTCGATCGTATATTTTATGCATTTTAACTCGAGGTTGGATCCGTTAGTCTCCATTTAAAGTGACTTCCAATAAAGATGTAGTAGGCTATTCGTAGTTAGTCATAATGAACTTAATAAGGATGAGCTTGAGGAGCTTCTTCACTTTAATGCATTTTTCTAGGCCAAAAAGTACATTTGAGACTACACCCTCTATTTCACTAGGTAGTGGTAGATAGTGAGGCTTATCATGAGATAATTTTTACTGCCCACATGGACCACAAGGAATCCTTGGCAAACCTTCAAAATGATCATGAGAAAAAATAAGTTAATTCGTAGAAAAGCAACAGTTTTGACAAAAAACTACTTTCTCTTGAACTTTTTTACTCAAAGAAGGAATTCATCCTTCGTGTTGAACTGATCAACACTAGGGAGGTCGCCACAATGCGCGAGGGGGAGAATAATGCCTTAAGGGAGGAGCTGGAAGGGCTTAAAAAACTCGAGTCTACCAAACATAGTGAGGGTGTTCTTACTTTTTAGAAAAGGAGAATTCCCGCTTGAGGGAGTAATTAAAGAAGGTAAAGAAGGTCAAAGGACAATCCTTTCATCCATAAAGGGGAATCCCGCAGTCTGAAGAGGAAGAAAGGACCAAAAAGATGATGCTCAATTAGGCAGCGACCATTAAGAATCAGCAATCAACCCTCAAGAGTTAATGCAAAAAGCTAATTGCCTTACGTACCCATTCAATAACTATCCTCGCACTATCAAGATGGATGGTTACGATGAAGCTCTCACACATATGGATGCAGTGTTGGATGATGCTCACAAGGTCGATTACAAGTATGGTTGACTTAATGCCCACGCTATGGCAAAGGTTCCCAGGATGTTGAGTTGTGGTACTGGCAAAACCCAGATTTTTTGGAACATCTCGAACCTACTTTTAAGATTGATGCTTCATAGGTTCCTTCGAATTCCGTTCTGGCGAGTCTGATGACAAAATATCTTTTCGATTATAGACTTCAAAAGGATGAGGAACTTCACTGACCTCAGTATTTAGTGGACAGGGTTAGTTCTGGTGATCAGTCAAGGCTTAGAGACCATATGACGACGGTTTCCCCATATGCATTATATGTTACCCTCATTAGATTTGGGAGTTCTATAGGCAAGTAGCCTCGTCCTTGCAAATCACTTACTGTAATTCATTCATTTTTATGATTTTCTTATAATATATTTAATAAGTAATAATGGAAATTTACATTTTTGCCTTCCTTAGTGATTATGTGGATTCTTAATATTACTTTTTAGGTTATGTCATCACTTTTAACCTGCCTAGATCCAAGAAGCAAAAATACACTTGTTTTGGGCACCGATTGTTATACCTCGGCCCAATGTTGTATCTATTTTCATGTAATTAGTAATCATGAGAATTTGTAATTCCTCGGCCCAACCACTCTCTCACCATAAAATACCCATCTCTACATATTCTCACTATTTTCCAAGCACTCTTCTAGAAGAAGGAGGTATTGGATCAACCTTGAGGAGAAACTTTAGTGGAGCTTTGAAGAAGATAAGGAATTGTGGAGTTAGAGTCTTGGAGGTTAGGAGTATAGGAGATTTCAAATCACCCATTGGTAGTTCTCCTCTTCAAAGACAAAGATAGGATTTCTTTCCAAATTTTCAAGGTTCTTCTAGCTATGAAATGGGTGTAGGATGTGCTAAATTTATTTTTATGCCAAAAATATGTAGTTTTATTCATAAAATATTTGGTCTTGCAAAAATGGGATTTTCTTCAAACAAACGCTAAATGGGTCTTTTATATATAAAGAAAATGGCATTTTTATACCTTGATAAGTGGAAGAAAGAATGTGAAATTATAAAGCCAAGAGTTTTGTAGAATAAATGCATGATTGAGGTACTTCTAGGTTGAAAACCTCCCATAAACATGAAGGAGTATGTAGCACGCTAAAGTGTGATAATGTAGACTTAAACTAGCATGTTGAAATAGACTTTATCTCCAAACTAACAAGTAAAGCTAAACAACCTCAAACTTGTTAGGATTTGATATAATGGAAATGAAATAAATGTTGGAATTTACATGTGATTACAAGAACACGACTATGAACTTTGATAAAAATGATCTTAAGGATGTTGAACATTATTTTATGTGGTAAAACATAAAATGGAAGGATATCATTTTGAAAATGAAATGATATAATTAGTATTGTAATAATAGTTAATTTTGTGTCGAATAAGGAATAGAAAAATAAATGTTTTTTCTCAAAAGATAACAAAGAGAGGTAAAGGGGGGATTTTGACAAACTTGAGGGTTCTAAAGGGTTAGGTCTCCTTTCGAGACCTCATCGTTCTAATTTTAGATGAAAATGGATAAAAGATAAAGTTTAGCCTGATTGTTAAAGTTATAATGCTTCAAAACCACGGATGATGAAAATGATAAAGGGGGAAATAGAATAGTGTGGACACTGGATAAATGTTAAACACATAAAAAGTTAGACTCGGATGACACCGGAAAAATTAAGGAGGTCCCGGAGCCCTGTGGTGAAAGTCCTAAAACGACTGGCCAGAGCATATGGTGGCATCGACGGCAGTGACGAGCCCGTTAAAGCACGTGATATTTGAAAGATTCCGAGAAATAATAAAGAAAAGGAAAATTAAGTTGTTGTACAAGTAATTTAAGAAAACAACCTAAGTAAAAAAAACAATTAATACTAGAGGATAAAAGGTGAATAGTTAGTCTCTAAACCCAATAAAGAGTTGAAAAACTACACTAAGTGTGAGAATGAGCTCATCGCTCGGGTGCATTGCATGTAGTTGCATTAATATTAATTAAATTGTCCACGTTTCTGTAATTAAGTAAAGTACTTGTTGTATGTTTAGTAATAGGTAGAAAAATTATTGCTTAGTTTAATCTCCTTCTGAGTGTTCATTCACACCTAATTTTCTTCATGTTAAAAATCCCACCCCCACCCTAGGAACCACAATTAGGAATGTTGGATAGGATACGAGTAAACCACCAGATGCCGACCAGTATCATTAGAATGCTTTGTACGAATTTTCAAACAATGGAGTTTTGGTTTTTGTACGTTGGACATTTGGACATTATTTGGGCCTTGGCCGTAATTTTTAATAATACATGATGGTGTGGCTTATTTTTAGTTTAATTATCATCTTGGATAAACTTGGTTTTTCATAAATATATCCCGCTAAATAACTAATCTCATAGTGGCCACCTTTTTTTTAAATATAAACAAGAACTTAAACCACCAAGCTTATGAGTTAAATTTAAAGGTTTTATTAAATAAAATGAATAAATCTCTCACTCCCCCTTTTAACTTCTTGGATCGGTGCGGATTGAGCCAACGGTGACCTAAAACTGGGTCAGGGCATTACAAATGGTATCAGAGCAATTGGATCCTCGGGTGTGTTAGAGAGTTTACGCTTTCTTGGTGCATTTCCTTTACTTTTTCTATAACTCGTGATTAGTACTACTAATTAAATCGCTTATTCTATCGTTTCATACGTACCATTGTGTCTTAAGGCCCCCATTTTTATGTAGATGCCTCCACGTCATGATGTTTCTAATGGTTCCGGCTCTAGTGATCTTCAGCATATGGAGCAAGCCGTAGGACAGCTTGCTGACTTTCTCTCTCAACAGCAAGCCAATAGTAGCAAAACCGTCGAAAGCACAACTTTCTCTTTGATCCTCAAGGAATTCAGGAGGCTAAACCGACCCACCATTAATGGGGCATCGGTCCCCTCATGCAGCCGAAGCATGGATTGGTGAGGTCACGAGCGTAATGGAAATTCTAGATGTGCCAGTTGGGTAGAAGGTCAAGATTGTGACATTTCAACTGACTGAGGAGTCACAACGCTCGTGGAGCGCCTACTCTAACGGCACCATCGAGACCATTAATTGGGAAAACTTTAGAGTTGCCTTCCTTGACTAGTACTTCCCGCACGCATTTATAGATGCCCAGAAAGACAAATTTCTGTAGTTGATTCAGGGTAAGATTTCAGTGAATGAGTATCTGGTAAAATTCAAAAGCCTATGTAAGTACATGGATTCCATACTGAGGGACGAAGCGAAGAAGATAAGGCTCTTTGTTAAGGGTGTTAACCTGGGCATTCGACAGATTCCAGCAGGTACAAATCTGCCCAATTTTAGGACAACTGTGAACAAGTTGATTAGGTTGAAGATTGATGCCGAGGATATAACGTCTATCCATGAGAAGAAGAGGGAATCTAGCATCCCTAACTCAGGTGATGACAAGAAGTCCCGAAGCGGGGCTCAGTGCTTTTTCACGAAGCTTAATTCCACTCTGGGGGTTGGCACCACCTTAGAACAGTGTACCACTGATCAGAACCCTATCACCTCCACATAAAGGACCTTCTTTAGTTGTGATCTCCCAGGGCATATAAAGAGGGAATTCCCCCCAACGATTGTTGGGTAGTCGATAGGGCACCAACAAACCATTAACTTCATGTTGGTCCAGAGTTCCAATTACGCGGGCCCCACTCAGTAGCATCAGCAATTTTCTTCTGGGTACCAGCAGCAGGCCAGCACAGTGTGGACATATCACATCCAAGTCAGGGATAGGATAGTTGCAGGTAGGGCAAGTTTTCTAGCAGTCAGACCAACAGATTTAATCTCGATCGAGCTTACACAAATTCCCAACAGACTGCAACTCTTAATAGCCCTACAGTGATGGAAGGTATGATTATCCTATATAACACTTGGGGTAAAGGCATTGTTCGAATTTAGCACATCACACTCTTTTATCTCTAGTTCATTAGCCGTTAGTTTGGGTTTGGTAGTGGATCGGTTTCATCCCCCCATCTTCACTGGGCTTCCAGTGGGTGACGGCATAGTCTCGATAGGGTTTGCCGCAAGTGTGTGATTATGGATAGATACTTCATCTTAAAGTATGACGTGATCCTTATGGACATAGATGACTTTGAGGTGATCATGGGTATAGATTGGCTGTCATGTTTTAAACCCACTATTGAATGACATCGGCACAGTGTCCTAGTGTCGTTTTCGAATGAGTCACACTATCGTTTCAGTGGTGAGTAGGGGGTCGATTATCCCTATAAATTATCCATAGTCTGTGAGCATAAGAAATAATTCGGGGTGCTGCGTAGTACGGTGGGTTAAGACAAGACAAAGTGTATGATTTTAAATTATCCCGTGGTTCAGGAGTCACCTGATGTATTTCCTAACGATCTCCTCGGGTTATCGCCATGACGAAAGGTGAACTTTGTAATTGAGGTACATCAGGGTGTGTCACCCATCTCTATCCCACCACATAGGATGGTCCCGATAGAATTACAAGAACTGCAGACCCCGTTGGAGGAACTAACCTGTAAGGGCTTCATACATCCCAGTGTTTCTCCATGGGGAGCCCCTGTCCAATTCGCAAAGAAAAATGACAACTCTCGACGACTTTGCATCGACTATTACCAGGTAAATGGGTGACCATGAAGAATAAGTTCCCTATGCCCTATATCGATGACTTATTTGATCAGTTATGTGGAGAAGGAAGATTCTTGAAGATTGATCTCTGATCCGGGTACCACCAGTTACGTGTCAGAGAGGAAGAGATTCCTAAAATGGCGTTCCAAACGCGATACAAACAATATGAGTTTTGGTGATGCCCTTCAGGTTGAGGAGCACCCTAGCAACATTTATGGATTTAATGAATCGTATATACCGCCCCTATTTAGATTGGTTTATTGTATTTTGTGTGTATGGGATATTGATATACTCTGCGTCCGATGTAGATCATGAGGAGAACCTCTGAGCGACTTTCGAATTACTCTGGGAGAACCAATTGTATATCAAGTTTAGTAAATGAAAATTTTGGATGGAAGAGGTCAAGTTCTTTGGCCACGTGGTTTCCAGGGAAGGTATTTATGTCGATACATCAAAGGTAGAAGAAGTGTTGGGATGGAGTCTGCCGAGGACAGTCGTCGAGGTGCGCAGCTTCTTGGGTTTGGTTGTGTAATATCGCGGATTTGTACAAGATTTCTTAAGGGTGGCCATGCCTATCGATCATAATACTAATTTAGAAGGATGTGCATTTCGGGTGGTCCGGGGACTACGAGTTAGCATTCTAGGAGATGAAGATCAGATTGACCTCCGTGCCCATTCTTAACCTTCCAGAACGGGGCAAGGGCTACACAGTGTACTGCGATGCTTAAGGTTCAGGACTTGGGACCGTATTGATGTAAGACGGTCGGGTAGTAACCCATTCATCTCGCTTGTTGAAGGTGCATGAAAGGAACTACCCCATCCATGACCTGGAGTTAGCCGTTGTGGTGTTTACACTAAAGAGTTAGAGGCACTATTTATACACGGAATGGTTTGAGGTGTTTTTTTATCACAAGAGCCTTCAGTATATATTTACACAACGGGATATAAACCTCCAACAGAGAAGGTAGATGGATTTAATGGAAGATTACGAATTCTCACTGGAGTACCACCCGAGAAAGTCTAATGTGGTAGCTGATACTTTTAGTCGAAAATCAAGTCTTACGGTCATAGTAATGAAATTCCACTGACTAAAAATGTTCACGGAACTACATAATTTTATCCTGCACATTCAATGGGGCTATGATAGAGCATATCTTTGGGGTGTGGTGGCTCGTCCCTCATCTAAAAAAAAGTAATAGAGGCACAGTCATGTGATCCTGATTTTACCCAGTATCATTACCGCATTTGGAATAACGAAGTGTTCGACACCCTCAATGTGGACAAAGACGGAGGGGTACGACAAAAAGGGAGGTTGATTGTCCTAATGATTAACGAGTTATAGGACGAAGTGATGGTAGAATCCCATCACTCATGGTTACAATATACACCCTGGCACCACCAAGATGTATAAGGATCTATGAAGATATTTCTGATGGTCCGGCATGAAGAGAGATGTGGTAACGTATGTGGCCAAGTGACACACATACCAACAAGTAAAGGTTGAACACAATAAATCGGAGGGGATTTTACAACCACCACCCGTGGCTAAGTGGAAGTGGGAACACATAACGATGGATTTTATTATAGAATTACAACAATCGGAGCGTGGTCATGATGCACTAGGGGTTATAGTAGATCCGATCACCAACTCTGCCCACTTTTTACCAATCGATATCATAGATAGTGTGGCTAAGCTAGCAATACTGTATACTCGGGATATAGTCAAGTTTCATGGTGTTCCGCCCCCAATCATATCAGACAAGAATGCCTGGTTCATTTCTTGATTTTGGAATAATTTTCAACAAGGGTTAGGTACAGACTGAACACGAGTATGTCATTCCATCCTGAGACCGACGGTAAATCTGAACGGATAATATAAATCCTAGAGGACATGTTGAGAGCTTGCGTACTGGACTTCCAGGGTAGTTGGGCGAAAAACTTTCATCTTGAAGATTTCGCCTACAACAATAGCTATAAAGAAAGTATTTAGATGGGACCTTTTGAGTACCTCTATGGGAGGTCGTGTCACACGTCATTTTATTGGGATGAAGTGGGAGAGAAACACCTCACCAATTTAGACTTGATCCAGGAAATTATCAATATGGTACCAATAATTCAACAGAGAATAATGATGGCACTGAGACGATAAAATAATTATGCTAACAACCATCGAGCACACTTAAAATTTTGGGTGGGTGATCGAGCTAGAACCAGGAGCAAATGGTTCGGGTACAAGTGAAAACTATCCCCATGATACATCGACCTCTTTGAGATCCTCGAGCTAATTGGATATTTGTCGTACATCTTAGCACTTCCCTCACAAATGCCTTAGGTACACAATGTGTTCCACGTATCCAAGTTGAAGAAGTATCTCCACAATCCCCGACATGTTATCAATTGGAACCTTATTGGATTAGATGAGGACGTCAGATTCCCCACTAGGTCAATGTCCATTTACGACCTTGAAGAGAGGGTCCTCTATAATAAAGTGATTCCGTTAGTAAAGGTCTTTCGGTAATTACAAGATGTTGAAGGTTCTACTTGAGAGCGTGAGTCAGAAATGCAAGAGAAAAATTCGAAACTCTTCCCTAAGCCACTTGTTTTGATTTCAGGGTGAAATCCCCTAAGGAGGGAATATTATAATACCCCGACCCAATGTTGTATCTCTTTTCGTGTAATTCATAATCATGAGAATATAAATTGAGAGTGCAGCTACAGCGGAAATATTGCGACTTCTCAAATAAAATCCAGTTTTTAATTAAACCCAAATTTTAGTTAAACCCTAAGACATGCATCTAGATGATTTATCAAATAAAATATAGCATGCAGGATAAAAACAAACAGTTTCAGGAAAAATCCCCCAAAGGGGCAAAACCTTTTATTTCACTATAATTTATAAGAGAACGGCTTACAATCGAATTACAATGAAATACAGTTTGACTAAGAATTACCCTCAGGTATCGGATTCTGTAGTCGGCGGCTGGAAATATCCCTTTCCAGGAGGGCAGCAATGAATCCACACGCAGCGAACCCACATGAACCTCAGTCCAATCAATAAAGGAAGAACCGCAACACTCCTCAATGACACGCAGCCATGAAACTTTGTAGAGACTCCCTCAGCAATGACACGCAGCCCTCGGTTGCAAAGATCTCTCCACAAAGATGAACAGTAGCAAAGCTTGTGTTCTAGGGTTCCAAAAGATTCACAAAAGTAATTGGGATTTTTGGTGTGAATCAAAAAGATGTTTTGCACATCAAAAAGGTGAAGACTAAGAGTATTTAGGACTCTGAAAATCGTCTTTTAAAAGTCTTAAAAAATAACTCCCCAAAGTTGGCTTAAATAAGAAAACTTTGAGCCTAAAAAATCTCGAACAGATCTGGCCGAATTTATCCCAGGCGGATCGGTCCGACCTCGGATCGGTTCGGGTATTTCTACTTCATCGGTTTGCATTCGATCCGGGGTCTACTGGACTTCGAGCAAGGCGAATCGGTCCGGGTAGAGGGCGGACCGGTCCGGTTTTCCCAGAAAAATAAAATCCTTTAAAAAGCCTCATTTTGCTTGAAAAAACTTACTTCTTATTTTTATAAAAAACATTTTATAAAAATTTCCCAATACTAAATATGAACTTTAAGGAACGTAAAAACAAAATTTTACCAAGTTCATTCTCGCAGAGGCTATGATGTTGAAGATGCTTTGCTATTCGGATCCGTTGATGTAGATGCAATCTTGAGTTTCTTCAACGATGTAACGGCGTACGACATACAAATTGATAATGGACAAAAATGTCCTTACAAATCTCCCCCTATGTCTATGCCGGTACATACATAAAAAATATCCGAATTATCAACTTATGACCTATACAAATCTACCCTCCCATGAACCCTAAAGATGGAAAGATAAAAAGGTATAAATCTTCATCGTTTGTTCTTCAATCTTCAACAGTCATTAAATCTCAAAGCTTTTCTCATCAGGGTGTGCAACATATTGATCTTCAATCTTCATACCTACACACATGAGACAAAGAAAATACCACGTGACATATCGAGTTTGAAATGAGATAAACATGGATATCAATATATGATAAAAACATAAGCAACATCTCAAAAACTCCCCCAAAATTCAAACTCCCCCATAATATGATAATTCTTTCTCCCCCTTTTTATGATGTCCCCAAATAGACAAATGAGAAGAATGAATCAAATAAGCAAAATCGGGGTGTCACGGTACAAAACAAATAAAAACTATTTTTGATTTTTCAAATTTTTCATACAAAGATAAGATACCAATATGAACAAATATGATACAAAAATCACACCATGGATTTAGACACAAACAACCAAGTCATGGAAACGGAATGAATGGGTGTGAACACATTCGATAGGTAAATCAACTCAATCAATCATATGTGCACAATGCATACGTGTACTCCTAACGAATGAACATCAAAGGTATCCTTATGTGTAAAAATTTGTTGAATTTAGATGACATCGTCTTATGCAAATCAACAAATCAAAGTCAAAATGATTTCCACCCCAATAACGTCCAAAACTATGTAGCGCATTATCAAGCATTTCATGGACGTGCAAACCCGTTTTAAATTATCCAACCAAACTCCCTCATATATATTTTCTTTTAGAGGTGATCTAAATTCTCAAACTTTGGAGAATTGGTGCAAAAACCTAAATGGCCCCTTTTTGGCATGAATATTTTTTTTTTACTGCCTTTCAATTTTTTTTTTTTTTTGGGCTCTTTTAACCTCTTTGGACCTCGGATAATAAAATTCCTCCATTTTTTAGGTCCAATTTAATGGTGGCTTAGTATTCGCAAAGGCTAAAGAACCTTTCGCAGCCCTTCCCCGTTTTTCAAACAAAGCACACAAACTCACAAAACGGTTTTTATATGCACAATTTCCTTATAAAAATTATCGCGCTTCGTTCGTTTTAAAGACAGGATTGAAGTGAAAACACCCAACCAACATGTGATAAGACAAGCACAATAATCAATCAAATTCGTGCATGTGTGCAATAAAGGAAACATGAGTCAAACATGTAGGAAGAAACACTTAATTACATCTTAATGACTCCAAACATTATAAAGCACATGGATGAATTGACCTATTGTCTCAAAACACTACCAAATAGTCACATGAAAAAAATGGAATGATGTTGTGACTCGGTCATCCTAAGTGTTCATCCATAAACGGTGTAAACAAATAACAAAAATCTTTTTGGATTTTTCAAAAATAATTTTAAAACATAACTATATACAAAAAGTATAAGTCATCACACTAGTAAAAATATATCATGAAACCACAACTAGTGTATGACAAACATGCAACCACAATCAACCAAAGGATTTCACATGGGGTGAATAACGTGCAAGCAAACGGGAATTGTGGACAAATAAACCATAAGCCTCTAAATCCGATTTTCTAACCCAAATTGATGTGTAACGAAGTGTGGGGGTTTTGGGAATCGAATTTGTTCTTTCATTAACCTTCCTAGGTCCATTTAAAAGCTTATAACAAAAGTGCCTAAGATGACCTTGCCTACCACAATGTGTGCAAGAGTAAATCGGGCGGTTTGTGTTCCCTAAAGGTGGCCCTCTCCTCAAATTTATCGGTTGTTCTCTCCGAATTTGCCTTGGTGGGTCTCTTCTAATGATCCTAGGAGGTTCTATCACGATGTTCGTATGGGGCGTCTTTTTAACAAACTTAGGTGCCTCTTTCTTAACAATCCTAGGAGTCTCTCTCACACGTGTGGGAATGGTTTCAACATATTTTTCAAGACCAATCCCACCCCTATCCGTTTTGATCTCGACTGTGCCTAAAATCTTATCAAGTTTTTCAGACCTAGACTCCAAATCAAATTTCACTTTACTTGAATCTTTCAATTTCACCTCAAGTTCACCTATCCTAGATTCAAGTACTCGTTTAGAATCCTCAAACTCTAAAAGCTCCTTTTTCATAGTCTCCATCAACCCTCTAAGACTATCTCTCTCACCCTCGATGTACTCAAGCTTCTCTTTCAAAATTTTCACATGAGCCCTAAGTTATTCAACTAAAAAATCATTATTTTTTATGGCACACTCTTTCAATTGAGTTTTCAATTTCAAATTTTCTTTCTTTGTTTTCAAAGTTTCAGCATAAAGTTCATTGAAAGCAGTTTGCAAGTCATACTCATCTACACTTTCCTCCTCACTTTCATCCACACTCCCATCACCCTCACTATCATCACTAATCACATGGATGGGAAACTCTCACCTAGAAGCATAAAAAACTTCTTCTTCCGAATCACAATCACTAAGGGTAGAAACATGAGAAATCGGTTTATTCAATTTCTTCTTTAAATTTGTGGTACACTCATGTAACGTGTGACCAACACCCTCATAACAAGGACACCTCTCAGATTCGTTTTCAACAGAAGATTTAAAACAAGAGTTCGTGTGAATTTTCCAATTAATTTTTTCAAAAATTTGACATCGAAGATCATCAAAACCATCAAAAGCCATTTTTGTGCAAAATCAGGATCAAAACACAATTACTTAGTGCAACCCGCTCTGATACCAATTTGAGAGTGCAGCTACAGCGGAAATATTGCGACTTCTCAAATAAAATCCAATTTTTAATTAAACCCAGATTTTAGTTAAACCCTAAGACATGCATCTAGATGATTTATCAAATAAAATATAGCATGCAAGATAAAAACAAACAGTTTCAGGAAAAATCCCCCAAAGGGGCAAAACCTTTTATTTCACTATAATTTGTAAGAGAACGGCTTACAATCGGATTACAATGAAATACAGTTTGACTAAGAATTACCCTCAGGTATCGGATTCTGTAGTCGGCGGCTGGAAATATCCCTTTTCAGGAGGGCAGCAATGAATCCACACGCAGCGAACCCACATGAACCTCAGTCCAATCAACAAAGGAAGAACCGCAGCACTCCTCAATGACACGCAGCCATGAAACTTTGTAGAGACTCCCTCAGCAATGACACGCAGCCCTCGGTTGCAAAGATCTCTCCACAAAGATGAACAGTAGCAAAGCTTGTGTTCTAGGGTTCCAAAAGATTCACAAAAGTAATTGAGATTTTTGGTGTGAATCAAAAAGATGTTTTGCACATCAAAAAGGTGAAGACTTAGAGTATTTAGGACTCTGAAAATCGTCTTTTAAAAGTCTTAAAAAATAACTCCCCGAAGTTGGCTTAAATAAGAAAACTTTGAGCCTAAAAAATCTCGAACAGATCTGGCCGAATTTATCCCAGGCGGACCGGTCCGGCTTGGGGGCGGATCGGTCCGACCTCGGATCGGTTCGGGTATTTCTGCTTCATCGGTTTGCATTCGATCCGGGGTCTACTGGACTACGAGCAAGGCGGATCGGTCCGGGTAGAGGGCGGACCGGTCCGGTTTTCCCAGAAAAATAAAATCCTTTAAAAAGCCTCATTTTGCTTGAAAAAACTTACTTCTTATTTTTATAAAAAACATTTTATAAAAATTTCCCAATACTAAATATGAACTTTAAGGAACGTAAAAACAAAATTTTACCAAGTTCATTCTCGCAGAGGCTGTGATGTTGAAGATGCTTTGCTATTCGGATCCGTTGATGTAGATGAAATCTTGAGTTTCTTCAACGGTGTAACGGCGTACGACATACAAATTGATAATGGACAAAAATGTCCTTACATAAATAAAGAGAATTATTGTTTAACGGTGTTCTATCCTTTCATCCGATTTAGTGCGTTGACTCTTTTATGAATTAAGGATGTTGTTAGGCTAATTTATGAAAACTTAGAAAATTATTTCTTCAAACGAGATTGTGTTTAAATAAGAATCTTGTCTCGCGTGAACGAGAAATTGACTCATTAGAAACTAGCTTCAAACGGACCATTGAAACATTATAGTAGCATATTGTGAAAAGGTTGCTAAAAGACAACATCGAATGAGGGACTACCGTCATTCGAATGGGATTGACCTCATTCGAGCGACCCTAATGAAGTCAGATTATGGAAGTTGTTCTATCACCATTTGATCAGCTTCTTGGAGCCTGACGGATCTTATGGGTTTTGTAGGGCATTTTATGTGTTTTATGTGGGTTTTGTGTTGGTTATAAAAGAGAGATATGGGATGATGAAATCCCACCACCATTCTCATTCTCATCATCTCTTGAGAGAGTCAAAACACTCATATCTCTCCCCAAAGCCATTTTCCTCCATTTTTAAGTAGTGCCAATAACTCTCATACCATTAAAAACCCATATATATACATTTTCACTACTTTCCAAGCTATATTCTTGAAGAATGAGGTAGTGGAGCAACCTTGTGGAGAAAATTTGGTAGAGCTTTGAAGAAGCTAAGGAATTATGGAGATAGAGTCTTGGAGCTTAGGAGTATAGGAGATCACCCATTAGTATTTCTCCTCTTCAAAAATAAAGGTAAGGTTTCTTTACAAACTTTCAAGGTTCTTCTAGCTATAAAATGGGTGTAGGACGTGCTAGATTGATTTTTATGCCAAAAATAAGTAGTTTTATTCATAAAATATTTGGTCTTATAAAAAAGGGATTTTCATCAAACAAAACCTAAATGGGTTTTTTATATATAAAGAAAATGGCATTTTTATACCTTGATAAGTGGAAGAAAGCATGTGAAATTATAAAGCCATGAGTTACGTAGAATAAATGCATGACTGAGGTATTTATAGGTTGAAAATCTCCCTTAAACATGTAGGAGCATGTAGTATGCTAAAGTGTTATAATGTAGACTTAAACAAGCATGTTGAAATGGACCTTTTCTCCAAAATAACAACTAAAGAAAAATAACCTCACTTTTTAGGACTTGATATAATGGAAATGAAATAAATGTTGGAATTTACATATGATTACAAGAACAAGACTATGAACTTTGGTGAAGATGGTCTTTGGGATTTTGAACATCATTTTATGTGGTAAAATATAAAATGGAAGGATATGGTTTTGAACATGAATTTAATAACTTAGTATTGTAAAAATAATTAATTTTGTGCCGAATAAGGAATAGAAAAATAGATATTCTTCACAAAAGATAACAAAGAGGTGTAAAAACGGGATTTTGACAAACTTGAGGGTCCTAGAGGGGTGGGTCTCCTTTCGAGGCCTCATTGATCTAATTTAGGGTGAAAAAGGATAAGAGATAAGTTTTGAGGTAGAGTTGACAGGGCATGCAAAAATTGCCAGATACAAGTGTCGAGGTCCCTTGGACGGTCAACAGTGGGGAATGACTGAGGTATCTTTTTATTTCCTCAAGTGGTCTGGTATATTCATCATTCCACACTTATTTCCTTTATTTAATGAACACTTGAAAGAAATTCCATCACTTCTCTGATGATCAGGAGATAAATCGATTGAGAATGACCTGCATTCTGGTCAGTTTCTGTACTTCATGAATAGCATTAGGTGGTTGCACTCTTCTAGTTTCTTTAATCTGTTCAGGGCCTACCTCGATACCTCTTTAACTTATCAGGTACCTAAGTAACTTCCCCGACTGAACTCCAAAGGAGAATTTATCAACATTGAGCTTTATACTCTAATGGCGGAGTCAAAGTTTCTGGCTAGGTTAGCGAGGTGATGTTCCCTCTTTCTGCTTTTTACGGGCATATCAATGATGTAAACCTCCATAATGTCCCCCAAATGATCTTTAAACATATTCCTTACAAGTCATTGGTAAGGCTCCAGTGTTCTTCAATCCAAACGACATCATTTATAACAATAAAAACCCAAAGTAGTGATGAATGAGGTCTCCTCTTGGTATTAAGCGAACATAGGAATTTGATGGTCGAATAAGCATCGAGGAAACTCATGTACTCATGGTTGGATATGGTATCGACTATCTAGTCTATCCATGAAAGAGGGAAATTTTCTTCTGGGTATACATGATTTAGGTCTGTGAAGTCAACACAGACTCTCCACTTCCTGTTACTCTTCTTTACCACTACAGGATTTGACAGCCACATGGAGAATTGAACTTCTTTTATGGAATTCACATTTAAAAGGTTTTTCACTCCCTCCTCAATGGATTTAGATTTCTTTGGTGCAGTAAGTCACACCCTTTGGGCCACTGGTGAGTGCAATGAGTCCACGTATAGCTTATGGCACATCACCTATGGATCTAATCCTGGCATATCGTAAGGTCCCCATGCAAATACGTCTTAATTTCCTTTGATTAAGGCAAGCAACTCTAGCTTTTTTTCCTTTGTGAATGAAGTTATGATAAATAACTTCTTCTCAGGCTAATTTTTATCAAATTCTACTTCCTATAAGGGTTCCATCACGCGATCGGAATCATCGATCCTGGTTTCTTCCATACTAGGTCGTCCATACTTTTAATACTATTTCAAAGGCATTGAATCCTCTTAATTTTCTTTCTTCTTCTCTTCCTTTGGTCAGATAGACACTATAAAGCACTTTCTGGGCAGTGCTTGGTTCCCATGTATCTCCATGATTCGCTTGTCAGTAATGCATTTTATCTTTTGATGGTAGTTGGATGGAACAGACATCATGGCATGAAGACATACTCTTTTAAAGATAGCATTATAGGGATAGTCAACATCTACCACAAGGAATTATATGAACTTAGAGATTCATCAAACTTGAACAAGGAGAACCACCTTCCCTATAATGGCAGAGTCACTCTTCATGCAAATCTGACCAAAGGAATATGAGCTTACTATAAATCTCCCACTCGTAAATTCATCTAGTTGAACATGCTCAGGTACATGAGCTCCAAGGAGCTCCCCTGGTCCACCAAGAACTTATATATATCCTATTTTGACACTATAAGAGTAATGAAAAGGGAGTTATGGTGGGGAGTCCTCACTCCGACCAAATCATTACCGATGTAGACTATATGCTTTGTATAGTCCATGCCTTATGGTCGCTGGAATTTTCTAACAATAGGCTTAGCCGGGTTAATCTAAAAGGCCTTTAGGAATGCCATTAGATTTTTAACGTCTATTCTTAGGGCATTCCCACTAATCTGGCTTTGGATTGATGACTTATGATTCATCATAAACTCGTGCCCCAAGTCTTCCTCGAGGATGTTGTTTAGTTACTAATCATGCATAAGTTGCGGAAGGTTATCCTTCTTCTCAATGAAATTATTCAGGTGCCCAGCCTTTACCAACTCATATAGGTGGGTCTTCAGGTGCTGATAGTTTTTGGTCTTATGATCGTGGTTCTTGTGGTACATACACTTCAATGCTTAATTCCTGTTCTTAGGGTTGTTGATCATCTTCTCTGACCATTTGAAGTATGGTGTCCCCTTGATCTTGTAAAATATTTGGTAGATTAGCTTGGTAAAAACCATATTAACTGCCTTAAAGGACTTTTCAGGGACCTTTTTCTCAACTCCTTGTTGTTTCCCATTTTATTTTTTGCCTGACTTCTTATTCTCTCCTTCTTTATCTCCATTCTTGGATTTCTTTTATCGTTCTCTATCTTATTTGACTTTTGTCATCATATCTTCAACCTTAGCGTACTTTTCAATTCTCGCCATTAGGTTTTCGATAATTACGGCTTCTCTCTTAGTCAAGGACTGACAGAGTAGTGAATTGTTGGACATGTCAATATTAAATGTTGCCACCATATCCTGCTAGGTGAAATCATCCACTTTATTTTACACTTCCCAAAATTTGGCAGCATATTCACGGATTGTCTCTTGGAGCTTCTTCTTCATTGTTAAGAGTGAGTCCACTCTTTTAGGGTGGACACTCCTAGTGATGAATCTAGTTGCAAAGGCCTCCGCCAGCTGCTTGAAGGATCCTATTAATTAGGGGGCAGATTCACAAATAATATCTATGCAATATACCCTAAGATGGAAGGGAAAATTCGGTACATCAGTCTCTCATTAGTGTGCTCTACAAGGTCATTGCCTGGTAGTACTGACTCACATGATCCGTGGGATAAATTTTTCAATATTAAATTTTGAATATAAGAGGAATGAACTACTTATAGAGTTCAAATTAAATCAATTGAATTCACGCGGCTTTAATTCATCCCTTGATTGAAGATCAACCCTTCAAAATCAACATTCAACCATAATAATAAGCAATTAAAAGTAGTAAATGAGTAATTAGAAAGAAGATGATCAAACCCAAAATTATTAAATTGAATTGCACTTATTAAATACTTTAACAATCTCTCAAAATCATTACAAATACTCAATTTATTATTTTTTTTCTTTCTTTTTTTTCTCTAAACTAAAAATTTAATAAAAAAACTAAACTAATCTAAAAAATTGGTGTTCTTCCTCTCTCTAACTTCCTTCTCCTTTCTAGATAACTCTCAAATGGGCCTTGGTCCTCAATTTATAGTGTAATGCAAGTGGCTAAGGGCATAATTGGAAGAATTAAGCGTATGTGTGCATGGGGTGTAAGGTATTTAGGGTGAGGAAAAAAATCAAATTTGCACCTGAGGGTATTTTGGGGGTTTAAAAGGTGCATGTGGGAAGTGGGTTGTTTGCGGGTATAATGGAAAAACAAACATATGTGGGTTTTATTTTTATTTTCTTTGGTTTTTATTTTGGGGTTGGTTTTTATGCAGGTGGAATCGGGTAAGGCTTGGAAAAGGGTTTGGTTGGAACCGGGTTGGTGGGAGTAGCAGGTCCGGGTCGGGGGTTGTAGGACGACGCTGGAGGGGGTTTTCAGGTGATTGGATTTGAGTTAGGAAGAGGCAGGTATAAGGGTCGGACGGGTAGAGCTCGGGCTAAACCCAAGTTAGGATCCGAGTTGGGTTATGGGGGAAATGGTGGTCGGGTTTGGGTTGAAATGGGTTTATAATGTTGGTGAGGGAGAGGGTGCGAGTTGAAGAAGGGTGAGGTTTAAGAGGTGATGGTGGTTTAGTTGTTAATGGAGGAAAGAGTAGAGAGAATGTGTGGAAGGTTGAAGATGATGGATCAGAGTGGATTAGGTATGGTGAGGGTGTAGGATTAATGAGTGTGTGTGTATATTTTGTACCTTACTAAAAAAAGTAATGCTATTTACATATTATAACTAAAATATAAAAGTAATAAAACTAAAAAAATAAAAATCTATTAAAAACTAAAAATTAAATTCCTAATCTATTTAATAAAAGAGTCAAATAAAATAAAAATAAACAAATAAATAATAAATAAAATATATTAAAACTAAAACTAAAATCCTAACTAAATAAAATAAAGCTAAGGAAAATGCAAAATCTTATAAAAAAGAAAGCTAAAGTCCTAAAAAACACTTATCCTAATAAAAATAAAATAAAATCAAAACTAAAAAACTAAAAATCAAAATCAAAATAAAACTTACACCTATTATATTTACATAAAAAAAATATAAAAACACACGACGCACAGTACTGATTCTCGTACATACAACTATATGACACAAATAAAATTCTAAAAATATACACAACTCAAAACAAAATACAAATAAATCCTAAAAATTAAAAATGACTCAAAATAACAATCTAGAAAAAAAATATAAACTAGACACACACAAGGCTCGAGATAGGTCTGGACCCGGTTTAGGCTTAGGTTCGGGGATAAGGGAAGGCTATGGGAGTTAAGTTTATCACTTTTTAGCCGCATTTTGCCTTGATTTGAGCATTTGAACATAGCAATAGGCATTTGACCTACAAAATATATATATAAGATCATAAGACCCATTTTGTCGACAATTAGCAATTAAAAATCATCCATTTGGGGTATTATTTAAACACTTTTGGGTGCTTATAACACCACCCCCAAACAGAACATTGTTAGTCCTCGAAAAAAATATAGAGAGAAGAAACATAAGAAACCAAAAGTGTACCACTTTCGCGGGCACTTGCGATTTCACTTAACATGTGCAATAAGATTTTAAACCTATAGGTTGCCCTACAGGACGAGTGTTGTCTCGTGAGGATTTGCAAGGAATATACCCACGAAATTCTTTATTTACAAATGACAGGCAATCTCTTATTATACGTATAATAATCACACAATTCATTACAGGATAAATATTTTGAGAAATAAAAGCTAGAAGTGTGTAAGAAAAAAATTTCTAATTGAGTCCATTGTATAGTTTTGACTTATTTCCGGAACAAAACACGTTTGAGTCATAAGTCGTATTTTTATTGTCACGATCCCACAAATACTATGAATGTGTTGAAGACGTTGCAGCAAAGCTTCAAGGATTTAATTATGCTAAAAATTTTATTGTTACAAGTTTATTCGTCTTTAAATTTGATTGAATTCCGAGATCACTCAGGTATGAATGCGTAATTTTAATGGGACTTAAAATTTATTTTAAATTGTTTAAGGATGTTATTTTTATGAAATAAATGTTTTTAAAATGTTTTATAAGTGTTTGAAAAGGTTTGCACTTCGTTTTAATATGATAAGGACGGATTATAGTTGGATTTAGGTTCAAATTTTTCCTTAAAGTTGGATTTAAAATAAACTCTACTTCGTTGGTCGCTCAAACGACTTGTTTAGTCGTTCGAGTGAGATTCTCTGTCGTTCGAGCGACATTGCTATCTCGTTCGAGCGACATGTTAAAGATCCGAGTTATCGCTCCACAGGTGCATTCTTGAAAAACTGTTTATGAACGAGTACAGAAGCACACAAGTTTTCTAAGGTTTTTCAAAGTAAACACATCCTTAGAGTTTCAAATATCCAAGTTATGATTAATATATGCTATAGTGATCTTTGTGGCACCAACAAGGTTTGTTTTACATAGAACTTGGTTGGGTTTTGCAGTGAAGAAGTGAAGTAGTTTGTGTTAAACATCGTAGATGTTACAAGCCATATCGGTGGACACCGAGACATACGTGGATACATGTGTTGTGAACGAATATCATGGAAGAAGGACTTTGTTCATGGGCACTGTCATAGGAGTGGTTGAAGATCAGAAGAGCGTCAAGTCTCATGGGGATCGAGTTGTTCAGTAAGACTTGTGTCTATTTGTTGTAAATCCACATTAATAATGATTGTCTGGCTTGGGTTGTCCAAGGTTTTTTCTCGTTGTGGTTTCCTCGTACATACTGCGTTGTGCGTATTCTTTATTTTTTACTTTACTTTACTTGCTTTAACTGGTAGATGGATTTTTAAGATTAATCAACATAAAATTTGATTAAGTTAAAGTTTGTTCACAACTTGGTGCGAATTAAAAATTGAAAAAGGTTTTCTTATAAAAAGAGAAATTTATTTTTTCATCCTTAAAACACTTTTCGCTTAAGAAATAAAAATGGACCCACAAATTGGTATCAGATATAGAAACATATTTTTATTGTGTTTGATCCTTTTGTGTTTTTTGGATTGTGGTGTCTGATTATCTCTTGGGCTGTTTTTCTCTCGAAGGATTCTCAAAGTTTTGACAAATTAAATTTGTTGAATTTAAAGTTTGCAAAACGTATTGAAGTTTTAGAGGAAAAAAATTATCGTTTTAAAAATATGATTGAATATTTGCAAACGTTTAAAATTCAAAGAGATATGATTCGTGAGAAGTTTGGATCTTTATATAATAACTTTGAATCTCTAAAAGTTTCCAAAAAGAAGAGTGAGAAAATAGTTCTTATTTAAGAGAAAGTGTTAGTGGACTTAAAGAATTTTAGGGTTTGTGTCGTTAATGAAAATAGTTGGATTAATAATTTTATGGCACGTGAGAAGACTCTTAGGAATAGGTTTTCTCACATTTAGGGGAGAGAGATAACCTTCTAGGGGTAATTAAAAATATAAAGAAGGAGTCCCGAAAGTTTTAGGAGTCTAATCGTTTGCTTGAGTCAAAAATTTTTATATTAATAAATGATTTAAATGATTCAAGTACTGATGGTAGTGGCTTATCTTGTTCTAGTGATTTGAATGTCAAAGCCAAAGACGTAGTCATGTCCACATTATGGTAAGAAAGGTCACCTTAGGAATTTTTTCTATAATCTTAGACAATACCCTATGAAGTTTAAACGTCGTGTAACGTTGGTTTCCAAAACCTGTTTTGTTAGGTATACATTGGTTTGGGTTAGGAAATCTGTTTTGGAGATTCTAGATGCTTCGTTGGTTGATTCTCACATGCATGCACATGATTCTTCATTTTCTATTTCTTATGATTGATTATATGTCCATATTTGTCTTACGCTAGTCTTTTGCATCATGATTTATATCTTGCTAGTATTATGACATGTGTATCATTTTGTATTATATTTTTTGAGAAAAATACAAAAAGATTTTTGGTTTCAATATTTTTGAGAAAAATACAAAAATATTTTGCTTTTTTTAAGTCAAAATATGTTGAAAACCTAAAAATATTTTTGATTTGTTTTTGTTTTTGAGTTTACATATTTGATGTCTCATATCTGTGGGCTTGGACGCACTTTCTTTCATTATCCGTGTGGCTAGGACATTTGATCATAATTATGAATGCTTAGAATGATCTTAACCATTGTATTATGGGGTTATTTTGAAGTTGATATGCATTTTGATCCGACTTTGTATATATGCCTTTCTTGCACACATGCACGAGTTTATATGGATGTTTGACATCACTTACATATTTGAGTTTGGTGAGACGTTCTTATCTCAATTTTGTCATTTACGCGTAAGTGGAAATAAGAAGGAGGTGTGCATGTAAGAACGGTTTACCGTGAGGATTTTAATTAAATAAATGACGCGGGAAAGGGCTGCGAGAGTGTAAAATTAACTCATCGGGAAAGCCAATGTTTAAAAGATCCCCAAAAAAAATTAAAAGGCAATAAAAATAATCATATGCCAAAATGGTCTAATTAGTTTATTTTCATTCCAAAAGAAAAAATAATACATATATTTGAGGGAGTTTGGATGGATATTAATTTAAACGGGTTTGCGCCACGAATCCTAACGTTGAAAAATCATGACGCTATTGTTTGTAGAATCGTTAATATTCTGGATTTGTGTGCATGTTTGATTGTTTAGTTCATTTATCTAACACTTTAATTGTCACATATGGGTACGATAAAGTTTGATGATTTATATCTACTAATTAGAGATTCTTGATCGTTTCGATGTGTTGGAATTGTGATTCATTTGTTGTAGTTCACGCCCATACATTCCATGTTCATGTTTGAGCACATCAGTTCTATGTTAGCATGGAATTAACATTTGGTTGTTTTGTGTTTTCTTAGTTTAGCTACTGTTTTGCAGTTTTGAACACCTTCCAGTTAGTTTTTTATCGAAATTTTTATACTGGGCAACACTTTTTAATTTTTTGAACTAGAACTAGGAGTTTTATTTTCTTGTTAGAGCGATAGCTATGTGTCGCACGAAGTTCTTGTTATAATAACAAGTCTTTATCGTTCAAGCGACAGGTCTAGATCGTTCGAGCGTTGTCTAAAATTTTTGCTTCCTTCCTGTTTCATTACCCTGGTTATTTGGTTATATATTTTTGGTGCTGTTGGGTTGCTTCTGGATAGTTTGTTTTATGCAAATTCATATTGATCACATATTTTTTTGCATTGATTCGTTTAGTCACACCTTCTTAGGTTGTTGATTCCTACTGTGTGATTACCGTTTGCTAGCTATGGATTTGATATGCTTAATCATTATTTGCTAGTTATTTCATGATTATCTAGACATATATCATTGATTTATCTGATTCTAGACATGTTTATCTTTTCGCCGGGTTGTCTATTCGAGACAAAAATGGGGGAGAGATGTATCTGATGTAGGGGAAGATTTATTGAGAAATGTGTTTGTTTGTTGCACACATTTGTATCCACATTGGTATCTTTTTTATATGCATATTTGATATTCGTATTTAAAAGTCATTTTCGTTTAAAATTGGTATCAAAAAAAATTTCTCACATTTTTCATTATGATTTATATCATTTGTTCCTCCATACTTCACTGGGTATTTGTCTGTTTCATGTGTGTAGGTATGCTTCAGAGATTCAAGATTTAAAGTCAACATCACATTCAGACATTCAGAGACAGTTCAAGCTTGTTGGACCATAATTTACTAGTCTTATCCTGTAATTTTTTATTTTGGATTGATGGTATGGAATTTAGGCATCATACGTCTTGACAGCTCGGCTTAGTCATTTCATTATTGGTTTTGTTTTGGGATAGTCAAAGGGGGAGATTTGCAAGGACAAAATTTTCAATTGAATCCATTGTATAGTTTTGACTTATTCCCGAAACCAAATATATTTGAGTCATAGGTCGTATTTTGGTTGTCACGATCCCACACAGACTATGGTGTGTTGAAGACGTTGTGGCAAAGCTTCAAGGATTTAATTATGCGAAAGGTTTTATTGGTGAAAGTTTATTCGTCTTCAAATTTGATTGCATTTCGAGATCACTCAAGTATGAATGCGTAATTTTAATGGGACTCGAAGTTTATTTTAAAATGTTTAAGGATGTTTCTTTTA
This sequence comes from Sambucus nigra, assembly GCA_949130495.1. Classification (NCBI taxonomy): domain Eukaryota; kingdom Viridiplantae; phylum Streptophyta; class Magnoliopsida; order Dipsacales; family Adoxaceae; genus Sambucus; species Sambucus nigra. Next base: position 381,082,377 of record OX422211.1, read on the forward strand.
TGAAATAAATGTTTTTAAAATGCTATATAAGTGTTTGAAAAGGTTTACACTTCATTTTAATCTGATAAGGACGGATTGAAATTGGATTTAAGTTGAACTCTTTCATTAGAGTTGGCTTTAGAATAAACTTTATTTCGTTGGTCGCTCAAACGACTTGACCAGTCGTTCGAGCGAGATTCTCTGTTGTTCGAGAGACATTGCTATCTCTTTCAAGCGACAAGTCAATGTCACTTGGAAAGTATTTATAGGCGTGTTTCCTTCAGACTTCGAAAGTGTGCATTCTAGAAAAACTATTTACGAACTAGTACGTTTTTGCACACAAGTTTTCTAAGGTTTTCCAAAGTAAACACATATTTAGAGTTTTAAAGATCCGAGTTATCATTAATATATGATATAGTGATATTTGTGGAACCAAGAAGGTTTATTATACATAGAACTTTACTGGTTTTTACGGTGAACAAGCGAAGGAGTTTGTGTTCAACTTAGTAGACGTTACAGGCCATATCGATGGACACCGAGACATACATAGACGCGTGTGTTATGGACAAGTATTATGAAAAAAGGACTTTCTGCGTGGGCACTATGAGAGGAGTGGTTAAAGATTAGAATATCGTCAAGTCTCGTGGGGATCGAGTCGTTGAGTAAGACTTGTGTCTGTTCATTATAAATCCACATTAATAGTGATTGTATGGCTGGGGTCGCTCAAGGTTTTTTCCCGTTGTGATTATCTCATACATCCTGTGTTGTGAGTATTCTCTTCTTTACTTTATTTTACTTGCTTTAATCACTAGATTTATTTTTAGGATTGATCAAGATAAATTTTGGTTAAGTTAAAATTTGATCACAACTTGATGCGAATTAAAAATTGAAAAAGGTTTTCTTATAGAAAGAGAAATTTATTTTATCATCCTTAAAACACTTTCCTCCTAAGAAATAAAAATAGACCCACAAAGTGTATAAAAGTTTAGCTAAGAAAATACTCAAGGCACATCCTTCCTAGAACTCAATGTGTGTGGTGTGAATCAATTAAAATGGATCGAGTATTATAAGACTAACTCCTATATTGCCTTTTTGGAATCAACGCTTTAACTTCAAAATCTCACGTATATATCTCTCTCAAAAGAACTCACGGGATTTGGGTAAGTGTATCTCTCTTGTGTGTGAGGAGGTGAGTGAATATAAGCAAGGTCAAATATCTCATACATGTATAAGAAAGAACGAACATTTAGAAAGAAAAATGATATCATGATAGAATGTTAATCACTATAGTGAGAACATCTAGTTATTCACCACGTTAACTTTCATTTTCCCAAACACCTAGGGGAAAACATGGATGCATATGGGTGAGAGGGAAATGAAATGGGAAGGATAGCATGAGATGAGGTAGAATAGGATGGGTGGATGATGGATGGATGGATGTTTAAGAAGAATATTCTACACTTGAGGAACAAATGTCTTTATTTTACAAGAACTTTACTGCAACTTTCTCTTTTTCTTTTCTTTTCTACTTTCTCCGTCTTCTTTTTTTCTTTTTTTCACTCTTTTTCTCTTCTTTTTTTCCTTCATATTTTCTATTTTTTTAACTTTTATACTTGAACACTCTTCTCTTTTTAAAAAATGGTAGGTGGAAAACGGAGTTGATATGGAAATGGGGATGGTATATGATGATGATACGAAAAATAAAAGGTGTATGGATGTGTATGTATGGGTGAAAGTCTAGTGATCGGGACAAACTTCAAGACACGTGTTTCTTACAACTTGAAAGTGATGTCGCTCTCACTGATCAAGGCAAAAAATTGTTGAAGAATAATGAGATCATACAATGATTAAGTGCGGATCCAAAGGAAGTTGAATCAACTTGTAACTCGGAGATTGCATAAAACACTCTGAAAGAGTGAAAGGCATAAATATTACAAGCTAAAGTCTCTACCCGTGATCCTTAAGGTTCTCTTGAGAATCGTAGTACTCTTTAACTCTAAACCATGGTGACATGATAAGTGCGCAAATTTTGTTAAGTCTAGAAATTCATGGTGAAAAACGCCTTGATACGTATTACATAAGCTATTTGAAAAAAATATCCTCTAGCTTGATTCCTAGACTTAAAATATAGATGATAGAAAATTCACGTCAATGAGTGAGATAAAAGAAACAACCCAAAATTTTAAAAATCAGGTTTTGAATTTTTTCAAAAGAGGTAGGATTTTGATAAATTCTCCACCCCCAAACAAAAAGGAACATCGTCCTCGATGTTAAGTAAAATGATTTTTAAATTGAGACCAGAGGGAGGAAAGATATTATCAGAATCAACTTCTAATGAAGTGTATTAAATGAAGTCAAAATGAGACCTGAAGAAGTGATAAGGGAAAAATGTGTACAAGTCTATAAACATGGTATAGCATTGGGTGATGTGAAACACCACCCCCAAACAGGATAAGACTCATACAAAAAATGGCAATTTTCCTCCCGGTAGCGCTAAGTTCATGTCTTCAACCAGACCGAAGGGAACTCACCCTAAGGCTAAGAACTATAAAAGCGAGGGTGACAGAAAAATGGGGTGATGAGAATCACCCCCAAATAAGACTAAAGCATTGGTTTTGTGGGATAATCGCTAAAACGGTCAATTCACTTGTATGAAAAAGTGCATCACACGATGCAAAACATCGGTGGACCAAGGGTGGGTGGGTAAAAATGTATATGGAAAAAGGGTGAGGGTGAGGGTGAAAAGGCATTAGTCACGGGCCTTATTGAGCCTAAAAGTGAGGGAAAAAAGGGCCCTATAAGAATGGTGCTCTAGCTGGTGAGGAAGGCAATATGGTTTAGAAAGTGGAATGGGGTGGGGATCATAGAGAATGCACTACCGTTATATAAATGGACGATGATAATGGTCGGACGATGGGAAAAATCAACACCACAAGATAGTGGTGGGCATGGAATAACAAGCTATGTGTCACAAGTGAGAGTGACACCACTTATACTCTCGTGAATGGTGGAGGGTTGTTTCAGGTGAGGACTGATATATATGGATGAGAACATATAAGGTATAATATCAAGATCCAAACTAGGTGGTGGGGTGGAAGGTACAATGGGTGGTCGAGTGGGATAAAAGGTGAAGGAAGATGATCCAACTCAAGTGTAAGGGATACACTCGTCGGGAGGAGTAAAGGAATACTCACAAAGGAGGGTGGTATCTAAAGATGGAGTGGACAACTTTTCCACAAGAATATCACCAATGAATGTTGTGGGTAAGTCAAATGAGGCACCAAGATCAAAGATAGATGATTCAATAGAAATATTGGTCTCAAAGGGAGCCATCCATAGTAGGACATCATCCATATTCGGAGAGGTAGAAACCATCTCGGATTCCATCTCAGAACATTGGTGAGAACTCATAGACGAAGTTAACCTATGATGAAGTGGTTCCTTGAGAATACACGATGGGCTCAATTAATGTACACTCGGGCATTTTTTTGGATTCGTTGGGAAATGGAGTGCGAACCCCAATGGTGGGTTTATTTGGACAATGCGGGATTGGATCAGTCTCACAATCTTTGAATAAATCAACAAAATTGTCAACTTGAGGCCCAAACCATGGAATGGTCTCATCGTCGAGATTCTTGGTATGGTAGGGTTAGTCACACTCAAAATCAGTGTCATAAGAAAACTCCTCATCACTCCGTGTGGGTGTAATAATGGGTTGACTTGAGGTTAAATCCAACACGTTCGCACACTCAAATTCATTAAGGCATTGTTCAAGTTGTTGGAGAGATTGATTTTGATATTAAGTGGCTTGCTATTTCTCGAGGATGAACTTTTGTAAGAGGCTTTCGAGAGCGGATGTGGAGGATGGTGGTGAAGAGATAGGTGGTTGTGGTGGTTGAGGTGGACACAACTCGCTATTAACATTAAGAGGTGGAGAATACTCATATGAAGTGTGGGGAACGGGGTCACGTGTATCATACACGGGAGAAGCATCTCCGTGAGAGACACGAGGATGATAATCGTTGGGTGCGTAGTGAGGGAACTGTGGACACAACTCGCTATTGACATTAAGAGGTGGAGAATACTCATATGAAGTGTGGGGAACGGGGTCAAGTGTATCATAAACGGGAGAAGCATCTCCGTGAGAGACACGAGGATGATAATCGTTGGGTGCGTAGTGAGGGAACTGATTGGGATGGGGTGCACTAGGATGCTATAATGACTATTGGATCGTGTGAGAATCCATAACATCGGGCTGGGATTTGTATTGCGTGAAAGGGTGATCAGGCCTCCACGAATAGATTGGATACTCACACCACTCGACATTGGATATGTCATGATAATAAGTCGAGTTGGGTTTCAAAATAGTGTCATATGGATACATGTGTTCCATAGTGGGTTCGGATGGACATGAAAGATATGGACACTCATGGAGCAAGTGATCGGCTTAAAATCAATATGCGCACATCAAAGCATTGAATGCATTGACACTCTTCATCGGAGGCGATGGAATATGAGAAGTGTGCATGGACGATGAATGTATCAACGACGCGTGCTTGAGAGTTAAAGCCACTAAGTAAAGTGTAGAGGTTAGACTCGAGCTCAACTTCAAATATATTTTGAGACAATTGAAAATGACCAAAGTACTCCCATAAGGGAAGTTCTTCAGCCATGATGAGAGAATGCTTTTTTTTGGAGGGGGGGGATTTTTAAATGTTTTTCAAAAGGAAAGAAAATATTTTTGGATTTTTTGGAAAATGAAAGAAAGAAAATATTTTTGAATTTTTAGAAAATGAAAGGAAAAAAATGTTTTTAAATTTTTTGGGGAGAAAAGATGGGAGAAAATTATCAGGACTCTTGATTTGGAAGAACTTACTAAAACCGACTACCGAAAGATTTGAATTGGACACATAAAAATCAAGGATATTAGTGAAAGTTATATCTTCAAAATTAGTGAAAGTTTAGCCAAATTAGACACATACAAACCAATTAGCACATAGCTAATTTATATCTTCAAAATTAGTGTAAGTTTAGCCAAATTTTAATTAAGTCCGCGGGTGATAAAAATTATGAAATTTATCTTTGTGATCGCCTTTGCAAAAATGTTCTCCTATTAGGCTAGCTAGTTGATTGATTTTAAATTTAATGATAGCTCGGGTAGCACACAAAGGATAAGAGAGTGAATCGGGTGATGAATACCTTCCCGTGAATGACCAGGTGGATGTCGATTAATTTATCACACATGAGGTCATAATTGGAACAATTAAGCATGTGTGTGCATAGGATGTGAGGTATTTAGGGTGGAGGAAAAAATTTGATTTGCACATGAGGGTATTTTGGGGTTTTAAAAGGTGCATGTGGGAAGTGGGTTCTTTAGGGGTATAATGGGAAAACCATTTATGGGTTTTATTATTATTTTTCTTTTATTTTTAATTTGGGGTTTGTTTTATTCACGTGGAATCGGGTAAGGCTAGGAAATGTATTTGGTTGGAATCGGGTTGGAGAGGTTTATGAGATGGTGGGAGTAGCAGGTCCGGGTCGGGGGTCATAAGACGACACTGGAGGGGGTTTTCAGGTGGTTGGATTCGGGTTAGGAAGCGGCAAGTTTAAGGGTGGGATGGGTGGAGCTCGGGTTAAACCCGGGTTAGGATCCGAGTTGGGTATTGGGGGAAATAGGGGTCGGATTTGGTTGAAGTGGGTTTCTAATGTTGGTGAGAGAGAGGGTGAGAGTGGAAGACGGGCGAGGTTCAGGAGGTCGTGGTGATTTTGGTGTTAATGGAGGAAAGAGGAGCGAGAGTGTGTGGGAGGTTGAAGATGATAGGTAAGAGAGGATTAGGTGTGTTGAGGGTGTTGGATTGGTGAGTGTGTGTGTGTACATATTTTGTACCTTTTAAAAAAATTAAAATTATTTACATATTATAAGTAAAATATAAAGCAATAAAAATAAAACAATAAAAATATATTAAAAACTGAAAATTAAATTCCTAATCTATTTAATAAAAAACTCAAATAAAATAAAAGGAAATAAATAAATAAATAAAAATCTATTAAAACTAAAAACTAAAATCTTAACTAAATAAAATAAGACTAAAGAAAATGAAAAATCCAATAAAGCAAGAAAACTAAATTTCTTAAAAAAACTTATCCTAATAACTATAAAATAAAATAAAACTTACACCTATTATATTTACATAAAAAAAATATAAAAACACACGACGCATAGTACTGACTCTAGTACATACAACTATACGACACAAATAAAATTCTAAAAATATACACAACTCAAAACAAAATACAAAATAAATCCTAAAAATTAAAAATGACTCGAAATAAAAATCTAAAAAATAATAAAAATACAAAGTAGACATACAAAAGGCCCGGGATAGGTCTGGACCCGATTTAGGCTTAGTTTTGAGGATAGGGTAAGGCTACGGGGGTTAGGTTTAGCATTTTTTAGCCGCATTTTACCTTGATTTGAGCATTTGAACATAGCAATAGACGTATGACCTACAAAATAGGCATATAAGCTCATAAGACCCATTTTTGTCGAGAATTAGCAATTAAAAATTATCTGTTTGGGGTATTATTTAAACACTTATGGGTGCTTATCAGCGAGCTCCTTGGTCGTCTGGGCGCCATGGTGGGATGGATACCTTTGTACTTCCCTCTTGATGAAAACACAAAGTTGTCTTTATCCTCTCCAAATTTTGGTGTATAGTTTGTGTTCAGGAGACCTCATGCGAGGAGAATCTACCCTTCATAGTTTGGAACTCCTTCCTCGGTTGTGAGATTCGCTAGCCTGAGGGATTTAATTTTACGAACGATGGTCGCGCTTGTGCTTATCCTTGTGGGCCTCCCTTTCTAACTTCTCAAAATGCCTTTGGAGCTCCGCATTTTATTCCTATTAAAACCTATTGGAAGCCTTCTTTTCTCGGAGCCATTTCTTATAGTGATTGACGAGCTTCGAGATCGAGCAAGCTCTTCGGTGTTCAATGTCTTATCTTCCTAAGGGTGGTAATGGGCCTCTGGGAATGAAAATACTTCCTAATCTCGGACTTGACCCTCTGCGAGAGAGGGATGAACTGGCGACCTTCCTATTCATCATAATTATCGTTATCGAGGGGATATCCATCTGGATCATAGTCATTCTGGTGGTGGCCCTCCTAGTTATTGACATATATGTGGTCTTTATTAGGTGAATGAGACATTTTGGTAGTTTAACTTGGTGGTAAAGAATGCAAGTCATTTTCTATAGACAACATCAATTGTAGGAGCTAATTTCGCATAAATTGAATATTCGATGCACCCAAGTGTAAACCGTAAAATAATTAATGAAAAGAGATAAGGAACAAACATGTGAAAGATGTACATGGTTCGTAAAATTTCTTTTATCCATAGGGTTTTAGGTTTCTCTTATATTGAATTTAAAAGGCTAGGTCGACAGAATTATAATACTTCTCAACGGATAGAATTTCTGATGCCCCTCCCTCATTGGAGTGGGTTTACATATATACAGGATCCCGGGAGAGTCTTAATTCAGTTGATAGCTATCACAAATATTTCAAACTTATCCTTTATCTAAGCTAACCATCTGATGACGCATGTTGATAAGATTTTTTAATAACTTAGACTCTTTTATGATATTAATCCCATGGGCCCACGTTTGATCACGTGCGGGTCGTGAAACTTCGTTAATTATGGTCCTCAAACTTTTATGTCATGTTCAAATCCACTGGTTAGGCAATAAACCTTTTAATCTTCATACCAAGACTGTGAATTTTGTTTTAGTCAATATAAATGTTTTGCTAGTTTGACAACATGATTTGAGAATTTATGATATTAAAACCAAATGGTTATTAACATAACATTCTTCATCAATGTAACCACTCAATAAGGTACTTTTGACATTAACTTAAAAAGGATTGAAATTTTTTAAATCATTCAAAAAAATGTAAAATACATGCAGCTTATAACCTTGTAATAAGGGCGGATGTTTCCTCATAATTGATTCTCTCTTCTTGGTTGTAACCATGTACGATAAGTCTTGCATGACTTTGGACAACGGTGTGGGATTTAGCTTTCTTGTGTTCATCCTCTTTATCATAAATGATCCCCTTGCCCCGAAATGACCTGGACCAATAAGGAAATACCAATTCACATGGCCTTTCAATACAATCAAATAGAAAGCCCCAAGGGTGCCATATTCTAGGAGCCCAAACTATGTGATCAAATAAATCCTCCGATATCTATTGTGGGTAAAAGGATCCTTCTCTAGCACATTCGATTCATATGATAATATGAATATTTAGTCTTAGTACAAGATCCCATACTTGATTTGTCTCAAATTTTGAAGTTATTCTTGCAAAGCCATCACAATAACTCAAACATATCCACTTATTATACTTTTCGGGTTTTGATTAGTAACATAAATGTAAAGTCGTTGCACATGTATCTTAAATTTGATCTTGTGGATACGCCTCTTGATGGTCCTCTAATAAGTTTATCCTTAGAATAATCATGCACAAATATCCAACTTTTTAGTAATTCTTGATTTCTTTAATCAACTATCACACCGGACTCCTTTTTAGAGTCTTTCACTTTCTTTTCTCCAAATGATAGAGACTCCATATATTTGTTCAGGTTTTTTATATTATCATCATCACTATCACGTATTTGAATAACATAAGGGGTAAATGTTGGTGTTGTAAACTAAAAGTCATGGTTCACTAGTGAATTAATGAGAATCTTCACAAGTGATGTTTGTATAATATTATTTTATATATTTAATCAGATGTGTCTTTTATTCTACATAGTAGATAATTTGGTGTGTAGAGTTCAGCTTACACACGGAAGAGCAAATCATTGGTCCTTGAAGAATATAAGTTTGGTTCATAATCTTGGATGGAGATGAACACACCATCAGTAGGATTATATCACACTATTTAGTAAGTCTATCTTGATTACATAAAATGGTATAGTTTCGATTTATTATGCTAGTACACTTTGTGTGTATTGAATGGGACTAATTTGAGATAATTGTCTTTATACTGACAATATAAGACAATGTAATTCACATGGTTATTACGATTTATTAATCTCTTAATCTGTACATAATTGATGGGCACGTGCATCAATTGTTAATTACATTGATCTATTGAGTGAGATTCATTTATGGATCAATATGCTTGGTAGATTAGGTAATGGTGATTAGTGTATGGTGAAAGTTAATTATGAAAGGAATCCACATCTTGGTATATAGATTGATGATACTCTCTTGGTTTAGCTTATAAGTTTTTATTATGTCAAACCCGGTCGGTGGATCTAATTATCCAACATATCAAATAAGTTAAGCGTACGGTCTCAAGGAATTTACAAGAGGTCGATTAAATATAATTGTCAGTAATTTAATTTAATTGACGGGTATCTTTTGTTGATGCCAAAAATTATCAACTTACATGGAATAATCAGAAATGAACACTTGTACTCCTACGTGGCCTTAATCCTAGTCAGCAGATAATAACCTAACAGTCATGTCGACCAACATAAGGAATGCCGACCAACAAGATCACTGAATTGTCACCATACCAAGAGTCATATTGCTTGTGGTTTGTACAACCAATCATCACATGAATTATGTAAGGATGTAAATGCCTAATGTATAAAGGCATTCCATCCCTTTATGCCCACCCCTTAATCTCCATATTGTTATAAATACACTATAATCCCTTCATCAAGGGCAAGGCGGAATGGATTCTCGGTCAAGAAACCTTATTTTTTATAGTCTCTGAAATCAATATAAGAATATTGGATGTAGGGTTTCTGACATAGCCGAACCACTTTAAAAACTCTCTTACTTTCTTGCTTTTATTTACAATTGCACTTATACATTTTATCTGTGATTATAAAAATTATATTAAGTCTAGTTTTTTGCATCAATAAATTGGCGCCGTTTGTGGGAAAGTGTTTCTGATAGCCGTTTTCACGCTCGCATACCCTTTGTTAGGGAAAGATTAATGACCCTGAATCTAGTGCCAAAAATTATGGCAATCCGCCTATCTCATCTGCTCCACCAGCAAACAAGAATTTGTTTAGTCTCGCTAGAGGATAAGAGGAAATGCAAGACACGATGAGACAATTGGATCAAACATTACAAGTAAGATCTCCAGCCTATCCAGACAGAGGGAAATGCCTCCTGCACCTCCAAGATCTAGTAGACATAGTTATTCCAAGACTTCAAGAAATACTTATTATAATCTAGGAGCAAGTTCATCATTCAGGTCCACAGAACCTTATGATATCCATTATTTCTCTCCTGAAAGGCCAAGTGTCTTGGAAAGGCTAAGTAGAGATGAATTCGCCCTTTGATCGCTTGGGACCCCGAGCAAATAGAAACCCTCCCAGAGCATTATCTAGGAACACTCAGCATACTACTAACCAATACGAGGCTTAAGACCTATCAAGATTAAGCGTCCGTCGATCTATACTCACCGAGAAGACCTCTCAGGAGGAGAGTTAAACGCAAATAAATGGTCAGAACAGTCGAGCTACATCGCATCGATCTGATGCCGGCAATCCTTTATGAAAAGGGTCAATCCAAATGTTAGAAGATAGATTGGGTGAAATGGTGAAAGTAAAGAATACTTTACAATGAAGTTTTATTAAAGGATCTCCCTTTATTCAGGTAATCATGAACTTTCTAACACTGTCTAAGTTTAAAGCTCTTATGGTCACCCCTAAATATGATGGAAAACTGATTAGTTCTCCATATCGAGCAATATCAAGCCACATTAGATATTTATGCGGTACCTAATGAAATGAGGTGCAGGGCATTTTCCAGTACCATCACGGGATCAACCCAAATATGGTACAACAACCTGCCCCGAGGAAAAATCACCAACTTTAATCAGCTAGTCGAGATATTCATTAGTAACTTCTATTTTGGAGCTAAGCCAATGAAAAGAGTGGCCCATCTTTTGAGTGTAAGGCAACAAGTGGGGGAAAGTACCAGGGATTATATTACACATTTCAATAATGAAAAGTTAGAAGTGATTGATTATGAGGAAAAAATAGCCATCGCTGCTCTTATGAGTGGTCTACTTCTTGAGAAACTATACTACACTTTAACCAAGTATCCTCCTAAAGCAATGGCTGAACTCATGGAGAAATCAGGAAAAATAATGAATGCCGAGGAAGCAATGGCTACAAAATAAAATCCATCCATAAAGACTGATGCAAAGCCTGAGAAGAATGACCAAAAGGATCCAAAGGAGTCGAAAGAACAGAATGAGGAGAAAGATGACAAGCTCAAGAAATATGGAAACTACACTCCGTTGAGTGTTATCATTCACCATGTCTTGGAAGAAATTAAGAATAATAAAGACTTGTGATGGCCTGAGAAGTTGAGGGAACCTCCCAATAAGAGGGACAGATATAAGTATTGTGATTTTCATAAGGATCGTGGTCATACAACAGATCACTGCATAGCTTTGTAAAATGAGATAGAATTTCTCATCCATTGAGGAAAACTCAATAAATTTGTTGATCAGCGCTATAGCAAAGAATCTAGAAGAATTTTAAACTCTTTATGTAAGTCTAGAGATGACAACAAGAGAAATATCGAAGATGATTATGAGGATGATCCCGACCTACCAAAGAAGCCCAAATAACTTGAATGTGAGGTACTTATGATCACATTATTGGCACCTGACTTGTAAGTCGTACGAGGAAAATACACTTTTTTTATGGATAAAAATGTCCAATCTGCCTATAATGTGATCCTCGGTAAGGTAGGATTAAAGAAGTTTAAAGCGGTACCATCAACAGTCCATAAATGCTTGAAGTTTCCAAGTCATTTTGGGGTAGGTGTTGTGAAGGGCGATCAGATGGTGGCCAGAGAATGTTACTACTCTTCAGCCGAGCAAGAAGATTTGATCAAAATGAAGAAAAAGACTAACACTTACCAAGTAGATACCACTGAGCCAAATAGCAAATATGAAGTAGAAACTTTAAATCCACGAGATGAAACGGAGTTAGTCAAAGTAAAGATTGTGGAAGCTACTGAAAGAATTGTCTTAGACGATGACAAAATGAAGAGAACATCATAGATCGACCCAACTCTGGATCCTGTTCACAAACAGGAATTGGTAACGTTCCTGAGACAGAGGAAAATATATTTGCTTGGAGCCATGAGGATATGCCTGGGATTGATCCCAATTTCCTCTTCCATGATCTCAACATTTGCAAGGAGGCCAAGCCGGTCAAATAAAGACTTAAAAGTTTTTAGACCAAAGAAAATCAAGTTACTCAGGAGGACGTAGAAAAGCTTCAAAAGGTGCCTGGTTTATTGAAGATGTGAAGTATACATATTGGTTGGCCAATGTTGTAATTGTTAAGAAAAAGAATGACAAATGGAGGATGTGTGTGGATTTTACTGATTTAAACAAGGCGTGCCCAAAAGAGCATTTTTCCACGCCTAGAACTGACCAACATGTGGATGCTACATCGGGACACGAGCTTTTAAGCTTTATGGATGCTATTCTAGTTATAACTAGATAAAAATAAAACCCGAAGGTAGGGAATTCTTTGCAGAGGATGATTTGGTCATGGATCCACTTCATTTTGTCCTTGTACTTTTTAGACAAATCATAGGAATCATTTCGTATCTCCTATAATTCATTAAGTTGGAGCTTTCGATGAATGCCAGCCTCGTCGATATTAAAATTAAAGGCTTTAACAGCCCAATAAGCATGATGTTCAAGCTCGACAGGTGAGTGGTATGGTTTATCAAAGACCAAGCGATAAGGAGACATGCCAATCGGAGTCTTAAAAGCAGTACGGTATGCCCACAAAGCATCAGTCAAGCGCAAGGACCAGTGTTTCCTCTTAGGATTAACTGTTTTTTCTAGGATTTGCTTGATTTCACAGTTGGAAACTTCAACTTGACCACTAGTCTGAGGGTGGTATGAGAGACCAACTTTGTGGGCAACACCATACTTTTTGACGAGTTATTCAAAGACTAGATTACAGAAATGTTTACCCCCCATCACTAATGATAGCTTTGGGGGTTCCAAAACGTGTGAAGACATACTCCTTAAGAAATTGGACTATAATGCGATGGTCATTGGTGCGGCAAGCGATGGCTTCAATCCATTTGGAAACATAATCAACTACTACGAGTATATATTGGAATCCATGAGATGAGGGAAAAGGACCCATGAAATTAATGCCCCATACATCGAAGATTTTGACGATGAGAATGGGTGTGAGGGGCATCATGTGACGACAAGAGATAGGCCCAGATTGTTGGCATTTGGCATAAGCCTGGCAGTAGTTGTGGGCATCTCGAAAGAGAGTGGTCCAGTAAAAACCACTTTGTAAAATTTTTGTGGCAGTTTTCTTGGAGCTAAAATGACCACCACAGGCACCATCGTGATAGAAGGAGAGGATACTTGGCTGTTCATGGTCAGGAACACAGCGGCGAATGACTTGATCAAAGCAATACTTAAAAAGGAAGGGATCATCCCAAGAGTAAAATTTTACCTGGGCCATGAATATAGAATGCTCGTGTTTGGACCAATGATTGGGCAGTTGGTCGGTAATAAGGAAATTAACAATATCAGCATACCAAGGAGCGGTGGAGAGAGCAAAAAGTTACTCATCAGGAAAGGTTTCAGAAAGAGGGGCAGGATCAGATGTATATGTAATAGTGAGGCGGGAGAGATGGTCTGCAACTAAATTTTAGCACCCTTTTTTATCATGAATTTTGAGGTCAAATTCTTGAAGCAAGAGAATCCACCGTATCAAATATGGCTTAGAATATTTCTTCTGAAGAAGGTGTCGCAGGGCAGCGTAGTCAGTGTAAACGATGATTGGGGAACCGATGAAATAAGATAGAAACTTATCGAGTGCAAATAAGACATCTAGCAACTCCTTTTCGGTGGTCGTGTAATGAAGTTGAGCATTATGGAAGGTTCGACTAGCATAATAAATGACATGTTGGCGCTTGTCAACCCGCTGACCAAGTACAGCACCTAGAGAAAAATTAGATGCGGCACACATGAGCTTAAAGGGTAAAGACCAATTATGAGGCCGAATGATAGGAGCAGAAGTGAGCCTGGCTTTAAGGCGCTCACAAGAAGCAACACAAGCGTCATCAATGGAAAAGGGAGCATCTTTGGATAAAAGGGTTGTTAAAGGTCGAGCAATTTTAGAAAAGTCCTTTATGAAATGACAGTAAAAGCCCGCATGCCCTAAGAAGGATTGAATTTCCTTAATAGACTTAGGAATGGGAAGCGAGGAGATTATGTCAACTTTTGCTTTATCGACTTTAATGCCGTCGCGAGAGACTATGTGACCTAAAACAATCCCCTTTTTTACCATGAAATGACATTTTTCCCAATTGAGGACCAAGTTCTTTTCTTGACAATGTTTGAGGACCATAGTGAGGTGAGAAAGGAATTGCTTGAAGGAAGAACCAAACACAGAAAAATCATCCATAAAGATTTCGAAAAAACGTTCTACCATATCGCTAAAAATGCTAATCATACACCGTTGAAAAGTCGCAGGTGCATTGCAAAGGCCAAAAAGCATGCGAGAATAGGCAAAAGTGCCAAAGGGACAGGTGAAGGTAGTTTTCTCTTGGTCTTCAGGGGCAATTGGAATTTGGTTGTATCCTGAGTAGCCGTCAAGGAAGCAGTAATACGCATGACCGGATAAACGTTCGAGCATTTGGTCGATATAGGGAATAGGAAAATGGTCCTTACGAGTGATAGCATTTAGCTTTCGATAGTCAATGCAAATACGCCAACCCGTTTGCATATGGGTGGGAACAAGCTCATTGTCACTATTTTTATGATGGTTACACCAGACTTTTTCGGTACCATATGAATGGGACTGACCCACTAACTGTCTGAGATAGGGTAGATGATACCAACATCGAGCAATTTTAAAATCTCAGCGCGCACGACTTCTTTAATAACAGGGTTAAGTCGACGTTGGGGTTCATGAGAAGTCTTGGCGTTCTCCTCCAAATGAATGCAATTACTACAAACATTGGGGTTCCCACCGTGAATCTCAGAAATGGTCCAACCAATAGCAGTGCTATGCTGAGTAAGAGTGTGTACTAATTGCTCTTCTTGATCAGCGGTCAAATCATAAGCAATGATGACAGGGTGATTGTTGTTGGGGCCTAAGAAAGTATATTTCAACTCGAGAGGTGAGGTCTTAAGCTCCAATTTAGTAGGTGGCGCAAGAGTGACATCGAACTCAGGCACAGAAACAGAGTCCAGAGGGTTCTTGGTGCATACAGTGGAGGAATCTGATGTGGTCGGAAGTTCAGACGGTGGAACAGGGTGATCCAGAGAGTAAACAGTATCATTATAGAGGGGATCAAAGGGAGGATCCCAAGAGGAAGTGTCCATCAGTGGAGTGGAATCTAACAGGGCATTGATTTCATAGATGGATGAATCAATGTCAAAGTCGGAGCCAAAATGGGCCAAACAGTGTTGGAGAGGATAGGTAGGGTAAGTTTGGTCCAACATTTCAG
This sequence comes from Sambucus nigra, assembly GCA_949130495.1. NCBI lineage: Eukaryota > Viridiplantae > Streptophyta > Magnoliopsida > Dipsacales > Adoxaceae > Sambucus > Sambucus nigra. Next base: position 381,097,900 of record OX422211.1, read on the forward strand.
TAACTAAGGAATCAATCACACATACCTCATCAATAGAATCGACATTAGCCGGTTTGTGCATAAGGTGGAATGTATTGACTTCTACAGTCATGTTACCAAAAGAGAGATTCATGGACCCACCATGACAATTAATGATGGCAGTGGCAGTGGCCAGAAAGGGGTGACCCAATATGATAGGAGTATTGGTTGGGTCAGGCGTAGGAGTGTCTAAGATGATGAAATCCACAGGATAGTAAAAGTCTGAAACTTTCACCAAAACATCTTCAACGATACCTTTAGGTACTTTCACGGAACGATCATTAAGTTTAAGAGTAACTCATGTAGGTTTCATGTTTTATAAACCTAACTCAAGGTAGAGGGAGTAAGGTAGCAAATTAACACTAGCCCCAAGATCAAGTAAAGCACTAGTAACATGCAAGAGACAGTTGGACGACCAGGGTCTTTATACTTCACAACATCGTTATTATATAGAAGGGATGTAGCTTGCTCAGTGAGGAAAGCATCTCGCGGAACATTTGTCCTACGCTTCACAGTGCCGTTGGAGGGCCTGAGTCTGAGTGGTCATAAACTGAGTGAGAATATTCTCGAGAGAAGTGTTGGAAGAATTGGGCAGAGGGGCATAAGATGGTTGGGGAACCAATTCACGCTAGGAATTAAGAGGTTGTGAATACTCAAAGGAATGAGGGGGAACAGGAACAAGATGATTATTATTGTTTGAATGTCCTCCGTGGGGTACAAAGGAAGATGGAAAGTGCGATTGATGGTACGGAGCAGATTGATGTGGGATAGGAGGGCGAGGTTGCCTTTGTGGGTAATGTGGAAACCCAGGGGACCACCAACATGTTGTTGGGGTTGGGAAAGAGCAGAGTTGTTGTCATACTTACAAGAGAAATAGGGGTGATTCCTATTCTTAGGATTGTAAGTAAACGACGGGGGAATGGGTTTCCTAGTGGTATCAAAGGCACATGCTTAAGCCATGGTGGGTTCGGGATCATCTTGCAATAGGGGACACAAATGAGCTAAATGATCTTGACTTAAGCATACACCATAAGATGAAGGACTAGAATCGTTGACATCCATTACTTGTTTAGAAAGTGTAACATTTTGTTGCATAGTACAACTGAGAGCGTCAATGGTTTTAGTCAAAGAGTGTAAGCTCTGGAGAAAAGTTTTAAAATCAGGATCATTTTTTACCTCAGAAGTGTTCCCTACACGTAGAGGATCGGATCTCGAAAATGCATTGGTACCCTCCCAGTCTTGGGAGTCATCGCATAATTCAAGGAGAAAATTATAGGCAGCAGTGGGAGTCAAATGCATGAACTTTCATTTATGCATGGATTCAATTATGGTGCGAGAAGAAGGGATAAGACCATTGTAAAAACTATGGACTAAGCGATTTTTCTCGAGACCGTGATGTGGGCAACTATTAATATAGTCTTGAAAACGACCCCATGCTTCACAAAATTGTTCAGTAGGCTTTTGTCTAAAATCCTGAATTGCTTGGCGCATTTCATTTGTTTTGCTCATGGGATAGAATTTAGACATGAACTTCTTAACAAGTTGTTCCCAAGTGAGGATAGAATCCGAGGGCAAGGAATAGAGCCACATGGATGCATTATCGTGAAGAGAAAAGGGAAACAACCGAAGACGAACATTCTCTTCGTCTAAGTTCTGATTTTTCAAAGTAGCGCACACAGTGAGAAATTTTCGCAAGTGAGTATAAGGAGACTCGCGTTCAAGGCCATGAAAACTGGGTAACATAGAAATAGTCGCGGGGCGAATTTCAAATTGCACGGCCGGAGTGGGCGGAAGGACGATACATGAAGGCGGAGTGGCCGTAATCGAGGCAAAGTAGTCCCTTAAAGCGCGTTCGTCGGCCATGATGGGTGGGGTAACAGAACCAGGGGAAGTGGGAGAACTAGGCGTCTTCGAAGAAGAACACGGATCAGAAAAATGAGGAGCAACGATAGGAACACGATCACCTAAGAGGGAATTTAGAGATGGAGCATTAGGGGAACGTGTTAATCGATGATCAATGTGTTGCCAATATGGCATAAAAGCAAGGAAATTTTTTTTTAGGGGGATTTTTGGTTATTTGAAAAAGAAGAAAATCTTTTTGGATTTTTGTTTTTTTTTTGAAAAATAAGGAAGGAAAAATGGAAAATATTTTTGGATTTTTCTGTGAGAAAAAAAAAGGGAAATATTTTTGGACTTTTGGGTTTATTGTAAAAAAAATGCAGAAAAAATGGGAAAAAGGGGCGATGGACTAACGATGGAAAAACTGACAGCTGGAGCAAGAATTGGACTACCTAAAGGAACAACTTAGACACGTACACAAATGGAACAAGTCCGAAAGAGCACATAGCCAAATTATTATCTTCAAGTTAAGTGATTGGGTAGTCAATTTTAATTAGTCCGCGGGCGAGAAAATCACGAAATCTTAGGCCTCGACAGTAAAAGTGTGTTCCTACTTTCTTCCCGAGAGATAAGAGGCTTACTAGTTAAGGCTCACCACACTAGCTAATATATCAAACAACTATCCAGTGCCACGCTAGAGAAAGTACAACCCGTTTTACTGGGCGACCTCACTTAAAACCTAGTTCCCCTAGACAAAAGTCTTAAGATAGTTGAATGAAGATTTTCAGGTGTGGAAAGGACTCACTAGAGTATCCGACGAGGGTCTCGTTTCGAAAGGGTCCTAATGAACACCGATCCTACTTGGCTTTCTAGCTGATTGATTTTAATTTAAGTGAGAGCACAGGTAACAAGCAAATGGAGATGTGATTGAGTGGGTGATGAAATCCCAACTCGTTGCAATGACCGGGTATAGGTCTTAGGTAAATTGACTCATCAAACCATCCAATTTAAGTGCAAGACTGAAATAAAATGCATATTGGAGTAAGTAGCACACAAAAATTGACTCGCTTGCAGGAAATTCGCGAGTGATAAAGAGTTTACCTCCCACGATTTTTACACACGTGGGATGAAGACCGAGTTTAGTCGACCGGGAGGAAGTACGCCTACTTCAGTCGTCCCTGAGAGTCCGATCGACCCAAAGTAGAGAGGCTTCTAAATCCTCGCCTTTGGACGCTCTCTCTCTACCTTGTCCGGTTTCCCTTTTCGCTCTTTTTTATTTTTTATTTTTTTGGAATAAATATTACAAATATAAATCGGTGTCAAAATGCACCCAAATTAATTACAATGCCTCAATAATCTTAAACAACCAGTCTAAGGAGGGAGAAGAAGGAATAACTACACTAAAAAAATTGAAAATTACAAATCTTCACGGGCTTCAATCTTCAAAAAATCGACAACGGCGCCATTTGATAACTCTTAATTTGTGTTCCTTCGGATATGAATTTGGAATGTTGCTGCGGTCAAACTTCGAGTATCTAAATTCCTGGAATTACCTACAAAACTTGTTAAAAATTCAGTATCGTGGTAAATTCGGGTATCAATCCAATTTCTAGCGTTGAAACGATAATAGTGAAAACTTGCAATTCCAATTTTTATTAAAAGTCTTTTTGTGTTTTTAAAATTTTTCTTTAATGTTTTTTTTAATTATATTTTAAAAACCAATATTCAAGGGAGGAAATAACAATTTATGCAACTAAAATGACGATAAAAAATCAGAAAGTAATCTAGTTGAGAATTTATGAGAAGAAACAAGAGGTGGGATTACATTGCATAGTCAAATTAATATAAAATCCTAATCATTCAATTGAATAGTTCGAAATAATATTGAATTTAAAATTTAACTCTCATTACAATCCTAAATTTAATTTTATCTTTTTCAGCAATTAAATCGGAATAGTCACAGCATAAAAAATAAGATTCACACTCGTCTCAATAAAATATCCGCTAAGATCAATTTATTAAAATTTGTACGAATCTTTGAATTGAACACACATAATTAATATTTTAATTTAAGAATACTACTTATCTCTAAGTAAAATCCAGAAATCAAATATTAATTTGCACCATTAATTTATTAACTCTCGTTACATAAATTAATGTGTGATTTTTCCCAATTTAATTAACCTAGAACACATCAATGAATCATTGTTCAAATAAAACAACTGAACATATGCATTCACCACACCCCTTGAATGGGGTGTTTAGCCACACATGATTAGAATTTTAGCACAAGCACAATTAACAAACAAGAATTACAGAGAGTAAGAAATACGATGCACAAAAATTTCTTGAGTCAATTGTGTGCATGAACACACGTCCCAAACTCGTCATAACATCTGACTGGATTACAAAACTAAAAGTAAAAAATGAACCTACAAATTTTTCTAGCCCTAAAACTATATTTTTTTGTATTTTTCTCACTATTTTTTCTACCCTCTTTTTTTTCTTTTTCTGTCTCTCTGTATATCTCTCTGTATATCCAGTTGAGAGTCTTGTTTTATAAGCTTCCCTTCTTCTTCTTTTTATAAGCCAAGAAGAGTGTTTTGAAGAGATTTTGTTGGGATTTTAGCCAATCTAATGTGGGTAAGTGAAAGACTTCTTGATTTTCTTTTTTTTTTTGAGATTTTGCAGGTCCGATTTTTTGGGGTTTGCATTTTGGTATGTTGGTAGAGCGCGGGTCGGAGCCGGGTTGAGGTGGAGTGGGCTCGGGTTGGAGGTGTGTTGGTTGGGCGCGGGTTGGAAGGTTCACGGATCTAGGTTCGGGTTTTCATGGTAGCGGTTTTCGGCGGTTTCGGTTTGTGAACAGGTCGGGTCGTGGTTGGGGTGGCTGGAAGTTTGGACAGGGGTATGGTCGGAAATGGCCCCGGTAGAATATGGCCTGGCCGGAGTTGGATCAAGTAGGGCTGCTGGGTCGGTTTTTTTGGCAGGGGATGGCCGGAATGGGGCTGGTGTTGCCGCCGGGTTGGTGAGGCAGTTGGAAGAGAGGAGAGGTGAGGGTGATCAGTGGCGGATCCAGGATTTTGTGTGAACTGGGGCGAAAGTTTCGATAGTTTCCGGGGATTCGGGGTGGGAGCCCCCGAGGCGATTTTTTTTGGGTGGTCGAGTTTTTTCGAGCATTTTTTGGGCTGTTTTTACTTTTTTGGGCATTATGTTCATTTTCAACACTGATTGAAGTGGGAGATGACTTAACCTCAGCGTCAGATACGGTTGGTGCATTGTCTTCTCTTTTTCGTTTAAAAAATTTCTCTATTGATTCCCAATATTTACAAATTTAATTTAATTTCATATAAATTTATATAAATTTACACAAAAATAAATAAACAGACACATATAAACAATACCCAAAATAAATTTATAAATTCACATTATAAGTTTAATTTCATTTTAGTATAAATAATTTTAGTATAATTTCAGTAGTAAAAATATATAGGATTTTTCTTTTACTTTGGTACGAAAGAAGAGAGAGCACCATTTTAAGTTATGTTTTTTTTTTGTTTATTACAGATTTTCCCCTGAACTTTTAATATAATTACAAGTCACCTCCAGGTTTAATTTTTTAAACAAAAAAAAAAAAAAATTTTTTTTTTTTTTTTTTGAAAAATGAACTGGGGCGGCCGCCCCGCTTCGGCCCGGGCTGGATCCGCCCCTGAGGGTGATGGTGGTTGGGTTGAAGATGGTGTGTTGTTTAATGGAGGACAGAGAATCGGGTGTGGTTGTGGAAGAAGAAGAGGAAGAAGAGGGGGGTTAGAGTGTGGTGAGGGTGTGTATTAGTAGTATGAGGGTGAGGGTTGGTGTTGTGTGTATTGTGGTGTATAGAAGTAGGGTGTGTGTGTGTTAATTTGAACCCTATTAAAATAATAAAAATAACTAAAATCCTAAGAAATAAAAATTAGTAAAAACTAAAATTAAAACTTTTAATCTATAAAGTAAAACTAAAATAAAAGAAATAAAACTAAAAACCTAAAAAAAAATCTAAAAAGTAATATATAATAAAAATAAAAATAAACTCTTAAAAAGAAAATGTAAAATCTAATAAAACTAATACATAAAATCCTAAAAAAAATCTAATCCTAATAAAAATAAAATAAAATAAAGATTAAAAATTAAAAACTAATAAAAATCAAAATTAAAATCAAAATAAAGAAATAGAAAAATAGAAAATAAATTCTAGAAAATTCTAAATAAATCTAAATAAATCCTAAAAATAAAATGACTAAAAATAAAAATCTAGAAAAATAAGAAAGGTACAAACTCAACACACACGGGGCTCGGAAAATAGTCTGGGCTCGGTGTAGGCTTAGGTTTGGATTACGGGACTGTTACGGGGCATCGGATCACATCGGGGCAAGCTCAATGAGGACTCTGACTTCGCGGTCTCTTTGGATTTCTACGATGCACGCTTTTGACCGCTATTAAGTCGCAATTGTACTGATTTAGCATTATTTGTACCGCAACTGCGTATTGACCTGCAAAATGATAAAATACGAACATAAGGCCAATTTTTATTAAAACGAGTGACTAAAATGCATCTATTCGGGGTATAAAATATATACTTTCGGGTGCTTATCACTAAACCCTATTGGTCGGCATTAATAACTTTATCAACCTGCTTGTTAGTAGTACCTCTTCTTAGTCTCTTCAAAGGAGACTCCTCACCCTTGTTGATTGGGGTCTTTTTGCCAACATCATTCTTTTTGTTCAAGGCACCAGTGTCAATGGGCTTCTTAGCACCAGCTGCAGAGTCATATTCCAAAATATTGGGGATTTTTCTCTTTCCCATACTGACAGCAAGTGGAAGATTAGAGTCAATAGAGGTAGAAGTACCAACTTCAGCAATAATTCCAGCGGATTCACTGGCAGATAAAGTAGATCCTGGATTTTCCTCCAAGTTAATTACAATTGATGGAATGGTAACTATTGGTCAGGCTACAAAGAAAGTGATGGAGGTCTTATATTTAGGCAATGTAGAAGTTGGTCGGGAGTGATCTTCTCATATTCTTTGGTTCAGGCCCTATAAGAATTTGAGTTCTTCCAAATTAAATTCACCCGGCTTGGAGGACTTTCTCTTACAATCCTCTATAAGAAAGCAACAAGTAGTGATAGTAAGTACACATCAGAAAAATAATCAGAAAAGAAGAGAAAAAACTGAAATAACTACCTATCACATTCTTTGATTTAGGGCATTTGGGACCCTAATAGGCCAATCCACCGTTAAGGGGGCATGTTGCCAATTCTTAACTACTAAAGCATGACTCAAATAATGTTTATTGGAGTCAGGAAAATTTAACACTAAAACTCTATTAGTAGCTTTGGTTTTCAAATAATATGTATTTTTCCCTGCAATGGACCATTTATAACATAACATAATCTCTGGAATCCCAATATGGGTCCCATAGAGTTTGTTCAATCTGTTTACACCATCGATAATTCTCCAGTTGTTGGGAGCCACTCGTGTTGGGACAACGTCAAATATTGGAAAAAAGCGAAGAAGAAAAGGGTTTGGCGAAAATGAAAAACCACACTCAGCTATAAATAAAGTGGGAATCCAGTGACCGCCATCCAAGGAATATACATCTAAAGGTCCATGAGGGACTTCTAATTTGACCTAAGATGGAATTTTATGCTCTGACCTAAATTCCTCTAAAGAGTCATTCTTAACTATATAAACCATGATTTGAAAAATGGAAATGAGGAAAAATAAAGAAAGGAAAGAATTCTTTTAGAAGATTAAGGATTCAAAAAGAACTGTCAAAAGAAAGGAGGAACAATGGCAAAAAATCGTACAAAAGCTCATATAGCAGCTACAGTTCAAAAATTTGGGTAAGGTAAAACTTGGAAAAGCCTCCCACCTTTTATAGGTTGCCTTAAAAATAGCAAATGTAATTATTAACTGTACCAATGATTGACGTTTCGACGGCTTCACGAATCAGATGGTGAAAAATACTCATTTTACCCTTTGGCGGTTCGTTAAAATTCAAAGTATTTGCAAAATGCCATCTTCAAATAGTACCAGTAAAATTTTACAAGTGTGGGAGGTTGGTTGTTGAATATTAATTATGAGAATGGTCTTAGTTACTTTGGGACTGAATGCTCCATACTTTTACGCAAGTATTAAGAATGAAACATTGGGGGCTTCTGTTGATGCCAAAAATTATCTACTTACGTGGACTAATCAATAATGAACACTTGTCCTCCTACATGGCCTTAATCATAGTCAGTAAATAATAACCTAACGGTCATGCCGACCAACATAAGGAATGGCAACCAACAAGATTAGTTAATCGTCACCATACCAAGAGTCGTATTGTTTGTGGTTTGTTCAACCAAATGTTGTATGCATTATGTAAGGATGTAAATTCCTAATGTATAAAGGTGATCCATACCTTGATACCCACCCCTTAATCTATGAATTATTATAAAAACTGTAATCCTTTCATCAAGGGCAAGGAAAAACGGCTTCTAGGGAAAGATACCTAGTTTTCCTATAATCTCTGAAATCAATACAAGAATAATGGACGCGTGCTTTCTGACAAAGCCGAACCACTTTAAAAACTCTCTTACTTTCTTGCTTTTATTTATAATTGCACTTATTCATTTTATCTGTGAACATAAAAATTAGATCAAGTCTAATTTTTTACATTAACATCTGTAATCATAATGTGGGGAGATTATTAAGCATTCAATAACGAGGAGCTCGAAATTATAATTTTGAGGTAGTAGACTAGGGTGAAATTATTATTATTTAGTGGAATGAATAATAATTTATAGAATTATGAATTAATTATAGAGTTTAATTAATATTCCTAATTCTGTAGGAACCTAGTCTCTAATTTCTCTTGGGAGTCCCCGTGCTAGCCTATATAAGGAACCCATTGTCTCCTAATAAGCATGGGATCAATATAGATCGAAACAATACTGGAAAAGGGAGTGTTAGGATCGTTATCCTTGGTGCCGACACACCAATGACATGTATTGGTTTAAAGGAATAACATGTAAGATCTCGAGGTCTCTTTCAAAGCTCTCATGTTGTAAAATCGATTACGGATAATTGGAGAGTCCAAAAATTATGAAAGTAGAACCAAGAATTCTTGACATATTGAACAAGAGGCACAAGAAATTTTAAGTCATTTGGATATCGTTTGATCTGCCTTCTTCACACATCCTTACAAAATAATGATTCAAAAAGCATATCTGATAACACATATTAGATCTAGAATCGATCAAGAACGGATCAAGAAGGTGGATTAAATTTTCAAAAAAGTGTTATAATATAAATAAACCTTGATATAATGCTTTTGGATTAATGGATATGAAAGTTTAGGGATGAAATCAATACAAGAACACACGATTTCATCTGTCCAAACAAATGCGTGACACATCATGGTATCCACTTGTTAGAGCCATAATTTGAGAACCGTTGATCAAATGGGGATGAAAATGTTTCTATCGGTTCCATAGGCCGAAATGTATAAAAATTCATGAAAGATCTTATTTTGAAACTTCTAAGATTTTTGAAAAAATCATTTCGATTTTTTGGCTGCCACACCATTACATTTATGCCACGGATCGATGTAACACAAAAGAGATCAAATCTCTACGGTTCAAGCTATAAGGAATCGTAAAGGTATAAGATCTTGAATCTCCTAGGTAGATACACCATAATTATTATTTTTTAAAACCCAATTGTCATATAAATCAAATTATCCAAAATTTTATTTTAAGTCCTCCAGTAGTTAATCTCAACAAACATCATATTATTTTGTTCAAACCTCTATAAGCATTGCAATCATTGAGTATCTAAGAATATGACTTTGTTTGACTTTAGGTTAAACTTACTCAAGTTGTCTATATCATTCAATATGAAGAATTTGCAATAAAATACCTTGAAGTCCCCAATGTTTGGTTTCTTTCCTTTCAAATTTCATATGGAGTTTTGTTGAGAACTTTCCAAAGTATCTCTATAGCAAGTGGCTTTCTCTCTTGATAGGTTTAGTTAAGAATCATTCGAAGTAGATTCATAAAACGATGAACCCAATGATTCATTATTAAACATTCCTAGGTTTATCATGGTGAGAACACATACTCAAGTAAAATCAAATCATACAATATAGAAGCCACTAAATATAATGGAAATAGGCATATAGGGATGTCAACAGAGAATGTTTGGGGTGGGGGTACCCTCCCCAATCCCGTCCCCATAACCCGACCCCAAACCTGACCTCATGCCCTGTTTAAAAACCCACGGGGGTCTTGACCCCTCCCCAATCTGCAAAAAATATTTTCAAACATTTTTAAATAATATTTTTTTAACTTATTATATTTTTTAATGTTTTATAATATATGAAAAAAATACTTTTTACATTACTTTCAATAAATAAAATATTAACAATGAATTACCATTAATTCAATGGTAAGATAAAAGAATCTATGAATTAACAATGATTCAATGATTTAGTCACTTTTAGTGGAAAACTAAACAATCGAACTTGGAATGATAAAAGAAAAATTAAAGTGTTTAACAAATAACAATGTTTCAACATAAATTAAAACAACATACTAAAAAGAAGAAATGGTGATCAATTGTGAGAGTCTAAAATATGAGAAGAGAGGTTGTCGGCCTGTGAGAGGCTGGTCCGGATCTAGTGAGAGGTTGGTGACATTAGTCTAGTTTGGCGAGATTGCAAGTTCGCAAGTTCACAAGATTAGCAAGGGCCATTAGAGGAAGATTGTAGTCAAATATTCTATGTGCTTAAGTGACATGTAGTGTTACAACATACTTATATGCTTATATAAATAAATTTGGAAATTAAATAAATATAGAAACTAAGAAACAGTAGAATATTAATGATATTTTGAACGTGATTATGCATTATGGGAGACTATGGATAGGTCCGGGGTTTGGTATCAAAAGTTTCGTTGTTTTGGGTCTCAATTATTATGAAGTAGTCAACTATAATGTCCTATTACACCAAACCTACGATTTAAGTAAATTTTGACTAATTTTCCCTCTATGTGTTATTTACTAATATTGGATTAAAGATGAGGCATTATGAGGATTGGTAGAATTTTAAGTAATAGTCATGAACTTAAAATAAAATATTTTGGGCCTATTGAGTAAGTATAATAAATTGATGATTTTTTTTACTAGTTAAGGGTTAACTTGTGCAAGTTACTTAACACTTTATTTTAGGTCCTAGCCCAATTTCATTTTTAAGAGGTAGTATTGAGGTAATAGGAGATTAATTTTAACCCAAAACACAATTGGGGATCTAAGACCTTAGGGAGAAGAAAATGAGGGGATTTTAGAAGATTGGAGCCCTAGTATACATCGTAGAGGGGGCTTGAAGGAAATTTTGAGATTAGAAGTAATTCGACATTAGCAATAGTGTTTTGGGGATTAAGGCACTGTGGCAGCTCGGCGTGGCATCTCAGCGTGGCAGCTCAACGCGGCAGCTCAAGCGAGGCAGCTTAGCGTGATAACCTATATTTTAGCTTGTTGTATTAGTCATATTGTATCTTTATTTATAGACTGTAAGCTATAACGATTGTAATCATTTAACGGGAATAATAAAGAGTTTTAGTGTGAGGTCAAACGGTACTCGCGAGAGACCAGGCTTGGCAGGGCCTGGGAGAGCTTTCATGCTCTATCGAATGACCTCACCGTGAGAACTTTAGAGGGACTTGGTTTGGAGGATTGAGAAGTGAGGCACCGTTGGGCCTTGTCCTAACCATCTTAGATACACCTGGTAAAACACCGAAGAACCCTGATCGTGGAACCTAGGACGGAGAAGCTTGGAGTTCCATCGAGCGTTGAGTTGTGAACCTAACGGCCCTCTAATTAATATCACATCTACTGTAGGTGATGTCACTAGCCAGCTAAACAATGTCAAACGTGCACTTGAGTAAACCACCATGGTATTTGGGGCTGTCAGGCAGTTGGTGAGCTACCTCTGCGACAACAGCCCCCTGACACATAATGATTAGGCAAAAGGCATGTCATGGCATTTAATGTTTATGACGTGGAGACAACTAGTGCATCTAGCATTTAATGTTATGACATAAAGTATGGGGGATGTATTTTATAGTCTTTAATAACTGAGTTGCCTCGGGGATGGTGTGAAGGGCTATTTAAGGACCCCAACCACCCCTAAGGAGAGGATGATCTTTTGAGAGTTTAAGAAGTTATTACTAGAGAGAATACAGATTAGAGAGAGAGAGTTATTACAAACCAGAGGTCTTATTCACCCGCCATTGTCATTTATTACGAAGCTTTTAATACGTGACAGAGATTCTTGAGAGTGTTTAGTGTGTTTACCTGCCGACCAAGGTGTATCTAGGGTGCTTACTTTTCTCTCCCTCTAGCTAAGTTACTTCTAAGTTCATTACTACTCTCTGAGTTATACACGAGAGATTTATGAGTTTAAACTGAGTCTTATCTTCATTAAGTTTGTGTTTGCATGTTCTATCACTAATCCAAGGTTTTATCCATTTAAATGATCATCACCATACTTCAAAGGGGTTACGCCTCCATCTTATCTAAAGTACCCTATTACATTTGGCGACTCTGTTGGGGAGGCATTCTTCTAAGTAAGGAGTATGGTGCAAGATAATGCTAATCAAAGGCACAACTTTGATGACATACAACATAATGAAGAACAGGCTGCGAGAGAACTAGAGGACCTAAGGGATGGGGCTCTTCGAGTAGAGGTACCTCCGGTTCTGGTGATGTCAGGCGTTCCGGGGGTGACACAACCCTACACGAGTGTAGGGTTGGGACCCACTCAGGTCTCGCTCCTCATGAGCAAGTTTTATGAGTTTTTGCAACCTCTAGTAGCTTCAACTATGCTGGGAGGATTGGAGGCTAATACCTTCGTAACACTAATGGTAGATCCAACGACCCCACCAGGTGCAGGTATTGCGGGAACGGTCCCAGGAAGCATACCCTTTGTTGTGAATCCAGCAGTAGGAACCTCAGGAGTTTCAACGGCCCCTGCTGTGATGTTTGTGCCAGCTACAACGGGCACCCGGCCCATGGTGCCATTAGCTGTTGCCCCAGTAGCATCACCCATGGAGGAAATGAGAAAGGAGATGCAGAAAGAGATGTTAAAGTTCATACAAGCCTCCTCGCAATCTGCTGGCGAGGTAGCTTTGGTTTATGATGACTTCGAACACCCTATCCTCAGGAATACAATGATGAGACCTATCCAAAGGACTATATTCCTCCTATTTTTGAAAAATACACAGGAAAGGGTGGGAAATCGAAGGAGCATATTAAGCGCTATGTTGAACATTTGGGGGCATATTGTAATTATAAAAGGCTTAGGTTGAGGGAGTTATCTAAGTCCTTGACCGATAAAGCCTATACCTGGTATTCCCATTTGGCTCCCAACAGCGTTTTTACATGGGAAGAGATGCACGTGTTATTTATCCAAAAGTTCATTCTGGCAGAAGATGAGTTTACTTTGACCCAACTGGGTAGGGAGAAGCAACGACCTGGGGAAGAAGTGGTGGCCTATGTTCGAAGATTCAGAGAAAGATCCCTCGACGTGAGGGAGGAGGCCAAAGAATCCAAGTTATTACAGATCTGCGCTGAGGGGCTGCTTCCTGAGTACATCTGCCATCTTATCAATGAGACGCGCGAGGGGACTTTTGCGGCGTTCCTAAAATCAGCAAAAAATATCTCCTTGGTGGTGAGGCCCAATCCGGTAGTGGTGGCTATGATGTTTAGGCAGCCGATGCAACCCGTGGAGGGGAGGTCTCAGCCCCCACGGGTAGGGTACACCGAAGGGGTGATAGGGGCAAAGCACCGAAGAAGGATAATAAGAGGAAGTTCGAAATAGATAGGGAAGACCCACCACCATTGCCTTGTACAGTGGAAGAAGTTGTCAGCTATTACAACGCGATGGTCCAGGAGGGAATGGTCTACGAGCCAAAGGGAATTCCCTCCGGGGAGCTCGATGCGGAAACGAATGCGGATCTAAAGTATTTCCAGGTTCATCGGAGGATTTAGCATCCAATCGATAGCTACTTTACGCTGAAAAGAATCATCAAGAAGTACGTGAAGGAAAGGACGTTGCAAATCCCTTCACAGAATGTTAACAATAACCCCTTTCCAGCACATGGGGCCAATCTCATGGTGGCCTATGATAAAGAGGCTGAGAGAGGAGAAAGAGAGTCAACAATGAAGCAAAAAAAGTATGAAGAGGATCTGGAATGAGGGGAATGGCTAATGTAGTGTTGGCTTATGACGAAGCAAGCGCCAAGGATGTGGAGGATGTATATGTCATTGAAGGTGAGGAGGTATACCCAACTCTAGAATACTATGCAGTTTCAAAATCCCCAAAGTTCACCTGGTTCTTCGACCAAGTGGGGATTCAGAAGGAAAGTAGGTTGAAGATAACCCAGGAAATACTCGATATTGCAAGGAAGAACGCAACCCCTTCGCTGAGATGGAAGGGACCCATGGCCAGGTTGGTGAGAAGGTTCCTGTCAGAGGTAACCTTCAGCGATGCAGATAGGGTTGTAAGGTTCCCTCACAACAGGTCGTTGTATGTGACCTCCAGTGTTAACGGAGTTAGCTTCGCGAGGACTCTTATGGATGGGGGAGCTTCCATCAATATCATGCCAATCAACTCTTTCCACGCAGCAAATATTCTAGAAAAAAGGTTGGTCCCCATGCTTTTGGCAATTTCGGGGTATGATAATCAATCTTCTAAATCCTTTGGGTACATCAATGTTGGGATTTTAATGGGAAATCTTAGTTCCCATATAAAGTTCCACGTAATAGAGAGTGCAATTTCCTATCATCTGCTAATAGGAAGGGTGTGGATGCACAACCAAGGGCTTGTTCCTTCTACGTACCACCAATGTGCCAAAGCAAATGTCAAGGGAACAGAGGTGACCATTAGGGCTACAAAGAGGCCCTTCGTTGTTGAGGAGGCTCACTTGGTGGACGCAATATTTTACACGGAGTTAGAGGAAGATGTCTGGGTACTAAGGAGAAGAATGGAGGGAGAGTGGGTTCCCTCGATCAAAGGAATGATGGGACCCGTAAATAAGCAAGGTAGGGAGGTTGCAAGAAGCTCAAAGATAGGATAAGGCCTAAAGAAGACCTAATGGAGCATGAGATTCAACGTTAAAGAACGATCAAGGCTTCCAGAGAGAAGAAGAGGAAGGCAGTCACCACTACCAGCAGGCAATGCGAGAAGGTCGTTACCGAGGAAGGAAAGGTGGTGTATCGAGTATAACGGTGTGAGCGGGCGTTCGAGGAAGCTGATGATGAGGTTGACCCGATATATGAATGCTTTCTGGTGGATCAACAGGGACGATGCATGGTGATATACAACTCCAATATATAGGAATTCGTAGAGGATGTTGTCAAAGAGACAAACTACATGGCAGTGTGACACCCCGACTAATTAAATACCGGGTAGCTACTCCTTTATTAAATCAATACAAAATGCCAAGTTGGTTCAGTTAATAGCATCGCTGTCGAAAAACATTTTAATGATTACTAACCACCTAGTATTTAAAAAGTAAGATGTCAAATTTTAAATTAAATCTGATTAACATGCAATAAATGAATTATGAAAGAATAACATAACCATTAACAATAAAGTCCCAATAGAATAACCAACAAATAATAATAAGTCTGGAGGAAATACTCCTCACAACAATCCCAAAATGGAAATAAATAAAACAAGTCTGCATCCTGAATTAAATACAAACCAAAGTCTGAATAACTGAAATATAAAGTGTCTCTAAAGAAATGGGTGACATGCCCTACAATGATGAAACTAAATATGGAGTCAAGACTAGAAAAAAGGCGTCTACTAGCAAAGCCCTGTAACTTCCACAACAGTTACAGCTCGTCACCTGAATAGAGATCCTATGCATGGTGTCCTTGTGGCTGGGCACCTAAAAATATTTTTACAAAAAAATAGATTTGAAAGCAAACGGGTCAGAGCCCGAAAGTGGAGAGTATTTTAAAAACAGCAAGTGCTTTAATAACATTTAAAACAATGAATGCAAAATACATGTTAGGACGTGCTCTCACATGAAATACTCACCTCTCGTTTAACTGTGCACTCCTAACGTTCCTGTACCCATTAATGTGTTATTTATATCTAACTAAACCTTCATAAGTTCTAACCCAACTACTCGATTCACAATATGAATTCCCAATGTTATCACTTAATTAGATAGCTTTACTTAAACTCGGATTCTCAATTATTAGCATTACCGTTTACTGTAGGTTATCCCCTTATTTATCTTCTCAAGGAGTTACTATAAATTATTTTCATAATTAAACATGACAAGTCTGTTCTTTTAACCGTATATCATTCACATCATAAATATACAATACAAGCACCCCGAGGCTAAGCTGTGGTGCACACATACTCTGCTATCCATCCCGGTACATAACGTACATAAGGATTACAAATTCTGAATCTCTCAGGAATTGTTAGAATAAGCATAACACACAAAATGGAGGCGAACATAATTCAACATATCCATGGTCACGTACATACCTACGCTCCATAGTCAGCTGACTCATTAACTCACAAATAAGTCATTCTCTTGAACTATGTCCTCTAGGTACCAATCTAAATCCGGGCACACAAAGGTTAGATGGCCCTAAGCGAACGTAAACCTCCCGTGATAGAAAGTATGGTAGGTATGTCATACACATAAAATCATATACTAAGCATTTACACATCTTAGATGTCTCAATATTAATAAAGGTACATTCTACATCCTTTTACCATTATTCCAATTTTATACATTTTAAGTCTTCCGATAATATAAAATGTAGACTGTCGACACATCTCACGTCATAGTTTCTTGTACTTAAAACCTATCTCAAAAGGATTATTAAGTTTCCTATTATTCCCACATATAACATTATTATTCTTAAGGTCCTTACTTCTGCCCCAACCCTCATTTCATCAATTTATTCAAATTTACTCTTTTAACCCTAATATTATCTCACTCATCGAGTTTCATTAGCTTTTAGAATAATTCCTCAAATTGAATTCTAATTAAGGTTCAAACTTAATAACCATACCTACTGGTCTTCCTTAAGTCTAAGGATATTCATAAAGTCTCCAATAATATTTTCTAAGGGTTAACATCATTAAAATTTAACTAGGGGAAATTTTACTCATTCTGGGAAGGTTGATCGATCGACCTTGAACCTCGATCGATCGATGGTGGTCGATCGATCGACTGATGAATGTCGATCGATCGATCGCACCAGGTAGGCTACGGACTGCTTCGTTTTGCAGTCCTCAAATCGTCCCAAAACTCCATTATAATGCATGAAACTCTAATTTAACGTTATAATATCATCATACAACCATCCTACAACATTGTTAACGTTCTAAAACCAATAATTCATCATCCAAGGGCTTTATTTGGATCAAAACTTCATCAAGAACCCTAGTTTTTTATTTCTTTCAAGACCATTAATAGATCTCTTCTTAAATCCGTTTTTAGATCATCAAGGGTTATATTTTGAATTCATAATTCGTCCAGAATATGTCTACATGCAATTCCTAACATAGTTCATAGTTTTAATCCTCAAATTCATGGGTCTATATCAATCTTCCAAGACAAAATTCGATAATTACCTAAACATGGAAGAACACATTCATGGAATTAATTATAACTAAATCACTTGCCTTATGTTCCAGATTTGTTGTTGGTTGAAGATGGTTGAATTCCTCTCTCTCTCTCTATAGAATTCTCCTCTCTCTTTCTCTCTCTACAAGTTCTTCTCCAAGATGACAATGGTGGTTTAGAGGTTGCCTTAGGAACCTCTTAAAATTTCTTCCAATAACTCCCGTAGCCCATTAAGTCATTTAGTGTTGTTAGTGGGTTTAGTGGATAAAGAATAAGTCAGATTTTACTTCTAATTTTCGTGGGTTTTAATTCCCAAAATTCTGAAATTACCAAACTACCCTTTTGGGTTGCCGGTATGGCCTAAAAATGCCCCGGGACCCAAACTAAACCCCCGGCTAGTGTTTTCTGACTATCTTGACCCTTCCGGACACGTTGACGCACTCAAAATGACTATTTGGTAAAAAGTAAAATAATTTATTTTTAAATCTCATAAATTCATTCTCGACGCAACTGACACGCGCGTTCCAATTAAATTTTCCAAATTGCCGTATTTCAGCCTCGCGACAATTTCAATATTTTCAATATTCATATATTGTCATATATACACATTATAATCAAATACCAACTCACATCTCGTTAGTATTTTATCCGGATTAATTCTCAATTAATTCACATTTAATTTAATTAATCCCATAAATAAATATCGATAAAAATGCGGGGTATTACAGGCAGATCATCCAAAGCCACAGGCACAAGCGTTGGAGCAGTTGAACCTGGCAAAAGAATGAGAGGATCCAAGGCCCATCTTCATCTCGAAGGATCTCAGTAAGGAGAAATGAAGGGCCTTGGTTGAGTTGATTCAGGACTTTATAGACGTCTTCGCATAGAAATACACAGAGATGGAGGGACTGGACGAGGAAGTAAGCTGCCACAAGTTGAATGTAATACCTTCGGCCATTCTAGTAAAACAGGAGATGAGAACGTACAAGCCCGAGATAGATTTGAAGATCAAGAAAGAGGTTCAATGCTTACTAACGGCAGGGTTCATCACACCGATACAGCACCCACTTTGGTTATCCAGTATTGTCCTAGTGGGGAAGAAAGACAAAAATCAAATAAGGATCTGCATGGACTTCAGAGATTTGAATAGAGCTTGCCCCAAAGACAAGTTCCCTCTGCCCTCCATCGATCGCCTAATAGATGCAACAGCTTTCCATGAGATGTATAGCTTCATGGATGGGTATGTGGGCTACAACCAGATCAAGATGGACCCCATGGATGCAGAGAAAACAATATTCAGAACCCTGTTGGGCAACTTCATATACAAGGTGATGCCGTTTGAACTCAAGAACGCTGGGACGACCTATAAGAGAACAATGATGGCTATTTTCCATGACTTCTTTCACAAGTTTGTGGAATTTTATGTGGATGATTTGGTCATCAAGTCGAGGAAGGAGGGGTCCCATTTAAGCGATTTGAGGAAGGTGTTTTCCCGTTGTAGGAAGTATAAATTGAAGATGAATCCATTGAAGTGTATTTTTGAAGTAACAAGTGGGAAATTCCCAAGCTTTGTGGTTGATAGACAGGGGGTGCAGATGGATCAGGATAAACAGCGGGCGATCTTGGAAAAGCCATGCCCAAGAACGGCGAAGGAGCTGAAGAGTTTCCTCTGTAAAGTCTCCTACCTTAGGAGATTTGTGCTCGGATTGGCCAAAATAAGACATCCGTTGATGCAACTATTGCGAAAGGACATGAAGTTCGAATGGGAGGAGGTTCACCAGGAGTCTCTTGACGGGCTGAAGAAACTGCTCGTTTCACCACAGATCATGGTTCCCCCGAAGGCAGGAGTACCGTTATAGTTGTACCTCACATCCACCACGAGGTCCGTGGGAGCTTTACTGGCATAAAAGATCGACGGTCAAGAACGGCTAGTCTATTACCTCAGCAGGATCATTCATGGGCCAGAAGTCAAATACAGTAGCTTAGAAAGGCATTGTTTAGACTTAGTCTTTGTAGCGCAAAAACTTAGGCATTATATGTTGTCTTTTACAATTCATATTGTAACTAGATGTGATCCTATTAAGTATTTGCTAGCAAGAACGATTTTGATTGGTAGGGCAGCTAGGTGGTTACTCATCCTATCTGAATATGACTTAAAGTGCGTGGTTCCTCATGCGATCAAATGCCAGGCATACGCTGATCTGTTGGCTATCTTCCCCTCAAGAACGTTCGAGCCACCCAAAGAAGATATTCCAGGAGACAATTTATAGGCCAACCATCTAGACGCAATGGACGAGGAATGGATAATTCAGTTCGATGGGTTATCGACAGAAAAGAAAGGAGGAGAATGGGTTAGTCTTTTGAAAGGAATGGAGGATATTTTCCTTTCTTATAAGTTAGATTTCCCTTTCTCTAATAACGAGGCAAAATATGAAGTATTTGTGTTGGGATTGCTAGAGGCTCTTCGAATGGGGATCCGTTCACTTTGCATCAAGGGGGATTCCAACTTAGTGGTTCAACAAGTGAATGGAGAATACGCATTGAAATATATGAGCCTGGCACCATACAGAACAATTATTTAGAGGATCCTCGTCCAGTTCCATCGGACCAAGATCAAGAGGCAGCTCAGAATAATGAACCATCACCTAGACACATATGCCACCATTGCCCAGAAGATGATCATGAGGAATGATGCAACTACTGTTGTGATCGAATGAAGAATAGCTCCTTCAATGATACAATCAATTATACTAATGGAAGAGGACGCAGACTGGAGGGGAGAGATTAAAAGGCAATTGGAATCTGGGGAAGGAGCGATGGGGCTGAGAGAATTATCCCAATACTTCACGAATCAGGGAAACCTTTACTTCAGAAATACAGGAGGGTGATTGTCGAGATGCATCGGTCCAGAAGAGGCAGGGTAAAAATTGAAGAAAACACACGAAGCGCACTACAAAATAACTGAGATATCGCTCTACCGAAGGATTCAAAGAGAGGGGTATTTTTGGCCTAAGATGAAATAGGACGCAACGGAGCCACAACAAAATTATGACAAATGCCAGTTATTCTTTGAGGCAGCAGAATGTCATTTTGTAGAGGCTCGACCTAACTGAAAACAGCCCTATATCGACTTTATTAAGGATGGAGTTTTCCCAACGGAGAAAATTAATGCGATGGGACTCCAATGAAGGGCCCCGAGCTTTTACGTTCAGGAGGGGTAGCTTTATCGAAAGGGATACTTCAACAGGCCTTTGCGTTGCATTACGAGAAAAGAGGCAGCGGAGGTACTCAAGCAAGCACACGATCCAGTTCACATAGGAGGGGCCAAGTTATATGACTAGTTGATGACTTTGGGATACTATTGTCAAACGATGGAGAAAGATTCGACTGAGTTCGTTCGAAAGTGCAAGGCTTGCCAACTTCATGGAAATATGATCCATGCCCCGTTAGTGGACTTACACTCCTTGGCAAGGCCTTATAATTTTCACACTTGGGCGTTCGACTTGGTAGGGGCAATACACCCCTCTTCGAGGGGGAAGATATGGATATTAGAAGCAACGGAGTGCTTCATAAAGTGGGCAGAGGCAATACCACTGAGAAGGGCAATAACAGGAGTGGTGAGCAACTTCATCAGAAAGTACATCATTTGTCATTTTGGGATCCTAAAGGCTATCCTTTCAGATAATGGGACCCCTTTCGTCAATTCAGAAGTAACGATGCTCACAGATAAATACTCCATTATCCATCACACTTCGACGGTGGCATACCTAAAGGGAAACGGTTAAGCCGGAGTGACTAACAAAACTTTGGTCAATATCTTAGCCAAAATGATGGAGGATTTCCCATGATCGCGGGACGATAATTTACCAACCGTATTGTGGGCATATCGAACAACTAAGAGAAAGCCCACAGGGTATACATCGTTCTCTCTTGTCTATGGGGCCAAGGCGATCCTCCCAGTAGAGTTAGAAGTCCTCTCTGCTCGATATGCTTTGCGAGGTAGCATGCTCCTCCAACTTAGACATGTGCAATTATAGGCGTTGGATGAATACATAGATAATGCAATGCAATACTTTCAAAGGTAGACGAAGCAACTCACCAAGGTGTATGATAACTTAGTGAGACCAAGGAAGTTCATGGAGAGGGACCTCGTGTTGAAAGCAGCAGTGAAACATATCAAGGGGCTTCCTCTACCCAAGTTTGCAGCAAATTGGGAGCAACCTTTCATTGTGAAGGAAGCTCATGACTCAGGTTATTGCCTAATCTCTAAGATAGAAGAAGACATGCCATTTAAGATTAACAATAAATGGTTGAAAGCCTATCATGCGTAGACAGTTATGTTTGACCATTGATGTAGTTAGTTGTTATGAATACATAAGTTCTTTGTTTTTATGAGTGTACAAGTTCTTTTTTTTATGATGGCTTAAGAAGAGATGAAAGAATTACGGTATTTTACACTTCACAATATAAGCAAACAGTTGTAACACAAAGAGATGGCATAAGGAAATAAGTATCTTTTTCCATTCATAAACTTTGGGTGCATTACAAAATTGGGCGCTATTGCCCAAGGATTACATGAGAAGAAAAGAAAAATATATATACAAGTTCATTCACCAAGAAGGAACCACAGATCCGAAGAAGAGAAAAAGTCTCCAGGGAGGCCCGAAGAAGCTGCTTGGCAAGACCGTTGAGCGTTGATAGAGACCTCCAACCTTGCCTGTGCCTGTGTGCGCTCCATCAAGAGTTTCTCTCATTTTGACTTTGTCGCACGTAGAGCTTCTTCGAGGTCCCCCACCTATTTATCAATAGTTTCAAGAAGAGTTGCTAGCTCGGCCAACTTAGCTTCCCTTGCCCGCTAATCATCCTGATGTTTTCACAAGAGCTCCCTCTGGCTATCCAACCGTTGGCTCTTCAAAGTCTTCAAATACGCCAGTCAAAGCGGAAATCGTCACGACCCAAATCCCTCAGATAGCCCAAAAATTGGTTGAGGAGGGGTCTGGTAACGTTTGCAGTTGTAGTAGTGGTGATTTCAGCAATGACGATGGCCATGCCTTGAAGCCTGTAACTCATAACTGAGATGTTTGAACATAGGCAGTCCACCGTGAAGGTTTCAGGATGATAGCTCACAAGTTGCTCAATCACCAAACGGTGGTTAGTAGGCATTTGGGGAGAACGTTGAAGTACCATCAGGTAAAAGGCGCGGGGAACTAGGTTGGGCAGAGGAAGCTCGCATCTAGATTCACTCTCTGCAGCAACACCTTTCGTGGAGCCTTGATCATTTTGGCTATTTTCTTCGAAAATAACAGGTTCACTATGGGGCGAGGTAGTGGGCGAAGGAACTGGTGGAGAATCCTCCCGAGCAACCTGAAAATAGTTAGAGGAAATGAGGAGTTTATGAAAAATCTTAAAAAGTATTTTCGTTGTTAAGTCACCGATATAGGTGGAGTTTATGAAAAATCTTAACAAGTGTTTTTGTTGTTAAGTCACCGATATAGGTGGAGTTTATGAAAAAATCTTAATAAGTGTTTTCGTTGTTAAGTCACCGATATAGGTGGAGTTTATGAAAAATCTTAACGAGTGTTTTCGTTGTTAAGTCACCGATATAGGTGGAGTTTATGAAAAATCTTAATAAGTGTTCTCGTTGTTAAGTCATCGATAGAGGTGGAGTTTATTAAAAACCTTAACAAGTGCTTTCGTTGATAAGTCACCGATATAGGTGGAGTTTTCAGAAAAACCTTAACAAGTGTTTTCATTGTTAAGTCACCCACATTGGTGAAGTTCGAGAAACTGAGAAATACAAAGAAAACTAAAGAAGTACCTCAGCACCAGTAGGAGCGGGAACGGGAATCACCACGGGAGCCATAATGGTAGAAACTGTTGGAGGCGGGCTCATTGCCTCAGAAGCCTCAACAGGGTCCTTGGCTGAAGAAGCCTCAAAGGTGGTAGGAAAACTTCCCTCGCCGACATAAGGTACTAAAGACAACACGGGATCATCATCGGAAGAAGACGTTGGACCTTCAAGAGATGCCCCAATGAGAGCAGTAGTAGCAACCTGGGCCTGGGAAATGAAAAGGCCAGTCAGAGCAAAGGGTGGAGAAAGACTTGGAGAAAGCTGCAAATATAAAACCAAGTGTTAGACTCAAGGAGAAAAACACAAGAATAAGAGGCAGAAATGCACCTAACTTACCCCCGTTATGGCACCGAAAAGAGGAACTGTAGTAAGGGGTCTTGACAATGCAGGAGGAAGGAGAATGTTAGCCATCAGTGATGCCACTTCCACCTAAAACGTCCCAACAGGTTAGAGATGATGTAAAAAATAAGGAAATAAATAAAAGATGTAAGACTTGGCAAGAAATTTACCTACGAGGAATTCTCTTCGACCACAATGAGGGGCAGAGACACCTCTTGCTCCGATGGTAACTCAGAGGAGACAACAGTAGTTCCCTCTAGCTACCCAGGCACTTCAGCAGACTCAACGGTGGCAGCCTCTGTCGTAGCTTATTTGACCCGTTACGAGGATGAACGGTAAGAGTAGGTCAGACTTATTAAGGGGGAATGGGAAAGAGTAGTGTCTGCTAGATAAACACCGCAACGCCCCCCACCCCACCCACCACACACAAATTGGCTAACAGGGGGATTGGGGGGGGGACAGGGCCTTTCTTCTTCAACTCCGTGCACCAAAACATTTTCTTATTAAGAAATGAGCAGATGAAACACACCTTAGGAGAAGGGGAATAAAACAAAATACAGAATGCACACATACCTCAGATCCAGAGGGAGAACGAGAAGGTATAATTACTGGTGAATGCGACGAGGAGGCAGCGGCAAAGGGAACTAGTGATGGAGGTTTCTCAAGTGTTTGCCTCTTTTGTGTCTTGGTACCTAGCGTTTTCTTCCTGGAGCTCATGGCACCACCAGTTTCAGGCACCCTCGTCCTTCTTTTCCTTTTTGCCGCTGTCTCCGTGGGATCAACCACAATCATGGGAAACACGCCCGGAGGAGGAATGGTGACAGCACACCGTTGAAACTCAGCATGAATTATATCGAGTTTATCTTGATCCTGCCTCCGCAGCTCTTCAGCCATCTCTGGAGACATAGGAGGGAGAACGGAGGCAATAGGGAATGCCTCCAAGGGAATTTGCGTTTGAACTTGGGCCTTAGACTTATTGAACTTGGACTTCTTGGCCTTCTTAGCAGGTGGCTGAGAAGGCCCTTCTCCCGTGGCAGCTTCGACCGAGGGGGCAGATGTCTTGGGGGCTACAACGGCCTTGGGTTTGGGCGTGGCAATAGGGATCATGGCGCAGTATGGAGGAAGTTCAGTGGGAGGTTCTTTGGGGGTCTGTCTTAAAGGGAACTCAACCCCTAGAACGAAATTACCCTTCAACCCCAGCTCCAGGGTAGAAAATGAAAGAACTGGAGGATACACGGGATCCCCCTCGATGAATTCAGTAATTTGGGCCAGTTGCCTCGGCCAATACTTTGTCGGAAACAGAGGGGTCACGTCCCTTTGCCTGGTGATACTGGGGATAGTGACTCGCCTAGAAAGTGTAGAACTTACTCCCCACACAGCAGTTGAGGAGAATAGAGAACATGCCTTGCTAAAGGACACCTTGGGGTTAGATAATTAAAGCACTGGGCGAGGGGCCCCTTGATCAAATCCAAACTGATGGCTGTATCGATTGGGATTGTAGTGCTCGCTGGTATATCCCCACTCGGTGTGTGAGGGTAGGTATCCTGGTGAAAATAGAAGCACAACGGCCAGTGAGGGGTCTTCAGTAATGAGGTCTACAGTGGTTGGCTGGACCACTCTTGCCCCATGTTTGAAAAAATCACAAGTATAGAGAAAAATATCCTCCTCATAGGGCCTCATTACAAAACTTGAAAAGTCATCAATAAAGGAGGTCAGCTCCTTTCAGCTCTACCTCTTGTGGTAAACAAAGGAGCAAGGAGGCAGAATTGTTTCCCCTGAGGGAGGACGATTAGTCTTGGCTGCTACGGCCGAAAGCGAACATAGAGGAAGCCCGTTAGGAAGATGCAGTTGGCAAAATTGGCTAGGTTGTAACGACCCAGAGATCGCTCTATGTAAAAAAGGGCTCTATCAAGCCACGTGTAGAGGGATCCCAAGGCAATTGCATCCATAGGGAGCTTGATACCCCGGGCCAAACGAAGGGATATATTGATGAGATCCTTTCGAGGTTGGTCGTTGGGTTTTCCCGTTAAAAAGAAGCGAGAAAGAATGACAAGGATATAGGTAGGAAGCGCTAACGATGTACCTTATCTAAGGGCAGCCTCAGAGGAACTACCTTCAGAAGGATCCTTGAAGAAGTAGTTGATAAGAGGAGTGAAGGTAGCTTTATTTGAAGTACTGATGCACCTTCAGCATATATGGTCCAACTCCAAACGGTCAACAGTCTCTTGTGCATCTAGGGCTTCATCGGAGTAGGGCGCATGGCTTGTTACCTCAAAGCCTAGGAGCTCGCACACGTCCTCCAACGTTAATGTAAATTTTCCCCATGCAGCGATGAATGTATGAGTGGTAATGTTCTAGCGAGATACCAGAACGGGGAGGGCAGCATTATTTTTGGAAAGGGTGAACTCACCAAACCACTTGGCCCGATGAAGCCTAATCTTAGTGAGGGTATCAGCATGGGAACTCTGTATATAGGAGTTCCAAGAAGAAAAATAAGCAGGAGAGCCCCTAAGACCGACCATGGGAAGTCCCCTCGCTCAAGGCGAAATTTGAGAGTCCCCTTAAGAGGAAGAAAGCCACAATCATCATAATTATCATCTTCATCACCAAGCATCATGGCATCATACTTGGAATTAAAAATGCAACTCTTACAAAAACCAATAAAGTCATCACCTTTGCCAAAAATGGGGGACCGACGGTAGAAACGCAACTGTTCTTAACGAGTAGCAGTCAATGAGGCAACGATAACGAGGGTGGCGGATAGAGCACTGGTAGCAAGTGTGGAGGGGTTGCTTGAAGAAGCCATCAAAGACAACAGAAGTAGGAAAAAGATGGGTAAAAGAAGGTTTGGGAATGAAGGTGGAGGAGCACAACCACAAGTGGTGGCGTAAAAGATGAGACAAGGAGGAGAGTGAGTAAAGAATGGGGAAATAATGGAGGCCGCACATAGTTTCTATCTCTAAGGGAATACGGGAGCTTGAAAAAGATGAAGAAAAGAGAAGGGTTTGAAAAAAGAGACGTTTGAAACCTTTTAAACCTCTTAAACTTGTCGTTTGAGTTTCCCACCACCGCACGTGCAAGGCTGCCTATAATCATTTCAAATGAACACGTGGCACTTCAGGAAGTGTTTTGACAGCTGAAAAGACAGCGTTACATCATTTACGAAGTGACGCCTGGGGAATAGAAAAGTTTTCCTTCCTAAGCAAGTTCGAGTTTTAGCGCCAATTTTTTTATCAGACATATCCAGTAACTCCCAACGGAAAAGATGCCCCAACAATTAAAAAAGCTACGATGTCCCCTTGCCACAAGCCCAAACGTTGTTTAATTTGTGACTCAGTTACATCGGGGAGAATTTCTGTTTTTTCAAACATAGCAAAGCATTACAAGGGAGAATTTCACTTACCAAGAATCACAACAAGTATTTGAGAAGGTTAGAAGGACTTTCGGGAGAAGTTCGAATAATGAAGCTAGAACGGTTGAAGCGTAGTATAAGGAAAAAGTGGCGATGTCCCTTCGTCAAATCCCCCAACGAGCCATAGTTATTCGGCTCAGGTACATCGGGGAGAATTTTACTTTTTCCTTGAGATTATAACGCTGCGGTTCTAATGAAGGAAAGGAGGCCATAATTTTTACACACAGAGAAGGTTTATCGGATTGAGAAATTTCGTGCAAACATTTCTTGCTCCAACAAATCTCTCCACGAAGGGGAAAATGTAGAGGGGGATTGAAGTAATTTTGATATTAGAAGTAATTCCACATTAGAAAAAGTATTTTGGGGATTAAGGCACCGTAGCGTGGCAGCTCGGCGTGTCATCTCAGTGTGGCAGCTCAACGCGACAACTCAAGCGAGGCAGCTCAGCGTGATAACCTGTATTTTAGCTTATTGTATTAGTTATATTGTATC
This sequence comes from Sambucus nigra, assembly GCA_949130495.1. NCBI lineage: Eukaryota > Viridiplantae > Streptophyta > Magnoliopsida > Dipsacales > Adoxaceae > Sambucus > Sambucus nigra. The sequence goes on from OX422211.1 coordinate 381,125,535, forward strand.
TTTGTTTATAGACTGTAAGCTATAATGATTGTAATCATGTAATGGGAATAATAAAGAGTTTTAGTGTGAGGTCAAACGGTACTCGCGAGAGACCAGGCTTGGCAGGGCCTGGGAGAGCTTTCATGCTCTATCGAATGACCTCACCGCGAGAACTTTAGAGGGACTTGGTTTGGAGGATTGAGAAGTGAGGCACCGTTGGGCCTTGTCCTAACCATCTTAGATACACCTGGTAAAACACCGAAGAACCCTGATCGTGGAACCTCGGGCGAAGAAGCTTGGAGTTCCATCGAGCGTTGAGTTGTGAACCTAACGGCCCTCTACTTAATGTCACATCTACTGTAGGTGATGTCACTAGCCAGCTAAACAATGTCAGACCTACACTTGAGTAAACCACCATGGTATTTGGGGCTGTCAGGCAGTTAGTGAGCTACCTCTGCGATAACAGGCCCCTGACACATAATGATTAGACAAAAGGCATGTCATGGCATTTAATGTTTATGACATGGAGACAACTAGTGCATCCGGCATTTAATGTTATGACATAAAGTATGGGGGATGTCTTTTATAGTCTTTAATAACTGAGTTGCCTCGGGGATGGTGTGAAGGGCTATTTAAGGACCCCAACCACCCCTGAGGAGAGGATAATCTTTTGAGAGTTTAAGAAGTTATTACTAGAGAAAATACAGATTAGAGAGAGTGAGTTATTACAAACCATATGTCTTATTCACCCGCCATTGTCATTTATTACGAAGCTTTTAATACGTGACAGAGATTCTTGAGAGTGTTTAGTGTGTTTACCTGCCGACCAAGGTGTATCTAGGGTGCTTACTTTTCTCTCCCTCTAGCTAAGTTACTTCTAAGTTCATTACTACTCTCTGAGTTATACACGAGCGATTTGTGAGTTTAAACTGAGTCTTATCTTCATTAAGTTTGTGTTTGCATGTTCTATCACTAATCCAAGGTTTTAGCCATTTAAATGATCATCACCATACTTCAAAGGGGTTACGCCTCCATCTTATCTAAAGTGCCCTCTTACATACATCAATTTGGAGACAAGTTAAATTTGGATTCTTGTATAATTAAAATCGTTGTAGATTATGCCTATTCATTTGAATCAAAATTCTAAATAGGTAATTAGAATATTATTTAGATGATTTAAATCAAGTAAATTTGTAATTAAACTAATTAGAATATATATAGGATTCATATACCATAATTTTGATTGAATCCTCCCTAAAATTTATGAGGTTTGAATAGATCTTAAAGAGGTTTTGAATTATTAACGTATTCCATTCAAAACCCGAGGATCTTATGCATAATATGAAAATTATTGAAATCAAATTGTTATGGATTGGGATGTTAAGGTTCTTGAGAGAGAAAATGGATTTTATGTGAGTTTTTGAATTTTAATTAGGATTTTGATGATATAATTGTGTTATAATCGTGTTTATACATGGATGGATTTTTTTATATCATATGTGGATCATATACGAAGGTTCTCTAGTCATTAATGGAGGTTTGAAATAAATTTTATGGAGATGGTGAAGACAAACCCCGTAATTGGGATTTTTCAAAACCCTGAGGCGATTGATCGATCGATTCATCGATCGATAGATGCTTCAGATATTGTCAGACTTTTATTTATTATTTTAAATAATGAATTTTTGATTTGGGGGTTTGTTTCAGGATAACCTCGGATCTCACTTGAGATATATGACTTGGTTTATAGTATGATGGGGATGTGCCTAATTTATAATAATAAATGGATTTCTTATTTACTTTTAAATTGAATTAAGGAGGATAAATGTGGTTGAGACTTAAGTTTCGTGATTGAGAGTGATATTATTTGTTGTGTTATTTATGTAATCCATATCATGGTCCATTAGTCGTAATGAACATACTAAGAGAGGGATTCCATTAAGGGGGCACGTATGATGCAGACCGCTATGGTACCTCAGTGAGTAGACGAGATGCCTTCGTCAATTTTTACCCCTGGGTCACACATCTAGGCATCCATGTTCGAGATGTATTAAGAGGGTATTTACTACATATGGTCTTGGGTATGATAGTCTATATGATCCATGGGTAAGATTGGTGATTTATCCCTTGCCTTGATGAGGTTTTAGGTTCGAGATGATCTAAGACTATACTTAGTATGCTCAAGTGATCCCCGAGGGAAATAGGGATAGGCCTTTGTTGCTTGGTTTATTTATATGATCCTTAGACTTTAAGAATATCTTAATTAATTTGTAACACTTGACTTTGATTAGTGTAATGACATTTCGAATTCAGTTGTTATTCTCATATATGTAGATTACAATTTAAATATGGGTTCACTTTGGATTTGGAACCTTGGATGCATGTGATATTAGGATTGATGGGAAGGATAAATCTAAAAGATGTTAAAATTCTAAAGGCAAATGCATAATTATGATTCATTCCAACTTTTGTTATACTCTTATTCTCTTTAAACTTGTTGCTAACGTTGTAGATTCAATGTTTCAAGACCGAGGTCACCCGTTCTGCAGCCTTAATCGATAGTGTTGTTGTCACTCATCCTTTCGTTGTAAATCTGCTCTAGGTTGTAGGTGCCACTAGCTTGCGTGCCAGTTCTATCAGTAGTAGCGATGGATATATACTTATATTCATACTTTTTATATGGATAGTAGTTAGTTGTATGGGTATGTTTGACGTTTGACTTGTGTGGATGGTATCAGAGTTCTAAGATATCTTTTATTGTTGATATTTAATTTTGATATCAGTTTATTCTTTTTTCGCATGCTCAGAATGGTAATTATTTATTAGAATCATGTACTGCTTAATTTAGAACTAATTCATTTATTTTTAAATATTACGGGGTGTCACAAATTGTCACTAGTGTGATAGAGGGGGGAGAGAGAGTTAGAAGCAACCCACTTGAAATAGATTAATATAAGGTTCAAATGAAAATATCAAACCCTTAAATTATCACTATATGTAAGGGTATATTTGTAATTATACTCCTAAAGTAGTCTGGTTTGGACTTTTATAAACCTAACCTTGACGTTTTTTTTACATTGAATTTGACACCGCCCCGTTTATGGACCCCGAAATTCAAAATAGGGATAGGCCTTCGTTGCTTGGTTTACTTATGTGATCCTTAGACTTTAATAATATCTTAATTACTTTGCAACACTTGACTTTGATTGATGTAATGACATTTCAAATTCAGTTGTTATTCTCGTATATGTAGATTAAAATTTAAATATGGGTTCACTTTGGATTTGGAACCTTGGATGCATGTGATATTAGGATTGATATGCGGGATAAATCTAAGGCAGATGCATAATTATGGTTCATTCCAACTTTTGTTATACTCTTATTATGTTTAAACTTATTGTTAACATTGTAGATTCAACGTTTCAATACTGAGGTCACTCGTTCTGTAGCCTTGATCTATAGTGTTGTTGTCACTCATCCTTCCATTGTAAATCTACTCTAGGATGTAGGCGTCAATGGCTTGCATGCTAGTTCTATCAGTTCATTTATTTTTTGTTATAGTAGCGAGGGATACATACTTATATTCATACTTTTTATATGGATAATAGTTAGTTGTATCGGTGTGTTTGACGTTTGACTTGTGTTGATGACATCAGAGTTCTAAGATATCTTTCATTGTTGATATTTAATTTTGATATCAGTTTATTCTATTCTCGCATGCTCAGATTGGTAATTGTTTATTAGAATTACGTAATGCTTAATTTAGAACTAGTTAATTTATTTTTAAATATTACGGGGTGTCACAGAGTGTCACTAATGTGAGGGGGGGGGGGGGGGGGGGGGAGAGTTAGCAGCAACCCACTTGAAATAGATTAATAAAAGGTTCAAATGAAAATATCAAACATTTAAATTATCACTATATGTAAGGGTATATTTGTAATTATACTCCTAAAGGAGTGTGGTTTGGACTTTTATAAACCTAATCCTGACGTTTTTTTACATTGAATTTGGCACCGCCCCGTTTATGGACCCCCAAATTCACCCCATAAGGGTTAGGGCCCATGCCCCCCCCCCCCCCCCCCCCTCTACCGGGGCCCTGTTGCTATCTCTACAGGCATCCACACTTAAACTTGAGTGAAAATCAGCTAAAGTGAGCTTTTCAATATCATCATAAAGTTATATATATATATATATATATATATATATATATATATATATATATATATATATATATATATATATATATATATATATATATATATATGTGTGTGTGTGTGTGTGTGTGTGTGTGTGTGTGTGTGTGTGTGTGTAGGGTAATGCACTTATGTGTTTTTCATGTATAGAAGTTATTTTTTAAATCTTACATCTCATTAACAAGACTAATCGATCAATGTAAACAGTTATCTTACATTATCGAAAATGAATGAAACAGCCTTCCCAGTTTAATTTCCATCAGTTTTGAATTCTTTTTCTCTTAGAATCAATCTAGAGAGATTTTCATAGTCACTCTTGGACTAACATAACATATCCTCTCGCTTAGCTGCTCACGAGTGTTAATCAACCTAATTATTTCGCTCTTGTTAAGGGATTCCCAGCTTACATGGGTGGATGATAGTTGTCTATCCAATAATCATAAACATAAACATAAGAGTAAAAGGCAATACAAACACCCCGCATATGATAAGTTTTGCGTGTGTTTAATAATTTATCTTTAATGCATGGGCTCGTTTCAAAATTTTGTTTTGCTTCCTCAAAACCTCACAACCAACACTTTAACTTATTATATACAAGTAGGAAATGTTTTCATTTTGTCATATAGTGATACCTCTGTTCTAAAAGTCCCGCCTAGGCTCCGCCTAGGCTTGAGGCTTGAGAGAAACGCATCGCCTACGCCTTATTACGCCTTATTCTTGGTAAAAGGCTTAAGGCACACTTTAAAAAAAAAAACAAAGGATTAGTTGACAAATATTGGTTATGGAGCATGAATATGAGAAAGATGGCTACCAAACATATGGATATATTTTCAAAATTCAAGGTATGTACTATTTTATTATATTACTAGCCTTGGAATAATTAAAATAATAAAAAAAGGAAAAACACCTTTTTACGCCTAGGCTTCGCCTAAGCCCGCCTAGGCTCCTAAGGTTTGAGGCTTGACCTCTACGCCTCGACCACGCCTCGCGCCTTTTAGAACCTTGTGATACAATGGAAGGAGATAATCCATAAATCATCAAATTTTTACATTAATTTTGCAATAAAGTCTAAATTATCACAATGCTATATACATATTTATTATGATTATTAATTTTTTTGCTTCTAGAACAATTGTTTGAGAATGTCAAACACTACCCATTTTGACTTTGGGATTTCTATTTTAATTTCTTTTTTGTGTGGAAGGTTAAGATGGCCCATCTACCTACTACAACATTGACAGAAATACCCTTCCATTTAATTCCTGATCTCATTTGTCAATGATTCACTGCATTCATGGTAACAACGTACACATTTGGGGGAGTGACCTAAGTCCATTTTAAATTAATCGGGGACAAGATGTTAGGGTGATGTCCCACCTACCATACCATGGCCCACCAAGATATCTTTTAGTCAACCAAATACACGGTTCATGATCAAAATCACAGGCTCATTGGATAGGAGATGTATAAGCACCCAAACATTGGAAAAATCAGTTTGTATACTCTAACCAATCAATCACTCTCGGTTGTTATGCCTTTAATTTGATATTGTTATAATTCTAAGAAATTGGTTCATATGTTTAGTTTCTAGAACACCTATAACTGTGTAAGCAAACCTACCCCTTATTTGTTAATTCATTTTCACTTAGAATATGACTCAATTCTAGAACATACAGCACAAATTTTACAAATTACAAAATCAGAAACTGGCCATGCATATATGTTATGAGTGATGTTAACATTTAGGTGAGTTTCTCATTTAATATACTATAATTGCCTTGTTATCTTTATTTATACATTACCACATATTTTTGTAGCTTGTGTGCATGGTTTTTGTAGATCTCAACTGTTAATGAAGATAAATGACGAAGTCAAGACAAGTTAGTAAAATTGTCATACAAAATACAAAATATTTTTTTTATATTAACTAAGTAACATGTTTTTACGAGGAAAAAAGAAGAGGGAAAAAAAACTCTAAAAGATTTTTCTAAACAATCCACAATTAACGATCAGTTTGGAAAATCGTCCCAATTTAAGTGTCTCTAGCTAGTGGTACATATGGGAAAGTCACGCAAATCACTTCAGCGATTGAGAAAAATCTTTTAGCGGTACTTTTTCTAGAAATTTTATGGGAATTAAGGGGAAATATGACATTTTTATCTTAAAAAATTCCAGAGGTATTGATCAATACGGAAGATCTCAATGTTAATGTAGCAAAGGAAATAATGCAAAATTAATGATTTTGTGATTTTACCTTAAAAGCCCTTATAAAGATTAATATAATTTCAAATTAGATATCTTGTGATTTTATGAAATTAGATGTTACCATGTTGCTCTTAATAGAAAATGAAAAAAAAGATTAGATTAAGGCACGGATGCTGCTGATGAGTATATATTAACATTGTGCATTGTGAATATATCAAGAGTAATACTAGGTATATAGAGAAAAACAAACTTAAAAATCAGATCCAATTGAGGTTTCAACAATACATGACTAAGTCAGTTTTCCGGGTATACCTTAGTATTAGTCATATATCAAACCTCACATCCATATTTAGGGCATTTTGCCAAAATATAACGACGTTACTATTTATTTTTCAAACATAAGAAATTTAAGATAAATCTATCCCAAAGTAGAAGGAACAATGTGGGCCAATTTATTTTTCTTTTGAAAACAGGGGTTAAATTAGGAGTGGTTACCGTACCATACCGTTTTGGTCCTAAAAATTATGAGTTTGGTATACTATTTTTTACTACTGCAAATTGAATTTAGTGAAACCGAAATTACTGAAAACTTTGTGCTTGGTTTGGGTTTATACATTTAAAAATCTGATTTACCAAAATTACCGTACTGAAATTAAATACCGAAACTACTGTTCAAAATACCAATTTAATATGTCAAATATATAAATCTTATATTATATTTATAAATTTCTATCATTCGTTAAACTCATTTATCACAAAATTTAACATCAAAATTAGGTGGTATTTTTCCTTTTAAGTATACGGTGTATAAAATATGTTTAGTTTATGAGTTAATTTATATATATATTGCATTTGGGAATTGAAAATACCTAAAAATAATCAATAAAAAATAAAAATTGACCAAAAAATTAAGAAAATTGAAACTAAAAGTACAAAAATAAATCAATATTACAAAAATAATTTTTTTTCCAAAAATACTGAGAAAACCGAAATGCAGAGCCGTTTGGTATTAACAAAAGTTTTTGAAAAATCAACAATTAAAACTATCTAAACCGAACGTAACGAAAAAATTAATACGATGTTGGTACACGCCAAATACAGATCAAACCGACCGATAACAACTAGGTTAAATAGAAAACTCGGTTATCAGATTTGGTCTCGAGTCCCAATGTTGTGAAATATTATATCATTTGGACTGTGGCTACTTGTTTTTAGTAAATTGCTATACTAGTAAGATCTTAGAATAATCAAAATCAAACATCCCGCGTAGGCTAACACTGGGAAGAAAAAGCCAACACACAAAGGTGGTTTCACAAACAACTTCATATTACTTTACAGTTTACACATGAAAACAAACCGAGTCAAATAACTTCCAAACCGGCTTTTCGGCTATCTAAGGCATTTGGAAAGATTTGAAAAGTTTCGGAAAGTGGAGACAAATTTCCCAAAGATAGAGATAGTAAATTACATTAGTGGCCCTTAAACTTGACCCGTATAACGATTTGGTCCTTGAATTTTACCCTTATTGTGAACTTTCCGTCCGCTAAATGTGATATAGGTTAGGGTTAATCATTTTTCAAAGACATTTACTAATACCAAATCATTCTGTGTTTCGATTTTTTTGGTAAATTTTTCTCTTGGTAATTTCATTTTTCCTGGTGTTTTTAGCTTTTTTTTTGGGACATATACCAAATACTCGACATTTTTTAATACTCATTTAGTCCAAACTTTTTTATTTTGCCTCAAAAAGTCCTTTGCCACATATTTTGGAAAGGGGGTGCCGCTGGCGCGGACCTCTAAAAATAAGAGGATATTGAGTGCTTGAGGGACTAAATGGGTTAAACTAAAAATATGTGTCATTTTTAAAAAATATATATTTATAGTAGGGACTATTTAATAATTGACCCTTTTTTTTTATAATTTTCTACTCATTTTCGTTCTTTTATTTTTTTAGTATTTTCAATATCCAAATGTAATATTTAAACTAACATATAAGCTAAAATATGTTTATATGTCGTGCACATAAATATCAAACAGTCAAGGTATAGACCTGGATTTCTCACATAAAAGCTGAAAAAAATTCTTCTCGAAGAAAAAACAAATTAATATGCATGTGTTCTTAACCTGAAAACTTTTATACTAAAACTTATATACTTTCTAAATGTAAAAATACTAGTCACTTTTCGTATTAACTTTTGTGATAAATGGGTTAAGTTAATTATATAAATTTACAAAAATATTATTTATTTATTTATATTGGGCATATTAAATCCATTTTTAAGATGGTAGTTTCGAAATTTAATTTTGGAATGGTTATTTCAGTAAATCATTTTTTTAAATGTCCAATCCAAAACAACCACCAAATTTTTTGCAATTTCGATTTGCAATAATGGAAAAGTAGTAAATGAAAATCAGAATTTTCGATCCAAAATAGTGCGGTGCAATAAAAAACTACATCATAAACCACCCCTAGTGTCAGGTCGTTTGACATGTTAAGTTTAACAAGTCGAGTTATGATTGACGAATAGTAGTTAGTACTCTTGTGCTAGGCACTTAACTATTTAACGTTAGAAATCGACATATGGGTAAGATTGTTACACTTGGGCACCGTTTGGTTCGCGGTAAAGTTAGGTGGAATCTAATTCCTTCCGAACATTCCTGGAAAAATGTAAGATTATTGCGTTTGGTGAGACGTTAAGTTGCATGGGAATGTGGACCCCAATGGAATCAGATTACCTCCGTTGTGGGAAAGTGAGTGGAATCAAAATCCATCCAATATAGGTGGGATTCTTACTTTCCCATGGGAATCCTTACAAGTAATTTTTGTGAAGAAAAAAATGCCCTTAAAAATATTAAATTATAAAACTACCTATAAAAACTAAATATTTATTTTATAAAGAAAATTTTATTATGTCAGTTTGTATTAAATTTAAAGTCGAACAAATTTTATTTAAACATTTTTTTTACTCATGTAATAATTAATTTGATTGACTTAATATATAATTCACACATATCGACAACAAATTATTATATTTGTTAAATATTGGAAAATATATATTTAAAAAAACATATTTGAGTTCATACATTTATAAATAATGAACTGTAATATTCTGTATATATACGTGTGTGTATGCGTGTGTGTATGTGTGTGTGTGTAAAGATATATAATTGGTAAAGGGTATTATTAATATATATTGTACATTTTCATATCACTTTCCATATATGAACTAAGCACAAAATTTTGATTCCCAATAGGAATTCATTTGTTAACTAAACAGAACGAAAGGATTTGGAATCCTAGTAAAAGGTATCTTGGTAATCACAATCCATTCAAAATATTATCGTAAACCAAACGGGGCATTTATATAATTAGGAGGTAATATTGTTACAAATAAATAGATTAGGGGGCGGAATTATTGAAAAGGGTTAAGTTATGTATATATAAACAAAAAACATAAATAAGAGGTTGTTTCGAGACAGATGAAAACAAAGTCAAGGTTCGGGTAACGTTGTCATTTTTCATTCAACCAAAACATGTAGACATATTTGAACTCGTTGCCAACCAAAATATTATAATACTATAGTATATCTACACATGTACGTGTCAAAAGTAGGTGGAAACCCACAATATATAATGTCATTAACAAATCAAACAAGAGAAACATTAGGTTATATATATATATATATATATATAAAAGGAGTTGCTTGCAACCCTCTATCTATATATATGTCCTTCCATTTCAACTAACTTTTCAAGTTTCTCATTCCCTACCTTAAGCCCAAACAAAGTGTACAAAATGATTGTGAAGAAGATAACATGGCAAAATTTAGTGCCAAATTGTTTTAGTGTTTCAACACCTAAGGTGAAAAAAAGTGTGGGGGCTAAGCAAATTTCATTTCAGAGGCTTTCTATATCGGATTTGAGTAATTCTACTTTGTCTGAGGATATTTCTATGTCATTGGCCGGGACAAATCTTCATGTGTTTAGTTTGGTTGAGTTGAAGGTGATTACACAGAGTTTTTCTTCAAGTAATTTTCTTGGGGAGGGTGGGTTTGGACCGGTTCATAAAGGGTTTATTGATGATAAACTTAGACCCGGTTTAAAGGCTCAACCTGTGGCTGTTAAGCTTCTTGATTTGGAAGGGTTGCAAGGACATAGAGAATGGCTGGTATGTTTTTACTAAGATACCCTTTTACTCTCTTTCATTTTAGGGTTTGACTCTTTATGTTATTAATTCTTGGGGTTAAATTGTCATAAATACTGTTTTTAAGACGTATTGTGAGAATCTTTTGTGACGTTTTATAAATATTTGTGACACTTTTTTGGTCAATGGCTGAGAATTGAAAACTTCAAGGACCAGAATTAGTATTAAAGAATTAATACGGCAAATTCAAAATTCCAAATCACCATTTTCCATTTCGTTTTTCTTAATTAGTACAAAAAAATTAGAGAAAACATTTAAATGAATGTATTTAGTTTATAACATTCTATTTTTCCTTTTGAGGTTATTTGGGGTTAATGATTGCTCGATATTGATTTTAGTCCTTTGATTTTATTATTTCGCGAGGTTAAATCGTCAGGAATACTGTTTTTAAGACGTTTTGTGAGAATATTTTGTGACGCTTTATGATAATTTTTTACACTTAAGAATTGAAAACTTTAGGGATCAAAATCAGTATTAAAGAATTAGTGCAGGCAAATATTAAATCACCATTTTCCATTTCTTAATTAGTATAATTATTAGAGAAAATAGTTAGCTCGATGTATCTGGTTTACTTAAATCTAAATAGTTTATTTTCAGACTTGAAAAAAAAAAGAGCTAATCGTTACAATTTTTCTTAATCAAAATGTCTCTAGAGGATATGAAACCTTTAGATGCAATCCCTCAATGAATAGATATTTTCAATGCAAACTAAATACTTTACCAAACTAACATTTGGACGGTAAGCCATGTATGGGCCACATCATATCATAATAACTAAAAATATCTAAACCTTTTTGAGAATTTTTGTTTCTCCAATCACCTAAATATGAAAGACTCCAATTATCATTGTTAATTAATTAATGAGTGTTATATAATCTCCCCTGGATCTTAGATTCATTATATCATATACATTTCTCTTGTTCTTTCAAAAATTAAATAATTGGATTTGATAATGTTGTCATCCACTAACATGTAAGTTTAGTAATGTGTGTGTATATATATTATTGAGGACTTATTTATTTTTTATATTTAACAGACAGAAGTGATATTTCTTGGGCAATTGAGGCATCCACATCTAGTGAAGTTGATTGGTTATTGTTGCGAAGATGAACACAGACTACTCGTTTATGAATACATGCCACGTGGAAGCTTAGAAAATCAACTCTTTAGAAGTACGTTTCCCTTTTGTTGTCAATAATACTATACATTGAATTTTAAATTTTTGTGCCTCTTAATTTTAGATTATTTCCTGTTTTGTTTAATAATTATATGTTTGTAGCTGTAAGCCAGTCACTTAAATGGATTATAGTAAAATCCAGGACATTGTCAATAAAAGTGTATATAATATTATTGTTTTATTTTATGATTTATCTTGAAAAATATTATTTAAAATGGAAAATTGAGAAGAAGTCAATAGAAGGATCAATTTTGGAGGGTTGACTTTGGGAAGGACTGTTTCTCTTTTCTAACATCAGATTTTTAATAGGACTTGAGTATTACAAAGTTTACCAATTCCTTGAGTGCCAGCAATGTAGACTTATCAGTCAACATGTTTTGTTTTGTTTTAAATCTAACCAATCAATTTTGATTATATTTTAAAAAGTCTTTTTTCTTAAGAGTTGCATTATTGCATGGTAAATAGTACATTGGAATAGCTTTATTTTGGAATTCTATATGTACTGTAGACATTCAAAATAGTACACAAAAAGTGAATGCACAAAATGTATTTGCACTATTTGATTAATTATAAAATATATCTCATATAGCAACAGTTAAATTTTATCTATTTAAATGATGATAAATATCTATAAAGTAACCTTTTGTTAACTGATTTATTTTATGTTATGGCTTACAGGATATTCAGTTTCACTTCCATGGTCGACAAGAATGAAAATCGCGGTCGGAGCTGCGAAGGGGCTCGCCTTCCTCCATGAAGCTGAAAAACCTGTTATATATAGAGATTTTAAAGCTTCCAACATATTGTTAGACTCGGTAAGTTTCAAATTTTCAAACCCCTAAACTATCTCGTCTCGCTTGTGCTTTAAAATATTTTGTTTCTTTGCATTATCGTTATTGAATTCTCTTGCCTTTTCCTTTTTCCTTTTAGGATTACACGGCTAAGCTCTCGGATTTTGGCCTTGCAAAGGATGGTCCAGAAGGAGATGACACGCACGTCTCCACGCGAGTCATGGGCACACAAGGCTATGCTGCCCCTGAATACATCATGACCGGTAACTTTTCCGTTTCCTCCCCAATCCTATAGGCATGTTTGGGATAGATTATGAACATTTTTTTTCTCAAATGTAAATAGTTTAAAATAAAGAAATCTTATATGTTCTCTAATTGTAAACACCCCTAGTCATGCAAATAAGCCTTACTATTATTTTTTTTGTGTAAATATTCTATTATGTGTTGAAAAAACATTATTTAGCGACACATGAAGAAAAAATCGACTATAATAGTGATTAAGAGTATTTCGCATAATCAAATATTTTATGAAGTATTTATAATTAGTATGATAGTTCTCTGGCAGTGTATACTTAAATTTAATGATTCTAATGTCAATTTTGGTTGTTTTCAGGTCACTTGACAGCGGCAAGTGATGTGTATAGCTTTGGAGTGGTACTATTGGAGCTCTTAACTGGGCGAAGATCTGTGGATAAGAGTCGGCCCCAAAGAGAACAAAACCTAGCGGAGTGGGCCAGACCTCTTTTGAAGGATTCTCGAAAACTGGGTCGAATAATGGACCCAAGGCTTGAGGGTCAGTACTCAGAGATTGGGGCCCTCGAGGCGGCCGCATTGGCCTATCAGTGCCTAAGCCATCGGCCCAAGTTGAGGCCCACCATGAGCACAATTGTTAAGACACTCGAGCCTCTTAAGAATTTTCAAGACATTTCGGTTGGAACGTTTGTGTACACTGTTCCAACTGAAACTATTACGAAAAAGGAGAATTCTCCAAAAAAAGAATCGAAGATAGAAAATGACAAAAATACCCATCACCTTCACCATAATCATCATCAAAACCACCATCTCCATCATGGTAATAAGCATGGGATTAGACCACAAAGTGCTCCGGACATTGCTTTGCATAAAAATCACAAAAATGGTTTAAATTCTCCCTTGAACACTAGATACAAAAAGAACATAGGCTAGTGAGATTTTTTGTTGATAAATGTAAATAGAGATTTTTATTTTATCCCATGTCTTGTATTGGATTGCATACTTTGGCAGATCCTAGGCACAAGTGTAAGGATTGTCCTCTGAGGAAGACTTGTTTGATTTTTTAATAGATTCTTATAAAATTTTATTTTTTAATTTTTGCAAATTGTACCTGGAATGAAAGGGTTTAATTTTCTCTTCAAAAAAGAAATGTACCAAGTCTTTATCATTCTCAATGAATATCATTTTTGTCTAGGTTGGAATATATCAGTTGATTGTTATTAAAAATGGTCAACTAAACTACTTGAACTATATATATTTTACAGATCACTCAAAACGTAACAAATTTGTAAAAAAATTATACACAAGAACAAGTTTTTGTCAACTTTTTATCTTCATTTTTTGTGGTCTATACAATATCTATAGTTCACAGAGATTTAATGTAATTTACCCTATTAAAAATATAAAACTTGTTTATATAAAAAAACATATTGCAAAAAAAAGGGGGGTGGGGGTGTAGGACTGGCAATTTTTGACACTATAAATCGTTTAGGGTAATAATTCAAACATGACACGATTACCTTGTATAGATTTAAGAGTATCCAAAACTTATACTCAAATCAAAATCAACTAGACTCGAAAATGACACGACTAACCCAAATTGCCACTCCGGAAGGAGGGGGGGTACTTAAAACCCACTTTTTGATGTGTTATTTGACTTATCTTCCACATTGTTATTTGATGTGTTATTTTACTTAAACTACTATTTTGTTGCAAAGATGCGTATAGTTTACAAGTTCACACCATGGGCCTTTTTGGAAATAAGATACATAGTTTAAGGGGTTATTTTGAACATATAGAGCCTAATAAAATTGTATAAATTCAAAGTTTAGGGGAACTATTTGCACTTCCCTAAAAATTACTTTGCATTTGACTATTACTAGACACCCACAACTTGGATGTATTACCTGGAACTTTAAAGAAAATTCCAAATACAGCTAGACAGTTTGGAATAGCTACTAAAGATATCATATCATGAGTTAGAATAATAAGTTAATATACTTCCATGGAATTATTTTTAACATGGACCCACACCATGTTTATGGTTACACAACATTGCTATTAAATTATGTCAAGTGTTTCAAGAAAATCCACCAAATCCCCTGTTTTTAGGGTTTTTCTTTTTAAATCATGAATTGGAAAAATGCAATGTATGGCTCTTTTTCATACCCTCTCATATCCACACAAACTGGTCCTTTTTTTTGTTTTTTTTATATAAATTTAACGACAAATTTGTTTTGTTTGAATCGGGGTTTTTAAAGAATCTTGAATTTTGTGTGAAAATTCCTTAAATGATCTAAGCGTCTTAAAATTTCCCATGATTGATCACAGGGTTGGTCCCGAGATTTTAGGAATATGAGGCGAACTCTTGAATTGAAAGCTCCATATTTAAGAAGAGATTTTTTTTATTAATTTGTAAATTGTAGGGCTTTTTTTACCCGAAAAATGCCGACTTATTTTTTCAGGAGTTGCGATAAGTTTAAATGTTTGTCCGTTCAGTTTTCAACCAATTATTTTTGGAATGATTGAAAAATGACGTTATAAATATATATACACATATAGCTTTTGAGACTGGTAAAATGCATCAAAAATTGAGGACTCGAGGCAGCTGCTTCCTTGACCTCCCCTAAAAACCGGCCCTCATTGATCTTAATTTATAAATCAATATTCAACATCTATAGTTAAGACAAAGCTAACACAAGAAATATTGTGATCTATTTTCGGACATTTAAAGATGTTAGGCTTATAGTGTTTGCTATATTGAAATTAGAGCGGTCTGTTTCAAATCAAATTCAGCTGACTCTTTACATTTTGAGAAAGAAATTTTACTAATTTGAACTATTTGGACAAAATAACGTATTTGGGATTAAAATAAAATTTTGTGCATATTTAAAGAAAACATTTAAGTTCAAAATTTGACTCCCTTATTATTATTTTTTTTAAATAAGAGTTCAGTTTTATTTTTTTCGTCTCAAATTAGGAGTTACTATTTAAAAATCAAATATAATAAATTAATTAACTTAGAGATTAACTTTCACTTAGAAAAGCAGGTAACGTGACTTGGGCAAATGGTTAGGTAGTTTCCTTAGTGTGCAAGAAAATTAGGTATGTAATATATAATAAAAAAAGATCTTAAATTGAGATGTCTCAGAAAATGTTTGATTATCAGTTTGATGTAGGCTTCAAAAAATTGTGATGTTATCATTTGACCTATAATGAATGTTTAGGTTTGTCATGGTTTTGGGTAGTTTGCTAAACAAGTTTTTACGATGTTTAATACGTGACTAGATTTTTTGTACAAGTGAAATTAAAAAGTGAACCGTTGTTTGTTTAAAATGGATTTGAACAATTCAGCAGGTACTAGGGACTTTTTCTAGTACCCTTTTTTAACTCATTTAAGTGGATGTAAATGCAATTATTGTTAAGTACCCATCTTAGTTTTTTTTTATTTATTTTTATTTTTTATCACGCGTGTTAGTTTCATGTATTTGATTTGATTGCTCTTTGACTTTTATTTATGTATGCTCCCGGCCAAATTTGTTTTTTTTGAAATATACTTATTAAGAAATTTAAAACAAACCTAATGTTGGGAGGACGTTGAGTCACTAGCGGATGCACATGGGGACCGAGGGAGGCCTTGCCCCAGTTTAATTTTTGATTTTTTTTTTTTATATATATGTAGGGTTTTTTGATAAAATTTCAAATTTTCGGGTATAACTCTAATTATATTCAAACCCATCAGGTATTTTTTTAACCTTAAGCTGATTTTTGTATATATGATTTTTGTGTATGCGAGCCGGAGCCACTAACTCATCACCATCAGGTATTTTTTTAACCTTACGCTGATTTTTTGTATGTATGATTTTTTGGAGAAATTGTATGCATGATTTTTTGTACTCCCACAAAAAATATACCGTTATTTCTGTAATCCGCCCCTTGTCAAATTTCTGTAATTTGTGTCCCAAATATAAATGCCGCAAAAAAACTCGAAATAAACTCGAAACATATAATTTGTAGTCAATTTGGATGAACTACAATTTGTATAAAACTCGAAATAAAGTTACAATTTGTATAAAACTCGAAATAACCAAAAAAAAATCGTCTCGGGGCTCCCGCCCCTGAAACCCCGGCACCACTCAAAACTTTGGCCCCGATTGAATAAAAATCCTAGATCCGCCACTACGTTGAGTCAAGGTTTCTGAGTACGATATCATCAGTACTGATAATATCATTAGCAACATCGTTGATGTGGATACGCAACCAAATTTCGGGAGAAAAGTTAGAGAAACTTTATATATCTCATAGTCTCGTAACAAAGCTCAATCTCAAACGAGAGCTTTTCCGTATGAACATAGAGGAGGTTGAGGATCTCATGAATCTTTTGAGTATATTTCATGAGATTGTGGATCAATTCAAAAAGATTGATATAAAGATCACTATACCAAAACACTGATTTTATCACAAAAGTGACAATGACAATGTTTATCATTACCCGTGACAGTGATAACATT
The DNA here is from genome assembly GCA_949130495.1 of Sambucus nigra. Taxonomy (NCBI): domain Eukaryota; kingdom Viridiplantae; phylum Streptophyta; class Magnoliopsida; order Dipsacales; family Adoxaceae; genus Sambucus; species Sambucus nigra. Next base: position 381,142,848 of record OX422211.1, read on the forward strand.
TTTTATGATATATAAAATAATTTGTCAATGCCATAAGTAGTGATAAAACTTTTTTTCCAATTTATCACCGTCTTAGATAAGATAAGTGGATTAGTTTGTTAGTGTTACCAACAGTGATAGGGTCCGTTTGGTTTGTGGTGAAATATTTTTCAACGTGTTAAAAAATAATTCACTTAGGTAAAATTTGTGTTTGGTTGGACATTTAACGTGGTGAAATAAAATGAATATGTTCAAAAGTGGGGTGAAATTTTCACCATTTAAAATCATGAGTAAAGTGAATAATTCAACAGGTAACCATAACGAAATTTATCTTATTGTCAAACTAACATTTCTTATTTTCACTCCAACTATCAAATCATACGATCATTACACATTACTTACATAAAAACTATTATAAAAATATTTTTTGTTAAAAATAACGTTTTCATAACTCTTTTAAAAACAATTATTTTATAACTGTTTAAAAAATGTTTTTTATTGAAAATAAGTTTTAAAAGATTAATTCTAATTTTTTATTTAAAAACAGTTATAAAAATGCTATTTGTTTAAAAATTATTTTTCAAATAGCTATCACAACGTTATTTTTTTTTTAAAGTTATAAAAACATTTTTGCATTAAAAATAATGGCTTTATAACGGTTTTAAAAATAATTTTTTTAAAATTGTTTTAAAAATATTTTTTTATTGAAAATAAAAGTTAAAAAGTTCTTTCAATTTTTTTTTTTTGAAAACAGTTATAAAAATGTTATTTGTTTAAAAATTATTTTAAACCAGTTATTAAAATGTTATTTTTTCAAAAAAACATTAAAAAAGTTATAAAGATGTTTTTGTATTAAAAATAACGTTTTGATAAATGTTTTAATATTTTTTTATAACTGTTTTTAAATTGTTTTTTTATTCAAAAAAACTGTTGAAAATTATTTCTAAAATAATTTTACTTTTAAAAACCAGTTATAAAAATGTTATTTGTTTAAAAATTATTCTTCAAATAGTTATTAAAAAGTTTTTTCTATAAAAAAAATTAACGTTTTTATAACTGTTTTCAAAATAATTTTTTATAGATGTTTTAAGATTGTTTTTTTATTGAAAATAACTGTTGAAAAATTATTTCTTAAAAAACTATATTTAAAAAAAAAAAAAGAGTTATTCAAATGTTTTTTTTTAATTGAAAAAGGTATAAAAAACGTTTCTATATTAAAAATAATGTTTCTATAACTGTTTTAATATAATTATTTTATAACAATTTTAAAAATGTTTTTTATTTTAAAAAAATGTTGAAAATTATGTCTAAAAAGTCGTTATTTTTTTAAAAACAGTTATAAAATTGTTATTTGTTAAACAATTATTTTAAAAACAGTAATTAAAATTTTATTTTTTTAAAAACATTGCAAAAGTTATAAAAAAGTTTTGTATTAAAAATAACGTTTTTGAAATTGTTTTAATATTTTTTTATAACTATTTAAAAATGTTTTTTTTATAGAAAATAACTGTTAAGGAATTATTTCTAAAAAAATATTATTTTTTAAAAGCAGTTATAAAAATTTTATTTCTCTAAAAATTATTTTTGAAACAGTTAAGAAAACTTTATTTTTAAAACAAGTTTTAAAAAAAGTTATAAAAACGGTTTTGTTTTAAAAATATTTTTTTATAACTCTTTTAATTTTTTTTGTAATAACGTTTTTATAACCGTTTTAAAAATTATTTTTAAATATAAAAAAGTTATAAAAACATTACTTACAAAAATGTTTTTAAAACAGTTGTTAAAAAAATATTTTTAAAACTGATATAATAACGTTATTGTTAATACGAAAACGTTTTTATAACTGTTTTTGAAATTATTTATATCATTATAAAACATTATTTTTAATACAAAAACGTTTGTATAATTGTTTTAAAAATAATTTTTAAGACAATTATAAAAACGTTATAAAAACTATTTTTAAAATAGTTATAAAAACGTAGAGGAAACAATAGTTAAAAATAATGTGAAAAAGTTAAATATTACTTTACTCATTTTCATTATATTTGAACTGTATTTTTTTTTATTAGTGACTAATAAATCTGTTTAATGTTATTTTATCGTGTTACAAATTTATAGAAATATGCTGTTCAAACATGAAAAATGTATGCGAGTGGGGATGGGGGTGGGGGTGGGGTGGGGGGTATGTGTCAAATTGAGTTTATGAGGTAAAGAGATATTAATTTATTTTTTATGGTAGTGACGCTTGTATGATTAAAATCAAATAGTTAAATATATCTATTTTTGTGTGTATTTGAAGTATGGGGGTAATATGATCATTTTATTTTTTCATCATATTGCTCTTGACCATTCAAACAAAAAATGGTAAAAAGGTTAAAATTTTCACCTAGTAAAAACTCGACAATCCAAACAGAAATGATAAAAATAAAATCACTAAATTAATAATTTATCTTTAACTTTTAACAGATGAAAAATATTTCACTAAAAACCAAACGAAACCTTAATATTTTTGTCAAAGCTCAAGGTGAGCACAATATTTCTTGTCATTTTTACAGTGCTATTGGTAGTGACAAAGTTGTTTGGTTTTATTATGTTAAATTAAGTTACGACGATCATCATAACATTACTCCAAACTTTTAAGTTTAGATTATATACATACATATTGATCTCTCTATCATCATAACAATAATGCATTTTTTTCATCTATGTAGAAAGATGAGGTTCGTATAGATAATGTTGCTAAGACAAATCCTTTATCATGAGGTATTATTTGTTTTCATTATATTTTGGTTTTTAGTACTCTTTAGTTTTTGTTGAGCTATTGTTGGGTCTATCCTAGTAGTATAATTTAAATTTCATGTGAACTATGTGAGTTTTATTAACGTAAAATTTCCCCATCAAGGTTAGTGTAGCTGAGAAAATATGGATAATGGTTTATGGGTCATATTGATATACGCATGATTTGATGGATTTAGTATCCCTGATTGTTTGGTTCGTGTATTTGGGTCATATTTCGCGCCGACATGATATGACACGATAAGGGTTTTTCGAATACGAACACGACACGGCACGAATTCGTGTGTTTTTTAATTGACACAAGCACGACCCATATAAAAACCACATAACACGACACGATACGACTAACACGATTTCTTAAAATTTCACGCTAAATTAAACATAAATAGACACGATAATCCGAATAAAAACACGATTAACACAACTCATAATTTTTGTACGAACATGAACACGAACACGACACGACTTCATGCAAAAAAATCCGACAAGAATACATCGTGTCAATTTTGGATCAATTTCACGTCGTTCCGTGGCGTGTTTTTGTATCGTTTTTAAAATTTTCACCCGAGTTCATAATTTTGTGCTTTGTGGAACGTGGTACCGAATTCATGTGTGAAGTTTGATCTTTAAGAAATGAATGGGTATCACACAGTCACAATTTAATTTAGCATATGGAAAAACAATAGCATAGTTTTTTTTTGCCAAAAGAAATAGCAAAGTTGTTTAACATTTAATTATCATGTCGCATTAAATCAGGGAAAATGAATAAACTCATTACTCTTTGACTTCTTACTATGTGTACTAACTAAAGGGTCCAATTATTAGACACGAATTAGAACATAATAACACGATACGTAACAAACCCTAAATTAGAACGAGATACCGTGCATGTGCCAAGATTTTATGACACAAGGTCATCTCGTATCGTGTTCATGGCATAATTATGAAACATGGTATCTTGTTGTGTCTATTTAAAGGGGTGACTAATGGGCGGTTCTGGATGGTTAAGGGCGGGTAAAAAATGGAGACGTATAAATCTGGGTGGGTCTGGCAGAATAATATTGGTCGGGTTGGTTAAACCCGGGTCGGTTCAAAATCGAGTCAGATCGGGTTTACCCTCTTTTTGGGTTTTTTTAAAAGGAAATCCAAAATTAAACTAACATATAATTATGGTTAACATGATAATTATTTTTTTAAATACCTGTTCAATTTAACATAATATGAGAATAACATGTACAAATTGCAATATGAGAATAAGAGGAAAACTTTGTATCTTACTTGTTCACATGGAACACAAAATTTTAAAAAATTATTACCTGTTCAAATACTAGCAAATAAGAGGAAAACTTTGTATCTTACTTGTTCACATGGAACACAAAATTTTAAAAAATTATTACCTGTTCAAATACTAGCAAATACTTGTTCACAAAGAACACAATTTAAAAAAGTTATTAACATCTGTTGTTAGGGTATCAGCAGTAGACTCTGATGTTCGTCATCATTTGTTATAATCATAACCCTTAATATAAAGGTATCAGATGTCGTGATGAAGAGGGATAGGGATGAGAACAGATGTTATGGTACGAGAAAGAGAGTGTTGTCATGAAGAGGGAGAGGGAGATTGAGAGGGAGTTCGATTGTGGAGGAGTGGGTGAACTGAGACGATTCTGGGATTGAGCGGGATTTTAGCACTGACTTAGGTATTTTAATGAAACTGTTGTACATTTCCAAAAATAAAAACAAAACCTTTATATAAAGACAAAAGAAATATTATTTAGGCCGGTTAATTTAACAGGAGATATAAAACCAAATAAATGAAAAAATTTACAACGGCTCACCTATGAGTGATGTAAATTAATGTTTAAAAGTGTCTTAAATAGATATTTTTCTTATAGTGTGTCGTGACACCTATATCCTAAGGAACAGTGAGAGGATGCTGGTAGGGGAACTAATCAAGACTGGGGTGCTACGGACGATTTGGATCCTGAAAACATTGAAATCCACAACATTATCAATAAGTATAAAAACAATAAGAGTATAACTGTAATTGGAATGAACCATAATTATACACTTGCCTATCATATTTTTGTGTCTTTTAAATTAATCCCACCCAACAATCACAATATAACAATCATATAAGGTACCCATCCCAATTAAACCCATGTTTAAGTCTCATTCTGCACATGTAAAAGTAATAAGTAAATTCTAAATATCATGACACTAATCTACATCAAGTGTATAACACAATTAAGATAAGATTAAAGTCTAAGGATCATATAAGTAAGCCAAGGAATGAAGGCTTATCCCTATTGCCCTAGGGGATCACTTTCGGGTACTAAGTATAGTCTTAGGATGTCCGGAACATAAGACCTCATCACGGTCAGGGATAAATCACCATGTCTACCCATCAATCATATAGCCTACCATAACCAAGACCACATGAAGGAAATATCCCCATAATCCATCTCAGATATGGGTACCTAGACATATGATCTAGAGGTAAAAATCTACAAAGTCATCTCGTCTACTCGCCGAGGCATTATAGTGGTCCGCGCCGTACATTCCCGCTTATTGGAATCCCCCCTTAGTACATTCACCCTGAGTACTCACGCATTGTATGAATTGCGAAAAATAACATGACAAATAATATCCATAACAATCATGGCATTTAAATCTCCATTTCAAATTATTTACTATAATTCAATCTAAATGCAATTGGGAAGTCCCTCAATTGCCTCAAAATTTATATCACTATAATTATCATATAAACAAGCTCATATCACTCAATCTAGGGCAGAGGTTATCCCCCCCCCCCCCCCCCCCCCCAAAAAAAATAATAATAAAATATCCCATTTTTAAAACAATAGGAGAAATTCACCCCAAAATCATAAGCACCGATCGATTGACCAAATCCATCGATCAATTGATCGCCCAGTTATTTTAAAAGTTTCCCCCTTGTGGGTTTTGTCTTCTCCAATTCATCAATTCCCGAACCAAGACTCCATTAATTATCTAAAAACCTTCGTACAAGTTTTAAATATCATCTATATATTGAATCCACATGCAAAACACAATTAAAACATAATTCCATCATCAAAATCCTAATTCCAATTCAAGATTCAACCAAATCATCAATTATTACATTCAAGAATCATGAAAAATTAATTATCTTCAATTCCAATGTATAGTTACATCTAAATAGGGGGCTTTTTATTGTTATCATAATTAGACAAGTTCTATTCATCAAACACTGGGTTTTAAGTCAGATTCATATGAGTTTTGGATCAAATCAAGAGAAATTGAAATAATAATAATTAATTATGTTAATTATGAATTTAGGGATTCAAATCAGATTTAACACATCTTAATTCTATATTCACATGGATAGACACAATCTAAATCAAAATGCAATCATATTATTATTCTATTTAAACTTGCCTAGAAGATTTAATGAAAAAACCTCCAAAATCCATTAAGTTTCATTCTCCTTTAAACCTTTCTCTCTACGAATGGGTCTCTCTAAGATGATGATTATGGTACATCAATGGCGTTTAAGTCTTATTTGTTTATTATTCTTTTTAACTTCCTTATGTTTTAAGTCCAATTTATTCTATTAAATAGCTTTGGAACTCAACTAAACCTTATATCCCACCGATTGGGCATAATTTCATTAATTCCCACAAAAATTACATTCCCTTAATATAACTTTAAAAAAATCAACCTTTAAAATATTTCGAACCCTTTAATTTCTCAAGTATAATAAATTTGGCATGCATACACCTTTACAATAAAAATACTAAATAACATCAATAATATATTATTTTATTTATTTGTTTGGCATAACACGACATTATAGTTAACTAATTCACGATCATTAGAACCCGAGACTGAGGGGATAATCGAAACAAGGAGACCCTCGATACCAAGTCCCAGACCATTCCATAGTTTTTCATAATACACAGTTACATTAAAATAATTATTTAATATTTTATCGTGTCTTAATTTCAACTCATCCATATAACACCCATAACACCTGCATATATAGTTTTTATGACATCACAATTTACCAAAAGCGTAAATATATTTGATATTATAAAAATAAGGGTTATTACAATATTGTCATGTGAACAACATCCTTGTGAATGGTGGAATTTAAGTCGGTAGAACGATTTTCAGCAGAAACTGAGTCATGGAAAAAATGTGCAAAAAGAGTATAAACCTGAATCCTAAAAACTCTCGGAAATTCTTATATGAATTAATGCAATGCAATGCATATAAAATAATTTATTTTTTACTTGAAATGAACAAATTTTGAGATAAATGCAAAGAAAAGCATAAAAATAAACAACTCACACACACATATATACACATACATACACAAAAGTGTAAATTGTGATTGTATTAGGCACATATGATAAATATGATTTGAAATATAGATTTACTTTTAATATTGATTCAAATATGAATTAGGGAAACATTCAATGCAAATCTCAATCAATTAAATATACAGATCATAAAATTCTTATCAAATCAATTTCTTTCAACTTTGTAATATTAATCAAGGTATGATTTATGTAACAAATAAATATATAAGATCAACATGAATACATATAACCAAATCTTATGATCATTACAAATTATGTTTAAATTCCTCATTACACCAATTTTCTTTCAAGATCTCAAGTAAATGGTAGTTTTTAACCATTTTTCTTCCTCAAGCATATGTTGTTCAAAATCTTTTGAATGCCAACTAATTTTCATTGCCTTATCTTGTTTTTAATGTCAATTATGCTTTGGCTCGTGGTTACTTCAAATATAGTGTCTTTTGTCATTGATTGACTTTTCACACACCTAGATGACACCTACCCAATGATACTAAAATTCAAAATCAAGTGTAATCACTATAATGGTAGCCCTTATCAATGAATGAAAATGGTCCTTTTTCAACTCCTTCAAATTATAAAACACATAAAACTTTCAAACTTGGACCACAGAAACTTTTAAAACTAACAAGATATCTCAGGATTTGATCATGATTAAGTCAATCACTAAGAGCAAGAATCACATAAGTATGTCGGTTATATGCATCAAGTGATATTCATGTGCCCAAATACTGTGAAATCAATACCAAAGACTTCAACAAATTTGGCAATCATAATTTTTCAAATGAATTTATACCTAACAATTAAATCAACCAACATTTTTAATTAAATGGTATAACATTCACTTTAATAATCATTCAAGTTTATCCTAGCACCAAATCACAAAAATTCGGGATTTAACCACATATTCACAAAAAGGACCAAACGTAAAATATTTTTGGATTTTTGTTTAAAATAATGATGCATTTATTTATAAAAATGTGTTGTAAGGAGTAAAGCATAAAACAAAAATGCATGAAAATTGCACATATGCATGAAATCCTCACCAAAACATGAAAAATGATACCAATTGATACACTGTCACCCATAAGATTTGTTTCCCACAATTTAAGAATGTCCTAGGAGGGGACCTATCAATTAACAATATCCTAGGCATCCTAGAAAATTATCTACCTAGATCGCGATGGGAGTTCCATCTCTTGAATCAAGGGGAGGAAAAAAGACAACCTCTTTTGTGGTGGAGAAACTTCAACTTTCTTCCTTAGTGCATTCTTAGGTAATCCATTACCTTCTCTGGGAATCCAACTATCATTCCTCCTAAGAGTCTTAAGATTAATCCTTGGAATTTGAGTATGTGGCTTAAGTCTAGCTCTACAAAATCACGTCTAGCTTCACTTATATTTTGCACTAGGAATGTCATCATTCTCATCAATTCACTTACTTAAACCCTAATCTCATGAATAGGATCTCTCCAGAAAATTTTTCTCTTAAGCCAGAGAAGCTACGGTTGTGATTTCTCAAGCACCTACAAGCTTAATTCGTGTGGCCTTGTACTTTACAAAAAGTATAAAAGGAAACATTCCTTCTCATAACTTTTCTCACATTATTTTTCATTTCATTTCTCACCACATTATATATCCTCTCAATTTTCTTACCACACAGAGGAGATATATGTGGTAAAGGTCTTAGTTTATCATCATGATGTCTAAAAAACTTCTTTCTATTAAAGAACTTATCAAAGATGAATTCATCTTCCATTGTTAATTTCATGGAACTAGAACCATGTTTCCACTTAACACTTTTCAATTTGTAAAAGAAATGTACTATACGTCCTTTCTTATGACAAAAATGTGCAAGAGAATGATTTGTTATGATCCTCTGAAATTTTTTCATTATTTCCCTTTTTCTTTTCCATTTGAACATTTTCTTTCACTTTTTTTCCTTCTCATTTTTATTAAAGATCAAGGAATTGGTGTCCTTTGAATCATGTGATGAACAATAACTCAATATATCAATTTGAGAAGAAGATCACTTGGTTTTTGAACTTTTAAATGTGTCAAATTCGTTTTAAAAAGATTCAAATCTCTTCTCAAGCTCACTTTTAGAAATCTCATAAACAAAAAGTTGTTTATTTACTTTTTCAAGTTCCAGACTCAAATCACTTTTATATTTTTCAACAACTTTGAGTTTTTTAAAATCAAAACCTTTTGAACTTGTTAATATTCTCAATTAAAAATTTTGTAATCTTAAAGCATTCTTATCTTCTTTAAATTGACATGTTACTTCTAAAAACTCACCCTTCTCTTTTTCATTTCAAATTTTGATTTGTAAGTTGACTAGTCATTTCAATATCTCTAAAAGCTTCTTTTTCTTGTTCATGGAGTTTGATTTGATTAATTAATTAACATTCAAACTTTCCATTTGAGAAGTTGAGCATTTAACTCGTCATGCTTTTAACTTATTGATTTTACACTTTTAACATAACCACATTCATTAAAGCTATTCTCAATATACTTTGATTTTCCAGAAGAATGAGAAGATTTCTTTTTCTTCTTTTCCTTTTTGGATTTGAGATAATTTATCCTTTCACTAAGATTCACCAGCATAGGACATTCATTACAAGAGCACATTGCTTAGATACCAATTGGGTATGTGTGTTTATATCTCAAGTGTTGAATCTAAAACTTACCTAGAGGGTGGTTGAATAAGGCATAACATAGTCAGTTTTTTATTTAAACCGAGATTTCTTGCAAATTCAATTATCCCACCACATGAATTACCTCGGTGAAGAGTTGTATGTCTTGAATTAACTACATAACAATATTAATTAGGTAGATCTAGAGAGAATAACTAGAAAATAACACCTAGTCTCTAATTTTAACCAATTGTATTAGATCTAGATGTGATCTATGTGTAGCGTGTGATCAAAGTGTGGAATTGAACAAATAACAATCACAAATATTTCACAAGACATATTTATGAGGAAAATCTCCCCACCAAGGGGTAAAAAACCTCGATGAACTCTAATATTTACTTCTACTTTAAAAGAGTTTCATACAAAGTAAGAATACAACATTTGTGCATTCCCTCGCGAGTATTTACCTATGAACATTGAACTTTCCCACAAGGATGAATAGAAATCCAATCGTACAACCACGTAGTGAATTCGGAACTCCAATCTTATCCTTAGAATCATGCCATGCTCCAATTCCTCTAATGAATCAAAGCACCTCCAATTTTAGATCTAGGAGTGTTAAATCTTCAATTCAAGTGTTGATATGATTTGAATTGAAAAGCTATGTCAATCTAAACAAAAACACTCCCAATTCTCTCTTAAAAGCATATATCAAGTATAGATCTACGTTTTCTCAATTTTTGAGGGAATAGGTGAAATTGAAAATAGAGAAGCAAAGGAAATCTCCTTTCAACCTTGAAAACGATCTCAGGAATGTATTTGAGATATAAGATTTTCAAATATTTTGGAATGGGAGGGAAAATGACCTATTTATAGAAAATTATAAAAATTTAGCTCTATCGTGAACACCGTTGACTGTTGTCAGGCAGTGTTGAAATCATGGCACATCCATGCGCACAGGGCAAAAATCAACCATGCAAATGACTCTTGGGAACTTTTCAATATATGACTGTGCGAATGGTTAAAGGATGAAAAGTATAATAAGACTTTAACTTGCATAAAAACTCCAGGTCAACTTTGAAAAAAATTTACAATCCTCTGAGTAAAATAATCAATTATGCATCCAGTTTTAAAACAAAAGTGTGACCATATGTCAATTCACAAAATTGCTAAAAAATATATAATCTTTAAGGTATGTGAAAATGGAAGTCTTGCGATTTTTGAGTGGCTTGCATGATCTTCAAATTCAAAAATCCATCTAAGCAAATGAATGCACCTCACTCAAACATATCAAGCCTATATGGATTGAAAGACTCAATGACTCAAATCAAATAAAACGTGATTGTAATTCTTTCAAAACTTATGGGTGTGACTTAGATGGGGAATTGGTAACATACACTAGAGAAAACTTTGGAGATGCTCTCACTATTTCCCAAAGAAAATCTATATCTTAAGACGAACAAATGTTGAATTCGGGATTTTAAAATCATGTTTTCTCTTAGAGGGAATATTTTAAAATATTCGAAAATAAGAATAAAAACAATTATCTTTATCTAACGGAGAATATTATTCCGTTGAGGGGGAGGGATGGTGAATCTTAAATGTTCGTTGGGGTGAAGCAGACTTTGCGTGGTGTGGCATATTTTTTTCGAAGTTACCAAATGACCTAATATCCCTTACCCAACAAGATTTCAAGGTTTGTTGAATTTCAATAGCAAGTGGAGTTTTGAACGGCACATGAGATTTAGTTTTAGCAAAGGGAGATAATATTAAAGGGTGGTGTTTTCTAAACAGATTTTCGGGGTAATGTGGAATAGATATACACAAATAATTGAGTTATTTACCATGTCTCATTTGTGGATAAAGTGCATACATTAATTACAAGTTTTGTTGTATTAAAAGGGAAGGGATAGCTTGTGGTAACCTTCCAGAGTCAGTGAATAATATTTGACTCATGGTAGTTGAACACATGCATTGACCTTTGATTAACTAAGGAGCATTAATAAACACATGTTTATATTTATATCAGACGAAAGTCTTGTTAATAAAGACTTGGTTCCAGTATAGAAAAATGATCATATCCCATTTTTTGTTAAAGTTAGAGGTGACCCATATGCCACGGAGTCACGTGATCTTAGTAGGAGCATCTTGATGATGGTGATGTGGATTGACATTAAAAACAACTTTGTTTCCTAGTAACTTTAATTGATCGAATTTTAGAAAGTAAACGAAACAACTAGATCTGAAGAATAGATATTGGGTTTAGATCACCAAACCTTTACGGATATTGTACCTGATCCGATACGGAGGCTAATATATGAAGAAAATGTAAAGTAATGAGATAATTAAAGGTTTAAATCACCATATCTCCTTGTTTCAAATGAGTTCCTCATTCCAAAAAATCTTAAAAGAATGTTAAAATAGAGATTGGTTGAAGGCGCTTAAAGTAATGAGATAATTAAAGGCTCACTTATTTAATAAGGGCTATAATTCGGATTTAAGGTAAGTAATTAAATTGTCTCCCAAATAGATCATGGAAAATCGAAATTACGATTTTATAAGTTATTTCCTTTCCATTAGTTTAGTTAATTCCACTAAATAATTACAAGTTCATTCCAATTTAATTATCTTAACAAATTTGATACTTTAACGAATTATAAAATCCATCGGCTGGGTTTACTAATAGAATCAAAACTTGTAACTTTATCAAGTGGATATTACAATCTATAAATTTCCTAAATGTCATTTTTTACCGTGACAATACCTGGACGAAAAAATGAATTTTTTTAGGTAGTGACACAATTATTATCTAAATTGTGGAGATTTTGACCAAATAAATTAAATCGTGCCCACAATAGTCAAAGAAATAATTGTGTGCATATTTCAATCCTCGGGATTAAGAATACATGAACCCTTTGAAAAACAATTAAGATAGTGCAAGTATAACCTAGTTAGCACTTAGACTTAGTTCTCACATATGGTCATGTTCAATACATTCTTAATGTTCGAGTAAAATCCTCTTTGAACTATCAAACAAGATCCTAAACCATTAGGCACGTTCCTGTAGTCAAGATAAACTATTAATGTTGTACACACATATTTAGCGATAAGATGTCAACTCCCTATGTAGGTTCTAAAGTGTTCAATTGCATTTGAATCAGAGTTCTGATTTTCTGTGATCAGGGCAAACCCAACTTTCCTGAATTTCTACTAAGTTCAATTGACCAACATACATACATTATATTTAAGATAAATACAAATCTTTCTAAAAAACATGGTTCTTATTTCAAAATGAGCCTAATAATCATTTATTAAAAATAAATGGCATGCATGTTTTTTAGAATAAACCCCCATAAATATCTTATTGTCTTAAAGACATGTCCTATGAATCTAGAATCCAATCCTTCTACTTGATAGTCAATTGTAATAGTTGTATTAGTATTAATTGGTTGTTATCCGATGCAATCTTGGTCACAAAATCATCACTTATCTTTTTTTATCCCTTGAACCAGGTGATGCATACGCTCAATGTGCTTAAAATTTTTTATGGGTTATGAGTTATCTCAAACTTAAAATCCTTTTGATATTAAAATTAGTGTAATAGACAATTGCACTCAAGGAACCTCACCCAAGTCACAAAGTAAGTTCCTAATCCATATAGCCTCTTTAGTTGTCTCCAAAGTGGCGACAATGTTATCTTCCATAGTGGAGTCAATAATACTTGATTGCTTCACACTCTTTCGATTTCAATGTCCACCTCCTAAAGTTAACACATATCTTGGGGTAGTAATATTAGAATCCTTTTTGGATCGAAAACTGTGTCTTTGTACCCTAAAAAGGTACATTATGTTGATTGAACCAACATATAATTTCTAGTCCTTTTTAGGTGCATAAGAATGTGCTTTATCGCAATCTAGTGCTCCTCACCTTTATTAGACTGAAATATATTGACCATGACAATGACAAATTGGATATTCGATTTAGTACACATCATAACATACATGAGGTTCTCCAGGTTCTCCAGTGTCGAAGCATAAGATATATTTCCCATTCTCTTTATCTGACCCTGTGTTTTTGGATACTGATCCTTAGATAGAGTGATTACATGCCTAAAAGGAACAAATACTTTCTTGGAATCTCATACGCTAAACTTTGAGAGAACATAATTGATATTAAATGGCTTAAGATTAAACCAACATCCTATTTATTTGATTTAGCAAAAGCTTAATATAAAGGATGTGATTGTCCTACCCTAAGTTCTTCATATTGAGTTAACTTGACAACCACTCTCTTACGTAAGATAATATACCCACCTCGTTACCGATTAGTAGAATATTATCCACAAAATGTACTATAGATACCACCATGTTTTCGTCATGCTTCTTATATAAATAAATTTTAAGCGGGCTTTGATCAAAATAAAAAAAATTATGGCCTAATCAAACCGAATGTTCCAAGACCTTGATGTTATTTTAAGTCCATGAATAGAATTCTTAAGTTAACATAATTCTCTTTTATAACTTATTACTATGAATCCAGAGGGATGCAATATATAGATGCGCTCATTAAGGCCATCGTTCAAGAATACAGTCTTGACATTAGAAAAATCACGTTAGACTTCATCATGATTACTCGAGAGAAGGTTTGAGCATAGTGAATCCCTTTCTTTCTATGTAAAACCTTTCACAAAATTATTTCCTTGAAAATTTCCACCCTCCCATTTATTCATATTTTAACTTCTTGTAGATTAACTTGCACTTGATGGGTTTTGCCATATCATAGAGTTTACAAGCTCCCGAAATTGATTCTAATGCATCAAATATGTCTTCGTATTCATAGACATTAGTCAAATATAAAATTACTTATCTTTGAATGCATCGTTGTAGCTCCTCAGGCCCGATTCTTGTTCCCTTTATATCTAACGGAAATTTTCACCCCAAATACTAACATATCAGGATGTCTCCTAAATCTCCCACTACGGCATAGCTCCACTAATGACTAGTATAAGTTACATGGGTAACTTGATCATCAACAATACTCTCTATAACGCCCCGACCCAGGTTTAAGTCACCGTTGTGTCAAGTGGTGCCGAGGCAAGGAGTTAAAGGGGGAGGGAAAAGTCCAATTTTATTATTTAAGAAAAATCCTTTATTTGCACCATTTTATAAGGCTCAAATTATCGATTTTAATTTAAGAAATAATTGATCACTTTATGTAGTTAGGTTGACTAACAAGGTTTATTTATGAAAATCTGTTGAGTCCAATAATGCTTACTAAATAGGAAATAAATCGTGATTGTCCCTGTATTATTCCAACACTTGGCCCAAGGCCGGAATAAAAATTATTTAGAATATTCGAAATACATTTTTTTCAAAGACAAGTTTTAAATATAATTATAAAGCTTCTAACGATGACTATTGCCCTCAGGGGCCTTACCGGCGTCCATACGAACGTCCTTACTCGATGTACCCGGGGTGGGAATTTTAACATAAAAAGCAAGGGTGAGAGAAAGTTGAGTAGGGTGGTAAATATTAATCTTTACATTTTCTATGAAAATACTATACATATAACATGTATTTTAAACAATTCCAAAAACGTTTGTCCACTAAGGCCATATTAATGCAACTACTATGCGATGCACCCGAGCGATGTGCTCATACTTGCACTTAACCATTTTATGCCACCCTTTACCTGGTCTAGAGAATATTTAATCTTATTTTATTCCTTAGCCTCCATTTTATCCCTTTTTGTAGGTAATCTTATTTACATTCCTTAAGTACAACCAAATTCATTTTCATTTCCATTATCTTTTCTTAGAGTCCTTCAAATAATTGCAAACTTTAACGGGCTCCACACCACTGGCTATGTGTAAGGACATAAATTTTCAATTGATTCCCTGTATTGTTTTGACTTAATTCCGTGAACAAAACTATGTTTGTAATATGTCATAGGGAGATTTTATTTTGTCGATCCCACTTGGTCTATGACGTATTGAAGAAATTGAAGACGTTGCGGCAATGCTTCAAAGAATTAATCATGCCGAAGTTTAATTGGTGTAAGTTTATTCTTCTTCAAGTTAATTGCATTCCAATATCACACAGGTATGAATGCGTATAATTAATGGTGCTCGGAATTATTTTTATAAAAGATAAGGATGTAATTTTATAAGGAAAAATGTTTTTAAATGTTTTAAAAGTGTTTTAAATGTTTTACACTACGTTTTATACTGATAATCTCGAAAAAGAGTTTGACTTAATTGGATCTCTTTTGAAGAAACGTTTTAAAAAAAAGTTAAACTGACACGTGCGTCGTTCAAACGACGAGTTATCTCGTTCGAGCGAGATGGCTATGTCGCGCGAATGACTGGCCAATCTCGTTCGAGCGACACAGTTTTTGAGGCGGTGAATATTTCGTATTTAAAGCGTGGTTTCGTCAGAATTTACGTAGGGTGCAATCTAGAAAACAGTTTTCAATCCAGTACGATTTTTGCACATGTTTTTCTAAGTTTTCAAAGCTTAAACACATCCTTAGAGTTTGTAAAGATCCGAGTTATCATTATTATATGTGTATGTGATCTTGTTTCACCAAGAAGTTTTGTTCTATCCTTGAACATTTGGGTTTTACGGTGAAGAAAAGAGAAGGGCTTCTTGTTCGACATCGTAGATGTATCAAAACCATTCGGTGGACATCGAGACATAGGTGGACGCGTGTGTTGTGGACAGGTATCGTGGAAGAATGACTTTCAGCATGGGAACTATAAGAGGAGTGGTTGAAGATCAGAAGAGCGTTAAGACCTGTGGGCATCGAGTCGTTGAATGAGTATTTAGTTTGCTCGTTGTAATTCCACATTCATAGTGATTGTCTGGCTTGGGTCGTCCGAGGTTATTTTCCCGTCTTGGGTTTTTTCCTCGTACATCCGGCGTTGTGAGTATTCTTTACTTTACTTTACTTTACTTGTTTTAATCACTAGATGCATGTTTAGGATTAATCAAGATAAAATTGGTTTAAAGTAAGAATTAGTTTTTCACAACTTGGTTTGGTGTTAATTAAAAGTTGGATAATTTTTGGTGAAAATAGGTTTGATTTGAAACACAGGCATAAGGACCACTCTTTCAAATTGGTAATAGAGCCAGAAAACATAATTTATTTGTTTTGTGATCCCGTGCGTTTGTTTATCTCTCCTGTGTTTGTTTTCTCTTGATGGATTCTCTAAGCTTTAATGATTTACATCGTTTGAATTTAAAGTTTGCAAAACGTATTGAAGTTTTGGAGAAAGAAAATTCCTGTTTTAAAAATATGATTGAATGTTTGCAAACGTTTCAAATTCAAAGAGATATTTGTCGTGAGAACTTTGGTTCCTTGTTTAATAATCTTAATATGCTAAAATTGGACAAAAAGGAGAGTGATAATAGAGTCCTCATTTTACAAAAAGAGTTAGAGGATTTGAGAAATTCTAGGGTTTGTGCCGTTGAGGAAAATAATTCGATTAATGATTTTGTGGCACGAGAAAAGGCTCTTAGGGAAAAATTTTCTCACATTGAGGGGGAGCGAGATAACCTTCTAGGGGTAATTGATAATTTAAAGAAGGATTCCCTAAAGTTTGAGGAGCTTAATTTTTTGTTTGAGTCCAAAGTTTTGAAGTTTAAAAGTGTTTCAAATGACTCGAATAGTTTTTATAGTGATGTTAATGGCTCGTCTTGTTCTAATGATTCCGTTGCTAATTCCAACACCATTACTTGTTTTAGAGGATCAATCACATCCAAGGGTATTAGAAAAGTTCAACATAAAGGTCTCGTTCCTTGTCGAGTTTACACGTGTTTGCATTGTGATAGGAAAGGTAACCTTAGGAGTTTTTGCTATGATCTTAAAAAGGACCCTAGGAAGCTTAAATGTAGTGTTCCAATAACTCCCAAAACCCGTTTTGTTAGGTATACACCGGTTTGGGTTAGGAAATCCATTTTGGAGATGCTAAATGCTAGGTTGGTTGATTCTCACATGGTTGCACATGATTCGTCACATGCTATTTCTTATGGATAGTTGCTTTCATGGTATTGTTTGCCATACGCTAGTTTTGCTTCATGATATATTCTTCCTAGTGTTATGACATGTTTATCTCTTTGTATTATATTTTTCATTTGTTTGAGTCTTATTTGAAAAATACAAAAAGATTTTGTTTTTGATAAATTTTTTTGAAAAACTGAAAATAATTTTGTTTTCTTGTTTTTCTTATTTTTGAGTTTACATGTTTGATGTGGCACATTGGTGTGCTTGGACCCCCACATTTCATTATCCATGTGGCTAGAACATTTCCTCATTATTATCGCTGCTTAGAATGATCTTAACCATTGTTTATATGGTGTTGTTTCGAAGTTGATATGAATTTTGATTTGACTTTGTATATATGCCAACATTGCACATATGCATGGATGTTTGACTTCTCTTGCATATTTGAATTTGGTGAGGCGTTTTTATCTCAATCTTGTCATCTATGCGTAAGTAGACTTAAGGAGAAGTGTGCATGTAAGAATCATTTACCGTGAGGATTTGGATTGGTACCTAATTGAAAAATGATGAGTGATTCACGGGAAAGGGGTACGAGAGTTCAAAATCAACTCGTCATAAAAGTCGTCGTTTAAAAGAGCCCAAAAGAAAAAGAAATATGCTAAAAAAAGGGTCCAATAATATTTTTTCTAAGTTGAGAATGCTAGAAACCTCAAAAGATATTGAAAAAGTATGTTTATGAGGGAGTTTGGTTGGAGAAAATTTAAACGGGTTTGCACAACTAATCCTAATGTTGAAACATTACAATTTGATGCTATTTTTTGTAGAATTGTCAACATTCTAGATTTGTGTGCATGTAGTATGTTTAGTTAATTAAGCTCACACTTTAATTATCATATGGCTATGATAAAGTTTGATGATTTATCACTATCAATTAGAGCTTCTTGATCTTTTTGATGCGTTGGAATTGTGATTCATTTGTTGTAGTTTCACGCCCATACATTCCATGTCCATGTTAAGCACACAAGTACTATGATTGCATGTAACTCGCATTGTTAGTTTTTATGCGTTTTTTTATTTTGGGTAAAAAGCTTACTGTTTTGCTGCTGTCAGGCCCTTCCAGTGTGTTTTTTCTGGAAATTTTTTCACTGGGAAAAAATATATGATATTTTTGGGAATCTGGGAAAATTCGGCCTGTCGCGAGAAGTCGTTCAAATGACATCTCTCTATCGCGAGAAGTCTCGTTCGAGCGACATCCTCATCTCGTTTGAACGACGTTCCTGGCTCGTTGGAACGACAGTCTGGAATTTTAATTCTTCTTATTTACAGTCCACTGGTTTATTTTTGTGATATTTTTCGTAGTGTTGGAAGCTTTCTGGACTGACTGGTTTATATACAGGTTTTACTGTCTCATATTGGTATTTTGCATATGATTCCGTTTATCACACCTGATTAGTTTGCTATATTCTTTGTGTGATTCCTGGTTTACTAGCTACAGATTTTTCATTACTTGATCATATTTGGCTGGTTGTTTCATGATTATCTAGCGATTTTTAATTGGTATATTCTCATGCTAGATACTTGATTGATTCGTTTATCTTTTCATCGGATAGTCTATTCGAGTCAAAAAGGGGGAGAGGTGTATGTGATGTAGGGAGAGATTTGAGATTTGTTGAGCATGTTTTTTATTACATATTTTATAAATTGGTATTACAAATTGGTAGTACAAATTGGTATCGTGTTGTTGCTCAATTGTTTAACAAATGATTTTTCAGAGTTTATTCATATTGATATTTATTGTAAAATTGGTATCATTTAGATATATATATATTGGTTTCATTTGTTCCTCCATACTTCACTAGGTATTTGTTTGTCTGTTTCATGTGTGTAGGTATGCTTCAGAGATTCGAGATTTCTAGACTACATCACATTCAGACAGTTCATGCTTGTCGGTGCTACATACACTAGTTCGTGTCCTGTAATTTTTGACTTTTATGGGATGGAATTTAAGCGTCATATGGCTTGATGGCTCGGCTTAGGCATTTCACTGGTTTAGTTTTTTTCCCGAAATAGTCAAAGGGGGAGATTTGTAAGGTCATAAATTTCCAATTGAGTCCCTGTATTGTTTTGACTTAATTCCGTGAATAAAACTGTGTTTGTAATATGTCATAGGGAGATTTTATTTTGTCGATCCCACTTGGTCTATGACGTATTGAAGAAATTTAAGACGTTGCGGCAATGCTTCAAAGAATTAATCATGTCGAAGTTTAATTGGTGCAAGTTTATTCGTCTTCAAGTTAATATCATTCATAGATCACACAGGTATGAATGCGTATAATTAATGGTGCTCGGAATTATTTTTATAAAAGATAAGGATGTAATTTTATAAGGAAAAATGTTTTTAAATGTTTTTAAATGTTTTAAAAGTGTTTTAAACGTTTTACACTATGTTTTATACTGATAATCTTGAAAAAGAGTTTGACTTAATTGGATCTCTTTTGAAGAAACGTTTTAAAGAAAAAGTCAAACTGACACGCGCGTCGTTCAAACGACAAGTTGGCTCGTTCGAGCGAGATGGTTATGTCGAGCGAACGACTGGCCAATCTCATTCGAGCGACACAGTTTTCGAGGCGATGCATTTTTCGTATTAGAATCATGGTTTCGTCAGAATTTACGTAGGGTGCAGTCTAGAAAATAGTTTTCAATCCAGTACGAGTTTTGCACATGTTTTTCTAAGGTTTCAAAGCTTAAACATATTCTTAGAGTTTGTAAAGATCCGAGTTATCATTATTATATGTTTATGTGATCTTGCTTCACCAAGAAGGTCCGTTCTATACTTGAACATCTGGGTTTTGCAGTGAAAAAAAGAGAAGGACTTCTTGTTCGACGTCGTAGATGTATCAAAGCCATTGGGTGGACACCTAGACATACGTGGACGCGTGTGTTGTGGACAAGCATCGTGGAAGAAGGACTTTCAGCGTGGGCACTGTGAGAGGAGTGGTTGAAGATCAAAAGAGCATCACGACCCATGGGGATCGAGTCGTCGAGTGAGTCTTTTGTCTGTTCGTTGTAATTCCACATTCATAGTGATTGTCTAGCTTGGATCGTCTGAGGTTGTTTTCCCGTCTTGGGTTTTTTCCTCGTACATCCGGCGTTGTGAGTATTCTTTACTTTACTTTAGTTTCTTTAATCACTAGATGCATCTTTAGGATTAATCAAGATAAAATTGGTTTAAAGTAAGAATTAGTTTTTCACAACTTGGTTTGGTGCTAATTAAAAGTTTGATAATTTTTTGTGAAAATTGGTTTGATTTGAAACACACGCATAAGGACCACTCTTTCACTATGCTACCATATACTCTGGCTAGTGATTTTGGGTCTTTCACCCAAGGACTCCGAGCCCTTCTTAATTCTTTCTCGGTCTCATTCGAGTCCATATCAATGTGTTTTAATATTTTACCAATGTCCACATTATTCCTTTACTTTCACTGTTTTGACACCACTTTATTCATTTATCTGCTCTTTTGAAAAAATCGACCGACAAGTTCAAATGAGGAAGTACAACCACTAGGAACCTATAATTTTACCAAAATTACCTTTTTACCCTATGTTTACCGAAAAAACATTTTTTTCTCATTATGGCATTACAAACAGTCTTTTTATATCCAAATACAATGGATTTATATATTATCTTTTTTCGAAGAAAATCCCATTTCTTTATATTTCCTTTCAAGAAACATATTTAATGTCATAAAGACCATTTTTACTAATTTGTCTACTTTACCCTCATACACATATGTTGTATTAAATGTCATTTTCACTTCATTTCATCATGATTTTATAACATTTTTAGGGATAATATTTTTAATTTATTTATTTCATCCATAAATCCATTTTTAATTCCATATATCATGTTTCTAAGTCCTTCTTCAACATACTAGAACATTTTACACATTTTTTTAGAGGATTTTAAACCTAAAAAATCCTTAAATATGTAACCAAACATGATTTTAGCATGAAAATATATTTTTTTGCTTATTTCATCATATTTCAAGATTAAAATACCATTTGTTGTTCAAAAATCCATTTCCACTTAGTTTTCTCAAAAATCCCATTTTTGGCAAAGAAAGCTTTAAATAAACAAACAAGAAAATACTATTTTAAAAATAAACGTTTCTATCATGCATCCTAATAGATTTCAAACTTGAAAACTCTCGGAGGAAATCCCTTCCTCAGATTTGAAAAGGAGAAACTAAAGAGAATGAGATGAAAGCTCCTAAAAACTCCAAAGCCCCAAATTCGTCAAGAGAGCTCCAACAATGGATTCTTCTACCCAACTTCTACCACAATTAGGATTAAAATGGGTGTATATAGCCTTGAAATATCTAGAAAAGGGGTTGGGATGGAAGGGAAAACCTTAGGGATGGTGTAAATGGGTTGGAAATGGAAGAGTGTAGCTTAGAGAGAGAGAGAGAGAGAGAGAGAGAGCTCAAAA
The DNA here is from genome assembly GCA_949130495.1 of Sambucus nigra. Classification (NCBI taxonomy): domain Eukaryota; kingdom Viridiplantae; phylum Streptophyta; class Magnoliopsida; order Dipsacales; family Adoxaceae; genus Sambucus; species Sambucus nigra. The sequence continues at coordinate 381,165,135 of OX422211.1, forward strand.
ATATGACGGAAATAACCTTTCCATCCCCTCTCACACTCAACCCAATAACAAATGGTCCAAACCACGTTTTAATCTGAGCCACTGATAGCTCGACAACTTATCTAATCCAACAATCCACATTGCGACAGCACATTAAAATGTGCAGAGATTTCTTATTTTCATCTAGGCGTTTGAACATCTTTGGACCTTATTCGAACGGGATCCCCTCTCATTTTAATGAGGGTCAAATGTAGGCTATAAATGGGCAAACCCCAACTCATTCGAACGAGAAACTACCCCTCGTTCGAACGGCAACGCACCTTGTTAGAACGAGGGCGTTCCAATGATATTCCAAAGAATGATGGAAATCGTTCAGGTCCTTATATTAGATGGTCATTCGAACCTCATTCGAATGACAGACCTTTTTTCGTTTGAACGACTTGGCCACTCGTTCGAACGATAGCCAAAAATTCTCATAACAACTTCAAACCAAAAAATCCCAAATCAAATTGCACGAAGGCCATAAGTATAGTTTGAATTTAACATCCATCAATTATATTAGTTCATGGCCCAAAGGCATACAAATTAAGGGGAATGAGGTACAAATCTCGGGCATGGGTGTTAGATTCTCCCCTTCTTAGGAGATTTCATCCTTGAAATCAGAACTTCCAAGCTAAGCAAAGATTTCCAGGTGCTTCTCACTCATCTTCGAATCGCACGCCTAAGTCGCACCTTCAATACCTTGGAACTCCAAAAGAACCTTCACTAATGGAATCACCTTGTTGCGTAAGACTCTATCCTCGCGATCCAAGATGGACACAAGTCGGGTAAAAAACGTGACGAAAATGTGATATTTTCCTCCGAGTAAATGTGGTTTTAATTGATGACGTGTTGGGTATCATGAGGGTTATTCTTCAACATAGAAACATGGAACACACTATGAACTTTCGACAACTATGGAGGTAGTTCCAAGCGATACGATACATCCCTAATTCATTCTAGAATTTCAAAGGGGCTTATATACCTAGTGGCAATATTTCCCTTTTGGCCCATTCGCTGACTATCAATCCTAGCTCTAACCTTCAATATTACATGGTCACCCACCCCAAACTCCAGAGGAATCCGTTCCTTATCAGCGTAATTATTTTATTGACTCTGAGCCATTATAAGCCTCTACTGAATTACCCAAACATTATCGATCATATCTCTAATCAAATTCGAATTGGTGAGATGCTTCTCACCCGCCTCTGCCTAGCAAACTAGAAGCGGTACAACCTCCCACAAAGAGCTTCATAGGGAGACATTTCAATGTTTTACTAGCAACTATTATTATAGGAAAACTCTGTCAGATGCAGATTCTCCGCCCAACTACCATGAAAAGCAAGAACGCGAGCTCTCAACATGCCTTCTAAGATTGGATGGTTCGTTACGACTGCCCATTTATCTCAGGGTGATACGTTGTGCTCATGCTCAACTTGGTGCCTAATTCCTGCTGAAACTTCTTTTAGAACTCGTACACGAATCAGGGATCCCTATTCAAGACAATCGATAGTGGAGTACCATGAAGTCAGACTATTTCTTAGACATAGAACCTCGCCAACTTAGCCAAGTTATTCGTGACCTTAATAGGCAAGAAGTGTGCGGATTTTATGAGATGATCTACTATAACCCATACTACGTGATAACTATGCTCAGACCATGGTAATGTTATGACAAAGTCAATCGTAATGATCTCCCACTTCCACTTTGCTATGAGTAATGGTTGTAATAGCCCTAGTGGCCTCTTGTGTTCTTCCTTCACCCATTGACAAGTGTAGCACTTGGCTACATATATTGCCATCTCCCTCTTTATATTGAACCATCAGAAGTCTCTCCATATGTACTTGTACATTTTCGTAGCATCGGGATATGCAGTGAAGCGCGATTGATGGGCCTCTTCCATCACCTAGTCCTGAAGCTCATCAATAATCGGGGCAATTAATCAGACCTTATTCCACACACCACCATCCTTATCCACGATAAGAGTGTCGAACAGCTCACCGCTTTGAATATGGTCACTGTAATCTGCGAATTTGGGATCACACGACTGAGCGTCTAGAACTTTTTTCTAAATGGGTGGCCTGGCCACCACACCCCAAAGGTACGCCCTATCATAACCCCGCTGGACATGCAAGTCAAACTTCTGCAGTTTGTCGAACATATTTTCTTGGTAACACTTCATTGTTGCCAAAGTAAGCCAAGACTTTCGGCTAAGAGCATCAACCACGACATTAGCCTTGTCTGGATGATAATCTAAGGATAAGTCATAGTCCTTCATTAGCCCCATCCATTTTCTTTTACGAATATTGTCGTCACGCTGTGTGAAAATATAATGGAGGCTCTTATGATCAGAAAACACCTCAAATTATTCCCCATATAGGTAAATACCTATAGATATTAAGTGCAGACACCACAAGGGCTAACTCTAAGTCATGGATGGGGTAATTCCTCTTATGAACCATTAATTAATGTGATGTATAAGTGACCACTTGAACATTCTACATCAATACCGCACCAAGTTCTGAATTAAAATAATCACAATTACACGATATAACCATTGACACGCTCCGAAAAGATAAGAATAGGCGCTGATGTCAACCTAACTTTATAATCCTGAAAGGCCGATTCCCAATCCTCGAACCACTCAAAGTTCATATCTTTTTGAGTCAACGGGGTGAGAGGCAAAACAACTCTCAAGAAGTCCTGCACAAACCTATGGTAGTAAATGTCCAAACCTAAAAAATTACGCACCTCTGTGATTATCTTTGGCCTATCCTAACCTAAAACGGCCTCGACCTTGAAAGGGTCATCGAAAAGGCCCTCATAAAAAACACATGGCCAAGGAACTTGACCTTATCCATCCAAAATTCACAGTTGCTAAATTTGGCGTATAACTTGTTCTCTTTGAGCACTTATAACGCCGTACGAAGGTGCTCCTCGTGGTCCACATCTGATGTTGAGTAAACCAGTATATCATCCACAAAGACTACTTACAAATTGGTCTAAGTAAGGGCGATATATACGATTTATCAAGTCGATGAATGTTACCAGGGCATTCGTCAAACCAAAGGGCATCACTAAAAACTCACAGTGCCCATACCGAGTTCAGAATGCTATCTTAGGTATGCCCTCCTCTCTAACACACAACTTATGGTACTTGGACCGGAGTCAATCTTTAAAAACATACCCACCCCACACAACTGGTCGAATAAATTATCGTTACAGGGCAAGGGTACTTATTCTTCACTGTTACCCTGTTCAACTTCCTCTAATCGATGCAAAGTCGTAAGGAATCTTCCTTATTCTTGGAAAAGAGAATTGGATCTCCCTAATGGGACACTAGGGCGAATGAAGCCATTACTATTCAAACCTTCTAGCTTAACCCTTAACTCTTATAATTCTACCGAATCCATAAAGTGAGGTGGTACAGATATAGGCAAGATGACCTGATGCACCTCTATAGCAAAGTCCACCTACTGATGTGGGGGTAAACCAGGAAGAATTAGAACACATCAGGAAACTACCGCACTACTGAGTAGTCTAACAACATATCGTTACTCTCATATTGAGCCACCATACTGCTCAACCAACTGAAGTACCATTCAGCTCATGCGCGATAGAAAACTTACAAGGATAACCAATGTCATACTCGCTAATGAAACGATGGAGATACCCATCTAGAAGAGATATCGAGACACTATATCGATGGTAGCGTCAAAACACGATAGCCAATCCACATCGAGGATCACCTCAAACCCATCCATGTCCATAACGATCAAGTCGTACTCTAGAACATAATCTCCAGCCATAACCACGCAGTTACGATAGAACCTATTAAGAACTATACTGCCACTGACTGGAAGTCCTATGAAGATAGGAGGGTACAAATGATCTACGTCTAATCCTAAACAGAATGCTAAAGGGCTCGAGATAAATGAATGTGATGCGCTTGAATCAAATAGTGCTGAACAATAAAATAATACCTTCCATCACGGATGGGTCACCGGAAAGGGCTGCAAATTATGATATGGCATAGGCGCATCCAGGGTTAAACCTTCTGCTCTGGCCTCCGGGCACCTGACCTTGCCCACTACTACTCTTCCCCTAACTAGGATGTGAATCGTCCATGCCACACCTCGTCGGCTAATGATACCCAGAGGAAAACTATTATTGCTACTGCTGGGTGGGGCTCGTGTAGTTAGAACTTCTGCGCGGTACATAGTTGACAGTCTACTGACTAACCTACTAATTACCCGAAGCTCTTTGGGGGCAATCCCTCTTGAAGTTATTAGGGGACCCACATGCAAAGCAAGTCCTCTCATTAGGGGATATTGGACTCTAGTCATGGTACACCAAAAAGATGATGAGGCAACCCCCATAGTGGCCTTAAGATTTGCAAATAAGCCTCGAGCCCCGCTCCTAGACTTCTTGTGACCACTGACCTCAAACCTATTGGGCTCCCTATTCTTATCCATGATGTCCTTTCCATCCTCTGCATCTAACTCTAACCTAATGGACTTATTCATCGTAGTTCTAAATTTTTCCAGATCCAAACTAACCATGATCCGTTGAATACTGAGATTAAGGCCATTGATACACAATATTATCTTTTTAACCTCATCCTTTTGCACTGCATCCACGTACTTGCAAAAACTCTCAAACCTTACCTGGTACTTATTTATTAATAGCTTTTCCTGAATCGGATGAAAGTACTCGTCTTTCTTGGCATCTTTAAATGCCCAGGGAATGTACCGGTCTAGAAATGCAACCTTAAAATTATCTGAGTCTATTGTCTCTACCACACAGGCAAAGTAGGCACTCCACCAAAGTTGTGCCTTCTCTGTGATCTGGAAGGTCACTATCTTGACTTTATGCCCAACTTCAACATCCAGAATCTCCATAACCAGAGTGACCTCATCTATCCACTCCTCTCAGCGTCGGGGCCAGCTGCCTCGTTAAAAGTGGTAGGTGCAACCACTTAAACTCTTTCATAATGGAGGCTAAGGGAGTGCTCTCAACCAACCCACTATGGTTGGATCTCTGCTACGGAGAGAGGAAGTCGACAAGCTGATGCAAGGCATGTTCCATGCATCGAATCTCGTTGCTCCCTGTTCTGCTAGCCCTACTACGACATGTAGTCATCTACACAAGAAAGGAGAGTCAATTCACAAAGATACGAAACAAAAGCAATAATGGAAGCGATTAACTTAAAATAGTAACTAAATTGGTAACTATAAAGGAAACGTATAAAGGAAGCATACTAAGAAAGCGTAAAACACTCTGTCACACCTAAGGATCATATTGCTCTAATACCATTTGTAATGCCCTGACCTGGGTTTGGGTCACCATCGGGTAAACCCTACCTGAGTTAAAGAGTTAAAGGGGGAGGGGGAAAGTTTAATTTTATTGTTAAAGAAAAACTCTTTAATTGCACCATTTTATAGGTCAAACTATCAGTTTTAATTTAAGAACTAAGTGAGCACTTTACGTAGTTTGGTTGATTAACAAGGTTTATTTATGAAAATCCGTTGAGTCCAATATTGCTTACTAGATAGGAAATAAATCAATACTGTCCCTGTATTATTACGACACTTGGCTCAAGGACCGAATAAAAATGGTCTAGAATATTCCAAATCCAAAATGTTTTTCAAAGACAAGTTTTAAATATAATGGTAGAGCTTTTAACACCGACTTTTGCCCTCAGGGGCCTTACCGATGTCCTTGACAACATCCCTACTATATGTACCTAGAGGGAGGGGGTTTTAACATAAAAAGAAAAATCAGGGGTGAGCGAACGCTTAGTAGGCTGGAAAAATACTTCTATAAAAAAAATACTATACATATAACATGTATTTTAAACAATTTCGAAAACATTTATCCACTTAGTTAGTATTAATACAACTACTATGTGATGCACCCAAGCGATGTGCACTCGCACTTAATCATTTTATGCCATCTTTTACCGGGTCTAGAGACTATTTAATCTTATTTTGTTCCTTAGTCTCCATTTTATCCCTTTTCATTAGGTTATCTTTTTCACATTCCTTAATCACAACCAAATTTATTTCCATTTCCATTATCTTTTCTCAGAGTCCTCCAAATAACCGCATACTTTAACGGCCTCTACACCATCGGCTATGCTACCACATGTTTTGGCCAGTGCTTTTAGATCTTTCACCCTATGGCTCCGGTCCCTTTTTAATTCTTTTTCGGTCTCATTTGAGTCCATATTAATATTTTTACCAATGTCCACTTTATTCCTTTACTTTCACCGTTTTCATGCTATTTCGTTCATTTATCCGCTATTTTCACAAAATCGATCGACAAGGTCAAATGAGGAAATTCAACCACTTGGACCCTCTAATTTTACCAAAATTACCTATTTAACCTTCGTTTATCGAAATCTTATGAAAAAACATAATTTTCCCGTTATGGCATTACAAATCGTCTTTTTATGTCCAAAACTATATTTCATCGATTTATGTCCAAAAATCATACATTATCCTTTTTCTCCAAGAAAATCCCATTTCTTTATATTTTGTTTCAAGAAACATATTCAATGTCATAAAGACCATTTTTACTAAAATGTCTACTTTACCCTATGATGTATTAAATGTAATTTCCTCTTCATTTCATCGTGATTTTATAATATTTTTAGGTCGAATATTTCCAACTTCATTATTTCATCTAGAAACCCATTTTTAATTTCGTATATCATGTTTTTAAGTCCTTCTTCAACATACTACAACATTTTACACATTTTTTAGAGGATTTCCAGCCTTGAAATCCTTAAATATGCAACCAAACATGATTTTAACATGGAAATATATTTTTATACTTGTTTTCTCATATTTTAAGATTAAAATACCATTTGTTCTTTAAAAATCCAATTACACTTATTTTCTCAAAAGCCCCATTTTTTGCAAGAAAACTTTAAATAAACTACTAGAAAATATTATTTAAAAAATACACCCTTCTAGCATGCATCTTAATAGCTTTTAATCTTGAAAAAACTTGGAGGAAAACCATATCTTGAACTTGAAGACGAGAAACTAAGGGGAATGACTTGAAACCTCCTGAAAACTCCAAAGCTCCAACTTCTTCAAGAGAGATCCAACAATGGCTTTTTCTACCCAACTTCGTCCTCAACTAGGCTTGAAATAGGTGTATTTAGACTTGGAATGGATAGAAAAAGGGTTGGGTTGGAAGGGGAAACATTAGGTATGGTGGAAATGGGTTGGAAATGGAAAAGTGTAACTTAGAGAGAGAGAGAGAGAGAGGGAGAAATCTAATGGAAATGGCTTCTCCATCCCTTCTTACCTCTCTTTAAACCCACAAACACTTTACCCTTTAACCAATGGTCTAACTCCCTAATGAGCAACGTTTAAGCTTGACAGATTACATAATCTAACGATCCACATCGCGAAAACACATTAAAATGAGCAGAAATTCCTTATTTTTATCCAGTCATTAAAATGACTTTGGACCTCATTCGAATGAGAGCCCCTCTCGTTCAAATGAGAGTTCTAACGAGGGTGAAACGTAAGCTATAAATGGGTCAAACCCCTGCTCGTTAAAACAGGAAATTAGCCCTTATTCGAACGATAACGCATTTTCTTCGAACATGGGCATTCCAACGAAATTCCAGAGAAGGATGGAAATCGTTCAAGTGTTTGTCGTTAGATGGTCGTTCGAACCTTATTCGAACGACGGGCCTTTTTTGTTTGAATCATTCAAACAACTTGGCCACTCATTCGAACGACAATCATAAATTCGCACAATAACTTTAGGCCAAAAAATCCCAATTCAAATTGCACGAAGGTCACAAGGATAGTTCAAATTTAACATCCATCCATTATATTCAGTTCATGTCCCAAAGGTATACAAATTATAGGGAATGAGGTACAAATCTTGGGCATGAGTGTTACACTCCCACTACCATTAGGTAATGTATTATCGATATCAAGTTGTATTTATCCCTGTATAGGAGGTCTAGTGACATCACTATTCTGATGTTCTCTTATAATTTGTTATAAGTAAAGCTTAATCTTGGGCACACGATTTATTACATAATCCTCTCTTAAGAACAATACATTGATACCATTAATGACCTTTTTGTGCTTGGGAATATGATAAAACCACCTTTAAAACCTTTCATATGATAAAGAAAGAGAAATATTTATGTCCTTGATTACAAATACCTTGGTTCCTTCCATAGCACAAGTGTTAGGCCCTCCCAGATTCAAACATATCCTAGGATGAGATTATGTCCACTCCATAGTTCAATGCAATTAAAGAGAGCGACTTAGATGGAATTAAATTCAAAATTTACATATCCATCTATTAATGAAAAATCCCAATAATAATGTTGGAGTCCTGAACAACTAACCATGGATTTCACCATATCTAAAAGAGTATTATTTATTTTTTCCACTACACGATTTTGTAGTTAAGTATCCGTTGAAGACAATTGGGATATAAACCTACCTTCGATAAATTTTCTGAAACTCTCCCAATAGATACTCACCCTAACCATCAAATCTTATTATTAGGATTAGTTTGCCATGCCTATGCTCTACCTTACACTTATACGCTTTGAACTAATCAAAGGCCTCAAAATTGTGGCGCATAAGGTAAACATATTCATTCCTTTAATAATAATAAATAAATACATTAATTACTCATAACCGCCTCCTGACCAGATAATCATTGGACTACATAAATTGAAATGAAATAATTCAAACACATTTTTTATTCTTTAGCTTTATGGTCGTGAAGGGATTTTTAGTAGTTTTACCTTCTAAATAGGATTCATATACTGAAGTTCCTTCCCTTATATTGAACTAAATTTTCCATTTTATACCCGTCCTTAAATTCTTTCTAGGTTAAAATGGCCAAAGCATCAGTGATTAGTGATTAGGAGTATTGTTCATAAAGACCTTATAATGTATAACTTATTTTCCAATGCACCAGTACAAATAAAAGATTTCCCATTTTTAATAAAAAATAATTTATTAAAATAATAGAATATTTGTTCATAATAAACTTAGAAATTGAAGACATCATTTCTTCTAAAAATAGGTATGTAAAATAATTTTTCAACATCATCTTTTTAGATCCATCAAGATTCAAATAGATACCCTATTGATAATACTGTAACCTTATTCATATTCCCTATTATCAGGAACATTTATCATTAAAGTAGTTACCCAGTTACCTGGAACCTCTATAAAGAGTTCAGACCTGAATTGTGTCTATTGAATCTACACACCAAGTTCATATTGACTGGATCGAAGATCATGATTTTATTTTGAAGAGAAATAAACATTACCTTGTTCTTTTTCTTATAGTGTTGGGCAATTAAGATATTATCTCTATTAATGTTCTAACTACTAGCAGTGAAAACACATGTCTTCCATTTTTTACTGCTCCCTGAGGATTATTAACTTTTTTAACCACAAACCATTGCACTTTATATTTAGCCTTCTTTTTTTCTTCCCTTTCAGGAAATAAGTCGAGGGCCTCTCAATAACTAACGACATGTCTTGTCTTTCGACGATTCTTATAGTTGAAAATGGATTCGGGTTTCCCCATCAATTTCTGATACAAGGGATCTCTAGTCCACCTAAGATGGAAAACCATGTGAAGAACATGATCCCAACGGAGTGTCATCAACCAACATTGGTATTTACTAATTCCCATCTTTCCATTATTTAAAATTAAAGATTTTCATATATGAATTTCCCCTTAGAGGGCCGAGCATACTTAGACCTAATTTCAAAGATTCACAAATTGTAAATTTTAAAATACTGTGATATTGTGATTAATTTATTTCGTTGGGAAGGAAATCCAATTCTAAGATGAGTAATTAATCATATCACAGTTTTAAAAAATTAATGGGAATCATTGTTTAAATATGTTTATTATCCTCCATAGTTAGAATGGTGTCCAAAATGATTTTCGGTCCTAGAAATTTATTCCAATTAAAAAAATTCACTTTTAAAACTAAAACAAGTTGGTGAAAAATTGAGCTCATTTTGAAATCTTTGAACCATCATTGAAAAATTAATTTCTAATTAAATATGTGAGGATTAACTTTTGATTGCATTTTAATGTTGTTTCCCTCTTCCGCTAATTAGAATTAATCCCATTGAGCATCCTGATTTCGTTGTGAAGTGAGATTTCTCGTTGAGAGCTTAAATCACCGCATCCTGTATTAGGCAGACTATTCATGTTTCCATTATTCTATTTGAATAGTTTAGGAAATCTATGTACAACATAATTAAATAAACGACATATTGTGAACTAACAATTAATGATACTATGTAATACCCCGTATTTTTTTGTGTATAAATTAAATTATGACATTTATTATATTTGCTTAGTGTGACATGTGATGTCACTATTTATATCTTATATGTGTTGTATAATTTATATTTGAAATCAAATTTAATATACGGTAATACATTAATTAAATACTGGGATGTGACTAAGTATTATGGGAGAGTATGGAATGGCTAGGGACTAGGTGTCGGGGGTTTCCTTCTTTGGATTATGCTCTCGGTGTCGAGTCCCACCGATTGTGGAGCAGTTTCTTATAAAATCATGTTGTGCTTAACTTATTAATGAATAAATAATTAATGATTAGACTTGTACCGGCTAATATATTAGTTCAATGAGATAATTAATTAGTTATTTTATGTCATATTTCGGGTTGACATTTGGTACACGTAGAATGTCTATTTTTCACTTAAAATAGTGAGTTTTATGTCTATTGGGTTAATATATATCTTGGGTAGATTTTGGGCCATTTGGCATGTTATTTGGGCTCATTGGGTTGTGGAGCATATAGGGCCTATAGTAAATTTCGTGGGAAGACAACTTAAGAGGTCATTAGACTAAACCTAAAATAAATTTGAGGCCTGAAAATAAGCCTTAAAGAGCTAAGGAGATGAGGCATGCAAGGTATGAAGAGATTAGGGCGATTTGGGTATTGATTCCTCAATCAATCGATAGAAAGTATACTTTACTTTAGAATTTAATTAAATTTGTGTTATAATGGTAGTAGTCCATTGGAATCTGAGTTTAATCCGTTGAATCTGATATTAATCAAATTATATTTTTATTTTGTGCCCTAATCGTATGTTAATGAACTAGTGTCATTTTAATGAGAACTCCTTAAATCAATCCATGAATATGTGCTAGATGAACTTGGAAACATTAGATTTGCATTCTAGTAGTTAATACCTATCAAAGCTCTAATGTTACTAGGTTAGTTTATTGAGAAATTGATGGATAATTAAACCCTTCTTATGAAGAACATAAAACTAGGGTTTTATTATTTAAATATGAGGTTTGATCTTTACAACAAGTTATAATCATCAAAATCATGAAGAAATAGGTTATTAATAGTCTTATGATGAGTGTATATGAATGATAAGGACTATTGTTTCTATTTATAGGCTTTTAGAACGATTTGGGATGATTTTAGGCTGCCATTAGCATGTTGGTGCGAAGTTAGAAATTACAGGGGAGCGAATTGTTTCGGTTCTTAGGCGAATCAATTATGGGTCTAAAACTTAAAAAATCAAAACTCCCATGAATTTTTCATTCTGAGTCATATTAATGAACAATCGAAGCCACACGGAGATAAATTGATGCTCTATATATTTGTCTGATATCATCTAAATAATGGAGTTTGAAATGACCCAACTTCCCATGAAGATGAAGCATAGGTTGAAACTTTCTCGAAAAATATCTAAATTTCAAACTTGCTTCTCGAACATCCATAAAAATCTCAAATAAACCTTTTTAAAGATGAGAATGTGATTGTGATGCATGGAATGGGGTAATGAGTGATTTAGAATGCTAGGGGAAGTATAGGTAGGGTATGACACTTACTTTAAGTACCTTGGGGTTAGACTCTAGAAATGTGATACTGAGGATACCGAGAGATATTTAGAAACCCTATAGACCTTGTGATGGTCTAGAACACATGTATAGCCCACCAAGTAGGGTAGTTCTTGTTCAGAATGATCATTATTATCATTAGGTTATACAATACCTAGACATTGAGAGGCTTGGGAGTTTGGGACAATTTATATATGATCGAATACAGTTAACTTGTGTATTAACTGATAATTATAAGAGACTTATATGTAACCCAGTTGAGTAGGGTTTGTACTTATTTGTTTGACCCGATTGCGTAGGGTCGTACTTGTTTACTTGACTTATGTGTAATAATACCAGCGTGGTGTGTATGCTCGTGGGGGACGTACTAGGAAGAATTTCGATGATGTGTGTATGATGTTGACCACGCAAGTATCTTGATGATGAGACGAGATTTACCTTGGTCGTTTTATCTCTATCCTACGACTGACATACCTACATAAGCGATTGAGGACAATACGGAGGAGTTCTTGCATATATCCTTGGGTATGGAGGTCGTGCGTTATGATGAGAATGCGTAGTGATTATCCCTCTATAAGGCTTTGAGGTTATATATTCTGTATGACCATTAACTATACCTATCATGCATGAGTGATCCTTAAAGGCAATAGCGATAAACCTTCATACTTTTACTTGCGGGCTCGAGATATCCCACTTATTTGTTTTTGTTAGGGGGCATACTTATGTGACATGTGATTATGTGGTTGTATGTTGCGGAACTTGAGTGGTCGTACTGGTTTATGAATTATACTATATATATATAACTATAAACTTATAACTCGAGAACAATGTATTGGATATACTAGAGACGTATATAGTAATTCAATGGCAAGAGATTGTTCGAGACCAATATACTTGAGACACACTTTTAGAATCATAAATGGATGCCACTATTAATATTTTGATTCGTTAATAAGTCATTATTAAGGTAATAGATTACCATATAATTAATGATTTTTAATGCAATAGATTAACTTAAGAATGAGAAAGTAAGGAATATTGAATTCAAAGATGAACATATATTATATTGGATACACGTGGGTTTAGAAGTAGAATCGTATGCGATATTTTTGGCTGTTTGGGTTAGGTAACTTAAATAACTTAAAATTTACTTAAGATGGGAGGAAGATGAGTTATTATAATTATTATTTTAGCCCAAATTTAATTATATTATTTTTCACTATAGATATGTTGTTTACATTGTTGTTGAATTTATTTTTCAAATGTCTTAGGTTGTTGTTGTTGCCATATACTTGGGTTGCTCGTTGGAGGAGTATCTCTAGCGAATTTTTATTCATCATTACTAGGATGTAGAAATCGAGTGTGTCTCATTTACCTCTTTGTATTCCTATTATACTTTAGTATAAGCATATGTATTTTTAGAGTTTATCCGGAGATTTTATTTGCAGACTTGAAATTATTTTCTCATGGTAGTGATTGGTATCATAGGTGTTGTATTTCATTTGGCAGATTATTATATTGCATATTTACACTTCATTTTTATTTATTTCATTTATGATGACAATGTTACTAAATGCTTTTGATTCCCGTGATTTTTGAATTAGACCAAACCAATATATTTATGGATTTTACGAGGTGTCACACACTGACTCCGTTGGGGGAAGATATCATTACTTATGTTTAAGTATATACCATTAGTTCATTCTTTGAAATTAAATATTATCGTGTAGAGCTTCCCCGTTTGGGGGGGGGGGGGGGGGGACCGAACTCACTCATATTTAATTTAAAAAAACTATTATTTAATCATTTGAAATATATTGTGATGTTGTTTTCCTCCATTGCAGAGGAAAACCGATGCTAACATGAGGAATTAACAATATCCTTTTTTTTAAATATCGATGGAGACCAAAGCATTTGTGTTGAAACCCCTGCCCTCGAAGGTTTTTGAAAAATATTTATTCAATTCTAAATCCCTAAATTAAATCAATTGTAATTTTCCAATTTCTTGTACAAATTAAATCTCTCAATCTCACTATTTTAATTTTTTGAAATATAAATTTTTTGATTAAAATAAAATCCGAAGAGCAAAATTTAATTTAAACCTTAAATGGATTCAATCTTAGAATTGAAAAACCAAAATTTTGATTTAAAAAAAAAGTATAATCTAGGTCAGTCATATAAATAATCCATTTTGTCCATAATAATGTGGGTCCTTAAATAATTAATAATTAGCTCATAAAATTATATAAATATGTATGAGATGATAGAGATATCACCAATCACAAACACATGCAATTATATATTAAAAAGGAAACAAAGTTCATTTTCTTCATGGCCAAGATTCTTCATCAAGTAGAGTCATTTTGGGTCAATAACTCCGTGAAAAAAAGTCCATCATGTTTATACTAGTGTGATAAGAGAAGGAGAAACACACCAAAATCCTCATGTCATGTTGAAAAGCCAGCTCCCATGCCAGAACGCGCCACGACAGTGCTTGGGAAGGTCGCGATCATGCCATTTTCCCCCGTAATTGCAACCATCTTCGTGCTTCCAGGACAATACTGGTTTATTTCATGCATGATTAAAACTATGTCGTTTTTACCCCTTATAAAACCTTGATAAATCCATTACTAGACCTTTTAACTTGAGAAGATTGCAAACGAAATTCATGGTTCTTCCTCCATGATCAAACATCATTACCATATAAGATTCCTATAAAAATGTTACATCCCCTCAAAAACTCCTCTATATACATCAATTCATGAAATAATTAAAATAACCTAATTATTATAACCAAATCGAATCTAGGAAATATAACTATAGATAAACCACCGTATGATCCATGCACATAATAGAAATATGTGAGCATGATTGAGAGAGTAATAACAATCCTACAAAACCATGTTAGTATAAAAGATACACATCCATGCATATATTTTCTAATATGAAAACCTAGGGTTTCAATGGTTGATAATATGGACCTTTCTAAAACATGATCAATCTATAACTAAATCACTAAACAAATTGATGGGGATTGACATTGTAAAAAAACTTTTTTGGCCAAAAACTTTAATTGATTGTGTTTTAGAAAGTAACCAAAAATAAATAGATCTAGGGTAAAGATCACCATACATTTTTAGCTCTTGTAGGTAATCTAATACGGAGGCTAATATGTGAAGAAGAGGTAGAGGTATCTCGGATCTTCTAGTATATGATCCTACGAAGTAAGAACAATGTGTGGTCACTAATTAAAGAGTAGGATATTGAATCTCTTAAGAAGAGACTTCTCTTTTTTCTCTCATTTTTCTCAATGTATCTAACCGTCTCTATCCCCGCCTTCGCTATAACCACCATTTTCTCTATATATATGTTAATGACATCGATAAAATTAAGTTCTTATGTATTTGTCACAGGGGAAAACATGTCCTAGGAATTATTTATACTTAGCAGCATAAAACACTCCAAGGAAAATATGTTTCCCCAAAATAAGTCCCTTTTTCGAATGAGAGATTCCCTCATCCAAACGAGAACTTATCGGAGAGGATGTTATGAGAAGCTAACATCTTACTAGGGTTTTTACATGGAATAAAATTCCCTCTTTAAAACGATTTTGAGCGAGATAATTCCTTCTTTCAAACATCGTCCATATCCCAAGAAATCTTAGCAGAATGTCAAAAGGGAGCTTGACTGAAGGCGTTTAGAGTAATCAAAGAATCAAGTCACACTTATATAATAAGGACTATATTAGGGACCCAAGGATAAATAATTATATTGGCTTCTAGACATGGAACTTTGAAATTACAATCTGGTAATTTATTTCCTTTTCGTTTAGTTGTAGTCAATTCCACTAAATATCTACAACTTCAATCCAATTTAATTATCTCATAATCACTCGAATAAAGAGTCATTGTTTGGAACGTTTGTATAGCACATAATATAATTCCCCGAGTAAAGCATTTAATACCCACTTACTGAAATTAAATTCATTGCAAATCTATTTTTATAAACGTCTTATTTATTTCGTAATCTCAAACTTAACTTATTTAATACTCTATTGGTTAAAAAAATCTATAGGGCAGGTTTACTGGTAGAATCAAAACTTATAAGTTTATCGAGGGAGTATCATAATCTAGGATATTTCCTAGATGTGGATTCCTCTGTAATATGATCTTAGACATACTCTCACAATGATTGCCCGCCTTACGGATATTTATACTTAATAAATTATATCACACCCATAAAAACCAAAGCAATAATTGTGCGCATATTCAAATCCTCAGAATAAAGAATCTATGAACCCTTTGCAAACTTTGTGAGATTATTCAATTCTAATCTAGTCAAAACCTAGATTTAAATATCACTTGTGGCCATGTTCAATACATTCTTGATGTATCGATATACAATCCTCTTTGAACCATCATACATGCTCTTAAACCATCATGATGGTTTCCATAGTTAAGATAAACAACTAATACTGTATACACAACTTTATCGTTAGGATGTTAACTCCTTATCTAGGCTGTGAATTGTTGATTTGTACTAGAACTAGAATTCCGATTTATGTGATTAGGCTAAACCCAACTCACCAGAATTCCTACTAACTCCAATTGGTCGATATACATTATATATATTTAAGATAAATATAAGTAATTATCATAAACATGATTCTTATTTTAAAATGAACCTAACACTCCCTTATTGAAAAATAAATTCATTCTTGGTTTTAAGAATAAAATCCCAATAAGTGATCTCCCCAAACTTATTTTGTCATTTTCATATCATAGATTTCCAAGGTGGATATTTTTAGATTTGTCTCTCCATTTCATAAAGGAAAAATGTATAGTTTATAGGCTAAATCCGGGTTACATTGGGACTTTATTATTATTAATCCAATGTTAAGAATAGGGTTTGCATTGGGGGTGCAATGTGGATTATGTAAAGGAATGGAAGCTTGCACCCATTGTACATTTTAAATTCATAAAATTTGAGCTATTAGAATGCATCATCCAGCTGAATTCTCATGGAAACGCCATGACTTATATTATATAAAGGAGTCAAATCTTAGCAATGAAGATATGAAGGACTAGAGAGTGAAACAATAATAAAGTGTATACATAGTTTTACTAGGATTCAAAGATTGTATATATTGGTAGTGATAAGTAAAATTAATGAGAGTGGTATATGTGTGTTCATCAATTTATCTTTATAGTGAAATTAAATTATCCAGTCATGTGAATATAGCCTATATTAAGTAAACCATGCTAAATATTTTATGTCTCTCATAGGTTCTTGATGTTTACTTTCACAACGTTTTACATCTACATTATAATTATATTTTATTGATTGTGGGGCCATTTTGTGCACAACACCCAACATGGCATGTGGAATTCTTAAATAAAGTAATTTTTAATTAATATTTGATACCATTAATTTTGACCCATATTTTTTTTTTTACGTATGCATGTGTTACTTTAAAAATATGTTCATTGAAATATAACAAGATGTATATGTATTTTTTATCAACATTTAATATATAGAATAAAAATATAACTTTTATATTGGATTTTACAATACCAAACTTTCCATATGTTTTAAATATACCATATTTACCCTCTAAAATTTATATATGAAAATATTGTGATGGTTAGGAACCAATGTAATACACACACACATGCATAAACACACACACACACACACACACACACACACACACACACACACACACACACACACACATATATATATGGGACACAGAATAAATATTTATTTCAAATGTTTTAAATGTAAAAATAAATGTTGGAGGCGGTGAAGAATATTTTTCAAAGGACAAAGAAATAGATGATAATTGAAAAAATCATATTGAGCGCTTGATTATCCATTATTTTTCAAAGGAAATGATTTCCGTTATATAGTTTTCTTAATAAGACTTGGGGTTAAAATTGTATCAATAAATTTTGATACTAAAAATATGTTGGAAATGGGTTTAAATAAGTCACAATTAAGTTACTTTAAGCTCAAATTAGAGTGGAACCCGCATGTCAATTTTAGCGGGACCTTCGAGGTGTATAACATGTTAGATTTATGTGTCTAAACCCATTAAGTATTTAATGAGAAAATTATCTCCAAAGTCACCCACTTGAGATGAAAAGTATGTACTAAACTTGGTGTAGGACTTTTGTCCCACATTGAAAGAAGGTGGGAAAAATGAAGACTTAACATACTCCTTGTTTGGAACTAAGTCTTGGATGCCTTAGAGGTATACCAACTCTATATAGGAAAAAGGATCTATGCTATGCATAGGTGGACTTTTGTCCAAAATCCCACACGCGTGGCGCCACCATAGTCCGTCCAGTTGACTCGACTCGACTCGTCTCGTGCCTGGGTTCGGGTTTAGGCCCGAGCTTAGGCTTGGGATTGTCCTAATGACCCAAACTTTCTGGGGTCTTTAATTAATTCAAAAAATATTATTGAATAGTCACATCATTTCGGGTAAAAAAATTAGTTAATTAAAAAAATGCTTTAATTAATTAAGAAAAGTTACATCCTCTTTAAATAACACTAAGTTGTCAACTGCTTGGTGAGACAATGTGACTATTTGTGAAAAGCCATGGTGCCTGTTCAAATGGCCATGAACAACACTACTAAAGGAGTTCTCCAGACTCTGTTTTTTCCCTCCAAAATTTTTTTTAACCACTATCTCCCTCCTGCATCCTGTATTCGTAATTCTCCTCCTGTTCAAAGTAGAATTCAGTGTTCGAAGTACAAACATTTATTGAGTTTTCCAGAGCTTTGATAGTTTTAAGTGTTTCTACCGTTTAGGAAAAAAAATCCGTTCTATCTTGAGAGATGATTTCTTACAACCTTGAGCACCTATTAAGAGAGAAAATTTGTCTTAAGGACACAACGTGAATTATTTGTGCTCGAATTCTGTAATCAACTTTCAAATCAGTATCATTAGTTTCGTTTCACATATTACTTATAAGTTTCTTTTCATACTATTAATAAATATTGTATATTTAGTATTTGTTTGTTTTATTCTATTTTAAATTATAAAAACAATTTATTTATTTTTTAAAACAAATGTCTGGAATAACAATCTTAAGAGGATTTCATTTATTTATTATGTTTCTGGATTTTTTAAGAATTTTTTAAATAAATTTACATAATAGAATCAGTTTCATTTTTCTGTTTTGCATAAATATATTTTTTATATATTATTATTCTATTATATACTTGTTGCGTATATAATTTCTATATACAATAGTATTTGTTACTATTATAAATGTGAAAAATATATACATTTTATTTTTGTAACAAAAATAGTTGCATCTTCTAGTAATATTGTTGTCTTTACGGTTGGAACACCATTGGGGGAAAACTGGAAAAAATCAATGGCAAGGGTTTTAAGCGTTGGCAATAGAAAATAAAATTTCATTTCACAACTTTGAATCTGTCTAAATCCCTCAATGAAGAATTTCCCACTCTTAATGAAAATGAGACGAGTACAGAGGAAGTCGTTGAGGTTAATGCATGGAAACACGCTTAATTATTATTAAAGAATTATGTTTCAAATGGATTTGACAATACATTATATAATGTGTATTGTAATGACATATTCGCTAAAGAACTTTGGGAGTCTTTGGACACCAAATATAATACCGAGGATATCGGCATGAAGAAATTCATTGTCAATCATTTCTTGGATTGTAAAATGGTGGGTATTAGAACCGTGATATCCCAAGTTTAAGAACTTCAAGTTATTTTTCATGATAATCATGCCTAGGAGATGTCTCTTAGCAAATCATTTCAAGTGATGGCATGTATTGAAAAATTGTCACCTTCTTAGAAAGAATTCAAAAATTACTTAAAACATAAACGTAAAGAAATGAAACTTTAGGAATTTACCATCCATTTGAGAATAAAAGAAGACAACCGTAAATCTGAGAAAAGACATAGAGGAAACCAATCCTTTAAGTCTAAGGCCAATGTAGTGGAAGGCAGATCGAAAGCTAACAAAAAGACGAATCACAACGAAAATGGTCAAAGTGACGGATCTAGAAGTGCTAAGAAGTTCAAAGACAAATATTACAACTGTGGTAAACCTGAGCATTGTTCTAAGGACTGTCTAAAGTTGAAGAACGCCAAGAAACAAAAGGCCCGAGAAAATGTGGTGGAATTATACGAGCTTTTAGCGGATGTCAATGGGGTCAACCTTTCTATTGTGGTTAATGAATGCACTTCATTGGCAACAACAAAAATTGGTGGGTTTACACAGGTGCTACGAGCCACATATGTGCCAACAAATAGATGTTCTCCTCATAAAACTTTGTAGAAAATTATGAGAAACTGTACATGGGAAACGCTTCAACTTCAAAGGTTGAAGGACTTGGAAAGGTATTGGTATGTGCAGAATTAAAAATGGCAAGAACACCCCTTCGTTCAGTCAAAAGAAGTACCAAACCTTTGGACTTAATTCACACCGATATATGTGATTTAAAATTTGTACAAACTAGAGGTGGTAAAAAGTATTTCTTAACTATCATTGATGATTGCACTCGATATTGTTATGTATATTTGCTTCGAAGAAAATATGAGGCAATCGAAGTGTTTAAACTCTACATGACTGAAGTTGAGAATCAACTTAGCAAAATGATTAAGGCCATAAAAAGCGATAGATGTGATGAATATAAATCCCCTTTTGAATAATTTTATTTGGAAGATGGAATCATTCACTGAACTACCGCTCCTTATTCATCTCAATCTAATGGTATTGGTAATGCAAAAATTGAACATTGAAAGAAATTATGAATATTGTGTTGATAAGTTTTGGGCTACCACGGAACATGTGAGGGAAAGTGTTGCTTTTCGCCAACTATATTCTCAACAAAATGACTTATTATAAAACCCACAATATACCTTATGAACTATGGAAAGGTCATCGACTTAACTATAAATACTTAAAAATGCGGGGGTGCTTGGCAAAGGTTGTGGTACTTAAACCTACAAAGGTTAAGATAGGACCAAAGACCATTGATTGCATATTCATAGGTTATGCCAATAATAGTAGTGCATATCGGTTTCTTGTCCATAAATATGATATCCCCGACGTGCATGTTAATATGATTATTGAAGCTAGGGATGTTACATTTTTTGAAAATATGTTTCCTTTTAACATGCAAAGTGAATGAAATTCACATAAAAGAGCTCATTATGATATAACTAGCAATCAAAAGATTATAGATAATGATGCTATAAATGAACCTTGGCGTAGTAACAGGTCAAGGATGTCAACGTCATTTGGTCCAGATTTTTAAACATATTTATTAGAAAATGAACCACAAATGTTTAAGGAAGAAATGTCCTCTCCCGAGGCTTCTTATTAAAAGGAAGCAATTCATAGTGAAATTGAATCTATACTGCAAAATCATACATGGGAACTAGTGGATCTTCCACCTGGTAACAAGCCATTAGGATATAAGTATATCTTCAACCGGAATATGAAAGCCGATGGTTTAACTAAAAAATATAAAGCAAGACTTGTAGCAAAAGGTTAAAAGCAAAGAGAAAAACTGAATTACTTAGATACTTATTCACCAGTTATAATAATTACATCCATACGAATGTTAATAGCAATTATATCATTAATGGACTCAAAATACATCAAATGGATGTAGCGGCAACATTCTTAAATGGTTAATTAGACAAAGATATGTATATGGAACAACTCAAAGGGTTTAGTACATAAATATGCTAAGTTTGATAATGTCGTGATATCAAAATGATTGAAGATCAATGAGTGTAACAAATGTGTATATTTCAAGAGCACTCAAAATGGGTACGTTATAGTGTGTTTATACGTCGATGATATGCTTATAATTGTTTATAATTGGTAATAATGATAACATAATCAAAGCTACCAAAAGAATGTTAATTATAAGTTCAACATGAAGAACATGGGTGTTGCTAATGTTATTTTAGGATTTGAAATTTCTTAGACAACGAATTGTTTAATACTATCTCAAACACAATACATTGAGAAAATACTTGATAAATTTAAAAAGTATAATATTATACCAATTAAAACACTGGTTGATGCTAACATTTTCCCACCATGAAAAATGGAGAAATCATATTACAACTAGAGTATTGTCATATAATAGGAAGCCTTGTATATGCCATGAAATGACCCAGACCGAATGTAGCCTATTGCGTAAGTAGATTAAGTCGTTATACGATTGATCCAAATAGTGATCATTGGAATTCCATTGCAAGGGTTTTAGGGTATTTAAAACATACCAAAAACTTCATATTGCACTACACCAAATATCCAGTTGTATTTGAAGGGTACACTCATGCTAATTGGATATCTGACTCAAAGGACTCTAAGTTCACTAGTGGATTTGTCTTGACTCGTGGTGGTGTAGCCTTGTCTTAGAAATCCTTAAAATAAAAATGTATTGCCAAATCCACTATGGAATCAGAATTTATTTGTTTTGATAAAGTTAGAGAAGAAGACAAATCACTAAAAAACTTCTTAGAGGATATTCCAAACTGGGTTAAGCCCGTGCATGCTATATGTATGCATTATGACAGCCAATCAACAATTGGAAGGGCACAAAAAGCCATGTATAATAGTAAATCTAGACATATTCGTCGTATACACAATACCGTTAGTCAACTACTCATTAGTGGAATTATCACCATTGACTATGTTAAGTCAAGAGATAACATTGTTGATACGCTTACTCAAGGCTTAGCTAGAGAGCTGGTAGAAATATCATCGAAGGGAATGGGCTTAAAGCCTATGAACTAACCAAGATCATCCACGGTGGAAACCTAACCTAGTTGACTAGAGATCCCAAGATCTAGGTTCAAAGGGACAACTGAACTTCTTATGACCCCGTAGGCATTGTGGAGATATATATACTCCACCCCATTCCTATGATGAGACAGTACACTGATGCTGCAAAATTTAGGATAAGTTATGATTTTAATGACTTCTATATCTTCATATTTTCAAGTAAGATATTATAGGATACTCTTCATGGAGTCACATATGTGAATGAAAAGGGGTTACTTCTATGAGAACTTGATAAGGAAAACCAGGTGGTGTTCAAGGCTAAAGTGAACACAGTCATGAGAACCAATAGTGTTCGAAGGGAACTGTGTGACTTTTGTTGTCTAGGTTTAGAAAAATGGCTGATGATTCATGGCATTTTACCCACTGATTAGCTAAGTAAATTCGATAGATTCTCACTAGGAAAAGTTCTAAGTCTCTAGTTAATTATCCCGATGCAGTTTTCTTCTACTGTAATCGAACATATGTACGTTAATTATGTTAAATAGTATACAAAGATAATTATTCATTAATGAGGGGGATTATTGCAAATGTATTTAAATAAGTCTCAATTAAGCAACTTGGAGTTCAAATTGGAGTGGGACCCATATGTCAATTTTAACGGCACCTAGCATAATCGTGTACTCCTCCAAGAGGAGTATAACATGGCATATTTACATGTCTAAACCCATTAAGTACTTAATGAGAAAACTATCTCCAAAGTCACCCACTTGAGATGAGAAGTATGTAGTAAACTTGGTGTAGGATTTTTGTCCCACGTTGGAAGAATGTGGGAAAAGTGAAAAGTTAATATACTCCTTGTTTGGAATTAAGGCTTAAATGCCTTGGAGGTATCTCAAATCTTTGAAGGGGAAAGGACCTATGTTATTCATAGGTGGACTTTGGGCCAAAAATGCGTCGTCGCCATCCATCGATCCGACCTACTCAGCTCGGCTCGGCTCAGGTCCGAGTTCAAGTTTGAGCTTGGGCTTGGGCTTGGGCTTGGGCTTGGGCTTGTCCTAATGGAGTATAATATTTTTAAAAGTTATGCGTTATGTTTAAATTACCCAAACTATTTGGGGGATTTAATTATTTCATGGAAAAATTATTGAACGATAAAATATTTTAAGGTGAAAATTCTAAGTAATTAAAAAAAATTAATTATGAAAAGGTACATCCTCTTTAATTAACACTAAACAGTCAACTGTATAGTGAAAAAGTGTGACTATTTGTGAAAAGGCATGGTGCATGTTCAAATGGCCATGAACAGCACTATAAAAGGAGTCCTCAAGACTCAGTTTTTTCACAGCAAAATTTTTCCTAACCATTCTCTCCCCCTCCTACATCTTCTATTCATAATTTTACTACTGTTCAAACTAGAATTCAGTGTTCGAAGTACAAACATTTTTTGAGTTCGTCGGAGCCTTGACAGTTTGAATTGTTGCTACCGTCAAGGACGAAAAATCCATTCTATCATGGGAGATGACTTCTTGTAACCTTTACCACCTATTTAGGGAGAAAAATCATCTTAAGAACACAACGTGAATTCTCCACTACTTGATCACCATGAGCAAATTTCAAGAAATCCAGTCTTAAGGAAAAAAGTCACCACTACTTTACATTTGTTTGATGAATGTCAAGAAGCTGACTTTGATGCAGTAAATGGAGATGACTAGACAATTACTAATATATTATAGAGTACACTTGAGAGTAAAATCCAATATTTTTCAAACAACGTAAAAAGATGGGGATACATATAGGAATAGAGAGTAATGTTTGGTATCATTTTGGAATCTCAACATTGAAGATAGTTCAAATAGGAATATAGATGATTACTTTAAGTGTATCGTCCTTTTAATAGACCCTATAAGGCTGGTACAAAATTATTAAATTCATGATAGAGAGCATCTGGAGAGAGATGACAAAGATGATTGGAAAGAGGTGACAAATTGTTAGATTTACATTCTAAAATTGGTATCATTTTAGAATCTCACGGTGTTGGAAATTATACCCTTAGATGACAAAGATTATTGGAGGGGTGAGATTAGAAAGCAGCTGGAGAGAGGTGAAGGTCCACTAGGCTTAGATGATTTGGCACAGTACTTTATTACCAGGGGCAACTTTTACTACAAGAATAAAGGAGGTTGGTTATCCAGATGTGTAAATCTGAGGAAACCAAAAGAAGGTTGATTGAGGTACAAGAAGACAGCTGTCAAACCACCGAGATCCCTTTCTATATAAGGATACAACTGGCAGGGTCATTCTAGCCTTTAATGAGATAAGATGCGACCGCAGTACAAAAAGAGTGTTCGAAATGCTGTCTGTTCTATCAGGCAGCATAATACAATTTTATTGACCAACCCTAAGATTGGAGTCAGCCTTATATGGATTTCTTGACAGACGGAGTGATTCCTACAGACAAAAGAGGACTCTACCAAGATAAAGAGGCGAGCACTAAGGTACTTCGTGCAAGATGGGTAGTTATACAGATGAGGTTACCATGATAGGCCCCTAAGGTGCATAACGGGAGAGGAGGCTGAAGAAGTTTTGAAGCAAGCTCATGAGTCAGGGCACATTTGAGGAGATAAACTTTACGATCAACTAATGACCTTGGGTTATTATTGGCCTTCGATGGAGAAATATTCAATGAAATTTATTCAAACGTGTAAAGCTTATCAACTACATGGGTACATAATCTACGCTCCTTCAGTGGACCTGCATTCTCTCTCTACAACGTTTTTGTTCCATACTTGGGTGTTTGATTTGGTAGGGGCCATAAACCCTTCATCGCGAGGAAAGATCTAGATATTGGTAGTCACATAGTGTTTTACGAAGTGGGCAGAGGTCATACTTCTCAATAAAGCCACAGCGGGGGTAGTAGTTCGATTCATGAAGGAGTACATTATTTATCGTTTTGGCATCCCAAAGGTGTTTTTATCAGATAATGACAATCCTTTTGTAAATAATGAGGTACGCTTGCTAATGGATAAGTACTCCATCATCCATCACAGGTCGACGGTAGCATACCCAAAGTGCAACGGGTAGGCGGAAAACACCATCAAAACCTTAGTAAATATTTTGGCAAAAATGTTAGAAGACTTTTTTAGCACATGGGACGACAAGATCCCCGAAATAATTTGGTCTTATCGAACAACAAAGAGGAAACCAACGGGATACACCCCATTTTCCTTGATATTTGGGGGAGAAGTTGTGTTACTAATTGAACTCGAGGTAACTTCTGTCCGCTACAACTTACGAATTTCCATGCTTCCTCACAGTCGCCATGTATAACTCAAAGTGCTAGAAGAGCACCGAGATAATGCTGTGAAATACTTCGAGATGTATAGGAAGAAATTGTCCAGATCCTACGACCAGTTGGTGAGGCTAAGGAAGTTTAAAGAGGGGGACTTGGTTCTGAAAGCATGCACGAGGCATATTAGGGGTCTATCATTGCCCAAGTTTGAGGCTAACTGGGAAGGGCCTTACATCGTTCGAGCAGCTCACGATTCGATTTATCGCGAGATATCCAAGGTGGAAGACAACGTTACTTTCAAATTGAACAACAAGTGGCTGAAGATATACCATGTTTAAATGTATGTCTTTCCAACACTTTTGTGTATTACACTGTACCTTGTCAATATCCGTCCAAAAAAGGATGCCTGCTTTAAAATAATTGGGCTTGTTTGTTTAATATAGATCGAAGCAATGTTCATGTGGAAAATGTTAGACCACTATTTTTTTTACGATTGGTGTTTTCCTTATCATGCATGCTGTGATTTGTATTTATTTAATAAACTTAGCTATTATTGAAAGAAAACAAGGGGAATGGAAGAAGACACTAAAGTCACCAATATTTCTTTATTTAATAAAAGAGATAGCTGTGATTACACACAACCAAAACAGAGGAGTTTAAAATCCCAAAACGGGAAACATAATAAAGGAAACATTGAACAAATTGGCTTAGGGGTTGTCCATGATGAAACGAAGATTTGCTGATTCAAGCAGCCTATGATGATATTAGGGAAGAATCTGCACAAGGCTGTTTTGGTCTGAAATGAGGTCAGCCAAATCTTTCTAGCGAAGGTTCATCATCTATTGAAAGGTCTCCAATTCCTGCTCTTTCTTGATAAGCTCGGCCTCTGCACAAGAAATAACCTCATGGGACTCCTACACCTCTTGCTCAGATATTACCAACCTGGTCACCAGGCTTGCAAGTTCTTCTGAAACGGCTACCTACGAGCGAGGTGAACTTTGGAGTCAGTGATAGAGGTCAGGCAAGTCAGCTTTCTTAAAATCACGAAACAGCTTCACCAACCGCAATATAGAGAACCCATTATTTACGAGCACATTAACTTTCCCCAATAAAGACTTGATTGTGTCCAGGCTGAGAGATTCGAGGGAGGTATTGAGGAATTCTTCCAAGACTACGGTAAGCCCAAGAAAATGATAGGCCATCATCCCAGGAATAGGTTGAAGACTACAGGATGTAAAATTCGAGGGAAAACGGACCAACAGTTGCTCGATCGGTGAACAAGGACCCTCAGTCAAAATATGGGAGAAATTAGCCAAAGTCTACCTCACAACCACCTTGGGGGCTGCTTCAGGAGGATGTGCGCTAAAGACGCTATCACTTGAAGAAGGTCAATGAGTTTGTGAAGTGCTATCACTTGCTTGAACCTGGGGGGAAAATACTTCGGGTACCTTACCAACGACAAACACCATTTCTTGAACCAGTATAGTAGGGGCATCGCCCACAGAACCAAATTCAACTAAAGTCCTTGCTTGTACAACTTCTTGAGAAATAACCCAATTATCGGCCCATGTGCTGGAGGTTGCTCGACCTCCATCTGAAATAAAAGAAATGGACAAGTAAGAAAACAGAATGAGGAAAACATATATAAATTATCCTGTAAGTATAAACTTTATGCCAATAAGACTTGGCCCGCTTGACCCTCGATTATGGGAGATTATGCCAAAAAGACTTGGCCCGCCTGACCCTCAGTTATGGGAGATTATACCAATAATACTTGTCCCACCTAACCCTCGGTTATGGGAGATTATGTGAGTAAGACTTGGCCCACCTGACCCTCCGTTATGGGATATTATGCCAATAAGACTTGGCCCGCCTGACCAACGGTTATGGGAGATTTCTAGGACCAATATAACTTGGCAAAATTAAAAAGTTCATACGCGGGACAAATATAGAAGAATAAAAGTGTGACACTCGCCTAATAAAATACAGGGTGATCAGTCCTATACCAAATTAAAATAGGAATCCCAGTTGGTTAATCCTTAACATCACTGTCGAAAAACTTTTTAAAACTTACTAACCACCTAGTATTCCAAAAAGCTGGTGCCAAATTTTAACTTGTTAATTAAACAAAACAGTAACATGCGGAAATAAATATAAACCACTCACACAACTGAATTAAATCAACTGAATAATAATTTAACTATTTGCCGAATAAACCATCAGCCACCAAAGTAAAAGTCCAATACAATCAACCAACAGTAGAGTAAATACATCTGAAAACTGTAACTGAAAAGTTCGGGAGACATGCCCAAAGTAAACTGAAACTGATAGATGATTCCTACTCTAGGAAAGAATGAACGATGCGTCTAATCCAAGCTCCTGTTAGCATCCACATATGCTGCAGCTCCGTGTCCCTGGGATAGAATATCAAGTCTAGTGTCCCTGTGGCTGTACACCTAAAAGGTTTTGAAAATAGTTTTATAGCAAGGGTTAGAACCCAAAATATTTTGAAAATATTTAGCAAGTGAATTAACTGCAGTAATTTAAAATGCAAAAATGCTCTTCATATTTAAGTTAGTGTCGCACTCCCTTGAGGACATACTCACCCCTCCACCAATGTGCACACCTAACGGTTACCTTAACTCCACCTAGTTGTACTACCCCGTCCAACTAGTCCTGATAATACCTCCCCTTGCCATACTACTCTAACCCGAGTATAATTATTCATGAGTTATAGGTTATCTCACCAATTAACTTAATTAATTCCCCTTAAATAATATTATATAATCGTGACACAAGTTATATAAAGTAATTACATCACACGTTGTATTATACGTATATAATATTTAATACCATTATATACGTACCTTTACTAAAACATCCACACATATATCATATGTATAATTCATCCCTCTGAGTATACCCTCACCGGATGGTTTCCTCTAAAGTGCTATCTTACTAGGTGTACTCACATAACCTAGTTACCCAAGTTGGAATCGCTCACCTAACTTGGCCCAAGAATATAAACTTAGTGGAGGCGGTCATATTCCTTCCCTGAAAGTGAGATAAGCCCCTCACCCATATACCGGACGCTATGACCGGGGGATATACTAACCCTACTCCTCAAGCTAGGGGATTCACCCACATCGCGCAACCTCCCTTAATAGCACTAGAGTATATAAATTAAATAAATATCTAGTCTCTGATATTTAATAGCACACACAATAAATACACACACACACACACATACACCTATATATATATATACCCCGGCTTTACCGTGTACCCAAAAACCCATAACACTAGCCCGAAATTTCTTGAGTCTCTGTCCCGACTCAACTTAATTAATTTTCTCACTTACTAAACTTATCATCTTCTCGAGTCTATGGTCCGACTCTAATTTATTTAATTCACACATCAATTAATAATATTTCTCCCGAGCCTATGGTCCGACTCTAACATAAATACCTTACACATTAATTAGTATAATATTTTCCCGAGTCTATAATTCGACTCCAGTTAAATTAATTTACACATTAATTAATCTATTACCTTATGTCACTCAACCAACATACCCGGACTCGCTCACTTGGCCCATAACTTAATATTTCCCGAGTCTATATTCTGACTCCAAATTAATTTATTCTTTCAATAATTAATTTAATACTTTGGTGTCACTTAACCAATATACCCGAACTCGCTCACTTGGTCCATATTTAAATCTCAAAATTTAATTCCCAAATATTCGCCCGTAATGTGTCACACGTTCATCTCTCCCAAATTTCCCAATTATATTTACCTATAATTTCTAGAAGGTATGTCTTGTATTTATTTGACGCTAAATAAACAAGTCTCAAAAGAAATTAATTAACATTCCCCCCATAAAAGAAAAAGGGCGAACTTCCAGCATTTCTCGACCATCGATCGATCGGGTCAGCGTCTTCTCCAATTCAGTCTTTCCACCATTCAAGAAAAATTTTGAGGTTTCAACCTTAAATTCAGCCTCTAATCAAATCTCCCCACCATATATACTTGTTTGACTTAGATCCTATATATCATATGGACATTAAGATATACGAATTTCTCAATTTTTTCCACAAATACCGAAATGGTTTTTTCCATAAATCTCAATTGACCTGGTTCTACAATCCCAATTCCAGATCCAAATTCCACCATTTTATATTTCGGGTTTCTCATTCAAATCAGATATCTATACTCGGAGATATATGTAACACACCTAATTCTTACTTTGAATCTCATTCAAGTGTTCCATAAACAAAACCCCATTTTGTACCCATTTATACCCAAAAACGAATTTTAATTTACACGTCACTAAAATATGAATTGGATATCACAAATTAAACATTAGAACAAGTTAACCACTTGCCTAGAATGGTTCGTAGAGTCTGATCCATTGGTGTAGTTAAGGTGTTGATGACGAACACTCACTTTTGTCCCTTAATTGACTCCAAAAGAGTCCTAATTGGCTCTTGATTTGCTTTCCCCAATTTCCCTCTCAAGCCCTAGGTTTAGAGTTGTGTTAACTGGCATTCAACACTTCCCAAATTAGATTAAAAACCCCTAATCCCTTTTTTGCGAAATGGGCATAATTAAAATGGCCTGAATCACCCCGTGTGGGCCCGGCTTTGCCCAAAATGCTCCGAGACCCGATTACTACCCCGAGTACTCTTTTCTGACTATCTCGACCCCTCCGGACTCAACCGCGCACTCAGAATTGTCATTCGAAATACTTTATAACATTCTCTAATTTTTTGCCTCAAAATGCGACACACCTAATTTCGAACAATTTAACTTAAAGTTGCCAAATATAAATAATTTTTCCCACTCAAATACATTCTCCAAATCGTAAATTTAAGTTTCTCCAATTTAAATATTTTTATATCTCCTAAAATAATTAAATACTAAATCCTCGAAATTACGGGGTGTTACATACTCCCCCCCCCCCCCCCCCACAAAGGAATTTCGTCCTCGAAATTTAGATGAGCTTAGTACTCCAAGTCTTGAATATCACTCCCTATTCCTGTGCCTCTAAGTTCGCTACATCTATCTCTCCCGCTTCTAACTATGAGTTACACAATTATGTATTTTAATTACCTAGGGCGCCCATACAACATGCACTCGTGCTTAACCGCACGAAAGTTACCCTTATTAACTAGGGTGCCCATACACCCTCTCACCGTGCTTAAACGCACGAAAGTTACCCGACTATGCTAGCCATAAATCGTAATATAACTTCCAACCTATAGTCATATCACATATATGAATAATAATTGGGGTACCCAACCCATGTACTAACGACCAAACATCTCCCCACTTCCAACTTTGTGCTAAGTTTCATGCATGGGACGTCTCGTAAGAAAAATCCAAACAATGAACCTCCCCGATACACTACTACCTAACATTGTCGGTCGTTGGGATCTGTTAGACCCTCAGTCCATAGTACGTACCCCCAAATACTTGTCTATTAACACAAAAGCATACACGCTTACTCTTCTGCTACAAAAGACAAAATAAAATACCGTGCCCTTACTATCACTAGCTCTTGCACAAAATAAACCCCGAGCTATCTCTCCCTGCTCGAAAATAAATTTAATCGCCCTGATTCACTTCAGTATACTCCCTTACTTACCGGGATAAAATATGAGAACACAAGACCTCACTATGTGTCTATTTCACCACACAATACAACATATATACACACATATATAGGCTAGACTCCCTCTCAGGTGGTACCTAGTTAAAAATATTCATACCTTGGTGTCGCGAACACCAAAACTTACCCCCCACTATTTACAATAGTTCAAATCCATGGCAATCCAGCCGATATAAAAATTATCTACCCTACTTCCATAATTTTCGAAAGTAGTAACCCCTCGCATTATACCAATCCCATCTATGTGCATACCCCCACTCTCTCGTGGTTAACATTAAAGAAATCCACCATCCCACAGAAATATATATGTAATATGGCTGTTATAGCCAGTGCACCCACTAAATTCGACTTACCCGCAAACTCAAGTGAAAATAATTCTTATACTGTGACACCCTCACTGTCACTCAAAATATACCCGATGCTCATAGGATAAAAAGACAATTACCTCCATTCTCTAGCTGCAGTGGCTGATCCTCGGGTTCCTGAGTAGTTTCCCCCTGCCCGAACGCACCCATGACTTGTTATAGTGGATGTACATCCAAGACCTCGTCCTGTAGTTAACCCTGCCTCGCTTGAGACAATCTCTCTTCACGTGTCCCGCTTCCCCACAAACGAAACACCTCCTAATAAATTAACCCTACCATTGATCCCTTCCTTGCTGGCCCTATCGGAAGTCCTGGCCATCCTGTCGATAGCCCCCAGATCTAAATCGCTTGGCCTGATTCCCCTGCCGGAAATCTTTCCCCTGATGTCCCCCTGTCTTCTGCTGGGATACCCCATTGGTATTGTTCCCTCCTATTTTATCCGATTGACAAGGTTCCACTCCCCTCTTACTTCCTTTCTTATGGAAGCGATATTCCTGGCAGTGCAGGAGTGATGCATTAACAACGTCCATATAAGCTACTAAAGCGGGATTACCAATCAAATGTTGTATGATCCTCCAAACTAACCCATCCATGAACTTTGACTTCTTTCTTTCTTCATCGCGTACCTCATCCGATATAAAATTTTCCAAACGAGTGAATTTTACCTCGTAATCGGCCACTGAATGGTCCCCTTGAGTCAACTCACTGAATTTTCTCCTCAATTCATCCTCGACTGCTGGCAGGAAATACTGGCGGTCAAACTGGACCCAAAACTCTGCAATAGTTAATATATCCCTTTCCTCAACTGTGGTGATCGAATCCCACCACTGAAGCGCTGCTCCCACTAACCTAAAAGTGGATAGCATTTTCTTCTGCACCTCGTTTCAATCTACCATGCGTAGGTGCCGCTAGATATCCCTCTTCCACTGACATGCTAACACCACATCTGAACCCCCTCGAAACTCTGGTGGGTGGCCCTTTTGAAAGACTTCTCGTACTTCCTGTCACTCCGACTGCCCTTGGTGGACCTGAACATCAGGTACCACTAACGCCTGTGGCTGATCTCGTGGAAAGTATCTGGCCATTGCGATCATCGTCTCTTCAACTGCCTGTGCCACTAATTCAGTTACTTGTGCTACCGAAATCATTTCTTACAGTTGTTGCAGTAACTCTTGCTCCTGATGAGCCTCCCTAGTCTCATCTTCCCCTGCGTCCCTAGCTGCTGCTCTCTTTCCTGGGCGGCATCTGAAACGAGAATTGAATCGTATGAGTTCACCCTCAAATATAAAATAATTGGCAGAACAACGTAAATGCGCATACGTATAAGAATACAACAATCCTATGATAGGGTTCTATATCAAATAACCCTAAGTGGAAACGGGAAAATTCGCACAGATCTTAAGGACACTAGAACCTGATGCTCTGATACCATCTGTGACACCTCGCCTAATAAAATACCTGGTTATCAGTCCTATACCAAATTAAAATAGGAATCCCAGTTGGTTAATCCTTAGCATCATTGTCGAAAAACTTTTTAAAACTTACTAACCACCTAGTATTCCAAAAAGCTGGTGCCAAATTTTAACTTGTTAATTAAACAAAACAGTAACATGCGGAAATAAATATAAACCAGTCACACAACTAAATTAAATCGACTAAATAATAATTTAACTACTTTCCGAATAAACCATCGGCCACCAAAGTAAAAGTCCAATACAATCAACCAACAGTAGAGTAAATACATCTGAAAACTGTAACTGAAAAGTCTAGGCGACATGCCCTAAGTAAACTGATAGATGATTCCTACTCTAGGAAAGAATGAACGATGCGTCTAATCCAAGCTCCTGCTAGAATCCACATATGCCGCAGCTCCGTGTCCCTGGAATAGAATATTAAGTTTGGCGTCCCTGTGACTGGACACCTAAAAGGTTTTGAAAATAGTTTTATATCAAGGGTTAAAACCCAAAATATTTTGAAAATATTTAGCAAGTGAATTAACTACAGTAATTTAAAATGCATTAATGTTCTTCATATTTAAGTTAATGTCTCACTTCCTTGAGGACATACTCACCCCTCCACTAATGTGCATACCTAACGGTTACCTTAACCCCACCTAGTTGTACTACCCCATCCAACTAGTCCTGGTAATACCTCCCCTTGACATACTACTCTAACCCGAGTATAATTATTCATGAATTATAGGTTATCTCACCAATTAACTTAATTAATTACCTTTAAATAATATTATATAATCGTGACACAAGTTATATAAAGTAATTACATCACACGTTGTATTATTACCCGCATATAATATTTAATACCATTATATACGTACCTTTACTAAAACATCCACACATATATCATATGTATAATTCATCTCTTCGAGTATGCCCTCACCGAATGATTTTCTCTAAAGTGCTATCTTACTAGGTATACTCACATAACCTACACTACACCAAAATGACAAAATTATCACCTTTCAGCCGGCCACCCTTGTCAAGGTCATTGACCGTGATAAAAAACACGCGTTTTGTGTCACGGTCATTGACCTTGACACGACCGGGACAAAGAATTACAAGGCCGTGACAAGTTAATTTGTCACGGCCTTGTCACGGTCAATGACCGTGACAATTCTTTAAATAATTGTCACGGTCAATGACCTTGACACGACCGTGACAACTTTTGCAGTAAAAAAAGCCCTAGGCTTCTTTTTTTCCCATCTTTTTTAGTTTTCCCCCTCTCTCTCTCTCTAAGGTATATTATTTTTCCTCTCTTTCTCTTTCATTTCTATATGTGTGTGTATGTGTATGTGTGTATATATATGTGTGTATATGTATGTGTGTATGTGTGTGTATAAATGTGTGTGGTGGTGTGTGGTGGGGGAGGGGGGAAGGGGGTAATGGGGGTGGGGTGTTGCAGGTGTGGTGGGGTGTGGTGGGGGGAGGGGTGGGGTATGTGTATATGTGTGTGTATATATGTGTGTGGTGGTGTGTGGTAGGGGAGGGGGGA
This sequence comes from Sambucus nigra, assembly GCA_949130495.1. Lineage (NCBI taxonomy): Eukaryota > Viridiplantae > Streptophyta > Magnoliopsida > Dipsacales > Adoxaceae > Sambucus > Sambucus nigra. The sequence goes on from OX422211.1 coordinate 381,200,201, forward strand.
AGGGGGTAGTGGGGGTGGGGTGTGGTGGGGGGAGGGGGCGGGGTGGTGGGGGTGGGGGTGGAATTTTCTAACTAAAAATATGATAATATTTTGTTATAATTTGTTAAAACTATATAAACCTTAGTATGAATGCAAGGTTAGTGATAGTTAGAATTGTATAAATGTTAGACAAGTTCTAGAATTCATATGTTAAATTTAATTATATAAATATTTAAATTTGATAATAATTTTATTCATGAAATTAATTCAATTAGGTAAAACCCTAGATAATTTTTTAACAGAATTTGATAATATTATATAAAGTTTAGTAAATTCACAAAATATTGCCAATTGTATGTTTTTAGGAATATCATTAGTTACTTTCGTGCCCAACTATGTAGAATCCATACACATGCATGTTGTTAGAAAGTCTTAAATTTAATTCTCACTTTAATTTGTAGAGTCTCTCTACTTGGTTGGATTTATCCCTTTATGATAATGAAATTTATGCTCCAATTATAATTATCTCATGTCATAATTTCATTGATAAACAATAAAGTAATAAAGTAATAAAAATATGAAAGTACCCCAATTGATTTAGTAAGTTTCGTTCTAAACTTCATTACAAATTATTCATGCCAAACCCGACTCTCTTATAAGATATGCATATTGTGATAAAATATAATGAGGATAAGAGACTTTTGAAATATAAAAGAATCTCAAAGAATAAATATAAAGATAAAGGATTAAAGAAGTAGATAATTTTAATGAATATACAGATAAGATGATGATAAAAGATCGTGCAATGAATAAGATGATAAAACACGCATTTTGTGTCACGGTCATTGACCTTGACACGACCGTGACAAAGGGTTGTCACGGTCATTGACCGTGATAAGGCCATGACAAATGTAGTTGTCACGGTCGTGGTGGGGGGAGGGGGGTGGGGGTGGGGTGTGTGTGTGTGTGCGTAGGTGTGTGCGTGGTGGGGGGAGGGGGGGAGGGGTGTGGTGGGGGTGGTGCGTGTGTGATAATAATTTTATTCATGAAATTAATTCAATTAGGTAAAACCTTAGAGAATTTTTTAACAGAATTTGATAATATTATATAAAGTTTAGTAAATTCACAAAATGTTGCCAATTGTATGTTTTTAGGAATATCATTAGTTACTTTCGTGCCCAACTATGTAGAACCCATACACATGCATGTTGTTAGAAAGTCTTAAATTTAATTCTCACTTTAATTTGTAGAATCTATGTACTTGGTTGGATTTATCCCTTTATGATAATGAAATTTATGCTCCAATTATAATTATCTCATGTCATAATTTTATTGATAAACAATAAATTAATAAAGTAATAAAAATAATACCCCAATTGATTTAGTAAGATTCCTTCTAGACTTCATTACAAATTATTCATGCCAAACCCAACTCTCTTATAAGATATGCATATTGTGATAAAATATAATGAGGATAAGAGACTTTTGAAATATAAAAGAATCTCAAAGAATAAATATAAAGATAAAGGATTAAAGAAGTAGATAAAGGGGTGTGGTGAGGGTGGGGTGTGGGGGGGGGGGGGGGGGTGTGCGTAGGTGTGTGCGTGTGTGCGTTGCGGGGGGGGGGGGGGGGGGGGTAGTGGGGGTGTGTGGTGGGGCAATATCAACAATTGTATAGCTTTAATTAAGAAATTATATAGCTTTAATTGTAATTTTAATTGTATAGTTTTAGATGAAAGTAAATTAATAATTAGTGCCAATTTCATATGAAAGTAGGATTGCCCCTCATTATAAATTAGTAAATTAATAATTGTATACTTTAATTGTTAGTTTAATTGATGAAAGTTGGGTTGGTTAGTTTTAAAAGTGGTATGACGTGTGCATGTGTGTGGTGGGGGTGGGGTAGGGGTGTGTGTATGTATACTATTAACATTTTTTTTATCTGTACTAATAACATTTTTTTACAGCAAATGTCTCCTTCAGATTTTAAGGCGAAGATGATGATGCTGTTTATGATGATGTCGTCTGGGCTCGATGTTAGCGGAGGCGACGAGCTCTCCTCCGCCCTTAGGCTCCCCAAATATGGAAAATTTGAGATTACCGTCGAGAACAAATCGGAGCTATTAGCGAGATCCCTCGAGCTGCTAAAGACGGTCATCGGCCCGGGATTTATGAGTTGGAAGGAGGTGCCATATGAGCTCAAATTGGCTGTTTGGGCGGCACTACGGGTAATATATTTATATTTATATGAATATTTCAATTTCAATTTCAATTTCAATTTCAATTTCAATTTCAATTTCAATTTCAATTTCAATTTCAATTTCAATTTCAATTTCAATTTCAATTTCAATTTCAATTTCAATTTCATTTTATATTTATATTTATTCGCAACTAACATTGAATTTGTTGGACAGGAACAATTCAACTTGGATCCAAAGCTACGTGATTCCGTCTTGGAGCAGTTGAGGGAGTAACACAAGACGTGGAAGGAAAATATGCGGACACGGTACTTTGGAAAAATACGAGAGTCCATTATACAATGGCGTGGATCCGTCCCGCCCAAGGAGCCGATCTCATTGGCACAATGGCAAAAGTTTATTGACAATGAGATCAAGGATCGACAATTGGCATCTCGCCAATCGGGGAAGGAAAATCGGGCAAAAAAGACGGACGTGCACTACTCCGGTCGGACCTCTTACGCCGAGGTGGAGCATAGGATGAAGGTAAGATTTAATTTTTCTATAACTACAGAAATATATTATTCTTAATTATTTTACTTTGTGGGACCGATACTAATTTTATTTCAGGGGGTAGGGAGTGGGCCAGGGGGTAAGTCACATAGGCTCGATACTTATGTGGCTCTTCGGACGAAGAAGGGGAAGGACAAGGAGGTGTCCCCGAGCATCGCGGTCACGATTGTAAGTAATCCGACAGTTTAATTTTTGTTAATTATGTTATAATTTTTTAGTTTACTTATTTTACTAATCATGTGCTTTTTGTCGTTTCAGGCAAATCGTAAGGAAGTGCATGAGTCGCAGTCTGATGCCGACAAGGCGTATTTGTCCACAGACGCACTCAGTCAAGTGCTTGGCTCTGATCGCAAGGGGAGGACAAGGGGGGTGAGCTCGTGGGTGGCCAAATCTAGGATCATCGGATTGGAGACGAGCGACACCGGGTTGGCTCGAACGGTGAATTCACACGACGCGAAGCTGTCCCGTTTGGAGGCGACGGTCGAAGATATGTACGCATTCATGAAGCATACGTTGGGCGGAGACCGAAAGGGGAAGGGGAAAGGGAAAGGGAAGGATAAGGCGGTGGAGGAGGAGGTGCGGGAGAACGAGGCACAGGAGGACGAGGATGTGGACCTCGCTGCTTCTTCACCATCACGTGCGTATTTAGATGATCCACTTCCTTATTTGGCTCCCTTCCCTAGACCATTGTCGACACTTGGTTGGCCGAGCGTGTTCATATTGGATGTATTTGATGGCCAGCGGATAGGGCGGGGGTTGAGGGACCCGAATATCGTCGAGGGTGGAATAGTTCATGGACATGCGCTTCAAGGGATCGAGTCCAAAGTTCTCGTCACGCATGTGATACCCGGGAAGGAGAACTCCCTATTGTGGTTGCGCGAATAATGCGGCACGATGTATATTAGTGGGTGTGTCAATTCGTATATCGTGTGGCCAACTCACCTCCTCACATTTACCCAAGACATGCAGTAACATTATTTTTAAGTTTGTACATTTTAATTATATTTGGATTATATTGTCATGTATATTGTTTCTATTTTGAATATTTGGATTATATCGTCATGAATATATATTTGCACTATCTTGGGTATATTTGGATATATGATGTTTGAATAGGTACAACCAACGTTGGTATAACAGGTACAAATATACTGCTGGGCAATGGCAGTGGCCATACTGCCCAGCATAATTTTTTTCAATTCTGCCCAGAATTGTCACGGTCATTGACCGTGACAAGTCCTTAACAAAGTTGTCACGGACTTGTCACGATCATTGACCGTGACAATTTTTTTAAATATTGTCACGGGTTGATCACGGTTGTTAACCGTGACTAACTTGTCACGGTCTCTGACCGTGATACGACCGTGACAATTCTAATGGACTTGTCAAGGTCAATGATCGTGACACGTCCGTGATAAAAAAAAATCTCTCGCCCAGAATTGTCACGGTTATTGACCGTGACAAGTCCAATTTGTCAAGGTCAATGACCGTGACAATAGTGCAGATTTGGTATAGTGCTAGTTACCCAATTTAGAATCACTCACCGAACCTAGCCCAAGAATATAAACGTAGTAGAGGCGGTCATATTCCTTCCCTGAAAGTGAGATAAGCCCCTCACCCATATACCAGACGCTATGACCTGGGAATATACTCACCCTACTCCTTAAGCTAGGGGATTCGCCCACATTGCGCAACCTCCCTTGATAGCACTAGAGTATATAAATTAAATAAATATCTAGTATCTAATATTTAATAGCACACACAATAAACACACACACACACACACACACACATATATATATATATATATATATATATATATATATATATAATATAAACCCCGACTTTATCGTGTACCCAAAAACTCATAACACTAGCCTGAAATTTCCCGTGTCTCTGTCCCGACTCAACTTAATTAATTTTCTCACTTATTAAATTTATCATCTTCCCGAGTCTATGGTCCGACTCTAATTTATTTAATTCACACATCAATTATTAATATTTCTCCCAAGCCTATGGTCCGACTCTAACATAAATACCTTACACATTAATTAGTATAATATTTGCCCGAGTCTCTAATTCGACTCTAGTTAAATTAATTTACACACTAATTAATCTATTACCTTATGTCACTCTACCAACAAACCCGGACTCGCTCACTTGGCCCATAACTTAATATTTTCCGAGTCTATATTCTGACTCCAAATTAATGTATTCTCTCAATAATTAATTTAATACTTTGGTGTCACTTAACCAATATACCCGGACTCGCTCACTTGGTCCATATTTAAATCTCAAAATTTAATTCCCAAATATTCGCCCGTAATGTGTCACGCATTCTTCTCTCCCAAATTTCCCAATTATATTTACCTATAATTGCTAGAAGGTATGTCTTGTATTTATTTGACGCTAAATAAACAAGTCTCAAAAGAAATTAAGTAACTTTCCCTCATAAAAGAAAAAGGGCGAACTGCCAGCATTTCTCGACCATCGATCGATCGATCGATCCGGTCAGCGTCTTCTCCAATTCAGTCTTTCCACCATTGAAGAAAAAATTCGAGGTTTCAACCTTAAATTCAGCCTCTAATCAAATCTCCTCACCATATATACATGTTTGACTTAGATCCTATATATCATATGGACCTTAAGATATACGAATTTCTCAACTTTTTCCACAAATACTGAAATGGGTTTTTCCATAAATCTCAATTAACTTGGTTCTACAATCCTAATTCCAGATCCAAATTCCATCATTTTATATTATGGGTTTCTCATTCAAATCAGATATCTATACTCAGAGATATATGTAACACACCTAATTCTCACTTTGAATCTCATTCAAGTGTTCCATTAACAAAACCCCATTTTGTACCCATTTATACCCAAAAACGAATTTTAATTTACACATCACTACAATATGAATTGGATATCACAAATTAAACATTACAGCAAGTTAACCACTTGCTTGGAATGGTTTGTAGAGTCTGATCCGTTGGTGTAGTTAAGGTGTTGATGACGAACACTCACTTTTGTCCCTTAATTGACTCCAAAAGACTCCCAATTGGCTCTTGATTTGCGTTCCCCAATTTCCCTTTCAAGCCCTAGGTTTAGAGGTATGTTAACTACCTTTTAACACTTTCCAAATTAGGTTAAAAACTCCTAATCCCGTTTTTGCCACATGGGCCTAATTAAAATGGCCCGAATCACCCCGTGTGGGCCCGGCTATGCCCAAAAATGCCCCGAGACCCGATTACTACCCCCAAGTACTCTTTTCTAACTATCTCGATCCATCCAGACTCAGTCGTGCACTCAGAATTGTCATCCTAAATACTTTATAACATTCTCTAATTTTTTGCCTCAAAATGCGACTAGGGGTGGGCACGGTCCGGTCCGGTCCGAGTTTTGCGTATTTTTTTGACCGGACCGAATATTCGGTCCTCAATTTTTTTGGACCGAGACCGGACCGATTAATTCGGTTAACCTACTAATTCGGTCTAGGCTTTTTTCGGTCCGGGGTAAAATTCGGTCCTGACCCTATTTTATATATATGTACATTTTATGAATGTTTTTATCTATTTTTCTCACAAATATATATACAAAAAAATAATACTCGAAACTCCAAGTGATATTTACATGGGTTTTTTTAACCCAAATAAAAAAATGTCTATACATATATAAAATGTTCCAAATTAAATTCATAAGTTATATACATTAATTCAAAAACTATACATAAGAAACAAAATAACATTATTTTTATTATATATATATGGGAATCAGTCCAGTCCGGTCCAAATCGATCTTTTAATATAGTGGACCGCGGACCGGACCGATTTAATCGGTTTTTAGTTTTTGTGAACCGATTTTCGGACCGGTTTCAAAATAGCCTTAATTTTCGGTTCGGTCCGGTTCGGTCCATTCGGGTCGGTCTTTTTTTTTTCCACCCCTAAATGCGACACACCCAATTTCGAACAATTTAACTTAAAATCGTCAAATATAAATAATTATTCCCACTCAAATACATTCTCCAAGTCATAAATTTAAGATTCTCTAATTTAAATATGTTTATATCTCCCAAAATAATTAAATACTAAATCCTCGAAATTACGCGGTGTTACAAAAAGTACCTTCGGATGTTGCCCGTTAGCAAATTCATGGGTGGTCGTCTATACTATATCCTCATCCTCAGCAGGACTAAGAGAGACCAAAGTACATGAACCGTGGGGGGAAATCATAACCCCACCACCACCTCTGCAACCTCTTCTTGCCCCCTTTTCCTTAGCCCGCAACAACAACGTTGATCGAGGGCCCAAATATGGTAACAAGAACCTGGTCATAAGAGGGAGTGGGGGCTAATGGAGCAATGGGCTCAGGTAAAGATACCTACGAAGCATAATGGAGAGAAAGTCAGAACGTAAAGTCAAAAGGAACAAAACGAATATAGAACATCAAGAGAACAGGCCCACCACGGGCAACGAACTAATAATAGCAGGGGATCTAGGAACAACTTCAACAATCCTTACAGCAGGCACATATGCTTCAAGACTAGCCTGCTCGAGCAAAAAAGTAGGATCAGGTGAATAGCCTCTACTTGATTCCATGGAAGTATCAGAAATAATTACCCCTAGGGGGAAATTGGAGGTTACCTGCGAAGTAGTAGGGGCATCCCCTATGGAACAACTTCCTCAGAGGCGGCTAAGGCCATGCCATGCTTTTCCAACAGATTGTTGGGGAGAGTTGGAACATAATAGAGTCACCATCACAGGGTAAAAGAAGAAAAGTTAGGGACATTATAAGAATGATGGAAATTATACCTCTTCTTCTTCCAAAACATCCTCTAAAGCTTTATAATCTTGAGGAGGTGAGGCAGGCTTAGAAGGGTAAACCATTATCCCCAACCTGCGTCGTCGAACCAATGCAGTGTCCTCCTCTTCCTCTGCTTCCTTTCCTCAATCCTCACCACCATCATCATCAGAACCAGTTTCTACATGTTTCTCAAGAAGCTCCTCCTCGCTTGATTCCACCGATTCCTCCAGCGCTTACGAGGGCTAACTGCCTTCCTTTTTTTGCTACCTTCGATGGGATGAGGGAGGTATGAGAAACCACGAGAAGCCATTTTAGCAGACATAAATTCCATATCCTCTTCACTAAAGTTCTCCCAGGTCTGTCTGAGTTGGTCGAACATTAGGCTGACTACTTAAGTGACTTTGTCATCAGGAGTATATGCCACTGGAGTTTGTTGAACAGTCTTAGGCTTCTTCATTGGAAATTTTTGGGTATCCCTAACCGTTGCCCCAGATGAAGTAATACGTGGAGAACCACCTTTTTTAACAGGTCTTGAGGGACCAGGGGCAACGATGGCTACCCCGTCCAGAAGTGAGGTCTGAGAGGTTTTCTTCTTCACGATTTCTCGGTCCACAGGAGCTAATGGAGGCAGTTCGTAGGGGATAGTGGCATTGGCATTACTAAGAGGGAATATAGACAAGAAGGTGGTGCAATTTCTTAAACCCAACTATGTGGGTAGGAATCTTTCAACCTCGGGGTACCAAGGTTCCTTCAAAATGTTATTTTAAAAACGGACCAGTTGGTTTTGCCAAAATACGTTTATATACATGGTTGATCTCTCTCCTCGAGCCTCTTTACTCGGAATCACATAGTTGGATGGATAACTGGCACACAAACTCACAACAGCTGAAGTCAAATAGTTCGCACAAGCAAAAGAAAAGTTTGATGGTTTTTCACTAGTGAATTGGCTTAACAGAGGGGCTCCATGATCATAGACAAATTGAAGGTCTATATGGTGGGGACTGTAAACAGAATAGAAAGAGGACCACTCCGTATACGATGACAGGTAGGAAGGGATTAATAAAAGGGGGACACTATTCGAGGGAAAGTTCCTTACAAGATCTTCATCAATGGGAACAATGGGGCGTTCCCCCTCAGCAAAAAAGTCATTAGTAAAAAATTGATCCACCCCAACGTAGGGGCGGGGTAAGAACATTTCGGATTGATTGATAAAATACATAAGGGGTTTCTTAACACTTTTATTTTCCAGCAATAAATACGGGGGATTTTTACGAGCTGAGAACCGAGGTAGTTGCTAACAGGAGCATACTCGGGGAAATGGGCGTAAAGGAAAGTTGTTAAAAGGACATTATTTGCATAATTAAAGACATCAAAATTATTGATACTCCGTACAGAATCGGCCGTCACAAGGTCCAGCCAGGTGTACAATGAGCCAAGAATGATAGCGATAAGAGGGATCTTTACGCCGCTCGCCATCTGGACAACCATATTTATTAAGTCCTTTCGAGGGTATTCATGGGGCTTACTCAGAAGTTATACTTTTAATAACATCACCCAAATATACCCAGTCAACTCGATCAGGGAATCAAAGCCCTTTCCTGCCATGGCTTGTTCAAACACTTGATTCCCCCGGGGATTCTTCTTGGATACCTCGTGAGACCTAATAACAACTTTGACCTCAATGAAGTAAAAGTACCTAATCACTTCGGAGTAGGTTCACTTGTTGTAAGTAACCATGCAATACTTTACCACTACCTCCAGTTCAGCCCTCGAGGTTTTTTCCTTTTAGAGACTGCTTCCTCAAAAAAAGTATCAAACCCTGTAGCTTCCAACCCCAGAAGCTCACAAACATCTTTCCAGAGTGACAGTGAACTCTCCCTAGGAGGCCACAAAAGTGTGTGACCTGTGGCTCTAGTGGGAAATCAACAATTGGAGAGCGGTGTTATTTTTTATCAGGGTAAGATCACCCATCCATAGGGAATAAGACAAACTAATAAGAGCCAGCAGGAAAGAATACATTGAGTGGATACATTCAGTCCAAGGACCTAGCCCCTCGCAGGAGCCAGAGGAAGTTTCAAATTCTACTTTTGAATAAGGGAAATTGCCACATTCAATGTAAAAGCGGGTAACGGTAGCAGTAGGGATATAGGCAAAGTCTTCAGTATCTTCACCCTTCGCCATCAGTAGGTTAGGGTTCTCAGTTGGTACCAACTCACTTGGTAATCGCTCTGTCATTTGCCAGAAATGATCAGACTCGTCAAAATATGGAGCGTTGCGATAACATGCCCACTGGTGTTGGCACTATTGAGTTTCAGGGGAAGCACTCCTGGAGGAGTGGGTTCGTTTAATGATAGGTGCCATGGAAATTTAGAGAAATGGAGTGGAGTTAAGTTGAAGGAGTGAAAGAGATGAAGATGGTAAAACTCTTTCAAAGGCTCAGTACAAGAGAAAGGAAACCCAAAGGTGAATATTTAAAATAAGGATACCTGATCGAGTGCGAAAAGTAGCGCGTGTAAAGACGCTAATCGTTGTTTTCGTTTCGCCAACTCAATACAAAAACCTAAGTTACTACTACACTTGCGAGGCAAGCACAGCGGTAAGTCGGGTATCGAGAATCCACAGGGACAAGTTTTTAGAATTTATAGGATTTAATACTCCGAAAATAAAAGTGTAAAAGATGATTACAAACTAACAGAAAAGATGCATAAAGGAAAAGATTATTCTAGGCAATGGTATTGAAACTAGATTATGAAAGCGAGTAAGACTATAGGTTGCATCGAATATCCCTCACCCGAGTTAGTTTGTATAAAATGGTTACATGGGTCGACGAGTTATTACAAGTGCGTCTCGTTTCGACAGTTAATTAAATCAAGGGTTGTTACGCCCTAAATCATCATAAAAGCCTAATAAGATTTTGGCGTCAACAAATATCCCGGAAATTAGGCGCGAAAGGTCGTAAGCACGGGACATACATTATATGCCCCGTCAAATCTCCTAGGCGTAATAACTAGGACAACACACTCGAAATAGACCCGTAAACACCATCACCAAAGCAAAGCAACGCGTCAACCCGAGTGAGTTCAATTCAAGCACAACCTAATTTAAATTAGCTAGAAAGCATGTTAAAAACGCGATAAATAAACGCGGTAAATAAACGCGATAAATCTACCTAGAAAGCGATTAAAGAAAGCATGTGAATCTAATTAACAAAGCATGTAAATCTAACTATCAAGGCAAGAAAGAAGGAAATACAAACTATATAAATGGAGGGGATGATGAATAGTGCAACATTCAATCCAAAAGTGTGTCAATCCAAGAACAATTGAAGAAGAACTCTTCAAAACCCTCAAAACCTAAGATATTCTAACCTAAAAACGTTTTATCTACTGAATAATTGATTATTACAACAAAAATTGTATTTATAGTAAGTTGGATTAAAAGAAAAGAAGAAAGAAAAGAAATGAAAATATCTGCTGAAAAACAGGGGATCGATCGATCGACCCCTTTGGTCGATCGATCGATCAAGGCAAAAAATCGACAATTTAGAATGGTCGATCGATCGACCAAATGGGTCGATCGATCGATCAAGCAGGTCTTGGCCAGGCAGCAGCACACTGCATTCTTCCCTTCTCCTTCTCTTCTCCTCTTTTGCTTTCCTTGTTTTTCCTCCGCTGAAATCGCCGTAACTTCTTCGTTATGAATCGGAATCGCGCACCGTTTGCGGCCACGCGAAGCTTGCTAGGAGGGCTACAACTTCCATGAAGATGTTGGGCCAGGTGCCCAAGCTGTGAAAAGACTAAAATGCCCTTGAACGTGCGATTGCGTACGAAACTTCAGCGGAATGCGTCCGAACTTCATACTTAGTACCTAAATACCTACAAAAGCCCAATTATACCTCATATAGCATGTTAACAATATAAACCGAGGTTGTCTGGTTAACGGACTTAAATATAGAGATTAAGGCACCCGAGGGGGCTAAAATGCGTAGGTTCGGAGGATGAAATACGCGATATTTACGTAATATCACACCCCCTAACTTACACGTTGCTAGTCCCTAGCAATGAAATAGGATGCAACAAGAAGAAAAAGTAAACCAAAAGCAGGAGATAGTACAAAAGTATGGTATAAAAGCAAAAGGCCACTTTCGCGGGCGATTCGATTGCATTTAGCGTATGCAATAAGCCGTTAAACCCCTAGGTTACCCTAGCGGACGAGTGTCGTCTCGTGAGGGTTTTCAGAGATGGTACCCACAAACATCACATGGTTTCCTCAAAATATGCCCAAACCAACATGCGACAAGCCCACCAAAAGCGAAAAAGATTTCATATGCATTATTAGCAAAGTGAATGAATTCACACAAAAGTCCAAATCATTAACATTATAGAATGCACCTCATAGAATTGAAACCTTAAAATGTGGGAGGGGAGCGAGCACATGCAAAGTGTGATTTGGCGAAAAACTTATATAAACCGGATAAACATTAAAGCAAGCATATATTCAATCCTCACGGTCATTACACTCATCAAGTGACTTCACTCGAAACAGGGAGGTAACACACGGGACATGTGGGCTAAAGAGTAAATGTAAATGGAAACTAGGCCACACACATGTCACAGAAGAAGAACGCTATATATAAAATGAAAAAAGTAATCTCAATGAAAGGATACCGCACACTAAAAGAGGCGAAATGCATTTTCACAGATGATCACAACTATTATGACTTTTAAATTACATCAACCAAAGATCACATAGGACTTTACTAGGGTTATAATGTAGGTATGGCTAAGGTACGAAATGAAAGGAGTGTATGTACGGATTCAAAGTGTTCGGGATGAAAACTCGGGATAATGGGATAATGCGGGCAATATAAAAATTGGAAAACAAGTTCCAAAAAGGCATTAGATATATCATCGGGAAGAGAAATCAAAGCTTATTCGAACTATATACAACATTTACAAACTTCTCTTTCTTTTTCTTTTCTTCTTTTCTCATTTTCTCTTTTCTTTTCTTTTGCTTTTTTCTTTCTCTTTTATCTTCACTTTTTTCACTACTTTCTTTTCTTTACTTGTCAAACTCTCATATGCCTAAATTGCAACCGACATCAAAACAACATCATTCAATCCCAAGAAACATTCCAAACAAAGGTATGGAAAGTGTATATATGGGCTAAAACTCCAATTTAGAGTTGGTTACGGGAATGGGGTTATGAAATGAAAGGCTATATTTAGGCTCAAAGGGGTTAACGAGGGTAAACATATAAGGGTGAGGTCAAGGCTAATATGGGTGATATAACAAAGAATGCCTATGATCATTTCACAAAGTTTACGCAATTCTCGAATCAAAACAATATATGAAAATCATGCTCAAGTAACACATTTCCAGTATGAACTCAATTAATGAACGGTCAAATGAAAGAATAGTGAGATTACCGACGAATTCAACGTTTTCAATGAGAAAAGAATAGTGTATAACACTCACAAACGATGAAAGGTACAAAGCTTACTCGGTGTAAGTATATACAATGCAACAAAAGATTACCGAGTTATAAAAATCTTAAACCAAATCAATATAACAATAAAAGTGCATGTGCTCATGGGATTAAAGTTTAATTCATGAAGTTATTCATAATATCAATAATCGAGACTAAAGTCTAATAACTTCTAAAATTGAGAACATGCATCATTGGGTTGTCAATTGGATCGGGCAATTATTAAAATTTATCATCGGAAACAAAGGCAAAATGCCCAAAAAAGGAGAAAAAATAAAGAAAATCTTTTTGAAATTTTTGAATTTTTCTAAGAAAATCATACTAAGTAACTAACATGTGAGCAAAAACATGGACTAAAATAAGAAATGGATACAATATCCCACACCCCCTAACTTAAAACTTGACATTGTCCTCAATGTAAATTAAGAACCAAGTCAAAGAGAGGAAAATAGCGATATTACCCAAAAGTGGAGCGATCCCCATAAAAACAAGTCCAAAGAATCTACAAAACAAGTTAGTACCGAGCATAGCAAAAACAAATAATAAAAAGTTAACTAATTACATTAGACTAAATTAAAAAGGAACGAAAAAAAATAAAAAGAAAAAATAAAAAGCTAACTATATACAACCTACTATTTAGACTTCACACTAACTGTACACTAGAAGTCTAAATAGGTGAGGGTCCACCATAAAAACGATTTGACTTTGGAGGATAACCAGTGTACCCTCACATACAAGCATGCCCTCCGAAAAATATGGATTCCGTTTTAACAACGGAAGGCATGTGTAAGGCGGAAGAAATGAACCATCGCCAGTTAAAAGTTTTGGTGGGACGATGGGGGGTTTGGATTGCACGGGTGACAAAAACAAGTGGGGACCGAGAAAAGCCGAATATCCTCCCAAGGATTTTGAAGTTGGAATGGGAGGCGGTGCACACAAAGGCAAAGATGCGATCGTGGAGGGCGACTCGAGCAAGTACTCCTCATCGGCGATAGGGTTTAAAATATTAAAGTTCGAAACCGAATCATCGGGTACTTGTTCCGGTGGGGTAATAGAGAATGAAAATGGGGATGAAAGAAATTCAAACTCATGAGATGAATCATCATCGCATGAAGTTGGAATTTCAAAGGAAATAATATCATTTTCAATGAAATGTTCTTCTTTGGGGGCCAAAGAAGAAATCATTTCATTGCAAATAGATATTACGTCATTTTCATCCTCACTTTCAATATCTATTACGAGATGGGCAAAGTCTAGAATGGCTTGTTCCAAAGTAGGTACAAGTACCTCATTTGGTTCAAAACATTCATCGACTTCAAAAGTCTCGGAAGCAAAATCGTCGTCGGACTCAAATAATAAATCCAACTCATGTTCCCACGAACAATTTTCTTCCCGATAACGATTTTCAATTTTCTCATTTTCATACATACGCAAACCCTCACCGAATGTCATGGGTCGAGGTGCGGATGCATTAGAATGGGAACTTTGAAAATTACCATCGGACTTAAACGAAAACTCATTATTATAGGAATTTTGAAAACTATTGCAATTCGTTTCAAAATTCCTATTATAAGGAGTTAAAGGCCCAAAATCATTGTCATCATCATCAAAATTCCAATAACCTAAGTTTTGACTTTCGTTATACTCGCCCAAAGTCATATTTGAATTTGTTATACTTTGGGATTCTAAGTATTCACCGAAAGTCATAGGTTTGCGAGAATTTTGAGAATTATGACAAGGATTACCGAAAGAATTGGAATAAGACATGCTTACCCCAAAAATGGCTCAAGTGGCGAATTCCACAAAGTAGGTGCGCGCAGAAAGAATTCGAGCGTTTCTAAGTGCTCAAATGTGGAAGTCCTGCAAAATATTAGAAAATAATACAAATAGAAAGAAAATACTATGAAATACTAAATCAAATAAATTCTAAAACATCAAGTCCCCGGCAACGGCGCCATTTTGATCGAGTGCGAAAAGTAGCGCGTGTAAAGACGCTAATCGTTGTTTTCGTTTCGCCAACTCAATACAAAAACCTAAGTTACTACTACACTTGCGAGGCAAGCACAGCGGTAAGTCGGGTATCGAGAATCCACAGGGACAAGTTGTTAGAATTTATAGGATTTAATACTCCGAAAATAAAAGTGTAAAAGATGATTACAAACTAACAGAAAAGATGCATAAAGGAAAAGATTATTCTAGGCAATGGTATTGAAACTAGATTATGAAAGCGAGTAAGACTATAGGTTGCATCGAATATCCCTCACCCGAGTTAATTTGTATAAAATGGTTACATGGGTCGACGAGTTATTACAAGTGCGTCTCGTTTCGACAGTTAATTAAATCAAGGGTTGTTACGCCCTAAATCATCATAAAAGCCTAATAAGATTTTGGCGTCAACAAATATCCCGGAAATTACGCGCGAAAGGTCGTAAGCACGGGACATACATGATATGCCCCGTCAAATCTCCTAGGCGTAATAACTAGGACAACACACTCGAAATAGACCCGTAAACACCATCACCAAAGCAAAGCAACGCGTCAACCCGAGTGAGTTCAATTCAAGCACAACCTAATTTAAATTAGCTAGAAAGCATGTTAAAAACGCGATAAATAAACGCGGTAAATAAACGCGATAAATCTACCTAGAAAGCGATTAAAGAAAGCATGTGAATCTAATTAACAAAGCATGTAAATCTAACTATCAAGGCAAGAAAGAAGGAAATACAAACTATATAAATGGAGGGGATGATGAATAGTGCAACATTCAATCCAAAAGTGTGTCAATCCAAGAACAATTGAAGAAGAACTCTTCAAAACCCTCAAAACCTAAGCTATTCTAACCTAAAAACGTTTTATCTACTGAATAATTGATTATTACAACAAAAATTGTATTTATAGTAAGTTGGATTAAAAGAAAAGAAGAAAGAAAAGAAATGAAAATATCTGCTGAAAAACAGGGGATCGATCGATCGACCCCTTTGGTCGATCGATCGATCAAGGCAAAAAATCGACAATTTAGAATGGTCGATCGATCGACCAAATGGGTCGATCGATCGATCAAGCAGGTCTTGGCCAGGCAGCAGCACACTGCATTCTTCCCTTCTCCTTCTCTTCTCCTCTTTTGCTTTCCTTGTTTTTCCTCCGCTGAAATCGCCGTAACTTCTTCGTTATGAATCGGAATCGCGCACCGTTTGTGGCCACGCGAAGCTTACGAGGAGGGCTACAACTTCCATGAAGATGTTGGGCCAGGTGCCCAAGCTGTGAAAAGACTAAAATGCCCTTGAACGTGCGATTGCGTACGAAACTTCAGCGGAATGCGTCCGAACTTCATACTTAGTACCTAAATACCTACAAAAGCCCAATTATACCTCATATAGCATGTTAACAATATAAACCGAGGTTGTCTGGTTAACGGACTTAAATATAGAGATTAAGGCACCCGAGGGGGCTAAAATGCGTAGGTTCGGAGGATGAAATACGCGATATTTACGTAATATCACACCCCCTAACTTACACGTTGCTAGTCCCTAGCAATGAAATAGGATGCAACAAGAAGAACAAGTAAACCAAAAGCAGTAGATAGTACAAAAGTATGGTATAAAAGCAAAAGGCCACTTTCGCGGGCGATTCGATTGCATTTAGCGTATGCAATAAGCCGTTAAACCCCTAGGTTACCCTAGCGGACGAGTGTCGTCTCGTGAGGGTTTTCAGAGATGGTACCCACAAACATCACATGGTTTCCTCAAAATATGCCCAAACCAACATGCGACAAGCCCACCAAAAGCGAAAAAGATTTCATATGCATTATTAGCAAAGTGAATGAATTCACACAAAAGTCCAAATCATTAACATTATAGAATGCACCTCATAGAATTGAAACCTTAAAATGTGGGAGGGGAGCGAGCACATGCAAAGTGTGATTTGGCGAAAAACTTATATAAACCGGATAAACATTAAAGCAAGCATATATTCAATCCTCACGGTCATTACACTCATCAAGTGACTTCACTCGAAACAGGGAGGTAACACACGGGACATGTGGGCTAAAGAGTAAATGTAAATGGAAACTAGGCCACACACATGTCACAGAAGAAGAACGCTATATATAAAATGAAAAAAGTAATCTCAATGAAAGGATACCGCACACTAAAAGAGGCGAAATGCATTTTCACAGATGATCACAACTATTATGACTTTTAAATTACATCAACCAAAGATCACATAGGACTTTACTAGGGTTATAATGTAGGTATGGCTAAGGTACGAAATGAAAGGAGTGTATGTACGGATTCAAAGTGTTCGGGATGAAAACTCGGGATAATGGGATAATGCGGGCAATATAAAAATTGGAAAACAAGTTCCAAAAAGGCATTAGATATATCATCGGGAAGAGAAATCAAAGCTTATTCGAACTATATACAACATTTACAAACTTCTCTTTCTTTTTCTTTTCTTCTTTTCTCATTTTCTCTTTTCTTTTCTTTTGCTTTTTTCTTTCTCTTTTATCTTCACTTTTTTCACTACTTTCTTTTCTTTACTTGTCAAACTCTCATATGCCTAAATTGCAACCGACATCAAAACAACATCATTCAATCCCAAGAAACATTCCAAACAAAGGTATGGAAAGTGTATATATGGGCTAAAACTCCAATTTAGAGTTGGTTACGGGAATGGGGTTATGAAATGAAAGGCTATATTTAGGCTCAAAGGGGTTAACGAGGGTAAACATATAAGGGTGAGGTCAAGGCTAATATGGGTGATATAACAAAGAATGCCTATGATCATTTCACAAAGTTTACGCAATTCTCGAATCAAAACAATATATGAAAATCATGCTCAAGTAACACATTTCCAGTATGAACTCAATTAATGAACGGTCAAATGAAAGAATAGTGAGATTACCGACGAATTCAACGTTTTCAATGAGAAAAGAATAGTGTATAACACTCACAAACGATGAAAGGTACAAAGCTTACTCGGTGTAAGTATATACAATGCAACAAAAGATTACCGAGTTATAAAAATCTTAAACCAAATCAATATAACAATAAAAGTGCATGTGCTCATGGGATTAAAGTTTAATTCATGAAGTTATTCATAATATCAATAATCGAGACTAAAGTCTAATAACTTCTAAAATTGAGAACATGCATCATTGGGTTGTCAATTGGATCGGGCAATTATTAAAATTTATCATCGGAAACAAAGGCAAAATGCCCAAAAAAGGAGAAAAAATAAAGAAAATCTTTTTGAAATTTTTGAATTTTTCTAAGAAAATCATACTAAGTAACTAACATGTGAGCAAAAACATGGACTAAAATAAGAAATGGATACAATATCCCACACCCCCTAACTTAAAACTTGACATTGTCCTCAATGTAAATTAAGAACCAAGTCAAAGAGAGGAAAATAGCGATATTACCCAAAAGTGGAGCGATCCCCATAAAAACAAGTCCAAAGAATCTACAAAACAAGTTAGTACCGAGCATAGCAAAAACAAATAATAAAAAGTTAACTAATTACATTAGACTAAATTAAAAAGGAACGAAAAAAAATAAAAAGAAAAAATAAAAAGCTAACTATATACAACCTACTATTTAGACTTCACACTAACTGTACACTAGAAGTCTAAATAGGTGAGGGTCCACCATAAAAACGATTTGACTTTGGAGGATAACCAGTGTACCCTCACATACAAGCATGCCCTCCGAAAAATATGGATTCCGTTTTAACAACGGAAGGCATGTGTAAGGCGGAAGAAATGAACCATCGCCAGTTAAAAGTTTTGGTGGGACGATGGGGGGTTTGGATTGCACGGGTGACAAAAACAAGTGGGGACCGAGAAAAGCCGAATATCCTCCCAAGGATTTTGAAGTTGGAATGGGAGGCGGTGCACACAAAGGCAAAGATGCGATCGTGGAGGGCGACTCGAGCAAGTACTCCTCATCGGCGATAGGGTTTAAAATATTAAAGTTCGAAATCGAATCATCGGGTACTTGTTCCGGTGGGGTAATAGAGAATGAAAATGGGGATGAAAGAAATTCAAACTCATGAGATGAATCATCATCGCATGAAGTTGGAATTTCAAAGGAAATAATATCATTTTCAATGAAATGTTCTTCTTTGGGGGCCAAAGAAGAAATCATTTCATTGCAAATAGATATTACGTCATTTTCATCCTCACTTTCAATATCTATTACGAGATGGGCAAAGTCTAGAATGGCTTGTTCCAAAGTAGGTACAAGTACCTCATTTGGTTCAAAACATTCATCGACTTCAAAAGTCTCGGAAGCAAAATCGTCGTCGGACTCAAATAATAAATCCAACTCATGTTCCCACGAACGATTTTCTTCCCGATAACGATTTTCAATTTTCTCATTTTCATACATACGCAAACCCTCACCGAATGTCATGGGTCGAGGTGCGGATGCATTAGAATGGGAACTTTGAAAATTACCATCGGACTTAAACGAAAACTCATTATTATAGGAATTTTGAAAACTATTGCAATTCGTTTCAAAATTCCTATTATAAGGAGTTAAAGGCCCAAAATCATTGTCATCATCATCAAAATTCCAATAACCTAAGTTTTGACTTTCGTTATACTCGCCCAAAGTCATATTTGAATTTGTTATACTTTGGGATTCTAAGTATTCACCGAAAGTCATAGGTTTGCGAGAATTTTGAGAATTATGACAAGGATTACCGAAAGAATTGGAATAAGACATGCTTACCCCAAAAATGGCTCAAGTGGCGAATTCCACAAAGTAGGTGCGCGCAGAAAGAATTCGAGCGTTTCTAAGTGCTCAAATGTGGAAGTCCTGCAAAATATTAGAAAATAATACAAATAGAAAGAAAATACTATGAAATACTAAATCAAATAAATTCTAAAACATCAAGTCCCCGGCAACGGCGCCATTTTGATCGAGTGCGAAAAGTAGCGCGTGTAAAGACGCTAATCGTTGTTTTCGTTTCGCCAACTCAATACAAAAACCTAAGTTACTACTACACTTGCGAGGCAAGCACAGCGGTAAGTCGGGTATCGAGAATCCACAGGGACAAGTTGTTAGAATTTATAGGATTTAATACTCCGAAAATAAAAGTGTAAAAGATGATTACAAACTAACAGAAAAGATGCATAAAGGAAAAGATTATTCTAGGCAATGGTATTGAAACTAGATTATGAAAGTGAGTAAGACTATAGGTTGCATCGAATATCCCTCACCCGAGTTAATTTGTATAAAATGGTTACATGGGTCGACGAGTTATTACAAGTGCGTCTCGTTTCGACAGTTAATTAAATCAAGGGTTGTTACGCCCTAAATCATCATAAAAGCCTAATAAGATTTTGGCGTCAACAAATATCCCGGAAATTACGCGCGAAAGGTCGTAAGCACGGGACATACATGATATGCCCCGTCAAATCTCCTAGGCGTAATAACTAGGACAACACACTCGAAATAGACCCGTAAACACCATCACCAAAGCAAAGCAACGCGTCAACCCGAGTGAGTTCAATTCAAGCACAACCTAATTTAAATTAGCTAGAAAGCATGTTAAAAACGCGATAAATAAACGCGGTAAATAAACGCGATAAATCTACCTAGAAAGCGATTAAAGAAAGCATGTGAATCTAATTAACAAAGCATGTAAATCTAACTATCAAGGCAAGAAAGAAGGAAATACAAACTATATAAATGGAGGGGATGATGAATAGTGCAACATTCAATCCAAAAGTGTGTCAATCCAAGAACAATTGAAGAAGAACTCTTCAAAACCCTCAAAACCTAAGCTATTCTAACCTAAAAACGTTTTATCTACTGAATAATTGATTATTACAACAAAAATTGTATTTATAGTAAGTTGGATTAAAAGAAAAGAAGAAAGAAAAGAAATGAAAATATCTGCTGAAAAACAGGGGATCGATCGATCGACCCCTTTGGTCGATCGATCGATCAAGGCAAAAAATCGACAATTTAGAATGGTCGATCGATCGACCAAATGGGTCGATCGATCGACCAAATGGGTCGATCGATCGATCAAGCAGGTCTTGGCCAGGCAGCAGCACACTGCATTCTTCCCTTCTCCTTCTCTTCTCCTCTTTTGCTTTCCTTGTTTTTCCTCCGCTGAAATCGCCGTAACTTCTTCGTTATGAATCGGAATCACGCACCGTTTGCGGCCACGCGAAGCTTGCGAGGAGGGCTACAACTTCCATGAAGATGTTGGGCCAGGTGCCCAAGCTGTGAAAAGACTAAAATGCCCTTGAACGTGCGATTGCGTACAAAACTTCAGCGGAATGCGTCCGAACTTCATACTTAGTACCTAAATACCTACAAAAGCCCAATTATACCTCATATAGCATGTTAACAATATAAACCGAGGTTGTCTGGTTAACGGACTTAAATATAGAGATTAAGGCACCCGAGGGGGCTAAAATGCGTAGGTTCGGAGGATGAAATACGCGATATTTGCGTAATATCAATACCCTTTTTATAGGGGTAACACGGACCCCAAAAGGTGACACTTGGAAAAGCGTAATAATGAATAGTTTAGCTTGTGTGTTCGTCAAGCACGAACGGCTGCAGAAGATCAAAGGTTGCAATGATGAGGTCTCGGGGGCTGATGTGCGAATTAGCGGCGTGGGTTACACGCATGTACCCTAGCGCTGCCATGTGTCACATACAGAAGTACAAAAGACAACCTCATTTTAATGCGGCATGCTTGGGGTATTTTCGTCTTGGGGAGCGAAGAGTTTTGGGGGAAATTTGAATAAACCTCTTCACTTTTCCCAAGTCATCTTCCACAAGTAATTATGAATCCTAACAGAGGGAAGAGATATTGTCTAAGTATGGTGATATACTTATTAAACCAGTGAGGTGGTTCGAAAGATAGAGAAAGGAAAAGACTGAAGACCAAGAAAGGGTTTCGTATAGATATTTCTTCATGCAATAAATAAATATCTCTACGAAGGGACAAATGTAGGGGGAATCCCCACCGAAGAGTGATTAACTTAGTCAAAGGATTGATTAACTTATGAAGAAGGAGAATTAAGGCCACTCGAGATAATTACCTTGAAGGACCCACCTTGAAGATCCTTCACAAAGGTGGCTCGAAGAACCTACCTCAAAGATTCTCTAACGAACCTGGTTCGAAGGATCCAACTTGTAGACCAAAGTCACTTGGGTGACAATAGTTTGTAATAGGAAATAGAATAATATGTATCATTTACTTTATCTTATAAATATATGTTGAGTGAGGTTGTTTGGTACCCATGAGGGACCATGCCAGGCAGAGAATGGGAGAGCTAACATGCTCTATCAAGCAACCTCCTTTTAGGAACCTGGCAAGGACATGGTTTGGAGGATTGAGAGCAAGGCAACATTGGGAATATAGTTACCAACCCTTTTGGCACACTTGGGCAAAAACTTCATTTAGCACATATGGTCGCTCGAGCCACTACATCTGAGACACCTCAACTCTTAGCTATTCGAGGGAACCTCCTCGAGGTAACTCAATCTTGCACCATCGATTTTAAGATAACTCTTAATAAACAAACTTAAACCAGGTTACTTGAGCCGCCTGTCAGCCGAGCAACCTTAGAACAGATACAAGCTTGCTTTACTGATGTGACTGTGCACCTAATAAAGTCACTATTTAACCACTCTCTGACGTTATAACGTCTGACATTTAGGGACTCAAAAATATAGTACTTAAGTGGGTTTATCCTTATAATGGCAAGTTTAGTTCACCAAACCTGACCCTTTAGCCATCCTCAGGTAAGCCCCAAGTTGACGTATTACGCTCCTCATTAATGCCCACAATACTTCCAGACAATAGAACGGATTCCCGCCAAAACTAGAAGATTCCATGCATTTAATGCAATATCCCATGCATTTAATGCAATATCTCTTGCATTTAATGCACCCGATCAGATCAATCGCAGGCAAGCTTACTCGAGCAGCCTTGCCCCATATAAATACACCAGATGAACAAATTAGGAGAGGGCATTCTGAGCCTAGAATTTCTGCCCAAATTCCTCCATATATGAGAGCTATTGTGAGAGCATTAACCCCTCATACCCATTTAATACCCCTATTATTGAGCATTAACTGAGCTGGAAGTTCCTGCCTTGCCTTTATTGTTCCTAGAGTGCTTGCTCTTTCTCCCTCCGACCTCACTACCTGCTGGTCCCATCCATTTATTATGCTCGTTATGTATCTCTTATGATAATACATCATTTAATACAAGTTTGATTATTGAGCCGCCTTGTCTCCTATCCACATGTGGCCACTTCCAACATTTAATACTGAACGGTGTTAATCCCGATCTTGATAAGGGGTTTGTAACAACCCGCGTAATTTTGGGCTATTTTAATTAATTTCTGGAAAATGGAGGAAAATAAAGTTTTTGATAAAATTATTTTTATTGCTCAAATATGTTGGTTATTATTTTTAAAGGCGAGAATTTCAAACAGTTTCGAAATCGGAGTTATAACGGATTTTAAAATGATTTTAAAATGTTTTTAACTCTTGGAGTTGTTTTGGCTTCCAACTCTTCATTTCTTTGCCTTATTTAAAGGAGTCTTTTGGATTCCAACTCTTCATTTCTTTGCATTATAAAAGGAAGTAGTGGGCAACCTTTTTAACATACTTTTGGTACAACTTTTGGCAGCAAATAAATTTTGTATTCCTCTTCTTTTTAATTATACTTTGTCCCTTGAGATTTGTGAGTTCCAACCTTAGATTAGAGGTGTTCTTGGGGATATTTTGTTGGAGGTTCTTGGAGGAGATTTTGTAGATCTTTTGTGTTGATCTTGAGGATGTGATCGTTGGTTTCTCATCATGGTTTGAGGTATGGGGTTTTACACAATATGCTCCTTAAATCTCGCGAGTGCCATTCTCTTTGAATTCTTGTTTAATTGAACTCATATTTGAATTGATAAATTCATTGAAATCTGGAAAATAATTGTTGAAATTATTTTGATTCATGTAGTATCATTATATTGTTGATGAGCACGTTGTCATGATATTTTACTATGGCACGGATGTTGGGCACCCGCCAAAATTCCTGTTTCCCGGGCTATGGCTTGATAAAGCATATACGGATGTGGTGAGGCCTGGTGACCCTGTTAAAGTGTTGTTGAGAAATTATATTGATAAATGATTTGAGATTTTCATTTTGATTTGAATATTCGTACTCGTGTTGTTACGTTTTATTCATTGCTAATATATTTGTTGAGCATCTTTCTTGTTGTATTGTGTACTTCCCCATATTTTCTTTTAGTTGGCAGGTTAGCGCAGATTTTGGGGCGCTATGGAGATTGATTTTAGCGAGGATTGTTTGGGAAAGATTTGTATTTATTTTGTTGTATAGAGCATTGGAGATTTGTATTTTATTTTCGAGTTAGATGTTGTATGTAATTCGAGAGACTTGGTATTTATTTGAAGAAATTGAGATTTGTAGTTTCTCTTTTGTTGTTGTGGGACTCAGATGCTCTATACCTTGTCACTTGTGGATTTGGATTTATTTTATCGTATTAGCGCTCCGTTCGCTCTCCCCGGGTGGGCGGGGTGTTACAAATGGTATCAGAGCTTAGGTATACGACAACCCTCGGGGTTTGGATTTTGGTTCATTGCGTGGTTAGCAATTTTTGGAGATGGAAAATTTTAGGTGATATTCATGTTACGTTTCGAGATTAGATGTGAGGAATTTATTTTTGGAGACGAGATTATTTTGGAGATTGTTGGCCTGATTTTTTTTAGAGTTAGGCATTCGGCGAATTTCGAGGGCGAAATTCCATTGTTAGTGGGGAAGTGTAACAACCCGCGTAATTTTGGGCTATTTTAATTAATTTTTGGAAAATGGAGGAAAATAAAGTTTTTGATAAAATTATTTTTATAGCTCAAATATGTTGGTTATTATTTTTAAAGGCGAGAATTTTAAACAGTTTCGAAATCGGAGTTATAACGGATTTTAAAATGATTTTAAAATGTTTTTAACTCTTGGAGTTGTTTTGGCTTCCAACTCTTCATTTCTTTGCCTTATTTCAAGGAGTCTTTTGGATTCCAACTCTTCATTTCTTTGCATTATAAAAGGAAGTAGTGGGCAACCTTTTTAACATACTTTTGGTACAACTTTTGGCAGCAAATATATTTTATATTCCTCTTCTTTTTAATTATACTTTGTCCCTTGAGATTTGTGAGTTCCAACCTTAGATTAGAGGTGTTCTTGGGGATATTTTGTTAGAGGTTCTTGGAGGAGATTTTGTAGATCTTTTGTGTTGATCTTGAGGATGTGATCGTTGGTTTCTCATCATGGTTTGAGGTATGGGATTTTACACAATATGCTCCTTAAATCTCGCGAGTGCCATTCTCTTTGAATTCTTGTTTAATTGAACTCATATTTGAATTGATAAATTCATTGAAATCTGGAAAATAATTGTTGAAATTATTTTGATTCATGTAGTATCATTATATTGTTGATGAGCACGTTGTCATGATATTTTACTATGGCACGGATGTTGGGCACCCGCCAAAATTCCTGTTTCCTGGGCTATGGCTTGATAAAGCATATACGGATGTGGTGAGGCCTGGTGACCCGGTTAAAGTGTTGTTGAGAAATTATATTGATAAATGATTTGAGATTTTCATTTTGATTTGAATATTCGTACTCGTGTTGTTACGTTTTATTCATTGCTAATATATTTGTTGAGCATCTTTCTTGTTGTATTGTGTACTTCCCCATATTTTCTTTTAGTTGGCAGGTTAGCGCAGATTTTGGGGCGCTATGGAGATTGATTTTAGCGAGGATTGTTTGGGAAAGATTTGTATTTATTTTGTTGTATAGAGCATTGGAGATTTGTATTTTATTTTCGAGTTAGATGTTGTATGTAATTCGAGAGACTTGGTATTTATTTGAAGAAATTGAGATTTGTAGTTTCTCTTTTGTTGTTGTGGGACTCAGATGCTCTATACCTTGTCACTTGTGGATTTGGATTTATTTTATCGTATTAGCGCTCCGTTCGCTCTCCCCGGGTGGGCGGGGTGTTACAAATGGTATCAGAGCTTAGGTATACGACAACCCTCGGGGTTTGGATTTTGGTTCATTGCGTGGTTAGCAATTTTTGGAGATGGAAAATTTTAGGTGATATTCATGTTACGTTTCGAGATTAGATGTGAGGAAATTATTTTTGGAGACGAGATTATTTTGGAGATTGTTGGCCTGATTTTTTTTAGAGTTAGGCATTCGGCGAATTTCGAGGGCGAAATTCCATTGTTAGTGGGGAAGTGTAACAACCCGCGTAATTTTGGGCTATTTTAATTAATTTCTGGAAAATGGAGGAAAATAAAGTTTTTGATAAAATTATTTTTATTGCTCAAATATGTTGGTTATTATTTTTAAAGGCGAGAATTTTAAACAGTTTCGAAATCGGAGTTATAACGGATTTTAAAATGATTTTAAAATGTTTTTAACTCTTGGAGTTGTTTTGGCTTCCAACTCTTCATTTCTTTGCCTTATTTAAAGGAGTCTTTTGGATTCCAACTCTTCATTTCTTTGCATTATAAAAGGAAGTAGTGGGCAACCTTTTTAACATACTTTTGGTACAACTTTTGGCAGCAAATATATTTTATATTCCTCTTCTTTTTAATTATACTTTGTCCCTTGAGATTTGTGAGTTCCAACCTTAGATTAGAGGTGTTCTTGGGGCTATTTTGTTAGAGGTTCTTGGAGGAGATTTTGTAGATCTTTTTTGTTGATCTTGAGGATGTGATCGTTGGTTTCTCATCATGGTTTGAGGTATGGGATTTTACACAATATGCTCCTTAAATCTCGCGAGTGCCATTCTCTTTGAATTCTTGTTTAATTGAACTCATATTTGAATTGATAAATTCATTGAAATCTGGAAAATAATTGTTGAAATTATTTTGATTCATGTAGTATCATTATATTGTTGATGAGCACGTTGTCATGATATTTTACTATGGCACGGATGTTGGGCACCCGCCAAAATTCCTGTTTCCCGGGCTATGGCTTGATAAAGCATATACGGATGTGGTGAGGCCTGGTGACCCGGTTAAAGTGTTGTTGAGAAATTATATTGATAAATGATTTGAGATTTTCATTTTGATTTGAATATTCGTACTCGTGTTGTTACGTTTTATTCATTGCTAATATATTTGTTGAGCATCTTTCTTGTTGTATTGTGTACTTCCCCATATTTTCTTTTAGTTGGCAGGTTAGCGCAGATTTTGGGGCGCTATGGAGATTGATTTTAGCGAGGATTGTTTGGAAAAGATTTGTATTTATTTTGTTGTATAGAGCATTGGAGATTTGTATTTTATTTTCGAGTTAAATGTTGTATGTAATTCGAGAGACTTGGTATTTATTTGAAGAAATTGAGATTTGTAGTTTCTCTTTTGTTGTTGTGGGACTTAGATGCTCTATACCTTGTCACTTATGGATTTGGATTTATTTTATCGTATTAGCGCTCTGTTCGCTCTCCCCGGGTGGGCGGGGTGTTACAGGGTTATGCCTCACTTGATACTAACTGTATTCCAAAAACCCACATCTTACAGGTATCATTTTAGAATCTCAACATTGAAGATAGGTAAAATAGGGATATGGATGATTATTTTAAGTGTATCGTCTTTTTAATAGACCCTATAAGGCTGGTATAAATTGTTAAATTCATGATAGAGAGTTCAAAGAAGACTTATAACCCGTTCAAAACATCAATATAAACTTTGTACTTGTATGTGGTCACTAATAAATGTAGGCAATCATAGGAAATTGACCTTAACTCACAAATGTGCACCTATTGTGAATGGTAGATAAGTGGCATCCCATGTGTTCATGTCAGAAAGACATTAGGGGTAAAGTTTGTTTGAATTGTATTATAAATTTTATGAATATCATTTTCTCATTTCTATATTTAATATCAATAATTATGTTTCTTTATAATGTATTGAAGCTCTAATCCTATG
Source organism: Sambucus nigra (assembly GCA_949130495.1). Lineage (NCBI taxonomy): Eukaryota > Viridiplantae > Streptophyta > Magnoliopsida > Dipsacales > Adoxaceae > Sambucus > Sambucus nigra. The sequence goes on from OX422211.1 coordinate 381,228,205, forward strand.
TTTGATTGCATGGTATATCCCACCTCTTGGAATGATGTAGATAAGTTTCATTATGCATATATGTTGAGGGAGAGTGTGGGAACTTAATGAAGAATTCACACTCGAAACGAAAGATACACCAAATTAATTCAAATTTTAATCGATGTCAAAGATAAAGGATGCAACCTAAAGGTGTAGATGACAAGATTTACAAATGATTTAATCTACACAAATAATATACATATTCATGTAATCATTTGATATATAAAGCGTATGAAGAAGTAAATCATGTCACAACACTAGATGTATGAGGAAAAACTCACTAACGAGAAAAAAACTAAGGTCCAAAGCAACAATCTCGCTAGAATTTAATAAAGACATATAGAGGGTACAAACATATTACAATCACACAACACACTAACTCACACATCAACTTTTTTCCATCAATCTTCTCGATCGAGAGATCTCTATAACATCGACAAGAATCTCAACACATCGATGTCATAATCGAACGATCAATAGTGTTTGGTATTGATCACCCCTAAGATAAGGATCATTAAGTGAAAAGAATATAAATAAGAAAAATAAATAACAAGTCCTCTTTCCTATTAAAGTTTTCTTTCTTGAAATGAAGAACAAAAATCGAAAATCCTTTTAACTTTTAGAAAATTTTATCATAGAAAATATCCAATCTCTCATGAAAGAGAAAAGGTAAAAGGATATATAACATAAGAAGATTCACTCTTTAGACTTGGTAGAGAAGAAAGTTTAGAAAAAGTCCTATCAAAACCAAAAAGGTACTTTTGGAAATATCTAGAGAAAATATTTTATTTTATAGAAAAAGTGAAATTCTATATCACTTCATAGTTGGTCCTTCATTATAGTGAAGCCATGCTTCGATGACGTGATTCACCTGCAAAGAAGGTCGCGAGATCTTTCAGGGATTTCCACGAGATAAAAAAATCAACTGGGCGACCAGCGAAAAAATCACCTTCACTTATGCGAATTCTATCATGGCAGCAAACCACCCTTGAGGGTAGGTCGCACGATAGACCATCACAATTTTACCTTATGCCAACATGACACTCACGACCATTGAATGAAGACTTCGTTGAAGAAAAAATTTAGATCTCCAATATGTCTTTTAAAACTATTTTTTCATAGAAAAAGGTCTAAGACATTTTGAAGACCAAAAAAATGCAGTTAAGGACGCATTAAGGTTTTGAAAACAATTTGAACAAATTGAATTTAAAACACCCTGAATACTAAGTTTTATAGGTCACGCTTACCTTCATCCTAAAATTATTTATTTGACATTGGGATGAAAGAGGTCGGCTTCAAAATTTTGAATGATGATGAAGCTTTCGGAGAACTCTTGAACACAAAGTGTTTTGGAAACTGAAACAAGCCAATCTTCCATGTGAGGGGACAACGAGTATACTATACTCTTAAATATGCTTAATTTTTTTAAACAGTAATCTAATTTAAATCTTAATATAAATGGAAACAGAACATTTTATCAAACCTCCTCATTTAAGTAGATTCCCTTGAAGACTACGGGTTGATATAAGAAAAGGCTGTGATGAATCCATTACTTTTTTCTTTTGGGGGCGAAGAGGGACAATACCCCCAAATTTATTAAATCATATAGGATGGGAAAGTAGTATCATAGTGGGGTACAAGCTAGACGAATGACTTTATAAAATATTCACCTGACATAAAATAATACTTTACAAATACTATGACTATAAAGACTATACAAGACAAAACCTATACATATTATGTTTCCAAGTCTTCCCAGTGGGTCTAGGAGGTTTTTTCCTTGGGGGTGGTAGACTCTCATTGGATGTTTTTTCCTTGGGCATGGTAGACTCTCATATGAGGTTTCATTTGCCTGTGTAAGGATTCTATTCCCTAAGGTTTCCCTGTGGGAAATCCAAGTGTATTTTTGGTTGTGGTATAAATAAGATGGCAGAAGAACTGGAGGAATTATGGAAGAAGCTAAAATTATCAGAAGAAGAGTCAAAAGGTGTAGAAGTTGAGGAAAACGTAAATGAAAGCATCATAAAAAGGAGTCAGTTGTGTTTGGTGGGCAGGGTGATGACAACAAAACTTCCCAGTTATTGCAAAAATTGGCGACAATTGTTTTCTGATCAAATTCAATCACATTGTCGATAAAAGAAGAGTGATGTTGGGGAGACCGTGGTTCTTCGACAAAAATTTAGTCTTGATTCAAGAGCTTAACGGAGAGAAATGCCGATGGGGATTGAATTTCGGTGGACACCTATGTCGATTCGTATTTTTAACCTTCCTTTGAACAGAATGGAGGAAGAGACATGAAGAAAACTAGGGGAAAAAATAGGTAAATTCAAGGAGATTGACCTATCACAAGATGGCATTGGATGGGGACGGTTTTTGCTTATTAGTGTTCAACTTGATGTTACCAGCCCCATTTTGCTCAGTACTGTGATTAATATAATGGGGAGAGATGCAATGCAAGTGTATTTTTAATACGAACTTATCCCCACATTCTGCTTCTTTTGTGGATGTATTGGTTACAATGACAAAAAATGTGTGGAGAGAATGAAAGTTGACGAAGGCTTCTCCATGCCACTATGCTATGGTGAATGGCCAAAATTTATCCCAGGAAAAAGAAGCTAAATAGAAGTTTAGGAGGGGGAGGGGTTACACAGGAGGAGAAAACTTCTAAGGTAACAACAAACCTCACCCAGGTCATCGGCCAACCAGATGAGAGCCTCCGTGAGGAAATGGAATTAGTTCACAAGGGAATACAACTCTTTAACCCCACAAAATCTGTGAGTGGGCCCAAAAAATAACGTGACACATGGGGAAAAAGATAAAGGTAGTGGCAACATTCCACAAAATAATGATTTGTGGATGGGAAGTATGTCGATAGACACGAAAATAATTGACAACGATGTGGTCATGTCTGAATTATTGGGAGACAACGACAAATCCAATACCACACCTGAATCAAGCGTGCCAAACATCCAGGTGGGGCCCTTATTAGTCCCAAAAAACGAAACCATGCCACCCCCAAGAAAGAACACCACAAATCCCATCACAATGCCAATTGCAACAAATAACATTTTATCTCCACTAGAACACCCATCCACAACGGCTAAAGTGGGCCCATCCACATGTTTAAACTCAATCCCATTATGTGGGGAGTTCTTTTGCCAACTCCAAAGAAATCCCACAACTGCTATGGACCCTAAGACCCACTACCCAAAACCACTAACACCCTATAATATTCCAGACCTTACTGAGTTGGTTGGCACCCTAGATCACTTTCACACCACACAAGACAAAAGAAAACAGCCTCAGTGCAATACCCAAAGCCACTTTCCCCCTCCCTAAACTCGTTCGGTGCCAAGAACTTTATTAGACAACATGAAGAAGTTTACCTCTATTTCAGGAGGTAAAACCACTACTGTCCTAAACTAACAACACGTTTATCCTAACCCTAATCTACCCCTCTTAACCCATCCACGGAATAAAAACAAAGAAAATACCATTTTCACCTACCAAAGCATAAACACCCTCTCTCCTTACCTCCCCCATGCTAATCAATAACCACTGCGGCCTTACCTCACCTTATTCATTTTTCCTCAGCCGGTTAGACTCTAAAACTCTCTAACCACATGCTTTCCTTTGCTTCTCCTTTAAAAAACCCATTCACAGTTTCCCTCGCTAAACTAGAACGAGTACCAACACAAACCAACTATAGAAAGTAGAAAAAGGCATTTAACTTTTTCCAAGCCCAGTCGACTAAAAGGATCTACGGTGAGAGAGTAGGAGAAAAAAATAGGTGGTTATAAAAGAGGTGACAGTTGATGGGTGTGAGTCGATAAAGTACAAAAAAAATCTCAAACGCTGACACGGATGGCGAAATGGCGGCGACCGGTGCTCGGTCCTGCTGAGCTCAATGAATATACTCAGCTAGAACTATCATGGGTTGGGTGGAACCCTGAGGCAGTTTGATCCCTTTGCGAGTTATATCGCAGAGAAAGACCCCATATTTTGTTTTTGTGTGAATCCAAACTGACTGCATAAAAATGAAGTATGTTCAGGTTAAACTAAAAATGGCTAATTATTTGAGCGAAGACTACGTGGAGAGAGATGATGATCCGACGCTCCTTTGGAATGTAAACATCACTATCCAGGTTCAAGGATACTCTCTCAACCATGTGGATACTTTAGTAATGAACTATCCACGGCAGGGGGATTGGCGTTTAACCGGTTTGTACGGCTTTCCAGAGGCTAGTAAAAGAAAGCTTCGCTGGAACCTTCTTAAACATCTGGGTTCTGACAACAGTCTCCCGCGGTTGTGTATGGGTAATTTTAATGAACTTCTATATAAGTAGGAAAAACAAGGTGGTGGCCCTCGACCCAATTGGAAAATATCAAATTTTCGTGAAGCTTTGGATCAATGAAACTTTAAAGACATAAATTTTTCTAGCTATGCATTTACCTGGAGCAACGAAAAAGTGGAGGAATAGTTGGATAGATTTTTTGCAAACTTGCATTGGGAGAACATTTTTTTGAATTATAAAGTGTATCATGTGAAGCAGCATGGGTCTAACCACCTGTCTATTTATATTAAGCTTGGGGACCAAAGCAACGTATAGCACAAGACAAGAGAAAAATTAAAAAGCTACCATTTGGAAGCCTGGTGGACTTTAGACGGTGAGTGCAATGCTATCACAATGAGGGTGGGAATGTCAAATAAAAGCTAAAATCCTCTGAGAACGAGCTGGTGTCCTGGGAAAATCAAAAGTACGATTCTTAATAAGATTCTAAACGAGAAGAGAGCCTCCATTGCTTGGTGGAAAAACCACCCCCAATCGAACGAAAGAGCTCGGGCTATCAAGCGCCTAGACAAGGAGATCAGCCTCCTTTTAAAAGTTAATGATATTTAGTGGAAATAAGGGGGGAAGGTGGAATGGCTAAAAGCAGGAGACAGAAACACCAAATACTTTCACTCAAAATCTACTAAGAGAATCAAATTCAATTATATCTCCGAGATAATGAACGAAAATGGGATCATTGTGGAGGAGGAGAGTATAGCCACCTGTGCCGTGAACTACTTTAACAAGTTATTCTAAGCTAATTTAACACTTTTGGGTGCCCATGAGTGTATCCTAGAAGGGCTTAGCAATCACATCACAAGCCAAATGAATGATTCCCTTCTTATCGAGTTTATCTCCCCTGAGGTAGCTTTTACTCTAAAACTAATGTCGCCCTTAAAATCTCGTGGCTCGGATGGTAGCCCTATTTTTTCAAAAGTACTAGCATATTATCGGGTCATCAAACTACTCATTTCGTTCTTGATGTCCTTAATAATGTAAGGCATATCAACACTATAAAACATATACTTCTCGCTTTGATCCCCAAAATAAAAAATCCAACTCTTCTTTCTCATTTTTGGCCAATCAGTTTATGCCATGTAATCTACAAAATTATCTCAAAATTTTTAGCCAATAGACTTAAAAGAATTTTGTATTTTATTATTTCGGAGAATCAAAGTGCATTTGTCCTAGGGAGACTCATTACTGATAATATTATTTCCGCTTTTGAAATAAATCATTCTTTGCACAAAAAAAGAAAAAAGGGAGTAAGGGGGTTTTGCGCTAAAACTTAATATGAGTAAAGCGTATAATAGAGTGGATTGAGTCTTCCTTCTTGGCTTTAGAGATAAATGGGTAAGACTGATCATGAACTATGTGTCTTCGGTCTCCTTTTTGCTTCTAATTAATCGGGAGCCAAAAGGTCACTTAACAGCCTCTAGAGGGCTTAGACTGGGCGACCCTTTATCTCCTTATATCTTTTTGTTATGTACGGAGGGCTTATCATCCCTTTTGGAGAAAGCCAAACTTGCGAGTAGGATAGCGGGTCTAGCCGCTAGCACAAATGGCCCCAAAGTTTTCCATTTATTCTTTGCGGATGATAGTATCATTTTTGGGGAGGTTGGCCTGAGTGAGATGATTGAAATAAAAAAAATCCTTAACATTTATAAACTTGCCTCGGGTCAACAAATAAAACGAGATAAATGTGGTGTTGTTTTCACTAGAAATACTTCTTTGGAGATAAAAAGATCTTTTAGTGAGGCGATTGGGATTTGTGGGGTCAGTAGATACGATAGATATCTAGGGTTACTTTCAGTGGTTAGAAAATCTAAAGAAGAAGTGTTTACGGGTCTGAGTGAGAGAGTGTGGAAAAAATTAAAGGGTGGAAGAAGACCCTTGTTTCAAAAGAAGGGAAGGAAATCCTCATCAAAGCGGTTGCCCAATCGTGACCTATTTTTTACTATAAGTTGTTTTAACATCCCGGACTATGTTTGTGAGGATATTAAATCCCTCACGATGAAATTTTGGTGGTCTCATGGGAAAAAAGAAAAATGAGTGTTTTGTTCAAGTTGGGAATCTTTGTTTAAATCCAAACGTGATGAAGGATTAGGATGTGACAACCCGCCTACTAAAATAATAGGTGGCCAGCCCAATACTCCAATAATTACAGGAATCATAGATGGTCCATTCTTAGCATCACTGTCGATTAAAATAATAGTATGAGATAACCACCAATCATTTTAGAAAACGGATTTTCATAAACAAAAAAATTTAAAAGTAAAAGAGAAACACTTAGACAATCCCATTTGTAAAAACGGTGGGTATCAAAATCGATGAATATAGTATGACAATACAATAAATAATCACCGAATAAGCTGTCGGTGCACAGACCAATACAAATAATACATTAAGCATTACAATCAATATTTACAATATAATAAATGAGTGCAATACCTTGGGCAAACATGCCCGAATAAAAGTACTGAATATAACTAGAGTACAAAAGAAAGGAGCGTCTACTACAAGTATCCTACAACATCCGCAACATGCTGTAGCTCCATGACAACTGGAATGGAATATGTGAATACAGATGTCCATGCGGAAGCGCACCTGTAACGGCAAAGAATATGCAGAAACAAGGAAATATAGAAACCGGTCAGGGCCGGGTTTGATATGATTACCATGTGACTAAAATGCATGGCTAGTAAGTGCGTAAATCTCTCGCAGATAACAATAATATTCCTCACCTCTCAATCTAGCAGCAACCTAGCGCAATATAAATGATGCTCAGGTTATAGAAAGAACAGAAGGCTAACTTCTCCCCAGTCTCAACACTATGCCCTATTCGTGCGTGGGGTGTCTCGCAAAGCGAAATCCAAACAAGGACCCCCCCCCCCCCGATACACTACTACTTAGGCAAGGTTGATCGTCGAGATACATTAGGCCCTGTCCTAATTAATTTAAGTACTAAAGGTTAACTTCTCCCCAGTCTCAACACTATGCCCTATTCGTGCGTGGGGTGTCTCACAAAGCGAAATCCAAACAAGGAACCCCCCCGATACACTACTACTTAGGCAAGGTTGATCGTCGAGATACATTAGACCCTAAGCACGAAATAATAAATAAATACATGTGTGTGCATAAGTGTGGGAGGTCACATCTACAGCTACACAAAGAAAAGATAAAAGTAAAACCCCTCCATCATCTATTGGCACAATTCCTAATTCTATCTTTAGGAATATGCATATAAATGGTACAACACTTTATCAAATGTTTACCAAATTACTTTCATCGTAAACTAATTCTTTTCATGAATTTGTTCCTTATTAGGAAATATAATCATACTTTTCATGCTCTAGTGGCATTTATCACAATAGTTTGCTTTGTAAAAATATCTTCCTTATCAGGAATATGATCATCATCATAGGCTCTTTATGGCCTTACATCGTGCTCTTTATGGCACTTTCATCATGCTCTATATGGCATTTTACTGTGCTCTTTATGGCACCCATCAAACATCAAGTCCAACTTGATTTAGAATAGTTATATTCATATATATATATAACGATTCTAAGACCGCCCGTCCGGGTTTCCCCACTGTGCGCGCCCCTAAATGGCTATCATCTTCCAGGGCCTCCAAGACAACCTGGGATCCTATCGAAACGTCGGGAAGCGGCCATGAGCCTGCGTGGTAGCCAAGACCACACCCGGAATCTTCCTACCAGCACAGAAAAATATACAACTATAAGCGCTCCCATGGCCTAGGACTATATCCACCCTGCATTCATTAGCCAGGGGGCTTCACCACAACGCGCGCGACTTCCCTTATGATAGCGATTTAGAGAGGTGTGTATCCATAAATTATCATTTATGAAAAACATTACTTTTTCCATTTTTGAAAACTCATATTTTATATTTCCAAAAATCATCCATTAACCATTAAGCACCAGCTTTAGAAGGTGCATACTATTCTTATTAAGTCATATATTTATTAATGACCTAAGACCCAAAGTGCCACTAACCTCAAAATAGCCTCAAATAGTTTATATAATTCATAAGCCCTCAAAGTGAGTCTCCATAGTGGAGTGTCTCTCAAAATCTCAACATTAATATTTTAACTTCAAATATAACTTTAGGTTAACTTCCTATATCAATTGGACATTAACCTAATACAACTAGTCCTCGGGTAAACCCAATTCTCCATTCTTAGCCTAGGACATTAGTCTACCCAATACAACCCTCTAGGACTCCCCATTACTTCCCAAAGGAAGGTTCCTAAGCCTCGAACCTAAAGAAACGAGCTAAAAACAAACTCAGAAAAACCTCACCTTTTCAGACGAGGTCGATCGATCGACCTCTGGCCGTCGATCGATCGAAAGTCGATCGATCGATCCTCCAGGTTCGATCGATCGATCCTGGCGGACAGCTTCTTCTCCGAGAAGCTGTTTCGGCCATTGTCGAGCCAACCAAGCTTCTACCCGCTATTTCACCCAACCACAACAGCAAATACTACTATAAAATCATTCCTATACTTCAAATAACTAATTATTTCTCTTCAAATCAAATTAAAACATAAGATTTAGGATTAAACACCCAAAATCACCCAAAACCCATTTATGGTTTAAACCTCCCAAAATTTAACTACACATGCAAATTTATCACATTAAATCAATATCTAGCAATTAAGAAACTTGTCTCGAGGTTCGTAGTCTCGGAACACCTCCGGTAGCGACGGAATCCGGCCCAAAGTCCTCCATTCTCTCTTTCTCTCTACTTCTCCCAACTCTCTCTCTCTCTCCATTGGCTTCTCTCACACAAATGAAGAAAAAGAAAGGGGGTGGGGGATTTATAAGGGTCTAAAAATATAAACCCCCACTCCTAAATGCTAATACACCACTAAAATGACTCGTAACCACTTAATTGAGTCATAACCCCTTAAAAATGCCCGAATCCCAAAAATTACAACTGGGCACTTATTTCGACTATCTCGACTATTCTAAAAACAACCGCACCCCCTATTTTGGCATTCGGGAAAGTGTGAACTATTTCTGTGTTCCAAATCCATTTTTAATTCATTAATTATACCCGATTTAAATATAGGTCATAACCGTCGTTTTACATATAACGACGCAAGATACACAATATAACACTATTTACCTTCTCATAACGGTAAATAGACAAAGCATAGTAAATATTATCCCTAAGTCTCGCGGGAAATAATATTTACTCCAACATTCCTATTTTATAAAAATTTGCCCATCAGGCAAAATAGCATAAAATAGTCACTTGAAAACCTGGGTTGTTACATAGGATTTCATGAAGTTCGGGATTTTAACCTCGCTCTCCTAGCTAAACAAGGGTAGAGGATCTCAGAAAAAACCCTATCCTTAGCTAGTAGGATTTTAATTGCCAAATATTACCCTTGAAGTTCATTCTAAGAAGCTATAAGGGGTCTTAATCCTACGTATATTTGGAGCAGTATATGGGAAACTCGATTTATTCTAGAAAGAGGGGTGAGATGGAGAGAGAAATGGAGAGAAAATAAAAATCAGGGCGAATAAATGGATCCCCAATCCACATAGTCTCAAACCTTTTTCAAAACCACAATAGGACCATAATATAATCTATGTTAAAGATCTCATTGACCCACTTTCGAATAAATTAGACCTTATTCTCATGTCCACCTTCTTCACTCAGCAGGAGATCAACGATATTCAATGAATCCCACTCAACGAACCATTAGTAGAACATGAAGAAATATGGCATTTTGAGAAAGACGACAAATATTCAAGAAAAAGTGGATACTATGTCGCTTGGGATATTGAGATTGTTAATGGATGGCAAAGGCTTAGTGGTCCTGCTTTTCCTTTATCTCCCCACAATTGGAATGCCATTTGTAAGAGAGTTGTGTCGAATAAAGTAAAACTCGTTTGCATAAACTCGTTCCCAACGGGTGAGAATCTTCGCAAGCGAAATATTGAGATTCGTAATCCTTCTTGTTGTGTATGCAATAATGCGAGTGACTCAGCGGAACATTTTTTTATGCGATGCCCCTTAGGAACTGAAATGCTTCACTTATGTGGGCTGGATTCAAATAATAGGGGCGCCTTTTTATCTGATTTGGGTGGTTGGATTTTTTCCTTAGAGTACACCCTAAAAAATTACCATTTTCATTTTGTGCGCGTTGCACTATGGGATTTATGGAACAATAGAAACAAAGTTTTCCATGGCGATAATGGTGACAAAGCTTATGATATTATATCCTAATTTTCTAAATTGTTCACTGATTTGGGGACAACTTTGGAAAAGGACCATGACCACAACAATATGGTGCTCGATAAATGGAGAAGTCCTTAACCGAGTACAATAAAAGTTAACTTTGATGCTGCCACCTTTGATGACTCTAGAAGCATGGGAGTGTGTGTGATTATTAGAAATGACAGTGGAGATTTCCTTATGGCTCTTTCCCAATGCATTTAGCTACCTTTTGGGGCTGAACAAGCAGAATCTTTGGCAGCGGACATAGCCATAACCTTCTTTATTAATCACTGCTTCTCCAACTATACCTTGGAGGGTGATTGTCAAAATGTCATTTCGGTGTTGCTTAACAAGGAGGAAGATTGGTCTACTTGTGGAAACTTTATTAACTCGGTAAAACGGTAAATCAAAGGTGGTCACAATATTTCTTTTTCTTTCATCAAACAACTCAGTAATATACCAACCCATTTATTGGCTAAAAAAAACAAGTCAATCCCAAATTTCTGTGTGTGGAAGGATTCTGTTCCAAGTTTTTTGAAAAAATTATCCACAATGATGTATCCGACATTTCATTTTAATGAGAAGTGTTATCCTTGATTTAAAAAAAAAAGACAAAACCTATAGATTCAAAAACCAACCTAAACTTGGACTAAATTTGAAGTTTACGAACCCCAATCTCTCCATATTCATTAAACCTTTATTTTCTTTTAGAAAAGAGTTTATGTCATCTGAAGTTAATAAACACTTGTATTTATGGCCAAAGTTTTCCAATGAATCTACTATTTTCATCCCATCCCTTAAGATGTAATCTGACATTAAAACCATGAATAATCTCTATAATATTCTTAATGGACTCGGGGCATGTGATTTTATGATTCAAAACATCCACTAGAACATTAGAGTCATATTCAATAATGAGGCCATATTATAACAACTCCTTGCACTCTTGAATTTCAATAAGAACGGATTTATCTTCAGGTTGAATGTTTGAACCTTCTCCAAATAAATTGGTAATACCTATAAAGAATTAACCCTTAGCATATCTCAAATCCCCATCCTCCTTTAAGTCCAGGATTATACTTAGAGCAACAATCCACATTATGTTTGAGCTCCAAACCAGATGGAGAAATCCATTCCACTACAGTAACCTCATTAGTTACTTGACTCTAACTCATTAAATCTTCCTTGGAAACTATTCAGTATTATGTGCAATTGAAGAATGTAGTATATGTTTTTTTATCACTTTAAGCAAGAAAATATGAATGCCCTCATATTTTCCTTTGTTCCTAGTACTCATAATTAGGATGATATTTGCATCAGAGTCCTTTCATAGTGTGATCTGAAAGTTCCACCATGTGATAATCTTATTTCTAACAGAAGAATTATTTGAAATAACTCCATAAATAACATTAAAATGGTTCCATGGATTAATAGCTAGCTCACTATTTCCAAACATATTTGGTAGTTTACTATTTCCATGGATTAATAGCTAGCTCACACCCAAATGCCAAATGTGGTAGTTTGACCAAGATTTTGAGTGTTGCTTTCTAATTATATCCCACGCATATTTGGTAGAGAATAAATGAGATTGATTTTCAAACTAACCCATTTGGTCTTTATAGTGAATCCCCAAAACTTTAATAGAAGAACATTAGTAAATAATATTTCCAGGTATACTCCAAGATAATTTAGATATATCCCAATTACAATATCATCAAGCATGTTTTTCACATTACAATTCAATAAAAGCCCATGCTTAGTAGCAATCCCATCATCACTCCAGTTGTTCCAATCAAAGTTAATATCACGCTCTCCTATAAGCCAGAGTATATTAGATTTAGCATCATCTCTACATTTAATCATTTTTCTCCAAGTGTTTGATCCAATTTTAGAGGTTATTTGGCAATCATGATGTAGTCTATAATATTGTTTATCATAAAGATAACCCATAATGGTCTCTGATCCCTCAATTTCCATGAATGCTTCATACTGAAACAAGAAATCCAATCCTCCATTATTTTAATGTTAACTCCACTTAATCCAATGGGACACATAATGTATGCTATTTGTTCCAAAGATGTTTGGAAGTATTTTCGAAGAAACACCTAAGGAAATTTTCTATCACTTGTTATACATTTTAGGATAATTTTTTGAGGATGTTGGCTACATGAGTAGAAATAGGTATGGATTGGAGCACATTACCAATTAGGATAAGTATAGCTCCCATTGAATTAAGTCACCCTTGCCAACCTGACATCTTAGATATGATTTTTTGAACCAAAATTTCAAACAAACTTCCCTTCTTTCTACCAGTGAAAATGGGATATACTAAATAAATTAGAAGAGTGTTTTTAATTGGAGTATTAAGAATGCCAAAAAAATTATTTTCATTTTGTGGTTTCGTATGTTTGGATAAAAATGTATAACTTTTCTCATCTAGACAGATATAGATTCACGCCTCCTAATTAGAGAGTGTAAGGCTTTACTTGAAGCCATGTTACCAATAAAGAAGATAATAAGATCATCAACATAGACTAAGTCGGAAATAATAGGGAATACAACAAGAGCTTTGAAATATTTAAAGGAGGGAGAGGTAGATAGAAAATTTAAGTTTCTGTTGGTCACATCCAAACAAATGATGAACAAACTTGGTGATATTGGATCCCCTTCCTTAACACCCTAGTGGACTTAAAGAAGCCAATTAAATACTCATTAACCATGATAGAGAACCACACATTAAAGATTATAAACCGTATCCACCCAAGATTCATTGAAAACAAATTTTTCGAGGACCTTTACAATAAAAAAACAATCCACTTTGTAATATGCCTTAGCCTTATCAAGCTTTAAAGCGAAGTTCCACCTTCATTTATGCAGTTGAGTTTGGTTATTTCATGAGTTAAAAGAATATTATCAACAATACCCGTACCTTTGATAAATCCATTTTTATTAGGATAAATCAAGTTGGGACTAATTTCAACAAGTCTAGATACCAATATCATTGAGATAATTTTTATAGCAAAGTTTCATAGACTGATAGGACTCATAAATGAGAATTTTATGGGATTTTCAATCTTTGGAATGAGCACAATAGCGGTGTTGGGTATTAACTTTGAGACTATTGATAACTTGACTTTTGTGTGTAGTCATTGTTTGAAGTCAAGTTAATCAAAATCCTCAAATACCTACAAAATATAACAAACTAAAGTGTAGAGATAAGTAAGGGTATCAATCCACATCAAGGGGGTAAAGTGAGGGGAAAACAATTGTAATTCACTTTTATTTTATTTTTGGAATTTTTACTTTTTCTATTTTTTTAGCTTTTTTTAAATATTAAAACAATTTTTTAGATAATGTGAATTTAAACTAAATCAAAGATGTAAATAAAAGTAAGTGAAGATATTAAGTAAATCTAACTAAATAAAAATCTAAAATATGAGATGGGTGAGGAAATAAAAGTGAGGACTAATAAGGGATAGGATGACACCATATATTCTAGTTAATTAAAATTAATTCATTCATTAAAATTAATTATCCCAAGTTAGTATCAAAATCACAAATCAACTCTCGTTGCAAATATAATTTTGACAATAAAATTTTAGAAAATTAATTTTAACACTCCTAAAACTCTTGAAATGTAGATTCAAACATCATCTAATAAATCACCCGCTAGGATCGATCGATTAAACTAGTTTAAATCATAAAAGTAAGCCTGGAGTTGAAATTAAAGTAATAATACCACACTTGAGAAACCCCTATCTCTAGTTCGAATCTAAAATGGGTATTATAACTAGAATTTTAATTTTCTCTCGAAAATTATTTACCCTCTCTCAAGGCGTAAATTAAAACGTAAGAGTGCAAAATTAATCATCAAATGGACATTTAATTTAAATTAATTAACTAAATTATGATTAACATCAAATAATGGATCACCCCACCCCTTGAAAGGGAATTTAGCCTAACATGATATTAAAGATGATGAACAAATAATCAAAGGCTAATTAAATGAAATAGAAGAGAAAAGAACAATCAAACCCAATCTCTTGAAGTGAAATTGAACTCTAATTTCTTTGAAATCAAGCACCATCCATTCAATATGAGCATCCAACAATAATCAATTCAATGTAATACTCAATTGAATTACTCACAATTTATCCTCACAAATCTCTAAAAATAAAAATAAAACTACTTACAAATATTTCTACCTAGTTTATTTTCTACTCTAAACTATCTCTCTTCTTCTCCAAGTCTCTCTTCTAGATTATATATCCCTCTTCAAATGGTCTTCTCATGATTTTATAGTGTGGCATATGGAGTTAGGGGTATAAATGGGAGGACAAATGTGTGCATATGGTTTGGGTGAGGTATGAAAGGTAATAAAAATTTGATGATGGAGATGAAGGGTGTGAGGGTTATTTTTGGAAAAGGGGAATTAAGTTAGCTGGGGGTAATTTGGGAAAAGGGGGTTAAGTGGTTTTAAAAGACATGGGTTTAAAACATGTGGGGGTTTATTTTATTTGGCTTCTTTGCCTTTGTTTGATGTTTTGAACAGGTACACGATTTTGGCTTTAAGAAGAAATGGGTTTTGGGTTTGTGTGTGGGAGTTGGATCGGATGTGGCTTTGGAGGTCGGGTTTCGTGTATGGGTGGAAGGTTACGGGTTTGATGATTCGTGGGTCTAAGCATGGGTCGCGTTCTCTCAGGTTGAGATGGGTTTTGGGTTGTGTTCGGGTTGGACACAACCAGTAGGGTCGGAGGTCCAAGTTATGGGGTTTAGCAGCGGGTTCACCACGGCATGGGGTTCGGATCGTCGGCGACGAGTTACGGGTTGATGGTTGGCAGGTTGATGAGTCACGGCTGAAAGGGGTTAAAGGGGAGATGGTTTTTGGACTCAAGGTTCTGGTGCCCGGGTTTTGCTTTTTGCCGATAGGATCTTGATTTGTAAAGAGGTCGTGGGCCGGAGTTGGGCTATTAGGGAGGTTCGACCGGGGTCCTAGTTTTATTAAGGGTTATGGGTTGTTTGGTTATGGTGGAAGATGTAGAATATGGCACTACACCAAATCCTGCGAATGGTCACGCCCAGTTGGTCACGGCCCAAGTCCCTGACCAGCTGGTCGCGGACTTGGGCCGTGACCATCTCAATTTTTGGCGTGACCATATTCATTACTATACAAAGTCATGGATGCTCTGGAAGTGGTCACGGACCAAATCCCTGACCACTGTGGGTCACGGACTTGGGCCGTGACCAGGCCTTGACCATATTTGCGCCAAAATTCCCTCCAAAATCGATCGCGGATGGGTCACGGACTTGGGCCGTGACCATAGGCATGACGAAGCACAAAGCATACACATATGGGGTCATGGCTTGGGGTCGTGACCATTTCCTGGTATGGGTCACGGACTTGGACCGTGACCATAGGCATGACGAAGCACAAAACATACACCTATGGGGTCACGGCTTGGGGCCGTGACCATTTCCTGGTGTGGGTCACGGCTATGGGCCGTGACCAATAGTCAATCGTCCATGTTAGTAGGCTTTATTTATGGGTCACACTTGCTCGGTCACGGCTCTAGGCCGTGACCACTTTCAATACTAATAATAAAAAAAGCGCCCCATATTTTCATTTCCCCGCCTCATATCTCATCTTCTTTCCCATTTTGTCTTCGCTGATGGCATATTCCAATAGACTGTAAACATTTTGAATAAACACGTCACCAAATGTTTGTTATGAATTTTGGTTTTTGATGGTTTGTATGCGAATGAGCAGGTGGCGACGGGTGGTGCTCCGGGTTCGATTGACTTTGGGTTCTCAACTGGGTTTGTATGAGAATGAGCAGGTGGCGACGGGTGGTGCTCCAGGTTCGATTGGCTTTGGGTTCTCAGCTGGGTTTGTATGGGAATGAGCAGGTGGCGACGGTGGTGCTCCGGGTTCGATTGGCTTTGGGTTCTCAGCTGGGTTTGGCAAGTATTGGATTGAAATCGGGTTGGGGCTGCCGGATGTAGGGTTTGTGCCTGTTCAAACCGGGTTGAAGTTGGGTGGATAAGTATTGGGTTAAGAGGTTTATTGTGGGTTTCGTTCTAGTGTGGGTAGTTCTGGCTCTGGGTCGAAGTTGGTAAGGTTTGATTGGGTCGAGCAGATTTGGGGGTTTGGGAAATGGGTCTATGGTCATATGGGTTCTCGGGTCGAGATTCGAGTCTTTGGTTTCTCCAGTTGTAGCAGGTATGCAGTGTCTTGGCTTGGAGTTATGGCTCGCGGGTTCAAGCTGGATTGGGTCGCTGCTGGTGGTTCTGGGCTTACAACGGTTTCACGGGTTTGGATATGTGTTGGTTCATCATATCTCCTCTTTTTTTCCAGATCTTCTTATGTGCCTCCTGGGTAAACATTTTTTACTAATTTTATTTCGAACCAATAAGTTTGCGATTATTTATTTTGTTTTGCCTGTGGTTTGTTGCGCTTTAGGTTTGCCTAATTCGCCTAATTCTTTAGTTTTATTTGTTTGTCAATTGATTTATATATTAGGATATGCCAATTTTTTCCAGATATGCTTGTGAAGCTATTCATAAGTTATGAATATTAAGTCGTTGTTGGACAAAAAATCAGTAGCGAATGGGGATATTACTGGGCAAAAAATCAGTAATGAATATTAAAAAAAAATTGTTCCGATTCTAAAATCAGTAGCGTTAGAGGGTGAAAACTCGAAACAGCCCCCGAACGGCCCCGTGGGTGGCACCAACACCTCCCACGGGACCAACGTAACTCGTAGGAACCGGCCCCGCAACCGCGGGTCTCCCGGTTTGAGAGTACGACGGTAATTTGCTTATTTTTAGACTTAGACTTAAAAACATTACGTTAGAGGGTGAAAACTCGAAACAGCCCCCGAACGGCCCCGTGGGTGGCACCAACACCTCCCACGTGACCAACGTAACTCGTAGGAACCGACCCCGTAGCCGCGGGTCTCCCGGTTTGAGAGTACGATGGTAATTTGCTTATTTCTAGACTTAGGCTTAAAAACATGGCGTTAGAGGGTGAAAACTCGAAACAGCCCCCGAACGGCCCCGTGGGTGGCACCAACACCTCCCACGGGACCAACGTAACTCGTAGGAACCGGCCCCGCAGCCGCGGGTCTTCCGGTTTGAGAGTACGACGGTAATTTGCTTATTTCTAGACTTAGACTTAAAAACATGACGTTAGAGGGTGAAAACTCAAAACAGCCCCCGAACGGCCCCGTGGGTGGCACCAACACCTCCCACGGAACCAATGTAACTCGTAGGAACTGACCTCGCAGCCGCGGATCTCCCGGTTTGAGAATACGACGGTAATTTGCGTATTTCTACACTTAAGCAAAACATGGCGTTAGAGGGTGAAAACTCGAAACAGCCCCCGAACGGCCCCGTGGGTGGCACCAACACCTCCCACCAACACCTCTCAAAACGACGGTAATTTTCATATTTCTACTTGGTTACTGATAATTTTAACTCATATATGCAATTTTTCAGCTTGATTAAATTTTTTGTAAAACTACTTGGTTACTGATATTTTTGTTTTTTGTATCCTATCATTTGTAGGATTTTTGCACGTGGAACAAATGAAGGAGTCCATGGTTTACAACATGGAGATTGTTTATATGTTGTGGACATTCAGGATAATGTTTTTTATGTGTTATAGCCGTGTAGGCTTTTATTATTTAGTTTTATGGCCGTGCGGGCTTTTATAACTTGATTGTTGAATTTTATAGCCGTGCGGGCTTTATAATAAGCAGGTTTTTCATTTACAGGTTTTGGAATGTCAAGAAAATAGAGGAAACTCTGTCCAATTTTTTTTTTGGTCTGTGAATTATTAAGACGTGTAATATTTTTAAGTTTGTATATATATTTGTTTATTAACAACATTCTCAATTCGCAATTTGTGATTTTTTTTATTGTTTTGCCTATAATAAATATTTGTAACATCTCGTAGCAACCGACGGTGCACTCACAGGACCCCCAATTTTATGATTGGACAAAAAAAAATACATTTTTTTTAAATTATAGATAAATATGGTCATGGACTTTGTCCATGACCATTTTTATTTTTTTTGTCGCGCTTAAAAATGGTCGCGGCCAAAGTCCGCGACCATTTTTTTTATTTTTTTTGTCACGGTTATGGGTCGCGGACTAGGGCTGCGACCAATTTTTTTTAATTTTTTTTGTCACGGACGTGGGTCGCGGACCTTGGCCGCGACGAATTTTTTTATTTTATTTTTGTCACGGACTTGGGTCGCGGACTTTGGCCGCGACCAATTTGTCACGGTTGTGGGTCGCGGATGAGGGCCGCGACCCGTCACGGCATGGGTCACAGCCAAAGTCCGCGACCATCTGCTGTGACCCCTCTTGGCCGTGACCATTTTTTGGTCACGGACTTGGGCCGCGACCCACGAAAATGGTCACGCCCGAAATGGTCACGGCCCAAGTCCGCGACCCACAGTTTTGGTCAGGAATTTTGGCCGTGACCAATCGCCAGTTTTGGTGTAGTGTGGATTTGAGGTGGGGTATTTTGTTGGTATTTAGTTGGTGGTTATGGAGGTGAGAGAAGTAGGTGTGTGTTGGTTTATTGGACAAGATGAAGTAGGGAGTATGTGGTATGGTAGGGTGTATGGTATTTGGGTGTGAGTGAGGGTGAGTGTTTAGTTTAGGTGTGAGTGAGTGTAGGATAGTGTGGCGTGTGTGTTTAATTTGTACACCTAACTAAAAATAAAATAAAACTAGCTAACTAAAAATAAAACTAAAAATTAAAATCTACTAAAATAAAATCCGAATGTATAAATGAAAAACACAAATAAAAAAAATTAAAATAAAAATAAAAATCTATTAAAACTAAAAACTAAAATCCTAAAAAAATTTAAAATCTAATAAAAATAAAAATAAATGAATTCCTAAAAAAAACTAATCCTAATAAAAACTAAAAACTAATAAAAATAAAAATACACTAATTAAAAAGAAATAGAAAAATAGAAAATAAATCCTAGAAAATTCAAAATAAATCCTAAAAATAAAGCGACACAAAAAAAATCTAAAAAGCAAAAACTAAACACACACGGGGTTCGGGGTAGGTTTAGGTTAGGTACAGGCTCGGGTAAGGTTATGGGGCAAGCTATTTAGCTCCATGAATTGCATATCTGACTTGATTTATTGCTTTTACATCTGCAAGACACAATTGACCTACAAAATAAACATTAATGAGCATAAGACCCAAATTGCTGAGAATTCGCAACTAAAATACGTCTATTCGGGGTATAAAATGGACACTTTTGGATTTTTATTACACCACTCCCAAACAGAGTATTTCTAGTCCTCGAGCAATAAGATAGAGAGAAAGAGAAAGATAAGAAACCAAAAGTGTACCACTTTCGCGGGCACTTGCGATTGCACTTAACATGTGCAACAAGCCTTTAAACCTATAAGTTGACCTACATGATGAGTTGTATCTCGTGAGGGTTTGCAGGGAATATACCCAAAAAAATCTTTATTTAAAATGATTTATTGAAAGGCAGTTAATCTCTTATTAGACATAGAATAATCGCACAACCCATCACAAAAGAAATATTTTGAGAAATACAAGCTAGAAGTGTGTAAAAATTTGGCTATGTGAATACTCAAGGCACATCCTTCCTATAACTCAACGTGTGTAGTATGAATCAGTCAAAATGGCTCGAGTGTCACAAGAGTAATTCCTAAATTGCCTTTTCAGAATCAACGCTTCAACTTCAAAATCTCACTAGATATAACTCTCTCAAACGAACTCTCAAGATTAGGGTATGTGTATCACTCTTGTGTGTGAGGAGGTGAGTAAATGTAAGCAAGTTCAAACGTCTCACACAACAAAAGAAACAACGAAAAATTTGAAAGAATAGTGATATCGTGAAAGGAATGCTAATCACTATAGTGAGAACGTCGAGTTATTCACCATGTTGACTTTCATTTGCCCCAACACCTAGGGGAGAATATGGAAGATAATGGGTGAGGGGGAAATGAAATGAGATGAAAAGTATATGATGATGTAAGGAGTGTGATATGATGGCGATGGATGGATAATGGATAAAATATGGATGCGATAGAAGAGTGTTCTATACTTGAAGAACAAATGTCTTTATTACATAAAAACTAACTATAAAATCTCTTCTTTATCAACTATCATGCCTAGGAAACACCACATCCTCACTATATCCACACCTATAATATGTTGAGTATCTTTAAGTAAGTTTCCAGTGAACCCATCCATACTAGGGGCACTATCTCCATTTAAATTGAAGACTACATTTTTCACTTCCTTTTAAGTTGGAATGTTTGACAAGAAAATGTTTTCCTCCTTAATAACAATCTTGGGGATAGTATTAATAATATCTTAATCACCAGGAATAAAAGAAGAAACAAAAATCTCAATGAAATGCTAAACTACCTTATCTTTATTCTCTATTCGGTATCGTATCCTATTATTACTAGCATCTTTAATCTTGTGAATGAAGCTATTATTTCTTCAAGTAGAAACACTAGCATGGAAGAATCTAGAATTTACATCACCTCCCATTTTTGGTTAGATTTTTGCCTCAAAATATCTTCTTTAATCTTCAAATGATGATTAAGCTTCGCCACAAATAAGTTCATACCCACCTCTTGTTTTCAGTAGGATCAATTTCAAACTCAGTATCTATTTTCATCATATCATCATTTGCATTAATAATATGTTGAAAAACGTTTCCATACGTCTCTTTACTCCATCTATTAAGCACAACCTTTAGTTTTTTAAGTTGTTGCATAAGGAGTACAAGGGGTTACCTTCATAGAAGACATCCCAATTATTTTAAACACTATCAATAAATGAGGTATTCTAAATGCAAAAATTTAGAAAGAAAATTTTTTTATGAGTTTCATCAACGGTAGTATTCATGGATAGCATAATGTGTGTGGTCATAAGTTTATTTATTTAGATGCTTTTAAAGCTATTAAGAGAGTTTTCCTAATAAACATTGACCAAGATTCTATCTATCCTTTTCCAAATAGAAGCTCATCCCCATCTCTTATTCCACTAAGTGAATTTAGATCCATAAAATCCCATGTAAACTAAGGCACTAATAACAGTACAGTCCAAAAATTCATTAGGGGCATCCAAATCAAATTCATTTCATCTAGAATTTTCATTAGAATTGGTCGCAGTGTTAAAATCCTCTCCCACAATCAAAGGATCGCTAGTAAATTTAAGGATCAAATACTCATAAATACTTCTTCTAACTGTTATAACACGTTTAGCATACACCATGGACAATTTAGTAACCTTATGGTTCAACTGGTGTTTCAATAGAAGAGTGACACATTGATCCATTTGGGATTTAATTGAACATTCAATACTATGGGAGTAAAAGTACCATTTGGATTAAAAATATTAAGTTCATCAACTACATTAAGAATCTCTTACTCAATGATAATCTAGAACATTAACGTAATTCCATTACTAAATATTATTTATTACATTACGATCTCAAGTTATGACTATAGAAATATATCTCAATATATCAGTCTTTAACATTCTCAAGTCATAGTTCGACATATACGTATTTAGTATATCTTATCGTATTATTCTAGAGTTATAATATCAAGTGTATATATTATAAAACATAATCCAGTATAAACCATCTCAAGGTATACAAATACAAATAATACATAATCCATAATATTCGTGAGTATACTCAATTCATATCAAATCTCATGGGCTACACTCAATCCTGTAAATAAAAGTATGAAGGACTATGCTTAATGCTTTAGGGGATCACTCGTACCTTAGGTATAGTTATAGGTCCCAATCCTATAACCACAAACTATCAATAAAGGGAAATTACTATGACTTCCTCACTAGTTGTGTGACACCATATCTAAGTTTATAGGAAAGGATACCCCCGATTGTCCTACTCTGGGGACGAGTACGTAGTCAAGTAGGATATGGGTAAATAGGACATAAGTAGAGACCTTATCAATCATCGGTAATACCTTTTACGATGAATATCATACGTGTCCCATAAAACCCCTAATATTATGTCCCTCGCGAGCATACACACACCCTTGGTAAATTGGGTTATACGGAAAATCTCGTGTATTACAAGTTAATATGCACATTAATTATAATCATTCATACATAATAATAGCCTGAACTCCTAAGGCTCTAAATTTAGGTATCGTCAGAATTATTTTAAATATCAACTACCCTACTCGATGGGTGATAAACATGTTACAGGATAAAATGGGTTCTACATAATTACTGAGCATCACTAGCTATCATAAAATATCATAAATCTTTACCTGAGACTCAAGTCCCCTAAACTAGGCATCATCTCCAACCTACTAATTACATAAACATTATAAATCAATCACTACTTTACTCGTTGGGTTACAACCAAGTTCTCATATTATATTAATAACACGATCACTAAACGTCACCTGAGTTTTCATATTTTGACTCGCATTCTAACGTGTCTAAACTAGATTTTGATAATACAATTTAGTGCTTTGAAATCCATCTAAATTGATCTAAAATTCTAAAATCGAACCCTAATCAAACACAAACCAAAATAGATCCTGATCATAGGTCATTCGAATGATAATCTTAAGTCATTCATATAAGATTTCATTTCTCATTTTAATGAGAACTTCAAGTCGTTAGAATGAGATACCCTCTTTTGTTTAAAGGAGACTGCAATATTGTTTGAATGATAGGATCGCAGATGTCCTTCTTCTTCCTTGAATAGAAACTCCCATCAGATAAATAAAACTTAAAATTAAAGCCTATAATCATCAAATTACCCATTATCCTTATAATCAAACCTACATAAAAATAATACTAACATGTATTAACCAGCTCTAGGCAATTTAGACAACGTTTATGGATCTAATCATGAATTCTAAGAATTTGTGAGAACCCAAATATATATATATTGTTTTATTTATATATATATAATGTTAGGTTATTATATCTTAGATTATTTTTACCTTCAAGAATCGTTAAATATTAAGTTGGTTACAAATAACAAAATCTTAAATTTTGGTAGGAATTTTTATGTTAGATGCTAGTTTTGACCCATAGCATGTGACAATTTGATCAAGGTAAACACTCGATTCTAATTCAAACATGGGTTTGATTCACACTCCATGTTGAGAGAAATATTTACCATCCGAAAAGAGGAAAAAATGGAGTCTTTACCTAAATAAATGCGTTAAGAAAGGGTAGATGTATAGAACCTTTCAACGAGATAGTTCTTTTTCAACTCTCTCAAAATGGATGAGTCAATCATCCACTGTGGTATCTTGTTGAATATAAATGGTGATATTGTTCGTCCATTGATCAAAAAAAATTATTTTGGGGAAGTATCATGATCATCCAATAAGAAAGGTTTCAATTTTTTAATATAGTTGTTTATTGTAATACCCCGTATTTCTGAATATTCTATTTAATTAAATTGGAGAATTAAATGAGAAAATACGGCTTAATTGAAATTACGAAAGAGGAGTAATTTAATGAGATTTATTAAAAAAAATTATAATTATGGAATATTAATCGAGAGATAGATACCGATTTATATTGCCTCATTATATTTACTTAGTGCGAGTGATAAATAATTACTTAACGCGTGTAGACCGTGTTGTGGTGAGAACGAGTAATATTTTTAAGTCACTCAAATGATAATTTAGAGGTCACAGATGAGTCCAGAAGGGTCAAATTAGTCAAAATAGTATACCCGAGGGTACTAGTTGAGTCTCGAAGTAATTTTGGACTAAATCGAGACCGTTCGAGGGCATTTTGGTCTTTTAACATGAGAGGGTATGGAGACCTACGAATTTGAGAGCCTTTTGTCAGCCGTATGAAAGAGGTTTTAGGGTTAGAAAACCCATGTAAACACCAATACCATTAGAGAGAAGGAGAAAATCATTCTCAAGGCTTAGAAGATGCTTTTAAGAAGGTTGTGTTTGGATCTTGCACCCTAGGAGCCAAAGGAGGAAGGATTGAAGAAGAGAAGCATCAATCCATCATCAACTCCACGAAATCAGATTTTCTCTGTCAAGTCAAGTTGTTTATTGCAAAAATTATAAAGTTATAATACCCATGTGTAGAGTTTTTGAGTAGTTTTGTTAAATCAATATCTTGATAGGAGAATAATGATATTTATACATGTTGGGATAGGAATCGCATGTAGAATGATTTAACATATGTAGAGGATTAATATTCAAAGTAGACTTGATGATTATTTCAAAATAAAATCTGGGTTTTGAATGCATATATGGAAAGCACACCATAACTAGGGTTTGAAGAAATTTTGTATTTAATTCACTATTTCTTTAAAGGAATTGGGGTTTTGATGTATTTGACACGTTAGAAATTATCCTAGTATATGTGAAAACATGTTAGGATCATTGGGTCGAAGTTTGGTGGACTATAATGAAGTTTGTAGATTTGTTAATGGAGGAAGAGGTTAACGAAGAAGAAAAACTGCGTATGTCCCTGCTCGATCGATCTCGAATGTCGATTGATCGACTAGGTCAATCGATCGAACCCAGTAGTCAATCGATCGACGTAAGCTGTTTTTTCGGAATTTTTCGTGTTTAAGGTTTCTTTGATTTTCGGGAATGAATGAGTACCCTAAGATTTATATTATACTTATATGGGAGTGAGAATAAGACCAGTAGGTATATTGTCGAGGTCCGATAAGGCCATTAGGTGTAGGACTTGGATTATGGACCGACGAGAATAATCTGATTTAGTAGAGTATCATGGGAACTCAGAATTGAGTTACGAGGCGAGGTAAAGTCAATTCAAGTAATAGACCACTAGGGTAAGTAATAACTACTGAAATTATATGTGAGGGGTAATTAGAACCCTTAGAGTGGTGTAAATACTCAAATAAATGCGATTAATGAGATAAATCGTAAAGCGAATATTGTACGGTAAATATAAGAGATTAAAGTATTACGTATGAACATAATTAATAGGTCGGGCGTGTACCTACTGAATTATATGACCTTTTAGGTCGAGAGAAGTATACCTAAATTAACTATATTAGGGTCGATGAGATATTCCGAACTAACATAGGGTTATTATATGTTTGGGGTCGATGTAAAAGGCCAAACCAAACCTTTGAACTGGTGGCGTGATGAAAGAGTCCGAGCCAGAATTTGTATATATAAATAATTGGGGTCGATGTATCATTCCGAACCAATTCTTACTTGGGGTCGATGAATCATTCCGAACGAAGAGTCCTTTACGTGTGTGAAAAGGACAAAATAGTAATGACTGATATTTAGTATATATTGTGTGTGAAATATCTACTTGATGATATTCTACTTCTGTGTATTAGTAGATTGATATATATTATGTATTTAAAGATACATACCGAACTGGTAAGTTAAGTAGTGAAACTTAATTACGAAACGTAATGTTAGATAGATAATATATATTTAGTAATTTAAGTAGTGAAACTTAATTACAAAAGTGGGAAGATAGAAATTGTGATAATTGTAGAAATTTAGTAGTGAAACTATATGAGAAGTTTTGAAACATAACATAGGTGAAATGTTACTTGAGTATTAATTAACCTTCGTTAGATGTTAATGAAATGGATGTACTGTGTGGGCGATACGAGAACTTAAGTATAGATAAGTTCATATGATTACTTAGTCCTAGTTAGCTTGGAAGATATGGCTAGTTAGGTTAAGTGTAGAATGTTAGGTGTGCACAAAAGATGAGGGGTTAGTAAACTCAAGAGAGTGTACGAGAACCTAACATATGTAATCAATAACCGCATTTTATATTGTGATAAACGCTTGTTAAATATTTTCAAAATGTTTTGAGTACTAACTCTTGATATAAAATATTTTCAAAACCTTTTAGGTGTCCAGCCACAGGGACGCCATGTATGATGATTTCATTCCAAGGATTCGAAGTTGTAGCACAGTGGATGCTTATAGGATTTTGATTAGACGATATCTCTCATTCAGATCTAGTGCAGGATCTCACACTGTTCTTTGTATGGACTTGTGGTCCGGTATTAGTCTCAGATGTTTAGTTTCAGACTAGTGGTTGTTCTACTATTATTTTGGGATTCTAGCCGATGGTTTATTCAGTATTATTCTTATTCTTTTATACTCACACTTTGTTGATTGGGTTATAGTACATGGTTATTTTTATACTTTGTTCCGCATGGTTGATTTATCTGTTTTAAGAAAGATAAAATTTGGCACCGGTGTAATTTTTACTTAGGGGATTAGTAATTAAAAAGTTTTCGACAGTGATGTTAAGAATGAACCATTTGAGAAATGTGTTTTAATTTAATAAAGGCCTGATAACCCGATGTTTAATTAGGCGGGGTGTCACAGATGGTATCAGGTTCCAATGTCCATAGGATCTGTACGGCTTACTACATCTTCAGCGTATCGTATGATTGATATAGAGCCTCTTAGGATTGTTGTACTCCTATACGTACGTAGTTTACGTTGTCCTGCTATTTAGTAGATGTAGTGTTATGTATACGAGTTTGATTGGGCATGGTACGTTGAATATCAGGTAGGACCAGCATTGGGGTTGGAAGGAATGCAAGAAGGAGGAGCTTGGCATGAAGCATGGAGTGTTCGAGGATGGTAATCATAGGAGAGATGACCGTTGTCGAGGTCACTCCTAGTGTGTAATGGAAGTAGATTCTGCAAGAACTATTGGGACATATCAGACATTTTTCTAAGTACCGCGAAGGCAAAGGGTGAGGCTAATTTAAACCCGCCCAATGCAGTGATAATGGGAGAAGGTCTGAAAGATATGGGAAGAGAACGACCCGTGAAAAATTTGATAAAACGATGACTGTGCATGTTAACCAATGGAAGTAGAATGTACAGAGGTTTTGGCATTTAAGATGGAGTAGAAATACTCAGAAGTGAAAATTTGAGTAAATTTCTTCTTTTAGAGGCAACGTGGTGGGGATACTAGTCACCACATCCGGACCGAGGGTCAGTATATAAATAGAGGGACCTTACGTATAGTTTAACCACAAATTTCTCCAATGATGGTTTAGAAGAGAAGTGAATGGAAATTTCTGAACCCATCACGTGAAATCCTAGTAGAGGCCAACTGTGAAAAAGAAATTTATCTGTTGAAATGAACTTGTACCCGATGAGATAGGTACAAGGGAAAAAGAGCCCTTGAGAGAATGGACTCTCGAGTTGTCGTTCGCAATTTTGGTAAAACTCTTCTTGGACGACTTATGTGTATGAAGGCAGTATGGTGCTTCTTACAAGGTTGAGGTAAATGCTCCTAGGTGGGCGGAGCTAAAAGAGTTTAAGGATTTAGTCCAAGAGTAAGACTGAATGTAATGGGGCTAGTGCAAGCCATAAGTGGAAACCCACTAAGGGATTCATTGATTTGGTCCTAAGTCGGGACTGTTAAGCCTAATAGTGCGTTCCTTAGTCAGCGAAACTAAGGGAACCATGATAATAGTGTTAAAAATCAAGGTTGCCAAGTCCGAGAGGAGGAATACCCTAAACCAGACGGTGTGCCTGGAATAAGGGGATTTATGAAAAGATTTCTTATGTGGGACGTAAAACCACGCGTGTTGATCTTGTCCAAAGTTATTTAAGGGAATAATAACTCCGATAAGTTTTTTATTTCTGTAAGGACAAGCGTATTATGTCCGGGAACCATTTGAACCACGAGTGCATTTTAGCCTCAAGTGAATGAGGTATTTGATGATGCCTCACCTGAAAAAGGGTCAAGCTCGCATTATTCATCAGTATGTTGGAGACTTCAGAGATTATGGATGTCTCATAGTGATTGATCTCGGTGTATAGGGACTTTAATGACGTGATTCAAGGTATATCGTATGAACGCTGAGCGGAGAGATCGAAGTTCATTATTATGATTAGTGCTAAGGACTTAGTGATAGTATAAGTACAGTGCCACTTTAATCCTTTAGAGATATTGGAGTATGGTCACACATATTGTCGAGGAATGGAATTTGAGTATCTAGACTAGGTGTTGTTCCAATAATGCTCAGTAAGAATCCATGGAGATAAGTCCCTTGTTTAAGTTCGGTTGCGAAAGGGGATACAGCTAAATTTTTATGCACGTCAGGAGAAGAGACGTTGTTAGATACTAGGGAATCAGTGAAACCGGTAGTTTTATGGAGAAACACTGAAAGGCTTAGTTCACCACGAAGGGATATGTGGGACTTTGTGGGTAAGAATTTGATTCTTGGTCTATAGGGGATTAAGAATACCATCAAAATTGTAGTCAAGCCGTGAAGACAAGGTTAGAGTTGAGGAAAAGCATGTTACGAGTACGACATTTGCAATGTTTTTACAAATGTGCACGGAGAAAAGGGTGTATGGGTTCCCTAGTCAATTGGCTTTCTTAGTCATTCTAGATAGAGGGATGCAAAAAAAATTATATTTGATAAGTGCGCCGATGGGGAAGTTATGAGGCAAGTCGTATCGATGAAATGGATTGAACGTCATGGGAGATAGACGATGATCCAAGCTTATATGTGCTAAGAGAGCCAGCACACCCTATGGGATAAAAGTTGGTGGGAAGTCGTTCAAAAGTTATCTCTTGATTTGGGAGGCCTAACTGTTGTGAAGAAGTGATGCAAGGTGCTACTTAACTGAGTGTTGAGAGTGACTTACGCGTTACTTAAATGTTGACTCTTATAAAGTAACCAACCTTAAAAGTGTGCCAATTACGAAGAGTGCACGGATTGTAAAGTATAATATACCCGGAGAGAAAGGGGAATAGAGTACCACTTGAGGAAAGATGACGTAAGTGGGAAGCGGTGTTGAGGAAGAGACATAGTGAGATTGTCTTCAGACGCACCACTAGTTGATAGATAAAGATGGACTCGAAATGAGCAATCGGAAAGTGGTAGTGAACCTACGTTTCCAATGATGGAATGAGGAGACATACTTATAAATTATTGATGGGTTGTGAACATCATAATTAAGCCAACATTTCGTTGGAGTAGCGGAATGGGGTGATCGGGATGGATTAGTATGTAGTTGAAAAGGAAGAGTGCACAAGTGCACGGTGCCGCTCTACATGGTTGTGAATCAGGATGAAATCCTAAAATTACACCATGTGAGAGATGGTCAGGGAGGAATAGAGATAAAGTTTTATTTTGAGTATATTGTGTCACCTACGACTCAATGTTAGTGAGAAAGGATGATAATACGCCCTTACAATAGTGGAATTTTGGAGAAGCCCACTGATCAATTCATAGGTTGAATGTATACCTATATGAGCATATTTATAGGTAGTGTGAGTGACTATATGGACTGTAAATAAGGATTAGGTTCGTGGGTACCTATTACGAACAATACATGTACTTTGAGGTGTGGTTCAAGGAGAAATTCCAAACTCTTAGTTCTTAACGCGTGATATGAGGACATTCTATTGGGGTATGACATTTTAGAATATATGAAGTGTGAAATATATGGCTCACAAATTGTCTACTCATGTGCAATGAGATATATATACTTATATTGTGCTCGAAGTGTGATTCTGAGACAATATAATCAATCACTATTGGTGATCGAGGTGGGATTCCGAGCCAATAACCCCAAAAGTGTTATAAAAGGGGGTGATTATAAATAAGTGTTGATAGTATATGTTATGTGTAAGATATATATACCTTATGATTTCCTACTTATGTGCGATAATAAGTATGCTTAAATTTTTATTGGGGTCGATGATGTTCTGGACCAATACATGAAGGATCGATTTGGGGTCGATGATTTTTCGAACCAAATCGATGATAAATTTGGTATCGACGGAAGGTCTGAACCAACATATGCATTACATTTACCTTGGGGTCGAGGGATTTTCGGACCAATGTAAATGATAGGATTATTGGGGCCGATGATTTTGCCGGACCAATTTCCCTTATAGTATATATTGTATGTGAAATATATACCTTATAATATTTTATTTATGAGTGTTAGTAGACACATAGATGTTATATAGAGAGATATACATCAAAAGGGTAAATTAAGTAAGGAGAAACTTAATTTCAAGAGTTAATGTTAGATTGGGAAAATCTATGGAGAAATTAAGTAGTGAGACTTAATTATGATATATGCGGCATGGGTAACATGCGATAAGAGTTTATAATGAAGCAAGGCATGTACTTGGGGCGACTGTTAGGATGATATGATTTGATTTTGGGCATTAGAGGATGCAGTGATGTTCAAGGTCCTTAGTCTTAATACCAGCCTCATCCGAATTTCGAGGACGAAATTCCTTTGTAAGGGGGGAAGTATGTAATACCCCGTACTTCTGAATATTCTATTTAATTAAATTGGAGAATTAAATGAGAAAATACGGCTTAATTTAAATTACGTAAGAGGAGTAATTTATTGAGATTTATTAAAAAAATTGTAATTATGGAATATTAATCGAGAGATAGATACCGACTTATATTGCCTCATTATATTTACTTAGTGTCAGTGGTAAATAATTACTTAACGCGTGTAGACCGTGTTGGGGTGAGAACGAGTAATATTTTTAAGTCACTCAAATTATAATTTAGAGGTCACAGATGAGTCCGAAAGGGTAAAATTAGTCAAAATAGTATACCTGGGGGTACTAGTTGAGTCTCGGGGTAATTTTGGACTAAACTGAGATCGTTCGGGGACGTTTTGGTCTTTTAACATGAGAGGGTATGGAGACCTACGAATTTGAGAGCCTTTTATCAGCCGTATCAAAGAGGGGTTAGGGTTAGAAAACCCATGTAAACACCAATACCATTAGAGAGAAGGAGAAAATCATTCTCAAGGCTTAGAAGATGCTTTTGAGAAGGTTAGGTTTGGATCTTGCAGCCTAGGAGCCAAAGGAGGAAGGATTGAAGAAGAGAAGCATCAATCCATCATCAACTCCACGAAATCAGATTCCCTCTGTCAAGGCAAGTTATTTATTGCAAAAATTATAAAGTTACAATACCCATGTGTAGAGTTTTTGAGTAGTTTTGTTAAATCAATATCTTGATAGGAGAATAATGATATTTATACATGTTGGGATAGGAATCGCATATAGAATGATTTAACATATATAGAGAATTAATATTCAGAGTAGACTTGATGATTATTTCGAAATAAAATCTGGGTTTTGAATGCATATATGGGAAGAACACCATAACTAGGGTTTTAAGAAATTTTGGATTTACTTCACTATTTCTTTAAAGGAATTGGGGTTTTGATGTATTTGACACGTTAGAAATTGTCCTAGTATATGTGGAAACATGTTAGGATCATTGCATCGAATTTTGGTGGACTATATGAAGTTTGGAGATTTGTTAATGGAGGAAGAGGTTAACGAAGAAGACAAACTGCATCTGTTCCTGCTCGATCGATCGATCAATCTCGAATGTCGATCGATCGACTAGGTCGATCGATCGAACCCAGTAGTCGATCGATCGACGTAAGTTGTTTTTCCCGAATTTTTCGTGTTTACGGTTTCTTTGATTTTCGGAAATGAATAAGTATCCTAGGATTTATATTATACTTATATGTGAGTGAGAATAAGACCAGTAGGTATATTGTCGAGGTCCGATAAGGCCATTGGGTGTAGGACTTGGATTATGGACCGACGAGAATAATCCGATTTAGTAGAGTATCGGGGGAACTCAGAATTGAGTTACGAGGCGAGGTAAAGTCAATTCAAGTAACAGACCAGTAGGGTAAGTAATAACTACTGAAATTATATGTGAGGGGTAACTAGGACCCTTAGAGTGGTGTAAATACTCAAATAAATGCGATTAATAAGATAAATCGTAAAGCGAATATTGTACGGTAGATATAAGAGATTAAAGTATTACGTACGAACATAATTAATAGGTCGGGCGTGTACCTACTGAATTATATGATCTTTTAGGTTGAGAGAAGTATACCTAAATTAACTATGTTAGGGTCGATGAGATATTCCGAACTAACATAGGGTTATTATATGTTTGGGGTCGATGTAAAAGGCCGAACCAAACCTTTGAACTGGTGGCGTGATGAAAGAGTCCGAGCCAGAATTTGTATATATAAATAATTGGGGTCGATGTATCATTCTGAACCAATTCTTACTTGGGGTCGATGAATCATTCCGAACCAAGACTCCTTTACGTGTGTGAAAAGGACAAAATAGTAATGACTGATATTTAGTATATATTGTGTGTGAAATATATACTTGATGATATTCTACTTCTGTGTATTAGTAGATTGATATATATTATGTATTTAAAGATACATACCTAACTGGTAAGTTAAGTAGTGAAACTTAATTACGAAACGCAATGTTAGATAGAGAATATCTATTTAGTAATTTAAGTAGTGAAACTTAATTACAAAAGTGGGAAGATAGAAATTGTGATAATTGTAGAAATTTAGTAGTGAAACTAAGTGAGAAATTTTGAAACATAACATAGGTGAAATGTTACTTGAGTATTAATTAACCTTCGCGAGATGTTAATGAAATGGATGTACTGTGTGGGCGATACGAGAACTTAAGTATAGATAAGTTCAAATGATTACTTAGTCCTAGTTAGCTTGGAAGATATGGCTAGGTAGGTTAAGTGTAGAACGTTAGGTGTGCACAAAAGATGAGGGGTGAGTAAACTCAAGAGAGTGTACGAGAACCTAACATGTGTAATCAATAACCGCATTTTATATTGTGATAAACGCTTGTTAAATATTTTCAAAATGTTTTGAGTACTAACTCTTGCTATAAAATATTTTCAAAACCTTTTAGGTGTCCAGCCACAGGGACGCCATGTATGATGATTTCATTCCAAGGATTCGAAGCTGTAGCACAGTGGATGCTTACAGGATTTTGACTAGACGATATCTCTCATTCAGATCTAGTGCAGGATCTCAGACTATTCTTTGTATGGACTTGTGGCCCGGTATCAGTCTCAGATGTTTAGTTTCAGACTAGTGGTTGTTCTACTATTATTTTGGGATTCTCGTCGATGGTTTATTCGGTATTATTCTTATTCTTTTGTACTCACACTTTGTTGATTGGGTTATAGTACATGGTTATTTTTATACTTTGTTCCGCATGGTTGATTATCTGTTTTAAGAAAGATAAAATTTAGCACCGGTTTAATTTTTACTTAGGGGATTAGTAATTAAAAAGTTTTCGACAGTGATGTTAAGAATGAACCATTTAAGAAACCTGTTTTAATTTAATAAAGGCCTGATCACCCGATGTTTAATTAGGCGGGGTGTCACATTTATATCTGAGTTAGATGTGTAACTCAATAAACGGTGTGTCAAACGAATATTGGAGCAATATGTTATACCAAATTTATCAACCAAGGGAAAAGTTGTCAATCCTTTGAGTTGTGTTTTGTCTTTTAGTTCACCAAATGTTTTCATTGGATTGGTTATATAGGGAAGAATCTTTGCAGACTTAAACCCCTAAATACCACCTCTTTTTCATCATTTTGAACCCTCAATTTACTTTGAAAAAGTTTTGGCTTGATGAGAGAGAAATGAGAAGCTTGAAGAAGAAAGTGTGATGAGAAAAGACGGGAAAATTCAAATAAAATCGTAAAAGTGTTCCCAATGTATATTTATGTGTTAATATTATTTTATTCTCGGATTAAAATTATTGAAATTTTATAAATAATTAATTGTTAATTTAAATTTTATCTTCTTTTGTATATGTTCATACTTAAGACAAGTGGTATGTGTAAGCCATATTGCTTTGTATAAAACTCCCTTGTGTTGAAACTACAATATATTTTTGTATACTTTACGAAATTGAGTAATTCTAGTTGAATATGAAACTAGACTCATATATGCAAAGAATATCAAAATATTATAATTAAAATCCTTATTGTTATACCTAGGCGATGTTCGTAAGTTGGTACATAGTTTCTATTTGCATAATTTGTGTAATTATATCCTGAGTTTGGTAAAGCTTTTGACATCGGATATGATCTCTTAAAATTATGAAACTTTAATTTTGTAATATTCAATATGTTTATTGAAAACTGGTTAATATTCATAGAAATTTACGATGTAAAACAATTATGAAAATTCTTGGAAGTTGACTGCCCAATAGAGGAACTTGTAGGGCAAATTTAATATGTTATAAAGAAATGGTCGTATCATGCTCTAGGAAGCTTCAAAGACTACAATATCAATTGTGTTGGAAAGTATATTCAAATATGTTTTCATATTGATAAGGTTAGACACATGTATATTTTGAATTTATTATTTTAGAATGGTTAAGAATAAAGGACAATAATTTGATGTCATACTAGATACCCTATGTAAGAATCTTCCTATCTCTTCCCTCCAAAGGGTATTTTGAGTACATGATCCATGATTATATATATTTATAAGTATACTCTTATAATTATTTGGTTTTAGTTATAAATTCCTTACAAAGTGCTTTTTACGGTTGAATGTTATAACTTCATCAACATAGATACCCTCACATCATCTTTCCTTGAATTTTCTGGACATCTACTCAGGTGGAATTATGTTGTAGTTGTATAATCATTGAAAGTTCTATAAACAAATTAATATTATAGTTGTGATTTGAATTAAATACTGATTGAGTTGGATTGGCAGATTTAAGGTCTAATCCACCAGGTTCAGCTCCACACGAGAAACACAAATATATAGTTGAGAACTCGAGGTAAGTGACATGTCCTATGAATTATAGATGCTTATAATCTCATATGCAAATGTATATCTTAAATACTTATGTTGGGATCCTCTTGTAATGATCTGGTTTTTATGATACATATTCATATGATTAAAAATGTTAAGTGGAGTTATCTAATTATATGGACTGTGGTGGGTCTTATGGGATGTGGTGGTCTTATTTTAATTAAAGAATCAAACTTAATCTTTTGTGTACTCAGCCCAAAACAAAAGGATTTGGTGGTTCCTATAAACTGTGGTGGGTTAGTTGGACTGTGGCGGATCTAGGATTGCGAGAGTCCACAATTTCTACTTGTGTTATATGATTTAAAATATTTATTTAAACTTGTTATATTTTTGGGGTGTGTGTAAGGTCATTCACTAAGCTTATGTATCTTACACTCTGATAATATTTTGTTTTAGTTGTCTCTATCGTTGGATTTCACTACTAAGTAAGAACTTTAAAATGGGAGAGTGACGGATATGTAGTGTGGGTTGAATATCAACAAAAATTTTATAAATGTTAACTAAGAAACTTGTTAATCTAAAGTGTGTTGTTATTAGTAAGTTATACTTAAACTGAATTATTCTTGCCTAAAATAGGCCTTAAATGAAAACCATGGGTTGTTTTGTTTCAAAGATCAATATAAGTTTTTAAATATTGAAGGAATTTATCTATATTACGAAGATAATGTTGACTTAAACAAGACAGGATGTCACAGGATTCAACCCTAAGTTCGTTATCTAAAACAAGATTAATCAAAATAGTCCGCGGATTCAATTCAAGAATGTAAGTAAAGTGAGGGGTTTTACATATTAACTTCTAATGTTTGTAAATTTTTATTACATGTATCAATGATTCAAATTAAGGATTCAATGACAAAGTTAAAATATTTCTTCATTACAAAACTAGGCTTAAATATGTAATTAACTCTAATTATGAAATTAGGATATAATATGATTACAAATCATATTTCATGAGTTCAATTACATATTACAATGAACAACTATTATTCTAATAAAAATCTAATCACATTCGTAATCAAAGTAAACTTTCCTTGGATTGATAGAAGAATTATTCTTCAAGATAAAACCTAAATTCATTAAGCTATGGTTTGCACCTCCTCTTCCTTAGCATATAGGTATCTCCCCAAGTGTGTTATGACAATTAGGTGAACCTAATGGGTTATGTTAAATCATTAAACCCGAAATTAGGCTTATGCCAAAATTAGCATCAACTAAAAAGGCCCAAAATGCTCTAAATGGCGTAAAACTAGTCCCCAACCGTATACTAACGCAACGGGCTAAAAACTCACTAAAATAATCTCAAACCCAACTTTCTAATTATCTCACAAACCTACTCAAGGTCTAACATATTTTATAATTCCATCATCTTATTAAGTTAATTAATTAACTTAACAAAAAAATAAAGTACCCAATTCAATCATCTTATTAAGTTAAATCTTAATTATTAATTAATTGCATTGCAACTTGGTATTATTAGAAGTTACTTCAGCATGGCTGGGACCTGATGTCGAGGGAATAATCTGAAAGAGTTGGCGCTTGCGTTCAATTCAGAAATAATATAATAAACACCTTTTTAACCCAAACAAACCCTAAACATGCAACTAGGTGTGAATGAAACAATATGAAATCATGCACGAGTTATTCAAACACACATAATTAAGGAAAAATCCCCCAAAGGGGCAAAACCATTTGTATATTCACTATAATTTGTAAGAGAAGCGGCTTACAATCGGATTACACTGAAATACAAGTTTTTGACTAAGAATTACCCGCAGGCATCGGATTCTGTAGTCGCGGCTGGAATTATCCCTTTCCAGTAGGGCTGCAATGAAGAGGAAGGAGCGGTCCACTTCACAAGGGTTGAACAACAGCAATGGTGTTCTTGGGTTACCAAACTTGATTCACATAGATATGGAAGATGTGTGAATCTAAAAACCTAGAATCATAGGACTCAATAGGTGAAGACTTTAGGGTTGATATGCTCTGAAAATCGTTGAAAAGTCTTAAGAAAACCAACCTCCAAACGTGGTTTAAATAGGAAGCCAAAACCCTAAAAAATCTGCAACACGATCTGGCAGAGTTTATCCAGGGGTCCTTAGGCGGATCGGTCCGATAGCGGACCGGTTCTTTTAATTTGAAGCTGATTCGGTTCGCATTCGGTTCGGGGCTCACTGGCTTCAAAGTGCACGGCGGATCGGTCCGGGGCGGTCCGGTCCGGGTCTCAGCGGATCGGTTCTTTTTATATAAAGGCGGACCGGTCCGGTTGACTGGATTTCTGAATTCTTCATTTCTTTTGATCTTCGGATTCCGTTGATGATGAATGGACTTTGAATCTTTGCAACGGTGTTACGGCTAATGACATATACAAGTATGTTGGACAAAAATGTCCTTACAAATCTCCCCCTATGTCTATGCCGTAACAAACATAAAAAATCCGAATTATCTATAATCACAATGCCTATACAAATCTACCCTTCCATGAACCCAAAAACTGAAAGTGGTACAAATGACTAAGGCTGCATCGTTTGTTCTTCGAATCTTCAGAAATCTCACCGCTTTTCTCATCAGGGTGTGCAACATGGGATTATCAAAAGATGTACCTACACACATGAGACAAAGCAAATACCAAGTGACGTATCGAGTTTGAAATGAGATAAACATAAGCATGTATATCAATTTAAGATGATATTCTCAGAATTTCAAAACTCCCATAATCAGATAATTCATTCTCCCCCTTTTTATGATGTCCCCAAATAGACAAATGAGAGAAATAAATCAAGCAATCAAGTACCGGGGTGACACAAGGCATAAAATCACACCATGAATGAACATAAAACAACCAAGTCGATGATAGCGTAAATGAAGAGGTGTGATCAAAATTCGATAGGAAAATCAAAGCATACAAACATGACATATGTGCACGATGAATATTGGATATTCCTAACGAATGAACTCAAATGCTTCCTTTGGTGTAAAAGATTGGAAATATAAGATATTGACTATATCAAATCTACAATTCAAAGCTCAAAGTGATTTCTACACCAATAACGTCCAAAATGATTTTCATGCTTTTTCAGGACTTTCAAGGAAGTGCAAACCCGTTTTTCAATCTCCAACCAAACTCCCTCAGATTTATATTATAATAGAGGTATACTAAATTCTCAAACTTTGGAGAATTGATGGTGAAACCTAAATGGCCCATATTTGGCATGAATTGCTTTTTATTGCCTTTAAAAAAAAATTCGGGCTTTTTTAACCTCTTAGGACCTCAGATATTACAATACCTCCATTTTTTAGGTCCTTGTTAACGGTGGCTTTTGCGCAAAGTATAAAGAATCAACTTTTGCAGCCCCTCCCCGTTATGCAAATTATCACACAGTCTCACCAAAACGGTTTTTACATGCAATCCAATCTTGTCAAGTTTTATCGCATATTGTACATTGTATAGACAGAATTGAGATGGAAACACTCAAGCCAATATGTGATAGACAAGTGCAATAATCAAATATAGCCGTGCATGTGTGCATTAAAGGATATAGGAGTCAAGCATGCAGGAAGATATCACTAATTACATCTCAAGGACTCCAATCAATGTTAAGCACATGGATGAAATGATGTAGCCTCTCAAATCTCTATAAAACAGTCACATGGATAAATGGAATGAAGTTGTGACTTGGCTATCTTAAATGCTCATCCATAAAAGGCAAATCTCTTTTTGAATTTTTTAAAAATTTTATCAAAATAAAATCTTTTTGTGTTTTTCAAAATTTTTCAAAACAAAAATATATAAAAAAAATGATACATACTAGCAATAGGCAAACAATGACATCATGAAAACCACCCTATGCTAGTAAACAAGTCAAACCTCAATCATTAGGTGCAGAGGGGTTTTCCAAAGGTGGTGACAACTTATGAAAAACCTCCATCAGTTCTTGTGAACTTTTGACTAAAAACTTAACTTTCTCGCGAATATGTGCAAACTCTCTATCAAAATGAGCAGGCAAAGTATAATGAGTGGGTGCATGTGCATTAATGTGTCAAGTGGGATGATATGGCACAAAACCCAACTTAGAACAAAATTCCCTAAGATGTCCTCGCTTCTTGAAGTGGGAGCAAACATAAACCGGTCTAGGAAGTAATTTATCAACAATTTTGGGATGAACATTCCTAGACGGACACCCATGGGACTCACTCACAATGGTGGATATAGGCTCGGATGAATTCTCTAATGTGACTTGAACCTCTCGTGCTTGTTTGAGGTCATCCTCGAGATGGGATACACGTGTCATCAGACTAGACATCGTGTTGGTCAAGTCACCTTTTTCCCTTTTAAGCTCATCATTCTCTCCCTTCAATTCACCAATCCGAAGACCTAGGATCCTATTAGTCCTTTTTGTTTCCATGGTCTCGATAAACAACTTTCTAAAGGCTTTTTGGATCAACCTATCATCACCATTATCATCCTCACTATCACTTAAAGAAGTGGGCATATCAACTTTCTTGCCCTCTCTCTTAAGTCTAGTGGGACACTCAAATTTCTTGTGCCCTGTCCCATCGCACTCAAAACATCTTATCTTCTCAAGTTTTTTATTTCTCTCATTCTCACCACAACTCACTCTCTCACCAAACAATCTTAAATCCTTCTCTACAGCGGTGATCCTAAGGACTAAAGCATTATTACGCTTCTTGGTTTCAAAAAACTCAGAATATAACTCGGCGTAAGGGCGTGGGAGATCACACTCGCTCTCACTTTCCTCATCCTCCCCTTCACTCTCATCGCTCTTACTGTCGAGGTGTCCTTGTGACGTAGCATCCTCATCGTCGTGAGAAGCATTGGAGGTACTCACATGACTTGCCATGAACGCGGTGAAGTTACGCTCATGCGGTGACTCATCTCCCGAGTCCACCGACTCGACCTCACTGTCGTCACTAAGGGTGGTATTCTGGAAAGTTTTACCCTTTTCTCTATTCAGACGGGTGGCACACTCAAACGCTCTATGACCCTTACCATCGCACTCAAAATACCTCTCACTGTCTTTAGGGGGTTCTTTGAAATCTTTCTTTTCAAACTTATTTTTCTGAAAATTCTTTTTATCTTTGAAGTTTCCAATTTGATACCAATTTAAAAGAGTTGGCGCTTGCGTTCAATTCAGAAATAATATAATAAACACCTTTTTAACCCAAACAAACCCTAAACATGCAACTAGGTGTGAATGAAACAATATGAAATCATGCACGAGTTATTCAAACACACATAATTAAGGAAAAATCCCCCAAAGGGGCAAAACCATTTGTATATTCACTATAATTTGTAAGAGAAGCGGCTTACAATCGGATTACACTGAAATACAAGTTTTTGACTAAGAATTACCCGCAGGCATCGGATTCTGTAGTCGCGGCTGGAATTATCCCTTTCCAGTAGGGCTGCAATGAAGAGGAAGGAGCGGTCCACTTCACAAGGGTTGAACAACAGCAATGGTGTTCTTGGGTTACCAAACTTGATTCACATAGATATGGAAGATGTGTGAATCTAAAAACCTAGAATCATAGGACTCAATAGGTGAAGACTTTAGGGTTGATATGCTCTGAAAATCGTTGAAAAGTCTTAAGAAAACCAACCTCCAAACGTGGTTTAAATAGGAAGCCAAAACCCTAAAAAATCTGCAACACGATCTGGCAGAGTTTATCCAGGGGTCCTTAGGCGGATCGGTCCGATAGCGGACCGGTTCTTTTAATTTGAAGTTGATTCGGTTCGCATTCGGTTCGGGGCTCACTGGCTTCAAAGTGCACGGCGGATCGGTCCGGTCCGGATCTCAGCGGATCGGTCCGGTCCGGATCTCAGCGGATCGGTTCTTTTTATATAAAGGCGGATCGGTCCGGTTGACTGGATTTTTGAATTCTTCCTTTCTTTTGATCTTCGGATTCCATTGATGATGAATGGACTTTGAATCTTTGCAACGGTGTTACGGCTAATGACATATACAAGTATGTTGGACAAAAATGTCCTTACATAATTCAAATAAGAAAACATCCGAAATTTATCCCCTAATCATACTAAGTCACTTAATTATTTATCTTCATGAAATATTATGAGCTCGGTGATAGAGATGACTTTTCGATATTTTTGTCATTGTTGAAAGCCTCTCTAATAAAAACCTTTCATACTTACAAAAATATAATAACACTAGCGTGTAGCGGTAAGTAAGGGAATCAATCCAAATCTATGGATGAAATAAACAAGAGAGGCATGCAATTCATTTGTTTATTATTCCCTTTTCAATTTTGCAATTTCTATTTTTTTTAGCTTTTTCAAATATTAAAACAATTTTGAGATTTAAGGTGAGTTAACTAATAACTAAATAAATAAAAAAGGTAATCAAACTAAAAGTAAAATTGGAAAAATATAAACAAGTGTGTGATAAAAATGAGTGAGATGTAACTAAATGAGAGAAAAATATTCAAGGGATGGAAAATCCACCCTCAATTCACACAAATTAACCTAGCTTGCACTATTTTAATTTCACCAATTTCCAAAATATTCATTTAATTCAAAGATAATTCTCATTACACTAATGAAGTAATCGAATATTCTTTTAGAAAAGTAAGTTTAATTCCCATAAGCACTATTCTAAATGAATTAGAATCAATTAAATGAATCACCCCCTAGGATCGATTCATCAAACTAATTTTAATTAGACAAAAGAAAAAAAAAGTAGATGAAAATTATATTAAGATTTAAATCAAGTGATAAGCCTATCTCTAGTTTGAATCAAATGATCAAATGATAATACAATTTGCAATCCTTTCTCAATGATGATTTTCCATCTCTCAATGCGAAAATAAGTAGGAATTAAATTTACTAATCAAAGAAAACTAACAAAATTAGAATCGACGTTTAAATCAAATTGGATTCAAGAAGGTTTCAATTCATCCCTTGAATGGGATGATTAGCCCTCCATAATCATCATCCAATAAAAATTAAAATCAAATAAGAGCATAAAATGAAAATTAGAAAGGAGTAATCAAACTAAAATTGCCTTCAATTACATTAATTCTTCAATTCTTCCATCATCTCAATTAATTACAAACACTCAATTTATTGAATTTTTTCTCTAATCTAATAAAACAAATAAAAAAAATAAACTACTAAAAAAATAAAAATTGTGTTTCTCTATCTAATTCTATCTCTATCCTAACTCCTCTCCTTTTTTCTCAAATGGGTCTTCTCATGATTTTATAGTAAGCATGGGGCAAAGGGACATTTTGGAAAATACACACTAGTGTGCACGAGGGGTATAAGGTGTGAGGATAATTAGGTGAGGGTAATTAAGGTAATGGACGCACATGTGTTATGGGTGAGGTCATGTGGAAGAAGTGGGGAATTAAGGTAGGAAATAAGTTGGGGGTGTTTTGCGTAAAGGGGTTAAGTTGGTTTTTAAACACAAGTGGTTATATTTTTTTGGTTTTGGCTTTGGTTTATAAACTGGTACGATTTGGGTGCTCATGGTTTAAAGGCGCAATAAGGTGGGAAATGGGTTTAAGTGGTTTAAAAGGGGTAGAGGTTATCGAGTTCGTGTTGTTTTATGGTATGATCGGGTCCGATTTTTTATTTGGGTTTGTTTAGAAGGTGTCGGATCTTGGTTCGGAGGTAAACAGGTTGGTCACGGGTTAGGTAAGGGGTCAAATCGGGCCAGGTGGCTGCCATGGAGGTTTCGTGTATGGCTGGAATCGGGTTGGGTATTAGGGATGGTAGTTCTCGGGTTGTGATTGGGTGGATTCCATAAATGGGTTTCAGATTTGGGAGGGTACCGAGATAGGCAGGAAGCAGCTCAGGTATAAACTCGGTTTGGGTGGCCAGATCTATGGGGTCGAAGGTTGGTGTTAAGTAATGGGTTTTGAAAGTGTTGGTTATGGAGGTTATGGATGACAGAGGAGAGAGAAAGGGGTTTGTTGGAGGTTGGTGATGGAGTGGTTGTAGTTAGGTATGGTGAGGTGTAGGAGAATATGGGGAGGCTGAGTGGGTTATTTAGGATTAGTGTGTGTAACTTGTACCCTTAATAAAATAAAAATAAACCTAAGAAAATAAAAACAAGTAAAATTAAATTAAATAAAAAACTAAAATAAAATAAAAATAAAAATCAACTAAAAATAAAACTCACTAAAAAAACTAAAAATAACACGACACGCAATACAAACTCTAAAAACGAAATACGACTCAAATAAAAAGTAATAAAATAAAATAAAACAAAATATAACAATAAACTAACTAAAAACAAACACAAATAAAGAAAAACAAATACTCAACGCACTAAAATAAAACATAAATCCTCTAAATAATAAAAATAAAAACTACAAAAGAAGTAAAAATAAAACCTAAAGTCCTAAAAATATAAAATCTAGAAAAACTAAAAATAAAGACTAAAATAAAATAAAACTAAGCAAAATCAAAAAGAAAAAGAAATATAAAAAAATTTCTAGAAAATTCTAAATAAATCTAAAAATAAAAACGAATCAAATAAAAATAAAAAAAAGTAAAAGTACAAACACAACACACACACAGGGTTCGGGTGAAGGTTTAGGCTCGGTTTAGGCTCGGGTAAGGTACGGGACAGGTTATTTAGCACTATAAAATGCACATTTGCCTTGAAATAAGCATCAAACTTTTGTAAACGGCGATCAAGCCTGCACATTAAACAATTACGCGTATAAGACCCATTTTGCCCAGAATTATCAATTAAAATGCGTCTATTTGAGGTATAAATATAACACTTTTGGGTGCTTATCACACCACCCCCAAACAGAACATTTCTAGTCCTCGAGCAAAAAGATAGAGAGAAAGAAAGATGAGAAACCAAAACTGTACCACTTTCGCGGGCACTTGTGATTCCACTTAGCATGTGCAACAAGCCTTTAAACCTATAGGTTGCCCTACAGAACGAGTTGTGTCTCGTGAGGGTTTGCAGGGAATATACGCACAAAAAAATTTATTTGCAAAGGGCAGTCAATCTCTTATTAGACATAGAATAATCTCACAATCCATCATGAGAAAAATATTTTGAGAAATATAAGCTAGAATTATGTAAAAATATTTAGCTAAGTAAATATTCAAGCCACATCCTTCCTTGAACTCAACAATTGTCGTGTGTATCAGTCAAAACGGGTCGAGTATCATGAGAGTAATTTCTAGATTATTTTTTCGAAATCAACGCTTTAACTTCAAAACCTCACGGATATATCTCTCTCAAACGAACTCTCGAGATTTGGGTAAGTGTATCGCTCTTGTGTGTGAGGAGGTGAGTAAATGTAAGCAAGGTCAAACGTCTCATACACATATAAAAAAGAACGAACAATA
The DNA here is from genome assembly GCA_949130495.1 of Sambucus nigra. Lineage (NCBI taxonomy): Eukaryota > Viridiplantae > Streptophyta > Magnoliopsida > Dipsacales > Adoxaceae > Sambucus > Sambucus nigra. The sequence continues at coordinate 381,272,884 of OX422211.1, forward strand.
AGAAATAAAATTATCTCATAAAATAATGTTAATCACTATAGTGAGGACGTCGAATTATTCACCACGTTGACTTGCCTTTGTCCGAACACCTAGGGGGAAATAAGGATGATTGTATATGAGGGGAAATGAGATGGGAAGGATAAAATGGGATGAGGTAGGTGTGATAGAACGGTGATGGATGGATGATGGATGAGTGATGGATATGCGAGAAGAGTGTATGATACTATGAGCACAATTGTCTTTATTACTAACTACAAACTTTCTTTTTCTTTTCTTTTCTCTCTTTTCTTTCTTTTTTTTTCTTTTTTATTTTTTCTAATTTTTTTTCTCTTCTTTACTCCCAACATGGAAGACATTTTACATTTGGGAAAGCACTCTTTTTCACAAAATGATGGATGATATATGAATGAATATGATAAATGGATGGTGAGGGTAATATGGAAGAATATGGGTGAAGTGAATGGTAAATGGTAGGTGTATGGAGGAAAATCTAGTGATCGGGACAAACTTCTAGACACGCGTTTCTTACAACTCGAAAGTGATGTCGCTCTCAGTGATCAAGCCAAAAAATTTCATGAAGAATAATGAGTTTAAGTGCGAACACAAACGAAGTTGAATCAACTTGTGACTCGGAGATTGTGTAAAACACTCTCGAAGGGTGAAAGGCACAAATCACACAAGTTAAAGTCTCCACTAGTGATCCTTAAGGTTTTCTTGGGAATTGTAATACTCTTCAACTCTAAACCGCAGTGACGGGATAAGTGCGCAAATTTTGTTGAGTCTAGAAATTCATGGTGCAACATGCCATTTTACGTATTACATAAGCTATTTAGAAAAAATAAATCCTCTAGCTTGATTCCTAGACTTAAAAGATGGATGATAGAAAATTCATGTCAATGAGTGAGATGAAAGAAACTGCATGAAATTTTAAAAATCAAATTTTGAAATTCAAAATTTTCAAAAGAGATACAATTTTGATAAAATTCCCCACCCCCAAACAAAAAGTAGCATCGTCCTCGATGTTAAGTAAAGTGATTTTTAAAATGGAGAGCATAAGGTAGGAAAGATATTACCATAATCAACCGCTAATGAAGTGGACAGATGAATGCAAAAAGAAACCTGAATAAAAAGGAAGATAACAAAAAAGGTGTACAAGTCTATAAAAATGTAAAGCATTGGGTGATGTGAAACACCACCCCCAAACAGGATGAGACTCAGATAAGAAACGACGGTCTGCCTCCTGGTAGCGCTAAGTTTAATGTTTTCAGCCAGACTGATCCATGCTCACCCTAAAGATAAGGTCTAGGAATGCACGGGGTGGCAGAAAAATTGGGTGATGATAATCACCCCCAAACAAGACTGAAGCATCAGTCATGTTGGATAAAGGCTAAAAGGGGTCAATGCACTTGTATGGAAAAGTGCATCACACGATGCAAAGCATCGGTGGACCATGGGTGGGTGGGAATTAGGGAAAAGGAGAAAAGGCATCACTCTCGGGCCTTATTGATCCAAAATGTGAGGGAAACGAGGGCCCTATAAGAATGGTGCTCAATTTGAATAGGGAGGCAATATGGTGTAGCAAGTGGGATGGGGTGGACCTCATAGAAATAACACGACCGTTCTATACATGGATGATGATAACGGTCGCGCCGTGACACGCCAGGGAGCTGTCGATGGAAAAAATCAACACCACAAGAGAGTGGCGGGCATAGAGTTACAAGCTCGGTGTCACGAAAGTGGAGAGTAGCACCGTAAATACTCTCATGGAAGGTGGAGGATGATTTCAGGTGAGGATTTAAAAATGTATATGGAAACATGAAATGTGTAAAATCAAGATCCAAACCAGGTGGTGGGGTGGAAGGGAAAAATGGTGTATCGGGTGGGATGAGCAGTGGGGGAAGATGATCCAACTCAAGAGTAGGCAACACACACTCCTCATAAGGCGCAAAGTGATCCTCGGGGGAACTCACAGGAGGATGTGTGGGTTCTTAAGATGGAGTGGTCAACTTATCCACCAATGTATCACCATCTGATGTGGTGAAAGGGTCTAACGAGGCACCAAGATCGAAGATTGAGGAATCACTAGAAATATTGGGCTTAAAATGAGCCATGCATGGTGGAACATGATCCATATCCGGAGAGGTAGAAACTATCTCGGATTCAATCTTTAGAAAATATTGAGCACTCGTAGCCGAAGCTAACCTAGGATAAATTGAGTCCTCGGGAACACAAGGGGTAGCTCAATAGGTGTAGACTCAGGCATTTTTTTGGATTCGGCGGGAAAGGGAATAATAACCTAAATGGTGGGTTCATTTGGACATGGTGGGATGTGATCAGGCTCACTATCGATGGATAAATCAGCACAAGTGTCAACTTAAGGCCCAGACCACGGAATAGTCTCAACTTTGAGATTCTCGGGGTGAAAGGGTTGGTCACGCTCAAAATCTGTGGTACAAGACAACTCATCATCACTCCACGTGGGGGTAACAACGGGTGGACTTGGGGAGAAGTCCGACCCTCTCTCACACTCAATTTCATTTAATCTTTGTTCAAGTCGTTGGAGGGCTTCGTTTTGAATGTGAGTGGCTTTCTCTTGCTCGAGTATGAACTTTTTAAAGAGGCTTTCGAGAGCAGAGGGGGATGATGGTGGTGAAGTGATGAGTGGTGGTGGTGGTGGTTGAGGTGGACACAACTCACTATTGACATGTGAAAACGGAGAATACTCATATGAAGTGTGGGGAACAGGGTCAAGTGTGTCATATACGAGAGAAGCATCTTCGTGAGAGATAAAAGGATGATAATCAGTGGGTTCATAGTGAGGTAATTGATCGGGATAGGGTGCAAAAGGTTGCCATGATGACTATTGGAATGCGTGAGGATCCATAACATTTGGATGGGATTCATATTGCGTGAAAGGGTGATCGGCCTCCACGAATAGCTAGGGTACTCACACAACTCGGGATTAGATACATCATGATATTTGGCCAAGGTGGGTTCCAAAACAGTGTCATATGGATACACATGTTCCATGGTGGGTTCATAGGGATATTAAAAGTATGGGAACTCGAGGGACAAATGATCGGCATATGAACAATGGGTGCACGATGAAGTATGCGACACGTCGACAAGTGTCACCGAAGGTGATGGAATAGGAGGTGCGTGCATAGATGGTGAAAGAATATCAATGGTACTCGTGAGAGAGTTGAGACCACTAAGTATATCATAAAGAGACGGCTCGAGATCACTCTCACACGTGTCGCGTGATAATGGAAAATAACAAAAGTAGTCACGTAAGGGACTTTCTTCGGTCATGATGAGAGAAATATTTTTTTGGATTTTTTAAATCGTTTCTGAAGGAAAGAAAATATTTTTGTATTTTTTTGAAAAAGAAAGAAAGAAAATATTTTTGGAATTTTTTTTTTTGGAAAAATAAAGGAAGAAAATATTGTTAGATTTTTTTTTTGGGGGGGGGGAAGAAATGAGTGGGAAAATTTTTTGGACTTTTTGAATTGTTACGAACTCACTAAAATCGACTACCGAAAAATCGAATTGGACACACACAAGTCAAGGAGAATTCCTAACTACCATATAGTCAATTTTAATCTTTAAATTTAGTGAAAGGGTAGTCAAATTTTAATTAAGTCCGCGGGCGATAAAAATCACGAAAATCTTTGTGATCGCCTTTGCAAAAATATTCTCATATTGTGCTACCTAATTGATTGATTTTAAATTTAATGATAGCTAGGGTAGCACACAATTAGTAAGCGGGTGAGTCGGGTGATGAAATCCCTTCTCGTGAATGACTGGGTATAATCCTTAATTGAAATAAATGCGATAATAAAAATCAAGTAAGAGCACGTAGTCACACACAAAAATTGACTAGCTAACAGGAGAGAAGCGAGGGTTTTAGAAATGTACCTCCCGCGGTTTTTACGTCATAGGGTGATAAACAATTTGAGTTGATCGGGGGAAGATCACGTCTATCTCAGTCGGCCTCGGGAGTCCTACCGACCCAAGGTAGAGAGGCTTATTTTCCTTGCATTTGGACGCCCTCTCTCTACCTTGTTCGTTTTTCCTATCACGCTTTTCTTCTTTTTTAATTATTACAAATTTAAATGAAAAATAAATGGTGTCTCCAAGCACCACAATACAAGCCAAGAATAAAAATCCTACTACAAGCCATCTAAAAAATGAAAAATGGTACGAAAATGAAAAATACAAATGAATCACAAAATGGATCCTCTCAAGTGATTCAAACTCCAAAGATTGGCAACGGCGCCATTTGAAAGAGATGACTTTTCGGTATTTTTGTCGTTGTTGAAAGCCTCTCTAATCAAAACCTTTCATATCTACAAAATTAATAAAACTAGCGTGTAGAGGTAAGTAAGGGAATCAATCCAAATCTAAGGATAAAACAAACAAGAGAGGCATGCAATTCATTTGTTTATTATTCTCTTTTTCAATTTTTGCATTTTCTATTTTTGTTAGCTTTTTCTAATATTAAAACAATTTTGAGATTTAAGGTGAGTTAACTAATAACTAAATATAAAAAAAAGGTAATCAAACTAAAAGTAAAATGTGAAAAATATAAACAAGTGTGTGATAAAAATGAGTGAGATGTAACTAAATGAGAGAAAAATATTCAAGGAATGGAAAATCCACCCTCAATTCACACAAATTAACCTAGCTTGCACTATTTTAATTTCATCAATTTCCAAAATATTCATTTAATTTAAAAGCTAATTCCCATTACACTAATGAATTAATCGAATATTCTTTTAGAAAAGTAAGTTTAATTCCAATAAGCACTACTCTAAATGAATTAGAATCAATTAAATGAATTAGCCGCTATGATCGATTCATCAAACTAATTTTAATTAGACAAAAGAAAAACAAGAGTAGATGAAAATTATACTAACATTTAAATCAAGTGATAAGCCTATCTCCAGTTTGAATCAAATAATCAAATGATAATACAATTTTCAATCCTTTCTCAAGGATTATTTTCCATTTCTCAATGCAAAAATAAGTAGGAATTAAATTTACTAATCAAAAGAAACTAACAAAATTAGAATTGACATTTAAATCAAATTGGATTCATGAGGGTTTGAATTCATCCCTTGAATGGGATGATTAGCCCTCCATAATCATCGTCCAATAAAAATTAGAATCAAATAAGAGCATAAAATAAAAATTAAAGAGGAGTAAACAAACCAAAATTGCCTTCAATTGCATTAATTCTTTAATTCTTTAATTCTTCAATTCTTCCATCATCTCAATTAATTACAAACACTCAATTTATTGAATTTTTTTTCTAATATAAAAAAACAAATAAAAAAACTAAACTACTAAAAAAACTAAAAATAGTGTTTCTATATCTAATTCTCTCTCTGTCCTAACTCCTCTACTTTTTTTCTAAAATGGGTCTTCTCATGATTTTATAGTAGGCATGGGGCTAAAGGGCATTTTGGAAAATACACACTAGTGTGCATGAGGGGTGTGAGGTGTGAGGATAATTGGGTGAGGGTAATTAAGGTAATGGACACACATGTGTTATGGGTGAGGTCATGTGGAAGAAGTGGGGAAATAAGGTAGGGAATAAGTTGGGGGTATTTTTTGTAAAGGGGTTAAGTTGGTTTTTAAACACAAGTGGTTATATTTTTTTGGTTTTGGCTTTGGTTTTTTAACAGGTACGATTTGGGTGCTCATGGTTTAAAGGAGAAATAAGGTGGGAAATGGGTTTAAGTGGTTTAAAAGGGGTAGAGGTTGTCGAGTTCCTGGTGGTTTATGGTAGGATCAAGTCCAGTTTTTTATTTGGGTTTTTTTAGAAGGTGTCGGATCTTGGTCCGGAGGTAAACAGGTTGGTCACGGGTTAGGTAAGGAGTCAAACTGGGTCAGGGGGTTGCCATGGAGGTTAAGGGTATGGCTGGAATCGGGTTGGGTATTGGGGATGGTAGTTCTCTAGTTGTGATTTGGTGGATTCCAGAAATGGGTTTCGAATTTGGGAGGATGCCGAGATGGGCAGGAAGCAGCTCGGGTATTTTGGGTGGCCGGAGCTATGGGGTCGAAGGTTGGTGTTTGGTAATGGGTTTGGAAAGTGTTGGTTATGGAGGTTATGGATGAGAGAGGATAGAGAAACGGGTTTGTTGGAGGTTGATGATGGAGTGGGTGTAGTTGGGTATGGTGAGGTCTAGGAGAATATGGTGAGGGTGAGTGGGTTATTTAGAATTAGTGTGTGTAACTTGTACCCTTAATAAAATAAAAATAAACCTAATAAAATAAAAACAAGTAAAATAAAATAAAAAACTAAAATAAAATAAAAATAAAAATCAACTAAAAATAAAACTCACTAAAAAAACTAAAAATAACACGACACACAATACCAACTCTAAAAACTAAACACAACTCAAATAAAAAGTAATAAAATAAAATAAAATAAAATAAAACAAAAAATAATACTAAACGAACTAAAAACAAACAAAAATAAAGGAAAACAAATACTCGACGCAGTAAAATAAAACATAAATCCTCTAAATAATATAAATAAAAACTACAAAAGAAGTTAAAATAAAACCTAAACTCCTAAAAATATAAAATCTAGAAAAACTAAAAATAAAGACTAAAATAAAATCAAAACTATACAAAATCAAAAATAAAAAGAAATATAAATAAATTCTAGAAAATTATAAATAAATCTAAAAATAAAAACGAATCAAATAAAAATCTAAAAAAGTTAAAGTACAAACACAACACGCACCCGGGGTTCGGGTGAAGGTTTAGGATCAGTTTAGGCTCGGGTAAGGTACGGGATAGGTTATTTAGCTCCATAAAACGCACATTTGCCTTGAAATAAGCGTCGAACTTTCGCAAACGGCGATCAAGTCTGCACATTAAACAATTACACGTATAAGACCCATTTTGTCAAGAATTATAAATTAAAATGCGTTTATTTGAGGTATAAATATAATACTTTGGGGTGCTTATCACTCGCTAACATCTATAGCAAAACAGTTCAATCAACATGTAACTCCATTAAATATTACAACACATGTGATGTATCAAAGTTATATTTCAATATAATAAATAACATATCGAAAGTCCAACATACAAATCATGAAATGACATATAACATATCTAGAAATTAATTTTCCAATTAATTAAATGATGTATAAAAATACAGGGTATTACCGCGTTCTTCTTACCTATCCCCCATATATTCCATAAAATCACTTTTATCAATAAAAATTTTGGAAATTAGTAGCTTTGGTGTGGGATCTTAAGATCCTAATTTGACTTCCATTAGATTTAACCTTGGTCGAGAACTCTTAGGGTTTCTTTTTCCTCATGACTTTTTGCCATGATTATGTTCTGTTTTTTCAGTAGATTGAGGTTTTTCTGGAGGATAGATTCAGTTGATTGATTATGTAATCATCCCCGAATTTGTCATAATTTTGCTCATATGTCTCTTTATCACTATCTTGTTCCAGTTTATCTTCCATATTATCCTCTGAAGAATAATGAATACTTGTATACCCAACCATTTCATTTTTCATAGGTTCCAATAACTCTCATTCTTCTATATGAATTTCTTAGGGTTCTTTGTTATTTGTCTGTTTTGCCTTTTGAGTATTAACTTTTGTCAAATTTTGTTCAAGAACCTCTTTAACAACCTTCTCCAAATTCATATTAGACTCTGCATTTTTTTTAATTCTCTCCTTTATTTCCCCTTTTAACACTCATTTCTTACTTTCGTTCCTTTTACCAAAATCTTTATGAAACCATTTTTTCCTTTTTTTAATATAAGTATCATTTGGGAGCTTATCACAGTTACCTATTCTATTTACTTCACCCTTGCCTATAAACCTTCATACACTATTCGGAGTCCTTTATAAATTTGCCATATTTAGCATCATGTCCTTTCCTTTCATAGTGGTCACGAAATTGGGGTAAATTTTCATAATGATTTTTTTGACAAAATCCTTTGTCATTGTTTTCCATAAACTATCAAATTCTATTGGTAAGATCAGACTTTAAATCAACTTTGATGCATACTCTGGCAAGGCTCGATCTCGTGAGGGAGGCTGTAAGGGCATCTAACTTTAGAGGAGGGACAAAAGTTCTAGCTATAGGGAACATGCTAGCTTTGTTATACATATGAATGGAAAGAAGTTAGAGGTAAATACACATTGGCATGATAGAGTATATGCATTGGGAACTCATAAGTCCATCTGAAATGTATCATATGAGATCTATGTATAAACTAAGGCTCTCTTTAGTTGTGCAAATTATTTAATTATGTAAATTGGTTCATTGTGAATTAGTGAATTGCTAATAAGTGAATTTGGAATAAGTTTAAATTCAATTTTACGCGATGTTCAGTAATCTGAAATTTATTTTAAGGTCCCATCAAAAAAAATTCAAAAACAAATGGAGATTAAGATAAGCACACACACACACACACACACACACACACAGAGAGAGAGAGAGAGAGAGAGAGAGAGAGAGAGAGATGGGATAGGGATGAGCATATGTAAAATGCTCCAATTTCAAATTGATATATTTCATATTTTTGGCCAAATGGTCGATTTCAGATTTTACACATGAGCCAAAATGAGGTAATTAGTAAATCATTTCATTAATGAAACCAAACACAATTAGTGGTCTAATTGTATATTAGTCAATTTATAAATGGACCAATTTACAATTTTGGGGCAACCGAACGGGGTCTAAGTCTCTCCAAGTCATAGCCGTAAAAACTATTCTTCATGAAAGCATCTTATGAGAATGTGTTTGGAATAAATATCTCTTATATTGAAAAAAACCTTGAGATCCAATAATGGAAATACCTTTCTAACAATATGAATGGAATGGCGACCATGAGACAATTAGCCAACAAAGGAAAATTTAAATGGTTTGGAGAGTTTTTTAACATCATCTTTGAGAAAAAACATAGCCAGTTCTCTTTGAAATTATTCACTTCTCTCACTCCTCCAACTACAAAAGAAAATGATTTATTAAGAGGTCGATCAACAGGAATAACCATAGCTTAGAGTGGTTTCAGTGGTTCTTGGGATTTTATATATGCCACCTCCTTAATGGATGTTCATGGCATGCAATGAATCTAGGGTTAGGGTTTTAGGAATCACAAAAGAAGATATGGGCAAGATTTTAACCGTTCATAGGTCACTAGATTATTAGATTCGATAAATTCATTACTAGCAACAAAAAATTATATCAAATATGTAAACTTATGCCGTAACAAGGCTACTTGCAAGGGTGCTCTAGAAAATATGATGCAGACATAAGAAGAAAGAAACTAGAAATTTACTTTTTATGTCTCTAACTTTAACTTATTTACTAAACACACAATTAAATGTTAGAGTGGGTGCATCAAATAATCCACAACTATTGAATGTATAATCCAAAACAACACAAGGGGGAATAAACAAGGGTAAGGGAAAGAAAAAACACGCTTAAAAATAACAAAGGAGAGGGTTAGGGGAGTTGGTTGGAGAAGGAGAAATGTGAATCTCACACCAATAAACACCATTTACACCTTCTAGTGGAGATGGTTGAGTTCATTACAGTCCAAGGACAACTTATTAAATTATAAGAGTGCATAATATATGTATTTTTATAATATTTTAGTAATTTTAAAGTGTTTGAATGGTGTTGGCAATTTTTTTTAAGATGAAGTCCCACTGTATCAAATTGTTTCACAGACTCTGTTAATGTAAACATTGAGTATTTGTTAATGGTACGAGTATATTGATGGTATTAAATAGTAGGGGATCACGGGGTCTGTAAGAGTATAGTATTCTTAACTTCCAACGATTTCTTGGGTTATCTTTATTTTCTTGACTATTGGGTATTGGTATTTCTTCTCTGGTCAGATATTTCGAAGTTCAATATAAATCTTTATCAACAAGTCATATTAATCACTTTTTCTTATGAAGGTAAAAGACTTAGTTACCTTTTTTAAAAAGAAAATATATATATAAAAATATAGAAGGAGGGAAAAGCCCTAACCTAATGGTATACAAGCTAATAGGGTGACTTTATAATATAGCCATATAGAATCTAAAATTGGTAAGACCCACTTGGTCAACTCTAACCAAACCTTAAAACTCTTTGGGAATGAATTAATATCTTCAAAAACTAAATCGGTCTTCTTATTGTAACCCAAGTTCACTAAGAATTCAACAATTTTGTTGCTTTCTCAAAATACATGAGAGAAGGAAATTGAGAAGTCATGAGTGAGGTTCTTAATTTAGTGGATGATAACTCTGATGGGCCAACAGCAATGCATTTTATTTTTAAGCATATCCACCATGAGTTGAGAGTCAAACTCAATAGATATCCAATAATGTAAAATCTCTAAACAAACTTTAATCCCTTGAAGAATAACATTAACCAATGCTTGAATGTTGGAGTCCAAGTCAGAAAAAGAGGCAAAGCTTATCAAGTATTGACCTTTGGAATTTCTCAAAATGCCACCTACACCATTACTTCATGGGTTCTTATAAGAGTACCCATCCATATTAAGATTTAGACTCATAACAATAGGTGGGATCCATTTAATAATAAAGATAGTGTGTTTGGCTTTATTTTTGCACCCGATCTTATCTTCATAGAACCGAATAAGCTCAAAAATTTGGTGAACTAACTTAGACCTATTAATTTTAGTACCTTAATATTTGAATTTGTTTCTGGCAGTCCAAATAGACCACTATATGAGTGTAAGGATCATGGTGGTAAAATTTATGTTTTCAACATTGCACCACCGGCTTATGAATCTAAGACGGATAGAAGAATTATGACATTTGACATCATACACTCCATTAAAGTGTCTCAAAATCTCATCCCCAAATTCATTTTCCCCAAATAAATAGTCCAAAGTCTCTTCCTTATAAAAGTAACAACAACATTTAGAAGGACCTCTATCCCTATATTCTTAATGCAGAGTTGATTGGGAGCAAGTCTCTCATCAGTCTCCATAAAAAATAGAGTTTTTGGTAGGGATACATGATTGCCAAATGAAAGAATTGGACCACGATGTAGAATGATGATTTTAGCCATATTCCAGGTATATTTAATTGAGAACATACCAGACTCTTCAGCAACCCAAATTATAGTGTCCTCGAAATTGATTCTTATTGTTTTCACTAAGGCACACTTGTAAAATTTATTTTGGAGCATCATCATTGATAAGGCATTCAAGTCCCGGTTACCACTCTCAAAACATATGATTAACTTTAGCATTAGTCATGATCCCTTGCCTAACCAAAGAGCCTTCTCCTATCCAGCTGTCCCAAGGAAAAACAATCGAGTATTTGAATATGTAGTACATGAAACATGTTAAGCATATGTAACAACCCAAGACTTTCGAAACAGTAATTTATTTATTTTGGGAGAAATAAATAATATTTTATTGGAGAAATAATTAAATTGGCAATTGAAGTCAAAATTTGGAGTCGTTAAAAAGTATGTCTAATGGCAATTTTGAGGGTACCATCGTTTCCGGAAGGGTCGAGAAAGTCGAAATGACTGTACTTGGGGTCTATTTAGGTTTCGAAATAAATTAGGACCGTTTGACTCGAATTAAAGTTACCGAGTCATTTGAAGTGTGTATTATCATTTAAAGATGTGTATTTTGGGAGAATAGGCTTAAAAGCCTACGGGAGATATTTCTCCAAAAGAGAGAAAGAGAAAAAGAAAAGAAAGAAAGAGAGAAGAAGAAGAAGAAGAAGAAGAAGAAGAAGAAGAAGAAGAAGAAGAAGAAGAAGAAGAAGAAGAAGAAGAAGAAGAAGAAGAAGAGAGAGAGAGAGAAAGAGGATTTTCCCGTGGATTCAGACCTTACGAACCCGAGGCAAGTGATTAAACTTGCTAAATAATTGTTGTGTACCATATATTGCATGATTTGTGGATTGATTTTTGGGATTTAGGTTTAGTTTTACAAAACCTAACTTTTGGGTATAATCTTAGATTTATTAGGTAGATCTTTGATTTGAGGATAGAAACTAGTTTATATGTATTCTAGGATGATTATTGATGTTATATTTGTGATTGGGTTGAAGAGAAATGGAGAGAAAACCATGAATATGGATTTTGGGTATTTTGGCTTACTTAAAAAGTAGCCATTTTCGAGCCTCCAGGTAGGCCGAATCGATTCGGAAATATGCAGGTGCCCAGGTCTAAGTGACCGAATCGATTCGGACTCCAGCCGAATCGATTCGGCCTGAGACAGAATCACAGGTCTGATGACCCGAATCGATTCGCCTTCCTGGCCGACTCGATTCGCTGGGACGAATCGATTCGGAATAAGCCCGAATCGATTCGGAAACAGGGCATTTGGAGGGATTGTTTTTCTAAAGAGAAATTCATCCAGTTTTGTTTGAAGTTATTGATTGGGGATCTCTATAGGAGATATTTGGAGCATGTTTTGGAGACTTTTAGCGAGTTTCCCCTAAAAGAAATTTTGGAGTCATGTTGACTAAATTTGAGGAATACCGATTAGGAACTTTGGTATTTTTCTAAGTGGGGAAGCCCACTTTTATTTGAGGTTTGTTTGGTGATGATAACAACTACACGATTTGAAAATGAGGTTGATTTAGAGATGCCGGATCTTAGGATCCAATCCCAAATTGGGATAACTTTAAAGGTTCACAAAATAAATTGAACCCTATAATGGATGGAGAATTATGAATGCTATTTGATATGCATATGGACATAGAAATATCCTTATTAATGATTGATTTGGGAGATATATCATACAATGAGAAATGCTAATTGAGGTGCATTAGGATATAGAATATCCTTAACTTAAAAGAATTGAAAGACAATTCATACTAGAAGCGACATGAGAGCTTCAAGCGAGAATTAGTATAGCATATACTAAGCGGGATTAATGTGTGAGGTTGGGCGTTTGTATATCTTGAGAGAAATATACTAAACAAATGATGTTAATCAAATTTCGCCTAAGGGCGTATTATAAACATGAATATGATGTTTCAGGTATACCTTATATAATGGTATATCTTTATTATATGGGATGTATGTATACCTTATATGATGGTGTATATACATGTTAAGCATACCCCCTCCTTGCTATCATTGGGAAGTTTCGTGCGTAGAGGGTGAGCATTGTGACTAGAAAAGCAGGATGTGGATATTCCCCAGATCATAGTCGTCCCTTGTGGTCAGCAAATGACATTTATATATATATTTATTTATTTTGGGGGTGAGAGGGCGGGGGTATGTGTCTCTCTCACTTGCCAGTTAGGAACTATGACCGCTTCCCGGACGTCGTGTGCGTGAGTTGATCACGAGGTGGGTGTCGGTGAACCCCACCAGGTGGCCCCAGTTTGCTACGTATATGGGCTGCTGGAAGATGATAGCATGTGAGCCTGCGTCCTTCGAGTTATAGCTCGGTTGGATTGTGATTATTACTTGTGCTTGTACTTTGGGTGTTAAGGGCATAATGGACCTCAACGACCTACATTTCCAGGATTAGTGTATCGGGGGGGTTCCTTGTTTGGATTTCGCCTCGGCGAGACGTCCCACGCACGAACTGCAGTGTAATGTTGGAACTTGGGGATAAGTTTAGTCCTTAATGCTCATAATTATATATATATATATATATATATATATCACCTATCCCGACAATCGACAGTGCCAGGAGTAGTGTAACGGGGGGGTTCCTTGTTTGGATTTCGCTTCGGCGAGACGTCCCACGCATGAAACGTCGTGTACTGTTGAGAATTGGGAATATTAATTAATTAAAAATTGGACAATAATCATTTGGGTTACATGCATCTTGCATTGAGGGCATAATGAGCCCCGAGGATCGATACGGCCAGGAGTAGTGTAACGGGGGGTTCCTTGTTTGGATTTCGCTTCGGCGAGACGTCCCACGCACGAAACGCACGCAGTGCCGTGTTGAAAATCGGGAGGAGTTTAGTCCTTAACTCTTGATGCTAATAACTCATCTATAATAATTATATATATGGTTTCATGCCTTATACGGGCATCACTAGAATATAAATTCTAGTAAATGAGATTGATAGTGTATGTTGATGATGTGGACATGATTGGATCATGTAACTTTATATGTTCAACATATGAACATTATAAAGATAACCATAACAATTACATTAAAGATAATGTATATAACTTAGAGAATATAGTGATAATGTAGAATTGGGAGATAGGTTAGATGGTTTCACTTAAATACTTTATTTGGGTTTAAGTTAGAATCCTTTTACCTAATTAGAATCGGACATCCATTTGGAGACACGTGCATACGCTTAGTGCGCGCTTTAGATGAGAGTTGAGTTAAATTGTTATGGAGAGTTCGATTCCAACTAAATCATGTAATAATGCATTTATAATTATTATGCATTTTAATACACTTGCTATAAACTGTTTTTCAAACTCGGGTTCTGACCCGTTTATATTTTCCTCCTCCATGTATATATATTGTACTACTTCAGGTGTCCCTCCGCAAGGACGCCCTTGATATTCCTCCATTCAGGATTTGTGGAGCTGTGGCAGTAGCGGACTGTTCCGGCACTTTGCTTAGGTCGATTCCTATCTATTGTACATCTAGATTAGGATTCAGTTGTATTGAGTTAGTATTCAAGTGTTGTAGATTAACACTTTCATATTTTATTTATCAGATGATTGTATTGTCTGTTGCCCGACAGCATATTCGGGTATTTCTTTATTGAGATTTGTTGTACAATGTATTGTACTCTTTCATATCATTGGAGCATGCACATTTCACATCATAGTTAGATGTATATTGTTGGTTGAGTGCATTATTGGTTTTGTTGTTATTGTTAAAAATAAAAGTTTTAAATTTTTGGCAATTCGCACTTAATGATTTCGGGTAGTTAGCCTTATATTATAGTGTTTAGTTGTTGATGTTGAGACTGTACCATCTGAGATACCTGATTTATGTAGTATAGGGCTGGCCACCCGTTATTATTTGCAGCGGGTTGACACAGGTGGTATCAGAGCATCAGGTTCTAGTGTCTTTAGGATCTGTGTACGTTACTACGATCTTTCGTAAGCATTCTTGATATAGAGCCTTATTGCTAGGACGATTACATTCATACGTCCATACCTTTCTGTGATTCAAAAATATTTGAAAGGCGTTCTTATACAATTGTTCTTGTTTCAGATGCCACCGAAGGGAGGTCGTTCAGTCAGGGCAAATAAAGGAATGTGCAATCCCAAATGCCTCAAAGGAACATGACTACGGATGATGTTGCCAAAATAGTGGAACAAGCAGTAACTGCTGCCGTTTCTACGATGGCTCAGCAATCTGCCGCTCGAGCAGCCCCACCCCATTTAGGATTATCTTTATGGGAGAGAGTGAAAGAAGATTTTAGTAAGGGGCATCCTCCCGAGTTTCCAGGTGGAGTTGATGCAATGGCTGCAAGTCAATGGAAAACTAGTATGCAGAGGCATCTTCGTATGGTTGAGTGTAGTGAGGTGCAGAAACAATTTTTTAGTCACCTTTAGGTTATCGGGTGCAGCTCTTCAATGGTGGGAGTCTGTCACCACATGTGAACAGAGAGATACTCTACCTATAAGAGAATTTTGGGAACTTTTTGATCGAAGGTATTTGTTTTCCCCTACTCAGGATATGGGGATTATTTTTCAAGGAAATAGAACGGTGGCAGAATATGAAGAAGATTTTTCTCTATGGGCGAGATTAGTACCTAATGAGGTAAATACGGAAGAGAAACGTATATCGAAGTTTGTTCGAGGTTTAGATTGGAAAATCCAACAACATTTGTTAGAAAGTCCTAAGTTAATGACTTTAGTCGAGGTTGTGAATGCGGCACTATTAAAGTGTCATGAACATCGTTTTCGTTCTCAAAAGAGTAAGAACTTTGGAGATTCGAGTTCATCAAGTAAGTTTGGCAAAGAGAGTGCCAGTAATGCGAGTGGGAAGAAAGGATTTGTGGGTAAGTGTTTCTTTTGTAAATAAATAGGTCATAAAAAGATAGATTGTCCTAAAAGAGGTAAAGGACCGCAATTTGATGAAATTTTGGAAGTGCAACCCCTACAACAAATTCGAGGTCGCTTTAGACCGGGGGACTATGTTTGGGAGCCCATTGATGAGGATGGGCAATCGGATTAGAGATGAATGAGGTAAGATTAATATTCCTTTATAAATAGGATTATTAATAGGTAAAGTTTTGGAATATCGTATAAGAGATATATGAATTGGGTAGTGCTTTAGCCCTTTTTGTTTATGTATGGTATGTAATGACCCTAAAGGGGAATTCTGAGCCAGATAGGCTCTTATTCTATGATTTTGTGAAGGATTGGTGATTGTGTAATGTGCTCATAAAGAGCTTTAAACCTTATGGTAAATGTAAGAATGGTTATGGTGATGAGTAGTAATGATAAAAGCTACTTCTTTTTTTTATAGTCATGATAGACTATCACACTTGTTGTATTCCAGATATGGATGTGCCTTATAAAAAGGCTATATATATTGAAATGATGAATGATGTGTTTGTTGATAAGAGTTTATATGTTGTGGATTGATGGGGCGCAGGTAAAATTTTAGCTCATGAATATGATAATATTTCTGAGCTACATGTTATATAGATGATGATCTATAAAGACCTTGTGTTGGACATAAGGCATTTTATAGTAGACTATAATATATGAGACGTTTTCAAAATAAACGATTTTTAAAATAAAACTTGTTATCGGCCTTCGAGCCCTTTTAAAATAATTTCAAAAAAAATAAATTTTTTCAAACTCTAGTCCGGATTTAACAAACTCTCAATCCCCGACATCGCCACACAGTAGTGTATTGGGAGGGTTCCTTGTTTGGATTTCGCTTTTGCGAGACGTCTCCCGCACGAAATTGGCGATTGTCAAGAATCGAGAGGAGTTATTTCTTTGGACCATTCCAGTTTTTGTTCTATTAAAATTTTAGTATTATTTATGTAATTGAAATTGTGGAACTTTGGAGGCAAATAAAGCCTCACTATGACTGTTGTGAGCACAAAGCTCAAATTTTAAGGGTGTATGGGCGCCCTTGTTGTGGAAATTGGTTTTATTTAATTCATAATTAACTTAAAATAAAATAAATTAAATTAATTCATCGTGGGAGGTTAGAAGTTTGGAGATAGGATTAGTGATGATGGGTAGATTAGAACTAGTTGAGCTTTGGAGAATTAGGCTTAGCTAAATTTCGAGGACGAAATTTTTGTAAGTGGGGAAGTTTGTAACAACCCAAGACTTTCGGAACAGTAATTTATTTATTTTGGGAGAAATAAATAATATTTTATTGGAGAAATAATTAAATTGGCAATTGAAGTCAAAATTTGGAGTCGTTAAAAAGTATGTCTAATGGCAATTTTGAGGGTACCATCATTTCCGGAAGGGTCGAGAAAGTCGAAATGACTGTACTTGGGGTCTATTTAGGTTTCGAAATAAATTAGGATCGTTTGACTCGAATTAAAGTTACCGAGTCATTTGAAGTGTGTATTATCATTTAAAGATGTGTATTTTGGGAGAATAGGCTTAAAAGCCTACGGGAGATATTTCTCCAAAAGAGAGAAAGAGAAAAAGAAAAGAAAGAAAGAGAGAAGAAGAAGAAGAAGAAGAAGAAGAAGAAGAAGAAGAAGAAGAAGAAGAAGAAGAAGAAGAAGAAGAAGAAGAAGAAGAAGGAAGGAGAAGAGAGAGAGAAAGAGGATTTTCCCGCGGATTCAGACCCTACGAACCCAAGGCAAGTGATTAAACTTGCTAAATAATTGTTGTGTACCATCTATTGCATGATTTGTGGATTGATTTTTGGGATTTAGGTTTAGTTTTACAAAACTTAACTTTTGGGTATAATCTTAGATTTATTAGGTAGATCTTTGATTTGAGGATAGAAACTAGTTTATATGTATTCTAGGATGATTATTGATGTTATATTTGTGATTGGGTTGAAGAGAAATGGAGAGAAAACCATGAATATGGATTTTGGGTATTTTGGCTTACTTAAAAAGTAGCCATTTTCGAGCCTCCAGGTAGGCCGAATCGATTCGGCCCCTTAGCCGAATCGATTCGGAAATATGCAGGTGCCCAGGTCTGAGTGACCGAATCGATTCGGACTCCAGCCGAATCGATTCGGCCTGAGACAGAATCACAGGTCTGATGACCCGAATCGATTCGCCTTCCTGGCCGAATCGATTCGCTGGGACGAATCGATTCGGAATAAGCCCGAATCGATTCGAAAACAGGGCTTTTGGAGGGATTGTTTTTCTAAAGAGAAATTTATCCCGTTTTGTTTGAAGTTATTGATTGGGGATCTCTATAGGAGATATTTGGAGCATGTTTTGGAGACTTTTAGCGAGTTTCCCCTAAAAGAAATTTTGGAGTCATGTTGACTAAATTTGAGGAATACCGATTAGGGACTTTGGTATTTTTCTAAGTGGGGAAGCCCACTTTTATTTGAGGTTTGTTTGGTGATGATAACAACTACACGATTTGAAAATGAGGTTGATTTAGAGATGCCGGATCTTAGGATCCAATCCCAAATTGGGATAACTTTAAAGGTTCACAAAATAAATTGAACCCTATAATGGATGGAGAATTATGAATGCTATTTGATGTGCATATGGACATAGAAATATCCTTATTAATGATTGATTTGGGAGATATCTCATACAACGAGAAATGCTAATTGAGGTGCATTAGGATATAGAATATCTTTAACTTAAAAGAATTGAAAGACAATTCATACTAGAAGCGACATGAGAGCTTCAAGCGAGAATTAGTATAGCATATACTAAGCGGGATTAATGTGTGAGGTTGGGAATTTGTATATCTTGAGAGAAATATACTAAACAAATGATGTTAATCAAATTTCGCCTAAGGGCGTATTATAAACATGAATATGATGTTTCAGGTATACCTTATATAATGGTATATCTTTATTATGTGGGATGTATGTATACCTTATATGATGGTGTATATACATGTTAAGCATACCCCCTCCTTGCTATCATTGGGAAGTTTCGTGTGTAGAGGGTGAGCATTCTGACTAGAAAAGCAGGATGTGGATATTCCCCAGGTCATTGTCGTCCCTTGTGGTCAGCAAATGACATTTATATATATATTTATTTATTTTGGGGGTGAAAGGGCGGGGGTATGTGTCGCTCTCACTTGCCAGTTAGGAACTATGACCGCTTCCCCGACGTCGTGTGCGTGAGTTGATCACGAGGTGGGTGTCGTTGAACCCCACCAGGTGGCCCCAGTTTGCTACGTATATGGGCTGCTGGAAGATGATAGCATGTGAGCCTGCGTCCTTCGAGTTATAGCTCGGTTGGATGGTGATTATTACTTGTGCTTGTACTTTGGGTGTCAAGGGCATAATGGACCTCAACGACCTACATTGCCAGGATTAGTGTATCGGGGGGGTTCCTTGTTTGGATTTCGCCTCGGCGAGACGTCCCACGCACGAACCGCAGTGTAATGTTGGAACTTGGGGATAAGTTTAGTCCTTAATGCTCATAATTATATATATATATATATATCACCTATCCCGACAATCGACAGTGCCAGGAGTAGTTTAACGGGGGGGTTCCTTGTTTGGGTTTCGCTTCGGCGAGACGTCCCACGCATGAAACGCCGTGTACTGTTGAGAATTGGGAATATTAATTAATTAAAAATTGAACAATAATCATTTGGGTTACATGCATCTTGCATTGAGGGCATAATGAGCCCCGAGGATCGATACGGCCAGGAGTAGTGTAACGGGGGGTTCCTTGTTTGGATTTCGCTTCGGCGAGACGTCCCACGCACGAAACGCACGCAGTGCCGTGTTGAAAATCGGGAGGAGTTTAGTCCTTAACTCTTGATGCTAATAACTCATCTATAATAATTATATATATGGTTTCATGCCTTATACGGGCATCACTAGAATATAAATTCTAGTAAATGAGATTGATAGTGTATGTTGATGATGTGGACATTATTGGATCATGTAACTTTATATGTTCAACATATGAACATTATAAAGATAACCATAACAATTACATTAAAGATAATGTATATAACTTAGAGAATATAGTGATAATGAAGAATTGGGAGATAGGTTAGATGGTTTCACTTAAATACTTTATTTGGGTTTAAGTTAGAATCCTCTTTCCTAATTAGAATCGGACATCCATTTGGAGACACGTGCATACGCTTAGTGCGCGCTTTAGATGAGAGGTGAGTTAAATTTTTATGGAGAGTTCGATTCCAACTAAATCATGTAATAATGCATTTATAATTATTATGCATTTTAATACACTTGCTATAAATTGTTTTTCAAACTCGGGTTCTGACTCGTTTATATTTTCCTCCTCCATGTATATATATTGTACTACTTCAGGTGTCCCTCCGCAAGGACGCCCTTGATATTCCTCCATTCAGGATTTGTGGAGCTGTGGCAGTAGCGGACTGTTCCGGCACTTTGCTTAGGTCTATTCCTATCTATTGTACATCTAGATTAGGATTCAGTTGTATTGAGTTAGTATTCAAGTGTTGTAGATTAACACTTTCATATTTTATTTATCTGATGATTGTATTGTCTGTTGCCCGGCAGCATATTCGGGTATTTCTTTATTGAGATTTGTTGTACAATGTATTGTACTCTTTCATATCATTGGAGCATGCACATTTCACATCATAGTTAGATGTATATTGTTGGTTGAGTGCATTATTGGTTTTGTTGTTATTGTTAAAAATAAAAGTTTTAAATTTTTGGCAATTCGCACTTAATGATTTTGGGTAGTTAGCCTTATATTATAGTGTTTAGTTGTTGATGTTGAGACTTTACCATCTGAGATACCTGATTTATGTAGTATAGGGCTGGCCACCCATTATTATTTGGAGCGGGTTGTCACAGCATATTACTTTTTACAATATTTTTTCTGCATAAATTTGGACCATAATGACTGTAGATTCCTGATGTTCCACTATAGTTTCAAGCTGAAACAAGTAACCCAATTTTCAATGGATATAATGTTAAAAAAAACTCATTAAAAGGTGCACAGACAATATCCCACTTAGCCTAATAATGTTTATGCTAGCCTTCGTTATCACCCCGAAAGAAATCAACCATGATCTTCTCAATACAATTTATCATCTTTTTGGGGGGGTGGAGGGAACCAATAGATGTAATAGAGTATAAAGGAATATATTATAGAACATGTCTTATAAGGGTGAGTTTTTCCCCATGGATAAAAATTTCCTTGCCAACCAGATAGCTTCTTTTTTTATTTTTTGGATTAGCTATTTGATGAGATTGCACTTTTTCCTACCCATAAATAGAGGAAAATTCAGGTATGTGAAAGGAGTACTATTAGTAGGGAAATTTAATTAACAAGAGAGATTGACAACATTCCTAGGCAACATGATTTTAGAACAAAATAAAGAGTTATTATCATAATTCACATTCTGAATTGATAAGTCTTCATACTTAACAATGATTGTGTGAAACTACTTTAAGAATCTCAAGTAACCAGAAAATAAGATGATAATATCACTTGCATATGCTATGTGGGAAATGATTGGGCATCCAATAGGGGTTTTGAAGTGTTTATGCGGAGATAAAGTAGAAAGAACATTTAGATTTCTAGATAACACCTTAATAGAGAGAATGGAGAGGGTTAGTGAAAGGAGATCCCTTGTCTTAAACCCCTGGCGGGATTGAAGAAACCATTTAATTCACCATTCACCTTGATAGAGGACCAAACATTAGATATCAAGTGCCAGATCATATCAATCCAAATTTCACAAAAGTCAAAAGCTTAACACTTTAGTGAGGGAAAGCTAATACACTAGGCCTTAGCCATGTCAAGCTTTAATATAATATTACCACCTTCATTTTTTGAGTTGATATTAGTGAATAACTCTTGGGCCAAGAGAACATTATCCACAATACCTCTACCCTATACAAAACCATTTTGGTTTGGAAAGATCATATTTGGAAGCATCTTTATTAATCTAGAGGCCAAAATTTTAGATATGACTTTTTTTAAGAAGTTTAATAAGTTTATTGGTCTTAGGTTAATAAATTGCAAGGATTCTCCACTTTTAGGATGATAACAATAACAGTGGAGCTCATTAATTTAGGCAGGTTGGTACCAAGAAAAAATCCCTCCACAACTTTAAACACATTAGCACCAATAACATTCTAAGAATAAATAAAGAAACTACCAGAAAAACCATACATTCTCGGGGTATTGTCTCCATTTAGGTCTGATACAGCCTTTCTAATCTCATTAGTTGAAGGAATACAATAGAGCATCATATTGTCCTCACCACTAATTATATAGGAGTAGCATTAATAAAATCCTCATCCTAAATCAATGGAGACTCGTTATAAAAAGATTCAGTTAAGAAATTAACTATATCTCTTTTGATGGAGGATTGTACTGTGGTCTAATTGACACTAGAAACCTTTATCTTATGGATTTCTTCGAGTAAAAACTAAAGCATGAAATAACTTGGAGTTGACATCTCCTTCTTTAGCCTATTTTCTATTGATTATATCTCTAGAAATCTTCCTCCACATTTAGATGTTTAGCTAGAGAAAACGTAGATAAACTCATATTCAATCTATTTTGATCGTGGGGATAATTTTTAAATTTAATTTTAGCCTTCAAGACTTGGCCTTCTACATTAATAGTTTTTTTAAAGATATTTCCAAAAGTATCATAAGGCCATTTACTAAGGACATCCTTCAATCTATTTAGATTATTGCATAGTGCATACGTGGGAATACATTTGTTGAAAATTTCCCAATTCTCCTTCACGATATATAGGAAAGAAGATTGTTTCAATCAAAAAATTTATAAGGCAAATCCTTTATGGGTAACTCTTGTGTTATTATTGAGAGATGTCAAAATAGGAGCATGGTCTGATGCCATTTCGCGTATATTTCTACCTTGAAGCCATTATATAGATTTTGACAGTTCAAATAAGCCAAAAGTTGTCTATTCTCTCCTAAATTGTAGCTTTACCACCTCTGTTATTCCACTAAATGAATATGGTGTAAGTGTACCTCAAGTTAAATCATCCAAAATTGTCTATGCAATCAAAAAATTCATTGGCGACATTGATATCAAATTCATAACCCCAATATTTCTCCTTAGAATAAGTCATAGTGTCCCACTAACTAACTATCATTTAGTAGTATATTCTGACAATTGATATCCTCACAATCATATCCTGTTTAATTTTATACATCAAGCATACAATAGAGAAATTTTTATATCACTAGAACTATATTGATGATTTACACTAATAGTTATACACTGATCCATTCGGGATATGACTTGATATTCAGTTCCATGAGAGAACAAATACCAAATAGTGTTTGATATACATAAGTCTGGTGTCATCTTAGACTACACTTGGCACGACTAAGAAGCCCCTGTTCAGCATCCATTAGACTCATCTACTCATTAGCTGACGTAGTGTAGGCCCACCTCCAGTGGTATCGGCCTCTAAGACCATATTTACAGCATGTAAAGTAACTCGACGAGGTTTGTTCTCCAGTCTAAGTTATCTCCGACATCCCAGCAAACTCGGGTATCGACCTCGTACCATGCTGAGAGGTCAAGACCTTATTGACCATCCTAAGATGATATTCTACAGTGTTCATAGTCGTCCCCCTGGGAGACGATCCTTCAGTCTCAGCTCGGCCAGAGCCTTTAGTGCCAACCTTTATATCTCATATGGCACATGGGACTAGTGCATCATCAGCCCACGTTGACATACCATTACAACAGATATTTAGCCCACGTGGGGGAATATTTCATCATTATGACATACTTGTGCAGGGGACAGTTGACATATCCTATCGGTTGCCTCATCTCATGCACGTTGGATGCATGCTTGGGGGTGCACTGTTCACCCCTAAGCATATATGAATCCACTTCATCTTCATCATAAGGTATCGAATAATTACAATCTTAATAGAAACTCTGCCCAGTTATAAACAAGAGAGAGAAATCTTGTGTGTATGTAACCATGGCCTTTTAGTGCCTTTCAGTAATACAAATCACACCCTCACCTTGCACAGTGGATTAGGCTAAGGATGAACCACTTACATCTATGTATTCTCTACTTCTCTCATCTCCTTCTTACGTACTTACATTTCAGTGATTATTATTTCCATTTTTTACTTATCTTGAGATTAAGTTGTGTTTACATTTGAGTGGTGATTGTTAACATCATCATGTTGGCGCCGTCTATGGTAAGAGATTTTATTTTTAATCATCATTTTTTAGATTAGACTCTAACTCTTTCCTCTGGTGATCCGTTCCATTATCATTGGACATGAACCACCATTGAAAGAGCTAGGTGGGTGTTCTTCAAACTTCCTTCTTACTCACAGTTCATTTAGCTTATGTTACTTCCTCTCATCGGTGGCATCTGAATTGCCTCCAGGTGTTGGCCTAAGCACTATCCAACCATCACCTCAGTTAGAAATGGCTCATGTTATGGTGACGCTTCGATCCTTGGTGGCCAACCAGAAAAGATACAGGATAAATTCATGGAATTTAGCCAAATCATTTTGGGAAGGGATCCAAATGACCCAAAGGCGGAGATCATTACTCCGACCTCCAGGGAGATAGTGGATTCGGTGATAGAGGGTCCACCCTTGGCCCCATAAAATAAGGTCTAGTTCCATCAATGGCAGAGGGACGCTGCTGATCTTAGGCGTCTCCACCTGGGAAAATAGGTCCAGGACTGTCCAAACGACCAAGCCTGTGCTGAAGAGGAATATTGGGAACCATATGAGATTTTTGGCGACACAATTTGCCCAAGCCCAACCTACCAAGGAAATATCACTCGATCGACACCTGATGGCCGATCAAGAACTTAAGCTTTTTATAGGCTCACTAGGGGGTCGGCCTTCGAGCGTCTCGGCCCAGGAGGGGATTTACGTGATCGGCTCTCCCATTCTCATAGTAATGTTTCATCTAGGGGAAATAGTAGACATTTTGATAATGCCTAGTCAAGGCCAAGATAAGAGGAGCAAATTTAAGTCAATAGCTGACAAAGGACAGTGGCACAAGAGCCGGCACCAGTTGCGATTGTGCTAGAAAGAAGTTATGATAATGTTATCACTGAAGACAATCCTTGGAATAGCTCCATTAAAAGGTTGTAAAATAAGATCGAAACTTTGCCCGGAAGCCGAGACCTCAGCCTTCGAGGCTAGATGGAGGGGTCTCCCTTCATTACAAGGATCGTGAGTTATCCTATACTTGCAAAGTTTAAACCTCCTACTGTCAGCTCGAAGTATGATGGGAGTTCCAATCTCGTGCATCACATAGAGATGTATGTCAGGATGAAATAATGAGTGCTCTGATACCAATTTGTAAATGCAAATAATCCCAGGGTTGTTCCACAAAGATAAAAATTCTATATTGGTAATTTTATGATCCAAACATGAAACACTAGTTTTAAATATATTTTATCTTTTTATCCTAGACATGCATGTATGTGATAAAATAGATAAAACAAACTAAGCATTCAACAAATGCAATGTTTCAGGAAAAAAAACCCATTCAGGTAAGACCTTTATTCACTTTAAAAATCTACAAGACAGTCGACTTACAGACTACACGATAATCGCCACAAGTATAAAGCGTTAATCTTCGCACATATCTCGTAAACAACTATGATCCTCATAAAAATCACAAGACCGCAGTCCTCCGTCAGCCTCATCCTTCATGTTCAACAGTGAGTCCCCTCAGGTATCACAAGTCAGACATGGAGTTGCCTTCTCTACAAAAGTGTATGAAAGTATACAAAATTTTCTCAAGTTTAAATGAATTTACAAGAAAAATATTCAAGGATGTTTATTGTGAATTAAATAGTGTTCTATAACACAAAACAATCAAGAATTTTTGCAAAAGTTATGCGAAAACGTATGTCGCAAAAGTCTTAACGAAAATAAACACGAAATGGGTATTTATAGGATGTTTATGAAATTCGAGGCGCCGCATCGTTTGAACGAAATCCTCCTGTCATTCTAACGAGATAGGTCTCGTTTGCAATAACCTCCAAAAAATCAAAACAGTAAGCCCTCATTTGAAAAACACTTGAACAACCTTCAAACGACATCTGATCTCGTTTGAACGAGATGTCAATCTCATTTGAACGAGAGTTAAAAAAATATATTTTTCTTTTCGAAATAAAAAGCCCTGTTCATTTTTGATAAAAAATAAACATCCCAAACATAAATTCTGTAAATTAATTTAAACTTGAAATTGTTTTATACCTTTACGAGATGTCGGGAAGTCTTCAAACTTGCAGATGCTTGAGTTTGATTCGTCTTGACGGTGAGTGATGATTTGTAATGGGATACGCCAAACTACTGTAAAACTATGCTATTAACAATGTTAGAAAAATTATTCTTACAATTCTTCCCCTTTGGCTATTCCAGTACAAAACAAACAAATATAACCTACACAGATGAAACAAAAATATATACCTTTTTAATTTGCTCATAAATTAAACTCATCAAAACTCCTTTTTAATTTGCTCTTCCCTTTTGTTTTTATCCGAAATAGACAAAGAAGTAAAACATAAACACGAAATACGGAGCTTCACGTAGAAAATAAGATATCATCATTAAAAGGTATAAATCAATCACATGTAATAATCATCGCAAAGGCAAACACACCCAACTATTTTTGAAAATTTTCTATTTTTTCAAAAAAAATAAAAATTTCATAAATACAACATACAGTATCATATATTATATATGCAAAATATATCAAAGAAAATCCGGTACACATATATAGGTATAAATGACCACAAAACATGACACAAAACATATAAGCCTTACAAATTAGCATAGTATCGATGTGTCCAAGCATGTGGGGTGGAATGAATGGGTGTGAACTAGTAATAAAGGGCAACACTGAAGAATAAGTAACAATTGACCCGTATCGGCGACTTGTTCGACTAGTTATATGGGTTGAGTAGGTTTTTGAAGACTAACCATCGGTCCGAGTACCATCAGTTACGTGTCAGAAAGGAGGATATTCCTAAGACAACGTTCGAGACTCAGTATGGGCACTTTTCTAGTGATGCCCTTTGATTTGAGGATTGCCCCAGTGACGTTCATGGAATTGATGAACTGTATCTATCTCCCTTACTTACACCGACTTGTAGTGGTCTTTGTGGATGATATACTAGTCTACTCAGCATCGGATGTGGACCACGAGGAGCACCTTCGCACGATGTTGCAAGTGTTCATGGAGAACAAGTTGTACACCAAATTTAGCAAGTTTAACTTTTGGACGGATAAGGTCAGGTTCCTTGGCCATGTGGTTTCCGGCAACGGCATTTTCATTAGCCCTTCCAAAGTTCAGGTCGTTCTGAGTTGAATAGGCCAAAGATAGTCATGGAGGTGCATAGTTTTTTGGGTTCGATCGATTACTACCATAGTTTTGTGCAAGACTTCGCGAGAATTGGGTTGCCTCTCACCCTGTTGACTCGAAAAGATGTGCACTTTGAATGGTCCGAGGATTATGAGTAGGCCTTTCAGGAGTTAAAAGTTAGGTTTACGTCAGCCCCCTATTCTTGTAAGGACATAATTTCTGCAGTCCTGAATTTACTTTAGTATGTCGTATACCGCTACAACCGTCGAAGGAATCTCACGCTGATTTGTTCAGGACGATGGATCCGAATATCAAGTTTCCTCAACAGCAAACATCTTCAAGATTGATTTTAGTATTAATTGTGTTTAAGCTTCGAATTTGATTAAGATAGTATTGGGATATTTTTTTATCAAAATGAGGCATTTTTCTAAGTCAAAATAATTTTTCGAAGATCTATAGGTGAGCTTTTTAAAATATTAATTTTTCTCTTCTATCGTTCAAACGGCAAAGCAATGTCGTTCAAACGACATTGACAAGTCATTCAAACGACCCCTTTGAACGACATCACATGTCGTTTGACAGGTCGCGTGATAGGTGGTTCCTTTATTACTTCAAATGATCACATAATGTTTTGTATTTTTATAGGTCGTTTCTTAGGTCGTTACTAACGACATCTAATGTCGTTCAAACGAAATCGAGAAGCCGATCTAATGACATCCGCCGCCTCAAAAATTTTATTTTGCTATAAATACCTGTTTAGGAAAACTTTTTCATTAAAACTTTTGGCAAACGAAACCTACAAATTTGTAGAATTTTAGTCTTGACTTTTAGGGAACAAAACTTTGTTTTTTGACTCACAAAATCATCCGATATACATTGGTGAATCAATTTGGAACCCAAAATACTTTTTGCCGAAGTTTCTCTTGTAGAGAATAAGATCTCTAAAGATGGATTGATAGTTCTAGCGGGGGCTATTTGCGGATGACTGTGGCCATTGGCGATACTCGAGAGTATTCACTGCTGAAGAGGAGTTACGATTCTTGAGGTCCTCGAGGGAATCTTTGTTGGTTCTAGGCTGCAATCTATGTGGATTTTCTGCAGGAGATTCATTGCAGATTTCACTATGTAATTATAAGTTGTGATTTACATTAGATAGTGAAATAAAAGGTTTTACCCAAAAGGGGGGTTTTCCTTATTCTTGTTTGACGCTTTATTTGTGATTACATGTTTAATTTGTCCGCATAGATGCATGATTAGGGTTTAATAAATTTGGATTACAGATTTACTTTAATTCAATAAGTTTAAAATTGGAAATTTGTGTATTAAATAAATAATTGATATCACGCATTCTCAAATTGGTATCAGATCTTTTAGTTCGGAATTTTTACCTATTAAAATTGGTATCATAGTCGGTTGCTCTAAATTATAAAGTGATCATTTTTTCGTAAAATTTTTGTGATGTCGATTTTTTTACAAAAGACTAATTTTGAAAATTTTTGCAATTTTTCCAATGGAGAACTTATATAATCGGTTGCCCGTCTTTGATGGCACAAATTATTCCTATTGGAAATCCCGCATGATCTGGTTTAAAGGATATCGATGAACGTAGCTGGATTGTTTGTGAAAGAGGTGGACTCCTCCCACTGTCACTATTGAAAATCACTACACCAAAATGGAAGATTTGTGAGTGCTGTTAGCAGTCACAAATGAGCTTTATAACTGCTATTTACCGTCATAATTTAGGGGGCGACAAAAGAAAAATTGTAACTACTAACAATAGTTACAAATTTTTATAACCCCTATGGGGGTTATGACTGGTGACCCTAATTTATAATTGTTATTTGTAACTGCTGTCAGCAGTTACGAATATAATATTTGTAACTGCTGTCGGCAGTTATGAATCTAATATTTATAACTACTGACAACTGTTACGAATCTTATATTTGTAACTGCTATTAGCGGTTACAAAATTGATAATAGTGAAAAATTTGTGACTGCTATTAGCAGTTACAAAAGTTGATTTGTTAAATGTGGTAAGAGCTATAAAAATGTCATTATATTTTCACATAATGATGAAATGACAATAGTAGAATAAAAAAGTAAACTAAAATAAGAAGTAGAACAAATGTCATGAACATGTAACGAGTCTAAAAAAATTCAACAACATTTCATTTATATTTTTAACATTCCAAATATTTGGTACACATAAGACGTGTTTAAACTTAATTTAACGTCAAACAAACCCTTCTTCGATGCCAAATACAAAATCAAAATAGAATAAAAAAATAAAAATGGCACAACACTTTGATGACACGAAATGCGGCGCCTCGGTATCCATTGACTTGTGCTTGTGTTGCTTGCCACGAAGTGTAAATACCTAGACTTAGGCCTTTGAATACTACGTATGCTGGGTATGCCATGTT
Source organism: Sambucus nigra (assembly GCA_949130495.1). Classification (NCBI taxonomy): domain Eukaryota; kingdom Viridiplantae; phylum Streptophyta; class Magnoliopsida; order Dipsacales; family Adoxaceae; genus Sambucus; species Sambucus nigra. The sequence continues at coordinate 381,302,720 of OX422211.1, forward strand.
TACACCTGCAAACAATAAAATATATTTAGATTCATAACTGTTGCCATCAACATCTTTTAAGACAAAGGTGTAATTAAAAATAAACACGTTTTCATGAACTAGCCTAATTCCCTTAAGCAATATTCAGAACAAATAGGAGATAAGATCACGTAAAAAGTATATTAAATAAAAAACAACACACTTTTGCATAAATACTAGAAAAAAGAATAAAATCCTTTCTCACCTACATATTTGAGTATCTGTTCCATATTGTTCAAGAATTCAAGCTCCGCCCATAATTGTCTTCAAAGAATGTAGACAGTAAATGCATAAATGATAGTGAAGAAATTTATAATTGATGTGTTTCAATAGACAAAAAATAAAAACAAAATAAAACTAAAACTTTTTATTGCTTCTCGAGTCAGGCTAAATTATCTGAAGTTGTCGGTTTCATTCATCGTAAATATAAAATTATATGTTAATTTATCTCGATTCTTATCTATCCATTGATAAATGCCCAGAGATGTAATGTTTGGACAATTCTCACCTATTCACGGTGTTAAAATGATTCACATTCCTAAGACATGGACTAAAGCATGCATGTCAAAAAATCGATTGGAGATAGTAATCTTGGTTCCCTGACTGAGCTCGTTAAGAATAGTACAAGTAATTATGTACAACAAACTCATCAACAAGTGCAGGGGGTTCTTGTCACCTTCCCACTCAGACCGCCATGCTCCCATACACCAATCCCAACAATAGAAAATTTCAAGACAAATGCAACTATAAATGCAGATGCAACAGATAATTAACCCCCCAAACTTGTCTTTTCAGCAACAGCAGTAGTGGGAGAGAATGCAGAGGCACCAATAACAGTTCACACCTCATCCTGGTATGAATGTAAATATGGACAAGGATAGGACCATTGTGCAAGTCAAGATTGAAAAAACATCTAACTTTCCAATGGACACGAATGCCTTCAACGCAATCAATTCAAGACAACTGCAGTTTCGGCAACAACAACAATTATATTTATTAAGCTCCGATTTTATGCTTATCTTTAAATAGGACAGCTTACTCAACATGTCTATGAAGCAATGTTGAACAAGGTTTCTAACAGTTGGAACCCTACATTGTCTTCAAAATATACATAGAGTCTACTATAAGGACCTTATATATACATACCCCCGTACAATTTACAAACTGTTTTTTTTCAAAACGTCTCTAGCTGCTAGTTTTTTTAAAAAAAAGCAATGCAATTTTAGTTTTTCTTGGATATATTGCTTTAATGTTTAATGTCTAATAGAGGAATATGAAATTAGTTTACTTTTGTAATAGATTTATTGTTATATTCGTGTTTTCTATACATGAAAATGAAAAATGGTTGGGTTATGATCCTATGGACTTGGTGGTGGAGAGACAGGAGTTAGACTAATAATGATACTTAAAAGTAATGGTTTTTCGGCATTATTGATGTAGGATAGGTAGAAAATATATCTCGTCATCTTGAATGAACAAAAATTATTATCTTATAGTTTGTTCAATCCCTATTGAAAAAAAAATTGGGTCCTTCCCTCATCTAGGTCTGAAGATATCTAATGCCTCATAGGACTTTTCCGTGCTCATTATACAATAGTGTGCAAGACCCATCACCTTGTGCTAAACATGTCCTGTATAGAGCATACATGCATAGATGCTGAAAGAAGTATGAGCTAATGGATTGGTGAGAGTATTACCATCCAATTGGTGAGAGTATTATCCTCACAGTTGAGTTTTTTGTACTAAACATGTCCTGTATGGAGCGTCCATGCATAGATGCTGAAAGAAGTATGAGCTAACGGATTGGTGAGAGTATTACCATCCAATTGAATGTATGTAAATAGTAGAATAAAGTGGAAAGATGCTTGAATTTGTTTAGTGCGCTCATGGAAAATGATATTACTAGCAATGAAGATATCAGTCCAATTATCACATTGCATCAGTATTAAAGAAGGAACATCAATGTTGAGATCCTATATAAGGGAACAAGCTCGCAACATCTCCGAATAACTATGAACCATTGCTCGGTTTTCAACTTCAGCACTAGAATGTGCCATAAAATTTTTGTTTACTCCACTAACTGATGATTTTGCCCCCAACACAGGTACAATAGTCACAGGCAGAGATCACTTATCAGAGCGATTACGAGTAAAGTCTTACACAATAATCTGGAACATTCTTAAGATGATGCAAATAATAAACAACCTCAAAGTGATGATGAGGAACATTTGTTTATTAACATCTAACCAACTTCCTTTTGCTTGATAGTAGAGTTCGTAAGATCACTAGCAAAGGGATAATTGAGAGACAACAAAAAAGAAGGCAGAGCACCAAAAGTTGGATATTGCTTCAATCTGAATGAAAATAGTGAATAATGAAAATAATGATGCCTTCCGCAGAAGTAATCAAGACAATGGTGTCAACAATGAACAAACAAAGATAAAATGATCATAGGTAAAGCAAGCGAAACCAAATGCAATTACATCTCTCTACTGAATCTATCAAGACAACTGTGGGGAGATTGCTTCAAAGTTAAAACCATACAAGGCCTTTTGTAGTCGATAGGTAAGTTTATTTCATCTGATAATAATGTATCCAGGAGGCTAATATATATACACTTCCTCTTAAAGTTCACGATGCAAGTCATTCTTTATTGATAGGTGACAAGGATCAAGTGGCAAAAGACAAGAAGATTACAATAGTTTATTCATAAGAAGCTGTAAACAAAGAGAATGACAATTCCTATTCAAACACTTTTGAAACCTAATTTCTAGATTGTAATTGCATTTCAAAAACACCAAGTGTATAAGCAGAGGCAGTGGACATAGTGCCACTGGTAGATTACCTCGATTAGGTTGTTCAATACATTTCTCCCATCATGAAAATATATCTCAAGGATATTGGAAAAATATTGTTTATCAAGCCGTAGAAGCCTACATAACTCGTAAACTCAAACTGTATAAGGCTGAGCAATGTTGCAAAGAATATAAACTTCTCCAAACAAGTTATTAGATTCTAGTTTTGAAACAACACTGAAGCATGATTCAGATGAAAATAAGATGACCTCTCCCAATTAAATAAATGGTGGGAATACTCATAACGAATTACACATTTTCACATGAGGGGAATTTTATTTAATGTCAGTTTTCTAGTTACCTTCACTCACTGCAGTGACTATGTACTTCACATATATATATTTCGGGGACAGGCAATACTTGGGGTCCATAAAATGCTCGATAGAAGGTAATGATGCCATTTGCAAGTACCAGTTATTTTGTGCCCTCCGTGCAAGTAGCTGTGACGGTAAGTTTTATTCCACCCTTTATCCTAAGACAAGTCAGGTCAAATGATCACAACTTATAATTTAATGTAGAAAGCATTATGATTATCAATATTAACACCAAAATAACCTTATACAAATCCTCTATAATTTCTGAATGAACCAGTAGAGGAATCTATGAGATATTTTATTATTAAGTTGGGAAAAAAGATCTTGCCATTAGAAACCAAAGAGTTTTTAGCCCACCAAATTATATCAATAGTTCTTAAGAAAGATACTAACAAAAACTTATTGCTTTATGGATTGAACTGATATCTATGAGAAATCTCCCAAAGTTGGAAGATATTAAGAACTTGGGGGAATTATGTTTTGAAAATGGTGAGAAGCGATTTGCAAAAATGCAAAGAAAATTCAGAAGAGTTGAAAATATGGTTAGAATATTCACGACTTTACAACATATAGAAAAATTAGAAGAATGATATATGCCAATAGACTGAATTTTATCCAGGGTAGTCATTTTATATTGCAATGCTCTCCAAGCCAAAATAGATATCCAAGGATGAATGAAGCAGTGCCACATATTTTTCCTCCATGAAAGATGATTTTGTCAAGGAAATAACACGTTGATAGCATATTTTAAACACATATCTCTATATTTCTAGGGAACATATTAGCTTATTTTTCAGTGGAGAAATGGGAAGGTGTATCTTTTCAATTCAAAGAATATAGAGGGAAAGTTTGCTTTGAATTCTGCTGAGAATATCCAACATATTTTAAAGATATAAGAAGCCACGAAGACATTATCACGATCCATACCCTTATTGGGTGAAGCTAGATGTTCTCCGAGACAATTATCTTTCCAAAAATTGATGTTATTACCATCTCCCACACACCACTGAGAGTGAAGACTGATTAAATTCAAAGCATCTTTGTATCCAATCTATAAGAAAGACATTTTGCCAGTTTGACTAGAAAGCTTTTTGAAGTTAAATCTATGTTTTAGGAAAGCAACACACATAGAAAAGGATTGAAGTAGACTCCATGCTTGATAATAATAATATCTCTATTTAAAATACTGAGATTAATAAAACCAATGCCCCCATTTTCATAAGTAGAACAGACTTTAGTCGAAGCAATTTTGATGCGATCCATTTTAGAAATGTTTCAAGACTTTAGCTGAAGCTAATGTAAATACATACGGTGAATGTCATTGGATTACCGAGATTGCAATGTATGCTATGGTCATAAAAGTTTTTATCACAAGTCACTCAATGAGGCTTCACATGTATAATCAATTTGTGAAATTGAAGATGCTTCCTATTGCGGGTACACGGTTTGCTTCTATGATTATCATGCTCAAAAGATTCATTATTATAAAGAGAGGCCTTCAGAGTTTGGTCATTAATGGGAGGTGGAATTTGTATAAGGAAGATGATGTTGGGAAAGCCCAATTTTTTAAGGAGAAAGTATTGAGTGACAAATGATGGGACAAAGTCGACTATATCCTTCGTTTTACTGAGCCTATTTATGATATGCTAAGGCTTGCCGATACGGGCCAACCATGTCTTCACTTGGTGTATGATTTGTGGGATAGCATGATTAAAAAATTTAAAACGGTTGTATATAGGCATGAGAGGAAGGAAGAACATGAGGATTCATCGTTTTATGAGGTTATTCATACCATTTTTGGTTAATAGGTGGGGAAAAAGAAACACACCCCTTCACTGGGTAGCACACTCATTGAACCCTGGATAACTAATTAACTAGTTCCTAATTTCCTTTAATTAGTTATTTGACTTTTAATTTTAATTTTTTAGTTAAATTTTTTCCCCCTTAGGTATTATAGCCAACAATGGCTCAGTGGAGGTGCAAATCGTGTTGAGCCCAATAAGGAGGTGGAAATCACAAGCTAAAGAAAGAAGTGTTTGATGATATTCTTTCTAAATGCATCCGAACGTCAAATGGTCAACATTGAATTTGCGAAGTTCTCATCTCTTTCTTACGAGTTTAATGAGTTTGATTCTATAAATGACAGAGGAGTACTTGATCCTCGTTTGTGGTGGGTTCTCCATGGATCTTCTACACCAAAGCTTCAAGACTTGGCCACAAGATTTCTTGGCTAACCTTGTTCTTCATCATGTTCAGAGAGAAATAGGAGAACTTATTATTTTATTACAGTGAAGAGAAACAAGTTGACTCTAAAACGTGCCGAAGACTTAGTGTTTGTTCATAGTAATCTTCGACTTCTATCGAGGAAAAGTAATCAATACAAGGAAGGAGATGGCAAGATGTAGAATGTGGGTGGGGATACATTCGATTCATTTGAGGTTGAAGGTGCCAGGATATTAGAGGTTGCAAATCTATCACTTAATGAGCCAGAGTTGGATGAAATGTTTTTAGGGGAATGCAATGAAGATGTTGAAGATGATGAGGAGTGAGGAAAATTGGAGTTCAAAGTTCTTTTTTGTTTAATGTTTAGAATTGGTTTTATATGCATTTTAGTTGTTTTTTCCTAGTTTGGATCGAAGTTTGATGTTATGTATGGATTTAATACTAATGTTATGTTTCTTTGCATTTTGATTGTTACGGGATTTAATGTCATTGTGATGTTTAATGTTTAGAATAGATTTAATACTCTTAATGCTTATATGAATTTAATATGAATTATGTAATGTTGTTCTTAGTATGAGATTAGTATTAATGTGATATTTTATATTTTTTTATATATAAAAATAATTATAAAAAATATTTATTTGATGTCGTGTACCCACCGTGTCGTGTCCTAATTTTTTTAGATTTGTCGTGTCGGCGTATCCGTGTCGTGTCGGACACGACACCCGTGTCCGTGCTACATAGGCTATGTCTAATTTCTCCTCTCACATCTTTGTAAATGGCCTATTTAGACTTACTCCTTAATCGATATCACAATAAGCTCATCACAATTCATTATAGTAAAATCCAATCTTTCTTAATTTTATAATCTTAATTTTTTCCCGGCGCGTAGCACTGATAAACAAATTCACACAAACTAGTAAACAAATATCAATAATTCTAGCTAAAATTCACACAAACTAGTAAACAAATATTCTTGTAGCTTAATCTAAAAGTTATATTACAACAACCAATTGGCAATCCGGGTTTTCAATTGGTTCACCCTCAACCACCTATCATCACTACAAATAATATATACAAAAACTAATGAAATATGTAACATCGTTAAATGTTAAAATTTAAGAAAGGAGTACGTACATACCATCGGCAACAATACGCTCATCTTTGGTGGCACTAACTTGATTATTACGACATTATATACCTAATTCAACCAAAACACAAAATCAAAGTGATAAATAATAATGATTATTACAAGCACACGTTAATGTAAGATACACACATTTGAAATGAACAACTGCAAAACTTGTTTACAAAAACATACCTTTAGCTGCTAAAAATTCAACCTAATTGAATCAATCATGTCACAAACACAAAATTAACAACTGTTAGTCCTTGAAACTGTAAGTCCAAAAATGCAAGAATGAAAAAACGTATCAAATGAGAATGAAAAAACAAGAATGAACTAATGGATGTATTGAGACCTTTGGCAAAATTTCAACACAAAACATATATGGATGAATTTCCAAGGGTTTTTATTTGGTTTAGGCTACGATAATACACAAAACATATATGGATGTATTTTTATTTGGTTTAAACTACGATAATACACAAAACCTTCAAAAACAATCAACATCAAGAAAATATATTATAAACAGAGAAATTTACCTAACGAAACCTTTGGCAAAATTTTTGTAAAAAGAGAGAGAGAGAGCGCAAAGAGAGACGAGGGAAAGAAGTGGAGCGGGAGCGGGAGCTTGAAGAGGAGAGAGGAAATAAGAGGGAAATTAAACTTTTTGGCAAAATTTGTGACTGCTATGAGCGGTCACAATTAAGTATTAGGCTAAAATTTGTGACTGCTATGAGCGGTCACAAATTTGTGACTGCTAATAAGAGTCACAAATTAAGTCTTAGGCCAAAATTTGTGACTCCTCATAGCAGTTATAATTTTGTGACTGCTTGTAAGAGTCACAACTTAAGCCTACTAATAAATTTATGATTGTTTGTGGCAGTTATAAATTTGTGACTGCTTATAGCAGTCGCAAATAAATTATATGGTAAGATTTGTGAGTGTTATTAGGAGTGACCAAACAATTGACTCAAATTTTTATTACAAAAAGATTTTATCACTCCTAATGGCAGTTACAAATAATTTTGTGACTGCTCCCGGGAGTGATAAGTTTGTCACCCCCATTAGCACTCACAACAAAGCAGTCACAAAATTAGTATTTTGGTGTAGTGAATGGCACCACTCCCAGACGTTTGTCTGACTTGACTGAGGATGATTATAAATGGAGAGCCTATAACTCCCGTGGCCTGAGTGCTATTTCTGAAGCCATCACCCCTGACGAGTTATGTCGTATTATGACGTGCACCACATCTAAAGAGGCATAGGATATCCTTCGATTGACACATGAGGGTACCACTGCGGTAAAGGCGTAAAAATTATCAAATTTGAGAACCCAGTTTGAGACAATCACCATGTCAGAGTCTGAGTGTTTTGACGAGTTTTATGTTAGGTTATCGAACATAGTCAACAAGAGTTTTAATTTGGGGGAAAATTTTGATGAGACAAGGGTTGTTAAAAATATTTTGAGATCATGCGCATCCCATTTTATTCCTAAGGTCACTGTTTTAAATTCTTTGGGGATATTAGATACACTTAGGTTAGAAGAACTCTTAGGAGACCTTCAAACTTATGAGATAGACATGTTTCCAAAACCATTAATCTAGGGAATAATCTAAAACATGTGAGGAAGTGTCTAGGAAGAAAGAGAAGAAGAATAAAGAGAGAGTTTGTGAGTCCGAGTCTGAGGTAGAGTTTGATTTTTATAATATAACCATGTTTGCTAAAAAAATTTAAAAATTTCTCAAATTTTCCAAAGAAAATTCTTCCAATAAAAAGATGTTTCAGAAAAATAAAAAGAAAAAAAAGGTCAAAGGGAGCGGTAAGAAAGAGGAAGAGGCGAGATGTTTTGAGTGCCAGGGCAAAGAGCAATAGTGATGAGGAGGTGAATGATTTGGGGATGAATCATCCCATGCTATGTGTGTTGCCTTTATGGCTAGTCACATGAGCACATCTAGTTTGTCCCACGATGATGAGGACACTTGTATACGTGAGAGCCCTGATGATGATTTGAGTGTTTCTAGTGAGCATGAGAGTGAACTTTAAAGTGAGGGTGAAAGCGATCTCCAAAAAGCATTTAGATATTTATACACCGAGACCTTAAAGACGAAGAAGTTGAATAAAGAGTTAGGCCTTAAGGTGTTAGATTTAGGGGGAGAGATAAGTTTTGAGGGGATGTGAGGCGTTCTCAAGTCAACTCACGAAGCTGAAGAATTATTTAAGTGATCAGTTGATCGTCTTAGGCCCGAGAAAGAGTAAAATTGAATCCCATGTGTCCCACCTCGAGAGAGATATCGAACGTGCTCGGGAGGTCAAGGTTACTATAGAAGATGCGTCTAAGAAGGTTGGAAAGATGCTCCTCGGTCCCGCTTTGGGTAATGTTGAGAGATTAGGAATAGGACAATTTGTCTACTTCCCATGGTACACCCGAGCCGATTCTCGAGTTTGTGATAGAGCCATATGGCTCTCGACCTAACCCACCTAGGCGTTCGATTACCGATAGGAGAGTGCGTCCAAGATATTTTGAGAGATGTGTTCCTAGGCCCGTGTATGTTTGCACCCATTCAAAAAAGAAAGAACACATTATGGAATTCTGTTTTAAGTTGGGTAGTGTGTCTCGCAAATTTTTGCGTTGTTATGCTATGACACGTGTTCCTACACACACTCCCACACATGATACTTTGCATGATCATGCACATCACATGAGAGAGTTTGCACACATTCGAGAGAAAGTTAAGTTTTTAGTCAAAACTTCACATGATTTGGTGGATGTTTTTCATAAGATGTCAACTCCTTTGGAAAAATCCTTCGCACCTAATGGTTGAGGTCTAGGCTTGTTCACTAGCATAGGATGATTTTCATGATGATATTTTATACCTTGTGTGTACCACTTTTATATTTATTTTTTCCATTTTGATATATTTTTTCAAAAAACCCAAAAAGATTTTAGTTTTTGACAAATTTTGAAAAATTAAATAAAGATTTTCTATTTTTTTGAGAAAAATTGAAAATGCCAAAAAGATTTTATTTTGATAAAAAAATTTGAAAAAGAGAAAATATTTTTGTATTTATTTTTACAAAGTTTGTAGATGGACATTTAGGATGACCAAGTCACAACATCATTCCATATTCACGTGACTATTTGATAGTGTTGAGACGATACATCATTTCCTTCGCGTTGCTTTCTATATGTTTGACTCGTAGTCGCCTTTAATGCATACGTGCACGGATTTATTTGATTATTGTACTTGTCTATCACATGTTGGTCGAAGTGTTTTCATCTCAATTATGTCTTTAAAACGAACAAAATGCGATAAAACTTGACATTGAAAGTAGTGCATATGTTAGAACCTTTACCCGTGAGGAATTTTTTTAACATGAAAAAATGATGAGTGAATACGGGAAAGGGCTACGAAAGGAGCAATTAAACTTTGCGGGAAAGCCACCATTTAAAATAGCCAAAAAAAGTGTGGCATTGTAAAAAGTAGCCAAGGCAAAAATAGTTTAGTTTGATATGATCATTCAAAAGAAAAAGAAGAATAGAAAAATATGATCATTACGATATATAAGGGAGTTTGGTTGGAAATAAATCAACGAGTTTGCACGTCCTGACAAAGTCTTGAAAAAATATTAAATATTTTTAGACGTTATTAGTGTAAAAATCATATATAACTTTGATTTGTTGAGAAGATTCAGTCGATGTCATTTGAATTCAACAATTTTTACACCTAAGGACGATTTTGAGTTCATTCGTTAGGAGTTTCCATATTCATCATGCACACATGCTATGTATGTTTGAGTTGATTTTCCTATTGAATATGTTCACACCCATTCATTATGTTTACATGATTTGGTTATATTAGTGTAAATTCATGGTATGTGCTTTTTTGTAAATTATCCTTGCATAAAAAAATTAAAAAATAAAAAAGAGTTTGTGAAATCTTTTTTAGTATTTCCTTGCAAAAGCGTAATTAGTATATATTTTCTATGCTTTTTGTGACACTCCTATTTATTTTTGTTTATTCTTTTCCTTGTCTATTTCGGACAAATAAAAAGGGGGAGAACTAATTGTGAATAATGGGGGAGTGAGAGTTTGTATTATGGGGGAGATTTGAGATTTACTCTTGATTTGATTTATGCTTTATCTCATTTCAAAATCGATGCGTCACGAAGGTATTTGTTTGATTATTGTGCGTACGACTTTGATGATCATTTGGAAAGCACATAAAAGAAAACAAGGAAACCAAAGAGATTTTATTTGAAGAGAATTAAAGTTGAAGATTTTTTAAAGACTTGCATTTTTAGTATCTTTCCACTTTTGGGTTCATGGGAGGGTATTAGAATTGTATAGGCATTTAATTGAGAATTCGGATTGTTTTATTTTGCACCGGCATAGACATAGGTGGAGATTTACAAGGATATAACTTTCATAGTCCTGAATTTACTTTAGTATGTCGTATAACCCTATAACCGTCGAAGTAAGCTCACAATGATTTGTTCAAGATGACGGATCCAAATAATAAGTTTCTTCAACAACGAACATCTATGAGATTAGTTTCGGTAAGAATTGTGTTTATGTTTCGAATTTAATTTACAATAGTATTGGGATATTTTTCAAAACTGAGAATATAATTTCTTTGAGTATATGCTTTGATACCCCAATTTTAAAATCCTAAATACGAGATGGTACACACAATATACAAAACTTAAAATTTCTTCCAAATTTAACAATTCAAGATCCCAAATTTTAATTTCCACTAAATTAAAATTAAACTCAACTAAACAATTATTTAATTTTCTTTCAAAGAAAAATTAAATAAATTCAATTCAAGTTCTTCATATTCCCAACAAACAAAGAATGAATATTTTCAAATTAAATTTCTTGACTTGAATAAAACTAAAATTACTCAAACTTAACTAGCACCAAAAATACACCATTGTTTTGAATAAACCAATTTTTAGTTTTTTAAACCTACACATACATCTAAATTATTTTTCTAAGATAAAAATATAAACCAATACACAACGCCGTAATGTACGAGGAAAACCCACAACGGGAAAAACCTCGGATGGCCCAGCCAACAAATCCATTAGGTATGATTTTACATAAACAAGACAAAAGACATACTTCCTCGACTCGACTCTTTCTCAAGCCTTGATGCTTCTTCTTGCTTCTACCTCCGCCTAGTTGATAACTCCGGAATCCATCGATGGGGCTCAGCTATCGTCATACATACGAAAGCCTCTCCATCATATGCACACCATGAATTACAACAAATATGGACTCCTCCGTAGGAAACCTTCCTTTTTAGGATGAGAATAAAATCAGGTCCCAACTTGATATATTAAGAAACTTTGATCAAACAAAACTATGGGTGTAAACTTTGTGTTTTGATGATAATTAAACTAAAAAAATCAAGAACACAAATGAGACTTTTAGTGAAAGGATTTTTCTCTCTAAAGCACTTGAAAAGTATGAAAAAGTCTCTTTAAAAATGTTGTTCCCGCACACATTAAATCAGGTAAAAAGTTAATGGGAAAATGGACGGTTAAAAATGAAAACTGACAAAACTGTGCAAAAACCGTCAGGTCATTCAAATGACTTGGTTCGAACGAGATTTCAGAGTAAAAATAGGCAAACATCTCGTTAGGTAAAACTCGTTCGAACGATGTCGTTCTAATGAAATTTCTAACGACATTTCAGAAAATAGATACGAAGTTCGTTCGATATCTCGTTCATGGTTTCATTCGAACGACCTGGGCATCTTGTTCGAACGAGATCCCAGTTTCGTTCAAACAACTTTTTAGAAAATTCAAAAATGCTTTTTAAGCTCAAAAACTTTTATGTATAGTTTTAAAATGATTTTCTGGAAAAAATGAAAAGTCGTTACGATAAAAGTTTTATGAAAAGACACCCATAAAAAATATCCAAGACTCTATGTATATTAAATGCATACATACCTTTAGAGACCTTGGAATTTAAATGTTGATGACGTCTAAACTTGGCACAAAAATTGGCACTAATGATATCTTCACGATAGGCTTAATCGCTATGTCTTTAACTCGAATGTAATAAGCTTGAAAGGATATAACAAACTACTATCCTATGACTCAATTAGTTTTGTCCAAAATTAAGTCAACACTACAAATAGAATCAATTGGAAATTTTCCCTTATAAATCTCCCCCTTTGGCTTTTTCGGGGCAAACCCCAAAATAAAAAATCCTATGGGCCGTCAAGATCTTCTAAAAAGACACAAACCTCCCAAGATAAAAAAAAAAATACAGATGCTTGACTAGACAAGTGGAATGAAATGCTTTGCTACATTAAAAGGTTGCCACTAAAGATGAAAACTTGCACACTTAAGCACAGCATCAAATGCATATGGAATATAATAATATAAAGTGCATAAATAAATTCTCCTCCTTTCTCTAATATGATCTACCTAAGAAAGACGTCTCCCCATAAGTTAGATTTTTCCAAATTAAAAGGTTTAGATACCATTTCTCCCCCTTTTCGTTCAGCAATAGACAAAGATTAAAATGCATATACTAACTCATTTCTCCCCAATTAAATCAAATACTCCCCCTAAATGAAACAAGGGATATTAATAATGAAAAAACAATTATATAATGCAATGGTTAATAAATTGACAAGAATAATAAAGCACATAGCATGAGAAGCAACTAATCCAACATAAATATTAATAAATACCAACTATGATGTGATAGAAAAAATGATACCAAATAGAATAATCTAATATAAGCATGAGATATCATGATACATGGACTAGATAGTATGGCAAAAACTCAAAAGTAAAAGAAATATGTATATATATATATATATATATATATATATATATATATATATATACACACACACACACAAAAATAAACTAATAACGCGCATGAACATATACATAGATATAAACACCATACCTAACACAAAATACATTAAGCTTTTCACACTCATTTGGCGTAAATGTGTCTAAATAACATGTGGTAAATGGAAATGAATGGGTGTGAACTAACAAAAGAATTAAAACCCAATCACTTAAACATGTTCACGGAGTTCTTATTTGATAGCAAGACTTTATCAAACATCAATATAGCCTCATGTGACAAGATAAAGTGAACTTTAAAGGAACAAACAAGCACCATTCACACAAGCCTAGAATTTTGATGATTCTATAAACCAATAGAGTCATGACAAAATAAGCATGGCTAGGATACATTGTCATTATGCAAACCCATTGATATATACATCCAAGAATCCTCGATAATAATGATTATTTTCTTTTCTTTTGAATGTTCATATCAAACTCAACTTTGGCCTTGGCTAATTTTAATAATGCCACATTTTTACGCCATATTTCAATGGTGTCTATTCACGTGAAGTAATTTTGTCTTTCGCAGCCCGATGCCATTGATAAACAATATACCGAATAAATATTTTTCTATTTTTTTATAAATCCGGGTAACTCTTCTTATATGCTCAAATCCTCCATAGTCATAGCAACATGTAGATGACTAAATTGATAGGAGAACATCTCACTTAGCTCCAATATACATGTGAAGTTAACGATCAAATGAGCTCGTGCATGTGTGAATCGAGGCATATAAAAGAGAATCCATTAAGCAAGTCAAAGTCAAACTACTTCATGCAAGCATGATAAATAACACTTTAAGGATTGAAAATCTTAACCAAAAGTTCTAGCCACATGGAAGAGGGGATGATATTGGATTCAAGTACAAGTATATGCCATATAAAATGTGTAAAACTAAAATACAAAAAAAATCTTTTTGAGCTTTTCAAAATTTTTAAACAAGCACAAGGATAACCTAAAAGAAAAAAAAAATTGTATTTTAAATAAGACAAAACAAAAAATGAAATAAAAAAGATATACATATCATGATTCTATCACAAATTATATAATAAAGTACAAACTATAATACAATAAACAAACATACAACTAGCAAGATTTTATCATGACGCAAAAAAGCTAGTGTATGTAAAAAGAACTAACACAATCAACCTTCAGAATTAGCAAGGGAGGAATCATGTGCAAGTAAATGAGAATCATAAATTCTATCACGTAAAATCTCCAAATCGGATCTCCTAACCCACATGAGTGAAACACGACGCTCTCGAGATTTGGTGACCTTGACTACTCTACCCACTGACATTCTAGGACCATGTTTAAGATGAAAATAAATTTTTCTAAGGTGCCCCTTCCGACCACAATGTGTGCAAGTGAAAACACGGCGAGAAGTATTACCTAAATATTGATCTTTTCTAGTGCTCCTAGATGATTCGCTCAAAACTATAGTTTTGGCTTTATTAATGGAAGTATCTTGAGTATCGAAGCTAATACCACACTTATCGTCTTTGATTTGGATGGTCCCTGAGATTTTATCTAATTTCTCTAACCTACACTCCAAATCAAATTTGACCCGACTTGAGTCTTTTGATTTCTCTTCAAGTTCTACTATTCGAGACTCAGGTAAACTCCTACTCTCTTCATACTCGAGAATATCTTTCTGCATAGGCTCCATTAAACCTCTAAGGCTATCTCTTTCACCTTCAACTTACTCTTGCTTCTCATGAAGAATTCTCTCACGTACCATAAGATCTTCAATCAAAACACTCACATCACTAGCTATGGTACGTTATCTCATTTTAGCTTCTAACTTTAAGTTAGCCCTTTTTAATTTCAATGATTTCTCATACAACTCATGAAAAGCCGCTTGAAGTTCACTCTCCTCTTCTTCATCTTCATTCTCACTCTCTCCTCCCCTATATCTACCATCAAACTTTCGGGATTCACAAATAATGGCCTCGAAATTGTCATGTTTTAAGTTATCTTCAACAAAAGATTTTTCACTATCGCTCACATGACATGACATGAACGCGACATAATTGTGCTCTATGAGGGAATCGGGTCCCTCTTTCGGTTCACTATCAGTAAGGGTTGCATTATATGCAATTAGTTTTTTCCCCTCCTTCCTTAGTCTAGTGGGACACTCAAATACCATATGGCCATAATCCTAACAACCTTAACACCGATTTGACTAGTCCCTAATAAGATCCACATCATGAATTTTAGGGAATTTCTCAGCTTGAACTTCTCAAACTTCTTATAATCATTTTTAAGTTTCTCTTTATTAGTCTTGAGAAATTTTCTAAACTTCCTAGCAAATAAAGCCATATCTTTCGAGTCAATATCAAACTCATCATTCCAAACCGATGTTTCCTCCTTTTGGGCTTTCAAAGATATGCCCTTGTATTTCTTCTTCTCATCCTCGGAGGGAAACATGTTAAGTTCATAGGTTTGAAGGTCACCTACAAGCTCTTCAAGTTTCGTAGAGTCCAAAGTGCCTAAAGAATTTAAAACGGTCACTTTTGGAATAAATCTACCGGGTAATGACCTCAAAATATTCTTCACGACACAGTTATCGTGTATCTTTTCTCCAAAATTAAAGCATGAATTCACAATATCTGACACTCTTGCATATAACTTATCAAATGTCTCACCTTCTAATATCTTAATCGTTTCACATTGAGTGGTGAGGTTTTGGAGTTTCGAAACTATAACGACACTTGTTCCCTCATGGGTGAGTTAAAGTATATTCCATACCTCATTAGACGTTTCACACGTCATAATTCGACGAAACTCATCCGGTGTGACCGCACTAAAAGGGCATTTAAACCATGGAAATTAAAATTAGCTAACTTAAGCTCAGTCTCACTCCATTTTTCTATGGGTTTAGGTACACGAACCTCTCCTTCTAGGCATATTAGTGGAGTCCGCCCTTTTAACTACTCACAGCCAAACCCGATCATCTAAGGATTTAAGTGCCGACCTCATACGCACATTCCAATACGCTTAGTTCGAACCATAAAAAATAAGGAATTTTGTAAAAGGTAAATTTTCCATTTTAAATAAAAAATAAAGACAAAGGATCTTAACATGATAATTTAGCGTTCCCGCTCTGATACCAATCTGAAAATTTGATTTCTTAGAGTATATTCTTTGATACCCCAACTTTAAAATCCTAAATACGAGATGGATGACACAATATACCAAACTTAAAATTTCTTCCAAATTTAACAATTAAGGATCCCAAATTTTAATTTCCACTAAATTAAAATTAAACTCAACTAAGCAAATATTTAATTTTCTTTCAAGCAAAAATTAAATAAACTCAATTCAATTTCTTCATATGCCAAACAAACTAATCATGAATATTTTCAAATTAAATTTCTTGACTTGAATTAAACTAAAATTACCCAAATTTAATTAGCACAAAAAATATACCATTGTTGTGAATAAACCAATTTTTATCTTTTTAAACCTACACATACATCTAAATGATTTTTGCAAGATAAAAATAAAAACCAACACACAATGCTGCGATGTATGAGGATGGGTATGGTTTTACATAAGCAAGACAAAAGACTTACTTCCTTGACTCGACTCCCTCTCAAGCCTTGACGTTTCTTCTTAATTCTACCTCCACCTAGTTTGATAACTCCAGAATCCACTACAGTCTCGCAATCCACTGATGGGGCTCAGCTACCATCAAACATACGAAATTATATCCTTCATATGCACATCACGAATCACAATAAACACGGACTCCTCCATAGGAAACCTTCCCTTTTGGATGAGAGTAAAACCCGGTGCCAAATTGAAGATCTCAAAACATAATATATTAAGAAACTTGGATCAAACAAAACTATTGGTGTAAACTTTGTTTTTTGATGAGAATTAAACCATAAAAATCAAGAACACAAATTAGACTTTTAGTGAAAGGATTTTTCTCTCTAAAGCACTTGAAAAGTATGAAAAAGTCTCTTTAAAAATTTTGTTCCCGCACATATTAAATCAGGTGAAAAGCTAGTGGGAAAATGGGCGATTGAAAACTGACAAAACTGTGCAAAAATTGCCAGGTCATTCGAACGACTTGATTCGAACGAGATTTCAGTGTACAAATTTTCTACGGGAGATTCATTACAGATTTATTATGTAATTGTAAGTTGCGATTTACGTTGGATAGTGAAATAAAAGGTTTTACCCGCAAGGGTTTTTTTCCTGAATCTTATTTGTCGCTTGATTTGTGATTGCGTGTTTAATTTAGCCACATAGATGCATTATTAAAGTTTAATAAATTTGGATTGAAGATTGACTATAATTAAATAAGTTTAAAATTAGAAATGTGCGTATTAAATAAATAATTGATATCACACATTCTCAAATTGGTATGAGATCTTTTAGCTCGGGATTTTTACCTCTTAAAGTTCTTATCCTTCCAGAGTATTACAAAGGTTATACTGTGAATTGTGATGTTTCCAAGTCAAGACTTGGTGCGGTATTAATGCAGGATAGTCCGGTGGTCTCTTATGCATCCCGTCAGTTAAAGGTGTATGAGAGTAATTACCCCACCCATGACTTGGAATTAGTCGTTGTGGTGTTAGCACTTAAGAGATGGAGGTACTACCTATACGGGGAATGATTTAAGGTGTTTTTAGATCATAAGATCCTCCAGTATATTTTCACACAGCGTGACCTCAATCTTCGTCAGAAAAGATGGATAGAGTTGATGAACGACTATGACTTTTCCTTAGAGTGTCATCTGGGAAGGCCAATGTGGTGGCTGATGCCCTTAGTCGAAAGTCTGGGCTTACTCTGGCAGTGATGAAGTGTTACTAAGCAAAGATATTCAATAAACTACAGAAGTTTGACCTGCATGTCCTGCGGGGTTACGATAAGGTGTACCTTTGAGGAGTAGTGGCCAAGCCACTCATCCAGCATAAAGTTTTAGACACTCAATCTTGTGACCCTGAGTTTGCACATTACCGTGATCGTATTCAGAGCGATGAGGTGTTCGCCGCTTTTACCATGGATAGGGATGGAAGTGTGTGGTACAAGGGCAGGTTTAATTATCCCATTTATTGATGATATTCACGACGAAGTGATGGAAGATACCCATCACTCACGCACCAGCATACATTCTAGTGCTACGAAGATGCATAAGGGCCTATGTAGTGACTTCTGATGGTCTGGTATGCAAAGGGATAAAGCGACATAAGCCAAGTGGTACACTTTCCAATAGGTGAAGGCAGAGAACAAGAGGCCGACAGGGCTGTTGCAACCACTACCCGTAGTAAAGTGGAAGTGGGAGCACATCATAATGGAATTTATCACATCTTTACCACGGTCTGAGTGTGGTCATGAAATAGTATGGGTTATAGTGGATCGACTCTTAAAATATTCACGCTTCTTATATATTAAGGTCACGGACATCATGGAGAAGTTGGCAAGGTTGTATGTCCAAGAGATAGTCTGACTTCATGGTGTTCAGGTCTAAATAATCTCAAATAGGGATCCTCGATTTGTGGCTCGATTCTGGAAGAAGTTTTAGTAGGAATTGGGCATCGAGTTGAGCATGAGCACAGTATATCACCCTGAGACAGATGGACAGTTGAAACAAACCATCCATATCTTTGAAGATATGTTGAGAGCTTGCGCGCTTGATTTCCAGAGTAGTTGGGCGAAGAATCTGCATCTGGCAGAGTTTTCCTAAGACAACAGTTACCAAGAAAGCATTAAAATGGCTCCATATGAAGCTCTTTATGGGATTTCGTGCCGCTCTCCAATTTGTTGGTCAAAGGTGGGTGAGAAACATCTCATCAATCCGAATTTGATCAGAGAGATGACTGATAAATTTTGGGTAATTTGGTAGAGGCTCATGACGACTCAGAGTCAACAAAAGAATTACGCTGATAATCGACGGATACTTTTTGAGTTTGGGGTAGGTGACCATGTACAATTGAAGGTTAAATTGAGGACCAAAAGTCAATAGTTTGTCTAAAAGGGAAATCTTTCCCCTCTGTATATCGGCCTCTTAGATATCTTGGGACGAATTGGGGATGTATCATATCGCTTGGCGCTACCTCTGCAGTTGTTCCAAGTTTATAATATGTTCCAATTTTCTATATTGAAGAAGTATATTCATGATCCCCGGCATGTCATCAACTAGAACCAGATTGAGTTGGATGAAGACGTCATGTTTCCAACGCAAACTGTGTCTAGTGCAGCATGTTTCCAATGTGATAAGGACCTAAAGAATTTCCATCATTTTCTAAAATCTCGTTGGAACACCCTCATTCGAATGAGGTGCATTATCGTTCAAATGAGGGGTCGTTTCATGTTTGAACGAGTTAAGGCTTAGCTTATTTATAGCCTACGTTTAAACCTCGTTAGAACGAGGTCCAAAGTCGTTCGAATGACCGGACGAAAATCAAAACATTTTGCACATTTTAATGTGTTGTTGCAGCGTGGATCGTTGGATTAAATGAGTTATTAAGCTCTCAGCAACTCAGATAAAAATATGGTTCAATAGGGGGTTGGATTAATGGTTAATGGGTTAACTTTTTGTGGGTTTAAATGGAGGTGAGAGAGGATGGAGAGGCCTGATTATACACAAATATTGCGTATTTCAACCCTCGAATATAAGCATTTTAGCCCCCTCGGGTATCTTGTTCCCTATATTTATGCTCATTTACCAGACAATCTCGGATTTCTATGTTAACATGCTTTGCAGGGGTTAATTGAGCTTCTATAGGTATTTGGATGCTAAGTATGAAGTTCAGACGCCTTCCAGTTAATTTTCCTACACAGTCGCACGTTCAAAGGAATTTTAGTCTTTTCATAATTTGGGCACCTGGCCTATCATCTCACGGAAGTTGTAGCCCTCCTCGCAAGCTTCGCGTGGACACGAACTGTACGCAATAACGAGTCCGTATGAAGAAGTTATGGGATTTTTAGCGAAAGAGAAAAACAAAGAAACCAAAGCGGGGGGAACTTGGCTGAGACCTGCTTGATCGATTAATCGATCAAAAGGATCGATCGATTAATCCTTTAGATATTTGCCTTCGAGCTTAGATGGTGGGATTATTTTCCAACCATCGATCGATCAAACAAAGGGATCGATCGATCGATCCCCTGTTTTCAGCTGATATTTTGCCCTTTTCTTTTCCCTTCTCTTTTCTAATTCAATTCCACTTACTATATAAACCATTTTTGTTGTAAATATCAAAAAAATTCGTTTTAGGTTAGTTTAGGTTAGGGTTTGGGGGTTTGAGAGCTATTTCTTCTTCCCCACTTGGTTTGACATCCATTTGGGTTTGTAATTAGTACTTTCATCTTCCCTCTCCATTAATATAGTTTGTATTTCCTTAATTCTTGCTTTCTAATTTAGTTTAAAAGCTTTCATTTATTGCTTTCTAGTGTACTTTTATTGCGTTTATTTATCGCGTTTATTTACCACGTTTTTATCATGCTTTCTAGCTAAATTAGTCTAGGTTGTGTCGGATTGAATTCATTCTGGGTTGACATGTTGTTGGCTTTGGTGATGGTGTTTACGGGTCTATTTCGGGTGCGTTGTCCTAGCTATTACGCCTAGGGAATTTTATGGGGCATATCATGTATGCTTCGTGCTTACGACCTTGCGTGCATAATTTTCGGGGTATTTGTTGACGCCAAAATCATAGTAGGCTTTTATGCGAATTTAGGGGCGTGACAACCCCTGATTTAATTAACTGTCGAAACGAGGTGCATTTGTAATAACTCGTCGACCCATGTAACCATTTTATACTAATTAACTCGAGTGAGGGATATTCGACGCAACCTATAGTTTTTATTCGCTTTATTAATCTAGTTTAATTTTCACTCGCCTAGATTAATCTTTCCCTTTTTTACATCTTTTCCTTTTTGTGTATAATCATCTTTTACACTTTCATTTTAGGAATATAAAACCAATTAAATTCTAGCAACTCTTCTCTGTGGATTTTCGATACCCGACTTACCGTTGTACTTGTATCGCAAGTGCAGTTGTAATTTAGGTTTTTGTATTGAGGCGGTGAACAGAAAACAACGATTAGCGTTTTGGCGCGACGCTACTTTTCACCCTTGATCAAGGCCATTTCCATCAGATTTTTGAGCTCCCTCCGTCTTTAAGATACACTCTTCCATTTCCAACCCATTTTCACCATCCCTAAGGTTTTTTCCTTCCATCATAAGCTTTTTTCTAGCAATTCTAAGGCTAAATACACCCTTCTGAACCCTAGTTGAGGAAGAAGTTGGGTAGAAGAAGCCATTGTTGGAGCTCTCTTGAAGAAGTTGGAGCTTTCTTGGAGCTTTGGAGTTTTTAGGAGGTTTCAAGTCATTCCCTCTAGTTTCACCTCTTCAAATCCAAGGTAGGGTTTTCCTCCAAGTGTTTTTAAGATTAAAAGCTATTAGGATGCATGCTAGAAAGGATTATTTTTTAAATAATATTTTCTAGTATGTTTATTTAATGTTTTCTTGCAAAAAAGGGGGTTTTGAGAAAACTAAGCGTAAATGGATTTTTGAAGCACAAGTGGTATTTTAATCGTGAAATATGAGAAAATGAGCACAAGAAAATATTTTCATGCTAAAATCATGTTTGGTTACATATTTAAGGATTTCTAGGCTTGAAATCCTCTAAAAATGTGTAAAATGTTGTAGTATGTTGAAGAAGGACTTAAAAACATGATATATGGAATTACAAATGGATTTCTTGATGAAATTGAGAAGTTGAAAATATTATCCCTAAATATGTTGTAAAATCATGATGAAATGAAGAAGTAATGGCATTTAATACAACATATGTGTACGAGGGTAAAGTAAACATTTTAGTAAAAATATTTTTTATGACATTAAATATGTTTCTTGAAAGGAAATAGAAAGAAATGGGATTTTCTTGGAGAAAAAGGATAATGTATGATTTTTGGATATAAATTCATGAAATATAGTTTTGGACATAAAAAGACAGTCTGTAATGCCATAATGGGAAAAATATGCTTTTTTATAAGATTTGGCTCAACGAAGGGTAAAACTGTAATTTTGGTAAAATTATAGGATCCAAGCGGTTGGACTTCGTCATTTGACCTTGTCGGTCGGTTTTGTGAAAAGAGTGGATAAATAAACGAAATGGAATGAAAATGGTGAAAGTAAAGGAATAATGTGGACATTAGTAAAAATATTAAAAACACATTAATAAGGACCCGGATGAGACCGAAAAAGAATTTAAAAGGGACCGGATCCCTTGGATGAAAGACCCAAAATCACTGACCAGAGCATATGGTAGCATATTTGGCGGTGTGGAGCTCATTAAAGTATGCGATTATTTGGAAGATTTGAGAAAAGATAATAGAAATATAAATGAATTTGGTTGTGCTTGAGGAATGTGAATAAGACAACCTAATAAAAATGGATACAATGGAGAATAAGAATCAAAATAAGATTAAATATTCTCTAGAATCGGTAAAGGGTGGCATAAAATGGTTAAGTGTGAGTACGAGCACATCGCTCGAATGCATCGCATAGTATTTACATTAATACTGGCTAAGTTGACAAAAAAAATCGAAATTGTTTAAAATACATGTTATATGTATAGTATCTTCATTAAAACATGTAGCTTAGTATTTCTCACCCTGCTGAGTGTTCGTTCACCCCTACGTTTTATGTTAAAACTCTCACCCTAAAGTACATCGAGTAGGGATGTTGGCAAGGACGTCGGCAAGGGCCCTAAGGGCAATAGTCTTTGTTATAAGCTCTGCCGTTATATTTAAAACTTATCCTTGAAAACATTGGATTTGGGATATCCTAAACCATTCAATTCGAGCTGTGGGCCAAGTGTTTTAATAATACATGGACAATCATGATTTATTTCCTTTTTAGTAAGCATTGTTGGAATCAATGAATTTTCATAAATAAACCTTGTTTATCAAACTAACTACATAAAGTGATCACTTATTTCTTAAATTAAAACCGATAATTTGACCCTTATAAAATGGTGAAATTAAAGGATTTTTCTTAAATAACAAAATTGGACTTTTCCCCTCCCTCTTTAACTCCTTGACTCGGCGTGGGTTGACCCGACAATGACCCAAACTCGGGTCGAGGCATTACGTATACAAAGACTTGGTCATTTATTTTTATTGTCTTAAGTTAGGTCCAATGGTGGGTATATCCTTAGGCTATTTTGGGCTCATTTAGGGGCCTGAAATTGGTGTATTATAGACCTGCGTGATTAAGGAGTGTTTAATGGAGACTATTCTCATTAATTAATTACTTACACATAAGAAATACTAGTAGTCTTAGACTTTGGGGAGAGCTTAAGGAGACTTTGGGAGTAGAGGAACCAGGATCGTCGTGTAAAGACTTGTTGTTCATAGTTTCAGGCAAGAAATCTTTAGCTAAATCACATGTTAATACGTAACATGTTCATAATTTCATGTTATATGTTTAATTTTGGGTTTTAAAACTCATGTTTAGAATTGAATTTGATTATCTTAAATCATGATTCCTTATTGGGTTAATTAGGATTAGTATAAATTAGCTCTGCATTGAAGACTTGTACTTTAGAGAGAAATCTAAATTAAATAGTTTTGATATGTGATTGTGTGATTATAACTCGTGTTTTAAGATTTAATTTCATTTGTAAGTTGAATCCCCATGTTAATTTGACGATTGGATATGAAATTACAAAAGTAATTAGACTTCATTCATGTTGATGATAAATTTAGTTTAAATTTATGAATTTTGAAGAACTTGACCTTAATTGTTATTATATATATTAAATAATGGTTGGGAATCATTTAGGATCATAAAACCAAACTTAGTTTAGATTATGGTTATGTATAGGTTGGTATATTGGATCTTGAAACTCATTAATGGAGGTTTGTGTTCGAAATAATGTTTTCTAGGATGAAGGAGACGCACAACATCAGTCTCATTCGAATGAGATTGTTGTCTCGTTTGAAAGATATGGGTGGTTTCATTCGAATGACTTTGGCGGACAATGACAAATTGGCTTATAAGTTCGATTTTTTAGTTTTAATGGCATAAATTATTCCTGAGAATTTATATACTGTACTTATAGTTTAATATGAGATTTAAACTAGATAATTATGGTAAGAGACTTTAATATAGGTTCGTAGTATAATGACACTTATTTTAGTTGGTACAATCACGATTTTGGGGATTGGGACGGTTGGGGTAGATATGTGAGAGAGTGATATATTATAGTTGTATACATTTATTGCGTGTTATATATATATATATATATATATATATATATATATATATATGTTGTTTTTTGTGAACATACCATTACTCGTGGTTAATCTGTCGGCCAAGGTTGTTTGAGATGTTGTGACTGGATACCGCACACCTGGATGTTGACGCATGTCATTGTGAAGCTCGTTATGTTTGATCACGCATTCAAGATGGTAACCTTTTGTGATGAGAAAATGCGGGTGGACTCGATCCATGGAGAGAGTTTGAGTATGGGACTAGCCAATGGTGATACTGCATAGTGATCTCCCCATTGTTATTTATGTGTTTGCTTAAGTTCGTTAGGTGAGAGATTCCAACGGACTTACCGGTAGAGGCACGATTTTAACACCCACAATTTTTCACGGCTAGTTGATTAGGTCGGACACGAAATACTGGGAGTGTTGAAACAATCCTTATCATGCTCAGCATCAACGATAAACAAAACTACAGTGAATAAAAACCATTATAACTAAAAACTCAATAATGATTACAATAAGAATAATTAAACTGAAATAACTAAAACTCCAATAAATGAATCCAATATATAAAAATCTCGTATATACTATGTCTGAACTAAAGGAAAGAAATACACCAGTAACGGCCTCTGAATAACTCCTGAATACAAATGATTACCACAATGAACCGTCAACTCCAACTCTAAAGATCCCAAGTTGGATCTCCACAACTGCAAGTCTGACTGCTCATCCCTGCTAAATTTGTATATAATAATAATAATAATAATAATAATAATAATAATAATAATAATAATAATAATAATAATAATAATAATAATAATAATAATAATAATAATAATAATAATACCTGTGGGGGAAAACTTTTATAGATTTGGGACAGAGCCCGAAATTTGTGAGAAATATATTTAATATTGATAAAGTAAATCATAAGACTCATTTACGATAAATATGCAACCCGTTGGCACTCACATGCAATGAACATCTCACCTCTCATCTAGAGAAAATATTATGATCATGTTCCAAACCAAGGCGTAAACTATACTAAAATTTTCTATCTCTAGACTAAATAAGTAAGCAACTTATAAACGAATGCAATAGGGATGTAACTAACTACACGTGTATAAAATATAACCCAATACCCATCTTTTACTCATTTAAATATTCACGATCTCATAACGTAACATTTTACTTTTTCCTTTCATTAAACAAGTTTGTCGTTGCAATATAGCATCTGTACACAACATGATCCCATACCAACCTCTCATTCATGTCACCCGAAAGACACGATATATACAATCTGATAACGCGCACACAAATGTGACATATGGTCTAAGTTAAAGTGTGCATCACTGGACTAATATCATATACACGTATATAAGTCTCATAACAACAACACGAAAGCATCTACGTTTGGGGGACCTTCTCGTGCTTCTATCTATAATCTTGTAGGAGGCCCACACCTAACAAATTTTAAAACAAACATACACACAAATAAGATAATGGGGAATCACTATGAAATCACATCACTGGGTAATCCCATACCAAAACTCAATCGATGGATCAGGTCACCAAAATTTATCATCACGAAGTCTATACTGACTGAACGTATAATGAAATATCATCACGCAATCCCACACCATTAGCTAGTGGTGGGCGCGGTCCGGTCCGATACGGTTTTTTACCATTTTAAGTGTCGGACCGAATTATTCGGTCCTATATTTGAGAAGACCGAATTCAGACCGTTTTAATCGGTTTAGCCTATTTATTCGGTCTAGGCTATTTTCGGTCCGGTTCGGTTAATAATCGGTCTCCACATTTCATTTAGTTATTTATTTTTCAATAAAACTGAAAAATATATGTTTTCAATAACAAAACATAAAATCAACAAACTGGAAACTATATCAGTTATTTCAAACAATGAATAAATATAATTGAAACCATGAACAACAGTATTGGCTCATCGCACAAGTTGTTTCAAACCATGAACCACATTTCAGTTCAGTTCACTTATTTCAAACCATGAACAACAGTTCAATTGAAGTGTATTTTGTTTTTCTGTTTCAAACATCGCACAAGTGTATTTTTTATTTTCTTTTCATTTAAAAAAACAAATCGTTGAAGTAAAGTTCCATTTTTTCTCTGGATTTGCGTTTAAATTAAACAACAAATCATTGAAGTACAGAAAAAAACAACATACCGTTAGATCTATAGTCGTAGGCATACCGTTGGATCTTTAATCATTGGAGTTCCATTGTTGCATCAGATCTGTGTATATGGTGTGCCGGATTTGTGTGTGTTGCGTCGGATCTGATGCAAGTTCCATTTTTGTGTTGAGGTGCGGATCTGTGTGTGTGTGTTGCGATGGATCTGTGTGTGTGTGTGTGTTGCGCCGGATCCGGGGTAAATGGAGAGGAAAAAGTGAGAGAATGGGATTTGAGTCGGTGTTCTCTTTGTGTAAAGGAACATGAGATGCTGAGAGAGAAAAGTGAGAAGTGAAATGAATGAGGGGGTGTGCGGCCGTGTTTAGTTATTTAACTCTAAACAAAATGATATACTTATATAAAATTAATATATATTATATAGTATTAAATTAAACGGTCCGGTCCGGTCCTAAGATCGAATTTAAAATAAATATTTTGGACCGAACTGAATTTTTCGGGTCTCTTAATTTAGGACCGAATTAGGACCGAATTATAAAAAAGCCTATATATGTGGGTCCGGTTCGGTTCGGTCCAATCGGGTCAATCGGGTCGGTCTTTTTTTTGTCCACCCCTACCACTAGCTATAACAAATCTCCTCCAATCAATCAAGTTATCACATCTCTCACTCACAAAATTGCACCCAACTAAATGTATGATATTGGCCTCCATAAAATTATGCGTTAACAACCAGGTGTGCAGTGATGATCACAACCACTTGAATCCAAAACACCAATCGATAGATTCATCATGAATATCGGGTATGTTCACACAAGCACATAATTTATATACACATACACTCAATATATATAAATACAGGATAGCGCATACTTTCACGCGTATCCAAATCATCCATATCCCCGAACATCTGATTATCAACTTATTTATGGTTTACTGTCTATAAAAACCATATCAAACTTATACTACAAAGTAGGGTAGCATGTATTCTCAAGCATACACAAATCATACCAATCCCAAACATCGGATTATTCATTACGTTCTTAATTTTATCAACTCTCAAACCTTAATAAAATCAAATCTTAGTTTATCACATTTTTAAACTATGAGCACTTGTCAACCTATATATATACTCTCTCTTAACATACATATATGTCTCCTCATTTAATAACCAAGTCAGTTGCATGGTTTATAATATCTCAAGACCTAAATCAACTCCCAAATAATTTGGCTCGTTACTCTCCGTGATCAATATATACATACGACCATAGGATATCACTCACTCGCACGCTTACATAATCCAGCCCAATCCCAACACCAAATGGCACTACATAGTACTAATGGTTTATACACTCAACCTATGAAACTATTTTTAACATATATTAATCCTAATCTCTTAATAAACTACGTTAAACAATCATGTAAGAAATCCCCAACCCAAACTAGGCCCAGAAACCCAACCAAATAAGCCTAGGACCAACCTTCGGAAAAATAAGAGAGGTCAACCGATCGACTCCCAGGTCGATTGTTCGATGGTCCCAAGTCGTGGACCTTTCTTCTTAATTATGGATTTTGTCCCTCAAACCTCCATCAAAGCTTCCCCAATCACCCAAAACAAGTTGAAATCCAATAAAACTTTAACCTAACTACTAGGTTATGATCATAAGCTTATTTCAATAATTATCTAAGATCAAGATCATCAAAACAAGGTTTAATTCATCAACAACATGCAAGAAGTCCAATAACAATATGATTTCGGAGTCAATTTATACATTAACATGGGGATTTTACATTATAATGAAAATAAACCTTACAACATGAGTTTTATTCAAGATTTACACATCTATAATATTCAAATTATTATCCTCTCCATAAAAGTACAAATTCTCAATGCATAAGTAATTAATTCAACTCCAAATTAATCCATATACATAAACTTGATTAAGACTAATTAAATCATGCCCTAAGCATGTGTTATAATCTCAGATTAACATAGGAAAACATGTATTCTAAATAATAAGGTACAGATTTAAAAGTGTATTGCAAGATATTTCTTGCCTGAAACGATGAACGACGAATCCTCATGCTTTGATTCCTTGTTCTTCTTTCTCAAAGTTCTTCCCAAATTATACCAATTCTCTAGGACTGCTACAGTTTGTTTTTAATGTGTAAAGTGATTAATTAATGAGACATAGCTCTATTAAATACCTCTAATTTATGCACCTTTACTTAAGGCCTATTTCGGGGGCCCAACTGGACCAAAAATACTACTCGGAATAGCCCAAAACTTAGCCTAAGGGCATACCTACATCTCGGGACCAACTTAAGAGGATAAAAATTGTAACAGGGTCTCTATATCACTCTAGACTCCGCTCCAACTGGTTAAATCGCATATCTCACGAGAAAACCTCACAATATAAAATAAAACAACTAATTAATTATTTTACATGTAACCACATATAGTCCGACATAATTAGTTACACCCAGCAACTAAAAAATAGCATGCGACACAAATAAATTTTTTAATATGAAAATTAAATATATGCCTAAATATGCAATTATTATTACGAGTTATCTCAAGTAGTAATTAATTCTCATTTATAAAAAAAAATCGCACAATTAATAAGCAGTAAATAATGCGAGAAATTATGGGGTATTACATCCCCCCCCCCCCCCCCCAGTACATGAATTCCCTATGAATACATGGAAATACGGGTATTACAGTCTTTCCCATTAATATAAAATTCTCTAAAGCATAACGTCGAAATGTTAACCGCAAAAATCTCATAAGCTTATACACAGCTAGACCGTACTCATATCACTATGAGATAAAAGAAGAAAAGGCTCACATATGCATACCATAATATTCCACGACCGGGGCACCCATACACCCAATACCACATGTACACACACTTTAAAAATGTCATATACATGCATATAAGCATAAAAATGCACAACTCAATAACGATATAAAAAAATATTAAGCATAAGTAAAGGCATGCTTTACCACTCATATACATCTTGTAACGCACAACTCAACCTATAATATTGCTAGTCCAGTTTTATTTAATTAATATTTTACTTGTTTAGCATGCGATTTCCAATAAAAATAAAGCTACGTGGGAGCCGTGGGAAGTGTCCCCGGAATTCAAGCATAAAAAGCTACTAACGTCAAATAAAAGATTACTTATTTATACAACGCTCTCAAAATACGAAATCGCACTCAACCTGCCGTAACAAAGATAAGGGAATGAGCTGAATGCCCGGTGGAAAATTACAACAACGAAATATAGAATCGAACGGCAAAAAGGGATACTCTAACACGTAATATCTACGTGCACATGAAACTACCTTATATATATGTATAAACATTATATATATATATATATATATATAATAATGCTCTTGTGCGGACTAGTCCGCATTTTAAGAATGTGGACCGGACATGTGTCACTTAACGATGGGCCGAGAAATTATTGCCTAAATTATAGGCACACTCTCTCTCTTTTCTGGGCTCACCGCCAGGTGACACATGTTCGGTCCGCATTCTTAAAATACGGACTAGTCCACACAAGAGCAAGACTGTATATATATATATATACATGCATGAAACTGTTTTTATTCCATAAATATCACTTACCTCATATTAATTCATCTTACTTTTGTAAAAGAAATCCCTTTACTTGACTTGACATTAATTTCTTGATTTAACACACACCTGGTTAAACATCTTAAACAATAACCCTTGTTTAAGTAAAATCATTTCTTTCACTGAAATTTCCTCATTTTTCATGCCAAACTTTTCTTGCTATTTTCATTGAAAATCACCTCTCAACACACGCAATCATCGCGATAGAAAATACTTATTTTTATTTGAAAACCTTTCATGAACGGACTCATGTGCAAATTATGGGTTAAACCTCTTTAGGTTTCTTAACTACCCATTTAATTCCTTCACTTTACCATTCCATTACTTTATGGACATTAATTAATTTTCACATTACTTGTCCACTTTATCCTTTACCGAAATATTTATTAATTTATTCAAGTTAGGTTATCTATTCACATATTCACCACACAACCCATTTCTTGATATGTTCTAATTTTATTATTTTTTTTCTCGGAATCTTCCAATAACCGTATACTTTAATGGTCTCCACACCATCGGCTATGCAACCGTACGCTTTGGTCAGTTATTTTGGATCTTTCACTCCAGGGCTTCGGGCCCTCATTATTTATCCTGATGTCATCCGAGTCCATATTAATGTGTTTTAACATTTTACAAATGTCCACATTATTTCACCTTTCCTTATCCCGACTAAAGTCAAAATTCGGAGTTTCATCCCAACTTATGTTACACTTTAAAATCATCATTTCTTATCCTTTTTACTCTAACATTAATTTTATCCCCAAAATCATGTTCCTTTAGGATCCTTTTGTGTAACACCTATATGAACATTTTTATTTCATAAAAATGTTCCACTTTACGTAAGATTGTCATTTTACCCATTTGTTTTCAAACTTGTCTTTTCCTCCATTTTCACAAGTGTTATTTTCCAAAACACCATTAAGTTATCCACAATAATTTCTTTAATGTTTTTAACACATTAACACTTTCTTAATATTTTGGAGTAACATTCTTCTCAAGTTGAAAATATTTTTATTTAATTACTTTATTTTTTAACAAATCATTGAACATCTAATACTACTTTATAAGAAAAATACCATTTTCTTTATTAATACATGTAGTATTGAAACCTTACACTTTTCATAATTTTAACACCCTTTTCACACACCTTAAGAGCTGAAATTTTTATTTTCTTTATTTAATGTTTAAACCCAATAAAACCCTAATTAAACTTGTTTTTATGTTCAACCTCAAAATACTACAAATTTATAAGCATGAGAAGATGGATTTTAAGTCCATAAATCCTATCAAATGGGTCTATCATGTGATTTACTCTAGAAATTTCATAATGTTTGCACAAACATATCTTTTAAGGCAAAAGACAGTGTTGTTTTTTCAAAATTTGAATAAAACATCCATTTATATAAAATCCTAATTTTTCACAAGAAAACTTTGAAACATTTATTCATAGAATATTCTCAATCAAAATGAGCATTCTTCCAATATTTTTATTCCATCAAAATATTTAATACCAAGTTTTCTTGAAATGTGTCATTTTTTCAAAACCATTGAAACCCTTTGTAAACCCACTTTACAAATCATAAGAAATATAATTCTTATATCATAACGCATCCTACGCTTATAATTTCAGCTACAAGACCACTAATATGTAAAATAGAGTCTTAAACTAAGAGTAGAGTTTTTCACACCTTAAATGGAGCTCCAAACATGATGGATAAAGAAGAAGATGATGGCAACCCCCAACCTACTAAGGTGTCCTCAAGGAGGTTTCCTATCTCCACAAGCATGCTCTAAGAAAGCTTCCAAGCAAAACTTCCTTCAAAACTCCATAAATTTCTACTCTTCTTCTTCTTCAAAACCTCCAACAACATCTCCATAAATTCGTAGATTTACTCATTAATGGTGGAAATGGATGTATTGGGCTTAAATATGTTGGAATACTTCTAAATAGTGGTGGAATAAGGTGGAGACATGGTGGTGTATGGTGGTTTATGGTGGTGGGAGAAGGGGAAAAGCTCTCCAAGATCTAAAAAGTGAAGGGAAATGCTGAAAATGGTGGGGAGACCCCCCCCCCCCACACACTCTCTCTTCTTCTAACCCACATATAACCCCAAACAAAGGCTTATAAAAGCCCACCCCACTCTAAAATCCCGATTTTTGGTCATCTAAACTCATCGGGAGTCGACACGTCATCAGGTTAACGGCCCAAAACGTGACAACACACAAAATAATTTTTTGAACAGGTCGTTTAAACGAGAACTCGACCTCGTTTGAATAAGAATGGATTCTTGTTCGATCAACCCTTCGAACGACCTTTTAATGAGGTTGTTGATTGTCATGAATATTATCTTTAATTACCATTTTTACTTATAAATCTTATCCCCCTCAGGTACCTTTTTCCAATTTTTATGCTCATTAACTAGACAACCTATTTTATGTATATTTATATGCTTTTAGAGGTATAAGTGAGATTTTGTAGGTGTTAAAGTTCTTAGTGTGAAGTGTGGTCACATGTCGGGAAAGTTTCGTCGTAAAGGGAAAATTCAAGGGAAATTTAGTCATTTCATCATTTGCATTTCTGGCCCAATTCTTTATGAACTTGTATCCCTTTCAGATAGCTTTGCGTGGCCTCTGAACGCGCCTCATTCCAATTTATAATGAAGAAGTTATGGTGTTTTTCGTATCTTGATCTGAGATGAAGATTTAGACCTATCTTAGGCGAATCGATTTGGCCCTTTTGGGGTACTCTAGAAGTTCGAAAATAACTTATTTGGGATGTTTTTTAGTTGGGTATAAAGGGGAAAACATTATCTTAAGTTAGGAACATTATTTTAGATCAAATTTTAGATTAGTTTTAGGATTTGGGAGTTGGGAGATGGGAGTTGGTTTTGGGGAGCTTTTTCTCCATTCTCTCTTCTATGGTTTGAATTGTAAGTTAATATTCATAATTTCCTACCTTGTATTTGTTTCCTTTTCCTTGTTTTCTTTGCTTTGTAACTAGATTTTATTCAATATAATCAGTTTTTGTTGGTTTAATTCTTGTTTTCATCTGTTAATTAATCTTATTTATTATACTTAGTATGTGTAGTAGCTAGTATAAAGGTTGGGGTCATTTTTTCACCATTAATGGGTATTGAGCTTTAAAATATAAGAATTGGTTTAAATAACTTTTAATTGAAATCGTGTGTATTAATGTTGGAATATTAAGCGTTTAATTTCCATTATTATGCAACGGTAGTTTTTATAGCGATATTGCGATATTAATCCATGTGTGACCCTTTTGGATTGAAAATTCAATCTTTCTTTATTAAATTAAATTTCTTCATGTTTGATGTTTATAATTAATTGAATATATTTTTTTAATTATTTTTGAACCAAAATCCTTAATATGAGTTATTAATCTCATGGTGGGGAAATGTTCATAATATCATTATATTGACTAGTGTTAATTATATTCTCACCTTATTAACTTTTCTTTTCCACCTTTTCTATGTGTTAAACCAATTTAATCCTAAATACCGTTATCTGTGGATTCAATCCCTACTTACAGCTACACTTTTATTTATAGTGTACCAAGTTGTGGTATATTTTTTTATAGAGCGTAAGCACCCAATGAAATATTTTAAATACAAAGTTTACGCCACATCAAAATGGTATCATTGTTGGGGAACGGTGTATTCTAGGATTTTAGTGTTTTATCACTTTTAGTATATAATGTTTATTCTCTTTACTTTCTTTCTAACTTGAACTAAATTGTTTCGAGAAACTTAAAATTTTGATGCTCGTCACGTATTTGAAAAGCCCACTTTGAAATGTCTCATCCTAACCCTTTTTATGGCTTTAATTGTTATGATAATAGTTCAAAAAGTTTCACTCCCAAGACAATGAGTGAATGCCTACAAATTCTTGAAAATAAAATAATTGAACGTGAAATTCAAGAATTTATATGTAATCACTCATCGTCTTGGGAATAAACTATGTGAAATGGGGAATCCTCTAACTATGAGCAAACCTCCAAAGAAGATGTTATGTATTCTTATTGGTTTGATTAGGAGTTAGAGGAAAAGGAGATACGAACAAGTCGAGAGTTTTAATGCTTGGTCTTTAGAAATAAATGCCCAATTCGATGAGATCATTTCTTCTTCAAAAAGCTCGTTGAGGTTGAAACTTGCATTTCACCTCCACCCTTTTTGAAGAATAAATCATTGAGATCTATCCAAGCACTTTCAAATTTAAACCTATTATCAATATTTTAAATTCTATTGAGTTTGTAGGTCCTTCATTTCCTATGCTCCCCACCATTATCAAATTATTAATTCTATCACAAGAATTGGATGAAAGTCTTGAGGATTATGACCCGATTGTTGAACGGGAATGTTACTTTGAGATTATTCGTCTTATGGGCTATTCACTTCTACTTGTGCCACCTCCCATTCCAATTGAAAACCAATGGTAGGTGACTTAGATTTTTTTTAGAACCGATTTAGTCTTGTCCCTTGTTTTCGAACAAAAATCCTTAATATGCGTTGATAGGCCCATGGTGGGCAAATGATCCAAATCACATTTTTGTAATTTAATTTAGTTTACTTATTGACTAGTGTTAATTCTATTCTCACATTATCATCTTTTCTTTTCCACCCTTTCTATGTGTTAAACCAATTTAATCCTAAATACCATTATCTGTGGATTCAATCCCTACTTACCGCTACACTTCCATTTATAGTGTACCAAGTTGTGGTACATTTTTTATAGGGCGTAAGCACCCAACGATTTGTTTTAAATAGGAAGTTTATGCCTCATCAAAATGGTGTCATTATCGGGGAATAGTGTATTCTGGGATTTTAGAGTTTTATCACTTTTAGTATATATTGTTTATTCTCTTTACTTTCTTTCTAACTTGTTCTAAATTGTTTCGAGAAACTTGAAATTTTGGTGCTCGTCGCGTATTTAAAAATAGCCCACTTTGAAATGTCACATCCTAACCCCTTTGATGGCTTTAATTGTTATGATAATAGTTCACAAAGTTTCATTCCCAATATAATGCGTGAATGCCAACAAATTCTTGAAAATAAAAGAATTGAACGTGAAATTCAAGAATTTATATGTAATCACTCATCGTCTTGGAAACAAACTTTGCGAAATGGGGAATCCTCTAACTATGAGTAAACCTCCCAAGACGATGTTATGTCTTCTTGTTGGTTTGATTAGGAGTTAGCGAAAAAGGAAATATGACCAAGTCGAGAGTTTTAATGCTTGGTCTTTAGAAATAAATGCCCAACTCAATGAGATCATTTCTTCTTCAAAAAGCTCGGTTGAGGTTGAAACTTGCATTTCACCTCCACCCTTTTTGAAGAAGAAATCATTGAGATCGATCCAAGCGCTTTCAAATTTAAACCTCTTATCAATATTTCAAATTTTATTGAGGTTGAAGGTCCTTTATTTCCTTGGTTCCCCACCTTATCAAACCATTACATCTATCACAAGAATTGGATGAAAGTCTTAAGGATTTTGACCCAATTCTTGAACGGGAATGTTACTTTGAGATGCTTCATCTTACGGGCTATTCACTTGCACTTTCCCCACCTCCCATTCCAATTGAAAAACCATTGAGAGGTGATTTTAATTTTCTTAGAACCAATTTAGTCTTGTACCCCATTTTATCTAAACCCCCCATCATCCGCCTAAAACTTTTAATTAATGATGGTTCATTTTTTTCGCCTTACACATACCTGCCGTTGTTCAAACGACATTCTTATCTTCCGAAAGGTAGGCATGAAAATGAGGGAACACCATTGATTCCTCAAAGTCAAATTGTGTTTTGGTTGGTCCCTCAAAAATTTCAATTTATAGTGTATAGTTAGTTAGAAGTTAAAATTGTAGTTTGTAAATAGTTAGTTTAATTTTTCTTTTTACTTATAGTCTAGTGCAATTAGTTAAAGTTTTATTATTCTTCTTTGTTATTCTTGGTACTAACATGTTTTGTATAATCAATGGACTTGTGTTATCCGAAGATCGCTCTATTTTGGATAATATCCTTATTTTCCTCTATTTATGTTGTGTTTGAGGACAATGCAACATTTAAGTTAAGGGGTGTGGGTTATTCTTCCCATTGATTTTTTAGTTTCATTGATTCGATCACATGTTCATTCTAAGTATGCTTTTGTTGGAAAATTAAAAATTTTAAAAATATTTTCATTCTTTTTCTCTTTTATTGGGCATTTTGCCTTTGTTTCCGATGATAAACTTTAATAAATGCCTGATCCAATAGACAATTCAATTATGCATGTTCTCGATTTTAGATGTTATTATAATTTATTTCTCAAATCATTAATATTATGAGAAACTTCATGAATTAAACTTTAAACCCATGAGCACATGCACTTTTCTTGTTTAACTCATTTGTCTTAAGATTTTTATAACTCGGTAATCTTCTATTGCATTGTATATACTTACATCAAGTGAGCTTTGGGATTTTCTTCATTTGTGAGTGTTTAGACGTTACTCTTTCCTCCTTAAAAACATTAAATTCATTGGTAATCTCACTTCTCCTTCATTGATCGTTTATTAATTGAGTTCAAATGAAGTGTGTTACTTGATCATGATTTTTAAAGTTATTTTGACTCGAGAATTGCATAAACTTTAGGAAAGGATCATAGACCCCTTTTTATTATATTACCCACATTGACCTTGACCTCACCTTATATATTTCACTAGTCAACCCCTTTGAGCCTTAATATAGCCTTTCGTTTCAAAATCCAAAATCTCATAACCAACTCCAGATTGGACTTATAAACTATATTTATCCCCTTTCATACCTTTGTTTGGAATGATACTTGGGATTAAATGATGTTGTTATTTTGTGGTTGAAATCGAGCATGTGAGAGTGAAAATAAATGAAAAAGGTGAAAGAGAAAAGAAAAGAAAAGAAAAGAAAAGAAAAAGAGAAAAACAATAGAAAAAGAAGATAAAACAAAAGAAAACGAAAGTATTTTCATTTTGTATGCAGTGTTCAATAAGCTCTATCACTCTCCAATTTCATATCCAATGTTTGTTATGGAAATCATATTCCAATTTTGAAATTATCCATAATTTTCCATTATCCCAACTGTTTCATCCCTAAACACCTTTGAATTCGTAAATATCCCTTTCTTTCATAACCTCAACCCCTAGCCCACATTACAACCCTATTAAAGTCCTATGTGATCCTAGGTTGAATTTTATTCGAAAGTCTTAATAATTGCAATAATCTGTGAAAATGCATTTCACCTCTTTAATGATGATATCCTTTCATTGAGATTACAAAGTTTTCATTTTATATATAGCATTCTTCCTTCATGAAATGTGCGCGGCGTAATTTTCATTTCCATTTACTCTTTATGCCCGCAAGTCCCGTGTATTACCTCCCGTTCTTAAGGATTTCATTTGTTTAGTGTAATATCCGGAGAGGATTGAATATCTTGCATGCTTTAATGTTTATTATTTGGTTTATAAAAGTATTGCCAAATCATACTACTTTTATGTTCTCGCTTTTTCTCCCACTTTTAAGGTTTCAATTGTATTGAAGTTGTTCTAAAATTTTAATAACTACGGCCTTTTGTGTGAATTCATTCACTTTGCTAATAAAATGTTGAAATCCTTTTCGTTATCATTGAGCTTGTCTTTTTGGTTGATTGTGTATATTTTGAGTAAAATTTGTGTTTGTGCGTCTCATCCCTGATGTAAGGACATAATTTTATAAATTTTCGTTCACAATTGAGTATGTCGTATACCGATACAACCGTCGAAGAATAATCAAGAACATTCATGCAACAAGATGGATCCGAATATTAAGTTTCTTCAACAATCAAGCCTCCGCGAGATGAATTTGGTAAAGGTTGTGTTTTTATTCCTTAACATTTCACTTAGAATATTAGGATATTTTTCATCAAAAAATTTCTAAGTGTAGGAGCGGAGTTTTTAAGTTTTTCGTCAAAATTAATTTTTAAAGTTTTAATGCGCTGCATTTTCTGGGAAAAGAAAAAGAAAAAATATTTATTTAATGGCTCGTTCGAGTGACAGCCTATGTCATTCAAACGACAGGCCATCTCGCACAAAGTTCGTTCGAGCAATACCTGTCACCGTTCGAGTGAGATTCGATTTTGTTCGAGCGATATGTCGCCTTAAGGTTTTTTATAAATACACGTTAAAAGAGGTGTATTTATTATGAAGATTTTTCATTTTTCATTCTACAAACAGTGCAAATCGACATAACACTTTTGGCTTCTTCATTTAGGGCTTTAAACCCTTGTTTATCAATTCACAAAAATCTCAATATTTAGGTGAATTGTTTTGGAACCCAAGAACACATCTTTGTGTCAAGTTTGCACTTGTAGGGAGGATAACCTACTGCTGATCTAGGTGCCATTGGAGGTACTGGGCTGAAGACGATTGCGAGTCATAGGGAGTGCTGCGGTGTTCTTGGGCTGATTCGAACTGCGGTTCATGTAGGTTCGCTGCTTGTGAATGTATTGCTAACCGACATCT
Organism: Sambucus nigra; assembly: GCA_949130495.1. Taxonomy (NCBI): domain Eukaryota; kingdom Viridiplantae; phylum Streptophyta; class Magnoliopsida; order Dipsacales; family Adoxaceae; genus Sambucus; species Sambucus nigra. The sequence continues at coordinate 381,341,700 of OX422211.1, forward strand.
GCGGATATTCATGTCTCAACTGTATTTCATTGTAATCCGTGTAAGTTACGATTTCCAAATTATAGTGAACTAAATGGTTTTGCCCTTCGGCGATTTTTCTTGAAATTTGTGTCGTATATTTTATTTATGTTGGTTTGACACACACACACGCAGTTGTTTATTTTAAGGGCTGATTTAATTGACTATAATTAAATTAGTTTATTATTGGAATTTGCACATTTAATCGTATCGATATCGCACTCGGCTTTAAGGCAATTACAAATTGGTATCAGAGCAGGTTACACTAAGTTATTGTGTATTTCTATTTTTTCGCAAAATTGTGTGATATTTCCTTTTTGGAAAAATCATATTTTTAAAAATTGTCGCAATGTTTCCAAGTGAAAACTTATATAATCGGTTGCCAATTTTCTATGGGTCTAATTATGCTTACTGGAAATCCCGCATGAGATCACATTTAAAAGCAATCGGTGAGAGAGTTTGGTTAATTTGTGAAAAAGGCTGGACTCCTCCCACTGCACCGCAAATAATGTCATTAAATTAAAACCTGTGTCAGACTGGACTGAGGATGAGTTTAGGTGGAGAACTTTTAATTCACGTGGGCTTGGTACAATTTTCGAACACGTCCCCCCCCCCCCCCCCCGACGAGTTTCGACATATTATGATGTGCAGCACGTCTAAAGAAGCGTGCGATGTTTTACAACTCACCCACGAAGTCACTAACGCGATCAAAGAGTCTAAAATTCAAAACTTGATGACTCAATTTAAAATAATTACCATGCTTGAGACTGAGTGTTTTGATGACTTATATTCATGTTTGTCTGACATTGTCAACACTAGTTTCAATCTTAGTGAGCCTATACCTGATGCACGAGTGGTTAAAAAGATTTTAAGATTGCTGCAAAAACGTTTTATTCTTAAAGTGGCCATTCTAAATACCTTAGGTAATTTGGGCTATTTAAAATTAGAAGAGATAGTAGGAGACCTCCAGACATATGAGATTGACATGTTTCCTGACATTGTCAAGCCTAAGGATAAAGGCGTAACACTTAAAGCCTAGTCTAAAAAGAAAAAGAAAATGAGTTTTTATGAGGACGAGTCTGATTTTGATGTGGCCATGCTTGTAAAGAATTATAAAAAAATTCTCGAATTTTCAAAACAAAATACTTCCAATAAAAAAAATTGAGAAAAAGAAAGACAGGCTAAAGAAAGCGGAGAGACAGAAAAAGAGAAAGGGAGTGAGGAAGATTTAGATGATATGACTTGTTTTGAGTGTAAAGGCAAAGGACATAGAGCATTTGAGCGTCCTACTAGGCTAAGGAGAAATGGGAAGAAAGTATCGATGCCTGCCACTCTTAGTGAGAATGAGGGAGATGAGTCCGGTAATGGTTTAGCACATGGGATGTGTGTAGCTTTTTCTAGTCGTGTGAGCACGTCCACTTTGCCCCACGATGATTGTGTACACGAGAGCGACGATGATGAGTCGAGTGTTTCTAGTGGGGGGGAGAGCGAGTTTGAGAGTGGAGATGAAAGTGAGCTCCGAAAAGCTTTTAGATATTTGTACGCCGAGACTTTAAAAACAAAGAAGTATAATAAGGATTTAGGTCGTCGAGTTTTAGATTTGGAGAGAGAGAAAGATTTTTTTAGGAGGGAAAAGTGTGATTTGATCGACACAGTGTCTAGTCTGATAACATGTGTATCCCAACTCGAGAGTGATCTCAAATGTGCCCGGGACGTCAAAATCCCTTTAGAGAAAGCATCTAAGAATGTTGAAAAGATGGTTTTCAATCCCATTTTGGGTGATGGTGAAAGTTTAGAAAAAGGTCATAACGGTGCATCCACTTCTTTTGTTGCAACCGAGCCGGTTCCCGCTTAAGTGATAGATTCACATGGCTCTCATCCCGACCCACCTAGGCATCCCGTACCTATTAGGAAAGCGCATAGGAGATATGTTGAGAGAGGTATTCCTAGGCCTGTTTATGTTTGCACACACTGCAAGAAAATAGGGCACCTTAAGGAGTTTTATTTTTAAGTTGGGTTATGTGTCGCACATTACTATGCCATGTTATGCTACGACACGTGTTCGCACAGATACACCCACTCATGATACTTTGCCTGCACATAATGACAGAGAGTTTGCACATATTCGGAAGAAAGTAAAATATTTAGTCAAGACTCCACACAATTTGATGGAGTTATTTCAAAAGATGTCACCATCTTTGAAAAACTCCTCCGCACCTAATGGATGAGGTTTAGACTTTTTTCTAGAATAGGATGTTTTGCATGATGATATTACTTTTGCCTAATGTTAATATGTATTTTTTGTATTAGATTTTTTCTTTTGAATTTTTTTTGAAAAAGTCAAAAAGAGTTTTGTAGTTTGTTTTACCCCTCTATGAATGAACATTTAGAATGACCGAGTCACAATACCATTCCATATCCATGTGACGATTTGATAGTGTTTTGATATGCGTCATCATTTCATTTTTGTGCTTTACAATGTTTGGATTCATTGAGATGTAATTAGTTGGCACTACCTACATGTTTGACTCATTTGCTCTTTTAATACACACTTGCACGGATTTGTTTGATTATTGTACTTGTTTATCACATATTGGTCGAAGTGTTGTCATCTCAATTCTGTCTTTAAAGCTAACAATATGCAGTAAAACTTGACAATGGAAGTAGTGAGTGTAAAAACCGTTTATTGTGAGGATTTAATTGCAATAAAATATGATGAATGAATCACGGGATAGGGCAGCGAGACTAAAAAATTAACTCGTCGTGAAATCCACCGTTTAAAAGAGCCCGAAAAAATTTAAAGGCAATAAAAAGATAAATATGCCAAAAAGGGGCCACCTCAAAATAAAAAATATAATGATTATTATTTACGAGGGAGTTTGGATGGAAATAAATAAAAAATGGGTTTTCACGTCCTGAAAATGTCATGAAAAAGCATTCATAGTTTTAGACGTTATTGGTGTGGGAATCATTCTTGACTTTGATGTGTTGATGGATTGAGTCGATGTCATTGAAATTCAACACTTTAAATACCTAAGGATAATTTTAAGATTCATTCGATAGGAGTACACATATTTATCGTGCACATATATTATGTTTGATTACGTTGATTTGCCTATCGAATATGTTCACACCCATTCATTCCGTTTCCATGATTATGTTGTCCTAGTATAAATTCATGGTGTGTGATTTTTGTATGAAAAAATTGAGAAAATAAAAAATAGTGTGTGGCAGATTTTAAGTTACTCTTTGCTTGAGCATAGTTTGGTTAATATTTGCTATGCATTTTTATCGTGACAACTCCTTGCTTCTTTTTATTATTTGTTTCCTTGTCTATTTCGAACAAATAAAAAGGGGGGAGAAAGAATTATGGGGGGGTGCATTATGGGGGAGATTTGATTATATTGATTGATTTATGCTTATATCATTTCAAACTCGATACGTAACGAAGGTATTTGCTTTGTCTCATGTGCGTTGGTACAAAGATTAAAGATCATTATTTTGCACAACCTGATGAGAAAAGCTTAAAAGCTTGAAGATTTTTCAAGTTAAAGATTTTGAAGAAAAGTTTGATACTTACATGTATAGTACCTTCTCAATTTTAGGTTCATGGGAGGGTATTAGATTTGTATAAGCATTTTGTTTTGATAATTCGGATGTTTGACATAGGGGGAGATTTGTAAGGACATAATTTTATAAATGTCCGTTCACAATTGAGTATGTCGTATACTGCTACAACCGTCGAAGAATATTCAAGAACATTCATGCAACAAGACGAATCAGAATATCAAGTTTCTTCAACAATTAAGCCACCGTGAGATGAATTTGGTAAAGGTTGTGTTTTTATTCCTTAGAATTTCACTTAGAATATTGGGATATTTTTCATCAAAATGTTTTTAAGTGTTGGAGCGGAGTGTTTAAATTTTCATCAAAATTCATTTTTGAACTTTTAAGGTGCTACATTTTCTAGGAAAAGAAAATGACAAAATATTTATTTAATGGCTCGTTCGAGCGACACCTGTCACCGTTCTAGAGAGATTCCATTTCGTTCGAGCGATTTGTCGCCTCTTCATTTAGAGCTTTAAACCCTTATTTATCAATTCACAAAAATCCCAATATTTAGATGAATTATTTTGGAACCTAAGAACACATCTTTTTGTCAAGTTTTCTCTTGTAGGGAGGATAACCTACTGTTGATTTAGGTGTCATTGAAGGTACTGGGATAAAGACGACTGCGTGTCATAGGGAATTCTGTGGTGTTCCTGGGCTGATTCGAACTGCAGTTCATGTAGGTTCGCTGCGTGTGGATCTATTGCTGACGATGTCGTCCGACTCCTGTTCATTTTCGTGTGTCAACTGTATTTCATTGTAATCCGTGTAAGTTACGATTTACAAATTATAGCGAAATAAAAGGTTTTGCCCTTTGAGGATTTTTCCTGAAATTTGGTTCACATATTTTATTTATGTTGGTTTGACACACACACACATGTAGATGTTTATTTTAAGGGCTGAATTAATTGACTCTAATTAAATAAGTTTGTGATTGAAATTTGTGTAATACCCCGTATTTTTATGACTTTTAAATTTCAGGATTTATTAAATTTAATTTGAGATATTAATTTAATATTAATTCGAAAATTATTTTAAATATTTACTAGCGTGATAAGAGTTAGTAATTATTGGGATTCTGTTGAATATTGCTTAAGGGATAAAGTAATTTGTAAAATCAAATTTATTAAAATTATCACAAGTATATAATTTGATAATTGTGGAAATTAAATCGGGACGCGCCAGTATCGTGTCAGGACTAAATTAGTATTATTAAAAATGAATAAATTATAAGTCACCCGTATGGTCCTTTTGAATGTGTCAATGGGTCCGGAAGGGTCGAGATAGTCAAAATAATGTACCCGGGGGTTTAGTTTGGGTCTCGGAGCGTTTTTAGGCCTTATTAACATCTCGGGAGGGCATTTTGGACATTTCGTATTTTTGGGCAATTAAATCCACGAATTTCCCAAGGTTATATCAGCTTCTTGGAGTTGTCATGTAGGGTTAACAAAAGCAAAATCAAAGAACGGCCATTGGAGAAGAAGTGGGAAAGCTTTCCAAGGAGTTCAAAGCTAAAAACTCCACCGTTTGCACCGCCACCACCGCCAAATCGTAAATCGCGCGACGGGGAACACAACCATACCACTTTCTTCCACAAATCAAAAACTAAATTTTCAGGCAAGTATCTATCTTGCTTTATTTTTATTTAATGTCTCAATTATGTTAGTCTATGGTTGTTTAGAACTTGTTTCATGAAAGAAAGTGTAGTTTGGAGACTAGAATTCACATGTCGTAGAAGAAGTAATCATATTCTGGACATCTAATTCGTATGTAGAGGATACCACACGAAATTTCATCGATATAGAAGTAGAAAATCTGGAAAATAATTGGGAGAATTGAAATTTAAAGAAAAGATTAGGGTTCTTGAAGTCTATGTAGATTTTACCCCTTTAAATCGTTATACTGGATGAAAACTCACATATTTTACGTAGAAAATCATATATTTGGGTATATAGTGCTTGTAGTATCATTAGTTGGGAGTTTGGGAATAATATATGGAGATTTGGTTGAGGTTGGAGACGGATTTCCGTAACTGGGTTAATGCAGTTTTCACCATAATTGCTTGATCGGTCGATCGACCCCCTTCCATCGATCGATCGACCCCTTCTGAAAAACTGCATATTCCTCTTATTATGGTTTATTCCGATTAAAATTCGTAGTAACCCTTGAGTATTATTATTAGAACATTTTGGGATATAACTAGGACCAGTAGGGTTTTAATAAACCCCAATAAGTGAGAATTTAATTTAAAATGAAATTAAGGGTTAACGGGGAGTGATTTACATATGTAATTATGCGAACGTTTAAATAAAAGATTGAGACTCGTTAGGAAGTTAGACTAGAAAATAAGTGAGAGTACCTACTGAAATTATACTTAGGTAGATAGAATACTTCGAGAGATATAAAGTAAGTATGGAATAACCTATAAATGAAAATAAAAGAGACGAGTTCGTTATACGGGATAAACGAGTAGAATATATTAAGAACGGATAATTATAATTATGGGTCGTGGGTGCACCTAATTGAGAAATGTGAATAGTGATATATATATATGACTGTGTGATTGTGCATATATTATATATATGTGTAAAAATCGTACCCGAGCTACTTCCAATCACGGGGGGTTTCCGCATCGGGACAGTCTTATCTCGATTGGGCCTTTACGGGGGATAACGACTTGTACCCTAGAACATAGGATTCCTTGGTACAGGCTATCTGATTGATAGTCAGACGGTCCTAAGAGACGTGAGGGTATGTGCTGACCTCTTAGTGACTTGGAACTATGCTTCGCCTCCATTTGTTTATCTTTTGTGTTAATACAGTTCGAGAGTGATTCCGAACTAGTATTTCCCTTAGTACGAGTGATAAGGGGACTTGATAGCAGAGTATGTCAGCACCATAAAGCTTATGTGAGGTGCCGATAGTATATATATTATATGAGTGGCTAATATAGATATGTATACTTAATAATGGGAACGTTCTATTGTGCATAAAGGTAGTTAAGAAATGAATAAATACTATGATTTTATTAGTAAGTGTTTGAGAATTTATTGACAACACTAGAATATTTTAAAATGAAATGAGATAGATGTGAGAACTTTAATTTCAGAAATTAATTATCCTAGCCATTGTAATTGTCGGCATGAAACCTTATGGGAAAGTAAGTTAAAATAAACTTTTGGGGTTAATAGTGCGGTAGGCGTGCACACTAGATGAGAGGTGAGAATTTCTCAAGAGAGTGTCGCATACTAACATAGTTGTTACATTAGCCGGTAAGCATTTTAAATACTTGCTAAACTAAATTAAAATTGTTTTACAATCGGGCTCTGACCCGTTTCCTGTTATCTCTTCTCTTTTGTATATATATGTATATATCACAGGTGCCCAGCCACAGGGGCGTCATGCTTAAGTTCTTTGGACTGGACGTGTTGCAGCTTATGTGGGAGATGCGGGATATTTGCTTAGATGACCTCGTTGTTGATTCCACTCTTATTTCAGTTCTAATTAGTTGGGCATGTGTCACCCGTTTCCTTATTCCGTTGGATTTGTCAGAGATTATGTTCATTTATATTTAGTATTTTTACTCTTTGGGATTTAATTACTGTCAGGATGGTTTTCCTTTGTAGTTTTAAAGTTGGTATTGGTTTATCTGAATGGTTAAATTCATGGGTGTTTATTTCCAGTCTTAATAATTGTGTGATTCTTAAACTGTTACTTATTAAAGGTTTTCATAATTGGATTTAATAAAATGAAAATAATGTAATAAATGGTTTTGACACTTAGCTTAATTATTTAGGGTGTTTAAATTGGAAAGTTTATTTTGCGACAGTGATGCTAAGAATGAACCAACCGTTCACCTTGATTATAATTTAATAAAGGACTGATCACCCGGTATTTAATTAGGCGGGATGTCACAGGTGGTATCAGAGCATCAGGTTCTAGTGTCCTTTAGGATATGTGCGGCTTATTATGCTTCCAATGCTGCTTTGTTTGATATAGAGCCCTATGTTTAAGATTGTTGGTTTCTATGGTGAGATTCTGTTCTCCTTCTATAACGTATGGATATTAGTGAATTCTAATTGCGTTCGGACGTGTGCGTGTGACGAGCAATGAAGGATGTCAGACGAGGGTCGTTAGGCGGACATCAGGAGGCAGGGCTCAGTCGAGGTTGTAAAGTATATTTAAGGGTGATAACCGTAGTCAAGGTCACCCCTATTAAGGAACGAGAGGCCAGGACTGCAAAGACGGCTAGGACGGAGCCTACAAATTTCAAGTGCTGCTATAGTCGATAGTGAGGACAAATTTGACCCACCCAACATGGACGGTTTGTGAGAGGGTCGAAAGGTCAAATTGAGGAGAGTCGTCAGCGGAAATTCTAGACGTGCGGCAATTGTGTGTGTTACTCAACTAAGGTAATATATTCAAAGGCTTGGAAATATAGTGGAGTGTGGTTAACTAGAAGTGAAAATTTGGGGTAAAATTTTTCTTGACTCCGGGAAGAAAAGTTACAATAGTGGGAGTCAACCACCACCGTTAGTGGTGAAATGTTGCGTCAATGAAAGGACCTTAGGTATAATTTAACCGCACGTTCTTTCATTAGTTGTTCAGGATAAGATATGAACATCGTGCTGAACCCATTAAGGAAGGGTCGGACAGGGGTCAATTTGTAAATGGATTTAGACTCTTAGCAAATTTTGTATCAGCGAGAGTGGTTACCAATGGTAGAGAATATTTTAAGTGGGAAATCGACTCATGAGGAAAGATTGACAACACTTAAAGAGAATTATGTTGGACTGTCGATCCATACGGTGATAATGTCACGCGTCATCCGAAGAGATGTTAACTCTCTTATGAAGGGAGCTAAAATAATGGAAAGGCTTATTGGAAAGTGAGTCTTGATGAAAAGTAGTTAGTAAAACACCGCAAGGGGGAGACCCATTGGGGGACTCATTTAAATGATTCGGATATCTAAATTCTTACCAAGCGATGGTGAATTCAGTAAGGGTTATTGAATCCAGTAGCACGTTCCTTAGGGGTAAAAAATCTAAGGGAACAACGGGGGTAGCCACCAGGAATTGAGCGTACCAAAGTCCGAAAAGGACAATCCTAATATGCTTAGTATGACAGGTGATAAGTGGATCATGTGTAGAGGTATTTTGTGGAAAGTGATTCACATGTGTTAACATTTTCACGAAGTCGGTAAAGGGACAAGAGTAGGATGCCTAGTAAAGGACAACGATTAAAGTAGTTTTTATTTTAGTTTGGACAGACGTGTTACGTCCGGGGACCATTTATGCAGTCAAGACGATTGGCAAGGTAGGAGTATGAGTTTTATCCTCAGAGGATGAGGCGTGTTTTATGTGACACGAGCAAGTCACTATATTTTGTTCATTGCTAGAATAGCATGTGAGACGAGTTAATGCGTATAACTATAAACATTATTATTATATGAATATTTTCCCTAGTGTAGCGGGATTATCCTTAGTGCTATCCACGGAGGATAAATGGGTGTATTAATAGTGTTATATACTTTATTAAGATTACTCGTTTTAGTGATGTGATAAACGAGTATGATATTGTCTTCGTTACAACTTTATAGTAATGGGTAGTACGATAGTAGGCAATTATTGCAAGGCTATCAGAATGGTTGCATTAGGGCAGCATGTTTTGTTCTGGCGAGGCCTCACCTGCGAGAGAGCCAGACTGGCACTTATATTTTCTATTCTAGAAACTTCGGAGGGGATAGTGGGCTCGTGATATTCGATCCCGATGTGTGTAGGGACTTTGTTGTTATGATTCAGTATGTATTGGGATTACTATTGAGCAAAAAGATTTAACTCATTATTATGTTTAGCGCTCAGGACTTGGTGATAGGAAGAGCGCATTGATATATATATCCTTTAGAGATGTGAGAGTTAAAATTTATACCCATATATTTGGGGATAGGATTTCGAGAATCCCGATGGTATGGATTCGAGGTTTATGGAATGTGATTACCGCCGATGCTGAATGATAGTGCAATTGACGAAATGTTCTTTGTTAAGTGTAATTACGGGAAGAGATGTAACTTTTCTGTCAAGAGACGGAATAAATGGGTACATGTTATGGACGGAGGGCCTAACGGATTTCGATAACCGACAATGCTAGGTAGTAGTGTATCGGGGGGGGTTCCTTGTTTGGATTTCGCATTGCGAGACATCCCACGCATGAAACTTAGCATAAGGTTGGAATTCGGAAGATGTTTGGTCATTAGTCTATGAGTTTAGTACCTCGGTCGTAATAGGAGCAGGTAATTATATCTGTAAATTGGAAGTTGAATTATGAATTAAGGCCAGTGAAGTTGGTTGGGTAGTAAGAAAGCATTGAAAGTTTTATCTTATCACCGCGAGTTGAAGGGTGGAACGATGATAAAGAGGATTTAAAATTTCAATTTCTAGGGTAATTGAGAGTACCCGAGTGTTGTAAGCACGTTGTGAGCACAAGTAAAAGAAAGAATTGGGTGTTATGTGTGAAGCGTATGTGATGCTTACGGTAGTATGCACAGTTTATAGGGTGTGTGGTCATCCTGGTTAGCAAATGTTAGGATCATCCGAGTTGTAGGGATGTGGGAATAGACGTGTGGAATAAATGTTTGTGGGATTAACATAACGAAGTGCAAGTGGTAGGGTGGATTGAACGCCGTGTGAAAGATGATAAATCCATATATTTGTATTCAGAGTAGCACACCAAATCTGGTTGGAAGGCTGTGGGAAGGCATTTAAAAAGGGGTATTCCTTGAGAAGGGTAAAATCCAAAGTATTATGGAGAACGCTCGGAGCGGAGTTAAAATTAGTCTAATGTTGAGAGCGACTGACGTGTATAAAGAGTGAAGATGTTAGTATGGTCTAAACAGGTCCGAAAGTGCACATCGTGGAGAAAAGTGCATGGGTCGAAACTTTCAGTATACACAAGGGAAAGAAGGGGAGTATTAAGTGTCACTTAAAATGAGACATAACAAGTAGAAGTCGATGTCGAGCGGGACATATTGAGTAGTCTCCGCGGGCACTACTCATAAATAGAAATCGGTTGGAACAAGAGGAACAACCAAAGAATTTTGGGGCTATCAACAATTCCTATAATGGAAGAGGCTGGTAAAGTCGATAAAGTTTCTTGAATGAGTTGACAACCTCAAGGTAATATCAAGAGTTTCCTCCGACATGTGGAACAAGATGCCTAAGAAGGAAGTGATTGACATTCCTTTGGGGTGAGTTACAATATTAGCTAGTGTGCCTCAGTCTTCATTTGAAAGGGAGAATCGCGTCGGTATGTGGTCCTACACAGTATTTTTCTGAATTAGGATAAGATTTTTAAACCCCACCTTCAATACGGGATTTCAGGAAGCAGCGGGGATATCATTTCGTTTTGAGCACGTTGTATCACCCATAATTCGGGGAGTACGCGAGTGGTGATTAACCATTAGTGGAGCAGTGTGAAAGTAATTTTGGGTTCATTGTGATCATTTCATTTCCACAGTGGTTATAGCTAGCAAGTGGAGTATAGTACGGTAATTGGGGGAGGATATTACCTAATGGTAGGGTTACATGGGAGCACTCGTATCTGTTTATTGTGAACAAGATGCTTATTGAGGATTTGGTGTGGGAAAAACCTTAACTTTTCTTAGTCTGAATGTTAAGAGATGGGCGGATAATCAGAATTTTAGATTGGGTGAGTTAGAGTCTGACGACTATGGTGGAATTCCATGACTATTTTAGGCGAACAAAAGTGGTCATATGTTCGTATGGTTTCTCTTAGAATGGGAGTTTTGTGTTTATATAAATCCGAGTGGTTCTCAGGTAGTGAGGTGCGGCCTCCCAATGATATTGAAATAATAAGGAATTAATAATGTATAGGCATGTCTTATGCAATTGTTGTTGGTTAAAGGCACAATGAGAAGTGTCTTTAATGAGAGTGTTAAACAAGCTTGCTGTGAGGCGGGGGCTATAGTGATTGAGCACCTTACTATGCAGATAGTTTGCGTACTGATAAGGTATCCAGAAATTTTAATACAAGATGAGACAACTTGTATTTATTTATTTTGTAGTATAGAGCATTGGAAATTTACTTTAGTTATATTTATTCAAGAGAATTTTGTTGTATTAAATTGATGAGATTGAGATTTATAGTTCTCTTTCGATGTTGTGGGAATTAGATGCTTTATACCTTGTTACAGATGATACAAGATAGGCCTTACTTTCCGAATTTCGGGATGAAATTCCGTTATTAGGGGGAAAGTATGTAATACCCCGTATTTTTATGACTTTTAAATTTGGGGATTTATTAAATTTAATTTGAGATATTAATTTTAAATTAATTCGAAAATTATTTTAAATATTTACTAGCGTGATAAGAGTTAGTAATTATTGGGATTTTGTTGAATATTACTTAAGGGATAAAGTAATATGTATAATCGAATTTATTAAAATTATCACGAGTATATAATTTGATAATTGTGAAAATGAAATCGGGACGCGCTTTTGTCGTGTCGGGATTAAATTAGTATTATTAAGAATGAATAAATTATAAGTCGCCCGTATGGTCATTTCGAGTGAGCCAATGGGTCCGGAAGGGTCGAGATAGTCAAAATAATGTACCCGGGGGTTTAGTTTGGGTCTCGGGGCGTTTGGGGAGGGCGTTTTGGACATTTCGTATTTTTTGGCAAATAAACCCACGAATTTCCCAAGGTTATATCAGCTTCTAGGAGTTGTCATCTAGGGTTAACAAAAGCAAAATCAAAGAACGGCCATTGGAGAAGAAGTGGGAAAGCTTTCCAAGGAGTTCAAAGCTAAAAACCCCACCGTTTGCACCGCCACCACCGCCAAATCGTAAATCACGCGACGGGAAACACAACCACACCACTTTTCTCCACAAATCAGAAACTAAATTTCTAGACAAGTATCTATCTTGATTTATTTTTAGTTAATGTCTTAAATATGTTAGTCTCCCGGGTTGTTTAGAACTTGTTTCATGAAAGAAAGTGTAGTTTGGAGACTAGAATTCACATGTCGTAGAAGAAGTAATCATATTCTGGACATCTAATTCGTATGTAGAGCATACCCCATAAAATTTCATGGATTTAGACGTAGAAAATCTGGAAAATAATTGGAAGAATTGAAATTTAAAGAAAAGATTAGGGTTCTTGAAGTCTATGTAGATTTTACCACTTTAAATCGTTATACTGGATGAAGACTCACATATTTTACGTAGAAAATCATATATTTGGGTATATAGTGCTTGTAGTATCATTTGTTGGGAGTTTAGGAATCATATATGGAGATTTGGTTGAGGTTGGAGACGGATTTTAGTAACTAGGTTAATGCAGTTTTCGCCATAACTGCTTGATCGATCGATCGACCCAAGAACATCGATCGATTGATGATCGATCGATCGACCCCCTTTCATCGATCGATCGACCCCTTCTGGAAAACTGCATATTCCTCTTATTATGGTTTATTCCGATTAAAATGCGTAGTAACCCTTGAGTATTATTATTAGAACATTTTGGGATATAACTAGGACCAGTAGGGTTTTAGTAAACCCCAATAAGTGAGAATTTAATGTAAAATGAAATTAAGGGTTAACAGGGAGTGATTTACACATTTAATTATGCGAACGTTTAAATAAAAGATTGAGACTCGTTAGGAAGTTAGACTAGAAAATAAGTGAGAGTACCTACTGAAATTATACTTAGGTAGATAAAATACTTCGAGAGATATGAAGTAAGTATGGAATAACCTACAAATGAAAATAAAAGAGACGAGTCCGTTATACGGGATAAACGAGTAGAATGTATTAAGAACAGATAATTATAATTATGGGTTGTGGGTGAACCTAATTGAGAAATGTGAATAGTGATATATATATATATATATATATATATATATATATATATATGACTATGAGATTGTGCATATATTATATATGTGTGTAAAAATCGTACCCGGGCTACTTGCTATCACGGGGAGTTTCCGCGTCGAGACAGTCTTATCTCGATTGGGCCTTTACGAGGGATAACGACTTGTACCCTAGAACATAGGATTTCTTGGTACAGGCTATCTGATTGATAGTCAGACGGTCCTAAGAGACGTGAGGGTATGTGCTGACCTCTTAGTGACTTGGAACTATGCTTCGTCTCCATTTGTTTATGTTTTATGTTAATACAGTACGAGAGTGATTCTGAACCAGTATTTCCTTCAGTACGAGTGATACGGGGACTTGATAGCAAAGTATACCAGCACCATAAAGCATATGTGGGGTGCCGATAGTATATATATATATATATATATTATGAGTGGATAATATAGATATGTATACTTAAGTATGGGAACGTTCTACTGTGCATAGAGGTAGTTAAGAAATGAATGAATACTCTGATTTTATTATTATGTGTTTGAGAATTTTGTGACAACATTAGAATATTTTAAAATGAAATGAGATAGATGTGAGAACTTTAATTTCAAAAATTAATTATCCTAGCCATTGTAATTGTCGACATGAAATCTTATGGGAAAGTAAGTTAAAATAAACTTTTGGGGTTAATAGTGAAGTAGGCGTACACACTAGATGAGAGGTGAGAATTTCTCAAGAGAGTGTCGCATACTAACATGGTTGTTACATTAGCCGGTAAGCATTTTAAATAATTGCTAAACTAAATTTAAATTATTTTACAATCGGGCTCTGGTTTGTTTCCTGTTATCTCTTCTCTCTTGTATATATATGTATATATCACAGGTGCCCAGCCACAGAGGCGTCATGATTAGGTTCTTTGGACTGGACATGTTGCGGCTTATGTCGGAGATGCAGACCATTTGCTTAGACGACCTCATTGTTGATTCCACTCTTATTTCAGTTCTAATTAGTTGGGCATGTGTCACCCGTTTCCTAATTACGTTGGATTTGTCAGAGATAATGTTCATTTATCTGTACTATTTTTACTCTTTGGGATTTGATTACTGTCAGGATGGTTTTCCTTTGTAGTTTTGAAGTTGGTATTGGTTTATCTGAATGGTTAAATTCATGGGTGTTTATTTCCAGTCTTAATAATTATGTGATTCTTAAACTGTTACTTATTAAAGGTTTTCATAATTGGATTTAATAAAATGGAAATAATGTTTTAAATGATTTTGACACTTAGCTAAATTATTTAGGGTGTTTAAATTGGAAAGTTTATTTTGCGATAGTGATGCTAAGAATGAACCAACCGTTCAACTTGATTATAATTTAATAAAGGACTGATCACCCGGTATTTAATTAGGCGGGATGTCACAATTTGCGCATTAATAGTATCGCTATCGCACTTGGCTTTAAGGCAATTACACCTAAAAATCCGCACAAGACAACACTCGTCCACTAGGGTACCTAGGGGTTTAACAGCTTATTGGATATGCTAAATGAAATCATTCGCTCGTGAAAGTGGCATTTATCACCTTTATACAAATATTCTCTCTTGTCGTTTGCTTGTAGTCTTGTTTCTTTACACTTTATTGCTAGGGACTAGCAATGTGTAACTTAGGGGGGGTGTTTCCTCTCGAATATTGCATTTATTTACCATTTTTACTTATGCATTTTTGCCCCATCGGGTACCTTAATTCCTATTTTTATTCTCATTAACTAATCAACCAATTTTATGTATGTTTATATGGTGTTCCATGCATAATCAAGATTTTGTAGGTGTTAAAGTGCTTAGCGTGAAGTTTGGTCGCATTTCGAGAAACTTCCATCATAAAGGGCACATTCATGGGTATTTAAGTCATTTTATCATTTGAGTTTCTGGCCCAATGTCTTTATAAAAAATTTATCCTCTGAGCTTGTTTTGCATAGCCTCCGATCGCGCCTAATTCCGATTTATAACGAAGAAGTTACGGCATTTTCCATATATTGATCCGAGATGAAGAATCAGACCTGTCTTAGGCGAACCGATTCGGCCAATTTTGGGGAATCGATTCGGGTTTTATACCAGTCCAAAAATAACTCTTTTTAGATGTTTTTTACTTGGTTATATAGGGGAAAATATTCTCTTAAGTTAGTCACATTATTTTAGATCGAATTTTAGATTAGTTTTAGGGTTTGGGAGTTGATTTTTGGGAGGTTTTTCTCCATTCTCTCTCCTATGTTTGGATTGTAAGTTATTATTCACCATATCCTACCTTGTATTTATTTCCTTTTGCTTATTTTCTTTGCTTGGTAACTAGTTTTGAATCAATATAATTAGTTTTTATGGGTTTAATTCTTGTTTTCATTTGTTAATTAGTCTTATTTATTGTTCTTAATATGTGTAGTAACTGGTTTAAAGGTTGAGTCATTTTTCCACCATTAATGGGTATTGAGCTTTAAAAGATATGGTTTGGTTTTAGTGACTTTTAATTCAACCCTTGTGCATTAATATTGGAATATCAGGCATTTAACTTCCTTTGACACGCAACGGTAGTGTTTATAGAGATATTGCGACATTAATCCATTTGTGACTATTTTGGATTGAAAACTCAATCTTTCATTGTTGAATTAAATTTCTTCATGTTTGATATTTATAATTAATTTAATATGCTCGATTAATTATTTTAGAACCAAAATCCTTAATATGCATTGTTAAGCCCGTGGTGGAGAAATGATCCTAATCTCATTTTTTTAATTTAATTTAGTTTACTTATTGACTAGTGTTAATTATATTCTCACCTTATCGTCTTTTCTTTTCCACCTTTTCTATGTGTTAAACCAATTTAATCCTAAATACCGTTATCTGTGGATTCAATCCCTACTTACCGCTGCACTTTTATTTATAGTGTACCAAGTTGTGGTATATTTTTTTATAGAGCATAAACACCTAACGAAATGTTTTAGATACAAAGTTTACGCCACATCAAAATGGTGTCATTGTCGGGGAACGGTGTATTCTAGGATTTTAATGTTTTATCACTTTTAGTATATAATGTTTATTCTCTTTACTTTCTTTCTAACTTGTACTAAATTGTTTCGAGAAACTTAAAATTTTAGTGCTCATCACGTATTTGAATAGCCCACTTTGAAATGTATCATCTTAACCCTTTTGATGGCTTTAATTGTTATGATAATAGTTTACAAAGTTTCGCTCCCAAGACAATGCGTGAATGCCTACAAATTCTTGAAAATAAAAGAATTGAACGTGAAATTCAAGAATTTATATATAATCACTCATCGTCTTGGGAATAAACTTTGTGAAATGGGGAATCCTCTAACTATGAGCAAACCTCCAAAGAAGATGTTACGTCTTCTTATTGGTTTGATTAGGAGTTAGCGGAAAAGGAGATACGACCAAGTCGAAAGTTTTAATGCTTGGTCTTTATAAATAAATGCCCAACTCGATGAGATCATTTCTTCTTCAAAAAGCTCGGATGAGGTTGAAACTTGCATTTCACCTTCACCCTTTTTGAAGAAGAAATCATTGAGATCGATCCAAGCGCTTTCAAGTTTAAACCTCTTATGAGTATTTCAAATTATATTGAGTTTGGAAGTCCTACATTTCCTAGGTTCCCCGCCATTATCAAATTATTAATTCTATCACAAGAATTGGATAAAAGTCTCGAGGATTTTGACCCGATTCTTGAACAGAATTATTACTTTGAGATTATTCATCTTATGGGTTATTCACTTCTACTTTCCCCACCTCCCATTCCAATTGAAAACCCATTGGGAGGTGATTTAGATTTTTTTGGAACCGATTTAGTCTTGTCCTTTATTTTATCTAAATCCCCAATCATCCACCTCAAACTTTTAATTGATTATGGTTCATTTCTTCTGCCTTACACATACCTTATGTTGTTCCAACGAAATTCTTATCTTTAGGAAGGTATACATGCAAATGAGGGACCACCATTTATTCCTCAAACTCAAATCGTGTTTTAGGTGGATCCTCAAAAATTTTAACTTCTAGTGTATGGTTAGTTAGAAGTTAAAATTTTAGGTTGTAAATTGTTATTTTGATTTTGATTTTTACGTATATTCAAGTATAATTAGTTAAAGTTTTATTATTCTTTTTATCATTCTTGGTACTAACATGTTTCGTAGAATCAATGGACTTTTGTTATCCGGAGATCTCTCCATTTAGGATAATATCCTTATTTTCCTCTCTTTATGTTGTGTTATTAATTCGCATTGAGGACAATGCAAAATTTAAGTTAGGGGGTGTGGGCTATTCTTCCCATTGTTTTTTGAGTTTCATTGATTTTATCAAGTGTTCGTTCCAAGTATGCTTTTGCTGAAAAATTAAAAAATTTAAAAATATTTTCTTTCTTTTTCTCCTTTATTGGGCATTTTGCCTTTGTTTCTGATAATAATTTTAATAAATGCCCGATACAATAGACAATTCAATTATGAATGTTCTCGATTTTAGATGTTATTAGACTTTAGTTCTCAAATCATTAATATTATGAGAAACTTAATGAATTAAACTTTAAACCCATGAGCACATGCACTTTTCTTGTTTGATTTATTTGGCTTAAGATTTTTATAACTCGGTAATCTTTTATTGCATTGTATATATTTACACCAAGTGAGCACTGGTCTTTTCTTCATTTGTGAGTGTTTAGACATTACTCTTTCCTCCTTGAAAATGGTGAATTCATTGGTAATCTCGCTTTTCTTTCATTGATCATTTATTAATTGAGTTCATATGAAGTGTATTAATTGATCATTATTTTCAAATTTATTTTGACTCGAGAATTAGGTAAACTTTCGGAAAGAATATAGACCGTCTCTGTTATATCACCCATATTGACCTTGACCTCACCTTAGATATTTCCCTAGTCAACCCCTTTGAGCCTTAATATAGCCTTTCGTTTCAAAACCCAAAATCCCATAACCAACTCCACATTGGAGTTATAAAACATATTTATCACCTTCCGTACCTTTGTTTGGAACGATACTTCGGAATGAATGATGTTGTTTTGTGGTTATAATTGAGCATGTGAGAGTGAAAAGGAAATAAAAAGGTGAGGAAAAAATAAAAGAAAAGAAAAAGTGAAAAACAAAAGAACAAGAAGAGAAAACAAAGAAAAAAAAAGAAAGAGAAAATATTTCCATTTTGTATATAGTGTTCAATAAGATTTGTCACTCTCCAATTTCATATCCAATTCTTGTTATGGAAATCATATTTCAACTTTGAAATTGTCCACAATTTTCCATTATCCCAAGTGTTTCATCCCCAAACACCTTTTAATTCGTAAATATCCCTTTCTTTCATAACCTCAATCCCATGCCCACATTACAATCCAATAAAAGTCTTATGTGATCCTAGGGTGAATTTGATTCGTAAGTAATAATAAATGCGATAATCTGGTAAAATTCATTTCACCTCTTTAATGATGATATCCTTTCATTGAGGTTACAAAGCTTTCATTTTATATATAGCGTTCTTTATTCATGACATGTGCATGGCCTAGTTTTCATTTACATTTACTCTTTATTCCTGCATGATCCGTGCATTACCTCCCGTTCTTAGCGATTTCATTTGTTTAGTGTAATATCCGGAGAAGATTGAATATCATGCGCGATTTAATGTTTGTTATGCATTTTTATAAAAGTACTACCAAATCATACTATTTTTATGTGCTAATTTTTGCTCCCACTCTTAAGGTTTCAATTGTGATTGAAGTTGTTCTATAATGTTAGTAACTACGGACTTCTGTATGAATTCATTCACTTTGCTAATAAAATGTTGAAATCCTTTTTATTTTCGTTGAGATTGTCTTTTTGGTTGATTGGGCATATTTTGAGAAAATTTTTGATGTTTATGGTTTCGTCCTAAAAACCCCTCACGAGACCACACTTATCCACTAGGGTAACTTAGGGATTTAACAGCTTATTGCATAAGCTAAATACAATCGTTCTCCCATGAAAGTGGCATTTATGTCCTTTGTACATATCTCCTCTATTGTGGTTTGCTTGTAGTCTTGTTTCTTTGCAATTCATTGCTAGGGACTAGCAATGTGTAAGTTAGGGAGTGTGATTCCTCTTGAATATTGCATTTATTTACCATTTTTACTTATGCATTTTAGCCCTTCTCGGGTACCTTGGTTCCTATTTTTATGCTCATTAACTAGACAACCTCTTTTATGTATGTTTATATGCTTTGTGAGTTATAATTGAGCTTTTTTAGGGGTTAAAATGCTTAGCGTGAAGTCTGGATGTATTTCGGGAAAGTTTCATCATAAAGGGAACATTCAAGGGCATTTTTATTATTTTATCATTTGAGTGTCTCGACCAATATCTTTGTGGAACTTGTATCCCTCTGATTCAGCTTCGTGTGGCCTCTGACCGCGCCTAATTTCGATTTATAACAAAGAAGTTACGGTGTTTTCCGTATGTTGTTTCGAGATGAATATTAAGACCTGTTTTAGGCGAATCGATTCGGCCATTTTGGGGGAATCAATTCAGGTACTATTGCAGTCCAAAAATAACATTTTTTAGATGTTTTTAACTTGGTTATATAAGGGAAAACATTCTCTTAAGTTAGGCACATTATTTTAGATCGGATTTTAGATTAGTTTTAGCATTTGGGAGTTGGTTTTGGGGAGCTTTCTCTCCATTCTATCTCCTATGGTTTGGATTGTAAGTTACTATTCATCATCTCCTACCTTGTATTTGTTTCCTTTTGATTGTTTTCTTTGCTTGTTAACTAGTTTTGATTCAATATAATTAGTTTTTGTTGGTTTAATTCTTGTTTTCTTTTGTTAATTTGTCTTATTTATAATTCTTAGTATGTGTAGTACCTAGTTTAAAGGTTGGGGTTATTTTTCCACCCTTAATAGTTATTGAGTTTTAAAAGTTATGGTTTGCTTTGAATGATTTTTAATTTAAATCTTGTGTATTGATCTTGGAATATTAGGCATTTAACTTCCCTTTTCACTCACTGGTAGTGTTCATAGCGATATCACAACATAAATTCATTTGTGACCATTTCGATTGAAAATTCAATCTTTCATTGTCGAATAATATTTCTTCATGTTTGATGTTTATAATTAATTTAATATGCTCGGTTAATTATTTTTGAACCAAAATCCTTAATACGCGTTGATAAGCCCATGGTGGGGAAATGATATTAATCTCATTTTTATAATTTAATTTAGTTTACTTATTGACTAGTGTTAATTCTATTCTCACCTTATCATCTTTTATTTTCCCCCTTTTTCTAAGTGTTAAACCAATTTAATCCTAAATGTTGTTATCTATGGATTCGATCCCTACTTGTTTCTACACTTCCATTTATAGTGTACCAAGTTGTGGTATCTTTTTGTGTAGGGTATAAACAGCCAACGACATGTTTTAAATACGAAGTTTACGCCTCATCAAAATGGCGTCGTTGTTGAGGAACGGTGTATTCTAGGATTTTAGTGTTTAACACTTTGTGTATATATTGTATGTTCTTTTTACTTTCTTTCTGACTTGTACTAAATTATTTTGAGAAACTTGAAATTTTGGTGCTCATCACGTACTTGAATAGCCCATTTTGAAATGTCTCATCCGAACTCTTTTGATGGATTTAATTATTATGATAATAATTCTAAAAGTTTCACTCCCAAGACAATGCGTGAATGCCTACAAATTTTTGAAAATGAAAGAAATGAACGTGAAATTCTGGAATTTATATGTATTTACTCATCGTCTTGGAACAAACTTTGCGAAATGGGGAATCCTCTAACTATGAGAAAACCTCCCAATAAGATGTTATGTCTTCTTATTGGTTTGATCAGGAGTTACCTGGTACAAATCCGGGCTAGCACAATCGTGGGAATAAAATCCTCTCTCACAGGAACTGAAAGGAGCACAAAAATAAAAAACAATGAACAACCGTCTCATAAAAATCCCATTCACACGCAAATGACTATGATTTATTAAAGGCGAACCTACAGCGCTCGCTTTGAAGTTTACGACTCCTCCCAGATATTCTCACTGGGTACCGACCTAGCCACATACCTTAGCTCGAATCACCAACCATGACAAACCAGATCATAAATCGGTCATCCTCATAAGATGAAAGCCACATACAAATTTATTGTCCTCTGGGAAGTCAAACACATGACTTCCCTCCTTAAGAATAAGGATTCCTCCTTACATCTTTAATTAGCGCGAGCCACCCCGATCGACGAATGCCAATGCCCTTTTCAACACCGACCTTGTCCATCTTACCAGTGATGACATCACCAACCTACAATACCTAGGTTATTGTCTGCCTTATCATATCATGATCGTAACCCCCAAGTATCCTCAGGCAGTACCCCATTTAAGCGAAATATTCACCTTATTATAGCCTCTAACTCCACACGGTTGTTACTGAGCTTATCTCCACGTTCTACCTAAACTGAACTTATATGATGGCCACACCGATCGCCATTAGCATTCTAAGGGTAGTATATACCACACAGGGCTACATATTTTAATCTGTACCGGCTTAGTAAGGCGTGCCAAGAACTGTTCCCTACCTTTCTAGGGCTATCCTAACTTGTTCTTTCGACACATGACAACATTCGAATCATGCTTTGATAACCCCATTGGGGTGCCAATTCTTTATTATGACATCGTCAATCCAAGTCCCAATTACATTTTCTAAACCCATCAGAATCAAGCACTACACTTCCTACATTAGCCATCTTACGATAAAGGCATTATTTACACTCACGATACTAATCTTAAATTATCCATAGAAGGTTACCAAACCTACTTACATCAAGTTGGATGACTTCAACAAGGACTACACGATTCAACTCCTTTGGGTCTGACCAATATCCTGATATCATCACTTGACCTTCAATACGATCATCGCCAGGAAACTATCATTTCTATGTACCGGACTTAACTGGTTTCCTAAGGACACCAAATATACTCTACATAAAAGTCCTCAAAACCTGATAAGATTTCATCATCCATGACTTTCTCATCGTAGGTGCATTCTATAAATTTCTCAATACCCACATCGTGAAAACTAGGTGCTAGAAAAGACACTAGTATACGAGCCTCTACATATGGTGCACCTTAAGGTGTTACAACAAGTCGATTTTTATTTCCAATGACGCCACACGCAATTATCCCTGCGGCCATTTCAAGACTCCCTTAAACAATACTCACACTGAAACTGCCTGGCATCTAGCCATTACTTAGGCTGCTAAAATAGGACCTGAAACTTAGATAATAACCTCATATCCCTTCTAAATGGCTTATACTATAAGCCACGTACCAAATCACATACTAACACTAATGTGGATTCTGATAGGATACAGGATGTTGCCTAAGACCCTAAACCTCTATGTCTGCATCACCGACATCACTAAAGATCCTATCCCTCAAATTTGCATCATATTTTCTAAAACCTTGACATGAAAGATTATCTAGATTTCACTCCTAAGTCTCCTCAACCATCATCGTTGCATACGTAACATACTTACCGTAATTTATCCGTAACTCTCGTCATACCTTGCGAGGTATAACTTTCAATTAACAATCACCAAGACGCTTACTTACAGCAGTTGTATCTAACTGACTCGGACTGATTACACATCCCCAAGTGTTGACTAACATAGTTCCTCATATCTAACGAATCATCAATCATCTACGACATGACACTAGCCCAAGGATCGAATTTTCCTAATCAAGTTATCGTTACTGACCACCCGAAAGTACCTAATCAATGAACTTAACGCATCTTTATCACAAATCAATACTACTTAGGCATGATGCTTTAGTCACCTAATCTTCACGGTTGAATTTACACAGTTCATAATTCTAATTCAATGAACGTCATTCAACCCTATCAACATCTCGACAGACCTCTTATATCGTCAAGGTTTGACACACAAGCACCTCACTCTAAAAATCATGGTGTTGCCACTATTAACTCGTACAGACACTCGTAAATCACTAACATATCTAATAATAAGAGCGAATAATATTAACAACACATAATCTTGGTCGCATGACACTTGGTAATGAATCACTTGTTGTGCTAATCTCTTTGACTCTACTGTCGAGAACACGAATCCAAAACTGTCATTGATCTAGAGTTACTGGCCTAAAAAAACACCGACGATGAAAGATCCACTACCGACCTCACCACGTCACTCTTGAAAGGAACATTTGAACCTAGAGCTCTAATACCATTTGTAATGACCCAGCCCTGATTTATGGGTTACCCATGGTCAACCCGGTCTGAACCGAGCATTAGGTGGGAAGTGCAATGCAACAACCTACATAATGTTGCTAGTACATTTTTATTTAATTAATATTTTACTTATTTATCATGCGATTTTCAATTCAAATCAAGTTACGTGAGGGACCCGTGGGAAGCGTCCCCGAAATCCAAGCATACAAAGCTACTAACGTAAAATAAAAGAGTACTTACTTGTACAACACTCTCAAAATATGGAACCGCGCCCAACCTGCCGTATTAATTCACCTTAATCTTGTAAAAAATCCATTTTACTTAACTTGACATTTATTTCTTGATTTAACACACACCCGATTAAATATCTTAAACAATACCTTTTGTTTACAGAAAATCATTTCTTTTACTGAAATTTCCTCATTTTCCATGCCAAACATATCATAGTATTTTCATTGAAAATCACCTTTCAACACACGCAATCACCGCGTTAGAAAATGCTTGCTTTTCTGTGAAAACCTTTCATATTTGCACTCATGTGCAAATTATGGGTTAAATCTCTTTAGGTTGCTTAACTACCCAATTAATCCCTTCACTTTACCATTCATTTACTTTATAAATATTAATCAATTTTCACATTACTTGTCTACTTAATCCTTTACCGGAACATTTATTAATTCATTAGAGTTGGATTGTCTATTTACATATTCATCGCACAACCCATTTCTTGGTATGTTCCATTTTTATTATCTTTTTTCTCAAAATCTTCCAATAACAGCATACTTTAACGGGCTTCATACCACCGGTTATGCTAGCATATGCTCTGGCCTATGATTTTGGGTCTTTCACCCCAAGGCTCCAGGCCCTCCTTAATTATTCCAGCGTCAACCGAGTCCATATTTATGTGTTTTAACATTTTGCAAATGTTCACATAATTCCACCTTTTCTTTATCCGGTGTAACAACCCTCGATTTTTGGAGACTGAGAAATTAAATTTTGGGAAAATAAAATTTAATTAAATTGGAGAATTTTAAAATTTGGGAACTTAGGCCCGAAAATAGAGAATATTTTAAAGTATTCCGGATGATATTTTTTAGGGTACCATCGATCCCGGGAGGGTCGAGATAGTCAAAATGACTGTCATTGGATCTCATTTCGGTTCCGGAATGTTTTTAAGTTATTTTGGCTCGAATTGGAGTAAACGAGTCATTTAAAGTGTGTATTAACTTTTAAAACTGGGATCTTTGTTTTAAAGGTTTATGTGGCTTACGGATTAAGCCATTCTCATTTGAGAGAAAGGGAGAAAAGCCCTAGAGAGAGAGGAAGAGAAGGAAAGAAGAAGAAAAGAAGAGAGAGAGGAAGAAAGCTTGGAGATTTCCGGCCCAACCGCGATTTCGAGGACGATCCAACCTCTACAAATCTGAGGCAAGTGTTTAATCTTGCTAAATAGCTATTGTGTATTTCATTTCATAATTTGTGGGGTAAAGAAATGAATTTTTGGGTATTAACATCAAAACCTAGATTTTTGGGTTTAAATCTTGAAATCAATGTTATTCTATGGTTTAATCTCATATAAATGGTTGGGATGAGATGTAGGATGGGTTTTCTTGTTAGTAACATTATTGGGTTAAAGATTTGGGGATTGGAATGAGAATTTTAGGGTTTAAATTCGTGGGGTTTGCTGAAAATGGAAAATCGGCCAAGGCAACCGGTATGGCCGGTCGACCGCGGTCTGGGGACCGGTCGACTGCGCCTTAAAGGAAAAGCCTACTGCATTTCTTCGTAGGCAAAATTTGGATCCGCGGTCGACCGGGGGTCTGGGACCGGTTGACCGGTCCCCTGTTTTTAGCCCAAAACTTGGATTTCTTCTCCCACTTTTCTTTTGGAGTTTATTCTTAGGGGCTTCCTTTATGGGTTGTTTTATGGGTTTCCTAAGATGACTTCTAGCCCTTTTTGGTTGGGTTTGTTGATTTGGGGTTCTCTCTTATAAAGTAAGAGATATCTTTTGGTGACTTATAGGGGGTCTCTCACTTAGTATCTGATAGTTGGGACTTCTTGGAATCATTGGATAAGAAATATCCATGTATGTGGTGAAATTTCTAGGCCGACATTTATGTCAAATCCTTATAAGGATAAGATATTGTTAAGTTACATATTGGGGCCATTTGAAAGAGAGTGGTCACATACTCTTTAAAGAGTGAGGGGTCTTATATCCTTAGAAGAGTTTAGTCTAAGGGCAATTGATAACTCTATAGGAGTGAGGGTTTCTGATTTCGACTCGAACCATAAGTGACTTTGAGAACAGCTTGGGATCGTACTATCGACTAGAATAAGCGGTAGCATAAATTCTAGTTAGGGTAGTTTTCACGTATTATGGGGATATGACCTATGAGATTCCAATACTTGAAATTAGGTTGGAATAAATTGAGGCTTTAGACTATTAAGTCATGTGTGTGCCTATGGTTAAATAGTACAAGGGTAAATATTGTACTTTTGGTTATGGATGAAACGTGTAGTGATGGATTCCTACACATACTCTTGGGTGATAACCCTAATGTTGAATATATATGTATAGATATATACATATGGTTTTGGGAGACTATTCATCATAGGAAAAATGATTGAATATGTTTCAAGTGAGGGATTGTATTCACATATCGAGGTATATTTATTGGAAATTGTGGTGACGGCTTGTATATTGAGGATTATGTATACTTATAGCCGGGTTTATATATCTTATACATATGAACGGGAATTAGTTTGTATATATATTGATATAGCGATGTGTGAATTTATGTACATATATCTATGTATGAATGTGTATATATAGATATATTTTATGTTGTGAACATACATGGTATGGATATCTAAACCGTATATGATGGTTTATTATATTATATCATATGATGGGATCATATGGGTGTATGTATATTGCGTATGTGAGAAATATATATACTTATATGATGGTTTATTATATTGTATCATATGATGGGATCATATGGGTGTATGTATATTGCGTATGTGAGCAATATATATACTTATATAATGGTTTATTATATTGGATCATATGATGGGATCATATGGATGTATGTATATTGCGTATATGAGCGATATATATACTTATGTGGTTAAGCATACCCCGTTCATGCTATCATTGGGAAGTTTTCGCACAGAGGGTGAGCATCCTGGCATATAGAGCATGGTGTGGATATTCCCCAGGTCATAGTCGTCCCTTGTGTTATTATACGATATAGATATATATTTTTGGGATGAGACGTGGTGGGTATGTTTCGTCTCATTGCCGGTTGGAACTATGACCGCTTCTCGGGACGTCGTGTGTGTGTGTTACCACGAGGTGGGTGTCGTTGATCCCCACCAGGTGGTCCCCAGTTGTTACGTGAGCCGGACTCTGGGAAGATGATAGCATTGATGCAGTTTTATCGGCGCTACATATAGCCGGGTATTATATTTGCATGGCCATTGTACATCATATATGGTATGTGCACTTGGTCATGGGTATATGGATGATTGGTATATGTATATATATGGTGAGCATAAAATACCTATATATATGTATTTATATATCCTATATAGGAAAGGATATAGATTTTAGTAAAGTACATCTTAGATGATTATGGTGTACTAGATTGATGGGGGTTGATGTATCGCACATAAGGTATTATTCGGTTACATCATCCCAAGGATATTATTGGAGATTCTTTTATTTTATTTCTTTTGTTTTCTTTTTTTTCTTTTCTTTCTTTCTTTCTTTCTTTGATAGTTAGTTTAGCAGTAATGGTAGTATTATATAGTATGTTAAGAATTATGGATCTCTAGGATCGACATTGCCCAGGAGTAGTGTAACGAGGGGGTTCCTTGTTTGGATTTCGCTTTGCGAGACGCCTCACGCACGAAACGCAGTGCCATGTCGAGATTTGAGAGAAGTAATTCTATTTGTGGCATCTCGGATCTCTGGTCTTGACCTTGTCAGGAGTAGTGTAACGGGGCGGTTCCTTGTTTGGATTTCGCTTTGCGAGACTCCCCGCGCACGAAACGTAGTACAAGTTTGAGATTAGAGAGAGGTTTTGCCAATATTCCATGTGCATGATATTAAGAAAAATTCTTACATTTTAGCCTATATATATGTATATATATATATATATATATATATATATATATATATATATATATATATGTATATGGGTAACGTATTAAGAATTATAATTCATGAGATTATAAATCGGAATTCATTATGCCTATTATGGCATAATTGTTGTTATCATAATCTAGTAGGATTAAGGTTGGTTCCTTGGATTATTGATGGGAAAGTAGCTCTCGTGGGAATAGGCTAGGCCTATGATAAGTTAGGTTGTCCTAATAACATAATGGGGTAATTTAACTAAAACTTGAGGACGCGAATAGGTGCACGCCTTTAGATGAGAGGTGAGTTGGGGTTCCACGAGAGAGCGGTCTCACTTTAATTATGAAATAAGTGCACCGGTAATTATTATGCACGGTTAACACACTTGCTAAATATTTTTCACATTCGGGGCTCTGACCCGTTTACTTTTCTCTCCTCCTTGTATGTATATATATATATTACCACAGGTATCCCACTGCATGGATGCCGGATGACTTTCTATCCAGAGTCTTGGGAGCCGTGACAGGTGCGGACTGTTGCGGGATGTTTCATGTAGTCGCTTCCTACTTCTTTAAAATTCTAGGTAGGATTCATGTTGTATATCGGGTTTGTACCCAAGGGATATTTATATACATGTTTATATTTATTCCATTTCAGTTATTGTATTGGCAGTGACCCGACAGCTTATTCGGGTCTACTTTGTGTAGTACATTCGGTTGTATTTATTTAGTTCATTTTATTTCTAGCATTTCATTTATCCTAGTTCTTTCATGCATCCTTCTTTTCTTTGGTAGTGTTAGTTGGTTGGTTGTTGCACATTCTATTTAAATTTTCATACCCCGCTTATATGATTTCGGGTAGTTAGTCCTATATTGTATAGTACCGGCAGTTGATGTTGAGACTGGACCATCTGAAACTCCTGATTTAATATAGTATAGGGCTGGCCACCCGTTATTATTTTAGGAGGGTTGTGACATCCGGTCGAAGCCAAAACCTGGGTTTCACTCCAACTCGTGTTACACTTTAAAATCATCATTTCTTATCCTTTTTACTCTAACATTGATTTTATCCCCAAAATCATGTTCCTTTAGGACCCTTTTTGTGCAACACCTTTTCCAACATTTTTATTTCATAAAAATGTTCCATTTTACCCATTTGTTTTCAAACTTGTCCTTTCCTCATTTTACCCATTTGTTTTCAAACTTGTCCTTTCCTCCATTTTCTCAAGTGTTATTTTCCAAAACACCATTAAGATATCCACACTAACTTCTTAGTATTTTTAACACATTAATATTTTTTTAACATTTTAGAGTAACATTCTTCTCAAGTTGGAAACATCTTTATTTCGTTACTTTCCTTTCCAAAAAATCATTGAACATCTAAGACTACTTTATAAGAAAAATACCATTTTCTTTATTAATACATGCAGTTTTGAAACCTTACACTTTTCACAATTTCAACACCCTTTTCACACACCAAAGCTGAAATTTCTAATTTCTTTATCTCGTGTTTAAACCCAATAAAACCCTCATTAAACTTATTTTTATGTTCAACCTCAAAATACTACAAGTTTATATGCATGAGAAGATGGATTTTAAGTCCACAAATCCTATCAAATGGGTCTATCATGTGATTTACTCTAGAAATTTCATAATGTTTGCACAAATATATCTTTTAAGGCAAAAGACAGTGTTGTTTCTTCAAAACTTGAGTAAAACGTCCATTTATATAAAATTCCAATTTTTCACAAGAAAACTTTAAAACATTTATTCATAGAACATTCCCAATCAAAATGAGCATTCTTCCAAAAATTTATTCCATAAAAATATTTAATACCAAGTTTTCTTTAAATATATCATTTTTCTCAAAACCATTGAAATCTTTTGTAAACTCATTCTTACAAATCATAACAAATATCATTCTTATATCATAATGCATTCTACTCTTAAAATTTTTACTACGAGACCACTAATATGCAAAATAGAGTCTTAAACTAAGATTAGAGTTTTTCCCACCTCAAATAGGGCTCTAAAAATGGTGGATGAAGAGGAAGATGATGGAAACCCCCAACCTCCTAAGGTGGCCTCAAGGAGGTCTCCTAGCTCCACAAGAATGCTCCAAGCAAAATCCCCTTCAAAATTTCATGAATTTCTACTCTTCTTCTTCTCCAAAACCCCCCCAATAACACCTCCATAAATTCGTAGCTTTGCTCAACACTGGTGGAAATGGGTGTATTGGGATCAAATATAGTGGAATAGTTCTAAAATATGGTGGCATAAGGCGGATACATGGTGGTGTATGGTGGTGTATGGTGGTGGGAGAAGGGGAAAAGCTCTGCAAGAGCTAAAGAAAGAAGGGAAATGTTGAAAATGGTGGGGAGACCCACACCCCTCTCTCTTTTCTTCTCACCCACAATTAAATCCAAACAAAGCCTTATGAAAACCCACCCCAACTCTAAAATTCCGATTTTGGATCATTTGGACTCACTATGAGTCGAAATGTCATCGATTTAACGGCCCAAAACGTGACAGCACAAAAAGGCATTTGATTTAAAAAAATTTGAACAGGTCGTTCGAACTGGAACTGGACCTCATTTAAACAAGAATGGATCCATTTCGATAAACCTTTCGAACGACTTTCTAACGAGTCTTTGTACCCATACAGTGGTGGTTCGTACGATTGTGGTTAGATGTCCACTTCGAACGTAGTCGGCTTTTCATTTGAACCAAGTATTCTCATTTGAACGAAACTGGGATCTCGTTAGAAGTACTTTTCGGTTCGTTTGATCCATCCTGATTCCTTAAATCTCCAATTTCTCCAACAAACTTCCAACAATTACCATCAAGGCCAGAGAATAATCGAATAGAGATAAACAGCCATATATTAATGACCCGATTTTAAAGATTTCATATGATTACAATTTACACGGGGAGAAATAGTAAAATATTGGGCACGGGTATTACATATCTGAACTTCTATAATGTCTAATAAGGGCTTACTACCCCAACAATGTAACTGTGTCAACATTACACTTAATCGTGTAATACTTCATATAACGGAGGCCATCCGTATCCAGATAGTCATCAAAATAACTCAATTGTTCACTTCTTAAATGATTCCCATCACATGTATCCTCATACACTGAGATAGATACATCACTGGCTAACCAAATCACATAGCCATCCTATAAAGTATGCAACCATTAACATATCACATATAATAGTCAATTTTAATCTAAATATCAAAATCTCCTTATCAAATTAACTCTATGAATTTACAGCAAGGGTTTTCCACCGCCCAATAATAACTAATAAAGTTTGGGAGTGAATAGGTGGGGCATTTTCTAAGGGAAACCTACCAGAGTTTGTTGGGTACACAGATATCATCGTGGCATGTTAATGGAATAAGGACATTTAGAGACATTTGAGGATGGGGGAGTGCTTAAGGTCTATAAGAAGATATTAGACATATTTAGATTCGTTGGAGAGGTGTTACAGCGATGGGAGTCAGTCACCACAATAGAGGATAGAGACATGATGACCATCACGGAATTCTATGTCACATTTCACAACAAGCACTTTCCACTAGCGGTTAGAGGTGAGAAGAAAAAGAGGCAACTTTTGGGCCTCAAGTAGGGGAATTACACTATAGCGAAGTATGAGAAGGAGTTTGCCATGATGTCTCTATTTCTATAAGAGGAGGTAGACACGAAGGAGAAGAAGATACAAAAGTTTATCTTCGGGTTGACATGGTGCATAAGGTAGGCCATTTTGGGGAATTCTTCTTTTACCACTTATACATAGGTGGTGAATGTTGCTTAGCTTTATTTATAGGACCATAGAGAGTTTAGAAAAGCAAATGAAAGAAGAGGAGTAATGCAAATTTGTCTAGCCAATAGGGAAATACAAATAGAGGTGGTATTTATGAGGACCAATAGTCTAAAGGACCCCAGTTAATAGAGCACCACCACAAGAAGAATAAGGGGTATGATGATCGTAAGGGCCACCAGGGCTAGGTACTGTAGTCTCAGTAGAAGCAACAAGGATAGAGACAGCAGACTAGAGCCCAGTAGGGTTATGGCCAACAGGGACAAAAGCAGGGTAGGCACCACTTCCATGGCTATTATTTCACCTTCTTATGGCAGGATACATAGCTAAGAGGTGCCCTCAGGGCAATCAGGGGGCACAAGAGTAGGGAGGTCAGTGTGGGTATTATGCACCCTAGAGGAAATGTCAGTATTTGTCAACCCCACCACTTATTGTTGTGCCAATAATACTAGCACCTCCAACCCAACTTTAGTGGTACAATAATTATAGGACAAGCATGTATACCATATCTAGGGGTGCAACCAGTATGGGTTTTTACCATACCGTACCGTTTTGGTTCGAAAAAAATAGTTTTGGTTTCATATTATGAAATACCGAAAATCGATTTTATCGAAATCGAAAATACCGTCAAAAATTTGGTTGGTTTTGGTTTTTAGATACAAAAAATCGATTTACCGAATTTACCGTACCGATATCGTACCAAAATTACCGTACCGAAATACCGTACCAAACTTTTGGTGCAATATCAAATTATTTTGGGTATCATACTACTTCTATTTATATTATTTCTCATGAGTGAGTTTTTATATTCTCTTTGAATTTAAATTTATTTATTTGAGTATTTGGTTTAAGTGTTAAAGTAAATCGGTTAGTCTGGTCTCGTATCTGTTTAAATCTATTGTTCCAAATGCTACAAATGCTAGAAATTGTACATGTTTGTGATTGTTTCTAATTGTTCCAAACAACTAGAAATGCTAGAAATTGTAACAGCTAGAAATGGGTATATCGAAATATATACCAGATTTACCGAATGCATAAACCGATTTGAAATTCTGGTATTTACCGGGAAAAAACCGAATTGAAACCGAACTTACCGAAACCAAAAAATTCCAAAAATACCGAAGATACCGAAAAACCAGTCGGTTTGGTTTTGGTTTTTGTTTTGATGTACCGGTCGGTAAATTGGTACGGTACGGTTTTACCATATAGAATGTGGTTTTGGTATTGGTAAGGGGTCATTACCGACCATACCGTACCGGTTGCACCCCTAACCATATCCATCCTAGGGCCCATGCGATAGAGGGTATGTATCTTATCTTTGTTCATGTAGGATACATTTTATTTGATATTATTGCATCACATTCATTCGACAATAGTAGTTTTTCTCGATCATCGAGGTTAATTCACCTGTGGGTAAATGGGCACATATTTGTTCCATTTGTAGAGGGATGTGGGGTAGAATTGGTAGTCTTATCTTTGTAGTCAACCTTTTGATTTTAGATATGTCTGAGTATGACGTCATTCTGGGGATGAATTGGTTGGCTATGTACCATGCACATGTTTATTATTTTGGGAGGTCCATTATCTTAACCATTACGGGACAAGAGATGTACTTGGTTACGATGCCACTCTCGAAAGGAGGGTCGAGCATGCATTTTTATTGAATTAAGGAGGACACTTTTGAGGGAGTTACATTTTCTTTAGACTTTATTTCAGGAGATTCTAGGGTTACCAATGAGTAGAGAGATTGAGTTAGTGATTGATTTAACTCTCGGCATGAGACCTAATACCCAATCACGTTATCCTATGGCTCATTTGGAGATGAGAAAGCTTAGATACTAGATTAAATAGCTTTGGGGATAAGGATTTATTAGAGGAGTAATTCGCCTTAGGGAGCTCCAGTTCTATTCGTGAATAAAAAGGATGGATCTTTGAGATTGTGTATTGATTACTAGGAGTTGAACAAAGTCACCATATGGAATAAGTATTTGTTACCCCGTGTTTATGACTTGTTCAATCCGTTGAGGGGTTCTTTATATTTCTCGAAGATTAGTTTGAGGTTAAGGTACCATCGATGTTCCAAAGACTTTATTTTTTAAGAGATATAGATCATACGATTTAATGGTTGTGACATTTGGGCTAAGAAATGCACCGGTAGTGTTATGGGCTTAATGAATAGGGTGTTCGGAGAGTTCTTAGATCAGTTTGTCATTGTGTTTATAGATGACATCACAATTTATTCTCAAACTTCACACGAGCATGCTCAACATTCATAAATAGTCTTATAGGGTTATGAGACCATCATCTCTATCTTAAGTTCAAGAAGTGCGTATTTTGGTTCAGGGATTTGTTGTTCTTGGGTCACATCGTGTTTGAGACAGGAATATCAGTGGGCCTGAGTAAGGTTTTAGCAGTGATAGAGTGGGAACAACCCACAATGTCTACGAAGGTGTGCAATTTTTTGGTCCTTGTAGGCTATTATCCTCGGTTCATTTAGGGGTTCACAAAGATCGTCAGGCCTTTGACGAACTTGACAAAGAATGGTGTGCCATTTATTTAGGATGACTTTTTCTAGCAGGCTTTCGATGAGTTGAAGGTCAATTTGACTTCAGCTTCGGTGTTCGCATTACCTCATAGTGGGGTGGAGTAAATTAGGGTTGTATTGATGCAGTAGGAGAAGACGATAGCTTATGATTCTCGTAAGCTTAAGCATGAGGAGAATAATTACACCACATATGATATGGAGTTTGCAGTAGTGGTCTTTGCTCTTTAGATTTTAAGACACTATCTTCTAGGGGAGATATTTCATCTTTTCACAAACCATAAGAGTTTATAGTACTTCTTCACCTAAAAAGAGTTGAACATGAGGAAAGGTGTGTGTCTTGAGTTTGTTAAAGACTACCAGTTTAATATTTAGTATCGTTCGGATAAGGCAGATATAATAAAAGACACATTGAGCCGCAAGTCAATAGTTACACTTACGGTGATTTGGAAGGATAAGTGGGGTTCACTCAGCTTTAAGGATGATTTATCTCATGTAATAATGGCAATTGTCACCATCACATTCGATATCATCATTCAGGTTATGAAGGCACAAGCAGGAGATCCTTCTTGCCAGGACAAGGTTTGAAAGTTGTTGGCATATGGATCAGAGTCATACCCGAATGGATATGATGGGGGTTTGTGATTCCACGATGGATTAGTAATTCCCAAGGATGAGGAGTAATGATAGGTGGTTATGGCTGAGGCCTATGGTCACGTTTTGGGATGCATCCCGATGAGAAAAATCTACCAAAATATGAGGCACCAGTATTGGTGGATAGGCATAAAAAAGGGCATTGCAGTGTGTGTGTCTAAGTGTGACACTTTTTAGATGGTGAAGGTAGATCACCAGAGACCAACCGGTGCTCTACAACCTCTTGAAATTTCATTATGGAAATAGTAGAGAAATTATGTGGACTTCATTACAGGGTTTCC
Source organism: Sambucus nigra (assembly GCA_949130495.1). Taxonomy (NCBI): domain Eukaryota; kingdom Viridiplantae; phylum Streptophyta; class Magnoliopsida; order Dipsacales; family Adoxaceae; genus Sambucus; species Sambucus nigra. The sequence continues at coordinate 381,376,933 of OX422211.1, forward strand.
TACGTCACAACGAGGATATGATGCCATTTGTGTGATCGTGGATCATTTTACTGAGTTAACTCACTTTTTTATCGGTTCAAATAAATTTCACTTCAGAGAAGTACATCAGGATTTTCACTGTTGAGATTGTGAAGTTGCACGGTGTATTACTCAATATTATATCAAACAGGGACATAAAGTTTTCTTCCCACTTCTGGAGGAGTTTCCATGTCTTTGGGGCCAAAGTTGATGATGAGTACCTCGTATCACCTATAAACGGATGGGTAGACGAAGGGGGTGAATCAGAAATTGGAGGACATGTTGTAGATCTATATTTTGGACTTCCAGTTGGGAAGAAAACTTGTCATTGATAGATTTTTCTTATAACAAGAGTTACCAGTTCACGATTGGCTTGGCGCCATTAGAGGCCTTATACGTGATTCCTTATCGTTCACCCATATGTTGGTTAGAGGTGGGGGAAAACAAGTTTCTCGTACCTCAGTTTGTTCAAGACATCTTAGAAAAGGTGAATATGATCATAAATAGGATTTGAACTGCCTACAACCAGAAGAATAGTCATGCAATTGAGGACAAGAGGCACCTAGAATTTCCAGTTGGAGATTAAGTGTTACTTAGGGTGTTTAAAATGAAGGGAGTATTGCGGTTCGTGAAGAAGGGTAAGTTGGCTCCCCGATATGTGAGGTTATTCACCATCATTTATCGGAGAGGACTAGTTGTGTACCATTTAGCCTTGTCGAATCATTTGCAAAAGGTAAATGATGTTTTCATTGTCTCAATGTTACCGAGGTTTCTTAGAGACGAGTTGACATATCAACACATTTATCTCAGAGAGATACAACATTAGCCTGATGTGAGTATGAAGAAAATCCAGCTACCATTTTGGATCAAAGGGAGTAGAAACTTCTCTCCAATGTGATTCCTTTAGTGCGTGCCCACTGGGGGAATCACAACGAGAATGATTCGACGTGGGAGAAGGAGGATGACTTGAAACTGAAGTATTCATAACTCTTTTATTCAGGTACGTATCGAGATTTGTGGAAGGAATTCCTTTATTAGGGGAAAAGACTGCATTACCCTATAATTTGGTATTTATTTATTGTTATTAATTGTGAGAATAAATTAATAAAGTGGAATTAATTATTACTTAAAAGAATTGGTAAAAACAAAATGCACATTTAGATGATGATTAAATTTGCATATTTGATCGAGGGTGAAAAGTAGCGTCGCGTCAAAATGCTAATCGTTGTTTTCTGTTCACCACCTCAATACAAAAATCTAAATTATGACTGCACTTGCGATACAAGTGTAGCGGTAAGTCGAGTATCGAAAATCCACAGAGACGAGTTGCTAGAATTTAATTGGTTTAATATTCCTAAAATAAAAGTGTAAAAGATGATTATACACAAAAGGGAAAGATTAATCTAGGAGAGTGAAAATTAAACTAGATTAATAAAGCAAATAAAAACTATAGGTTGCGTTGAATATCCCTCACCCAAGTTAATTAGTATAAAATGGTTACATGGTTCGACGAGTTATTACAAATGCGTCTCGTTTCGACAGTTAATTAAACCAAGGGTTGTCATGCCCCTAATTTGCATAAAAGCCTAATATGATTTTGGTGTCAACAAATACCCCGGAAATTATGCACGCAAGGTCGTAAGCACGAAGCATACATGATATGCCCCGTCAAATTTCCTAGGCGTAATAACTAGGAAAACACACCCGAATAGACCCGTAAACACCATCACCAAAGCCAAGCAACATGTCAACCCAGAATGAATTCAATTCGACACATCCTAGACTAATTTAGCTAGAAAGCATGACAAAAACGCGGTAAATAAAGGCGGTAAATAAATGCAATAAAACTACACTAGAAAACAATAAATGAAAGCATGTAAATAAAGCATGAAAACTAAATTAGAAAGCAAGCATTAAGGAAATACAAACTATATTAATGGAGAGGGAAGATGAAAGTACCAATTACAAACCCAAATGGGTATCAAATCATGTGAGGAAGAAGAAATAGCTCTCAAACCCCCAAACCCTAACCTACACTAACCTAAAACGATTTTTTTTTATAAATACAACAAAAATGGTTTATATAGTAAGTGGAATTAAATTAGAAAAAAAAAGGGAAATAAAAATAAAAGGGCAAACTATCAGCTGAAAACAGGGGATCGATCGATCAATCCTAGGGCTGTGTTTTTTTCCGATTTTTTTATTTTTCCGAATTTCGATCCGTTTTTTTTTTCGATTTTGGCAAGAATTTTTTATTGCCGATTTCCGATTTTTCCGGAAAAAAACGGATCGGAAATCGAAATTTTTTCATATTCCTAATTTCTAATTTTTATCGATCCGAATTTTCGAAATTTGTTCCCATCCGAATTTTCGAATTATTTTCCGAAATATTATCTGAACTATTTTCCGAAGAATTTTCCAATTTTGCCACGAAAAATTTTCCGAAGTATTTTTCGATTTATGTTTCTAGAAAATTGTCGAATTTTTCGAATTTCCGAATTTTCTCGAAAATTCCGATTTTGTCGAAAATTCCGAATTAAAAAAAAAACATTTCCGAAAAAAATCGGATTCGGCACGCCGATTTTTTTGGAATTTTTCTGAAACATGCTTTTCCTATCCGGCCGAAACACTGCCCTAATCGATCCCTTTGATCGATGGTTGGAAAATAAGCCCACTGTCTAAGCTCGAAGGCAAATATCTGAAGGATCGATAGATCGATCCTTTTGATCGATCGATCGATCAAGCAGGTCTCAGCCAATTTCCCCCTGCTTTGGTTTCTTTATTTTTCTCTTCCGCTAAAAATCCTGTAACTTCTTCATACGAACTTGGAATCGCGCACCGTTCATGGCCACGCGAAGCTTGAAAGGAGGGTTACAACTTTCGTGTGGATGATGGGACAGGTGCCGAAGCTGTGGAAAGACTAAAATTCCCTTGAACGTGCGACTGCGTACGAAAATTAGCCGGAATGCGTCCGAACTTCATACTTAGCATCCAAATACCTATAAAAGCTCAATTAACCCCTGCAAAGCATGTTAACATAGAAATCCGAGGTTGTCTGGTTAACGAGCATAAATATAGGGAATAAGATACCCGAGGGGGCTAAAATGCGTAGGTTCGAGGGATGGAATACGCAATATTTGCATATAATCACACTCCCTAACTTACACATTGCTAGTCCCTAACAATGAAATGGGATACAACAAGAACAACAATCAAACCAAAAGCAGGATACGAGTACAAAAATATGGTATAAAAGAATAAGGCCACTTTCGCGGGCGATTCGATTGCATTTAGCGTATGCAATAAGCCGTTAAACCCCTAGGTTACCCTAATGGACGAGTGTCGTCTCGTGAGGATTTTCAGGGATGATACCCACAAACATCATATGGTTTCCTCAAAATATGCTCAAACCAACATGCAATAAGACCAACAATATTGAACAAGATTTCATACGCATTATTAGCACATTGAACGAATTCAAACAAAAGTCCGAAATCATTAACATTATAGAATGCACCTCATAGAATTGAAACCTTAAAATGTAGGAGGGGAGCGAGCACATGCAAAGTGTGATTTGGCAAAAAGTTATATAAACCGGATACTAAATAAAGCAGGCATATATTCAATCTTCACGGGCATTACACTCATCAAGTGAATTCACTTGAAACGGGGAGGTAACACACGGAATATGCGATCACAAAGAGTAAATGTAAATGGAAACTAGGCCGCACACATGTCACAAATGAAGAACGCTATATAGGAAATTAAAAGTTGTAATCTCAATAAAAGATACCGCTCATTAAAGGATGCGAAATGTATTTTCACAGATTATAAAAACTATTTAAACCTTTGAATTACATCTACTTAAGATCACATAGGACTTTAATAGGGTTATAATGTTGGCTAGGCTAGGGTACGAAAATAAGGATATATATGTATGGGTTCAAAGTGTTCGGAATGAAAATTTGAAATAATGGAAAATGCGGGCAATATCAAAATTGGAAAAAAAATCCATAAAAGCATTAGATATAATAATGGAGAGAGCGTTCAAAGCTTATTGAACTATGTACACAATATTTATAACTTTCTCTTTCTTTTTCTTTTCTTCTTTTTCTCATATTTTCTTTTGTTTTCTTTTGCTTTTTGCTTCCTCTTTTTCTCTTTTTTCACATCTCATTTCTTTACTTTTCACACTCTCATGTGCCTAAATTGCAACCAACATCATAACAACGACATTCAATCCCAAGTAACATTCCAAACAAAGGTATGGAAGGTGTATGTATGGGCTAAAACTCCAATTTGGAGTTGGTTATAGGGTTGGGGTATGAAATGAAAGGCTAATATTTAGGCTCAAAGGGGTTAACGAGGGTAAACATATGAGGTGAGATCAAGAATAATGTGGGTGATATAACAAAGATGGCCTATGATCATTTCCTAAAGTTTACGCAATTCTTGAGTCAAAACAATATATGAAAATCATGCTCAAGTAACACATTTCGTGAATGAACTCAATTAATAAAACGATCAAATGAAAGAATAGAGAGATTACCAATGACTGTAACGTTTCCAAAGAGGAAAGAATAGTGTATACACTCACAAACGACGAAAGGTAAAAAGCTTACTCGGTGTAAGTATATGCAATGCAACAAAAGATTACCGAGTTATAAAAATCTTAAACCAAATCAATAGAGCAAGAAAAGTGCATGTGCTCATGGGATTAAAGTTTAATTCATGAAGTTATTCATAATATCAATAATTAGGACTAAAGTCTAATAACTTCTAAAATCGAGAACATGCATCGTTGAGTTGTCTATTGGATCGGGCAATTATTGAAATTTATCATCGGAAACAAAGGCAAAATGCCCAATAAAGGAGAAAAAATAAAGAAAATCATTTTGAAATTTTTTAATTTTTTTAAGAAAAGCATACTAAGTAACTAACATGTGAGTAAACACATGGACTAAATAAAGAATTGGATAGAATATCCCACACCCCCTAACTTAAAACCTGACATTGTCCTCAATGTAAATTAAGAACCAAGTTAACAAGAGGAAAATAGCGATATTACCCAAAATTGGAGCGATCCCCATAAGAACAAGTCCAAAGCATCTACAAAACAAGTTAGTACCGAGCATAGCAAAAACAAATAACAAAAAGTTAACTAATTACACTAGACTAAATTAAAAAGGAAAGAAAAAATAAAAAGAAATAAAGAATAAAAAGCTAACTATATACAACCTACTATTTAGGCTTCACACTAACTATACACTAGAAGTCTAAATAGTTGAGGGTCCACTATGAGAACGATTTGAATTTGGAGGATAACTGGTGTACCCTCACTCTCAAGCATGCCTTCCGAAAAATATGAATTCCGTTTGAACAACGGAAGACATGTGTAAGGCGAAAGAAATGAACCATCGCCAATTAAAAAATTTGGAGGGACGATGAGGGATTTGGATTGAACGGGTGCCAAAACATGTGGGGACCGAGAAAAGTAGAATATCCTCCCAAGGATTTTGAAATTGGAATGGGAGGCGGCGCATACGAAGGAACAGATGCTATTGTGGAAGGTGACTCGAGCAATTACTCCTCATCGACGAAAAGGTTTAAAACATTAAAGTTTGAAACCGAATCATCGGGTATAGGCCTGTCAACGGGTCGGAGACGGGTCGGGTTTAGGGAGATCCAAATTCATGTAATCGGGTCTTCATCGGGTTCGGGTCCGGGTCTTCATCGGGTCTACAATATTGGATCCAGGACCGGATCCATTCGGGTCCGGGTCTAGTCAAATATTTACATTTATTTCATATTTATTTTATTTTATCCCCTTTCTTTATTATTTAATCCTAAATTAAAATATTTTATAATGTATTCTAGAATATTATTAGTATAAATAAAACATATATTACTTATATTTATTCTATACATAAATATATATTTTTATATATAATACTTACATGTTATATTGATAAGATATATTTATAAATATATATAAATTTATAGTATATATGTATATATATACAAAATAATAATGTACAATTCGGGTTGGGTCTTCGGGTCCGGGTCTTGTATAAGATCCAGACCCTACCCGTTTAATAAACGGGTATTCGGGTCTTCGGGTCTCGGGTCCAAAAAAATATGCTCAGGCCCTATTATACTGATCGGGTTCGGGTCGGGTCCGGGTCCAGAACCAACCCATTGGCATGCCTAATCGGGTACTTGTGATGGTGTGATAACCGAGAATGAAAATGGGGAGGAAAGAAATTCAAACTCAAGAGATGAGTCATCATCGCTTAAAGATTGAGTTTCGAAGGAAATAAGATCATTTCCAATGAAATGTCCTTCTTTGGGGGATAAAGAAGAAATCATTTCATTGCAAATGGATATTACTTCCATTTCATCCTTAGAAAAGAAAAGGGAAAAGAAAAGAAAAGGACAAAATATCAACTGAAAAAAGGGGATTGATCGATCGATCCCTTTGATTGATCGATCAATGGTTGGAAAATAAGCCCACTGTCTAAGCTCGAAGGCAAATATCTGAAGGATCGATCGATCGATCAAGCAGGTCTCAGCCAAGTTCCCCCTGCTTTGTTTTCTTTATTTTTCTCTTTCGCTAAAAATCTCGTAACTACTTCATACGAACTCGGAATCGTGCTCGTTCGCGACCACGCGAAGCTTGCGAGGAGGGCTACAACTTCCATGAGATGATGGGCCAGGTGCTCAAACTATGGAAAGATTAAAATGCCCTTGAACATACGACTGCATACAAAAATTAGTCGGAATGCGTCCGAACTTCATACTTAGCATCCAAATACCTGTAAAAGCTCAATTAACCCCTGCAAAGCATGTTAACATAGAAATCCAAAGTTTTCTGGTTAACGAGCATAAATATAGGGAAAAATATACCCGAGGGGTCTAAAATGCGTAGGTTCGAGGAATGAAATACGCAATATATGCGTATAATCAATGTTATGTAATTTTTTTGTGTCGTATATGATCTCACATGGGGTGTCTTGAAGGATAATGAGGGACCTATAAGTCTCTATACGGTCTGTGAGGACACCCCCGATTTGTAATCGGGGTGTGCTTGTACTATCCCATCCGAAGAATATCCAAAATGCGGCCTCACCCCAAGTCCCGAAAGTAAAACCACCCCAAATAAATACAAAAAAATGCGAAATAAAATTTATTACTGTAAAAAATAAAAAGAAAAATAATTATTCCTGGAACCTTTTGTCGATCGGCAAAAGGCCCTTGGGTCCTTCCACCGATTAAAAAAATGATCGTTAGAGAGTTATTTTTCAATTGTCCATGTGTAAAACTTATCTGAAACCAACGGACCTCATCCTTTTGCCCATCGATAGAAGGACTGACCTGGATTCCTATCAATAGAGGTCCCCACCTCCCATTTCAAGGATCCTAAAACCCAATCGTGATCCAGTTTTCTAACTTTCTTCTCCCCCTAGCATCCGAGATACTCGAGCTCATTTTAAAAATATCGAGGAAGATCGTACTTCAGAAAAGTCACTTCTCCCTCGAAAGGAAAGCTTGTAATTCTGCAGAGTCGCTTTCGAGTCCCAAATAGAGTCAAACCTCTGCAAAATTTTAGCAAAAAGAAACACTTCTAAATGAAGCTCTTCCCAACTGAAGACATAAATTACCAAAAGTCAACACTTTTACACGAAGCTCTACCTGACTCAAAACTTCGATCGTTGAATATGCTATTTTCAATAAATAATACGTTTTGGCCTATCCTCATAACCGGAATCCTCCTGTCAGTCCCATCAAGATAAATGTGTTGATATGCCTCCTTATCCCTTATAAACCTCCTCAACATGGATATATGGAACACTTCATGTATCCACTGAAGATGATCGTGTAATACTAAACGATGTGCCACTAGGTCCACCCTATCTTGATTCGTAAAGGGACCTACGTATCATGGAGATAACTTCCTATTAGATCTGAATCTAACCACTCCCTTCCTCTGGGAGATACTCAACAATATCTGATTTCACACTTACAACTCTAATTTACATTTCCTCATATCCACATAACACTTTGGGCGGTATTGAGTTATCTTGATAATTGGGTGAATGGCATGGTCGTACATACAACGCCTCATACGGTGCCATCGTAAGAGTCTACTAGTGACTATTGTTATATGCAAACTCTATAAGTGGCAAATTGTTATCCCAACTTCCCTTGAGATCAAACACACAGGCTTGATGCGCATCTTCCAAAATTTGATTCACCGACCGTTTGACTGAGGGTTAAAGGCCATACTCATACTCAATTAGCTCAGTCATCGATTTAAGGGGTCGTTTACTGAAAAACCTCAGTAGGTCCTCTAAACTCCCGATCCAATGGCTCATAAAGGACCTAGATAATTCGGCAAAGCTTCCAATGGTCACTAGTTTGAGTTCAGAAAATGAGTTCCTAACATTTCCTCTCAGTCTAGTGGGAAATTCTCTACATAGGACCTCATCTGGGGACATGAAGGAGAATAAGGGACCTATAAGTCTCTATATGGTCTATGTGTGGGCACCCCGATTTGTAATCGTGGTGTGCTCGTACTAGCCCACCCAACGAATATCCTAAACTTGGCTTTGCCCAAGTCCCGAAAATAAAACCACCCCAAATAAATACAAAAAAGACCAAAAATATGCGAAATAAAATTTATTAATGTAAAAAATGAAAAGAAAAATAATTACAAAAAAAGCCCAAATACTTTTCCTAGAACCTTTTGTAGATCGACAAAAGGTCCTCAGGTCCTTCCACCGATCAGTGAAAGGATTATCAGAGAGTTATTTTTCAACCGTCCATGTGTAAAACTTATCTAAAACCAACGGTACTCCTCCTTTTGCCCATCGGTAGAAGGATTGGCCCAGATTCTTATAATCCCCACCTCCCATTTCAAGGATCCCAAAACCCGACCATGATACAGTTTTCTAATTTTCTTCTCCCTCAGCGTCCGAGATACTCGAGCTCATTTTGAAAGTCCCGAGGAAGCTCGAACTTCAAAAAAGTAACCTTTCCTTCAAAATTAAGGCTTGTAATTTCGCAAAGTCACATCCGAGTCCCAAATAGAATCAAACCTCTATAAAATTTCCACAAAAAAACACTTCTAAATAAATCTCTTCCCAACTGAAGACATAAATTACACAAAAGTCAACATTTCTAGACGAAGCTCTACTCGACTCAAAACCACTATCGCACGATATGCTATTTTTGATCACTAATACATTGTGGCCTCTCCTCATAACTGGAGTCCTCCTGTAACTCAATCCCCTCAAGATCTATGTGTTAATATGCCTTCTTATCCCTTAGAAGCCTCCTCAACATAGATACATAGAACACGTCATGTACCCACTGAAGATAATTGGGTAATACCAAACGATATGCCATTAGGACCACCCTATCTAGATTCGTAAAGGGACCTACGTATCATGGAGCTAACGTCCTATTAGATCTGAATCTAGCCACTTCCTTCCTCGGGGAGACCCTAAACAATAACTGATTCTACACTTATAACTTCAATTTATATTTCCTCTTATCCGCGTAACACTTTTGGCCTTCTTTGAGGTGTTCCAACTGATGTCCAGCCCAAATATCCAATACTACTTTAACCCAACATGACAACGGGGTAAATGGCATGGTCGTACAAACAACGCCTCGTACGATGCCATCCTAATAGTCTACTGGTGACTACTGTTATATGCAAACTCTATAAGTGGCAAATTATTATCCCGACTTACCTTGAGATCAAACACACAGGCTCGATTCATATCTTTCAGAATTTGATTCACTGCTCAATCTGGTAGTTTGGCTGAGGGTAAAAGGCCATACTCATACTCAATTAGCTGAGTCATGGATTTAAGAGGTCTTTGACTTAAAAACCTCGGCATGTCCTCTGAACTCCCTATCCAATTGCTCATAGTGAACCTAGACAACTCATCAAACCTTCCAATGGTACCTAGTTTGAGTTTGGAAAACCAATTCCAAACATTTCCACTAAGAGTAGCGGGAAATTATCAATATAGGACCTCATCTGGGGTGTCTTGAAGGAGAATGCGGGACCTATAAGTCTCTATATGGTTTACGTGTGGACACCTCAATTTGTAATCAGGGGTGCTTGTACTATCCCGCCCAACGAATATCCTAAACTCGGCATCGCCCAAGTTTCATAAGTAAAACCGCCCCAAATAGATACAAAAAAGACCAAAAACCTGCGAAATAAAATTTATTACTGTAAAAAATGAAAAGAAAAATAATTATAAAAAATGACCAAATACTTTTCCTCTAACCTTTTGTCGATAGGGAAAAGGCCCTCAGGTCCTTCCATCGATCAGTAAAAGGATCATCAAAGAGTTGTTTTTCAACTATCCATGTGTAAAACTTATCTAAAACCAACGAACATCCTCCTTTTTCTCATCGGTAAAAGGACTGGCCCAGATTCCTATAAGTAGAGGTTCCAACCCCCCATTTTTAGGATCCCAAAACATGACCATGATATGGTTTTCTAACTTTCTTTTCCCTCCGACTGAGTTACTCGAGCGCATTTTGAAAGTCTCGAGAAAGCTCGTACTTCACAAAAGTCACTTTTCCCTCAAATTAAGGCTTGTAATTCTGCAAAGTCACTTTCGAGTCCCAAATAGAGTCGAACCTCTGCAAAAATTCCACAAAAAGACATTTCTAAATGAAGCTCTTCCCAACTGAAGACATAAATTACATAAAAGTCAACACTTCTAGATAAAGCTCTGCTCGACTCAAAATCGTTATCGCGGGATATGCTATTTTCGATCAATAATACATTGTCGCCTCTCCTCATAACTGGAGTCCTCCTGTAACTCACTCCCATCAAGATTGATGTGTTGATATGCCTCCTTCTCCCTTAGAAACCTCCTCAACATGGATAAATGGAACACTTTATGTACCTACTGAAGATGATCGGGTAATACCAAATGATATGCCACTAGGCCCACCCTATCTAGATTCGTAAAGGGACCTATGTATAATGGAGCCAACTTCCTATTAGATCTGAATATAACCACTCCCTTCCTCAAGGAGACCCTCAACAATACCTGATTCCATACTTATAACTCCAATTTATATTTCCTCTTATTCGCGTAACACTTTTGGCGGTGCTGAGATGCCTTCATCCGTGCCGGGATGAGTGCCACCTCTTTTTAGGTGTCCTAAATGATGTCCAACCAAAATAAACCTATACTACTTTAACCCAGTGCGACAACTGGGTGAATGGCATGGTCATACAAATAACGCCTCGTATGGTGTCATCCTAATAGTCTACTGGTGACTATCATTATATGCAAACTCTATAAGTGGCAAATTGTTATCCCAACTTCCCTTGAGATCAAACACACAGGTTAGATGCATATCTTCTAAATTTTGATTCACCGCTCAATATGGTCGTCTGAATGAGGGTGAAGGGCCATACTCATACTCAAGTATCTCAGTCATGGATTTAAGGGGTCTTTTACTTAAAAACCTCGACAGGTCCTCTGAACTCCCTATCCAGTGGCTCACAATGAACCTAGACAATTCATCAAAGCTTCCCATGGTCCCTAGTTTGAGTTTGGAAACCCAGTTCCAAACATTTCCACTCAGAGTACGGGAAATTATTTATATAGGACCTCATTTGGGGTGTGTTGAAGGAGAATGCGGGACCTATAAGTCTCTATAAGGTCTATGTGTGGACACCCCGATTTGTAATCGGGGGTGCTTGTACTATCCCACCTAACGAATATCCTAAACTCGGGCTCGCCCAAGTTCCAGAAGTAAAACCACCCCAAAAAGATACAAAAAAGACCAAAAACCTACGAAATAAAATTTATTACTTTAAAAATGAAAAGAAAAATAATTACAAAAATGACCAAATACTTTTACTCGAACCTTTTATGGATCGGCAAAAGGCCTTCGGGTCCTTCCATCGATCAGTAAAAGGATCATAAGAGAGTTATTTTTCAACCATCCATGTGTAAAACTTATCTAAAACCAACGGACCTCATCTTTTTGCCCATCGGTAGAAGGACTGACCCAGATTCCTATAAATAGAGGTCCCAACCTCCCATTTCTAGGATACCAAAACCTGACCACGATTCGATTTTATAACTTTCTTCTCCCCCTAGCGTCCGAGATACTTGAGCGCATTTTAAAAGTCCCGTGAAAGCTCGTACTTAAAAAAAGTCACTTTCTCTCAAAAGGAAAGCTTGTAATTTCGAAAAGTCGCTTCCAAGTCCCAAATAGAGTCTAACCACTGAATTTTTTTTGTAAAAACAAACACTTCTAAACGAAGATCCTCCTAACTGAATATAGAAATTACACAAAAGTCAACACTTTTAGACAAAGCTCTGCCCGAATCAAAACTTTGATCGCAGGATATGCTATTTTCGATCAATAATACATTGTGGCCTCTCCCCATAACTGGAGTCCTCCTGTAACTCAATCCCGTCAATATCGATGTGTTGATATGCCTCCTTATCCCTTAGAAACCTCCTCAACATGGATACATGGAACACTTCAGGTACCCACTAAAGATAATCGGGTAATACCAAACGATATTCCACTAGGCCCACCTTATCTAGATTCATAAAGGGACCTACGTATCATAGAGCCAACTTCCTATTAGATCTGAATTTAACCATTCCCTTCCTCGGGGAGACCCTCAACAATACCTGATTCTACATGTATAACTTCAATTTATATTTCCTCTTATTCGCGTACCCGGATGAGTGCCACCTTCTTTGAGGTGTTCCAAATGATGTCCAGCCCAAATATCCTATACTAATTTAAACCAGTATGACAACGGGGTGAATGTCATGGTCGTACAAACAACACCGCATACGATGCCATCCTAATAGTCTACTGGTGACTATTGTTGTATGCAAACTCTACAAGTGGCAAATTATTATTCCAACTTCCCTTGAGATCAAACACACACGCACGATGCATATCTTCGAAAATTTGATTCATCGCTCATTCTGGTTGTCTGACTGAGGGTGAAAGGCCACACTCGTACTCAATTAGCTGAGTCATTGATTTAAGGGGTATTTTACTGAAAACCCCGGTAGGTCCTCTGAACTCCCTATCCGATGGCTAACAAAGGACCTAGACAATTCAATAAAACTTGCAATGGTCCCTAGTTTGAGTTTGGAAAACCAGTTCCTAACATTTCCTCTCAAAGTAGCGGGAAATTCTCTATATAAGACATCATATGGGGTGTCTTGAAAGAGAATTAGGGACCTATAAGTCTCTATATGGTCTATATGTGAACACCTCGATTTGTAATCGGGGTGTGCTTGTACTATCCTACCCAACGAATATCCTAAACTCGACCTTTCCCAAGTTCCAGAAGTAAAACCACTCTAACTAGATTAAAAAAAGACCAAAAACTTGTGACATAAATTTTATTACTGTAAAAAATGAAAAGAAAAATAATTTCAAAAAATGCCCGAATACTTTTCCTTGAACCTTTTATCGATCGTCAAAAGTTCCTCAGGTACTTCCATCTATCAGTAAAAGGATCGTCAGAGAGTTGTTTTTCAACCTCCCATGTGAAAAAAGTATCTAAAACCAACGGATTTCCTCCTTTTGCCCATCGGTAGAAGGACTAGCCCAGATTCCTATAAAAAAAAGTCACCACATCCCATTTCAAGGATCCCAAAACCCAACCACGATCCGATTTTCTAACTTTTTTCTCCCCGGACATCTGAGATAATCGATCTCATTCTAAAAGTCCCAGGAAAGCTCCTACTTTAGAAATGAGACTTTTCCCTCAAAAGCAAAGCACGTACTTCTGTAAAGTCTCCTTCGAGTCCCAAATATAATCAAATCTCTATATATATTTTTCAAAAACAAACACTTCTAAATGAAGCTCTGCCCAACTGAAGACATAAATTTTGAAAAATACAACACTTCTAGATGAAGCCCTGCTCGATTCAGAACTTCGATTAGAGGAGATACAATTTTCGATCAATAATACATTGCGACCTCTCCTCATAACTCGTGTCCTCTTATAACTCAGTTATGTTAAGTTTACTGTGTTGATATTCCTCCTCATCCCTTAGAAACTTCCTCAATATGGACACTGGGAAGACGTCATGTACCCGGTGAAGATGATCGGGTATGGGCAAATGATATGCCACTCTGCCCACATTATCTAGAATCGTAAAGGGAATTATGTATTAAGGAGATAAATTCCCCTTTGATATAAATCTAAACACTCCCTTCCTCGAGAAAACCCTCAATAATATCTTATTCCCCACTTGGAACTTCAATTTACACTTCCTCTTATCCGCGTAACACTTTTAGCGATTCTGAGTTGCCTTTATCTGTGCCCGGATGAGTGCCACCTTCTTTGAGGTGTCGTGAATAATATTTGACCTAAACATCCTATACTCCTCTGACCTAGCCCAACAACCAAGTAAATGGAATGGTCGTTCATAAAATGCCTCATATAGTGTTATCCTAATAGTTTGTTGGTTACTATTATTGTATGCAAACTCTATAAGTGGTAAATGTGTATCCCAACTTCCCTTGAGATCAAATAAACATGATTGAAGCTTATCTTCCAAAATCTTATTCACCTACTCAATTTGATCGTCTGACTGAGGGTGAAAGTTCATATGCATACTCAAGTAGCTCATTCATGGATTTAGGGGGTCTTTTGCTAAAAGACCTCGACAGGTTCTCTGAACTCCTATCTAATGGCTGACAAAGTACCTAGACAATTAAGTGAAGCTTCTAATGGTCTCTAGTTTAAGTTTGGAAAATCAGTTCCTAACATTTCTTCTTAGAGTAGCGGGAAATTATTTATATAGGTCGTGTTAGAATGCGAGCATCCTTTACCACGTCTGTGTAAAATGCAGCGTCCACCAAATGGTCCTCTTCCTAGGCAAATGGCTTTTTGGCCGCTCGAATTACTATCTTAGTTCCCTTCATATTTTCCTTAGCACACTAATGATAGGTTGAGAAAACTAGGTCATGGTTGTGCATCCACACCCTTCATATCAGCAGGTGGTATGAAGTTGCACTCTCTATGACATGGAACTTGATGTATGATGTGAGATTCCCCCATCACAATCCCAACGTTAATATAACCAATAGACTTTGAGGATTGGTTATTATATTTAAAAATAACCAAAGGCATTAGTATTAGGCTTGCCTCATAAATGTTAAATGCATAGAAGGAGCTTATAGGCATAATGTTTATAGGGACACCTCTATCCATCAACTCTCTTGCAAAGCTCACTCTATTCACGCACGTTGTGACATATAACGGCCTCACTACCTTATCAGCGTCCGAGAAAGTTATCTCGGATAAGAACTTTCTCACCAACTTGGCCATTAGGCCCTTCCACCTCAACGAGGGACTACGTTCTTCCTTATAATGTCTAGTATTGCTTGGGTTATCTCAATCCTGCTCTCCAGAGGCATCCCCACCTAAACGAAGAACCACGCGAATTTAGGAGATTGTGACACAGCTTGATATTCCAGGTTAGGTTCCAACACATAACCTTCTATATTGTAAACTTCTTCAAAATCTCTAGCGCTCACCTTATTATAGGCATTATCCATATTTACCATCCCAATTGTGCATTCTTCAAAAGCTTCTTTGAACTCCTCATGCTTTCTTCCTAGTCCCCTCATTCCTTTTTCAGCTTCTTTATCATAAGCCACCACCAGGTTTGCTTCATGGCTAGTAATGGGTTATTGTTGACTATTCTTCTTGTGGGATTTATAGCGTTCCAGCCAACAAGTGTTTATTGATAATCCTTCTTAAGGTGAAAAAGCACTTGTTTGGTGATAAATACGCCAATGCACTTGGAAGTATTTGGGATCTTCTTGGACATCTGGTCCTGGCTCATTTTAGGGCACATAAACTGAGCCCTGTTGCAGTATAGCGTTATAATAGCTGATCAACTCCTCTATTGTGCAAGGAAACTGGGGTGGATCTTCTCTATCTCTCCCAAACTTTTTTTTATTATCTTTTCTCTTCCCCCTTTCAACACCTGCTCCTCCATCTGCACAGCCCACTCGGGGGGTCTGGCTTTCCCCACTATAACTTATGGTTTGAACATCAAAGGCATTGCGCTGGGACTTGGTCGAACCACCAATGAAATATTCCTCACTAATTTCAAAAATACTGCAAAAGTTCCCTCACGAGTCTCATTTATCAAATGGCAAATATACTCAGGGAGCAAACCCTCTGCACAAATTGAAGCAGCTTGAAATCTTTGAACTCCTCTCTCACATCGAGAGACCTTTCTCTAAACTTCCTTATGTATGCCACCACTTCCTCTCCTGGCTGTTGTTTCTCCCTTGCCAACTGAGTGAGGGTGAACTCATCCTCTGCCAGAAAGAACTCTTGGACAAATAAGATATGCATCTTTTCCCAAGTTTCCACACTTCTAGGGGCCAAGTGTGAATAACATATGTAGGCTTTGTTTATGAATGATTTGGAGAACTCCCTCAAACACAGCTTCTTCTTGTTACAATGAGTCCCCAAATGCTTCACAAACCACTTGATGCGTTCCTTCGGGTTCCCCCCTTTCCTAGTATATTTCTCAAAGATATGAGGCACACAGTCATTGGGTATGGTTTGTCGTTATACTCCTTTGGGTAAGGAGTACGGAAATCATTATATACTGAGGTTGCCTTGCTGGCTATTTGTGAAAAATCCATCATCTTTAAAATCTCCTTCTTTATCTCCTCTACCATCAAATAAGGTGAAGGATCTGCCCCTGTCGTTCAGCACTTGGCCTAGCGACTACAGGTTTAAGATCAACTATAGTTGGTGTTCCCACAGTTGGTGCAACGATGGGAACGACTATCTTAAGAACTGCGCCCGAAGGAACTATTAGGGCCATTTGCACCATGGGAGTAACGAAAGAACTGGGGTCCATCATTTCCCCAAAAGCAGTTGGAGTTGTAGGTGTTTACAAAAATTCTATGAACTTTCCCATAGGATGGGCCATCTGAGTTGGCCCCATCATAGCGCTCGTGGAGTCATGTGTAATCGTGGGAAATTTTATTGCCATTTATATCTGAGGGACATCCATTCAAGGTACCCCATCTCTAGGGGCTTCACGTTGTTCCCCCGTCTCTTGCTCTTCTCTTCGTTGGATCTCATCAAAGTTAAGAACACGATTAACATTATCTTGGGCCATCCTACTAAAATAATACCTCCCCAACAGAGTCGTCAAATGTAAGAGGGGAGTCCTCTTGAGACTGGGGTATTATAATACAATGGAGGTGTAACCTCCATTAAGATGGCAATAAATCACTAAACAAGGTGTTGTCAACGATGATGAAATGGACTCAAGTATATAGATATCAAACACTTTGATTGAACTCAGAAAAGCACTCGTGTATAACTCAAGATATGCAATAAATGAACCTCCAAATTAACTTGGTTAGAGGAAGAGAAAAGCAAAAACACTCTCAGATATACCCCTGGTAGGCAGCTCAAACACCAAGGTCCCACAAACATGGATCATAACAATAAATGGTAATAAAAGGTCACGAAAAATGTCAATGGTGGGTGAATAAATGCTCCGATTTGTAATAACTCTTGCTCTCTCTTTCTTAATTTTAGAAAATATCTCCCAGTTGTGAAAGAATTGTCTCTCTCTTTAAGTGGTTCAGATGCCTATATAGTTACTAAGAGCACTTGAGTGGTCTGAGTCCCAATAAATATAAAAAATAGCTCCTAGTGCCTTTACGTCACTGATATTGAATGCAAGGATGTGCCAAAATTCCCTTACGTCAGAAGCATTAAATGCCAACAAACAACTTTTGATGATATACTATTTATCAGGCGACTGTCATAACAGTGGTAATCCACCAAACTGTCTAATAGCTCCTAAACTACTATGGTTTACTCAAGTTAGGATTGTACAATAGGTAAGTCACGTATGGCATCACTCAAGGCATATGTCACTTTTGGTAAAGAGTTGTTTGGCACTAGGCCCAATGTGGAATGGAACTCATGCTTGCTCCAGGTAATCTATCTCGGGTTATGGTCCATTAGTGTTTTACCAGGTATATTTAGAATGGTTAAGCCTTAACATTGCTTTGCTTTTTAATCCTCCAAACTAATTCCCTCGGAGGCTCCCTCAGTGAGGTCATTCGATAGAGCATGAGAGCTTTCATAAGCCCTTCTAGACTTGGTCCCTCACATATATCGTTTGACCTCACTCTTACATTACAAAACATTATAACTTAAAAGTTACAATATACATCTATAAATACATAAATTGAATAAGTATAAAATAAAGAAAAATTGCGCTACCTCGAACAGCCTCCTCGCTTCTATGTCTAAGCTAACTCCTGAGCTTGCTCTAAACTTAATCTGTTAAGGTGAGGAATTGTCTCTAATCATTAGGTTACTTTTAGGCCCCTCAATAATGTTTACATTAATAAGAGGGACGTCATCTTTTTTTTGTTGCGCTGAGCTTTGCCAGCGTCTTTAACCACAAATTTATTGAGATAACCCATCTTGATTACTCCTTCGATGGCCTCTTTGAGTTAGAAATAGACACTTGTGTTATGACCACGGTCTTTATAACTGATAGTACTTGGACTTGTCCCTCCTATCCTCTAAGGACTTCATGGGCTTGGGCGGAGGTAAGAGCTCTTTTATTTCCATTGTTGCAAAGACCTCTTCTATGGTGGTTGTGAGTGGAGTGTAGTCTTTAGCATTTATAGTCCTATTCTTCCTTCCTTCATTCTTCCTCTTCTTGGTCTTAGTTACCTCAAAGGAATTTTTAGGGCAGTAGAATACACCATTCCTCTTCCCCCATTGAAGGGATGCTACCATGCATCTAGTTATGACAGTATCTTCTACATACATGCATTTATGAGTTATTTCCTGTAGCTCCGTCATGGACCCATGAGGTATTTTTGTATAGGACCTCAACATATCCTCCGATGTAAGGCCTGCAGTGAAGGTAGCCACATAAATAGTGTCATTTAGTCATCCACTTGCAGGGCTTCTGGGTTGAATCTCTTGGAATACTCTATGAGGGTTTTACCAGATTTCTATCTGAAATAGAGGAGGGAAGTAACTGGCTTTCTCATTTTTTTGAGCCCCTATAAAGTGGTTGATAAAATATCTATCCAACTCCATGAAGCTCCTAATGTCCCATCGTTTGAGCTTGACAAACCAATTATTGGCTATCTCCCTTAAGGTAACAGGGGAAAATCTGCAAAGAACCTCACCTCGGGTGTCTTGGAGTCGCATGAGGGATCTTTAAGTATCCAGGTGATTAATGGAGTCTTTAGACCGGTCAAAGGGCTCAGTACTAGGCATCTTCCACTCAAGGGGAAGATCATAATGTTGAACTTCATTGGAGAAAGGGGTCACCGTCTTCTGATGTGCCAACTCTATGGTCTTTGGAGTTTGCGTCTTATACTAGTTGAGGGAATTCCCCAACCTATCTTGCATCTTCTTGATTTCGTTGTCCCAGAGCCTTACTACCCTGGAACCTCCATGTGATTGATCTCTAGGAAGTGATAATCGATTATAATGGGGATGCGAATCACTGATCTTTGTGGAACTTAAGCTAGACCTTTTTTATTATTTTATCCTTCTGATCGGGGTGCATGATTTTCCCCAGACCTACTATGATCAGATCCAGCTAGATTCTCTACCACAAGTGGTAAAGGAAGGCTTTGGTGAACATCATTGAGTTAGTTTTGGATCTCCTTCTGATGAGCCTCCGTTTCTCTGGTAGAACGAGCTAACTTTGCTTTTGGTATTCATCCCAATAAGAAAAAAGTTCGTGTATGGTTTTTTATCACGAGGAACAGTCTTTCCCACAGACAAAGCCAAACTGGTGAGTGTTTGAAATCCATGATACATTAGCCTTAACAGGTTCTCCCTGCAAAACCTTAGACTGGTTGATAGGGAGAAGTATCAAAGTGAAAGACATGGTATAAATTAGTTTGGACCTTAGCTTAGGATCATACATCCACTATGAAAGATGTTGATTTATATATTAGATTGTAAATAAGAACATTATAACCTGGGGCCCTCTTTGGCTTTGACCAAGGTGGTCTGAGGATTTTGCAATCTTAATCACTTATCAAAGGACCATTAGGAAGCAACTTATGGACTCTTATACGAATTTTCTATCTTAGTTTATGGATTAACAGAGGATACAATATGTGGGAGGTTGGATATGATCCAATCTTTCTTTAGACTTAACCAACAGTGGGTTAGCCAAGGTTACAATAATAAACCCCTAAGAGATGAAGACTTCTTAGCTATTTTGGGGTTTGCACGATAATTTCTTTATATATTGGTTGAATAATATTTGTTTTAGATGTATTCGATGATCCTCAACCATTCACAAGCTGTAACAACCCGCGTAATTTCTGAGGTATTTTCGAAATAAAGAGGAAAAATAAAGTTTTTCATAAAATTATTTTTACTACTCAAATATGTTGGTTATTATTTTTAAGGGCGAGAATTTCAAACGGTTTCGAAATCGGAATTAAAATGGAGATTTAATTGAATTTTTATTATTTAGAAGAGTCCTCAAAATATAAAACTCTCTAAGAGTCCTCAAAACATAAAACTCTCTAGTAAAAATAATATTTTTAGAAATTCGACCGTCCGATCAACCTGAATTTTTGTCAGCAGTCCTGTCTCGCCGTTCGCTACAACATACTTATATTTCAAGCGATTTCAATGGTCCGATCATCCGGAATAAAACTTTTAGTGTTTGTATCTGAATAGAACTCTTTTCTTAATCAAACTCTTAATCCTTTATATATCAACAAATTCGTGGATGGACTTTTCAAATCACTTTTTCTCAAACTTTTCAACCAGAAGACCTCTCCAAAATTACTCCCTTTCATCTACAAACCATAGCCCCAAACTTATTCAAGATTTCAACCTTAGATTAGAAGGCTTATTTGGTGTTTTCTCGAGTTTGGGCTAGAACGAGATTTAATTATTTTCGCTAGAGGAACGTGACGGTGTGATTAGATTTTGAGGCTGAATTATGTGATGATTTTAAGGTATGGGGTTTTACACAATATGCTCCTGAAATCTCGCGAGTGTTTATTCCGTTGAATTCTTGTTAATTGAACTCATATTTTGAATTGTTAAATTCTTGGAAATCTGGAAAAATAATTGTTGGAATTATTTTCATTCATGAGGTATTATTCATGTTGTTTTGAGCACGCTGTCATGAGATTTTAATATGGCACTGATGTTGGGCACCCGCCGAGACTCCTTTTCCGGCTACTTGATAAAGTATGGCGCGGTATGGTGAGGCCTGGTGACTCCGGTTAATGTGTTGTTGAGAAATTTATTGATAAAATACTATTTAGATTTGCATTATTTGATTTGAGTATTCGTAGTCGTATTGTTGCGCTTTGTTCATCGCTAACATCTTTGTTGAGCATATTCCTGTCGTATTGTGTACTTCCCCATCTTTTTCTTAGTTGGCAGATGAGCACGGATTTGAGTGTTATGGACCAATTGGGATGATTTTAGCGAGGATTATTTGGGAAGAATTTTTAATACAAGAGATGAGAAGACTTGTATTTATTTTGATGTATAGAGCATTTGGAGATTTATTTGTGTATCGAGATAGATAGTTCTTTATTTCGAGAGACTTGTTGTTTTAATTGAAGAGATTTGAGATTAGTTGTTTCTCTTGTTTTATTATGGGATTTAGATGCTCTATACCTTGTGATTTATGGATTTGAATTTAGTTTATCGACAGTAGCGCTCCGTTCGCTCTCCCCGGGCGGGCGGGGTGTTACAGAATGGTATCAGAGCTTAGGTATACGGCCACCCTCGGGTCTTGGGTTTTGAGTCTGTTGCGTTTTTGTGGCGCATATTTTTGGAGATAGAGTATTTTAGAGAATCGTTTTGCGTTAGGCATCTAGATTAGATGTGAGGAATTTATTTTCGGAGACGAAATTATTTTTGGAGATTGTGGCCTGATTTTTTAGAGTTAGGTATTCGGCGAATTTCGAGGGCGAAATTCCATTGTTAGTGGGGAAGTGTAACAACCCGCGTAATTTCTGGGGTATTTTCGAAATAAAGAGGAAAAATAAAGTTTTTCATAAAATTATTTTTACTACTCAAATATGTTGGTTATTATTTTTAAGGGCGAGAATTTCAAACGGTTTCGAAATCGGAATTAAAATGGAGATTTAATTGAATTTTTATTATTTAGAAGAGTCCTCAAAATATAAAACTCTCTAAGAGTCCTCAAAACATAAAACTCTCTAGTAAAAATAATATTTTTAGAAATTCGACCGTCCGATCAACCTGAATTTTTGTCAGCAGTCCTGTCTCGCCGTTCGCTACAACATATTTATATTTCAAGCGATTTCAATGGTCCGATCATCCGGAATAAAACTTTTAGTGTTTGTATCTGAATAGAACTCTTTTCTTAATCAAACTCTTAATCCTTTATATATCAACAAATTTGTGGATGGACTTTTCAAATCACTTTTTCTCAAACTTTTCAACCAGAAGACCTCTCCAAAATTACTCTCTTTCATCTACAAACCATAGCCCCAAACTTATTCAAGATTTCAACCTTAGATTAGAAGGCTTATTTGGTGTTTTCTCGAGTTTGGGCTAGAACGAGATTTAATTATTTTCGCTAGAGGAGCGTGATGGTGTGATTAGATTTTGAGGCTGAATTATGTGATGATTTTAAGGTATGGGGTTTTACACAATATGCTCCTGAAATCTCGCGAGTGTTTATTCCGTTGAATTCTTGTTAATTGAACTCATATTTTGAATTGTTAAATTCTTGGAAATCTAGAAAAATAATTGTTGGAATTATTTTCATTCATGAGGTATTATTCATGTTGTTTTGAGCACGCTGTCATGAGATTTTAATATGGCACTGATGTTGGGCACCCGCCGAGACTCCTTTTCCGGCTACTTGATAAAGTATGGCGCGGTATGGTGAGGCCTGGTGACTCCGGTTAATGTGTTGTTGAGAAATTTATTGATAAAATGCTATTTAGATTTGCATTATTTGATTTGAGTATTCGTAGTCGTATTGTTGCGCTTTGTTCATCGCTAACATCTTTGTTGAGCATATTCCTGTCGTATTGTGTACTTCCCCATCTTTTTCTTAGTTGGCAGGTGAGCACGGATTTGAGTGCTATGGACCAATTGGGATGATTTTAGCGAGGATTATTTGGGAAGAATTTTTAATACAAGAGATGAGAAGACTTGTATTTATTTTGATGTATAGAGCATTTGGAGATTTATTTTATTTCCGAGATAGTTAGATTGTTGTAATTATTTCGAGAGATTTGTTGTATTAATTTGAAGATGAGAATAGTGGTTTCTTGTTTTATTGTGGGATTTAGATGCTCTATACCTTGTTATTTGTGGATTAATTTAGTTTTATCGATAGTAGCGCTCCGTTCGCTCTCCCCGGGCGGGCGGGGTGTTACACAAGCCTTCCATATATAAGTGTTCGGAGAGAGAATGAATGAACTGCACCAACATGGATAGGGTTGCCCTAAGGTCTGTTGATTATAGTAACATGGCAGAGTGTTGTCATTTTTTTAATAAAAAATAATGTATTATTTATGAATAATATATACACACACACACACACACACACACACATTATTTATTATTGGTTGGAAATTCATGAGGGCCATTTTTGAAAAAACAAGGACAGAAAATGGTGAGTTAACGACCAACTAACGGTATGTGTTAGTTTGTGGGCCAAACCCCAAAAATGAAAAATAATGAGTGTTTGACTCAATAACTAATAATAATAGAGGGTCAAGACCGCAATAACTCTAAATTTAATCCTAGTGGTCTAAAATGAGAGATAAATTAACACATGTTTTGTAAAAATGCTTAAGGTCCATTTGATTTTCCCAAAATTATAAGTTGTCCCATTTACTAAGGCCCTGCTTGGTTGCGAAATTGTTTGAGTGTGTAAATTGGTTCATTATGAATTAGTGAATTGTAAATGAGTGGCTTTTAAATGAGTTTAAATCCATTTTTATGCAATGTTTGATAATCTGAAATTAATGTTAAGGTTTTGAGAGGAAAAAAATATAAAAACAAATTAAGAAGGAGAGGGGGGGGGGAGAGGGGGAGGGAATGAGAGAGAGGAGCATGCACTTTATGTGATCCATATCTCAAATGGACGCATTTCACGTTTTTTTTTAAATGCTCCAATTTCAGATTTTACACATGGGCTAAAATGAACCAATTAATAAATCATTTCATTAATGAAACCATACACAATTAATTGGTCAATTTGTAAATGAACTAATTTACTTATGAGCCAATTTACAATTTTAGGACAACCAAATGGGGCCTAATTGACCCATTGATTGTGTTTGGTTTAATAAATAAAATGATTGATTAATTGACCTATTTTAACTCATGTGTAAAATCTAAAATTTGGATCATTTCACAAAAAACGTGAAATGCATCCATTTGAAATATGAGCATTTCACAAAAGTTTATTCTTACTTGTAAGACCTCTTTCTCCACTCGTTTTTAATTTTTTTTCCTATTGAACCTCAACATCGATTTCAGATTTACCAAACATTGCGTAAAGTTGAAGTTAAACTCGTTTTAAATTGAATCACTTGCAATTCACTAATTGACAATGTTGGTTGCGCAAATTGTTTGATTATCGATATTAGTCCATTGCGAACGAATGAATTGTAAAGGAGTGGATTTGAAATTAGTTTAAATCCAATTCTAGGCGATGTTTAGTAATCTAAAATTGATATTACAATTCAATCAGAAAAAACAAAGTTAAAAATAATTAAGAAAGAAAGAGATAAAGATAGGGAGAGTGAGAGTGATAGATGGTGAGAGTGAGCGAGGGAGGGAGGGAGGAGCAATCAGATGAATTTTCTATGACTTCTACTTGAAATAAATGCTTTTCACATTTTTGTGAAATTTTTAAATTTTATATTTTACACATAAGCTAAAATGAATCAATTAGGCATCGTTTAGTTGTCCCAAAATTATAAATTGGCTCTGTGAGTGCAAGAAATATCACAATACAGATCTATGAAAATAATTATAAATCCAGAAAGTAAAGATCACACACAAAATAATGATGTACGTGGTTCGACAACTTGCCTACATCCACGAAAAGGTTGCTATGCTCTTATTAGTGTCTCTCAATGCTCGAAATTACATCCCTCTGTCACGGGTCAGGGTTTACAATTTATAAATGTGTACAATCAAAGATTGAGTTCCACAAATAACTCAATTATCATGTGAATAACTCGTGGCGTCCCTGAATATCTCCCCCGAGATTGTTAGTAACCAGTTTGAGTATATATGTAAGTATTTTAGTGTACGTCAAATACATGCCTCTTTATAGAATAACTGATTTGGATCGTGCGAACCTGTTATCTATGTTGGGTTGGTCGGTACTCTTTGGGGCTAAAAATAAATAATCCCCACAATTTCCCCTATAAAATTGCAATGGAAAATTTTTAATTCTAGTGAACCCAAGAGGACATGCTTGCCTGAGGCCAAACACCTTGGAAAACTTGTAGTTTTGTTAAAGAAGTAAGGGTACGCTGGGCCGAGCAGATATGTGAAGCGTCAAAATCCTCCTTGGCAATCATTTTCTATCATCAGCTCAGACTTTAACCAGAGATACATCACCTTCGACTTCTATCTTTTAAACGTTCCTCCATCTACTAAGCTTCCAGTGCCAACGTCTTCATCGTCTCGTATTCTTTAGAGCTTCTGTTAATTCTTGTAAGTTCTGCTCATCTCCTCTTTATTTCCACTTATGCGATTGTGCTTCGTGTGTAACTAGGGTTTTTCTCTTTTGTATTATTTATGGCACTGTTAGATAACAAGTCAATAGCAAAGTTTAGGAAAACTTATAATATTCCTAACTGGGTTGAAATCGACTGTGCCCCTCTCTTTAAAGATGTATGTGACGTTGAAGGGGGGCACTGGATTCACACCTTACTAATCACCCAGAGGGGGTTGACATTTCCTCCAAACCCTATTTTTTGAAATTCTTCAAATATTTTGATTTCGTCCCTACCCAATGTGCCCCTAACGTCTAGAATATTATGAATGGGGTACACAAAATAAACATGTTATATGGTACCAATTTAGGTCTTGATAAGCTCTTCTATTGTTATTCCTAGTCGCACACCAATGACGACATCCAATATTTGAAGACGAGAAGAGCAGATAGGGTTCTTGTTGTGAATCTCCCTGACTCTCACAAGGACTATTGGGGTCATGATTTTATTGCCAGAAATTGGCAGCATCCTCCCTTACTATCGAGGTCCCTGGATTTCTAATTTTGGGGAGGATCACATAGATTGCTTTCTCCTTTCTTCCGTTTGCTTGTTGTTTCTTTTGCATCTATTTTCTTGCTCGTTACTTATATTTTTCTATCCTCTAACTTATATTTTTCTATCCTCTAGCTTATATTTTCTTCCTCTGTTTTACAGTTCGTGGTAAAAATTAGGAGCTTAACTTAAGTGATGTTAACGTTGTTAAACTTCTTAAGGCGTGGAAAGTTAGAGAGAGGGTTCCAGATGGCGAGCACCCTCGCTCTGCAACCTATCTACTAGAATATAAAAACACAACTAACAGTTTCATTGCTCGGCCTATTGACACAGTCCCTAATTTGAAGATTCCTGAAGTAGGGTCCTCTGAACCAGTTGTGTTAGATTAAGAAGAAGAAGAAGAAGAAGAAGAAGAAGAAGAAGAAGAAGAAGAAGAAGAAGAAGAAGAAGAAGAAGAAGAAGAAGAAGAAGAAGAAGAAGAAGAAGAAGAAGAAGAAGAAGATGATGAAGAAGAAGAAGGAGGAGGAGGAGGAGGAGGAGGAGGAAGAAATAGCTCCCCCTGTTAAGAGGGGAGTGTTAAATATTGATGATTTGTAAGGACCAAATTTCCAATTGAGTCTTAATGTAGTTTTGACTTATTCTCGGAACAAAACACATTTGAGTCATAGATAGTTTTTATGGTTTGATGCCACGAGTCTATGATATGTCAAATATTAATTGAAGACGTTGCGGAAAAGCTACAAAGATTTAATCATGCCGAAGTTTAATTGGTGCAATTTCGCGTCTTCAAGGTTCTATTGCATTCTGAGATCACACAAGTATGAATGCATAATGTTAATGAAACTCGGAATTCATTTTATAAAAATAAGGATGTTGTTTTCTTTAAAGAAAATATTTTTAAAAGAGGTTTAATTGTTTACACTTCGTTTATGTCAGATAAGGACGGATGATAATTGGATAAGAGTTGGTTTTAATCGAAACTCTATTTAAATTAAGAACTCTATCTGACGACATCGTTAAAACGACATTTGATGTCCTTCGAACGATATGCACTGTCGTTCGAACGACGTGTCATCTTGTTCGAATGAGATTTTGACACCGACTCAATTTTATTATAAATAGAGGTGTCATGTTTTCTCGAAGTGTGTGCATTCTATAAAAATAGTTTTATGATCCAGAAACCTGTTTGCACATATTTTCTAAGGTTTTAAAGGCTTAAACACATCCTTAGAGTTTGCAAAGATCTGAGCTTTCATTAGCGTAATGTTTATGTGATCCTTGTTGCACCAAGTTGAGTTGTGTTCATCATTGAACACTTGTGATTGTTGGTTTTGTGGTGGAGAAGCGACGGACATCGTGTTCAACATCGTAGGCGTATCAAGACGTATCGGTGGACACCGAGACATTCGTGGAGTCCAGTGTTGTGGACGAGCATCGTGGAAGATGAAATTTCTGCATGGGCACTATTGAAGAACGATAAAAGATCAAAAGGAGCGTCAAGACCCGTGGGGATCGATTCATTGAGTAAGGCTAATATGTCTTTATAAAACCATTATTCATAGTGATTGTCTAGCTTGGACCGTTCGAGGTTTTTTCCCGTTTTGGGTTTTTCCTCGTACATCCAGCGTTGTGTGTATCTTTACTTTATTTTACTTGCTTTAATCACTAGATGCATGTTTAGGATTAATCAAGATAAAATCTGGTTAATTTAATTTGTGTCGCAACTTGGTTTGATAAAAATTGAAAAAGAGTTTTTCATAAAAAGAGAAAATTGGTTTTTATTCATCCTTAACTTAATTCCGCTCAAGCAAAAAGTGTTTTGTTAAAAGTTAATTTTTGGGGACCTACAAAATGGTATCAGAGCTAAAAACACTATTTTATTGTGTAGATACTTATGTGTGTTTGTTTGGTTTTTACTCCTGATTTGTTTCTCACTCTTGTTTTTTTTTCTCTCAATGGATTCTCAAAGTTTTAACGAATTAATCTGTTGAATTTAAAGTTTGCAAAACGAATTTAAATTTTGGAGGAAGAAAATTCACTTTTTAAAAATATTATTGAATATTTGCAAACGTTTCAAATTCAAAGAGATATGATTCGTGAGAAGTTTGGAGCTTTTTATAATAATTTTGAATCTTTAAAAGTTTCCCAAAAGGATAGTGATGATAGAATTCTTGGTTTAGAGAGACAGTTAGAGAATTTGAAAAATTCAAGTGTTTGTGCCATTAATGAAAATAGTTTGATTGATGAATTTAAGGCACGCGAGTTGACTCTTAGGGATAAGTTTGATCATATTGAGGGGGAGCGAGATACCGTTTTAGGGGTAATTGAAAATTCAAAGAAGGAGTCCCCAAAGTTTGAGGAGTCTAATCGTTTGCTTGAGTCGAAAGTTTTGAAGTTAAAAAATGATTTAAATGACTTGAATAGTGATGGTAGCGACTTATCTTGTTCTAGCGGTTCGAATGTAAAAGCCAAAACCATAGTTTATTTTAGAGAATCAACCACAACCGAGGGTGTTAGAAAAGGTCAACCTAAAGGTCCCGTTCCTCGTCACGTTTTCACAAATTCGCATTGTGGTAGGAAAGGTCACCTTAGAAGCTTTTGATTTGATCTTAGAAAAGACCCTAGGAAGTTTAAACGTAGTGTCCCGTCGATTTCCAAAACCCGTTTTGTTAGGTATACACCGGTTTGGGTTAGGAAATCCATTTTGGAGATGCTAAATGCTTCGTTGGTTGATTCTCACATGCATGCACATGATTCATCACTTGCTATTTCTTATGGATAGTTACATGCATGGTGTGTTTGTCATACGCTAGTCTTTGCATCATGATTTATATCTTGCTATTTTTATGACATGTTTATAATTTTATATTATATTTTTCACTTATTGCATCATATTTTGAAAAGTACAAAAAGATTTTCAGTTTTTGTTTTTGAGTTAACATGTTTGATGTCACATATTGGTGCGCTTGGACCCCCTTCCTTCCATTATCCATGTGGCTAGGACATTTGGTCATTATTATCGATGCTTAGAATGATTTTAACCATTGCATTATGGGGTTGTTTCGAAGTTGATATGCGTTTTGATTCGACTTTGTATATATGCCATTTTTGCACACATGCACGAGTTTATATGGATGTTCGGCTACTCTTGCATATTTGAGTTTGGTGAGACGTTCTTATCTCAATTTTGTCATCTATACATAAGTAGACATATGGAGGAAGTGTGCATGTAATAATCGTTTACCCGTGAGCATTTTAATTTAAAATATGATGAGTGTACGGGAAAGGGCTGCAAGAGTGTGAAACTGACTCATCGTGAAAGCCACCGTTTAAAAGAGCCCCGAAAAAATCATAAGGCAATAAAAAGAATCATATGCCAGAAATGGTCCAAATTAGTTTAGTTCATTCAAAAGATAATATGATATATATTTGAGGGAGCTTAGATGGAATAAAAATTTTAACGGGTTTGCACAAAAAATCCTTTAGTTGAAAAATCGTGTCATGATGCTATTGTTTGTAGAATCGTTAAAATTTCGGATTCATATGCATGATATTTTTTTAGTTCATTAAACTCACACTTTAATTGTACCATATTGCTATGATAAAGTTTGATGATAGACTGCTATTGATTAGAGCTTCTTGATCGTTTTGATGTGTTGGAATTATGATTCATTTGTTTTAGTTCACGCCCATTAATTCCATGTTCATGTTTAGACACGTCGTTACTATGTTAGCATGTCACTCATATTTGCTTGTTTTTGAGTTTTCTTAAGTTGTAAATGTTTTACTACTGCTTCACAGTATCGAGCCCCTTCCAGTCAGTATTTTATGAAAAAATTTCCACTAGGGAACACTGTTTATTTTTCTGGTAAATCTGTGAAAATTTGAGTATGTCGTTCAAACGACATACAGTTTCGTTCGAGGGACGTCATATTTCGTTCAAACGACGTCCCTGGCTCGTTCGAACGATGGCCCTGGTTGACCTATTTTGACTTTTTCAGGTTGACCCTTCTGCTTAGTGATTCATATTTAGGTACTTTGTTTATGCAGTTCAATTTGTTCGATGATATATTTTTCTACATTTAGTTCGTTTATCACACCTTTTTAGATTGATATAGTCTTTGTGTGATCCATTGTTTTCTAACTACTGATTTGACATTCCTTGATCATAATTAGCTGGTAATTTCATGTTTATCTAGATATTATTCATGTAATCAAATTGGTATGTCTCATCCTAGATTTGTTTATCTTTTCATCGGATTGTCTATTCGAGATAAAAAGGGGGAGAGGGATGTTTGTGATGTAGGGGGAGTTTTGTAAGAGTCGGGTTTTATGCTTACACATATTGGTATCATGTTTTATGTCTACATAAATTGGTATCATGTTTAATCTCATAACAAATTATTAGGATTTGATATTTCATATTGATTTATATCATTTGTTTCGCGATACTTCACTCGGTATTTTCCAGTTTCATGTGTGTAGGTATGCTTAAAGATATTCAAGATTTCAAGTCTACGTCACATTCAGACATTCGAGGCAGTTTCATGCTTGTCGGTCTATTATTTATGAGTTTTATCATGTACTGATGATGTATTTTTCATTTTGGGTTTTATGGGATAGGATTTAGGCATCATACGGCTTGACGGTCCGGCTTAGGCATTTCACTGTTGGTTTTGTCCTAGAATAGTCAAAGGGGGAGATTTGTAAGGACCAAATTTCCAATTGAGTGTTAATATAGTTTTGACTTATTCTCGAAACCAAACACATTTGAGTCATAGATAGTTTTTATGGTCTGATTCCACGAGTCTATGATGTGTCGAAGATTAATTGAAGACATTGCGGCAAAGCTACAAAGATTTAATCATGCCGAAGTTTAATTGGTGCAATTTCGCATCTTCAAGATTTTATTGCATTCCGAGATCACACAAGTACGAATGCATAATGTTAATGAAACTCGAAATTCATTTTATAAAAATAAGGATATTATTTTCTTTAAAGAAAATATTTTTAAAAGAGGTTTAATTGTTTACATTTCGTTTATGTCAAATAAGAACGGATGAGAATTGGATAAGAGTTCGTTTTAATTAAAAACTCTGTTTAAATTAAGAACTCTATCTGACGGTGTAGTTTAAATGACATTTGATGTCATTCGAACGAGATGCACTATCGTTCGAATAACGTGTCATCTCATTCGAACGAGATTCTGACACCGACTTAATTTTATTATAAATAGAGGTGTCCTATTTTCTCGAAGTGTGTGCATTCTGGAAAAATAGTTTTACGATCCAGAAACCTGTTTACACATGTTTTCTAAGGTTTCAAAGGCTTAAACACATCCTTAAAGTTTGCAAAGATTCGAGCTTTCATTAGCATAATGTTTATGTGATCCTTGCTACACCAAGTTGAGTTTTGTTCATCATTGAACACTTGTGATTGCTGGTTTTGCACTGGAGAAGCGATGGACATCGTGTTCAACATCGTAGACGTATCAAGCCGTATCGGTGGACACCGAGATATTCGTAGAGTCCAGTATTGCGGACGAGCATTATGGAAGATGGAATCTCTACGTGGGCACTATTCAATAACGGTTGAAGATCAGAAGGAGCGTCAAGACCCGTGGGGATCGAGCCATTGAGTAAGGCTAATTTGTCTTTGTAAAACCAGTGTTCATAGTGATTGTCTGGCTTGGGCCGTCCGAGATTTTTTCCCATTTTGGGTTTTTTCTCGTACATCCGGCGTTGTGAGTATCTTTACTTTATTTTACTTACTTTAATCCCTAGATGCATGTTTAGGATTAATCAAGATAAAATCTGGTTAAGTTAATTTTTATCGTAACTTGGTTTGATAAAACTTGAAAAAGAGTTTTTCATAAAAAAAGAAAATTGGTTTTTATTCATCCTTACTTAATTCCGCTCAAGCAAAAAGTGTTTTGTTGAAAGTTAATTTTCGAGAACCTACAGATAAAGATCAGTCTGTTATGTCTGATTGAATAAAATCTTTAAAGAGGTTGGAGGTTAATTCCCCAAGGGCTAGTGGCTCTAGCCCAAGAGACAAGGGGAAGGAAAGAAAGAAGTAGAAGAAGAAAGGAGAAGAAGAAGAAGAAGAAGAGAGAGAGACAACGAGAGAGAGAGGGAGAGAGAGAGAGAGAGAGAGAGAGAAGAGGAGAAAAATAAAGAGAAGTCTAAGAGGCTGGTCTTAAGGGTCCCTATTATGCCCTTCTCTACTCCTGATGCTGAGGGGTCTAGTGTGGCCAACACCCCCATTCTGGTCCCTAACTTTCTAAAGGGAGTTGTTCTTCCAGTCGACCTCGAGCGCTTCTCACAACTGGGGTCGGCCCAGATTGCACTCAAGTCGGCCCGGGGACTTTCTCTGATAAGTTTATCCTCTTTATTATGTTGTCTTTGTTTCTATGCATTTATCTTTTTTATACTAGTTCTGTTCGTGTAATTCTTGGCCAATTTTACTACTCTCTTGTATGGTCACGCTGACCAATCCAAAAATAACTAGGAGCTGAAAGGTGCCCTGAAGAAGTCTGAAAAAGACTTGGCTGATGCCCGCACTGCTTGGGAGCGAGAGAAGGATATCACAACAACAGCCTATGCCAACCTCTAGGCGGCTAAGGACTTGGTGGTGGCTGAGAAGAAGAAGTTGGCCGAAGAAAACCTGAGCCTGGTTGGAAAAGTTCAGAAGTTAGAGTAAGAACTCCCTCGTAAGAAGGACATCAACTATCTAATAGGCTATAATTCGACTTATGATGATGTTGAACTTCAGATCGAATATGCTAAGAAGGTATCCTTTATGAAAGGATGGGATCAGGCTCTAAAAGTCGCGGGGGTCCCCTCTGATTCTAAGATCTTCAAACTTCACTCTCCTGGGCCTAACCTTATCGCGGAAGAATAGTCAAACGTTGTCTAGTCTGTTGACCAAACTAAGAATAAGTCTGTTGAGGTCGGAGCAAACTAAGAAAAAAAGGTTATTAAAAAGGGAGAGGCAGTAGAAGACTTTAATCAGGTGAAGGAATAGGGCCTTTAGTTTATGACTTCTCCTTTTTCTGGATTCTTATGCCATGTAATCTTCCTTTTTCCCTCTAGTTGTACTAGACTATGGCCCCCTTTACTAATTAATGAAAAAAGAACATTTTGCTTATATTGATGTGTTATTCCCATGTGAATGTACTCATGTTCGATTGTAATCTTATATGTTGCTAGCCCAAATAGGACTATATTCCCCATACTTCAAAGTTGGGGATAGATTTGGGAGCGAACGTCAGCAACCAATCTCGCAAGTCATTTATAAAGATCTGGATGTCTATAAGGGCAAGGACGGAGCAATTAAGGACCAGTTCGTACTGGTCTCCAAACTGAAAGATGATCTCTAAGTGATAAAAGGACATTAGTTCCTTAGTGCAAGAGGAAATAAATATCTTAAGGGCCTAGCTTTTGGAGAACAAAAATGTGAGCCAAGTGGATGAAGTGCTTCAAGCCGAGAATGATTCTCTAAGGAAAGAGGTCGTGGAGATAAAAAGGGATGTCCAAAGAGCATATGTTATTGCAGTCGGACTCCAGAGAGATGTCACAAGGTTAAGGCACTTGTTCAGAATAGGTCCCCGAGAGGCGTGGTCAGCTGGTTATGATGATGGATGGACTGATGCACC
Source organism: Sambucus nigra (assembly GCA_949130495.1). NCBI lineage: Eukaryota > Viridiplantae > Streptophyta > Magnoliopsida > Dipsacales > Adoxaceae > Sambucus > Sambucus nigra. Next base: position 381,410,930 of record OX422211.1, read on the forward strand.
AGTACAACTAAAGGAGGCTGAGGATATGGCGTTTAAACGTGGGTAGTTGACTGCCCTCAGGGAAGTCAAGACTCCCAAGGAATTAGACCTATGGTATAAGTACCAGGTTTATTGTCGTGCTTATCATCAAAACTTCTTCTCGAAAGACGATAAATAGATACTCATCGATGCCATTCCTACCCAGCTCCTTAACCATTATCTTGAATACAATGAGGAGGTGTTCGCCCCTAACCCTGATGAAGGCCGAAGAGCACGTATATCAGATTATCTTGCTCGCCACCCATAGTTGGTATAGGTCTTTGAATTCTTGTAACCATACTTCCTAATTTTGCCAATATGTAGAGTTTAATTATTAACTCGTTCCATATTTTGAGCATGTGCTGACTAAATATGACTTAATAATTGCCTTTATATTTTGACTGCTAATTGGCAAGAGTTTGTATTTCTCGACCACTTAGGACCTTTGTCGACCAACTAATACTATTGATCATTTTAGGCTTCTTACCGATTAATTGGGCTGGTACTTAGAATTAGTTATTTTGGGCTCTTAACCGACTAAATGAATCTAGAACAAGTGTTAATTATTTGGGGCTCCCGCCGACTAACTGAGTTTGCTCAAACATTCTTCCAGCACAATATGCCTTAGCAGTATCATTCCATTCGCCATACCTTTTAGGTCGTGTCGTCACACTCCCTTAGGCCTAGGTGAGATGATGGCGACAATGTACCTGGTTGATGGGCAATCCTCCTGATCAGGTTTTAAATGACCAAAATAGTTGGCAACCAACCTAAGTTGGCTTTTTTGCTTAAGGATCCCCTGTAGGACTTTTGTCATTGTCGAGGTGACTCATGAGGTTTATTTTGTTTGTGACAAAGGCCTGAAGGATGTAGTAACTGAAATACTTTATTAACTTATTATAATTAATGTAAACCTTGCTCGGCACATAGGATTCCTTGATTGAAACAAGTTAAATAACTTATTATGATCCACAAGAGTTCTTTTGTGCGCGAGGAAGTTCTTTGGCTAAGACAAGCTGAGCAGCTTGCTATAACCAAAGGTAATCTCTTCTCGTGGTTAAAAGAGTTATCATTTAGAAAGGGTGCATAATACTAAGATACATAAAAAGAAATCTGAAGCAGTTAATATATGAAATCGAAGTGCGAGAGCCAATTGGCCTTTATTTATTAAATAATAACTTGCAAGCAATATAAGTTTAAAATAAAAATTTACATAAACTAGATGTGCTGATGAAAGATAAAGAAGACTAAAAGTAGATCTTCTTTAGATTTTCTGCATTCCATGCTCTTGGTATCTCTCTTCCCTCCAGAGTTTCTAAGTGATATGCTCCTTGAGGGTCATCCCTGATTACCTTAAAAGGTCCTTCCCAGTTTGGTCCCAACTTGCCATTTGATGGTTTTACGGCACCGTCGAGGACTTTCCTTAGGATATAGTACTCTACTTAGAATTTTTTCGGATTGACTTTTTTATTGTACTTCTTGGCTAGTTACTGTTGGTAAGAAGCCAGCTTAATCATGGCCTGTTCTTTTTGCTCGTATGCTAAGTCAAGTTCAGTGCATAATGCATCATCGTTTAGGCCTTGGTTGACCAATGTAGTTCTCATAGAAGGGCGACATGCTTCAAACGGGATAATAACTTTCATTTGATAGGCGAGCGCGAGGGGTGTTTCCTTAGTTGGTCTCCTAAGAGTAGTAGGTAGGCCCACGAAATATGGGGAGCTCGTCCACCCAGGCGCCCTTTGCTTTTTCCAGCCTCTTCTTTAGGCCATCGAGCATGATTTTGTTGGAAGCTTCTGTCTGACCGTTGCTTTGGGGGTATGCCACAAAATTGAAGTGGTGCCTGATGCCATGCTCATCACAGAAACCTTAAAAGAATCTACTTTCAAACTGTGTGCTCTTGTGGGTGATGATAGTTCTTGGTACCCAAAGTGTGTTACAACGCTCTTCTAGATGAACCTTATCATATTGGCGTCACGAATGTTTGTAAGCGGTTATGCCTCTACCTACTTAGTGAAGTAATTTGTGCCAACCAGCAGATACTTGCAATTTCCAAGTGCGGTAGGTAGTGGTCCCACAATATCCAGTCCCCATTGCGCGAACGACCAATGACTTGTCAAGGGTTTCAGGTCACTGGCTGGCTGGTGGACCATAAGAGATAATTTTTGACACTTTTCACATCTGCGAACGTAAATAGTTACATCTCTTTTCATGTGAGGTCACAACTAGCCTTTTTTTATTGCTCGAAATGCTAATGACCTCCCTCATGCATAACCTCCACAAATACCATTATGAAGTTCACTGAGAACTTGCTCGGTATTGTGTGGGTGGACGCATTGGAGATAAGGGCCTGTGAATGATCTCTTGTAGAGATTTCCTCCTGGAGTGAGGTAAAAACGGGTTATTTTTACCCTTGCTTGATGAGCCAATTTCCTGTCATCAGGTAGCGTGTCATTTCGTAGATAGGTAATGATGGGATCCATCCAACTATGGGCCTTGTCTGTGAGGAGAACTTGTTCAGCGGCCATCGTCTGGTCGATGCTTGGCTAGGCGAGGAACTCTATCTGCATAGTTATTCTGAGATTGGAGTCCACTGCTAAACTTAGGGTTGCTAAGGCATCGATGAGACTGTTCTGCCCCAGGGGAACTGTTAAATATCAACCTTCTCGAATCCTGCCATAAGTTCTCTTACTACGGTGAGGTAGGCTACCATCCTGTCATCTTTTGCATTGAAATCTCCACTTACTTACTTAGAGACCAGTTTAGAATCATCGAATACGTTGAGGTGCCTTACCCCCAACATTTGGGCCTTGCATAAGCCAGCGATCAATGCTTCGTATTCAGTTTCGTTGTTGGAGGCTTCAAATCCCAAATTGATTCCTTGCTCAATGACATCGTCTTCTGGTGTGACGGGGACGACTCTTACTCCTGCTCTCTTAGAATTGGAGGTTCCATCAACGTATAAGGTCCAATCTTTAGACTGTTCTTCCTTGTTTGTTGACTCCTATGTTTCTTTTTGGTTGATAGGTTGGTTCCCTGTTAATTCAACGATAAAATCAACTAGGACTTGTCCCTTAACTGTTGTTCTTGGCTGAAAGTGGATATCAAACCTCCTGAGCTCGATCGAACACTTTGAGAGTCGTCCAGAGAGGTCGGCTTTTTGAAGGAAATCTTTGAGGGGATACAAAGTGATCACTGTTATCGAGTGAGATTCAAAGTAATGTTTTAGTTTCCTTGAGGCAACCACTAATGCATAGACAAGCTTTTCTAAGGGAAAGTAGCGTTGTTCTTCATCCAGAAGTGTCTTGTTTACATAATAGACAAGGTACTGCCTGCCTTCCTTCTCGCATATTAGAGTCGAGCTAATTGCATGATCTGATATTGCAAGATAAAGATACAGAGGATCTCCGTTGTCGGGAATCATCAATGGGGGCGATTTACTGAGGTAGAGCTTGACCTCCTCCAAATCTCTTGAGCAGTTATCGCTCCACATGAGGCCTCTATCCTTCTTCAAAATCTGAAAGAATAGTCGACAACGTTCTTAGGACTTATAGATGAAGCGGTTCAGTGTCGCGATCATACCAATAAGATCTTGAACATCTCACAATGTCCGTGGGTACTGGACCTTGGTGATTGCGTCAATGTGATATGGGTTGGCATCAATTCCTCTTTTTCTGATCAAATAGCCTAATTTTTTTCCTGAATTGGACACCGAATGAACACTTACTTGCGTTAAGTTTCATTCGGTACTTCTGGAGGATCTTGAAGGTTCTAGATAAATTCATGAGGTGGTCGTCTCTGTTCTTACTTTTGACCAACATGTCATCAATGTAAATCTCCATCGTGTCTCCTATTTATTACTTGAACATCTTCGTGACCTACCTCTGATAAGTTTCTCCTGCATTCTTTAGGCCATACGGCATGACCTTATAACCCAACCGAGGTTATGAAGGACATTTTGTCCTGGTAGGGGCCGAACAATGGAATTTGGTGGTACCCTGAATAGACGTTCAGAAAACTCATTCTTTCTTGTACTGCCGTGGCTTCAACCAGCTGATCAATCTTGGGCAGTGGGAAACTGTCTTTGGGGCAAGTGATAAAGGAACTTTTCGATATATTTCGTCGTTGCTTAAAAGTCCTCTAATCAAAACATCAATTACCTACAAAATTATAACAAACTCAAGTGTAGAACGGTAAGTAAGGATGTCAATCCATATCAAGGGGATAAAGCTAGAGACAAACTCAATTGTAATTCAATTTTTATTTTCTTTTTGGGATTTTTTCTTTTTCTATATTTTTTTAGCTTTTTCAATATTAAAATAATTTTGGGTGAGAATGTGAATTAACACTAAACTAAATGGAAGATCAAAACAACTAACTAAAAAGTGACTAAAATGAAAAATAAAGTCTAACGCAAAAATAAGAGATAAAGTGAGGTAAATAATAGTGAGAGCAATCAAGGAGTGGGACTACACCACAAATTTTAGCTATTCAAACTAATTAATTTAATTATTTGAATTTTTCCAAATTAATATCAAAATTACAAATCACCTCTCATTGCAAGTGTAATTTTAATAGTAATCTTTTAGAAAATTAAGTTTACCCCCCCACAACTCTAGAAAATAGATCTACACTCCTTTTAATTAATCACTCGCTATGATCGATTTATCAAAATTTATATAAATCTAGAAAATGAATTTTAGAGTTGAAATTCAAGAAATATTATCACACTTAAGAAACCCCTATCTCTAGTTCGAATCTAAAATGGGTATTATAACTTAGAATTTCGATTTTCTCTCGAAAATGATTTACCCTCTCTTAAGGTGTAAATTTAATGGTGAGTGATCAAAATTAATATTCAAATGGAATTTTCAAGTAATGAAACTAATTAAATTAAAATAATATCAAATAAGGGTTCACCCCATCCCTTGAAAGGGGGTTTAGCCTACATGATATTAAACATGATAATAAAATAAACTAGGCAATTAAAATAAAAGTAAAGAAGAGAACAATCAAACCAAATCTCTTTGCGTGAAATTGAACTCCAATTCTTGAATTTGTAATTTACATCCCTCCAATTTGTGTGATCAAACCAAAATTACATCAAGAATTACACTCAAAAATAGATTCTCACTAATTTATTTTTCTCACTAATCTAAAAAAAGTAAAATAAAATAAATTATAACCTAAAAAAAACTAAACTAAAAAATGGTGTTTCTCTCTCTAAAATTGATATGAAAAATCCCCCTCATAATGGATGAATTCAACTACACCAATCTATTTTGAAATAATTGCTAAAAATGCAAAAATTCATTATAGATGGGTGGGGTGGAATTCATCCTAGAGATAAATTTCACTACACACCTCTATATTGAGATATTTGCTAAAAATGCAAATACTCTATAGAGAAGTGTAGAGAACTTTATCACACAAGGTTTAAAAACTAAGTTGGAGATCCCTTTTGAAAATGGCCCAAGTCTTCATTTTATATGGTGCGCATGGGGGTAAATTGGAGAGTTTATATTTTAGTTTGCATGGAAATGGTGAGAGGAGCATGGGGTGTGTGCTCATGAGGTTTGAGAGGTGTGAGGTCACAAAAATCTGATTTGGGTGAGAGCAATATTGGGATTAAAGAAGGTGCATGTGGGAAGTGTTTGTTTGGAGGTATAATGCGTATGTGTTTTAAAGACATGTGTACATTTGGTCTTTAGTTGGCTTTGGCATATGAAAAATCGATGTTAGCTTTGAGAATAATGGGAAATGGGTCTCAGCTTATGGAGAAGGGGGTTGCGGATTCAATCCGAGTTGGTGATTTCGGGTAATGGGTATTTGGTTTGGGGCTGGTCTCGAGTAGGCAGGAGGTCGGGCATGGTGGAACGAGTAAGGATGCATTCGGGTTTGATTGGTTTGGAAAGCCGGTATTCGGTATGATCGGGTATGATCGGGTTTGAAGGTGGTGGTTCGGGTGTTGCTATGGGGCGGTTGCGCGATCGGGTTGGGGGTTATGTGGGTATAAGTTGAGAGAGAGAGAGAGAGAGAGAGAGAGAGTGATGATGTTTAATGGTGGTGGTTATATTGGGTTTTGAAGCTTTTGAAAGTGGGTGTTAATGGAGGTAGAGAGAGATAAATGTTGGAGGTTGAAGAAGGTGGTGAGGGTGTGATTGGGTGTTGGTGGTTTAGGTTAGGTAAGGTGGGGGTGTGGATGAAGGTGAGGAAGGTAGTGTGTGAGAGGGTGTATGGTAGATAGTGTGTGTATGAGTGAGTTAGTTTAGGTGTATGGGGGTATAAGTTAATGTGTGTGTGTTTAATTTGTACACCTAAAAAAAACACTAACTAACTAAAAAAAATTAATAAACTAAAAATTAAAATCTAAAAATAAAATCCCACTCTAAAAATAACATAAAGACTCAATTAAGAATGAATCTAAAAAGAAATGAAAATAAAAATAAAAATCTATTAAACTAAAACTAAAATCCTAAAAAGAATGTAAAATCTAATAAATCTAAAAATAAATGAAATCCTAAAAAAAACTAAAAACTAATAACTAATAAAAACAAAGATAAAATAAAAATATACTAATAAAAAATAAAATATAAAAATAGTAAATAAAACCTAAAAATTCTAAATAAATCTAAAATAAAACCTAAAAATAAAACGACTCTAACTAAAAATCTAAAAAATATAGAAAAGGGCACAAACTAAACACACATGGGGTGCGAGGTAGGTTTAGGCTCGGTTTAGGCTTGGGTATGGTTACAAGAATGAGGAATTAGCTCCATTTGATTCACATTTGCCTCGAAATAATGCTTTTTGAACCGCAAACGCAATCAAGCCTGCACATTGAACATTTACGCACATAAGACAATTTTTATTACAACGAGCGACTAAAATGCATCTATTCGGGGTATAAAATGAACACTTTTGGGTGCTTATCAGCAAGCGTTGTTGAGGTCTGTGAAATCAACACAGACCATCCAACTGCCATTTCTCTTTCGTACTACCACTAGGTTGGATAACCATTCAAGGAACTGAACTTCCCTAACAAATCCTACAACCAGAAGCTTCCCAACTTAGTTCTCCACTGCTTTAGCCTTCTTAGGGGTTGTTCGGTGAGCTTTATGAGTGATTGGCTTGAAGGTTGGGTCAATGTGTAGTCGGTGGCGGGCTATGTCAAGGATGAATCCCAGGCATGTCATATGGATCCCAGGAAAAAACATCCAAATTGCTTCCCAATAAGGCAATTAACTCTTTCTTCTCGTGATCGGCGAGTGTAGTTCCGATCATAAACTTTCTTTTTGGCAAGTTGTCATCAGCTCCAACTTCCTTCAGGATTTTAATGACCCTGTCAGCAGGGTGGACCTTGGTCTCCTTCACCCCTGGTCGGCCGTATAATAATTGCTATTTAGAGGGTGTAGCCCCATCCCGGGCTTCCTCTAGAGCATCTTTTGGTTCTTTATTCTTTTCCTTCCTAGGGAAGATGATCGCAACTAAGCACTTACTTGCAATGTCTTGGTCGCCACGAATCTCGACCACGCCTCGATCGGTGATACGCTTTAGTCTAGTGGTAGGTAGATAATACGACTCTCATGGCGTGCAACCAACCTCTGCTTAGAATAGCATGATATGGGGACTCTATGTCCACCACTAAAAATTTAATCAACTTTGAGATATTGCTTGCCCTAACTGGTAGGACTATCTTTCCCAGTGGCATTGTAATCCTTCATACGAAACCGACCAACGGAACTGTGACCTCCTTGAGGTCGGCGAGGTTGAGCTTTAGCTTTTGGAACAACTCTAAGTACATCACTTCTTACGAGCTTCTCTGATCCACTAGCATCTTGTCACCGTCCCAATTTGCAATTCTGAGAGTTATCATAAGTGCATTGTGATGTGGAGTCCTCACTCCAACCAGGTTTTCCCTAGTAAAGATAATGTGTTTGGTGTAGTTGACGTCCTCTGGTCACCGGTGCTTGCCAACTTGATTTTTTACAGATTAATTTTGGAACGCCTTTATGATAGTAGTGACCTTCTTCAGCTCCATTCGAATGGCATGCCCTTGGATCTGCTTTAGGTCAGATGCCCCATGGATTACTGCGAACTCTTATCCCATGTCGTCGTCAATGACATTTTCTAGTTTTTGGTCGTCATTGGCTGCGACCTTGCCAACTTTCTTTTTTTATATATTCATTGAGATGCCTAGCTTGGGCTAACTCTTCCAAGCGTGACTTTAGAGACTTGAAATTTTCAGTCCCGTGGCCGCCCTCCTTGTGGAATGTGCACCAAAGCTCATTGTTCCTCTTTGTTGGGTCTTCACCCATCTTCTTGGGCCACTTGATGAGCGATTGATCCATGGTCTTGCTTAAGACCTTATTAATTTGTTATTCGAATACTATGCTAACACCTTGGAACGCCTTTAAAGGATCAGCCTTGCTCTCATTCTTAAAGCCATTCTTGCCCCCGTTATTCTTCCCTTTCTTTGGAGTGTCACTCGTATCTCCTCATTTGTTTACCTTTGCTTGACCGTTGTCCCCTGCATCAGAGTGAACCATGTCTTCAGCCTTGGCATTTTTCTCAATACGGGCCATAAGGTTGTCGATGATGCTAGCCTCTTTCTTCGTCAGGGACTGGTGCAGCAGAGATGTGGTCGACAAACCAGTCTTGATGGATGCAACGAAAACCTGCTCCGAGCAGTCCTTCACTTCATTGAAGACCTCCTACAAGCTCTTGACATAATCACAAAGGCTCTCTTGTGGCTTTTTCTTCATCGTGAGCAGTGCATCCATCTTCTTGGGGTGAGAGGTGTTGGTTATGAAGCGAGCAGTAAAAGCCCCTTTTAGGGCTTTAAAACTCTCGACCGACCTGTGGGGCAGCTTCTCGAACCACTTATGTGCTACGTCATATAGGATAGAAGGGAAAATTCGACACAATAAGGCGTCGTTGTGGCTCCACAGGGTCATCGCCTGCCTGTACTGCCGAACGTGGTCCATAGGATCCGTATTCCCGTCGTAAATCTTGAACCTAGGAATGATAAACTTTGGGAGTTCCTCTTCTTCAATTGCCCTTGAGAAATGGGATTTCATCCGAGTGTTGAGAGCTCTTTTGGCTAGCTCCCTAGTAGACTTGGTTTCCCGATGGGCTAAATGTTCGTCCATCTATCTGCGAACCAGAATTTTGATGTTCTCATCCCGACGATCATTGTTTCTGTGACGCCTCTATGGTCGGCCACATTCTGATCGATCAGGATTTGACCTGCCATGTTCAGATCTATCTTGGTCGCGTCTGGAGCTTCTCCCTTGGTTGTGAGTATTTCCCGCCTGAGGACTAAGAGTCCTATCGCGACGCTTCCTAGTATTTCTATGGAGATCTCTATCCATCCTTTCAAGTCGCCTTTGTAAGCGAACATTTTCTTCAACTTTGAGGCATGTGGCCTCCTCTTTTTCTTGAAGCCTGGCTTCGTAAGCGTCAATCAACCTGGAGATCTGGGTAGATCTAGGTGGTCCCTGACTTTCTTCAAAAGGCTGCCTTTCTTGGCGAAACTTGGGATTTGGTTGTTGGCGAATATTTGACCTGACCCTAGGTGGGACTGGGTCATCTTGCATATCGCTAACCTGAGGAATGTTGCTGCTGTGGTGAGACATTACGAGCTTTCTGTTGATGGATGTTTTCGCAGGAATAAAAATCGGTTCCCACAAACGGCGTCAATTGTAAGTGCAAGAAATATCACAATAGAAATATACGAAAGTAACTATAAATGCAGAAAGTAAAGATCACACACACAACAACGATGTACGTGGTTCGGCAACTTGCCTGCGTCCACAGAGAGGTTACTATGCTCTTATTAGTGTCTCTCAATGCTCGAGGTTACACCCCTTTGCCCCGGATCAAGTTTTACAATTTATAGATGTGTACAATCAAAGATTAAGTTCCACAAGTAATTCAACTATCATGTGGATAACTTGTGGTGCCCCTGAATATCTCCTTCGAGATTGTTGGTAACCAGTTTGAATATATCCGTAAGTGTTTTAGTGTACGTCGAATACACATGTCTTTAACAAATAACTGATTTGAGTCGGGCGGTCCTCTTATCCATGTTGGGCTGGTTGCCTACTCTTTTAGGCTGAAAATAAATAAGTCGCCACAGGCTCATAAGTAAATTTATCCATTTACAAATTTACCCATTAATTGTGTTTGTTTCATTAATAAAATGATTAATTAATTTATCTATTCTAACGCATGTGTAAAATCTGAAATTAAAACATTTCACAAAAAACATGAAATGCATCAACTTGACATATGAGTCACATAAAGTGTATGACCTTCTCTCTCTCACTTTTTCCCTTCCCCTCCTTTCTAATTTGCTTTTATCTTTTTTTTCCTCATAAAACCTTAATACCAATCTCAGATTATCAAACATAACGTAAAATTAGATTTAAACTCATTTCAAATCCACCTCCTTACGATTCACTAATTCACAATGAACCAATTTAATAATTTGACCAACCGAAACTAGGGTGTTGTTTGTTTTTACCTCTTAAGTCGGAATATGAACCATTTAGACTTAAGAGGTACTAAAAAATGTTTATTTTTTAAATGATTAAGAAGATAACGATTATATTTGGTTCTTAATAATTAAAGGGGCATTTACGTTTAGATCCTATCAGACTTTCTTATATACATTCTAGTCCCATCATGTTTTTCCTTTACATATAAGTCCTATTCCTAATTTTTTGGAACTTGTTTTCCAATTTTACCCTTTTAAAACCAACAATCCGTAACTTCCTTGAGGAAGTTACATAAGTGGTTGAACTTTTTTTTTTAATATTCAAATGATTATAACTTTTGATTCACAAATCCGTTTTTCACAAAATTACTATTTTTGAAATCTGCTCGACGAGATCTATCAAACAACATCCATGAAGGCTATAAAATTCCAAAGAAAAAAATTTACACAAATAGTAAACTTTACTGTATGCACTAGAATATGAAATAGTTTTATATATGCGACATTTTCACAAACAGACAGTAACATTTACTGAGGTAATACTACACAGTATATATATATATATACGGTGGATCCAAACCCTTTTTTTTCCAGAATTACCTTATATTTGAAGGATCGCGCTAGCGGTATCCAATCCTTACCACCATTATTGGAGCTTCAACGACCTTCGTCAGAGCTCCGATTTGGGGTGGGTAAGGGTGGCATGTGATGCCGCTGGCGCGGACCATTGAAAATAAGAGACTTTTGAATAAATGGGCTTTGGATCCACCGAAGTATCATGGGGGGCCGCTGGCGCGGACCTTTGAAAATAAGATTGGATAAATGGGATCGGGATCATCTGGAGCGCCAATTTGGGGTGAATAGGGGTGGCACAGAACTTTAAAAATAGGAGCATATTGGATATATATATATAGTTTGTAAAAATGTCATAGATATTAAACTTTATTGTATACACCAGAAAATGAAATGGTTTTATATTTGTGACATTTTCACAAACAATAACATTTACTGTGATAATATATTTATGAAATAGTTTTATATATATAACATTTTCACAAACAGTAACATTTACTGAGTTAATATTACACAATATATATATATAACATTTTCACAAACAGTAACATTTACTAAGTTATATATATATATACACACACACACGGTAGATCCAAACCTCTTTTTTTTTTTTTTAAATTACCATATTTTTAAAGGTTTACGCTAGCAACATTCAATCCCCACCACTACCCACCCCAATTGTCGAAGCATCAACGACTTTCATCAGAGCTATGATTTAAGTGGGTAGTAGTGGCATAGGGTGCCGCTGGCGCGGACCTCTGAAATTAAGAGAATATTAGATAAATGGAGTTTGGATCCACTGGCGCTCCGATTTGGGGTGAGTAGGGGTGACATTGGGTTAGGTTTATATCTATAATATTTTTACAAACGTTAACATTTACTGTGTTATAACACAGTATATATATATATATATATATATATATATATATATATATATACGGTGGATCCAAACCTCTTTTTTCTGATATTGTCTTATTTTTAACTCCCCGCGCTAGCGGTATCTAATCCTGACCACCACCAATCCCAATTATTGGAGCTCCAACAACCTTCATCAGAGTTCTCATTTGGGGTGACATGGAGTGCCACTGGCGCGGACCTTAGAAAATAAGAGAATATTGGATAAATGGGGTTTGGATACACCGACGCTCCAGTTTGAGGTGAGTAGGGATAGCATTGGATTAGGTTTATATCTGTAATATTTTCACAAATAATAAATGTTACTGTTTGTGAAAATGTTTCATCGGCATCCCATGCCACCTCAAATCAGAGCTCTGATGAAGGTTGTTGGTGCTCCGATAAAGGAGGTGGGTGGTGGTGGGGATTGGATGCCGCTGGCGCGGACCGTTAAAAATAAGATAATATAAAAAAAAAGAGGTTTGGATATATATATATATATATATATATACACACACTGTGTTATATGAACACAGTAAATGTTAATGCTTGTGAAAATGTTATAGATATAAACCTAACTCAATGCCACCCCTACTCATCCCAAATCGGAGCTCCGGTGGATCCAAAATCCATTTATCTAATATTCTCTTAATTTCAGAGGTCCCCACCAGTGGCACCCTATGCCACTACTACCAACCCAAACCATAGCTCTGATGAAAGTCGTTGAAGCTCCGACAATGGGGGTGGGTAGTGGTGGGGATTGAATGTCGCTAGCGTAAACATTTAAAAATATGGTAATTTTGAAAAAAAATAGTGGTTTGGATCTACCGCGCGCGCGCGCGCGCGCGTGTGTGTGTGTGTGTATATATATTATGTAATATTAACTCAGTAAATGTTTCTGTTTGTGAAAATGTTATATATATATATATTGTGTAATATTAACTCAGTAAATGTTACTGTTTGTGAAAATGTTATATATATAAAACTATTTCATAAATATATTATCACAGTAAATGTTATTGTTTGTGAAAATGTCACAAATATAAAACTATTTCATTTTCTGGTGTATACAATAAAGTTTAATATCTATGACATTTTTACAAACTATATATATATATATCCAATATGCTCGTAAATTTTTAAAGTTCTGTGCCACCCCTATTCACCCCAAATTGGCGCTCCAGATGATCCTTATCCCATTGATCCAATCTTATTTTTAAAGGTCCGCGCCAGCGGCACCCCATGATACTCCGGTGGATTCAAAGCCCATTTATTCAAAAGTCTCTTATTTTCAAAGGTCCGCGCCAGCGGCACCACATGCCACCCTTACCCACCCCAAATCGGAGCTCTGACGAAGGTCGTTGAAGCTCCAACAATGGTGGTAAGGATTGGATGCCGTTAGCGCGAACCTTTAAATATAAGGTATTTTTGAAAAAAGAGGGTTTGGATCCCTCGGATGTATATATATATATATATATATATATATATATATATATATATATATATATATATATATATATATATATATATATATATATATATATATATATTTACTGTGTAGTATTACCACAGTAAATGTTACTGTCTGTTTGTGAAATGTCACAGATATAAAACTATTTCATATTCTAGTGCATACAGTAAATTTTACTGTTTGTGTAAATTTTTTTCTTTGGAATTTTATAGTCTTCATGGATCTTGTTTGATAGATTTCGTCGAGCAGATTTCAAAAATAGTAATTTTGCGAAAAACGGATTTGTGAATCAAAAGTTATGATCATTTAAAGATTAAAAAAAAAAATCCAACCACTTATGTAACTTCCTCGAGGAAGTTACGGATGGTTGGTTTTAAAAGGGTAAAATTGTGAATTTTTTTTCTGAAAAGTTGGAATATGACCTATGGGATTATTAAAAAGTCAATAGGACTTATAAGCTTGTTGACCCAATAAATGAGACCTAGATATAATTACCCCATAATTAAAATGTAAAATTAAATCTGAAATCTAAATATGATGTATGAATCATATTTTTCAGAGTCATTACTAAGATTTCATATTGAGATTTAGGTTGCGTTTGTTTTTTTATCTGAATCTGAAGTCTGAATCTGAAATCTAAATCTGAAAAATGTATTTGTTTTTACGTCTGAATATACTTTCTTCTGAATGAATGTATTTAGACTGATTCAGACTTCAGATTCAGACCTAACTCTACCTCTTAATCATTAAGAGGCAAATATGACCGTTAACCTCTTAATCATTTAAAAAAACAAACACTTTTTGATACCTCTTAAGTCTGAATGGTACTTAAGAGATAAAAACAAACGAGCCCTATTAACACGAGAAAACAAGCACAACATTACCTTAAACATCATGTTTACAAAATTATGTGTTCTGTTTTGATTTCGGAATGTGACACTAGCCAAATCAGACGAACAATCTGAATCAATCAGCCGTGGAAGAAAAAAACCCTAGAAGAACATGTCTACGGACAGACACGCTTCTTCTTCAACTTCTCTATCTCCTCAAGACCACAACCTGTACGATTCACACACACACACACACACACACACACACACACACACACACATTCGTATATGCATAGTTTTTTTAACACATAGAATTGTCTCTGTATCATTCAACTATATGAAGAGTGTAAGAATTCAGCTATTTCTTTTGGTTTATGAGTTTTAGGTTAGCTTAAATGGATTGGATTGTTCCTTTGGGTAATGTGGATTCAGAATTTGAGAATGTTGTGCTGAAATTTTTCTAATTCCAAACTTACTGTTATTTTTAATTTCTAATTCCAAATGTATAATTGACATTTGTAATGTATCCTAGATGTCTGATTGAGATTAGGCATAAGACCCTCCACAACCTGCTCTGATATGTGCTCCTCCACCCTCCCGCTGTCACAACCCGTGATGTCCACTCGTCCTAGCCAATAACATGCTCGTGAGGAGCTCCTGCAGGGCTCGGTTACGCGTGCTAGGCTGTTGTATCTGTAGCTCTGGGCGTATGGCTCGGGCACGATCTACGTTGAAATTAGTTGTCCTATAAGCATCCAACACCAAAGATCCCCCGTACTCCGTCCACCACGTATCATAGTCCAGGTGCATGTTTGCCTAACATATTGTGTTGGGCCATCAATTAGTTTCTTGGTTGTGTGTGATTTGCTTAGGAACACGTGCTCGCATGCCAAGTCGAGCGGTGGCAAGAATGGGACAATTGAATAGCCAATGTGCTGACGCTGACACTGACACGGATCCCTCAAGTACCACACATGGATACGGTCCCCAATAGATATGATCACGCACTGCCCGAAAACAATGTTGGGTTACACTACCTCTTCCCTATTTAAGTTTGAGATGGTCTAATATATATATATATATATATATGTGTGTGTGTGTGTGTGTGTATAAAAGAGGTTGCACCTTGGTGCGATGGCAAATGCCCTCGCTTAAGCTACAGTTGATTTCGGGTTCGAGACATGAGAGCAACCTTTTTATTTATGGGGGTAAGGTTGACCGACATCCGCCTCTCCCAGATCGTGCAGTTAAGCGGAAGCCTTGTGCACTGGGTACCACCTTATATATATATACCATTATATATATATATATATATATATGGTTTTATATATTTATGGTTATAGAGCTAGACATCATGCTCTATACATCACCCATGCATCACGCCTAATTCTAGGCCCTAAATTTTTTTTTTTCAAATTATATATTTTTCCCTTGAAATTAACCTTCCAATAAACCCATATGCAAAAAATTAGGTCAAAATAAATTTTGTAGCTTTGTGGATTTTTTAAAAATAGCTACCAAATCTATTTTGACCTAATTTTTTGCATATGGGTTGATTGGAATGTTAGTTTCAAGGGGAAAATATAAAATTTGAAAAAAAAGTTTTCTATGGCCTAGAATTAAGTGTGATGTACGGTGTGATGTATAGTGCATGATTTAGGTGAGCCTTCCTCTATGGTTATATATATATATGTATGTATAAATCTATGGTGCGGGCGGATCCGTGTGCACACGGTGCGGAATTTGTCTCTTTCCCAAAATGTGGTCCCCCGTGGCGCCAAAGACAATTTTGTTATTTTCCCATAGTGGTCCCCTCTTGTCTTATAGTAAAATCCTTTTTCAAGACTATAATTATAATAGATTTATATTTTAGACCCTAAAAAGATAAGAAGAAAAGTAGAACCCTAATTTGGTATTAGAAGCTTTAGAGCTTTAAAAAGAAAAATTCGACCGAATTCCGACCCAACCCAATTTTGGTATCAAAGTCAAGACGCCTTTCAGAACTACATTAATAAAAGACTTTAATGTCCTTGAAATTTATCCCAGGCATTTACAAAGATATTTTTGGAACCCATCCAGAGTACCAACCCATACCTATAATTGATTTAGACCCAGAAGGTTGTTTAACCTCACATATAGACGGTTGTTCACACACTGAACACATCCCAGCCAAACACGCAGACAGTAGGCAAGTTACTGTCACTGCTATCAATAGCATAATAGATCAAAATAAGTGTACCCTACTCTAGGGATAAAAAATATCTGTAAACAAACACAAGAAATAGACAGTTAAATTCCAATAGACCTTTTACAAGTATTACAAGATATAAATATTAAGACTAATTACATAGATTTCCTTAACAAAGAAATTTCAGGCCTTAAGATCCTAACTAGAAACCAAGAAAGTGAGTTAGTCAAACTCATTAAAGAACAAGCTAAGCTTATCCCAAGATTAGACCATTATCTAGCTTGTCCCAAGATTAGACCATTATTTTCCTAATGGAAATAGTTAGATCAGATTGGAAGGAGGTACCTGGAAACCTCTCCATTCAGACCCTAACAGAGTTTTATTAAAGAATTTTAGAAAAGATAAATGATGACAGATATTATTACCAGGTAAATGAAAATGAGATTGCTAATGCTGCTAAAGCAACAAGACTTGTACTAGAGAGATTAAATTTAATCTCAACATCAATAGCAGCCACACAAGACTTCAATAGTAACTTTGTTAAAGACTTACAATTAGATTTAAAGGTTAAGACAGAAGGATTAACCACCTTCTATACAGACTTTGTTAAATAACAATAAAATTTAGCTAATTATCTTAACAATATGGAAAGCCATAACCTATCCAGAATGGATAGTATTGTTAATGAACTTATATTGAATATAGTCCAAGCAAAAGAAAAATATGAAGAAATTATTAACGTAATTAAGGTTATATATAATAAACCTTTCCAAGCAGAATTAGACTCTCCATTTATTCTAACGCGTTTAGATAAAATGGAAAAAACTGTAGAAACTGTAGAAACTATAGAAGCTATATGAGACAAGAATCTGTGTAACAACAAGAAAAAGATGATGAAGTAAAACACTATATTGCAAAAGTTGCTAATTCTCTTGCCAAGCATAATGAAGAAATGACTGAGAATACAAGAAAAGAGAATAAGATCTTTAAAGAAGAAATTCTTAGTCAGATAAAAAGACAAAAGGATTATTTAGACACCTTAGAAAGAATTGAAAAAAGACTTGAACAAAAACAAGTAACCACCTGCAAATTTAAAGAATCTCCTCCTATAAGAACTATGGAAGGAAAGACCATAACTAGAAGAATCATAAATGATGGATTAGATAAGACTAGTAAGATAGCTGGCCCTATCCCAAATATCGGACATAATAATTTTATGCTCCAAAGTTTGAAAGATTCATCCTCCAATGTTAGAACATGGTGGAAGGAAAGAAATTTCACCAATCATCTTCAGTGGAGAGAATGGGTGAAGTTGACTGGAAAACTATAGAAGACTCCATACATAATGGACTACTTCAACCATAGAATTGTGTAAAG
The DNA here is from genome assembly GCA_949130495.1 of Sambucus nigra. NCBI lineage: Eukaryota > Viridiplantae > Streptophyta > Magnoliopsida > Dipsacales > Adoxaceae > Sambucus > Sambucus nigra. The sequence goes on from OX422211.1 coordinate 381,428,779, forward strand.
AAGGAGCGACTCCCAAAACTCCTAATTATAACATGACTTATCATTGTAGAAATCATGTGTTAGACAAGTCCTATACTCAACTTCAAGCTTTTGACTCATAATGGCTAAGATCAAGAGGAACTAATAGAAAATTCCAGTTCCTAACCTTTGGACTCTTTTAAGCAAGAATACAAGGATTACATAGACCTCAAAATAATATCAACATATTATGTTGTTTAATAGATAAGAGAAGGAAAGATTTTGAGAAAACTCTTATTGGGATAGCCCAATTAGAAATGTCAGATAATATTGGATACTTCAATGTTATTCCGACATTTACAGTAGTCGTAGACACAACCAAACACTTTAAGTTAAACTTATATGCTAGTGGTTATGAAGACTATATTATCCCAGATGCTAATATTAATATATAATTCCAAAGCTATGTGAAATTCTCCCAATTTTCCTATGAAGGAATGCCATTAGGAATTCCTAGCGGTAGACTTAATGAAGAAATATTAGTTAGAACCAATAATTCAGACTACAATCATACTTACAGTATTAGGAATACTGGACTATGAAAGAAAAAGCTAAGACTCTTTGGCAATTGCCAAAATTTCAAGAAACTAAGACTATACAGAATAAACTTTTGTTTATTAATCAAGACGATGTCATTGGAAATTTTACTATCCAGTTTGGTCCTCCTAAGATTACTAGTAAAAGTCTCCATACCGAAGAAATTAGATTTAGAAATATGGGAGAAGCCATAATCAATGATCCTTCAGAAGGAGAATGTAGTAGCAAAGCTAAATCTAGCTTGTTAAGACAAGCTCCAGTAATTAGCCCTAGAAAGATCATTTGAACAAAAAGTTTTGGTTAGAGAAAATGCTAGAATTCAAAACTTTGGACATGAACCCTCAGAATTGGACATGAAAACATTTAAAGAACATCTTAACATAAGTAATTCTGTTAGGTTCCAAGACAAAGATAGATTTAATATGATATCCCAAGACCATATATCAAAACTAAAAGAATCTAAGAATACGAAAGAACTTCTTAGAAACTTAAGGCTAATGGAAGAAGGAGAAGAAAGATTAATGCCAACTACACAGGCATGTCCTAATAAGCAAGAGATAGGAACCAGTAGTAGGTTAAATAATGCTCCCAAACTCTTTAGTAAACTAATAGGAATAAATATTCCTATTTATTCAAACACTTTGGTAAAGACCAAACCTGATTATATAAAAGACTTTCCAACTAGTGACAAGAGTTTTACTGCTGTTAAGACCATGGCAAGTCAAGCCATAAATCAAGTTGGGATATACCTTAATCTAGACAATGTCCAAGACAGAAAAAAGGCCTTAGATGAATGGCGTAATAAAATGAATATGTGTTTTGCATCTAATGAACAATGGGATGCAAGTTCATGTAAACAATACGCTGAGCAATCCATTGCAAAAGATTATTTAGACAGTCTAAGACAAGCTACAAATGCAGAATCCCTAGCTAAGATTGAGAAAATGAAAGAAAAACTAGAAGAAAGATCAATTGAAGAATACATTCAATTATTTACTTCAGAATTTATTGGAGCTGGACATTTAACTCAAATCAATTAACAAGACTTAGCGAAAACTAAGATACCTCTTCTTAGTATTTGTAAACTAGACAAGATTAATGAATATAACAATAATTATGAACAACTATATTACCAAATTAAAGAATTTGGTGAGACATTAAAAGATAAATATTTTAGAAAAATACCAGCTATTGGACAAATCATAATTATTGAATATAGGAATTGACCAGGAGTTGCTAGAGTTAACAATAACTCCCTTGGTGAAAGAATCAATTTTGCCAAAGACTATATCATTTCTAAAAGACGAGATATAACTCAAGGAAAGTTGATTGAAGAAACTTTCAAATAGATTCCTCCAATTAAAGACGAAAGAGACATTGCTCCAATCCAATGGGGATGTGGTAGGGAATCCAAAGATAAGAAATTCAAAAAGAATAAGATAAATTGGAAACAAAATAAGTTTAAGGCTAAACCTTTATGTTTTCTAAAGAAATTTAGATTCAGACCATCTACTACCTTTAGAGAAAGGAATTTCAGAGCTAAGAAAAATAGATTTAATCAAAGAAGATATTTTAAGAAAAATACCAATAAACATAAGAAGGTTCCTAATTATAGAAAAGAAAAAGAAGTAGCTCAATCAAAGAATGCTACCAAAGAATGTTGGACTTATGGCAAAGAAGGAAACTTTGCTAAAGACTGCCCTAACAAGAAAAATAAAGAAAGTATTAAGATTATTAATTCAATGCTAGATTTTGCAGATCAAGAAGAATTAGATATATTAGATGCCATATAAATATCGAACATAAAAGGATGATAATACCAGTATCTATTGATCATACACTGATAGTGATTCAAAAAACTATAGTAGTGATATGGATGAGTATGAAGACTCTCAAGACACTCTAGATTTATATATGATGCAAACTGATCAAGAAGATGATTATATAGACTTTGAAGAAGCTTGGTATAAATGTATATTAAGCCTTCTTTTAAAAAAAAGATGGACAGTTAGTAATCCTGAGTTACTATCATACATACCTAGATGCTACTATGATGAAGAATATTATTGCACATTCCAAATGAAATGTAGCAAGACTTTAGATGTGTAGAATATTTTGAGACTATACAAACTTAATTATTTATGGTTTGTGTTATTTGTCAATTACACTATCATGAAAATTATTGGAGAACTAGATTTAGAGAAATTTATACTACCCAGTATGATGCTCAATTAGATCAAGATATTAAAACATATTATCAAGACATTGATAGAAATATAGCCAAGAGATTACAAGAAAATGAAGACTCAAAAAGGAAAGGGAATTTCCTATGATTTAGAAGAAAACTGCTTTGATAGTAGCACAGAAGACTTAACACCAATAGATATTTTAGATTAACCTCAGAAAGGAATATCTATACTAGAAAAGAATAATTTAGGAATTTTTACTAAACCTAACGCTTGTTTTGTAGAATTATTCATACAACACAAAGATTATCTTAAAAGACTTTCAGCTTTTATAGATACATGATGCTCTCAGAGTATTTGCAAGGCTAAAGCCTTGCCTGAAGATTATTTTCTAGACAATAATCAAGAGATCTATGGTAAGATAGCTAATGGAGAACCATTTACCTTATTTTTTCAGACTATTGTTATTTATTTCAAATTAGGAAATCAGACGAACAAAACCATAAATCATCGGTTTTGGATTATGGATCCCCGTCCTAGTTTCACAGGAAACATCATTTTAGGACAAGATTTTACTAGTAAATACCATCCTTATACCCAGTATAATGATAAGATATTACTTAGCGATAAAGAGGAATTTAATATTAAAGTCCCTCTAATTGATCATAAGTCTGCTTTTGATCTTATGCAGGTCAAACCGAATTATTTATAGACAACTATCCCATCAGAGTTCTTTAGCTGAGCATGGTGGACCTAGACATACAAACCAACAAGAAGCCCTAGAAATAACCAAACACTTACAAAAGAAATGTAAGTGTCCAGACCAAAAGTTTTATGAGCAAATAGCGCTTATACAACAAGACATTTTAGATCAAACCCAACAAACCTTATTAAATGTCCAAGCTATATCCAATCAAAAGAAGATGGATATAGAAGTAGAAAAGGAAAAGATTAGGCAATTAGCAGGGCCTACTTTAGGAGAATATTCCATTGCTAAATGGGATAAAGACCAAAGTTATTGTGCAATTATCCTTATCAACCCAAATGCCACTATTAATGGTGGAACCTATAAGAAAGGATATTCACAAGAAGACAAAGAAGATTACAAAAAAGAGATAGATGAAATGCTTAAGATAGGCATTGTTAGAGAAAGTAAAAGTAGGCATAATAACCTTACCTTCTACGTTTAAAATGAGTCTGAACGAAAGAGAGGAAAAAGACGCATGGTCATAGACAATTAAAACCTTAATAATAATTGTGAGTTTGATATTTATAAGATACCAGACAAGAACAATCTAATTAACTCAATTGAAGACAAAATTATATTCAGTAAGTTTGATTGCAAGTTAGGCTTCTGGCAAATTAAGATGCACCCTGACAGTATAACTTGTGGACAACATTTAGTGCGCTCCAAGGAAAATATGAATGGTTAGTGATGCCATTTGGATATTTGAATGCCTCTCAAGTATTCCAAAGACGAATGGATAATATTTTTAGACCTTATTCAGAATTTTGTCTTGTTTACATAAATGATATTCTTGTAGCCAGCAAGACTGAGATAAAACATGTAGACCATCTTAAGATGATTAGTTTAGAATTAGATAAACATATCATTGTTATTTCCGAGAAAAAATGCAATTATTTCAGACTGAAATAAACTTTGTGGGAATGCATATCATTTAAGGAAAAATATCTTTAGCATAACACATAACCAAAAAGATTCTTGAATTTCAGACCAACTCAAAGACAAAAAATAATTACAATCATTTTTAGGATTGCTAAATTGTGCTGCAGACTTTATTAAGAATCTAGCCTAAAAAAGATAGCTTAACTTCCAAATTAAAAGGAGCTGATAAAACTAATCCTTTTAAATGGACAAAAGACGATTTTAAAGTTATATGACAAATTAAAGAAGCAGTAAAAAATATTCCTTTGCTTGAACTGTCTAATAATGCCGAGGACCAGTTTATAGTAGAAACAGACACATCTGATAAACAATGGGGAGCAGTGTACTTTGCCATTATTCATCGGAATAAAAAGAAAAAGCTTTATAAATATAGTTATGGAACCTTTACTAACCTAGAAACAAGATATACAACCCTGAAAAAGAAGTTTTAGTTATAGTAAGGGATATAGAAAAATATATGCTTTTCCTTAGACCTAAATATTTTACTGTTTATACTGACTCTTCTTATGCAATAAAATTCAGAGACTTAGATTTATCCAAATAAAAAACTAATAGACTTATTAGATGGCAACAATTGCATAATGGTTATGACTTCTCTGTTATACATATAAAGGGAAGCAAAAATACCATTCCAGACGTCATATCTAGAGAACCTATGTTTGCTAACACTAATATTATCTCTTGTTTTATGTTGCAAACAGAAGACTTAGACATCATGAGTTCCTTTCGAACAAATAGACTAAAAAAAGAAGATATTGCAGACTACCTTAGACGCATAAGACCAAATGCTAGTAAAACGCAAAGACAGACTTAGATTTATATTCAAAGACTCTCAAGAAAGACCAATACTGGAAAGCTTTGATGACATTCTAGTTCCGCCTGGAAAATCTAGAAATGAAACTGTTGCCCAGAATAGGCTTATCGGAAAAATGTATTTTCCCCAATATAGACTAGACCATGGTTCAAAGTATCGACCGAGTTGACTCGATATCGGCCGAGTCAACTCGGAATCGGAGGGTACCGATAGATATTGAGAGGCGTTTAAAAAAACATTGAATCGTGTTGTCTCGCCGAGATATCGACCGAGACAACCGATTCTGCGACGCCTCGACGCGATATCGGCCGCCGCGATATGGGTCGAGACAACTGATTCAAATGACACATTTTTTTTGGTACCCAAAAAATAGTTTTCTCCAAAATATTTTTTAATTTTATTTGTAAAAAGATGTCTAAAATACGTTTTGTAAGACATTTCTTTATACATTTTTTTACAAAATATTTATTTGTACAAAAAAAAAAAATGTATACGAATTGTAAGACATTTCTTTGTAAATTTTTTTACAAAACATTTATCTGTACAAAAAAAAATGTTGTGAAAATTATCGCGAACTTATATAATTTTTCTGAGTAATATGGAAAAAAAAATTGCATCATAATTTGAACATTGTCATATTTTCTTTTATTGTAATAAAATTCTAATCTTTTACCATATTTCTTCATTGTTGAAAATATATTGTAACATTTACAGAACACGACCTATATAAGTTTGTCCACATAACATATACATGAAGAATAATGCTGAACACTAAGATTAAATTGAACAATTGCAATAAAATTAAAATGTCAATAACATAAAACTAATAACATTCATCGTACATAAAAATATTTGAACTTGGAACAAAATATCCTATCAAAATATAATGTCACATGATGATGTCCCAAAATGGAAGAGACAAAGATTGGGGGAAAAAGAATCCCCATAAGTCTAGTCTCCTCCATGAATATCAAACATCCTCCTACATAAATTAGAATCAACAATTAGTCACTAATACGTGATTATTTAGAGATTTTAAATAATTAAAAATAAAAATAAAATTAGTACGTTAGCAATATGTCAAGTCCGTCGCACTACAGAATAACTAATCGTACAGTTTAATGCATATTAAATAATGGTTTGAACATATCTGATTGGTACATATTGTTAATCTTATTTTTTTTTAAATTTTATATATTTTTTTCGGAATTTTTCGCACTCTCTAAATAATGTATCTTTGCTTATCGCCCGATACCGCGACCGAGTTGAAAATTGAGTGTCCGATACCGGAATCGATACTGAGACTTTGAACCATGGACCAGACCAAAGACACCCAGACTTGATAAAATATAGACGAGAATTTTCTGATGATGAAAATACTCTTATAGACTCCCTATGGTGGAATGTGAAGAACAAACTATGGGTAGATTTCAAATAAAATTTTGGTAGTTGTTGCCAGATTCATGAGAAATCAAAGACTCGCAGTCACTCAACTTAGTAGTACTGCTACTCATACACCGCATACTCAAACATATGCTCAGACTCTTGGAGAATCCTCCAAAACTAGACCAATTGATAATTATTAGCAAAAGACTTTTAAGAATTGTTATACCATTTGGTAATAATAATCTTCCTTTTTCAGAAGACTATCAGAAAGAGGGTGATAGCATTGTTGAACATTTCCATATGTTATTATCTGAAATTAATGGAGATGCCTTGATGATTAGGGGCTTCTTCAAAGATGTTCCAAAATTTTTTTTTTTGGGGAAAAGCAGAGATGGCACACATAACCCTTGCAGACTAAGGGTTCATTGGACTCATCCAGATACATATCATAGAAGATGCTATTGCTATTGGAAAGATAGTCCATGAGTATTCCAAGAGGGTAGAAGAATTCTTTCCTTTGTTTGCCAGAATTTACAAGATTGCTCCAAGTTCTTGTAGAGGAATGAGAGTTGAAGGTTTTAGACTCATTAGATTTTCCACTTGCATTTGAAGACATCAAAATTCAATTTCAAGAAGAAATTAATGACCTGGCTGTGGACAAGACCAAACTCCAGATTGCCCAAGCTGTGGAGACAATATAAATTATGGAGTTATTAACAAGTGAAGAAAGATGGTATACTGTGTACCAAAAGGAAGACCTGATCCAAGCAGATGAGCCATTCAATTGAAGGCTAAAAAAGGAATCCAAAAAAATGGTAAAGATAGCTTTACCAGCCAACATCAGAGTGGTGGGCCTCGTGGACGCATACTTCAATAATAATGCTCTACTAGACAAAGACAACACAAAGATAACACAGAAAAGACAATAGACAAGACATAAAAGGATCCTACGGAGACGCGTGAATTAATAGACTCCATTATTTAGACTGCCAATTATTTAGACCCTTTTTAAAAAGCAAAGATTCGTTCGAAATTATTATTAGACGACAAAGTTGCTTTAGACGCAGACAAAGACGCGGACAAAATAATTGAAAGACGCTAAATATACTTTATGTAAAGCAAATAGTTGTAAACTTTAATAATGTGTGTTGCTTTCACCGATTAGCTTTTGAGCCACCGGTTGCCAGTCAATTGTAGGTGCCCTTACAATTATAAAAGGGAGCATCTAGTGTGAATAAAGCGGAGCTGAAGTTTAGAGAGAAAGCTCAGTAAAAAGAGAGAGAAAGGGTAATATGTATATGAGTGAGTAAACCTCTCATAGTTAGGGGAGAGTGGAGAGTTGTATCCACTGATGTTATGCAATAAGAGTATTTTCTTTTCTAGAAATCTCTTTTGTTGCGTTGTTATTATTCTCCAAACGTCTCCAACTTTCTGTTCATAGAGGACTATTGTGTGGAACCTCTGGTGTAGCACGTAGGTGTTATACTGTTGAACCGCCGTCAGGTTCCGATTTGCCGTGAGCCGTTAGCCAGGTGGGCGCTAGGCGTGGTGGTGTACGGCAGGAAACGAGTCCAACCCCAAACTAGTGGATTGAGGTGCGACAGATAAAGAGAGAGTTACAGGAGTCACAAATCGGAGAAGAATAGTAACAAACTGAAGAGACGAAGGAAAAAAGATAAAGGAATTGCAGACCAGAAGGAAGGTATAAACTCGAACCAAACCCTTAGCTATTTCAAATATTATTGTTAAAATTTAAAATACTTGCACGAGCCTTCAGATAACTGCAGACTTTTTAGCGTTTGTTAATCAAATATATCTAGATTTAACAAGAGAAATCCGCGAGTGGACTCTCACAGACCCCTCAGATAAACTACTTATAGAAACTTCTTTAATATACGCAGAAGGTACCTACAAATATATAAACCAAATTATTGAGTGGTTAACAAGAAGAGTACCTAAAATAGAAATAATTAGAACAGAGATTTGTGATCTCTTCAAACAAGATTTAAGAACTGAAGATTTTGCAGAAGAACTTTCAAGACCCGAAGAATATGAAGAATATACTAGAATACTTACAGATAATATAGATGCATTAAAATATATTAGACGCAAAAGGTTAGCTAAGACGAGAACTGTCCTAATTAGATCAGGAGGAATTTATCCGCTCCTTAAATTCGTAGAAACAACTTCACCAAGAACATATAGAAGATTTTTGTCATCCTACGGTGACAGTGATTGAGACGAATTTATACAAAACGATATAATTTATATTATTAATCAGATATATGAGGAAAATATGTATATAAATAATCCTCACTATTCTGAAATATAGTACAATAGTGACGGAGAAAGCTTAAGAGGTAGCCCTCAATCATTCCTCGTTCCAGATTAATTAGACTTTAAAATAAGCTTAAAGACTCTAGAAATTATTGGGGTAGAAATTTATTCTCCCAGAAACCTTAGAAAGAGAAAGTGGTCCCTAAGCGGTCCATAAAAGACAAATGCGGTCCAAAGACTTTTTTGGAAGATGGCTAATCCGCATTCTATCCGCACAGAAGCATGACCTATATATATATATATATACACATATAGGGAGAGAGAGAGAGAGAGAGAGAGAGAGAGTTTGTCCTCCTTTTTAGCATTTTTGACATAGAAACTTGCTTGATAGAATAGATCATTGAAAATGACCCACACATTATCTAGTGATATGTTACTATCGACTTAATAGTATAGAAAGACTTTTAGGATTCACACAATTAGAGATACCTTTTTGAATTTTTCTATCAATGTAAAACAAAAGTGCCAAAAAAAATGCGAAGTCTAATAGAAAATTTCTGAAAGCCTTTGACACACAGGATAAGAAGGCTGTTAGAAACAACCACTACTGGAGATGGCATTAGACACCCTATTTACCCATTCTCATTGTGGTATACAATTTATGAGGAAGAAATTCAAAGCGCGCATGACAATTGACAATTTTCAATCCTAAAACTCACTAGTGCAATGTTTGGTTTGGAGTGGGGAGTCTTTTTTCTGCTCTAGCATATAATAAAAATTAATTTATATATACACACACACACACACACACACACACACACACAGAGTGAGGCTCTCCAACATACCTCGTAGCAACACACCTATGAACATATCCATTTTTTTAATAGTAAAAAATGTATTTTTCAACCAAATTTTGTATACATGATCTCCATAGTAAGTGGATCATCTACAAAAAAATATTATTCAAAAATAAAATTTGGAAGCTGGTGATTTGAAAATTGGATGAATACATGCATTTTTAACCGTTGAAACTTGTGATCATCATCTCATCCTCTTCCAAGTTGTATTTTTGGATGAAATTTTTTGTAGATGATATTCTTGAGAAGATCATGCATACCAAATTTGATTGGAAAAATATATTTTTTTTTACTATTTTTAAAAATGGATATGGTCATAGGTATATTGTTAGGATGTATGTTGGAGAGCCTCACTATATATATATAGAGAGAGAGAGATAGAGAGATAGAGATAGAGATAGATAGATAGAGAGAGAGAGAGAGAGAGAGAGAGGTTCTAAAATAAACCCCAAAATTGAACTTTTTAATGAACCTAATAAAACATTAAAAAATAATTCATTTAATTTTAACTCCTTATTGTAATTGGTCCGCGTCAGTGGTAACGGACACGCGTGTAACATGCGTGTTTTTTAATACACCCCCCTATCCCCCCACCCCCCAGCCACGAGCCTACCCAACTCGCCAACACCTAATACCTACGAAATTCCCATTCAAACAGCATCCAACCCAACTACCATCCTCAATTCCCCACAATATTACCCCACAATACCCGCTGCTACTCGATGTCCCTGCCTCAACCTTAACCACCTTCCAACCATCACCCCGCTACTCATACCCAGCTGCCATAGCCCCATAACCGGACCCATTATCCGCAAACCATTAACCCTGCTGCTACCACTCACGCAATACCCTGCCATCCCCAAACCCACAGCACCTATCTTTGATACAATTAATGTTGGGTGACGTTAATTGAACATTTAGGTGGATTTCTTGTTTTTGTTTGTTTGTTGTTGCGATTTTGTGTTCTATATACTTGTGTAAAACAAAAAAAATGGGATTCATTCAAACAAAGAGGATATTCTCATTCATTTTCAAACTGCGCATGCCTCATGTTTGATACATTGCTACACTGATTTTTGTTTGGGCAGAATTTTTATTGTCTAGATGTGTGAGCAGAATTTAAATTGTATATGTTGTTTGGGGCAGAAAGTACAATGTCCTGATGTGTGGACAAGAATTCAAATGATGGGTTTTTAAGCAGGTGGGTAAATGGAAGGTTTGGTGGTATTGAAGTTGGGTCTTGGGGGGGTAAGGTTTGTCATGTGTGTGTATATTAAAAAATACGCGTGTCTGTTGCCGCTGGCGCGGACCAATTACAACAAGGAATGAAAATTTATTGGGTTATTGTTTAATGTTTTATTCGGTTCATTAAAAATTTCGGTTTAAGGTTCACTTTAGAACCCCTCTCTAGGGAGAGGTTCAAAAGTGAACCAAAAGAATGAACTTTTATAATGAACCTTAACAAAAAAAAAACAATAAAAACCCATTAATTTTAATTCCTATCTTGTAATTGGTCCGCGCTAGCGGCAACGGAGATGCGTGTCGATCGAATATTTGTGTGCGGGATGGGGTGTATATTAAAAAACACGCATATTCGATCGACACGCATCTCCGTTGCCGCTGGCGCGGACCAATTACAACATGGGAATTAAAATAATGGGTTGTTATGTGTTTTTTATTAAGGTTCATTAAAAAGTTCATTCTTTTGGTTCACTTTTGAACCTCTCCCTATATATATATATATATTAGCTATACTCTTCGCATTAGAAAGAACATGCTTCTATGTTGCATCAATTTTCATTTGGAGTTTGCCTCTTAATGCTGACGGATGTCATGGATGAATGTTTATTCTACTATAGGTTCCTTGATATACTGCACGAGGCTCCTTTATTTGGTCATCGGAAAGCTACGAGTATCGTCGGGAGTATTTTTTACTGTTTTTTATTGGCAAGTATAATTTCTTCATGATCGTGGGACATTCTACGCAATCAAGGAAAATTATGATGTATCTGTTGTTTTGCAAGTAAATTGATTTTCTTCAATTGTAGGCAGGTTATGCTATTTTAGCTGTGGCAGCTCCATGGATATTTCATGCTATACAAGGGTTGATTTCACCAGTGCTTTGCAGCAGCGGTGTCCTTCTTTTGATTGTCACAGGTTTTTAATTGAATTTTGCCACTCTAATGGATGTCCTGTTAAGTTATACATGTATTTGCTTTTATGTCGTACTTTCGTTTCCGTAAAATAGGTGTTATAACTTTTGTTGAAGAATATAAAATGTTCGAGCACACATTCCCCTATACTTCATTGGTCAAATTTCTCATCATCTTGATATTCTATGTTGTTTGGTTCGTACTCTTAAGGATACACGAAATATTCACATGCTTATCATGCACTTATCATGATTGTAGCAAAGTAAATTTTACTTCTATTATATATTAAAAAGTTATTAAGATGTTTCAATTGTGTTATAAAAGTATTTTGAGGAAATTATCGTGTTTTATCCCAAATTGTTTAATATGATTATCAAAAACCAAGAAAAGCTTGGTGAGATGCCATAAAGTATTTGCTAGCTTAAGACGTAATGGCATTTTTAAACTGTATGTTGTTGCGGTATTGAATATAAGTTATTTTGGTTGAGCCAGCTACTAAGAATTGCAACTTGAAAACAACGACATATGTTACTGATAAAAAAAGATGGACAAATTGGACTGACGCTGGGGAGCTCAAACTGGAATTTATCTATCTTGAGCTGGTTGATGTTGTGAAAGAACAGATTATGATATGTATTTTTAGTTATGTACAGAGGAAACTTATGATTGAGTCCTTAGAAAAATAATAGTGTGGGGTGTAGAAAAGACAAGCTGTCATAAATAAACATATTGAAATGCTGAAGGACACACATAATGGAGCTATGCCTATAACAAGTACTATTGGAGAACCTAGTGAATTCTTCACTACTGTAGGTTTATATGAGGATCAACTATAAGCTTGTGTCTTTTCACTAGATTATGAATAAATTGATTAGACATTTTCTTCATCATGTCCTATGGTATATATTCTTTATTGTTTTTAATATTTACAGTGTTGCATATGAATATCAACGCTAAATTAGAAGTTTCAAGTGCAGCTCTAGAATTTAGAGGTTTAAGATAAGTAGGACTAAAACTCAAAATATTGAATGCAAATTCATCAAAAAGTTGTGCAAATGTGAGAAGGATCAAATGTCAAAAGTGTTCAAAGGGATAAATGAAGGGTTCACCTTTGTAATCCAATGGGAATATGACACACGGTGGCTATCATCTCTGTCAGGTAGTTTGAAATGGCAATAGGTCACCACTTATGAAGCTGAGAGGAATATTCTGTACAGAACCCAGGAAGCAAAATTGCACTGCCCTGTGGGTTATTGGGATGAAATTAGGTTACTACATGATACAGATTTTCCTTGTATGTCTTCTTCAGAAAAGCTGATTGGTTGTGATGGTGGGTGGATTGCTGTCTGGTTGTAAGGGCTGAATTATTGAGACCGAGACTTATATTGAGTAATTGTTTGAAGGCTGCGAGGAATCATATTTGAAGGCAGCATTGAGGGCTTTTTGGTATAATACCTGACTCATGACTTTATATCGTTTTTGTTTCCTTCATCATGTAATCTGCCGATGGACACGTCGTTCATCCTTTATTACTATACATGGTCAACGAATGTTCTTGTTTCCGATTCCCCCCCAAAACAGCCATCTTGGAGTTCTCAATTCTTTTGTGAACATAAAGTTATGCTTCTTTTCACCACAATCACCCGCAAAACACCAAAGTTAATTCACGGGCTCTGTTCCGGTATTGGCAAGCCTTGTCTGAAGGTTGACTTTGGGCATTTGCATTAAACGGCATTGATTTGTGCCTGGGTTGTGAGTAGGATGCAAATAACTCATTGAACTTTCTTTGCAGCTTGCCCTTGGAGTTGTGCCACAGTCCATTCTCCAGGATCCTCATTAGTTACGTGCTTCGTATCCAATGTTAAGGGATCGTCGAGGTGTGGTGCATATCCAATGGTGTTCCTTGTTCTTGTATTTCGGTTGAGATACCGCGAGCCCCTTTGGACACATAATAATTCTGTGTGTTGCTCCATTTTTTGAGTTGGCTTTTATCTTGACACTTCTTTTGGATTTTTCTATAATATTTGACCATCGGTTGCAGTTGCTCATTGAGGGGTTACCCCTTTCTCTTTTGTCAAGCTATAGATAACCTATACTTTTGTCCGATCAATAGGTCAGTGTCAGGCCTAGTGAAGTTGCCTTAATGGCTACTACTTTTCTATTTCTTTCAAATTGTTTGCGACTCTCTCTTTCTCCCTCTTGTGACTCCCTTACACCATTCCCCTTGGCCACTTCCCCTCACGTGATGTCTTTTTTTTTTAGAACTTTTCTCATATTTTCACTGCCACTTTCAGCAGCTAGATAGCTACTAAATGAACTGTTCACAAATTGAGATACGAACAATAACTGTGACCAAGTTGTAAGATGTGGGAAGACAAGAAAGGATATAAAGGAGAACTCTTGTATTAGAGGGATGACCAAGCTAATAAATGAAATGTTCACATATTGAGATACGAACAATAACTGTGACCAATTTGTAAGATGTGGGAAGACAAGAAAGGATACAAGGAGAACACTTGTATTAGAGGGTAAAAGTAGCACCGATTGGAATTAAAGTTGAGGTAAGCGCAATGGTCTAATAAGTGCTAGACTGAAGGTGGTCTGCACCATAAGGCCTAGGTGCTGGGAGATCAATTTTTTCTGGTAAAAAATATAAATACTATAACAAATCAAACTTACTTAAAAAAAATGTATAAGAGTTCTCCAATTAAACTATTTTTTATGATTCAAACATAAATTAACATATGACGTAGTTAACTATGTCTCCAATCCTTCTTCTCCATCACTCTCCAAGAATCTCTGTTTGATCAACGTTAATCTAAGGAAAAAAGGAGGCTAGGTCTTTCATCAATGTTTAGCCAATATGCTATGGCGCTCATGGGTAATTGTGAAAGCACCAATAGAGCGCACTATTGGTTATTGGTTATGTGGCGCACAATACGTGCTAACGGCCTTTTTTTATCAAATAAAGTTCGCTTTATAGGTTGGTTAATACTTAATTGTAAGAAAACATAAACTTGCATTAAACAAGTTGAGTATAGATATTATTTGGGTTGAATACGTGATTTTATTTGAAATGATGAATTACAAGTATGTTTGTGGCATTTCCCATTTTTATACGTAATTACTTTTTATTATTTTTTTAATATTTAAAATTTATATAGAAGACTTTATGTAAAACGCAATGTAGCTTACACAGTGCGCTCTCATAATCAAAACTTTAAGCCTTACATGGCTGCTTTTTATACATTGTCTTTGATTCCTCCTTTTTCAAGTATGCATTTGAAAAAAAAAAAATTACATAATGACCCCTATTTATCAAAATTAAAAATAATTGCAAAAGTGCTTAGCTCACCTAGGCAGGATGTCGAGCCTAGTTCACTAGGCCTGCTTAGTCCACCTATATAGGCATAGGCTAGGTGGCTGCTTAGGCTGAACTTTAAACCTCTGGGTAGCCAACTAAATGGTTTAGCTCTTGAAAATAAATAATCATTGAACTTATGAAGAATGTCATGGTTCACTTTGCATTTGTAGATAGTCAAAATGGGAAGTAGCAGTAGCGTAGCAACGTCGTAGATGGAGGCATAATACACGATCAAAGTGAATTCATAGGGTGTAGTGACTAATGGTGAAAGAGAAAGGGGGGAGATGGTTTTGGGGGTGTTTGAGGGACTAATTTCCAACTCCTGTAGGAAAATTAAGACTGATCAATGAGCTTTGGTGCTAATAGAAGAAATACTATGGCTGCAAACGAATTGAGCCGAACTCCAGAGGAGCTTAGTCAAGATCGATTATTAAATGAGCTTGAGATCATGTTCGAGATCGGTCATTTACCAAACGAACGATCCGAAATCGAGATTTGAACGATCCAGGTCGAGCCGAGCTCAACTATTGCAATTTTTTAAATGAGCTCAAAATTGAGCGGGGATTGAGCTTTAAACGAGCTGAATTCGAGCTGTTCATGAACAATTCGGTTTGTTTGCAGCTGAAGGAAATACCCACAGAGCTGTCGAATTACTTTCAAAGTACTACCTTTAGGTCCACTTATTATAGTGGCTGATGCGAAGGGATCAGGTGCCTATCATGTGCTTGTAGAGTATATAGATGCGTGGAGCTGGGGCTAGCTCTAGGAGAAACATGAACTTGAAGATTAGCAACTAAAAGCCAATTCCTTATGGAGGGCATCACTGATGGCGAAATTTTCTATACGACCCCAAGGAAGGGTCACAAACTCTCTCTCTCTCTCTCTCTCTCTCATTAGAAGGCTTAGACATAGTTTTTTATTCTTTCAGGAATTGTATCTCAATGAGCTTCTATCATTAATCACCAAGCCAGATTTCCAAAAGGATATCAGAAAATAGATTATGGCGCAACCCAAAGGTTGTCATTGTCCAAGAGTAATCTGTCCCTCCTACAATAATGTTAGAAGGATGGAAAAAGCAAAATTAAAGTGGTTTTGGAATTAGGGTAGTTGGATTATTCAACGAATTAGCCTTTGATAATAACTCACTGTCACTGCCATGTGATTTTGTAGTGCTTGTTTGGCTTATGGGGCTGATGATGATGTTCCAACGGCTGTCATGTTTTGACGGCATAGTTGCACTGCAATTGGGTTTGTATCTGAATATGTGAATGTGACATTTTAAGCATCTGATTACATTGATGGTATTTTCTTATTCTTTCCTAGGCAGATTCCCCTTTGGTCTGTTTTCACCCATCACTGCATAACATAGCTCAGTTTCCAGTTGTTATCTTGCTATTTTTGAAAAAATCGCTGCTTTACTGAAAATTGTTTTCACTATATTTACAGGAATTTTTCAGCAATATCTGGTTTACCAAGTCCAGAAAATAAGATTGCAGGTCATTTTTTTACATTTTTAGTGAGAACCAATCTTTTTCAGTTAATGTATGTTTGATTGGTTATTTGTTCTCAGAAAGAATATGTACTACATTTTCTAGTTTAAACGTACATTCACAATGCATTATTTTTTTGTTTTGTTTTCGTGATTATTTATGTTCTATATTAGGAAGTTTGCCACTGTTTGTTTAGTTTTATTTTGTTTGTTGGAGGATATTGATCTTTAAATAACTCTCAATTTTCATAGTAAGTATTTAATGTGTTGTTTCCCTTCTATAGAATGCTTGTAGCTTATTAAATTGCTCTGGAAATATTTACACGACATAAGATTACGGGCATACTAAGGGTGCATTTTTGTAATCTCTGAAAATTGTCTTGGAAAGTATTTCAGAATACAAATTATTTGGACTGATATAATCTGCTTGGGAAGATGGTTGGTTGTGGTAATGCTTAAAAAACATGACATCCTGGGTTTCGGTTTTGAGACTTTTCTGGCTTGCCTGATGCACTTAAAAGCGTTGTGTGGAGCCAATTGGCTTATGCATGTGAAAACTGGATCATAATTAAATGGAAAATGATAACATGTGCCCTTAGGGCACAGGTTTTGACCCTCAAAATAGGAACTATGAGAGCTCTGCATGAGTCTATTAATTATATGTCGGCAATGTGTCCTTACTATTTTTAGGTTCTTAGCGTTTGCCCTTTGGGCACATGTTATCAAAACCCTAATTATATTTTACTTCACAAATACATAGAAGCCTTCTAACTATAAGAACTTTATTTTGCATATGGGTTTTGGTCATCATGAAAATGTCATTGTAATAAGTCGGAAAAGCAATGGATCATCTTATGAGTCTTTTCTTCTCATTGGCCTCATTTCTTTCATGCAATCAACTACATGCTTTAAAACCCCCGTAGTGGTGATGCCATATGCGTATTACCTCAAGGGGAAATTGTTTTTACCTAGTACATGTAAAAGCATTTTGATCTCTTGCTATTGACATTCTGAATTTAATTTCACCTGTTATTAATGCAATGGTGGATTATCTAGTTTATAGAAAATTTGAGTTTAGGGGATGTTTGGGAATTTTCAGATTGGGTTCTGTCCCCATCTAGTCTCATTTTGTTAACCAGTTCACTGGAAATCCAACATTTGAGACTCTGTTAAAATATATTGGATTTCTAACTTGTACACTGAAGTTCCGAACTGGTGGCCCGAGTCGGTGGCGAATTAACTCCCAAGCCACAAAATCCATCTCCCCCCTCCCCCCCCTCCAAACCATTTTTTTTTTTCTGAGAGAGACGCCGTAAGCCACCAAATCACTCTTTGAATGTAGGAAGATAAATAAGCCATAATTATTATGTTAGAAACTCATAATTGCCTGTTGTGTACAGCTGTTGCTATTGCATATCATTAATTCTAATAGTTCATTTGGTTCAGAACCATGACATTCACATTGATTTTGTAGGGTTACTATATTTTCAGCCAGAAATTGAAGCATATTGTCCGCCTACCATTTGCTACTACTTCATATGGTATATATGTTTCTGTTCTTTGGTTTGTTCTCATGTGAGTTGTTTATGTTCTGTAATTATAATATGTGAGTTGATTAATTTTATTTAGAAAGTGTGTCAGTCGGGTAAGAGTATGGTTATGGTATGAGGTCCGTTGCTTTAGTTGGTATGCGTCATGTTGTGAGCAGACTTTGTTCATTCACTGTTTCAGATCATGTGGCACTTGACTCCTTTCACATTTGGGTTCCAAATAGGGCTCACAAAATTAGCCCCCTGGAAAATGCGAAGTGACCCTGAAAGTTGCAATATACGAAATAGCCCGTTAAAAAAAGTGCAAAATAACCCCTATAAATTGCAGATTCACCCCTTATAATTTCTTTTCAAAAAGCACGAGGCATGGAGTGCACAAGGCACAAGATGTGCCTTAAGCATGGGATGATAGTGCAATCAGTACATGCATCCACCAGTATATATATTTTTGATTAAGAAGTTGTATACAAAGCTGCCAAAAGGGGGCGAAACACATGTATACATGACATACAACAACAATAATAAAAATAATTTCAAATATGCAAAAAGAAAGCCCAACTACCGAGGGAAAAACATCGCATGCAAACTTCTACCCTAACGGTTTTTCAAAAAAGAAAAATGTACTTCTCTTACAAGACAAACTGGAAATCTACAAAAGGAAATGGAATTCATGATGTTTTTACATGGTCAAAAATAAACAAATCAGCATAAAATACCACATCTTCCACAAGGGAAGTTTTTACATACATACATATATATATAAACCATAAGATACATTGCCTCACCGCAAGCCCGCAACCCAATTCTTCCTATCACCCTTTTGAATGTTAGAAATATATGTGTTCATATAATTATATTATAATGTCTAGGGTAATTAGTCATTTTACCATCTGTGTTTTAGGCTATAAGCTATCTCTTCCTATGTAACTCTAAGATTTCAGAATATTGTTTGAGCTTTTTTGTGTGTACTCCGATATCTACATTGTGTGATTTCTCTCTGTCATTATGTCATTATGATATAGCGTTTGACATTTGTTAGCACCATGTTTTTAGGGGTAATTATTTTGAAGTCCCATTCACTTGGTCAATGATGCAAGAGATTCTTTGACTAAGTCAATGGTGTCAAAGGTCCTATTTTGCCTACTCAGCACATTAAAATGACAAATACACCCTCAAAATCACCCTCACAACTCTTTATAGCTCTTAACGCCGTTTTAAAAAAAAAAACCCACCAAATCTTTAAAAGTCCTTAACTTCAAATCTACAAATTCAAAATTCATAAAATTTATATATTTGGAATCTACTCGTCGAGATCTATCAAACAACACCCATATTCGATATTTTTTGATGAAAAAATCGAAACAGATAAATTTATCTGTTTCTGTAAAACCTTCATTTTTTCCGGCAAAAACTCTTCTTCTCCAGCTCGGGTGATGGTGCCGCTGGCGCAGACCCAAAAAAATAAAGAAATAGACGAAGAGAGAGAGAGAAACAAGGAGAGAGAAACACTCCGGCGGCCTCCGGCGAGATTATCCGGTGGGCTTTTTTCCGTGAGTCTCCGGTGGGGTGGGGTGGAAGTGGGGCTGTTAGAGAGAGAGAGTGTGAGATTATGTGTTTATTTTTAGAGAGAGAGTAAGTGGGTTTAAAATGGGTACATGTGAGGGTATATTTGTCTAAATATATGTAATCTATAATGAAAAAGGAAAGGACTTGGTGCATTAAAAAAAGTCAATGGGATTTGGTGCATCTTTGACCCAATAAATGGAACTAGCCTTGAATTATCCCTTGTTTTTATGGTATCAGCTCCTATATAGTTGTATTTCTTTGTTTGTTTGGTTCATTGGTTATGTAAAGGAAACCACAATTTTCTTGTAGCTAGTATGCTGACTTCATTAGTTTGTAATTCAATACATACTCAGGTTGTTTATGTTTTGAAGGATGTGAAAGACGTATCACAATCGCAAACCATTCAGCCAGATCCAATATTGTTGATCAGTTTCTCAAGATTTAGTTATGTTGCGGGGTTTGTAGTCCTACTTAGGTTTTGTTTATTTTTCTGGTTTGACAACGCAATTAGGATCATACAGGAGATTACGGCAATATCATTATGCTCTTTGCTGCAGATCTCTTTCCGCCTATGTCCTGCTCTGTTCCATTACCATCAAAAGCTCTCTGGCCGCCGTTTTCCCCTCAAAATGTCACTGTGTGTCAGCATTGGTTTTAGTTTGAGCCTCTGCTACTGATACGTTAGTTTTTTAATTTATAAAATCCCATCTTGGAGAAGATGTTTGTTGATGGATCTTGGGGTTGTGTTGTGGGTGAGGGCCATATCAAGATACCCAGCTTGATTGACAGCCAAGTTTAAGCATAGTAATTTATCGGGCCAGTTCAAGTGATTAGATTATGGGTTCATTTGGTTCAGTTACTTCCTGGGCTATATGGATAATGTTCAGCTTAAAGCCCACCTTTAAATCCTTTTTTTTTTGAAAGGACCAGTTTGTGGGTAAAGGCCAATTTCTCTTTTTGGTCTACTCGGTGTCTTGGTGTTATTTCTCATTTGGACCAGTTTATATTATTTTGATCAGCAAGATGCTAGTTACTTTGCATCGTTCACTTTTCATGGCAATTCCTTCTCGGTTCGATCTCTTCATCTTAGTCGCATCCAGTGGTTTTGCCTCATGTTTTGTGGGGACTCAACTTTGTCCTGGTAACCGGTTTAAATGTTTTTCCGTTCGATTTGGTCTTGCCCAATTCACTGTATCATTGTTCATTTCTTAGGATCTATCTTCATCTTCCACTGGTAACCGGTTTTTCATTTCTTAGGATCTATCTTCCAGCATATATGATGAAGTATTCTGATCAGGTCATCCCTTGTTTTTTTTTTGCCCGGTTTATTTATTTTCTGCTCAACTCATTTTGTCATGCTATCAATCAAATTTGGCTATTATTGGTTGGTGTGGCTGTTGGGATTTTAGTATGGCCCATGCAATTTTGTTATCTGAGTCTAATTATTGGTTTCTACCCCCTCCAGTTCTTAGTGAGAAGTATTATTGTCTTAAGATTCCTTACCTGGTGAGAGCAGTGGTTTAGAGATTCCAATGTTGGTGAGAGACTCACGATTGACATCTCAAAACCTAGTGCATGTTTGGCCTTTTGCCTTATTTTTTGGCGCTGCCGCGTGAGTGTTGGTTGGGACCTGAGATTCATTCTTTTTCTTCCCTGTGATTTGGAGTTAGTGATAGCATGAACGATATCCAATAGCCAACAACAACGATTTCTTCTATTGTTAGGGGAAGTTTTTTGAGTTAATGGTAGCGCCAATGTTTTAAAAATCACTCTAGGCTTAAGCATCAAGGTTGAATTTGAGGGTTACGCCTCAATGCGTTACGCCTCACGCCTCTTTTCCGAGGCCCGAAAAAAAAAACCCTCTTGTTCTCTATTTTTTTTGTTATTTTAATATATGTCAACAATTGGTATATATATACTTTGAAGATAGTACAACAATTAATTATATTTATTTTATTCCCCCCCCCATATATATATATATATAATATATATTCTGATTATATATACATAATAATCAATTAATTATATATACATACTAATGATCTGTGTTTTTTTTTTCAAATTCACTGGCTTTTAAAGGTTAAAGAGCTCTTCATTTTTCTAAAACTACACTTAACTTAAAAAAATTATTGTTTTAATATACTAACTCTTATTCTTTTTTCTTTTTTTTTTTTGTTTTAAAATTGCACTTAACTTAGACTATTTACTATATTAACTTGAAAGAAATTTTTAAAAAAATAACCAATATTTCATATTATAAAATAACCAATATGAGAATGAAACTAAAAAAAATGATTACGTCAATTTGATTTTGCATCGATTAATTTATTGTCATATTACAAACTTAACAATATGTAAATGAATAAAAAATTGATTTTGAATTAATTGATTTATTGTCATATTATAAAATAACCAATATGCTAAAATTGATTTTATCAAATTATTTAAGGAAAAAAAGTCATCTCGGGGGAACAGAAAAATGTTTTAACTATGTGAGAAAGTCCTCGAAGATGTGTTTTTTGCAGTTTTATTTTATATTTCTTTGTTACTTTATTTTTATGGTTTTATTAGTATTTTTTTATATTATTTTGCTATTTTTTTTTGGTGAGGCTTAAGCCTCAATACGCTTCGAGGCTTACGCCCCGCCTCGCACCGTCTTGCGACTTTTTAAACATTGACGCACGTGGAGCAATTTTCCTCCCAATAAAATTGAACCATTAACAACAAACTTATCCACAAGACTACCCATCAATGCATCATTAGTGGAACAATTGTCTAGACACTTTCCTATCCAAATTCCAATCTAATAAACAATCTATCAACACGTCACAAAGAACATCTTTCGTATGTGGAGCAGACACAAACAAACCTGCGAATGAATAATTAAAATGGAAATATTAAATTATGACGAAGCATAATTCTTTATAAAAAGAAGGTAAAAAAAAGAAAGCATACCCTATTATCATACTTCTCAAGCACCATCTTTCATCAACAAAATGTGCCATTATACCCATCTAACCTCTCTTTTGCCTCGAAGACCACATATCTGTGGTGATACCAATGCTACAAGAAAGCTTATCAAATAACCTGTAAACTTTTACTTTGTCCGATTGATACATTTTTATATCACTTTTTATGGTGTTTCGGCTACTAACAAACTTCCTAAATCTGACCTGCTTGACAGTACTGAGGGGATATTCGTGTAAAACAATTGCACTTGCAAATTCTTTTCTAGATACATCTTGATCAAATGCAAAATTACCAAAGTGCTCTTTTCCCTCGAAAGCTTTTTTAGTATGAATCTAAAATTGACCGTGAATATTAACATTTTGATGTTTATGAAATTTGCAACTTCACAATATTTTGGTTCCATGTAATGGTTACCATTATGAGTTTGACTTGGAGTGTGAGATATATTTGTTAATATAATTATATTATATTGTTAAGATATTTATGTCATTTTACCATCTGTGTTTTAGGCTATGATGGGTTGAAATTGGTTAAGATCTCAACCTCACCAACTGATCCTCCTAGGGGAAGGAGCATGTGTTCTTAAGTTAATAATGATAATAAAGAATGTATAGTGGTTTTGTACCCTTGCTGAGGTACCTACATCCACTGTGAAGGTGTTTTCTCGTATATGTATCCTATAATGACGAATAATACATACACCACCTGCCTTAGGATTTGGCTAAGGTGGCCCAAGGTAGTCTGAGGTCCTTGTAATGGGCAAAGAACTTCTAGGGAGTAACTAATTGACTCCTTTAGGCGTTTCTAGCGCACTTAGGACTCACTAGGCTCAAATATATTTAACCCAAGTAAGTATAGTGCATAAAACACAATAGGAGAGAAGGAAATGGTCCAATCTCTTAACAAATATGAATGGTATTAGCTTAACTCTCTACTTTAATTCAAAATTGCTTCAGAATGACATTAATTCCATCCCCGCTACCTTCCCCAAGATGTCTAACATATAGCCACTTGGGGCTGATGAGTGGAGACGTTTGCGGCATAGGCGGTCTTACCCTAAGCTCTTCCACTATAGGAAAGAGGTGGGGTGTTGGTGCAGGGAGTGGCTTGTTGATCATGGTGGTTGTTGGGAGGAAGCATTATTTGACATTTAATGCTCCAGGACAAACAATATCGGGTGAATGGGGGTTGGTAAAATAATGTGCATACTTTCTCACCAACCTGCCAGATTAGAAGAATAGCCCATTTTTGTTGTCGCTGACTTTCCTGACATGAGGTGGGCGGGTGCTGGAGATGTCTTGACTTCGAATAAGTTGTCTCTGTGGTCTGAGGAGGGTGATTGAGGTGGATTTTGCATTGGTGAGGCTATTTGTTAAGCTTATGCTAACACTTCCCCATGGTATGGATCCCTAATAATGGGTAAAAACTCTTTAGTGACCTCCCAATAGCTCGTATAGGTGTTGTAAGGAACTGCGAGGTCCTTGCTATGCACGATCTTAAGGTTTGGTGCATGTTCGTGCATTTGATACGACTGTGGGGGAAGTCCGAGGAATTCTCCATTTGTACTGGTGTGTTGCTGGAACCTTGGACAAGAGGGCATTACTGAGGTCCCTGACTTTTACTTCAGATCTCGGCTTGAAGTGTGGGGTACCTTTTGAGAGGTTTTGAGGTCGTAATTCTATATAAGCCTTTTCTTATTATATAACCCTCAAGATTTTGGAATATTTTTTGAGCCTTTTTATGTGTACTCCGACATAATGTGATTTCTCTCTATGTTATTATGGTTATAGTGTTTGACATTGATTAGCACCATTGGATTCACTAATAAAACCTTTCCATTATGAATTAGTCTCCACAACTGTTTACAACCTTGAAAGACACTAGGTACGCCCAAGGATCACTAATTAGTAGAATTAGCTCATCCTTTTGGTTTGGACTACCATTTGTTGGTCGATTTGGCTGGTGGCTCTTGCATCTCTTGCGTTTCTATAGGGGGGCCCTTAATATAAGTTTGCTGCTAGGAGTCCCTTTAGCCGAATCACTAATCAATCTAATGGTTGGGTCTGGCGGCCTTATCATATTAAAGGGGCCCAACTCTATATGAGGCTCGTACTGCAAATCAAGCAAAGCAAATGTAAGGGCGTGCATCAACACTCATAAGAAAATGGAAAAAGAGCGTGCATTAACACTCTTGCAAGAAAATGGCGTAGGAATGTGTGGCGAATCGTTTTTTGGGTCGTGTTTTGATTTGACACGACACAACTTATTTAATACACGACATTATTAACACGATTCATGATTTTGAGGTCCAATTTAAACCTAATAAGACATAAAAACACATGGCACGAATACCACGCACACAATTTGAATTCATAACAAAAAAGCTAGCACAAACACAACACGAACATGATTTATAGTGCCAATTTTTGGCCAATTTTGTGTCGTTTCGTGTTCCATTATCGAGTTGTTATCTCTACGGTACCTACCGAGGAAACATTAAAGTAATAATTGAAATTTCCTAGGCATGGGGAAATGACTTTACAAAGCACTTATCACTTCTCTTACAACCACCTTATCGAATCTTTCTCACCAATGGAAAGTTTTGCCTCATCTAATAATCCCAATCAAACATCTTCCTCTCGATTCGAATCTCGGGATCCAAACAACTCAACTTCTGACCAAGGATACAGAATTAGCCAGTGACACGTCCTATTAATAACTGTCATATAGTTCAAATTGTAAATATATAAAGATATAGAAATAATTATTCTTGATGTTTCATTTTGGCTTAGAGTTTATATATTTGTTTAGTCACTCGTTAAAAAGAAAATATTGCATTATTTCTTAAAATCCCTAGAGGTAGAAATGAAAAAAATTAGCGTTGCCAAGTAAACGTTAGGAGATTTTGAACGCGAACCCACCATGTTTGAGGTTATGCGATTTGGATCACTCTGTGTAATGGGGTGTAGATATCCCATGACTATATTGATTTTAAGCCTTTCAGAGTTCCAAAATATACCTAGCACCATAAAATGTTGAAATGATATACATGTGTAGTAGAAATTGGGTAATAGACTGCAAGGCTGTAATATTATAGATTTTACATGTTTTATGGTGGAAGTTTCTTAAATATATGATCGTAAAAGGCATAATATAGCTTTTCAAAGATGGGGTCATATGATCTTAAGAAATATAGTGTAATTCGTATGTCTTATGTTGAAAACTGAAAGTATTTACACTTCATCATTCAATAAATTGTTCCGAGTCCTTGGTGTACCTACTATTTGAGTTTCTTTTCAAATAAAGGGGAAAATCATTTGTTTAATGACATTCTCGGCTATACAGAGCCTGTAACTCTTTTCTCGTACATCTCGAGTACATAGTATTAGGTTAACAGTTTCTTCCTCACCCTACCCCTATCTCCCCATCTAGGGATATCAACGGGGCGGGTATGGGGCAGGTTTGCCATAATATTAACCCGTCCCGCAACGTTTTTTCTTAGCTCCGAACCCGTTCCCGCCCCGCCCCACCTTGTTTATATTACACGGGTTAAAACCCGCATAAAACCCGCATGAAACCCACCTTTTGAAATCTACTTTTGTTATATAGCACATAACAATAGAGACAGTATATAAACAATTTGTCAAATAAATAATGCAAAATAAGTAAAATGTCTCAAATAACTAGTGCCAACTAATACAAAATAACGCAATTAAAATGTCTCAAATAACTAGTGCATACAACAAATTAAGTAAAATGTCTCAATTTTCTCAAATGCACTCCTCCAAGTGCCAACTAATGCAAAATAACACTATTAAAATGTGCATCACCATTGTGAGCATATTACCATTGCAATCTCTCCTCCTCATCATTTACTCAAGCTTGAAAAAAAAAGACATTTTTTTAAAACATACAGATATTTCATAATACATTTTGAAAGCACAAAACATTTTTCATAATAGATTTTAAACTTTCATTACTTATTCATTAAACTTCTATGGGATCGGACTCCTCATCACAAATTGTAGGCCTAGAATCCGCGATAGAATCATCATTTAGAAAAAATACAAAAACAAAATATTAAATTAAGGAAAAATTCTTACATATTATTAGAGAAAACAATTATAAACAAATAATACCTTGGATCTCGTTCCATAACCAATCTTGGATACACATCAACACCTCTAAACCAACTGCGTTAACTTGACTACGATGAGGGCTCACTATTCAACCACTTGTGCTAAATGCCGATTCGGAGGCCACAGTTGTTACCGGAATAGGCAATATATCTTGGGCAATAAGTTGCAATGTGGGATACCGAACACTATTTGCTTTCCACCAATTTAAAATGTCAAAATTTGGAGTACGTGGAAAGATATTTTCCTCCAAATAGTGATCTAACTCTGACTTAATATTTATATGCCCAGACATACCACTAAGAGCATCCACAATGGTGGTGAGTAAGTGCAACAAATTTTGTAAAGTTAGCCATCGTAAGCCATGCAATGGTGGGATGCAGAAACCAAATATAGTAGGAGAAAGGGTAAGGGTTTGCCAAAGTTACGGAATGCCTAATGAATCAGTAAAAATTTTCCAACGAACTTGTATTGTTCGTAGCACTTGCTACGAACAATTCAAGTTCGTTGGAAAATTTTTACTGCATGTAACTTTAACAGCCGTTTCATTTTAAATAGTGACCCCAAGAGCTTCTCAATTTTTCATTCTCTCCCTTCATTTCTTCTCCTAAAATATTTTCCTTATTATTTTCTTATTCCCATTCAACATAATTTATATTTTTAAAGAAATTATGTTGTCTTCTCAACCAATTTCTTCGAGTAATATTCGACAACCAAATATGACTCCGTTTGAGGACGAAGTCCTATGTACCGTTTATGCAAAATATACCGCCCGAAGTATTGAAGGGAACTCGATGCCATCGAGCACATTTTGGGATACTATGATGAATGAGTATAACGTCACAAATGGAATTGCAATTTCTCGTACGAGATCCATGCTCTCAACACGTTACAATCATATATCGCATCTCGTAATGATATATGTTGCAAAGCTTTCTCACCGACTAAAGAATATGGGAAGCGGGACGAACGAATACCAAGCGGTTGTAAATGCACGAGCTGCGTACCTTGCTGAAACCAAGAAACATTTCTCGTACGATAACTGCTATCAAATTTTGAAAGATTTACCAAAATATGACTTGCGAAATGCAGCGGGGAATGACGACTGCCCTACACCCATAGGCGAAGATGACATTCCGGGGGTACGAGACGTACCGGATAGACCTCCAGGCAGGAAAGGTGAGAAACAACATGCACGTCAACGAGCGCGTTCTGACAGCTTGGATTGTAACAACGCGGTGCTTAAACATTGCGAAGACTTTAATGCAATGTTTAAAAGCAAGCAGGAGTGGAAGAACAACCGTGCCCTTAAATTTGACTAACAAATGGATGCGTTCATTCAGATGAAACGAGCTGATCAACTCACCAAAAAACAAGATCAACTCGTGCGCCTAGGACGAGAGCAATCGTACATCATGGAGCTGGATATGAACAATATGAATGAAATTCAAAAGCAGTTACATTTTAAAAGGTTCAACGACCTAACAACGATGGTTACTGTGACCAAAGCTGCGATATCCGAGTTGCAGTCAAACTCTGCCGGGTCGTCTGGTCCAAGCGGTTTAATTAATGACCAGTAGTGTTTTTAATAGACTTATTGAACCCTCGTAATTTTATTTCGTTATTTTCTTTCGGTATATGGAGAGTGATTGGTTAAATCTGTGTCTCGTATTTACAGACAACGTATTTAACCAGACAACGTATTTACAGAACTGTGTCTCATATACATGCGGTTCATTTGTCGGTGCTGGTGCTCGTGGAATTCGCAACGTTGAAGGTGCCATTGAACCAACTCCAATCAAATCAACATTTACATATCTTGCAATCGGCGGTAGTAATGACCCGAGTGCTACTGCCTTCCAGTAGGCATTGTACTCTTCTTGGGAGACATCTCTAACGTGTTGATCTGTGACAGGCCAATTTTGGGCAGCAGCTGCTTGAAATTCGTGTTCTGAGACACAACACAAACTGGGAGGCGGGTTGGCTGCTATACATATTTGCCCACTCAATTGTCGGATGGCCCGGTCACCCAAGTACCAAAAACCCTCAATTAAGGGATCCCAAAAAATCATCCGTAAACCCGATAGATGATAAGCATAAAGGATGACATCGGCGTCATGGTAGGTAGAAGTCTCATATGGCTGCCATATAATGGACTCGGGTGATCGCATCTCAAGCTGACGTTGACTGCTTGAGATATTAAACCGCTGTGCTCCTTGACATTCTTTCTGTTTCCCGCGACCAACGGAATATGCTGGGCCACATATCGATGGACGGATCGACGAGAATTGGACATGCTGTCGCCATGTACTCGTGATGTAAATACTGCAAAATATGTGAATACATTTAATTCATTAGAATAAGTTGACTATTATTTTAATGAAACATAAATTTAATATAAGCTACTAAATAAGATTATACGTAAATATACCTCGAGTAATTGCCACATGCATTCAATGCTAGTCAACGATCGTCGACTGACTTTGTCCAAAGACCATATAATAACCCCAGTCGTATGTGCCGGCGGCAGTAATATCCTCCAGATAATGAAAATAGCCGAGGTCGGAAGTGGAGTTGGCATTTGGGAAAAATACACTCCCGATAACATAGAACCAAAAAGCCCGAGCTATGATTAGGCACATATAATCTGGCATAACTTCTTGCTTGACAAAATTTTCCATGTTTTTTTTAAGGTCAGAAACTGGAATTCCCGTGCCGGTAAATCTCTGTATATGAATTCCGGGGAAAAAATCATTTATCGTATTTGCAAAATTGGTATATTTATCATTTTGCAGATTTTGAATGGGTCACCCTTGTCTAATAGGAATTCCTGTACGTAATTTAAAATTCTTGTCATATATTTAAATAATTATGAATATAAATACAATAAAATATATTTGAAACAATTATTTATGAATTTAAGCACCACAAATTATTTTCATATATTGAAACAATTATGAATATAAGTAAAACGAAAAAATAAATTTAATTACCGGAAAGCATCGTGAAGTTGACCGGAGTGAAGGCAAGCTCGCCGTATGGCAGTTGGAAGGTATGCGTCGTATCCCACCAACGTTCGATCATCGCCGTCACAATACATTGGTCGGAATTGGGCATGACCATTGTAAATACGTTGGGCATAAAACCGGCAGTGTCGATCATTTGTTTGATCGCCGGTTTTTTCTCACCGATTAATTTATACAACTTCATTGGGCCCGCCCAATTGCCCCGAATTCAAACTTATTACCGTTAATAATCAGGGTTTCTCCATCCGACGCGTGTGAAACCTTGTTGTAAATACGGGTATAGTTACCGTATACTGGATTCAACGGTTCAATTGGCGCGAGTGGAGCGGGAATGCTTGTCGAAGTCGACCTGTGCTTTTTTGATTTGCCAAGATTGAAATACTTTTTCCATCTTTTCCCTCATTCCATAATGAATAAATTAACACAAATAAAAATAATATTCATACGAATAATAAGAGGGATGATTTGAGGACTGAAGTGGTGGTGATGAGGGGAGGCAGTGGCAGCAATTGCTGTGGCACGAAATGAGTTAGGCAGTGGTGGTGATGAGGGGAGGAGTGATTCTGTTTATATAAGCAAACTAAATTGTAGCCATTAACTAGCCGTTGGGTTTCCTTCGAACTTCTTTTGTTCGTAGGAAGTTCCAACGAACTTCTGTTGTTCGTTGGAACTTCCTACGAACAAAAGAAGTTCGTAGGAATTCCACCACTGCATGCACTTCACCATGGCGAAAGGTAAATGGCTAAATCATTCGGCAAAGTTAGCTTTCGTGCCCTCCCACCACTGCGGATGCTTTAACAAGTTGATCATATTCTGAAAAGTGTCAATATTCCGCTCTCCACTAACGGATTTCGAACAACCTATTGTTGTAACACCACTTACCCCTCTCATTTGGTGTCTCAATCCTCACTTTCACCTTGTATTGGTACCCATTTAGTAAGTCATAACATGTTGTCCGTGCACTCTCATTATGTGTTACATTCCTCGCCATAAATTTTTGAAAGAACATGCTCTAAAAATTTCATTTGGTACCTTGGATCCAAAACAATCGCTATGTCGACAACCAAATGACACTCACTCCAATACTTGTCAAATTTCTCCAACATACTCACCTCATTTGGAGAGCTACACCAACTACGTAACGCCAATTTAATCTCACAAACTTTTGAAAATAAGTAATTTGTCGTTGGAAATTTAGTGCCAGAAAATACTCCAATGATAGGAAAAAATAGCTTCAACCGTCCACATATTTATTTGGCTAAGCACCACTCATGCTCTGTATGTAAAGATGTGTAATGTCTCTCACGTTGTGTCAAATGTGAAAACACATCCTTATAACAAATTGCAGTCTTGAGCATCAAATAAGTGGAGTTCCATCTTGTTTTGTAATCTAAGCAAAATTTTTTAGCACATGGAATTTTTAATTGACGGGCAGCCTCCCCAAATTTTCTTCATTGCTTACACTATCACGGATTTTACCATGTACTGTTATTATGTCTAAATCATCCTTCACCACAAGATTTAATATATGTGTGACACAACGCATGCGGAGCAATTTTCTCCCAATAAAATTGAATCATTAACAACAAACTTGTCCACAAGACTACCCATCAATGCCATCATTAGCGGAACAATTGTCTACAGTAATAGTAGACACTTTTCTATCCAAATTCCAATCTAATAAACAATCTATCAACACGACACAAAGAACATCTTTCGTATGTGGAGCAGACACATAAACAAACCTACGAATGAATTATTAAAATGAAAATATTAAATTATGATGAAGCATAATTCTTTATAAAAAGAAGGTAAAAAAAAAGAAAGCATTCCCTATTATCATACTTGTCAAGCACCATCGTTCATCAACAAAATGTGCCGTTATAGCCATCTAGCCTCTCTTTTGCCTCGAAGACCACATATCTGTGGTGATACCAATGCTACATGAAAGCTTATCAAATAACCTGTAAACTTTTACTTTGTCCGATTGATATATTTTTAATATATCACTTTTTATGGTATTTCGAGATACATTTTTAAAACAGGTTAGAGGTTACTAACAAACTTCCTAAATCTGACATGCTCGACAATATTAAGGGGATATTTGTGTAGACACATCTTGATCAAATGTAAAATTACCAAAATGCACTTTTCCATCAAAAGTTTTTTTAGTATGAATCTGAAATTGATCGTGAATATTGACATTTTGATGCTTCTTACACCTGTTCAAGTGCATACACAAATGGTTGGTTCCATTTCTACTTTTGGTCTTAACTTTTGAATGACAATAATGACATATTGGAAATGTCCCCAAATCATCTTTAACCCTCTCAAAATCATTCCAAATAGAAGATGTGAATTTTCTTTTTCGAGGGGAAGATGGAGCAGTTGACTTTAATGCCACCATCGCCATGTGTTTGTGTGGATGTAGGTGTTGGGGTTGATTCAGTTTGTCCCAGAAATGATATTTTCCCCTTGAATTGATTCGCAAATTTCAGATAAATATAAATTTATAACAATTTTTTATTACATTATCGGAGAAAACAAAAAAATAAAGACAAAAATGTCAGAATAAATGTCAAGACAGAAAAACTCGAACAGCAAAAACGAGATCGAACAGCAAACTATTTTTATTACACACTTTTTTAGAAAAAATTGTCAAAGAAGAAACTATTTTTTATACAGAAACTATTTTTTATACAGCAAAAACAAGATCGAACAGCAAAAAAATGCCAAAATAAATGTAAAAAAAGATCGAATAGCAAACTATTTTTTTTTGCAAAAAATGTCAAACAGCAAACTATTTTTTATAGAGCAATAACGAGATTGAACATCAAAAAAATGTCAGATGTAGTATTAAATAAACAGATTGAACAGACGTGAAATTTCGCGGAGGATATTTGTTTGTGTCCGCTTGAGTAATGATGTGGGTAGTTCGGGAAGTTTCACAGATTTTGCGAGATGATTGTGGACAGTTCCGGTGGAGGGCGGAGGACAGCTCCGGCGAAGGGCGGCTGAGAGATGAGAGGTAGGGAGTGATGGTGGTTCTTTCAGATTTAGAGAGGGAATTTTTTTAGGGTAGATGTCATTTAGGGTTTTAAGTTTATATATATAGAGGTGGTGAGAAGTATTATGGAGTTAATATAAGAGGGGTAATTAAGTTAAGTAGGTCGGGGAGGGTCTGATATGGGTTTTAAAATAATAGAGGCGGGGCGGCTTTGGGTTTTTAAAATAATAGGGGCGGGGCGTGTGAATGGCAACTCTAAAGGCACCACACCAATTTAGAGAGAAAAATATAACTAAGCTTTTATTCCCAAGTTCGGTTCCCCAAATGAGGAAGACGAGGGGTCTATTTATAGGATAGAGAGGTAAGCACTAAAGGAACAACTAACCAATGTGGTACTTATGCCCATCTATACAATACGCCTAATACTCAGGTGTTCACCTAAAGCCCATTCTCTAAATAGACCAATACAATATGAAATGAAATAAAATGCAACATAAGATGAAAATATGATTAACTAAGATATGGAGTAAAAAATAAAAGAGGATATGACCAAAATACCCCTCGGATCACATCAAACTCCTCTTCTTCCAAAAAGCTCGTCCTCGAGCGTTTGGGGAACGCCACCAAAAGGAATCCATCCTCCATGGGCTCCACCGCCGCATGCCATGGAAGTCGTCCTTTAACTTGACCCGAATATCGGCTTGAAAAGTGTCGGAGCATCGAGGCCAAAAACTTCTAATGAGAGCCTTCTACCATAAAACCATCATCAAACCCGTGTCAACCGTGGGGGCATACGGAGGGTGAAACTCCAAAAATGGGTCATGGTAGGGAGTGGGGGCATACATGGAGGGTGGGGGGTGAAGTTGGGTGGGGTTATGAGTATAAAGGTGGGATTTTAGAGGGGTGAGGGATAAAAATGGGTTAGGATAGGGTGGGAACTGAAATTTTGAAGTTTGGGGGGTATTAATAGTTGGAGGAGTGTTAAAGAAGGGGTGAGGAGGTGAGAGAAAGTGAGTTTGGGAGAGGGGGGGGGGGGGGGGGAGTTTAAATGAATAGAAAAGGAAGCGATGGGAATTTTAGGGGGTATGGTGGTGGTAAAAGGAAGAAAAAAGTACTTGGAGGTGGTTTTGGAGGGGGGTGCTCATGGTTGACCGGAGCACCACTGGTTCGGCGACCAAAGTTGTCCAAATTGAACGAAATTTTAGGGGTGTAGGGTTGCCAAAGGGAGTAGAATATGAATCCGAATTTATTTTTTTGAAAAATGTCGCCGAAGGTGGCCTAGGAAAGCCGACCGACTTCACCGAACATGGCGGTTTTGGCCAGTTTTGGATGCCTTTCCGGCGTTGGATCGGTGATTAAGCGTGAAACGTAGCGTCGCGTCAAAACGCTAATCGTTGAATTCGTCTCACCACGTTAATACAAAAACCTAAATTACGACTGCACTTGCGATACAAGTATAGCAGTAAGTCGGGTATCAAATCCACAGGGAGTGTTCGACAGATTTTAATCGATTTATTATTTCAAGAATGAAAATGTAAAAGGTGATGGGTGGTTGTAAATAAAAGGAAAAAAATAAGAAGTTAAGTCTAAACAATATTAAATAAAACGAGGGTCGGGATCGCGTACCCGCCATGGGCTAAACACGCGGAATTAGAATTTCAGTTCGAAAACATTTAATCGAGCATTTTTAATAATCATAAACATCACACATGAAGGAATATAAGCCAATGATGCGAGATTAAATATTTAATAAAAAATGATGACACGCGTCTTAAAATTGGATTATCGCTTTAAATACCAACGTTGCGTGACAAAGAAAGTTAAACGCATAATAATCCCATTTTAATACGCGAGCTTTTAATTAAATGCGATTTTGCACAAAAATTAATTGTCGGAGCTCGACGCCCATCAATGGTGGACACACGACCCAAACCCTATTTAACTACTCACACAACATGATTAAACTAAATTAAACAACTAATTAATAATTAAAACAAGAAATAAATAAATTACACTAATTAACTAGGCATGGAAATTAAATATGGAAGGAAAATAAAAGGAACAAAGAAAGAATACTTACATTAATGGGTGTCAAACCACAACACAAATGGAGGAGAGGGGTAGTGTCCAACAAAAATCCCCAAATAGTTCCAAACCCTAGCCTAAAGAGAAAATGAGACTAAAAAAATGAAGATCCCTACAAAAATTAACTAAGTGGTCCTTTTATAGTAAGTGGGTATAACAAACAAAAGAAAAGAAAAAAAGAAAAGAAAAAAAGAAAAGAAAAAAGAGGATAATTCCTAAATTAAGAGAGAGAAAGAAAATAGAAAAAGAAATAAAAAAAGAAAAAGAAGCAGCAAACAGGTCGTGGCTAAAAATAAACAGAGCACCGGTCGACCGCGCGTGGTGGCCAGTCGACCGCTGCAAATGGGAGGACCATATTGTCTCGGATCCAAGAATAAAATTGATTCAACGGTCGACTGCCGGTGGAGGGCCGGTCGACCGACAGTAGCTGGACAATCCACTAATTCCCCACATCGCACACATCAGCATCAACAAAAAGGGGACCAAAATCGGAACTCCATGGCCCCAAATCCAAACCCGAACCCACACTGGCAAGAGTTGCTAACCCGAGCCAAAACGAGTTTGGCCAAAAACTGCAACCATGGCAAAGCCCAATACGCAACTACCCACCATCCAAGCCGAGATCCACCAAGAAAATGGAAAAACCCACCATTGTTGGCCAAAGCTTGAAAATGGCCAAATGGGTATTCCAAAAAATCCGAGAACCGAGCCAACTAACCCACAACCATGTCCGCACGCGACCCCAGCTTCAATTTCGGACAAAAAGCACCAATTTTGGGCGAACCCACAACCCGAGCACAACCCGAGCCAAAGCTAAAAATCGCCCATGGAAGCTCCTGAAATTTGAAAGAGAAAGGGACATGGAGGTAATTAAATGAATTGTTAAAATATTAATATAATAATAATAAATTAAATCCTTATAATTCTTTCCCGATGAGGGTGTCGGAGAAATTTGGAGGGATTTGGAGGAGTTTGAAATTTTATTGGGCGACCGGCAGGGGGTGGAAGTGGTCTGGCGGCAGGAGGGTAGTTGTAGGTTGGTGGCAAGAAAACTAGTGGGTGGGTGGGTAGTTTGAGTGGTGGTGGGGGTGAGTGGTGTAGTTAGGGTTTAGAGAGGAAGAAGAAGAAGAGGGTTGGGAGGTGTTTGGTTATGGAGTTAGACTAGGATTAGGGTTTTGAAAAAGAGATAACATGTGTTGGGTGGGGGTGACCTTGTGTTGCTCCATGAGGGAGGTCATTTCTTCTCTCATTTTTTCTTGCATTTGGATAAATCTCTCATCAATTGTTGCCTTTTTGAGAGCCATTAAAATGTGAAAAACGATTTAATGGAAAAATTTGTTGTGACACATCACAAACAAAAATGAAAATAAATTGTGGTGACACCTCACACAAATGGGAGAGCGACACCTCGCTCTAATACCAATTGATGTAACCACACGTCTAATGACAACTCTAAAGGCACCAGACCAATTTAGAGAGAGAAATATAACTAAGCTTTTACTCCCAAGTTCGGTTCCCCAAATGAGGAAGAGGAGGGGTCTATTTATAGGATAGGGAGGTGAACACTAAAGGAGCAACTAAGCAATGTGGGACTTATGCCCATATATACAATAAGCCTAATACTAAGTGTTCACCTAAAGCTCATCCTCTAAATAGACCAATACAATATGAATTGAAATAAAATAAAATGCAAAATAAGATGAAAATATGATTAACTAATATATGAAGCCAAATATAAAAGAGGATATGGCCAAAATACCCCTCGGATCACGTCAAATCATAAAAAGCCCAACACTAGCTGACCTCCTTGCTTACTTTCCAAGCGACAACTAAAAACCGTTATCAAACGAAATCCCCGGGGACGACTTGCAAGCAATGACTGATGAACCAATTAAGGAGTGGGATATAGAATGTGATGGTTCTTCAATAACAACCAGCGGAGTAGCAGGGATCGTACTATCAAGAAATGAAGAAAGAATTCAAATACCATTTAAATTGGACTTTCGATGCTCCAATAACGAGGCATAATACGAAGCCCTATAATTAGGGATACTCATAGCACTCGGAAGAGAGATAAGAGCGATCAAACATAAAAGGCGATTCAAACCTAGCCATCAAACAGGTCGACGGAGACTATGCACTGAATTACATTCACTTGGCACTATATCGAACACTAGTTCAGAAGCTACTTAGTCAGTTCGTAGCAACAAGGGTACACCACCAACAAAGATCGATGAACAGGCAACTCGATGCATTGGCAACCATCTGCAACAAAATTGATATCCCGGAAGAGTCTACCACCCTCACTTTCTTCAAGAGAACGATCCCATTCTCCGCCCTCAAGCTCTTGCCAACAAAAGAACTAGATAACTGGCGAACACTAATAATGAATCAACTCAATGGCACATACCCCACTCAGACAATACCTCTGAAAATCCTCAAGAATTACCACAACCAACAAGGAGAATTGTACTATAAATGTCGAGGGGGAGTACTTGCAAGATGTGTTGGACCAAGAGAAGCAGAGCAACGAATTGAATCAATACATAAAAAACACTGGGGACAAATGACATTGCCTTATACAGAAGGATACAAAAAGCAAAATACTATTGGCTTTCCATGAGCCAGGATACAACAACAATCCAAAGATTTTGCCAAAGCTTCCAAGTTTCATCAGCACCGGAGAAGGCGGGAGAAAATCGTTCATCGATTACCCAAAAGAGGGCGTCACACCAGAGGACAAAAGGGAATGAAGTTCCCTTCGGTGCAGAGCTTTTGGTTACATAATAACAAAAGGACTGTTTAGGAAGGGAAATAATTAGAACCTAATGAGATGCCTAGCCGGTAGCAATATCCAAGATGTTATGAAACAAGTTCACAACCTTGCCCATATTGGCGCCTAGAAATTATATGATGATCTTGCCCACAGAGGTTATTTTTGGCCAACCATAGAAGCCGATACACTGGATTTCGTAAGGAAATGTAAGCCATGCCAGTTACACGGTAACTTGATACACACACCAGCGATACAACTACATACATTGTCAACTCCATACCCGTTCCATACATAGGCTTTCGATCTCGTAGGCTAAATCACCCCGCCAGCACATGGAAAGATATGGATCCTAGTTGCAATAGAGCTATATATATTAAGTGGTCCGAAGCTGTAGCATTAAGCCTACCCAAATTCTAGAAATTATATTTCAGCCCCTTTATTGTCCCTAACTTCCATAGCCCCATCATTAAACTCTTACATGTCGAATTTGGAGGTGGAGTACCAATAAACCCTAAAAATATCAAATACAAACTCAAGTTGTGGGAAAATGATTGAGCCTGTTGGTATAATGAGGGAATGAGTATTCGATATGGGTGGATCTCCCCCGATCACTACAAGGAGTGTAGCTTTAAGATGATTGAGTGTAGTAAGATGGCCGGAGATGAAAGACGAGTACAAAGAGGTCAAGCGTGAGTGTGGGCCCGGGTCCTCTTTCCTTTTCGTCTCCCCTCATTTCCCCGAACTTTGATCGACTATTCAGGCGTGTTGAGATCGCAAGTACTCTACTGGAGATAAGTTTGACATCTTTGTTGAGGATTGTTGTATTAAGGACTGGAAGTTGATGTTTTTGCTATCAATGAATTTTTTAGTGAGAGACTTCTTCAATATATTTGTTGAGATTGGTTGGGTGACTCACTCATTTTCAAGATCCAGAGCCGTATTGTGTTGCTGACTTCTTGTCGGTCTCTGGAACAAAAGATGATTTGCGCAAGCTTGAGGTTGACTAGATTTGTGCAGGCTTGAGATTGACTTGATTTGCGCAGGCTTGAGGATCCATTCTGGGATGCATTTGTTGGGCTTCGGTGCCTACACTCATCAGGTTTCATTAGCCCCCACCGACGAATTGGTATGTTGGTCCTCATTGTGGCAGAGTTCCCATTCTCAGGCCTTAGATTGAATAGCCTGTTTTCACTGGCTCCGGTGACGATCACTTCACCTGCCTCCACGCTCGAGGAAAGCTGATGTGTATGCCAAGTCTCGCAGGTTGATCTGTAATATATTTTGTAAGGACGTAATTTTATAAATGTCCATCTCATTTTTGTATGTTGTATATCGATACATCGTCAAGAATGTTCATGCTCATAGTTGCCTTAAAGACGGATCCGAATTACAAGAGGACAACTTCTAGTTTCTGATTATTTTTCCAGGCCGATCCGGACCGGGAATTCCAGGTGATCTGGACCATAGTTGTCAAAATCGTACGATTCGCGATTCGAATCGTACGATTCGATTCGATTCACACATAAAACAATTCGAATCGAGTTGAGAATCACAATTGTCTAAAGAATCGGACCGAATCGGCGATTATTGATTCGAATCTTCCGATTCGGGTCCGATTCCCGATTCATCTTTTTTTTTTTTTTTTTTCACGATTTTTTTGACCTTATAACCATATGTGTGTTTTAATGAAACAAATAAAAAAAGAAGCAAACAACAAAGGATACCGTTAAGATACTGAGTTTTAGAGAAAAACATTTTCTCTTGGCTCGGTTATTATCAACTGACTTTTCTTGTCTATTCTCTTGGCTGAGTGTCTTCTATCTTTTGCTTTTTTTTTGTTATAAAACTTTTTTATTTGTTATAAAATCTTTGAAGGTATATTTTTTTGTTGCTTTAAATTAATATGAAGACTATTTTAAATTAATATTGTTTTATAGTTAATCTTAGTATTTGTTTTATTATTTTAAATTAATATGGTTTACTGTTTTAAATTAATTTTGTTGTAATTTTGTAAGTTGTTTTAAATTAATATTGTTAATCTTAGTAGGTAGTCTGTTTAAAATTTTGGAAAGTATTTGTTTTACAGTTTTACTGTTTAAATTAACCTTAGTATTTATTTTATTGTTTAAATTATGTAGGATGTATTAAATTAATATGTAAGCTGTTTTATCATATATTTGTATTTTTTTACATTTTAAACTTAAAATGAATGAGAACATGTGCTACAGTTAATTTTTGTGATATATTTTGGTATTTTATCATGTGCTACGATTAGTTTTTTGTCATATTACTCTTAATTACCAATTCTATAGTGTTAAATCCCATTTACGTATGTTTTACTACGTTTTTATCATTTGGTTCCGATTCACAATTCGATATACGATTCGCGATTCGGGGGGTAAACGATTCACGATACGATTCGCGATTTGACAACTATGATCCGGACCGCCCAAGGTGAAGGCTGTGGACAGTTTTTGGCAGCAATCCGGACCTTTTTATGGAAAACGATCCGGACCGTATTTCACCGATCCAGACCTTTTTATGGAAAACAATCCAGACCGCATTTCTAAGGATCCCTCTGTTTGAAATGGGCACCGATCCGGACCGGGTCCCAGGGCGATCCAGACCGTCGCTCCAGATAAGCCCGAATCTGATAGATTTGTTTTGACAGGCTCGAAACTTCTTTATAAGGGCTATTTCGAAGCTGTTTATTTTAAGTCTTTGAAAAATATCTTGGAGAGTCCAAACGCAACAAGACTTCAAGTTTTGATGTTCCAAACATCCTTTTGATTCACAAATCATTCCTTTATCATTTGTGTGAATCTCTAAACCCATAATGGATCGTTCTACTCATCTGGAGTAACTTTGTGGAAAAGCCGTCTCTTGTCCATCGCTGACCATCTGGAGTTCTTGTGGGAGATTTCAGCCGACGACATCGGAACCGACACCTGAGGGTATTTCGTATGCCACTCTTGTTTTCATTGTAATCCGTGTAAACTGTTCTTTACAAATTATAGTGAAAATAAAAGGTTTTGCCCCTTTGGGGGATTTTTCCTCATTTATGTGTTTGTTTGTGATTGAATGTTCTTGCATGATTATATTAACTTCAATAACACCTAGATGCATGTTTTAGGATTTAATTGAAAAACCGAGTTTAATTAAATAATTTCTTTGTTTGAACATAAGCGCACTCTCAAATTGGTATCAGAGCCTCTTACACAACTTTACCGTGTAACTTTTCGCAAAAATTTTCTGAATATCAATTTCGTTAAAAAATTGATTTCTTGAAAAGACGCTTGTTCAAATAGAAAAATCGTTTAGTAAAATTTCAGTTTTTGACGGGTCTAATTATGCGTACTGGAAAGCCCGTATGAAATCTTCTCTTAAAGCCATTGATGAACGTGTGTGGTTTCTTGTTGAAAAAGGGTGGTCACCTCCCAGAGTCTCAGTTGATAATGTGACAAACTTAAAACATGTAACCCAATGGACTGAGGATGAACAAAAATGGTCCACGTTTAATTCTAAGGGTCTGAGTGCCATTTCTGGATCCGTCACTCCTGACGAGTTCCGTCGCATAATGACGTGCACCACGTCTAAAGCGGCATGGGATGTTCTCCAACTTACCCACGAAGGCACTAATGCTGTTAAAGAATCGAAGTTGCAAAATCTAACTACACAATTTGAAACAATTACCATGCTTGAATCTGAATGCTTTGATGATTACTATGCTCGTTTGTCTGATATTGTTAACAACAGTTTTAACCTTGGTGAGCATATTCCTGATTTTAGGGTGATTAAAAAGATTTTGAGAACTTTGCCTAAGCGTTTCATCCCCAAAGTCACTGTACTAAACTCTTTGAACACTTTAAGAGATATGAAATTAGAATAGTTGGTAGGAGACCTCCAAACATATAAAATTGACGTGTTCCCTCACACGATAAAATCTAAAAATAAAGGCATAGCACTTCAAGCCCAGGATAGGAAGAGTGAGGGGTCGGCAAGAAAGAGAGTAGTCATCTAAAAAAAGGGAGAAAGAAACGTCAGATTCCGAATGTGACCTTGATTTAGATAATTTGGCCTTGTTTGCAAAAAAAATCAAGAAAATTCTCAATTTAAAAAAAAATAAAAATTTCAAAGATAAAAAGAATTTTGAGAAAAACAAGTTTGAAAAGAAAAATGAAAAAGATAATAAAGACCCTCCTAAGAAAGACGGTGAGAGATGTTACGAGTGTGACGGTAAGGGTCGTAGAGCTTTTGAGTGTGCTAATAGGTTGAACAGACTTGCCAAAGAAAAAGGCAAAGCTGTTCTTAACGCTACCCTTAGTGACGACAGTGAGGTCGAGATGGTGGACTCTGGAGACGAGTCATCGCATGAATGTAACTTCACCGCATTCATGGCTAGTCATGTGAGTACCTCTAGTGCTCCTCACGACGATGAAGATGCTACTTCACAGGGACACTCGACAGTGAGAACGAAGTGAGTGAGGGGGAGGATGCCACAAGTGAGAGCGAGAGTGATCTTCGACGTGCCTACGCCGAGTTATATTAAGAGTCGTTTAAAACCAAAAACCGCAACAGAGCGTTAGTTCTTATGGTCACCGCTTTAGAGGAAGATTTAGGAGAAGCGAGAGAAAGAGAGTCCTCCACCTGCACTGCCTTGAGAGAGAGAGAGTTTGCTTGTGTTGAGAGAGAGACTAGTTGTGTTGAGAGAGTCAGTTTAGAGAGAGAGAGAGAGACTGTTTGGAGAGAGAGAGAGATTTGTTTAGAGAAAGAGAAAGGGGACTTGACTAAGCAAGTGGCTAGTTTTACGAGTCAGCTCCATTTCTCCCTGGAAGCTCGGAAGAAACTTGAAGCCCTTGTAGCCCAGCTTATTCATGATCTTGAGAGAGCATGGGAAGTCAAGGTTCAAATTGAGGACAAATCTGGAAAGATGGGAAAGATGCTCCTCGGTCCGGCTTTAGGTTTTGGCGAAAGGCAGGGAATAGGTTTCGATGGTGCCTCCACGTCCCAAATCGCACCTGGACCCGTTCCTAAGTTTACAACGACTCCATATGGCCCTCGTCAAAAACCGCGAAGAAAAGTTTGATCAAGAAAAGCAAACCAAGGTCGGCCTAAGACTGTGTACTTTTGTACCTACTGCAAAAGAAAGGGCCACCTCAGGGAGCTTTGCTATAGTTTGGGTCGGACACGACGTACTACTGCTCCGCCACCTGCCACTAGCGATTTCTCGAGTCTTGGAGAGCAGGTTGAGTTCCTAGTCGCCACATCTCAGAATTCCAACGGATTTCCCTTCCGTCAGCGGATAC
Organism: Sambucus nigra; assembly: GCA_949130495.1. NCBI lineage: Eukaryota > Viridiplantae > Streptophyta > Magnoliopsida > Dipsacales > Adoxaceae > Sambucus > Sambucus nigra. The sequence goes on from OX422211.1 coordinate 381,471,969, forward strand.
TTCCACAAACCCGACTAGAACCAACATTGACAAGGGCAAACAAACGGTTACCTCATCTTGGGTGCCTAAGCACGACGTAAAAGCCCTTGTTGCACATGTTGCTCTTAAAGCACAAAATACCTCACAGTGGTATTTCGATAGTGGGTGCTCCAGACATATGATCGGTGATATCTCATTTTTTTACCTACCTAGAGGATCATAAGGAAGGTAAAGTCACCTTTGGAGACGGGAGCAAGTCTAGCATCGTAGGACGAGGTACAGTAGAGTTACCAGGATTTCCTAAGCTAGAGAATGTTATGTACGTCAAAGGTTTTAAAGCAAACCTTCTCAACATTAGCCAGCTGTGCGACGCTGACTTTGCAGTAAAGTTTGACCGGGATGCGAGTAATGTCTATAATCAAGTCGGTTAACTTATATTGCAAGGGGTGGGGACAGAGGATAATTGCTATGGACTGTGCCCAAGTCTTCATTTGTCTGCAATAGCGCCACGATCACTCCTATGGATCTATGGCACCAACGTTTAGGTCACGTGAACTTTAGAGATTTGACGATATTAGCTAAAAAGGACCTAGTACGTGGCTTGCCAACACTTGGAAAGCCAACTTCCACGGTTTGTGGACCCTGTCAGTTGGGAAAGCACAAGTCCGTAGCCCCCACAGGAAGTTGAATTCCATTACCACTTCACGAGTACTTGAGTTGATACACATGGATCTCATGGGTCCTACTCGTACAGAGAGTCTGGGTGGTAAGAGGTACATCCTAGTGATGGTAGATGATTTCTCCAGATATTTTATCGTGGGATTTCTGAGAGAGAACTCAGATGCTGTTGAGTTTCTGACGACCAAGTGCCGTGTCCTACAAAACCAACACGGTGTCACTATCAATAGAATGCGAAGTGATAACGACACTGAATTTACGGAGCAAAAAGTAGATCTTTACTGGATAGCCTAGGAATCAAACATGAGTTTTCTGCTGTGGAGACTCCTCAGCAAAATGGGATTGTTGAGAGAAAGAACAGGACGATTCAGGAAATGGCTAGATCTATGCTTCTAGGTCGTAAAGTTGCTAGGAGATTTTGGGCCGAGGCAGTGTCTACTGCATGCCATACGGTGAATATGGTTTACCTTCGTCCACACACACTAAAGACGCCCTATGAATTGTGGACTGGAAAGAAGCCCAATCTTGCATATTTTCGTGTTTTTACGAGTAAATGCTACATCCTACTGGATAGAGAAAAATTAGGAAAGTTTGACTCCCGAAGCGACGAGGGAATATTGTTAGGATATTCATTGAATGTTCTTGCATGATTATATTTTCTTCAATCACACCTAGATGCATGTTTTAGGATTTAATTGAAAAACTGAGTTTAATTAAATAATTTCTTTGTTTGAACAAAAGCGCACTCTCATATTTGATAATACACTTTTATTTTTATGTCTCTTTTAAGTTATTTCCCTACCTAGGATTTGTATTTTAGCTAGGGGGTAATATTCCCTTATGTTCCCTCTTTAGTATTTTGACCTTTTTAAATTATCCTCGCTAAAAAAAAAAACCCTAGATAACCTACAGTAAATAAGACCTTTGGTCCACAAGTGTAAGGACACTTTATCTTAAATGTTAGTTGTTGCTATAAGTAATTTCCGTTGTACTTGCATCAATTGACCATTAACAAATGAGACTACATTTGAATTCATTTTTTTTATTATCTCTGTAGTGTATAAATAATTATTGGTCCTACGATGAAAGGACTTGGTTTGTTAAGATAAATATATATATAGTGTTTATTTGTTCCCAAGCGTATGTGTATTTTCCTATATAAATTTCAAATATATATATGAAGTTCTTTGTCCTTGACGGTAATATGTATTTTCTCTCCTTTGTTTTAATGTCAGGAACTGCTGCGATGCTACTTGTAATGGTTTGGAAACCCCATATCACTATTCTTTCCATATCTATGTTACTCAGGTGACTGCACCCCATGCCTAAATGGTAGAGCATTATTTTAATTTTATATAATTCTTGATTTTTGGATTCATCATGTTTTGGTTTCTTCAAATTTAATTTACTTCATTCTTTTATTTATATTATACTCTGTTTTTGGACATTGTTTTATCCATGTTCCCCTTTCCCCCCCCTTTTCCGATGCAATTAGATGTACTCTTAATATTCTTCAGGGACATTATGAGTTTAGTAGCGTCTTCCTTGGTTGAAAAAAACTTTTAGGGGAGTACAAGATGTAAAATTTAAGATTTTACATGCCCAAAAGCTATCAGGCTTGTAATTAAACTCATAATTCATCGCTGAAAATTAAAATTTAAGGAAGATTACATCCTTATTTATAGGCTAAAAAATCTTAATACGATTAAAACTAAGCTACGATAAATATTAAACTAAGCGATAATTGCTGATAATTATCCAAATAAATATTAATCAACTAAAAATCGTAAACGCCATAAAATCCTATATTGCAACAATCTATTATAGTTGTTATAATGCCAGAAGATAGATAACTAAAATCCTACCTTATCTGTTTCTCAGTTTTGGCTTTCACAATTTCCTATGATTTTGGTGAAAGAAATGAAGGGGAAGCAATTTTAGAATATGCAACAGCCTACAATCTAGCAATAGCAAACACATCTTTTAAGGAAGGGAAGAATACTTGGGGCCTGTTTGGTTTGCAACTATAATTTTGTTTTCTGTGTTCAAAGACAATTCTGAGAAAAATCTGCGTTTGGCAATCTGTTTTTAAACACTGAATTATAATATTTCTGTGTTATAATCAAGTTTTTCAGAAAACAGGTTGAGGGTGTTTTATAACTGCCGTTTTTTATTTTTCAACTCAGAATTATTCATTCTTAATATTTTAATGCATTTATACCTTAATATATAATATACATACATAATATATTAATATGTGTGTAATTCTTATGAATAAAAGATATGTGTACATGTACACAAAATTACGTATGGAATAATATAAGTTAAATAATATTATTAATAGATACATGATATTTATATATAGTTTTATACATGTATTATTAATGTATGGAATAATATAAAATATACATATAGTACATATGTATTAAAAAATATTATCAATTCATGTATGTATATAATTTTATCGTGAATTATACATGTAATATCATTATATAAACATATATATATATGTATTTACATTTATGTATGTATGTTAGTTTACATTTGTATATATATATATATATATATATATAGTTAAACTCACCAACATACCTCATTAAATATACGTAAAAATACATGATATTAAATGTACATATATATAATTTATGATGTATATATGTATACATTCATGTATCATGTATGTATGAAAGATTTATGTATGTGTTTATACAGTAATGCTCTTGTGCGGACCAGTCCGCATTTTAATAGTGCGGACCGGACATGTGTCACCTAGCGGTGAGCCTATAAATTATCGGCACACTCTTTCTCTTTTCTGGGCTCACCGCCAGGTGGCACATGTCCTGTCCGCACTATTGTGTGTTTATATATAAATGGGTCTTGATAACATGTGCCCTAAGGGTACACACTTAGAACCCAAAAATAACAAGGACAGGGTTCCGACATACAATTAATAGGGCACAAATACTCATGTGGAGCCTTCATACTTACTATTTTGAGGCTCAAAACATGTGCCCTAAGGGCACATATTTATCATATTCCTATACACACACACACACACACATGTATATTATAAATATACATGTTCGTCAATTTTGTAAAAAATTTTAAAAAACTGTATTTAAAAACAAATTTACTAAACGCACACCAATAATTATAAACACAAAACTGAATTTTAAAACTGTATTTAAAAACAGCGTTTAAATCGAGTTTTCTAAATTTAAAACCAAACGGGCCCTTAATAACCTTTATTGCTTACTTAGAAGAAGAGAATGGAACACATGCTAAGATTGTTAAGGTATCCAGCGAGAAAGCTTAACCAGTTAACATCGTTCACTAGTAATGGACTTAGTTATTAGATGATTTAACTTTCGAAAAGAAAAGATATACTAGATGATGGAAGGAATTAAAAGGTAGGAAGGAGATCTAAGCAAAACATATACTAAATGATGTAAATAATTTATGGTCAATAATAATGAATGATAAAGAGAATTAGGTAAGCAAATCCCATGGGAGATCAAAGTGAAAGAATTTATTATGAAAGAAAGAATGGCAAAAGAGTAGGAATGATGAAGACCTCGAAAGATATCAGAAATTAAGGAGTGATGGAAAGAAAATTGTTCGCAAAGCACAACAAACCGCTTTAGATGGTCTATATAATAATCTAAGTACTACATAAGGAAGAAAGGGGATTTACAAAATAGAAAAAAAACAACAATAATTCAGCAAGAAATATGAGTATGGTTGTGTGTGTAAAAGACATGAATAAAAACATATTAGTTATTGCTAAGAATCCTAGGCAAATGAAAAGAATATTTTCAAGGACTATTAAATGAAGAATATAGTGGGTTGACCTAATATAGGGATGGTTAATCCTATCACAAACAGAGATGTGGACAAGTTAATTAAAAAGATGTGGAAGGGCAAAGCAGTAGGACCAAATAACAAAAAAAAATAATGTCAAATGAGTGGCGGAAAAGATCCGTAATTCCATTGTATAGGAATAAAAGAGATATACAAAATTGCAACAATTACAGAGAAATTAAATTGATGAGTTACACTATGAAATTATGGGTAAAAGTAAACAAATTAAGGAAGAGTAAAAAATATCAGATAACTAGGGAGATCACCACAGGGAGATCCACTACATAGGCTATTTATTTTACTAAGATAATTAATGAAAAGGTGTAGAAGTAAGAATAAAAATCTACACATGATTTTCATAGATTAAAAAAAAATGCTTATGATAGCGGTACTTAAGAGACATAATATGGTGGGTCATTCGGGGAGGAAACACATCCCTCTTAATTATATTAAAATTATTCAAGATATGTTTCATGGCACAAAGAATTGAGTGATAACTATATATGGAAAAACTAATGATTTTTCAATCGTAGTAGGTATATTCTACAAGATAATGAAGGATATGTCAGATGACATCCCATGGTGTATGTTGTTTGCCGATGATAGTGTTAGAGACATTTCAAAGGAGAAATTGACTATAAGAGTAGAAATTTTGAGAAAGGCCCTAAAATCCAAGGATCAAAGATTAGTAGAACTAAAAGTGAGTATATGGAATGCTAATTTAATAATGATGAAGAGGATAATAGAAGGATAAAAATTGAAAGAGCAGTGATAAAGTTATAAGTCTTTTTATCAAGGTTCAGTAATGCAAAGTGATGGGGAAATGAATGAGGATATTTTTTTTTGATCGATGCAAATAGGCTTGGGCCTTTCTAACATATATCATTTTACGACTTAGTGCTTGGATGTCGCGAGTCCATTGACATAGGCTTAGGCCTATATCGGACTCATATATGGAAATGAAATAAGATATAACAAGCAAAACATATGGATGAAATGGAGGCAAGCTTCTGGTATCTTATGTGATAAGAGGATACCTCGTAGATTAAAGAAAAAACATGTGCAACATATGTGTAAGTGAAATGAGAATGTTTGGATGATTGGATTAACTGGAAGGGAAAATATGAGATCTCAATATGTTAGAGAAAAGTTGAGAAAGTAGAGAAATTTAAGAGAAAGTAGACTTAGATGGTATGGATATGTATTGCACAGGCCATTGGATGCAGAGAAGTACTACTATAAATATAAGGTAAGAGAGAAAGGTGTTGTCTGAAAATATTTTGGGAGGAAATCATAAGGAGAGATGTTGAAGAATTTAGTTTAGCTGACAACATTGCTTAGAATAGAAAATAATTGAAGAAGAAAATCCATGTCTCCGACCTCATGTAATGGGATCAAGGCAATGATGATGATGATGATGACGATATCTATTGGTAATTTGATTTTAGTTAAGGTAGATGTTATGAGTGATTTCTTGGCTTATCTTTCTGTACTTTTCAGTTTCATTTGTTATATTTTGTGAAATCAAGCTGATGCTTTTATATTTTGCCATTGCACGGCTGCTAGTGGTCTTGATTCTTTCTTTTTGAGCTATGTTTTGCTGAGAGTTTCCTGGGTATTCTTGTCAATTTTGCAGGATCATTATGCTAGTTGAAGTTATATGTGCAGCTTGTTTTATGAGTGTCTACATTGGTGAGTTTACAAAAATAACCAGTGACATATTTAGTTGTTGAATTAGTTCACTAATGAATGATTAAGAAATATAGCTTGTTGAATTTGTGCACTCCATTTTGGTGAATGATAATATCTTATGCAGGAGTTTTTTGTTAGTATGCATATATAATGTAGTGGGAGTTATGCCACAGTTGTTATTGAGGAAAAAGTAAAAGAATGTACTCTTGAATGTGTATATAAAATATGAGGGTAAAAGGTTGAAGTTTGTATTATAATGCAATTTTATCATGCTAAAATTGATGCAGGAGCATAGTATTTTGAGGATTCTTTTGCCTTTTTGCCATTTATTTCATTTCCCCTTTTAGTCTTTTAGCTTTTAAGGTTAGCTTGGCTAATAAGCTAACTTCTCCCTATATAAAGGGCCTTAATCCCTCATTTGTACCCACTCCTTACTTTTGAAAATGCTAATATATTCGTTATGCTGTTGTTGTTGTTGTTGTTGTTGTTAACTAATTCTCGTTCGCCCATTTAATTACACATCAAATTGGTATCAGATCGAGTTTTGCTTTTGGGTACTCCATGACGACCGGTAACGATTGAGATTCGGGATGGTACTATTCAAATGACATCCGAAATGCCACCGCGAGCAACCATGGAGAAGATGGAACCCTAGGTCCAGTTGGGGTTACGAAACCAGTCCGACATGAGGTTAACGACATCCCCGTAAGTGGGCCCAACAATCGACATGTTCAAGAGTCTCCGACCCAATCAAACCAGGGCCTGGCGGCATAGATTCGACCCAGATCTGTTGTCGACCACCCCCCATTCAGTCCAGAAGTCGTTTCGACCACCCCGGATTTGTCGCCATTTCCCTGTCGCGGAACCCCCTGTGGCTGGCCAGTCCCTTCGCCTCCTCCAAATCCTCAAGACGAGTCCCCGAACAGCCCTGTGTGACCTCAGAATCGATTCGAACAGGGCTGGTTTGAAGCCAGAAGGCCCTTTCCAACTGCCACTTCCACCTGTCTGGCGAACTCACAACTTGGTGGAAACCCCCGGGTAGAAACTCACTTGGCCAGATCTACAAATGCCTTACCCACGGTTGATGACATGAAACCCTTAATCCCCTTTATACCCCAAACATTTCCGCCCACTTTGAGCCCACCCCTAAATTCTCAAATGGAGAAAAACTTATCACCCGATTCTACCAAACTCATATACGTCGGATGTCCTTCTTTGGGTATTTTACCCATTCCTTCTATCGTCTCATTACCGGATGCCCGTTTCATTTGTCGCCGTCACGACGTTTTGTCACCTCTAGACAAAACGTGCCGCCATCTCCCCCATGACCGCATCTTCCCACATCATACACACTTTAGTGGTGTCCCCTACCCTTGACCCGTGTTTACGACTTTCTGAGGATATGGGTGGCACGAGTATTTTTTTTACACGTTGCACAGCCAGGGGGCGCCTCTGCACTGTTATCATCGATGGTGGAGCGAGTGATAATTTGATCGCTCAGGAGATGGTTGACAAACTGGCTCTATCCATAGATTCCATTTCTAGGTCATGCCGCACCGGGTGGCTCAACGGCAACATGTCTCTTGCTCCCAGTAGGCGGTGCCGCATTACTTTTTCTATCGTTACTTACAATGATGAGGTCCTATGCATCATTGTTAAGATGAAGGTGTGTCACTTGCTCCTTGGTTGTCTCTGGCCAGTACGACCGCTCCATCATGCACGACGGACGTGTGAACACCTACACCTTTCAGCGTCAGGGATAGCAGTTTTAGTTACAGCCAATGCGAGAGATCCATCCCGCTCGTCCTTCCACTCTCATCATCTTCTCATGAGGACTTGGCTACAGAGGCCTCGGACGCTGGTCTTTGTTATGCACTCATTAGCTCCATCAGTACTCTAGAGGCCGATGTTCCTCTAGCGATTTAGGATCTTTTGAATTCTTACTTTTGATGTCTCCACACTGCCAGATGAGCTGCCTCCACTCCGTGACATTCAGCATGCCATTGACCTTGTACTGGGAGCCTCCCTCCCCAACTTACCTCACATTAGGGAGCTGCAACGACAGGTTTTCGACTTGTGTGACCGGGGCCTTATTCGGGAGAGCATGTCCCCGTGTGCCATCCCTGCCTTGCTCGTCCCAAAGAAGGATGGGAGTTGGCGCATGTGTGTGGACTGTCGTGCCATCGACAAAATCACTGTTAAGTATCGTTTCCCTATCCTAGGCTTGAGGTCATGTTGGATCAGTTGCACGGGGCTCGTGTCTTTTCTAAATTGGACTTGAAGAGTGGTTATCATCAGATCGGGATGCGACCCAAGGACGGGTGGAATACCACTTTTAAAATGAAAGATGGATTGTATGAGTGGATAGTGAGGCCCTTCGGATTGTCCAATGCTCCGTCCACCTTCATGCGCGTTATGAATAAAATTTTATGCCTGTTCATGGGCAAGTTTGTGGTAGTGTATTTTGACGACATCCTCATCTACAGCCGGACATAGGAGGAACATTTAGACCACGTCGCCTAGGTCCTTGCCATCCTGCTTTCCGAGCACTTCTACCTCACTCTCAAGAAGTGCGCCTTCATGGTCCCTTTGGTTGAGTTTCTGGATTATGTTGTGTCAGGCGAAGGAGTCCATGTCGATAACACCAAAGTTCAAGCGACACCTCAGCATCCCAAGTCTGCAGTTTTCATGGCCTCGCTGATTTCTACCGACGTTTTATCGCCGGATTGAGCACAATCATGACCTTCATCACGGATTTGATGTCGGTTTCGTCGAGCACAACGTTTTGATGGGTGGAGGAGGCAGACCTAGCCTTCCGTCGGATCTATGAGTTGATGACTTCAGCCCCCCTCCTAGCTCTTCCCGATTTTATCCAATTGTTCGAGCTATCTTGCGATCCTGCATGACATGCATAGGAGCGGTCCTCAGTCAGAACGGGAAACCGGTCGCCTTCTTTAGCCAAGAGTTGACAGGATTGGCATTAAATTATTCCACCAATGATTTTGAATTTTATGCCATCGTCATGGCGGTGAAGTTTTGGCAGACCTACCTTCTTCACAAGGAGTTTAATGACTGATCATGAAGCGCTCCGTTATCTCCACAGCCAGCGCCGAGTCAGTGATCGACATGCTAAATGGACGACCTACCTTTAGCGCTACACCTTTCACCTTCACTATAAACCTGGGAAGGAAAATCAGATTGCCGATACCCTCAGTCGTCGGATGCATGCTTTGGTCAACATCCATAGTCAGGTATTTGGTTTTGATGAGGTTTAGGACCTCAATTCGATGGACATCCAGTTTGGCCCCACCTACGCTACTTGTGTGCAGAACTCGATTACTTGCTTCCGGATGGCTTCCTATTTAGAGGCACCGCGCTGTGCATTCTAACATCCTCACTTCGAGAGAAGATCATTGCAGAGATCCATTCAGGAGGATTACCTTGTCATATGGGATAGGCTCGTACTCTTTCCACTTTGCGTGATCGATTTTATTGGCCCACCATGAGGCGGGATACAAATGCCTTCATTCGCCAATGCTACACGTGTGAGACAACTAAGTGGCAACACTTTAATGCCGGCCTGTATTCCCCCCTTACCGATTCTGGATCGACTGTGGCAGGAGGTTTCCATGGATTTCATCGTCGGGCTACCCCGCACGTCTCGCGGGCATGACTCCATCTTTGTCGCGGTAGACCGCTTCTCGAGAATCACCCATTTCATACCATGTGCCCGGATATTTGATGCCTCTCATGTAACCACTCTTTATTTTCAGGAAGTCGTCCGACTTCATGGGGTCCCTCGCAGCATCACCTCAGACAGAGACGTTCGCTTTACCGGTCACTTCTGACGCATTCTCTGAGGTTTACTCCATTGCGCCTTGCAGTTCTCTACCTCATTTCACCCCAGACAGACGGCCTAACTGTGGTCGTCAATAGGAGTTTGGGAGATCTTTTTCACTGTCTTGCTTCAGAATCTTTGAAGCGTTAGGACACAGTTGTCGTCCAGGTCGAGTTTGCATTCAATAATGCAGTTAACCGTTCTACCGGTTTGTCCCCGTTTTAGATTGTGCTTGGGACTTCACCCACCATTCCCGTGGATCTTGCAAAGCTTCCCCCCATTGTCCCGGTCAGCCCATTAGTAGCCGAGTTCACTGCCCATTTGATAACCATACTGTCTGGTGTTTGCGCTCGTTTTCAGAAGGTTTATGCCTCTTACAAAGATCATGCGGACGCCTACCGTCATTTTGTAGCATGCCAGTTTGGGGACCTAGTTATGGTTTACCTCCGGAAGGGACGCCGGCAAGGTAAGAGGCATAAGCTGTAGATGCGCCGTTTTGGGGCCTTTTCTATTATTTGTAGTTGTGGGGACAATGCATAGGGGGTTGATCTTCCTGCGGAATTCTGGATGCGCTGCACGTTCAACTTGGCTGATCTCTCTCCATATCGGGATACACATGTTCCACCGATCCCGCTACCTCCAGCCGAGGGCCATCCAGTTCGCTCACACGTGGACCGCATTGAGGGTATCCTCGCGTCGGAGGACATCTCGTTACTTTCAGGCGACTATATTGGAACTTAGTTCGTTGACTGGGTCGCCCCGCAGCCGAGGACTCCTGGATTACAGAAGCCACCCTTCAGCGCGTTGATCTGGATTTCTATCGTTAGTATACAAAGTACATGGCGACTTCTCAATGGGAGGAAAATGATGCAGGAGCATAGTATTTTGGGGATTCTTTTGTCTTTTTGTCATTTATTTCGTTGCTCCTTTTAGTCTTTTGGCTTTTAAGGTTAGCTTGGCTAGCAAGCTAACCTTCCAGCCAAGCTAACCTTCCCCTATATAAAGGGCCTTACTCCTTCATTTGTACCCAAGCTAACCTCCCCCTATATAAAGGGCCTTACTCCCTCATTTGTACTCACTCCTTACTTTTGAGAATGCTAATTTAGAGAGATTTTCTTTTCTTCGTTATATTTTTGTTCTTGTTGTTGTTGTATAGTTAACTAATTCGCTTCCGCCCATTTAATTACACATAAAAAATACTTATTTATTCTCTTTCCTTACTTTTGAGAATGCCAATATATAGAGAGAAAGTTCCTTTTCTTCGTTATGTTTTTGTTGTTGTTGTTGTTGTTGTATAGTTAACTAATTCGCTTCCGCCCATTTAATTACGCATAAAAAATACTGATTTATTCTGTTTCTGTATACCACCAGTATTAAGATAATGAAAATCTGGATCAGGGCTGAGACCATCACTTTCAAATAACGGAACTATAGTGGGAGAACACATTGAGTTAATGGTGTTTTTTCTCATTATTACTGAATTTCATTGGGCTTGTAGGTTATGTATACCAGTACAATTCATTGGAATCTCAACCTGATGTTTTGAAGTCGTTGTATTCTCCACTTCAACCATCAAGTTCTTTGGAAGGGTTGAGGTACTCTATATCTATTGTCCTATATGTTTTCAGTTTCTGCTGTAAATTTCTTACGGATCATTATCCGACTTCCTCACTTCCGTCTATGTAAAAAACTGGGATAAACATTACTGTTCACTATATTTCCATACTATATTTTGAAATTTGTTATTGCAATTAACTAGTTGGGTTGTTGGGTTGCACTTCTACCTCAATGGCACTACTTGACTATGTTTTATATGTTTTAGGAAGTTTTTTCTATGTCACACTATTTGACATTTACATAGATTTTTACCATTGTTACATTTATTTCTTCCCATTGTTACATTTATTCCCCATGTATGTTCAAAAAGAACATTTATTCTTCATGTGGGGCCAGTATGAAGGATATGGTTCTTTGATAGTCATTTTTCTTTGTCGCACAGCACAACCTTTATCCTTTATTGGTCTGTGAGCCAGATGTTTGCAGGCACTTAACCATCATGTGTATGTGAATATGCATACATGGAGATAAATTGATTCACGCACGCACACATATATTGCTTTTGATCAACTGCTATTTGGCTATGCATTATTAATGTCACGGGGCAGCTAATAACTGATATATATTCTTTTCCACTTGTTTTTGGTTGTGCATGTTTTTTTTAGGGGGGTGGGGAGGAGGAGGGGCATAATAGTGGATTTTGGCCTCTTTGGGCAGCCTACATGACCATGTAGGATTAAATTAGAGATTATTATTATTTTTTGCATAGTTCCTAGCAATTCCTCATATCTAGAATAAGATCCAGGAAAATCTTTGATTAATGAGAGTCTTGATTTGAAGACTAACATGCGTGGCTTCAATGTGTCAGGTAGGGATCCAAACACATCTTAACAAACTACTAATGAAATCTTATTCATGTGAGGACTGCACAGGCAAGAATAACAAAAGAGAGAATGGATATTCCAATGTGGCAACACCTTTTTTCTAATGCACTTTAAACTTAAAAAGACTGTTTTCTCTGTATTTCTTTGGTAGCATATGAATGAGCTACTACGGCTGTGGTAATGTGATTATTTGATTGCAATGATAGTTTCAGAGAAGTATGACGTCTCTTTAACAATTGAAGAAAAAGGAAAAGGAAATAGAGATCATATGTGCAACCCCCTGAATTATGCATTTTTTTTTTGGGGCACATACCAAATAGTCCCTCAAACATTTTTCAATACACGTTTAGTCCAAGTCTTTTTATTTTGTTCCAAAAAGTCCTTCACCACATAAAAAAAATCAATGTGTGCCGCTAGTGCGGACCTTTAAAAATAAGAGAATATTGGTTAAATGGGTGTTTGAAGGACTTCTTGGAACAAAATAAAAAGGCTTGGACTAAATGTGTATTAAAAAATGTGTGAGGAACTTTTTGGTAATTGATCATTTTTTTTTCTTTCAAAAAAATACATTTGAAATTGTTTTGTGCCAAATCCTCCAGTACTGTGAAATTTGTTGCCAAAGGTTTCCTTTTGAGGATTTTTTAACTACACATTGACTAGTCGGTTTCACCTAAAAAAAGTAGTTCACCCCACTTTTGTATTTCACTAAAAAGAAGATATAATTGTCCATGCTATTTCTTAACGTGCTGGAAGATGATGAAACTCATGATAGCCTATCCTTGTTTTTATGTGTTAGCAAGATGCTGCACCAAGTCTGTTCATTGCACCAATTAAAACTGGAAGATCAAAATGAATTTTCACATAATATATCTGTATTTACTGAGTATATTTGGTGTGACAGGTATCATGATGGTGGTCGACTGTCCGATCAGCAAATGGCTTTGTTGCAATATCAGCGAGAAAACCTTCACTTTCTGAGTGAGGAGGTACAATGTGCAATTGTTGACAAACAAAAATTTTAACTTTAATATTTCGTTGGTTTTGTTGCATATTCTGGGAATGATTTTTCAATCATTGGTGCATTACTTGTAGATTCTTCGATTGCAAGAGTGTTTAAGCAAATATGAAAGGTCTAATGAAGGGAGTGCACCTCAGGTAATGATCATTGTGGCCAGGGAATCACTATTATATTCACCGTATCATTTCACAATTACATATTATTGTTCCAGGGGTACATGGATATGTAATTGAGCGGTCTGTCAATTTATTTATTTAATAAAGTTACTCAAATTAAATTAGCTCAACCATCACCATTTTGGTTTGATCTCTCTCTCTCTCCCTCTCTCTCAATACTTCAAATTGGCATTGAACATTTGTTTCAAGGGTTCCAAAAACCTTTCAGATATGGCGTAAGTATCAGTGATTTCGCTATAGTATCTAAACCAGAGGGGTCGATTCACAGTGGGAGGTTTTTGGAAGCAAAAAACTGGATTTCGCTCGATTACAAATATTTTTAAGGAACCTTTTACTAATGTTCTATATCATAAATCTGAAATAGAATATGTATCAGCTGTTAGTTGTGATGGTCATTGAGAAATACTGTGGGAGGATATTGAGTCTAAGCTCTAGAAGCAAACTCACTTTCCATAAATAGGTGTGATGAAACTCCTCCCCCCTCCCTCTGTCTTTCTTTGGTGTCCTAGAGTCTAGAGATGTCAATGTGTTTTTTCAAAGTACTTACTACTTTTGATTTATTTCTCCTTAAAACGTTTAATGATGACTCCTAAATTGTCAGTGTTTGGTCTTAATAGTTGGAGTAGTTGTAACAAATTATTAGAATATTTTTTAATCATTTTTCTTCTAAAATTCTAATTAAAGTAGGAAAAAGTATAAAAAAATCATGAGCGATCCTTTGGGAGGGCTAATGAGGAGGAAAAGAAAGAAACTGCGAGTTACCAAAAAAGGAAATGAGTTTTGGGGGTGGTCAATTTGCTTAAAAGATCTTACTCTCTCTCTCTTAGGTAAGTGGTTGAAGGGATGATGTTTGGGATAGCCAGTTGGGGACATGAATTGAAGATTTGGTCTCTCTTATTGAGATGGTAGACGGGTTTGCCTTAGCGAAAGATGTGGGGGATAAAAGGGTTTCGGTTGACAACTCCTCCCTAGGAAGCACGGACATTCTTGAGAGAAGGCAACGAGTCCACGTGATGCGTGTGCGAACGTGTTACAAAGGAGGGTTCAAGCCAAAAATGAGGACCATTTTTAAATTGTAACTTTTATTATATTATTTTTTTATTATTTTCGAATTTTGGCCCATATGTAATGATAAGAACGTAGAAGCTTCTTGAGGAGGCAATGGCTTATGCCATTGTTTTTGTGATGGTAGCCATCATCATATCACTAGGATTTGGAATATTCCTAGAGTAACTAGGATGTCGTAGGAATATTATCCCCCTTTATTGGGAAAAACATTCGATTATCACATGACTTGGAGAAATGATAATGAGATTTTGATTAATTCTTCTTATCATTGGTTGTATTTATGAATCCTGATTCGCATGAATTTGTTTTCAAAGCGATGTTCGTTCTTGATGTGGTAGATGAGTTATGATTTCGATGGGGTGCAATTGAGAGTTGGGTTTGGATCCCCATCGCTTCCTTTATATCAGTGCCACGACAACCACCGCCATGGCATACACAACTCAACACCCACCACCACATGCGTCACCAGCTACATACCCAGACCCAAATGACACTGCCGCCTTATTTGCCGAATTTGTCAATGACTACCATCGTGATGTCAAAGCTCTTGATGGAGAAATCTAAGATGAGGGTATCTTTTAGCTAAATGAGGCGTAAGGATATTGGTTCGGGTTCAGTTTAGTTGGGAGGGATGTTTTTTGAAGCTTGAAGAATGTAACAAGCAAGTCTCCTTGGTCAAGTTGCTGTATGAGTATGAATTGCGAGGCCGTGACAAATATTTTCCCATAGTTGGGCTCGGCTGAAGTTCATGCCTCAGAGTTGTCATTCCTCGACCAAGATGGACATTGAGGTGATCTAGGGGTTGGGTTGTGGAAAGTTGTCTATGTCTGCCATGTGTTCGAGGCTTCGAATACAGCTGTAGGCCACATTGACAGCGGCAGTTGTGAGGGTCACAATGAGGCCAAAGCCTTTTCCTATGTCATCACCGGTCGAAACCCTAGCGACACAGGATTGACGGCTGGGGATAACTCTGCAAAAGGATGTCTCAGGGCTGGTGGTATCGAACAGATGGAAGATAGGTTTTCATTGGGAACATTAAAGATTAAGAAGTTAAACCTGTCTTTGCCGGTAAGGGGGTCAAATGCTGCGGCATGATCTGAAGAAAAGAAGGGAAGGCGCTAACCCTCACCCTAAGAAGTGTTGACATCGTCGGAACAGGAAGACATCATGTCATCACCACCCTACTTTTTGGCAATATTCCCCCACCGGCGTTCAAAAGACCGGTTATTGCGAGTGGTTGATGTGAAACCAGGTCGCATAGGTAAACCCTAGAAGGGGTGATCCCCTGTTTCTCACCTCGCAAAGGTTTTTGTTACACCCTGCGCCCTTTTCGTTTACTGAGGAGTTGGCTCCAACTAAGATGGCTGGACTGTTGTTGGGTCAAGACCTTAGAGAGCTTGGGCTGGTCCAGGTCGGGCTTCAGGCTGAAAAGGATAGGCGCATGTTCTTGATTGGGCCTAAAGTTAAACTGGACCAAAAAATAAATTCTGCTCATTTAAGAATTCAGGTCTGTATTTCATTGGGCTAGAGAGTCGTTCCGAAGGCAACCCAAATTTCAAAATTAATAGAATTTTATTTATGAACCACAGAATCGTGAAAATCAGTTTGGACCCCAACTCTAGAAGAACCCAATATTTTTTCATAAATATCTGTTTATTTGGTACAGGTTCCTTCAATTATCACCTCATGCTGAAGGAGTTTTTCTAAAGGAGGGAGAATGATGTGTGCGCGAGCGTGGCACATGCGGGTTCAAGCCGGAGATGAAGACCATTTTTAAATTGTAACTTTTATTTATTGTTTTATGTTTTAGTAATTAATAATAGATGGTAAAGGCATTTTGACCCATATGTGATATTAGGAATGTAGAAGATTCCCTAGGAGGTCATGGCTGATGTCATTGCTTTAGTCATGTCATAAACATTCCTAAAGTAGTTAGAATATCTTAAGAATATTCTTTTTCCCCTCCCCTATAAATATTGTATTTATTAGGAAAACATTCAATTATCACATGACTTAGAGAAATGAGAATGAGAGTTTGATTAATTTTTCTTATTATTTATTGTTGTTGTACATTCTCTTCCACAATTTACATCACGTGATTGATACATGTCGGCATCGACACTCTCCTGGCACTCTCAGACACGCCACATAATTGCACGTGTCTATAATCTACGTGTCAGACACTTTATACATGTATCCGAGTCATTCAACACTTCTTTCACATTCCTATACTTAATGTACGAGTACATAAGTAAATTTGTGAAATCATTTTGGGTATTATCCTTTAAGGAATATACTCTTGTTAAGTTACTTGTTCGACGATTGAACTGGAGTATGGCGGGAGGATGAATTGCTAATTCGTGATGCCCAAGATACTAATTTCTCCCTTTTATATTCTCTCTTAAATTATGTTAGCATTATATACTCAGCGGATTATTTTTGTTCTCTTTGTTCTACAATGCAACCTTTTAATATTAGATGTACTTGTCATAAACACATATTTGTTATTTATATATATATATATATATATATATATATATATATATATATATATATATATATATATATATACAGTCCTTCTCTTGTGCGGACTAGTTTGCATTTTAAGAATGCGGACCGGACATATGTCACCTGGCGGTGAGCCCAGAAGAGAGAGAGCGAGTGTGCCTATAATTTAGCCGATAATTTCTAGGCGCACCATTAGGTAACACATGTCTGGTCCGCATTTTTAAAATGCGGACTAGTCCGCACAAGAGCATTATTATATATATATATATATATATATATATATATATATATATATGTATCATATTTTTGTTGGTGTGTAGTGATAGTGTCCGTTTTAAGAAATTACTGTGTCGTACCCATATATAGTGTGTCAATGCTTCATAGACTCTTCAGGAATGTCCTCTTCTAAATTGTTCTTTTAAACTCTTGTGAATTCCCCATCTTTCCTTATTTCAAGCCCTGTAAGATATGGAAAACAGGGTTCAAAAGCTGGAATCTTTACATGTTTGGCAATCTAAAAAAAGTGAAAACTAGTGATATCGTTCAAAGGAAGAGACCAAAATCTTTACTCTCATTGATGTATTTCTGCAAAGAGGACAAGTAAAATTAATCATATACTATTGCATTGTGAATTCTCGGGACTCTTGTGGCATAAAGCCCCCTTCTATGTAATCTGTCTGGGATGTTTTTTACCTTTTTTTTTTCTTCCTGATTTTATATGTACTTTCTTTTCTTTTATGCGTCTCCTGTATACTTGACTGCCGGTCCACTTCCCACTGTTCAGTTTTATTGTGTGTGGCAAAAAAGAAAGGTTTTTATTGATTTCTCACTTGTTTCTGCAGGTTGATCTTGCTCATCTGTTAGCTGCTCGTGATCAAGAATTACGAACACTTTCAGCTGAGGTCATTCTTTGGATTTCTTATCCCATTTGTGTTGGTGTTTAGTGATTTATTAATTTATTGTACATTTAGATAAATGCTTCACCCTTGTTAACTTAAATGGTGTCTTCTGAATAAAATGTTCTCCATGCTTGACATCCTGGTAGTTCTATTTGTCTTCTCTTCCTTGTTGCTTTTGCTGGATTTCCATGTATGCTTGAGTTATACTTCATTCTGCCTTTTCAAATGAGTCTAAAATACTGTTTTTTAGGATATCTTTCATAGAATTTCTACAAATTACCAACAACAAAAATGCAAATACAGATACCATGTTTCCAACATCTGGGTTGATTAGGATTAATGCAATTGTTAAGTATTTTAAACTTCTCGCCCCCTTCAGGTTTCAAGATACTTCCTAGTAATCGAGTGATTTGACGAATCGGCTTATCTGTCTGACAGCTAGCTTTTTAAATTCTTGAAAAATTGTAGAATGGAAATTTTTTATATAACATTTCCCCCGTTATTTCTAATATTAGAACGAGACACCCCTAATTTTAATCTACCATTGTTTGTTGACAGGCTGAGAAGCTAAGAATCATACCCCGGTTCCCTCAACTCACAATGAATAAAAAAATAAATAGAAATACAAAAAACAGTGCTTATGTGGTTGGACCGACATGATAACTTATGATTTGATCGTGGATATGGTCCCAGATGAAGTTCAATGTCGAAAGAATATAGTAAACCCAAGTTATTAGAATTTCAGTTGGTGATGGTTGGAAGATTTTGGAAACTGAAATAGGACATTTTTAAGTTCTTAGGCTTGTAATGCTACCCAAACCAAGTTGCACACATATGCGCAGTTGTACAGACTAGCCAAGTGTCTAATAGTTCTTAACACTGTTCTAATTAGAAAAAAAACAATTAATCAGATCTTGACAATATCGTGTCATTCATTTGCTTCTCTAATCATTTAATGTTTTGCGAAGACCTAATTAATTATAGCTTCTCAAGTAATATAAGATGATACTCATGCATTGAGGGTTTTGGATCTGAATCCGATATGTTTTTTTTCCCTCTTTTCAGATGAATCAATTGCAATCTGAGCTACGGCTTGCTCGATCTCTTATTGCTGAGAGGGATTCTGAGATCCAGAATGTTCGCACTACCAATAATCAGGTCTGTTCCTCAAGAAATGGGAAAAATATTGGGTTTCAACGGTTATTTCGCTGGCATTATATCACATACTCACATGAACTCATATTTTCTCTCTTCCAACTCATACTTTCACATCTTTTAGAGATTAAGAGAAGAATGTATTGGTTTGTGGTACCAGGCCAACAAAAAAACTGTTAAACTCGATATTTTTTTTCAAGTTGTCTTTCCTTACTCTATGCATTAAATTCCCAGTGTGGAAGCCTTATTAGTTACTATTATTCTTATTATTACTATTATGTACTCCTTCCGTCCCAAATTAAGAGTCCACTATCTTTTTTGTGTTGTACCGATTTGAGAGTCCACTTTCCTTTTTTGAACATAATCAATGAACATTAACGAGTGTATCCTTAATCAATACAAAAAATCGATTGAGACTCTTAATTTGGGACGGAGGGAGTATATAAGATTACTTACCTCTTATAAGGGTACCATGATCAAAGCTTGCAGTAGAACTATTATCTTTGGAAAGAAAAACTATAATGCTAAACCTATTAGAAATCATATAGACATCCTTTGTTTGCCAAAATTATGTGTCCCCGCATTTACTCTTTAAATATTACAATAACCTCCCCTCGTCTTTTTTTTGTTACGTCTTCTACCCCCACTACCACAATAGTGAGTGTAATTTTTTTTAAAACAAATGGGGAGGCGACTCTAGTATTAAACAAGAGGGAATGCGAATGTAGTATTTGAAATAAGAGGGGAGACATCCATAATTATGACAAACAAGATGGGGGAGGCTAATTTGATACTATATATATATATATATATAAAGGTTCTCATGCATATCCATTTTGCATACCCTGTGCGGACCATTTTTTTTAAATAGTAAAAAAATATTTTTGGGCTGATTTCTTTTTTTATGGTTTTTAAACATTTCAATAGGGCCATTAAAAAAAATCAGCTCAAAATGAATTGTTTTGCTATTTAAAAAAATCGATCAAACTTTATCAGTTTTTAACACTATAAAAACTGACAAAGTTAGACCGATTTTTTAAAAATAGCAAAAAATATTCATTTTGAGTTGATTTTTTTAATGGTCCTACTGAAATGTTTAAAAACCATAGCGCCAATTTTTTTATTTATTATTTTATCAGAAATGGTCCGCGCCAGCGGCATGCAAACTAGGTATGCATGAGAACCGCTCTCATATATATATATATATATATATATATATATATAGAGAGAGAGAGAGAGAGAGAGAGAGAGAGAGAGAGAGGCTCCCTCGCCTGCAGACCTTTTTTGGGTTGATTTTATGAGTTTAAAACATTTCAGGGTACCCATAAAAAAATCAACATAAATTAATTTTTTTTTGCTATTTTAAAAAAATGGGTCAATATGTTTGACCTTTTTTTTTCATCATTTAAAAAAAAATTGTTTGCACCACACAAGCTCAGTTTTGAGTAAGTGTGTGTGTGTGTGTATATATATATATATACTCCCATTCCAAATTAAGAGTCCATTATTCTATTTTGAGCAGTCCCAAACTAATAGTCTGCTTTTCCTTTTTGAACCAAATTCCACCATAGTGAACACGGGTTGATCTTAGCCATTGATTGAGTGTATCTTTAATCTATGCAAAAAATGGATCGGAACTCTTAATTTGGGACGGAGGGAGTATTAATATTTGTATTAACAACTTATGTTATATATAAGAGTAGAACAATATACAATATAAAAACATAGAAAAGCAAAGAAATTAAACCAGAAATTTCTTTAATATATCCATTATTTAAGACTGGATGGACTCTAGATTTTCATCTATCTTATTAAACAACCCCTACCAAACAAAGGAAAAAAAAGAAAAAAATTATAATACTAAAACTTGTGTATATGTTGAAACAGTATGTCGAGGAGAATGAAAGGCTGAGAGCTATATTAGGAGAATGGAGTACTCGAGCAGCAAAGGTACTACCGATTATATTTTCTACAAACTATAACAAGTGTCGTTTGTTTTTGGCTCTGAAGTTTAAATTTTTATCCATTGAGAGTTAAGATATGTTAAAGTTGTTTGTTTTATAAAATTTAAAAGCTATTGTCATCTCTTCTGAATCATAAAGAGGTGATTTTGACTCTGAATCCCATTAAGAAGTAATATAACTATGAAAACATACATGCAAAGATTTCATGTAGGGTGCATTTGTGTTTCTTAACGCGAATATGAAGTTTGAACATGAATAATGTTTTCTGTTTTGCCTAAATAAAATCTCAAAATGAATATATTTAGGCCCCGTTTGGCAACCCAATTCCAAGGCTTGGAATTGGAATTGGAAGACCAATTTGAATTCCACGGAATTGAAAATGACCTTCTAATTCCAATTCTAAGCCTTGAAATTAGATTGCCAAACGGACCCTTAGTCTAATACATATTCTTATTATACATCTTAAGGGAAAAAATGACTTAATCTCCGAAAAATTTGAAAATAACAAACACTATTTGGTTGCTATTAAGTATGAATGGTGCAAATTCAAACTAAAGAGGCAAAACAAACGACGTTACGGAAAACAAACAAACTTTTCAGATTCAGATAAAAAGACAAACTCCAATACTATATTGTTTATTTCTTTATGTAAAATGATTTATGCTAACTTCTATTGGTGGATACGGATGTAAAAAAAAGCTCGAGCGAGCAATGGAGGCCGAGCGATTGTCAAACATGGAGTTGCAAAAGAAGATATCAACGCTTAGAAGTAGAACAACACGAGAATCTATGGGACCCACTTGAGCATTGCCATTTTGTAAACAAATGTATTCTGCTAGTCCTTCGTATTATTTCCTGTAGATGGATTGTGTACAGTTAAAGTCACTTTAGCAAATCTCATCTTTTTCACGAGTTTATTCGAGTTAGCCCTCAAAGGGTTATTTGTTTAAAGGAAAATGCTATGTGTACCAAAATCTTACACCAAGGATGTGCATCAAATGCATTTAAGTGTTATACTATTAACATGTGTAAAACACTATAATGCATTTGTTGGACATCCTATAGTACAACTCTTTAATGTATTTGGTGCACATCCTATAGACAACACTTTAATACATTTGGTGCATATTCTTGGTGTAAGATCTTGGTACGTATAACATTACCCTTGTTTAGATTGTAGAAACTTTTCACCGGTTTATCATATTGGGCTACTTTTGGAAAATTTAGTTTTAACAAATTATGAATTATAATTTAGCTATAAGACTATATATAAGAAACTGAGAGTTGTCACAAACAGTTTAAAATCGAAAAAGGCAACCTAAGGGTTTAGGTCAAATTGCAACACTGCCTGCAAGTCTAGGCGTTTGATTATATTTTGGGTTCGGGCGACAATTGCTTTTATTGCCCCACAAAAAATTTGAAAAAATGAGGCGGCAAAGCTGATCGAACCAAAAAGAATAAAAAAGATGAAAACGTTGGGGTGACAAGGAGAGTGTAAATGAGCCAAGTCGAGTTAGGATGCTCAAGCTTGGTTTGAAAAGATTAATGAGTTTGAAAATGTGTTTAAGCTTGGCTTGCTTATTACATGACCTGAGCTTGAACGAACTTTTATCTGAGCGAACTCAAGTCGAGCTCAAATAGCATGATTTTTTAATACTATTTTAGTATGATTATTGGTAATTGAGTCGAATTCGAGTTAAGCTTTAATAAGGCAACGAGCTTAAAATTTTGTTCAAGTTTGATTTGTTCACTGCAAGTGAGCTGTTGTCTAAGTATGACTTATGTTCATCCCAATAAACTTAAAATTTACGGCAAAATGACAACATATACAGATTGAAAATAATATATTTTGGCTTGGCTCGACAAAATGAGTTAAGATTCATTGTGGTTGACTCATTTTGTGTCGACGCTTGGAAATGGTCTTACGCACCTTCAAAACATGTCCTAAAAAGTCCAAGTTCGATTCAAGCGAGATATACTAATTAAGCCTCTTCACTGTGGCACAATAGTTAAAATTTGTCATGGAACTAAAACATCATCTAGTCATAGAGATAATAAGAAAAATATGCCAATGACACTTTTCGTCATTATAAATATGCCTTTAACACGGGTTACACGCCTATCACAATATCTTTACAACACGTGATACTCATTGACACCATTTTCGTGATACCCTGATGTGTCTTTAATGCATTGGTTGATAATTGTGTTACTCATAATTAATACAGTTTGATTGATCAATACATTGAAGACACATTATGGTGTCAATAAAGTGTATCCTCATAGAATTATTCTTACGCTATAGATTCTCATTGCCTTTATCTCAAGTTTTTTTGGGTCCCGTATGGATAACTTTAAATACTTGTATGTACCCCTCCTTAAAGTCACTTCTTGTATTGAAAATCAAGTAAAAATGATGCTCTTACAACAAATAAAAGGTGCTTTTAACAACACTTTTTTCCTTTTTGTTTTCCACAATAAAGGAAAAAGTCTATATGTATTAAGTTTTTTTTACCAAGTTTCTATCCCAAGTGCATTAAAATATTGTACCCTAAGTGCATGAACAATCATTTAATGCACTTGGGATACAATCTCCTCAAAAAGCATTACTCTTGGTTAAAATCACGTGAAGATGGGATTCTTTCTCAAACAGGGACGCTTCTCTCCCTAGGTCTAATCTAGCCACCTCCCGAGTCTCATTTCAGCCTCTCTTTTTCCTCTAGTGCCTCCTTATCTCTTCCTTCTACCATTCTCTCTTAGTTATGGACCAATTCCAAGAACCCAACCCACAAGAGCTAACCCCAATACAATTGATTGATTAACTCACTCTCACTCTAACTGATGAAGAGGATGAGAAGTGTATTCACAAATTTTTAGTTTTGGGATGTATTGTGGCTTATAAAGCCCTAAATAAATATTATACAAGGCGCCTGGAATCTCAAACGGAGATGGATGATTATTAAACTTAAAGAGCAACCTAACACTTTTTCTTTTGTTTTTGAAAGTAAAGAAGACTATTCCAGAGTCTTGGACCTCTCACTATGGATAATAATGGGGTATAGTCTGATTATCGAATCGTTGCGAAAAGATTTGGCAGCCGACGAGGTCGTTTTTGAGACAATAACAATTTGGATCAAAGCTTATGGTCTGCCAATTGGAAAAATCAACAAGGAGAATGGCAGAAAAGTTGGAAATTTTATAGGTAAGGCTCTTTGCATTAAAGAAATCGAGTCCAACTATGTTTTCCTCCATTTCAATGTAGATATTGATGTTAGAAAGCCAAATCCTATTCGATTTTGGTTTAGTAGAGAATACTTATAGAAAAATTGATACATTTCAAATATGAACGACTTGGAATTTTTTGCTTTAATTGTGGGATTCTTGGGGATGATGATAATAAATGGAGTGCAATCCCTTGCACTTCATAAGCAAAACCATAATATGGAGAAATAGTACCATGTGTAGAGGGCATCACGTGTTCGTGCTCAACGTAAAAAAGGACACGACACATGCAGATTTACAATTTTTGTCTGTATAGTGGGAAACACCTGGGACACGAATCACATACGTGTCGTGTCTTTAGTAAGATAAAAGGATTGTAATGATGAGTATATGTGTGGTTAATTCCCATGAGAGAGTGGAATTGTGTTATGCTCAAATACGAGCAAGGTTGATATATATGGTTAAACCCCACGTAATTAAGGGTGATGAAAATGTGAGAACTTTTGACCTCGAAGTATTGTCACACCCCAAACCCAATATCCATACTAATCATTTATTATTAGAATAATTAAATCATAATCTAGAGCCCATTGGAAATATAATTCATCTATCCATATTTTACTGTATAATGTGCATAATCAACATAATATTATTATTGTGCCATAACGAAATCAATATCAGAGTCATAATTAAGCGGACATACAATACTATGATTAACTACGATAAAATTTCACAATCATCAACTCAATCCATACTAACGCAAAATATACAATGTGTGAGTAAATTAAAATCTTCAGTGTGACAATGATAAAATCCCCACATTTAAACCCCGGCTCCTTCCAACGGTGCAACTATCAAAGTTACCGGTCATATGGTATTCTAGTTGGCAGCATACAAACCTGAAATTGTTAAAATATAACTGTAAGCATTAATCTTAGTGAGGTACTCCTTCCCTACAATGTAATAACAATTCTATATAGAATATGTGGATATAAAATCCGAACAATCCTGCCCATTGGCAATAATAAATCCTGGAACATAAGTTCCAATTAATTCTGCCCATTGGCAATAACAAATCCTGGAACATAAGTTCCAACAAATCATTGGATCTTTGTCCAATTCCAATCCTGGATCATAAGACCCAACCAATCCTGGATATTTTAATATCCAAACAAATCCTGAATACCGAAGTATTCAAACAAATCCGCTCTTAGAGCTATATTCATATTTATATATGAAACAAATCATAAGTACACTCACCTTGACAGTTTAACTGGCTTTTCCCTTGCCTTTATCCGGTACTTGTTCAATCAGCTCTTCTTCCCTTCCTATCATTCTCACAATATTAGTATCATCATAAGAATATTAATAGTCCAAAGAATAACTTCAATCATAACTCAATTCATAAGCATCATATTATTCAATTCAAATCATTCATTAAAATGAAGTCCCATCTAGACTCAGGTTCTGATATCTAACATATTCAAATTACAGCCCAAACCCTTTTTAATTATTATTGGTAATCCAATCCTTATTATATCATGTTTCCAAAACAAAAGACGACACATCATTCCGAGTTTCCTAGAGCAAAATAAGCCTATTTCTTCACTACATAGCAAATCTACCCTATAGGCTCTTTTATCGTTCATTCAACTTCCAGGAATTTTCATGATTTTTCTACATCATAAATTTCTATGATATTTCACCCAACATCAGTAAACACATTGAAAAATATAAGATTAAAGTTTCATAATTTTTAAGGTTCGTTTTCTATGTTAAGCAAAACATCGAACACATGGCGGGCATATTTTCACCCTTAGGGCAGATTTCATACCCGAACTTCAAACTCTCACCAAGGACTCATTTATTGGTATTTTCACATGATTTTCGGATATGTCATACATATATGAGTCCAGGTTAATATCCAATTGGAATCAATCGATTCCAGTAACCATACAAAAATATATGGAAGTTTGAATAAACAAAGTTTCTAAACAAAGCAATCTTAGTGTTTTGTACATTCAACTTAACTTAAACTTGCATATATCCATACATATGCACCCAAGTACGAAAGTTCAATAAACAATCAAGGATCTATGTCATATAAATCACAATTTCAAGAAAAATAACAAGATTCATGGTTGGAATTACCTTAGGGGCTTCTACGTAATTTTCTATGAATTTTCTCCAATTTTCTCCTCACTTTTTCTTCCTAACTTCCAACTTCTCTTTCCTTAGGCTTAAAATCTCTCATGGCTGCATTTTGAATGAATAAAGAGGTAATTCTAAGGGTTTAAGGTCGGCCAAATCCACCACCCTTCCCAACCAATGAGAATAAAACATTTGTTGCCATAATAAGACAAAATACTACTTAACGGATGGACTATTTTGCCCTTGTTTCGTAATTTTGGTATAACTTCTCACTCGAACCTCCGTTTCATTCACCGTTTGTTGTGTTACAACCATAACTCACTCGTCTAAAAATATATAGTTTTCACCTCAAGTCAATTGTTATGTCATAAAGGTCAAAACTAGCCTTAAACATGGACATTCCTATCGAAACCTTCAAATTTTGTATTTGTAACTAATTCGACATTTCATGCTTTTTGGAGGTAGGATTAGACTAAACATAATAAATTAACATCACATATATTAATAACACACTAATCATATCACATAAGCTAGGCATGATTTAAGCGTAATTAATCATAATTATATTGGGGTTGTCACAAGTAGGGTCACCGTGTGGTTACGGAGTATGAATTGGATCTAACTAGAAATGATTTGTTAGTAGACATGAGTAGGTGGAGACTAGAAACGAGAGGATTGATATTTTTGTTGTTTTGTTTGGGTGGCGATGACTCAATCAGAAGTTACCGTGAGAATGGATTTTCCTAAGTGTTGTGAGTGTATATTGTGGATGCATTAGTTATGTTGAAGGTTTAAGGATCTTGTAATCCAAAAGGCGGATCTTGTAAGTTTCAAAAGGCTCAAGGAAAGAGCATGTTTCTAGTGAGGGTTGTAATTATGAGTGTAAAATCGAAAGTACCCATATTAGAGATAGTTGGGGGGAGGGGGGAGCGAAAGAGGATGTTGTGACAAAAGAGAGCTCCTAAGACAATTTATGATTATAGCGTTTAGTGTATGGACATGACGTTGGCAGGTGCCCAAATGTGGATTCTGGGTATTAGAACTAAAGACGGTTCGATTAAACCTGTAGTCTTTATGTAGTTGGCGTTACTATTGGCAACAGGGTGATAGCCGTGAGTTTCACAGGATTTTTAAATTGTCACCTTGATTTAGAGTGGGTGCAATGATGCGGGGATTTAAATGCACGTGATTTATATGTAAGAGAAAGTTTTATAATTGCTCAATGTAATTTTATTTTGGCTCATTCCGTTACACAAACACTGCACCTACGTGACTACTTTTATAAATTTGAAGACAAAGTTGAAGACTTTTGGAAGATTGGAGAATCGTTCGTCATAACAACATTCAGAAGAGTTATGGTAAGCATTTATTTTTCCAGGGGATCACTTTTTAAGAGTTTGTCTTTCCTTATGGCTTAAAATTTCTTTTAAAAAAAATTATTGTAAATTTCGACGCCTTGTTAGAACGAGTTAGCTATGTCGTTTGAACGAGAATCACGGGGTCATTAGAACGAGGTTCCCACGATCGAACGAATTGTTCTTTCGTCCTTTTCTAAAATGTTGTTCGATAGGTCATTGGAAGCTGATTCGAACAAAAACGGGTATGCCATTCAAACGAGGTACATAGTCGTTCGAACAAGCGCGCTAATTTTTTTTAATTAGATCTAATCCAAATCTCTAATGTTTATCCTTTTACAATCAACTTCCTTATAAATAGAGATGCAGGATTAGAGTCTTGAAGAACTCTTTTTGAAAGCTTTTCACACCCTTTTTGAGTTCTATTTTTGATCAAACTCTTCCAATATTATTCCAAACCACCTGGAAACTTAAAGATCACTTTATCAAATCAAGAAGAACCTTTCCATTAAAAACACCCTTGTAAAGTTAATCTTTACTGCTGAATTGTGGAATTAAGGTTCTACTGCTGAAGAAGAAGAAGAAGAAGGCTGATCGATGGATACGGAGGGAATATTGCTTCTTGTGGACGACACTGGATTGGGCCGTATTCAATAAAAGAAATTGAAGACTCCGCGCGTTATACTTAGTCGGTCTAAGTAGTCTGTAAGTCGACCATGTTTGTCAATTACTCTATACCGCTGAATAAATGTTTTGACCTTTTTAGCGATTTTTTCTATGAGTATTTGCATTCTTTGTTTGCTGAATTCAAATATGAACCACATCTTTGTATGCACACTAAATTAAATCAAAGATAAAATTTGGTAAAATTGATTTTGTGTATGGTTGACCAATATACGAATCATTCCATAGAATCTGGATTCTCAAATTGGTATCAAAGCTGGTTGGACTAAAATATTATGTGATCCTTTTTAATTTTTTTTTATATCAATTTTTTAAAATTCGTAATCTTTAAAAATTCGGATTTTATAGATAATTTGTATAACAGGCTTCCTATTTTTGACGGGTCAAATTATGCGTATTAGAAATCTAGGATAAGGTTTGCTTTAAAAGAAATTGATGAAAGAGTCTGGCTTTTATGTGAAAGAGGGTGGACACCACTCACTGTGACCAATGACAACATCGAAAGTCTTAAACACGTTACTGCTTGGAGGGAGGATGAATTTAAATGGAGTACCCATAACTTTCGCAGGTTAAGTGCTATTTCTGGAGCCGTCACCCCTGATGAGTTCCGCCGTATCATGTCGTGCACCACGTCTAAAGAAGCTTGTGATACCCTCCAACTCACTCACTAGGGGACCAATGCTGTTAAAACATATAAGCTTCAAAACCTCACTACACAGTTTGAGACTATTACCATGCTAGAGTCCGAGTCTTTCGATGAGTTTTATGCACGTATGCCAGACATAGTCAATTCTAGTTTTAATTTGGGTGAGAAAGTTCTTGAGACGAGAGTTGTGAAAATAATTTTTGAGATCCTTGCTAGCTCATTGTTTTGAATTAGTTTGGTATGTTGGATACTTTTAGGTTAGAAGAACTCGTAGGAGACCTTCAAACTTACGAAATTGATATGTTTCCCAAAACTAAAAAGAAAAAGAAAATAGGGATTGCTTTGAAAAGTCAAGATAAAAAGAGGAAAGAATTTTTTTGATTCTGAGTCTGAATTTGATTTTGAGCTTGATGATTTAGTCCTTTTTGCGAATTTTTTTCTCAAAGTTAACAAAGAAAATTCTTCTAAAGAAAAGATGTTTGAGAAAAATAAAATGAGTATAAGGTCAAGAGTGTTTGTGAGATGCTATAAATGTGAGGGAAAAGGACACAAGGAACACGAGTGTCCCACCAGGCTAAAGAGACAGGGTAAGAAAGTTTCACATAAGACCACTCTTAGCAATAGTGAAGTCGAGCAAGTGGATTTCGGGGATGATCACCACATGAACCATGTATTTCGTTCATGGACAGTTACGTTAGTACTTCTAGTTTTTCCCATGCTGATGAGGACATTTCTAAACGTGAGTGCCTGAAAGATGTTTCGATTCATTATGGAGAAAGTGAGAGCGAGGAAGAGAATTTGAGTGAGGGAGAAGGTGGACTCTAAAAATCCTTTAGTGATTTTTACACCGAGACTTTAAAAATGAAAAAGCTTAATAAAGATTTGTCTATTAGGGTGTGTGATTTAATGAAGGATGTGAATGTTTTGAGAGAGTATGAGGCGTTAGTGAGTCAACTCAAGAAGGTTTTCTTTGTGTGAACAGTTGATAGTTATCGGTAGGGAAAAAAATGATTTGACCAACATCGTGGCTAGTCTTACGAGAGACCTTCAAGCTTCATTAGAGACTTGTGAGAAACTTGAAGCCAGTGTATCCTAACTTGAAATTGATCTCGAACTTACTCGGGAGGTTAAAGTCACTTTAGAGGACACATCTAAGAAGGTTGGAAAGATGCTCCTCGATCCCGCGTTAGGTAACGTTGAGAGACAATGACTAAGTTATGACGGTGCATCTACTTTCAAAGCCGCACCCGAACCGGTTCCCGAGTGTGTGATGATACCTTATGTTCCACAACTTATCCCACCTAAGAGAGCTCGTCCTAGATGTTTTAAGCAAGGTGTACCCAAGCCAGTTTATGTTTGTTCCCATTGCAAACGAATAGGTCACCTTAGAGAGTTTTGTTTTAAGCTAGGGAGAGTTTCTCATATGCGTGCTCCACGGTATGATCCCACTCGAGTTCCTATACATGTTCCCACATAAATTCCCACATATGTTACTCCACATGCTCCCGCACATCATCATAGAGATTTTGCTAGTTTTCGAGAGAAAGTAGAGTATTTAGTCAAGACTTCACAATATTTGATGGAGGAATTTTTTAGGATGTCTTCTCCTTTTAAGAACTCCTCTGGACTAATGATTGAGGTTGAGACTTAGTTCTAGAATATGGTGATTATCATGTTCATATCTTATATATCTATTGCTAGATTGTATTATCATTGTATTGATATAGTTTCCTTTTTATTATATCTTAAAACATTCCAAAAAGATTTTTCATTTTTATGAAAAAGTTTAAAAACTCCAAAAAGATTTTGTTTTGATAAAATTTTTGAAGAGACAAATATTTTTGCATTTTCGATTTTTCACCATATATGGATGAACATTTAAGATATTCGGATCACCCCTTCATTTCATCCATTTACGTGGTTTTTTCATAGTGTTTTGAGACATGACTTTGTTTCGTTAGTGTGCTTAATAATGTGTGGATATCATTACGTTGCTCATTGAAGATTACTATCTACAAGCTAGACTCCTTACCACATTTATTGCACACGTGCACGGACTTTATGAACACTGTGTTTACTTGTCATGTGTCGAATATGATGTACTCATCTCAATTCTGCTTAATAACAAACCAAATGTAAAAAGAGATAAGTTGTGCATGTAAGAACTATTACTCGGATTTCGTTTCCAGGAAAATAATGTTAAAAATCAAGCAATGAAAAGGGTCTACGAAAGATCAAAGTATTCATTGAGTTAAAAACACCATTTGCAAAAAGAGCCTAAAAAGATTAATGACAAACAAAAACAGAAGTGCCAAGGTCATTTAGTTTTTATTCATTGATGCTTCGCTACATATGAAAATTATGATTTCTTCAAATTATTTGAGAGTGAATTCTTAAATATGAGAGATTTTAAGGGAGTTAAAAAGTAGAAGATCAATGGGTTAGCACAACGGACTTTCTTGAAAAACATTAAATAGTTTGGCGTTATTGGTGTGAGAATCATTAAAATTCATGGAATATTGATTAAATCGAGTCAATTTCATTTGAGTTCGCAATTTTACACCTAAGGTAGACTTTGAATTCTTGCATATATGTTATGAATGTTTATGTTGATTTACCTATGGAAAATGTTCACACAATTACATTCCGTTTTCATGATTTAAATATTTTAGTGTTATTCCATGGTGACTATGTGTTTTGTACTATATGTATGTTTTTACTTGAAAATTTTGAAAAACTTCAAAAATAGTTGGTGGAGAACAAATGCCTTTTGAGATTATCATTACACATGCTTTATTGATTATCTTTGTGATGATATCATGCTTTTTCATGTGATGCTTGTTATTCATGCTTAGTTTCTACTCCTTTGTCTATTATGGACAAAAAAGGGGAGAGAAAATTGAGGGGGAGTTTTATTTATCTTTTAAAACTCGTATGCGTCATGGTATTTCTTATGTCTCATGTGTGTAGGCCAATTCCGCCTTGAAGATTATTTCATGGACCACACAAGATGAATACTTTTAAGTTGAAGACTTATACAAGAATGCATTTCCGTTTCTTGATTTGTGAGGGTATTTAATGTATAGTCTTTAGGGTGAATTTGGCTTCGATTTTTGTTTTGTACCATAATAGCCAAAGGGGGAGATTTGTAAGAGCAAGTTTCATAATTGCTCAATGTAATTTTATTTTGGCTTATCCTGTTATACATACACTGTACCTACATGACTACTTCAATAAATTTGAAGACAAAGTTGAAGACTTTTATAACATTGAAGAATCGTTCATCTCAACAATATTCAAAAGAGTTATGGTAGTTTGGTAAAGCCTTTATTTTTCCAGGGGATCACTTTTTAAGAGTTTGTATTTCCAAATGGCTTAAAATTTATTTTAAGTCGTTAGAATAAGGTTTCCACTATTGAACGAATCGATTTTTTCCCTTCTCTGGAATGTCGTTCGATAGTTCGTTGGAAGCTGGTTCGAATGAAAACGAGTATGCCGTTGGACCAAGATACATAGTCATTCGAATGAGTGCACGAAAATTTATTTTTAATTTGATCTAATCCAAATCTCTAATGTTTATCCTTTTATAACCAACTTCCTTATATATATAGATGTGGGATTAGAATCGTAAAGAACTCTTTTTGAAAGATTTTCACACCCTTTTTGAGTTTTATTTATGATCAAACTTTTCCAATATTATTTCAAACCCCTTGTAAACTTAAAGATCACTTTATCAAATCAAGAAGAACCTTTGTAGTAAAAACACCATTGTAGAGTTAATTTTTAATGCTGAATTGTGGAACCGAGATTCTACTCCTGAAGAAGAAGAAGGATAATCGGTGGATACCGAGGGAAGACTATTTCTTGTGGATGACATTGGACTGTACCGTATTCTGTAAAAGAAATTGAACAGTATGCATGTTATACTTAGTCGGTTTATGTGGTTTGCTAGTCGACTATGTTTGTCAATTACTCTATAGTGCTAAATAAGCGTTTTGCCCTTTTTAAGGATTTTTCCTACTTCTTCGAGTATTTGCATGCTTGGTTTGCTGAATTTAAATATGAACCACATCTTTGTATGCACACTAAATTAAATCAAAGATAACATTTGGTAAAATTGATTTTGTGTGTGGTTGACTAATATACGAATCATTCCATAGAATTCGAATTCTCATGGCTTATTAAAGTCACCGATTATTTTCGATTCCCATCACTTGTGTGATATTGCGATTTTGTGTGGTATAGATTTGAAGTTAAACTACATAGGAATATTATGGTTCGGTTTGGGTTAGGGTGTGGGAGAGTGTGCGAACCCACCATCCGTTGTGAATAAATGGTTACGTATACCTTCCATTGCGCAAGTGGAGGCATGGATTGATGCTATATCATTTTTGGGTACTTAGCTCAACGTGTGTCACTGTTGTATGGGGTATATGGGCCTAGGGTGTACCTATTTATGTGTTGTTGTTTGGGTTTCCATGGGTCAAGTGAGCATCTATGGCATGTGGAGATTCTAGGCTGGCTATTGACGCACTTATTTCATTTGGGATATAATGAAGTGCGTAATTCATAATATCTATATGTTGTATGATGACGCATTTTGTTTGGGCATTGTTGTTCTTCCGAGAGTTATCTCTTCACGTGTAAATTGGCCATTGGCGCAATTCCATGGCTATGGTTTTAGTGTTCATTAGGATATGGCTTTGGCGGCGAGTGACGCCATCCCATATGGAAATGAATATGACAATTATTGAGTATGATTAGATTGGTTATATGTGTGTTACCCATATATTTTGATAGTTGTGGACCTGTGAGAGTCCCCTATGTTGTATTACGTATTTATGAATTTATTGGAGGGCCCTAGTGGTTGATGTGTTCTGTGAGCACCTTATGCGCTTTATTAGTAATTCTTGGGCGGTGGCAATGGCCTACTATGGATTCACAGAGTTGATGTGATGATAATAATTTTGACATAAGCTTGAATGTGCTTATTGGATGTGACTATTGAGTTCAGAGTATTTATATGGGTTATATGCTAGTGGTTGCATTCTTTATGGGATGGATATGGGGTTAGTTTAGCGAGTGATTGGACTTTTCGTTCTGTATTAAGGTGGAAGGGATAACGGGTATGTGAACTATTTAGTTGTTTTGAGAACTACGAGTCTAGGGATACATGAAGTGGTGTATTGGACTAGATAGATATTCGGATGCAAATGAGTGGTTGAAACACTCCATTGGATTCAGGATGGGCAAAATATGCCTTATCAAATTTATGAGAACCCGTGATGTTTTTCGAGTGTTGTTGGATCGATAGACCTAGGGTGTTTGGGCATCGCTCTTGGACTGGGTGAGACTTTTGTTGGAATAGTCACTATTGGTATCAAGGGATGCTCTAAAATGGTGGGAGAGTGTGTCCTCACCTAATATTTGAGATCGATTGGAGAATGGTGACTATATGGTGGAAATTAATGAGTAATGTTTTCCTTATGTTGTTAAGAGCACTAACAAGAGAGATTTTTCTTAACCCGGAGCATAATTTGAAAATTGCTTTGAAAACGAGTGAGAGTTAGAAATAATGCTTCATTATGGTCGAATTGATATATTATATTATTTGTATTCGAGTTTATAGCACACACCACTTAGGTTTAGGTGGTGGATGTCACATTTACGCTTTGACAAGAGAAAGTGAGTTCCAAGAGTGAACTAGGAAAGGGGATCGAGTCATGAAGTTCGGGATGAACCAAGAAAGTTGGAGAAATCAAGGGTCACGGTGACAATCCACTGAAGGAGCCTTTAATGGGTGAATATTGGCAGACCCTTCAGTAGAGCAGTGGAAATCCCACAATTTCCCTCGACGACAGGGGCAGGGATAACAGGAAAAGCGTGCGCCAGGTGGGTAGTTTGGACCCTTTAGAGACGTTAGTTATCATTATGAAGGGATATGGTATAGAACGACTAGATGTCCCAATATTCGGGGTCAGTGAGGCCAAGGAATTACAACATAGGGAGCATCAAGGAACTTTCGCACCACTAGTAGCATGTGGGGAAATTAATTGGGTAGTAGGACGTACCTTTACTTTATGTATATACCTTATATATATATATACATATATATATATATATACACGTAAGTGGTACTATAGGGTATGTACACGCGATATTGGGTGCATTGACTCCCCAGTCGTAGCATACTATGGTAGATGTAACGCCCGCGGCCTTTCCCTAATAGGCCGAGGGGCTGTTTCACTTGATCTCACACAATAGTAATTTAAATTGTTAGTTAGGCAAACTTATTGGGCCGGGACCTCTCAATAGGCCTCGACATCATCAGAGTAAGGAAAATTCTCATTGATCACAAATATGAAAGAACAAAAGTGTTTAGATAATTACCAGGTTCCATACATTAAGCTTTACAAATTAACATTTTTCAAACAAAAGTACTAGTTACAATTAAGCGTTACAAATTAATATTTTTCAAACAAAAGTACTAGTTACAACACTCAAATCTTAAAAGTAGATCTAAATATCTTCACTTCCGCAACCTCGAATGATCTTTGTGACCCATCCTACTCTCCATGATCTCTCATCTTGAGGAAGTTAAGGAATAAAACTCATGCGCTCAAATATCCTAGTTAGGGTATAAATCTATTGTCCTCTGCTCAGCTGCCAGTGTTAGTATTCATAATAATATTTATGTATTAGAAAAATTATGAAATAAAGTATCAACAACATTATATATGACAGGATTTAAAAGTAATGAAAAAAAAGTATTTTTTCCAAACCTAGAAAGAATACTCCGGTGTCCCAAGGCTCAAACTCCCTGGGTCCTCCACTCCCCGGCTTCCCCTAAGGACCTTTAAATTGACCTTGGACTTCACAACTCTATGGAATTATTCTGAGTTCCTTGTCATCTTAGCCATGCCACAAACTGCATATTCCTCTCTTGACCACTTACACGATGAGCGATCCGCAGTCTGCTGTTAACTCCACATCCTTGATTGGGCTCTACCAAGGTGAAAGTTCCATCACTATCCTAGGATCAATCTTCATAGGACTAAACATTTTGACCTTAAGAAAAAACTATGAGGCCTTCTCTAAACCTAATGCCTTGGCTTGGTGCATCAATACCACGACATTAACATAAAAATCTAATAAAAAGCACAAGAAGATAGGCACAATAATATACTACCTACATCCTCGGCCTCAAATAAGGAGTTAGAACTTCTGATCTCCAAACAATAAGGGGTAATTTAGTAAATAAAGGTTTTAAACCTGATATAATTAATAACCTAGGTTTCCAAAGATCTAGTGGAAATGGTAATAAATGCTCTCAAGTTCAATATGAATATCATCAAAAGTCGATCTACCTTAAGGCACCCAAACCCAAATAAATCAAGAAAACAAATCTCATAATTATGATCCTAGGGTGAATAGTAAAAGTTCATGGCCTTTAAACCCCATAAAACATAGAAATCATAAAGGGAAATGAACAATAAGAATCCATGGTGTGTAAACCTTGAATATTCAGAAATCACAAGGGCTCATCTTATTCAATGAAAAACATGGAAACTAGTGTTTGTACAAGGAAAATAGGAAGATAATGAAATCCCTTACCAATAGGACTTAGTTCCATGAATAGTAAGCTATGCTACCTTCAACAACCCACTTTCCTCAGATGAAAAATTACGTCTCCTCGACTCTTTTTTCCCTCTCGAAAGCACCTACCTCTTATTAGAATCTCACTTTCTCTCTATAAATTATGAAATAGTGTTTCTAACAACTTTGGGAATAGAGCCAAGGGTTTCTTTTATAGTAAATGATGGGGAACCTAGGGTTTCTACTTTTGTCATTACTTTTCCACAAATACCCTTTCAAAAAGGCTTCTAGAAGTTGTAAAACTTGGTTTGTAAGAAATATGTTGATTGGGCCACATCATTAAACCACATCCTGGGCCCCAACCAATCTTTTGAGGTTCAAATTATGTGGCCCCTGATCCAAAACCACATTTTGGAGTTCTCAGCTGTGGCCTTCATCATTGGCCGCGTTCTTAGTACACACTCGGGAGATATAAGGCTCAGGATGGGGCTTCCAGTAGGCGCATGTGAGCCTTATTTCTTTATCTCGTGATGATACATGTACAAGCTAGTTGTGGATGAACACATGGTATTTGTGAGGTTTACGTTA
Source organism: Sambucus nigra (assembly GCA_949130495.1). Lineage (NCBI taxonomy): Eukaryota > Viridiplantae > Streptophyta > Magnoliopsida > Dipsacales > Adoxaceae > Sambucus > Sambucus nigra. The sequence goes on from OX422211.1 coordinate 381,509,488, forward strand.
CGACATTATGCTTTGGTGAATTTAGAGTACCGGATTCTTGCATTAGTTGGGAAGACTGTAATACCCCGTATTTTAGTAGATTTTATTTATTATTTATTAATTGAGAAATAAATTAATAAATGAGGTTAATTATTACTTGCGTGATAGGATAATAATAAAAATGCATGATTTAGAAGATAATTCCGTGTGTTATATATGATTAATTGATGATATTAATTAAGTGAGATTTAACAAGTCATGAGAAACCGTGTGTTATGAGGTATTACCATTTGAATTGGAATCTAGTGTGTCATAGAGGCCTAAATATGTAATTTTAGTGCTTTGAATTGGTCCTATGGGGTAATTATACCTTTCGCTAAGTTTCAGACTAGTTTGGGTAGTATTTTAGTCTTATTTAAGGCCCAAAATTATGCTTTTTAGTGACTTGAAAAATTTAAAATGATCTTATTCGTGTTAACACTCATTAGTTGAACACTTTACACACAAAATACTAACCCTAATTGCTTAAGAGATTTGGGAGAACTTGGGAATAAATTTGAGGAGAAAGAATAAGGGATTAAGATGAGGAATCACCTATTCATACCGTTCAGGTTAAGAATCTCTTGCTTAATCACTGTATAATATGCAATCGATTTACGATTTCAATGTCATGCATTTTTATTTAGATTTAGAAGCATGTTTAGGGATTTTAATCTTCTATCTTTATCATGTTCGTATTGGGTTTATCTAGGTTATTGAATTGATTTATTGATGGATTGACTTAAAATTGGGGATTGTCAAATGGTTTAGGTTATGATTCCATTGTTCGAAGTTTTAGATTGAATCACTTGTATTTATTAAACTCCTTTGCTAATTTAATTTGTAGTTATGAAATCATATGTTTATTGGACTCCATTGAATGTAAAATTAGAAACTAAGTTTAATTAGATGATTTGAAGAGACCTTTATTTGATGTTTGTAGAAAATTAATATGTGTAGAAATCATTTAGGTTTATGAATCTGTTCTTGGTTTTGATTATAGTAAAGTTTTGAATGTGGGTTGAAATCTTGATGGGTTAACAATGGAGTTTGGGCCGAAGTTCTGGAATTTTGGGGAAGAATAATCGTGTGATTTGGCATGTGGGAGGGGGAGCGAGCACATGCAAAGTGTGATTTGACAAAAACTTAAATAAACCGGATAAACAGTAAAACAAGCATACATTCAATCCTCATGGGCATTACACTCATCAAGCGAATTCACTCGAAACAGGGAGGTAACACACGGAACATGCGGGCATAAAGAGTAAATGTAAATAGAAACTAGGCCACACACATGTCACAAATGAAGAACGCTATATATAAAATGAAAAATTGTAATCTCAATGAAAGGATACCGCACACTAAAAGAGGCGAAATGCATTTTCACAGATTATAAAAATATTATGACTTTTGAATTACATCAACCTAAGATCACATAGGACTTTACTAGGGTTGTAATGTAGGTTAGGCTAGGGTACAAAATGAAGGAATGTATGTACGGATTCAAAGTATTCGGAATGAAAACTCGGGATAATGGGGAAATGCGGGCAATATCAAAATTGGAAAACAAGTTCCAAAACGGCATTAGATATATCATCGGGGAGAGTAATCAAAGCTTATTGAACACTATACACAATTACAACTTTCTCTTTCTCTTTCTTTTCTTTTCTTCATTTTCTCATTTTTTCTCTTGTTTTCTTTTGCTCTTTTGCTTTCTCTTTTTCATCACTTTTTTCACATCCCTTTTCTTTACTTTTCAAACTCTCATATGCCTAAATTGCAACCGACATCATAACAATATCATTCAATCCCAAGTAACATTCAAAACAAAGGTATGGAAAGTGTATGTATGGTTTAAAACTCCAATTTAGAGTTGGTTATGAGAATGGGTTATGAAACGAAGGGCCAGACCCACTGTTTTCTTTGTTTTCCTCTTGCAAAATAATTGAAATGAATGAATTTTTTATCATAAAAGAATTTCCCTCTCCCTTTATTTAATTTACAGATATAAATTTTATAGATCAGTAATAATAATACCAGTAATTTTCATGTAGTATACACAATACTCTGAATTTATTTATGGACTCCGCATTTTATATTTAGGCTCCAAGGGGTTAACGAGGGTAAACATATAAGGGTGAGGTCAAGGCTAATATGGACTCCGCATTTTATATTTAGGCTCCAAGGGGTTAAAATTCTTTATTTTAATTTTTCTAAGAAAAGCATACTAAGTAACTAACATGTGAGCAAAAACATGGACTAAATAAAGAAATGGATCGAATATCCCACACCTCCTAACTTAAAACTTGACATTGTCCTCAATGTGAATTAAGAACCAAGTTAAAGAGAGGAAAATAGCGATGTTACCCAAAATTGGAGCGATCCCCATAAGAACAAGTCCAAAGAGTCTACAAAATAAGTTAGTACCGAGCATAGCAAAAAAAAAGTAACGAAAAGTTAACTAATTACACTAAACTAAATTAAAAAGGAAATAAAAAATAAAGAAAGAAAGAATAAAAACTAACTATATACAACCTGTTATTTAGGCCTCACACTAACTATACACTAGAAGTCTAAATAACTGAGGGTCCACCGCAAAAACGATTTGACTTTGGAGGATAACCGGTGTACCCTCATATACAAGCAGGCCCTTCGAAAAATATGAATTCCGTTTTAACAACGGAAGGGCATGTGTAAGGCGTAAGAAAAAATCCATCGCCAATTAAAAGTTTTGGTCGGACGGTGAGGGGTTTGGATTGAACGGGTGAAAAAAACATGTGGGGACCGAGAAAAGTCGAATATCCTCCCAAGGATTTTGAAATTGGAATGGGAGGCGGCGCACACGATGGCACGGATGCGATCATGGAAGGCGACTCGAGAAAGTACTCCTCATCGGCGAAAATGTTTAAAACATTAAAGTTTGAAACCGAATCATCGGGTACTTGAGACAATGTGATGATAGAGAATGAAAATGGGGATGAAAGAAATTCAAACTCATGAGATGAACCATCATCGCATGAAGATTTAATTTCGAATGAAATAATATCATTTTCAATGAAATGCTCTTCTTTGGGGGACAAAGAAGAAATCATTTCATTGCAAATAGACATTACGTCATTTTCATCCTCACTTTCAATATCTATTACGCAATGGGCAAAGTCTAGAATGGTTTGTTCCAAAGTAGGCACAAGTACCTCATTTGGTTCAAAACATTCTTCGACCTCGAAAGTCTCGGAAGAAAAATCGTCGTCGGACTCAAATAATAAATCCAAGTCATGTTCCCACAAATGATTTTCTTCCCGATAACGATTTTCAATTTTCTCATTCTCATACATACGCAAGCGCTCACCGAATGGCATAGGTCGAGGTGCAGATACATGAAAATGGGAACTTTGAAAATTATCATCGGACTTAAACAAAAATTTATTATGATAGGAATTTTGAAAACCATTGCAATTCGTTTCAAAATTCCTATTATAAGGAGGTAAAGGCCCAAAATCATTATCATCATCATCATCATCAAAATTCCAATAACCTAAGTTTTGACTTTTGTTACACTCGCCCAAAGTCACATTTGAATTTGTTATACTTTGGGATTCTAAGTATTCACCGAAAGTCATAGGTTTGCGAGAATTGTGAGAATTATAACAAGGATTACCGAAAGAATTGGAATAATACATGCTTACCCCAAAAATGGCTCGAAGTGGAGGATTCCACAAAGTAAGTGCGCGTGGGAAAAATTCGAGCATTTCTAAGTGCTCAAATGTGGAAGTCGTACAAAAAGATTAGCAAATAATACAAATAGAAAGAAAATACTATGAAATACTAAATCAAATAAAGTCTAAAACAAACAAGTCCCCGACAACGACGCCATTTTGATCGAGCGCGAAAAGTGCGGCGCGTGTCAGACGCCGGTCGTTATTTTCGTTTCTCCTACTCAATACAAACAAACCTAAATTATGACTACACTTGCGAGGCAAGTATGGAGGTAAGTTGGGTATCGAAAATCATCCACAGGGACGAGATGCTAGAATTTATATGATTTAATACTTCGAAATAAAAGTGTAAAAGGTGATTACAAACCAAAAGAAAATATGCATAAAAGGGAAATGTTAATCTAGGCAAATGTATTGAAACTAGACTAACAAAGCGAGTGAAACTATTGGTTGCGTCGAATATCCCTCACTCGAGTTAATTTGTATAAAATGGTTACATGGGTCGACGAGTTATTACAAATGCGTCTCGTTTCGACAGTTAATTAAATCAAGGGTTGTCACGCCCCTAAATCCTCATAAAAGCCTAATAAGATTTTAGCATCAAGAAATATCCCGGAAATTACGCGCGAAAGGTCGTAAGCACGGGACATACATGATATGCCCCGTCAAATCTCCTATGCGTAATAACTAGGACAACGCACCCGAAATGTACCCGTAAAGATTATCACCAAGCAAAGCAACACGTTAACCTGAGTGAGTTCCATTCAAACACAACCTAATTTAAATTACCTAGAAAGCATGTTAAAAATGCGATAAATAAAGCGAGTAAAGAAACGCGGTAAACCTATACTAGAAAGCAATAAATGAAAGCATGTAAACCTAATTTAGAAATCATGGAAATTACACTACAAAGCAAGAAATAATGAAATACAACTATATTAATGGAGATGGTAGCACAATCTTACAAGCCCAAATGGGTGTCAATCCAAGAAGAAAAGAAGAAAAGAGCTCTCAAACCTCCAAAACCCTAACCTATCCTACCTAAAATCGTTTATATCTGTCATTTACAACAAAATTTGTATTTATACTAAGTTGGAATTAAATTAGAAAAGAAAAGAGAAAAGAAAAGAAAAGGCAAAATATCTCCTGGAAATAGGGGATCGATTGATCGACCCATTTGGTCGATCGATCGATCATGAAGAAAATATCCCATGTCAATGAGGATTGATCGATGGACCCCTTTTGGTCGATCGATCGATCAAGCAGATCCCAGCACACTGCATTGCTATTTTTGCATGCTTTCCTTTCTCGTCCGCTAAAACTCCCGTAACTTCTTCATTCTGAATCTGAATCGCACATCGTTCACCGCCACGCGAAGCTTGCGAGGAGGGCTACAACTTCCATGAGATGTTGGTCCAGGTGCCCAAGATGTGAAATAACTAAATTACCCTTGAACATGCGATCGCGTACAAAAATTGAGCGGAATGCATCCGAACTTCACACTTAGCATCCAAATACCTATAAAAGCTCAATTAACCCCTGCAAAACATGTTAATGTAGAAATCCGAGGTTGTCTGGTTAACAAGCATAAATATTGGGAATAAGATACTCGAGAGGGCTAAAATGCGTAGGTTCGGAGGATGAAATACGCAATATTTACGTATCATCACTCAGCCGATCACCTTCGCTTGCGGTCCAAAATATAGGATATCCACTTTATCTATATCTCACAGTGTGTGACTATATAGTGAGATCAACCTTGGTATGTGACAAAGAGGGGTGCCAAATCCTAATATATTATGTTAGGAAGACACTTCTAGGTGCTGAGAAATTCTACCTTTCTCTAGAGAAGTTATCTTACTCGTTGGTAATTGCCCATTAAAAATTAAAACATTATTTAGAAGCCCAATCTATCACAGTTATCACTTCCTTTCCACTCAACGCAGTCCTGAGAAAGGCCGACTTCTCCGGACGGATGTCTAAGCGGGTGTGGGTACTGGGGAGGTTCGATATCCACTATCAACCTAAAATCGCAATCAAATGACATATGTTATCATATTTCATTGCTAAGTTTGCTAAGGTGCAGGAGCATGATGAAAGAGAACTCATCGACCAAGTGACCACTAAAGAGTTTGATTAACTCAACAAGTGGACACTCTATGTTGATGGGGCCTCCAATTCAAAAGATACAGGAGTGGGGATTATACCCATAACTCCAGATCAAACTGTGTTCGAGCACAGAATTTGGCTTGGCTTCGAAGTATCCAATAACAAGGTTGAAAATGAAACCTTCATCACAAGATTGAAGAAGGTTGTATCCCTTGGAAGAAGTCACCTTGAAGTCTTTTAAGGTTCAAATATGGTATTCAATTAAATATCAGGAGACTAGAACTCCAAGGATAGTCGCATGTCGGCATATTTGCAGGTCGCTCAGGACCTGGTCACCAAGTTTAAGAAAGTTCAAATCTAACAATTTTTGCGATAAGTAACAACCATGAAAATGTATTGGCCACTTTGTCCTCATTCGTTGACTCTGACCTTAGAAGAAAATTTAAGGTGGAGTAACATGCACAACCAACCATTGTGAAACCGATGGTCGCCGAATAATTCATGACTTCCCAAAAAGCTCTTAACTGGACAAATCCGACCATGACATACTTATGATAAGACGTCATTCCCACCGACGAGAATCAGGCTCACGAGATAGAATTCAAGGCTACCTGATTTTATTACCTCTCTTATGGTGTAAAGTTATGTAGATGATCCTTCACTTGACCTTACCTCCAATGCCCACTTCCCAATGACGTCGATCAAGTTCTTTATGAGGTGCATAAAGGGATATGCGAAAACCATGTCGGGGGTAGATTTTTAGCATTCATGGACATAAAGGAGGGATATTAGTTATGTTCATCCCTATCTCCCACGATCGGCGCTTGTGCATGCGCGCGGTGGTTTGGATTTCCGCCCTTCCTCGGGGCACTTCTACCGTCATCAAAATGTGGGGGTGATGTATGTGAAATAGAGTCGCCAGCCTATTTTGCGCAAAACAGGAAAAATAAATGTTGCCGCCTCGAGAGAACGGCATTAAAGACATACTGATGCTTGCAAAACTAATTAGTTCAAGGATTCGGGGGTTAAGTTACGGAATGGGAAGGTGTTAGGTACCCATCCCACCCTTTTGATCTCTCATGGGTATGTGTTATTCTATTCCTTAATAACTCCGTGAAATGTGTGTGCGTGTATATATAAATGGAGAATGGAATTTCTCGACTCGCGTCATGGAGAAAGGCGGAGTGAGGTCATCCGTAGAAGAGTTCTCAAAATAATAATAAAAAATATAATGTGTGCATTTTTCTGGTCACCGATCGTTTATAGAAAGACAATGTTATAAATTTGAGGAAATGCGAGCATGAATCACAAATATAATATCTGAAAATAATATAAAAATAGGAAAAGAGGACTCGAATCTCTAGTTTTCTCGAGATGCTTATGTAGCCTAAAAAGGCATCAAAGTCGACGTAGTTTGCATACAATACGAGGGTAGGATTTATCCCTAAATCCAACTGGGGAATTTCTTATATGTGTGAGTAGGAAAAGGATATTTTAATGTGACAAAATATAGTGAGAAATCCTCGGTTGGAATTTATAAGAAAATCCACTTTTTCTTATTTTTGTTTTTTTATAGAAAATATAGTATATGTAATACTATTAATAAAAAAGTGGAATATTAATATGTGTGAACCAACAAAGATGAAATGCTAAAGTAAGAACTTAATAACTAATGCGAAAATAAGGAAATTTAAAGAGAGAGGGAAAGGTTTGGACCTTCTTTGAAAGCTTGGAGATTGATCTTGATTGTTGAAGGGCTGCCCTTGCAAGGGAATGGAGGCGGTAGGAGGAGAGGGAATGGAATTTGCTAAATTAGGTAAGAAAAGGATGAAAATGGAATGTGGGAGAAGGTTTCAATATAGAAATTATGTTGACTTCGAATTAATGTTGCTGAGATCACTGAGAGGGATGTTTCTGAGGGGCATTTCAAAGTGAGCTCATGCTTCCTTTATATAGGGTCAAGGGGGTGCCGATCGGCATTATCCTGTCGATAGGCAAGGAAATGGGTTTGCCACGTGCATATTTTCTGGAAAAATGGTCGTAAAATGAAATTCGTAAGTCTTAATCGTTCATGGGACGTACCATTGGAAAAGGTATTCAGAGACCTTTAAGAATCAATTGGGATGCTCCCTGGTTCGGGAGTTGACTATGGTTAAACGGGGCTCAAAAGTGCTCGTCGGTCTTTTGGACGAGAGATTCCAGAAGGAAAATAGATCGTTCATTCGAAATGTAAGGCCAATTCGCGCACAGGATGGATCTTTAGAAAAGGGTATTCAGAGACCTTTGAATATTCATTAAGTCTTATTCAGTTTGGAGACTTAACCTTGATCAAATGGGGCCCAAAAGCACCCAGTGACCCTTCGGAGTAAAATGGGTCATTCGTCCGTACCGTAAAGCAAATTTGTGCATGAGGCTGACTGTTAGAAAGGCAATTTAGAGACCTTCGAAGATTAATTCAGTCTCGTTAGAGATGAAGAGTTGATGAGAGTCAAACAGAGCCCAGGAGTGCCTAGTGGCCTTCGAATTAATTTTTAGGGGGAAATTAACCATTCATCCGAGCCGTGAAGCTAATTCATACACAGGGAGGACAATTGAAAAGGGGATTTAGAGCCCTTTACAGATCCATTGAGCTTTCGCTCCGAAAATGAAGTTAATTTGGGTCAAAATGGAGTCCGAGAGCGCCCAGTGGCCTTTAAATCGTGTGACACCCCACCTAATTAAACCTTAGGTGATCAAGCCTTAATTCAATTAAAACAGGTTTATTAAATGGTTCATTCTTAGCATCACTGCCGAAAACTTTTTAATTTACTAACCACCTAAGTGAATTTTTGGCGAGTGCCAAATTTTATCTTCTTTAAGCAGAACAAATAATCCATACCCACACATTATAATTCTAGTAATAATAAAACAGTTGCATAAATAACTGAATGCAGGTAAAGTCTTGCCGAAAACCACGGCCAATAAAAGACAACTCAAAATCCAGAATCAGAATAACTGTAAAAGTAAATATAGGACAACATGTCCCAACTAAGAGTACTAAAATTGAGATCCTGTACTAGAACAAAAAAAAGAAGTGTCTAAACAATCCCTGCAACATCCACACGTGCTGCAGCTCCCAAATCCATGAAATGAAATCATGCTGGGTGTCCTTGTGGCTGGGCACCTAAAAGGTTTTTAAAAATTTTACATAGCAAGAGTTAGTACTCAAAACATTTGAAAATATTTTGCAAGCAGTTATCACAATTGAGTTATTGATTACACATATTAAAGTTTCGCACAACTCCCTTGAACTTTCTCACCTCTTTCTATAGTGCATGTCTAACGAGGACACTTAGTTCACCTAGTTATACTACCCATATGCGTAGGTAACTTATTTACTGTTCGTTATCCTTATTCTTGTAATAATTACATCAAGCTATAAATTATTACTAAGATATTTACAATTCATTTCATTATATACCATTCTCAATCTGTACATTATGCATATAGAATACATTTTATCACATAGTCATGTATTTAATATCTGTTATCATTAACATATCCTTTTACCACACATAAAGGACTATTGGTTCGAAATGATTCATCGACCCCAAGTAAGAGTTGGTTCGGAATGATCCATCGACCCCAACTATTTAAAAATATAAATATATACACATATTCTGGTTCGGGACTCTTTCATCGCGACACCAGTTTAAAGTTTGGTTCGACATTCTTCATCGACCCCAAACATATAATAACTTTATATTAGTTCAGAATGTCACATCGACCCTAACATAATTAATTTAGGTAAAATTCTCTTAACCCAAACTTTTATATAATTTTGTAGGTACACACCCGACCTATCAAATCATGCCCGTACGTAATATATTTTACATATATTCACCGTTCTCATTAATTACAATTTATTTTACTATTGTATTTACTCGAGTATTCACGCAACTCTAAGGGCCCTAGTTACCCCTCCCTTAATTTAGTAGTTAAGTTAACTTTAACTTACTGGTATTTTTCCGGAATTAAATCTCACTCTTTTCGTAATTAAATTCTCACAATCCCAACCTCGGCTCAATCGATCGTCCTCCCGTTGCTCCATTTCTCCAAAATTCCCACTCAATCATTTATGAAGAAATCTAATGGTACACCTACTAGTATTTGTGAAGTCTCCTCATAGGTAAAATATCATCACTAAGGTTCCCATTAAGCGACGGTAATTAAAAGGAAAATTATTCACAAAATTCTCTGAAGTCCAGCCAGGTTCGATCGATTGATGGGATATGGTCGATCGATCGACTGCTCGATCGATCGACATTCAAGGGTCGATCGATCGATCAAGTAGTGACAGACCCAGTTCGTCTTCTTCATGCGGGTTTCTCCATTTTTATCTATCTATCTTTCATGATACTCCACCATATTTACAACCAACAATTTCTAATCATTTCTACATGTTCTGGGATGATTACTAACGATTTAAAACAACAAAATCATTATAAATCTTTGCCCAATTAACTAAAAATCTTACTAATATTCAAGAACCCTAAAAATACTTTCTTTACATCTTTCATCATAATTCCAGATTTTTAGTTCGATTCAATCATCTAGTTTTCTATGATATCAGAATATTTGGAGATCCAAAAATGTCCTACATGCTAATCCCTACCAATCATGGATTATAATCAATTGTTTTTCTCCCAAAAATATCATAAAAATCATGTTCTTTATCAAGCTTAAATATGGGTATTATAACTCAATTTATTTTGCAAATAACCACTTGCCTTATGATTTATACGGTCTGATTTCGTGGTTGTTGATGATGGTTGTTGATTTTGATCCTTCAATCCTTCTTCCCAACAAATATGTGGTGAAATCTCCTTAGAATTTCCCTTCCTTCTTTCTTTTGCCTTAGGAAATTACCTCTGTCTCTTCTCTAATGGCTATGGTGTATTTTCTTTCTTTTTAACCCTAGCCTCAAGTCTTATAATCTGATTTAGGGTTTCAAAATTCGTAGGTCTACTTACCCATAAATGTAAAGAGACCAAAATTCCCTCGAATGGTCCCGGTTTAGCCCGAAAATGACCCGATACTCAATTAGTACCCCCGGGTACACTATTTTAACTAATTCGACCCTTTCGGAATCATCTGTGGACTCTAAATTACCTTTTGAGTCTCTTAAAATATTTTTCTCATCTCATCTTCAATTTTTCTCTACGCGCGACACTCGATTGAGATAATTCAGGTACGTCCATAAAATCGCTAGACCGTACATATCAACATTCAAAATTTACTATTCATATTTAGTAAATTTTTAATCATCATATTAATCTTTATTAACATAATCTCACATTAAATTACTCTACTCACGTAATTTAATTTAAAACGTGTCACATTAAATTACTCTACTCACATAATTTAAATAAACGTATTTTATCACATTAAATTACTCGATTCGCGTAATTTAATTAAAACGTATTTTATCATATTAAATTACTCTACTCGCGTAATTTAAATAAAATGTATTTTCCTAATTATGCAGAATTACGGGGTATTACATACTTCCCCCCTTAAAAAGGAATTTCGTCCTCGAAATTAGAAAATACCTGCTGTGAATAATCTTTATTAACATAATCTCACATTAAATTACTCTACTCACGTAATTTAATTTAAAATGCGTCACATTAAATTACTCTACTCACGTAATTTAAATAAACGTATTTTATCACATTAAATTACTCGACTCGCGTAATTTAATTAAAACATATTTTATCATATTAAATTACTCTACTCGCATAATTTAAATAAAATGTATTTTCCTAATTATACAGAATTACGGGGTATTACATACTTCCCCCCTTAAAAAGGAATTTCGTCCTCGAAATTAGAAAATACCTGCTATGAATAATTCGGGATATTGCTCTCGCATATCCTCCTACCGTTCCCAAGTAGACTCATCCATATTGTGATGTCCCCACTGTACTCACACTAAGGGTACCACCTTGGACCATAGTTTGCGCTCACTATAATCCAGAATCGATCTCCTCCAGTGGAATGTGCCAGAAGGCTCTCTCACTCCTCTTGTATTTCTTCAGCGATGCCACATGGAATACATCATGTATTCACTGAAAATGCTCAGGGATTCCCAATTTGTAAGCTACCGGTCCCACCATCTCAATGATAGAAAACGGCCCCACATATCTCGGCGCTAATTTCCCTTTCTTGCCGAACCTCATAATCCCTTTCATAGGAGAAACTCGAATTAATACCTGGTCGCGCACATCTAGTTCCACGTGTCTCCTACCGGCGTCAGCATAACTCTTCTGCCTATCCTGAGCTATTCGAATACGTCCTCGAATCAACTCTATTTTGGAGGAAGTCTCCTGTATCATCTCTGGCCCCAATAGCTTGTTATCCCCCACCTCTAACCAACAGGCGGGCGAATGACAAGGCCTCCCGTAAAGTGCCTCGAATGGAGCCATACTGATAGTGAATTGGTAAGAGTTATTACGTGCAAACTCCACCAAAGGAAGGTATGGCTCCCAACCTCTCCCAAAATCTAGGACACACATCCTTAGCATATCATCCAACATCTAGTTTACCCTTTCAGTCTGACCGTCCGTCTGTGGGTGATACGCCGTACTCAACCGTAAGTCGGTGCCCATGGCCTCTTGAAAGCTCTGCCAGAAATGTGACACAAATATTTTATCTCGGCCCGACACAATATTAATAGGAACTCCGTGAAGCTTCATAATCTCTGAAATGAATAGCTGCGCGTACCGCATCGTATCATAATCCGTACGAACCGGTAAGAAATGAGCTACCTTAGTCAGCCGATCCACTATCACCCATATGGAATCGTGACCCTTCTGTGATGTTGGTAACCCAGTAATAAAATCCATCGAGATACTCTCCCACTTCCACATGGGAATCTCCAGTGGTTGTAGCATCCCTGAAGGCCTCTGATGGTCAACTTTTACGAGCTGACATGTAGCACACTTTAAGATAAATTCTGCAATATCTCGTTTCATACCTGACCACCAATATAATCGTCGCATATACTGGTACATTTTGTGCCAACCTGGATGAACCGAAAATTTTGACCCGTGTAACTCCGTCATAACGGCATGTCTCAAATCATCATCTTCGGGTACTATCAGCCTACCATTAAACCGTAGTCCGCCCTCTGAGCTGATGGAGTAGGACTCTGCCCCCTCAGCCAGTAACTATCGTACTTTGTCCTGACAAAATGGGTCCTCGGCCTGTGCCCTCACTACCCGTAGAACACTCTCAGGAGTGATAGCTAAAACTGCCATACATGATCTAGCTATCTCATCCTCGTGTCGAAGTTCACTCCACTTTGCCTTCCAAATTTCTGCCAACTCTCCAGTAGGTCTTCTGCTTAACGCATCTGCCACCACGTTAGCCTTTCCAGGATGCTACTGTATATCAAACTGGTAGTCCTTCACGAATTCAAGCCACCTCCTTTGCCTCATATTCAGATCCTTCTGAGTGAATAGATACTGCAGTGACTTATGATCCGTGAATAGAGTGAACTGCTCACCCAGAAGATAGTGTCTCCATATCCTCAATGCGAAGACAACCGCTGCCAACTCGAGGTCATGGGTGGGGTAATTCTTCTCATGTGGCTTAAGCTTTCGGGACGCATAAGCTATAGCCTTCTCTTCCTACTGTAACACACCCCCAAGCCCTTGTAAGGACGCATCAGTATAGACTTCGTACTCCACTCCGCTCCTAGGCAAGGCAAGAACGAGTGCTGATGTCAACCTGCCCTTTAATTCATCAAATGCTAACTGACAACTGTCACTCCATACGAAGGGTACTCCCTTCCGAGTCAAGTTCGTCAAAGGTCCGGCAATTTTTGAGAACCCCTTGATGAAGCGACGATAATAACCGGCCAACCCCAAGAAACTGTGAATTTTGGTCGGTGTCGTGGGCTGTCCCCACTCCCTCACCGCCGATACCTTATTCGGGTCAATAGAAATGCCTCTGCTAGGTACAACGTGGCCTAGGAACTGAACCTCCCGAAGTCAAAATCCACACTTCTCAAATTTGGCGTACAACTGATGGTCCCGCAATGTCTGTAGAACCATTCGTAAATGTTCAGCGTGTTCCTCCTCCGTGCGAGAGTAAATCAGAATGTCGTCTATGAATAAAATCACAAACTGATCCAAAAACTCCTTGAATACCCTGTTCATGAGATCCATGAATACTGCCAGCACATTAGTTAGTCCAAACGGCATCACTCTGAACTCGTTTGACCCGTACCGCGACAGGAAAGCAGTCTTGGGTACATCCTCTTCCCGAATGCGCAATTGGTGGTAACCTGACCTCAAATCGACCTTTGAGAAGTATGCAGCCCCTCTCAACTGATCAAACAAGTCGTCAATCCTCGGCAACGGATACTTATTACGTATCGTCAATTTGTTCAGGTCTCTGTAATCTACACACAGACGAAGTGAACCATCCCTTTTCTTTACAAATAACACCGGCGCACCCCATAGCGATGTACTCCATCGAATGAAACCCTGTCCTAATAGCTGCTGAATCTGATCTCTCAGTTCACACATCTTCGAAGGAGCCATGCGATACGGTGCTCTGGCAATCGATCTCGTCCCCGGTGTTAGGTCAATCACAAACTCTATCTCCCTGCTGGGTGGTAACCCTGGTATCTCCTGAAAGACATCCTCAAAATACCTCACCACTGGGATTGAGTCCAGAGAAATGACAACCCCATGTGAGGTCTCCTCCTCAATATAATATAAATGAGTTCGCGATCCTCCCTCGGGGAGTGGCATTGCCACCAGGAACATATCTTGTCCCATGATGGAGAACACGATAGTCCTCTCATAACAATCTACCATTGCCCTATACTGCGCCAACCAGTCCATACCTAGGATGACGTCATATCCCTCCATATACAGCACTAGGAGGTCCATCGCTAGACTTAATCTACCCACCATAATGTCCACACCCTTACAAATCGAGTGTATAAAGGACCCACTACCTATTGGTGACTCCACGCACATAAGATGAGTGTCATCTGTTGCTAATAGTCCGGCTTCCCGTGCAAATCTAGTGGCAATAAACGAATGCGTTGCCCCCGTGTTAAACAAAATACTACCCTCAAGTCCATGAATAGGAAACATACCCGCAACTGCCGGCGGTGCTGGAGGTGCTGGCTGAAATGGGATATCACGGACGTTGAACACACGTCCGTACTACATCTGTCCTGGCTGTGGGGCCTGTGCTACTGCTGGGGCTAACGGAACCTGCTGCCCCTGTTGGGCACCCTGTTGTTGTGCCCTGTCTGGCTGTGGACAATTTCTACTCTTGTGACCCTGCTGGCCACAAGTGAAACACTGACCCTGAAACTGTCTCTACCCTTGGCCGTGACATTGTCCCTGTAGACCTTGACCTTACTGTCCTCCGTTTTGATTCCCTTGGCCCTGTCGGCCCTGAGGAACTTGTTGTTGGGGACCCTGCTGGCCCTGTCTGTCAAAGCGATGCCTCCCGTACTTAAACTTCTTGGTAGGGTTCCCCTGTCGGGAATCCTGCCCTAACTGGCCCACTGTTTGCTGTTGTGGTGTGCTGTTGTCGCAACTTCCACCTACTTTGCCCGGCTGGCTAGGCTCACCTCTCTTGTTTCTCCTCGCATGAAAGCGGTGGTCCTGACAGTGTAGTAGAGCGGCATTGCCGACATCAGTATAAGTCACTAACGCCGGATTGCCGATCAAGTGTTGCCTGATTCTCCAGGTCAAGCCATCCATAAATTTTGACTTCTTCCTCTCCTCATCGCTCACCTCGTTTGGCATAAAGTTAGCCAAGCGGGTAAACTCCTCCTCATAATCAGCAACTGAGCGATCACCCTGAACCACTTCGCTGAATTTCTTCCTCATCTCTGACTCTACTGCTGGAGGGAAATACTTGCGGTCAAACCACACCCAAAACTCAGAAATTCCCATAGTATCCCTTTCCTCGGTGGTGGTAACTGACTCCCACCACTGTAAAGCCGCTCCCGACAGACGGAAAGTGGCTAGAATTTATTTCTGTACCTCGGTGCACTCTAGCATGCGCAAGTGGCGCTGGATATTTTTCTTCCAGTTGCACGCCTCCACTACATCGGTACTACCCTGAAACTCGGGTGGGTGTCCTTTCTGAAATGTCTCTCTGACTCACTTCCAAGTAGATGGTCCTGTTGGGGCCTGAACTACCGGTGCCATGAGAGGAGGTACTTGGGGCTGAGGAAAATGGGCTGCAATGGCCCTCATAGCTGTCTCGACTGCCTGAGCCACTATCACTACAACCTGAGTGGTGGAAATTAACTCGGGTGGGGGTGGTGGTATCGGCACCTGTGGCTCCTGATGAGCCCCCCTCACCTCATCTATGGCTTCAGCCCTCTCCGCTCGCGGTCTCCTGGGTGTCATCTGAAATAAGATTCAAATTGTATAAGTACACAATTTATACAAAATTTAAGAGCAGATGTACGATAACGCAAAAGCGGATATTGAATCAACAATCCTAATAGTAGGGCTCTAATACAACCAAACGTTACGCTGAAACACAGTAAGCCGTACAGATCCTATGGATACTAGAACCTGATGCTCTGATACCATCTGTGATACCCCGCCTAATTAAACCTTGGGTGATCAAGCCTTACTTAAATTAAAACAAGTTTTTTAAATGGTTCATTCTTAGCATCACTGCCGAAAACTTTTTAATTTACTAACCACCTAAGTGAATTTTTGGCGAGTGCCAAATTTTATCTTCTTTAAGCAGAACAAATAATCCATACCCACACATTACAATTCTAATAATAATAAAACAGTTGCATAAATAACTGAATGCAGGTAAAGTCTTGCCGAAAACCACGGCCAATAAAAGACAACTCAAAATCCAGAATCAGAATAACTGTAAAAGTAAATATAGGACAACATGTCCCAACTAAGAGTACTAAAACTGAGATCCTGTACTAGAAAAAAAATGAAGCGTCTAAACAATCCCTGCAACATCCACACGTGCTGCAGCTCCCAAATCCCTGGAATTAAATCATGCTTGGTGTCCCTGTGGCTGGGCACCTAAAAGGTTTTTAAAAATTTTACATAGCAAGAGTTAGTACTCAAAATATTTGAAAATATTTTGCAAGCAGTTATCACAATTGAGTTATTGATTACACATATTAAAGTTTCGCACAACTCCCTTGAACTTTCTCACCTCTTTCTATAGTGCATGTCTAACGAGGACACTTAGTTCACCTAGTTATACTACCCATAAGCGTAGGTAACTTATTTACTGTTCGTTATCCTTATTCTTGTAATAATTACATCACGCTATAAATTATAACTAAGATATTTACAATTCATTTCATTATCTACCATTCTCAATCTGTAGATTATGCACATAGAATATATTTTATCACACAGTCATGTATTTAATATCTGTTATCATTAACATATCCTTTTACCACACATAAAGGACTCTTGGTTCGGAATGATTCATCGACCCTAGGTAAGAGTTGGTTCGGAATGATCCATCGACCCCAACTATTTAAAAATATAAATATATACACATATTCTGGTTCGGGACTCTTTCATCGCGACACTAGTTTAAAGTTTGGTTCGACATTCTTCATCGACCCCAAACATATAATAACTTTATGTTAGTTCGTAATGTCACATCGACCCTAACATAATTAATTTAGGTAAAATTCTCTTAACCCAAACTTTTATATAATTTAGTAGGCACACACCCGACCTATCAAATCATGCCCGTACGTAATATATTTTACTTATATTCACCGTACTCTTTAATTACAATTTATTTTACTATTGTATTTACTCGAGTATTAACGCAACTCTAAGGGCCCTAGTTACCCCTCCCTTAATTCAATAGTTAAGTTAACTTTAACCTACTGATATTTTTCCAGAATTAAATCTCACTCTTTTCGTAATTAAATTCTCACAATCCCAACCTACGGCTCAATCGATCGTCCTCCCGTTGGTCCATTTCTCCAAAATTCCCACTCAATCATTTATGAAGAAACCTAATGGTACACCTACTAGTATTTGTGAAGTCTCCTCATAGGTAAAATATCATCACTAAGGTTCCCATTAAACGACGGTAATTAAAAGGAAAATTATTCACAAAATTCTCTAAAGTCCAGCCAGGGTCGATCGATCGATGGGATATGGTCGATCGTTCGACTGCTCGATCGATCGACATTCAAGGGTCGATCGATCGATCAAGCAGTGACAGACCCAGTTCATCTTCTTCATGCGGGTTTCTCCATTTTTATCTATCTATCTTTCATGATACTCCACCATATTTACAAACAACAATTTCTAATCATTTCTACATGTTCTGGGATGATTACTAACGATTTAAAACAACAAAATCATTATAAATCTTGGCCAAATTAACTAAAAATCTTACTAATATTCAAGAACCCTAGAAATACTTTCTTTACATCTTTCATCATAATTTCAGATTTTTAGTTCGATTCAATCATCTAGTTTTCTATGATATCAGAATATTTGGAGATCCAAAAACGTCCTACATGCAAATCCCTACCAATCATGGATCATAATCAATTATTTTTCTCCCAAAAATATCATAAAAACCCTGTTCTTTATCAAGCTTAAATATGGGTATTATAACTAAATTTATTTTGCAAATAACCACTTGCCTTATGATTTGTAGGGTCTGATTTCGTGGTTGTTGATGATGGTTGATGATTTTGATCCTTCAATCATTTTTCCCAACAAATTTGTGGTGAAATCTCCTTAGAATTTCCCTTCCTTCTTTCTTTTGCCTTAGGAAATTACCTCTCTCTCTTCTATAATGGCTATGGTGTATTTTCTTTCTTTCTAACCCTAGCCTCAAGTCTTATAATCTGATTTAGGGTTTCAAATTTCGTAGGTCTACTTACCCATAAATGTAAAGAGACCAAAATTCCCTCGAATGGTCCCGGTTTAGCCCGAAAATGACCCGGTACTCAACTAGTACCCCCGGGTACACTATTTTGACTAATTCGACCCTTTCGGAATCATATGTGGACTCTAAATTACCTTTTGAGTCTCTTAAAATATTTTTCTCATCTCATCTTCAATTTTTCTCTACGCGCGACACTCGATTGAGATAACTCAGGTACGTCCATAAAATCGCTAGACCGTACATATCAACATTCAAAATTTACTATTCATATTTAGTAAATTTTTAATCGTCACATTAATCTTTATTAACATAATCTCACATTAAATTACTCTACTCACGTAATTTAATTTAAAACGCGTCACATTAAATTACTCTACTCACGTAATTTAAATAAACGTATTTTATCACATTAAATTACCCGACTCGCGTAATTTAATTAAAACGTATTTTATTATATTAAATTACTCTACTCGCGTTATTTAAATAAAACGTATTTTCCTAATTATGCAGAATTACGGGGTATTACAGATCGGTACTGGGAGTATATCCTAGGGTTTATGGTGAAAGAGAAAGTTATAGGGACCTAAGGAGATGTTAGGAGTGTACTAAAATGTGGTGTCTATAGATCCCCTTAACGGATGAGCTTGTAACAAATGAATGCCGTTGAATAGACACCACATCAACATTTTGGGGAAATAGGTCAGTTCTAAGGACCAAAAAGGACAAGGATGACCAGTTCAGAGGGTAAAGGTCGATTATGAGGAGCTAAGGTAATGCCGGGGATGATCGATTCTCTGGGTCAAGGTCAATTAAAAGGACTTAAAGTTATAAAAACCAAATCTATGGGTCGAGGTCATTTATGAGGACCTAAAGTTTCGATGACCAATTCCGAGGGAAGAGTCCAATTCTGAGGACCTGAAGTTATGTAGATCGATTATGAGGGTTGAGGTCAATTCTAAGGACCTAAAGTTGAGGGGAATAATTGTGAGCGTCGAGGTCAATTCTGAGGACCTAAAATTGAGGGGACTGATTCTGCGGGTCGAGGTTAATTATGAGGACCTAAAGTTGAGGGGACCAATTATATGGGTTGAGGTCAATTCCGAGGACCTAAAGTTAAGGGGACCGACTCTGCGGGTCAAGGTCAATTCTGAGGACCTAAAGTCGTGACGACCGATTCTGCGGGTCGAGGTCGATTCTAAGGACCTAAAGTTGAGGGTATCGATTCTGAGGGTCAAGGCCAGTTATGATGATCGATTCTGCGGGTTGAGGTCGATTTTGAGGACCTAAAGTTAAGAGGATCGATTCTGCAGGTCGAGGTCAATTTTGAGGACCTAAAGTTGAGGGGATCGATTCTACGGGCCAAGGTTGATTTTGAGAACCTAAAATTGAGGGAACCGATTATGAGGGCCAAGGTCAATTTTGAGGACACCAATTCTGCGGATTGAGGTAAATTCTAAGGACCTAAAGTTATGACGACCAATTCTATGGGTTGAGATCGATTCTGAGGACCTAAAGTTGAGGGGACCGATTTTGTGGGTCGAGGTCAATTATGAGGACCTAAAGTTGTGATGATCAATTCTGCGGGTCAAGGTTGATTCTAAAGATGTAAAGTTGAGGGGACCAATTCTGCGATTCGAGGACGATTATGAGGACTTGAAGTTGAGACGACCGATTCTGAGGGCCGAGGTCAATTCTGAGGACCTAAGGTAGAGGGTTGTTCTTATGGGGAAAATTTTGAATTATCTTGGGGATGCAGATGCACCTCGTTCTGTGGAGGATTGTGTTGTCTTGAGACTCTTCTAGGGAAGGTTTTACCTTTCTCGAGACAACTGATTGGGGATAGTTTTATCGGGGAAGCTAAAATTTGCTTTTAGCTTGGAGATCCTGTTGGGGAAAAAGGTATTATTTTGAAATTTTACTGGGGCGGCATTAATTTGAGGTTTGGATTCCATTGGGGAAGACTTGAAATTTGAGATTTCACTGGGGAATTAGACATGGGATGCAGGCGTATTGTAGGTTTTGGTATGTGGAATATTGTTTAGGGTTTATGCTTGGGGTAAAAGTGTAAAATCAATCCTGTTGGGGGTTTTGGGAGAATGTAAGGGGTTTAGTATTCCAAAAAATGGTCTTCTTGATGAAGAAATGTTCCCTTATTTGTTTGGCATTTTTAGGAATTTCCCGGTAATTTTTTTATTTTTCATTCATTTTTTGGCCTTTTTTTTATACAAAATTTACAGGGTGCTGCCGACCGTCATGTTATAGGGGTTTCCGTTTGGCAATGGCATGGATTTTTGAGATTTCTTGGGTAGAGGAACAAATAGGTGCTGATCGATATGTATAAGGTTTCTACTGATCGGCATGCCGTTTAGTCCCCTATAAAAATGGGGCGATCCCTCCTCATTTTTCACATCTTCAAGCCATTGAATTTTCTGTTTCCTCTCTCTAAAAATTGTTCTTAGGTCCTTTCTTCTTCAAGACTTCAAATGGTGGGATTTCCCAGCTAGGAATACAACTTGGAATGGTTGAGTGTTTATGATTGGGCTGGCCGGGAGTGGCAGGCTAGGGTGCCCCTTGCCTTGGGTAATGAGAATGCATTTGATATATTCGAGCCTGTTGCTGATGAGTTCACTCTTTTACATGAGCATGCGCACCACTGTTTGTCTAGGATGAGGAACCCTAGTGGCTATGTAAGTACGATGACCTCTGGTATTATTTTTCATTTTCTGCTCATTTTCTTCTCTTTTGCTTTGGCAGACTGACGTAGCTCCTTCGAGCATGCGTTCCATAGGGATGACTGGGTTGAAGGACGTTTGCGACCACTTTTAGCGATGGTACGTTGGATGGTTACTTCTGCTGGTTTTGGCTGTCTGGCATAGGCTTTGGATGAGATGCCGCGCTCTACTGCGGTGCTGTGTGCTTTGGGAGAGAGGTGTTGGGACACTACCCACACCTTTCACTTGGGCTTTGGGGAGATGACTATTACTCCCATTGACGTGAAACAGCTGCTGGGAATAGATTTCTAGGGTGCGCAGACTGAGGTGGATCGTATTGTGAGGGTGATGCCAGAGGCGGTTCAGGCAGCGTTGGGGGATGTGGGTATCATCATTTGTGGGGATTTGATCCGTATTTCTGCTCTTCGGGAGGTGTTATTGAGTCAAAATATTGACGAGACTAACAGGAAGTAAGTGAGACAGATGGATTGGTTATTTATTCTGCTTTTGTTGGGTGGTTTCTTGGTGGCGGCGAGTGGCGATGTCGTTCATCTTTGGGTTTTGCCATTTTTGAGGACATTTTCTGACATCCCGCTCTATGATTAGGGGAGCCTGACTTTGGTGACCCTTCATTCTTCTCTATATGCGTTCAACTAGTGCTACTGGCATACTTTTACGGGGGCCCCGTATTTCATGGAGGTAACTTTTTCATTTCTTTTTCTTTTTATGATTTTCCTTGCATTTCTTTTAGTTTCTTCTTTATGGAATCCTATCTTTTTACAGACGTGGTTCTATGAGGTGATAGGGCACAATGTGAGGTTGATAGCCCTGAAAGACGAGGATTTGGGGTACTTTTATCGAATATACCGGTGACGAAAGTCCAATATGAGGTCGAACCAGTCTTTGTCCCTGGTGGCGGTGCGGCAGACCCTGAACACGCTAACGAGCGATCAGGTTATTTATTTTTCTTTTGAATCCTCTTTTGGAATTTTCTTTCTTTGCATGAATATCGATATTTTATTGGGTCTTGCAGATGACCTTTACCCATGGGGGATGGCTCGCCAGCATATATGGGTGACTGGTATACATGCACAGATTCGGAGGTTGCTGGCGTATGGTACTTGGGAGAGAGGGTTGTGCGGTACATTGTAGAGTATGAATGATGGGCCCACCATCAATGCCCCCGATGTTTATAAGGTGGGTTATGGAGATGTCTACCGGGGCTAAGGCAGAACCGATGATTGACTAGGCTTACATGCTTTACACGGATACGACGACGAGCTATGACTACCTAGATTTCTTCATGAGATGGTTGACACGCCACCTTGCATTTACGACGTGGTGAACATGCTTCTGCCTCCTATGGCTTCAAGAAGGGGTACGAGCAGGTCGAAGGGATCTTTCCACATCATGAGTGGTACATCATCAGCGGTGGCAGTGGCAGAGGCAGAGGAGGCTCCGCTTATTTAGGCCACTCCCCTTCCTATAATTTTCATTTGACTAGTGGGGGGACACTGAGCATGCTATGCAATGACACTGGGATTGATGGGGCTTATTGATGAGTCCTTCATACTGAGGTATACTTTTTCTTTCCTTATCCCGTCCATTTTTAATTCTTTCTTTCCTTCTTACTGACTGATTGGTCTTTTGTTTCTTTGTTTACAGCATGTTCGGGTGCCGACCATGTAGCTAAAGGATATCAAGGATTGGGGGGCCTCTGTGACTGAGTACATAAAGGACCATGTTACTTCTTTCTTGGTTTCGTCTACCACCTCAGATGAGGGATCGAGCTCGGGCTCTAGCTCTGTAAATGGAGGTTTTACCTCTCATTGCCGGGGGAAGCGTGCTCGTCGCAGGGGTTGAGGGCGTTTGAGAGAGAGAGATATGTGGGTTCGGGCCGAGTCCCATTTTTATTTATTTATTCTTCTTTCCTGCAAAGATGTAATGAAATGACAACATATATATATATATATGAAGGAGGTTTTTTCATTATTAATTCTTGCTTTAAGGACTTATCCTACATGCACCTTTACATTGCTGCTGAGGCCGTAAAAATGATAGGAAGTTTATTTAAAAAAGGAAAGCTTAATTAATTTGAGAGAAATGTTTATTTTGAGAAATGATATGTAAAAAGGATAAGTAATAAGAAATAACCCATTTTAAAAAAAATAAGGATTTCTTTTTTGAGAATTTAATTTTGACAAAAAAGGAAAGATAGAATCTTTCAAAATAGGGGGTTGTCGATCGACTTACCCCTTGTTATGCCTTTTGACATATGGGTTAAGTAAAATCACCCTAAGGCTTTGATTGCACTTTCCTGAAGATCAGAGTACTTTGTAGGGCAAGAATTCATTCAGACTCCTCATATCCCTTATTTTTTGCCAAGCCATTTGTGTATAAAAGAGGAGGTAGAGAGTGTAGTTTTTCCATCCACATCCACATACACATCCACTTTTGTCCGTACTTTTTACTTCTTATTTTACGCTTCATTATCGTCCAAACGGACCTTTCGATGCATGCCGAGTTTTCTTCCTACCTCAAAAGTTTTGAAGCCATATGTTTGTACAATGTGGACTATGAGGCTTTCAACTTATGTTGGGTATCCTTGTAGCGTAACAGAGCCATTGACTGGAATATGCTAGCAACGACAACACATATTTGGTATCCCGAAGACCATGTTTTTTGTTTCATTTTATGAGGTCTTCCCGACCTACAAAGAGTTCTCAGCCATGTTGGGAATTAATCCCAGCGTAGCGACGACTATGCCTGAATTTTCTCGATCTCCTCGGGCGCTGTTAACGGAGTTGATCCATATTTCCCCTTCGGTGGATCGATCGTTGGTTACCGGGGGTTTGGTTTCTCTTATGGCTGTCATATATTCTATACACTTGAAAGATTTCGATGATGTAGGCTATACTAGAGATGTTTCTGTATGCCTAACTTTGAGGCTCTTATTAGTTATAGGGGACTTAATGGTAGACCCTTAGTTGGCTGCAATCATAACGTGGATGTCTTACCGTCGCAATCCTGCAATGGTGACACTTGCAGATACCTTGAATGGCCTTGATGCTTGGAGGGAGGGTTGCTCTGATTTTTTGAGAGGGAGCTCAGTGATGTTGTTTATGTGGCTGGCTGAGAGATTCCTCTAGATGTTCATCTTGAGTATCCCTTGGTAGGCGCGCCAAATTTCTTTACTCGGTACTTAATCAGTTTTGGTCCATTTGTGGAGAACTGATTCAATTGGTTCGTGGAGCATAGATCTCCGTTCTCGGTGCCTTCACTGGTCGATACCATGATGGGGAAAACTACAACCTATTTTGGAACTAAAAAAATAACGGTATGATCGATTAGTTGCCCTGTGATAGACTTCGTTCTATTTCCCTTGGAAGCTCCTACATCAAGTTGGATGGGAGCAAATAGTGCCTCCTCGGCCACTATACTTCTTTCCTATAGAAGACTTAATTGAATCCCTGCGCATGAGGTTAGGTTCTCTATGGTAGAATCATCGGTCGTTGACCTGTCCATCTCAATCTGTAGGCAGGGTCTAGCATGTATCAAGGGACTATTTGAAATGACTATGGAAGCGAGTAGTGGAGAAGATCCTTATGGAAGAGACCTACCAATGATGGTTTATTCTTTTTGACACCATGGAAGGAGGGGTAGTGGTCTTTTCTAGGCTGGTCCGGGCATATCTCTCTATGGAGCGTGTTCGGGATATCAACCAGGCATGAGAAGTTTGGGGACCGTAGGGAGTGGATGATGATGGGACTAGATCTTTTGATAGATACGAATAGGGGTTTTTGTGAAGCTGGGATTATTTCATGTGAAGCTTTTAGTGACTTTTGGGATTTTTGGAATAATTTTGTGAAGTTTGGTTGAGTTTATTTAGAAATAGTTTGGTTAGCGGAGAGGGGTGATTGTTTTGACTCCTTCGTTGATACTTCGTGTAATGGTACCGAACTTCCTTATTTGAAATAAAAAAGATTTTAACCATGTTGTTGTGACTCTTGATGAGTTTTAACTTTTAGTTATCTATACCAATCTCTAAGTCATACCTAATCCATTTGTTCATGTAAATGATAAAATGAACTGTCATCCTCAGAGGTTAGAAAGGAATAGCCTTTTGTGAAAAAGAAGGGGGCCGTGCCCATATAAAGTGTATGAGCTGCCTAAGTACCTCTAGGGGTTTTGATAATTTTTGAGTTCCGTTTTTGAAGCAAAAGGTTTTTAAGAGGATCAGGCGCCACGTAGTTCTGGGTAGAGAGAAATGAAGATATTTATTTATTTTATTTTATTTTATTTTTTTTTAGAATAGAAGGGTGGTGAGAAGAGTCACAGCGCATTGAGATTTTAGATTAGGGGTAGAAATTTTGGAGATGGTTCAGGTTGACTAGATGTGCCATTTCTTCTTCGTTGAGGCCTGCGAGCATAGCGGAGCCTCCTGAGAGAATCTTCTTCACTATGTAGGGGACACCCCAGTTTTGCTTGAACTTTCGTCTGGTTCCCAAACGGTTTCTATGATTTCTTTTAGGGCCAAGTCTCCTTCTTAGACACCACTGTCCTTGACTCTTCAGTTAAATGATCGCTTTATCCGACGATGGTACCCTTGTATTTGGTATAGAGCCTTAAACCTCTTTTCATCAAAGAGTGGTAGTTCATCAAAGCGGCTATAATACTAGTCTTCCTCACTGACTCTACTCTCGAGCATAACACGTAAAGAAGGTATTTCTAGCTTAATGGGTAGGACTACTTCCATGATGTATACCACAATTACACAAGTCGGAAATGTCAAAAATGATCGGACTAATATTATATGTGGAGAAGAGAGTACAAAAGAGTAAGAGAAATATTACAACTGATGATTTACAACTGAGGAGAAGCTCTCCTTTTATAGCCTTTAAAAGATGACCTTAGCTTTTTCTTTATGAATAAACAAAGGAAAGAAAACATAAATGTGGGCTGCTGAATGTAAAGTGCACAGTGATTTGCACAGTAAAAGCACACAGTATTTTACAATGATTCAAAAAAGTAAATAGTAATTGATTTGGATGTTTTTGTTTTAAACGTCCAAATCGTCATCACATGCGTCAGCTATTTACTGTCCATGTGCATATCCCACTTCGTGTGCTGGATGAATTGCAGTCGTCCATGTGGGTTTATTTCCTTGTTCCAATTATCATGCATCGAATGCATTGGCAATATTGGCCTCAGCGACAGAGTCGAAAGACATACTATCGTTAGGGTTGTGATTTGGAGGTCCATGTAATTGGGCTTGTTCGTATTCCTCCGCATGGCTTAATTGTTCAAAGGGAACATCCAAATTATTTTTGTTTTTCAAATTATTTAGAAACTCCCTTACTGCCGCTCGTTGTTCAAGCGAGGTAGTATAATTTATCGGTAAATCGGTAACAAATAATCGTCTGCCATCAGTTACCATGAATTTTAATACTGATTCCCGACAAAAATATTCTGCATGGTTTGAAGTATTGATCAGGTTTTGTGACCAATATCTCGTTGTGTCCAACTGGTCCAACGGTACATTAAGTGCAATTTCCCAATTTTTTTCAATCTCGTCCCATTCGTAGTCCTCAGTAGCTCTGAGGTACCAGATCTGGTAGGGTTGATAGAAAATTTCACTTGATCGCCAACCAATTGTGCTTGTGATATGAAATGACAGATAGCGAGTATATTTGTACCTTATTTTTGTCAATACATGATAGATCATGGTTTTGATCATCATAGGTAAAAATTCAAAATGAGTGGAACAGGCTACACTGGAGAAGATTAGTTTGTTTACTAACCCCCATTCAATTGTTTCAATATCCCAAGGTGGATATCCTTCTTCAGTAATGAAATGCAGTTTTGGCATGTCATCACTATAGTTTAAGCTAGAGTAAAAATGTTGGAGTAAAAGACTTTTTATCTTTTGCTCATGGTCCTCGATTTTTGGTAAAATTTCGATTTGAAATAGAGGATGTGGGAGAATTATCTTTGCTTTTTCAAATAGACAAATTCTCCTGATAGTATTGAAGATCTTGCCAGGAAAATCATTTTCCAGTAATTCAGAAAATTTCAGAAAAGTATCAATTTTTTCCAAAGGAAAATCTTCATTTTCATAGTTTAAGCTTTTTATGAGTTTAAGGCTCAGACTTTTGAATTTGTCCAAAGTTGCTGTTTGTTCAGCAATTTTGTTAGCAAGGATACTCATATTTTTTCTAAAATCTTTTCTTTTATCTCGGAGATGAGAGGTGGTTCTGTTATTTGGGGTAGTATCCATTGTTTTGGGACTTCCAAATCTCTCTAGTTTATTAATCTGGGTTGTATTGCCGAATCAAATAGTCGAGGTTCAAATATTTCTATAATATTTCTATCCACATTTTGTGTATTTGTATGTGGTAGAGTTGTCAATTCATGAATTGTTTTCCAATGTATTGACATATTTCGTGAGGTATCTTTCATTCCTATTCCCCAGTAGATGTCTTGACTGAAGTGCGGTAGCCCCAGAGGGCATAAGGGATTCGATTGGCCCAATCTCAGAAACTCTCGATCATTTTGCTGATGACAGCTTTGAGGTTTTTGTTAGAAGTTTCAACTGAACCATTGGTTTGGGGTCGATAAGGAGAAGATTTATGCTTCTGGATCCCATACTCATCGACCAGTTCTGTGACCTCGACTTTAAAATGTAACCCATTATCTGATACTAGCTCGTGAGGAACCTTGTATTGACAAATGATGTTCTTTCAGATAAACTTGACCACCTTCTTGGCATTCAGTACTGCGTATGACTCATGTTTGACCCATTTGGTGAAGTAATCAATGGCAAATAGGATGATCTCTTGCCCGTTTGAAGCTTTGGGTGTGACTTTCCCTGTGATGTCAATGCCCCAGGTGGAGAACGACCAAGGAGATGTCATGTTATATGATTCTCGAGGGGGTAAGTACTGAAGATTAACAAATTTCTATCACTTAAGGTATCTTTAGATTTAGGTGGTGCAATCCTGAACCATGGTGGTCCAATTATGTCCCTATCAGATAATCTTTTTAGCTAGCATATGACCTTTCACGTGGGGTCCAAATTCCCCACTGTGAATCTTCTGCATCATTTCTTCAATGTCAGCCCCTGCAATGCAGTGTAAATGGGTTCTATCAAAGTCCCTCTTAAACAGTGATTTATCGCAGATGATGTATTGGGAAACTAGTTTGTGGAGGATCACACGGTCTTTCTTGTTGGCATCTTGGGTATACCTACCATGCTTGAGGAGGCGCCAAATGTTGTAGTACCAGAACGTGTCCATATAAAAATCTTCCTCTGTGATGTGCTCAATATGGTAGCAATGGTTGGCATAGCTTATTTTTGGACTATGAAGGACGCCATTGTTATTCCTTTGGACATGTCGACCATGGAGGCCAAGGTAGCAAGGGCATCGACTAAGTTGTTCTTTTCACGAGACAAGTAGTGGAAGGTGATTTCTTGGAACTGGGAGGCCAACTCTTCTAGGTGGGCATGAAAGGGTAAGTGCTTTTTGACTATAACTTTCCATCTTCTAAGTACTTGGCCAATGATGATAGAAGAATCCCTATAGACATCTAGGTATTTGATACCTTTCTTAAGGGCAATTTTGAGGCCTATAGTGCATGACTCATATTTGGTCATATTGTTGGTACAGGGAAAATCCATCTTGATGGAAATGGAAGTGTTAGAGTCATCAAGGGCGATCAGGAGTATCCCAATGACATATCCTTTCTTGTTTGTAGCTCCGTTAAAGAACATTTGCCATCAGAGATCCTCATGATAAGTGCAAAGAGTATTTTCGTTTGGGAATTCAGAGACCAAAACATCCCCCTCTTCCATGGTGTAGTTAGCAAGGTAATCGGAGATGATTGTCCCTTTAATGAATTTTTGTGTGACATACATGATATCAAATTCATCTAGTATCATCAACCATTGGGCAATTCGGCTAGACATGACATGTTTCTCAAGCAGGTATTTGATAGGATCAATTCGGGACACAAGTCTAATGGTAAAAGTGAACATGTAGTGTCGTAACTTTTAAGTGATCCAGACTAGGGCAACACATGCTTTCTCCAAGGCAGTGTAGTTGATTTCTACCCAACTAACTTTTGGCTTGCATAGTAGATGGCCCTTCCTTATGAGATTCTTCAATATATTGGGCTAGTAAAGCCCCTGCTGTATTATCTCTTATGGTACATGAGTAGAGGGAGACCTGGATGTAGAGGCATATGTACCGAAGGTCGGGTTAAATATTGCTTGATTTGGTCGAAGGCTTCCTGGTAGGCCTCATTCCAGACTTTAGTAGAATCCTTCCAGAGGAGTTTGAAGATGGGTTCAAAAATAGAAGTTAGCTAGCTAATGAACCGACTGATGTACTGAAGTTTTCCCAAGAATCCTCGGATCTTCTTCATTTCGTGGGGTGGAATTTTGACTATAGCTTTCAGATTGGCGGGGTTTGCTTCGATTCACTTTTCACTGACCATTAATTCCAAAATCTTTCCTTTTATGATGCCAAAAATGCATTGTTGTGGGTTTAGCTGCATTTGGTATTGCAGCAGTCATTCAAAGAACTTCCAGAGGGAGGGAACATGACCTTCCCGAGTCTTAGACTTAATAATCATATCGTCTACATAGACTTCGACCTCCTTGTGTATCAAGTCATGGAAGATGGTTGTGGCAAACCTTTAGTAAGTAGCCCCAGTGTTCTTGAGCTCAAATGGCATAACCATGTAATAAAAGGTTCCCCACGGGGTGATGAATACAGTTTTATCTTAATGGTCAGGGTGCATTTTGATTTGATTATATCTAGTGAATCCATTGATGAATGACTTAAGGACATGACTGGACGTGTTGTCCACAATCATGTCAATGTTGGGTAATGGGTAATCATCATCTAGAGATGCTTTGTTCAAATCCCAGTAGTCGATGCACATACGGACTTTTCCTCTGAATTTTGGTACTGGTACAATATTGGCTAGCCATGTGGGATATTCAATCATCTGGTTGAAGGCTACGTTAAACTGTTTGATAACCTCTTCCTTGGATTTGAGTGACCATTCAGTGCGGAGCTTTCGCAGCTTCTGTTTGACCGATTTGCTTTCTAAGAGAGTTATGATCTCATAGTGAGCTATTTCAGGATCGATGTCGAGCATGTAGTCATAGGACGATGAAAATACATCCTCAAATTCGTTTAGAAGTTCTTCAAGTTGTGCGTGCTCATACTCATTGAGACTGGACCCTATCTTAATCTCTCGCTGTTGGATAATAATAGATTGATCCTTATTAATTTGACTGCGGTTATGTTGTTTGTTATTAACATTATTAAGATCAGTTAAGAATGATTCATTCGCAAAATCATCATCATCAAGACTTTGATTAGAATTAAGAAAATTAATGTAAGGGATAATAAGATACTCAAAATCCTCATTTATTTCACTTTTGGAAAAAATAGCATTGAGAACCTCGTCAAAAGAGGTCTCAATTACATTGTTATGAGAAAAAAGAGGAAGAACAATAGACTAAGAGATAGGTTAAATAGCAAGGTTGGGTTGCATCTCAATAGATGGGACTGGTATAACATTCTAGTTAAGGAGAGGCTCATCAGCAGTCTTGATTAGAGTAGACGGGTTTAGTGATGTAATGTCTGAATGGATCATACAGAGAGTCAGCCCCAGTGTCTGCAGGTTGAACGAGTTTTCAAAATCACTTTCCTCGGAGACCTCGGAGACCTCGATAATAGGCACGCACTGCGAAGAAAGTATAAGTAAGGTCACTTACTTTTAACCCTAAGCAATTGAAGATTATTGGTGGGCAAGCATTGAGGGCAGATCCATTGTCGACACGTGAGAGTGGGACTGTATTTCCCATCACTTCAATAGAGATGTTAAGGGAATAGTTTTAGTCAGGGTCGACCTTCATAATTTCTTCTTTGGATAAGGAAAGGAGTCTAGTGGTGGTTAAGCATCCAACCAGGTTTACAACTTCTTCTGGAGTGGGGGAATGAGGGAATGTGGGATCGATGAGAAGCTATATCATATAATTTCAGTGTAATTAGAAAGACATGAAGAGTCCCTATAAGGTGATGTTAACTTGAGTCTTCTTGAGTTGGTTGAGGATTTTTCTTTCTTCGATGGTCATTTCAGGCATGGGAAGCTCTTCGATAACTCCCTTTCCTTTATCAGTTCCTGATGACTGAGGATTAGGATCCTTGTAATATCTCCTTGATCTGGTCACGTGGTTTACGTAGGCGGGGAAGAATAGGAACCCCATGTCTTCATCTATTTATGGCTGAATGGATACTTTACTGATTTTCCCCAACAGGCCCTTAAAAGATATCATCCTAAACATATTGATTACTGGATTGATCTTGTCCTGACTAGGTTAATTATTCGAGCTGTCAAATTCGTCCCCCCCATCTGGTGGCTATGATGCCTTCCTTCTAAGAGAAATCATTCTATTCCATGAAGTCAACAACTTCCTCATATAAATCTTCCCATTCAATGGGGAGGTGCAAGAGTGAAGGGACTAACCACCCTCGAAGCTTTAAAGAAACGAGTAGTTCGAAAATGCTACAGATCTCACTAGTCGGCCAAGACTTATCTACCATGATCTTTACCATGTCGTCTAAGCTAACTTCATCAATGGGTACCATCCAATCATCTAATTCTCAAGCCTATTTTCAGGCTTCCATAAACAAGCCACTGAATTTATGATAATCAATGGTCATTTTGGTGGGAAATTTTAGCCCAAACTCCAAGAGTTAATTCAGAACGATTGATAACTCCATATCTCCCATTCGGATCGAGTATGAACGACAATATAGGCCCTTATATGGACTGACATAGCTTGGTTGGTGAAGCAGGTTGGGTGTAGGAGAAAATATGGGCAAACCTTGAGCAGCTTGCGTGAGATTATAAGTATGATGGGTAGTTTACTGGGCACAATTTGGGTAGATGAATCAAATTTCGAGTCAGTCTCTAGAAAGATGGAATTTTCATGACTTGGAAGTGGGTTGTAAGTGGTGTTGGCTGGTGGAGTGATGATACCCCATTTATTTAAACCTTGGATCACACTGAAGATGGAAACACTAATCGATAGTATGCCCGATAGACTGGTGGAAGTCATAATGGGTATTAGCCTTGAAGTTCTTGGGATGTGGGTTTGGTAATGGATGGGAGTCCAATGGTTTGATGAGGTTTTGACTTAGCAAGGCTTGGTAGACTTTGGATAAGGGAGAATGGAGCACGGTGTATTCCTTTCTGGAAGGATTAGGGCGTTTTCTGGTGCCCAAGAGGTAGCAGGCTAGGAGATATTGTTGATGGTGGAGACTACAGTATTTTGATCATCTTCTTCGGCTCGGATTATACCATCGTAACACTTTCTTCAATTTATACACTCGCTTCCTAAAGAGCTCGAAATGTGGATAATACTGACCTCCTATAGTTGTTCGTATATGGGTCAGGAAATTCTTCTTCACTATGCTG
Organism: Sambucus nigra; assembly: GCA_949130495.1. Lineage (NCBI taxonomy): Eukaryota > Viridiplantae > Streptophyta > Magnoliopsida > Dipsacales > Adoxaceae > Sambucus > Sambucus nigra. Next base: position 381,542,477 of record OX422211.1, read on the forward strand.
ACTTGTTCTTCTTCAGAGGGCCGATGGCAACTTTCTCCCTCTACCTTGAAGTTGCTAACAGTTCTCCAGGGTTATGCTTGATAATCTCTAGATCACAACGTGTAACCTCTAGTTCTTCATTGTACTTGTACTGTGACATGAATTCTCGGGCGACATCTTCCCAATTTCGAATTTTGGATTCTTCGAGGGATAGGAACCAACATAGAGAGCTGTCCTTCAAAGTTTGTTAGAACATCTGGGCCATTATCTCTCAATGGTTGCCCCGAACTTCTCAATGGTTGGCATCTTGAACATTTTTAGCAATCTTGGCTTAGGGTAAGGAAACATGTGCAACTTGGTCAAACTTTTTCAAAAATATCTTGAGGTCTTCCTTAACTTTGTTAAGTTCTTCCTCCTTGGTATTAATGGGTACTGGCAATTTAGCCCCTCAGTGGGCAAGGTTTATTAATAACCCGTATTTTTGCTTATTTATAATTTAATTAATTCAAAAATTCATTGGGAAAAATACGTTGTATTTAAATTACGTGAGTGAAATAATTTAAGGTGAATAAATAATATATGTGATTATTAAATATTAATCAAGCGATAGATACTAATTAACATTATGATATAATATTTACTAAGTGTGAATAGTACATAATTGATAATTAGAGTTATACAATATAGTGAGTGATATGTGCGTATTTTATTCTATCTCAACCGGGAGTCGCGTGTAGAATAATTTGAGGTTGAGGAAGGAAATATATTTTTAGTGACTTGGATGATAATTTAGAGATAACGTATGATCCCGAATGGGTCGAAATAGTTGGGAAAGTGTACCTGGGGGTATAGTTTGGACCCCGGGTCAATTTTAGACCAAACCGGCAATTGAGGGCATTTTGGTCATTTAAAAAATAGAGGTTAAGTGACCTACAAATTCTGGGAATTTTATCAGATGATAAAAAGTGGGAGTTAGGGTTAGAGACTCCAAAAACACACATTAGACAATTACAACACAAAAGAGAGAACTTTTGTGAGGGTTAAGGAGAGGTTTTTAAGAAATCTTGCTTTGGGCTTGCAAAACATAAATCTTGGAGTGGGGAATTAGAGAGGAGACAATCAACCCATCTTCATCATCACGAAATCAGATCATCTAATTGAGGCAAGTTGTTTATTGCAATTATTTTGAAGTTATAATACCCATGTTAGGAGGGTTTCATGTATTGATGATATAATACATATTCTTGGAAGAAAAAGTTATTTTTGATGCATGTTATGGGTAGGGATTTCATGTAGTGTGATTCATATACGTAGTGGATTGATAATCAGTAGATGAGTAATTATCAATATGAATTAAACCAGGGTTTATGAAAAAAAATTGAGGAAGAACATGGAAATCTAGTGTTTTGAGGATTTTGCGATTTAATCCGTTCTTGATTAATTATTGTGATCATTTGGTGTAAAAATCACATTGTAATTGATCCTAATGCATGTAGTCATGGTTAGGGACAATTAGTTTAAAGTTTGATGAAGTATCATGAGATTTGGAAATTGAAAATGGTGGAAAACACATGAACCGAATGAAGCATAGGAAGTGCAGGTCGACAAATCGGTTCAGTCCTCTGGAAAACTTTCAGACTTTTCTTTCGGGCCTAATTTCTTCTGAATAATTGTTGTGGAGACTTTTGGGAGCCATGATGGGATATAATAAGAGAGTTATTATGTTAGGGTAGGCATATATTTGGTTCATAATTTAGTCTTATTGAGAGGATTAAGACGAGAACAAAATTAGGTTGATTTTTGTGCCGTAGATTACCTGGGGATAATAAATTACGGGGAGTTTGGGAATTTAATTGATGAAGTAGACTAGTAGGGTGAGTTAGTCTTAATTAATAAATTTTTTAAAGGGGTAACTAGGACCCTTAGAGTTGTGTGAATACTCTTGAGTATGATAAGTGGAATAAATCGTAAAGTAAATAGTATGGTGAGTATACGAGAGAAATATACTACGTACAAGCGGGAATAATTAGGGTGTGTGAATACCCATCATATAAATACTTAGGCGGTGTGAATACCTGAAGTATATTTTATGTATTGGGGTCGAGGTAATATCCGGACCAATACATGAAAGTTCGATTTGGGGTCGAGGGCTATCCGAACCAATATTGAACATGAATAATATTGGGGTTGAGGGAACATCCGGACCAATATATATATATATATATATATATATATATGACATGATAAATTGGGGTCAAAGGAACATCTGAACCAATAAATCCTTAATGTGTGATACGAGGATATTATAGTGAGATATATTTATTTGTATATATTGTGTGCGAAATATATACTGTGCGATTTACCTACTTATGTATGATAGTAGACAGTTAGATAGAGTATATCTAAGAAGAATGAATTAAGTCGAGAAACTTAATTATATGATTTAGCTAATAACATATGTGAATGTTAATTACGTTTGTGGATATCGAAATGATAATCAAGTAAGAGAAACTTAATGTAGTGATTTAAAGAATAACATGTGAGAAATGTTACTTATGATTGGAAATGAACTCATGAGAGATGTTAATAAATTAATGTACTATATGGGCGGTACGAGAACTTAGACGTGTAGATAAGTTCGTTTGAATACATTAGTCTAGTTTGCTTGGGTAGCATATCTAAGTGGGCTAAGTATATGATGTTAGACGTGCACTATAGATGAGAGTTGAGGAAAAACCCAAGAGAGTGTGTACGTGAACATGTGTAATCAATAAATGAATTTTAACGTAATAAACGCTTGCTAAATATTTTCAAAACGTTTTGTGTACTAACACTTTCTATAAAATATTTTAAAAACCTTTTAGTTGTCCAGCCACAGGGTCGTCAAGCGTGACTTCATTCCAGGGACTCGGAGCTGTAGCATTGTGGATGCTGATAGGATTTGATTTGATTTGATTAGGCGATTCCTCCTTTCAAATCTAGTGTAGTATCTCATCTTATATTCCATGTATGGATATGTTGTTCATTGACAGTTGACAGTTTTCAATTATTTAGTTCTTAATTATTATGGAGTATTTGGTTTTGGATTTTTGGCCGATGGTTTATTCGACAAACTTTTATTCATTTATATACTGTGATGGTTGAACTCTGGAATATTGTGAACGTTTATTTTAGTTCCGCATTGTTAGATTTATCTGTATTAAAGAAAGATAAAATTTGGTACCAGTCTAATTTGACTTAAGTGGTTAGTAATAAAAAAGTTTTCGACAGTGATGCTAAGAATGAACCATATGAGAAACCTGTTTTAATTTAATAAAGGCCTGATCAACCGGTGTTTAATTAGACAAGGTGTCATAGATGGAATCAGTGCATCATGTTCTAGTGTCCATAGGATCTGTATGGCTTACTTCGATTTCAGCTTATCGTTATTTTGATATAGAGCCCTATTATTAGGACTGTTGTTTCATCCTTACGTGTTTAAGGTGTCGTTCATCTGATATTAGAATTTTTTATAAACTATGTACTTATATAATTTAAATTATTTTTCAGTATGCCATCGAGGAGAGAGTGAGTCGAGAGGGAAGCATCCATAGACGAGGCTAGGGAGGACCCTCACGAGCAGCAGGTACTGCCACCACCACTAGAGATGATTTCTACTACTCAGGTGGCAGTGATAGTGGCACAGGCCGTTGAGACAACTATGAGGGCCATGGAAACTCACTTCCCCCAGCCTTAGGAACAATAGCCCCCAACACTAGCGATTTAGGACCCCAACAAGGGCAACCCACTTGGCATAGCATCAGGGAGATCTTCCATAAGGGTCATCCACCCGAGTTTCAGGGTGGTACGGATATAGTGGCAGCATGCCAATGGAAGAAAAACATTCAGCACCATCTGCGCATGTTAGATTGCAGTGAAGTACAGATGTTGGCCACCTTAAAAGTAGCAGGAATAGCTCTTCAGTGGTGGGAGTCAGTGACCATTGCTGAGGAGAGAGACTCGATGACTATTCCAGAGTTCTGGATGTGGTTTAACCGTAAGTACTTTCCACCTGCAGTTCAGTCAGAGATGAGGAGGAAGTTCAGAGAGGTATGTTAGGGTGATCGCTCAATAGCTGACTACGAGGAGAAGTTCAATCGCCTGGCTAACTTTGTCCTAGACGAGGTTAGCAACGAGGAGAGGAAGAAGGGTAGGTTCACGGATGGGTTGGCCTGGAGGATCAGGCAACATGACGTTGTCAATGCCGCACTTGTACACTGTCAGGATTATCGCTTCCATGCTGAGGGAATGAAGAGAGGAACATAGACTAGCCATCAGGGCAATACAGGGGGGAGTAGTGGTAGTGGGGCACCACCCCATCATTAGCAGACAATAAATCAGCAGGAACAGAACTCCCGACATGAGAACTCTGCTAAGAAATTTATATATGGTGGGCACATAACAGATAGGCAGAGTGAGCAGGGTCCCCCACAGTAGCAGTTTCCTCAGGGCCTTCAGGGTTAAGGGAACAAGGGGAGGCGATCAGGGTCAAGGCCATCAAGGCTAACAGGGCCAGGGGCATAGATAGTTTCAGGGTCAGTGCTTCACATGTGGCCAGCAGGGTCATTATAGTAGGGCTTGTCCACACCGAGATAGGCCTCAGCGGTAGGGTGCCCAACAGGGGCTGTAGGCTCCTTTAGCTCTAGCTCCAGCACCATCAACGACCCCACAGTAGCAGTAGGGCCAGATTCATTATATACTCATCGTACATGAACGAGTTCCCTACTATATACCTCCCGTCATGAGTTCAGTCAAACGATACGTTGTGGGGAGAACTGTTTGATATACGTCGAAGGTACTAGGCCAATGTAAGGTGAGGGTTATATTTCTTAGGCTAACTGCGACCTGTCAAGCTAGTGCCCATCACAAAGTGACCCCTAGTACGAGACAAAGTTTTGGTCAATGGCCATGCTCTTGGTTTTGTAGTGTGCAAAATGCATGATTATTGATAGTATATTATGGAGATAATATTTTATTTGACATGATAAGTAAAAGGAACACTATGCTTATAGGGAAGGATGTATAAGTATCATGAAAAGTAAATCTAGCATGGAGCATCAAAACTACATTAGGCATGGATAGATATGAGGGAGTGATGTGTGAATATCTACGAGTGAGTGTGTGATAGTGAGCCTAAGAATGGATCAACTATAAGTGGCGTATGATATGTCAACGTGGATATATACAAGTGGGATAGGTGGAGGTATGTGCTAGTGAGATTTAATCATAGAGATTCTAAGTGGTGTGTGAAACAAGTTGATATAAGTGTTCCTACGTACAAGTATAAGTACTGTGAAGTGTACATAAAGGGTATTTATAAGTGCATGAAGGTAAAAAGTGAGTGATAAGTGATATAAGCATGAGGTAAATATATACAAAAAGTAAATAGAGGGAAAAGGGAACATACAGGTAGGTGCATACGCGCACATGTGGAAAATGATAACACCCATGTAAGAATAGAGTCTAGCTCTCTTATGGTAAATAAGTTATCCCTAACAGAGTTGCCACTGTGTATATCCCGATCTCCCATGATCAGCGCGCGTGCGCACGGTTGTTGGGGTTCGCGCCCTTCCTCGGGGCGCTTCGACCGTCATCAAAATATGGGGGCGATGTATAAAAAATATAGTCGCCAGCCTATTTTGCACAAAACATGCAAAGTAAATGTGGTCGCCTCGAAATGACATTGAAGACATATCGATGCTTGTGAAACCAATTAGTTTAAGGATTCAGGGGCTAAGTTACAGAATGGGAAGGTGTTAATCACACATCCTGCCCTTTCGGTCTCTCATAGGCATGTGTTATTCTTCTCCTTAATAACTACTGAATGTTACTGAGATCAGTGAGAGGGACGTTTATGAGATTCCTTTTGAAGTGAGATCATGATCCCTTTATATAGGGTCAAGGGGTGACGATCAGCATTGTCCTGCCGATAGGCAGGAAAATGGATTTGCCATTCGGCAGTCTCACGCAGATTTTCCAAAAAAATGGTTGTAAAACACAATCCTAAAGTTTGAATCATGCACTGGAAAGGGTACTCAGATAATTTTAAGAATCCATTGGGCTGCTCCCGGGTTCGAGAGTTGACTGTGGTCAAATGGGGCTCGAAAGTACCCGACGGTCTTTTAGACGAGAGATTTCTAGAGGAAAATAAATCGTTCATCTGATCGTAAGGACAATTCGCTCATGAGATGGACTATTGGAAAGGGTAGCCGTTCAAAGATTCATTCATTCTTGTTAGGTTCAGAGAGTTATCCTTAGTCAAATGGGCCTTAAAAGTGTCGGGTGACCCTTTAGAGCAAAACGGGTCGTTTGTCCGTATCGTAAGGCTAATTCGATCACATGGAGGATCGTTGGAAAGGGGATTCAGATACCTTCAAAGACTCATTTAGTATCATTCGAGATGAAGAGTTGATAGGATTCAAACGGATCTTGAGAGTGCCTGGGGGCCTTTAGATCAGTTTTCGAGGGGAAATGGATCGTTCGTCCGAATCGTGAAGTTGATTCGTGCATGGGGTGGACTATTGGAATGGGAATTCAGAGCCTTTATAAGATTTATTGATCTTTATCTGAGGTGAGCAAGTTTATTAGGGTCAAAACGGGGCCTGGGAGCACCCCTAGCCTATAGATCGGTACTCGGAGTATGACATAAGGTTTATGGTGAAGAAAGAAGTGCAATGGACCTAAGGAGATACTTAGGAGGTAGCTAGAATGTGGTGTTTATAGAGCCCCTCGATGGGTGAGCTTGGAACAAGTGAAGGCCATTGAATAGAAACCACATTAATGTTTTGGGGAAAGAGTTCAATTTTAAGGACATAAATGGAAAAGGATGACCGGTTCAGAAGGTTGAGGTCGATTCTGAGGACCCAAGGCAATGTTGGGGATGATCGATTTTGCGGATCAAGGTCAATTCTAAGGACATAAAGTTATAGAGACCAATTATGCGGGTCAAGGTCATTTCTAAGGACCTAAAGTTGTGACGACCAATTTCGAGGGCTGAGGTTAATTTTGAGGACCTAAAGTTATGGAGACCGATTCTGAGGGTCGAGATCAATTCTATGGACCTAAAGTTTAGGGGACCAATTCTGCAGGTCAAGGTCAATTCTAAGGACCTAAAGTTACGACGACCGATTCTACGGGTCGAGGTCGATTCTAAGTACTTAAAGTTGAGGGGAGTGATTATGCGGGTCGATGTTAATTTTGAGGATCTAAAGTTGTGATGATCGATTTTGTGGGTCGAGGTCGATTATGAGGAACTAAAGTGAAGGGGACCTATTCTGCGAGTCGAGGTCAATTAGAAAACCTAAAATTATGATGGTCAATTCTGCGGGTCGAGGTCAATTCTGAGGACCTAAATTTGAGGGGACCGATGCAGATTTTCTAAAAAAGCGGTGGTAAAATGCAATCCAGAAGTTCGAATCAGGCACGGGATAAATCGTTGAAAGGGTATTCAGAGCCCTTTAAGAATCCATGGGATGTTTTCGGGTTCGGGAATACACTATGGTCAAACAGGGCTCGAAAGCGCTTGACGACCTTTTGGATAAGAGGAAAACGGATCGTTCGTCCGAACCAAAAGGCTTATTCACACACGGGACATACCATCAGAAAGGTTATGGAGGGACCTTTGATGTTAAAAATAAATTCTTTTGGTTACGAGAGCAGACCTTGGTCAAAAGGGTCCCAAAAGCGCCCGATGACACTTCGGAGTAAAATAGGTCATTTGTCTGTACCGTAAGACTAATTTACGCACGGGGCAGACCGTTAGAAAGGGGATTTAGAGACTTTCAAAGATTCAATCAGTCACATTTGAGCTGAAGAGTTAAAGGAAGTCAAATGGAGCTCGGGAATGCCTAGTGGCCTCCAGATTAGTTTTTTGGGGGTAATATACTATTAATACAAATCGCGAGGAAGATTGGCACACGAGGATCGTTGGAAAAGGGATTTAGAGCCTTTTGAAGATTCACTGAGATTTCACTCAGGCAAGGAAGTTGATAGGGGTCAAAACGGGGCCCGAGAGCTCCCAGTGGCCTTTAGATCGGTACTCGGAGTATGACCTAGGGTTTATGGTGAAGAAGGAAGTGTTAGGGACCTAAGGAGATTCTTAATAAGGTCCTAGAATGTGGTGCCAACACTGGTGGCCTTAGATGCAGAATGGCGCAGTCTCCTATGTGTGGAAGTGCAAAAAATATCACATGTTCTCGCCTATTTTCCATCAGCCAATGAATGACCTTATCGTTGACCATTCTGTTCCCTTTTACACAGTGGGGATTGGATATTATGGATCCCCTACCTACAACACCAGGAAATCATAACTATCTCCTGATTGGAATATAATTGTTGATACCAAATTTAGTCTGCTGACATGGCTCAATTGAGTGAAGACACGTGGCAATCTACGTGGAAACAACAAACACTTCCGAACAACACCTTGACTCCGAGGAACCATACTGCAACGAGGAACTCTGCTTACCCTATCAACTCAGACGCTCCGACCAACAAGAACTTTACAAGGAACTTTTGAGTACCGAGGAACTTCTGAGTACTGAGGAACTTTTGAGTACCGAGGAACTTTTGAGTAGTGAGGAACTTAGGCGGTCCGAGCAGCTTAGGCGGTCCGAGCTTCACCTCGAACAAAGCATTAATAGCAGGATAACCAACAGATTGACTGCGCATTAAATGCTTATTATTATCATACAGATGTATACGCTTAAGGGGCATTGAATGTATTACCCTTTCACATTACAGCCTTAGGGATATAAATACATTGTATTATCCTCATTTTAAGGGGACCGGAATTTCTTGAGAAAACTTGTAATCGAGAATTCTCAAACAGTCAGCAATAACAGAAACAGTGGACGTAGGCCATTCTTATAAGGCTGAACCAATTTAAAATTTCTTTGTCTCATTTTATTTTATCTGTGATTAAATAATTAGATATAATCTAATTTTTTACATCAACAATACTATTTCACTAAATGGATATAATTTGAGCCTTTGGAAACATAAGTGACATTGATATGATCATATTATCTTGACGAATATATAGTGATTTGTTTTGGCATCCCAAGAATGCTCGTAACTAACACTGGAACACAATTTGAAAGCAGACCACTCCAAGACTTCTATAACAGTCATGATATCAATCACTACTACAGTTCGATGGCTTACCCCTAAAGCAATGGGGAGACTAAGTCATCTAACAAGACAATGCTCAATGAAATGAAAAAAAGTTTGGAGAAAGATAAAGGTTCTTAGGTGGATGAGCTTCCCCATATTCTCTGAGCATATCAAACAATTCCCAAGAGGTTGACTGGGGAAACTCCCTTCGCCTTAACTTACAGAAAGGAAGCCATAATTCCACTAGACGTTGGATTACCGACCATTAAGATGACTGTTGCCGATCAAAGATTAAACGAAGAAATTATAAGGACCGAGCTTGATCTGGAAGAGGAAAGAAAATAATAAGTCTTGATCAAACTAACGTCCTACCAAAAGCAGTTGGATAAGCAGTACAACAAAGACATCAAATCGATGGAGTTTCAGGTTGGAGGCTATGTATTGAGGAAGGTTATAAGTAATGCGATGAAGCCATCAAATGGAAAATTGGGTCCTAACTTGGAAGGACCATTTAAAGTCACCAGGGATGACCTCCAAGGATCCTACCATATGGAAACAATGGACGACAGGGAGATACCTTGGGCTTGGAATGCGACCAACCTTTGGAAATTATATTTTTAAAGCATTTTTTCTAATTGATTTGTCGCCGTAATATTTGGATATTTAAAAATTCAATTAATGCAATCAGGTTTTCTTATTATTCTAAGTGGAATGCTAATTAACTGAGAAACGGTTGGTCATGTAAGGACACCGACGTTGCTTGGTATTCCAACTTAATAAAAAATGTTTAACAATTACTACATTTGTTTTACAAGTATAGCGATGCATAGGGTATCGAATCTACAGAGAATGTTGTTTATAATTTAATTGATTTATTACTTTAAAATAAAGTGTAAAAGATGATTTTTAGTTTTTAAATGTTTTTATACTAAAAATAATTTAGGCAAGTATTTAAATTAAATTAATTTACAAGTATGAAAACTATAGGTTGAGAATTAAATCCCTCACCTAGGAATATATAGCACATATGGTTACATGGTTAAACACTTTTCAAATATGGTTAATACCAATTTAAATAATTATTTAAACCCAGAGTGTCACTCCCCAAATTTCCATAAAAGTATAAATACGCGTTTTCCGTCAACAATACTCCCAAAATTACATACAGAAGGTAGCAAATATGGCATTTAGATGATATACCCCATTAAGGTTCCTAGGTGTAAAATTGGGAACAATTAACCTAACAAACAAGTCTTATTCCACCATACCATAGCGAAGCAATAACATACCCAAGGTGAGTTCATTAATCTAAACCTAATTTAATTATTTAGAAAGCATGTTTAAATAATTAAATACAATGGTATATGAGGAAAAATGGTAAAAATAATAACACTTACTTGAACATGGATGAACTAAAAAATGAGAAGAATTTAGGTTGAATATTTGAATGTGTCACTTAATTTTCATATTACAACCTTGTAAATCTCTCGAAAAAATACTAAAATGATAAAACTAAGAGATAATTTCTACTTTAAAATTGTGGTTTTCCTACTCTAATGGTCGGTGTCTAACTCTAAGAAAATTGATGATCAAATGTTTCTTCAAATGCTTCTTTATATAGGTGAACAAAATTAGGTTCGGGGTAAAATTGAAATTTCAATATTTCAGGTGGGATTTTGAAAAATATCGAAATATTTATTTAGTGAGTGTTGCACATTGATTTAATGGAGTAGAAATAGTAGTGCATACACCCCATTCTAATACCCCCTAACTTCTCCTAAGGTCCCTAGCACCTCCCTTCATAATTTCAAACCTAAGTCACCCCTCGGGTACTGACCTACAGGCCATCGGGTGCTCACAGACTCCGTTTGACCAAAAGTAAAACTCTTCAGCTCGAATGAGACTGAATGAATCTTGAAAGGGAACTACAACCCCTTTTCAACGGTCTATCCCGTGCGCAATTCTGACTTATGATGCAGACGAACGACCCGTTTTCCCCCGAAACTGAGGTCATCGGAAGCTCCCAGGCTCCGTTTGACCAAAGTCAACTCTTCAGCTCGATCGAGACTGAATGAATCTTCGAAGGTCACTAAAACCCCTTTCCAACAGTCCACCCCATGCACAATTCTGACTTACGGTACGGACGAATGATCCGTTTTACTCCGAAAGGTCACCGAACGCTTCCAGGCCCCGGTTGACCAAAGTCAACTCCTCGAACTGAGTCAAACTCTTGGAATGTCTAAGTACATCTCCTAAACTTTCCAATGGTCTGCCCCGTGCTTGATTCTGACTTACCATGCGGACGAACGATCCGTTTGCGTCCGATGATTCCCCGTCCAAAGGACCGACGAACACTTCCGAGCCACATTTAACCCAAAGTCAACTCCCGAACCCGGGAGCAGTCCAAAAGACTTTTGAAGGTATCTGAAGTAACTTTCCAATGATTTGACCCGTGCATGATTCGGATCAACGGTTCGCGCTCTACGATCAATTTTTCGAGGGAACTTGAAAGAGACTGCCAAACGGCAGGTTCCAAACCCTGCCTATCGGTAATGTGCCTAAACACACCTGCCGATTGGCAGGATCAGGGCTATGCCGATATGCAATGCCCTAGGCCTATAAAAAGGATGTCCTAACCTCATTTCAAGGGAGGAAGATCTGAAATCTATCACTCTCAGCAAGCTCAGAAAACCCCTCTCGAAGTCAATGTGATTTCCACATCCAAATCCCTTTCCAAACTTCACCTTTCATCACCTTTTTCATCAAAATTGGTGAATTCAGTACCCTCCATCATCATATAAGTGCAAGGGCAACTCTCTAACATCCAAGATCAAGCTCAAGATCTTTAAGAAGGTCCAACTTTCTCCACTCTCTCCTTAAATTCTCGAAAATTTGCATTAATTTATTTTATTACTTAGTACTTTTATTCTCTCATCTCGTATATCCTAATATACTTTTTTATCTAGTATTATTGTATGTCTCTTATTTTCATTTAAATAAAATCCAAAAAATAAGAAAAAGTGGGTTTGCTCATAAATTCCAAATGGGAATTCTCACACTTTTCTCATAACTAAAACACCTTTTTACACACACACACACATATATAAGAGAAGTACCCGATTGGATTTATGGGATAAATCCCACCCCTCATTTTTTCATATGAACTACGTGGACTTTGATGCCTCTATAGGCTACATAGGCGTCTCAGGGTAAAACCCGAGACTCGAGTCCTTTTCCTACTTTTTTATTTTATTTTTCCTATATTCTTTAAACTTAACTCTCTTAGACTCTCTCTCTATATATATATTTGTTCTTAGTGGCGTATTATCCCGCATGCATTATCATCCCCTTTATAATGATCAATGCTAGGATAATCGCGTAAATCCTATTTTTATAATATTACTTTTAAGAACATTCCTACGGATTACTCGCTTTATCTCTTCCATGATACAAGTTGATGATTCTATCTCCACTACATATATACATGCACACATATCACAGGGAAATAAAGGAAAATAGAAATAACACATGAGAGATCGTAAGGGCGGAATGGGTGACTAACACCTTCCCATTTCGTAACTTAGCCTCCGGACCCTTTTTGAATCATTTTTGATTTCGTATGTATCAGTATATCTTTGGATGCCGTCTTCCAAGACGGCACCCTTGTATTTTGTCTATTTTGAGTAAAATAGAGTGGCGACTCTATCTCTCTACATTTTTCACCTCATCATCGACGCCGTCCGAAGCTCTCCCGAGAGGGATGAGCGGGACCAAGATTCTCTCGAGACGAAGGGGGCACCCCCACCCCCTCTTCTTTGTCTCTCCCGCCGCGAGGATCGGAAGGGATGACCACAAGTAGTGGGGAAAATGGGTGATGGGCTACAAGACGGAAGCATGTGGGAAAAAATAAAGAAAAAGGAAAGAAAATAAACAAGTCATATGGGTAAAATTATAAAATAAAGAAAAGGGAGAGGAAGAAAGTGGTGGAAATATAAAAAAAAAATAAGAAAGAAAAAAGGGAAAGAAGAAAGTGGGAGAACGAAAGAATAAAGAAAGAAGAAGGTGGGAGAGAGAGAATAGATGAAAAAAGATGGGGAAAGAAACTCGGTTGAATTATGAGTTATATATTAATGGGTGCATGATGTTTCATGAATAATTAGTTGGTCTAATGGCAATAGAAGGGAAGGGGAAGGGGGAGGTCCTGGGTTCAACTCTTCCTAACTTCATTTAATTTTAAGAAGCAGTAGTAGCTCCACATGGCACATCAAATGATGACACTTGGCATCATGAGATTATAACACATGGAACCACCATATCATGCCATGTGGCAATGCATGATTATGACACATGGCTCACCCACGTCTTGCCATGTAGCACCATAGGATAATGACTTTTAACTTTTTTCAGTTTCAAACTTTACTCTTCATAACTTCTTCATTTGAGATCGGATTAAGGCACATTTGGACCCAAACATTCTTTATTTCGAGGCCGACAATCTTCATGAAGAGTTCGAATCTGGTATTGACTTTATGAAACCCTTGAACGCGTGTTTGTGGATGTTTCTTGCTCAGAATGCATATAGACTTCACCATTAGTTTCTCAAAGTGTAAATACTCAAATAAACCTTGAAAAAGAGATTAATCATTAATATCAAGGTTATACAATAAATAAGTATAATTAGTGCAATTTAATGATCATGGACTGCAATATTTGATAAAAAGGTGGGAAATAAAATACAATATTTGACACTAATCACACCCCCTAACTAACGTGTTGCTACTCCCTAGCGACATATTAAAATATATGTTAGTGTTCAGTTTGCTATTTTATTCATGAACTATGAAATGGTATAGATATACTTTTGCGGGATGCATGGTTTCATTTTACTTATGCAATAAGCCATTAAACACCAAGGTTACCCTAGTAGACGAGTTTTATATCACAAGATTTTACAATGATGATACTCACAAGCATTAGATTTTTCTAAAAATAGTTGCCCATTCTCTAAACATGAAGCTCAAATACATTCTAAAATTTTAACAAGAAAATAGAAACGACTAATAGATTTCTCTAATAGTTTATTTACTATAATCATTATGTTGAAATAATTCATGATATTTATATATTGACTAAGTGTGTGGTGTGGGACACAAAATTTACGAGTGAAATTGTACACATATTTTAATGACTTGTTGTTTATAATGAAGCGCACTAGTTCAATTCTCGCCAGTGATTATACTAAAAAAATGAAGACATTCTGAATTGGTGTAAGCCACTCAGGACATGTAAGTATAAAGAGTAAATGTAATTGGAATCATATCCTTTTACATGTCAATGATGAAAGACGTTTATATAAAACGAAAAACTGTAATATCATGATACGATACCATTTTCCAAAGGATGTGAAACTTAAATCTTTCTAATGCTTAAAAAATCACGTTAATTTTTAGATCATTTAAGGACTTTTCAGGATGGAAAATGTATTCACGGATGATAAAATGAACACCTTAATATGATTTTTGTTTTGAAAAAGGGTGAAATTGAAGAGTCATTTCTTTTTCTTTTATTTTTTTTGAAATTCTTTGCTCTTTTTGAATTCTTTTTTTCTATTTTTCTTTTCTTTAATTTTTGTTCAGTCCCTATTTCACTTTACATTTATTTCTGAATCAATTTTCAAGGTGTTGGTGAAGTGGATGTAACATGGGAAACGAATTTTCCTTTGATCAAAAGTGAGGATAAAATATAATTCTAGAATTTTGTTTTACAAAGATCATATCACCATCCTTTAGTCAACAATCAAAACAAAAGATAAGGAGATTACCAAAGACTTAAAATATTTTTCAAAAGAATTATGACTAAGTTTACACATCACTTAGAATAGGTGAGAGAACACAAAGCTCACATGGAAAGTATACATATGCATCTTTAAATTTATCGAGTCTTTTAACTTTTAACAATCACGCAAGTAATATTTGTGTTTTGCATAAGTTGTCAATTCATGAATCAGATGAATTAATAAATCATAATGATGATGATGGTAAGTAAACTAAATAGCTATTAAGGCAAGTAAACTCTTAGATATGTGTCGTTGTTTTGTGTTAAAAAATTTGGTAACTAGAGAGTTAAATCTTTGAAATATAAAAAGTTAGGCTAAAAATCCTAAAAAGAAGAAATAAATAAAATATTTTTGAGTTTTTATAAAATAAAATAATAATTTAAATGATTAGAGTTGGTTTCACCGGGAAACGTTCGTTAATAATCACTTAAAAAATATTTTTTAAATTATTTATTTTTATTTTTAATTTTTTATAACAACATGTTTGGTGATAATATGTTAAACATTAGCAAATGAACATGATGTGTGCAAATACATAATGGAACCCCCTAACTAAAACATTACATTGACCTTAATGTTAATTACTAACAATATTCAATTAAAGTGATATAGAGATGTTATCTAATATGGGGCGATCCTTAGATATCAAGTTCAATGATCCTGCAAAACATGTTAGAACTAAGACAAAAAAAAAGATTTAAAAAAAAAATATGTATTGATAAAAATATCAGCCTCTAATTTACTATAAACTAAAAAGAAAAATATTTGAGGGCCCACCCATAAAACAGGTTGAGCTTGTGGGATTAATGGTGGACTCCCATGAGGTTACATGCCTCCCGAAAAATAGGATTTCTGTTTATGAAATGAGGGACATGCCTTGAACGGAGGAGATGATCCATCATAAATTCCTGAATAGATTGTTTTGGGCGATGGGTGGCTCTTGTTATAACAGTGCACAAGTGCAAATGGTTTCCAAGAAAGTCAATTTTTTTCCCAAAGGTTTTTCAAATGGAATGGGAGGTGGGACATAGTCCAGTAAAAGTCCCATCATAGAAATCATTTCAAGAAAGAATTCCTCGATAAGAATCAGATCAAAGTCCTCAAGATTTTTGTGACACACCGCCTATTCTAATAACGGGTGATCAGTCCTCAACTAAAATAAAACAGGAACCTCAGTCTGGTTCATTCTTAGCATCACTGTCTAAAATCTAATTTATTACTAATAAACTATTTAACCCGCTGTAAAATTTTAATAACTTAATAACTTGCTTTATTAAAAAATTTCAACCATCTAAATCACCAATCCAACATATAAATAAACATAACCAATTTAACTAAACATTCACCACAAGAATAGACTGAATACTGATGATTTGAAATAAAATAATTAACTGAATAACTCTCGGTAAAATGAAATACAATAATCCACTAATATGGAATATACAGTAAAGTTTGAACAATGTAAGAACTGTCTAATAGGGCGACATGATCGAAATGTAAACTGAAGTAAACGTCCTATCCAGATAGTAATGATAAATGCGTCTAATCTATCCCGGCAAGCATCCACAGTTGCTGCAGCATCGTCTGACTGGAAGGATAATCAAGCCTGGCGTTCATATGTCTGAGCACTTAAAAGGTACGGGTTAGAGCCTAAAACCATTTAAAAAATATTTTCCAGTTGATGATGCTAAGAATCAGCACCACCAGGTTAGGTGTTTCCAAGCTCAATATATGAATAACAATGGCAGCGCATCTATATAAAGAGATAAGAGAAGGAGGTGAGGATATGAGGAATGAACACCGAAATATGAGTGGTTCAGCCAATCTGGCCTACGTCCACTGTGAGTGTGTGAGTAATATCACTGAATGAAGGCACTAATGGCCATGGATACAATTCTCTCAAGCTCTCTCTCTCTCTACTGCATATTTAGACAGAGTTTCAGCTAGGGTTTAATAACTGGGATCCTTTTGCAAGGTAGGGGATGACCCCTATATATAGTGCCTAGGGGGCGTAATGTACCCCCCATACATGCAATGAGCATGTGTGTGATATCATCACCAATGTGGGAATGCCATCTGTCACTGTCACATGTAAGTAATGATGATGAAATATTCTCCCACATGTGGAGAATAATCTTGTTACAACTGATTTGTGCCCAGGTGTCCTTATCCAAATGTCAACAGATGCTCGGCAGTCATGTTGGTGAATGACCTCGGCCTGGAAGAGGCCGAGATGTAAAGGCTTGATGTCCGTTCAATCCGAGAAGTGTCATAAGGAGTCTCGGCCTGATCTCAGCCGAGACATTATGCTAGGTCGGCCCCAGCCGAGGTAGGGATATTCCCATGCTGGTGATTACTAAGGCCTCTTGTGACCTCGTCCCAAGACGAGGTTGAACCGATTCCAAGTTGAGGGTCGGCTCCCTGTCACCTCGGCCCACCCTTGGCCGAGGTTGCCATACCCAGGTGTACGAGAGTGCTGTTGATGCCTGTGATGCGCGCAGTGCCCCTTAGCAGTGTAGATGGTAGTGTCGGCCGAGGGATGGTATCGCGGACCCCTGGCCTTCATAGGGTCGATCAATGTTTCGGCCATCATCTCGGCCGAGGTAGGTGTACCTGGGCTGAGGTTATACTTGGGCATATCAATCACCCCCCAGCCCTTAGTCATATGCGAGAGCAAGTGGCTAGGGGATTGCTTCACCTCCGAGGCCTGTCCGTCCCAAGGCTAATACCTGCATGACACCTGTCCCAATCTAGGGCTTGCTAACTTGGCTGGCGTGTGCTGTCAGTAGTTGTCCCTTTGGTTTTCCCAAGGCAATGATGGGCCTTGGGAAGTGTGCCCAAGTATTTAAGGGGTTAAACCCTTCCTTTCTCTTTCTTCTTCCTCTTTTCTTTCCCGCGCACGCTGTTTCTTGCAAATTTCTCTCTCTTGAACTTCTTCGATCAGCACTCATCTGCAGAGGATTTCATCGATTTTCTCGCAAGTATTCCTCATCTCACTCGTCGATTCATTTTCCAGGTACTTCTTCCTTTCCATTTCCTCTATTTCTGCTATTTGGTTTGCGTTTTCCGGCGTATTTTTGAGTTTTCCGGCGAGTTCCATTAACTCAGGCGAACTAGGTTTTCTTGAAAACTTCTTAGTTTGATCTTTAGGCTTCTTTATTTTATAAGCCAAGCTTGTTTGTAACTTTAGAGATTTTTCCCAAGTTTAGGGTCGTCCCAAGTCTTGGGTCGTCCTCTGATGCTCAGACCCCTGTACCAGCTTCTTGAGGATTTCCCCTCTCTTAGAGAGAAGACCTTAGAAAAAATTAGGCAAATAGAGAGAGCTCAGGAGGAAGCTCGTAGGTCACAGGAGTTTCCTATTAGACCTATCTTTCCCCCACCACTCAAGGTGGTATACCCTGATCCTCCTGAGAACTTCTATCAGACAGACGTCTCTGCTAACCCATTGCCGATGTCTGAGTCTGAGTCCTCCACCTCAGACCCCATGTCTGTGGACTCTTTCCAAGAAGCCATGGACTTTACACCTCGGCCTGGTCAGGCCCCTGACCAGGCTGAGGTCTCCAGCCGAGCCTCATCCCAGAATGGCTCAAGCACCTCAAATTCTTCTTCGGAGGTCGAACTTGTTGAGCCAAATGTAGCTGTGCCACCCATTCTTGATGCCATCCCTCTATCGACCGTTACAGGGGCTGAGTTCGCTCAGAGATTCCCTCATCACTCGTCTATGTCTGCTCCGGCCGACGTTGAGCTTGACGATGATGAGGATGCTGAAAGTGATGTTGACATCTCTGAAGCAGCCGAGTTCGAGAGCACAGTCACTGAGGTAGACCTTCTGTGCTTTAGGTACTTATACTCCATTAGCCCTTCCATCAAGTTAAGGAGACCTCTGAGGGAAGAGAGGGCCTATCATGGCCGAGATGGAGAAATCTGCTTGTACGAGCAGATGTTCAAGTTAGGGTTTCGCCTACCCATTCACCCCGTCATCAGGTCCATTCTTTCCATCATCAACTTGGCCCCCTCGCAGCTCTCTCCCAATGCTTGGAGAGTTATTATAGGGGCCATCATCTTGTGGAGGGCAGTCCACCACTCTGACCTCCCAGTTCAGGTCTTTGCTGGTTGTTACGTCCCTACCTCGGCCAAAAACCATCCGAGCTACTATCACTTCGTGGCTCGGAGGCTTGAGAAGAAGATGCTCCATGTCACTCAGACCTCGAATCACAATTGGAAGCCCCGATATTTTTTCATCTCAGGGCCATGGTAATTTGGCTCATCTGTTCCCTCTTCCACTTTTGAACCGAGGATACCCCTCAGATGGGGTAAGGTCACCATGTCTGCAAGGGCCGATCCTGGCCTAAGTCTTCAAAATAGCAAAAAGGTGAAGGCCCTACAAGACCAAGGGGCACATGGCTTGTTTGTTAAGTTCGAGCATTTGCTGACCCCTCAGTTTCTCTCAGGGACGAGCCTGGGTGGGAGCCCCCTTGTTGACTTTGGTAAGGATTTTTCTTTTTCAAGTTTAACCTCTGAACTCATTTATATCTGATATCTAACCCTTATCTTTTAACTTTTGCAGAGAGACCACCAGGTATCCCAGACGAACAGTGGGAGATGGCAGCTCCAAGTTTGGCAAGGCTTGCGAAGAAGGTTGGTTTGAATGCTCCTCCTCCAGCTCCCACTACATCCAAATCCCAAGCTTCTAAGAAGAGGGCCCCCGAGGTCCCGGCCTCTGAGGATCAGAGGCCGACCTCGAGGCAAAAGAGGACCTCAGACGCTGCAATCCCCATCTCAGCCGACACCCTGTCGGCTCGTCTGGACCAGCTGAAGCTCACTGATAGCGTGGTCGGCAACAGCAGACAGGCCATGGACGCCCTCGCCAATGTGATGATCGAGGAAGACAAGCGTTTTTACAGAGCCATGGACACCTCCATGATGTTTGAGTTCGGCCTTCACAGAGCCGTCCAGGTATAACTTTTCTTTTGTCAATAATTGTGTAACGTCTGATTTTACTCCCATCTAACCTCTTCATTAACTGTGCAGGGTGTGACTGCCATGTACCAACTATCTAACTGGGCCATGAGGAAATTTCCCCTCATTCAGAAGGGGCAGGAGGCTGAGAAGGTCGAGAGCACCCTGAACGCCGAGGTTGACCGCCTGAAGACAGAGTTGCAGAACTCTGAGAATAAGGCCAAGAATTCTGAAAATAAGGCCCAGGGTTTGGAAAAAGATATTTCAGTGCTCGTCCAAAACCACGCCAAGGCCCTGAAGGATAAAGATGATGATCTACAGCGGAAGGTCAACGCGGCTGTGAAGGCTGCCCTTGCAGAGGCCTCAGAGAAAATAATTTCAGACTACAAAGTCTGTGAGGAGTTCGTGGGTTTTGGCTTTGAATACCTCGAAAGAGGTATCAAGGCCACTACCAAATGGGCCGAGGTCAGAACTCTGAAGGCCTCCGACTTTGTGGGCCTCGGCTTTGCCGACCCTTAATTTGCTCAGGCTCTGTAAGAGGTAGAAGACGAGGCCGCTGCTCCAGCCGATACTACGACTCTTGGAGTGACCGAGCTCGGAGGGGTAGATCCTGCTGATGATGTGGCTGAGGTGACTAATGTTGATCAGGTCAACCCATCCGAGACTACTAATGCTCCCCCCTCAGAGCCTTAGTCCTTTTTAACTTGTAACTCTCGTAATTTGTAATTTGTAACATCAGTACTTTGTAATGAATATTTGTAATCGATGTCTCTGATTGCTATATTATCTTTCTTACTGAATGCCAATCTCTTCCTTTATTTTGACCTCTGAATGTCTCTGAATGGTATATGATCTCTGAAGTCATTACTTAATATGCTGTTCTCATAACCATCTTCACCAAATTAATGATGTTAAGGGTCTAACCAAGGTGTCTGAGCTCAGACCTCGTCACCACCGAGTGATGTTATGAGGGTCTGAGGTCATCACCTAAGAGGTTAGCCTCATAATAAGTGTCACCAAATTAATGATGTTAAGGGTCTGAGGTCATCTAACCAAGGTGTCTGAGCTCAGACCTCGTCACCACCGAGTGATGTTATGAGGGTCTGAGGAGGTTAGCCTCATAATAAGTGTCACCAAATAAATGATGTTAAGGGTCTGAGGTCATCTAACCAAGGTGTCTGAGCTCAGACCTCGTCACCACCGAGTGATGTTATGAGGGTCTGAGGTCATCACCTAAGAGGTTAGCCTCATAATAAGTGTCACCAAATTAATGATGTTAAGGGTCTGAGGTCATCTAACCAAGGTGTCTGAGCTCAGACCTCGTCACCACCGAGTGATGTTATGAGGGTCTGAGGAGGTTAGCCTCATAATAAGTGTCACCAAATTAATGATGTTAAGGGTCTGAGGTCATCTAACCAAGGTGTCTGAGCTCAGACCTCGTCACCACCGAGTGATGTTATGAGGGTCTGAGGTCATCACCTAAGAGGTTAGCCTCATAATAAATGTCACCAAATTAATGATGTTAAAGGTCCGAGGTCATCTAACCAAGGTGTCTGAGCTCAGACCTCGTCACCACCGAGTGATGTTATGAGGGTCTGAGGTCATCACCTAAGATGTTAGCCTCATAATAAAGGTCACCAAATTAATGATGTTAAGGGTCTGAGGTCATCTAACCAAGGTGTCTGAGCTCAGACCTCGTCACCACCGAGTGATGTTGTGAGGGTCTGAGGTCATCACCTAAGAGGTTAGCCTCATGATAAGTGTCACCAAATTAATGATGTTAAGGGTCTGAGGTCGTCTAACCCAGGTGTCTGAGCTCAGACCTCGTCACCACCGAGTGATGTTATGAGGGTCTGAGGTCATCACCTAAGAGGTTAGCCTCATAATAATGTCACCAAATTAATGATGTTAAGGGTCTGAGGTCGTCTAACCCAGGTGTCTGAGCTCAGACCTCTTCACCACCGAGTGATGTTATGAGGGTCTGAGGTCATCACCTAGGAGGTTAGCCCCATAATAATGTCACCAAATTAATGATGTTAAGAGTCTGAGGTCCTCTGCTAAGGTGTCTGAGCTCATACCTCGTCACCACCGACTGATGTTATGAGGGTCTGAGGTCATCACCTAGGAGGTTAGCCCCTTAATAAACTTCTGGTCTAAAGAACGAAATAAGAACTTGATATGGAAACTGATCTTTATTAATAACCTCTTCTCAGTAAGATAGTACATTTTCATAAAATTCTATACATCATATGTAATATCTCTTGAGATGGTCAGCATTCCATGGGTTAGTGAAGGGTTCTCCTTCTAGGTTTTCTAGCCTGTAAGTGCCAGGCACAACCTCTTCCGTTACTTTGTAGGGGCCATGCCAGTTTGGGTGTAGCTTGTTTGCCTTCTGTAGAGTCTTCTTTAGCACTAGGTCTCCTACTGCAATGGGTCTTGACTTCACCCTCTGGTTGTAGAATTTCGCTGCCCTCTACTGGTAGGCTACCTTTCTGACCTCTGCATCTTCCCTTCTCTCTTCGATGAGATCCAGGTCTAGCCTTCTCTTTTACCCATTGCTGTCAGGGTCGTAGGTCTGAATCCAATGAGTCTGCAGTCCTACCTCCGTTGGTATGACGGCGTCTGAGCCATGTGCCAGCATGAATGGGTTTCTCCCGTTGGTGTCCTTGCCGTAGTTCTGTAGGCCCATAACACTGCGCAGACCTCTTATGTCCATATACACTTCGTATCTTCTAACCTCTTCTTGATTCCGTCCAAGATGGTTCTGTTTGTGACCTCGGTCTGGCCATTAGCCTGAGGACGACCAGGAGATGAGAATAACTGTTTAATCCCCACCCTTAGGCAATATTTTTCTACGGATGAGTTCTTGAACTGGGTCCCATTGTCTGAGATGAGAGTGTTCGGGAGGCCACATCTGCATATGATGTTCTTCCAAATGAACTGGAAGGTCTTCTTCTCTGTAATTTTTATCATCGGTTCTGCCTCCACCCACTTTGAAAAGTAGTTAATGGCAACTATCAAGAATCTATAGTTGTTGGCAGCTCTTGGCAAAGGTCCTACTAAGTCAATTCCCCATACCGCAAATGGCCATGGAGAAGAGATTGACGTCATAGGCTGATGAGGTTGATGAGGGATGGTGGCGAACCTTTGGCATGTCGCACCTCTTCACATAGTCTGCAGCGTCCTTAGACAAGGTAGGCCACCAGTATCCCTGAGTGATGATCCTCTTGGCTAAGGGTCTTCCCCCTATGTGGCTAGAGCAAGAACCCTCATGAACCTCCTGTAAGACCTGGGGTACTTCCACAGGATGCACACATCTGAGGAGAGGCAGTAGAAACCCCTTTTTGTACAAGACGTCTCCTACTAATGAGAACTTTGCAGCCCTGTATCTCAACTTTCTCCTTTCCATCTTGGACTCAGGTAGCTCTCCCTCTCTTAGGTACCTGACGAGCGGGTCTATCCATGAGTCTCCTAGGTTCACATTGTGATAAGGGCTACATACCTCGTCCTCCTCGATGCTTGCTTTTCCTAAGACCTCGATTGGAATGGTCCTTCCCAAATCTGTCTTCATTGCCAAGGCCAGCCTTGCCAATGCATCAGCGTGGTTGTTGCTCAGCCGAGGTACTCTCTTCAGCTTTGCTTCTTCAAAATACTCTAGCAACCCTCTTACCTTCTTTAGGTATTTGTCCATCCTTTCATCTTTGGCCTCGTATGCCCCCAACACTTGATTGACAACCAACCTTGAGTCGCTATGGAGTAGGAGTCGCTTTACTCGAAGAGTTGTTGCCAATAAGAGACCTGCTATCATGGCCTCATACTCAAACTCGTTGTTGGAGGCCTGGAAGTTGAATCTCAAGGCGTACTCAATGTTGGCGCCATCTGGAGCCGAGAGTATTAGCCCCGCGCCGCTTCCGCTGTCACAGGAAGAGCCATCAACGAAGAGGCTCCATACGTCTGCATCTGATGAGAAGACCCCTTCTCTCATAACCCCCTTTTCAAAGAGGTATCGATCCTCTTCATTTTCTTCTACTCTGCTTCGAGTTTTGCCTGGGACAACCTCTTCTCGGCCTCGGAAGACGTACGGGGCAGTCTCTTCCGAATCTCTGAAGACACTTCGGTTCGTCTCTTCGCTGCCATCCAAGCCCGTCTCTGTCTCGGCCTCTTCCCAAGTGAACTCTGCAACAAAGTCTACGAGGGCTTGCCCCTTAATGGCTATCCTGGGCTAGTAGGTAAGATCATACTCTCCTAGCTCGATGGCCCAGGTCATCAGTCTCCCGGACTTCTCAGGTTTGTGCAGAACCTGTCTTAGCGGGGAGTCTGTGAGGACTACCATGGAGTGCGCTTGGAAGTAAGGCTTCATCTTCCTTGAGGCATGTATCAGGGCATAAGCCAATTTTTCCATCCGGGGATAGTTTTGTTCAGACCCTTGAAGGGCCTTACTGTTGAAGTACACAAGCCTTTGGATTCCATCCTCTTCCCGTACGATGGCTGCGCTGATGGCTGACTCAGAGACTTCCAGATACATAAACAACCTCTCCCCCGTGATGGGCCGAGACAGCAACAAGGGAGACCCCAAGTAGGAATTGAGTTGGTCAAAGGCTTTTTCACACTCTTCGTCCCACTGGAAGGCCTTTCTCAGAACTTTAAAGAACGGAAGACACTTGTCCGTTGCCCTGAAAACAAACCTGTTAAGGGCAGCCACTCTTCCGGTGAGTCTCTGGACATCCTTGATACTCCTAGGAGTCTTCATATCGAGCAAGGCCTTGATCTTCTCAGGGTTTGCTTCAATCCCCCTCTGATTAACGATGAACCCCAAGAACTTCCCGGCTCCTACCCCGAAGACACACTTCGCTGGGTTGAGCTTCATCCTGTACGAGTCCATGACATCAAAGGTCTTCTCAAGGTCTGCTATGTGAGTACATGCTTTCAGGCTCTTCGTTAGCATATCATCCACATACACCTCCATGGTCTTACCTATCTGCTCCTCGAACATCCTATTGACAAGACGTTGATATGTTGCCCCCGCATTTTTCAGACCAAAGGGCATCACCTTGTAACAGTACGTCCCCTTGTCAGTAATGAAGGCTGTCTTCTCAGAGTCTTCGGCATCCATGAAGATTTAGTTATAACCTGAATAAGCATCCATGAAACTCATGAGCTCGTGCCCTGCCGTTGCATCCACCATCTGGTCTATCCTAGGTAAGGGATAGTTGTCTTTCGGGCAAGACCTGTTCAGGTCTGTGAAATCTACACACATCCGCCACTTTCCATTGGCCTTAGGCACGATGACTGCATTTGAGAGACACTCTGGATAAGTAACCTCTCTTATGAACTCGGCCTCTTCCAACTTTTTCACCTCTTCCCGGATGACCTCATACTTCTCTCTGGAGTAGACTCTTCGCCTCTGTTTAATAGGCCTAGCATCTCTGTCCACGTTGAGCTTGTGGGTCATGATCTCAGGGTCGATACCAGGCATGTCTGCGTGACTCCACGTGAGGACACTCTGCCTCCTCCTGAGGAAGTTTATCAGCTCTTCCTTGATCCCTTGCTCCAGGGCCTTGCCAACCTGGACGGTTTTTTCTGGCTCGTCCTCATTGAGGACGATGGATTCTACCTCTTCCGCGGCTTCGCCCTTCTTCAATTTTGTTTCGTCTCTGGGATCAAGAGTGTCAATGCTGTAAGTGGCGGTTGCTCTGTTATGGGCCTCTCGCTCTTTGGCCGAGTTGAAATAACACTCCCGCGCCGTGGTCTGGTCCCCTTGCACTTCCCCTACCCCATAAGGAGTCAGGAATTTTAGCATCTGGTGGACCGTTGACGGCACGACTTCAAACTCTTTGAGGGCCACTCTTCCGATGATGAGGTTGTAGTCCGAGAAGACATTTTCGTCCATAACAAAAAAGTTTATCTTCTTGGTCAGCCTCTTAGGCCACTCATCTCCCATCTATACATCCATTTCATACATGCCCAATGGGTGTACCTTCTCACCACTGAAGCCTATCAATGGGTGATGATAGGGCACCAGCCTTGCCCTGCTAAGACCCAAGCTCTTGAAACAAGGCCAGAACATCACATCTGCTGAGCTTCCCCCATCTATGAGGATTCTCCCTACATCACACCCATGCACCCTTGTTGTTATGACTAAAGGGTCATCATGAGGGGCTAAGATGCCCTTGAAGTCGAGTCTGGAGAACCCCACTACGAGGGTGTCCATGTCCACCTTCTTCCTCTTCTGTACTGCGTCAGAAGACGTTAGATTCACAACCTCAGGCTTGACCACTGACTTGGCCTCCGCTACATGAGCCTTCCTATCGGCTACCTCAGAGCCACCTCCTGCGAATCCCTCATATATGGTGCTAACACCAAAGGAGATCATTCCTACCCTCTTCACTGGGGTGTTGTCATCCTTAGGTAGGAGATCTGGGTCATCTCCATCATCACCCTCTGAATCGTCATGCCTTCTTGCCAGGACATCGCCACGGCACCTGTCATCTCTTCTCTTCCTAGGGTCTTCTCTTCCACCCCTTAGGGCCTTGCCATCCACATACTTTCTCAGTTTCTCGGATTTCAGCATCTTCTCGATCTCATCCTTCAGAGCGAAGCATCTATCTGTGACATGACCGTGATCCTGATGGAACTCACTCCAGAGGTTTTTATTCCTCTTATGTGGTGGGGCCTTCAATTTCTCTGGCCACCTCAGAGTCCGGTCAGTCTTGATCTCATTAAGGATGTGCTCACAGCTCACAGTCAGAGGAGTGTAATGAGCGATTTGTCATCTGCTGACCTCTTCTTCCCCTCTTTCTTGCCCTGGGACCTCCCAGTGCTACCACGGTTCTCCTCCTCATATTTGGCGGCCATTGCCTCTTCCGCATTCATCACTTTCCCCGCGGTTTCCAGCAGCTCTGCCATAGACTTAGGAGGGTCTTCCGCGAGTTTCCACAGTAGCTTTCCCTTTTGGAGGCCTCCTATAAGGGCGGTCATGGCTATGCTCTCTTCGTAATCCTCCACCTCCAACTTCTCCTTGTTGAATCTTGCTATGTAGTCTCTTAGGCTTTCACCCTTAGCCTGTTTGAGATATAGGAGGTGGGTAGTCTTCTTTTGAGGTCTTACCCCAAAGCAGAAGTTGTGGATGAACTGCTCAGCTAAGCCTTTAAAGTTCTCGATCGAGTTTTTCGAAAGAGAGGTGAACCAGCTGTGTGTTGCCCCTGTCAAGGTTCCCGAGAAGGCCTTGCATTTCATCTCATCGGGTATCGAGTAAATATCTGCCACCGACTGATACATCTCGATATGGTGCACTGGGTTAGTGCTGCCATCATACTTAGGAGTCACTGTAGGAGGCTTGAACTTAGCTGGGGTTGGGAACCCCACTATCCTAGCTGCAAACGGGGAACCCTCCGAGTAGCCCCTCTGTAACGGGTCCCTGCTCTTTATGAGGTCCCCTATCTTCTCCTCGAGACGTTGGATTGAGTCATTCCAGGGTCGTCTCTCATCAACTTGGCCTAGGTTATCCACTGCCACGTCTCTGCGATGGACAGAGGGTTCCCCAGCCATGACCCGTTGACTGTTGACCTCTTCCTTCTCCCTGGCTCTTCTCTCCAAGGGTCGGCCTTGGTCTGCCCGACCTTTCCTATTCCCTCTTTGAGAGCCTGCCGCGCTCCTTGACCTCGATAGCCTCTGTCTCAGGTCATTGACTGGGCCCAGCCTCTCGAAGGCCGACCCTCTGCTCAACCTGTTAAAGGCCGACCCTCTTTGTTGGGCCTCATCTCTTCTTCGGCCGACACATCCTTGACTCTGCCTATCAAAGGCCGTTGGGCCTCGTCTCTTCTTCGGCCGACACATCCTTGGCTCTGCCTAAGAGGTCGCACGGTGTTATCTCACACCTCATACGGCTCCCAGCAGTCTTACGGGGCCTCTTCAGCTTCTAGGTCATCATACCTATCCTCTGGGCAAGGGTTTCCCTGCCTCCCCAGGCGCAAGTGCCTAGGGTCAGCAACGTCCCTCCTCCGCTGAGGTGCAGGTTGGTCCTTCAAGGGCGCCTGGGGTGGTCCCCTGGCGTCAGGATGAAGCTGAACTGCCGCCGAAGTTATCATGTTCGGTGAGACTCCAGGTGGCCTCATCATCATGGTTTGGCTGAGCTGGGCAAATTGCTCCTTCATGGCTTATTGTGTTGCAGCTAAAGATTTCAAAGTTGCTGCCACCTCCGCCATTTCGGACTGGGGAGGAGCCTGACTTGAACTAGCCCCTCCACCTCCAGGCGGCGGAAGAGGCGGTGGTAATTCTGGTGCCATGTATTAACAATAAAGAGCTTGAACAGCAAGTGAGCTTAATACCTTAAAGGACCTCTTTCAATGGTGAAACAGCTCCACACAAGGGGTGGTTCCTGGTTCACCACCAGAGTCTCCGGTGAGGTAAAGAAGAAAAGAGGAAGAGATAGCCTCTCGATTCCCACAGACGGCGCCAAAATGATGATGCTAAGAATCAGCACCACCAGGTAAGGTGTTTCCAAGCTCAATATATGAATAACAATGGAAGCACATCTATATAAAGAGATAAGAGAAGGAGGTGAGGATATGACGAATGAACACCGGAATATGAGTGGTTCAGCCAATCTGGCCTACGTCCACTGTGAGTGTGTGAGTAATATCACTGAATGAAGGCACTAATGGCCATGGATACAATTCTCTCAAGCTCTCTCTCTCTACTGCATATTTAGACAGAGTTTCAGCTAGGGTTTAATAACTGGGATCCTTTTGCAAGGTAGGGGATGACCCCTATATATAGTGACTAGGGGGCGTAATGTACCCCCCATACATGCAATGGGCATGTGTGTGATATCCTCACCAATGTGGGAATGCCATCTGTCACTGTCACATGTAAGTAATGATGATGAAATATTCTCCCACATGTGGAGAATAATCTTGTTACAACTGATTTGTGCCCAGGTGTCCTTATCCAAATGTCAGCAGATGCTCGGCAGTCATGTTGGTGAATAACCTCGGCCTGGGAGAGGCCGAGCTGTAAAGGCTTGATGTCCGTTCAATCCAAGAAGTGTCATAAGGAGTCTCGGCCTGATCTCAGCTGAGACATTATGCTAGGTCGGCCCCCAGCCGAGGTAGGGATAGTCCCATGCTGGTGATTACTAAGGCCTCTTGTGACCTCGTCCCAAGCCGAGGTTGAACCGGTTCCAAGTTGAGGGTCGGATCCCTGTCACCTCGACCCACCCTTGGCCGAGGTTGCCATACCCAGGTGTACGAGAGTGCTGTTGATGCCTGTGATGCGCGCAGTGCCCCCTGGCAGTGTAGATGGTAGTGTCGGCCGAGGGATGGTATCGCGGACCCCTGGCCTTCATAGGGTCGATCAATGTTTCGGCCATCATCTCGGCCGAGGTAGGTGTCCCTCGGCCCAGGTTATACTTGGGCATATCACCAGTATTTAAAATGCAATAGTTAATTTGCAGTATAATTGTTCATAATTATCTGGTGTCACACTCGCATGAGATTATCCTCGCCCCTCATCTATATTGCGCACCTATCGCATATATTTTAATTCCCTAATTATTATACCCCACCTAACTAGTATAATCACTTAACTTAGCCCCACATGCTAAAATTCTAGCACAACTATGCTACACATACTTTACTTTGCTTTGTTTCTCATTTAGCTACCATGTAAGCTATAGCATAATAATTCTCAATTATAATCTTATCGTTGACAATTTATATAACTGTACACTAGTTATAACATTAATATTCACACATTCATTTTATCACACATATACATATAACACTATTTTCTATGTATACACATAGCGACCCCGAGATGTCCTCCCAGATGCAATCCCTATTATGCTATAAGGCTCTAGGTACGTCACATACCACTGTTGGGCCACCGGGTCGAAATCTCATCACTGAACCCAAATCATAAATACATAAATTGGAGGAGATCATAGACATACATCCGTGGGTCATATCCATACAACATTGCCCCAGTAGACTTTAAACTCACATACAATGGTCATACAATAATCCTATGGCCTGGGGAAATAACCCAACGTCTGCTGGTCATGCAAGGATGGGCCGCCCACTACACGCAACCTCCAATAATAGCATATCTAGAGTAGGTATGTTCATGTATATCAGTCACACATAGATCATTTTCTTGCAGTTCTTGATCGATTTCAATTAGATGATGGAGAAGGATGATCAAATAAGGTCCTCTTCCTCAATTGATGTTGAGGAAGCTCTTGAGGGCTTACAAAAATCCTTACAAGCATCTAGTGAAGCCCTAGAGAGAGAGAGAGATAAGCCCGACATGATAAGATTAAGACTACTGAGGACCAGGACAGAGCAACAGAGGAAGTGTGAAAGACTATTGTTAATGAGCTAACCCTGACCAAGTTAATAATTACTGAAGCTGAGTGTCGGGCAAAGGCTGCTGAAGACTAGGATGTTGTCCTAACTACTGATAACTCTTCTCTAATGGACAAGGTCAAGAAAGACAAAAAAGAGGCTACCAACAAGGGATGGGACAAAGCCTTTACTGTTGCAGCGATCCAGATAGAGTATGTCAGGAAGCAGTCCTTTAAAGAAGATTGATTGGAAGCTTTGAAGGAGGTCGGCACTCAAGCAGACTCTGAACTGTTTCAGAGACATGACTAGAGAAATCCTCCTAACCTGGATGAAGACTTTGATGATGAAGACGAAGGTTCTGGCGATTCTTTCATGGTGTCTGCTCACCTACCTACTGTTGACCAGGATAAGACCAAGGAGAAGGAAAAAGACAAGGAGAAGGTTTAACTCTTTTTAGCTAGTTTATTTTTTCTTTTTCCTTTATGTTATTTTCATTTCTTCTTTTTTGTCTTTTGTGATGTAATCAACTTTGTAACCAGGGAATGATCAATGAAAAGGCATATTTTTGCTTAATTTTTTCCCACTTCATGGGATGTGGAATTGTTTGTTACTTATTGTCTTCAATATTGTTTATACTGTTTGGCTTTCTTGGTCGACCCCATAAACTTATACTTGTGACTTTCCAGTTTGATGTTAGGAAGAAAGCTATTATTTCTGCTAAATTTGACATACTCAGTCAATGTAGAAATCTTCTTGAGGCTGGCCATGTCCTATTAATCAAGGAAGGTCTAATGAGGTTACTCGACCCAGATGCCTCCAACCAAATGAAAGATGTTTATGTTCACCTCCACTGCCTTCTGGTAGTGGAGAATAATGTTGGGTATTATGAGATGATCGATTAAATGCAAGAAGACCATAAAATCTCCAAGACATTGCTTCATTCTAATTATGAGGCTAAGTACCAAGCTTTAAGCGAAGGTTGGGGCTTGAATAAGAGGGAACTGGCATTAAACTAATAAATTAAGAGTGCCCGATCAATTGCTACCCTTTTGGAGAAAGAAAATAATTTCTTAAGGACTGAGCTCGAGAGTTTGACGAAATCCACCAATACTGGGCCGAATGAAGGGGTGTCTTTCTTGGAGAAGGACAATGCAATGCTACTGGAGGAGTTTGAAAAATTGAAGATAAAGAAGAAGACTAAATTTAGCCAATCTTCTGACAAACCATGGTTGTTCGTCCAATTGTTAATGAGGAAGAACCAATAAGGCTTTGCCCGACCAAACTGCTTTAATCCTAGAGAAATACAAGGCTATCAAGAAACTTCAAGATAGGGTGAACCGATTAACCTTCCACTTTCATAAGCAACCCAAGGCTATTTGGATGGATGGGTATGATGAGGCATTTACCTATTTGGATAATCACATAGAGCAAGCTAGGTATGACGGATATAAATAGGGTTTTCTGAACTTTCTTTCTCTACTGAAGATTCCCAAGGGTGAATTGTATTATTAGCATGATCCTGGAATGTTGGATTATCCCGAACCTCCTTTTTTTTAAGGAAAATTCCTAAGCCATATTTATTAAATGAAGGAGAAAAAGACTCTCCACATGGCCAAAAAAATTACAGCAATCTTGAACATTCAAACTCAAAACCTTAAGAAGCTCTAACATTAGGAAAAATAAATCTATCCAAATTAAAATTCCTTTAACAATAAAAGGAAGCTCAGAAAAGATAAAATAAGATCTAGATTGTCTTGGACTTGAAACTAAGTGAGCTAGAGCCTCAGCAACTGAATTATTCTCTTTCCAGGTATGCTGAATATGAATTGAATGAGTTTCAATTTTGATAGATATATCATCTACATCTTCCTTTAAAAACCAAGGCACCTCCCATTGTCTATGGATCATCTTGATAGCTGTAAGAGAGTCTGATTCAATGATCAACTTCCCGAAACCTATCTTCAGACACTCCTGAATACCTTTCAAAATAGCCCATATTTTAGCTTGAAGACTTGAAGCTTTATTCGTGAACTACTGGAAAGCAAAGATGAAAACACCTTTATGACCTCTAATGATACCCCCTATACCACTATCACCTGAATTACCCCTACTAGAGCCATCCAAATTGAGTTTAATAGATGAAAAAGGGGGACTAATCCATCTAGTAATAATAAATATTGGTCCAGAGGGGATAACTTTAAGCCGAAAAGAGGATATGATATTGCCATGAAGAGCTGAGGGAAAGTTCTTGAACTTCTAAGAAACTTCCAAGACTGCAACAAAATTATAAATCTTCTTGATAATCTTTGATTGAACCATATGAATCCCATTAAAATAACTGTCACACCTAGCTTTCCAAATAAACCACAAAATGCAAACAGGAAGCACTCTCATCAGAAACTTAACATAGTCTTTATTAGACTTACAACTCCACCAAGACATCAGCATAGCAGGAATAGAAGAAACACACTGATCAACCTCCAATATATTTGAGAAATGAGCCCAGATACCCATGGCCATAGAACTTGATAAGAATAAATGATCTAAATATTCCTCCGGAATCAAACAACATTGACATCGAGACACCAACTGAATTCCTAGCTCGATAATAGCAGTGTCTACTGGAACTGCTTTGCTCAGAATCTTCCACGAAGCAATTGAGATTTTAACTGGGATACACTCATTCCAGATGCTAGACCAAAGATTACTACTACAATTTAGAGGTCTAATAATTTGAAAAGCAGATTTGAAAGTAAATACCCTAGAGTTTGAAGGCTTCCAGATGATACCATTCAAATTTTTGATGGTATTATCTTCAAAAATATGGAAACTCTCTATAATTATTTTAATAGTACTCGATCCACCTAACCCAGCATCCATAATTTTGTATTTGTTCCTCATGTATTTCGCCCACAAAGCATTGGACACCTGACTTCTCTAAGCTAACTTTATGCCAAAAGTAGCACATATATCCTCTAAATATCTAACACCAAGACCTCCTTCCACTACAGGCCTTCAAATATCTTCCCACTTAATCTAATAGTGTTTATAACCTCCATATTCTGTAGAACCCTAGAAGAAATGATTGAGAATTTTGTGAATTCTCTGAATAATAGATTTACGAGGGTTGAAAGCAGCTAGAGTGAGTATAGGAATAGAAGTTAGAACATGTTTGATGAGGATCAACTTGCTAGCAGCGGATAAACATTCGGTCTTCCACCCCTTGAATTTGCTTATAATGGAATCAACAATCTTTGAGAAATAACTAATTCTTCTTCTTCCTTTAAAGAGAGGACACCCTAAATATTTTAATGGGAGAGGCTTGTACTTAATCTGCACATACCTGGAGATAGCTGATCGTTTCTTAATGGACAACTTGGGATCTACTGAAAAGGCTCTTTTAGCCTTATTAATCAGTTGGCCTGAAGCAGCTTCATACTTATCCAAGAATTTTGAAAGGTTGGAGAGGCTTT
This sequence comes from Sambucus nigra, assembly GCA_949130495.1. Lineage (NCBI taxonomy): Eukaryota > Viridiplantae > Streptophyta > Magnoliopsida > Dipsacales > Adoxaceae > Sambucus > Sambucus nigra. Next base: position 381,576,223 of record OX422211.1, read on the forward strand.
TCTTTCTTCCATTGATGAAAATAATAATATCATCAGCAAAAGACAAATGAGATATAAGAGGACTTCCAGTAGGATGATAAAAGGGAGTTGCTTTTCCATCCTTGAATAAGATGTCAATTCCTCTGCTTAACACCTCAGCCATAAGCACAAAAAGAGCTGGAGAAAGAAGACATCCTTGCTTGACCCCTCGAGAAGAATTGAAGAAAGCTGCACCACAACCGTTAACAATGATAGAAAACCAATTATTAGATAAAACCCTCCATATAAAGCCAATAAAAACCTCACTAAAACCAAATCTTCTAAGGACTTTAATGAGGAAAATCCAAGACACCCTATTATAAGCCTTTTCCATATCCAACTTGATAATCACATTAGAACCATGGCACTTATTGTGAAGAGAAAAAGTCATTTCATGAGCAAGCAGAATATTGTCTTGGATATTTCTTCCTTTCACAAAACCACTTTCATTAGGAGACACAATATCATCCAAATGAGATGATAACCTTGAATTCAAAATTTTAGAGATGATTTTGAAATTGAAATTACTCAGGCTCATAGGCCTAAAATGAGAGCATTGATTGGGATTGTAAATTTTAGGAATACGAACTATGGAAGTACTAAACCAACTTCTAGGGATTTGAGCTCCCAAAAAGAAAGATTTAATAGCCCCGCATAGATCTTTCTTAATAATATCCCAGCATTTACTATAGAAGACACTTCCAAACCCATCAGGACCCAGACTACTATCCCCATTTAAATCAACTATGGCTCTAAATACTTCATCTTCATTAGTCATCTCAGTTAGAAAATTGTTCATATCATCAGTTATGATAGGAGGAATAACTGAAATCAACTCCTCATCTTCATCTTCATCTCTCACCTCAGCCTCCCATATGTGCTTTAAAATGGTCAACAATTACCTGCTGAATATCCTTCTGACTCTCCTTCTAATTACCTTCATTATCTTTTATCTTATGAATAGCAGAAGCAACCTTCTAGCCTTAATACTAGCATGATAAAACTTTGTGTTATTATCTCCTTCCTTTAACCATTTGATATTACCTTTTTGTTGCCAATACATCTCTTCTTGAAGAGTAGCTTTGTTAAGATCTTCTCTTGCATTCTGCAGTCGTAATCTATTCTCAGGAGAGGGATGGACTTCAAAAGCATACTCCTTCATAAGAACATCATCTTCTAGATCAATCACGTTTTAAAAAATGTTTTTGAAAGTAATTTTATTGCAATTAATCAAGACTGCTTTAAGTAGTCTTAACTTCTGAGAAAATTTAAACATTGAAAACCCTTGAACTCGACAATCCCATGCCTCTTTAGCAACTTGAGAGAAACTATCATGAAATATCCACATTTTTTAAAATTTAAAAGGCTTAGGATAAGAGTTTTGAGTGGTTGAAATAGACAACAACAAAGGAGAATGATCACTACAAGACTTACCTAAATGAGAAATACTAGTTTTAGAAAAAGAAGATTTCCATTGCAAATTACAAAGGCCTCTATCAAGCCTGGCACATATAGCATCTTCTTCTATTCTCATATTAGTCCAAGTGAATCTAGATCCACTATACCCCATATCAAACAATCCACACTGATTGTAGCAGTCTCTGAAGTGTTCAACAGCTTGGTGGTCAACTTCATTACCACCAATTTTTTCATTCTGATCAGCCACCAGATTAAAGTCCCCTATAAACACCTGAGGTAAATCAAAATTACCAACCACTTTTTCTAAATCCCTCCAAAACTCTCTTCTCTCCTCCTTACTACATTTAACATAAATCAAATTAAAAATGACATCTTAAGGAAATGTAGGGTGCTCTATTTTTAAAGACAAGCATTTATCTCCATCTTTAATAATAGAGACATGAATACCTAATTTCCAAAAGAACCAAATCTTATTTGAATTGTTTCACAACACTTCATCAAATCTCCACCTAAGTAATAATTTCTCCTTGTTCAAATAATTGTCCTTGGGTTCCAAAATAACAAGCACTGGAAAATTATGAGTTTTACACAACCTTTTAATTCTTCTGACAGTTCTTTTATTGGAGATACCCCTTGCATTCCAACACAAGAAATTGATCATTTGGATGAAAGAAATTTCGAGTTAGAGCATACCTTTGCACTGGCCCTGGTAATTCTTCTAAACAAAGGATCAAATGGATGCTTCTTCAATTTCAACACTTGAGACTCCTCCTCCAGGTCACACACCTGGTCAGCATTTATAGCCCCCTTTTCTTTCACATTTCTCCTATGCTTACATTCTTGAATTCTAGCCCATTTACGGTCGAAGAGATTAGCAAAATTCTTGAGATCCTATTTTGCAAACTTACACCTACCCTTCATCTTCTTCGAGTCAGACATATACAGTTTTTCCTTATCTATATGCTAATCATAATTAGTGAGCTCAGTTCCTCTAGGGGATAACATTATGTTGTCTACCACAATTTCTTCTTGAGGTGAAATATCACAATGATAAATCTTATCAATGAATTCTTGAAAAGGTTAATTGTAACATCTATTAAACTTACCATGCTTGAGAGCCACTATATTTGAAACTTCTTGCCTTTCTTGATTACTTACTTCTTCAGATTGATCTTCATCCATCTCAGTAACCTTATTAGTCTGGATAATGGGAGTAATATCTTCTTCCTCTTCAGCTATATCATTTCTATTGAGAATTATCTTAGGGATAAACTCTTGCTTCTTATTAGGCCTCCTTTCCTGCATTGGTTTCAAGAACAAACATATCTCTTCATCATGTCCCTTTTTGGAACAATGCATATAATACTTTGGCTTGTTTTTCGTAGTAACCTCTTGCCAGAAACCTGTATCCCCACATCCTATCCAAATCCTCTTCGTAATAATCTTGGTCAAATCAACTTCCACATAAACCCTAGTAGTACTAGGTCTGTTCATATCAAGAGTAGAAGAATATAGATTTAAAGGTTTGCCAATCAATTGAGCTATGGAATATAGAGAGGATTTATAAAAAAAATGAATAGGTAAATGAGGGAAAGAGATCCAAATGGGAGAAATACTACTCTCTTTATCAGGCCTGAAATCGGGAGACCACTTGAAGATCCTCATAGGATATTTACCTATAAACTAAGTATCTCGCATCCACAACCTATAATTATCTTCCTCCGAATTCACTTTGATCAGAATATGCTTGTAATCTATAAGCCCAATATTAACCATAGTTTTAAGAGAGAAAGTTTAGAACACCTTCCTTATTACTTCCATAGATGGTCTGCCATGTGAGAACTTTCCTACCAACGCATGCTTGAAAGGTTTAGACAGGATCTCAATGTCTTCTTTAGAAAAAGAAAACTACAGGTTCACCTATAAAAGGTGTTGGAGTCTTGAGACTAAGATCATGGTTTTGATAAGATCCTTCAGCAACAACATTAGCAAATGATCTATACCATACACTTTGGATATAGGAGGCTTGGGATTCACATTAGGGATTTGTTGCGCAGCCATGAAAAACCTAATTAGGGTTTACGTAGAAAGAGAGAGAGAGAAAGAGAAAGAGAAAGAGAAAGAGAAAGAGAGAGAGTCATGCAGGGCTCAAATTTTACTTATCTATCCAGATCCTCCTTTCAAGACTGATATTAACTGTATTCCTCCCGATGACATTCCTCAGATTTTAATTAGAAAGTACATTAGGGACTATGGTTTGGAAGGATAAGATGAGTATGTTCACCCCAACATTTCTAGATTGACCGATCAGTAAAAGATGCTCCAGACTAAGGGATTTTAGATCCACTACTCTGTCGAGCACCCTTGATGATCCCCCTTTTGAGATGAGAAAAGCCGAATGAAAGCATCCAGTAGGATAAACGTTGTGCTTTCTTTCTTTTTGGACTGTAACATCAAGTGTTTGGAATAAAATGGACTTACTTTTTAATAAGTATGCTTATGATACATTTTTATTTTTATTTAAGCTTTATGATTGATTTCAATCAGCCTGTCGACTAGGTAACCTGCTTTATGATTATTTAATTAGCTGACCGACTAAGTAATCTGCTTAAATGTTAGATGCTTCATCCATGGCTGAATCCAACTGTAATGCCTTAGATTGACTAATGCACTTATTAAAAACTATAAATAGCTTTATTGAACTAAGTTATAGCATTAGATATTAGTAGCGACCTAGTGTATTAGGAATGTATAGTTATCCCCGCGTTTTAACTTAGTCGGGTAAAACCTCCTGTGTTTGACTTTGAGTCTTGCATAAAGTTTTACTAACTTCTTATTCTTGATTTGTCGAAGACGAAATCATATATGAAGTTTTAAAGAGTGACTTTCTGAAGTTTCAAAATTTTAAACAATGACTTCTCTGAAGTTGGAAAAGTTTAAATTAGATAGAATTCCAAACTAAACTTTTTTATAGTTGGAAAAGTTTAAACTAAAATTAGAGAGAACCTTTTAGTAAGCTTTTTTGAAGTTGGAAAAGTTTGAACTAAAATTAGATAAAACCTTTTAGTAAGCTTTTCTGAAGTTGGAAAAGTTTGAACTAAAATAAGATGGTATCACACCATACGCCGAAAAACAAATAATTGAGAGAAACTCGTAACTTCATTAAATTGAATAACTGATTGCACCAAAAATTAAATTACTAGTAATATTCAACATTGGAAGGATTCTAAAGCTCTTCGCCTTCCAGTGTTTCTAGGCGATATGTTCTTGGTTGGATAACTGCCAAGATACGATGTGCACCATGATAGTTAGGCTCCAACTTATTTTTCTTTTGAATTATTTTCTTAAGGATAAGGTGTCCTTATTTCAAGTTGGTCGGCTTGACCCTCCAGTTGTATAACCTAGCAGTCCTTTGTTGATAGGCAGCCATTCAAATTGCAGCATCTGCTCTGAGTTCTTTAACCATGTCCAGATATAGTTGCCTCATTGGATCAATCTTAGGGAAATTAAAATTCAAAACCCTGTGAGTCGTAAGACCTATGTCAGTTGGTACCACTGCCTCACTCTCAAAAGAAAGCACGTGCGGAGTCTCTTTTATTTTCGTTCTTAGCGTAGTTCTGTACGCCCAAAGGACGTTGTGCAACTCATTGATCCAATTTCCCTTAGCGTCATTGAATATTTCTTTCAAACCATTAAGCAAAGTTTTATTAGTAATCTATGTCTAACCATTGCATTATGGATGTCCTGGCGCTGAATGTATTTTCTAAATCCTGGATGGGATGCAATATTCGTCAAACTCTTCATTATCGAACTGAGTACCATGATCAGTGATGAAAGCGTAGGGCATTCCATAATGATTTATGATATGCTTCCATATTAACTTAAAGACTCTCTAATAGTTCATATTAATCAAGGGCTCAGCCTCCACCCATTTGGTGAAATAATCCACAGCGACAACTAAATACTTGAACCTTCCTTTGGTGGTTGACAATGGTCCGACCATATATATTCCCAAAATGGCAAAGGGCCAGGGAGAATTAATATGATTTAGGGAAGCCCCTGGTCTTCTGTGAATAACATTAAACCATTGGCATTTTCTATACATTATGGCGAAGGAGACATAGTCTTCTTTCATTATTGGGCAATAGTAGCCTTGCATGGCTATCCTTTATGATAAAGATTTTCCAGTTGAATGGGAACCACATGATCCTTTATGGACCTCCTTGATCAGATCATTTATGTTGATTGGATGAACACAATAAAGTAAAGAGACTGTGTAGCCTCTTCTGTCCAGAACACCCTTCTCTAAGACATAGATTGCTGCTTTGTATCTCATCTTCCTTGCTTCCTTCTGGTCAGATGGAAACAGGCCTTTATCAATGTAATATCCAATTGGATCCATCCATGAAGGTCCTAATTCTGTAAAACTTATACTGACAGCTTCCATATCAATACTTCTACTAGTGACAATCTCTACTTGAATGGTTCGTCTGATCTTTATTGGAGTTGCTGAGGCTAGTCGAGCAAGATTATCTTCTCGAGAATTATCCACCCTTAGAATCCGAATTATTTTGAATGTAAGAAATAAAGATGTAACTTCCATAGACTTATTAAGGTATCTGACCATTATATCTCCTTTAACTTCGTATATCTGAAGTAGCCGATGAATAATAAGTTGAGAATCACTATGCGCTATCACCTACTCAGAACCTAGTGATGAGGCTAACTCCAAGCCTGTAATTAATGCTTCTTACTCAACTTCATTTTTGGAATCTTAAAATTGAAATCTCAATGCATATTCATCTAAATCATCTGGAATGTTGATACTGAGTCTAGCCCCACTACCAGTAGTTCACGATTATCCATTTACGAACAGTTTCCAAACTGGGATGTCGTGATTAAAGTCTTCATCTGTTAGCACTTAGTATTTGAAAACCTTATTGCTTTGTTCATCTAGTCGTAGATCTCTTTCTTGAATAGTCAATAATTCTGGTTGGTCAGCGAATACTTCAGTTTGCTTTGAGTTGAGATATCTTCAGAAGAAGTTTGCTCGGCAGGAAAACATGGATTAGTTGTCACTTCTGCATAAGTGAATTATGCTATGAAATCCACCACTGCTTGTCCTTTCAAGGAGGTTCTTGACTCAAAACAACATTATATTCTACCAGCTCAACCTCCCAAGACATTAGTCTTCCTGACTTTTCAATTTTGTGTAAAGTTGATCACATAGGTAAGTCAGTGTATATCATAATAGTATGGGCTTGAAAGTATGGACTCATTCTTCTGGAAGCTTAAATGAGTGCCAATGCCAACTTTTTCAGGCATGGATATCTGATTTCTGCTTCTGAGAACACTTTTCTAGTGTAGCACACAAGCTTTTGAACTCCTCCCTTAGTCGGATATAGGCTGAGCTAACAACAGACTCCGAAATAGCTAAGTATAACTACAATTTTTTTCCCAAACTGGTTGGGAGAGTAGTGGGGGAGATCCCAAGTACTTCTTTAAATCTAAAAAATATTTTGCGCATTCGTCATTTCATTCAAAGTTTTTTTTAAGCTCCTTAAGAATGGAAGGCATTTATCTGTAGCTCGAGAAATAAAGCAATTTAGAGATTCCACTTTTCCTGTCAATTTTTACAGATCCCTTTTATTGGTCGGGGACTGTATCTCCAATAAAGCCTTTATTTTATCAAGATTGACTTCAATTCCCCTTTGATTTACAATATATCCCAAGAACATTCCTTCTTATACTCTGAATATATACTTGGTCGAATTTATCTTTATTTTATGTTTCTCCACCGGGTCAAATTTTTGGGCTAAATCAATAATGTGGTCAGTAGAAAACTTCCTCTTAGTACACATATCATCTACATACACTTCCATGTTTTTGCCAATTTGTTCTTCAAATGCTTTTTAACCCAAAGGGCATAACGTTGTAGCAGTATGCTCCTCGACTGGTGATGAAGGATGTTCTTTTCTTATCTTCTAGCTTTATTTTAATCTAGTTGTAACTAGAATAAGTGTCCTTGAAGCTAAGTAGCTCATGACCTCCCATTGCACCTACCAATTGATCAATCCTTAGTAAAGGAAAGTGATCCTTTGGTCATGCTTTGTTGAGTTTAATGAAGTATAAACACATGCGCTATTTGTTGTTCTTATTTTTTACCATCATCGCATTGGCAAACTAAGTCGGATATTTAACATCCTCTATAAACTATGCTTTCTACCGCTTTTCCACTTCCTCTTGGATTACCATATTCTTCTCGGGACTAAAAACTCTTCACTTTTGCTTGATCAGTTTAGTAGCCTTATAAATGTTAAGTTCATGGCAGGTGAAGTTAGGATCAATCCCTGGCATATCCTCATGGCTCCAGGCAAACACATTTTTCCTATCTCGAAAGAATGTAATTAATTCCTATTTGAGCGAGGTTGCTAGTCTTGAACCAATTTGAGTGGTCGTTTCTGGTTTCTCATCATCAAGAACAATAGTTTTTGTCTCTTCCATGACCTATACTTTCACCAGATCTCCCTCTTTCCAAGGATCCAATGTGTCAATATGGAAAATAGTTATGCCCTTTTGTATCTCATGTTGGTCTACTGAGGTATAATAGCATTCTCTAACTTCCATCTGGTTACCATTCACTATGTCGACTCCATAATTAGTAGGAGACTTCATGTATTGATGCATAGTAGATGGCACTGCCTCTAATTGCTTCATCCCCACTTTGTCGAGGATTATGTTTTAAGCTAAAGGGACATTTTTATCTAGTACAAAGAAGCAAAATTCTTTCCTTTCTTCTTACTGGCCAAGTGCCAACCAACACGTCCATTTTGATTATTCTTAGGGGATATACTTTTCTCCTGAGAACCCTATAAGAGGCTTGTGATATCAGTTCTTGCCATTCTACCATGGTGGGCTCTACAATTGATGATTAACAGATCATTTTGAGGATAAAGCAGGCCACTCAGATCATTTTGGGAGAATCCAATCACCAAGCCGCCTTTGTTGACTTTCCTAGGCCGACTATCATTATTTCGAATATGTCAATCTGCTTAATGGTAGGACATATTTTAGCTTCATTTAGATAGGCTTTCCTCTCTAAAATTCCTTTTCCTCCACCATCAATTATAGACACAACATTCTAGGCCTCCCTAAGTCTGTCCTCAGGTCCCTAGTACCTCCTCATTTCATTATAAACCCTAGGTCGCACTCTTAGTACCGATCTAAAGGCCATTGGGCGCTCTCGGGGGCTGTTTGACTCAGTCAACTCTATCGTCAGTGCAAAATCTATTTGAATCCTTGAAGGGCTATGAATCCACTTTCCAACGGAATGCCCTATGTGCGAATCGACATAACGGTTCGGACGAACGAACCATTTTACTATCAAAAATCGATTCGGAGCCCATCGGGTGCTCTCGGGCCCTGATTTTCATTGTCAGAGAAAAATCCCATTAAATCTTCGAAGGTCAATGAAACCCCTTTCAAACATTCCGCCCCGTGCATGAAACTACATAACCATTCAGATTAACAATCAATTTTCCCCCAAAAATCGATCCAATGGTCATCGAGTGCTCGCGGGCTCCGTTTGACCAAAGTCAATTCTTCAGCTCGCTCGAGACTGAATGAATCTCTAAAATTCACTAAATACCCTTTCCAACGGTTGCCTCATGTGTTATTCTGATTTACAGTGGGGATGAATGATCCGTTTCACTCCAAGAGGTCACCGGGCACTTTCGGGCCCCGGTTGACCAAGATCAACTTTATAAACCACGAAAAACTCTTTTGAATGTCAAAATACATCTCCTAACCTCTCCAATGGTCCACCCCATGCACGATTATGACTTACCATGAGGACGAATGATTTGTTTGTGTCCGACAATCACCCGTCCAAAAGACTGGTGTGCGCTTCCAAGCCATATTTGACCCAAAGTCAACTATCGGACCCAGGAGCGGTCCAAAGGACTCCTGAAAGTATCTGAAGTAACTTTCTAACGGTATTCCCCGTGAACAATTCGGATCAATGGATTACGTCCTCTGACCATTTTTCCAAAATAATCTGCACGAGACTACCAATTGGCAGGTCCAGTTCCCTGCCTATCGGTAGTGTGTCTTGGGTCACCTGCCGATGGGCAGGACTAGGGTAATGCCAATCGGCAACACCCCTCACCCTATAAATAGAGCTCCTTACCTCACTCCTGGGACACACCTCAGATCCATCTGCATCAGTGATCTCAACAACATTCTCTCAAAATCAGTGAAGTTCCTCCATGGGAAGTTCCATTCAAGTTTTTATTCCCATCATTTTTATATCCAATTTGGCGAAACCACATTCTCTCTCATCCAACATTCATCTCATACTCAAGGGAGTTCATCCAAGATTAAAGAAGGTTCAATTCCTTCCCTCTCTCTTTAAATTCCTTATTTTTCACAAACTTCATTAGATTCATAATCTAGTTATTACTTTATTTCATATGCATTAATATCTACATTTTTATTAGTATATTGCACATACTTTATTTTCTATAAAATAAACAAAAAGAGGGTTTCACCCATAAATTCGAAATGGGATTATCCATCACATTTTTTCAAAACAAAAAAAAAATTCTACACACACCCCCATAATAAAATCATGTTCGAATCTATGGGATAAACCCCACCCCATGCCGCATTCGAACTAAGTGGACTTTGATGCCTTTATAGGCCATGTAGGCGTTTTAGATTAAAACCCGAGACTTGAGTCCAATTTTTCAAATTTTCTGATTTTCCAATCTTGCAATTTTCTAATTTTTTAATTTATCAATTTCTCTAAATCCCCCAATTTCCCCAATTCCTTATTTTTGCATTTATCATATTCTTGTATTAATATACATATTATGTTTGTTAGCGTTTCATCCAACACGTATTATCGTTTCATCATAACGATCAATATCGCGATAAACACATAAATCGTATTTGTTATATATTATTTTGGGAACATTCCTATGTATGCTCCCACTCTATCTCTTCCATGGTATGAGTTGGGTGATTCTGATCTCCATTATATATACGCGCACACACACTTCACGGAGAAATAAAGGAAAACAATAACACAAGCCCATGAGAGATCGAAAGGGTGGGATGGGTGCCTAACACCTTCCTATTCTGTAACTTATCCCCCAAATCTTCGAACTATTGGTTTCGTATGCATTAGTTGATCTTCGATCCCACTCTCTCGAGGCGACAACATATTCTTTTACCTGTTTTGTTCAAAATAGGCTGGCGACTCCATCTCTTTACATTTACCCCAAACCGATTACGGTCGAAGTGTTCCCAAGTAGGGCGAGAGACCTTTCGATCCCCCCTTCCTTCCCTATTACCCCCCCTTGGGAGGCAGAGGAGAGGAAGTGGTCAATGGCCACAATGGCGACTCCGTTGGGGGCGTTTTCATTAGAGGCCTAGACTCTATTTGCATGGGTGTTTTATTTTCTTGTGTGCGTATGCACCTACCTATATGTAACCTTTCTCTCCTCTATTATTTCTTATACATATATACCTCATGCTTGTATCACTATTCACTCACACACTTGTAGAAATTATCCATGTACACTTCACACCACGTGCACCTAGGATCACTTATATCCACATGTTGCACACATCACTTAGAAATCCATACTTAGGTGTCACCAACACACATCTACATATCACACTTGTAGATATCCATGCTTAGTATAAATTTACTTACTTGTACCTTATTCCCTGCTTATCATGATCAATAAAGATACTCTCTCTCCATAAGATACTAATCAAGAATCATGTATATTATACACTACATAACCAAAGAGCATTTCTATTGACCAAATTTTGTCCCGTAACTGGGGGTCACTTCATGATGGACGCTGGTCTGGTAGGGCACAGCTAGACTAAGCGATATGACTCTCACCTTCCATTGGCTAAGTACCTTCGACGTATATCAAACGGTTCCCCTCGCATCAAACCGCTTGACAGAAGTCATAACGAGAGGTATATCGTAGGGAACTCATTCACTTACGTCGAGTATATAGAATTCGCTCTCACATGTACTGTCCCCATGAGGTATATAGTGAGGTAATTCACGTACACTCAGGTATCTCAAATGGCGTGTCCACGCATACCAATTGCCCTCAAAAGCAAGACTTATATCGTGAAAGTCATACCAAAGGGGGGAACACCTTCCAATTAACTCAACAACTTCATACCCACATATAAGTGTTAAACCTAGGACACTCATATTTAGTTTACTGTTTTCTACCCGAAACTTTGTCGAAATGACGGATCGGCATGTCGTCTAAATTTTTGCCCAATTTTTAATATGGGACCGTGCCTATGAGCCTAGTAACAGGTCCAATAATATTTTTACATATTTTTCAAACCCAAATTTCCTAGGATTGGGTCCCGTCTGACAATTCTTTTTGTATATACGTAAACCTAATAAGTGAGAACCTAATAAACATAATAATCACGCTGAGACCTGTCTCTCATCTTTTTCTTCTTTATTTTTCTAAAAAGTGTCCAAAAATATTTTTCCTCTTTTATCAAAAATACCAAAAACATTTTTCCTTCCTTTTACTAAAAATATTTCTACCTTTTTACCCCAAAAAACATTTTGTCCTCATCTTTTCCAAAAATGTCAAAAACATTTTTCCTTCTTTCCTCTTTTCTAAAAATAAATCCAATTTTTTCTCCTCCTCAGGTCGATCTCATATCCTTGGCCTGGCTCTCGATTGGCTTTGATCTTTAGTCAAACCAACCCAAAGCTCCATGAGTCCCCTCACTTCCTCCGAGTCCAGAATTCATCCTCTCTCCATGGAGAACACATACCAAGTACCGAATGCGCATCCAAATTTGATGACGGTCCTAACTCAACTCACTACCAAGATTGACAACCTCAAAATTGAGGTTCATGAGATACAACGAAATCAGGTTCCTCTTTCTGAAGAGCCTAAGGTCCTCTTCCCTCGTGCTATGGGTACGCCAACACCCGAGATTATCTAAGTTCCCGAGGAATACCAACATGCTCCATGTGCTCCTCCTACTAATAGGCCACTGTCAGCCCGACTTCTTATGCCGAATCTTGTCCAGTCAGGGTCTAATTTACCCGTGAGCATTGATCTAAAGGAGGAAGTGTTGAACAAGGTCAAGGAAGACCTCAAGATGTGGACCAAGAAATTCGACCAAGTCAGACTCTCTAGAAACTACATGGACTACACCCACATGTCTCCCTATCCCAAAGCTAGGTTCTCGAAAAAGTTCAAGATGCCCAACATCGAGAAATTTATGGGTAGCATACCCCCGATCGTTCATCTGCACAGCTATCACTGATCCATGACTCTCCTAGGGTCCTTCGAGGAAATAATGTCCCAAATGTTCCAACAGACCTTGAAGGATAGCACTCTCCGTTGGTTCTTATCTCTCGAGGAGTCCAGAATTCGCGATTGGGAGGGTATTGCCCGCTAATTCATGTCATAGTTAAGTACAACGAAGAGTTAGAGGTTACCTGCCATGATTTAGAGTGTCTTAAAAATAATCCTGGGGAGTCAATCAGTAACTTCATAGCAAGGTGGAGATGGAAAGTGGCCACCATGACCAAATGACCTTTTGAAGAGGAGCAAGTCAGCATTGTGAAGAAGAAAGTCTTACCCCATGTCTCCGAGCGACGATGGGAGGAATGTACTACCCTCATTTTCGAGTTATATGAGAAGAAGGAGTGGAGATGGAAGAAGGTCTTGCCAAGATAGAAGTTGAACTAAAGAAAGTATCTGGACAGTTCGCTCCCATAAAGTTTGAAAAGCCAATCAGTACCGCAGTTTCAACCATCAATAACATCTCTCAGGTTTCCACTTCATGGGCACCAGAAAGTTGCCCTAACCCAGTCCAGAAGTTATACACGAAGATTAACGCTCTCCTCTCCAAAGTTTACCAGGCCCTCTTGAGCTGCAATCAAACTAAGCCCTTGGACCCTCGTCCATTACCAAACCCACTTCCTAGAAATTTCAAACCAAATGCCTATAGTGACTTTCACCAAACTGTCGCCATACCACCGACCAGCGTTTTCACCTCCAAAATGTGATCCAGGGCCTGATTGACAGGGGAGTCATGGCCCCACTAGCCAATCCTAAACCAAACACTACCCATAATCCACTCCCGAATCATACAAATGCCATCTTTCGAGAAGAAAACCCAGAATTTGGCCTATCTACCCAGATCATACCAAGAAAATCACCAATTATACCCATATACTCTCCTAATCCCCTCCAAACATACCCATACTTTCGCCTACACCCTACCAACTATGCCGATCAGGCCCTATCACTCCTTATCAGAGCATGCATAACTGTCCGTAGCCATTCTAGGGGTAAACATGTGGAGTTAACAGAAGTTTTGAACCAACTCCTAGAGTTCGGACTAAAATTACCCTCCCAGATGACCGTTGACTTGACAATCAGAGATTCAGTGTGTTGTTCTTAGAAGCTCAAAAATGGGCCCGAGAGTTAGAAAATTGGGTGGTACCGACCGATGAAGTTAGTTTAGATGATATAGTGGATCATGAGGGATTCATTCCGACTATCAGGTAATATTTGTAGTATATCCGAGCTACTCGATGCTTTGAAACTACAAGGGCATCTAGTCCATTCCCTTTCACATCTCCCCATCGAATGGGAGGATTTATATGAAGAAGCCATTGAAGTTGTGGAGTGTAATGACTTTTTATCTAAAGATAATATCATTGCCACCGGGTGGCGGGGGCAAATTCGATGATTTAGACGAAGATCAAGGTCCAGAAAAGGCTAGTCCGATAGTCAGCATATGTGGGATGATATCATTTGAGGAGCTACTAGGAGAGATCAACAAGGTGGATGAAAAACCCGAGATCAATGAGGAAATAGGATTTATATTTTTCCCCTATTTTGTGAAACACATGACCAGGTCAGGGAGGCACTACTAATCCCTAAGCCTGTAGTCATGAGCAAACGACAATGGAAATGGTGTTGAGAATTTTCCTATGCCAGACATGAGCCTCGAGGAAAGCAAGATCCTCAATCAGTTAAAGAAAACCAAAGCCAACATCACTCTGTGGGGACTTGATACGTCTTCCCAACTGTACCGAAATGCCTTGATCAAGTGTAACACCCCGCCTAAAATAATAACGGGTGGCCAGCCCTATACTATATTAAATCAGGAGTTTCAGATGGTCCAGTCTCAACATCAACTGTCGGTACTATATAATATAGGACTAACTACTCGATACCATATAAGCGAGATGTTAAATAATTTAAAACATGCAACAACTAACAAACCAACCCCATAAAACTACTAATAAATAGGAGAAAGATGCCAGAAAGAACTATGATAAACGAAATGCTATGATAAAATGATATAATCAACTACAACAGAATGTGATACAAAAAGTAGACCCGAATAAGCTGTCGGGTCACAGGGAATACAATAACTGGAATGGAATAAGTATAAACATTGATATAAATATCCCTTGGGTACAAACCCGATATACAACATGAATCCTACCTAGAATTTTGGAAAGTAGGAAGCGGCTACAAGATACATCCCGCAACAGTCCGCACCTGTCACGGCTCCCAAGACTTTGGATAGGAAATCATTCGGCATCCATGCGGTAGGATACCTGTAATAATATATATATATACAGACAGGAGAGAAAAGTAAACGGGTCAGAGTCCGAGTTGTGAAAATATTTAGCAAGTGTGTTAACCGTGCATAATAAATATCGATGCACTATTTCATAATTAAAGTGGAATCGCACTCTCATGGAACCCCAACTCACCTCTAATCTAAAGGCGCGCACCTATTCGCGTCCTCAATTTTATTAGTTAAATTACCCCCATTTTTATTAGGACAACCTAACTTATCATAGGCCTAGCCTATACCCACGAGATCTACCTTCCTATCATACCCCAAGAATCCACCCCCTTTTTAACCACAGATAAGTATTTATTTTCAATCATATGTGCCTTATTAGGCTTAGTGGATTCCGGTTTATACTTTAACCAATTATAATTTAATAAGTTACCCAATATGCATTTGGGTTGAAACATATGATTTAATTTCTAATTAACATGCATACAAAGTTATTATTGACACAACTTCCCTCCAATTTCAACGATGCGCTGCGTTTCGTGCGTGGGGTATCTCGCAGCGCGAAATCCAAACAAGGAACCACCCCGTTACACTACTCCATGTCAACGTCGATCCTGGAGATCCATTATGCCACACATAAATATCGACAGAACTTCTCTCTACTCTCAACAATGTACTACATTTCGTGCGTGGGGTGTCTCGCAAAGCGAAATCCAAACAAGGAACCACCCCGTTACACTACTCCTTGACAATGTCGATCCTAGAGATCCATAATGCCGTACATACCATAACTGGCAGAACTTTTCTCCAATAATATCCTTGGGATGATGTAACCGAAATATTCCTTAAATGCGATACATCAACCCCCATCAATCTAGTACACCATAATCATCCAAGATGTACTCCACAAAGATTCTATATCCTTTCATCTATAGGATATATATATATAAATATATATAGAGGTATTTCTTCCAACCATATATATATTCACACCATCATCCTATCCCATGACCATGTGTACATACCATATGTGATGTACAAAGGCCATGCACAAATAAATACCCGGCTATATATAGCGCCGATAAACTACATCAATGCTATCATCTTCCCAGTGCTCGTCTCACGTTGCAATACTGGGGCCACCATGGTGGGACTAAACGACACCCATCTCGTGGTAAACACACGCACACGACGTCCCGGGAAGCGGTCTTAGATCCTAACCGGTAATGAGACGAAACATACCCACCACGTCTCATCCCAAAAATACATATATATATCATATAATAACACACGGGACGACTATGACCTGGGGAATATCCACACCCTGCTTTTCTAGCCAGGATGCTCACCCTCTACGCGCGCAACTTCCCAATGATAGCATGAGCGGGGTATGCTTAACCAAATAAGTATACATATCATTCACATGCATAATATATATACATCCATATGATCCAATCATATGATCAAATATTAAACCATCATATAAGGTTTAAATATCCATACCATGTATATCCATAACACAAAGATATCCATATATTCATATTCATACATAGATATATTTATATACACATATTCTCATATCCATATATCTATATATAAACTAGTTCTCATTCATATATATAAGATATACAAACCCGACTATAAGTATACATAAATCCTCAATATACAAGCTGTCACCACAAACTCATAACATTTACTTTGATATGTGAATACAATCCCTCACTTGAAACATATTCAATCATTTTTCCTATGATGAATAGTCTCCCAAAATCATATGTATTTATATATACATATATATTCAACCTTAGGGTTATCACCCAAAATTTTGTGTGGGAACCCATCACTACACATACCATCTATATCCGAGAGCACATTAAAGAACCTAGTTATAATTTCGACTATCGGTATACACCTAACTACTAGTCTATAAGCCTCGAGCTCACTCTTAACTTCATCAAATAATCCCATATGTTAGGGAAAATCCTCTATGTGAATCACACATTAATAAACAACATCTACCCCAACTAGATTTACACACTCTAATCTAGTTGGTAATATGATCTCATCGCTCTCGAATTTGACTACGGTTCAATCACTTTTGAATACCCTAGTCTACGACCTCTCGGATTTATTCCTTAAATTTGTTATCATTAAGGATATGCGATTATTCTCTTTCATTGGGCCCCAAATTGTAATCTTAACAATATCCTATCTTCATAAGGATTCGACATAAATGTTGGCCTAGGATTTCATAACATACCCTCGTAACTCTCTCTCTATGAGTTCTTAACCTCCCATCATATCTATATTCACTTAAATTCCATATTCATGTCATTACTAAAAGAGGCATCCCATCCTCCTAAATCAATTTAACATAGGCCCACAAGTCCCCATTCGACCTAGTGCCCTATTCCCTTAATCTAATATCACAACTGTCCTAAATATGCCCATTAAGAAAGCCCCTAGAATTAAAATTCCAAAAGAAAAGGGAAAGAAAGAAGTCCAAGTCTTGGGCTAAAAACAGGGGATCGGTCGACCGGTCCTAGACCCCCGGTCGACCGCGGGTCCAAACTTTTCCTACGAAGAAATACAGTAGGCTTTTCCCTTAAGGCGTGGTCGATCGGTCCCCGGACCGCGGTCGACCGACCATACCAGATATTCTGGCCGATTTCCCCTTTCTCATCAAACCCACGAAATTTATACCCTAAAACTTTCATTCTAATCCCCAAACTTCCATCAAATCATGATGTTAAACCCATTAATCAACCCAAAGTTGATCCCAACAATTTCTAATCCATTAAATCTATATTTAAACATTGATTTCAAGATTTAAACCCAAAAATCTAGGTTTTGATATTTATACCCAAAAATCCATTTCTTAATCCCACAAATTATCAAATGAAATACACAAATAACTATTTAGCAAGATTAAACACTTGCCTCAGATTTGTAGAGGTTGGATCGTCCTTGATGTCGCGATTTTGGGCCGGAAACTCCAAGATTTATTCCTCTCTCTCTCTTCTTTCTCCCTCTAGGGCTTTTTCTCTCTTTCTCTCAAATGAGAAGTGGCTTCATCCGTAAGCCTCATAAACCTTTAAAACAAAATCCGAATTTTAAATGTTAATACTCACTTTAAATGACTCGTTTACACCAATTCGAGTCAAACTAACTTAAAAATATTCCGGAGCCGAAATAAAACCCAATGACAGTCATTTTAACTATCTCGGCCCTTCCGGGATCAATGGTACCCTTAAAATCATCATCCGGAATACTTTAAAACGTCCTCTATTTTTGGACTTAAATTCCCAATTTTAGAATTCTCCAATTTAATTAAATTTTATTTTTCCTAAAATTTAATTTCTCAGTCTCAAAAGTCTTGGGGTGTTACAATCTTCCCCCCTTACAAAAATTTCGTCCGCGAAATTCAAGATGTGCCTAGGACCTCAATATCATCTAGTCCTTACATAAACCCTCAGGATCACTATGCCGATCCTTTCTAGTTCTCACGTCGAACTATATAGATCCTTACCGATCCTTAAAATCAACTAGCTACCTAGGGCGCCCATACCCCCCGTATCCGAGTTTCCACTCGTAGAATTATAATCAGGCTCCATTAGCCTCAAATCTTAACATAACTATCACCAATATAATCTATAATAACATATTAAATATATAAAAGTTTGAAAACTCCCAACGGTTGAACTCTCCTCAATTCCTGACACTAGCTATCTTCGTGCGGGGGAGGTCTCGCAAGCGAAATCCAAACAAGGAACCCTCCCAATACACTACTGTGTAGTTAGATTTGGAATTGAGATTAGTTGAACCAGGGATAAAGTTTTATAAAAGATTTTAATATATTACATATTGCCCGAAGGCCTATATAAGAATATAATATAATTAAATTCCGCGTCTCCCGACACGCCAAACAAACACCTTATGTTTAGGACACAAGGTCACAACAAATACAACACTATAACCAATACCTAGTTCTCAAAACTAGCACATCTATGAGCTAAATTATCCGCTCAACATACACCTACTAAACTTGAACTTCTCAAGTATAGAAATTCTTCCACTTCAACTCAACACCTTTCAATGAAATAAATTCTTCCCTCATTGGAACACCGCAATTACACGCCCTAACCCATCCATAAGACGAATAACCACTACTTAACAAACCTTAACATTCCGCACCTTCGGAATTCAATATTATAACTCTCGACGTTCCCAATATCGCACAAAGCATGACTTAAACCCAAAGAAAGGTATTCTACCTTGTACTTCCATAATCTACTGGTTTCACCTCATCTAAGGATCTCAGTTCAAGACCCTCTACTTCTTCCAGGACGATCATTACTCCTAAACCTATCTCTCTGCAAGAGAAATATCTTTCCCAAAATCCTTCCTAACCATTTTGAAGGATAAAACACGATGGCGACAATCGAAAACTCCCTCAGTCCTACACAATGAACTGAGTCTCCAAATGCATTCTCCCTCATCCTAGAAGGCGATACTCCCGATATTGGGACAACTCCACACCTCACATCAGGGAAAAGTCACCAACACCAGGCTTCCTAACAAAGGTTAACGGGTTTCTCAACCTAAACCTCCCAAAGACTACACTATATTTCTCTCCTCAGACTTATTTTACTAAGTCCAAGGTTCGCCATTCGAGTAAATTTTCCTTTCTTACTCAACTGTCGATAAATCACCTCAAACCACTGCTAGAAATCTCCTCAATATCTCCTCCGGAATCGGGGAAAACAAATACCCCCGATTAAAGCGTACCCAAAATATGCTATGGGTATTGTACTTCTAATCCTATTCTTTTCCTAGACGACAAAATCTAGGCGACGTCTGAAACGAAACAAGAGCAACTGTTATCAGAACGTCAATCAAGTGAATGTACTTCACAGAAGAAAACAACGCAGTGAACACAACAGTCCTATTTGTAGGGCTTTATGCCAAGAACGTTAACGGAAGAATGTAGAAAACTCGCACAGATCCTAAGGACTCTAGAACTTGATGCTCTGATACCATCTGTAACACCCCGCCTAAAATAATAACGGGTGGCCAGCCCTATACTATATTAAATCAGGAGTTTCAGATGGTCCAGTCTCAACATCAACTGTCGGTACTATATAATATAGGACTAACTACCCGATACCATATAAGCGAGATGTTAAATAATTTAAAACATGCAACAACTAACAAACCAACCCCATAAAACTACTAATAAATAGGAGAAAGATGCCAGAAAGAACTATGATAAACGAAATTCTATGATAAAATGATATAATCAACTACAAAAGAATGTGATACAAAAAGTAGACCCGAATAAGCTGTCGGGTCACAGGGAATACAATAACTGGAATGGAATAAGTATAAACATTGATATAAATATCCCTTGGGTACAAACCCGATATACAACATGAATCCTACCTAGAATTTTGGAAAGTAGGAAGCGGCTACCAGATACATCCCGCAACAGTCCGCACCTGTCACGGCTCCCAAGACTCTGGATAGGAAATCATCCGGCATCCATGCGGTAGGATACCTGTAATAATATATATATATATATATATATACAGACAGGAGAGAAAAGTAAACGGGTTAGAGCCCGAGTTGTGAAAATATTTAGCAAGTGTGTTAACCGTGCATAATAAATATCGATGCACTATTTCATAATTAAAGTGGAATCGCACTCTCGTGGAACCCCAACTCACCTCTCATCTAAAGGCGCGCACCTATTCGCGTACTCAATTTTATTAGTTAAATTACCCCCATTTTTATTAGGACAACCTAACTTATCATAGGCCTAGCCTATACCCACGAGATCTACCTTCCTATCATACCCCAAGAATCCACCCCCTTTTTAACCACAGTTAAGTATTTATTTTCAATCATATGTGCCTTATTAGGCTTAGTGGATTCCGGTTTATACTTTAACCAATTATAATTTAATAAGTTACCCAATATGCATTTGGGTTGAAACATATGATTTAATTTCTAATTAACATGCATACAAAGTTATTATTGACACAACTTCCCTCCAATTTCAATGCTGCGCTGCGTTTCGTGCGTGGGGTGTCTCGCAGCGCGAAATTCAAACAAGGAACCACCCCGTTACACTACTCCACGTCAACGTCAATCCTGGAGATACATTATGCCACACATAAATATCGACAGAACTTCTCTCTACTCTCAACAATGTACTACATTTCGTGCGTGGGGTGTCTCGCAAAGAGAAATCCAAACAAGGAACCACCCCGTTACACTACTCCTTGACAATGTCGATCCTAGAGATCCATAATGCCGTACATACCATAACTGGCAGAATTTTTCTCAAATAATATCCTTGGGATGATGTAACCGAAATATTCCTTAAATGCGATACATCAACCCCCATCAATCTAGTACACCATAATCATCCAAGATGTACTCCACAAAGATTCTATATCCTTTCATCTATAGGATATATATATATAAATATATATAGAGGTATTTCTTCCAACCATATATATATTCACACCATCATCCAATCCCATGACCATATGTACATACCATATGTGATGTACAAAGGCCATGCACAAATAAATACCCGGCTATATATAGCGCCGATAAACTGCATCAATGCTATCATCTTCCCAGTGCTCGGCTCATGTAGCAATACTGGGGCCACCATGGTGGGACTAAACGACACCCATCTCGTGGTAAATACACGCACACGACGTCCTGGGAAGCGGTCATAGCTCCTAACCGGCAATGAGACGAAACATACCCACCACGTCTCATCCCAAAAATACATATATATATCATATAATAACACACGGGACGACTATGACCTGGGGAATATCCACACCCTGCTTTTCTAGCCAGGATGCTCACCCTCTACGCGCGCAACTTCCCAATGATAGCATGAGCGGGGTATGCTTAACCAAATAAGTATACATATCATTCACATGCATAGTATATATACATCCATATGATCCAATCATATGATCAAATATTAAACCATCATATAAGGTTTAAATATCCATACCATGTATATCCATAACACAAAGATATCCATATATTCATATTCATACATAGATATATTTATATACACATATTCTCATATCCATATATCTATATATAAACTAGTTCTCATTCATATATATAAGATATACAAACCCGACTATAAGTATACATAAATCCTCAATATACAAGCTGTCACCACAAACTCATAACATTTACTTTGATATGTGAATACAATCCCTCACTTGAAACATATTCAATCATTTTTCCTATGATGAATAGTCTCCCAAAATCATATGTATTTATATATACATATATATTCAACCTTAGGGTTATCACCCAAAATTTTGTGTGGGAACCCATCACTACACAAACCATCTATATCCGAGAGCACATTAAAGAACCTAGTTATAATTTCGACTATCGGTATACACCTAACTACTAGTCTATAAGCCTCGAGCTCACTCTTAACTTCATCAAATAATCCCATATGTTAGGGAAAATCCTCTATGTGAATCACACATTAATAAACAACATCTACCCCAACTAGATTTACACACTCTAATCTAGTTGGTAATATGATCTCATCGCTCTCGAATTTGACTACGGTTCAATCACTTTTGAATACCCTAGTCTACGACCTCTCGGATTTATTCCTTAAATTTGTTATCATTAAGGATATGCGATTATTCTCTTTCATTGGGCCCCAAATTGTAATCTCAACAATATCCTATCTTCATAAGGATTCGACATAAATGTTGGCCTAGGATTTCATAACATACCCTCATAACTCTCTCTCTATGAGTTCTTAACCTCCCATCATATCTATATTCACTTAAATTCCATATTCATGTCATTACTAAAAGAGGCATCCCATCCTCCTAAATCAATTTAACATAGACCCACAAGTCCCCATTCGACCTAGTGCCCTATTCCCTTAATCTAATATCACAACTGTCCTAAATATGCCCATTAAGAAAGCCCCTAGAATTAAAATTCCAAAAGAAAAGGGAAAGAAAGAAGTCCAAGTCTTGGGCTAAAAACAGGGGACCGGTCGACCGGTCCTAGACCCCCGGTCGACCGCGGGTCCAAACTTTTCCTACGAAGAAATACAGTAGGCTTTTCCCTTAAGGCGCGGTCGACCGGTCCCCGGACCGCGGTCGACCGACCATACCAGATATTCTGGCCGATTTCCCCTTTCTCATCAAACCCACGAAATTTATACCCTAAAACTTTCATTCTAATCCCCAAACTTCCATCAAATCATGATGTTAAACCCATTAATCAACCCAAAGTTGATCCCAACCATTTCTAATCCATTAAATCCATATTTAAACATTGATTTCAAGATTTAAACCCAAAAATCTAGGTTTTGATATTTATACCCAAAAATCCATTTCTTAATCCCACAAATTATCAAATGAAATACACAAATAGCTATTTAGCAAGATTAAACACTTGCCTCAGATTTGTAGAGGTTGGATCGTCCTTGATGTCGCGATTTTGGGCCGGAAACTCCAAGATTTCTTCCTCTCTCTCTCTTCTTTCTCCCTCTAGGGCTTTTTCTCTCTTTCTCTCAAATGAGAAGTGGCTTCATCCGTAAGACTCATAAACCTTTAAAACAAAATCCGAATTTTAGATGTTAATACTCACTTTAAATGACTCGTTTACACCAATTCGAGTAAACTAACTTAAAAATATTCCGGAGCCGAAATAAAACCCAATGACAGTCATTTTTACTATCTCGACCCTTTCGGGATCAATAGTACCCTTAAAATCATCATCCGGAATACTTTAAAACGTCCTCTATTTTTGGACTTAAATTCCCAATTTTAGAATTCTCTAATTTAATTAAATTTTATTTTTCCCAAAATTTAATTTCTCAGTCTCAAAAGTCTTGGGGTGTTTCATCAAGCTACTCACATGACTCACAGTTCCACCTTCTACCACGCCAGAAGAAGCAGTGAATCTGGTCGGATCTCTAACCTCTACTAGAATGCTCTCTTTCTCTGAAGAAGAAATCCCCAAGATTGGTCCAAACCACAATTATGCTCTCAATGTCTCCGTCGAAGTTATCGAAAAGACTGTCACGCTCTCTCTTGTCGATAATGGATCAACTTTGAATGGCTTCCCATTAAGGACTCTTAATTGTTTGGGACTAAAAGTCAACGACCTTGGACCAACCTCTGCCACTGTACGGGCCTACGATAATACCCGCTGAGAAGTGATAGGATCTATAAATCTTGCAATAAGGGTTGCCCCTATAAATTCGGTTGTTGAATTATAAGTCATCGATATCCCAGCTTGTTTCAATCTACTGCTCGAATGACCGTGGCTCCATAGCATCAAGGGGGTGTCTTCTTCTCTTCATTGAAAATATAAGTTCTTCTCTAATGGGAAGGTCATCACCATCTTGGGTGACGATTACAATGTCAAGAATGACAGCACAAGTAATCCAATACTAGAGATACAACACGAGACAAATGATATGCTTCTGTTAGGTTTTCGGGTTGAATAACTTCTACTCCCAGTAGAGGATGATTTTAAAGATAGGGTTTGCCTAGAGTACAACCCCCATGGAAACATTAATGTAATACAGATGTTCAAGAACATACACTTCATGCAAAAATTAAGGTGGGACGATGACAACATCTATTATGTTGAAGAAAGATTTTTCTCCTTGTGGCATAGGCTATTAGCCATTAGTAGAATAACTCAAAATTCTCCATCAGTCTTGACTAAAGAGAATGCTAGAAAGGGCCAAGACTGTCTCGAGAGATTCCTTGAATGAAAGATTCATCAGAGAGGGTGAAGATTTCCCCTTTTGTGGCTATCCTGAACTGTAGTATGATCATGTGGACATGAAGATGAAACCTGGAATGGAAATATTTTTCCAAGACAACTATTCATTTGCCAAGGGTTCCCTGCATCAAGTGCAACCACTCATAGAGAAGACCATAACTGATACCGAAGATTCTGAGGAAAGTGACTCCGAGTATTCTTTTAATTTACAGACACTGGGGCTAACACTCTGCATGATCCACTTAGGGGATACATCGTCGAATCCATCCCGCCTGATCAAAGTTGCTAATGCACCTCTCCTCAACTGGCATACTGCACCTATGCTACCTGCTGATATTTAACCTAGCCCTGATGTTTATCCCCTTTCTTCTTCCCTAATTGTTCCTCCTTACTCTGATGTAATCGAGACCTCCTTTGATGAGGTTCTCAATGTTGTTTTTCTTACTAATGAAATAAATGAAGATTTTGAGTATCTTAATGTGCCTTATATTAATTGTATTGATTCCAATCAAACACTTAATGATGATGATTTTGCAAATGAACAATTATTAACTGATCTAAATAAGGTTAATAAAAAATGACATAACCATGTTCAAGTTAATGAAGATGAAATTATTATTATTAATCTCGGTTCTAGTAGCCAACTGCGCGAGATTAGGATAAGGGCTACCCTTGACGAGCATAAACATGCGCAACTCAAGGAATTACAAAAGGAATCTGTGGATGTCTTCGTATGTTCCTATGACGACATGCCTGGCATTGACCCTGAGATAGCTCAGTATGAGATTCCTACTCTCCCCTAATGCAAACTAGTCAAATAGAAACTGCGAAAGCTCCGTACCGAATGGTCACTCAAAGTTAAAGAACAAGTGGTCAAACAATTAAACATGGGTTTCATTCATATGATCTAATATCCCACATGGCTAGCCAATATCGTACTCGTGCCAAAATCAAGATGGAAGGTTCGCATGTGCATCGACTACTGAGACTTGAACAAGGCTGTTCCGAAGGGTAATTACCCGCTACCCAATATAAACATGATCGTGGATAACATGGCTAATCACTCTCTCAAGTCATTCGTTGATGGGTCTGGTGGATATAATCAGATTAAGATGCACCTACATCATCAAGAGAAAATCGCATTCATCACCCCTTGGGGAACCTTTTGCTACACCGTCATGCCATTTGGTCTAAAAAATGCAGTTGCTACCTACCAGAGGGCTACCACAACCATCTTGCATGATCTGATATACAAGGAAGTCAATGTCTATGTGGATGATATGATTATCAAGTCTAAGATGAGGGAAGGTCATGTTCTCGCTCTCTGGATGTTCTTCGAACGACTGCAATAACTTCAAATGCGACTTAACCCACAGAAATGTGTCTTCGGCATTATCAAAGGAAAACTCTTAGGATTCATGGTTAGTGAGAAAGGGATAGAAGAAAATCCTACCAAGCTTAAAGCCATACTCGAAATGCCACCACCCCGAATGGAGAAGGAAATTTAGGGATTCCTTAGAAAATTACAATATATCTGCCAATTCATCAGCCAGTTAACTTCCATCTGTGAACCCATCTTCAAACTCCTCTGAAAGGATTCTACCAAGGTTTGGAATAAATCTTTCCAATAAGACTTTGAACGAATAAAGCAATACCGAACCTGACCTTCGGTACTTATGCCATCGCAGCCCGGTCTTCCTCTACTCCTATACCTAACCGTGACAAATACTGTAGCTGGGGATTTCTAGCCCAATACCATGAAGAAACCCATAATGAGAGAGATATCTACTATGCCAGTCAAAAGTTGTTCAGGTACGAAGTTAACTACACATCTTTGGAGAAAGCCTGTGTCTCTCTTGTCTGGGTCACCTAAAACTTAAAACACTACATGCTCGCCTTTCCCATCAAACTCGTATCCCGAATGGATCCCATCAAATACCTACACGAAAAACCCACCCTGTCTAGCCGAATGTCCCGTTGGTTGATGTTTCTAGCCGAATTTGATATTGTATACGCCACACAAAAAACTATAAAAGGAAGAGCCATCTCTTATTACCTTGCTGACTACCCTATGGAAGAAGCCGATGTTTGGATTTCTGAATTCCCGGATGAGAATATCCTCTGTACCTCCCAAAAAGACGTTCAATGGAAAATGTTGTATGATGGCACTGCCAACAAGAAAGGGTATGGCATTGGGATCCTCCTAATTGCCCCTAATGACTCTCACACTCCCATTTCCATCAAATTATATTTCCCCCTTCACCAATAACATGACTAAATACGAGGTATGCACGGTAGGCCTCAAAGTTTCACTCAAGAAAATAATTCAATACCTCAAAGTCTATGGGGATTCATCCCTCATCATCGATCAAATACTCAAAAAATGGAAAGTCAAGGACGAGAAACTCTTACCCTTCTATGCCCATTTAGAAGAGCTAGCTTCTCAATTTCAAGAAATCACCTTCCACTACATGCCCCGAGCAAAGAACAACCTAGTCAATGCCCTTGCTACCTTATCCTCTATGATTGACATACCCGAAGGAATAACCATGGCCCTTTTCCATGTCCAAAAGAAAGATAAACCAACCCACTGCTACCACATTGACCTTAGCACAAAAGAAGACCTCGAGATAGCCAACTATTGGTACCATGATATTTGGCACCTCCTCAATCATGGTAAGTATCCCCAAGGTTCTGATAAGAAAGATCGACCAACCCTCCGCAGACTGGCTGCCCAGTACATTGTCTGTGATAAAGCATTGTTCAAGAGAAACTTCGATGGAGCCTATTTGCATTGCATTGCAGGGGGTGACATTGAAGAGATGATGCAGAAAATCTACAGTAGGGAATGCGGATCCCATTTAAACGGCCATATGCTCACCAAGAAAATCATCTGACAGGGTTACTACTGGACTACCATGGTTCAGGATTGCACAAACTTTATTCGAAGATGCCTCAAATGCTAGTAGTTTTTAGCCTACAACACTTGCCTCCGCAGGAATTGTACAACATGACTTCTCCTTGGCCATTCTGCACATGGGGCATTGACATCATAGGTAAAGTTACACCCCAAAGTGTCCAATGGGAATGAATTCATCATAGTTTCCATTAACTACTTCACTAAATGGGTCGAAGCTGAATCATACGCAATTTTAAATGCCAATAAGCTGGCCAAGTTCATTGGAAAAAACATCATCTGTCGATATGAGGTCCCGCACAAGCTGGTATCAGACAATGGGTTACACTTTGAGGCGAAAGTTATAGAGGTGGTCGATGAGTATAGGATTTAGAGACACAAATCCTTTCCCTATCGAACTCAAACCAATGGATCAGTTGAAGCAGCCAATAACAACCTCAATGCCATCATCAGTAAGATGATTGAGAGTTATCGAGATTGGGTCGCCAGGATCCCTTACGCCCTCTGGGGCTACCGCACTTTAGTTTGAACCTCTATTGGGGCTATCCCTTACTCTCTCGTCTACAGCATGGAAGCAGTCCTACCTGTAGAGTTGGAAATCCCTTCACTGCACATCACGCTTGAAAGCAAAGCCAACAAGGAAGACTAGCACCAAAGCCGTCTCGACGAGCTGTCACTCTTGGATAAAAAGAGGCTGAAATCTCTATATCACATACAAGGGTACCATCGCCGTATAACGTGATCATTCAATAAAAGAGTTAAGGACCACGGTGTTTGAGAAGGGGACTTA
Source organism: Sambucus nigra (assembly GCA_949130495.1). NCBI lineage: Eukaryota > Viridiplantae > Streptophyta > Magnoliopsida > Dipsacales > Adoxaceae > Sambucus > Sambucus nigra. Next base: position 381,604,812 of record OX422211.1, read on the forward strand.
TTCCTTAAAAAAATTAGAAAGCCCATCTGGGACCCCAGAGGGAAATTCAAGCCCAATTAGAGCGGCCCCTACATTATGAAGAAGATCCTGTCAGGTGGTGCCACTATACTCACTGATCTTAATGAAAAAGAAATGGCGCATCCAGTCAACCTGGACCGTCTTAAGAAATTCTACCCCTAGTCCAAAATATCGGTGCGCTACGATTCTTCTCATTTCCCTTCTATTCTAAAAAAAAATTCTTCATTTCCTTTTACTCAGAACTTCGTGGGGCCCGATCCTCTAAAAATACTTTTGCTTTCAAAAATGAATTTTAAAAAATTTCAAAACCCTCATAGGTACGTAGGTAGCTCATCTGCTTTATATGAGCGCGGCTCCCTTCTTTTTCACAAAATGTTAATCTTCTTATCTCCGAGAACGACAGTTCATTTTAATGTATACATGAACAAAAGGATTATGTATGCCTTAGTGATCAGTATAGATAATTTAAATGCAAAACTCATCAAGAGCACAACTGGATGATCAAAAACTCTTTTGTTTCATTATTCAAAATTTTGGTATGATTACATCAGCAAAGAAAGTTAAACGACTTCCCTTGTCATCATACTCTTACCTTTCTAAAACAAAAAAAACAAGTCCCACTACACCTAAAATAACCCTCAAATTATTCTCAAACACCTATTACAAAAGCTTCATACATCCTACCCTCAGCTTCCAGGAGAACCATCCCCATCATCACCCACATCCTGGGGTCCCTAAACTTCCCCTGCCTGAATGGAGTGCCGCAGACGCTCCATAGAGCGGTAAGCCCGGACTAGCTTGGGGAAAACCACAATACCTCCCTCCATGGTGTCAGATATGGATAACCACCTTTGCCCGGTCTCCACAGTCAGTATCTTGGCAACTACTCTTCTATATAAACACTTCATGTAGTCCCTTGAGATATGCCAGACTCTTTCAACAGACTGGGATGGACGGGTCGACGTTTGGCGATTCTCCCATAAATATCCAAGCTGAATGCGCATACTCTCTGTTAGATCCTCCACAGGAAAGAAGTCCAGTGTCCATGGTAACACAATTTGTTCCCAATAAAATTGGCGCAAAAGACGTCAGGGAAAGTAGAAAGAGGTATGTCGGAGGCCTACCAACCGAACATACTGGTATACTCTAATTTCTAGAATAGGCAATAGCTCCCCCACTATGGCACTGACCAGCACAATCCTCGAGCCCCGTGCTCCATGAACCAGTTTTCCCAGCTCTCAGTGACCAGGCCTACACTAATGAAATAGTGTGAGAAAAAGTTTGGCACCATCGACAAAGGATACTCAGGTGGGACTTCCATACGGAACCTTTCTGACATCCACATAAACAGCATTACAGGGCTACCCCTCAGAAAATCAGAACAACCTTCCCGCCAGACATCGAGACCATTCAAAGTCTCTGCAAGTATCATCGCCGCAGGATTGCGAAGGTACGTCTTCCAGGAAATAATAGTTGCAAGTTGGGGGTCCACTAGTATATTTCCAGTTATCAACAGAAGTTTTAAAACCAGACCCAAAATGACGGCTCCAACATAGTCGACATTGCCGATATCTTATAGACCGCAGCACTATAGGAAGAGAAATCATTCCTCTAGTAACCAACGATCTGGATGCCGAAGGTGAAATTTGGAGAAGTCCTGCCAACATCTCTTTAGGGGAAAGAAAAAACTTAGGCATAGCCACTGCAACGCTAGGATTTATCCCCAACATGGCAGAAAACTCTTCATAAGTTGGACAAATTTCATCCAACCTGAAGCAAAAGACATGGTCTTCAGAGTACCAAAACTCTACTTCCGCCATTAGCATATTCCACTCTATGGGCCGGTTGTGCCACAAAGAGACTCACCGCATGTTGAAAGCATCGTAGTCAATGTTGTAGGATCACATCTCTTCCGAGGTTTTGAGGTAGTTTGGAAACTCAACACTACCTGGGAGAGCCATACCACAAAATAAGAAGATAGTGAGCAAAGAAGAAAGTAAAGGAGAATAAATGTGGAAGTGTGTAGAAAAACGTCCTTCCACATCCCTATTTATACTTGAAAATCCTCAAAAAAAGACAAGGAACCCTGTAAAAATCGGAGGAAAACTTACCCCACCAAGTACCAAGCAATTAAAGAAAGTGCAATCAAAGCCTTGGGTTGATTAGACTGGACTGATATACCGATAGGCAGGGCAGGGGTAACGCCAAACGGTAACCCCCTATCTTTGGGAAAATTACCTTTTTCTTTTTTTGTCAAAACCAAAAAACTCAATAAAAATAATGTTTATTTTAAGGGAATTTCGAATTTCCTTATCCTTATGTTTTTACTTATCCCATTTTAAAATAAAAACTTTCTCCAATCATTTCTAATTCTTTTTACGGTCTCAGCAACAAAGTAAAAAGAACATGTGCATTAGTCACTAAAAAATGAAAATTAAGAAAAAAACTACATTTTATTTGCATAAGATATTTGTTGCGTTACATCAGTTTTCAGGAAAAAATTAAGGAAATACAACGGGACTCATCCCGAACCCACCTATAATATCTCTCTCTCTTATTTTCTTCCTCTCTCTAGGATCCTCCTTCCCTACGGTGCGCTCTCTTCCCTCTGCGACGAGACGACGTGCCACAACTCCTCATGACCGACCCTTCCTCAAACGAGGCAGACAACACCAAACAAGAAGGAATCGAAATCTCATCCCGAATGTGGTCAGTCGTCGAAGATATCAAATCCCTAATATCCTTCATTCAAGTGGTGGAGACCCGGATGTGTTGCAAGAGGAATAAAAAATAACAAATCAGTCAATCTCAGGAAAAGGAAGAAATCATGAAATCAAAATGATAAAGAGATGAAAAGTATACCTCAGGTTGGAGAACCTCCTCTGTCAAGCCCAACTCCTCCGGATCCATCGCATTAGGATGGTGCATCATACGTATCGACCCCCCATCAACCCACCGAATATTGTAGGTAGGAGCGGCCAACCACACAAAATGAACCTCCAAGGTCATTGTCGTCGTTGATGTTGACACCCCGCCTGCACTGTGGGAGGACCCCACCGGTCGACTCAAACTCGCACTGTAAAGAGGCATCACGTCATATATGTTGGGCAGCATCAACCAGTTCGACACAAAGTCCATATAGTCATATATCACCGTTGTATCGATATATGAAGAGTAAGGCTCACCCATCATCGCCGCTACCCATGCATCGTCCGACATCACCCGCACTCACCTCATGCATACTGGGGGCTTTGCCGATGGAATCGCAACCTCATCCTCCATAGTCTGTCGAACAACTATCTCCCCAAGGTACCAAAAGTGGCCAAACTCGTGCGCCAATAAATGTCACATCTGTTCATTTCCCCCAGTTAACCCCGTATGCTGGATGGTCGTCCCTCAGGGATAGAAAATCACCTTTTAATTACCCAATAAGAACAGAAAGATCAATATCAAGAAAAGACCATCAAAGGATAGACAATATCAAAAGAAAAAAGGAAGGACTTCACTACACCAAAACACGCCATTAGTAACACAATTTTACCGTTACTAAATATATTAGTAACACAATTTTTCCGTTAGAAAAAAGGCGTGGGGCACGAAGCTAGTAACGGAAAATTCTGTTACTAATAGTAACGGTAAATTTCAGAATTAGTAACGGAAAATTCTGTTACTAATAGTAACGGTAAAATTCAGAATTAGTAACGGAAAATTCTGTTACTAATAGCAACGGTAAAATCTAGAATTAGTAATGGAAAATTATGTTACTAATAGTAACGGTAAAATTCATAATTAGTAACGGAAATTTATGTTGCTAATAGTAATGGTAAAATTCATAATTAGTAACGATAAATTTTGTTGCCATTAGTAACGGTAAAATTCAGAATTAGTAACGATAAAATTTTGTTAGTAATATTAATACATATTTAAAAAAAATCAAGATCCAATATCGTGATTATTCCTTCTTATCACACTAATTAAATCCTAAGAACATATACAAAATAATCTACAAAAACAAGGGCATTATATTCAACATTTACATTTATATAAGCCTCCACTCTTTATTTACAAAAAAAAAAACTTAAACCAAACAAATGAAACATCGTAATAATACAATCGCTCCGAAAGTTACATTATTTTAATAAAAGCATCCAATATAACATCCTAATACAATCATCCCCAAATGAGATATTTTTATATTATAACCAATCAAATAAAATATACAAAAGAAGTCTGTTGTTGTTGACTCGCTCTATTATCATCACCATCAATGCCGCAACCTGCAACGCTGTAAACTTGATGAGGATCCAAAAATGACATTCTGTCAAATAAAATAAAATTATCATACTAGTTATAATATCAAATCTGCATAATGAATTTCAAGTACAATATTATTGCATTCTTAGTTACTCTCTCAAACTGATCAAATGAAGTTTTTATAATATCAAACATAATATATGGTCAGACATAGGAAGAAGGATTCAAAAGTAAAAGTATAGTTGCCTTTTGACTCAATCTTTACTATAAGCCAACATAACTAAGGATGGCCTGGTGAAATACTTCATTTTCTTTTACCAATAAAAAAGGTTCATGACGCACACAAATAGAGATTCAAAAGTAGAAAAATATGACTTGTAAATGAGGAAAATGTTGTACTGTTTTCAGTATACAAATTATACGAATTATTTCGTTAGTGTCCATTTTATAGAAGAAACTGGAAATTTCCAAAACCTTCCAGTAAAAAAATAGCAATAGTTGTGTACTCTTTCAAAAAGTAAGAGCACTGAAATAACATTAAGAATATCAACCAAAAGAAAATACATTGTATGCCATCATGTTTCAGTTCAATAGATTTCATACCTGCGAGACCAATCAATTGAGATTCTTATAAGTTGGTCTTTCAATGTCAAGTGAGAGACGACAAATGTCATAAATCGCCTCATTGTCAAGCAGTACTGCGACATCAGTATGGTCAGAAAAGAGTGAGTGGACAAGACACTATTGTAAGGCTCAACAACAGATGCCCTTCAACCCAAAATGGAAAACCAAGAAGCCCTGCAACCCAGTGCGGTTGTCTGAACGCTTCCTTATGTGGTCAAGGCAAATCAACCATCTCTTTCCCAGGTGAAGCAACAAAGGAACAACATCAAAATATTTAGAACATATGAATCATAATTGGCATCAGTGTTATCAGCAATCAGAATAATAAATCTACAGCTTTATTTAAATTTGAGGTCGCATTTGAGCACCCATGGATAAATCATTTTCATAAATGGGAACAATGTTTTAAAAAGCTTGGGGCATTAAAGATGTTCCTAATGAATTTAGCATCAATTGATTGCTTAACAACTGTTATGATTCATTGGTAAAGATGATCATTTAGACAGAAATCAATCATAATACAACTATAACAACACTGCTGTATTGAATAGGGCCCACTTATGCCATGCTTTTGCCCACTTGGTTGTGTAATGGGTGGCATTGCTGAATGCGCTAAGGATTTCTACAAGCATTGATATCAATAGTCAGCCAAATATGCGATACATTAAAATAAATCTAAGGCTGAATGAAGGGTGAAATCATCAAGGTCAGTTCCTTGAATAGAATCATCATCTAATCCGGGTGAAAGTGCCCAATGCCAAGCTCCGAGTTTGCGATACACACGAGCAATCGGCGGTTCATTGGAAACCCCCGTTAAGCTAGTTAGTGTGGTTTGTTGATGATTCAGTGTACTTTAAAGTTCTATGGCTAGATCCTATAAAATAAATATTTTAAAGTAGTGGTAGGCATAAAAAATACATACAAGACAAATATAATGTTAGTTGTGTGGTGATCATTTCTTGTTTTAGATCCAAAGTGAAAGATTTATAGCAGACATGAAACCTACTAAAGGCTTCTTTACGCCTATGATCCTCCCCAAGAGACCATTGGTATTTTAAGTATGCTAGCATTACTTGAGGAGGTCCATGATACCGTACATTCTCAGGAGTTATTTCAAGGTCAAACTGAATGAACAAACAGTGAAAGTGATTCAATCACACAAATAAAATATAAACAGAAATAAACTTCATATTTAACATATCATTGCTAGTCGTCGTAGACATGTGGAACTGACCTGCAAAAGTTTAACTAAAGTAGATCAAGCTTGACTAATCCGGCCACTGTTTCTGCAAAGAGAAACAAATTTAAGTTAGGTTTCGTTGTCTTCCGTGGGAGGTAGCACAAGATCCCTCACTTCCAAAATTACAAAATTTAAGCCAGGTTTCGCTGTCTTCCGTGAGGGTCAGGAATAATGAATTTAGAATTCCCTTTAAAGATATAGTTGTATTATGATTGAGTTTAATTTAAATATCTTGTCTGACAATTTTTACAATGAATAATTTGTGTTAATAATGAACTTACTATGGACCTGAATGCTGTATGCTACTTCAATACTGCTCGAATTAAAGTAAGTAAATGTATTTATAATTTTTATGTCATTACTTTAATCATTACTTACTATAAATACACTTGTATTCATCATCTTCATTTACGGGGAAAAAGGGAATAAAAGAGGAAAATAACAACTACACTATTAAACCTTCCATAACAATAATAAAAACATTCTCACCTCAGCTGTAGGAACATGAAACAATAGGAGTTTCTTTCAAAGATACACAAAGGACAATTCCAAGTGAGGTAGCTTCCTAAAATCCAGTAAAAATGTTAAGATCTTAAGTTCAATTACTAATACCATGTACTTAAATACATGTACTGATTTGAAATATTGAAAAATGATCCCCATGAGTTATATGAAATGTAATTCAAGGAGACATTTGAAAATGTAAGTTGAAACATATGTGAAACATCTAGTAAATATAAATAAGAATGAGTTAGTACCTGCAATTTAATGAGGAGCTTGGTAGTAACAGAGCCGGTGGAATCGATAACTGAGTGAATGGTGGAGGTGAAAGGTTTGAACTTTAAACGAAGCAATGGGTAAGTTGCTGAGGCCAAGGAAAGAATTTCATTCCATTCATAGTTAGGGTTATGAATCACATACCCACATAAACCAAATATGTCAGTGTAAGTCTGGTCAATACCTCAGGAGGTTAACCCTCGGTACTCCCTAAATTGGTATCCAATTGTAAATAATCCAAACACCAAAATACCGCATCGAGTCAACGTGTTAGTCCAATATGGAAATTGAAGGCACAACTCAATGTTAACTTGCTTTTTATTCATGTATGATCTCCTAATACTCCTAGTTTTTTGTTTCACAACAAACAATAATTGGCTGAAGCAAACAACTTGATCAGATTATTATTAAAGCTAAAAACAGCATGGATCCGTCTAAACCTCAATCAGCCTAGAGTGAAATCAACCTTTCACTGTCACTCTTTATAAACTAGTAATTAAATCATATGGTAATAGTTTAAACCATTGTGAATTCGGATCTTCAATAGTTGGTATTAACAACATGAAGTTTTGAGTTGTGCAGCTAGATATAACACTGTTTGTACATATAAGACTGTTTGTTTAAATAGTTTTTCCAACTAGAAATTTATCCAAGTTACAATAGCCTCTTTTGTATGTTGGTCGGGGTAAGGTTTGTGAACACCATCAGCGAAGAAATATACAGTAGGGAAGCCTTGAACCTGGTATTTCTCAGCAAGCTGAGTCTCCTCAGTAGCATCGACTTTAGCAAGCGATACATTTTTGGACTTTTAACTCCTTAGCAAAGGCAGCATATTCGGGGGCAAGCGAGAGACAATGGACACACTAGGGGCGTAAAATTAGACCATCACGTACTTATTTTCCCCAAGAAAGTCAGTGAAGAAATTTCTTAAAAACTGAACCAAATTGGAAAGTAACTAGCCATAATAGATATATAAATCTTTACTCTAAGCTTCCTATCCCAAGTGAGACTTGGATAAAATGTTAGCAGACCCTGCGTTTGATGCTAAGAAGTTTTTTATTTACAAAGCAATGAATGCGAAAAAGTTTTTTATTTACAAAGCAATGACAATAATTTGTAAGAAACTGGAAGAAATAAGGTTGGGTAATCCAATTGAATACATGTTAAATATCATAATAGATCAGATGGTAAATATCATAAAGTTGGGTAATCCAATTGTATACATACATACATACGCATGTCCTAGACTATTTCTAGACTATCTATCTATTTATCTTATTAGGCCAAAAAGTAAGGCAAAACATGTTATATTGGAAGCGAGCGAAAATAAGACTCACATTGGGAACAGTTGCAGCAAGGCTGGTGAGAACACAATAGGTCTAAAAAATATCTGAATAATAAAGTTTAAAGCCAGAACACAGGCTTAGATAGACACATTCCACGAGTGCAAAGTAAATCAAGTTACCATAAATGCTCATTATTAAGGGGTAGAGGAAAGGAATGAGATCATAATTTATTAAGAATGTTGTGGAAGATCAAACACATTAGGAATGAGATCATAATTTTTTAGTGCCTTCAATGTAATCCAAAACTTTGGACTACTTTCCCAAAAAGTATAATAAATTTCAATACCCATATTCAGAGCCCTGCATGTATTAAAATAGAATTGCAAATGTTGTTGAGTTAATCTACATGTGCCGATAACACTACCGTAATTCCTCCCATATGTACAATATATGCGTGTGCGTGCGTAAGTGTAATAAATACGGGACTGGAATCAATTATCTAGCCAATGTCACTTAACTGTGATGGTATTTCTATTGCTACCGTTGTAAACTCAAATGCAGTCTCACCTCACAACAACTCTAATAAACTTAGGCACCTAATATGCTAAAAGGCAATTATAGGAAATAAATGAATAAAACACGGGAATACCTAAACATATAAAGTCAGCGCCTTCGTCATGTTGCAGCCTTGTTCTACTTTTGATATCCCTACAAGAAAAAGATGTTGGCGTTTAGTCTCTTGATTCTCATACATTACTGGTTAAATCCAAAGCCATGGATTTTGGCCTGAAAAATGTGTATATCTTGGCATTTTCAACATTTATGTAGTGTAATATTCTAAAAGCCTTGTTGAATTTATTAATGGTTCTTAGAAACCCCTTTGGGACATTGCTGATTTAATCAAAGACTCTTAATTCATAGTTCAAAGCAAGAATTCACAGTTTAACATATCTGAAGACAGGATAAACAAGAATACGATAGAGAGGATGTGTTGGTTTCTTAAGGGTTATAAATAGAGTGAGTTAAAACAATGGTATGATAGATTATAATGGCAATTCAAGACTCGTTCTCTGCAACTCTTCATGTTGGTACAAAACATTCATTCATTCAATCAATCTGAGATGAGAGGGTTTTTCTGATCCGACCAGCACAACTGATTGCATAATATGGAATTCAGTTAAAATCATTAATGTCTGTAGTTCCAAAACAATGAATCTATAAGAGATTATTCACTTTTCTTATATACAAGTTCTCATAAAGCTTTAAGAGCCTTATTTATTTACCTTCTTTATTACCACAGAATCTGAACCTATTAAAAAACATGTATAAATTCCTTAAAATCTTATTTCAAATCAAATCTCAATTTCTAGACCTATTCCTCCAATATAATCATAAATGCTAGAGTCCAAATCTAAGAAAAGCAATTATCCAAAACAATGAATATATAGAAACTCATTTACTTATTTTAAACACCAGATCTCATAAACCTACTAAAAACCTGTATAAAATGCTTAAAAATATTATATGACATTTCTCAATTTCCAGATCTGATCATTCCACCTCAATCTAACAAATTATTTAAAAGAAAGATACGAAACATCATCATATTGATAAATACATAGTAACAAAATCATCAGAAATCAACAGATATATACCAAACATATATCCCTGAGATTTTTCTAACAATATGAAATCAAAGCCATAAAAGACGATTGAAAGAGACATCGATTGAAATAAAGGATTTTCTAGATACCTTAAACATAGGATTCGAATCTCGTGGCCGAGAAGGCTAGATGCCCTAACCACATCGTTCGTAGACATCGAGAAGTTATCCCCAGATCTCTAAGGCGCTGGACAGATCTGAGATAGGGGAAAGAAATTTTGGCTAAGAGGGTTTCATGTGTATGAGCGGGGATTTTGAGTTTTTGGAGTAAAGTTTAGTCCGGAGTCATCTCTTTCGTTTGGAAAAAAAGTAAATAAAAAAATCATTCTTTAAATATTGTATCAATATTAGTAACACTTATATCAGATTACTAACGGTATTTTATTGTGAGAAATAGTAATGGTATAGTACTATTAGTTATCTAAAAAATAGTCTGTTACTAAAAGAGTCTTTTGGTGTAGTGTTACCAGCTCACTCATCAGTCCATTCATGACCTAACGCACCGCCTCCAGAGAAAGGGACTTCTTTAATTGTAGATTGGACTTTCGCCAACGGTATATTCGACAGACGTCCCGAACAGACTCGTCCTTCAAAACTGTTAATTGGGTGTTAAACCCAATCACCTCATAGAACCACGTCTACAATGAACAAAAGGTCAGCGATTAAGAAACCAAGAGTAAAACGCATGAAGTAAAATGTGAAAGCATAAATGAAAATGTGAAAAATAAAGAATACCTCAAGAAGATACGTGGCTTCCGTAAAAGTTTGTCGGCAACACCGGCTGAATGCATCAAGAGAATAATAAAGGGTCGCAAAGGTCAGGCTCCCCCAGTCATAAAGACGAATATTCGTAAATAACCTTAAAAATGGAAAAAAAACACAAGTGGACGACGTCACCACTCTTCGCCACCAAGAAAAAACACCAGTAAAATAAACAGATGAGCCATCTGTTGCACCTGCCATCGAACGATTGGCACTGTCCCTTCATCTACTCAAGGTACCCCAAAAGACCATGCCACTACCGTTTGGCACCCTCCCAACCATGCCGGTTGACACCCTCTTTAAAATTTCATATAATAATCCCAAAAAATGCCAGAAAATCCCGAAAAATCCCCGAAAAATTCCAAAATAAATTTTCACCAAGAAAAAATCTTTACCACACTCATTTCCCTGGCAGAACTCTTATCCCCCCAGCGAAATCCTGAAATCAATTTCATGTCTCACCAATAATGTCTCAAAAGGACACCAGAAAAACCAAGAAATTCCCTAGCTGAGAAAATTCCAATCCTCGGATCATTCCTTCTTCCCAGTGAAATCTAAAATCATTTCCAGCGAAACCACAAGTACATATTCCCAGTAGAGTCCCCAAAATTCCCTAACAAAAGTTACAACTTAATCCCGCATAAATGGATTTGACTCACAGAATTGGTCACTTATATTGAAGCCTACAGAATTGGCTTTGACTCGCAGAATTGCTCACTTCTACTTAACCCTACAGAATTGGCTTCGACCCGCAAAATTGATCACTTCTTCTTAAGCCCTCAGAATTGGATTTGACCTGCAGAATTGGTCATCTCTATCTTAAGCCCGTAGAAATGGCTTTGACATGAAGAATTGGTCTCTTCTACTAAAGCTCACAGAGTTGTCTTTAACCCGTGGAATTGGTCGCTTCTACTTAAGCCCGCAGAATTGGTTTTGACCCACAAAATTGGTCGCTTCTACTTAAGCCCACGGAATTGGCTTTGACCCGCAGGATTGGTCATCTCTATCTTAAGCTCGCAGAGTTGGATTTGACCGTCAGAATTGATCATCTTTATCTTAATCCCATAAAATTGTATTTGACCCGTAGAATTGGTCATCTCTATCTTAAGCCTGTAGAAATGGCTTCAACCTGTAAAATTGGTCGCTTATACTTAAGTCCGCAGAAATGGCTTCGACCCGCAAAATTGGTTATCTCTAATTAAGTTCGCAGAATTACCTTCGACCCACAGAATTGGTCATCTCTATCTTAAGCTCATGAAAATGGCTTCGACCCACAGAATTGGTCATTTCTATTTAAGCTCGCAGAATTGGCTTTAACCCACAGAATTGGTCATCTTTATCTTAATCCCACAGAATTGGCATTGACCCGCATGATTGGTCATCTCTATCTTAAGCCCATAGAAACAGCTTTGACCCGCAGAATTAGTCGTTTCCACTTAAGCCCATAGAATCGACTTTCACCCGTAGAATTGGTCACTTCTACTTAAGCTCACAGAATTATCTTCGACCCGTTAAATTGGTCACTTTTACTTAAGCTCGCAAAATTGGCTTCGACCCGCAGAATTGGTCAATTCTACTTAATCCCTCATAATTGGCTTTGACCCACAGAATTGATCACCTATATCTTAAGCCCGTAAAAATGGTTTCGACCCACAGAATCGATCACTTTTACTTAAGCCCGCAGAATTAGTCGACATTACTTAAGCCCGCAAAATTGGCTTTGACCCACAGAATTGGTCACTTCTACTTAAGCCCGTAAAATTGGCTTCGATCCGTAGAATTGGTCACCCTATCTTAAGCCCGCAAAATTGTCTTTGACTCGCAGAATTGTCCATCTCTATCTTAAGCCCGTAGAATTGACTATGACCCGTAGAATTGGTCATCTCTTTCTTAAGCCCTCAGAAATGGCTTCGACCCGTAGAATTGGTCGCTTCTACTTAAGCCCATAGAAATGGCTTCAACCCATAGAATTGGTTATATCTATTTAAGCCCACATAATTATCTTCGACCAATAGAATTGGTCACTCTATCTTAAGCCTGTAAAAATGGCTTCGACCCGCAGAATTGGTCGCTTCTATTTAAGCTTACAGAATTGGCTACAACCCGCAGAATTGGTTATCTCTATCTTAATCCCACATAATTGGCATTGAACCGCATAATTGGTTATCTATATCTTAAGCCCATAGAAATGGCTTCGACTCACAGAATTGGTCACTTCCACTTAAGCCAGCAGAATCGACTTTGACCCGCAGAATTGGTCACTTCTACTTAAGCTCGCAGAATTGGCTTCGACTCACAGAATTGGTCCCTTCTACTTAAGACCACAGAATTGTCTTCGACCCGCAGAATTAGTCACCCTCAGAATTGGATTTGACCCACAGAATTGGTCACCCCTATCTTAAGCCCGCTTCGACCCATCGAATTGGTCACCTCTACTTAAGCCCGCAGAATTGTCTTTGACCCACAGAATTGGTCATCTCTATATTAATCCCACGGAATTAGCTTTGACTCGCAGAATTGGTCATGTCTATCTTAATCTGGCAGAATTGTCTTCGACCCGCATAATCGATCATCTCTATCTTAATCCCTCAGAATTGGCTTTGTCCTTCAGAATTGGTCACCCCTAACTTAAGCCCTCAGAATTGGCTTCAACCCGCAGCATTGAATGCTACAACTTAGGTCTTTAGAATTGACCTATGACACCCCGACTAATTAAACACCGGGTAGCTACTCCTTTATTAAATTAATTTAAAATGCCAAGTTGGTTCAGTTAATAGCATCACTGTCGAAAACATTTTAATAATTACTAACCACCTAGTATTTAAAAAGTAAGTGCCAAATTTTAATTTAAGTCTGATTAACATGCGATAAAAGAATAATGGAAGAACAACATAATCCATTCACTATAATGAAGTAATGAATAACCAACAACATAAATATAAATTCGGAGAAAAACTCCTCACAACAATCCCACAACTGAAAAATAATACTACAAGTCTGAATCCTGAATAATTACATGCCAGAAGTCTGAATAACTGAAATAAATGAAATGTCTCTAAAAGAAATGGGCGACATGCCCTACAACTGATAACTGAAGAATATCGAGTCAAGATAGATGAAGCGTCTACAAGCAAAGTCCTGTAACTTCCACAAACGGCTACAGCTCGTCACCTGAATGAGAATCCTAAGCATGGTGTCCTTGTGGTTGGGCACCTAAAATGGTTTTTACAAAAATAGATTTGAAAGCAAATGGGTCAGAGCCCGAAAGTGAAAATCATGTTAAAAAAAAACAGCAAGTGTTTTATTAACATTAAAACATTAAATGCAAAATACATGTTAGGACGTGCACTCACATGGAATCCTCACCTCTCGACTACATGTGCACTCCTAACGTACCGTACCCATCTATAAGACATCCATATCTAACCAAACTGTAATAAGTTCTACCCCTCACTACTCGATTCCCATATTACATTCTAACGTTATCAATTAAATAGAGGACTTTACTTACTCTCAGAATTCTCAATTAGAAATACCTTTCACTAACAGTTAACCCGTTTTGTTTTCTCAAATCATTATCATAATATTATTCACAATACCAATCATGAAAGTTCTCATTAATTAAGTGTATATTATTCTCATCATAAATATACAATACAAGCACCCTGAGACTAAGCTGCGGTGCACACATACTCTGCTATCCATCCCGGTACATCACATACATAAGGATCACGCATTCCGAATCTCTCAGGAATCGTTCAGATAACAACATCACAAATAATGGAGGTGAACACAGTCACATCACATGGGTCACGCACATACCTGCGCTCCCACGATCAGCAGACTTATTAACATCCCACTAAGTCCTTCTCTGACCTATGTTCATCGAGGTAACCAATCTAAATCCGAGCAACACAAGGATTAGAAGGCCCTAAGCGAACGTAAACCTCCCGTGATAGCAAGTATGGTAGGTATGTCATACACATAAAATCAATACATATACTAAGTATTCACACATCTTAGTAATCACCATAATATATTGGTGGTACACTTTTTATTTTCATACCGACATATAATACTACACAATTTATATGTTCCCGGTTAATATAATACATTAGGCCGTCAATAGTTCTCGCAACGTAATATACACTCACGTCCTACTTCATATTTTCCTTTAGGTTCAAACTACACTTCTAGGTTTGACTCCTCATTATGTCCCAAACATCCCAAATGTAACAATTAATCATCAAGGGAAGGTTATCTCTACGAATACACCAGATTACGGGACACTCGGGATCAAAACAGGCTAAAAAGCCTAAACTGTCAACTCGTTCGAAGTCTCGTTCGAACGAGGCTGTTCGAACGAGAGTTCGTTCGAACAAACTGGGCCTTCTAACGAGATCTCGTTCGAACGAAAGTCTTCGAACGAAAGTCTTCGAACGAACATCCCTCTCGTTAGAACCCAAACTGTCAACTCGTTAGAAGCTCGTTCGAACGAGCTCGTTCGAACGAGCTCGTTCGAACGACCTGGGTAGGTCTTCTAACGAGTGGGCAGATTCGAGCCCAGAGATTCCTTATTTCATTTTTCCCAATTCTCTTCACCTCTAATCTCACCTAAATGTCATCCCAACAATGTTTTAAGGTATCTAATCCTTCCTAAACATGTTTCAACCGTATTACAACATTTATATGGGTTCAATTCACCCTAAACTGCATCAAATTATCAAATCTCCAACATTTATTTTTCAAATCTCAAGAACATGAACCCTAAAACTTATAAATCATCAATGGGCCTAATTAAATCCGTTTTTGTTTCATCCAAATTATAATATCATCAGAATAATCATCTAAATACAAATCTACATGCGATTCCTCATCAAAAATGTAATTTCTACTTCCAATTTTAATGGGTTTTTCATTAACTCCCAAGAACATACAATTTAATTGGGTTTCCTACTCATGGAAGAAGCATTCTCTATAAAAATGAAATTAAATCACTTTCCTTAAGGGTAACTCTGGATTTGATGACGAATCTGATGAATGGTTCTCTCTCTCCTCTGCAGAATTCCTCCTCTCTCTCTCTCTCCAAGCTTTCTTCTCAAGGTGTTAATGGAGGTGAGGTTGGTTTTGCCAAGTTATAACTTCTCCCGTAGCCCACTTCCTAAATTGGGGTTGGAAATGGCTTAGTGGGTTAATACTAAGTCAGATTTTTAACTCTAATTTTCGTGGGTTTTAATTACCCAATTTTCGAAATTACCAAAATGCCCTTATAAGTTACTGGTATGGCCCAATAATGCCCCGGGACCCAAACTTAACCCCCGGCTAGTGTTTTCTGACTATTTCGACCCTTCCGGACGCGTTGGCGCACTCAAAACGACCATACGGTTAATAGAACTAAAATTCACTTTTTCAATTAAAATAAATAATTCCTTGACGCGACTGTCACACGCGTCTCAATAAAATTTTCCAACTTGCCGTATTTCAATCTCACGACAAATTTCATACTTCAATATTCATGTATAATCATATATGCACATTATATTCAAATACCAACTCGCATCTCGCTAGTACTTTAATCCGGATTAATTTCCAATTAATACGCATTTAATTTAATTAATCCCATAAATAAATAACAACACAAAAATACGGGGTATTACATACTTCTCCCCTAATAACTGAATTTCGTCCCGAAATTCGGAACTAGAAAGTACCTGGTAAGAACAACTCTGGATAACGTTCGCGTATCTTATCCTCGCGCTCCCATGTGGACTCCTCAACATTATGATGTCGCCACTGAACACGCGCTAACGGGACTATCTTTTATCGCAGTTTCCGCTCACTTCGGTCCAAAATAGCAATCGGTCCCTCCTCGTAGGAGCTATCAGGCTGGAGATCGATGTCCTCCAAAGCAATGTGAGAATGAGCCAAATCGTCTTTAAGATATTTCCTTAGCGAGGAAATATGAAACACATCGTGAATCCGATGCAAATGCTCCGGTAACCCAAGCCTATACGCAACCGGTCCAATCCGCTCAATAATAGGAAATGGTCCCACATATCTCGGTGCCAACTTCCCTTTCTTCCCAAAATGCATAATCCCCTTCATAGGAGATACTCTGAGCAAAACTTGGTCCCCCACTTGAAACTCTCTGAAGAACCTCTTCGCATCAGCATAGCTCTTCTGCCTGTCCTGAGCTACCCGAATGCGACTCCGTATTAATTCTATCCTTGCCGAAGTATCCTGAATCACTTCCGGCCCTAGTAGTTTGTTGTCCCCCACCTCCAACCAACATACTGGGGAACGACAAGGTCTACCGTACAACGCCTCAAATGGAGCCATGCCAATGGTGAACTGGTAGGAGTTGTTGTAAGCAAACTCTACCAGTGGAAGATACTGCTCCCATCCACCCCCAAAATCAATGATACTCATACGTAGCATGTCCTCCAACATCTGGTTTGTACGCTCGGTCTGCCCATCTGTCTGCGGGTGATATGTCGTACTCAACCGCAATTCCGTGCCCATGGCCTCCTGAAAACTCTCCCAAAACCGTGAAACAAATATCTTGTCTCGGTCAGACACGATATTTAGGGGCACACCGTGAAGTCTCACTATCTCTGAAATAAAGAGCTGGGCATACTGTCCCGCAGTGTAGTCTGTCCTTACGGGTAGAAAATGAGCGACTTTAGTCAACCTGTCCACAATTACCCAAATGGAGTCGTGACCTCTCTGTGACGTAGGCAATCCCGTGATAAAGTCCATGGATATGCTCTCCCACATCCACATCGGGACCTCCAACGGCTGTAGCAGTCCTGCCGATCTCTGATGATCCACTTTTACTAACTGACAAGTGGCGCATTTAGAAACAAACTCGGCAATATCTCTCTTCATTCCGCTCCACCAATACTGTCGTCTCATGTCTTGGTATATTTTGTCCCCACCGGGATGTACCGCGAACCGTGAGCCGTGCGACTCGGCCATCACCTCGTGCCGCAATTCCTCCCCTTCCGGAACTACCAATCTCCCATTGAAGCGTAATCCCCCGTCTGAGCTAACGGTATAGGAGTCAGCTCCCTCTGCTAGTAATCGAACTATCATCTCTTGACAGAACGAGTCATCTGCTTGTGCCTTTACCACTCTCGTGACAATCTGCGGTGTAACAGTCATTACCGACATGAATGATCGGGCCACTGCATCCTAGTGTCCCAATTCCTTCCACTTTTCCTTCCACACCCCTGCCACCTCATCTACTGGCCTACGGCTCAACGCGTCTGCTACCACGTTAGCCTTCCCTGGGTGGTATTGTATATCGAACTGATAATCCTTCACGAACTCAAGCCACCTTCGTTGCCGCATATTCAACTCCTTCTGCGTGAATAGGTACTGTAGGGACTTGTGGTCTGTGAACAATCGAAACTTTTCCCCCAAAAGGTAATGTCTCCAAATACGAAGGGCAAATACAACTGCCGCCAACTCCAAGTCATGAGTGGGGTAGTTCTTCTGGTGAGGCTTTAGCTTACGGGATGCATAAGCAATGGCCTGACTCTCCTGCTGTAATACACCTCCAAGTCCTTACAAGGACGCATCGGTGTAAACTAAATACTCAACTCCCGGTCTCGAAAATGCTAACACAGGTGCTGAGGTCAACTTATCCTTCAATTCATCGAATGCCAACTGACAGGCATCACTCCAGATGAATGGCACACCTTTACGAGTCAGATGTGTCAAAGGACCTGCTATCTTCGAGAATTCCCGAATGAACCTCCGGTAGTATCCTGCTAGGCCCAAGAAACTACGAATCTCTGTCGGTGTCGTGGGCTGTCCCCACTCCCTCACCGCGGATACCTTCCCCGGATCAACAGATATTCCCCGGTCGGAAATAATATGTCCCAAAAACTGGACCTCCTTCAGCCAAAACCCACATTTCTCATATTTTGCATACAACTCGTTCTGACGTAGTGTCTGCAAAACTTGCCTCAAATGCTCGGCGAGCTCCTCCTCTGTCTGGGAGTAAACCAGAATATCATCGATGAAGACAATGACAAACTGATCTAGGAAATCCCTGAACACTCTATTCATCAAGTCCATAAACACTGTTGGAGCGTTGGTCAAACCAAAAGGCATAACCCGAAACTCGTAAGATCAATATCTCGATAAGAACGCAGTCTTCGAGACATCCTCTTCCCTGATACGCAACTGATGGTATCCCGATCTCAAATCAATCTTTGAGAAGAAAGAAGCTCCTCTCAACTGGTCGAATAAGTCATCGATTCGAGGCAGCGGATATTTATTCCGTATCGTGACCTTATTCTACTCTCGGTAGTCCACACACAATCTCAGTGAACCATCTCTCTTCTTCACGAACAACACAGGGGCACCCCACGACGAAGTACTCCTCCGTATAAACCCCTGACCCAACAATTGCTCAATCTGATCTCGTAGCTCTCGCATCTCTGCCGGAGCCATACGGTACGGTGCGCGTGCTATAGGTCTCGTATCTGGCAATAAGTCTATGACAAAGTCTATCTCTCTACTGAGGGGTAATCCAGGTATATCCTGAAATACATCGGCAAACTCTCTAACAATCGGAATCGAATCAAGTGGTATCACCACCTCCTTAGAGGTCTCCTCCTCCATATAGTACAAATGAGTGGACGATCCTCCCTCGGAACGAGGCATCGCCACCAAAAACATCTCCTGCCCGGTAATGTCAAAGATAATACTCCTATTGAAACAGTCAATCATGGCTCGGTACGCAACAAGCCAATCCATACCAATAATGGCATCATACTCGGTCATCTCTAATACTAACATATCTGCAGGTAATACCAAACTACCAATCTCTACCCCTACTCCCCGGCATATAAAGAAAATAAGTGACCCACTCCCCAATGATGAGTCTACACACGTCACTGTGCTCTCTGCTGTGGCTAACAACCCTAAGGCTTTCGCAAAATGTGTAGCTATAAAGAAATATGTTTCCCCCGTATCAAACAAAACCCGACCCATAGTACCATGGATAGGAAACATACCCTCAATCGCAGGTGGTGCCTGCGGAGCTGCTGCCTGGTGGACGTTATAGACACGTCCATACTGTAACTGTCCCTGCTGCACAGGAACTGCTGGAATGGCTGGAAGAGCTGGCACCTGGGCTAGAGCTGGGAGGGCTGGTGGAAAAAGTGGACTATGTGGCTCATGTCGAGCACCCTGCTGCTGCTGCGGGGCCCTGCCCCTATTAGGACAGTCCTGGCGTTTATGGCCAGTCTTGCCACAAACGAAACACTTTCCCTGAAAGTTTCCCCCTCTCTTTCCCAGCTGCCCCCGGCCCTGGTGGCCGTTACCGTTCCTCCACTGGCCCTGCTAAAACTGCTGTTGACCATTCTGACCCTGCTGGTGCTGATGGCCGTTCGGACCCTGATGGCCCTGCCGGAAACCTCCCTGTTCGTGCCTAAAATTTCCTGACCTGAACCTCTTGTGATCCCCCTGCTGGGTACCCTGATCACCCTGCCTCTGCCCCTGAACAGATTGTGCCCCACTGGCACCATTTCCTCCAGTCCTGCCCTGATGGATAGACTCTCCCGATCGCTTGCCCTCAGCCATGTGAAAGCGGTGATCCTGGCAATGGAGCAATGCAGCGTTAACCACATCAGAATAAGTGGCTAACGAGAGGTTCCCTAACAAGTGCTGACGAATCCTCCATGTCAACCCGTCCGTAAATTTCTGTATCTTCTTTTCCTTCGTCGGTATCTCATCCGGAACAATGTTCAGAAGATCAGTGAATTCGGCCTCATACTCGGCCACAGTCTTACCCTCCTGCTTGAGGCTCATCAACTTCCTCCTCATCTCTGTGTGAACAGCCGACGGAAAGTACTTGCGGTCAAACCGCACCCAAAACTCCTGAATAGTGAGAGTATCCCTCTCCTCTACGGTGGTAATAGACTCCCACCACTGCAGTGCAGACCCTACTAGCTTAAAGGTAGCTAGTATCTGCTTCTGGACATCTGTGCACTCATACATCCTCAGGTGTCGTTGGATGTCCTTCCTCCACTGACTCGAAACTACCACATCGGAGCTACCTGCGAACTCCGGAGGGTGTGCTTTCTGAAAAGCATCACGTACACGTTCCCAAGCAGACGGGAATGTCTGTGCCTGAACTAGCGCGGCTATCGGCGCCTGAGGTGGTGCCTGCTGAACTACTGCTAGTGTGGCATTTACCGCCTGGGCCACAATGGCTGTAACCTCAGCGACATTCATCGTGCCCTGAACTGGTGCGGGCTGTGGTTCTGGCGTTGCATCCCTGGGAACCCGTTGTGCACGTCGTGGAGGCATCTGAAATAAGAATGAAGTTTATAAGTTCGCAGTTATAAACTTAAAATAGCTGAAGAATGTAGCATATACAAAAGAATACAACAGTCCTAAAATATAGGGCTCTACATCAAAGAAAGCTCAGCGGAAACATAATAAGCCATACAGATCCTAATGGACACTAGAACCTGATGCTCTGATACCACCTGTGACACCCCGACTAATTAAACACCGGGTAGCTACTCCTTTATTAAATTAATTCAAAATGCTAAGTTGGTTCAGATAATAGCATCACTGTCGAAAACATTTTAATAATTACTAACCACCTAGTATTTAAAAAGTAAGTGCCAAATTTTAATTTAAGTCTGATTAACATGCGATAAAAGAATAATGGAAGAACAACATAATCCATTCACTATAATGAAGTAATGAATAACCAACAACATAAATATAAATCCGGAGGAAAACTCCTCACAAAAATCCCACAACTGAAAAATAATACTACAAGTCTGAATCCCGAATAATTACATGCCAGAAGTCTGAATAACTGAAATAAATGAAATGTCTCTAAAAGAAATGGGCGACATGCCCTACAACTGATAACTGAAGAATATCGAGTCAAGATAGATGAAGCGTCTACAAGCAAAGTCCTGTAACTTCCACAAACGGCTACAGCTCGTCACCTGAATGAGAATCCTAAGCATGGTGTCCTTGTGGTTGGGCACCTAAAATGGTTTTTACAAAAATAGATTTGAAAGCAAATGGGTCAGAGCCCGAAAGTGAAAATCATTTTTAAAAAAAACAGCAAGTGTTTTATTAACATTAAAACATTAAATGCAAAATAAATGTTAGGACGTGCACTCACATGAAATCCTCACCTCTCGACTACATGTGCACTCCTAACGTACCGTACCCATCTATAAGACATCCATATCTAACCAAACTGTAATAAGTTCTACCCCTCACTACTCGATTCCCATATTACATTCTAACGTTATCAATTAAATAGAGGACTTTACTTACTCTCAGAATTCTCAATTAGAAATACCTTTCACTAACAGTTAACCCGTTTTGTTTTCTCAAATCATTATCATAATATTATTCACAATACCAATCATGAAAGTTCCCATTAAATAAGTGTATATTATTCTCATCATAAATATACAATACAAGCACCCCGAGACTAAGCTGCGGTGCACACATACTCTGCTATCCATCCCGGTACATCACGTACATAAGGATCACGCATTCCGAATCTCTCAGGAATCGTTCAGATAACAACATCACAAATAATGGAGGTGAACACAGTCACATCACATGGGTCACGCACATACCTGCGCTCCCACGATCAGCAGACTTATTAACATCCCACTAAGTCCTTCTCTGACCTATGTTCATCGAGGTAACCAATCTAAATCCGAGCAACACAAGGATTAGAAGGCCCTAAGCGAACGTAAACCTCCCGTGATAGCAAGTATGGTAGGTATGTCATACACATAAAATCAATACATATACTAAGTATTCACACATCTTAGTAATCACCATAATATATTGGTGGTACACTTCTCATTTTCATACCGACATATAATACTACACAATTTATATGTTCCCGATTAATATAATACATTAGGCCGTCAATAGTTCTCGCAACGTAATATACACTCACGTCCTACTTCATATTTTCCTTTAGGTTCAAGCTACACTTCTAGGTTTGACTCCTCATTATGTCCCAAACATCCCAAATGTAACAATTAATCATCAAGGGAAGGTTATCTCTACGAATACACAAGGTTACGGGACACTCGGGATCAAAACAGGCTAAAAAGCCTAAACTGTCAACTCGTTCGAAGTCTCGTTCGAACGAGGCTGTTCGAACGAGAGTTCGTTCGAAAGAACTGGGCCTTCTAACGAGATCTCGTTCGAACGAAAGTCTTCGAACGAACATCCCTCTCGTTAGAACCCAAACTGTCAACTCGTTAGAAGCTCGTTCGAACGAGCTCGTTCGAACGACCTGGGTAGGTCTTCTAACGAGTGGGCAGATTCGAGCCCAGAAATTCCTTATTTCGTTTTTCCCAATTCTCTTCACCTCTAATCTCACCTAAATGTCATCCCAACAATGTTTTAAGGTATCTAATCCTTCCTAAACATGTTTCAACCGTATTACAACATTTATATGGGTTCAATTCACCCTAAACTGCATCAAATTATCAAATCTCCAACATTTATTTTTCAAATCTCAAGAACATGAACCCTAAAACTTATAAATCATCAATGGGCCTAATTAAATCCGTTTTTGTTTCATCCAAATTATAATATCATCAGAATAATCATCTAAATACAAATCTACATGCGATTCCTCATCAAAAATGTAATTTCTACTTCCAATTTTAATGGGTTTTTCATTAACTCCCAAGAACATACAATTTAATTGGGTTTCCTACGCATGGAAGAAGCATTCTCTATAAAAATGAAATTAAATCACTTTCCTTAAGGGTAACTCTGGATTTGATGACGAATCTGATGAATGGTTCTCTCTCTCCTCTGCAGAATTCCTCCTCTCTCTCTCTCTCCAAGCTTTCTTCTCAAGGTGTTAATGGAGGTGAGGTTGGTTTTGCCAAGTTATAACTTCTCCCGTAGCCCACTTCCTAAATTGGGGTTGGAAATGGCTTAGTGGGTTAATACTAAGTCAGATTTTTAACTCTAATTTTCGTGGGTTTTAATTACCCAATTTTCGAAATTACCAAAATGCCCTTATAAGTTACCGGTATGGCCCAATAATGCCCCGGGACCCAAACTTAACCCCCGGCTAGTGTTTTCTGACTATTTCGACCCTTCCGGACGCATTGGCGCACTCAAAATGACCATACAGTTAATAGAACTAAAATTCACTTTTTTAATTAAAATAAATAATTCCCTGACGCGACTGTCACACGCCGTATTTCAATCTCACGACAAATTTCATACTTCAATATTCATGTATAATCATATATGCACATTATATTCAAATAACAACTCGCATCTCGCTAGTATTTTAATCCGGATTAATTTCCAATTAATACGCATTTAATTTAATTAATCCCATAAATAAATAACAACACAAAAATACGGGGTATTACATGACCTCGACCTGCAGAATTGGTTGCTTCCTACCTTTGACCTCAGTCGTCACCCCCTTTAGGTCCTCAAAATCCTCCATCCCTAACTTTCCCTTTAAGTCCTCAAAATCGACCTTGAGCCTTTAAACCGGTCATCCTCATCCCTTTAGGTTCGCATAATCGACCTTTTTCCAAAAACATTATGTGGTGTCTATTTGACGACTTTCACTTGTTCCAAGCTCACCCGTTATGGGGAACTGTAGGCACCACATTCTAGGCCCCCCTAAGTCTCTCCTTAGGTCCTTAGCACCTCCCCATTTCACTACAAATCCTAGGTCGCACTCTAAGTATCGATCTAGAGGCCATCAGACGCTCCCGAACCCCATTTGACTCCAGTCAACTCTATCATCAGAGACAAATCTCATTGAATCCTCAAAGGGCTCTGAATACCCTTTCCAACGGAATGCTCCATGCATGAATCGACATAACGGTTCGGACGAACGAACCATTTTACTATCAAAAATCGATTCGGAGGCCATTGGGTGCTCCCGGGCCTCGATTTTACCCTAACCAACTTCAATGTCAGAGAAAAAGCTCTTTAAATCTTCTAAGGGAACTGGAACCCCTTTCTAAAGGTCTTTCCCGCACACAAAATGGCATAACCGTTCAAATGAACGATCAGTTTTCCCCTAAAAATTAATCTAGAGGCCACTAGGCACTTCCGAACTTCATTTAACCAAAGTCAACTCTTCAGCTTGCACGAGACTAAATAAATCTCCTAAGGGAACTAAATACCCTTTCTAATGGTCTTCCCCGTGCCCGATTCTGACTTACGGTGCGAACGAATGATTCGTTTTACTCCGAGAGGTCACTGAGCGCTTTCGGTCCCCAATTGACTAAGGTAAACTTTTATAACTAAGCAAAACTCTTTGCGATGTCAACATACATCTCCTAACCTTTCCAACGGTCCACCCCGTGCATGATTCTAACTTACCATGCGGACGAACGATCTGTTTTTGTCTGACGATCTCCCATCCAAAAGATCAGCGTGCGATTTCGAGCCACATTTGACCCAAAGTCAACTCCCGGACCCGGGAGTGGTCCAAAGGACGTTTGAGGGTATCTGAAGTATCTTTCTAACATTATGCCCGTGCACGATTCGGATCATTGGATTACATTCTACGACCATTTTTCTAGAAAAATATGCCCGAGACTACAAATTGGCAGGTCCAGTTCCCTACCTATCGACAGTGTGTCTAGGGTCACCTGTCGATGGGAATGACTAGGGAAATGCCGATCGGTACCACCCCTCATTTTATAAATAGATGGCCTAACCTCACTTCCAGGACACACCTCATATCCATCAGCGTTAGTGATCTCAGCAACATTGTCTCAAAATCAGCAAAGTTCCTCCTTGTGAAACTCCATTCAAGTTTATAATCCATCCTTTTCATACCTAATTTGGCAAAACCACATTCTCTATCATCCAATATTCATCTCATACTCAAGAGAATTCATCCAAGATAAAAAATCAAGCTTCAAAGAAGGTCTAATTCCTTCCCTCTCTCTTTAAATTCCTTGTTTTGCATAAACTTCATTAGATTCATAATCTAGTTCTTACTTTATTTTATACGTGTTAATATCGACATTTTTATTAGTATATTGCACGTACTTTATTTTCTGTAAAAAAACAAAATAAACAAAAAGAGGGTTTCACCCATAAATTTCGAACGGGATTATCCATCACACTTTTTCAAAACTAAAACACATTTTCTTGCGCACACGCCCATAATAAAACCCCATTCGAATCTATGGGATAAACCCCATCCCCACGCTGCATTCTAACCACGTGGACTTTGATGCCTTTATAGGCAACGTACGCATTTCGAATTAAAACCCGAGACTCGAGTCCAATTTTCTAATTTTTTAATTTTTAATTTTTTCAATTTTTTGATATTTCAATTTTCTAATTTTCTTATTTTTCTAATTTATCAATTTCTCTAAATCCCCTAATTTTTCCAAACTCCCCATTTCCGCATTTATCATATTCTTGTATTAGTATACATCTTATGTTAGCGTTTCATCCAACACATATTATCATTTCATCATAACGATCAATATCGTGATAAACGTATAAATCACATTTTCTATATATTATTTTGGGAACATTCCTATGGATGAACTCACTCTATCTCTTCCATTACGTGAGTTGGGTGATTATGATCTCCATTATATATACATGCACACACACTTCACGGAGAAATAAAGGAAAATAATAACACAAGCCCATGAGAGACCGAACGGGCGGGATGGGTGCCTAACACCTTCCCATTCCATAACTAAGCCCTAGAACCTTCGAACTATTGGTTTCATATGCATCAGTTGGTCTTCGATGCCGCTTTCTCGAGGTGGCAACATGTTCTTTTGCATGTCTTGTGCAAAATAGGTTGGCAACTCCATCCTTTTAAATTTACCCCACAATGATGATGGCGAAAGCGTTCCCAAGTAGGGCGCGAGACCTTTCGATCCCTCATTCCTTCCTTATTCCCCCCCTTTGGGAGTCAGAGGAGAGGAAGTGGCGCACGATCTCGATCGGGATGCCCACAAGATTCTCCTCCTACGATGAAGTGTTATCCTAAGGAAATCATCCCTACCTCCATCTCTGGTTCATCAGGTTTCTTCTACAAGTTAGGATTATACTCATAGTAATTGTTACGCACCCTTTTTATGTCATCCTTTCCTCGGCCGGGTGACTCGGATCTTCATCTGGCATATCGGCTACCACTCCGATCAATAAATTTAGCCAATTTTCCTTGCAAAATAAAAGTCTCCACTTCACTCTTGAGGGCGATGCAACTATCGGTAGTGTGTCCGTGATGTCTGTGGAAATCACAATATTTGGACTTATCCCTATTATTGGTAGGTGACTTTAATTTTTCCAGTTCAAATCTTTCTTGCCCTTGATTTCCTCCAAGATATGGTAGACACCTTTAGCGAGGGGAATATACTCATCATACTTCTTGATTTTGTCAATCTTCTTGTCCTTTTGATCTTTCTTGAATGAGTTATTCTTTTAACTTTCCACATTTATCTCCTGAACTTCTTTAGAAGCCATAGCCTCTTCGATGTTCATAATTTTTGCAGCCTTAGACATCAGTTCTGTCATAGTTTTTGGTGAATTTTTTGCCAGAGCATAGTAAAGATCATTAGCGAGCAATCCAATCATCAGCGTTGAAATTGTTGTCTTTTCTTCATAATCTACCACCTCTAGTTTCTCATTATTGAAGTGTGTAATGTACTCCCAAGTAATTTCTCTCGACTTTTGATGCACGGTCAAGAGATAAGTAACACTCTTGATCGTCTTAGCCCTAAAGTAAAAGTTATCAAGAAATAATACTGCCAACTGATGGAAATTAGAGATTTTACCTCCGGAGTACCATATCTGGGTTGGTCCTGTGATGGAACTAGATAAATCTTTGTACCTCATCTCGTCGTGGACGTAATAGATATCAGTAACGACTTGATATTGCTCAATATGGAGTACTGGATCAGTCTTCCCATCGTATTTAGGAGTAATAACTGGTGGTTTGAATTTGGAAGGTGTGAGATAGTCTATAATAGCCTGGGCAAAAGGTATCCCTTGATAAAACTTCTTTGTAAAGGATTTTTTATTTTGGCCATTTCCCCCGATCGATCTATTAGATGCTACATAGATCCCTTCTAGGAATGTTCCTCTGGTTTGGATTTGGTTGAAGTAGCTTTTATATCTTATACATGTGTTGAGCTCTCTTCTTGAGAAGTCTACTTGGCATGCACAGAGCCTCTCATGCTAGCCTTAGGTCTTACAGATCCATTTGTATGCTAGCGGTGACATTCCTACTCCATGCGATGACCTCTGGTTACTCGGGGACCTAAATAATCAAAATCAGATTCCCTACTTAGCCTTTTCGAAATGCTTGGCTTTTCATTAAAAAAAGGTCTACCATCATAGTATTCCATTGATCAGAATGGAGATGTTGCTCCGGGATGGTATGACCTGTCACGAATATACTTGGAATGATAACTCCTTTCATTCTTAACTGGTGGAGGTGGAATATCTCTCCTAGAAGGGGATGATTCATCTTGCATCATGCGATCCAATTGTCTAACTGACTCTTATCTGTCTTCCTATCATCTAGCCAAGTTAAGCAATATTCCTTCAAGATTTATCCCACTAGGGGGAGCAGATGGATTTGGATTGCTACCTTCAGCCACTAGGCTTCTTTCAGGAAGAGTGGTCATTGTTCAGATAATGAAGCAAAATCAAATAATCAAGGGTAGAGAACAATGGCGAGCAGTGATTCCCACAGATGGTGCCAATATGTTGATGTCTAAAAATAGATTGAGTTTAGATTTATAATCATAGATAAAGTGTGTTAAGAAATCTAAACAAACACACAAGAGGAAAGGTTTTTAAAGTGGTCCAGTTATGAAGAAAGCCTACATCCACTGTTGATATTATTTAGGTGGCTACAATAGCTTAGTATGGTGTGCTTGTGACTGGTTAAATCATCCCCTGAGCTGAGGGGGATTATGTATTATAGTGGTGTGAAACCCTAGAGATGGAATGCCTTTATATCTCTCGTCATTTACATCTTTATACAATAAATGAGGCTCTTAAAATCTAGTGTTGGTCACCATTCCATCCTGGTAACATTTGTTATTCCTGATGGTTCACATTCTGGGAGTTGATCGAACTTCGTGAAACCTTAGAGATGGAATTCCTTTATATCTCCCGTCATTTGAATCTGTATACAATAAATGAGACTCTTAAAATCTAGTGTTCGTCACCATTCCATCCGGGTGGGTAACCTTTGTTATTCCTGATGGTTCACATTTCGGGAGTTGATCGAACTTCCAACCGATGTCTCTGATGTAGATCAAGGTAGCTGAATAAACATGTAGGATGACATGTGTTTATCATTCTTTGGTCCACGTAGGAGAGTAATTTTTACCTACAACACCACATATGAGTATTATGACATCTTCAAAATATTTAAGAGTGAGATTTTGAGGGTGTTATATAGTAAAAGATCAATGGGTTTGCACAACGGGCTCTCTTAAAAAGAATTAAATAGTTTGACGTTATTGATTTAAGAATCATTAAAATTCATGGCATATTGCATAAGTCGAGTCAATTTCATTTAAGTTCAACATTTTTACAACTAAGTTTAAAATTGAGTTCTCTCTTTAGAATGATCTCATGACTTCGTGCACCTATGTTATGAATGCCTATCTTGATTTTCCTATGGAAAATGGTCATACAATTACACTACATTTTCACGATTTGGGTATTTTAGTGTTATTCTATGGTGTGTTGTGTTTGTACCTTTTATACGTACTTTTTATTCTCTGAAAATTGAAATTTTTACAAAAAAAGAGGCATACTAACTTTGGGTTCTTTTTTTATGCCTTTTGGATTATCATTGCATGTGGTTTATCAATTATATTTGTTATGATATCTTTGCTTCTTTATATGAGGCTTATTATTCATGCTTAGATTCTAACCCTTTGTCTATTACAGACAAAAAGGGGTAGACCAAGTTAAGGGGAAGTTTATTTTTACATTAAACTCATACACGTCATGGTATTTATTTTGTTTCATGTGTGTAGGTCACTTCCGCCTTGATGATGATTTCATGGACTTCACAAGATGAATACACAGTTGGCTAAGGGGAGAACAATTTCAGTTGAAGATAAAATTATGGAATTTATGGAAATTATGGAATTTGACAACTTGTCTGACTAGTTGGTGGAACATGTTTAATTATATGACTAAACGGAAGTGGTTTGAATGGAATTAAAATTGTAGGATTAATTGGAGAAATTGTAATGATAAATTAAAATATGACTTTCTTGGAGATTGTTCATATCAAATTTTGACACCGTGAGAACGTTAGGATTTTGGGGTGGTTATACTTTTACCATTGTTTTATATATTACTTGCTAGGTATGGGACTGGTAGGTAGACTTTGTTATTGTTTACACTTTCTAGTTATGGGACTAGTGAGTTTATGCTTGTACGGTTGGATATTTACTGGGTGGGGTTAGGTCGTACATCGTTACATTATTCTATTAGCCTAAGTGCAAGACTAGGTGATGATTTTTCGTAGGTATTATTCCTAGATAATAGATTAGGTAATACTTATGATTTGGTGATTTCTAGGTATGGAACTAGGGATGGTTTTGGGTTGTAATACCCAAATTAAGGGTAGGGCTAATTGGAAATAAAGAGAACATAGTTAAGAATAAATAATTAATTCCTAAGAAAATAAACGGGTAATAAAATGAATTTGTGTCGCGAGTACGTTCAGGGTTAACAATAATTGGGATGATTGGCTCTTGCAACATAGGTGTGTGTTGGTATCATGAGTATGTGCAGGGCTAATAATAATTGGACTGACTGGCTATTGTGACATATCATGCGTGGAACCTCACGAGTGTGCACAAAGCTAACGAAATTGGGTTGACTGGATATAGTGAGGGGAACGGGTGTGATGTGTTAAAATTTAAGCGCGTTAGGAGTATGTGCATGACCAATAGAAAGGTTGACTAGCTATAGTGGTGTCACACGAATGAGAATAATTGAATAATTAAATTGAGTAAGATAAAGATCTAATTTTTAATTCAATGTTGAAATAACATAATTGGATTTAAACAATGGTGTAACTTAGTTTATGTGGGTAGTTAGTGTTATTTCACTTTATTCGCATGTCCTTATATCGTTTAATTTAATTTAAAATACTCTATTGTAATATTTATCATGTATGATGCTTATGTTTGGATTTACAGATCCTAATTGGGAGAGTAACTGGTATTCATGCGGTGGGCTCTGACCCATTGCGTTGACTAACATTTCAGGTATGGTCACTGGAGTAGTTGCATATGATTGGATTGGAGACTTGTGGAGTGAAAATGGTGTTTATTTTATCGTTTTAGTAGTTTAGATTTATTTTATTTCCCTGTTTTATTTATAAGACAGTTATTTATGAATTTGGTGGGCCATTCGGTTGCTCTATTGTTAACAATTTATAGTTAGAAATTTGTAGTTGGATTATTTGTATTAAGTATTAATTTATATTTTGGAGTTGAGTTTCATTTTGGAGTTAGCATGGCAATGGATTTTCATATGAATGTTTATATTCGTTGGATTACATTTCAGATTATATATTGTAAACAAAAAGTTCTGAATGTCTCATATTTTTGTCACATGCTAAGGATGTAGTTTGGTAGCGGAGACTGGCTATCTCCAACATCTAAATACGTGGGGTGTCACATTGGGGCACTCAAATATGTGACTCTCACCCACCCTGATATTACCCATACCATGTACACCATTTGCCAACATATACATGCTCCTACTAAGTGTCATTTCTCTCTTGTCAAGTGCCCTCTACGGTATCTTAAAGGCACATCATCCTATGGGTTAAAGTTCTTACACAAATCGTCTCTCCAACTCTACGGCTATTCTAATGCTAACTAGGTCTGTTGTCCCCCCACTCAGCAAACCACTTTTGGCTATTGTATTTTTTTGGGATGTAGTTGAATTTCTTGGTCATATAAATGCCAACTCACCGTCTCACGTTCTAGTTGTGAAGCAGAATATTGAGATCTTGCAGCTACTACTGTCAAATTAACTTAGGTTTCTTATGTTCTGAAGGATATTGGTGTTGGTTCAGCTGCACCACCCATTTTACTTTGTGACACAATTAGTGCTTTGTATATGACAGTTTATCCAGTGTTGAATGCTTGGACCAAGCATGTGGAGTTAGGCTATCATTTGGTCCGATAAAAGGTTTCTTAAGTAAAACTGATCACTCGGTATGTTCCCTCCAAGTCTCAGCTTGTTAATCTTTTTACAAAGCCTTTACTCGTGGCTCCCTTCCAAACTCTTCAATACAAGTGTGGTGTTTAGCCATCCTCCACACCAAGCTTGAGGGAAAATAATAATATCCATACTCAAGCTGCCCAATGTCACCCACCTTGTACCATACGATTCTAACAGTTAAAACCCAATCTCCTCACTTCTACTCCATGTCCTATTCTAAAGGAATCCACCATTATCCACATCTTCCTATATCATTCATATATCGTTCACGTTCTTATTCATAAGGAATCCTCTTGTCAGGGGTGGATCCAGAAACATTTTTTAAGGTTGGCGGGGGTATCCAAAATAATTACCATAACAAAGAAAACAATATAAGGGAATATGTCTAATAGTATAATAAATTTCATTATAAAAACAACATAAGAGGCATGGCATTCATAAGTTTTAAAATCTTTGCAAATAACACTAATAAAAAAATAAAAAATTTATCTTATCAAATAACAAGATTAAACTTACCTCAATGACAATGAGAACTTATTTTTGGTAGAAGTTACACTAAGAATTTGAATATTAACAAATAACACTTCTATCTTTCACTAATCGGATGACTTATCTTTCTCTCAATTTTTTTGACTTGTGTTCAAAAACCAATGCATGAAAGAAAGAGAGTTGGTCCAGCTGGCTATATAAGTTGGACATTTTAGTGCCTTGCCCTTAAAAATTACATGATATGTTTATTTTACCTTACACATATAACCTTTCAAAATTTTGACGAAAAATCTAAGGTGGGCAGATGCCCACCTTAATCTCTTATTGCATCTGGCACTGCCTCTTATAAAACAGTTGTACACATCTTGTATAAATATTGCATTATGCTAATGAAATAACAATGAGTCGAATCCCTGTTCACTTTTGTCTTCAAAGTTTACATGTTTCACTTATCATTTTCTATTATTTATTGTTATTAAATTCTGAGAATTGTATTATTGTGTTTGATAACCTTTATTACTATACACAACGCTTGCCATCCTGTGTGATGAAAATAAAGGGTGCCCCAAGTGGTATCAAAGCATAGCTTTAGGACAACAAGTTTTATAGGCTTAGTTAAAATTTTATGTTGCGTTATTTATTAAATACCCTATTTGTACTCTATCACATTGGTTTAATGTACTATCAACATTAATCATTTTAGATGGAAAGACCAAAGTGTGGAGTTTTACAAAGAGATCCAAAAGCCTCTAGGGATAACCCTGGGCATGGGAGGCTCCATATGGGAGCTAGATCTGTTAATGGATCGTGTCAATTTGTGTTCGTGTCGATTTTTATTATGTTTGTATCTCATCGGATTTGTGTATAAACGGGTGACTTTTTTATCATGTGAAAAAAATGTATTCAAACCCGATCCGTTATTTTTAACGTGTCGTGTCATGTTCACTCATTAATACCTATTAAGATAATGAATTATTTTGAATCGTATACAAGTTGACATATTATCTCATGTTTTGAACCGAAGTAGACCCATTAATTTGTTACATTACTAAATCTCTCATTTAGTAATATTCGTTATGATTAAATTAACATTATGCTGCATGAATTATTTATAAGTTCAACAATATAACTTATTTACTAAATTAATGGGTCATAACGGGTCTTATCGAGCATTAACGGGTGAAGAAGGTCAACACTAATCCAACCGTTACCTACCGTGTCTTATCAGATTGGCACTGATATGATCCAAAACCTTTAAGAGTCCACCCATTAACTTATAACTTTGTGTCGATTCGTGTCGTGTTATCGTGCCATGCCTCATTCTTCGCAACAACGTTGATATAATTCATACAGGTGCTTCCATAACAAGACATCCTAGTGCCGCAAAAAATAATAGCTCTTACATGTATTGGGACAAGGTTTGGGGTATCTTCACCAAAGGTAATCCTTTAAGGTTTTTTGGGTTAGTCAATTTGACGGTTTACCATCATTGGAGACGTGATATCGAGGGTCATTTACCATCTTGCTCCTTTGCACAAAATCCAAAAACTTCATAAAGTATTAGGAATATATCCTTCTTCACTCGATATGGCACATTAATCTACAAGGTAACAATATAGCCATTGTGCTAAGGAGGCATGGTTATACTCTTACCTTGTAGTTTAATGTGCCATATCGAGTGAAGAAGGATATATTCCTAATACTTTATAAAGCTTTTTAATCTCTCATCAATTCATGCTGAGGGTGAGAGTTAGGTGGGAAAAATAGATACACTAAGGTGAAATAAGTTATGTCTAACTTCCATGATTTGACATGGGTTATTTATAATGAGACGAAATATTTGTCGACGGTAGAATGAGAAGGTATGGTCCTTCAGATTGGCATAAATGATTTTTCATGGCATCATTTATTTATTGTAGGTATAACGGTTAGGATTGGCATGATTTATTTGCCAAAGGTAGGATGAATACGTGTGGCACGGTTGATTATCCATGACGTGGTTGATTTTCAGAATGTTGGATGAATAGGATTGTGAGGGTTTATTTTCCACAACATAAAGCGGGATTGCCATTGTTGATTTTCCTTGGGTTTGGGTGACTAGTCGAGGAGGGTCGGTGAATTTAGTGATATAAGTAAGGGGGGAATTCTGAGGATGCAATTACTTTGATAGGGGAAATAACGTAATGCCCTGAAACTTCAATAATTCATTAAATTGGAAAAATAATGATTTTAAGTGGGGAAATTTCCATAAATTTAATTGGTAAATTATATAGTTAATTTAAATGATAAACTTGCATGATAGATGTATGTGTAGACTTAACTCTAAAATATTACGTATTATTTTGTAGGTTATTTAATAGAGTAATTAATAATCCTTATATGCCAAATATCGAATAATGTGCCATAGAAATTAATTCAATGTTTATTTTGTTAAAATAATAAGGGTCATTTACTATTTGTGGTATGTTAATATTTGTTGCTTGGGGTACGTTTGTTTACGTATTAGTTCGTTGGGTCCCAAACTAACAGAAGTTGTTTGTTGACACAGTTGACCGTTAGCTGAAATCATCAACAGTTTTCTCTCACATGATAAAAGGCATCTTTGCCATTGACATCTTTGCCCTTAAAGCATAAAAATTGTTGTTTAATAATAATAAAAATAATTTTAATATATATATATATATACATACAGAGAGAGAGAGAGAGAGAGAGAGAGAGAGAGAGAGGCAGGCAGACTCTTGTGCACACTAAGTTTGCAAAGTGCTGGCGCACACCAATTTTTTTAAAACATTAAAAAAATATTTTTAGTTCATTTTTTTACGTGATATTTAAACATTTTAACAGACCCATGTAAAAAAAATCAGCTCAAAAAAATATTTTTTGCTATTTTTAAAAAATCGGTCAAACTTTCACAGCTTTTAAAGTGCTTAAAAGCACCGAAAGTTTGACCAATTTTTTAAAAATAAGAAAAAAAGTTTTTTTGAGCTGATTTTTTTTTACATGGATCCGTTGAAATGTTTAAATATCATATAAAAAAAATCAACTGAAAATAATTTTTTTACTATTTTAAAAAAATGATATGCAAACTTAGTATGCACATGAGTCTGACTCTCTATATATACATATATAAGGATTTTCACATATTAAAAACTGTTTTCCATGCAAAAAAATAATTTTTGTAAATAAAAAAAGATTTTCAGTCAAAAAAATTTATCCAACCTACAAATACATCTTCAAAATCCTTTTTTGACAATTTATATATTAAAAGTACATCTTGTTTATAATTCCATCCTACAAATACATCTTGTTTGTATATAAATATATTAAAAACTTTTTGACAGTTTTTTTTAAGAATAAAATACTAAACTATTTAAAAATTATTGGTTAAACAAAACTGTTTAAAAATTGAGTTTCAACAAAAAAATATGTTTTCAGAAAAAAAAAACGGAAATCCAGTATACAAATTTATAAAATAGTAAAAAAAAATTAAATAAAATTATACAAAACGTTTAAAAATATTAAAAAATTGTTAAAAATATAAAAATGATTTAAAAAAGATTTTCAAGGCCAAATCCCAAATCAGGTTTCTTTTTTTATTTTTTTGTTGGAAGCGTTTTTTTTTGTAGTTAAATATCATTTCTGGGTTGGAAAACATATTTATTTTGTTGAAAAACGTGTTTTTTCCAAAAATATATTTTTTTAAACCGAAATGAAGTTTATTTTTTATTTTTTTGCTGGAAATATTTTTTTATAGTTGGATATCATTTTTCTGTTGGAAAATTATATATGCTCATATAATAGCACCGAACTCTAAATAATTTCCAGCAAAAAGAATTATATATGCTCATATATACCCAAACCTCCGGTCATGATTTTCAACCAAACAAATAATTACCCAAACCTCCGGTCTAATTATAAAATTTTGGGTATATTATTTTCATTTGTTTTTGCTGGAGATTATTTATTTTGTAATTAGAAATCATTTTTTGGGTAGATTTTCATTTTTTGTTTTGTTGAAAATCGCGGTTTAATATTTTAAAATCATTTTTGAAATATATTTTCATTTGTTGAAAATCTTTTTTTGAAATCATTTTTAGAATTCATTTTTTTCTGAAGTGTTTTGGAAATCAGTTTTTTTTTATAAATCATTTTATAAGCAGTTTTTTAACTAAAAATCATTTTTAAACATTATAAATAGTTTTTAAACATTTTTTAAACATGATTTCAAAAAAATGTTGGGAATGTACGGTGACGCATAGCATTTTAATTGGTTTTGTGTTGAAAATCATTTTTATTGGTGGAAAAAATCTTTTTTTGTGGGAAATATATTTTTTTAACTAAAATCATTTTAATTTTTTACTCTTTTGCTGGAAAACGTTTTTATTTTCTGTAAATAATTTTTTGGGGTGGAAAACATTTTTTATTTGGTGAAAATAATTTTTAACCTCTTTTTTTCTAAATATTCAAACATTATTATACATTTTTTTCTAAATAATCAAACCTTATAATTTATAAAAAGTTTTTATCATTTTTTTAACATTATTAAAAACATATTTTATAAATGAATATACTTTATAACATATTTTGTTGAAAATAATTTTATTTGGATGAATATACTTTTTTAAACATTATTATAAATTCATTTTTAAACATTATTATACTACATATTTTGATATGGGGTACAATGGTTTTAATTGAAATGGGGTTTAGGTTTTAAATAAGGATCAAATACTCAAAAGTCTCTCAAACATTTTTTAGTACACATTTAGTCAAAGCTTTTTATTTTGTACCAAAAAGTCCCTTATTCTCTTATCTTTAAAGGTTCACGCCAGCGGCGTGATAAAACCTTTTTGGCTTTAAAGGTCCACGTCAGCAGCATGGTAAAATATTTTTGG